>OV121133.1:51610040-56610040 GCA_921294245.1 Brassicogethes aeneus | reverse complement strand
AAAAAGAATATGACAATTTGTTAAGGGCGGTGAGGTCAAAAAACTATGAAAAACGTTTAACTTCATCCGACAATAAATCAAAGTGTATGTGGAGCATATGCCGAGAAATATCCGGAGAAACAAATAAAAATGCAGACATCAAGCTTGAAGGACATCCTGAAAAAATAGCAAACGACTTCAATGAGTATTTCTTATCTGTGGTTCCCAGTCTTTTGAAAGAGTTAAAGCATCCAACACCAACGACTATAAATATTGAATCAAATAACCAGTCAATGTTTTTAAGACCAGTGACTCCAACAGAAATAGCTAAACTTGCAAAATCTGTAAAAAATAAGCATAGTAGTGGAGTTGATGAACTACCAATAAGCATCATGAAAAAAACTATACCTGTAATCACAGAAATTCTTTGCTATATTATAAACAACTCTTTCAGACAGGGCATCTTCCCTAAACAATTAAAAACGTCTCTAGTAAAACCTCTTTTCAAAAAAGGTGACCACAATTCAATTGAAAATTACAGACCAATAAGTCTATTGCCAGCCTTTTCAAAAGTATTTGAATTAGCAATGTGTCATAGACTTATAGAACATATGAATAAATGTAATCTGTTTAACAAACATCAACATGGATATTTGCGTGGCAAATCAACTGACACTGCAATTTTTCAATTTATTAAAACACTCCTTAACAACATTAAAAAGGGAAACCTTGTTTTTGGCATGTGCTTGGATTTATCCAAAGCCTATGATTGCATTGACCACAGAATATTATTGAGAAAGCTGGAGCTATATGGTGTTAGAGGAAATGCCTTAAAGTTGTTCGAATCATATGTAACAGATAGAGATCAAAAGGTAAAAATATCAAAAGGAGGTCAAAACTGGTTTTCGGATCTTGCCAAATGTAATATGGGAATTGCTCAAGGAAGTATAGTGGGACCAATTTTGTTTGTTATTTTTCTAAATGACCTATGTTCAATCAGAGTTTCACCAATAGAAGGAATAATATGTTATGCCGACGACACAAACCTCACTACAAGTTGCAAGAATCTTGATAGCTTAATAGCAGCAGGGGATTCTCTCTTTAGTAGAGCTAGTAACTGGTTTATAGAAAACAAGCTAATCATAAATAAAAACAAAACAACTTCTTTAATCTTTAGAACAAAGTTAGCAAGACTTGAAAGACCAGACATAGTGATTCACTATTAGTGAATCTTGATGAAACTGAAGTTGAAGTTGTAAATCACACCAAATTTCTTGGAGTTAGTATCGATGAATTTTTGGATTGGTCAAATCATATAATACAAACTGTGCAGAGGCTTAATTCAATATGTTATGGTATTAGAGTAATTTCCAAGTACATGAATGAGACCAGTTTAAAGATTTTGTACCATGCAAATTTTGAATCAGTTTTTAAATATGGAATTATTTTCTGGGGAGGGAATAGCTTAATAGATAGAATATTTGTATTTCAAAAAAGAATACTGAGGATAATAAAAAACATGACATTTAAAGAAAGCTGCAGAGGTATATTCAAAACCTCAAACATTTTAACAGTTTATGCAGTGTACATATATGAATGTCTAATTTTCTTTTTTAAAAATAAAAATATGTTTGAATTACAAACTCACCATCAATACAATACCCGGACTAGAGATGTAAACTACCCAAATCATAGGCTAACCTTAACAGAAAAAAGCCCCTGTTATATGTGTCTCAAACTGTACAATAAGTTACCAAACAATCTAAAAACTATTGTAAGTCTTAGGACATATAAATCCAAAATTAAAGAGATGTTAATAACTTTGGAACCATATTCTTTAAGAGAGTTTTTATTATAGAATTTTTGTTTTTATATATACATATAATCTTATTATGACTCTATTTCGTTTCATGTTATTATTTTATACGCATGTATGAATGTAATTTTAATTTGATTGGAAATAAAGATTTTTATTATTATTATTATTATTATTATTGATATGGGCAGTTTGGCATTGAAAGATCTCAATGAAAAACACGGGAAACAAATTCAAAAGTTGCCGATAACAAGTGATGTTATTAAATTCAGAAAATATGCTGTTACCGTTGCTGAAAAAAGCTTTAATATTTTAAATGGGGATGCTAATGATACGCTATCATTTAAACAATTATCCGAAGCTGCAATTGTTTTGACTATTTTGTTAAATCGAAAGAGGGTTGGAGATGTACAGTACATCAAAGTTGATTCCTATACACAAAACACAACTGGCGTAAATCAAGAAGAGTGTCTAAATTCATTATCTGAACAGGAAAAACTCTTATCAAAACATTTTAAAATGATAATTACTATTGGAAAAGGTAGCAAGTCGATCCCTATTTTGTTTCCCACAAATGTTCAAAAGTACGTAGATGCTCTTTTATTTGCTAGAGAGAACAATCAGTTAGTTCCAAAAGAAAATCCATTTCTTTTCGCCCTGATTGGTAGTAAGGACAAATGGATAGATGGGTCATCAGTCCTCCGCAAATATGCCTTAAGCTGTGGTGCTACACATCCAAAAACGTTAACATCTTCACGCTTGCGAAAGCAAATAGCCACTGTTTTACAAGTAATAAATTTGAATGAGACTGAAAAAGAACAGGTGGCGTCTTTTATGGGACACACCAAAAAAACCCACGAAGAGTTCTATAGGTTACCACAAGATGTCTATCAGACGGCGAAAATAGCTAAATTATTATTAATGATGGATAAGGGGGAAGGAGCTGAATTTCAAGGAAAAACTCTTGAAGAAATTGATATTCAGCTAGAAAATTTAGAGGAAAAACAACCATTGAATGAAGATAGTGATGAGAAATCTTATAGTGAAGAATGCGAACAGATGCATATTGTGACGATAAAACATTTAGCTGCAATTCTCAACCCTTTAAAGAATTTAATAAAGAACAAAATGTAGAAATTCCGGGGGATGAAAATAAAGGGGTGGGTGGTGGTTCTAAATCTAAAAAGAAAAAAATACAGGAAAAAGAAAAAAAAGAGAAACAACGTGGCACATGGAATAGCAAACAAAAATCTGTAATGATGGAGTATTTTAAAAAGAATATTAAAAATAAGATTACTCCCAAGAAGAACGAATGTGATGCATTTCAAAATAAATACAGGGACATGTTTCAAGATAAAACTTGGTTGCAAATTAAGGTATTTATTTATAATGTATTAAGGAAACAAGAACTACTGTATATGTTTCTATGCTTTTAATACATTATTTATTTAATTTATGTTTATGATAATGTTTTTTTAATAAAGAGTATTCCACTAAGTTTTTTCTTGCCCTATCAATTTTTCCTACACGAATTTGTTGGCTTAAATTGAATTTGATCATAATTTGACATTTTTAAGAATATAATTTGTATAAGAGTAATATAACCATTGTTACTAAACACTTAGACCGGGTTGTAAAACTTTAAATCCAGATTAAAATTTAAAACTGTTGACTATGCCTAGAACATAGATAATGGTTAATACTCGTTGTTATTCTAAAAAACAGTTAAATTTTAAACCGGATTTAAAGTTTTATACAGGCCTTAAAGGTGAACTTAACTAAATTAATTTATTGCAAATATAAAATTATTTTATTAAGCGCGGCCTGTAGGCCTAAACAATCTGTCAGCGGTGAAATTGACTATTATTTGAATGAGTCATGGTGTATATAAGTGAACAAAAATCGGAAAAGTGAGATCCAGGATAAAATTAAAAGCCAGGCTCTAACTTATCGATGAAGGCAGGGTGCGTCGATATACACGCTAAAGAAAGACGAGATCCGTTTTTGGATCTCATCTTTCCAAAAAGATCTCGTATTGCCTATTTTTAAGAATAAATGATCTCAACTTGTTTATTAATAAATCTATACAGGGTGAGTCATAAGTGGTGAACTTCCCGAAAGGTGCATGTAGGCGGGCCTTAATATAGGAAGGGGAAAATGTTAAAAAAATTCCAAATGAAAAAGTGTCCCAGGAATTCAGGTCTTAAGTTTTAAATTTAACTTTTTTATTATTTAATATTTTTCCACCTTATATGATTTTTACTGAAGAGTTTAGGCTTCTTAAATATTTCCTAGCAAAAAAATTGCCCGAAAAAGTGTATTTTCTTTTAATTTTAATGTTTTAGAATGATTTTTTAACAATTGAAATGATCTGGCAACTTTGTAATCAACAATACGAAAATTGACATTGACGTTTATATTTAATTTTTTTGGTGTTTTCTGGTTATTATTTTGTCGAGTCTATTATTAACTTTGACGTTTATATTTTATTTTTTTGGTGTCTGGTTATTATTTTGTCGGGTCTATTTAATAAAATGTACACAAATCAAGAATATGTGAATATGATGATGGTACAGTTGTATTCATTAAAAAAGCGTACAAGAATTAGAATGAGAGAAAACTGTCAACATTATTGCGTAAAACCGGCTTTCCACTGACTTAAGTCACTATAACTGACAGTAGAACTGTGGTATAATAGAAATAAAAAATCTATATTAAAAATTAAGCAACGCTGGGAACAGGAAGATTTACTAAACCAAAAAGTTGGTTCAGGTCGTCCCAAAATGTCCACCCCTGAACAGGATGCTGCTTTTTTGGGATATCTGAGGATTTATGGGAAACTATACAACTATACTATACCTACTATACTGCTGGGAAGATATTAATCCAAATATTGTATTAAATTTAATTCAGTTCATCCCAAATAGATTGGCTCAAGTAATAGAAAAACATGGATGCATGACTAAATATTAAATTTTTTTTAATGTTTGTTTTTTTTCATTTCTAAAAGGTAATAATTTTTGTAATATTATTTAATTAACCTACGACGTCAATGCTCTTTATAACCTATAGTAATTATTTTAATGACTTATGTCAGTGATAAGCCGGTTTTAAGCAATAATATTATTTTGACAGTTTTCTCTCATTCTAATTCTTGTACGCTTTTTTATTGAATACAACTGTACTTGGATTCTGTGAAGAAAATTGCAATGAAGCAGCCCGGGTATACTCAGCAAGATTCGCTGACATAACCCACCCATGGCCGGGAGTTTTTAGAAGGATGATGGTCAGAGCTAGAGACTGGATCTCTAATTCCCACGGCAGGTCCTGACCTTGGTCGGCCTCCAGAGATTGTACCCGAAGCCGATGAGTTAATCATCCAGCTGATTCAAGAAGATCCAACAAGAAGTACCAGAGGGATTGCTTAGGAGCTTGGCATGTCCCAGACATCTATAACCAGGCGATTAAAGAAGGAGGAGTTCCATCCATACCACTACACTAAAGTTCAGGCTCTTAACAACAACGATTTCGGTTTGCGTTTAAATTTTTGTAATTGATTATTGGGAAAAATTAATGAGGATGATGATTTTTACCTCGTATTTTATGGACTGATGAGGCAAATTTTAGTAGGGATGGGTATTTTAATAGTAGAAATTGCCATTATTATAACCAAGAAAATCTACATAGACAATGGGAATTTAATCATCAAAATCGCTTCAGTGTAAATGTTTGGGTTGGGATAATTAAAAATTGGGTTATTGGGCCTATCATATTACCGCGGCGGTTGAATGGGGATCAATTTTTAAATATTTTGGAGAACGAAATTTCTAATGAAATTGACAATTTACCCTTGGCCACATTTCGCAACATGTGGATACAACTGGATGGTGCCCCACCTCATTTTGCCGCTCCTGTTAGAAATTGACTAAATGAACAGTATCCTAACAGGTGGATAGGTCGTAACGGCCCAGTTTCTTGGCCTCCTAGGTCGCCAGATTTGACCCAGCTTGACTTCTTCTTATGTGGTCATGTTAAAGCATTGGTGTACCAAACACCGGTACATAATGAGGAGGAACTAATACTGCGTATTCGAAATGCTTTAACAACTGTGACCCCAGAAATGTTGACCCAAGTACAAGTTAGTACAAGAAGAAGACTGGAATTGTGTTTGGAAAATCAGGGGCATCAATTCGAGCAATTTTTGTAATTTTGTTCATGCTTCTTTATGTTATTTATTTTCATAAATTTTTATTTTGTTTAATTTTGGTTTTAATTATTATTATTTAAGTATTATAATCACCACAACTGTCTTATTGCTGTCTGTTATTATGACAGTAATGACAACAATATAAGCGCGTAACAATTCAAATAAGTTCCTTAGTTACTTCAATTAAAATGAAATCTAATAATTTCCTGTAACATTGTTAGTGTTTACACGTTGCCAAAATTCTCTCACCCTGTATATATATATATATATATATATATATATATATGTATTAAACCTTTTGTATGCTAATAAACCATATTACATATTTGTAAATAATTATTAAAAAATACCCGGACAACAATCGGGATTTCCTGGTGAAATCATGATGATATCACAACGTGATTTTTTTTGTCACGCCGTGATATCCTGAGTGCATACACATGCTTCATCACAGTGATATCATGTAGAACTCACGGTGTGATTTTTGCAAAATTTGCGCATGCGTAATAGCCCTGCGAACTGCGAATTTAAAACCTAGTTTGTTACCTGTTGATTCAACATAACTTTTCTCTTAGTGTACGAACATGGCGCAAAAATGATTATCAAAACACCGATGGCATAAAAAATCACGACATGATTTTTTATGCTATCGGTGCTTGGGCATAAAAAATCACGACATTATTTTTTATGCCATCGGACATCTTTGGATATTTATTTTTGCGCCACATTCGTACAGTGTGAGAAAAAGTATGTTAACAATTGAATTAACAGTTTTTGCGCTTAAATACATTTAATATTTTTTTGAATGTAAATTAACTATTAATTTAAATCCAAAAAAATATTGAATGTTTTTATTTAACCACAAAAACTGTTGATTCAATATATATATAGGTATTCTTTTTCTCTCAATGTACGAATGTGGCGCAAAAATAAATATCCAAACACCGATGGCATAAAAAATCACGACATGATTTTTTATGCTATCGGTGTTTGGGCATAAAAAATCACGACATGATTTTTTATGCCATCGGACATGTTAGGATATTTATTTTTGCGCCACATTCGTACATTGTGAGAAAAAGTATGTTAACAATTGAATTAACAGTTTTTGCGGTTAAATACATTTAATATTTTCTTGGATGTAAATTAACTATTAATTTAATTCCAAAAAAATTTTGAATGTATTTAACCACAAAAACTGTTGATTCAATATAATATATTGAATATTTATTATATGTAAGTATACTTTTTCCCCTAATGTACGAATGTGGTGCAAAAATAAATATCAAAAACCCCGATGGCATAAAAAATCACGACATGATTTTTTATGCTATCGGTGCTTGGACATAAAAAATCACGACATGATTTTTTATGCCATCGGACATCTTTGGATATTTATTTTTGCGCCACATTCGTACAGTGTGAGAAAAAGTATGTTAACAATTGAATTAACAGTTTTTGCGCTTAAATACATTTAATATTTTTTTGAATGTAAATTAACTATTAATTTAAATCCAAAAAAATATTGAATGTTTTTATTTAACCACAAAAACTGCTGATTCAATATATATATATAGGTATTCTTTTTCTCTCAATGTACGAATGTGGCGCAAAAATAAATATCCAAACACCGATGGCATAAAAAATCACGACATGATATGACAATATATATGTAGGTATTCTTTTTCTCTCAATATGTAGGTATTCTTTTTCTCTCAATGTACGAATGTGGCGCAAAAATAAATGTCCAAACACCGATGGCATAAAAAATCACGACATGATTTTTTATGCCATCGGTGTTTGGATATTCATTGTTGCGACACATTCGTACATTGAAAGAAAAAGTATGTTAACAATTAAATTAACAGTTTAACATTCAATATTTTTTTGGATTTAAATTAAATATATATAGTTCGCAGTTCGGCTCCAGCTCTCGAGAAGACGAGTCGCGTCACGCGGGCGAGCTCTTGAAACGTAAAAGTTTAAAGATTAAACCAACAATAATTAAAAAAAAAGGGGTGCGAACTGATAAGTGAAACAAACATTTTCATGGAGTTCAAGCTAAATGGTGTAACGGTCATTGAGGAGTGGAGTGTTGGGTAATATGAATGACTTGGGTGCCACCTGTCATTGGAGGCTTTTCACTGGACGGACGGGGGAGGTCGGAGAAGAGGGGAGGTGGCCATCCGCAAAGGGAAAAATCTGATAAGTTTTACTTTAAGAGTATGCATGACCTGATACAAATCTGCAATATAAATACGGCAAGCATTTTCCGTTATTTGTCACCATTAACATTGCCCGTATTCATTTCATTAAACATAACATTTATTTTACTTGAAAATGTTAAAATAACTTTAAAATATGATTATGTTAAGAACTTTAAACAATTGTTTTGTTTTTAATTACTATCATTGCAAAATTGTATTAAAAAGTGTTAAAAATTCTTACACGGGCAATGTTAATGGTGTTAGGTATCGTTAAAGTGTTTATTGGGATATCTTTAAAACCCATGAAGGGCACGCGGCGTGGGGCAATAAGTCTGTCAACAGCAAATGCGTAAGGCGGTCCCAATCGAGACCGAAATAAATACTGGACTGACAGAGTAAACTAACATTGAACACATAATTCTAACACATTAAAAAAAAGGGCCTAATAGCCAAACTCGAGATTTGTAAACATTAGACAACAGAATAATCGCGCTTGTGATTTGTTTGACTAGTGAATAAATGCAAGCTTTGGAATTTGATAAACAAAGACGGAACTCTACCACAAAATGTGCTTGGGACAAAAATATTAAAAACAACTGACACACTTTACCAAGGGCAGGAACTATCTGACCAGAACACGGACAATGACAATAACGAACAAGACAAAGACCTTGACTAGGAAACTACACCCCTGCAGCGAAATGACAACTCCCCAACTCCAAATAGTAATCCCAAATGTTAGGAGTATTACTAATCGACTGGTCTAGGGGGATTCCGCGTCGTACTTAGTTTTAAGTCGGCGTAATTGTCCCCCAAAAACCAACTCCCTCCCGTCCCTCATCCATACCCCACCGAGCGTATAGCATAGGCTCGGCGAACCCGGGAATGGCTATTATAACTATTCGCCTCTCGCTCTCGAGCCCCAAATAGGGGACAGTACGGAACGCAATGGACATTCGCACCCAGCAAACACGGGTGAAGCCGTGCAGTTGCTGGGGAAGAACAAAAATCGGCGTAAGTAAACATAGGCCTGTACGGGGTTCGAGAGTCAAGAGGAAATGGGGCTGGTTATACGTCTCTTATACTCATACTCATACTCATACTTAAATTAAATATATATAGTTAATTTAAATCCAAGAAAATATTAAATGTATTTAACCGCAAAAACTGTTGATTCAACATAATTTTTCTCTTAGTGTACGAACGTGGCGCAAAAATGATTATCCAAACACTGTTGGCATAAAAAATCACGAAATGATTTTTTGTGCCATCGGTCAATCGCAAACAGCGATGGCATAAAAAATCACGACATGATTTTTATTTCTCACGCAGTGACATCCGGATGATGTCCGTATGAATAAAATTTGTGAAAATCACGTCGTGACGTTCGTATGATTTTCATTTATCACGCGGTGACTTCCGTATGATATCAGTATGAATAAAATTTGTGAAAATCACGACGTGATGTTCATATGATTATCACGAATGTTGTCCGGGTATATAAAACATTTATCATACCAATTAGCCACTCATCATTCCACTGCCCTGAAACATATTGCTCGTGCAACATATTTCTTACCAAACTTAATGCCCAAATTCCAGAATCATGAGTTGAGCCTGGAAATCTGGCATTGCAATTTAGAATTCTCAACTCATGGTCACAAATCTAAAAAAAATATAGTTAGTATTATTGCAAATTAAATATTATTAAAATTATTGCTAAATACCATTTGAACATTAAGGCTGTAATACCCCTTTCTATTATAGTAGGCTATCCCAGGCCTTACAGGGTCCTCAGCAGCAGGAGCCACAATTGCCACATGGGTGCAATCAATGGCACCTATCACCCCCGGAAGATTAAACATGGTTTCAAACCTACAAATTGCAAACAACACATAAATAATAAAGTTTATATTATTAGAAAGGGTGTACTTACCCTTGCTTAATTTTATCTCTTGCAGGACCAGCAGGAGGAAACTGAATGTGGTCCTGCAGTAAATGCTGAAACGCACTTGTTGTTTCCTTTAAAATTTTACTAAAGGTGGAAACTTCAAAGGGAAAAAGGAAGTTGTCAGAAATGGATTTCTGGTAACTTCCTTGACCAAAAAAATTTAAAGTCGATAGCACCTAAAACAAATGCATAGATATTTATAATCTACCTAAAATAAACACTAATTAATGATAAACATCAAAACCAGATTCTGTATGTAAAAATAATGGGATTTAAAATTATTTACCTATGTGTAAAAGTTGATTATAACCAAGATGCAGGGTGTTTTAAACAACTTTGGAAAAAAACGACGTTTTTGCACAAAATTTGGTATTTTTTCAGGGCGCTGTATGCAAAACATTGTATAAGTTTAAAGTAAAATAAAGTTGTTTCTTTGCCTATTTTTTAAAATTGTTAATTCAGGTACATCAAGTTTTAGCAATAAAGGACAATAAAATTTTGTATTATGTATGTATATAACCATATATTCCTTGAGTTAAAACAATAGGACTTTTATAATACCATTTTTCAATTTAGAGCTTCATGTTCGATATACAGGGCGACAATGTTTAAAATTTAAAACTGATTTTTTTAAATAATTCCAGTAATTGATAAGATATTAAGTTAAAATTCGGTACACTTCTTTAACATAAATATTTACATCTTTTGAGAATAACAAAACAAAAAACAATTGTCAAATAATCAAAATAGGGGGGTCCAGTACTCACTGACTCCTCCTATTTTTTAGTACGTGCGCCAATGACTTCCAAACTTTACTTTTTTAAGTCATTATTTTTTGTCTCTTATAAAATTTTGATAAAGAGATTTGTTTTAGAGATAGTTTGTAAAGTATTGGTCCTTGATTGATGCCCAAGAGGCTTAAGGCAATCTCATAATTTTCAAATACTCTAAATCAAGTGAGCCGCTGTGGCATTACCATTGATACAATTAAGTAAAATTTTGCAATAGGTACCTAACAATACCAAAAACTAGCCAAAAATAACCCAATTTCAGTGACGCACAGATGAAAATAATACTAAACCAGAAAAATTAAATTAATTTTATTGCCCTAGGAAGAACTTATAATAATTACTAATTTTCTTTACATAACAGTAAAACGCCACTATTATCGCTAGTTCAAGTCAATAATTTACTATCACTTTTTAAATAAATTTGAAGCATTATAACAAGCGCGCGTCCGAACGTGCTTGTCCAGCGCTAGAGGTCGGAGCGCGGTCACAAAAACATTTATAGCTTTTGACCTATTACAAAATAATAAATTTTTTTTACCAACATTTTTGTAAAATAAGATAAAATGTGAAAAAATGTCCTCGCAGGCGGAGAAGTTTTATTAATTTTCAATTGTTTAAAAAAAATAGCTTCATTTTTTTAAAAGGTTTTTTCCCTAACAACAAATTTTGTATCGTAAAGTGTATTTTTCAACAAAAATTTTGATATAAAAAATGATAAGTTTTGATGAACCGTTCAGGAGTTATCAATTTTTGAAAAAAACATCCACAAAAAGTAAATTGTAAAAATCGATTTTTTGCAAAACTATTTTAGGAAAGTTGTTGAAACCGATTGGAAACCGATGAAAAATAAGACCATCAATTTTTAAGTGGCACACAATTTTGAGCCAGTAGAGACGCATCATCAAGTAAATTTTAAAGTCAATGTGTGGGCAGGTGTCGTTCTTTTACGTCCTGTAATTTTACCAGGAAATTTGACTGGTCATTCATTTTTGATATTTCTTTAAAATACACAGCCCGATTTACTTAATGATTTGCCTCTACTGGTAAGACAAAATATTTGGTTTCAACTAGACGGTGCTCCTCCTCATTTTGCTAGAAATGTTAGAAACTATTTACATCAAATCTTTCCTAATCAATGGATTGGTCAGGGTAAATATGCTCCTGTTAAATTTCCTCCCTGTTCCCCAGACCTTACCCCCAGACTATTTGGTCTGGAGATGAATGATAGATTTTGTGTATATGGTTCCGATTTTGAGCGAAAATCATTTAAGA
This sequence comes from Brassicogethes aeneus, assembly GCA_921294245.1. NCBI lineage: Eukaryota > Metazoa > Arthropoda > Insecta > Coleoptera > Nitidulidae > Brassicogethes > Brassicogethes aeneus. The sequence goes on along the minus strand of OV121133.1, from coordinate 56,597,817 downwards.
GAAAGAATCCTTCAAGTAGGAGAGGAGTTCAGGTTAAAGCCAAATATTTTTCGTAGGCTTAGATTTTCTTTAATAAAGAGGGCTGTGTATTCAAAAAAATATATTTTGTTTTGGTTACTATAGTTACCAAAGGAAATAATATGTTTTAAATAATTATTATCTTGTTATAATGCTTGAAAAATGATAGTAAATTATTAACTAGCGATAATAGTGGCGTTTTACTGTTATGTAAAGAAAATTAGTAATTATTGTAAGTTCCTCCTAGGGCAATAAAATTAATTTAATTTTTCTGGTTTATTATTATTTTTATCTGTAAGTCACTAAAATTGGGTTATTTTTGGCTAGTTTTTGGTATTGTTACCTATTGCAAAATTTTACTTAATTGTATCAATGATAATGCTCACTTGATTTAGAGTATTTGAAAATTATGAGATTGCCTAGGCATCAATCAAGGACCAATACTTTACAAATTATCTCTAAAACAAATCATTTTATCAAAATTTTATAAGAGACAAAAAATAATCACCAATAAATGATTACTTGAAAAAATAAAGTTTGGAAGTCATTGGCGCACGCACTAAAAAAAAAGGGGAGTCATTGAGTACTGGACCCCCCTATTTTGTTTATATGACAATTGTTTTTTGTTTTGTTGTTCTCAAAAGATGTAACTATTTATGTTAAAGAAGTGTACCGAATTTGAACACAATATCTTATCAATTACTCAAATTATTTAAAAAAATCAGTTTTAAATTTCAAACTTTGTCGCCCTGTATATCAAACATGAAGCTCTAAATTGAAAATGGTATAATAAAAGTCTTTTTAAGTCTGTTTTAACTCAAGGAATATATGGTTAGCGGATTGACCTCCTTTTTCCGGACACCCTGTATGTAATCAGGTTTTTGACATTTTAAATTAATGAAGCAACCTGAAAAAGTAAAAAATAGGCTATATGCAATGTGTTGCAGACAGCTCTCTTTAAAATCTACATTAATTTTTTTAGGAAATTTAAAATTTCTGCTCTAAAAAATACCAAAATACCTACCAAACTTTTTGCAAAAAACATTTGTTTTTTAAAAACAAACATTTAACTAGGTCACCCTATATGCTGTATAAACTTGTAGGTAAGTTTGGTTAAATCCATATCAATGGTTAAATTGTAGGAGTAATATTTTTACCTAAAGAATCTGTCCTTTTGCTGTATACCATTAATTGGAGGACACCCTGTATATTTTTAAATATTATTTTAGAATAGATTATTTTATTATTATTGCATTTTGCAATATAAATTAGTAATACTTTACCTTTAGTTCAACAGAAATTGCAGTTTTCCGTTGCCCCTGCGTTAAAAATGGTTCTAATTTGAAAATTATTTGTTCTGCAACAAATTTAGTTACCCTAAAATATCGCAAAAACATTTTATTTTCCAAATTAAAAGGATTGCTCTCATCACGCAGCCTTCGCCGTTGCAAATTAAGTTCATGACTAAAAATATAAAAATTCATAATTAATATTACTGCGAGTGCAGTTTATATAGATCGCACTTCCAGTAAAATTGTAGAGTACCTTAAAATAATTAGTTTGGAGAAATTAAATTGCAAAGACTTGAATTTGTTTATTGTTATACTTATATCATAGATAAGGGATAAGTTGGGTGGGCGGGGGGGTTGACTTATATGGAGAACCTATTAAAACTATTTAAATAAACAAATTCCAGTTTTTAAATTTTAATTACACCAAACTAGGTACTAATTTAAGGTTATGCCTTATGTTCTGTGGGTTATGCCACTATTTTCCTGGGAGTACGAAACATTTTCAATGTGTTTGTATTTACCAAATTAATCAATTAATTAATACTAACCTTTGATTTTCACCTTCTATCATTTCCTCGATTTCTTCCACAATCAGTTGCTCGATTTCATTTCCCAAATCGTTCATTTTTGAGTATAGCAATAACATAATGTCTAGAGTCCCGTCAGACGGGTCTCCATTGCGCTCCCGTTAAAACGTCACACACTGTAAATAGGTATTATTTTTCGAGCGATAGAATTATTACAATAAGCTCGGTAGCTCGATGGAAGGGCGCCTGCTTTGCATGCGGGAGGTATGGGGTTCGATCCTTCGCGCCTCTACAACTTTTTTAATTTTTTTTTAAAGAATTTATATACCGAAATAATACAATGTGGCATTAATAGTTATTTATGTATTAAGGGCATAATAAGGTTTTTATGGTCCGAGGCGCTATTTCGAGCCCGAGCGCGTTAGCGCGAGGGCTAGAAAAGCGTCGTAGGACCATAAAAACCAGTTATGCCAGCAATGCATACAAAACTTTATGCACGATTAATATATTATTATTTTTAATATATTATTGTTTTTAAAGACGTTTACGTCAAAGAATTTTTGTTATAATTGTCATATTATAATGTCAACTGACATCAGTCAGTTTTAAAGTTTAAAGATAAATGAAATTGAGGAAGCAGCTGAAAAGGCGAAAAATTGCGGCCTGCTGCCGGTAAAATCAAAATCTTTATACGAAAAAACTTACTTCGAATATATCAAATGGTGTAACATTGTTGTTTTTAATTTTTGACATTTCATTATAGCCCGCTGGGCCATAATAACGCCCGCGGGCTATAAAAAGACGTTTACGTCAAAGAATTTTTGTTATAATTGTCATATTATAATGTCATCGTGCATAAAAGCATTTATATTTAATTTTACATTAATATTTTAATTTATTTACCTTTCCTCATAATCATTTTGCTAGTTATATAATATAAAATGTAATTAAATGAATATTCCTTCGTTGAAAAATTTTTACTCAATGGGGCGGGGGGGGGCCAATGGGGCGGGGTCGGTTGGGTTGGGTTTAGGGTTGCACCTTTTCTTGAAAGCCGAAAAGGACAAAGTTACATTATTAAAAACATTTGGGCGTTTACCACCCTTAAAATAAACAATTTAATATTAACTCTCTAAAAATGAATTAGTCAAAAATAACTAATTTAATAGTTAATAGTGGCTGCTTTTTCACTTGTGCCATATGGCAACCATATGGTTAACCATCGAATACCATGGTATCCCAAAATTTAATAGCCAATGCTTATGTAAAATTGTACTCCGAATCTGAAAATACCGTCAAAAGTTATGAAAGTGGAGCAGTTTTTGAGATATAGTCAATTCCATATTAAATGGAAAATTTACTATATATCAAAAACTGTTCTACTTTTTTAACTTTTGAAGACATTTTCGGATTCAGGGTAAAATTTTACATAAGAATTGGCTATTAAATTTTGGGATACCATGGTATTCGATGGTTAACCATGGCAAAAGTGAAAAAGCAGCCACTATTAACTATTAAATTAGTTATTTTTGACTAATTCATTTTTAGAGAGAAGCATTGTGCATGAATAAAATAAAATATTAATACTTTACAATGTTTATTGAAGAACAGATATGTAGGTATGTACAAAACAAATATTAAGGCAAGAAGCAATATTAATATTGGTGTATTGATAAAGTAATCAATTAGAAAACCTAAATTTATATTTTTTATTAGACTTGGCTGCCTCCAGCAGCTGTTTGTCACCTTTCGCCAGTTAAGTTAAAGCACAATCCATTAGCAATTCTGAGCGAATTAGTTCTGTAGAGCAGTGGTTTCTTTTGTCTGTCCATTTGGAGCCCATCACAGAAAAAATGCGTTCTGAAAATGCAGAGCTTGCAGGTATACGTACTTAACAAATATGAAATTAAAGAAAACATATTTGAATGATTTTTTTTATTTTGAAAAATATTTTGCCATTTTTTTGGGGTACTTAATTTGACAAATTTATCTTTAACTGCATATTCTTGAAATTTTTCTGAAACTTCCATTACCTCATTGAAAAGCTGGTTCATATCAATTTGAAAGTTAGGGTTGTTTATTTTGGCAACACTGTTTACAGGGCACGGCTGCCATTCTACCAATAATAAAAATTGCATTTCCCTTAAATAACTTTTAGCCATAGACAAGGCACGATCTTGTCAATGATTTTAGCGGTAAAAAAATTTAAAAAAACTTGTAATCAGCAATACACATACCTTGCAAAAATATCTATAGATATGCAAAACCTTGTAAAAGGACATTTAGCATTGAAAAAAGACACAAGGACATTTTATTCAAAAAAAGGACTGTCCTTTCCAAAAAAGGACAGGTGGCAACCCTAGTTGGGTTGTTGGGTTTGGGTTGGTTTTGAAGCGGGCGGACTCGGGACGTTGGTTAAGGAAGATCTGCTTCCCGTCCTAAGATTGCGTCATTTGATGACGTCACTCTGTTAACGGGAGCGCAATAGAGAACCGTCTGACGGGACTCTAGACGCGGCGTAGCAATAATTATTTTCTGTGAATAATTAACTATAAATAAACAACAATCTATGACCAAAAGATAGGTTATAATTTATAACTTATAAACATTCCGCAAAGAACAGGAGCAAGGTCAGGGTTACCAACCTTCCTTTCCGATCGTGGCGCTAAATTCAAATTTAACGGGTAAGTTAACGGCATCTCTGAAGCAGCCGTTTAAATTTCGGGGTTAGAATCTGTTAAAATTTATTTATGAGTCATGGCTTGTTGGATTATCTTGGATATCGTAAAGATGAACAGCCGAAAACACGTAGTGGGGGAAACAAGACTAAATTAAATAAAACGCTTATGTTCTGTGATAAAACGTACCTATCAGCTTGTCAGCTAATAAAACGCAACTAAAACTTACTTCTTTTCTGGTGATATTTTTAACGGAACCAGTTAACAGGAGAGTTACATTTCTATAATTAAAATATATATGACAAATTTACGACAAAAGCTAATATTGACTAAGGAAACTTCTTCACTCAACGCTAATATAATATAATTTTATTGTTTAAATAATATAAGAACTCTTGCTGGTTTATTGTATGAAAGCGGTTTCATATAGAAATGCGAAATGCGAAATCACAACATAAGGAAGCGTCGTTGCCAAGTTATCCGTGCCAACGTTTAAAAACAAATTTCATTATCAATGTTAAAATGTCGCCAACACAATGTAAGAAACGCTAGGTTTGAGACACGTCGCAAATCATAAAAAAAAATGTCTCAAAGTCGTCGCGACGAATGTTTCAAATTGTGACATCAATGTCGAATGTCAAAAACCGATTTCTCGACATACGGTTAACCTAGCGGTTCCTTGGATTAGGTCAGAATTTGATGACGCAATTTGAAACATTCGCCGCGACAACTATCCCTCAAAACGCTAGATCTAGCGACAAAGTCGCTAAGTTGGCATCACTGGTTGGTATGTCCCCCACTTAAAAATTGTGTCGTCATCCACCGAATGACGTAGCGGTTAAGTTTCGCTAAAACGCGGTTGGTATTATGTAGTTCAAAAATTTGTTTATATAACCTTTTAATAATAATAATAATAATAATAATCTTTATTAGTGCTAAACCAGTAGGTGTACAACGTCAATACAGAGAAAATAAACATTAGGTAGTAGATACAAGTATAAATAAATTATAAATAGAATAGACATATGAAATAAAATGAACCTATAATATAGAAGCTGCCAATGAGCTAATCCCAAATCTCACTCACTTTAAATGAATATGTTATGTTTAGTATTATCTAACGCAAAATAATTATTTTTTCTTACTACCTCGGCCGAAAATACGTTGTTTCGTCCCCGATTCCACGGCAGAAAGTTTACGTTTGATGCATTGGTCAAATTTACGTTTGATGCATTGGAATCGGGGACGAAACAACGTATTTTCGAGTATATTACAGTACAAGGGCTACGAAGGCTTCGCTCGTGCCGCAAATTTCGGGGCAGGCATCAATATGTTTCGATATACACATTCAATTTTTTCCTGTATTTTCGACCGGGTTGGGTTGGATTGTATTTTCGGCCGAGGTAGTAAGAAAAATAGTATACACTACACGGGCAGAAAGTGTGAGAGCCCTGAACTGCGCGCCATGATGCCTGATGCAGGAATCTCACACTTTCTGCCCTTGTAGTGTAATATACTATTTAGTGATCTTGTGTTTAACTTATTATTTCTTCTACATAAAAACAATGGATACGTTAAGCCGGGTCTACAATTGTCGCAGGTCGCAGATCGCAGGACATAAGCTTGCACAAAGCACCCAGCTGACAAAAAACCTTGCTCCCGCCACGTCGCGGGTGCTATGCGCAAGCTTATGTTCTGCGATCGGACCCCTGCGACAATTGTAGACCCGGCATTAGGCCTCAGTCTATGACGTCATTGCGCCCGGGCCTTCCCTACCATACCGCTTGCTCGCAGAAATGAAATGGTCAGATAACATTAATATAAACAAAGTGACTAGAAGTACACTGGGAGTACCGCCATTAAACGTACACCGGGTGGAAAAAAATCCTTATTTAGCATATGCTATATATTTGTCAATTGTATACTTAATATTAAATGGTCGCTCAATTTCGCGCTCAATGGGGCGGGGGGCCCAATGGGGCGGGGTCGGTTGGGTTGGGTTGTTGAGTTTGGGTTGGTTGGGGTAATTCATACTGACATTTCATTAATTTTGTTTTTAATTGTATTTCAATCACTTAACTAAATTTTATTCAATGTTTATACAACTTGAAAGTTAGCTTAATAATTACATAATTAATATCAAGAGTTAACCAGCTGTTTGCCAACTGTTATACAACTGGGCCTTAGTGTACAGTGGCGGACACAGAACTTTAAACGTTATAATTTGGTTGTCCATGTATAAATCTGTAAATAGCAAAGAAACAATATTGTCCATTTTTGCTTTCGCTGTCAAAACGACAAGCCTAGTAATAACCGGAAGTAAGGTTAGTTGGCCATAGAGGAAGTTAAGATTTTAATATTAACTGGACGAAAGCCGTTCAAAATTCCTTGTCAGCCACTGTACCAATTTAATCTCAACTAATAAACAGTGTTGCCAGCTCTTAATGCAATAAAGTAGCTAGATGTAAAGTTTAAAATGGCTAGATTATGGCTAAATTTTAAAAACGTATCAAAAGTAGTAAAAAAACACCTGAATTTTAAAATTGGTAAGGAAATATTTAAAACAAAAATTAAAAATTTATTGTTTTATCAAAAAAAACATACATGATAATAATATGATAATAAGGTGTATGTTACTTACACCTTATTATCATATAAGTATTGTATCTATAGATTCTATCTTGGATAATAACAAAATTTGTTTAATATTTAACACAGACTTTGATATTAGAAAAATGCAGAACAGATGATAAGAAAGAAATCTGTATTGTATACGTATGACGTAGTTTTTGCAGGCGACATCTCTTAGTAAATGCAGCTACCCAGAGATGTATGTATGTGACCCACGATACACATGTATACAATATATTGTATACCTACTTGTAATTTACAACTTGTAAATTACAAGTTGTAAATAATTTATATTATTAATGTATATTCATGGTGTGCTTAAAATTTACACGGGTCAAAAAATAAAGCCAGAACATAGCCAGATGATATTTAAAAAAAGGCCAGGATTCCGGGGTCCCGGAATTTCTTAAAATTATAACTAAATGTCTTGTTAAATATGCTAGATTTAGCCATAAATGGCTGAAGTTGGCAACACTGCTAATAAATCCGAAATTTTACCATCAGCTAGTATGGAAACACGCATGCGCACAAACCTGATGTACGTTTAATGCCCGTACTCCCGGTGTACTTCTAGTCACGGCGTAATATAAAATTTATCCCTCATTTTTTAATTAGCGAGATCTGGCGATTGCCGAACAATTAAGCGATATGTGGCGACTTTTTAAGGCTTGGCAACACTGCAGCGGTTCTTCTTCTTCTTCTTAAGTTTTTGGCCTTTAGCACTGCAGCGGTTCGTACGTAGGGGAATCCCTGACACTGTGCAAAACACTTGTGGCATATTAAAGGAGATACGGGCGTGTCCTTATTTCAAAGTGGTTTTAGCCTTTGTTTAGTGCAGTTGTGAAAAATTCACCAAAAATGTATTCCGAAGTTATTAAGTATTCGCCTATTACATGGGACAGAAATCAATCAGTAACTAGAATGGATTACGATTTAACGGCTTATAAAAATGAAGAGTACAAGCAAATTGCTTATGAAGCAAATGTGGCCATGGATACTGAGCACAGTAATTTGAAAGTGGTGAGGGTCCAAAATATTCACGATCTGGGTCAGTTTTTGATCAAACAGCAGAAATTGTTGGTTGAAAGTCCTGGACAAACATTTTATCAAGTAAGAATTCAACATTTTTCCATAAAATAAGCTTATTTTATTATTTGTAGGGTAGACGTTATGTAGTTATTTCACAGAACTGTTTAAGTGAAGCTCTCGAGTACAACTTGGATCATAGACGATGTAGATTATCCCAACTAGAGTTTAAGAAATCAGTACCACAAATAAACCAAAATAATGTTTTGGTTGTTGTTCAAGTAATTTTGAAGACCCAAAATCAAGATTACATTGGACCAGAGTATAGTGATGAGTACTATATTGAATATTTCATAACCCTTTAAATTAAAGCTTTAATCTTTGTTGTTTAACTTATGTTTAAATTTGTAATTAATTGAATCAAATCTTTTTATAATATAATATAATATATATATATATATATATAATTATAATATATTATCTAACAAATGAATGTATTTTAAAAATAAACTATTGTAAAAAATAAATAATAAACCCATAGCATTTAATAATCTTTTATTTGGTAAATAAAACACCCATTAATTTATAAATAATTAATAATCATAACTAATTGCTGGATTGATTTATCAATTGTTGTTTTTATAACAAAATAACTTTTCTACATATTAAATTTTTATAAGATTGTCAAGCACACCCTAGGGTGTGCACACAGCTGTGTTATTGATTAGGTAAATAAATTTCTGTTTATACAAAAAAAAAACTTTTATACATAATTTTTTAAGTTTGTCAAGTTCACCCTTTTTTATTCATTTCCATGGCAACAAAAAGCCCTAAAAAGTTATTTACTGGTTGCCATGCCAGGACCAAACAAATTATTTTTTGAAGGGACAAAAGTTATGATAGTGAAGATAATGTTACCATAGCAATAATTTTTGGACAATTATATGAAAAATCTGTGTGACAAATTACCAAAAATGGAACCTGACTTACTAAAACAGGAAAGCAACTATTACAAGGAAAATGAAAAATTGGAAATGAAAACCAAAGAACTAATGATAAAAGTTAATGATGTTATGGTAAGTAGGTTGGTTTTATTAATTTATAAAATTTGATTTTTTGGACTTTGACATCAGTAGGTACTGTATCTTTTAGAAAATTCAAGAAAATTTGATGAAAGAAACGTTAAAAACCAAAAACGAATTGGACTCTGTAAGAAAATTCACAATAAAAAAACCGCAAAAATTAAATGAAGCAATTGATATTAAGGATAATTTGGACATCCCCAAATGCGTAGATGACATGGGGGTGAAAAACATCTCCCACTTTTACAAGGCAAAACTAAATGCGCTGCAATGCGAATTGCTGAGAATTCAAAAAGAGTACAATTTAAAAGCAGAGGATGCCAAACAATTATTAAAAGAAAACAAGCAGTTAAAAGAGGAGAAAGAAAAGTGGTTTAATTCTAATACCAACGCTAAAAGTGCTGTAAATAAATTGGAGGCGCAATTATCTAATGTCAATTCCAAATTTCAAGCAAAGGAGGGTGAAAATAAGTCTCTGAAAAAGGAGAATGAGAGTTTGAAAAAGGAAGTAAAAAGTTTACATAGTACCATAAGTAATTTGGAGGTGAAATATAATAGAGCTGTGGAGGAAACTGACAAATTTAAAACGGAATTAAAGCAAGCCAAAGAGAATGAAAGGGTAAGAAAAATATTTTGTGTGACTAATAAATACAAACATTTTTAGGATATAAAAGATCAATACAGGAAACAAGTTTTGGATTTGGAAAATTCTGCCAAAGATATAGAAAAATACAAATTAGATTTGTTAAACGGTTTTAAAAAGCAAATGCAACTAATAGACAATCTTAAAAAACAAAAGGTATTGCTAAATGTTAATTTTCGGTAATTTTGTGAGTTAAAATTTAATTTTTAGATGCATTTGGAAGCTTTAAAAGTTTCTGAAATGTCACAGGAACAATACCTGAAACTGCTAGACTGGAAACTAGATTAAGTGCATCTATACCTACTTTATTAGAGTTTGGGTGATTTGTCATTGAAATAAAACAATTGTAAAGAACATTTTTATGGTTTAATTTAGGTCAATTTTCTATCAAATTAAAATTAATTGAATTTGATACATAAATCATAGGAACAAAAAGACACTATATGTCTACAAGTAGAACAATTGTTCTTAAGGTGTACATTTGAATGCTTTAGAAGTTTTGAAATGTCCTTTTTTTATAGATACATAATTTGTCCTAATTGATATCATATCAATTTTGTGATTTTTAATTTAATTTTTAAGTTTTTGACAATACATATTTTGTACAAATTTGATTCCAAATCAAAAACTTTCGATAGTTTAGCAGGAGGAGCATTTAATTATAAATTGTTACTATAGTATTAAGACACCACATTTAACCCACCCTGGGGAGATTATAGACACAAACATTATTTAAATAACATTGTTTACTTACTTTTATATTAAAAACAAAATTTTTAATAGCTTAGCAAGAGTAGTATTTAGACACAACATTAAGGCCAACTTGGGATTATAGCCCATAAAAATGACACTTCTCCATATTAGGTTTTTCCTTAGACTGTATAACACTGGACGCGTAATGTGTGCCAAGGGTTTTTCCTAATTCAAACCCAATTCACAAACTTAGCCATATTTTATAATAAAAACAAGCAAAAAACAGCAGGAGACTGGAAAGTCAATTAAGTGTATCTATACTTACTTAATATTTAGACACAACATTTAGGTCACCTTTTTATTATAGAAACCTGCCTCATAAATGACACTTCACCATATTAGGTTTCTCCTTCGACCGTATAATACTGAACGCGTAATGTGTGTCAAAATCATCGCGTTGGTTTGGCTTCAAGATGTAAAGATGTACAGTGGCAGAGAAGTTTCAGAAATCTTAGAAAATGTGTTCTGAATACTTAGGTATTATAATTGTTAATTTATAAAATACAAATTTATACGTACAGAATGGTATGTATTATTGACTAATGCGATATTTGATTCATGATAAAATGTTTGTAAAAAAACAATACAAAACACTGAAGGACTGTCAAAACACATCTTGAAGCCTCAAATCATGTTTGTTTACACGTCCAGTGGCCAAGGGTTAGCATGAGGAGACTGGAAAGTGTATCTATACTTACCTTTATTAGATGATTTGTCATTGAAATAAAACAATAAAGTACATTTTTATAGTTTAAATATGAAAATATTTTTAAAAAAATAACAGAACATTTATAAAACAGTTAATTCTTAAGTATAATTTGTTTCATATTTTTGAAAAGAAAAGGGAAATTTCTTAAAAATAAAGCCTTGATTATCAAGGGTCTGAATATAAAAAATTAACAAGTTACAAGTCTAAAACTAAAAAATCAAATATTTATGAGATTATAACATAAATTATATCAAAACAAAGTTTCACTCTTATTCAATAACGTCGAAAAGTGGAAAAGAGAGAAACGAATGAAACATCATGAATGTGTCTACAAGTAGAATAAGGTGTTTGCTAGGTCCCTATGTGGCTGCCTATGCAAAAACTTGGCGGTGAAAAAGGCCAATTTGTGCGCGTATTGGCAGGGAGCCGGCACGCGCACTGTTCCCGACCAGTTATAATACATGTGTGTTAATTTATAAGTAAGTATTTGCAATTTATCTGGCGGAAGACCGATAGTGTCGTGGATGACGTTGTATGATGTTGGGGCCACTGTGCCCTGTCGCACGCATTGCGAAACGATGAAGAAATCGTATCTGAAATTAAAGTAGAATATTTCAAATCAATTCAATAAATAGTTTTATATTTGGAATGACTAAGTAAGTAGTACTACTTTTTTAAAGAGATGGGAATCGGAAAGTTTCTATTTTAAGGAAACTTTCCGTTTTGGAAAGTTTCCAATTGGGAATTTATTTTCATTTTGAAAGTTTCTTTTAAGCTACCGGAAACATTCCTTTAAACTACCGGAAACATTCCTTGGAAACTTTTTTTTTCATTTAAATGTCAATTGTTTAACCGCTGATTTTCGTTAAGGCCATAAAACAAGGCCAAGAAACTTTAATAAGAATAAGAATTTAATGTATGTTAATTTAAAGCAGAACAGAAGAAGAAGTATAAATAATGTAAGTTATGTTACATAACCTCAATGAATAAAACAAGGTAAAGAAAATAAAAACAATAAACAAAGTTAAAATCATTCTTATATTTTTGTTGTTTATTTATAGGCATAACACAATGCCAAGAAAAAAATCTAGTATTTGGAATTATTTTTTACTTTACTTTTTACTTTTTAATATTCCTATATGTTACTTTGTCCCTTTTAATTTTTTTTACGTAATATCTAGGATTTACTAGCAGTGAATTTCTAATAGTAAACATTTTATTTTTATTTTGTAGGTTTCAGTATACAATAGGAATATTCCAAAGTAAAATATAATAAAAATTGCAGTTACATTCTTATAAACATTTTTTTTATTTTTTTCTTAATAAAAAATTTTTTTTTTAAACTTTCGGAAAATTTCGATGGAAAGTTTCCGGGAATTTTCGTCAAATGGGAATTTTCCCATCTCTACTTTTTTACATGTTAAACATCCAATATCTATTTTTTTTATCAAAAACAAGTGCAAGTTAGATGATTTGGGCAGTACATAGTGGGAAAAGGGGAATTGCTTTTATACTGCATGCATAAATAGCAATATGTACCAAAAACAAAATTTATTTTGCCATTTTATTACAGTTGATTTAAAAAGCAGCCAATTTTCTTACCGATTTTATAATTATTTTTCTTTTTAATACAAAAGGCATGCCTACATATGGTGATGATTGATTTTTTTACTGCTGGTGTGGACAAATCTAGGGAATTTTTACTACCAAGGGTATATAGTACCTATAAGGTTATAGTGGTGCCACTGCTACCCATTTTCCGGTAGATCTACCGATTTTGCGGTCTATCTACCACAATATTGTGGATCGCCAACAAAAATGTTTTTGTTGGCGATCTACATTATTTTTTTAACGTGAAAAATGGGGTTTCAGCTGGCTATAGATTTTAATTTTTTTGGCTGGATTACATTCATAATTATGTTTTTAATAGGATATTGCATTATTAGTTTGATTATTTCTATGTGTGTCCATAAATCTCGTGTCGCTGGATGGAGGGAGGAGGGATTTGGAGGAACGTCTCGATTTGTCAAGCCTGAGGGGGAGGGTTCATTAAAACGTCATGTGACAAAGTAAATAGAATGAAATTGCTTATTTGATCTATTTTTAGTCAGATTATTACAAAAGATATTTGGAAAAAATATTTTAAGGAGGTAGGCGAGTTCGATAATTCGTCACGTGACCCTACGGGGGTCTTTACATCGTCACATTCTGTCACAAGGGAGTGTCAATTTTGACCATTGTCAGCGTCATAAGATTTATGGGGCATTTTCATATACTAGAAATCGCTGCGTTTATCGTAACCAACGCTATAAAATTATTTGTAATGTGTTCGTAATTTTTTTTATCTGTATAATCTACAGCATTATCCCTTAAACCCTTGTTTACAAAATGTGAAAGGCTTGACAAAAAATATTGCTCAGGAGTTTTTATCAGTGTCAAATGCGACGCTTCTGAAACATTTGATGCACAACTCTGTATTTGCAGGATAAGTGATTTTAAGAAAAACATTAAAACCGTTCATAAGATCATTTTTGAAAAAAAAATGCAAAAATTGTATAGACATGCTTTTGCATCATTTGTATTCAATAAAGTAATAAAAAAAATCCTTTAAAATTAGGTATTTTACTGATAAATAATTGTAATCAAAAGATTTAAAAACATAGTTTTGCATCTTCCTCGTTCAAAGACCAAGTTTTGCAAGTGAAAAGTGCAAATACCAAAAAATAACAATTAATCAGGTGATTGTTATAACAATTAATCAGGTGATTGTTATGTCGTCACGTAATGCGTATACTAGCGACGTGATTGGTCAACAGCAAATACCGAGTTTTGAATCCGACAGGAAGAAACAAATACCCAGTTTTGCATCTGCGTTAAGGTTTTAAATGTATTTTATTCTACAAATACTAACTTATACATCCGGTTTACTTAGGTATGCTGTAGGCTGGGCAGTAATGTACATAAATAGTATAAAATATATATTTTTAAAAATTTGCAAAAACCGAGTTTTGCATTTAATGTACTCTGAAACTGTGATAATATCTCGGTTTGTTTGTTGTTGGTATCATGACTTCAAAGCTCATTTTAAAGGATTTTGAGTGGCTATGAAAAAACTGAAAAAGTTATTTTGAAAAATGTGCCTGAAACTGTAACGTAACCAAAAAAAGAAATGCCCATATACGTATATAGTAGCACAAGGAGGTGAATTAAATAATGTAAAAAATAGGATTTAAAGGCGAAAACATTGCGAGTTGTTGATAATTTTTTTAAAATGGTAACGCTTTTTGCTTTTGACAGTGGCAGTGACAGTTCTATATGCAATATGGTTGACAGAAATCAAAATGCAGTAAATAGAAGAAATAACTAGAAAATATAGAAGTATAATACTGCCGTGCTTAATGAAAACGCCGTAACCAACAATTTTGCGATTTTTGGTTTACGGCATTTTCTACTAGAACAATTCATCCTGCGTCTATCCCCGGTACTCAAAAAACCGTATATATATAGATAGCAGCCAAAGTGTAGTTGCGACCTTCTTGCTTAGCACTGCTGTATAGTCTTGGCAATTTTAATAATTTTTTACTCGGAAACCAGACGGTTAATCTTTTTAAGCGAAGTCCTGAAAAAATGATGATTTTCAAATAAAAACAAAAAAAATTACCTTTCAGGCAAGGTAATGACGTCATCAACTACGGTGCCAGGTGGAGGGTTATCGGCTTTGTGGAAAATCCTTGTGTTAATTCTCTTGCTGACGACGACAAACGCCATTTTGAATTCGGTGTCGCCATACAGCTCCTGCTTAAGCTTTTGCTCAATATTTTTCACTTCTTGTTCGTGCACGAACGGAAGTTGACCCTCGCCGACGCCGTCGCGATAAATCAAGATGCATTTTGGTTTTACGCCGTTCTGCGTTTCATACGCTTTGCACGCCAAAATCATGTTGGTGGCGAAGTGGTTGGAGAGCTCCTCCTGATGTTCGTGCTCGTTTACGAAGTTAATGTAACGCGTGGCGCCCTTGTCGAGGGTGGCGACGAACGCGCCGAAGCTTTTGGCTAAAATCCAATTTGACATTTTAAGATGTTTTTAACATTCTAAAATTTGTTTTTGAGTAGTGATGTTAGAAAAACAAGTTTGAAAAAAAAAACGTATTAAAACATTGTTTTTTTTTCAAATTTGAAAAAAACTTCCTTAATAATTAAGAAAGCGTTTGTTTTAATGTTTTTTTTTATAAAAAAATAAACAAAACAATTTATGATAAGGACAAGTGTCGCCATCTAAAGTCATTCTAGATGGCTACAAACATAAAGTTCATTTTTTTTTATCTGGACTGCAGCAACGTTGCAAATTTAGGGTGTCAATTTATTTGTGCTGTTTGCTACTTATTTCAAAATGAATAGGTATTCAAAACATTAATAATGTTTATGAGCTTACATCTAAATCAGATGGAGAGTTTATAACTGCATTACAGTAAAATTTATTTTATTATATTTTTCGTTGTCCGAGTCACACTATCAAAATCGACCAATAAGGAGTTATAACGCGTCTGGGGTTTTTGTTTGACCAAGACCGCCTCGCTTCGCTCGGCATTTATTTAATTTAATTACGTTTACCAAGTCTTAGAGCCTAAGTGGTATAAAATGTGTGTATGTAATTAGGAATAATGTCATGTAATCAAAAAAATCTGTCAAAAAAAAGCATTTTAAAACTTAATACAAAACTAGTGAAAACCCCGCAATTTTTATTTATGAAATTTACTATTTAAAACGTTCTTTTTCAAATGGTAAATTTTTTTTGGAAATTCAGTGTGCTATAGTGTTTGTTTGGTGGGGTAAGGTTTTGCGGAAATACCCCAAAGTAAAATGTTTCCCGTCCTTTAATCTTTCTCCCTATTTTTTGTTTTTTTATCCTCTTATTTTTTTTAAATTCTGCTTAGCTGAAAATAATGTGTGATTTAATATTTGTAAAACCAAAAACGTTACTTTTTTACTTCAAAAATGTCCATAACTTTTTCTGCCATTGAGGCATTTGTCATAACTTCATCAAAATGAAGTTATGCCCTTAAAAGTTCTTTTACTTTAGAATCTGATATTATTTTTGGCATAATTATCTTTTTATATCGATATTATATAATAATTAACAATAATAAATATTACTTTCAATTTGACAGTGTCAGAGTACTTAATTAAGGTCTTCAGCTAAAGTACCATTTTTTAAATACTAAAAACACTCAATCAAACTGCCATAAGCTACCAACTTAATAAAAAAACACGAGTCCAAATAAAAAAAAATGAACTGTAGCTACAAGGAAAAATCCTAATTAACTGTTCACAATTGTAACACTTCATAAGAATTTTTATAGATAACTGCTCTACAAGAAATTGCAAAAACAAAACTTACATTTCTTTGCAGAGTCTCTGCACACATCGTATCCCACAATCATCAGCCCGGGAAGCGGCATGTGAACCGACCAGGGGGCTCCACCGATCTTGCAGTTGAGCTGAATGGCGACTTTGGTGGCAATAGACATAACCCCCTTGCTGGTTAAATTCTTGGCCAGGATCACCTGTAATGTTGGCGAAAAAAACATGTAAATTTACCTTAAAAACGCAAATTTCGGCAAATTTACCGTAAGAAACGATTTTTGCTTTATAAGGAAAATAACTGTCTAATGTTTTAAGTTCTGTAGAAGGCGAAAAATCGTTACATTCCTTAAATTTTTACGGTAATTACGGTAAATTTGTTAAAGTGATAATCACCTGGCTGGGCAGGCCGCGGTCAACCGTGCACTTTTTCTTGATGGCGGAGTACCGGTCGACGGTGGGGTTGGGCAAAATGCACATCACCAAAGTGGGGTTCATGCCGGTGACCTCCTCGATCTGTTCGAGGTAGCTGTTGATGTCGTCGCGTTGTATGGTAAAAAGTTTTGGTTTTATCTGGAATGACATGCCTTGGGCGGCTTTTTGCAGGATGCCGATGAAGTCGTTGGCGTCGCGCGCCATCTTGTTCGGGCAGATGACCGCCATGCGCGACATATCGGCGTTGACAAGCATAGGGGCGCTCCTATAATAAAATGGCATTTTAAATTGCTTCTTTCGCGTTTTTAAATATGGTTTTTAAACCTGTTTAAGCAGGACCGGCAGTACATTGCGGGGAAGGGGCAAGGGGACTTGCCTTTATACTTACTGCATAAATAGCGATACGTACTATGCTCCACACCTCAGAGACCATGTGACTATGTACAGTAGTCTTTTGAAAATTTGACATTTAAGTCTTTTCAGGTTATGTATCTGTCAAAGTATAGTCAACAAAAGAAATAATATTTAAGCTTAATTTTCATGTATCCGTTTGTCCGTCAGTCCGTTCATCCGGGAGCGCTCTTATTGGTCCAAGTATAATTAAGAAATTATGACATTTATTCCGTCCGTCAAGTTTTAACTTCGTACGTCTGACGGAGAAATTTAAAATAATTTTAACTAATCTGTCACTACACATCTACTTTTGACGCCTAACGTTATTTTAAGATACTTTATTTTCAAATCTTTTAATATTCTTTTAATAAGATTGTAAAACGGAAATATAACGTTCGTTATGTGAATAATGTTCTACTTTTATGTTTTTATTTAATAAGAATAACGGAAAAAAAGGAAAGGACAAACAAAAAAAAAATAAAACTATAACTAAAAGGACCTGCTTCTTTAAAACTATACATTTTAATGTACATTAAGGCTAGTATATTCTTTTTATAAGGTATATTTACCTACCTTTAAATTTATTAGACAGCTAACTGTTAAAGTTACAATTGTTGACATAATTGTAACTATGACAATTAAGCATTAGGTAAATTTAGTAAAGTAAATATACTGACACTTAATTTCTATTTGTCGCCAAATCAATCCGTTAAACGTCATTAAAAAACGTATGCATGAAAATTAGAACATTTCTTATCGGACGATTTTATTGAAAAACGTACAAACGGATACATGAAAATTAAGCTTTATACTTTTACCGCTTATGTTTAAGCGTTAAAAATGTATTTATCTTTATAGTATCACAATAACAATGGTTGGTTTAAGACTTTAGAAATATAAATACTGCATTTAATAAAATAAGTGTATGGTGCCAAATAAGTAATATTTTTGTAAATTTGGTCTACATTCTGTTTTTTTTCATACAATAGTTTAAACTAAACGGCATTTATTAAAAAAATCTAGCTTCTCTATTATTATCTGCGTCAAAGGTATGTTAATATATTATTAGAACTAGGGGTGTCAATCTCGAGCCCTTTTTTTAATCCTGGGACTTTCGGGATCAAAGGTAACTAATCCCGGGATCAGTCCCGAAAAAATATATATCATTAATCTTAAAACCAATTTAAAAGGAACAAACAAACTAACGAACGGTATCTTTCGGACTTCACACTAGTTGGAGGAATGGTGTTTAAAAATTCGTAGGCACATTAATGTACAATTGTACCCAGGTTTACTCCCATTAACAAATAATACCATTTATTTTATCAATCGGGCCTTGAGTTCCAATTGGGACTGTAACTAGGGTTGTCAGATTCTGTCAAAAAAATAAAGGACATTTTGTGACAATTTATCTTAATTATAAAAATGACACAATCAACAATTTGCATTGTTTTACTGTATTATTTTTGTAATTAAGGTAAATCCTCGCAAAATTTACTATTTTTTTGACAGAATCTGCAACCCCAGCTGTAACTTACATTGAAATTATCAAGTTTGTGACATTTTTTAAGGTTTGACGTTTATTGTAGTATATTATATGTTATGTACAGTCGAGTGCAATAGCTCAGTAGCAAGGCCATTCAAAAACCGCTTGCGATGCTACTCTAGTATCTTAAACAATGTAAGCGAATATAAACCTAACAGTGGTACTGATTCAATTCACGTGACTGTACATGAATTTATGCTAAACGCGGTAGATGAAACTACGCTTGCTATGTAATTTTAATTTATTTTCATTATTGTATGGTGGTGGAGTACAAAAATGAAGTATTTATATATGCTTACGAGTATTATAATAAAAATTGCACATACGCTTAAAAAAAGTATATTTTATTCTTTGTAACTTATTACTAAGATCCCGGGACTTTTGGGATCCCGGGACTTTCGGGATCCCGGGATTTTCGGGATCGGATTTTTTACGGGATCCCGGGATTGACACTCCTAATTAGAACAAATATCTAATTTTGTAATTTTAAGGTTAGAAAAATCTATTTTGACCAAAATAAATAAGTATTTTGGATAATTTGGAAGAGTGTTAATATGGTCATATAAATATTACCTACTAAATAATTGAAGCTTTTATACTTCTTCGACAAAACTTGTGCATACCTTTCTGCATACCTACTTTAACTTAGATTATATGAAAATACACAATTTTTAGAGAAACTTGCAATGTGAAAATATTGAATCTCATTACATAGGTATGTCACAATCACATATGTGATTTATTAAAATTTTAAAATTTAGGTATATTGATTTTTCAATGTAGATCAAATTTAGTCAAAGCTTTATACCTACTTGTATTGACAAAATTTTATGTAGGTACCTAAACTTTAAGCTGGATTAGAAAAACTAGCACAATTTTTTAGAAGAAATTGTATGGTAAAAATACTAAATACTATACAGGGATTTATTTAAATTTTAAGTTATAATTTTATAATGACTGTTTGATGTAGATCAAATTTTGTCAAAGCTTGGTGAGGTGAGGAGCATTGTACCAACTTACAAAAACAAAATTTATTTTGTCATTTTATAACATTTGATTACAGCCAATTTTCTAACTGATTTTATAATTATTTTTCATTTTAACCCTGGAGTGGTGGCGCCGAGCGTTTTAAGATCGCTTTGGAAAAGGGCAGGGGTGCAGATATATAAAACCGATTCTCAGTACCTTCCTAACATTCAGTACATTACCGTTTGTAGCAGTTAACTTAATTAAAGCCTGGTTCTAACAGAAAAGTAATTTAATTTAAGATGTAATTTAATTTAACTTAAAAGTTAAAAATCCAAGAATCCTTTGTAAAGTTCATACAGTGATGTAATTTAAGACTTAATTTAATAGTTGGCCAACTTTATCTTTTAAATTAAATTACGTTATTTCGTACTAACCTAACCTATTTTGTGTAAACGGTTTTAATAATAGGAAAAATATTTCGATTGTAATTACCAAAGTAAGTTATATATCTAAAACTTTAAGTTTTAGAATACATAAAGTAAGCATTCTCTTTAAAATATGTTTTTTAATTTCAAAGACTATTAAATTACGTTACTTTTTGTATGAACGCAAGTAAATTAAATTATAATACTTTTAAAGTTAAATTAAATTATATTACGTTATTTCTTTGTTAGAACCCAGCTTAAAACATCAGTAATATTTAGACTTGGTCGAGGACTTGATGTGATTTTTGAGCCTGGCAGACTCGGCGCCACTACTAATGTAACATTAATTTCGTATAGTATATTTAAAAGTAAACTACGTACCTACACGTCATCAATAAAACAAAAATTTTACGCATTGGTACCAACACTAAATGACTAAATCGAAGTCTGTAATTGAATATTTTAATGCATTTTAACCAAATTAAGTTGGCAACAATTGTGATGTTGTCATGTTTACATTCAAAGGGGGTAGCGGGTTAAGGGGGGTCTGGCGGCCCCCACCGAATCTGGTAAAATCGTTCCAAAAATCTTGAAGAGGGTCGAAAAACAAGCAGTATAAGCTTTTTACCGACATTACAACCCCAAACGAAAACACAGTAATGGCGAAAAATATGATTTTTTGTGATTTTTATTTTTTTCAACCAGTTTAATTTATTTTTAAATGGTTTAAATGCAATTAAAAATTTGTTTTGAATGTATGGTAGTCCCCTGAATTTTTTCAGATTTTTTGGTCAAGTAAAAACATGTGAATTTTAGGTTTAAATGCGAAAAAATCGTGAAAAACGCGTCATTTTCAAGATTCAACCCTCTAATTTTTAGGGTTGTTTTCATTTTCCCGAGGGGTGCTGTATAGTATAGATAGCGGCAATCGTCCTCTTTTGAATGCAGGCAACTGGACTTAATTTGGTCAATTCTGGTGAGCGGGGCAATTTTTTGAAAAAAACTCGAATTTTCAACTTTCGGTAAATTACGGCGCGTACTTGGTATAATGCGTCTTTGCTATAAAAAATACATCTCTATAGAGGTTTTTGAAGTCGCTGATCACGAATTTGATGTCAAAAATTTTTTTTGACAACAAAGATATTTGTCGCGAATTATTCGTCCAGCACAGATTCTCACAAATATTTCTCTGTTCAAAGCGTTGAACATGTTATTGAAGAAGATAGTGACGAGGATTAAAACTGTAAAATTGTTAACTTAGCTCTGTAAAAAAGAATTATGCTATTTTATATTACTGTGTGACTATTACGTAAGCTTGAATAAAATATGATTTATACCAGAAAATTTAATTTCATTGATTATGTTAGTTGAACACGATATTAAAATTGTTTAAATGCTGTGATTCAATGATATTTTTTACATTATCAAACCTGTGTTAATAAATATTTATGGGTGAATTTGTTGTCAAAAAATTTTCAACTTCGTGATCAGCGACCTCAAAAACCCCTATAGAGATGTATTTTTTATAGCAAAGACGCATTATACCAAGTACGCGCCGTAATTTACCGAAAGTTGAAAATTCGAGTTTTTTTCAAAAAATTGCCCCGCTCACCAGAATTGACCAAATTGAGTCCAGTTGCCTGCATTCAAAAGAGGACGATTGCCGCTATCTATACTATACAGCACCCCTCGGGAAAATGAAAACAACCCTAAAAATTAGAGGGTTGAATCTTGAAAATGACGCGTTTTTTACGATTTTTTCGCATTTAAACCTAAAATTCACATGTTTTTACTTGACCAAAAAATCTGAAAAAATTCAGGGGACTACCATACATCCAAAACAAATTTTTAATTGCGTTTAAACCATTTAAAAATAAATTAAACTGGTTGAAAAAAATAAAAATCACAAAAAATCATATTTTTCGCCATTACTGTGTTTTAGTTTGGGGTTGTAATGTCGGTAAAAAGCTTATACTGCTTGTTTTTCGACCCTCTTCAAGATTTTTTGAACGATTTTACCAGATTCGGTGGGGGCCGCCAGACCCCCCTTAACCCGCTACCCCCTTTTTCATATTTAAATGACACATAAAAAAGAATTTGACGTTTTAGAATTTCGAAGCTGTCAGTTGTGTTTTGGAATATTTCGTTTAATTCGTGTATTATTTCGTTTATTTTGTTTGTTGTTTGTGTTATTTTATATCGTTTAAGTTTTCATTGCCGTTTTTGTGTTTGTTATATATCGTTTTTTGGGTTTCCTATATTTAAAATGCCGAAGCATTTAAATAGTCGGAGTCAAGAGTTGGTGTCATCCTTAATACGCTATTTTGCGGCAGAACGGGATAATAACACTAGTAAACAATAAAAAAAGGTCGGTAATAAAAATAGCTCAGTCCTATAGATTTTGACCTGCTCGACGCAAATCCGGCGCCCAAAAAATTTTCCGAAGTCTCGTTTAGACGATACGGGCAGAACCATGATACAAAGAAAAATTGTTAAATAATAACGATAAAAATTAGTAAATAAAAGGGTCGGTAATAAAAATAGCACACTCCTATAGATTTTCACCTGCTCGACGCAAATCCGGCGACCAAAAAATTTTCCAAAGTCTCGTTTAGACGATACGGGCAGGACCATGATACAAAGAAAAATTGTTAAATAATAACGATAAAAATAAGTAAATAAAAAAGGTCGGTAATAAAAATAGCACAGTCCTATAGATTTTTACCTGCTCGACGCAAATCCGGCGACCAAAAAATTTTCCAAAGTCTCGTTTAGACGATACGGGCAGCACCATGATACAAAGAAAAATTGTTAAATAATAACGATAAAAATAAGTAAACAAAATAATTCGAACGATAAAAAATAGTAAACATAAAAAAATGCCTTAAATTTTTACAATATGTACAGATATGTTGTTCATGGAATGCTGAAATATAAGTTAAAAGTAACGTCATCCTAAAATTTCCAAATCTATGCAATAAATGGTACCAAAATGCTGTGCTCCTATTTTTTATTTCCGACTTCAGAAATTTTTTTTTAAAACATTTTGGATCGATTTCAGTCATAAACAATCGAAAAATTCTATTTTTAACCAGGACCTTTTTTTTAAGTTAAAATTTGTTGCCTAGTGTAATGGACCTTTGTTACCTTTAACAGCTGTTAGAGAGGTAAATAGGATTATTATTAATTATATATTAGAATATTTAACAAAATATATGTTGGATACATGAAATAATAATATATATACCAGAGACTGACTTTAGATGGCAAAATTTTTGGGTTTTATATCAGAAAATGTCTTTAAAAATGGCTAAAAACATACTTTTGGCGGTGCATCATATAGGTTATAAAAACTCAGACTTTTGACATTTTGGTATTATTCATGTAAACGCCATCTATCGCCCTGTAGTTGCACTACCACTTTCCCTTGATGCAAGGATTTTAGCATCACATTGACAACCGTGCCCGATCAGCTGATTGATGACGTGTACGTAGTTTACTTTTAAATTTACTATAATCTAGTTCCTTATGTACGTTTTAGGAAAAAAATATTTGTTTGTTTTTGTATGCTATATGTTTTTTACGTTTGTTTACATCTGATGTTTTATTGGCAAATTATAGCCATTTTGTATTTTTCATTTCAAAACAATTAAACTTGTTTAAAAATATATACATATAGTAAATTTAAAAGTAAACTACGTACACGTCATCAATAAAACAAAAATTTTACGCATTGGTACCAACACTAAATGACTAAATCGAAGTCTGTAATTGAATATTTGAATGCATTTTAACCAAATTAAGTTGGCAACAATTGTGATGTTGTCATGTTTACATTCAAATTTTTCATATTTAAATGACACATAAAAAAGAATTTGACGTTTTAGAATTTCGAAGCTGTCAGTTGTGTTTTTGAATATTTCGTTTAATTCGTGTATTATTTCGTTTATTTTGCTTGTTGTTTGTGTTATTTTATATCGTTTAAGTTTTCATTGCCGTTTTTGTGTTTGTTATATATCGTTTTTTTGTGTTTCCTATATTTAAAATGCCGAAGCATTTAAATAGTCGGAGTCAAGAGTTGGTATCATCCTTAATACGCTATTTTGAGGCAGAACGCAGATATTTTTTCCTTAACCAACGTCCCGAGTCCGCCCGCTTGCCGAGTCCCGCTGCTTTACCTAGGTACAGAAAAATTGCGAAGCTTCGAAACCAACCCAAACCCAACAACCCAACCCAACCGACCCCGCCCCATTGACCCCCCCCCCGCCCCATTGAGTAAAAATTTTTCAACGAAGGAATATTCCTTTAATTACATTTTATATTATATAACTTAAAATATTAATGTAAAATTAAATATAAATGCTTTTAAGGCCACATTGTATTATTTAAATTCTATAAAAAAAATTAAAAAAAGTTGTAGAGGCGCCAAGTATCGAACCCCGTATCTCTCGCATGCAAAGCAGGCACCCTTCCATCGAGCTACCGAGCTTATTGTAAAAATCCTATAGTCACTGAATTCGCAAGCGCGAGATGACTCGGTAAAGCAGCGAGCGGGACTCGGCAAGCGGGCGGACTCGGGACGTTGGTTAAGGAAAAAATATCTGCAGGCAGAACGGGATAATAATGGACCTTTGTTACCTTTAACAGCTGTTAGAGAGGTAAATAGGATTATTATTAATTATATATTAGAATATTTAACAAAATATATGTTGGATACATGAAATAATAATATATATACCAGACTGAATTTAGATGGCAAAATTTTTGGGTTTTATATCAAAAATGTCTTTAAAAATGGCTAAAAACATACTTTTGGCGGTGCATCATATAGGTTATAAAAACTTAGACTTTTGACATTTTGGTATTATTCATGTAAACGCTATCTATCGCCCTGTAGTTGCACTAGCACTTTCCCTTGATGCAAGGATTTTAGCATCACATTGACAACCGTGCCCGATCAGCTGATTGATGACGTGTACGTAGTTTACTTTTAAATTTACTATATATTGAAAATATATCCAAATAAGAGAAACAATTGCTAAAAAGAAAAATATACATAATGGTTACTGAAATTCAATTCACCGTTGATGTTATGCCAGGAGGTGCCACCACTCCAGCTGGTTAATACTATATACATATACAGTGTGACCCATTTCTTTGTAATTCAACCCTGTACAATTTTTATTTATTGTGCGATTTTGACCGGATTTGTTTTAATGTGTAAATCTTGAAAAACTGTAAAAAACACCATATTTTTACAAAATACAAGGCCTACTATGTCAGTCTAAGAAACCAGATGGTCAATGTTTCTAAAACTTTGTAAATTTCTCTTAAGTAGACTCTACTACAACGTACAATTTTTTCAACATTTTCTCATGTCGACTAATTTTGTGCCCAAAACTCCTTAAGTAAGTCTTGGTATTTTAAATGTTTAAAATATTTTAAGCCATGTATTTGGCCATTCTTAGTGATGTAAAATTCTCGAGCACGTATTTTAGAAGAACGTTCCCCGAGCACAAACGAGCATGAACGAGAATAAACGAGCATAAACGAAAAAACCCGAGAATTTATGTTTGGGGTGTGATAAAGTATTCAAAAACTTACTTTTCCTGTTTTTTTCCGAAAATGCTCAAAATTCTCAAAATGCTAAAAATGCTCAAAATTCTCCTAACGCTTCTTAAGAAAAATGACACTGTATTAATTTACACATTTTGTTAAATGATTTGCCATTCGTGTGGCATGCCGGCTTTATTCACAATTACAAAATTTGCAAGAATAAACGTCTTTAGTAAAGACTCTTTACCATCTCTTTTTTTATGAAAAAAAATCAAATGCCTCGCATTTTCTTCTGGGCATATTTATTAAATCAAATATTTAAGTTTCCCGCGGAAAACAAAACACTACCCAATCTCTCTAATCACACACACTGACCCAAGCACTGACCTTTACGCCACGAATCGAACGTGTCAACTGAATCAAAATCAAAATAGTCAAAATATTTTTAAAACGCAACAGCCGCATAGAAAAACATCCAAAAACTACGGTCGGCATCGCCACAAAAGAGACCGGCGGTAATATACGGAAAACCGATGCCGCTTTGTCTTTGTGATACCGTTGCCGACAATAGTTTTTGCATGTTTGTTAACTATTTGAAGATATTACCAGGGCTATATTATGTGCAATACACGGGGTCACGCGGATGAAACGCGCTGATTGGCAAGAATCGTGCTGAAAATTCTCTAGAGAACGTTCGCGCACGATGAATCGTTTGGACACGAAAGAACGATCTATCATGCGCGCACGAACGATTTAATTGTGCGCGAACGTTTGCGAATATTCGCCACAGCACGAAGGGAACGTTCCCCACTCTCACTAGCCATTCTTAAATTAGTTTTTAAGAAATTTTCAGGAAAGCCATTTAATGAAAAGTAGAAAATAAATATACAATCATAATAGTCATAAATTATTAAATAAAAAAACCTAGACTAAAATATAAGACGAAAAAACAATAAAAAAAATAAAGAAAAATTCCTTGCCTTAGATCCCTGGTCCAGTCGGCTTGCGGACCTGCGGAGAACTGCTTTTGATTGCCGGCGAAAATCTTCTCGGGGGGTAGCTGCCTGCCCGGCAACTCGATCAACGTGTTGGCTATCTGCAGATCCCATCTTTTCAACTCGTCGATCACCTCCTTGCAGGCGCGCATGCGCTGGCAGAACTCCATCAGCTTCTGGATCCTACCTTGGGGAGCGACGCGCGTGTAATTGCCCAGCGATTTCATCAGCTGGAAGTTTTCGCGCTGGCGGTCCGTGAGACCGGTCAGTTTGCACAGTTCCGGTATGAGGATGACGGTTTCCGGCATGCCGGCACGGATTTCGCGCGGCTTGCTGCGCGACACCAGCAACGGTTGGTCCTCAACCTAAAATCATGTTTATCATGAAAACTTGGTAATTAAAAATATTATATAACATTTAAGCAAAATTGAACAAGTTTGGAGATTTTTAAAAGTGTTAATTATCGCTTTTTACGAAAATCGTTTTCAATTTGGCCTTAAGCTGGATTAATTGCCTATTTGAATAGTTTGACAAATATAAAAAAAACTTTGATAATTTTATCGCATTTCCTACTTATATTACATCACAGAACACATAGAACCAGAAAGCGCTTTAATTGGCATAGAAACTTGTGTAGCCAAAATCAGGGGAAAGAAAGGGCCGGGAGGAAACAAGTCATGCGAGTACGCTTATCATTTTAGCGATGCGCCGCTTTGATGAAACAGGAGGGTATTCAGGATTTTTTTTATTTAATAATTTTATATTATTATAATGTACATAATATGTACTCTATATCGTGTTGTGTGCAGTGTGTTAAAGAAATATAAAGCTTGGGTCAAGAAATAAAAAGCTTGATTTAACTTTAAACTTAATGTTTTATAATAGTATATTAAAGAAATAATGTTATAAGACGTAATTTTGTCGCACGCGGACAATTTATAATTTATAATAAACGAGTGCGACAAAAGGCCTTATGACATGAGTTCTATTATATATATAATTAATATAATATATTTTATCTATTTTGCGTTTATAATGACTTCATTATAACACCGCCTTCGGTGCTGTAATAAGATACTTTACCCCACCCAAAATTTTGATTTTATGGGTTGGCTATACTTTAAACAGCATACTAGTAAAATAATATTTTGCATAATGGTTATAATATTTTTATGATTTTTCTAGTACATAAAAACACAATTAGTGTCCTTTTAGTTGGTTTAACATTATGAGATATTTTTGTCAAATAGTTCACTCGAATGTCAATATATTTTTCTGAAACACCTTTAATTAGTTCAACTAAATGGTTGGTGTTATTGTTGTCAAATTGATGAATTTTCAGTGATATAAAAATTGCTTTGTTAATAAATTAGAATCCATCAAAATATAAATACGGGCCTGTCAGCCCGGTTTCTGACGAATTATTAGAGATTCAAAATTTCCGGAAAAATTGAGTGTCGGAAAAAAACCTTTTTCCTGGAAAAATTGGGAAAAAACGGAAATTTTGGGAAAAATTGATATTTTCTTAAAAACTAAAAAAAATGTTTAAAAATATTTTAAATATTTTTTTTAATATTTATAAATTATTTTGATTAAAAAATTCCCGTTATGTATAGGCGCCCCCCGGGGGAGGCACCTGTAGGGTCATGCTTTTTAACGATGAAAAAAGCCTAGTTGCCGACGGCCGTAATTCACATTAAAATCATTGTTGTATAGGTAACTATTCAAAATACCAATACCCAGGAGTTAGTAGCATATTCAATAATTTTAACATCACAATGGCAACCCTGCCCGATCAGCTGATTAGGAACCGACACGTCAGACCGATCGTCGTTCGTTTACAGCGTTACGGTAAGCATAAAAACATTTATCTTGTATTAAATATACGTTTTTTATTGTACCCACAATACACAATGGTATGCTTTTTGCTCAAAGCACAGACTTCTGTACTACTGCAAAAATATATTTATTTAATTTCCACTCATTAATACATAAATTATATCAAATCAAAATACTTTTTATATTTTCGATTTTTTTTTAAATATTTTTTCAATTTTTCCGTTTTTCAATTTTTCCAAGGCTCGGGAAAAAAACGGAAAAAAACACTGTTTTTTTCCAATTTTTCCTGTTTTTTTCCGAACCTTTAAATCTCTACGAATTATGTTCGAGTATGAGACCCAAATAATAGTATATTATTATACGAGCATATAATGAGGGCTATTATTCACGAAGGTTAAGTTTATGTCACGAGCGTAGCGAGTGGCATAATTAACCTGAGTGAATAATAGCTCATTATATGTGAGTAGAATACTATGCTTTGTCCACGACTACTATTGTCTTTCAACGGATTTTAATGCAAAAAATTTATATTTATTATAACCTATTTGACATTAACAAAACCAAAAATTAAAGATGCCTGTGACTATTTTTAAAACTATTTATTTATATTAATTGTAATATATATATATATATAAAATATACCAGTAAAACTGACTTTGAGAATGAATTAATTTTCTTGGTCGCTCTCCAGTCCATAAAGGTGTTGTACACAGATACATACAAATTTTGGGATTTCTCAGGCAACAAATTCAGGGAAGTGACTTTTGCAGCTTCTGTTATCTCCGGTGGAGTACACAATATATCTTCCTCACTATCAATTTCCATTGTTAACGTATTTTTGAAAGCAAATTATAATTTTAACAGTAATTATTATTGCACCACCGCGTCGTTAAAATTTGACGTTTCAAATAATTATTAGTTGTCAGTTGATTACATGGCTTACTACCTACTTGATAATAATAATTCTATTATTTATAGATTATGCAGTATTTTATTTCCAATGAATGTGATTTTTTAGGTAATTCGTATTTCGAAAAGTGACTTCTGTGATGTTTTGTTGAGTGCGTAACATCTCTTCTCTTTCACGCTTTGATTTTTTATGTATAATTTAAGCTTAATAATAATTTGTAACAAAAATCGTCTGCTGAATCGAAGTTATGACGTTTCAAATTGACAGCAATTTATGCTAAGCTTGTCATGTCATGTCAATGGCTTACTTACTTGAAATAGTCTACTTAATGTTAAATTTTTATTCAATTGCATTAAAAAAACATATTAAAGTAATACTTTAACAAGACTTTTATGATTGGTAGACGAACTTATAAGTGCTTGCCAGATACAATCTATATCGTGTGTCCTATAGGAACTCTAGACCAGTGAATAATGATTATTCACTGCTATTATTCACTCTGTGAAATATGACTATCATTTTGCTTTAGAAAACTCATTTATAATGTATATATTATAAGGTAGTCGTGGATAAACAATATTAATTAACTGTATTATTTTACTTACGAAAAAAATGAAACTTTATTTTTTTGTTTATAACTGGTAGCAAAACAATTTCGACACCCATTTACCATGCATTTGCCCAGTTTTTACTTTAATAACACTTAATAAATCGCTATGTGCACTCCACGGAAGCTCAAATACTAATGACGGCAAAAATACGAACGGGTCTAAATAAGGATTAGGTTTAGGTAACACGCGCTTTGCCCTTATTCTGGTTCTATGTGTTCTGTGGGTTACTTACATAAAAATTAACGGTTTTTGGTGATTTTTTTGTAGGTATATAATAATAATTATATTGAAAAAAAACTTTAAAGCATTGAATAGGGTATGTTTCGAAGTACCGCCCAACAGATCTTGATGAAAAAAACCCTATTAGTACATAGTATCACCCCCTTTGTGAACGAAAAAAAAATGTGTACCGTAAATACGGGTGACTTTGCACCCCGCGGGTGACTTTAACCCATTTATGAAAAATCTTTTCGCGCTCGATAAAATTAACATTTATAATTTGTTGGTCTAAACCTGTCAATTGAGCGATTCTATTGAGTTTATATTACAGGAAAATCAGTGTTTTAAAGAAAGAAATGGGATTTATTACACTTCAAAATTGTATATATCGTATATATATCCATTGGAATGATGATCCTTGGTTAACTACAGGTCGATTTTTTATTTTTTTTATTGGTAATCCCTTGCAATAGATATATGTCGCTGCTAACACGTGTCTAATAAAAATAAAATATAATATTACATTTATTTTATACTGAAAAAACACTGTGAGACAAAGTAACCCGCAACCAGGGGGTAACTTTGCACACCCAGTTTTTAATGTTTATTTTTGAAACTCAGCCCTATGTAATATTATAACATAGTTATTATGAAAGAGCAACTCAAGACTCAAATTTTGGTATATAAAATTTAATGATTATGATTGTTAAAACCACAACAATTTTAAGCTGAAGTTTGAAAGTGAGCCAAAGCCACCCGTGTTTACGGTACGCAAATGGCGGTGATTTTCCGGCCGAAAAAAGTAGAAATTTTCGTCCAAATGAAAATTCCTTCGTTCACGAAGGAGCTATTGTAATTAGGTACAACACTTCCAAATTTCAGATCAATCGGTAAATTGGTTTTTGAGAAATCGTACTCACGGCAACAGCACTTTACAAAAAATACGATTTTGATATAAACGCGTTTAAAGTTTATTCAATTTGCCTTTAAATGTTCGTGAGGTAGCGCGCTATAAATTGCTATAACATAAGTTCTAGTGCTCCGATATTGATGAAATTTTGAGTACATATTCTAAAAAGGACAAAAAATCGATTTTTTGAACCAGTTCAAATGTATGTTATTTTTTTAATAATTTATTATAAATTATTATTATTTGGATGCGTTATATATTTCTTTTAGTTACACCAAAAAGTATAACTTCCAACGCGAGCCGGCCTTTAAAAAAAATATTGATCGTAACAAAAAGGCGCCCGCAATTTAGCCTCTAAATAACAAATAGGTTGTCCAAAATACAATCTTACCTGAATGCGTATGTTATACTTTTGCTTGTAATAGTCAATGTAGGAAATCTGTCCGCCATCTCTTGTGGCGAAGGTGGATTTCGGATTTGCCTTAAAATCTACATCGTCGATTCTATACGTTTTGTTATTGTAGTACGTCAAAACCACGGAGTCGATAACGCTGTTTTGAAAGGCGCGGGCGTCTCGCGATTGACACATCATATCGTAAACGTTATCAGTCCGCAGCACCTTGAAATCCACATCAATTGTCATCAAAATCTTTTTCTCATGCTGGCGCATCGATGTAAAATACCCCGGCCACAATTCCAATTTGTGCTCGTGGATTTGGATCTTCGAAGTCGGATCGTAATACGACCTTCCCACCAGCTGAAACTTCATATAGTGCAAGCACTTCCTGATTATGATGTTGAACAACTGGATGTAGTGGTAGTCTCCCCACGCGACATCGCCCACCCTTCTGACCGTGATGCGGACTTTTTCGCCGTTTGCCGATTCGACAAACTTTTCCAACGGGTCGGGGTTAATGGTTTGTACTGTGTAAAGTACGGTGCCGTCGAACAGATAGCCGTTGAGCACGTCTTTCATCGCCAAACGCATCAGACCTTTGCGTTCGCCGATGTTGTCCAATTCCGGGACCATGTCAACCCGATACTGGTTAAGACACCATTTTCCGGCTTGGATTAGCTCCAAATAGTTGGCTTGCAGCTTTAGATGGGCACCGGAAGTGCCTAATTAAATAAAAAATGTACTTTAGTTTTTCAAGGAATAGCACAAAACAATGGAGGAGTGATTTTTCAAAAGGTCGTATTTCCATTTGCAACAATTTTTCAAAAAAATGACTATAACCTGTATAGGTTAGGGCAATATAGATTATTTTAAAAAAAATCTGATGAATATTTAATAATACTTCAGACCTTTGGGATTTTGTCAAAAAATTACATTAAAGTAAAAATGGAAATAAGGCCTTTTGAAAAATCACTCCTCAATGAGTTTATTGTGTTTTGTTGAACAAAATGGACTTATTTTGTAATTTTTTGAAAAGTAAGCCTGAACTTAATAGTAGTAGAGGATCCCAAGTAAGGTCGACCTTCACCCATCTGCTTACCAGATGAAAATTATATTTTATCAAATAAAATATGTTTCTGAACATAAACCAATAGGGTTGCCATACAAAATATGATCAAGGCTAGCTATAATAAATAAAAAATTAAAAAAAAAATAATTAATTTTTTAAATTTCACCGACTTGCTTGCCAAATGAACGAAATTCCAATGGAAAGCATACAACATACAGAATATGTAACCTTTTTCTGGTCCCTATTACCTGGTTGCTTTGTACAGGGTGATCCCCTATAATGTCGCCCCCCTTTAACTTTTTTATTTTAAGTGTCCCAAAAAATTTAAAAGTTTGGTTATGTAGGTACTAAAAAATACTTTTTTTCTACGTATAAAGAAAATTGGAAAATTGATCAGTATACAGGGAAAACAAAAAGTTTATTTTTTTTCAATGGATCACCGTATATATAAATTTATTTTTCGATTCCTTGTAAAATTCTGAGCATAATTTATATAACAAACCATATACCTAAATTCAACCGTTTCTGAAATATTCGCATTCGAAATGTCATCATTAAATGTTTTTTTAAACTGTTAGAAATCAAGAAGCCTCAGTATACTAAAATTTTTATTGAAAATAAATTACTATAGTGACATTATGTCAATAAGTGTTGTTAAATAAGTAAAAATGGCGTACTCAGACAGAGAAAAACAAACTATTTCAACTTATTATCTTAAAAATAATTTAAATATTTCAGAAACGGTTGAATTTAGGTATATGGTATCATATATGAAATATGCTTAGAATTTTACAAGGAATCGAAAAATAAATTCATATATAGGGTGATCCATTGAAAAAAATAAACTTTTTGTTTTCCCTGTATACTGATCAATTTTCCAATTTTCTTTATACGTAGAAAAAAAGTATTTTTTAGTTCCTACATAACCACACTTTGAAATTTTTTGGGACACTTAAAATAAAAAAGTTAAAGGGGGGCGACATTATAGGGGATCACCCTGTACAAAGCAACCAGGAAATAGGGACCAGAAAAAGGTAGGCAACCTAGCTGTTACATATTCTGTATGTTTTATGCTTTCCATTGGAATTTCGTTCATTTGGCAAGCAAGTCGGTGAAATTTAAAAAATAAATTATTTTTTTAATTTTTTATTTATTATAGCTAGCCATGATCATATTTTTTATGGCAACCCTATTGGTTTATGTTCAGAAACATATTTTATTTGATAAAATATAATTTTCATCTGGTAAGCAGATGGGTGAAGGTCGACCTTACTTGGGATCTTAGACTATAGGGGAAATTGACAAAACCTGCCCTCTAAACCGCAGAAATTAAGTCTTTTTTTCACCACCAGCGGCGCTGATTGTAGATGTGTACTGACGTTTGCTGTTTTGGTACAAATTAAACAATTAACGGAACAACAGCGCCCTCTTATCTTAGGTATAAGCCTCGAATAAGCTAAAAACTGTTTCGCTTAATTTAAAGGGTTTACTTCTCGCAATTTCTATAAAAATTGAGAATGTAAGGTTGGTTAACTGTTAATGTTTAAAAGGATCAGGTGTTTTTCTGATAAAAAGAAGCTGGATTTCGGAAAATAGCGGACAAATCTCAAAATGTATGTAAATTTTATATTCCTGTCCCTTGGAATTTTTTTATACTACATAGGTTTCTAGTAAAATGCTTTAACTACTGTTAAAAGAGCCCCAAATATTAGATAAACTTACCGCATTTGCTTTGTAACGTTTCCGGACGGGTTTTAATGATTTCGTTACGGGTGGCGCGACCACGCACGCCGCCATTGCCGCCGCCGCCACCGCGACGTCCAGCCGAACCTGGTGGGTCCTGGTTGCCACCGTCTCCCTGGCCGAGGATCACGTTAGGAATGCCGCCGCTGGCTGCAGGGGGGACGGCATGATCGCCACCGCCGCCTTGGCGCGTTCCACGACCGGCAACCTCAATAAAAAATAACAATTTATCACCCTATAGCCGAAAATAAGTCATCATTTAATTTAAAAAACTACGACACTGTTTTAATAAAATAAAGGAAAAAGTAAAAAAAAAAATACTAAAATAAAGTAAAAAATGACAAACATGAATGTTTTTGAAATTTATTTTCTATTACAATTTTAGGAGTACATGCATTAGTACAAGTAGTTGTACATGCATCATTAAAAATTACTGTTGATTTTAGTGCCATTTTGACAATTTTTAATTGATTGCGTTGAAATTTTAATAACATTGAGTAGATAAAAAAGCTAAAAATTTATTTAATTTGATTAAAATGACAAAAATTGTTTCAAATAATTGCAGAAAAAAACAATTTTGTGAATAATAAAAAACCTACAAAATAATTTAAAAAATGAATAAAAACTATAAAAATCATTGCAAACAAAACAAAAGACCCAAAGTTTAAATTAAAAAAAAATCATTAAAAATAGAAATAAAAACCACAATAGGTATAAAAATTATGAAAAATTAAAGAACAAATAATATATTGGTAAATCATAAAAAATCTGCAAAATAAATAAAAACTATAAAATCCAAAGGACTTATTTAGAGTTGGTAAAGAACCAGTCACATTGTGAATGAGATCGTTACTTATAATGATGTATGTGTTTTTAAAATAATAGCTTGCATCAAGAGCTCTTTAATGATATCAAATACTTGTGGTTCAGTAATTAATTTGATTTTTTTTACTATCCTACAAGGAGTTTATAAAAAAAATTTACTACTACTACCATGGGTTACTATTTTTGTTTTGTTATTCCTATGCTTTTAATTGTAGTATATTATTATACGAGAGATAATGCAGGCTATTATTCATGAGGACGAGGTTTAATGTAAATTATTATTTATTATGCAATTTTTGCATTGCAATAGGAGTAAAAAAATACCTATGTATTCTAAAATGACAGGTATTACAATAAAAACTTTAGTGAATAAAGGTGTTATGTTGCATTTTTGATAATAAAGGCCAGAGAACATTGGAATGGTAATTTAAAATTTATTTTTAAATACAATATTTAAACGTTAATTACTTTATTATGGTCTGGAACTAAGGCCGTTTTTATGACTACAGAACGCATAGACCAGGTCTAAAACACAGAATAGAACGTTTTGTAGGTTTAGGTTAGAACTCAAGCAAAATTCCAAAATCCCAAAATTTAAAATCCGTCATTTGAAATTCAGTCGGTCACACTAAGCATCATCTTAACGACAAGGCGGGAGTAAGGTAAGAGAGGTGCTTTAAGCAGCTAGTGACATGCGGCCGCACAATTAAAACCGAGTTAGATGAAGTTCATGGGGACTTTTGCGGCCCCTTGACAGTGGACGAAACCTGGGCCCATCATAACACATCTGAGTTGAAGAACAGTCAAAGCAGTGGAAAGTGGCTGGTCAATAAGTGCCAAAGAAGGCCACAACCGTTTTGTTGTCTGGAAAGGTGTTGGCCACTGTTTTCTGCAATACCCAAGGAATAATTTGTATAGACTATTTACAAAAGGGTAAAACCATAACGAGAGCTTACTATGCAGAATTGTTTGGAAGCTGTACTAAAGAAAAAACGACCATGATTGGTGCACAAAAAGTCTTTTTTTCACCAGAATAATGCCCCACGCCACAAATTGGCAATTGCAATGCAAAACTGAACAAATTGGGTATCAAATTAATTCCTTAAGCCCGTATTACAGTCTGCAATTCTACGTGCAATAATCTTGCATGAAGGCATGCATAGCGACGTTTCGTGCAAGTTTATTGCCGTTTCAAATTATCGGTCCTGCTTGATTTTTATTGCAAGTTCGGTTGGAATTGCAAAGTGTTTAAAAGCCGCTTTACACGATGCAAGTTTCGTGCAAGGCAAGAGCAATTCAATAAAGTTTTTAATTGTACGCATGCCCCCAGGCAATTCTTTTGCAAGACGAAATAAATAGAACCTGTGCTATTTTTCATGCAATATCGTTGCAAGTCTAGTTACTTTTTTGGTAAATTTTGGGTTACCAACATTTAAAAATTAAATATTTCAACCTCAAAAATTAAACGTGTTCTCCTTGTTTCTGGTAATTGCATTTTTGATATTTTTTTCTTTTTAAACTTGCCACACATATCAATATAGTTGTTAAAATAACTTTTTTATTTCCAACTCGCGTAATACCACAGATAAATAGGATTATGTATATAATACGTCAAAACTTAAAATTTATGCGGTTGGCAGCAATGCCATACTCCAGCATGTCTTGCGCAAATCTTGCACCGTGTAAAAGATCAGGCAATGCAAGTGCAAGGGCTTGCAAGTGTCTTGCATTGCCTAAAACTTGCATCGTGTAAAGCGGCTTTAAAAGCCGCAATAAAACTTGCATGCAAGAAAGTTGCTGCAAGTAATTGCAGACTGTAATACAGGCTTTATCGACCCTATTTCTCAGACTTGGCTTCTTGTTACTTCTTTTTGTTTCCTAATTTAAAAAAATGGCTTAGTGGAAATAAATTTTCTTTGATTGAAGCTATTATTGTAGAAGTTAATGAATAATTACAGTCAGCAATAAAACTTGCATGCAAGAAAGTTGCTGCAAGTAATTGCAGACTGTAATACAGGCTTTATCGACCCTATTTCTCAGACTTGGCTTCTTGTTACTTCTTTTTGTTTCCTAATTTAAAAAAATGGCTTAGTGGAAATAAATTTTCTTTGATTGAAGCTATTATTGTAGAAGTTAATGAATAATTTGCAGGGCTTAAGAAAACATATTTTTCTGATGGAATTAAAAAATTTGAAACCTACTGGACCAAGATTAAGTACATGTAAAAATAAAATTGTTTTTTATTTTTTGCTTGCTTTTTTACCAAACTTTTTAAACCAACCTCGTATGTTAATAATGTTTAAAATTATAAAAAATTTGCATTTTTAAAAGAAAACAATTAAAAACTATTTTAAAGCCCTAAACCCCCAAAATACCTACCTCTTGTTGTGCTTGTAGAGGAGCTGCCTGCCTAGCCCATGGGGCTTGCTGGGGAACATGCTGGGGCCTTGGGGGCTGTTGCTGTTGCGGGGCACGATTAGCCCAGGCTCCTTGAGGAGCTGGAGGCCCTCCAAAACCCGGAGCAGGCCTCGGGGGCCCACCTTGCTGTTGCTGCTGAGGCACTCCAGGCCTCTGAGCTGTTGGAGGAACTGCAGCAGGTACCGACCTACCACGAGCCCTTCCTTTCCCTCGCGGTTCCATTTTTTAACTGAAAGGTAAGATTTATGATGTTATTACCATGGTTATAAGTTAAAGCTCATAAGGCAACGTTTAGCTATAACCTTATTTAAAAGAGTATTTAGAATAGTAAAATATTATTTTGCATTTGCATATACTTTGGTAACGAAGGATATTGTTTCTAAAAACTGCCTAATTATCATAATAATCCATCTATGCTAATTACGTGTGAAAAATAAAATCAAACAAACAAATCTAGTGGTGGGGATTATCAGTATCAAAAATACACCATATTTTTCATAAAAATATATAAAAAAAATCACAAAACAAAACGATAAAACAATAAAAACACATTTAAAGACTTACTGATTAAAATATACGCCTAAATCACCTAAAACGAATATAAATCCACGTGCTTCAATAATTTATCGAACAACGCCGTTTTACTTCTGCAAAGGGACGCAGAGGGCGCGCGTGTTCATCAGCTGATCGAGCGGCGTTGCCATTGTTACCAAATATTCAATAATTTATATTAAAATATCATATTTATATTTTAAATATAAGTACATTAGATGCACAACTCTGTATTTGCAGGATAAGTGATTTTAATATAAAAACACGAAAAACCGCTCATAACATCATTTTTTAAACAAAAATGCAAAAATTGTATAGACGTGCTTTTGAATGATTTCTTATTCACAAAAGTAAAAAAAAAATCCTTTAAAAATTAAGTAGTTTAGTAAATAATTGAAATCAAAAGATTTAAAAACATAGTTTTGCATCTTACTCGTTCAAAGACCAAGTGAAAAGTGCAAATACCAAAAAATAACACGTATTGTCGTTCTGTGGCGTATACTAACGACGAGTACTTTTAACTATCTTATTTTCTTCTAATGAATTCACACAATAAAAAATGAAACTTGCCTTAGAAAGTTGTTATTCAGCTATTCCCATAGAAAAAGAATATAGCTATTCCCAGCAGTCTAAACTTGTCAAAATTTCTTTTTCTCAAATAGTTCAAAGCACTCTAGATTGATATTTATGATGATGCATTTTCTGATGACGAAACGTCGAAAGGTCAATTTGAGGATGCTGTCCGAATTTTCTCAGGATTCTAAATATGTAAAAATATATAGGGCGTTCCATTTAAAAATCGAAAGTTGATATCATTTCCGGCGAAACCGGAAGTTCAAAAAATTTATTTTGTACTCTTACATTGAATATATTGTTTATAGGTTATTTATTAAATACTATTTAGTAATTGATAATTACAGAATTTCTTATTGTTTATTGTGGCAAGTCGTTATAATATATATTATATAATATATATATTTTTTCTACTCCCACCTTTAAAACCCACCTTTATCGTACATGTTTCCATGACACTAAGTGACCTTTTAAATACACATTGACAAGTTGTGGCTTTATGGCGCTTTAGTCACGGGCTGAAGTTAGCAACAGGTTTTTAGTGACGGGTTGAAGTTAGTTGACAGTTGTCAAATGTCATAAAAAATAAATTGCGTTTCTTGTAAAATAATACTAAATGTGAAAATTATTTTATTATCTCAATACAAAAATACAAAAGTATTAAATAGTTTCTCAACGCCAATATTTGAAAAGTTTATATGAACATTGTACTGACCTTTTAATTTCGCCGGCAGTAAACTATAACTTAAATTCGGGCATGGACTCCACTGTAAAGTGCTCATAAAACATTTTCTTTACTTTCACTGCGAAAAACTGTCAATTTTCAAGAAATACATTTCGATTTATAACCTTTATTATACCTATGTGTTTATAAAATATAAAAATTTGACATTTGACGGTGGCACACAGATTCCTCTATTGTTTCATAGATTGCGCTCTATACAAAATTTTGATTTAAATCATTTTAAGATAATAATAAGTATTTGTCTTAGAAAAAGTATAGTATGCACCTCGTTTATAAACTTTTCTATACACTCAGTAATTTAAATTCATGTATAAAATGGCGTTTATCAAACTTGATACATATACAGGGTGTTATGTAATTAATGTTATATATTAAAATGGGTTGTTCCTTAGGGTCCATAAAGAAGCACCTGAAACTTTTTTTTTCTAAATTCCAAAGTCTAAAAATAATTTATTAACCTTTATCCTACCAAAAAGTACGCCACTGATCGACTAGGAACTTTAGGTTAATCTGGTGGATTTATTATGTTTCCAAAATCTCTCAAAAAAGTTGACAAACATTGTTTAAATTTAGCTTAATTACAAAAATGACAAAATTAACAATGCAAATTGTCAATTTGGCGTTTTTAATAATTGTTGGTTATTTCATTTTTGTACTGAAGGTAAATTCAAACAAAATCTGCCAACTTTTATGACAGAATCTAGTGCATTTCTTTTAAATTTTAGGTTATGTTTTCAAATTGTAAATATCTTAACTAAGTGAAGTGCTTTTGGATTTATTTACACAAATTAAATGTTTAAAGTTTAACCTGTGAACTGGTGCCAATTTCATCTGAGTAAACAGAGAAAAAAACTGATGAAAAAATTAATTTTGTGGTTATGGATTTCAAATTTCAAAGGTACTAAATTTTCTAATCATTGCTTAAGCTAATAGCTGGATCAGTAAATAAATACAGAAGGGTATTAGAGCTTTCAGGGCATAAAACTTTTGTAAAAATTTTTAGTAACAATTTTTTACATCTGGTAACGCATAGCTACTTTGTTGGTTGGTATCTATGTACTCACAAAATATAGGTGTGCAGAGATAAACAAGTGTGTAACCAGTGGCGTATCACAAAAAATATAAAAAACTTCTAATGCATATTTTTTCTTTATCTTTGGAAAAATGCTTTTTAAAATATTTTTCCTTTATTCCTTATGTCAAAAGGTATTCAGTATTTTAATATATAACATTAATTACATAACACCCTGTATGTATCAATGTATATATGTATATTATAATATAGGTACTATTAATGGTACCAAAAAATTCATGGTATTAATGGCAGTGGCGGCTCGTGGCAGTAAAATTTGTGAGTTCTGCCAGTGGGGTTTAAAAAAATGTGGCGCAGTGGGCATTTAATTAAATGGTACCTACAGTTAATTAATTAAATCATAATTAAATCATACACCACATTCATTCTTACAAAAGAATACAACAACAAACACAAAAATACACCGAATTAACAGTCTTCTAGTTAAAATAACAAACGTGCACGCGAAGCGAAAAACAAACGACCGGGAAGTAGGAACTGTATGTTGGTGCAGCTCCGGTTTGGCTTAAATTTCACTATCTCAACCTAGGACCAAGAGCGGCGCGGAGCAAAATTACGGTATTGAAATGGGAGCCAGAACTCGAAAGTGGCCCAGCTTTGTTGTATTGTAAGCGTTAAGCGTTAGAGACCTTTACCGGTCGTTTGGATGACTGTAGTGGCCAAGTACGGCGAATGTTTATAATAAAAACTTTTTATGCAGCCATGCGTTTGAAATATTCATACACTGTCGCACTTAAATATTAAATAATTAAAAAATTAGTCAAGTAATAAGAAAATTTTGGGAGTTCTGCAGCTCTGCAGCCCTTATGCACTAGCCGCCCCTGATTAATGGTACAGTGGCCGACACGGAATTTTGAACGGCTTTCGTTCAATTAATATTAAAATCTTAACTTCCTTTATGGCCAACTAACCTTACTTCCGGTTATCACTAGTCTTGTCGTTTTGACAGCGAAAGCAAAAATGGGCAATATTCCCAGGTAGCACACTGACGTCTGCTGACGTTTAAATGACGTTGAAATGACGTCATAAGACGTCATTTAAACGTCAGCAGACGTCAATATGCTACCTGGGTTGTTTCTTTGCTATTTACAAATTTATACATGGACAACCAAATTATATCGTTCAAAATTCTGTGTCCGCCACTGTGCCAAAAAATTCATGGAAATACCTGAATAATTGTGAGTAAATACAAAACAGCAAATTTTTGTTTGACAGTCAAACTTTGACTTATTATTTGTGAAGTGATTTTTAATTCTGTTAATTTTTATCTAAATATTTTTTTATTGTTTGGTATTAAATTGATTAAATTTTGTATTGTGGAAATAGTAGCTAGCTTCAGAGTTGATTGAAAATGTAGCTTAACACATTAACATGTAATGCAATGGCATATAATATGAAACAGGCTAGGTATATGCATTTACGAGTACCTACCTATATGAAAACTTACGATATGGTTTTCCAATATTTTTATTAGGTCCTATTTTTTATCTACACTTACTACTTTCTCTATAATAACAATATATTAGAATAACATTTAACCGTTGAGTGGATTTTGAGATAGGTAGGTACTTTTTTTATATTTCCGCCATATTGGAATTTGACATGATTAGATAGAATCCAACGATGCACAGTGGGCTAGAGAGCCAATTTAACGCGAAGAAATTATTTGGTTAAGTAATTCTTAGTTAATGTTAATTTTTTTGGTCTTATTGATAAAATTTCAATAAAAATTACTTTTTACTACCAATAGAAAAACAAATCGACAATATAATACTTTAACAAAAGTATATTTGTGTGATGGCAAAATTAAGATCTATAGTTTTAATGAGTAAATTACAAAAATATAACTGAACTATATAAAAATAAAACCTAATTGTTACGTATGACAGTATTTTCTACAATAATATTACTTCTGGGCTTTCAGCGTTTTTCTATATTTTTTGAAAAAAATTAAATTTTTGAATTAAGTTTTTTCCGAGATCCATTTACTTTTGTAATTTAAAAGCAACTTTCTATTAAAATGCTTCAAACAAAAAATATTTGTGGCGCCTACTAGCACTTGATTTTAGATTTATTTAAAAGAATTTAAAAGCTATTAAAAACACTTAACAGAGAGTGTGAGAATGCGTGACATTTTTTAAAACCTTAGTATTGTTCATACATACATAAAAAATATGCAGCGCTTTCTTTATTGCGGTAGGGACAGTACAATAATTATAAAAACTTACCATTATTTGTTTCAGCCATAACGTATGACAGTATTGAATACAATGATGGTCAAAAATTAAAAATAGATTAAGAATTAACATTGTAAGAGAATCAAAACCTTCACGCGCAATTTACCAACACAAAGCAAGTAATTATAATTCTTAAATTTTGACTGGTTACCTGATAAAAATTCAACAGATTTGAAGGTGATATAACATTATTTGATTTGCTGCAGATATTAAAGAATTCAAAATTCACTAAATTTTGTCGAAATAAAACACTTACTCATTTTAAATTTTCGCGCGCTGGAAGCGCTCTCTAGCTTACCGCGGTGGTGGCAAAAAGTATTAATATTCACTAATAGTTATCAGTAAT
Organism: Brassicogethes aeneus; assembly: GCA_921294245.1. NCBI lineage: Eukaryota > Metazoa > Arthropoda > Insecta > Coleoptera > Nitidulidae > Brassicogethes > Brassicogethes aeneus. The sequence goes on along the minus strand of OV121133.1, from coordinate 56,554,292 downwards.
TAATTTAAAATTATTAATTGTTATTAGTAGCTTTTTAATTGATGGTTTCCATCACCAATGTATGACAATATTTAATACAATGATATTTATTCTGGGCTTCCAGCGTTTTTCTATATTAAAAAAAAAATTGAATAATTTTTTTTTCGAGATACATCTATTTTTGAAAATGGGTAGTCTACTAAGTAATTTAAAACTAATTTTATATTGAAATGCTTCAAACTAAAACACTTTTCACAAAGCTCCGTATGAGTTAGGGATAATGTATTAAATGAAAAAAATAAACAAACCATATTTGTTGCGCCTACTAGCACTTGATTTAAGATTTATTTGAAAGACAGAACGGTAAGCTATTAAAAAAACCTAAACACAAAGTGTGACAGTGAGTGACATTTTTTAAAACCTTAATAATGTCCATACATACATTAAAAGTATGCAGCGGTTACTTTATTAAGGTAGTGACAGTACAATAATAATAAAAACTAACCATTATTCGTTCCAGCCATAACGTATGACAATATTTAATACAATTATAGTCAAAAAGTAGGAATAAATTAATAATAAACATTGTAAGAGAAGCAATACCTTTACGCGCAATTTATCAACAGGAAGCAAGTAAGTATAATTCCTAAACTTTGAATGGTTACCTGATAAAAATTCAACAGATTTGAAGGTAATTTAAAGATGTTTCATTATCTACAGATATTAAAGAATTCAAAATTCCTTTAATTTGGTCGAAATAAAACACTTACTTATTTTGAATTTCTTTGCGCTAGAAGCGCGCTCTAGCCTACTGTGCGATGTATTAAACTACATAAGTTATGGCGGCCATTATAAAAACAAAAGATTGTGATGGTACCTAACTCAAAATAAAGAAAAGGGGCGGACACGGAATTTCCAACGACTATCATTTCGTTGACATCAAAATCTACACTGTCGACAGTGTGACATAAAGATTTATGGACAACTAACCTTACTTCTGGTTATCACTATTCTTGTCATTTTGACACCGATAGCAAATATGGCCATTACTGTAAGATATATCTTGGCTATTTATAGAATCACACATGTGTGTGCAAGCAAAAACAAATTATGTCGTATCCACCACTGTACCTAGCAAAGAAATTGGATATAAATGTAGATTTATGTGTACAATTTGATTTTTAAAAGAAGGGTAAGAATTTCTCAAACGGGCCACCTGAATTAGGTCAAAATTAGTTTTTGTTTGTAGATACATTTTTTCGATAGTATTTTACATCACTAACACAAATCCTAAAGGATTTTGTAAAAAAAAAAATTTTCAATTGACATATTCATGATATTAAAAGTCAAAGTTTTTAATAATTAAAAAATAAAAAAAATCATTATCGCTGAACTAATTATCCGATTCCAACGATATAACTAGCGTTGGAATCTTGTAGAATCTAATAGATTCTTTGTTATTTTTTTCAATTGTCCAATTTTCATTTAGGTCGATTTTTTTTTGTTTTTTTTTATACCAAATTCGGAAATAATTGGCTTCTGCGCCAGCTATCAACTCGAAAAAAAAAAACACATATACTCCAATCATTTCTCGAAATTATGCTGCTGAGAAAAAAAATGGCCCGCAAGTTGACAAAAAGTTATTGGTCCTTTTGTGGGTGCACCGCGGTGGCCGCTCACGATCCGAACCGTGTACGCTGTAGGCGCTTGAACGCGACGTCTTACGGTGATCTGGAATGGTACCTACTTTTCTAATCAAAATTAATTTGTGATCGTAATAATTGACTTAGAGCTTGTTTTTTTGTATTCAATTCAGAAATAAATAGGCTTTATATTGGTATATACAAAAATAATGTTCGCTCATTATATTTTATTATGTTTTACAAAAAAATAAATTTTTACACATTTTAAAAAATTATTCTGCACTTATAAATAAATGTAAAGCCTTGTGGTTTTTGTTTGTTTTATTAAGAAATTGATTGGCTTTGCTGTGTGGAAGTCAAAAATATTTTATGTCCATAGTATTTTTATAGGTGTAGCGCCAAACTAAAGAAATAAATTTTTAAAGTACACTTTTTGGTAAAATAAAAATTTTGCCTGTAGAGTCTTGTTTTGGTTGTTGATTTATTAAGAAATAAATGGGGTTTCTTGTGATAAAAACAAAAACATTTTATGTGCATTATATTTTGTTTTAAATGGCGCCAAACTTAAATATTAACATTTTTTTATAACCAACACTTTGTGGTAAAATAAAAATTATGCTTTTTTCGTGATGTAAACAAAAATCTGTACCTACCTACTAATAAACGTATTTGTGTTCTTTTTTCTATATGAAGCTCGGTCATACATTACATAAGTTTAAATTATAAAATATTTTTATTTTGTTTATAAAATATAAGTAACAGCGCCTAAACGGCAAAGAAAATTTTTTTTTAATCTAAAATCTAGACAGGAAAAGTGACAGTATTGCCTGCCTGGACAGCAGGAAAAGTGACACTTTCTCGATTTTAAAAAGACAGTATATCAATATTACATCCATGATTTAACCATGATTAACCATAATGGTTAAAAATAAAAAAAATAGTACGAAAATAATAATTTAATTTGACTTCTGAATAATATTTTACATTTCAATTTTGTACAAATTGCTTTCGTCGATAGATGAAATAATCTTACAAATAACATGTTTCGGTTTTGCGGCTGGTTGAAATGAATGATAATTTCTTGTATTTTGAATCGGGATGGCTTTTGAGAGACGAGATTTTAATTTTTTTTTGCTCGGTTTCGTATTCGGCTGTAGTGCAGAAATTAAACGAAACTTTTTTAAAAAAATTCTTAGCCCAGTCAAAAAAATGTTGGGGCGTCGTAATTTGTGAGTTTACGGGTCTCTGTAAACTTGCTCGATAAGCATTTCTTTTTTATTATTAGATATTACTTATTTTGTGTGACCGAACTAAATATAGAATAAATTAAATATTTCGATTTAGTCACTTTAAGAAAATTATTAAAATATAACTTTAGTTTTTAAAAGAAAGTTACAAACTAAATCAAGGAGTAGAAAATTTGACAGATAATCCACGTGAGTACCAAGAAGTACCAAGTGAGTACCAAGAAAAATGTAATTTTTAGTTTGGCGCCTTATAAAACAAAATATAATGAATGCAAATTATTTTTGTTTAGATCAGTATAAAGCTTATTTATTTCTAAATAAAATACAAAAAAACAAGGCTCCAAGTCAATTATTAAGGTCACAAATTAATTTTAATTAAAAAAGTACCATTCCAGACCACCGAAAGACGTCCCGTCGCGACGCGTTGCAAGCGCGTACAGCATACACGGTTCGGAGCGTGAGCTGACACCGCGCGCGGCCACAAAAGGACGAATAACTTTTTGTCAACCTGCGGGCCATTTTTTTTCTCAGCAGCATAATTTCGAAAAATGATTGGAGTATATGTGGTTTTTTTTTTCGAGTCGATAGCTGGCGCAGAAGCCAATTATTTCCGAATTTGTTATAAAAAAACAAAAAAAAATCGACCTAAATGAAAATTGTACAATTGAAAAAAACAACAAAGAATCTATGTCAAAACAAGATTCCAACGCTAGTTATATCGTTGGAATCCGATAATTAGTTTAGCCATAATGATTTTTTTTATTTTTTAATTACTAAAAACTTTGACTTTTAATATCATGAATATGTCAATTGAAATTTTTTTTTTACAAAATCCTTTAGGATTTGTGTTAGTGATGTAAAATACTATCGAAAAAATGTATCTACAATCAAAAACTAATTTTGACCTAATTCAGGTGGCCCGTTTGAGAAATTCTGACCCAGAAGTAACTTTCGCTGCCTCTATAGCGCTCCGGAGCGTGGAAATATAATACAATGTCTGAGCTTGATCCGTAAATTGATGACGAAAGTTACTTCTTTTAAAGATCGAACTGTATGTTTACATCATATAAACAATGTTGACACCCGGTAACGAGAACGGGAACCTAAACGGTAAATGTGGAAAACCCTCAGCAAACACTATTTATCAACAGTGGTTTCTTAGTCTCCCCCACCTTTAAGCCACATAGCACAATAGCCCGGTAACGGGAACGGGAATCTTAACATAAAAGGTGGGAGAGACTAACAAACCACTGTTGATAGATAGGGTTCGCTGAGTCTCTCCCACCTTTACCGTTTAGGTTCCCGTTCCCGTTACCGCGCTGTTGTGCAGCGGGCTTTACTGTTCAGATTCCCTTTCCCGTTACCGGGCTTTTGTGCAGCGGGCGTTAGCTATCAATTCACAGTGGTTGATTAGTCTGTCCCACAGACTGTGGTCTGTCCGACCTTTACTGTTCAGATTCCAGTTCCCGTTCATGACACCCGGCTATTGTGCAGCGGGCTTAAATGTCCAATGAGACTACGAGAATTTAATTTTCTTCACGGTAGTATTTATCAATACTTACTATTACGATTATACGGTGGTTCATTAGTTTCTAAAAAAAATAATTTACCCTGACATAAAATCTGTGGTTTTGGTTATTACACAAAATTGTACTAAATTCTTTAATAAAATTTAAAAAAAAGTATAATGTTTAACTCTTCAGAAATGGCCATTTCCATTCGTATAAATTACTCCACTCGCCTTCGGCTCGTGTCGCAATATTTCATCCTCATGAAAATAAGTCTTTAAGTCATTACTGCATAACGTCATCATTCAGTAATCACAAATTTATTCCAATGGTAAAATCATAGATTAGTAGAGTAAATGATAAGCTAAAGATATATAGGTACTTACAGCAGTAAATGGAGTAAATGGGTAAAACGGAGCCCGCAGGTTAACAGCTAGTAATAAATATATCAAATTAATCAACCAGAACTTAGAAGTTAAGAAATAAGCATTTCTTATCTTAAATAGATCGTTTGTTGATGGTTAATAAATTCAATGTTTGTAAACTAAGCACAATCGTTTTACTCAACGTTACAATCGTACTACACTGTTGTAAAAACAAATAAATTTATTTATTTATTTAGAAATTAATATACAGGGACTATAAAAAAATATGACCAAAACACAATTTTTGACATTTTTAACCTAAAATTCCGGTATTAAAAACCATCAAAATTCCAGTAAAATGCATTCTAAGGGCCATTTAATAGCAGTTATTGCAGACGAAGACACGTGCGTCGGGTTTCTTCTTGGAGGAATTGGAGAAATGAACAGCAAACACGAAGTAAACTTTTTCGTTGTCGATCAACAAACCGAAGACACGGTCATACATGAACGGTTCATGAGTTTCTTCAAAAGAAAAGATATTGATCTTATTTTAATTACATACGACGTGGTGGACAAAATTCGGGATACGGTGGATAAATATAGAACCAATTTAATACCCGCAATTTTGGAAATACCCTCTAAAACAAGGGAATTTGATCCCAATACGGATATAGTTTATCAGACTGCTATTAAGAATGTTGGCACAGAAGGTGATAAAAATTAAAAACCAAAAAAATTCAAGAACGACAATGAAGGTACTTGTTTTGTGGAAAAAAGCTTTAATTTTCTCACGATTTCAAATAAAATGAACAGTTCTTTATTTTGTTATTTGTTCAGCTATTTTTTTGTCCAAAATCAACGAGTTTTTTACTATTTTTTCCCAAAAAATCGTTGAAATTTATGAATACAATTCAAAAAGGAAAAAGGATATTAAAAAAATTCAAAAAAGATTTTAAATGGGAAGAAGTAGGGTAGTAGATAGTTTGGTGGAGAAAAAAATAGCCTGCATAACCTCAAATATAAGGGAAACAATGCGCTTTTTGGATAGAATTTCTCCCGAGGGCATACACATCTATTATTACCCGCGGTGCATACAAACTTTCATGTCTTACTAGTTTGTAATCTATGATTGCATCCATGTGCATAATGTAAATTAGGGTGCTCCATTTAAAAGGAACATTTTTTTTTCGCTGACACATGAAAATTTTGTTCCTTTTATCGAAAAAAAAATCCCTGAAAATTTGAGCTCTTAATTTTAAGTGGTTCCTTTCGATCAATGTTACATTGTATATTTCCCATTTAAATAACATGATTTTTTTAAATTAATATAGCTCCGTTTGATTTTATGGTATTTCATTGCTATTGGTTAGAATTTGTAGTATATTAGTGACTCTATGAAAGTGCCCACTAACATTTTTTTGTACTTGAACCCATCTCATCGAAAGCCCAATTTTCTCAAATTTGATATATTTTCGTTCTTACTAACAAATCAGTTATAAAACAAATTTACAGAACAGTTTTTAGGAAATTAAATTTTCTACAAAAATACCCCTGTATGGATTTTCTGAGGTGCGTAGTCCAAAAGGTATAAACAGTTTAAAGTATTAAAATCTAAAAAAAATATGAAATTTTAATTTTTTATTAATGATTTTTCAACTTTTTTTTAACAAAATTAACCTCATTCAACTTTTCGGTAAGATCGGGAAGAGATATTGAAAAAAATTTTAACGTCTCATCTTCAAGAATAAAATGTCTGATGTGAATTTCTGATATTTATTGAGTGTTACCCATTTTTTGTTCTTAGCATAAAATATACCAAAATTAGCTTTAAAAAGAAGTAAAATTAAAAGATCATTTTATTTCTATCTACAGCACTGTTAACCTTAAAAAAACTTTTATAATTTTTCCGCGGGAAAACAATAAAGTAAGGTCTGATTAAAACTGTTTTAATCTAAGATGCTTTGTTCTTTTCATCATACATTTTACTTACCTTGTATCATGCTTTCGTACATTTGAAAACTCCACGATCACAGTCTGTGTCCACGATAGTAAAATCAGTGTTATTGTTCTTGAAGAACAAAAAAAATTTTCAATATCTCTTCCCGATATTAAAAAATGAAACGAGATTAATTTTGTTAAAAAATTAAAAAATTGAAAAATCATAGGTACAATAAAAATTAAAATATTTTTTTTAGATTTTAATACTGTTTATATTTTGGACTACGCACCTCAGAAAATCCATGCAGGGGTTTTTTTTGTAGGAAATTTAATTTCCTACAAATTGTTTTCTGACAATTTTTTTATAACTTCAACTGTGTTGTTGATAAGACCGAAAATAAAACAATTTTTGAGAAAATTGGGCTTTCGAGGTCGACACCGATGAGACGGGTTCAAGTACAAAAAAATGTTAGTGGGCACATTCAAAAAGTCACTAATATACTACAAATTCTGAGTAATCGCAAAAATTCGACCACACATTCCCGTCCTCTTTTTTAATGATACATTGAATGATTTCTTCCAATTTTCTCGATTGGCATTTGTTTAGGAAATAATATATAAAGAAGATAATATATATATATATATATATATATATATATATATATATATATATATATATATATTTATTAATTTTTGACAAATTCTCATATATAAGAAAAAAAAAACTAACTTTGGCAGAGCTACAATAATCTGCCTACGCCAATGAATTATGTGATAAAAAGTGCATATACAATGTATTAACCCTGAATTCGTAACTCAAATATTAACTATAAAAAGCTATAGCTCCGTTAATATTTGAGTTACGAATTCAGGATTAATACATTGTATATGCATATCACATAAATCATTGGAGCTTCTAGTTACGGGCCAAAGTTTTTTTCAATAAAAGCCATGGCAGACAACACAACTATGCATAGTTGTCTTTGACTTCGTTAAAAATATTTTTTTTTCTGATTTTAATAACATAATATTATGGGTCTAAGTCAACTCCAACATAGAAAATTATTTATAATTCAACAAACAAAAATGAGTGCTTTGTAAAAAGTATGCGCTGGTGCACCATCTTGTTGGAATATAGTTCATATATCATCCCAATTGGCAGGTTATTCAGGGCTTCTTCCAACTTGGTTCCCAAAATATTGTTATATAACAGGGCACTCAAACATTAAAACCAAATTTGCCCTGGGGTATTTCCGAGAAAACTTACCCCACCTTCACAAAAAACAGATGTGGTATTTAACAAAATAAAAACTATATCTGAAGTTAAATTGCGACGCAATTTATAACCTTGAAATATTCGACATTGCGATGCTTAGAAGCTAACATTAAGAATAAACACGGAAGTTTCAATACTCGATAAAAAGTTCAAATGTTGCACCCGTTACATTTTGAGAACATTTTAGAAAATAAAGTACACAATATTTGTGCATTTAAAATACGTGCTTGTTTGAAGTTACTATTCAAGTTTTACACAAAAAACTATTACTATATGCTTTCACCCAAAATTTTACAGTATCAACTTTAGAAGCCAACTTGGTCGCATTTGCCGATTTTCTAAGGTCGCGCCCGTTACGCGATTCATGACGTTATAAAATGTTTTCTATACAAGTTTTTATTGGGTAAAATATCTATTTTTGTATATTAACGTATCTCGCACCCGTTAAAGCGGTTTCATATAGATGCGAAATACGAATATTCGCATTTCGCAACTCCTAATTCATATAGATGCGAACTATTTTAGGGACATAATTTTTTCCCCAGGCGATATTTTCAATACTTGGTTAACATTTTCTATTTCTTGTTTTATGTGAATTAAGATTTAGTGTTCAGTTTTGTGTTATCTGCTGAAGTAGATGGATCGGCTATCCTTGAGTGGATAATATGAAACTCATCGAATAAATAAGCTGATAATTGCTGAATCCACAAAATCTACAATAGATTGGTAAAGATGCAAGGGATTTTCACACAGGATGGTCGTAATATTGAAGGATTGAATATATTTCTGCAAACAGCCATGTGGTGCATAGTCGGTTTTTTTTTGCTTTTTTTTTGCCTCGTAACTTCCGCTGCTAATATCGTGATTTTGTATGTGTATGTGTAAAAGTATAATAAAAGGGACTTCCGCTGCTGATATAAGCTATATTGAATAAACTCTAAAAAAGACAAAAATGATGGACATAAGTGAATAAAAAGAGAATAAGTGAAAAAAGAATCTAAAAGTGACAAAAATAATAATAATTAATAAACTATAAAACCAAGAAGAAAAGGAGAAGCTATAGGTTATCCTAGACTCGCTTGCTCCAGTATAATAATAATAAAATTCAGCTGGCTAAATCCTGGATGGGAAAGGCCAAACCAAACAAAGAAGAAGAAGAAGATTTAGTGTTTCTATTATGGATGAAGAATTATACCAGTGGCAATTATACCATTGGGACGAAGGCGTGCAATTGCGCTTATTGTTGAAACGAAGACAGAATTAATGAATGCGCATGCGCATCACGACAAATTTGTGCAAAATATTGGATCAATCTCAAAATTCCCGCCTCCCAGATTTCAAAACTTGCAAATTCGCAGGATCTGTCGAAACGTCAAAAAGCTTTTCTCGCCAAATCAAATGGACCAATGAAAACATTTTTCGTATTTCGCATCTATATGAAACCTCTTTTACAATGGACCCGATTTTTCATTACTGCATGCGGATTTTGGTAGTTCGATAGCCTATGGATGTTTCTGTTAAAAACACCATCGCTGCTCATATGTGATTCAATGGTCAAAATTATTTTTTTTTAAATACCAAAAAATATATAACGGGGTCTTCGGCCAAATTTAGTCGACGCGTCGCACTGTGGTTCGTAAGGCATGAAACCTCTGCCAAAATAGAATTACACGTACGAATAAATTGAAAATTTGTTTACATAATATGTATTGAATTATTGCAAGATCGAATCTGATGTCAAAATTTAAAAAAAAATCAAAAAATGTAAATTTTGAGACCTAAAATTTTCCCAAATATACCTATCTAGAAGTCGAATCTAATCTGAAATTTAAAAAAAATTTAAATATTAAGATGTATTTTTTTTGCAAATTATGTAAAAAGTGCTTGCCAAAACCAAATATAAGTTAACGAATTGAAAATATTATAAATTAAAAACTAGAAAGCGGAATGTCGGTATTTAAATAATAAAAATAATACAAAATAACAAAATATATGTTAATTTTTCTCACAAAACGAATTAAATTAATTTAATTATCTAAATTACAAAGCTAAATTTTGTGTAAAGATTATGAAAACATGTATAATTTTTTTAGTTAAATCTTTTTATAGATAAAAATAGGTACTATACACTTTTCAAAACACTGTTTTAAAGTAGGGTACATTTCTTAAAGTAAATCAGTGTGAAGCGCGAAGATTACATTGACACCGACTCAGTTGCGGTCCAAGTTATTTACACCAATCAATAGCTTATTTAATAACCTATCAGGTGAAATAATCTTTTATACAGAACTATTTGGAACTACATAACTTTTTCATTAAATTAAAAAATATTTCACAAAAAAAATCGTAATTTTTTTGTCACCCAAGGAACTCGATTAATAGAGGCTTTAAAGTATAATACAAGTTTTTGTAGAAATATTATGAAAATAAATACTTTCTTGAGTTAAATCCATCTTTCAGAATGAAAATCGGTATTATTATTTATCTTAACTTTGGAGGATTCTCGCTCTTGTCGCACAGCTAACTTTAAAAGTTAATAACATGCATCTGCCTGCATCTAATCACTTTACAGTGGTATATAATCTATGCAATATTTTCCCCATTTTCTTAAATTAATTTTTCAAACCAAAGTGCGTCGGTTGGATTCTCCGGGGTTTAACGAATTGTTTAGTATTTTATGTGCCCATGATCTTGGCACTTTAAAGGCCCTAAAAAGTTTCAAAGAAATAATAAAAATTTAAAATGATATAAAATATGTAGGTAGGTATGATTTAGATTTTTTAAATAAATTTGAAATTTGTCGATAAACTATATTTATTATGGGCGCGGCCGAGCAAAAAGTTATCTTTTTTTCGCAAACTTTAATTTAAATTCTGCTTGCGCAGAACTTGTTTATTTAATGTAATTATTAACTCATATAAATTTGGTGTGGGTCCCATATCTAATAATTGAGCAACGTAAGAAAACTTAATCTAAAAAACAAAACACTGATCTGTCAACAATACCATTAAGGTTAAGTCACTACCTTCATAGCTATCGTATCTATGTATGAATAATATGCGTTTGAAGCATACCTATAATTCTACAATTCAAGTTTTTATGATATAGGAAATATAAAGGGTGGGCCATGTAAAATTTTAAATTTAAACTACCGGATATTTTTTTTTGGAAAGAAAGAATGACATTTATTTATTGACAGAAATTTAGTTTTATGGTTGACATTTGCAAAATGTCCAAAACTGAGAAATATTAAAAACTTACTTCCAAACCGGTGTCATTTTTTTTATAATAATCAAGGAGCCACCGTTACGGTCAATGGCGAGCGTTACCGTGCCATGCTTAACGAATTTTTGTTTCCAAAAGTTGAGAGAATGACATTGACGACGTTTGGTTTCAACAGGACGACGCAACTTGCCACACAGACAACTTTTGGGCAGTGTTTTCGAAAACTGAATAAGCAGCCGAAATTCTGATGTCAATTGGCCGCCTCAGAGCTTTGATTTGAGCCCGTTTGACTATTTTATGTGGGAAGCCGTTAAGGGTAAATGTTAAGCAAACCATCCAGAGACAATTGAGGTCTTGAATCACGAAATCAAAGTTGCCATTCAAGCCGGAACAATCGAAAAAGTACTTGAAAATTGGGTTGATCGGATGCGGTACTGCTGTAGGGCCAGACGTGGCGGTCATTTGAATGATATTTTGTTTCATTCTTAAATGTCAAGGTTTAACTTTTTCAATAAAACAGGATTTTTGAAAATATATTCATTAGTTGTTTTTTAATTTAAAAATTTAAATGACCCACCCTTTATAACTACTTTTTGAAATATAGGCACAGAACGTATGTCCTAAGTCGAGGAAACAAGCATAAAATATAAGGTTGTCCTATTAAATATAGGTACTACAAGTATACTTCCCTGCTTAAAATACCCCATAGAGACCCTGTGCGTAGACAGAAAAAAAATTCGGCGGGGTTTAGTTGAAATATAAGAGTAAAATTAAACCATTGACTAAGGAATGCTTAAACTATTGACTAAAGAATAGTATTCCTGGAATACTTCTTCACTCAACGATTAAACTATAAAGATCATATGCTTGTCGTCAAAACACAACTGTCTCACATTTCGGTTTTTTGTATAATACATAATCATTATTGTGTACACTATTTTATCTTCCACCTCCCCACAGATGTCCCATATCACTTAACAAGAATTATGGCAACCCTAAGTATGTACAGCTACGGAAAAAAGTAATGTCCATTTGAATGCTCCACTGTAATTGTTCGGAGGCATTCGGAAATAGTCAACATCTGCCTCTTAGGATTTATTTAAAAACATGTCTATATTTAGAATTTACTACCTGCTCCAGGGCTCCCAGCAGTCCATGTTACGAGAAATAGTGACTTAAGAGACTAATAATAAAAAATAAACGACCAAATATAGACCAAATTAATTACCGAAATAACTATAAATGGAGGTATACATTTTTTAGGGATAAAAGATCTAAATTTGAATTTAAAATACATAGAGATAACTTGAAATTATAAATTTTTATTGAATTAAATTTAACAAGTAACCATAACTGTTATAAAATACATAAATAACAAAAAAATATTAAATTCTGTAATAAATTATAACTTATAATAAATAGAATCACATTTATATAAAAGGCACTGGCATCAGTCATTTAATGGGTTATATTTTTTTTGGTGGGCTGCAGCTGATCTATAATTTTCGCCTTTCGTTTTTCTAAATCTTGGGCAAGACGACTAATCTTGTAAGTTACCTTCCCCTATTCTTTTTTGGGATGGTTCACCCCTTCAAACATTAGTTGAGCCATACATATTTTAACATTTTTATTTGTTTGCAACAATACGTTCTTTATGGTCTTTTTTATTAAAAATAAAACAATAATTCGTTTATTATTCCTTTTCCCGAAAACGGTTTTTTATTTAATATAAAACAATAATTCGTTTATTATTCTTTTTCTCGAAAACGGTTCATTTTATTGACAATAAACAAGAGTACCTTTATTTTAGTTTAAGGTTCACGCTACGCAAATTTAGTTTTTTTAAGTCTTTACATACGGGGTGTTCAAAATTTAAGCATTAGTTTAGTCCGCCCCTGGTAAACAAAAAAAGCAAAACATGTTTCAAGAACACTACTTTAAGAGGTCCCTACCAGGGTCCATCATATTAAATTTTTATTAAATTATATTCAGTACTTTAAAAGTAATTCAAGGAAAACCAATTTGCAGGGGCGTCCTTTCGGGGCCCATGTCTCCGTAAGGAGGGCCAGTAGGAAATTTTTTATAGGAATGTGTAATCTTATTTTTTCATGTTCTATCTGAATCCGAGATATTTCCCACATTCTCCCGAACACCCTTTATATGTAGTGTTAAGTTAACAGGTTAACACTGTTAACCTAGCGAACCGAAACTATAAACGTAAACGAAACCCTAGACCAAACCAGAAACAATTCAGCAATAATTTTGGCGGGCGGTTCGGGTCTGGACGGCGGGAACTTTAAATGTAAACTGCGAAGTTTTCGAATGTTTCACTTGGTTTACTGTGGTTTCGATATTTATAAAACTGTGAATATTTATATTTAAAAAAATATTTTTTAATAGTTGATTTTAACAGAAAATATAGACTTTATAGACTTTAGGTAAAAAAATAGACTTTTATAGACTTAAGACAAAAATATAGACAAGTCTTTAAAAAAACTACCTGCTGGGAGCCCTGACCTGCTCGTATTGAATTAAATATTTTTGGTGTATTACATATTTAACAGTATTTTTAGTAAATCGTTAATTTTTTTATATATTTTTGTATAGTTTTATAAACATTTATTCTATGAAAAAACTTTTTATAAGAACTTTTTAGGCTATAAATAATATTATCAAGTTTGTAGTTTTTTAAAACTTACTTTACATTTTTGAGAACTACACTGTTAAAACGATTTAGTGATTTTACGTAAAATTACGGTCTAATTATGTTACAATCGTAATATCACGGAAATATACTACACCAATTGTATTTTTACATAAACGTGCCGAAAAATTACACAGAAAATCGTAAAATTACACATGAGAATTACGTTAAAATTTTGGAATTTTTGCAGAAAATAATCTGGATTATCACATTAGTACATAGGTAAATGTAACTAAACTTTAAAGTAAAATTACGAACGTTAGTCGGAAAACTAAACTTTTCATTATGTATTTTTACTGTATTATTTAAGTATAATCAATAAACATTTCGGGTAAATAACGTCTTCAATAAACCTTATGTATTTTTACTAGTTATTTATTGTAATAATAATATAGTTTTTTAATGTAATTTAATGTAAAATTACAAATAACTTTATGTATTTTTTAGTCAATATTCACTGATTTTTTTTCAATTTATCACATTCACTGCCCACCCCAAAAAAGAGTGTTGCTTCAGGTAACACCAGTTTTTCTTCATATTTTTTAATTTAAATAAGTGCATCTTGTTTCAAATAAATTCTAGTATAGGTTTTCAATTTTATTTTTGGAAAAAAACAAAAAACCCACGCTTTCTATAGACCACATAATATAGACTTTAGTCTAAGGTATAACACCTCACAAAACAACTTACTACACTGAACAGTACTAAACACAATAATTACGCGATTCGCGGTTATAAAAAATGCAAGATTTAAAAGTATTTAAAACAAACCACTGATTTTAAACTTTTATAATACAAAACATAACCTAGCAAAGCGATAAAGCGAATAAATGTTGGCGCGGCGTCACCAGATCAGGGACGCAGCGAAGCGAACTCGGAGGGACACGCGGGGATGTAAAGTAGCGTGTGGTAAATTTATAAGATTTAACGGAAAAGTACATTAATTTAAAAGGGATTTTCCGAAATGTCGTCAATTTTACACATACACTGAAAAAAGTCAGTATTAATTTTTAAGTTTTAGGTGAATTTGAGGCCAACCTTTTATTATTTAAAACACTGTCTATAAAAGTTAAGAACCGTAATTAATTTAATGAAACATTCAATATTATTATAATAAGTGTTTCCTAACATTTAACTCGTAGAGCATTTGGGTACATGAATTTAATGTAACCCTGCGTGTCTTTATTATTAAGACAATTTTCTTTAGGGTAAATATATAAACATTTATTTATATTGGAAGTACCTACTTGTTTCTATATTGTTATGAATTCAGGGATTTTATTAAATAATCAAGCTATTATTGTTATAGGTTATATAGGGATAAAACTATAATGCACAATGAATTTATTTTAACGTTAGTATTCGTTGTTTACATTCCTTGCAAGCATCAGAAAGAAATCATAACCTATAACAACAAGTTGGTATTGCGTCATTGGTACGAGAGCCTCCATGCAGATACTTTGTACGTTTTGTCGGTTTCATAAAACAGTTTTTTGTGTTTATGGTAAAGAAACAATGTCATGTAAGGAGCAATTGGAGGGTTTAGGTCTATTCCCAAATTCGAAGGTAAGTGTTTTGACCTCATGTAAATTAATTTGGGAAAGGTACATTTGTGATAGGTGACTCTTTTTTATTATTTAGAAGAAGCCATTACGCTTGAAGTGCTGCTAGTCCTCGACTCGCAAAGTGTTTTCCAACTTATTTCTAAATTAGGAGAGAGATTTGCAGTCATCAAAAAATTACAGAGTTACGAGATAAGCAGGAGCAATTAATGATCTTTTATCAGGTAGTATTTTTGTTAACTGTTTTAAAGATGTGGTCAGAGTATGCGACAGTATTAAATTTTGGCCGATCAAGGTGCTCTGACCACAGCCTAAGAGTATTTATTTAGTCCATTTTGTATTTTTATATTCTATAAAATAGGATATAATAAAATTGTTTAAAAATATTATATGCACATTTTATTTCTCATCAATCAAACAAAAAGTATGAAATTCAGGCTTTACATTAGTATACATTAGTCAAAAAAATTCTATAGTGGAAAGGCAAAACGTTGCCAAATCAGCGGATTTTGATATTTTGTTATTTATGTGGTCTGTACTTTTGTATCAATAAACATTTTTTTGTCTACTTAAAATTATTCAAGTGCTAACATAAATACAATTTTGATAAAACAAAAAAAAATAATACCCAAGTACATGTCTGCAGATCAAAACAAAATCTCTCAATCCGATAATTTGGTACTTAGTTTTGCATTTTCACTTTAGTACATATTACCTAAAAATGCTGTTTGCTAGCAGGCTCCAAGCATTTAATAATAAGACATTGTTTTAACAACAAATACATTTAATGTGTTTCAAAAATAAGCCTATTCTAGATGTTAAGGCAACTCGATGTTGACTTAAAGTAATGATGCAGTTAAAAATAACTCAACTAACTTTCAATATTTCAAATCCACCATGCATTTATATCAAATGCACGTTTCTTAGGCCATATCCGAACCCGTAACTACTTCACCACAAATGCATAGCGTTTATATTTAATGCTAAGTTTTTTCAGTGTAAGATAGTGATTTTACATTTTTTACTGTAATTTTACATTTTTTAATGTAATTATTCACTATATAACAAAATGTTTACGTTATTGTTCACTAAAAATACTCTAATTATGTAAAATACCATTAAATATAAATGTACGTCAGTTCATAAGGAAATTTTCCTTTAAAAATATTGTATTTTTTTCGTGTATAGTAATGTAATTTTAACCCTATTTTTAACAGTGTAGCAATGATTCAATACACTATTCTACAAAATAGGAATAAAAAACACATTTTATTATTTGTTGCACGTTTAAGTGTTAAAATAAAAAACTAAATATACTAGGATTTAAAAAAAAACGTTTAATATAATTATAATAAAAAAAGTTAACATACCTATACATATAATTTATATGATATAAAACTATAAAACATATACCTAAACATAAATAGGTATAAAACTATAAATTATATATTATATAAAAAAATAAAATATAGAGTATATATATTTCTTCATATTTATTTATTGCTCTTTTATTATATGTAGGTTAATGTGTATTTTTATTTGTGTTTATTTTTATTCAAATATTATTTTAATAAAAATAAACATAATTATAATCGACCTTTTTAATTAAACATACCCAACAAGTTGAAGTACCTACATACATATGTATATTTTTTATGGAGGTTAATTGATTTGTATAGATTTAAATTAACCTACACAAAAAATACATATTAAATACAATAAACTTTTATATTAAAAAAATAAACTTAAACTAATATAACTTTATAAAAAATAATTATTTAAATTAATATTTTGTATATATTCCATTTGCATTTATACATGCCTGAAGTCTTTCAGGCATGCTGTTGACTAAATTTTCACAAGTATTTGTGTTTTTTAGTCTTTCCCAGACTTGTTTGCAATGACTGACTATTACTAATACGGAGCTAATCAGTGATTAGCTCTGGTTTGGTTCTTGGGATGTTTTTTCGTTCCATTGTGGACTCATAATTGCCCACAAATTTTCAATGGGGTTGAGGTCCGGGGATTTAGCAGGCCAAGGAATGACATTAATAAATTTAAGTTAAGATATTCCCTACCCGTGAGGTATGTATCGGACTGTTATCTTGGACCAGGTTTAAAACCTGGTCCTCTGGGAACAGAATATCTTAGTATAGTAACATACTCGACCCCACAATCCACACATGGATTGTGCTCGACCCCAACTAATCTCCCAGTGATTTAGACCCGCAGTTCGTCATATACCCCCAACATCCGACACTTATACGCCCACTTCTTCTGTCGGGTCGCACAAATCTTGGATCAAATCTTGTATGTGGGAGCCTCCAACCCTTTACATGGACGTCATTGGATGTGGAAAATGCTTCCTCATCGCAGAATACGACGCGCTCCCAGTTCATATTAGCAGTTTCGTGGCAAAAATTTAATCACGTTGTTAGGCCGGGCGGTTATATTGGTTACCATTATTTACGAAAAAAAAACAAATGTCAATAAGATGCATTAGAAGTAGGCTTTAATTTACATAGTAAGAATGAATATTAAAATAAATTGCCCAGGCAACAAAAAATCACATAAAAAGGTAAATACATTTAGTATTTAGTAGTATTTTAGTATTAAATGTCTATATTTCATTTAAATATATTATTAAATTAATATTAATAATATTAAATAATATAAAGTTTATTTAATAAGTTATAGAACATATATTATATTTAAATTATTTCAAAATCAATGTTATTCCTTAAATATTTAATTATTGCATAAAAGCTTAAAAGTTAAATGAAATGTGCGTAGAAAGAATGGTAAATAGCAGGTATACCTATAGGTAGAATTATTGAGTTTAAAAATAAATATGTTATTTTTATGCAATGGAGCATTCAAATGGACATTACTAGAGATGTAAAAAACGGTTTTTTTCAGATGTGAAAAAAAACATAAAAAAAACCTAAAAAAAAACGGTTTTTTTTGTTTTTTTTCAAAATGAAATTTTGAGTAAAATGTAGAACATATTACATTTTTCATTATTGAAAATTTTGACCAAGACTAAAAAATCTTATTATTTGGTAGTTTCCACATTAAAAACCAATGCAATGTAAAACTTCTACACTAATACAAAAAATTAAAGGATACAATTTTTTTTTGCGATTTTTCGGATAGCTGTATATTTGTTAAAAATAGTCGTATTGGAGCCGTAAAAAAGCAATTTGAAGCTTGAAGTTTATAGTTTTGAGATTTTTAGATGAAAAACCTTTAACGCTCAATTCTAACGAATACCGTAATACAAAAAATCGATTTTTTTTTTATTTCTTTTTTGGTCCACGGAATGTTCTGACCATCAATGAAGAAAGGTTCTACAAGAATTTGCTATTGTTTTTTGAAAAAAAATTCCATACTCTACATAAATTTGAAAAATCATGAAAAAAGTGCTTTTGGTAGCTTTTTAAAAAATCAACCGCTGAATCAAAAATATTATATGTAGTTACTTTTTTAGAACCAAATCAAAACAAGCGCGGCCCTTATTGGTCAAATCGGTGGTTGTGGCGAGTGCATAACGCGAGACTGTATTTACATTTAGTAATTGTCATTTAGTGGCTAATTTTAGTCCATGAAAACATACAAAATTAGGCAAATGGGTCTAATCTTGAAAAAAAAACCATTTGAAAAAAAAACAATGAAAAAAAACCTGAAAAAAAAACAAAAAAAACGGACCGTTTTTTTTTCAAGTCGCATCTCTAGACATTACTTCTTTCCGTAACTGTACAGTCCTCTTTTCTTTTCTTGTTATCAATGTATTTGTCAATGCTTAAAATCAATGTTAAAACCAAACATTTTTATTTTTTATTTAAGTCCATGTCTGACGGTGCAATTTCTCGCGGCGACTTTGTTGCGGCGACTAGTTGCAGCGACTTTCTCGCCTCTATGGTGTTCACACGGTGCAACCAAACTGACGTTATTTTCTACTAGGATTGCCAACATAACCGAAAATTACTTAGTTGAAAAATAAAAATACCTAAACAAATTTAATGTTTATTTAAATCGATTTTGTTTTTTTTTTAAGTTATAAGTATTTTGTTGTGGAAAAATAAAAACACTCAGATTAAAGCACACGCAAATCACATCTGTCATTCCACAGCTGATAAATATTGAGTACCAACCAAAAAATTTAGTGAAAATTCGTAAAACCCTAAAAAAGTTACTAAGTCGCGGCGATTTTATTGCATGAAAATAGAACATGTTCTATTTTGAGACAGGTTAGATCAGCTGATTAGTTGCATCGTGTGACCACCAAAAAATCGCGGCGACCTAGTCGCCGCAACAAAATCGCCGCGAGAAGTTGCACCGTCAGACATGGACTTTAGAAAGCTTTTTATGCAAACGATCACATCTGGTTTTCATCTAAGAGTATTGATTTTTTCAAGAAGGGCAATAAATCCCCATTTTTACCTAAGATAAGAATTTTTAGGGGCTGGATGTGACCTCGACATTTGAAAAACCTAGCAATAAGATTGTTCACTTATTCATGTACACACGAATACGTTTTGTTATAACATTTACATTAGATAAATTGTTATTTGTTTATTAAACTATGTTTTAATCATATTTTAACACATACATGATTTTTTATGAAAGTGTCTATTAAATACAAAATTATAGTACATAAAAATTAACCCACCTTAAAATCAAAATTAACTTGCACGAAACAATTGGCAACAATTGTTAAAAATTAAAGTTCATAAGTAATGAAACATAACTCAAATAAAAAAGGTTACAACCACAGACCATCTGTTGATACAACAATACCTCGTTCTGATGAAATTTCCCAAAATAGTTAAAGCCGCACTGAGAGAAAAAATGTTGTAGAATCATTCAAAACGATAATAATTCAAAGGGATTCAAATATGTTTTGGCGTCATTGGTGTTTCCCATTAAATTAATAGGTTTATAACAATTGTATAATACATATCTTTTTGAAACAACGTTGAGAAAGGCAATGAAATAAATAGATTTCTTTTTGTATATATACTTTAAAGAGGGTACACTTTAAAAGTGTTTAAAAACATTGTAAAACTGTTGGTAAATAAATATAAAACTACAAATTTTTCTATTTGAATCAAATTTACCCGATTATTTAAATTAATATAATTTCATATGCTTTTCATGACATGATATTTCTCTGAGTGCGGGTCTACAATTGTCGCAGCCTGCGACTCGCAGGGGTCCGATTGCAGGGCATAAAACAAACAATCACAATTTGTTATGTCAGCTGTCTACAATTGAAGGCGCGAAGAGCGTTCGTTCTCCAGTGTTGCCTTTTTTAAGTATTCATAACGGCTCTTTTTAGCCACGTTTGTTTATCTTTGTTCTCATTTTCGTTTCTTAAATAGAACAAACTTTCAATATTTTGATTAACTCAATGGTATTCTCTTTCGTTCATAAATACCCGGCCATTTTCGTTATTTTTAATAATATTATAACCCAAAATTACAAGGTCATTTCAGCAATTTGAATATAAATAATTAGGTAGGTAGTAGGTATTTTACCTGAGAATAAATGAAGTTAAATTTTAAAACAAAAATTAGCTTGTTTTGATTTTTATTATAATACTTTTAGGAAAACAAATTGATTGGAAAAATAGTTAAGATAATCCAAAAATATACATATAAATATACAATAAATTTTTTAGAATGACACTGAAAAATTTAGAAATATCCGCGAAATCGGAAAAGAAACTAAATAAAATAAAAGTATTGATTATTATAATAATAAATATATTGAATATTTATATATGTATATTTAAAAAAAAATTTAGGATTATATTAACTATTTTTCGAATCCAATTGTTTAAAAGTATTATAACATCGTAATTATACCAACCTGATTTTTGTTTTAAAATTTAACTTCATTTATTTTCAGGTAAAATACTACTTACCTATTTACTTATTTGCTGAAATTTTGGGCTGTTATAAAATAATTAAAAATAACGAATATGGCCGGCTATTTATGGACGAAAGTTAATAAAAATAGAGAAAGTTTGCTATATTAAAAAGGAAAATGACAACAGGGCTGCTAAAAAGATCCTTTATGAATACTTGAAAACGGCAACACTGTGGACAACTCTTCGCGCGACAATGACAATGACAACGACTTGCGATTTTCTTATGTTTTGTGCAATTATTATATAATATAAAACCCCTAAAACGATAAAATTCTATACAGGATGTTCAAAAAACAAGGTCAAATTTCGAAAAAATTTGAAGCACTCTGTATAAGTTCTTATATAGAGTGTTAACAAATTAATATAAAAAATAATGGTAGGTATTTTAAATGGAAATGCGGGGCATTTTCCTAAATTGTTCGTAGTACGTTATTTATTAAAAAAGGCAATAATGAGGTAACTTACGACGGCGGTCGCGGCACGAGAGAATTGTCGAATAAGATGCGAGTAGAGATGGGACGGTATCTGCGGAACTGTTACTTTGTCGCGGTATTTTTTAATACCGTCGCGGTATTGCGTTCCACGCCGAAAGCACCGGTTACTTTGGAACTGCCCTCTGGTCTAGGAAGCAAGTAACTGCAGGGGCTTCAGAGCGCTGTGTCGCTGTTCTCTGCACTAGGTTACTTTTCGTTCGCGTCGCCTTTTAAGTTTGCAGTAAATAATAGCGCGATTTTAACCGTGAGGGGAGAGCGAATTAGTATTTCTTATGAGTTTGGTAAACACTTTTTTGTGTTTTTTCAATACAGAACTACTAAAACTTTGAACATCGTTTTTATTTATAGCAACAAAGAACACGAAGTACTTAAGGTGCCGGTAATAAAACTTTACAAGCGATAGGTGTAGGGTATTTTATCGCGGTATCATTTGGAACGGTACCGTAGAGGAACGGTATTTCCCATCTCTAGATGCGAGTGTCTCGGCTTGAATGGTGGTGTTAACTAATTGATTAGCTAGGGAAAGGAATGGCGTATATAGTTCAGGCAAATATTAAATATACTTTTCTTCAAGATGCGACACTAGAAAAGGAAGTTAAAATGCAAGACAATGATGGAGGTGAAACCTTTTTAAAGGCCTTCGAGATTTAGGCCGAATGTATTTTCAAATCGTATTTTTTTCTTTTATTAATTTTATAAACAAGGTTAATTTTATATAAAAAAAACAATATTACTATTAGTGTTAGACCCTGTATATTTATTTGGTAACAGTTTGTTTTTCTAATTTATATTAAATAATCTTTTAGTCGTGATCTTTAGGGTGACAAAAATAAGTCAAAAAGTTCAAATAGTTCAAGTAATTATTCCGCATCATTAGATATTTCATAATTTCAAAGACAGCGCTTCTATTTTTCCATTAACTGATAAAAATTATCGCGCTGTATAAAAACTGATTTTTGGAAATCAAAAGATCACTTACTACTTACTTTTCACTCACTTAACTTAAGATTTAACTTCTCGAATATTTATTTATTCACTTAATTTAAAATGTAAAAATTATTTACAATCAACAATAAACGATCTTACGAGTCATAGTGTTAGTTCTTCGTATCCCAATATTAGCTCCACCAAATTATTTAGATTTAGGCCGATTTATAGTTTTACCTATGAATATTATAATAAACCTTACCAAATCAAGATTTGTACCAAAACTTATTTATTTGCATTTATCCTGACAGGTAAAGATCGAGGTAAAGATTTAAAATATAATTATTTTATGTAAATTTCCACATGTTTTGTACGATTTTAAATTTTTATTATTTATTTTATTAAAATAAAAAAATATTTAAAGTGGTAGGTATAAAATCTGTAATATTAGGATTTTTTCTATAAAATTTTAAATTTGCTGATAAATTATAGTAGATTATAAATTGCACCACTTTAAATTGAATTAACTCAAATAGGGGGCCAGGAGGCGGGTGAGGCGATACGAAAAACTAACTTTTTTTCGCAAACTTCAATTTAAATTATATTTGCGCCGAACTTGCCTATTTAATGTCATTATAAACTATTATAAATTCGGTGTGGGTCCCATGTCTAATGTCCAAGATATTGGTATACTCAAAATCCACCAGCCGAAACTGCCTTCAGAGCAAGAAGACGTCCAAAAACCTTTAAAATCACCTGTGGCAACTCAAACACTTTTATTTTTAAGAAATCCCACAAAAAGTTAAGTTAAATAATACAATTGTTTAGCTGGAAAGGCAATTAAAAGATTTAAGAAAAGAACTATTTTAATGAATTTATAAATAAATGTTGTAATTAAATTTCAAATGTAATTAAAGTAAAGTACTGCCTCAATCTATTTCTTTTTATACCTATATGAACAGGGATTTAGTTATAACCCCATTCAATCGGGGTTTATGAATGGGGTTGGTTGGAGTCTATGCTGAGAATCCAGAATCGCTGTGCACAAATTGTTTGCCCCACTGGGCGAAAACCATTTCTTGACTTCAGTCGCGCACTATCGAAAATGTTTTCGATGGTCGAAAATGTGACTATAGATAATTATCGATAGTTGTTGCTGGTTTATTTATTATTTAAAATTATTTTAATAATTCTTGAGCGTTCTGTTGTCGTTACGTTTAGTAGTAGAAATTGTATTTACGTTTTCTGTTCTTTTATAACAATTAAGAAATTGCATTTAAATTTATTATTATATACATTAGGGTGTTTTTTCACGACTATTTTTGTTTTTTCGCTCCCAACTCAAAATCTTGTTGGCTAAAAATTTGAATGGCTAACTCAACCCCTTCACGTGCCTGTAAGGGGTTGAATTTCGACAAAATCCCCAATTTTTAAGGTTTTTGCCATTTACTCCGCAAAAGTCGTATATTTAAAAAATTGTACTTATTACAATCTTTTCGTCTATTAAAGGTCTATAAAAGATATTATCCTAGAATGCACCATTTCGTGGAAAATTGCATTTGGGCAATTAATTTGTGGTAACCTATTTAAGATTTATGGGTTTATTAAGTGCTCTTTTTTGTCACGTACTGCTGGCTTGGTTCTGGGAACTTAGGGCGGTAGGTACCTAATTTTAAACCAAACATGCTTTGCTGAATAGGTATTAGGTAGGTCAATGTGTTGGTTCATTATTCTATGGAACGTCGTTTTACTATTTAATATACATTTATACCAATGTTTCATTTAAATGATAGATAAAAAAACAGACATTCGATAATAGAAATGAAATGAATTTCGTTGACCCAAGTGTCTTTTAAATTATACTTAAGAATTAGTAGACGGATTTTGACGAAAGTTGAATTTATCATACCTACTCTTATGAAGTCTCCAATGTAAATTTAAGTCATAAAAATGACCTACATCTGATTAATACGAGCTGGAAACCATTTAAATGATACATAGATACAAACAGATAAATTTAACTTTAAAGTTATGGTTGTATTTATATGATAGTTGGATTCAGTGGCGTAGCTAGCCTCGAGGGGGCCCCGTATCAAAAATCGGGTAGGGGCCCTTATATATACTGGAAAAGCTGCTGGCAAACAAATTTCTGGGTTTCACGCTCAAAGTCTATTTTGGGCAACAAAAAAATTTTTTTAGGTTATAATTTTTTTGCATTCGCCAATTTTTTATAAATAATATAGTATATATGTATACATAGCTTTTTATGTACAGGCAAATTTTAAAATTTGGTCGGGTTTTAGACATTTCCCGTTCTTCAACATCCTTTAAGGTTTCTATTTTAAAATAAAGGCAAGTCATTTGAAATAATTGTAACGCTAATAATTATTTCTAATTTGCTATTAATATAATCTATGATAATAACACGAAAAGCAGACTAAGTATGCGGGCAGAGCACAGAACAATATTCGCAGACTGAGCCGCAGACAACGCATAGCGGAAAGGTGCGGGCAGAAACAATTCGTATGAGTTTACGGCCTCGTTGGAAGAGGAGGGTATTTAGGAAAATTTTAATTTAATACCTAAATCGAAGCGTTGAGTGATGATTCCTTAGTCAATGATCGAAGTATAAACAATTAAATAATAATAATATAATTTATTTATAATAATAATATTATTTATTTATTTAATTTCATGCCTCAATTTTTTTGTGGGTAATATATTTTTTGCTTACGCATGTCGATGCCAATCGGGGGCCCCCCTAGCCGGGGGCCCCGTATCATTGATACGGCTGATACCGCGGTAGCTACGCCCCTGGTTGGATTATTCTCTCCAGTGCATTTATAACGACAAATAAAGTTAAACATGATTTTAATGAAAAATAAACTTATGCAGTTGTATTTCAAACATAGTTTATTCTAAATGAATATTGGCCCCTATATAACATTTAAATGAATGTTGGGTCAGTCAAAATTACATTAAATTTTTAAAATAGTAAGAAAAGTTCACATTTCAACAACAAATTATTTTTTTTGTATTTAGATTTAAATGATATTCGAATTTTTGAGACATGTAGAGATCTAGCGAATCATTTAAAACATAGTTGAATTTTTCTTAAACATGAGTTTAAATGACATCTGAATTTATCTGGTAGATAAGCACCTTGTGTATTATTCGAATGAAACTTGCATTTTACTTTCATTTAAATTTAAATGGCACTTTAATTTTTACAATAGTTGGATTTAATAGATATAAAATATATATATTTTTTCATTTTCATTTCAATGGAATCTGCATTTAACTAAAAGTTGAATTTAAATGACATTTGAATTCAAACGACACTTGAATTAAATTGACACTTGAATTCAAACGACACTTGAATTTAAACGACACTTGCATTTAAATGGTACTTGAATTTAAATGAAACTTGAATTTAAATGACCCAGATGTCTATTTCTTTGACCTAAGCAGCTGCCATCTATCGACAGGTCATTTAAATTCAAGTTTCATTTAAATTCAAGTACCATTTAAATGCAAGTGTCGTTTAAATGCAAGTTTCGTTTAAATTCAAGTGACGATTTAATTCAAGTGTCGTTTGAATTCAAGTGTCGTTTAAATTCAAATGTCATTTAAATTCAACTTGTAGTTAAATGCAGATTCCATTTAAATAAAAATGAAAAAATATATATTTTTTTATCTGTCATTTCCAACTATTATAAAAATTAAAGTGCTATTTAAATTCAAATGAAAGTAAAATGCAAGTACCATTTAAATGATACTTGATAAATTCACATGTAAGAAAAATTCAATTTTGTTTTAAATGATTCCGTAGATAGGTATATTACATGTCTTAAAAATTTGAGTGTCTTTTATATTCAAATACAAGTTTATTACAATTGTCATTGAAATTGTTTCACCCACAGACCTACAAACAAACAAATGCATATATACAGGGTGTTCCAACGAAAACTTGTACCCCCCCAAACGTTTTATCGGATGAGTGTGGACAAAATTCCTTGGACACGTCAATTTTTATTTTTAGGGGGACGAATTTTGATGTATGTTTCACGCCCCCACCCGCACCCCTACAGGCTCCACCCCGCCCGCCCCCTAAATTTTAAATTGTAAGAGGGGTTGAGTGATATATCATTTTAAAGGTCTTTTATTCTTAATAAGGTTCTGTAATTTTTTTAAAATCTGTTAGTTAGTTTTGGAGAAATTGCTATTTGAAGTTTTAAATTTGGTAAAAAAAATAAAACAAAAAAAACTTTTGCTCCAAAAATACAGTTTATCAAGATCTACAGTTTAAAACAAATCCGGTTAAAATCGCACAATAAAAAAAGATTTTACAGGGGTGAGTCGCAAACAAATGGGTCACACTGTATAAGAAAAATAGGAAAGAAATTTTAAGTTAAAATGATATTTGGGCCAACAAAATGCATTTCATTTCTATTATAGAATTTCTTTCTTTTTCATCTATCATTTAAATGAAACATTGGTATAAATGTATAATAAATAGTAAAACGGCGTTCCATAAAATAGTGTTAATGTGATAGTGTTATTTGGATTTATATAGTTTTGAAAACCCAAATTGTTTTTGGATAAATCTTTATAATGGTTTTGACCAAAACTTCGAAACGTGTTTATTGCCTGTGTCACAATAGTGTTGATGTTAATGTTAATGGTAATGTTAAGTATAGAAAAATACTTGCATCCGTTAGGATGATGGTACTACCATCATTGTGAACGGATACACGCATTTTTCTATGCATTGGATATTAACATTAACATTACCATTAACATTATTATTAACATCAACACTATTGTGACACAGGCATATGACATCTTTATCTGGTTTTGTAATTTTTACATAACTTTACAGAAGGCCGATTCGATGATTACCAACGGGACCAACAGAAAGAGAATAAAATGTTTTATGAAAATTTTGTTTCTATGATAATAATTTTATGATAGTTCTACAACAAAATTAAGTAATAATAACTATCATAAAATTATTGTTATTATTGTATATAGGAACAACATATCTTCAAAAATATTCATAAAACATTTTGTCTTGTTTCTTTTTGTCACGTTAGTAATCATGGAATCACCCAGAAGTGTATTATAAATTTATTTTAAAACTTGTTTTTCGATAAAAAAATACCTCCTGAAATTTGCGACTTTACTTTTTAGAAAATGAATAAAGCAACTACAGCATACTATGTATATAGCTTTAGAAAGTCGTAAATCACTTTAGTAATTAAAATCTAAACGATAATTCCATTATAATGACGCAGTGTATTAATTGTTTGATATAAATACTGGGTCAACAACATCAAAACGAAAATTTGTCGATCAGTATATTTCCTTATTAAAAAGATATGAATATCCATATTGCATTAGTGAGTTAATTATCGAAAACACATATGCTACAGTGAATGTAGAAAGCGAAGTTGAATTTAAATACCAAGGTTTTAAAAACTTCGTAACGAAATATTCTCATTATCAATGCGCAAACAAATGATAAGATAGTCTTCCGTGAAACAGCACCTGTGCTGTGCATATAGGCGGCGTCAAAAGTTAATAATAAGTTGTTGTGTTGTGAATAAAATAATTACTACCAATGTTTTAAATATTATGCCAGTGTTGTTTTAACGAAAGATGCCGGAGCTCAGGAGGAGTAGTGGGGTTCGAGACAATGACGTAGACTTGGTTATCGATGGAGTTTTGTCCACTCAGCCAGAACTTGGACCCAGCATACCTGATGGTGGATATGGCTGGGTCGTTTTTATCGGATCTCTGTTTTTCCAAGTACCTACTTTTATCTTTAATTAAAAGTTTATTATTTTTAATAAACAAAGCTTAGTATCTCTACAATTTTGCCATATAATCTTTGATTTTTACCATTACCTATGTAATGGCTACATTGTAGCCTGATCTTTCTACAAAAACTAACATTCTTCTAAATGATTTTGACTTGCTGAATCCAGAATTGTTATATCACATTAGATTTTTAAGAAATTCTTACCCAAAAATCAAAAAACGCCATTTCTATTGAAAAAAATTGCGTTGTTCTATTTTAATTTAGAATTTCTCCAAAACCTAACTTGATTGAGCAATTCCGAGGTCGAATTCGAATTTAGCGCATCAAAAATTAGATACTAATAGGTACTAAAATGACACTGTATGTTAATTTCCCATAATATTTCTACAATATAATGGTTTTAACAAATAAATAAAATTAATATAAAACTCATTTTGTCGACCAAAGTTTGACAAAATGTCCGGTACTCTTGTTATTTTTCCTGTATATGTTCTCTTATCAATTGTTTTTAGTAGAAAATAGAAAGACCACGCTACAAAATAATGAAAAATATATTAAAATCCATTAAGAAACGTTAATTAAGACATGGTAAAGTTTTATTAAAGCCAATACATTTCTATGTAGGTAGGTAGATTTAATATTTATTTATTTAAACACATGACACAATAAAGATGAATTTATCAAACAAAACAATAACAACGATTTACCAATACCCTTTTCTTGATGAAGGAATTGTTTATTTTGTTGTTTTTTGTTAGGAAATCCTCTGTAGTCTTACTCTTTGATCAAATTGTTTATTTATATGTATATGGTAAATATTTTATGTTATTAATTGAATACTAAGATAAAAATACACATTTAATAACCTATAGCCTATATAGGCTATAGGTATTATACTATAATATTATAGTATAATACCTATAGGATATATAGGTAGCCTATATATAGGCTATAGGTATTATACTATAATATTATAGTATAATACCTATAGGATATTAAATGTGTATTTTTATCTTAGTATTCAATTAATAACATAAAATATTTACCATATATAAATAAACAATTTGATCAAAGAGTATAGTACACTGAGAAAAAAATGGGACAAATAAACTGTTTACCTAATACTTTTATTTGTAGTGAATATATTGTTTATTACCTCTAAATAGTGTTTATAATAACGATAAATATAATATATATAATATTTGATATACGTATACATATATTAGGTATATACCTACCTCATTATTATTATGTATAAACATACCTAAATTTGATACGAATACATACATACTATTACATAGGTATACGAAAAGTATAACAAATAAACGTTCACCAATCGTCAAAATAAAGATCACGTTTTTATTTTATTTTTTTCAGCTTCTAGTTAATAGTATCCCAGTCGGTCTAGGCGTATTTTTATGCTTTACTAAACTTGAATACGTAACAAAAGGCGATATTAACCCGAAAATATGGGATGACCATTTTTTATATGCCCCCTTATTTTTTGCAATAAGCTGGACAATAAGCGGTAAGAAATATTTTCACTTGTTATGTTTATTTTTCCTCAATACAATCTCGATCACTAGATTTTAATTAATTATTAGTAAAAATTTAGGTGTCCTTGCAATTAGCCGCCATTTTCTTCAAAAAATCTGCATGCATATCATTATTTATCAACTCCCTTTATGACATTATTATAATATAAGTAAATAAAGAAAATAAACTGCTCACTTACCCTAAATTCAACCTAGGTATCTCTTTGAAATAACTGAACCTTTTTTTTCCCGAAAACTGGTCCTTACACTTGCAGATCCCTTCGTGAGAACTCTTATTCAAAGTAGCACATGGCCAAGACTTGTTGCTACAGCCGGCACTTGTTTAACCTGCGCAGGGCTGCTTTTTATGTGGATGGCACTAAGCGGACACGAGCAGGGGTGGATTTACGCCATTTCCGGTACAATATCAGGTTCGTACCCAATGTTTTTTGTACTTTATTTTCTTTTAGTCTTAATTTGAGCAGAATTTGTTTTAACCTAATTTTTTTAAACCAGACTAAAATTAATTTGGCGCAATTTAATATTGTTAAAATAATAATATAGATTGTTAACTCTTATACGAGTTATTTTGAGGATTTGTAAAATTTTAAAAAATGGCCATAAGTACTTTTTTATGTCTTTTCTAGGAATTGGGTCTTCTCTGCAAATTTCCCAGTGCGAAATACTGGTGGCGCAATATTTTAAACTGAAGCATTCGATTTTGTTGCATTATTCTTATGCTGTGACGGCGATTGGTTATATTTTGGTTCCGATTATTTTAGGGGATAATTTGTTAAAAACCAACTTGTCCAATGTTATTATGTGGTATCAAACTGTTTTGCTGCAGGGTCTTGTTGTGGCGTTATTTTTTAAGAAACCTGCTTACCTGAAGGCTAAGAGGAGAACATACAACTTTTTACAGGTGACTATTTCCCTCGTCTTAATTTCCACCAATCACAAACGCGCAATTTTGAATTACAAATGGTTTCTAGGTGGAAAAACTGTATGACAGTTACCTATATAAAAAATAATTAAGTTTGAAGTATATTGTGATTAAATAAATTACCTAGGTACCTATTTTTCAGTTTTCAAATTAATACCTACATATTTATTATGTACCTATGCATGTACCCGGACAACAATCGGGATTTCCTGGTGAAATCATGATGATATCACAACGTGATTTTTTTTATCACGCCGTGATATCCTGAGTGCATACACATGCTTCATCACAGTGATATCATGTAGCACTCACAGTGTGATATTTGCAAAATTTGCGCATGCGTAATAGCCCTGCGAACTGCGAATTTAAAACCTAGTTTGTTACCTGTTGATTCAACATAACATTTCTCTTAGTGTACGAACGTGGCGCAAAAATGATAATTATCAAAACACCGTTGGCATAAAAAATCACGACATGATTTTTTATGCTATCGGTCAAAAAATCACGACATGATGTTCGTATCAATATCACGAATGTTGTCCTTTTTTAATTGAATTCAATTAAAAAAGATATTCCAATGTTTAATGCACAAAATTGCTAGACCTAAACAAAGTTATAAAAATAAATACTTTTTATAATGTTTCTTTTAGACCGATAAGGAAGAAGACGAAGAAGACATATTCTCCAAAAACTCAAAAGAATTGCAAATAAGGCAACACAACGAAATAGTAAAAAAAGTGATTCTAAATGAGGCTGGAACTAGCAATGAAAATGAAGAATATTTGGAAAAAAAGAAACAATGGGAAACCTTTGAAGATACTGAAAGCATGACCTCGAGATCTTTAAAAGATGAGCTAGCTGAAGCTACCTCTAATAATAATACCATGCCAATAATGCCAACCCCATTATTTTCCGACACCCCTGTAAATAATAACATCACCTATTCCTTTGAAGATGTTGAAGCAGATAATCCAGAACCATCAGTTTTTAAAGCTAACAAACCTACAAAATCCATAATTGAAATTTTTCACTTGGAACTACTAAAACAACCAACGTTTTATAAATCCTTACTGATGGTGGTGACCACCAAATTTTCAAAGTTTGTTTTTTTCACTTTGATGCCTTCATATTTGTATTTGGAGAGCCAAAAGAGCTTTCAGCCTATTATGGACTTCATGGGGATTGTTTCCATAGCAATCTTATTGTTTTCTGGAATTTCCTATTGGGTGAATGTCAATAAACAAAGGAGGCCAATTTGTCTATGGGTACTTAGTTGGATGGGATCTGTCGGATATTTTTGTAAGTAGAACTTTTATAGTTGATTATGTATGTAGCTATAGCTATATATACTTTTTTAAATTTGCGACTTTACCTTATACGGAAAATAATCTTTATAGAAAGCAATAATTCAATCAGAGCATCGTACCTAATGTGCAGTGGAGAATGCCTTGCTGATTAGTTTAATGCTTAAGCATTAAACTAATCCGAAATTTCTATAGAGATCACTTTCTATAGAAAGTAAAAAGTCGAAATATTTTTCTTTTAGTTATTTCGGATTTACCTTACGAATCATTTCTAAAATTTGGAGCTTTACAAGTTGTTTTTAGTATAGCAGCTTTAGATTTTGTAGGAAAGCCACTTTTGGGCTTGACTTATAGAGGAGAACAGACCAAAGAGTTTATGTTAATTAGTCTATTAAGTGGTAAATCATTTTTATTTTTCCTATGTTTTGGTAAGTTTTAAAATAATACACATTTTGATTAAGTAATTATTTTTATTATTATTATTTTTAGACATCCAGTTGCAGTCTTGCTTTAGACTTATGGGTATATTGCATTTTTCTACAGGGTGTATTTGGTTTACGAATTTTGTATACAAGAAAATTAAGGAAACAAGATAATTATAATAAGGAAACAAAATAAAGACTTATTTAAATAGAACCATTAATTTTTTTTCACTTTTAGGGTTAGCCCTTTGATTCCTTGTTCTAAAAATATTAACGCTATCTAAAAATTGCTTTTGCGGATTATTGGCATTTTTATTTTTATTATGATTTGGGTTGAATATATTTATATTTTCATTGACTTTATTCTTTGGATCAAATATATTATACTGCTGGCTTATATTAGCGGCTTGCTGAGCAGTAGAAGTATTCTTATGATTCGGATTGAAAATATTAATGTTCTGATTGACTTTATTTTTAGGGTCTAATATATTATATTGCTGACTTATATTGGCAGCCCCTTCTAAACCTAATTTCGACCCAGTTGTATTAATAGTATCGAAAAATCCTTCCTGTATGCCTTTAACAGTTGTGTCCAACCCGTTTAAAAACTGGCAACTGCTACTTTTTAATCTTTCCGCAATGTTGCACCACAGCGCCATCTGGCAGAACCTAAAACTATCCGACAGCTGCGGTTTCGGTTTTATCTGGATAAAATTGTTTTTCGTAGCGCTAAAAGGTGGCGCTTCTTTGTTGTTTATAATCGGTTTACCGGTGCGCGCAAAATCAGCAATCATTTGCGTAAAAACTTCGCGCACTTTCCGGTCGTCTTCGTTCATGATTTCGTTGTTTTCTATGGGATTTCCGAAGATGTCGTTAGCTTCGAAAAGGTAGTTTAGGTCGTCGCCGTGACCGATGGTTTCGTTGTCGTCGGCTGTAAATAAAGGTGTGTTGACCAAATAAAATAAATTTTAAAATTAAAAGTGCTGTAAATTTGTAGCTTCATCTATCTACTTTAAGCTGTTAAACGCAATAAAATATAGAATGGAATATGGTAAATGAGATATGATAATTGTGGAGAAAACATGCAAAAACCGATAAATCAATTTTTACATTTTAAGAGTAGAGTAACGATTCTTACTAATTTTGGTAATTTCTTTTGACTTCCCTGTTGTAAATGACCGATTAATTCCTGTCCCAGATAACCAAAGTTTCTTAGTAAATCTAAAGAAACGCGTTGTCGGCATATTTCATGCAACAGTAAGCCAATAAGTTGGAAGTCCAAAACATTTCCCGTCAGTTGCATTCAAACTGCAAGAAAAATGTTTAGGCCCAAGTTTGACACGTATTTCCAATAATTTCTGATTAAGAGTTGTATTCAACAGAGGTGTCACCGACGGGCAACACATTTCCTAAAATACCTTGTTGGTCAGTTGCATGAAAACTGCAAGAAATTTGTTTCCGCCCAAGATAGCCGCTTATTTTCAATAGATTCCAGTCAACAATTGTATGCAACAGAGGTGCAACGGACGGCCAACATATTTCCCACAATAAAGAACCGCGCTTGCGCGAGAGTCCCCGCTACCGTTGCTCACCATTTGTTCTTTATAATTTATGGTTTGTTCCTTCTTTATCTCTGGTTTGTTCTGCGAGTGTGTGTACGACGTGTTGATTAATATAAACAAGAAATCTATCAGGTATGTTTTATGCACGCAATAGTTATCTATTAGCTTTAGCTGTACCTATATCCATATGGAAAAATCTAAAAATCCTTTGAAAATAAAAAAAAATACAAAAAAGAAACCAAGACGTAAGTAAATTTTTAAATAATTTGTTATATTGAAGTAAAACTTCTTTCAGCATGTACCTAAATAGAGGCTATAAAAATGTAGGATTTTTTGAAGATGTAGTTTTTTCTTTGAAGTATTATAATTTTATAAGGGTTTTTATCCAAATAACATTAATTTATTTAAAATTTCAGAAGCTATTATAATAGCGGTAATTTTAAATTAATTAATTAATGTAATATCTTTTTTGTATACAAAAATTTGTTGTAGTATACTACAACAAATTTTTATAAAGCACACCTTACCGCCCTTGTAAAATTTGCATTTTTGAACCAATTTTTATCGCTCTTAAATATATTTGTATACAATACCAGCTAGGCATTTTTTAATTTTTTGATAATCAAAAAAGTGCCGTGAATAAACACATTTAGTGGATATTTTAATAGAACCAAATGCTTCCCAAGAAACGACAAAATTTACCATAGTGTAAAAAATTATCAAATTATTAATTAAAATCTGACTGAAAAAATTGTCAAGCCAAGCGTTAATAAATTATTTTTATTTTTCAGATTGATTATGGGGCCTTTACACATTCATAAACTGTTCAGGAAGTTTATCTCCGACGAGATATGCAATATACATGGGGGGGATGAGCAAGGCAATCATCCCCTTTACAACCCTGGTCTTGTTAGGGCTATTTTTGGTATGTTAAATAATGTTTTATACAAACTAAACATATGTTTATTGCTAAACATATATTTATTGCAGGAGCTGTGGGTACCAATAAAAACTTTGATCCACCAACGCGTGTTGAACTTCAAAGAGAGGTAACGGCGAGTGGCAAAAGTTTTGCCGCAAAACAGCGTCAACGTATTACCGCTAAAGCCTGATTTATAGATTTCCTTCCTTCCTTCCTTCCTTCCTTCCTCTCATAAAAGATGAACAATACCAAAAAACGTAGTGCCATTTATAGATTCCCGTATGGGAATCTTTAAAAAGCACAACGGTTTTTGTATTGTTCATATTCTACGGAAGGAAGGAAGGAAGAAAGGCAATCTATAAATCAGGCTTAAGCGTCGAGATCCAAACGTAAACAATGAAGTTTCCATAAGGCTGCGCCTGTTTGAAGCCGATAATTTATATAATAATAAATATATTTATTATTCCCGGCTGAAGGACGAAAGTCAATGGCCTTTTGAAAAATGTATTTTTTTCAATAAAGAACATTTACTATTATTATTATTATTTATTATTATATAAATTATCGGCTTATAAGGTTATTCTGTTGTGTATATAAATATTTATAATATTTTATTTCTTTGTGAATATAGGTATTTTTGTAATAAAACGACGTTTGAAAAAGTTCGATTATGAAAATTTATGCCTAACCCATTTGTTAAAATAACAATACCAATAAATGAGGCATTACTGAATTTGGTGGCAATTTGCCGATAACGTATCGGAAATTAAAATGAATAGGTAAATGAAGCGTTTGGAACCAGAGTGGCCTAACCCACAAATGTTTTTTCTTAAATGATGTTACAATCATTTTAGGACAATATATTTTTCGGAAATGAAAAACTTTGTTAAAAAAAGCACCCAAATATATATATATATATATATTGTCCTAAAATTATAACCCCATTTTAGAATAAATGTTTGTGGGTAAGGCCACTCTTGTTCTCAACTCTTCATTTATTAATTTATTTTAATTTCTGATTCGTTATCGAAAAATTGCCACCAAATTCAGTGAATTTGAATAGGTAAATCATTTCCTATCCGTTGCCCACAATCAGTATACGCAAAAGGTTTCCCGTGTGTTGCCGGTGGGTTGCACACTATAAGTTGTCAGGAAACATTTCCGCCTATAAACTCTTATGTTGTCCACAATAATTATAAGCAAAAGGTTTCCCGTCGGTTGCCGGTGGATTGCACACAATATATTGTTAGAAAAGATTTTTGTCTACAGACAGTCAAATGGTGGCACCCACTTGACAGCAAACGGCTACCATATCAAGAGAACGAATAGTAGGCAACTGACCGGCAAACGGAAGGACGCTGGTTATCTGGGGTAGAAACCAATTGAAGTATTGGTTGCAGTGCCGGCGTGAGGCATGTGCAAACGGTGCGGTTGCACCCGGCCCCGCGTTTTATAGGCCCCGCGCGCATCAAGGCGCCTTAACGAAATTATTGTACATTATAGCAACATGGCAAGCTGTAAGCACTGCGTGACAAAATAATATCTGGTCATTGCCAGAGATAATATCTTTAGTAAGTATCGTCATCTATTACACAGTACGACAAAATTTGATTTTTGGTCCCTCCCATGAAAAATTTCTACAGATTCTAAAAATAGAGTTAAAAAAATGATACCCGTGTCTCGGCGTTTTTTCACATCACGTCATAATATTTTTTTAAGGGCTATCCAATAAAATGTTATTCACACTATTCGCGACATAATTTAATAGACTCGATAACAGCTGGACTGCATAGTTAAAAATATATATATTTACTAAATGGATAGGCAACCATTATAGATGCATTTTAAAATTATTTTAATCTTATACAGAGTTTTGCACATTTATATATATATCAAACGGTTTATTTTTAAACAAGTAACAAAATGTTTCAATTTTAAGCCAAAATGCTTTAAAGTCGGGTGATTACAATTTTTATTTATTCAATTTTTTGTAAAAATTGAGCTTTGTTGAATTAACATTTTAAAAAAAAATTAAAAGATATTTAAATGAATTGATTAAAGTCTTAAAGCAAGTGTACCTAAAACATATTTAATTTAAGTAAAAAAAAGTATTTAAGTATACGAAGTCAATTGAAACAGCAAAAAAACAAAAAATTTACACATCTGCGGCATTTATACATAAAAAGCATTGTTTTCAAAACAATCTTTATACGAGGGTAATACTTTTTTTTTAAATGTTAAATAAAAACATTATTGCAGCGATAAATCGATAAATTTTTCATATTAATTTTGATTGTTGAGTTAACCATCCATTTGAAATCAAAGTAAAAATGCAGTGTCCGAATCGAAATAATTTTTGTTATGTATATGGTTTATTTGCACCTCCAAGCCATATGCGAAATATTACAAAAAGTGTAGTAACAGCTTTTGAAGACTATTTTTTGGTGACGTATATACCAAACTTACGGTATGTACCAGAGGTTTTATGCGATTATTGTTACCGTTGTTTGCATGGATTGCAAGATAAAACACACAGTATGAAATATATTGCACCAACAATTTGGCTTCGACCCGTCGCCACGTACCGAACACGCATCTGACCAGTGTTATTTCTGTATGTCAAAATTAAAAAGTTTTGGATTTCGGTACAATTCTAGAGAGAAAATTGATTACGCCGATGTAGAATCCGTCATTCTCGCAAGAGTGCGATCTGAAGATTATCCAACTGCTGCTTCAGAAAACATATGTGAGGATAAAAGTAAAAGACCTTTAACACCCAGTACAACCATTTTTTCCGAGATGGAATCTGAATTTATTCCCTGTAGTTCGGGTTATAAAGTACATTTTATAACACAGGACATGAAAGTACATATGTCACTGAAAATACATTTTCTCCATGCTCATTTGGACTATTTTCCACCAAATTTGGGCGATTTTAGTGACGAACATGGCGAACGTTTTCACCAAGACATTTTAACAATTGAAAAACGCTTCAAGGGAAAAGACGTCAGGCATTTGCTGGGTGAATATTGCTGGTCAATTGTTCGAGATTCTGAAGCAATATACAGCCTGTTCAGAATAAAACCGAATATATCTATATATATATATGGGGCGTGGCCTCGCCTCCCTCCAAGGCGCGTCACAGTTGCTTGTGTGATAAACGACATGACGAAAGGTCGAGCAGGTAAGGTTTTAGTCTGAACGAGCTGTATAATCGTCAAACTAAACGACCAAGATTTTATTCCAACATGTATTGAATATAAGATAAATACAAAAATGTGTTTCATTAAAAAAAAAATAAAAAAAAATTATTTAAAAAAAATCAAAATATGAACTTTTTTATATTTGTTTTTTGTATTGTGTAAAAACATACAATATTTACAAAAAAAAATATTTTTAACCGAGTAAAAAATGTACAATCTGTATAAGCATAAATAATAGGAATGACGGCTTAAAATTTTTTTATGACGTGATCTCGTGAAACTGTGAGACACGGGTACGTTTTTTTTACCTCTATTTTCAAAATCTGCTAAAATTTTTCATGGGAGGGAAATCGTGTTGTACTGTGTTATCATTCAGTTCAATGTTGCTAAATGTGTATTTGAAGTTGCCTGTATCCGTTATTATTACGCCGGGAAAAGAGTTTTTCAAAATTAAAATTAATAAATAAATATTTAAGATCAACAAGGTATGTGCCAAGAACGACTAGTGGGTTTGGCTACATTGTCAATAGAGGATGTTGGAAAAGAGCTTCCGCTAAAGCAGGGAAAAATTATGTGTGATTTTTTCTTAAACGTTAATTTCTATATTAATTGAAGGGAAAAGCTGAACCACCCAAGTGCATTTTTAAGTCAAAATTTTCTACTATCCGGTAACACGCTTAAACAATTTTGACTTCAAAATGCACTTGGGCGGTTTCAGCTCTAATCCCTTCAATTGGTTTTTCGTTTGATGTTTTATTGGTTTATTGCCGCTAAGTGCTATGTTAATTTTCAGGAGTAAATTTTTAGTTCAAGCCCCGCATTTTTCTTTTGCACCTGGCCTCTAATAAGCTAACGCCGGCCCTGATTGGTTGGTATCAATGGGTCTGAATTGGACTTACTGGATTCAATTGGGCCTGGTGCCTGTTGAAGGCACATTAAAAATAATAAAACAATCGGGAGTGATTTAAAACAGAAATTGGTTTTTACTGGTATTTTCCATGATGGAAAAGTCCAATTAGGATTCTAATGGTTTTTATTGGTTTCGATTGGATAAAGCTACCTATAGGTAATTTCCAATTGAATTCAATTGGGCATTCCCAGTGTAAGATTCGAAAAATCTGCTAATTGGTTATTCCCAATACAATACAAATATCGCAAGAGGGCTCTCGTGTAGCTGCGCAAAATCAACGAGGTTGAGACGCCATCATACAGAAAAAACAACAAAAAATAACAAGTCTTTGGACGCCATTTATTAGCAGTTTTTTTTATTAGTCGATTTATGTGTTAAGTGCCTAGTGTTAGTAGTGTAGGTACTTATATATTAAAAAAATGCTTATATGTGTAAGGTTTAGGGACGATGGCGTAAGAATGGTTGTCACAGCGGACAAAATAAAAAAAATTTGACATAAACAATATTGACTCCGACCATGCCTACAAACATCCTTTGCAAGAAAGACAAAAAAATTATTATAACCGAGTAATTTTATTTATTTTTTATTACTTTTTTTGTGATAGTAAGTTATACTTATGTATCAATACACATAAATATCGCAAAAAAAATAAAGAAATAAAATTACTCAGTAACAATAAATTTTTTGTCTCTCCTGTGAACCCGGTTATCCTTCTGGGATCTAAAATTATTTTTGAATTAAAAATAAACTGGTAGGTATTTTCTAATCCAAATTTTAAAAAAATAATTGGTTTTAATTGGTTGGAATGGGTTTGGCGCTATGAATTACCAATGTGCATTTCTATTGGATTTAGCCAATAGAGACAAGCATAGGCATGGATTGGCATTTCCCAATCCAAGCCACTGACTTCATTGGAAATTACCAATAGGAATTCAACTGGAATGAATTGGTGATTCAAAGCACCAAAACACATTTCAAACCAATTACTTATTTTTTATTGGATTATATTGGTCATTTACAATAGGGTTAGCATTTTAAGGAAAACCCGAAACAGAGACAACCCAGCAAAAGCAACAACCCCTTTTAATAGTTTTTAAATATTTGGGGGACTTGGCTGTACACATTTTGGCCAATATCTCAGAATAAGTTAAAATGGATTTATCGGCTTTTGCATGTTTACTCCATAATTTTCATATTATTAATAATATTAACATATGATAAAATTATTATTTTTTGATTAAGCATGTCTATTATTAAATACAAATATTTACTCATAGTTCCATTTCCAACAATTGGCATGCCTTTTAGGAAACTATAGCCTTTCTTCATTTTTCCAGCATGTTCAAAACTATACAAATAAGTTGGGGAACCTTTTTGAGACCAAAGTCCGGCAGTTAAAAATGCAGGAACATTAAATAAAGCATCACCTAAAAAATAGTTTAACCTTAGATTTAATAGTGGAAAGATGGTGCATGTTCTTCTCCTCCCACTCTTTAATCTATGCTTACTTGTTGCTTCCGATATTTTTGACAATCCTTCCTTAAGATCGTTTTTTTTTACTTGAATATAATTTCTGAAATTCAATAAAGAATCCCCGACTCCCCCTAATATTCCAAACAGATTATTCTTACTTGTACCAGTTTGGTTTTTATTAGATCCTCTCACTAGAAAACCTTGAAGATTTTTAATCAAAACTTTATCCAAAAAGTTCGGAATCGTCTTAAGTTTCTCCAAAACCTCGTCTTTGTATTGACCTATGTAAAACAAATATTCTTAAAATATGTTAAATTTTTCTATAAGAATAAATAAAATACCATGTACTGCTCTGCTAGTTTCATGTTTGGTGATTCCAGTTAATAGCGGTATATCAGGGTTCTTTTGGCTTTTTAGATCGTTGATTGGATCGTCTTCAACCAATGGCGGTAAAGATCTTCCATCATGGTACCCTTCTCTTACAGGAGCGGCTGACAACTGCCCATTTAGGCCCGACACAAATCCTTGGTTTCGGAGTCTTTGGAATTCTATCATTGAGTCACCCTATTTGTCAATTTTTATAGATTTTATTGGAGAAATAAATCTAAAATCACTTACTTGTATAATACTTTCAGGTGGTGTATTTTGTAAACATTTGATCATTATTAAGGTAGATGCTGTGGGACAACCATTATGGGTAGCAACTTCTAAAGCAGTATTTCGTGGTGTATTATCAGTAGCCCAATGTGATACTGCGGTACCTGACATAGCTACCACCCCAGAAATACCTTTAAAAGATTTTTTTAGTAAAGAAGTTCTATAAAATTAGGTAGGACGCCCATATTTAAACCCCAATTCGAGTTAAAAAAAAAAGTTCAATCTTTGACTTACCTTTTGCTATATTAGAAAGCGTAACAAGTAGAGTGCTGCTGGCACCAGTTCCATGGCCCATAACAACGATTCGATGAGGATTACCACCAAAAAACCCGATATAATTACGAACCCACTGGGTAGCAAGCGCCATGTCCCAGAGGGCAGCATTTCCGGGTAAATCTTGCGAACCCGAACTCAAAAATCCCAGCGAACCAAGTCTGTACTGTATCGTGACCACCACCAGCTGCTTGCCTACCAAATGATTTACCTAAGAAAACAAATATTAAGTGGAAGTTTCACTATGTTAAGGGTGTTTTACCCCATATTGTGAAGCAGAACCGTATCTAAAACCACCACCATGTATCCAAACAACCACTGGCAAACCTGCAATAATTTTGAAAGTAACATAAATCCCAACAAATTGTTTACTATTTATTATAATTTGGTATACCTTCAGTTCCTGTAGGCAAAGTAGGTGTAAAAATATTCAAAAACAAACAATCTTCACTTCCCACAACTTTGTTTTGACCAGGCATTGGCTGTAAGCAGGGTGGTGGAAGTTGAGTAGCGTTTATTTCACCTTCCAGAAATTTTTCTCTCGGTCTCTAACACAAAACAATTAAAAATAATAATAAATCAAACGTAAAAAGCCACTAATTAACACACAAATATGTGACTTTT
Source organism: Brassicogethes aeneus (assembly GCA_921294245.1). Taxonomy (NCBI): domain Eukaryota; kingdom Metazoa; phylum Arthropoda; class Insecta; order Coleoptera; family Nitidulidae; genus Brassicogethes; species Brassicogethes aeneus. The sequence goes on along the minus strand of OV121133.1, from coordinate 56,511,836 downwards.
GACTTGTAACTGTTTAATAATTAAATGAATAATTATTAAAAAAGTAAATTCCTAGCTATAACCTTGTTTTAAAGAAAATACATTTTTCTTTTAAATAATGCCACACAGGCACATTTGTCTTGCTTAAAGAATATTATAGACTTCAAAAACCTAATACTCGTATTTTTAAATCAGGGAGGTATTTCTTGATATTTGAGACTTTACTTTCCATAGAAAATGATCTCTGTATAGAAAGCAATAACTGGTTTATTATAAACCAGTCAGGGTAGGGTCTTTTCCACAGCACACCAGCAATGCACCGGAAGCGGCAACAATTGTCAATAGTAAATTTTTGCGGAAGCAGAAGTATAAATACTATCAAAAGTTTTATTTAATAAACAGTAATTAAGCCGCTTGGCATAAAAAAATTTTTACATTTAAATAAACACAATACGGTACATAGCTACCTAGGTACATAGGTACTATATTGAATATAGTAATATATTTGTAAGCGGGAAAACGCTTTTTACGGTGAGGGGGAGATCAAGGCGTGATAATCAAGAATCAAAAAATAATGTGCTTCGCACGGCCGGCTCGCTATAGCGGCCAATAAACGCGCTAATCGTCACTTTCGCCATTAGATAGATAGATCTATCTAAGGTGTTTATTATTTTACGAAGATCCAAGAAAAACAAACTTTAAAGCCTTGCTTGTTTGCGGCCTTTCTTGGTTAAGAAATTTAATATCAATACAAAAACTTAAAAATACATACAATACACTAAATAAGTACTATGCTCCACAAATCAAAGTCCCACCACGTGACTTAGATAGAAATAATTAAGGTTAATTTTCTGTCAGTGTCAAGCTAATTTTGTCCTATTTTCTGAAAATACTCCTATTACGGAATATGACCGTTTTAATCAGGCCAATTCACTAACATGAGTTGTTATCGTTAGCCACTCAAATTAGTGGTTATCGTTATATTTAATCGACCTCGTTGGCTGGATTAGTCGATAACCACTTAACGTTAAGGACTTATGTTAGTGAATTGGCCTGAATATCACTATTTAATGTGGAATTATATATATTAGTATTACAGAATGAATTATTCTATCACCGGATGACGGAATAAACATACTTCTCCACATATAAAAAATATTTTTAACTAAGACCATCCTAAGTAACATTTTTAGTTTTATATTAGGTTTAGGAAGGTAATCATCACTAATGCCCTGCTGAAAAAGACGGTTAATATCGGATGATTGCGGATAAAAAAACAAGCTAGTTTTATGTCCATTTATAACTGTTTTCATCCGACATAGGTATCTGATTTTACCCGGCATGTCGGTTTTTATCTGCAATTGCGGGTATAAATATTATCCGCGAACGTCGGGTTTTATCTATTTAGTTCTATGTCTGCTTTCATCTGGTTTCATCTGCAAATACCTGTATTTGGGTTTATATCTGCATTCACCCGGTTTTATCTGATTTTATCCGCAAACATCTACTTTAATCCGCAAACGTCTGCTTTATCCGATTTCACCTGCAAACATTTGCTTTTATACGTGAAGATCTACTTTAATCCGCGAACATCTATTTTAATCCACAAACATCTGATTTCATCCGCAAACATCTACTTTAGTATGCAAAAGTCTGCTTCATCCGATTTCACCTGCAAACATCTGCTTATATTCGCAAAGATCTGGTTTTATCTTTGAAACATCTGTTTTAATCCGCAAACATCTAATTTAGTCCGCAAAAGTCTGATTCATCCGATTACACCTGAAAACATCTGCTTATATCCGCGAAGATCACCTTTGATCTGTGAACGTCTGCTTTAATTCGTAAACTTCTGCTTTTATCCGCAAACATCTGCATTTATCCGCGAACGCCTCCTTTAATCCGAAAACATCTGTTTTAATCCGCAAACATCTGATTCTATCCGCAAATATCTGCTTTTATTCGCAAACATCTATTTTAATCTCCAAACATCTGCTTTTATCCGCAAACATCTATTTTAATCTGCAAACATCTGCTTTTATTCGCAAACATCTGATTTTATCCGCAAACATATGCTTTTATCCGCAATCATCTGCTTTTATCGGCAAACATCTGCTTTTACCCGAAAACATCTGATTTTATACGAAAACATCTGCTTTTATCCGCCAACATCTGCTTTTATCCGCAAACATCTTATTTTATCCGCAAACATCTGCGGATAAAATGAGATGTTTGCGGATAAAAGCAGATGTTCGCGGATAAAAGCAGATGTTTGCGGGGGTGCACTAACCGGATGAAATCAGGCGTTCGCAAATAAAAGCATGTTTGCGGGTGAAACCGTATGAAAGCAGATGTTTGCGGATAAAACCAGACGTTTGCGGATGAAAGCAGATGTTCGCGGGTGATTGCAGATGTTCGCGGGTGATTGCAGATGTTCGCGGATAAAAGCAGTTGTTCGCGGGTGACTGCATATGTTCGCAGATGAAATCAGATGTTCGCGGATAAAAGCAGATGTTGATGGACAAAATCAGTTGTTCGCGGGAGACTGCAGATGTTCGCGGATAAAAGCAGATGTTTGCGGGTGAATGCGGGGGTGCACTAACCGGATGATATCAGGCGTTCGCATATAAAAGCATGTTTGCGGGTGAAACCGTATAAAAGCAGACGTTCGCGGGTAAAAGCAGATGTTCGCGGGTAAAAGCAGATGTTCGCGGATGAAAGCAGATGGTCGCGGATAAAAGCAGATGTTGGCGGATAAAAGCATATGTTGGCGGGTGAAATTGGACTAGGCAGACGTTTGCGGGTAAAAGCATATGCTCGCGGATAAAACCAGACGTTTGCAGATAAAACCAGACAAAAATAGACAAAAAAAATACAGGTAATCGCGGATAAAACCAGACGTAAGCAGACGTTTGCAGATGATTCCGGACAAATTCAGACAAACAGATGATTGCGGGGGTGCACTAACTGGACATAAAACAAAACCAACCGGGTGTTCGCGGATATAGCGATGCGGACAAAAGCAGATGTTATCAGATGATATTTTTGCCCGCTTTTATCTGCTTTTATCCGGCTTCGACGAAGAATTTAGACCCGCAATCATCTGCTTTTATCCGATTTGACGAATAATTTATATCTGCAATCATCCGTCATTTTCAGCAAGGTGTCCCGGACAACAATCGGGATTTCCTGGTGAAATCATGATGATATCACAACGTGATTTTTTTTGTCACGCCGTGATATCCTGAGTGCATACACATGCTTCATCACAGTGATATCATGTAGAACTCACGGTGTGATTTTTGCAAAATTTGCGCATGCGTAATAGCCCTGCGAACTGCGAATTTAAAACCTAGTTTGTTACCTGTTGATTCAACAGTACTTTTCTCTTAGTGTACGAACGTGGCGCAAAAATCATTATCAAAACACCGTTGGCATAAAAAATCACAACATGATTTTATATGCTATCGGTGTTTGGGCATAAAAAATCACGACATGATTTTTTATGCCATCGGACATGTTAGGATATTTATTTTTGCGCCACATTCGTACATTGTGAGAAAAAGTATGTTAACAATTGAATTAACAGTTTTTGCGGTTAAATACATTTAATATTTTCTTGGATGTAAATTAACTATTAATTTAATTCCAAAAAATTATTGAATGTATTTAACCACAAAAACTGTTGATTCAATATAATATATTGAATATATATTATATGTAAGTATACTTTTTCCCCTAATGTGGTGCAAAAATAAATATCCAAACACCGATGGCATAAAACATCACGACATGATTTTTTATGCTATCGTTGCTTGGGCATAAAAAATCACGACATGATTTTTTATGCCATCGGACATCTTTGGATATTTATTTTTGCGCCACATTCGTACAGTGTGAGAAAAAGTATGTTAACAATTGAATTAACAGTTTTTGCGGTTAAATACATTTAATATTTTTTTGAATGTAAATAAACTATTAATCGCCGACGGTGGACGAGTGGTTAGTGCTGCTGACTACAAGCCGGAGGTCGTGTGTAATAGTCCTTCGGAGGGGACTTTAAGCCCGCGGTCCGTTCCTACCCCTAACCCGCACAAGGCATTCAGTTGGCTTATGGGACTTCTTAAGAAGTAAGGGTGGAACTAAAAGAGCACTTTTGTATATAAACTTTTTTGTATGTAGGTATTCTTTTTCTCTCAATGTACAAATGTGGCGCAAAAATAAATATCCAAACACCGATGGCATAAAAAATCACGACATGATTTTTTATGCTATCGGTGTTTGGGCATAAAAAATCACGACATGATTTTTTTATGCCATCGGTGCACCGACATCTTTGGATATTTATTTTTGCACCACATTCGTACATTGAAAGAAAAAGTATGTTAACAATTGAATGAACAGTTTTTGCGGTTAAATACATTTAATATTTTCTTGAATGTAATTTAACTATTAATTTAAATTCAAAAAAATATTGAATGTTTTTATTTAACCACAAAAACTGTTGATTCAATATATATGTAGCCTACATATATATTGAATACATAATGTAGGTATTCTTTTTCTCTCAATGTACGAATGTGGTGCAAAAATAAACGTCCAAACACCGATGGCATAAAAAATCACGACATGTATTTTTATGCCATTGGTGTTTGGTCATAAAAAATCACGACATGATTTTTTATGCCATCGGTGTTTGGATATTCATTTTTGCGACACATTCGTACATTGAAAGAAAAAGTATGTTAACAATTAAATTAACAGTTTAACATTCAATATTTTCTTGGATTTAAATTAAATATATATAGTTAATTTAAATCCAAGAAAATATTAAATGTATTTAACCGCAAAAACTGTTGATTCAACATAATTTTTCTCTTAGTGTACGAACGTGGCGCAAAAATGATTATCCAAACACTGTTGGCATAAAAAATCACGACATGATTTTTTGTGCCATTGGTCAATCGCAAACAGCGATGGCATAAAAAATCACGACATGATTTTTATTTCTCACGCTGTGACATACGGATGATGTCCGTATGAATAAAATTTGTGAAAATCACGTCGTGACGTTCGTATGATTTTCATTTATCACGCGGTGACTTCCGTATGATATCAGTATGAATAAAATTTGTGAAAATCACGACGTGATGTTCGTATGATTATCACGAATGTTGTCCGGGGTGTATATAACTTGATGTCCTATAAAATAGTCGGGAGTAACTGTTTATGCTAATTATAAATGCGTAGACCTTAAATGGCCTAGTTTATTACTGTTTTCTTAGTAACTACAATAATCTAGAGTACGCTACTGATAGTAGAAAATACCTTTAAAAACCTTTATAAAACTAACCGAGTAACTACTATAAAACTTAAAGTAAGGTCTTAACTGCCCTTACGGCCTTGAGTTTACGGTGAATTCACCGTTTGCGTTTGTATAATCATTTTTGAGCTCGTTCGTACACTAAGAGAAAAATTATGTTGCATCAACAGTTTTTGCGTTTAAAAAGTGTTAAACTGTTGATTCAATTGTTAACATACTTTTTCTTTCAATGTACGACTGTGTCGCAAAAATGAATATCCAAACACCGATGGCATAAAAAATCATGTCGTTATTTTTTATGACCAAACACCGATGGCATAAAAAATCATGTCGTGATTTTTTATGACCAAACACCGATGATAAAAAATTACGACATGATTTTTTATGCCATCGGTGTTTGGATATTCATTTTTGCGACACATTCGTACATTGAAAGAAAAAGTATGTTAACAATTAAATCAACAGTTTAACATTCAATATTTTCATGGATTTAAATTAACTATATACAGTGCTTGCAAATCCAAGTCCGACCGGTTTGGGAAGGACGCATGAAAATAACAAGGATAGAACGCCAAACAGAAGGCAAATACAATACGCACGCCTGACGCTCTGACCAATCAAATTATGTTTGGCATTCTATCCTTATTCTTTTCACGCGGGTATTGAACAACCATCCTTCCCAACGCGGTCGGACTTGGATTTGCAAGCACTGTATAGTAAATTTAAATCCAAGAAAATATTAAATGTTTTTAACCGCAAAAACTGTTGATTCAACATAATTTTTCTCTTGGTGTACGAACGTGGCGCAAAAATTATTATCCAAACACCGTTGGCATAAAAAAATCACGACATGATTTTTTAGGCCATTGGTCAATCGCAAACAGCGGTGGCATAAAATATCACGACATTATTTTCATTTCTCACGCAGTGACATCCGGATGATGTCCGTATGAATAACATTTGTGAAAATCACGATGTGACGTTCTTATGATTTTTATTTATCACGCGGTGATTTCCGTATGATATCAGTATGAATAAAATTTGTGAAAATCACGACATGCTGTTCGTATGAATATCACGGGAAGCATTAGGTAAATTTAGTAAAGTGAATATACTGACACTTAATTTCTATTTGTCGTCAAATCAATTCGTTAAACGTCATTAAAAAAACGGATGCATAAAAATCAGAACATTTCTTATCGGACGATTAACGGACAAACGGATAACGGACAAACGGATACATGAAAATTAAGCTTTATGCCTTGTCAGTTATCTGAATTTGAAAAAACTAATTACAAAAATTGAAGACGGGTGGTCAATCCGTATCTTGGCTGTCAAATAGCTGTCAAACTGACGGCTGGTTTACATCTACGGCACTGAATTTTTTATAACCTAACTCACCATATTTGACAAGTGCATTCCAAGGCTGTACGCTTTTTATTTGCATACGGCTGTATCTTCTGAGCAAGGCAAATACACAATATTTACAGTTTTTAGGTTATATTGAGGACAACATTCTGTAAAATTTTGAACAATTTTTGTTCAGCCCCTCTGGACGAAAAAATGCATTTTTTGGCCAAAAATGGGATATTTTATAATAAAAATGGTATTTCCTAAAATTTGGGTACTTTTTTATAATTTTGCATTTTATATTTTAATCGAGATTTATAAGTAATTTAAATAAAAATATACACCAAATCAAATTTCCATAGCCTACTACATAATATCAATGGTAGAAAATTCATTTTCTAAAAAAAGCGTGAATTTAGCACTAAAAAAACATTTGTATAATTTTAGTAAAGTAATTTTAAAAAGTACATTGTTTTATGGTTAAAACAAAATATTACGCGAAAAAAATATTAATAAACAAAAAAGTTATAAAAGGATTTCTTAGAAACCGATTTGGTAATATTTTATGCAAACCAGTCAACATGGCCTTGCCTAATTTCTTAGGGTGTTTAAATAAAATAATATTATTGTGATTTTAGTTCATCCCAAGCATTGATCTTCAAACCCTGAAACTTTTTGTAAAACCTGAGATGTCGAGCTTTTGTCATTAGGTGAAATTTCATGGAATGACTTTTTCTACGTTTCCAAAAAATACCATAGAAAATTAATTTAATTGGAAGAAAGTGAGGTTAGATCTGTCTAAAAGTCACCATTGTGTATTCCGTCTTCCGATGGTAGAATAATGAATTATTCATTCTGTAACACTTTAAGGAATATAATATATACATATTATGTAATTCCACATTAAAAAGTTATGTTAGAATGGTCATATTCCTTAATATGGGTAGAAAAAATTATTATTACTACCCTACATTTAAAATAAACATTTAATAATAATAATAATAATAATAATACATTTATTGAACCAATTAGCACAAAATAAAACAAATTTAAAATTACAATATTACCTAGGCTAATAAGTTCAAAGGACCAGATTAAGATTTTTATCTCATTAATTAATTAATAATAAATAAGCACTTGAAGTTTTTGATGGTTATTGAAATAACCAAATTATTTTAACAACAATCAGAAAGTTCAAGTGCTTATTAATCGTTTATTTTTAAGTTTAGGGTCCTTATACAATAATATTTTTTGTCCCAAATTAAATTGTTTTTTAAAATTTGTAAAAATATACAGGGTGTTTCATTTAAAACAAAACACATGAAAATTTTGTTTTTTAGGTTGAAAAAAAAATTCCCTGAAAATTTGAGCCCATAATTTTGATTCTAAGTACTTCCTTTTTAATTTTGTAGTTTTTCCATATAAAAAGCATGTATTTTTAATCATTTTTACTTTAAATTTCTATATGTTGGCCGGGTTTTAAATTATAATTTTTATCACGATAATTTTCTGCATAGTATTCACGGTTTTTGAAAGGCCCTGCATCAATTTTGTTTTTGATTTATTTACGTTGATGGTAGTAGCTCCAAAAGTCGTTTTTTCACTTTATTTCACATATTTTTGAGAAAATCTAGCGAATGACTGGTTTTACCGAAAAAGTTCAAACAAAAAAGTTGTAGAAAATTTAATTTTTGACAAAAAAGGTTCTTACGTTTATATCACTAAAGTGCTTTGTTTAAGAGATATAAGCAATATATAGTTGTTGAATCAAATTACATACATGTATACATAAATTCCAATAAAACCTATTTTTTCTTTGTTTTTGGTTATTGAATTGCTTATATCTCTTAAACAAAGCACTTTAGTGATATGAACGTTAAAACCTTTTTTGTCAAAAATTAAATTTCCTACAACTTTTTTATTTGAACTTTTTTGGTAAAACCAGTCATTCGCTCGATTTTCTCAAAAATATGTGAAATAAAGTGAAAAAAACGACTTTTGGAGCTACTACAATCAACGTAAATAAATAAAAAACAAAATTGATGAAGGGCCCTTCAAAAACCGTGAATACTATGCAGGAAATTATGGTGATAAAAATTATAATTCAAAACCCGGCCAAAATATAGAAATTTAAAGTAAAAATGATTAAAAATACATGCTTTTTATATGGAAAAACTACAGAGCTATAAAGGAAGTACTTAGAATAAAAGTTAAGGGCTCAAATTTTTAGGGAATTTTTTTTTCAACCTAAAAAACAAAATTTTTATGTGTCAGCAAGAAAAAAAAAATTTCGTTTCAAATGAAACACCCTAGTGTACCATTTAATTTTTTTATTTTTGTGAACATTTCGAAAACCCGACGTTCAATTGATTTTCTATTTTCACCATTTCAGAAGAAAAAAGGCCACCAATTTGCTAATTTAACTGACTTTGTAGTTTCAATAATAGAGGAGTTAGCAATGGTGAGAAGATAATTTTGGACACAAGTTGTGTCACACAACGTATAATAACAATTATTATATTATATAATATTACATCTACAATAAATTGTAAAGAATTACATAATGTTTTGCTACTTTTTACTTACAACAAATCTGTTTGAACCAATGGGCGGGTGTGCATATCTTATACCGCGAAAAACATATTGTTGCGAACTTCTTGTACCTATAATTTTTGCGCTTTTTTCCGCAAATCTTGTGAATACCACAGGATCATCTTCTGGGGGCTTATCTGCAGGTATACCTCCTACAATTCTATGAAAAAATGTTATATTGTTAGATATCACAATTTTTACAAATGTGGTTATTACCTTCTAACTCTGTGAGATCTTTCATCAGCTTCACTGAACTTAAAAATAAATAATAACACAAAATACCTTACTAACATATTTAACAATTAATTCAAGAATGTTGATTTTTTCACAATGATTAAATACAGGAAGAGTTCATATCACTATCATTTTCTATCCCACTCAGTTTTTGATTATTTTTAAATGCAAACGTTGTTTAAATTAAAAAAATATTATAATTAAAACTTTATTATCTTACCTTACAAAAAATAATGTACAAAAATTTCTTAAACTGTATTTTTTTGTGTCAGAGTGTTGTCTTCATATGTTTCCAAAACGTCGGCCAAATGCTCGTTGTCTCTTGGTTTCTTGAAAGTCCTTTTTCTGTTGCTTGCCTTTTTTCTTTTGGGTGCCATTGTTTTTTTTGGGCCATGGTCTTGCATTGATCGAATGCCTAGAATAAGTACATCAATAAATTGTTTGCAAAAAATCAATAACTTTAATACTAAATAAAGATATAGTCCAGGAAACAAAGCTTGTATAAGGAAAACTCGATGGTAGTCGGGGGTGCTGATAATAAATCAAAAATATTTCCCAAAAATTTATTTCCGCGCCCCATAATTTCATCCCTCGAAAGGGGAGTTTTTTTGCTTTTTGGCTCATAACTCGCTAACCGTGCATTTTTTCAGAATTTCACCTCCAATACTTTTGAATATGTACTAAATAAGGCAAACGTTAAACCCCATTGCGCACCTATATGATTTGCCCTTTTGCTATGCGCAGTGTGCAAAGTTGAGCGTTGCTTTCAAAATCACTTTTTGTTCATTTTTTTACTATAGCCCAATTTTAAAAGTAATCGATCCCAAACCTTACGGTAATCAAACATAACCGAATGGACGATTTTTTGAGGTACTAGACTTTTTTCAAAAGTTACTGCTTTTCAATGTACAGGGGGTTCTTTATTCAAAACTTTAATTTTTGTGGGGCACTTGAAATAATTTAAAAAAAACTACGGATTCGTTAAGAGGATAAGTTTATATAAAAGGTGTCCCTAAACTTAGTGGCATAAATTTAGGAGCAGATTAAGCAAGTCAAAATAAGACGAAAATCTAAATAAATATTTTTCCTAATTACGTATGTTTAAAAGATACAGGATGATAAAGTAATACTTAACATATCAGTTTTTTAATATAACTTCTACTATGGTGGACTTGGAAAGGTGATATTTTGCGAACAGTCACTTACTACCAAAACACATATTCACACATAATTACAATTGTTCGAGTGAACACAATGTCGTAGAAACAGGGGTTGATTAAGCTTATTGTCCTATACAAACTTTGAGGTTAGGTTTTTATACCATTTGATGCAATTTTTCGATTACTCAGTTCGGCTACTATTAAAAAGGTGTACCTCTCAAACTTCGATAAAATAAACCGTTTTCGAGATATTCAAGATTACAATAATTGTTATATCCACAGACCTACAAACTTGTTTGTAGGTCTGTGGTTATATCGCATTAATTGACTAGAAGGTATAATAACAAATTTTTTAATTGTAAAAAACTACAATTTTTTTAATGTGACGGTCAGGGCAAAAAGTCCCGAGGCTCATGGAATGCTCTTTTTAGTTTTTTCAATTAAAAAATAAAATTTGTAATCATATACCTTTTAAACCTTTTAAATAATGCGATGTAACAATTATTGTAATCTCGAATATCTCGGAAACGGTTTATTTTATCGAAGTTTGAGAGGTGCACCTTTTTAATGGTAGCCGAACTGTGTAATCGAAAAATTGCATCAAATGGCATAAAAACCTAACCTCAAAGTTTCTATGGGACAATAAGCTTAAAGCAACCCCCGTTTCTACGACACTCAAACAATTATAATTATGTGTGAATATGTGTTTTGGTAGTAAGTGACTATTCGCAAAATATCACCTTTCCAAGACTACCATAGTAGAGTTTATATTAAAAAACTGATATGATAAGTAACACTTTATCACCCTGTATCTTGGAAACATAAGTAATTAGGAAAAATATTTATTTGGGTTTTCGTCTTATTTTGACTTGCTCATTTTTTTCCTAAATTTATGCCAATAAGTTTAGGGACACCTTGTATATGTGTGTATATATATATTATTTAATTGTTTATATTTATTATGTATATTTAGAGTATTTATATTTATATTTGTACTATGTATATATTTTTTTCTTGTATTATTGTAACTGCTAATTTGGCGTTAATAAAGATTATTATTATTATTATTAAAAATCTAGGGTAGAACGAACTGGCTCATTAAAGCCGTTTGGGAAATAAAAAATGTTTTTTTTTTTTTAAAAAGAACCCCCTGTACATTGAAAAGCAGTAACTTTTAAAAAAAGTCTAGTACCTCTAAAAATCGTCCATTCGGTTATGTTTGATTAGCGTAAGGTTTGGGATCGATTACTTTTAAAATTGGGCTATAATAAAAAAACAAAAAAGTGATTTTGAAAGCAACGCTCAACTTTGCACACTGCGCATAGCAAAAGGGCACATCATATAGGTGCGCAATGGGGTTTAACGTGTGTCTTATTTAGTACATAATCAAAAGTATTGGTCAAATTCTGAAAAAATGCACGGTTAGCGAGTTATGAGCCAAAAAGCAAAAACATTCCCATTTTGGGGGATGATATTACGGGACGCGGAAAGAAATTTTTGGGGAATATTCTCGATTCATTATCAGCACCCTGACTCTACATAAAAAAAATAAAACCCGACTACCATCAAGTTTTCCTTCTACAATCTTTGTTTCCTGGACTAATATATATTATAATATTACACAGTCAAACGACTTTCCTCCCATGAAAAATTTTAACAGATTTTGAAAATAGAGGTTAAACAATGAAATCACGTCATTTAATTTTTAATTATTATTAACATATTATTAACATATACAGATATTTAATTCTCTATTTTCTTATTAATCCCATACTAATCCCATACTCATACTCATATACAGTATAATTGTTATTGAAGCCGAATATGTGCCGAATACCGTGGATAACATTTTATTGGACTAAAAAAATATGACGTGATCTGAAAAGAGAAACGGGTATCATTTTTTAAGACTATTTTCAAAATCAGTAGAAATTTTTTGAGGGAAAAAAATGCCTGTAAACACAGTGTCCCTTAGAAAAAAAAATAGGTATTTTAAAAATGTCAACGAAATCTCTTTATGGATACTTATTGTGGACTATTTGGCAGCACCAAAACAAAGTTCGGTTAAATCAAAGCTGATCGGATATAAACCTTATAATTTATTTTAAATATGAATATTATTTTCTTGCTATCTCTTTATTAATGCTGATGATATTATAGTACCTTTGATAAATAAGAAATTAAATTAAGGGTTCAGAATCGTTTAATTTAATAAAAAAATAATAAAATTTAACACAACTTACAATTACAAATGTCTAGAACAAAACTCTACAACTGCTTTTAACAAAAAATCACCGTATCTAAGGTCGTTAACATTGTTTAATTTATATCTGCTCCATGATTTTAAAAACTCTCGATGAAGAGATTCTCCTGCCTGTTCTGACCAAGACCCCGATGGTTAAGATAGCTTAGGCATTCTTTAAGATGATTAAGAGCGATGTGGATTTTTAAAGTTTCCAAAATTCCAGTGGCTTTAAAGGTTTTTCTTAAATGGACAATGTTCTTCTTGAGTTCCTGACCAACGCGACTTGAAAAACAATCTTCAACAACTTTGTTCATTGCCTTTAATGCTGATATTATTGGAACAATTTGTAAAGGGCTAACTTTTTCAAGGATGACCTTAATATCGAGAATACAATCAGAATTCTTTAAAAGCTTTCGGCATGCATTTCCTTCAAAAATGTCACCCTGATAGTTTTTTATATAAGTCCTAGTTTTTTTGGCTAATTAAGGGCAATGTGCAATTCTGGTACAATACATTTTTGAATAATAAAGGTCTTACCTTCTTCCTCAAACATAGGTACATTTACGGTAGAGAATAAAATTTATCGAAATGTTTGGTAACGTCTCCATAAGTTCTTAAACACATCGTTTGAGCTTCATAGGATCTTCAACATTTGTGGGTTTTTGTACAAATAGGTTATATTGACTAGTTTTTTAGCCAAATCGCTTGACGAGTTTTTTTTAATAAAATGAAAAGTGAGGAAAATAACTACTTTTGTATATATCTGAGGTATATACACAAGTAGAAATTTCACCACACCTTTAATTTTATTTAAAAAAAAGCGTCGATAGATATGGCTAAAAAAGTAGGCCAAAGTTAAATGATTTTGTATTTATATTTTGAAAAAAAAAATTAACAGTTTAGTTAATAACTAACAATAATTGTAATTTAATTGTTACTAAAAAATCTCATAATAGAAAAAATATAAAGTGCAAGATACAGCAAAACATTCTTTAGATTGTTTACTATTTTAGCTATCATTTAAAAAAAATTAAAAATCATTTTGTTTGATATATAACACGGTATATTTTTGTCGAAAATTAACGAAATATGGCAATTTTGTAGAAGTCTAGAAGCTACTACATGGATTTTGTTTTATGGTATATTTTGTTGTTTTTTAAGAAAAATGTAGGTTGTGATACCTATATCATTTAAAAAAAAAAAATAATAAACTAGAACCCAAAAATTTATATATTTTTAAATTACTTTTAAAAAAAGAAATTTTTTAGCACAACTACCTTAATTAAACGCGGTCAAGTTGGCCTACTTATATTTAATTTTTAGGAGTTTTAGGAGATTAATGGCAATTTTAGGAGAATTTTAGGAGTTTTTAAGATTTAAGCCAAATTTTAGGAATTTTATGAATTTTAGGAGGTGTGGGAGCCCTGTTTATTTAACACAGAGGAGTAATTTTCCGGTAAAATCGTCAAACAAATTTTAAAACAACCTTGCCCTCCATCACCCTGCTGAAAAAGACGGGTAATATCGGATGATTGCGGATAAATACCAAGCTAGTTTTATGTCCATTTATATCTGTTTTCATCCGACATATCTGATTTTACCCGGCATGTCGGTTTTTATCTGCAATTGCGGGTATAAATACTATCCGCGAACGTCGGGTTTTATCTATTTAGTTCTATGTCTGCTTTCATCTGGTTTCATCCGCAAATACCTGTATTTGGGTTTATATCTGCATTCACCCGGTTTTATCGGATTTTATCCGCAAACATCTACTTTAATCCGCAAACGTCTGCTTTATCCGATTTCACCTGCAAACATCTGCTTTTATACGTGAAGATCTACTTTCATCCGCGAACATCTATTTTAATCCACAAACATCTGATTTCATCCGCAAACATCTACTTTATTCCGCAAAAGTCTGCTTCATCCAATTTCACCTGCAAACATCTGCTTATATCCGAAAAGATCTGCTTTTATCTTTGAACATCTGCTTTAATCCACAAACATCTGTTTTAATCCGCAAACATCTAATTTAGTCCGAAAATGTCTGATTCATCCGATTTCACCTGCAAACATCTGCTTTTATCCGCGAATATCTGCTTTTATCTGTGAACGTCTGCTTTAATCTGCAAACTTCTGCTTTTATCCGCAACCATCTGCATTTATCCGCGAACGCCTACTTTAATCCGCAAACATCTGATTCTATCCGCAAACATCTTCTTTTATCCGCAAACATCTGCATTTATCCGCGAACGCCTACTTTAATCCGCAAACATCTGATTCTATCCGCAAACATCTTCTTTTATCCGCAAACATCTGTTTTAATCTCCAAACATCTGCTTTTATCCGCAAACATCTATTTTAATCTGCAAACATCTGCTTTTATCCGCAAACATCTGATTTTATCCGCAAACATATGCTTTTATCCGCAAACATCTGCTGTTATCGGCAAACATCTGCTTTTATCCGCAAACATCTGATTTTATACGCAAACATCTGCTTTTATTCGCAAACATCTGCTTTTATCCGCAAACATCTGATTTTAATCGCAAACATCTGATTTTATCCGCAAACATCTGCATTTATCCGCAAATATCTGCTTTTATCCGCGAACATCTCCAAACATCTGCTTTTAATTGCAAATCTCTGCTTTCATCCGCGTTCGGTTTGCCTGCATTTCCTTTGTCCATTTCGGTCCTGTTTCGTTAGCAAACGTCTGGTTTCATTCGCGCTTTTTGTTTTCCTTTTTCTCGTGTATACTTTAGTTAAGTTTACCTGCTTTGTCAAATTTTCACGGCACACAACTTTATAACTCTAAAAATAATTATTTGAATAAAAACAACCTGTAAAGGAAATAAGTTTATATACAACACGACATTTTCCCAATGGGAAAATAATTTAAATATATTCACCAGATTTAAATTTAAAAATCAGGTATACTATAGTGAAGAGTACCACAGAAATAATAAGTCTATTAATTCTTACATATATATTAAAAATATTGGTTATGCCAAAATTAAAAAGTTTTTAAAGTTAGATGAAAAATTCTACGCCTAAATAAGTGTTTATCAAACAAATTCCATACAAATTGAAGATATTATAATTCCAAATGTATTTGAAATTAAACATATATGCTTTCTAACAATTAATTTAAATGTGAGCTTAATGATTAAAAAAT
This sequence comes from Brassicogethes aeneus, assembly GCA_921294245.1. NCBI lineage: Eukaryota > Metazoa > Arthropoda > Insecta > Coleoptera > Nitidulidae > Brassicogethes > Brassicogethes aeneus. The sequence goes on along the minus strand of OV121133.1, from coordinate 56,495,775 downwards.
ATCTATTTATGTCCTTTAACAAAGACCTTATTTCTTAGAACCTAAGCCTTATTTGTATTTTACCAAATAATATTGAAGTTCAATAAACTTATTTCCTTTACAGGTTGTTTTTATTCAAATAATTCCTTTTAGAGTTATAAAGTTGTGTGCCAGTTAGTTAAAGCTCAGTAAAATTTGACAAAGCAGTTAAACTAAACTAAAGTATACACGAGAAAAAGAAAAAGAAAAAGCGCGTTTCAACCAGACGTTTGCGTACAAAACAGGACCGAAATGGACAAATGAAATGCAGACAAACCGAACGCGGATGAAAGCAGAGGTTTGCAATTAAAAGCAGATGTTTACAGATGTTCGCGGATAAAAGCAGATAAATGCAGATGCTTGCGGATAAAATCAGATGTTTGCGATTAAAATCAGATGTTTGCGGATAAAATCAGATGTTTGCGGATAAGAGCAGGTGTTTTCGGATAAAAGCAGATGTTTGCGTATAAAAGCAGATGTTCGCGGATAAAATGAGATATTTGCGGATAAAAGCAAATGTTTGCGGATGAAAGCAGATGTTTGCGGATAAAAGCAGATGTTCGCGGATAAAATGAGATTTCTGCAGATAAAAGCAGATGTTCGCGGATGATTGCAGATGTTCGCGGATAAAATGAGATATTCGCGGATGAAAGCAGATGTTCGCGGGTGATTGCAGATGTTCGCGGATAAAAGCAGTTGTTCGCGGGTGATTGAAGATGTTCGCGGATGAAAGCAGATGGTCGCGGATAAAAGCAGATGTTGGCGGATAAAAGCATATGTTGGCGGGTGAAATTGGACTAGGCAGACGTTTGCAGGTAAAAGCATATGCTCGCGGATAAAACCAGACGTTTGCAGATAAAACCAGACAAAAATAGACAAAAAAATGCAGGTAATCGCGAATAAAACCAGACGTAAGCAGACGTTTGCAGATGATTCCGGACAAATTCAGATATAAACGAAACACAGTGAAGACGGTTAAAAACAGATGATTGCGGGGGTGCACTAACCGGACATAAAACACAACCATCTGGGTGTTCGCGGATATAGCGATGCGGACAAAAGCACATGTTATCAGATGATATTTTTACCCGCTTTTATCTGCTTTTATCCGGCTTCGACGAAGAATTTATACCCGCAATCATCTGCTTTTATCCGGTTTTGACGAAGAATTTATATCCGCAATCATCCGTCATTTTCAGCAGGGCAGCCATAACTTTAATATAGTTCCTTTTTTCAATAACAGCCTTAACCAGTTCTTCAGCATCTGCCCACACTATAGCCCGATTTTGTTTTTCCCTCTTTTCATTGATGTAAAATTCGTATAAATCCTGTTTATAAAAACTGCTTAACATTTTTGAATTTTCACTTGCATGAAGACGATATTTAGCCGGAACTGCATTTTTTCCTGCGCATGACCTAATAAAGTTTGTTAAGGTTTCCATTTGGTTTAAGGAAGAACTTGTGTTTGATTGGAAATTGTCTAAATTATTTTCATAAAAAATGCGTCTTTAGCCATTTTCGGATTAATAACAATCCTAGCAATTGAACCGCACGTGGATAATTTTATTTCTGCATTTTGGTACCTGCTGCTGCTTGTAGATGTTCCACAATTGGCTGCTTGATCATCAATGCAGGATTTCAACGAAGACACTACAACATGCTCCTTTTGTTTTTTTGGGAGTTTTTCTACAATGTCCTTAACATTTCGATGAGCATACGTTTTAGAACATTTGTGCCTAATTCCTTTTCCGGTTTTTTGAAAGCAAATTTGACATATTGGCTCGGATTTTTGCTTTTGATTTGTTACCTCATGGCCCATGGTTCCTACTTTTACTACTGAAGAACTTTTGTGGCCTTTATGTCTAGTCGTTTGACACAGTAAACAATTGCATATTCGGGTGGTGTTTCTAGTTTTAGCATGCAAGACTATTTTGAGGAGTCACGGGGAAATTTCTCTTTAACACATCTTTTTCTCTATCAAAGAGAACAAGGCGACAATTTCCACAAATAGACGTGGGATATCTTGAGTCGCTTTTATCAAATTTATGCGCATGCGAATACTTACAAATAAGCTTGTGCAATTTTTCTGTCAAGTTAAACACTGAGGCTTTCGACTTCTCAAATACGATTTTAGAACCACACAATATACACACTTTTCGTCGATTTTCTTCATGGTCCGCTTCTTTCGGCATTATCAATTTAAATTTTAATACTTAGTCTTTGTATATGATTTTTTCTTGCTGGAGTTTTAAATGACGGTTTCGAATATTCAAGATGTCATTTTGACACTAGCCTACTTTATTGTATTATCACGTTCCACCTTTTTTTACAGATATTCTTAACCAGTGACAAAAACTTGAATTTTGGTAAAACAGTAAAAAAAACAGATTGTTTTCTGATCAGCTTTGATTTAACAACTAGTTTTGGTTCCGCCAGATAGTCCATAAAAGGAATATATAAAGGGTTTTCGTTGACATTTTTGAAATGCCTATTTTTTGCTAAGGGACACTGTGTAAAGCATGCAAATATTGTCTAGAAAATAACGGTTATATGCAAAACTGGCTCTTTTTTTGACGTCTTACTTGCAAAACTAGCTCTTTGCTCTGCCGCCAATCAAATTAAACGCGCGTTGCCCACGTGATAAACAAGTGCTTTTGTCTTTCTACAATGGCTTCTAGGAAATTAGTAATTTCAAATTACCACTTGGGAAAACACTGAAAGGGGATAAAAAGACTATTATTGGTCTCCTTGCAAAACATTATAAAGAAAATTGGACCAGCCTTCCAGAACTAGATTTTTACAAAGAACAATTGCAGAAAGGTTCTTCCTCTTCCTTAGTAGAAAAAACCGTTGATGGTTTGGAAAGCTGCCAAAATGCCGAGGATGACCCTTGCAGAAAGGTTCTTCCTTTTCCTCAGTAGAAAAAACCGTTGATGGTTTGGAAAGCTGCCAAAATGCCGAGGATGACCCTGTTTTGTTCCCAAGAGTTTTCATTTGTTTTTTAATGTCTATAAGTACTTACTACGTACGTACAATATTTTGTATTAATAAAAATAAAAGTCAATAAATCCCTTGCCTTCGTTATTAAACTTTTTTTAAATTAGATTTATTTTCAAAACTGGCTATATGCAATAAACATTAATGTTTTTTCTAAAAATATGTTAATTTTTTTTTGGATGCAAACTTCTACTTTCCACTCCTATAAACCTTAAGCAACAATAATATATTTTTTTTTGAATGCGAAGAAAGCAGTATACTAACGTTAGTCGTTTTTTTTATTTTCAAAAAAAAAATGCATTCCAGCAAATAGCAAGTTTTGCAAATAATGGACTCGTATAGGCTCTTAAAGTTCAATTTGTGACAATATTTCCATTTTGACATCCTGTATCTTCTATTACAAAACACAAGATCTTCAATAAGTTATACTCTGGTCCCACAATCTTTCGTTGTCTGGGCAGTAAAATTAACTTATTTTTCTTTGTTTTTGATAATTACACTATGAAACTTGATACATTTTTTGAGTTTGATATTTTTCAATGTTTTACAAAATCCTGGCCCACAGTGCGTCGGTTATATGTTTTATTTTTGTGACATTTAAAAAGTTTTAATAATAAGTGTTAGATAATTATATTTACTAGATTTGAGTACATTTACAAATTAACACCAGCACCCTTGGTGCGATTCGTAAGTAGAACCTTGTCAAACGTCTCATAAATTGGAATATATAATATTCCTTTAAGAGTGACACACAGTATATGGCACACAATAAGGGGTTTGGTGCATCTTTTCGTAAGAACAGAATGTAGAGACTCTAATTTAGGGTTAGTTTTTAGTCAGATTTCTTGTTGAAATTCGAATGCATTCATTTCTCTCGTCTCCCACCTTCCGCTCGATGAAACGCAATCCTGGTTAAAATGTACATAGAGACCCCATATGGGTGTTTCTATAGGGTGTATCGGTATGTATAGGACACATAGTTGGGATTTATGGTTCTATAGGGATATCCTTCCTTGATTTATTTGCTTTTGGTCTCAATAGGGAAAATACACATAAAGGTAGAAATGTTTTCTCCCATAGGACCCCATAGGTTTTAACAAAATTTTGTCAAATGTTTTATGGTTGCTCTATATCCCTATATATCATTCCTTGAGTTATTTGCTATTGGTCTCAATAGGGGAAATGTAAGTTATGGTGTGCATATAGGTAATTTCCTATAAATTTTCTATTGAGAAGTATCCGGAAAAATCCATGGAAAAATGCACATATTGAGTCCGTTAGCGCCCGATAGATTATTTTTATGGGTCTCTATGGGAAGCGCTTTGGATTCGATTCGAAAGGTTCGAAGTATTCGAATACTTTGTTGAGAATCGAATGCATTCAAATGCACGTCAGAATCGAATTCTTCGATTATTTTTATTCAAATAGTCCCTTCACTAATATATATGTAGTTGTGAAAGTATTTGAGATGACATCTCTGAAACATTTATTTTAATAATAATAATAATGCTTTATTGAACTAAAACCAAGTTCAAAGGCTATTGACCGTAGTCCTTCAGCCGATTTATTTTAATTACTTAAGTAACGTCATCTCAAGTAAACGCACAGTTGTGTCAGTTTTATACCAACCTAAACAGAATATTATTGAGAAAGCTGGAGCTATATGGTGTTAGAGGAAATGCCTTAAAGTTGTTCGAATCATATGTAACAGATAGAGATCAAAAGGTAAAAATATCAAAAGGAGGTCAAAACTGGTTTTCGGATCTTGCCAAGTGTAATATGGGAATTGCTCAAGGAAGTATAGTGGGACCAATTTTGTTCGTTATTTTTCTAAATGACCTATGTTCAATCAGAGTTTCACCAATAGAAGGAATAATATGTTATGCCGACGACACAAACCTCACTACAAGTTGCAAGAATCTTAATAGCTTAATAGCAGCAGGGGATTCCCTCTTTAGTAGAGCTAGTAACTGGTTTATAGAAAACAAGCTAATCATAAATAAAAACAAAACAACTTCTTTAATTTTTAGAACAAAGTTAGCAAGACTTGATGAAACTGAAGTTGAAGTTGTAAATCACACCAAATTTCTTGGAGTTAGTATCGACGAATTTTTGGATTGGTCAAATCATATAATACAAACTGTGCAGAGGCTTAATTCAATATGTTATGGTATTAGAGTAATTTCCAAATACATGAATGACACCAGTTTAAAGATTTTGTACCATGCAAATTTTGAATCAGTTTTTAAATATGGAATTATTTTCTGGGGAGGGAATAGCTTAATAGATAGAATATTTGTAACTCAAAAAAGAATACTGAGGATAATAAAAAACATGACTTTTAAAGAAAGCTGTAGAGGTATATTTAAAACCTCAAACATTTTAACAGTTTATGCAGTGTACATATATGAATGTCTAATTTTCTTTTTTAAAAATAAAAATATGTTTGAATTACAAACTCACCATCAATACAATACCCGGACTAGAGATGTAAACTACCCAAATCATAGGCTAACCTTAACAGAAAAGAGCCCCTGTTACATGTGTCTCAAACTGTACAATAAGTTACCAAACAATCTAAAAACTATTGTAAGTCTTAGGACATATAAATCCAAAGTCAAAGAGATGTTAATAACTTACCATATTCCAGAACCATATTCTTTAAGAGAGTTTTTATTATAGAATTTTTGTTGTTATATATATATAATCTTAATATCTTATTATGACTGTATTTCGTTTCATGTTATTATTTTATACGCATGTATGAATGTAATTTTAATTTGATTGGAAATAAAGATTTTTATTATTATTATTAAACTATGTTAAATAAATTTAATGCTAGAATGTATGATACTCGTAACGAAAATGATTTCGTTTTTTAAATGTTTTGAAAACCTTGTTTTTTAACATTGAAAATTAGTTCCATAACCCAAAGATATTTTTTTTTAAGAAGTATTTTTAGAAGAATAGCTATGTATCAAGTTTATTTAATATATATTATTATATAATGTTATTTTTTAAATTTGTAACAAACTATTTTTGGGGATTTCATAGATATGAAAAACTTATTTTATTTACAAGAATAGTTAGAATTTAATAATGAATCATAATGAATAAAAAAACATCTGGGGATTTTTGTTTTTAATTCTTAAAAATAGGGGATTTAATTCAGATTGGGTAAATTCCACTGACTGATCTGGCAACCCTGTGTTCTGTAACTGTTTAAAGAATATATGTAATTCCACATTAGAAAGGTTATAGTCCATAATAGGAGTAGAAAAAATGAGTTAAAAAATTATTTCTACGCAATCTATGCAAAAATAATTGATAAAATTGTGTCTCTTACAAAAGTATTATTAATTAAACAAAAATTGTTAAAAATAAAAAAGTATCCTTTTAAAAAGCAGCACTGAAAAGACTTTAAAAGACTTTAAAAAATAAAAATCAACCAAATAAGTTGTAAAATTATTATAGAAAAAACTATAAAAAGCAACAAAATTGGGTGATTGGAACTTCAAAACTACAAAAATTCACTATTTTAAAAACATGTTTTAAATTATTTACTCTTACCTTGTTTTTCCAAATATTCATCAATTTTCTCATCATCCATGGCATCAACAGCCACTGATCTCCATAATTTTTGAAACTCTTCATCAATAGGCATACTAGCAGTCCTATCATTATAAAACAATATCTTTTTTTTATCAATTGGTCTTGTAATGTAAATTATTTCATTCTGATTCTGCAATATTTTTAACGCTTTTTCACAATGAGGCAAAGACTCTTGAACATCATCCAATAAAATACCTCCTAATCCTTTCAAATCCTGCTGTCGAAGCAGTTTAAGTAAAGCTTTGCGATCTTTTAACCTATACAAAGCTTTGAACAAAAACTTGTTATCTGGTGTCACCTCTATTTTAGGATTATCTACCAAAGCCTCAGTGGCTAACCACTATAGAAATAAGTAACTTTAAGCAAAATAGATATAATAGTAGAAATACTAACTTGTTTAACTTTGTTTCCAACATCCAGTTGATTTGTTTCATCCAAAATCTCCTCCAAAGTCAGAGGATATGTTTCTCCATCTTGATGCCTTGTTTTCATATGTTTTACAATTTTAGCTAGCACACCAAACCTGTACTGTGAGCTACCAGTTGCTGTTTTATATCTAAAATAACACAAATTAAAAACATACCTCAAGAGTTAACTCTAAAGTCTATATTTACGTATTTATATCTAACTTTGGAGCACTATTACTACTAGTCTTCTTTGGTTTTCTTTCTTCCCTAGGCGGTTCTGATTTTGTCTCGATTTTTTTCTTTTCAACCCTAAAATAAACGTGGTAAAAGATTAAATTACAAATTATATAAATATGGTTACGTTGGCGTATCTAATGCTCTCCTTTTAAAGAGCTCGCGCTCCCTTAAAAGTGCTGGATCCATATTAATTTCCTATAGATTTTCTTCGATGTTATCAAAAATAAAAATGTATTATTTGACAGCTGTCACCTTTGTTAAACAAAGTTTGTTTACAAGTTGTTAGGTTGACACTGACAACTTGACAGTGCGAAACAGTTGGCACTAACGTGAAGTTGATGGCGGTGCTGCCAAAGTTATCAGTTATATATAACTGAATTAAATGAATATTTTTGTCTATATTTATGCCTGAAATTAGTAGTGCAAAGTATTTTTATTGGCTTCATCGTTAAAATTATAATTAATTTATATTTAATAATTAAAAACAAAGAAGTTGAGGTTTATTTAAATTAATATTGTTGGATATCCCAACACTGCATGATACAACACTGTACTCTTTGCTTTAATGACAATTCTTCGCGGCCAACTTCACGGCACAAATATTGGATTGGGCAAATTTTCTCAAGTTCCAAATGATTGGTTGTTAATTTATCGCGCTAATTTTGTGAATAATAGAAAATTTCTAAGGATGTCCGCTTCGTTGTTTTTCGTGAACGCGTAAGTAGCATGACAGAGTTAAAAATTAGCAATAAAACAAATTTAAATTACGTAAATAATTTACAGCGGAGATTCGGTGGACGAAAAACCCGAAAAACAATGCGTGGACGAAAATTCTCAAACGCAGAGCGAGGCTCAACAGGCCCTAAACACATTTTGGCCGAAGGTTTTGGAAGAAATTCGCGCTATAAGAAACGTAAGTAATTTACAGCATAAACAAAATCTATTGCTAGAACTGAATGTTTGTCCAAGATTTTTTAAATTTTTAATAGTTTTGGCATTTTTATGAACTACAAAATAAAAACAAAAAAAAACAAAGCTATATCCCAGTAAGCACCAAGCACGTAAGGCAAAATGAGGTGTTTACGACGATAGAAGTAAAAAAACCAGAATACAATAATATTCGTTTATTTACATAGCAAAATGTTCCTAAATATTTAAAACCTTAAAAACAACAAAAAAATTGTAAAAAGGATAAAGACAGGGTTGAAAAAATGTTATATTGTTTGCGTGTTGTCAGGTACTAATGCGCGCAACCTGTATTTTGCCAAATTTAGCGCTAATACATTGTGTAAATTTGCAGTCACCGCGAAGTAAATCTAAAAAAAATGGAGGTGTTACCATGTTGTAACCCAGTCAACATTGTAACATAACATTAACCAAAATGTTATGTAATGATTGTGATGTGTAACATTACAATTACATAACCTGATGGTTGCAAATAGGTTCCTATTCTCCACTCATAGGGGTAACATTGTTACATAACAATGTTACATTGCCGTTATGAAAATAAAACATAACTGTAACATAACATTAAACAAAATGTTATGCAACAATCGTAATATGTAACATTACAATTACATAACCTGATGGTTGCAAATAGGTAACAATGTTACGTTGCCGTTACTTTTTCGCAATCCAAGTATAAACGCCATATTTTTACAAAATACAAGGCCTAGGCCTTGTATTTTGTAAAAATATTTATTTTTCTTATACACTGTGACCCATTTGTTTGCGACTCACCCCTGTAAAATCTTTATTTATTGTGCGATTTTAACCGGATTTGTTTTAAACTGTAGATCTTGATAAACTGTATTTTTGGAGCAAAATACGCCATATTAATATAAAATACAAGGCCTACTATGTCAGTTTTTAAGAGTAAATTTTTAAGAATTTATATTAGCGATTTAGCAAAATCTAAGCACGGCACTGGATTCACCCCCCTCAAAACCACCCTATACTTACTAAATTTTATTGGAAAATTTTAAGTAGAAAAATGCACAATAATAACTACAAAAATTTATTTTGTCAAGTTATCCATGAAAAAAACATTGAAATAAAATTAAATTAATAGTACCATGGTAAGTACCAATATAAATTCTTAAAAATCTACTGACATAGTAATATAAATTCTTAAAAATCTACTGACATAGTAGGCCTTGTATTTTTTACTAATATGGCATCTTTTGCTCCAAAAATACAGATATATCTATTTAAGGTGGTTTGGGGGTGTTTAGCTACTTTTATCGTTTGTATATAAAAACAATAAAAATAGCTAAGGAAAACACTGTTTGGACATTTGCCTATCATACATTTTTTTGACGCAGTAAATACATCATTTTGCCTTACGTGCGGCGGTTAGGCTTGCCTCCAGCCAGCCTGCTTGTGATCCGCGTGAGCAGTTTTGCTTTTGCTGTCAAAATGACAAGAATAGTTTTTGTTAGAAATTGGATGTAAGTAAAAAAATTGTTCCCTTTGAGATCTGCACAAAAACTGTCACAATTTTATATATTTTTTCTACTCCCACCTTTAAAACGTCACTTAGTGTCATGGAAACATGTACGATAATGGACGTCCATTATCGTACATGTTTCCATGACACTAAGTGACTTTTTAAATACACATTGAAAAGTTGTGGCTTTATGGCGTTTTACTCACGGGCTGAAGTTAGCAACAGGTTTTTAGTCACGGGCTGAAGTTAGCTTTAAGTTAGTTGACAGTTTTCAAATGTCATACAATCGTTAAAATAAAGTGCCCTTCTTGTAAAATAATACTAAATGTGAAAATTATTTTATTATCGCAATACAAAAATACAAAAGCATTAAATAGTTTCTCAACGCCAATATTTGAACAGTTTATATGAACATTGTACTGACCTTTTAATTTCGCCGAAAGTAAACTGGATAGGTATAACTTAAATTCGAGCTCGGACTCCACCGTAGTGATGGAAAAAAACGGTTCCCAATCCGGAACGTACCAGACCGTTCCGTTCCTAAAAAATCACGTACCAAAATCACGTGATTTCGGAACGCAGGGTAAATTATTTCACAATACATGCGAGTACGACACGACGTTGCAACGCGTTGCTTGGAGAAACGTCCCGGCAGCGGCGTTGACTCGACTGCATTTTGTCTGGCGCACCTCTTAGTTCTGTTGACCGCACCATAACAAAATTATTACAAAAATTAAATATTGTAACTTGTATTTATTTTTCTTGCTATTGAATAAAGACCATTCATAATTCAATATTATTCTACCGCTGCTACTGTTTGTTACTTTTGCTACCTATACACTATAAGGTTTAAGGAGGTCCCTACACTATCAATATTATTGCACAATGTTGTATTAAGCAATATAGTTAACAGTGTGTTGACAATATTGCTTAATTTATTTATATATATTGTCTCTATAGAGACAATAATTAATTTTTTGTGCAGTAATATTAAGCAAAAATATTTTTTGAACGTCTAGGGACCCCTTTAATACACAAAAACCTGTTGATTCCTTGAATGTTTTGTCTATCTATTTTTTATGCACCGTTTCAGCGGAACGATTCCACCCGCCTAGTTATATTGGTTATATGCACCGATAAAGTTCAGCAGAAATCGGCGCCGCAAAAGTCAAACAAGAAACGTTTCGAAACGAGGTAACTGCGCCTTGAAACAGTTCCGACATTAGCGACGTTCGTTCTGTTCCATGTTTCACGTCGTTCCCTTCCCACTCGCTCCGTTCACTCATTCGATGGTCGGATTCTCTGTTTCTATTCAGTTCGTTCCGCTGTCACATAGTTCCGATATATTTAGGAACGTTCCGGAACGTGATTTAAAAATAACGTTCCAAAATCACGTTACCAAAATCACGACCCATCACTACTCCACCGTGAAGTGCTCATAAAACATTTTCTTTACTTTCACTGAGAAAAACTCTTGTTAATCGATTTTCAACGAAAATATTTCGATTTATAACCTTTATAACACAGAAAATTTGACATTTGACGGTACCTAACACAGATTCCCCTATTGTTTTATAGATGGACAAATATTTGATTTAAATCATTTTAAGATAATAATAAGTATTTGTCGTAGAAAAAGTATGGTATGCAACTCGTTTATAAACTTTTCTAGACTCTCATTAATTTAAGCACTCGCTCGCAAGGTCGCTGGTGCCTAAATTAAATTCGTGTCTAAAATGGCGTTTATCAAACTTGATACATAATATACTATTAAAACTATTCGTATACATTACACAGTAACCTTATGTTATTAATTTACAAAATAGATGGAGCCTCATGGCAAATCCAAAACACAACTTAATATAGTATTTTTAATAATAACTAGCAGTTTTCCATAAGGCAGTTTACAGAATTATAGTTGTTTGAAATTCCATGTCCCCCATTGTACCAAAAATATATCTTATTACAAGCTATGATAAATAATTATCCTAGATTACAAGTAAATATCATTATCACAGAACACTATCATTATAACAGCGTTATCTCCGGACATTGCGACACACTAAGTATACGCTAATTTTGGAAAATGATTGTTCTTTAACTTTTTAAAAAGTGTTTTATGATTGCTTTTGTTTATTATAAATATTAAGTCTATTTGAGGAGGTCCATTCCAAAACTCGGCTTATCCACTTTTTAATAAAAATGAGTTAGTGGTGTCTGTACATTTAACATACTGCCCAACTATGGAGAAAGGCAGTAACTGCTAAACAAGAAATTTGTGGAAAATTAGCATAAACTACATTTTTATAAAAAGCAGTAGGTATTTAATTGATTTATTTAACTTATGAGATAGTTTACTTCATTTTTGTTGCATTGAGATACAAAATGTACATAGCTTTATCATAGCATAAGAAAACGTATTTAGAATTTTTTTGTAGTTACTGCCTTTCTCCATAGTAGGGCAGCATAATGTTCTAAAACTCACCTTATTTAATTTAAAATTCATTTACAAATTGACTATAGTTCCAAAACTTGCCTTATCTAAGGTTATATCATGTCAGAACTGGCTCATACGTATGTAATTTTAAATTATTTCAAATTGAAGCTATACCTTTTTAATCAACCCTTGAATAAACCGTCTGTTTGTGACATTTGTAAACGGTAGTTAGACGGTGAATTCACGCACTTTTCACAGTATTTTAATTGTGAATCCACCGTATTTTGGCGGTATATTCACGGTGAATTCACGGAGAATTCACAGTGAATAAACCGTGAACTCAAGGCCGCAAGGGTAACCAAGAAACCAAAATTGTTTAATGCAAGGGTAGGTATATCCTATAGGTTTAACACAATCGACTATAGCTAGCCATTATTCGTTACTGAGCAGATGAGGATGGAGATGGGGACTTCAAACAATTAATGTTCAGCTATGCCATTACAGTCGCACACTTCCAACTAAATATTGCAACCCAACGCTATTTATAGTTAGCTCGCTTGCGTAAGCAGCCGTGAGATGTATTGCTTAAACCGCTTAACACAGAAATCGACTAATAAAAAAAACCGCTAATAAATGGCGTCCAACTTGTTGTTTTTTTTCTTTATGATGGCGTATCAACCTCGTTGATTTTGCGCAGCTACACGAGAGCCCTCTTGCGATATTTGTATTGTATTGGGAATAACCAATTGTTCGAATCTTACACTTACAATTTGCGGTGTTTTCACAGTCAATTTACGGTGTTTTCACAGTAAACTCACAGCGCTTTTACGGTGAATTCACGGTGATTTCACGATAAATTTACGGTACTTTCACAGTGAATTTGCGGTGATTTTGCAAACTTGAGTTCACCGTAAATTTACCGTGAAATCACCGTGAATTAACCGTGAATTTATCGCAAAAACAGCGTGAGTTCACCGTTTAATTACCGTCTACAAATGTCACAAATGGACGGTATATTCACTGCACATAAACGGTGTATTCACGGTGAATTCACGCAAACGGTGAATTCCAACAGAATACTTTAAACGAAATATATAGGCATAAGTATAACATTTATATACCTTCCCTTGCGGCCTTAAGTTTACGGTTTATTCACCGTGAATTCACTGTGAATTCACCGTGAATAAACCGTGAACTCAAGGCCAATGGAACCACTACGGACTTGGCTTTTCAATGTCGTCGTTTATTAAATATGTACTGGTAGTTTATAACTTCCAGAATAACAATATAATGTTTAAGTAGGCAGGTAAATTTATAAACCCTTTAAATTTTACTGTTGAACTTGTGAAATTAGTTTTTGTAAAATAAATGCGCTTCATCAATATTTAAGTATAAACAAACTATTTGTTTAATAATGTTTATAAATAAAAAAATCTTAATATTTATTATTAATTTTTTATTTAATTATTAATACCGTCTATTAGCGACAAAATTACTATTTATTAAAAAGTAAACAACCATTTACAAACAATTAAAATAATTTATTATTTACATTACCACGTGGTACTGTACAGTAATTTACGATGTTTTCACAGTAAACTCACAGCGCTTTTACGGTGAATTCACGGTGATTTCACGATAAATTTACGGTACTTTGACAGTGAATTTGCAAACTTGAGTTCACCGTGAAATCACCGTGAATTAACCGTGAAATCACGGTGAATTCACGCAAACGGTGAATTCACGGTGAATTCACCGTAAACTCAAGGCCGCAAGGGTTATAGGGAGATTAATATAGATAAGTTTATATAGGGTGTTTCTTTTAACTTGAGACAGCTCAATATCTCGAGAAATTAGCATTTTACTGAAAAATGTCTTAAATAAAAGGTTAATGTGACCAAAGGGGACATTATTTGGTGCTACCGCTAGCCACCATCTACCCCTCCTTACGGGTGAAACGGGGGGTAACTTTGGAAAGTCAAATGGGATGACCCGATTTTTTTTTCACAGATTTTGGTTGTACATAAAAAAATTAATAACTTTTATTTGAAACTTTTTTTCAATTTATCAACAGATGGCGGTGTAATTCAAAATTTAAGAAAAATGGGTTTCCTTGTAAAATGTATTATTTGAAACGTTTGAAAAACAAAAATTAACATTAAATCAAAAATAGTCGGCTCTAAAAACAATTTATAACAAATGTTCGAAATGTCGCCCTTCCACTTCGACACATTTTTGAATGCGGGTAATGAATTCTGGCACACAACGCGCCAACATGTCGGGCGGTATCGCCGCACAGGTGTTCCTGATCCGCTGCACCATGTCCTCCCGAGTTGTAGGAATTGCAGCGTAAACTTTTTCTTTTAAGTTTGAATTATATCCAGTATCATTATTACATGAATTTGATTTACTAAATACGGAAGTAAAGTAATCGTTAATTTTGTCGGAATCCTTTAGAGATGCAGGAATATCTGGTTTACTTTTGTTATGAATATTTAAAGAATGCAGGTTGCGGATTTTTCGCGATTTAGCGACGAGCGTGCAAAATTACGCATAATTTTATAATTTGCTCATGATAAGCTAGTCTTATCAAAATAAAAATTCAATTTAAGCAGAGATGAAATTCAGTGTACAAACTTTTTTCAGATGGACTTAAAACAACAAGTTCTGCCTTTGGCTCGAATAAAAAAAATCATGAAATTAGATGAGGATGTAAAAATGATATCAGCCGAGGCCCCGTTATTATTTGCGAAAGCCGCAGAGATTTTTATACACGAGTTGACTTTACGAGCGTGGATTCACACTGAAGATAACAAACGCAGGACTTTGCAGAGAAACGACATCGCAATGGCGATAACAAAATACGATCAGTTCGATTTTCTTATTGATATCGTTCCCAGGGAAGATATTAAGCCCGCCAAGGTCCGGGAGGATGGACAGAGGCCCAGTAGCCAAAATGAGGTAAAAAGTTTATGGAATTTTGTCTAATTTTCTGTTTTATTGGCTTATAGTGATTTTAAAACTACCCTGATGAAAAAGACGGGTAATATCGGATGATTGTGGATAAAAACCAAGCTAGTTTTATATCAATTTATATGTTTTTATCCGACATATCGTTTTTCATCTACAATTGCGTGGTATAAATATTATCCGCCAACGTCAGGTTTTTATCTATGTAGTTCTATGTCTGCTTTGGTCTGGTTTCATCCGCAAATACCTGTATTTGGGTTTATATCTGCATTCACCCTGTTTTATCTGCGTTTGCCTTTATTTACTTATTTGCCTACTTTCATCCGCGATTATCTGATTTTATCTGGTTTCACTTGCAAACATCTGCGAACGTCTGATTTCATCCGCAAACGTCTGCTTCATCCGATTACACCTGCAAACATCTGCTTTTATACGCGAACATCTACTTTCATCCGCGAACGTCTGCTTTAATCCTCAAACATCTACTTTAGTCCGCAAAAGTCTGCTTCATCCTATTTCACCTGTGAACATTTGCTTTTATCCGCGACGATCTGATTTTATCTGTGAACGTCTGCTTTAATCCGCAATCATCTGCATTTATCCACGAACGTACTTTATTCCACAAATATCTGCTTTAATCCGCATCTGTGAACGTCTGCTTTAATCCGCAATCATCGGTTTTACTCCGCAATTATCTGATTTCATCGGCAAACATCTACTTTAATACGCAAACGTCTGCATAATCCGATTTCACCTGCAAACATTTGCTTTTATACGCGAAGATCTACTTTCATCCGCGAACGTCTGCTTTAATCCGCAAACATTTGTTTTTATTCGCAAACATCTCGGCCATTTTAAGCATACGGACGGGACAAATCACAAAACTGTTTTTATAAAAAAAATTGTAGGTAATTTATTATACAAGGTGTCCCTAAACTTAGTGGCATAAATTTAGGAGCAGATTAAGCCATTCAAAATAAGACGAAAATCTAAATAAATATTTTTCCTAATTAAGTATGTTTAAAAGATACAGGGTGATAAAGTGTTACTTATCATATCAGTTTTTTTAATATAGCTTCCACTATGGTAGACTTGGAAAGGTGATATTTTGCGAACAGTCACTTACTACCAAAACACATATTCACACATAATTACAATTGCTCGAGTTAGTTTGAGAGGTACACCTTTTTAATAGTAGCCGAACTAAGTAATCGAAAAATTGCATTAAATGGTATAAAAACCTAACCTGTTGTATGGGACAATAAGATTAAAGCAACCCCCGTTTCTACGACACTGGGTTCACTCAAACAATTGTAATTATGTGTGAATTTGTGTTTTGGTAGTAAGTGACTGTTGGTAAAATATCACGTTTCCAAGACTACCATAGTAGAAGTTATAGTAAAAAAACTGATATGATAGGTAACACTTTATCACCCTGTATCTTGGAAACATAAGTAATTAGAAAAAATATTTATTTAGGTTTTCGTCTTGTTTTAACTTGCTCAATCTTTTCCTAAATTTATGCCAATAAGTTTAGGGACACCTTGTATATTATTTTTGCATCAAAATTATCAAATATATTTTTTCTACGACCACTATGTAAAAGTCACTTTTCATGATGGCATCCACCCTGATGGCATCGTTGCTTAGAAAATGAACAGGGTTCCCTCTCACCTGGAAATCCTTGAAAACCTGGAATAGTCAGGGAATCCGTTTAAGTCCAATAAAATCAGGGAAAAGTCAGGGAATTTTGAAAGTCAGCGCAAAAGTCAGGGAATTTGTTAATATTATGGTAAAAGTCAGGGAAATTTATAAAACGGCTTGTTTTCTGACCCTTTTTCGTTGAAAGTCGCCGTATTGGCAACACTGGTATCGAAAACAATTGTTTTCGTACGGCGCCGCCGTAACGGCGGTAATTATCAAGGATTTTACACAAAAAAATTTTACACACTAAAAAATCGCAAAGCAATGCACCTGATAAACAAACTAACAATTAACAATAATAAGTTTGTTGTGCATTGCTTTGATGAATATGGTATATTTGTATAAATGTATACCAAAGAATCTATTTTATGTTAAACTGTTTTTATTAAAATTTTATTTTAATTTTTATTATATTTAATTTTAAATAAATATTAACAAAAATAAACGCTATTTTTACTTAACATAATTCTGATGGGACACTATTTTGGGAGATAATTGTCTTTATGCGAGGGGTCAACCACTAGCCTGATATTTGTACACGTATTGCCGAACCACCTATACTGACTAATTACTGCCTTTACTGCCTACTTACTGCTTATACTGACTAATTACTGCCTTTACTGCCTACTTACTGCTTATACTGCCTTCTTATTGCCCTTACTGCCAATTTACTGCATATACTGCCTATACTGCCTATTTACTTCCAACATTGCCCAGTTACTGCTTTTACTGCCCACATAATGTCCATGGTATATACACATATATACATAGTATATACATGTGTGTAGTTGTGCATTATGCATGTTTATGAAAAAAACACATCAGAATTTTAAGAATGTACCTAATTTATTTGTTCCTTTTTTTACACTTTAAAATATTTAAAGCTATTAGGTATATACTTTTTTTATTGCCAGCCTACCTTTTCTCGTTAGTTGAAACGGGTCGTTTCCTAATAGTTTTATGGGACCATATATGATATACCGGTTATCAACTGTTTGCAGGTCTTCAACTTTTGGCCATACAAAATCATCTAAATAAGATTTCAAAAACTTAATTTTTGATGTGTTTTCATCAATACGTGTAATTACTCTACCAATATACCAGCTATTGTCGTAATATACACAATAATATTCTTCATTTTTAACTTTTATAAAGTTGCCCGAAAAGTTGCCTTTATCCTCGTTTGATGCAGGTATTAAGTCGATCTCTGTATCCGAAAACGTTTCACTTAAGGTCTCACTTTCGCTTGCATACTCTACATCATCATCTACTTCTGATGACTCCGAAGACATCGATGAAAGGTCACTTTCATTTTTGGTAATTTTTGTAGTTCTATTTTTAGCATTTTTTCTAGCATTTTTTAGTTTAGTGCTCGGTTTAGTGTCCAGCTTTGATTTTGTTTCTTGTTCTTTTATGATTCTGGAAGTTTTTTTTCTAACTTTTATTTCAACAGAATCCTTTTTTGATTGTTTCTTTTGTTTATTATTTGGTTGGGTACTGGTCATTCCTCGTACTCGTAATAATCTGTCGGACGACAGTCGTTTTGACTGTTCACTAAAAAACCAACAAAGCGACGATTTTCTAACAGTAATTTCTTTATTATTACGTAATCTTACGGTTAGGTATGGAGTACTGGAAGAACTACTAATATTTTTTTTATGAGACTGTAAGTCATGCTGGGAATAGTCCTTTAGGTATAAATTATCAAATGTCGAAAATAATGTAGATTTTTCAGCTGTATCCGGTTCTTCAATATTTTCCTGATCAGACACTTCCATTTCTCCAAATTCGATATTCTTCTCCAAGTCACTTTCCGAGTCACTTTTATTTTTTTCATCTTTGTCTTCATTTTTCTCATTGTCTTTCAAAACTGATACGGAAATGGTTTGAAAAACTTTTTCCGGCGAATTCATTGACTGGTTTTCATTTAAGCCTCGATTTAAGTCCTCACTAGATTCCAAGAAAGAGATTCCCAACGCAGTCAATTCTTGTAATGCGTTATTTTTTGCGGATTCTATAACTTCTTTGATTTCAGCTGAGGATGGTAATTGCTTTGGATGTTCAGTAGTATTTCTTTTACCGCCTAATCGTTTATTATCCTCTCTCGGGAAACAAAATTTATCACCTGCAAAAGATAAAAATATTAATTTAATAAAAAGAGCCACATGTGACCATGAATTACTTAAATCACTGCTAATCTCATTTATAGATTGAATTTTATTAAGTCTTCGTAAAATATCTACTAAGCAATAGTTGACTACTGTCGAATATGTGCTTGTCATAGATCTATTCTGTCGAAAGATTTTTTCGCAGGGTTGACTACTGTAGAACCAAGGTAAAAATGTAGCAACAGAATCGTCTTCTCTACATTTTTGTATTAAAAGTATTAGGCTATGAGCATTAATCTCAATGCAAGTGTATGTATTTAATGTGATACAATTATTTTGAATGCTATAGCCATTTTGCCGTATCCAGAATCTCCATCCTCTAATGAAAAAAACGCAATACCACATATTATAAATTCGTTCGGAAATATCCAGGTCCTTATTCAAAAATGCATCAATAATGTATCTTGTTATGAGCAGAAACTGTCTTGTGGCTTGAGCGCCAGATATCCCTTTCATTAAATCTATTACGCAAAAAGCAGTCATCTTATCAATTGCATCAAAGTTCATCTTATCGTTACCTAAAAAATAATTCGTTCAATGTCTAATATATTAGGACAAAATAAAGTCATACTTTCTAACATCGACCTGCAGAGAAGGTGTTTATCTTTCGAATAATTATCAATTAAAAATTCGACATGTTCTTTAGAAACTTGATGGGACCCCATTGGCATAATAATACCTGGTTTCAAAAGCCTTGTTTTTAACTTGGTGGCTATATGCACTGTATCTTGAAGTACTACAGGTTTTTCCAAGTTAAAATCAGCCTGCAAAATAGACATTTAAATTTTGATCATGTATAGGTACTACCTACCTTAAAAAAAGACTCATAAGGACTGAGTAAAAATCAGAAAATTTTGTTTGATTTTGATGTAAAGCAACAGTATTCAACATCCTACGGTTACGTTGATGACGACTCCTAGGATTTTCGTTAAAGCGAGGATTGAAGCTTTGTTTAGGTGTTGCTTGCAGCTTTGAATATAACGCGGAGGTGCCCGCCCGAGTTTCCCCCTCTAAGTCACCTCCACCCTCCTGAAAAAACAGTTCATTTTCTAAGTCGTCCACAGTAATACGGTCCTGGGAAGAATCTTCCGAGCTAATACATAAAATATTTTCCTGGCCAATATCAATATTTTGGTTAGGTAAGGTAGCATTCGTAAGGACATTCGGTATTAAAACTGTATTAGAATCAATGGGAATAGTTGACATATTAATGTTATTACTTTCTTCCTGATTTTGGGGATTTATTACAAGGAAATTAAGCAATGATGAATTTGTAGAACCCTTTGAGGTTCTCAGTAATTGTTCATTTATTTCGGATTTAAAATGAGTCTTAAGATGTTTATTGAAATTAGACAAAATCCACTTTTTACCGTACCGTCCATCAGAGGAAGATACTTTGGATTCAAAACCACATTTCGGAATTGGGCAACGAACTGTTGCAAAAGAAAATGTAGGACCTTCCCCCAGTATATTTACAACAATGTCTTCAGTATTAAGATTTTGTTCTTTTCCCAAAGAAGAGTAAAATTTTTGAACATATTCTTGAGACAGTCGCTTTAAGTGATCTTATATATTTTTCTTGGCTATAAGTTGATCGTCTATGCCCGAGATGTTTCCTAATGCATCATTTTGAGTTTTCAGATTTTGTTTATCAACTTTATTTCTTTTTTCTGAGAGTTAAAAGTAACTAATTTCTTTAATCGTTTGCGTCCAACAACAAATTATTGTTTGATTTAAATGCATATAGGCTCCATGGTTAAATGGCCCATAAAAACAAACAAAGATGCAAAAAGTTTAGCTCAAAACAGCAACACAAAAAATATATTCAACTTTAAAATATTATGAGCAATATTTATAGACAAATAAAATTGATTTTAATGAAGGTGAATATGACTTATTTTTGACTAATTCATTTTAAGAGAGTGACGTGCAGTTTTTAGTTGGTTTCCATTTATATGACATGAAACTGAAATAAGTCCCCTAAATGATAGTGAAAATGAAGAATTTGTCAAACTTAACGTCTTACAAGGTCGCTTTTGTCCGCAATGCGTACTCGTAATTTGCCAATAATTTTACTGCATAAATCCACCATATTTTAAAATTTAAGTTAAAGTAAGTTATTAAAAATAGGCCTACAGAATTTTTCTCGGCATTAACTAGTTGTTTACAATACTTACCGAAAAACCACACACAGTTAAACTAATAAACACAAACACAAATAAGTTTGCAAAATTAAAACGGAGATACCTCGGGGGATACCAGAACGAACGTTAGCTGGGACTTAAATGCAGTTCCGAGTGCAATGAAGTCTGCTGAATATTACCGAATTACTGCCGGTACTGTCCATGTACTGCCGGTACTGCCGAAGTACTGCTCACGTACTGCCCATGTACTGCCGGTACTGCTCACGTACTGACCAAGTACTGCTCCCGTACTACCGATATTGCCTATTTACTGCTGCATACTGCCGATACTGCCTTTGTACTGCCTTTGTACTGCATACATTTTGTGCACGTATTGCCGACAGTGGTTGACCCCTCGTCTTTATGTCTTTATTTTATTTATCTGGAATTATAGGGACTTTGGTCAGGGAAAACCTGGAAAAGTCAGGGAATTTTAAATGGTTTTAAAAGAGGGAACCCTTGATTGATTCATTGAATCTTTTCATTGGCAAGGCAAAACACGAATGTAAAGTGACATTTCTGTGTGAAAAGTGATAGGTCTGTGCATGGAGCCTATACAAGGAGCCCGAACTTCATGTAAACAAGAATCTTCCCAAGATAAGAGGGCGCTGGTGTACTACCGGTCCAAAACAGTAGAGTGGTATAACCAGAGATGGCGCCACTACCTACCACTTATTATTGTGGAAATAATTGAGGTTATGCAACTGTCAGTTTATCGCTTTCTGAAAACAATGTACCCATGTACCTGGTTTTGTGTATAAAGGTCTTAATTTACAATAAATTTATATCAAATTTAACATTGGAATTCATGTTGGACTTTCTGATGTAGAGTATAGTACAGTTTTTTATAAATACGTGTTTTTTTCTATAAAAGAATGTCGTGTGATGTTAAATCGTGTTCTGTGTGTAAAACTAACAGAATATTAAATTCATATGGTATTTATTTTTAGTTTTATAGGTAGGCTTAAATAAAAGTTCAATATAAACAAATAAAGGTGGAAATTATTAAATATGCTGTTTACTCATTTTATACATACTTTTTTATTTAAATTAAATTTAAATTATTAAATAGCGGTGTATTTCTAACCTGGAAATCTAATTTTGCCTCTCCAGAGTCGTAAAATCACTTCACAGATTATAAAGAATCACTTATATTTCACAACCAAAACCTATTTATTTTGCTTCTCCAGAGTCGTAAAATCACTTCACAGATTATAAAGAATCACTTATATTTCACAACCAAAACCTATTTATTAGAATCTACCTACCAGGTACAGCCATAAATAACAAAACGATTCGTACGTCAAAACATTATTGCAAATCAATTGTCAAAATTACTTGCTTACTTCACATGTATTTTTGATACTATTTTCACGTCATACGGACGCATTGACAAACAGCGCCGCTGGTGGTGAAAAAAAAGACCTAATTTGTGCAATTTAGTGGACAGGTTTTGTCAATTTTCCCTATTAAGTTCGGGCTCCTTGTGTAGGCTCCATGGGTCTGTGTGAAAAGAAATTGACAGCATCGTTTGACATTCAGCTGTCAAAAAAGTTTTTAGGTTATTTTGTTTTGTATTAAAAAATAATAAAAAATAAAAGGGTCGCGGAAAAAACATTGTGTTATACTTGTGAGAAAAACTTTCTTCAAGCTCATGTTAATGTACACTCGGCCTAACGGCCTTGTGGGCAACTTAAAAACTCGCATGAAAAAGTCGCTTTTTAACACTTGTAAAACAAATAACTATTTCTTTTATTAGGGTATACATTAAATTAAAAAAACGCAAGAAATATTTTATAAAAGTAGAGATAATTTCAATTAAAAAAAGGCAAGAAATATTTTATAAAAGTATAGATAATTTCAATAACTAAAAGGTGTGGACGGGACAAAAAAAGATTTATCTTTTTGACACCTGTTAATTATTGAAATTATCTCTACTTTAATAAAATATTTCTTGCGTTTTTTTTAATTTAATGTATAAAATAATAAAAGAAAAATATTTTTGACAATTTTCATGCCAAAATATTATATAATAAATTATATACAATTTTTTTTATAAAAACAGTTTTCTAATTCGTGCGTTTTGCGCGCTTGAAATGGCCGATCTGCTTTCATTCTGTTTCACCTGCAAACATCTGCTTTCATTTGCGAACGTCTGCATTCATCCATAAACATCTACTTTAATGCGCAAAAGTCTGCTTCATCCTATTTCACCTGCAAACATTTGCTTTTATCCGCGAAGATCTGCTTTCATCTGCGAACGTCTACTTTAATCCGCAAACATCAGCTTTTATCCGGAAACACCTGCCTTTTCCGCAAACATCTGCTTTCGTCCGGTTTCATCTGCAAACGTCTGCTTTCATCCGCGAACGTCTGCAATCATCTGTAAACATCCACTTTAATCCGCAAAGTCTGCTTTATCCGATTTCACCTCCAAACATCTGCTTTTATCCGCGAAGATCTGCTTTCATCTGCGAACGTCTGCTTTAATCTGCAAACATCTGTTTTAATCCGCAAACATCTGCTTTTATCCCCAAACATCTGCTTTCGTCCGATTTCACCTGCAAACATCTGCTTTTAATTGCAAACCTCTGCTCACACCCGCGTTCGGTTTTATCCGTGATTGCCTGCATTTCCTTCGTCCATTTCGGTCCTGTTTCGTCTGCAAACGTCTGGGTTCATTCGCGCTTTTCGTTTTACTTACGTCTTTTTGGGTATACATTATTTTAATTTACCTGCTGTGTCAAATTTTACTTAGGTTTAACTAACTATTTGTTAGCCGCCAACGGCACAAAAATTTATAACTTTAAAAGGAATTATTTGAATAAAAACAACCTGTAAAAGAAATAAGTTTATTGAACTTCAATATTATTTGGTAAAATACATAAATAAACATTTTTTAACCATTAAGTTTACATTTAAATAAATTGTTAGGAAACATATATTTTTAATTTCAAATACATTTGGAATTTGTATGGAATTTGTTTGAAAACACTTATTTCGGCGTGGAATTCATTAAACTTTATAAACTTTTTAATTTTGGCATAACCAATATTTTTAACATAGATGTAAGAATTAATAGACTTATTATTTCTATGGTACCCTTCACAAATAATTTCAGTTGGCATTACATTTTTTCTAAACACATCCTTGTGGTACTCTAAAATTGATTCGACGCAATTATTTGTTTGCGGATAAAAGCAGATGTTTGCGGGTGAAATTGGACTAGGCAGGCGTTTGCGGGTACAATCAGATGCTCGCGGATAAAACCAGACGTTTGCAGATCAAATCCGACAAAAATAGACACGGTGTCCCTGAATAACTTTTAATTGAAAGGTTCAGACGTATCCGATTTTTTTTTTCATATTTTGATAAAAAATCACTTACAAGACTTTTTTTTTCAGGATAAACTCAATTCGCTTGGCATTTTTTTAGAAAAATCAATTTTTATAAAAACATTAATGATTTTTAATCAATTTTTTGAGATTTTTAATTAGTGCACTCAAAATAATGACTAACAGCTCTTAATGTATTTGTTACATAAAATGTGCAATTCATTAGACTAGTGCAATGAAGCTAATAAAAAACCATGCATGGACTCACTCGGATAATCGCGAGAGAATTTGTTTGTTTTGTCTTAAAAAAAAAAGAAAAAAGTTTAAAATATGTGGAAAGATTCTGGAAAAAGTTCAAAGCATAGTAGTATATGATGTAGAAGATAAACAATTACTAAAAGTTGTATGCAAAGGTTGTGAAATTTTATTATATAAAGCAGCTAAACAAGAAATTTATAGAAACACGTTAAATTTGCCTGATTTTTCTAATTGGAAATAATTGGGTATAATTTTATAAAAAGTGCTAAAAATAAACCCATTAAAAAAGAAAAAAAGCGTGAGGTGAGAAAATGTTTCAAATGTTTGTCAAGAATTGATGGTGGCCGCGGTAAAAACATAAATGTAAACCTTGAGTAAAAGAAGAAAATATTGAAAACGATATTAGTGAAACTTTAAGTCCGTAACATCAGCAGCAGTTACTATCGCTCTTTTTTTCTTTTTTTTAAAAGAGCTCTTTTTTTAAAGAGCGATAGTAACTGCTGCTGATGTTTCGGACCTAAAGCTATGCTTTGAACTTTTTTCAGAATATTTCCACATATTTTAGACATTTTTTCTTTTTTTTAAGATAAAACAAACAAATTCTCTCGCGATTATCCGAGTGAGTCCATGCATGGTTTTTTATTAGCTTCATCGCACTAATTACTATAAATAATGCAAATATACAAAAAAAGTAATATTTTATATCTAATTTATAAATAAATCTGCGACAAATTGAAAAAAAACGGTAAATAGTCCGGTCAAATTAGACCAAAAAATAACAGTGAAGGTACATAAATTTACAACAAGCTGAAAATCAGTAAAATTGTTCGGGATATAATTATAAATAAAATTTTAAAGTTCCCCATCATTCCGCTGTATGGAAATTTTTTTATTCAAGGTCAAAGATCAAAAAAATTTCTATCAAAACGGTAAGTTTTATCATACAAATACCTTAAACAAAATTGTAGATCATAAAATTATCTATAAAAAATGTATTTATACTTTTTTTCCTACGAGCCACCGTTTCTGAGATATAACGATTCGAAAAGTTGTAAAAGTTGTAATCGTCATAATATGCACGCCACGTATCTCTAGAGTTGTAATATATTATATGTTAAAATATTTTTGTATAGGTCATTTTAACTTACACTTAAAATATAAAGCGGGTGGGACTCGCGCCGCGACCGCTCCACCTAAACTGGGTAGTAATTTTAAAGATGAATTTTATATTTCTCACGTCTTCTGTCACCTTATGTGTTATCTGTCAATTGTAATCTGTCTACTGTCATTAGTTACTTGCCATCTGTCAACTTGACATCTGTCACCTATTATCTGTCACCTGTCATTTGTCCCTGTCATATGCCACCTGTCATTTGCCACCTTATCGATTTTAATTGGTTATCTTTTTTAAATACCCAACAAAAATTAAACGGGCTTCTGGCCGATTAGTTTTTATTGGATGAAGCTCATCTTTTAGTATGTCAAACTTTGGTCTTTTTCCCGTCGATTCGTGTATTTCGTTCGGCCAATTTCAAAAATTTCTCTCCACCTAAAAAACGTTTGAAAAAGTTCGAAAAAAAATAAAAAAAAAAGAACCCTGTTCGAAAAGTTGCCGGCGTATCCGGCCCGTTTGCAATATTTATTTTTTCCGTTGTCTGTATATCCTTTTTTTCTAAGCGCCGTAGCTCGGAGGCCGTTGAAGGTTGAAATTTGCATCCTTTTTTTCTGCCCACGAGACCTATCCGCGGACCAAATTTTTTCGGTGTCGAAAAGGTCCAAGTCCACTTTTTTCCGATTTTTCCGTCAAATTTGGCACGTTCCGTTGTCTTCGCTTAACTTTCGAACGAGCGGAGATTTTTCGTTCAAACTCGAGGAAAAGGGTCTTCGGAACAAGAAGTTATCGGCATTCGATTTCTTCTTTCTATATACGGAGCTCCTAAAAAAACTACCTACTTTGATAAGTATCGATATGCATGTTTCGTTAAAAATTCTAAAAGTAAAAAACAAGTTCAATTAGCTTGTCTTCCTCCAACCTCAGTTGCTGCTCATCAACATCTTTTTCGGGTATATTACCATGTTCAAGTGTGGCAGCTAGACCCTACAGACTGGGGTTGGAAGTTGGTCAACAACACATTGGAACCAGTTCAAACTTTACTCCCACCTGCGCCGGAAAAACTGCTGAACACAATTTTTTGCAACTGCAAAAAGGAATGCAGTGCTAAATGTGGTTGCAAAAAAGTCGGACTGTTTTATTCTCTGGCATGTACGAATTGTCAAGGCCGGTCGTGCTCTAATGTTGAATCACCAACAGTGGAGGATTCATTTAATTCCAACAAGGTGAGATGCGATACATCGCTAATGACGCAATTTACTTGAACCCAGGATGAAGATGAAGAAGAAGAACAACAAGAAGAAGAACAAGAAGAAGATCAAGAAAAAAAAATTAAATGTTACGAATCAGACGAATAAACTTCAGTACTTTTTTTAAATTTACATCGCTATTATCTTTTCCAATCATTGCTAATTTCCGTTAATTTGCAATAGTTTCAAATTAAACAGGATCACAAGTGACCCGTGAAATAGGCCTACTGGGGAAACCACGTTTAAAAACGCGCTTAGTAAACTACCTCATAGGTGGCGTGGAAACGTGTGCATATTATGGCGATTATAACTTTTACAACTTTTCGAATCGTTATATCTCAGAAACGGTGGCTCGTAGAAAAAAAGTATTGATACATTTTTTATAGATTATTTTATGATCTACAATTTTTGTCTTGTGTATTTTTATGATAAAACTTACCGTTTTGCTGAAAATCGCGAAAAATCATTTTTTTGACCTTTGACCTTGAATAAAAATTTTTCCATACAGGGGAATGATGGGGAACTTTAAAATTTTATTAATAATTATATTCTGAACAATTTTACTGATTTTCAGCTTGTTGTAAATTTATGTACCTTCGAATGTCTAGATTGACCGGACTAAAAATAACGCAACGGCATTTTCAATCACGATTTCGACATGTGACAAGTGACATATGTCAATAGTTCACTAGTCTAATGAATTCCACATTTTATGTAACAAATAGGTACATTAAAAGCTGTTAGTCATTATTTGTAGTTCACTAATTAAAATTCTCAAAAATTGATTAAAAATCATTAATGTTTTTATAAAAGTTGATTTTTCTAAAAAAGTGCCAAGCGAATTGAGTTTATCCTGAAAAAAAATAGTCTTGTAAGTGATTTTTAATCAAAATATGAAAAAAAATCGGATACGTCTGAACCTTTCAATTAAAAGTTATTCAGGGACACCATGTAGACGACAAAATGCAGGTAATCGCGGATAAAACCAAACGTAAGCAGACGTTTGCAGATGATCCCGGACAGATGCAGATATTAATGAAACGTAGTAGAGCCGGTCAAAAGAAGATAATAACGGGTGCGGGTGAAACCGTATGAAAGCAGACGTTCGCGGGTAAAAGAATATGTTCGCGGATAAAAGCAGATGCTCGCGGATAAAACCAGACGTTTGCAGATGAAACCCGACAAAAATAGACGAAAACAATGCAGGTAATCGAGGATAAAACCAGACCTAAACAGACGTTTGCAGATGATCCCGGACAAATGCAGATATAAACGAAACGCAGTCGAGACGGTTAAAAACAGTTGTTTACAGATGATTGCGGGGGTGCACTAAACGTACCGCGGATATAGCGATGCGGATAAAAGCAGATGTTATTAGATGATATTTTTACCCGTTTTTATCTGCTTTTATCCAGCTTCGACGAAGAATTTATATCCGAAATCATCTGATTTTGTCCGGTTTTGACGAAGAATTTATATCCGCATTCATCCGCCATTTTCAGCAGGGTAAAAAAACTTGTTCGTTTTAGGTTCATTATTACTTCCAATTGGCCCAACAGCACCACGCTAATTTGCAACAAAACAATACGTCGCCTACAACGGCGGCAACCACAGCTACAAGTGTACCTCAAGGAGCTATTCAGATAGTCCAGCCACAGCAAGTTCAAACTGTGCAAGTTAACGCTATTGAACAGGTTTGTTAAATTTGATAAACCTAAAAAACATCCCATGATTTCTGATGCATTAACCGTTTTTATTAATTTTTAAATAACTCATTTGGGCGTCACACACAACATTTTTACAGGCGGCGTTTATAATATTAAATATAACATAATTACAATAACAGTTGATTAATTAGGTATTGCCAAATTGATTGAAAACCTCTGCTTTCGCGGTCAAGCAGCTGTGACATCACAACTACGTTTTAGCACACTCCGAATTTCTAATTTTTATTGGCACCATTTGAAAATAGACGTTTTAAATAGTAAATATTGAAAATAAAAGTTTTGTGATTTTCAGTAGTTTTTGTTAAAATTAAGTAAAACAATAAAATTTTGGAACATTTTTTGAACCAGAAAGATTTAGAGTAATGTTGCCAAATGTAGAATATTTGTTTACGCTCTTTTGGGTTATTTATTATAAAAAGTTTTATATATTCTATTAGATATTTAATTAGAAAAGATATACATAAGTTTGATTTTAATTTGTAATTTTATACTTATTACATAATTTTTAGTTAAATAATTAAATTTATTCGAAATGCCATTGGTTAGTTTAATAAATACATATTGACTAAAATAATGTCCAAACTTTATTTTAAGACAATTTGCTAACATTTGTTTAGACTCCTCCCAGTTCTTCTCCAACAAACACGACAGCGGCTCAGCCTGTTATTTTACAGGCTGGACAATCTATCGCACAAAATCAGCCCGGCAATGTGCAAATAATTCAGCAAATTTTGACGCCCAACGGGGAATTACAACAAATTCCGGTAAGTTTTAAAAAAATATTTTTTTCTACTCCCACCTTTAGAACGCCCATTATCGTAAATGTTTTCATGACCTTTTAAATACACATTGCTTTATGGCTTTTTATGGCGTTTTAGTCACGGGCTGAAGTTAGCAACATGTTTTTAGTCACGGGCTGAAGTTAGTATTAATTTAGTTGACAGTTGTAAAATGTCATACAATCGTTAAAATAAAAAGCCTTCCTTGTAAAATAATACTAAATGTGAAAATACTTTTATTATCTCAATACAAAAGTATTAAACAGTTTCCAATATTTGAAACGTTTATATGAACATTGTACTGCCATTTTAATTTCTCCGGCAGTAAACTATAACTTAAATTCGGACTCCACTGTGAAGTGTTCATAAAACATTTTCTTTACTTTCACTGTGAAAAACTTGTTAATCCATTTTCAAGGAATACATTTCGATTTATAACCTTTATAATCTTCTCTAGACACTCATTAATTTAAGCAATCGCTCGCAAGCTCGCTCGGCCCTAAATTAAATTCGTGTCTAAAATGGCGTTTATCAAATTTGATTCATAATATACTATTAAACAATGTTTAATAAACATGTAGTTTCATAAAAAAAAATTAATGCACTCACTGCACTGGCGAAAAAAACCGGCCACCTGAAATTGGCAATAATTTTAATCTGCTTTTAATGAGTTTTTTAGATAGACATTTTTGTTAAAATTTTAATTTGAGAATATACAGGGTGCAAAAGTAAAAATACTTTTTCCCGAAATATTTGATACCCTGTGGGATGTATCATCAATAACAGCAGTCCTAAAATTAGAGGGCGCTGGTGTTCCGTTTATTGTTTGGTTTGTACCAGCGTGCTGGTGGTGAAAAAAAAACCTAATTTTTGAGATTTAGTGTGCAGGTTTTGTCAATTTCCTTGTATAGGCTGCATGTACGCTAGAACGGATGTCAGATGTTTTGGAATGACAGTAAAAGTTTTCAAAAGTCAAGTAAAAAATGCCGTTATCTGTAAAGGGTACTTCTCGTATTGTGGCAATACGAACACTTTATCCGAGATAATAACGTAAATAAAGAAAACAAAAAGTTAATAAAAGATGGGAATAATGTATGATTTTAATTGACATCTGCTATTATTACCACTGCACCCCACTGGGTGTGTTTCGGAAAAAAAACTTTTTACTTTTGCACCCTGTATATGCCTAAATTAAGATCCGAATAAAAATTTCTACCATAGCATCGTTACTAAAAAATCAAAAAAATCAGATAAGCGGTTCGCAACGAAACATGAATATTAAAATTGTGGCCAATTTCTGGTGGCCGGTTTTTTTTTCGGTGAGGTGGCAGTTATTATAATTATTTGGAATTTCAACCACCCTACATAAAAAGTAATTATTATCCTAGACTTTTAGTAAACCCAAAATGTTTGTTTAGATAAATTTGACACCGCAACAATTGCAAATGATTAAAATGCAGCTTCAAGGAAATACATCACAACCTGTTATCATACAAACATCTCCAATAAATGCTGGAGGACAACCACAATTAATTCAGGTACCTAACTTTTAAACATTAATTTTAATGCTATAGATGTTGGAATATATAAAATATGTGTGAGATAATCTCACTAAGATTTTACATTTTTTAACACTTTCACTGCTGGATGAGGAAGCCTTAACGACCCCCTGGTGCTGACATATTTTTGTTTCGAATTTCTGTAAAATTATTTTACAGAACACTTTAATAAATTACATAAGATAAGTTTTGGTTAAAATCAGTGCCAGTAGGGCCATGACGGCTTGAGCCGTCAAGCGCACTGGGCACCTAAACCTGCGCTAGAACAACGCTGACCTCTATAATATATTATATTATTATAATAATAATATAATATATCAAAAGGTTGCTTGGGTACGCATGACTGCCTGGGCCGTCAATAGCACATATCAGTACCGCGCCTGACGGCCTAGGCCGTCAGCCGCAGAGAATGTGTTAAAGCTTAAAAAATCTTTATGTTTTTTATATTAAATTTCCATTTTCGGAAATAACCTGCAAATTTGACCCAAAAAATGGCGAATGTATAAATAAAAATATTAATTTTATATCAATAATATAAATAATTTTTAATTTAAATTTTATCGTAAATTTGTGTTTATTGTCCTAAAAAGTGTTTTTAAGACGATTCTATTCATTCAATCAGTTTTTTAGTTCAATAATGCATATTTCTGGGATGATATCGACCATTTTACAAAGTGGTAATTTATTAAACTTTTATTGCAAAATGAGTTTTGAAGTCCAAATACTGTTTTATTGTTATATCAATGGTTATATACTAATTTACTTATTTTAGGTTGCACAGCCTAATACAGGCACTCAACAAGTATTTTTGACACAAGCCAATGGCAGCACAGAGAGTGAATAAAATAATAATTTAATTACATTACAATATCCAAAATAATAATATATTAATTTTAAGTTTTATAAAAATAAAGACAATTTTCTTATCTCATTGTTTCCTTCAAAATATTCCATTAAAAAATCATGATTGTTTGTATATTGCTTTAATTTAATATTCAATTTCTTGTGGTTACCCTTTTTTTACTTTTTAAAAACCTGTCCAATAAAAAATTCATGTACTGCCAATCAAGAAAAATGTTTGGTCAGTTCTACTGACCTATTTACCAAAAATGGATGTAAAAAAATATTTCTTCTATATTTTTTTTCTATATGGTATTAAAGGCTTCATAAATGTTGATATAATAAATGGATATTTTACGGAAAAACAGATAACTTTTGGTACTATTATTGGGTGTTTTTTAAAACTAGGTAAAATAAAATATACTTGTATTTCAGACATTAATAATATTATTTTAGAACAAATAAATTTAACTAAGAACCTATCATCAACCAACCGCGTTTTATCAATTTTAAAAATAAATAAACTAATTTTAAGTGTGAAATCTGCATTTAAAAATAATAACATTAGTAATATTGGTGTTGTATTAGATGCTGACTGTCTAAACGCGAATGATGTTATAAAAACGGTATGTAAAAAAACGAATTAAAAATATTTTTAAGTTATAACATTTTTTTAGTGTGCAGATATGAGTTATTTCGATGTAAAACACCACTGGCTTTTACTTAGCTCCACCAAAAATGTAACCCCACTATTTAATAACACAAAAACGTATGTAAACACAGATATTCATATTGCAACTCCAAATTATCAAAATCGTTCAGATTCATATGAAATAACAGATTTTTACAACCCTTCCTCTGGGTATGGGGGTGATTATGTTTACACCCATTTGGGGTATTTTAATAGGAAAGAGGGGTATTTAGCAAGAATCAAGGGGGTGAAATATTGGGATAGAAAAAATTTTAGTGGGATACAGTTTAAAGCAATGATCGTGGTAAGTACTTATTTTTTATAGCAATTGACGCGTTTCTCGGAAAAACATCATTAGTCCAAAATTAACATATTTGGGAAAATGAAAAAAACTCTCCGACATTCCCATTTTTTACCAAAGTACTTTATTGACCTATTTACTACATGTAAAAAAATGTAAGATACTTTGTCCAGAATTCCTCATGTTTTTTGTTTCGACGAATATGAAAAAAACACAAAAAATACATGAACATGTGAGGTTTTTAGAAGAAAAAAACGAACAATTCTCCTTACTACAAACACTACAAACTAAATATTAACTCTGAGTAACAAAGCAAATGAAAAAACTAAAAACTGTATTACTGCCACACTCAGTCTTCGCATCCACTGCTGTTATCATCGTTGTCGACCGTGTTATCAGGACTGTCAGGTGCTCTGGTCTTCTGGTCTTTTATCAAGTTATCATAAAACTTTCTATTGCTGTGGTCATGTAAAAGAGGTAGAAGCTTTTCTAGAGTGTCCAAAAACTTCACATGTTATGCACATGTGACTTTCTTAGTCGAAACGGAGTGATGTTTTTAGAAGAACAAGCTAAATTTCATATTTAATTATTATGGAACCTATGACATTTTTACGAGAAACACTTATTTGTATACGTATATATGGAGGTTAGGAAACAGTTGGTGCTAATATCTAAATTTCGACGATATTGGACTAATGATGTTTTTCCGAGAAACGCCTCAATTAATCTAAACATGTTATCAAAGTTTTATTGCAAAAATGAATTATAAAGCCAAAAAATTGTTTCTTATAAGAAATAATACTTTTTTCGTGAAAAGCGTTTTTAAAGTTATTAACAACAGTTTTATTTACCTAAAAAAGTAACCAACAATTTATTAAAAAAAAGTCTTAAAGCCCAAAAATCGTTTTAAAATTCTTTTTCAATTTAATTCCCTAAAATAAATGCGCCAATTTCAAAAATATGAAAATTAATTTCTATTAATATATATTTTCTAAACAAGGGGCCGTCCATAAATCTCGTGACGCTAAATGACCGTCACGATTTGTCACGCCCAAGGGGGGTCATGTGATAAATTAAATCGAATAAAATTGCTCATTTGTTCCAGTTTTATTCAGATAATAAGAAAAAAGATAAAAACAAATATTTTTAGGTGGTAGATGAGTTTGATAAATTGTCATATGACCCTTGGGGGTCTTTACATTGTCATTTTCTGACACGAGGGTGGGGGAGGTGGTAAATTTTGACCATTTTTAGCGTCACGAGATTTATGGACGGCCCCTAA
Source organism: Brassicogethes aeneus (assembly GCA_921294245.1). Lineage (NCBI taxonomy): Eukaryota > Metazoa > Arthropoda > Insecta > Coleoptera > Nitidulidae > Brassicogethes > Brassicogethes aeneus. Next base: position 56,461,460 of record OV121133.1, on the reverse strand, counting down.
ATATTTGTTGAGATTTTATAATATTACAATAATATTATTTTTAGTTACCTGAGCCCTTTGAAGGCACTTTATTGGACTACTTAAAAAATGACGAAAATCGTCAAATCAATACGTTTAACCGATTTCATAGCTCTGTAATGCATGTTTGTAAACAATATTATAATTTTAGGTAAGAATTGTATTAAACCGCTTTTTCACGGTAAAATTTAACAGACCAAATTATTTACAAAAATAAACATTTTTTAAATGCATAACTACCCTAAACCTAAAAATAAACGAACTGTTTGATTGTTATTAAAATTAAGTAATAATTTGGTTATTTTAACAACCATCACAAAATTGCATATATGCAATTATAATTTTTTGTTGCAAATTAAATTTTCTTTTAAAATATGTGAAAATATACAGGGTGTCCTATTTTAAAAACGTTATTTTTGTGAATATTTTGGAAACCCGACGTTTAATTTTTTTTTGTTTTTACCATTTTAACAGAAGAAAAATGCCTCCAATTTGTTAATTTAAACGACAAGTATAGTAGGCTCCTAAAATAGTTACGGTATACTATTTTAAAAAATCTAGCCAAAAATTATAAAAAGTATTTTTGGTTTATTATTTTAATTACATAGCATATTTAGCATGGACATTTCCCTATCAAACTCGTGGGGCTACCTGAACCCAGACAATACTTTCGACGGACTTGTGGGAGCCCTGGAGCGCAAACAAGTGGACTTTGGTCTTTCCCCCCTATTCGTACGTACAGACAGAGCCCAATTTATGGAGTACGGTCGTCGCACCTGGGTGCTAAGAGCCGCGTTTATATTTAAAAACCCCAAAACCAAAACGTCCGTAGAAATATTTCTAGAACCCCTTTCTACCGCTACTTGGTTGTTGACTCTGCTGTCGGCAACCGTAGGGATTTTAGCCCTGAAGGTGAGTTTGTACCAAGAAAGGGTTTATTTGGATGACGATAAAGTGGATTATTCATGGAGTTTAATGATTATTTCTGTTGTGGCTGCAATGTGTCAACAAGGCAAGTTCAAATTAAAAAAAAACGAAATCTACAATAATATTTATAAAATAGGTACTGATTTGTATGTAATAGGGCACAATTTTAGGGTTTACGCAAATCCCTAATTTACTATCTGGTAGAATTGTAATGCTGTTTATATTTTTGCTGTTTCTACTGATATACCAATTTTATTCGGGCAGTATAGTATCGCATCTACTTATGAAAGATGTTACAACAATAAAAACAGTACAGGATATATTAACATCTTCTATGGGATCAGGATGTGAAGATATTTTGTATAATAAAGATTATTTCAAGGTAAAAAGTTATACCTTTTTCGTATATTCTTAACTGCAAACAAAAACTAATAATTTTTAGTATACAAGTGATAGAAATGCGAGGGACCTCTATAGCAAAAAAATATACAGAACAAACAACAAGTCGAACTTTTTCTCGGCCGAACATGGCGTCAAATTGGTGGAAAAAGGCAACTACGCATTTCACGTCGAACTGGCAACAGCGTATCCCATAATAGAGCACACCTTTAGCTTGAAGGAAGTATGCGAACTTCGCGAAGTTCAATTGTTTAGGACTCAACCGATGCATTCGAACTTGCAGAAACACAGTCCTTACAGGGATTTGTTTGACACATGGTTGGTATCATTTTTTAATGCTCTATTTTTAAGATATTTGGGGTATTCAAGTACAATTTTAAGCAATTTTTAAGGACAGTATACGAAGGCAAATTTAAAATATTATTTTTAGTTTGCAAAAGTTGGCAACAGAGGGCATTCTAAGCAGAGAAATAAAGCATTGGCATCCAAGAAAACCTGAATGTTTTCAAAATCAGAACACTAAAACTTTTAGTGTGGGTTTTTTGGATTTTTATCCAGCACTTTTGGCATTGGCTATAGGCATATTGCTTAGCATTTTCGGGCTTATCATTGAAATTGAGGTTCATAAAAAATCCAAGAATGTAAGGGAGGGGTCATAGTGTATCCTTTTGTACACTAAATAAATATAATGTTGTGTAGTAATGTTAATTTTATTTAATAAATAGAGACTTGGCAACAATAATTTATTTTATTTACACGATTTAATTAAAAACTTAGGCCATAAGTAAGAAGACATCTGAAAAGGGAAATTGCGCTTCCGTGGGATTCGCCAAATCGGCCAAATAACAAGCTGTGCCAGCCAAACCTTCGTACAAGCTGTAGGGATAATCCGGGATCCGGGCCTCTGTTTTAAACCGCTCAGTATCCATGAAACGACAAAAACAATTAGCTCTGTGCAAATACTTGAGGTTAGCAGTAAGCCTGTAGAGCAACAAGAAAACGTATCCGTTGCCGGCCACGCCGTGGCAAATACCAGGGCCTTTTTTCAGCATGCCTTTGTTCCAAATTAAATCCGACATGAGTTTGCAAGAGTTCAAGTACTTGATGTCGTTAAATGTCAGGTAGGCCTTGGCCATCATGTATACCACACCGGGTGCACCATGGCACCAGTGGACCAAGTCGGAACCCAAACCGGAGTTTTCCCTGCCCATACCTACTTCGTCTGTTGCGGCCGGGAAATTACCTAAACAAGTTTTTCAAGGTAATATATTCAATTTGTTTTAGGTCAATGGTGGTTTTGCAGTTTTGTATGTTGGTGGGACAATTTATATTTAGACTATAGTTCTAGAGCATTTTACAGTTTAAGGACGTTTGAGGATATTTTATAAGATTTTTAGAATATTTGTAGGATTATTTAAACAGTTTGGATACCTTAGATAATTTTAAGGTAGTTATAACATTCTTATAAGAATGTTTTAAGGCAATTTTAGGAAGTTTCAATAAGTAAGCATTGTTAATTGGGCGGAATTTTAAACATTTTTGCTTAAAATTTAGTGTTAAGTTAGTGCCATAATTGCAAATTTAATGCTTTTCATAGAAAAGTCAAGCAATGGTAACTTTTGATAAGGCTACCATTGTATAATTATTATTAATTATTGGAAATTAATTTTATTTTTGTATTTTATTTTGTGTTATATCAGTATACTGCTATTTTTTGTATTGACGTGTTCATTGTCCAAGTGGCTTTTTTAAATAAAGATTATTATTATTATATCGATGACTTTCTGCCAAAGTATCGCAAGCAACATAACTCAAATTTCGGGAATTGAAAACATTTTTTGTTTTAAAGTCTGTTTTAAACCATAACCTATAGGTTTTATACCAAGTAAATAGCTATAATTATAAGCTATTTACTTGTTATAAAACCTTTAGGCTATATTTAATTTAAAACAGACTTTAAAATGTTTTTAATTTCCGAAATTTGAGTTATGTTGCTTGCGATACTTTGGCAGAAAGTCATCGATATTATCATAATATATTATTATTATTATACATGAAATACATAAATAAGAAGTATGTAAAGGCAACTAAAACGTGATAAAATAGTGCTATCAAGCGAATCCAAAAATATTTGTTTTAGTTTAAAAAAAATATTTGTGGGAGAAACACGCGAGTGGAATCTCCTCATTTGACCAATGGTCGCACACAATATTTTATTTAACTAACTACCACAAGGAATTTAAAGCCAATTTTATTTAATATTTGATCTGAAAACTGTTAAGCAGTTTTAACCTTATTTTTTTTCAATTTTAACTTAAAGCCAACTTCAGTCCGTGGGCATTAAATAATTTTATCTACTCCTACATTGACGAGCTGTAACTTTATGGCGTTTTATTGAAGGGCTGAAGTTAACAACAGTGGCTTTTCGACATTTTACGTCACGGGCTGAAGTTAGCTTTATTATAAATTGGGAAAAAGTGAGGTTAAATTCGGGTGACAGTTGACAGATGTCAAAATTTTAACAAATAAAATTGGCTTTAAATTCTGTTTTGTGTTTGTCGTAGATAAAGTATAGTATGCAACTCGTTTATAAACTTCTCTAGACACTCGTTTTTATTAAAAACTCGCTCGCAAGCTTCGCTCGTGCTTAATTAAACTCGTAACTAAAATGGCGTTTATAAAACTTGATACATAATATACTATTACTCAACACCCATTTCATTTCTTAACTTTAACCGGTGGGCGAAATTTTACAAAGCCCACGGGCTGAAGTTAAAATTCTAAAAAAATGAGGTTAAAACTGATGTCAGATAAAATATCAAAATAAATCGACTTTAAATGCCTTGTGGTAATTAAATAAGATATTGCTACGCTCGTGCGGAAAACTTCACGCTCAAGGAATCTCCTCTTACCTTCACTAGTTGTACAATATACTTTATCAACACCCATTTCATTTCTTAACTTTAATCGGTGAGCGAAACACCATTTTGCCCACGGGCTAAAGTTATAACTTATAAGCTATAGCTTTAATTTAAAATTGGAAAAAGTGATGTTTAAACTGCGTTACCTTGCGGTAGTTAAATAAAATATTGTGTTAAACTATTGGTCAAAAGAGCAGATTCCACTCACCTCAAACTCCATGTTCAAGGAATCGCTTCTTTGTTCTACTATAGTGGCACAATATACTATTTATTATTTTTCTTTATAATAACAATGCAAGCTTGATACTAAATAAAAATTGAACCGCTCTAAAGGAAAAACGTATATGATGAGAACTTTTTTACGTAATTACGTTTATAACTTAATAATTATATTAATATAATTATTAAGTTAATTAAGTGCTCGCTGAGCGCTATCGATAAAGAAGTAGAACAGCCTAGAAAACTTTATATTTTGATTTTTTCAACAAAACAATGCTATAACATTAACAATGGATAAGAAATTTTAACAATATATGTATATCTTTCAAAATCGGTGATTTCGTGGAACTTCCTGGTCCCAATTAAGGTGGCTTGACTCCTTATCGACTGGACCGGCTACTTTGGAATAGGTATCACCTGCCTATTTCGCGTACCTATTCCCAAATATCGCAACCTATTCCGGCCTTTCCTATTCCGAGTCCTGGCAGCCGCTGTCGCGCAGTTAGTCTGTTTTCTATTCTCATGATACAAGGAATTATGTCTATTTTTTCACTATCCCTGTAATGGTAAATAGCGAATAAAACCGATTGGAACTGCAGTGGGTATTTTTTGGATCGTCGTCTATGCCGGTTGCCGCGTTATTTCACTTTATAACCCTTAAATCCTGGATTGCATGATATGGTACGTTTCGTTTATTATTAATTAATTATCAAATTATGGCTACAGATGAGACTAATAAATAAACTACAAGAGAAATATGGATGGAATCTTTTTATTTTTTTTATAAAAAAAGCAATAAATAAAAGAGTAGGTATCCAAATATATCACATATTACCGCATTGATTTCGGCATCGAGAAACTAAATGTAAATATATATGAGTATACTCAATACTCCTTCGTATTTGTAATAGTTTTAACCTGTTGCGAGAGTCACCTGATTAGGTTCACCCAGCTGAACCAGCTCCAGGGAGAATGCCTACAGCCGCGCATTTGGGTTGGAATAGGCAGGAACCGGAATAGGTTCGCGTTGGGAACTGGTACAGGTCAAACTAGTTACAAAAAAAGCTATTCCGTAACATATCTACTCAGTCATATCGATAACATCTCGGTGTCGAATTTTCGTTAACTAGGCGACTGCAACTTTCGTTGTATGTTAAAATTTACCTTTCAACACCCCAAAAGAAATATAATTTAAAAAAAATATATATAATTTTGTTTTTACCTTCTAAAGTTTGCATTCCCAAAACATAATCCACACAATTCCTGACGTCATCCTTGACGTCAGGATGAGCGTTCAAATATCCCGGCACGGACATCAAGGCCTGCAGAATCGAGGAAAGACCGTGGGCGGCCCCTATATATTCCATTTGGTAGTATGAGTACATTAAGGGACATATGCTTTTCAGTTGTTTTGAATACTCCCTGCCAGATGCCACCATCATGGAACAAATCTCACTCAAGTCAGCCAATTTCAACTCGGTTTTTGTCTCTTTTGATAGCCATAATGCTCCCAAAATATAACCTTAAAAAAAATACTATATTACATTATTTCAGTCATTTCAAGTCCAAAATAATCTTTCCATTTTATGATACACTTGAAGTCGTCAAAAATATGTTTTAGGACATTGTAACTGGCTTAGGACTCCTAAGCCAGTTAATATATTTCTAGGACAGTTTACACAAAAAAAAACAGTTGATCAACTCGAGTGCCATTGTACTCACACCATGGGCGCCGACAAGGCGGGGCAGGGGGATGCTGGGTTAATTAAATAATTAAATTTATTGAATTAAAAAATTTAAACAGATTAAGTAGGTATTTTAAAAGAAAAAAAACCGCTCGTTTTATTTCGATGATAATTATCTTTTAGTACTTTAAAATGCATTATTTTACCCTTCAATTCATGTTTTTTGTTTGCCCAATTTTCTTTTCGAAATTTTGACCCAGATATCACGAGACGGCCTAGGGGCGTTCTATTTAGGTTATTCTAGACGTAGCCAGGCCGAACAGCATTGGCGTAACTAGCCATCTGACCCGGGGGGGGCTAGGGTGGGCCTGTTATTGTGACTAGGAATCTTTAAAAAAGTAAAACAAATGTTGTCTCCAAAAGGCACAAATACCATTTTTTTTTATCAAACAGTTCCAGTGAGAAAGGGAGTAAGTACTGATCTTGAGGACGCGTCCAAATATAATTGATGACCGTTTGAACCGCGTATGACTGTTTGTTATTATGAAAAGATACAATGGCTAGTTGCGAGCTGACAGGGGCGGTTTTTAAAACTCGTATTTTGAAAGTTGATAAAATACAACCTAAGATATGTAAATGATACATACACATTTCTATTGCAAATTTGGTAATAACAAAAAATTATAACAGATAAAAGTCAGCCTTTTCCTGGAGGGGGCCCAGCGATGTCTGGGGGTGGGTCCGGCCCCCCTAGGCCCCCTGTAGTTACGCCAATGCCGAACAAGTCTAGACTTAGTCCGGCTTAGCAGGATTAGGCGTACTTTGAACGTCCACTGAACATCCTTGATTGGACTTTAAAATAGGTTTAAGAAATGTTTGGAGGAGTTTATTAATAAACATATGGAATAGGTAGGTACCTAAGTTTGGAACATATTTCATATGTTCAATAATAAACTTCTCTGAAAATTTATTAGGTAACCTAACATAGTTTATAATACCCCTGTTGTAAATGACCGATTAATTCCTTATAGAAACCAATTAAAGTATTAGTTGGTATCAATAGGTCTGAATTGGACTTACTGGGTTTAATTGGGAGCGATATAAAACAGAAATTGGTTTTTACTGGTATTTTCCAAGATGGAAATGTCCGATTAGGATTCTACTGTTTTTTAGTGGTTCGATTGGTTAAAGCTACCAATAGATCATTTCAAATTGAATTCAATTGGGCATTCCCAGTGTAAGATTCTAGAAAGGAATCTGCTAATTGGTTATTCCCAAAACTTTAAAATATGGTAAAGTCCAATTAGGATTCTACTGTTTTTTAGTGGTTTCAATTGGTTAAAGCTACCCATAGGTAATTTCCAACTGAATTCAATTGGGCATTCCCAGTGTGAGATTCTAAAAAGGAATCTGCTAATTGATTATTCCCAATACTTTAAAATATCGCAAGAGGGCTCTCGTGTAGCTGCGCAAAACCAACGTACGCACTCCTTGTTCGAATGGTTGAGACGCCATCATAAAGAAACAAACAAGTCTTTGGACGCTATTTAATGTCGTTTTTTTTATTAGTCGGTTTGTTTTATAATCTATGAGTTTCTGTGCTTAGTGGTAGTTGCGTACTTATAGTGGTGTGTACTTATACCTTAAAAAAATGTTTATATGTGCAAGGTTTAGGGACGATGGCGTGAGAATGGTGGTTACAGCGTACAAAATAAAAAAAATTTGACATAAATAATATTGGTTTTGACCATGCCTACAAACATCCATTGCAAGAAAGATGATTATTACCGAGTAATTTTATTTATTTTTTATTACTTTTTTGTGTATCAATACATATCTCACTAACACAAAAAAATAATAAAGAAATAAAGTTACTCAGTTATAATAATTTTTTTGTCTCTTCTGTGAAAAATGAATTCTGGTTTTTACCCGGTTATTCTTCTGGTATCTTAATTATTTTTGAATGAAAAATCAACTGGTATTTTTAATCTAAATTTAAAAAAATAAATTGGTGTGAATTGGTTTGGCGCTATGAATTACCAATTTATTCCAGATGCATTTCAATTGAATTTAGCCAATAGAGACAAGCATGGGCATAGATTGGTATATTCCAATTTAAGCCGCTGACTTCATTGGAATTTACCAATAGGAATGCAACTGGAATGAATTGGTGATTCATAGCGCCAAAACACATTTCAAACCAATTACTTATTTTTTATTGGATTCTATCGGTCATTTACAATAGGGACCTATTTGTCGGTTTTATATATTTATTTATATTTACGTAAAGGTAGTAGAAGCCATTATAGCATAATTATTAAATTAAATTCTATTATTTCCCAGATAACATTTATGACTCATTAAAAAATCACTCAGTGATAATCATCGCGTGAGCTCACAGTGAACTCACTATGACATCAAATGCATATCTGTGAAATCACCTGGAGCTCATTAGCTGAATCATTGCTGAGTTCTTGATGAGATCATTTGTGAAATTAATTTCACAAATGATCTTATTAAGAACTAGTTAACTCAGGATGAGCTCAGCAATGATTTAGCTAATGAGCTTCAGGTGAGGTCCAGGTGATTTCACAGAAATTCATTTGATGCCATAGTGCCATAATTTAAATTTATAACCTTAAGGTTTTTCTCTGAACTATGCAAGTGCATAACAGTGTTGCCATGGTATATACCATAAGTGTTGCCAAGTTTTGGGAATTGATTTATCTCACCAAGGCTTAAAAATTATCGTATTTTTTAATATATTTTTATAATTAATTTATTATTATACTTAGCACGTGCTAGGTATATATACATCCCGCCTACAATGCTGCGTCAATACATTATGAAATTTGCATTCAATGCTGCGTCAGGTATAATGTGTGTAATTTTACTGGTGACGTCATGACCGTTTTTAAGGGTGACGCAGTTTGCCGCAAGGGTGCGCTTTTAAATTTGGTGTATATTGAAAAAGTGAATATTTCTTTTAAACTTACGGTAATCCTGCATCAAGTGAAGCTGACAACAATTTACGACGCAGCAACGTCGATACAATATACTTAATATTATTCGACGCATAAATAACGAAGATAGTTAAACGAACTCAGCAATGCTGCGTCACATGTGTTAATGTGAATTTTAGTATAAGTGTTTGGTAGCCAGTTTGTTTAATAAAATTATTATTGCCAAGTTCCTTTTAATAATTATATCTATAATTTTAAGAATAAAAAAGAGTAAAAATAGTAATATTTGTCCCGTTTGTAAGGCCTCCAGCCCAGGGATGGGAAACTGACGTAAAAATTGCGTTTATTACATTTTATACATTGACCATGTAGTATGTAGTAAATCACAGAACATAGTAAATTATTGTGTAGTAAATGTAGTTGGTAAATTACGTGATTGGTATTTTGGTTAAAATCATGACTGTTAATGTAAGATGATAAACACAATAACCTAACTTTGTGCTCAAAAAAACGTGGTTTTGTGTTATTCTGTGAGCTGTCTTCTGAGTTTGACCTGTCAAACTTAGAAGTGGGCTGTGGGCTCTTGTAACTTTAAAGGTTGATATAATTTGTTGTTTTTGTCAAAAGAAATGACTAAATACTAATGAACTAATACAATTTTTTTTAAATAATATTTTTACTTATAGGTACAGGGTATTCGGTTTTCTCTGGGACGGTTCCAACTTTCTTATTTTTAATAAAAATATCCCTTTTATTTGAATTTTTGGATTCCACAGTCTTTTTGAGACATGCTCTGTAAATATATTTTTCTAATCCTATTAAAGAATTTGTACATTTCCTATACTTTTTCAATTAAGAAAGTAGCTCAGTCTTAAGGCGCATTCATGCTCACTTAAAATAGGAAATAAGAATAAAGGCGTATTCATGCTCACTTAAAATAAGAAATAAGAATAAAAAATAAGAAATAAGGAATAAGAAATAAGAAATAAGATCGCGATTAATCGTTCATGCTGATAACATAAGAAATAAAAAATGTCACACAATTATATTTTATTATAGTGGCAGTGGCAGCGGCAGCGACACTCAACGCGATCTCCAACACATAAAACCCATAAAACCAATTCACATACCAATTTTGTCCTTTGCGCAGTTTTATACGCAAAAATAAGAACCAAAGTTAAAAGTTATTTATCTTTAGTCTTATTTCTTATTTTCATGAGCATGAACGCAACCATTACTTTACACAGTTTTAACTTTTTATCTTATTTCTTATTCTTATTTTAAGTGAGCATGAATGCGCCTTAAAAGTAAACCTTATCTTATGTGCTTAGTGTTTTTTTTTGTTTTAATTATTATTATGACTTTTAAAATTTGTTTTTTTAAATAAATGCTTTATTTTATTAAAATTGTCGTCTTTTGAGATTTTCTTTTTTTTTTGTAATCTTTTATCAAATTTGAACGCAACGAAATATGTTCTCATTGTCTCTATCTCATCTTAACTTGATAACCTTGAAAAAAAATGTAAATAACACTCAGGGACGCTTTGCCATCAGGGGTGTCTCTGACACCCCGCGCGACCTACTACGTTGCATAAAGAGGTGCGCCTGCATAAGGGTTAAGAGATTACAGATTATTTTCTATTAAACATAAAAGTTGCCGAACTTTGCGCTACGAGATTACGGTAAGAGATTATATACCAAAGTATTGAAAATGAATGTTTAGAATAGTGGTTAGAAAATAAAATTAGGCTTATTGCCATTATAAACCATCCAGAAGTCTTTGAATGGTAATTTCCAAACAAAATTTCAAAGACAGGTGACCATTCTGACAGATGGTTTGACAGCGCTATTGCTGTCGAAAGTTCTATACCTCTAAAAAAAACACCCTATACCTATGCGCAGTCAGTGTTGCTAGATGCAGAGCATATAACAAATATGATGCAGTGCAGAGGGAATCTTGTTATTCGGCTACCAAAAATGGTGTAAAATCGTGTTAAGTCGTAAAAATGTTATTTAAAATAACTTATTTTAGAAATACATAAAAACGAGTTATAAAAATACCATGTTTATTTAAAAAAAAACTTTATCACTAAATCACACATAAATAACCCTTTCTCCCAATCTCTTTTGTATTTCTGTTTGTAGTCATCACTTTTTAGTTTTTTTGGAGGCGTGCAATAAACGTCTTCGTTTTTTGTATAGCACTTTCACTATTAGTTTTAGACATTTTATTTACGTCAAAATAAAATAATAAAACATTGGCGATGCGCGCGATCCGCTTAAAGTAAAATAAGAGCTCTGGGAAATACCTAAAATGCACGAACATGAATAGGTTCCATGGTATTCCCAGAATTAATCGCTGTAGTGTCGGCAATGTAATCGCGTGAAAAATTCCTCATAACCAAAAATATTTATAAACAGGCGCAGAGGCGGACTTGATATAGTGATTTAATTTAATGCTATTGACGTTTTACATTTTTATTAAAAGTGACGATTTTTTTACAGAACGCCAAAAATTCCAGACGGCTACAGGCTACTACTTTGGGCTACTTTTTTAGCAAAGGGGCTATAATTGGGCTACAATTGGTTAAAAGAATATAAATAGACCTTTCCCAATTCATCATGCGCAAAATTTTATAGAGATATTGATATTAACTTTACGCAACAAAAGAAGAAGAATAAAGTTATTTAGTATTATTTTTACTTATTTGACAGTTGTTCGCAATTTGTTTTTGTTTTCAAACGTTATTAAAGTTATTTATCTAGAGCATGAAGCATACACAATGAGTATGAGCTCAATAGGGGGAATTGACAGAACCTGCCTACTAGATCGCACCAATGTGTTATTTTTTCACCACTAGCGGCGCTAATTTCCCTTTTTTACTGACGTATGTTTTACCCTTAGTAAGGGTCCCTTACAATGTTTCAGTACAAACCAAACTACAAACAAAACACCAGCGCCCTTCTATTTTGGGAAATCATTTCTATACATGGAGTTCAGAGTCCTTGTGTAGGGTCCATGATCTAGGATGCAAATCAAGGTGCCAATTAAGGTCCGACCGAAATCTTGATCTTGGTCATTCTCGGCCATAAATCTGTCCGAGATCTATTTCTCGATCTCGGCGAAAAAAGGCCGAGATTATGGGCCATGGCCGAAACTTCGCAGAACTCGGACATTCAAAGCGCTAAGCATGCGCGACCAAAACGAGAACGAGCTCTGAGTAACCATTACCTTTTTGCTAAGAAAGTATGTTAAGTCATTTTAAATGTTAATCTCTTCTGAGTTCACAATGTGAACTTTACATGCAATAAATCTATCGAGCAGAGCAATATTTGTTAAGTTATTTCAATTAGACAAAATAATTGTCATTGACATCTGTCTCGGTCTCGCCCGAGACCATAGAGACCATTAACAATTGTTTCTCTATGGCCGAGACTACAAAATCAGGTTCGGTCGGACCTTAGTGCCAATGCGGCTACTTTTGGGCTATTTTTATTTATAAGGTTGGCTCTTCCTCTCAAAAATATCTGGCAACACTGCGGAGTAGCGCCGCACGGCGTGCGGTCAAGTGCGGCGCACGCAAACACGGACACATCTACTGTAGATGATCTACATTACTTAATAAGGTGTATGTCACCCAAAGATTATCTTTGATGTCACTTTCTTTATCTCTGTATGTACCTTGCTTAGTAATGATGACTAGCGCGTGGCCATGAAACAAATAAGCGTGACACTCAACTTCCCAGGAAGCTTGTACCCCAGAGCCATAAATATTTACAAAACGTGTAATACAAATAAAAAAACTTACCTGCTCTTCCAACAAAGAGTTCATCACACCCACAGTTTAAAAACTTGGGCTCCTTGCAAACCCTTCCAGCTTCATGATAAAGCTGCACAAACAATTTGCTTTGATTTGTGTCACCCAGTGCCTCGTAAATGGCTGCTGACACTGCGTAAATTCCGCTGTTGCCCAAAATAAAAGAAGGCAAATCGGAGGGATGTCTGGTGTTGTACGTGGCCACAGTTATTGCAGGTTTAAGGTATTTGGCTGCTTCACCCAACAAATTGTTTTGTGATTCTTGGAACATAGCATTTTTGCTCAGGGTATAGAACATGTAAGATATTCCTGCTGTGCCTTGATACACACCCTCGCTTGCATTTTTCTCTATTGGTTGTAATTTGTGCACAATTCTTTTAATAATTTCGTTTACTTTCAATTTCAGTTCTTCGCGAGGCATATCAGGTATACCATCGCTTTTTGCGTTGTAATCCGGGTAATCGTTGATGAAGTATCGTAAATTTGGCATTTTTCTTTCTTTCAAACTACGTAAATACCTTACAACATTTTTAAACATTTAATTTGTTCATTCTGGAAGTTTTTGAAATTTTTGACGTTTATTCAAAGCTAACTTCTTTCTTGTTTGGAGGATTTGTTTACTGCTAACCAGGGTTGGGTCAGTAGAAAACCTTAGGTAATTTACCTTGGTAGAAAAGGGTAGAAAACTTGTTTTCGACTTGCGTCGAAAACCTATAGGGTTTTCTACCTACGTAAATTACCTTATTCGACCTTCTCCTTCCACTTCTCTATAATTGATAAAAATTTGCCCTCATGTCAAAAATTATGTTGGGGTCTCCCAACCAAACGTGGCTCTTTTTCCCACCATAATAATGTTAAAAAACTCCAAATAACTTTAAATTTATGGTAGTTGTCTGATTTTTCACAACATTTAACAAATCATAATAAACAACAAACTTGCATAACCTCACATTTTTTGATATTTGACAGTATTCTACTTTTTTACGTTTTCTACCGCCGAAAACGTCGAAAAAGGTTTTCTAAATGTCGAAAACAAAAATGTAGGTAGATACCCAACCCTGCTGCTAACCTTTTTCTATGCTGCTAACTTCACAAGTGTGTTTTCATTTGTGTCCAGTGTTGCCAATGGTGTTGACATAATTTACACACAGATTCTGTCAAAATTCCACAATTTTGCCAACTATTCCACACATTTGGGATTTTGGTTTTGTTAGGTTTCTTTGGTGATTACCGCAGAAAGAGTTTCTGAGGTGAATCACAACAAAAACTCTGTCTGCGGTAATTACTGGTGATTAGACGTTTTCAAAAACTTACTAGATTACTTACTTTGTCAAAAAGTCTATTGTTATAACCGGTTTTAAATTACTCGATAACTTACGCTTGCAAGTTTCCAAAAACACCAGATTTATTAATTTGCTGTATATATAGAAATCTGCACAGAAATTCGTCCATAAAGATAAATAACTAAAATGCGCATTTGCAGATTATCTGCAATATCTTTTTAAATGCTTGTTATAAGCATTGTTAATTTAAAGATAAAGTTTACACGCAAATTCCACACGTTTATGTATTACACACAAATTACACACAACAAAATAAATTCCACACAATGCGTGGATTTCCACGTACATTGGCAACACTGTTTGTGTCATAGTTTGGTTTAGGGTCACAGTTAGGGTTGCCAACCGTCCTTTATTTCAAAGGACAGTCCTTTATTTCTAAATACTGTCCTTTGTCCTTTTGAAAGGTGTCAAAGAACGGCAAATATCCTTTAAAATCCGAAAATTCAGATAAATCCACAATTATTTAAAAAAAGGCCCATACAAATACATTAAAATGTAAAATTGGCAACATTTGAAAAATTTTGGTAAATCCCCGAGCTCCAATTTATCCAGCATACCTTGTATTTTTATTTTGTTCCTCGTTGTGTTGAGCCCTTGTGTGTAGTCGACTAGTCCATGTGTGTAAGGTGTTTTTTTAACCTTATTTTACAACTTTTTAACAGGAAACGGTAAGTGGAAAATACAATATTAAAATTAAATTATTAGATTTCAGTTTTTTGTCGCAATATATTTTTAAACTTTAATTGGAAAATTAAATTAAACAGATTCATAAAAAGGAGCATTTTCTATTTTAAACAAGTAGTTGCCTAAATGCCAAATCATTATTTATTTGCAGGTTTTTGCTAAACATCCTCAATCAAATCATCATGAATGGTGATAAAGTCGTCGATGCAAGTGATGATGTCCCAAAGTCACAGACATCTACGTCAAGTGGTGCCCCTTCTACACCACCTCGTTCGAAAAAAAAATCGGAAAAGCTGTAAAGTAGACGTGGCACCCAAAAAAAAATCCCAATTTGTCCTTTATTTCAATAACCGAAAGTTGGCAACCCTAGTCACAGTCAGGGTTGGGTATCTACCTACATTTTTGTTTTCGACATGTAGAAAACCTTTTTCGACGTTTTCGACGGTAGAAAACGTAAAAAAGTAGAATACTGTCAAATATCAAAAAATGTGAGGTTATGCAAGTTTGTTGTTTTAGATCATGTATGATCTATGTTCCCAACCCAAATTTGGTCACCCAATATTACGGTGAAATACAATACAATACAATTATTGTATTGTTATTATAACATTATTGTAGGATGCGGAGAATTTGACAGATATTCGTAAAATTTGTTGTAGGGGGAGAAAATATCGAAATAGTATTTTGAAAATACTGTTGGCAACACTTTTTCTATGACACTAAGTTTAACATTTTGTCACAGTGCATGTCGTTTACCTCTAAAAATATAAAGAGGTGAACGAACATTTTCGTAGGAAAAAGAACTATTATTATAGTTAAGAAGGAATTGGATATGATATTTTGTTAGTTAAAAGTTAAAAAAGTGCTATAATTTTTTTAAGTTGTGTTTTTATTTATTTTGCTTATCTAGATCATTATAAAAATGCGTTTTTTCGTATATCAACAATAGTTTGCACGTATTTGTAGTTAACCAGTCTAGTTAGATGAAAGTATTGCACGTTTAGCGAAAAAAGTCATTGAGTTACTATTTATGGTTAAATTTTTATAGACATTATGGATATCTTCGTACCCATTGTTATTTGTGTTATTCTTGTTATTTTATTTTCGATTTGTGGATGGTGTTGCAAAAGAAAACGAGAAGGGACTGTATATGGATGTAAGTATATAATTTCCTTGTTAATATACCACCTACATAAATTTAAACCACTAAAAAAATTACAATTTTACCATTTTATTACATAAAATTATATATCTTCGATTCTTTTTTTCTTTTTTTTCAGTTAGATGTGCCATTTTTTAGGGTTTGTACCAAATAAAAGTTGCCCAGGGAGCTGTTTCTTGAAATTTACTACTTTATTTTCTATAGAAAGCAATAAACCAATCAGAGCCATTTTCCACCACACCCAGTGTGCTGCAGTGGCGGCTGGTGGATTTTAAGTATACCAATATCTCAGTTATTAGACATGGGACCCACACCAAATTTATAATAGTTTATATTGACATTAAATAAACAAGTTCGGCGCAAACAGAATTTAAATTGAAGTTTGCGAAAAAAAGTTAGTTTTTCCTGTCGCCTACCCTGCCTCCAGGCCCCCCTATTTGAGATAATTCAAATTAAAGTGGTGCAATTTATTATCTACTATAATTTATCGACAAATTTAAAATTTTATTTAAAAAATCCAAATATTACAGTTTTTATACCATTTTAAATATTTTTTTATTTTAATAAAATAAATAATAAAAATTTAAAATCGAATAAAATCTGTAATATTTGGATTTTTTGAATAAAATTTTAAATTTGTCGATAAATTATAGTAGATAATAAATTGCACCACTTTAATTTTAATTATCTCAAATAGGGGGGCCTGGAGGCAGGGTAGGCGACAGGAAAAACTAACTTTTTTTCGCAAACTTCAATTTAAATTCTGTTTGCGCCGAACTTGTTTATTTAATGTCAATATAAACTATTATAAATTTGGTGTGGGTCCCATGTCTAATAACTGAGATATTGGTATACTTAAAATCCACCAGCCGCCACTGGTGTGCTGTGATTTGTTTATTGCTTTTTAAAGAGAACATTTTGTATGGAAAGTAAAGGGTGATTCTCATTAGACATGCAAGTAACTGAATTGGCAATGCAAAGGCAATTTTACTTTTTTGTTGGCACAGGCAAGCCACTAGCTTGGCAAAATTTCTTTATCATTTACATGTATTTTGCGGGGTATAATTGACGCGTTTCTCGGAAAAACATCATTAGTCCAAAATTAACATATTTGGGAAAATGAAAAAAACTCTCCGACATTCCCATTTTTGACCAAAGTACTTTATTGACCTATTTACTACATGTAAAAAAATGTAAGATAATTTGTCAAGAATTCCTCATGTTTGTTTTTTCAAACGAATATGAAAAAAACACAAAAAATACATGAATATGTGAGGTTTTTAGAAGAAAAAAACGAACAATTCTCCTTACTACAAACACTACAAACAAAATATTAACTCTGAGTAACAAAATAAAATGAAACAACTAAAAACTGTATTACTGCCACACTCAGTCTTCGCATCCACTGCTGTTATCATCATTGTCGACCGTGTTATCAGGACTGTCAGGTGCTTTGGTCTTCTGGTCTTTTATCAAGTTATCATAAAATTTTCTATTGCTGTGGTCATGTAAAAGAGGTAGAAGCTTTTCTAGAGTGTCCAAAAATGTCGCATGTTATGAACATGTGACTTTCTTAGACGAAACAGAGTGGACTTGTGATGTTTTTAGAAGAACAAGCTAAATTTCATATTTAATTATTATGGAACCTATGACATTTTTACGAGAAACACTTATTTGTATACGTATATATGGAGGTTAGGAAACAGTTGGTGCAAATATCTAAATTTCGACGATATTGGACCAGAGCTGCAACAAGTCAGTTTTAAAAAGACTTAAATCTTAAGTCTTAAGTCAATTCTAAAATTAAAATGATTTAAATCTTAAGTCAATTCTAAGATAAAGTCTTTGAATTAAATCATTTTCTTTCAAGTCAAGTCATTTTCGCAAATTCTTAAATCAATATTAAGTGATTTAAGTCATCTTATGACTTAATTCCTTTAGTAAGTCGTTTTTATGACTTAAGTCTATATTTTTTATTTAAATCGTGATCTAAGAGTTAAGTCAATAAAATGACTTAAATCAAAAATTGTGATTTAAATCAAAATAATTACCCTTAAGTCAATACAA
Organism: Brassicogethes aeneus; assembly: GCA_921294245.1. NCBI lineage: Eukaryota > Metazoa > Arthropoda > Insecta > Coleoptera > Nitidulidae > Brassicogethes > Brassicogethes aeneus. The sequence goes on along the minus strand of OV121133.1, from coordinate 56,443,255 downwards.
CGATTTTTTAAATGTTAATAATAATTTTATGGTATTAATGATACTGATATTATTAATTTATTGTAGATACAGATGATAATAAACCATTATGTTAAGAATTTAAAACGATTTATTTTCAGAACACTTACAAATAAAATAAAAACTTAAAACACATTTTTTGAGTATATAGTAGACAATAAAAATAAAAACTTAAACCACCTTTTTTAGTAGAGTAGACATACAGGGAGGCTACTTTTTTATATACATAAATGGGTAACTTCTAAACAGTAATAGATTCAAACTCTGTTAAAATAGATAAAAGTTGAAGTATTTCAAAAACTGATAACTTGTTGTTTTGTTAACTTTTGTTAGCTGGTTCAACATCCATCTAGAAAAAAAATACTCCTCCCTTAAGGGAGTAATGATGGGAAGTTCCAAACTCTCGATTCACGACCGCTCAAGATGTACGACTGCTCACGACTGATTGTTTCCACTTTGCACTAATATTCACAAATTAGACCTAACTACGCACGAACACGACGAATGTTGGCAAACAAAATAACAAAATTATAAATCCCCACTTTTTTTAACTCATTTTAGACAGGACATTTTTTAATGTAGCCGTCAAACGGTTCCGAAAAGCTAACTTTACCGCGGCGGTTTTTTTATCCACTAGCGGTAGCAATTGTAGGTAGGAAATTAAAGGAGTTTTTGATCTGCTGCCGCGTGAACCCATGGCAGTTCAAAATAAAATGCTGCTGTTAAAAATTTATAAAAAAATATATGAAAAATCTGACTTAAATATTTTCTAAAAAGACTTAAATCTTTTTTAAAAATACTTAAATCTTTTTTTGACTTAAATCGTTTCTATCTGACTGAAATCGTATGTACTGATTTAAGCCTTTTATTAATGACTTAAGTTTTTTCTATTTTGAAAAAAATATTTAAGTCACAAATCATTTTGAAAATTACTTAAATTTTAAGTCTTAAGTCAGTTTTAGAGAAATGACTTATTACCAAATGACTTAAGTCATTAAAACGATTTAAATCAAAAAAACGATTTAAGTTTTCTGAGAGCTTGCAGCTCTGTATTGGACTAATGATGTTTTTCCGAGAAACGCCTCAATTCACTATGCACGTTGACTTTCTGCAATATTTCTTTAAATTTTGTTGCTTTTATTTGTTATTTTTTATTATTAGAGCAATTTTTATCAAAGTGGAACTTGAAAAACAATTACTTTTTACAAAGTTACAACTACAAACCTGCAGCAAGTATGTCCGTGACAGTGAAAATTTCCACATGAAATCTTGCCAATGCCAAGCATCTGTGAGCATGTGCCTTGCCATTGCCAGTCCAGTTCCTTGCATGGCTAATGAGAATCTGCCATAAAGCAGTGATGTCAGATAAGTACAAATTAAATCCCTGTTCTTTGATGGGAAATTTTTGTCTAATTCCCTATTGCTAATTTAAATTTCCCTATTCATTTCCCTATGCTCTTAACTTCTAACACAGTAATAAAAAAACAAGAAAAAATAAAATATCATCCCGTTCTCAATCCTGTTGACATCAAATTTAAACTTCCTTTATGGACAACTAACCTTACTTCCGGTAATCACTAGTCTTGTCATTTTGACAGCAAAAATGCTCAATATTGTATCTTTGCTATTTACAGATTATATACATAGACAACCAAATAATGACCTTCAAAACTCCGTGTCCGCCACTGTACACTTTGTTAAAATAAAAAATAGAATATAAAAACATAAAAGATATTATTATTTAATTAAACGTACATATGTACAGCAACAACGTACAAGTGCCTAAAATATAAATTATTGGATTTCCGATTTTCAGTACTATTTTCAACCCTATACACAGTAAGAAAAAATTACAGAATATTACGTTGGCCACAGAATAGCCAACGTAAATATTTACGTTTTTTTCTCACTCAATAACCGTAATAATTTATGCGTTTATTTGAAACACCATATTTTTTTGTGGAAATATAAGGGTTGAAACTTGCACTTAACCTCACACAACAAATGTCAAATCTGTCAGATCTGACAAATTGAATCTGTCAAATTAAATATTTTAGGTTCATTTTATGCGCGTACCTTGAGGTACGCTTTGATCAAAGCGAATTTTTAATTAAATTAAAGTTGCTATAAAAAATAATATGCATAATTCGGAATGTAACACAGCGATGGCAACTTGTGTGAGTGCATCCATTGTAATGCAATATACCATTATGAGGTCAACGTGGTCAACAGTAACATTAAAATGTTTACAGCAACATTTGCTGGCAAATCATGCTGTATCTGTAATACAGCATATATTTCTTAATTTCTTACTATTTATGGCTTTTTATTACAATTTCATACAGGAAAGTTTTTTTGTCTGGGTATACCAAAAACTCCCCATAAATGGGAAATAATTCCCTAATCTGGCATCACTGCCTTAAAGTCGTCAATTTCAAGATGCAGCCCCTGGGCCCAAATTTTTGTCTCAATTTATTTGTCAAGCATGTCAAAACATAACAGCTTATCATCCAAGAAATGTCTTGTAGCCCCTTTTTTAGGTACTTTGTTTATTTGCATATGATTCATAACTGACGCAATTTGTTAATCTTTTTCTTATCCTGAATACTAATAAAAACTTGCTATTTATAATAAGGTTTGTTTATTGTTTATTGCTTTGTTAAATAAACATTTATAGTTTAATTATTTGCTGAGCATTAAGCCTGATTCACATTATCAGGCATCCAACGACACGACACGGACCGGCAACGACACGGCAATTTTTAATACAAAGCATTATACAAGTTTTGTATGCTGAGTTTGTCATTGCAACACTATATTAAAGTGTCACAATGAGGATATAGGAGGAGCATACAAATACATTGTATTAAAAATTGTCGTGTCTAAAGTCAAGTCAAATCCAAGACGGACTAAAACAAAAAACGCCAGACGCGTGATCAGTCGTTTGCAGGTGGATAGAACGGTTCTTATTGGGCGATTCTGAGTTGTGAAGCGTGCTGAAAATTCTTGCCAGGGCCGCATTATGTGCATTGCGGTTATTAATAGCGTATTGTTTGATTACTTCCTTGTTTTCGCGGCTTTCATCTTTGTGGTTATTTTTGTTATTGTTTTATTATTAATACTTGTTATATAACGTTATTTGTTGTTATTGTTGTTGTTATTGCTATCATTGTGTTGGTTATTTGGTTTTTATTGTTATTATTATTATTCAATTAAGTGCGATGTCTAGCACAGACGAAGCTGAACATTTTGAGGACTTAAGCCCAGTTAAAAAACGGTCTAAAAGGAATCACTTAAGTGTGGAAATAAAAGAGTTTATTAAAAATGTTTTCATTAAACTTTATAATAATTATAATTATTAAATTTTAAAACAATAAATTTAAAATAATTTTCAAAAATTTCGTGAAGTTAATTTAAAAAATATAATTTTCGTAAAAAATTTAAAAAGTTTACATTAAGGTTTTAAAAAATAAATTTAAAATAATAATGAAATTATTTCCCAAAATTTTGTTAATTTCGTAATTTAAAAAATATAAATTTTATAAATATTTTAAAACCTTTCCATCAAAGTTTAAAAAAATAAATTTAAAATATTAAATGATCAATAATATTGATTCAATATTAATATATATATATATATTAATACGGCCCAGTGCAACAATTTTCGTCGATCACGTGAATAGAGCATGGACAACGCATGATTGTGTTTATGTAGAGTCCGGCTTGGATTTGACTTGACTGTAGTGACTGAAATGTTTTGAAATATTAGTAATAGCTATTTTACTTGATAAGGAAGAGAATCAAAAACAAATCGTTTGTGTGTACAGGGTGGTCCACGTAAGGTGACCCATATACTTATCTCAGGAACTACTGGAGTCACAAAAAATTTGTAAGGAACAAATATTCACGAAGTAAAAAATATTTTTAAAATATTATATTTTCATTTATACAGGGTGTTCGGTTTTCCTTGGGACGATACCAACTTTCTTATTTTCAATGGAACACCCTGTATTTTTTTGCATTTTTGGATTCTACCCACTCTTTTAGGTATACTTTGTAAATATATTAATTAAGAAAATGTTAATACTTTTTGAGTAAAATTAAGATTTATTAAATTTTCTCTAAATGTAGACACTCGCTAAAAGTTAAAAATAATCAACTAAAAGTTATTATTTTTTATATTATGTAGTATCCATCTCTTTAGTAATAAGTAAGCTATAAGTTAATTATTATATTTTTTGGAAAATATCATACAGGGTGTTTTCTATGTCCCGTTGAAAATAGCGATTTTAAAAGTTTAAAATCTTGTTTTTCTTCAATGGAACACCCTATATATTTTTGCATAATTGGATAGAATAAGTAATTACCTTTCATTTTATATATATATGTCCTATACCTAAACCTAACAGAAAAAAAAATATTCGCATTTTTCACAATTAGTAGCTTTTTTCCAATTACCTTAGTTAAATTTTCATTATTTAAATAAATAAATTTCAATAACAACAAATAAAAATGCTTTTATATATAAATATATATTACTATAATAATTACCATTCGCGCAAAGCTACTAATTTTGTAAAAGGCGAATATTTTTTTTAGGTTATCCACGTAAGGTGACCCATATACTTATCTCAGAAACTACTGGAGTCAAAAAATTTGTAAGAAACAAATATTCACGAAGTAAAAAATATATTTAAAATATTATATTTTCATTTATACAGGGTGTTCGGTTTTCCTTGGGACGATACCAACTTTCTTATTTTCAATGGAACACCCTATATTTTTTTGCATTTTTGGATTCTACACACTCTTTTAAGTATACTTTGTAAATATATTAATTAAGAAAATGTTAATACTTTTTGAGTAAAATGAGGATTTATTAAAATTTCTCTAAATGTAACATTCGCTAAAAGTTAAAAATAACCAACTAAAAGTTATTATTTTTTATATTATGTAGCATTCATCTCTTAAATAATAAGTAAGCTATAAGTTAATTAATTTATTTTTTGGAAAATATTATACAGGGTGTTTTCTTTGAATAATGAAAATTTAACTAAGGTAATTGGAAAAAAGCTACTAATTGTGAAAAATGCGAATATTTTTTTTTCTGTTAGGTTTAGGTATAGGACATATATATATAAAATGAAAGGTAATTACTTATTCTATCAAATTATGCAAAAATATATAGGGTGTTCCATTGAATAAAAACAAGATTTTAAACTTTTAAAATCGCTATTTTCAACGGGACATAGAAAACACCCTGTATGATATTTTCCAAAAAATATAATAATTAACTTATAGCTTACTTATTATTAAAGAGATGGATACTACATAATATAAAAAATAATAACTTTTAGTTGGTTATTTTTAACTTTTAGCGAATGTCTACATTTAGAGAAATTTTAATAAATCTTAATTTTACTCAAAAAGTATTAACATTTTCTTATTTAATATATTTACAAAGTATACCTAAAAGAGTGGGAAGAATCCAAAAATGCAAAAAAATACAGGGTGTTCCATTGAAAATAAGAAAGTTGGTATCGTCCCAAGGAAAACCGAACACCCTGTATAAATGAAAATATAATATTTTAAAAATATTTTTTACTTCGTGAATATTTGTTCCTTACAAATTTTTTGTGACTCCAGTAGTTTCTGAGATAAGTATATGGGTCACCTTACGTGGACCACCCTGTACATAAAACGTTAAAAAAAGAAATATCAAAGGAGAATACCATATTCTGTTTAAATATTGTCACTATATTTATTACTTGACATATCAAAAGGTTCTGGAATCCAAAATCTGTATACTCGTATACACCAACTATTTGCCGGTTGGGTAACTATTTAATAATTATTACCAAAATTGATTGAATTTGTCAGAGAGTATGCTCTCGTTGTCGTTTTGTGGCGTTGACTGTATATCAGAGCTGAAAAAGTTACTTCTGAAAAGTATCTAGTTACTTTTTTAAGACCCTTTAAACAAAATAACTTAGTTACCTCGGGTAACTAGATAGTTTGAGTTGAAAGTATCTTTAGTTACAGGATACTTTAGAAAGTATTAGATACTATATGAAAGAATCTAAGATACCCGGACAACAATCGGGATTTCCTGGTGAAGTCATGATGATATCACGCTGTGATATCCTGAGTGCATACACATGCTTCATCACAGTGATATCATGTAAAACTCACGGTGTGATATTTGCAAAATTTGCGTAAGCGTATGAGCCCTGCGAACTGCGAATTTGAAACCTAGTTTGTTATTCACATTACACCGTTATAATTCAGGGCTGGATGCTCCGGCGGACGAGTTTTGCTTCGTGCCGCGCATGACGTCACTTGATGAGTAGTTGCCGTGCGAATACATGAATAATAGTAATATTATCAAAGAAAATGTATAAATATCTGGACATAGTGCGTTTTTATTAAACTTAATATTAAAGAAAGTGTTATAATATGGATAATAGATGCTTTCGGTCCTTGATGACATTTAGGGCTGTGGTTTAATTAAACGCTTAAGCGTTGGTGTTTTAAATTAAACTTATAGTCACTGTCCAGAAAATGTTTATAGGAAACAGAAGCGGTCTTAACGTTAATATTGTCTTTTCTTTTTGTGGCATTTAACCACTGTTTGCACAATTCAAAGTTTTTAGGGAATCGATGAAATTTAATGTGTTTATTTAAAGGATTTTTCTTGTACTGGTTGTCCGAATTGCATCCAAATATGCCACACCGCATTTTAATAAATGCAAATGGCACGACACAAACAAAATAAGTTAACGCTACACAAAAACAATAATAAACAAACAGAACAGGTTAACACAACGCAATAACAATAATTTGAACACTAAAAAGTAATTCGAACCTTACCGAACGCAAAAACAAGAATTTTAGCAGCAGATAAATAAAACGCACGTTAAAGATTTAAAAACACTCATCAAGTGACGTATTTAAGCCCCGCCCAACATGCGCACCATCCTATCTTAAGGTGTATGTATCTTGGTTATAATTTATAAAACGTTGTTTGAATATCACGACTGTTGTCCGGGTTCAATTAAAAAAGATATTCCATTCCACGCGTAACGGATGGGACAGTTGCAAGTTTTTATTTACAAAATAATATTGTTCTATTATATTACTAATGTCAAATTTTTATAAATATTTAGTTCTAAACAAAAGTTGTTTAACAATGTTTTTATTTGTCAAAATTAGGTACGTGGTTGTCTGTTTAATTCCTTAAAAATAATTTTTTTTATATTCAAAAACAGCACTAGTAGTCTTTTTGAATAAAAAAATTATTTTTTAAGGAATTCAACAGTCAACCACGAAACCTAATTTTGCCAAATAAAAACCTCAATCAACAGTTTAACATTTAATATTTTTTTGAATTTAAATTAACTATATATAGTTAATTTAAATCCAAGAAAATATTAAATGTATTTAACCGCAAAAACTGTTGATTCAACATACTTTTTCTCTTAGTGTACGCACGTGGCGCAAAAATGATTATCCAAACACCGTTGGCATAAAAAATCACGACATGATTTTTTGTGCCATCGGTCAATCGCAAACAGCGATGGCATAAAAAATCACGATATGATTTTCATTTCTCACGCAGTGACATCCGGATGATGTTCGTATGAATAAAATTTGTGAAAATCACGACGTGACGTTCGTATGATTTTCATTTATTACGCGGTGACTTCCGTATGATATCAGTATGAATAAAATTTGTGAAAATCACGACGTGATGTTCGTATGAATATCACGAATGTTGTCCGGGTACTTTGGAGTAACTAAGATACTTTTAAGTAACTAAGATACTTTTGAGTAACTAAGTTACTTTTAAGTATGAATAAAAACTATAAAATTATGAAAATTTAACAAGTTGTAACTTGTAAGTTAGGCAATTACTTTGAATCATTCTGGAATTTCCCCAATTTTCTCTAAGAAAGTATCTGAGTTACTTGAATGTATCTTAGTTACTTTACCGAGTAAATTAAATACTATGTAGATATAAAAACAATTTTGTTGTAAAGTTTCACGAAATTAAATACTTTTTTTAGATACAAGTTACAAGATAATTTTCCAAAGTAACTTAGTTAAAGATACTTTCTATCCAATATAAAAAGTATCTAAGATATCGTATATACTTAAAGTATCAAAGTTACTTTTAAGATAACGACTCTTTGTCGGTCCGTGTCGTGTCGTTGGATGCCTGATAATGTGAATTTAATTTGTCTTTCTAACAACATTAATTATTAATACAAATGTTTATTTCTCAGGTCGAGGTGACTATCCCCGTCAAATGGGTAGGTCTGGTTTTTAAATGCATTGTTTTATGTTTTTCCACCTATTATTTGCCAGTAATCTCATTATTTTCACATTTATCTACACATATTTTATATTAGGTTGTATCAATTTTAACAGAAAAAAAGTAAAGCATTAATTCCATTTTTGTTAGGGACATCTCAAAAATTGTTTTCATTATGAAAATTTAATATTATATTGTAAAACTCTTAAAATATTCCTACTTTTTTATTTTTTACAACACTTGTAACTTTAATAAATTACAAAACTTTAAACATTTAATCGTGGCCAAAATAAACTTGGGAATCATTTAAATCATTTAAACAAACATTTATATTGCCAAGTTAACCTTGTTTGCATTTTTTACCACTAAAAATACTAATACAAATTTACAAATTTCTTCTACAACAATAAAAATATTAAATTAATCTATATTATGACAAATAATATAGGTAATTATAATTATGGCATAATTATGACACATACGCTAAAGAAGTATCGGGTTTTCGCAACGCGCGCGCCATCTGGTGGACTTGGATAGCATTGCGTGAAATTGATTATTCTTTATATCATTAATTAAGAAACTCAACGCTTACATGCTTTTACCTATACTATATAGTTACATTAGTGTGTGTATTTTATCTAAGGGATCAAGCTTAAATATAAATTATATTAGGTAAAGTTATCATTAGTTAATTCTGCAATAACAAATGTACTTACCGAATTGGATCCTTTGGCAAAACATGAAAATACAACGATTTAGTTCTTGAATTTAATTTACAATTAAAAACACAATAATTCACCATGATCCCTTATAAAATACACACACTAAAGTAACTATACAAGGTGTCCCTAAACTTATTGGCATAAATTTAGGAAAAGATTGAGCAAGTCAAAATATGACGAAAACCCAAATAAATATTTTTCCTAACTACTTATGTTTTCAAGATACAGGGTGATAAAGTGTTACTTATCATATTAGTTTTTTCAATATAACCTCTACTATGGTAGTCTTGTAAAGGTGATATTTTGCGAACAGTCACTTACTACGAAAACACAAATTCACACATAATTATAATTGTTTAAGTGAACACAGTGTCGTAGAAACGGGGGTTGCTCTAAGCTTATTGTCCCATTCAAACTTTGAGGTTAGGTTTTTATAACATTTGATGCAATTTTTAAATTACACAGTTCGGCTACCATTAAAAAGGTGTACCTGTCAAACTTCGATAAAATAAACCTTTTTCGAGATATTCGAGATTTCAATAATTGTTGTATCGCATTAAAGGACCTTTTTAATAGTAGCCGAAGTGAGAAATCGAAAAATTGCATCAAATGGTATAAAAACCTAACCTTAAAGTTTGTATGGGACAACAAGCTTAAGCAAGCCCTGTTTCTACGACACTGTGTTCACTCGAACAATTGTAATTATATGTATTTTGGTAGTAAGTGACTGTTCGCAAAATATCACCTTTCTAAGTCTACCACAGTAGAAGTTATATTAAAAAAACTGATATTGTAAGTAACACTTATCACCCTGTATCTTTTAAACATACGTAATTAGGAAAAATATTTATTTAAATTTTCGTCTTATTTTGACTTGCTTAATCTGCTCCTGAATTTATGCCACCAAGTTTAGGGACACCTTGTATAGTATAGGTATAAGCATTTAAGCTTTAAGCTTCTTAATCAATGATTTTGGTTGAATGTAAGAATGAGTTGTTACATTTTTAATGTTTAAATTCAAATTCCGCCATTTGGAATGGTGTATTTCAAATTGAAATTTTCAATAAAGACTTTTATTATTATTATAAAGTATAATCGAAATCAAGTACAAAAAAAGTTTTTTAATTTTTTCATTGCAACGTAAAACACAAATAACTTGCGCGATTTAGCTGTGCAATTGAACAAAACTTGTCGAGTAAGATTTCTGCCTTCCTCTCTTTTGTGAAAAATCGACCTATTTATTTAAAAATGATGTACAGTTCGTATGATTTAAATGTAATGTTGACAATTCTTAAATTCACGCAATGCTATCGAAGTCCACCAGATGGCGCGCGCGTTGCGAAATCACGATACTTCTTTCGGGTATAGGGTAAAGTAATTTTTTAGAGTTAAATGGGTTTTATTTTTATTTAGGTACCTATTTATACCATAAATTAAAAAATAATATGTGATACAATTTTTGGTCCCTTTTTACATAAAATATCTTTTATAAGGCACATTAAAACATTTTAGTAAAACGGTTTTCAGAATAAATATTTGTAGTTTATTATTTATTTTTATGTAGTTTAGAAATGCTAAATATAAAAACAAAATATTTGCTATTGTAAAAAATACATTCAAAATTCAATCAAACTAAAAACTAATTAAAATCTACAAATATTTTTTTCTTTATGACTTGTTTATGGCCACTATAAAAAGTTATTATATTTTAATTTCAGATCCAGGAGCAAACGTCACGATAACGACACAGCACGTGGGCCAATCTCCAGTTGTGGTTCCCCCGTATCCCGTTGACGCCCGCCACCCCACTCCACATACAGGAGCGCCTGCCCCTGGTTTTGCACCGCCCCCAGTCGGTGAGTAAAATAAACGCCGTATGTGATAAGTTCTTTTTAAATTTGCGACTACTTTAAATGGTCCCATAGAAAGCAATAAACCAATCAGCGTAAAGCATTCTTCATCGCACCTAGGCTCTGATTGGTTTATTGCTCTCTATAGAGATTATTTTCTATAGAAAGTGAGGTTGGAAATTGTATACATCGATTTTTTAATAATGGGCCTTCTTTCTTTACTAATATAGTAACAACTAATTAGGTTATTTAAAAAAATATATTCTGGGAATTTGCCCTACTGATGTGATTATAATAATCAGATTACACTGTGCAGCAGTACAAAAATTACCTGGTCGCGGTCTGAATGTTCCAATAGCTCAACTTTAAAAGTTATGACCGTTTAAAGTTTGAGTGACTTATAAGCGTAGTCTGAATTGACTTATGGGTAAAAAGCAAAGTTATTTAAATGTTTTTTAAGGAAAATTTTAATGGATGTAATGATGGTTTTTATAAAAAACACATCTTGAAAAATCGCGTTTATTAATATTTTTGCTAAAACTTTTTGCTCTTTTATGCAACTATAGTAGGGGTGAACACAATAATGGAATCTGTAACACCAAAAAGAATCCAAGCAGCACGTAGAGCAGCAAAATTAAGCACTTTTTGCATCTTTATTAACTTTTCTTACATTTGCAACGAAAACACATTTTACTGCCGAGTTGCTTAAATTAAACATAAGTTATGTAACATAAGTACTAAAAAGTTAAATTTACTTAGATTTAGAGAAAAAGTCCTCAGATGCGATACTAGCTGACATTTGTTTGTAGGGCAAACACATTTTTAGTGCCGTTTCAGATGAAGCGTAGAACGCGCCCTACGTCCTGCACCGCGCATTTTAGGATCGGTCGGTTTTGTTTTCACATGAAGCGGTATCAGTATAGACGTGTCTCGTTACACACCAGGCGTTGCCATTTCTGCGTATTGCCTAATTAATAAAACCCGTAAACGAAAAAAAACGACTTTGGGTACATCCAATTGTGGAACAACGGTTACTGTCCGTTCAGGCTAAGTTGAGCGGTCTAAGGAATGTCACCCAGTTCATCATCTCTATGTTCAGGCACAATTAAATACATGTATTTCGGTAGCCGCTCTGTACGAACAAACGACAAGCCGCGGCACTGAAAAATCATCTTATTACCAAAATCTCGCGACGATTCGCTATTTAATTTAATCAACGGCCACATGATCCCCACCAAAGCGCTCAACTTAGCCTGAACGGACTGTACTAGAAGGTGCATTTGTCACCCTGTATTTGTCATCAAAATTCTCAATTAAAGCAACGGAGATTTTTTCCCAAGCCTTTTGCCTACAGTTTCGGTTTTTATATTCGTCCGAAGTATCCCATATATTTTTGTTTTCGTGTACTGCACTTATTAATAGTTCTGTATCAATATTTAACTCCATGTCGTTCGAGTGCATTTGCATAAATGCGTATGAATAAAACCGGCAATTCAGCTCTCCAGCCAACGCGCGACGCAGCATGTGAATAGCACGTATCACCACCATGCCCAAACGCCTAACGTAGCTACGTCGGGCGTACGGGCCACGCGCTAGCCCGCGCTGTAAATTTCACGCGCGCGTACACGCCCGCATCTGAAATGTACAATTAAACTCGATGCCAACCGAGTTTCTGGCGTAGGGCGTAGGGCGCGTCATACGCTTCATGTGAAACGGCACGGAACATCGCGATGAAAACAAACAAGAGTTTTTAGATGATTATATCATTTCAGATATAATACTAAAATTGTTAAGAAATGCAATATTTTTTTAAATGTTTTTTTTTTTTATTTTTCTACCTTAAAATAAGAATTTATACAAATTTAAATATGTGTAAAAAAAATTTATAAAACGATGTAAATGCAACATTTTTACCTGTTTGCAATTTTATAGGAATACTTTTATAAATACAGTTTTTTGGGGTAATTTGTCCATATAATTTAATTATTACAGCAACAGCAATTTTTATTTAAAATACATGTATTTATAATAACAATTATGACTTATTGTTTTTTGCCGAAGTAATTCAATACAGACTACGCGAATATGTCACTCAAACCAAAGATTACATATATATACAGGGTGGGCCAATGGAAAGTTTCCACCCGGTTTTCTCAGGTGTTACGAAAAAAAATAAAAAACGCTCGCACCCGTCGATTTCTGATTTGAGGGGGACATTTTGTTTTTATATTTTCAACCCCTTAACTTCAACCCCTGAGCGTGGGTGAAAGTTACCCCCAAAATTTGAATAGGAAAAGGGGGTCGAGTGATACTTCTTTTTGAAGGTATTTTTGCCCTGATTATACCCTCCAAGTTTAAACTCGCTGCTATCATCCCCATTGATATGACAGCTTGTTAAAATCTTGAAAATTGGCTATTATTTTAGTAAGAGTAGAAGCGATACTTTTGAGAGTCTGTAGGTATACCGAAGGAATGAAGTAAATATTAGCAAAACATCAGTTTTTTTACGTTTGAAGAAAAAAGTGTGTTTTTTGTAACTTTATTTACAAAATATTGTCGCACAATCATCATTAAGATTATTATCGTTAGTTCGAGAGCTTATAACTAAATTTAATTATGGTATACACTATAGCCGAGCGAGTTGAATTAGTTTATACTTATTTCAAAAACAATGACTGTGCAAGACAAACAGCACGACTATTTAATGTAAGACATCAGGACAAAAATGTCTCTCATACTTATATTAGGAAACTGATGGTAAAGTTTTTGGAAACTAGAACAGTGGAGAACAAAAAAGATAATCCGATTCGTGTCGTTAGGAATGAAGGTATGCAAATCGCAGTCATAGGGCACATTGCAACGAATAACACCTTAAGTACTAGGCAATTGTCCGAAATTTCCGGCATATCACGAACAAGCGTAAGGAGAATTTTGAAGGTTCACAAATTTTACCCCTACAAGATACAATTGCTTCACGAACTTAATGGGGATGATTATGATCGACGATTACAATTTGTAGAAGAAATGTCTAAATTTTCTAAATTTTCTTTATAATGTCTGCTTTTCAAATGAATGCTCCTTTTTTTACATGGATTAGTCAATCGACATAATTGTCGATACTGGAGCGATTCAAATCCACATTTATTTAGAGAGTCTCATACTCAAAATCCTGAAAAGTTAAATGCCTGGGCAGGTATTCTAGGCAATAACATAATTGGACCATTCTTTTTACAAGGCAATTTGACTGGGGCTATGTATCTGACTTTGAAGAAAATATTGTTCCTAGAATAAGGGAAGTTATTGCTGAAGATAATAACTTGTCGCAAAATGAAATGTTTTTTCAACAAGAAGGAGCCCCACCGCATTATGCAGCACCCGTTCAGCAATTTCTAAATGAAAATTTTAGAGACCATTGGATTGGCTGAAGAGGACCTATTGAGTGGCCTGCAAGGTCCCCTGATCTTTCACCTCTGGACTTCTTTCTATGGGGCCATTTGAAGTCTAAAATTTATAAAACACAGTCAGCTTCTCTTCAAGTTCTACAAGAACGAATAACTGAAGAATGTCAAAGGATAACTACCGATATGTTGCAGAATGTTAGAGAAGAGGTAGAGAATCGATTTTATTATTGCATGAATGTTAATGGAGGACATTTTGAACAGTTTATTAAATAAATATCATATAAATAACTTTTTATTAATAATAATAAAACTTTAATTAGTAGATATTTTTATTAAGGAAGGTAAGTATTGTTTTTACTTATAATAAAACGTGATCTATTTCCAAGATTTTAACAAGCTGTCATATCAACGGGGATGCTAGCAGGGAGTTCAAACTTGGAGAGTATAATCAGGGCAAAAATACCTTCAAAATGAAGTATCACTCGACCCCCCTTTCATATTTAAATTTTGAGGGTAACTATCACCCACGCTTAGGGGTTGAAGTTAAGGGGTTGAAAATATAAAAATAAATTGTCCCCCTCAAATCAGAAATCGACGGGTGCGAGCGTTTTTTATTTTTTTTCGTAACACCTGAGAAAACCGGGGTGGAAACTTTCCATTGGCCCACCCTGTATATATATATATATATATATATATATATATAGAGTATACTCTTTCTTTATCTTATTTAATCTTTGCTCAAACTTTAAACGGTCATAACTATAAAACTCTAACTAACTTTTTAAAATCCTTTGGGATTTTTGTTCTACATAAATAGTAGCATCAACCCATCCAGACCACATACAGGTATTTTTTCTCAATTTGTTTCTCAATCTCAAAAAAGTCAACGCTATGCCGCCTCCTAAATCACCTAGTGTAATAATTTATGGAAATCCAAAGTGTTCTCAGCAAATACTAGCAAATTCATACAAAATATTGTGAAATGTGTGTAACAAATGGTTTCAAAAAAATTGCGCCAATCTTACATCTGAGGAAAGTGACAAATTTATCAAAGATAAGGACTTGTTTACTGGATGTAAGTGGACTTGTTTTAATTGTTAATTCTTCAACCACTAATACCACTCAAATAACACCAAATATAGAAACTCTACTAACAGAAAATGCACTTCTTAAGTCTGATTTATAGATTGCCTTTTTTCCTTCCTTCCTTCCTCCCGTAGAAGATAAACAATACAAAATCTGTTGTCCCGTACGGCAATCTATAAATGGCACTATAATTTTCATATTGTTTATCTTCTACAGGAGGAAGGAAGTCAATCTATAATTCTGGCTTTAAACGTATAATTAAGGAATTGGAGGATAAAAATAATTTATTGATGCAAAATAAAGTATTATTAGAAGAAAAAGTCGGTTACTTGAAAAAAAACATTAAACTGACATTAGGTTTGCCGCCCAAAATTACAGATCCCATTCACAATACTGCTTCCACATCACAGATGTCTCCCACGGTCAAATCAGTGGAAACTTTCCACTGGAAAGTATATAATTTAAAAACTCCTGATAATGTGACAAAAACATTTAGTCAAGCTGCAAAAAATAAATTGGTTTCGTCTAAACAAAAAACAGTCGCTGGCGTTTCAAGTGAAGAAAATAAACAAATAAAAAAAGATAACATAAACAATATATGGTCAAATATAAGAAAATCCAAGACCATTTTGATTGGCACTAAAGATGAAAACGAATTTCCTGGAATTTCATCTATGAAAAATAAAAAAGTATGGATATTTGAAATATTATATTTCTATCAAAACTAAACGAAAATGTTACAGAAAAAATAGTTAAAGATTACTTGATTAAGTACACTGAATCAAATCCTGATGAGGTTGAAGTAAAAGAATGTGAAATCAAAAATCTAATAAACGTAGATTTATGATCGGAGTAAACTTTGATCTAAAAGATACAGGCACCGTCTTTGAAAGATTTAATTTTACTTTGGGTCGTAATTTTTTAGGGAAAACAAAACCTGACTAACCAAAAAGTACATAACTAAAACTAAAACGTTCAACCTACTTTATGCATCCAAAGCATCAAAAACAAATTCACGAATTTGAAGCACTATTGATGGCTATGAATTCAAGTTCATATGTTTAGCAGAGCACTGGATCCTGTCATCTGAAATTGAAAGATTTCAAATTGAGCATTTTACAAAAACTTCGCACTTTTCAAGAACAAATTTTATTCATGGTGTACTACAGTTGGTAAAAAATAACTTAAAATTTTTAACATTTATAATAAGTAAATTTCATTTTTTACTAAAATAAAACAAATTTGTCCTTTAAATGTCAAATATATTTTTCATTTTTAATTTACTTGGATCTTCAGGTTAATAATAAAGGACCAAAAATATTGTAATTGCAATAGCAAGTTTATTTTTATTTGTAATTACAAAAGTTTTTTTGTTGAGATTTTACATTTAAATTAGAAATGAACAGACAATATTGGGATTTTAAATAAAAATATTTTTTTTATTGCAATTACAAACTTTTGTCCTTTTTTATTCAAAATGTTACTTAACCCCTTCATCCACTTACCCGTTTAATTGTGTTATGTACAAAAATAGAAAAAAATATAGAAAATAAAAAAGTAATAAAAAATCTATTTCATTTTTTAATAGTATTCTAAAATAACATGGGTTTCTCTATTTTCCACTAACACATTAATATATTTCTTAGGTTATGGCTACTATCCTCCACCTATTGGTATGTTGAGTAAATGTTTTTATTTTTTGTTTTGTTTAGATCTTTTTAGCTTGCTTAAAACAACTTTTATTGTTAACTTTATGCATTTTATTGGTATGTTAAGTAAATGTAGTTATTTTTGTTTTGTTTAGATCTTTTTAGCTTGCTTAAAACAACTTTAATTACCTAAATATTAACTTTATGCATTTTATATGGGCATAAGTAATATGTTAAAAACCTTTTTTAATTATTTTATTTAGGATGGAAATATTTTTAATCACTTGTTATTATGGCCCAAAGCATTTTTTTATTTGATTGATTTTAAAATTTAATTAAGGTCGCTGAATATGAATATTTTTTGATATTCGCATCGCGTCTTCAGTTACATTCAGAATCTCGAAATTAGTGGTTTTAATTAACGTTTAATGTTTGTCTACTGCATAACAATATAAGCATTCAGAACGTCAAAATTGGTATTACTTTTTAATTATTGAAAAAATTTAACATTCTTTTAACCTTTGATTGAGAAATACTTTTTACTCAACGCTTTTAACTTTTTTCACTAATTTTAATTGAAAACACTGTTAAGTGAAACGACGTGAAAGGTCATGTTAGCGTTTTTTTTAATATTAATTATATGGAAAACTATTTTCTATAACTAAAAGTTCTCTTCCATATTATAACTTATTCAAACTAAACGTTTAAGCAAAAACATTCAAAAGGCATGCCGGCACCTATGATACCGTCAAAACATTGACCTGAATTATCGACCGATGCAGATGCGACTGACCGCAAGATGCCACCAGTAAATTCCACTAATTTTAACTGTTAAGGTTTGGCATTGTGAATTTTTTAAATAATTAAACTCACTAATTTATTTTACTAATTTCGAGGTTTTCAATGTAGAAAAAAATTGTAAGAAATTCCCATGATTTTTTTGTTTTTTCCAATATCATTGTCAGTGCAAAAACAATTTTCCACTCTTATGTTTGCACTGGTATTAAATCAGCACATAATACTAGTACTAAATTGAACAATTTTTATTTAAGAAAACAATTAATTTAATTTTTATTGTTATTAATATTAATACTAACAATTTATTCCTTAAGGCAGGGTTCCCACGAATTTGAGTTTATTTAACCCTTAACTACAGGTATCCAGTATTTTTTTGCCAGTATATGGTTCCAATTTGGGATTTTGGGGAATTAATACGTCTATGTTAATTTTTTGCACTTAAAATAATTATCAAGTTTTTTGGAAACTCGCTATATTAATAGTAAAAAATCGCAATCTGTAAAAATTAAGCAAGTGTTTAGGTATTTTTTTTTATTTTATAATAAAACTGGTTTCTGAAAGTATGAAAATGTGATTTTTTTATTATTATCTTGTATTTATCTATCCTTAAGGGGAAAATACAAGGATTATAATCCTAGGCCTTAAAAAAATATTAAATTTGAAGAATACAGAAACATTAAAAATAGGCAGAATTTTGCAACACTTTACCCCTTGTAGTTTTATTTTAATAATTTTTCCTTTTGCAAATGCTATTTATTTATTTAAGATTATAATAGGGTTATTTTTTAAATGGCATTTATAAACGTTCATTTATTTTTATTTGAGAAGTTTTACACAATTTATTAAATATTGCTGGATTTATGCAAAACAAATTAACATTATCATTAGGAAGTTAAATGAACGTAATCCATTGAAAGCTTTTATTTAACACATTAACTTTAACATTAAGTTGTTAAAGAGATGGCCAACTTTTAATTTCTTAATGATAATGTAAAATTTTATTCTTCCAGCGCAGGTTGCGGCGCAATTTTTAAATAAACCGTGTCAGTAATGCCAACATACCCAAAAATGTCAGATGTCAAAATTACTTTAACTTATACTTAACTTTATCTAATCTATGCTTGCCAATAATTTTGCTGCATAAAATACCCACCTTAAATTAGCTTAATGTAAACTTAATTTTAATGTGTGCTGCATAAATCCACCATAACTATTACTGACTTACTTACTTACTGTATATGGGCGAATATTCGTTAAATGTACATTTGCTGTCCCCAGCTAATTTTATTTTTATTTTTGACCTTTGTTGATAAGTTTTGTATTTATTATATTTAAATACCCCCTTCCTGTTAGGATCCATCGTATTTTTTTTGTAATTACTTTATGTTTCTATATATGGCAGAAAAACTAGGTGAAATGTCCTGTAACCTAACTGTCCCCAGAGGCGATTTTTTAATTTAAATTATTATATTCTTCTTTGCAGGTTTCTTCTGAAAAAATAAATTATTTTTGAACAATGGAAAGTTCTTTTATTCGTATATAAAAATAAAATAGTTTTCTACAAAGTAGTTTAATCAGAAAAAAATATTAAAGTTGACATTCAAAAATTTTGTCTTTTTCCTAACGTCGTCTTCTATGCCGACTGCTTCGAAATAGAGACACGAGATAGAGATACTATCGTGTTATTTCTAGAGGGCATACATGTTTGATAGTTCGGCAACAACAAGTGAGCACGTGTAAAGTATGTGAATTTTTTTATAAATATTTTAAAGGTAAGATTTTTTTGCGTACACTTTTGGTGTCTTTTACATAACGCTACATAAAACTCTTGTTTTAAAAGTTAACTTTTTTATTTTCATTTTGTATTATAGCATAGTAGAAATTCCAAAGAAATGCCGAAAGATATTTACATTTAACAGTATTTCTGAAAAATAACGTTTGAAAAAGTCAAAAGCAATGTGTCATAAAACCTTCAGGAAGATGCGTTAGGAGGAGGACAATGTTTCATTTCTTCCTTGTGTTCCTTCCCTATTTCAGATTAAACCTATAAGTTTTATTTCTTTAAAGTTTATTTTTGTTATTTATAAACTTCTAGAATTTTTTTGCAGTCTATTACACTGTTCTATCACAAAGGAAAAAAAATCGATCAAATTTACCTGGACAAAATATACGAGCCCTAACCACATAATGTTCGGACACTTCATAATTTATACAGAAATTTTTTTCGTGAATACTATCTCAAAATTATTAGAAGTTATGAAAAATTCAGCTTATTTTGGCATATACCCCTCGAAGCGATTTTTATTTTTAAAAAGTTTACCTTTTATTTTTAGCTTTTAAAAAAAGGCTAACTTTTTAACTTTTTTTTGTATGAGTAAAAAAAGTTATAAATGGACCCATTAAAAAGAGCATAAAATATTATACAAACCCTGAAAATTTAAAAACCGTGTCAGTAATGCCAACATACCCAAAAATGTCAGATGTCAAAATTACTTTAACTTATACTTAACTTTATCTAATCTATGCTTGCCAATAATTTTGCTGCATAAAATACCCACCTTAAATTAGCTTAATGTAAACTTAATTTTAATGTGTGCTGCATAAATCCACCATAACTATTACTGACTTACTTACTTACTGTATATGGGCGAATATTCGTTAAATGTACATTTGCTGTCCCCAGCTAATTTTATTTTTATTTTTGACCTTTGTTGATAAGTTTTGTATTTATTATATTTAAATACCCCCTTCCTGTTAGGATCCATCGTATTTTTTTTGTAATTACTTTATGTTTCTATATATGGCAGAAAAACTAGGTGAAATGTCCTGTAACCTAACTGTCCCCAGAGGCGATTTTTTAATTTAAATTATTATATTCTTCTTTGCAGGTTTCTTCTGAAAAAATAAATTATTTTTGAACAATGGAAAGTTCTTTTATTCGTATATAAAAATAAAATAGTTTTCTACAAAGTAGTTTAATCAGAAAAAAATATTAAAGTTGACATTCAAAAATTTTGTCTTTTTCCTAACGTCGTCTTCTATGCCGACTGCTTCGAAATAGAGACACGAGATAGAGATACTATCGTGTTATTTCTAGAGGGCATACATGTTTGATAGTTCGGCAACAACAAGTGAGCACGTGTAAAGTATGTGAATTTTTTTATAAATATTTTAAAGGTAAGATTTTTTTGCGTACACTTTTGGTGTCTTTTACATAACGCTACATAAAACTCTTGTTTTAAAAGTTAACTTTTTTATTTTCATTTTGTATTATAGCATAGTAGAAATTCCAAAGAAATGCCGAAAGATATTTACATTTAACAGTATTTCTGAAAAATAACGTTTGAAAAAGTCAAAAGCAATGTGTCATAAAACCTTCAGGAAGATGCGTTAGGAGGAGGACAATGTTTCATTTCTTCCTTGTGTTCCTTCCCTATTTCAGATTAAACCTATAAGTTTTATTTCTTTAAAGTTTATTTTTGTTATTTATAAACTTCTAGAATTTTTTTGCAGTCTATTACACTGTTCTATCACAAAGGAAAAAAAATCGATCAAATTTACCTGGACAAAATATACGAGCCCTAACCACATAATGTTCGGACACTTCATAATTTATACAGAAATTTTTTTCGTGAATACTATCTCAAAATTATTAGAAGTTATGAAAAATTCAGCTTATTTTGGCATATACCCCTCGAAGCGATTTTTATTTTTAAAAAGTTTACCTTTTATTTTTAGCTTTTAAAAAAAGGCTAACTTTTTAACTTTTTTTTGTATGAGTAAAAAAAGTTATAAATGGACCCATTAAAAAGAGCATAAAATATTATACAAACCCTGAAAATTTAAAAACCGTGTCAGTAATGCCAACATACCCAAAAATGTCAGATGTCAAAATTACTTTAACTTATACTTAACTTTATCTAATCTATGCTTGCCAATAATTTTGCTGCATAAAATACCCACCTTAAATTAGCTTAATGTAAACTTAATTTTAATGTGTGCTGCATAAATCCACCATAACTATTACTGACTTACTTACTTACTGTATATGGGCGAATATTCGTTAAATGTACATTTGCTGTCCCCAGCTAATTTTATTTTTATTTTTGACCTTTGTTGATAAGTTTTGTATTTATTATATTTAAATACCCCCTTCCTGTTAGGATCCATCGTATTTTTTTTGTAATTACTTTATGTTTCTATATATGGCAGAAAAACTAGGTGAAATGTCCTGTAACCTAACTGTCCCCAGAGGCGATTTTTTAATTTAAATTATTATATTCTTCTTTGCAGGTTTCTTCTGAAAAAATAAATTATTTTTGAACAATGGAAAGTTCTTTTATTCGTATATAAAAATAAAATAGTTTTCTACAAAGTAGTTTAATCAGAAAAAAATATTAAAGTTGACATTCAAAAATTTTGTCTTTTTCCTAACGTCGTCTTCTATGCCGACTGCTTCGAAATAGAGACACGAGATAGAGATACTATCGTGTTATTTCTAGAGGGCATACATGTTTGATAGTTCGGCAACAACAAGTGAGCACGTGTAAAGTATGTGAATTTTTTTATAAATATTTTAAAGGTAAGATTTTTTTGCGTACACTTTTGGTGTCTTTTACATAACGCTACATAAAACTCTTGTTTTAAAAGTTAACTTTTTTATTTTCATTTTGTATTATAGCATAGTAGAAATTCCAAAGAAATGCCGAAAGATATTTACATTTAACAGTATTTCTGAAAAATAACGTTTGAAAAAGTCAAAAGCAATGTGTCATAAAACCTTCAGGAAGATGCGTTAGGAGGAGGACAATGTTTCATTTCTTCCTTGTGTTCCTTCCCTATTTCAGATTAAACCTATAAGTTTTATTTCTTTAAAGTTTATTTTTGTTATTTATAAACTTATAAACTAAAGAATTTTTTTGCAGTCTATTACACTGTTCTATCACAAAGGAAAAAAAATCGATCAAATTTACCTGGACAAAATATACGAGCCCTAACCACATAATGTTCGGACACTTCATAATTTATACAGAAATTTTTTTCGTGAATACTATCTCAAAATTATTAGAAGTTATGAAAAATTCAGCTTATTTTGGCATATACCCCTCGAAGCGATTTTTATTTTTAAAAAGTTTACCTTTTATTTTTAGCTTTTAAAAAAAGGCTAACTTTTTAACTTTTTTTTGTATGAGTAAAAAAAGTTATAAATGGACCCATTAAAAAGAGCATAAAATATTATACAAACCCTGAAAATTTGGTAAAAAATAAATAAGTTATAAAAAAGTATAAGTAATTTAAAAATGCTATTTTTAAAGAGTTTTTGCAATTTTCTTAGGAAACGGGAGATTTTGCAGATATATATATCGCTATAACTTTCTTATTATTTATACAATTTTTACCAAATTTTCAGGGTTTGTATAATATTTTATGTTCTTTTTAATAGGCCCATTTATAACTTTTTTTACTCATGCAAAAAAAAGTTAAAAAGTTGGCCTTTTTTTAAAAGCTAAAAATAAAAGGTAAACTTTTAAAAAATAAAAATCGCTTCGAGGGGTATATGCCAAAATAAGCTGAATTTTTCATAACTTCTAATAATTTTGAGATAGTATTCACGAAAAAAATTTCTGTATAAATTATGAAGTGTCCGAACATTATGTGGTTAGGGCTCGTATACCCAAAATGTACATTTAACGAATATTCGCCCATATACCTAATAGGTATTACCTATATACATTATATATTTATATAATAAATACCGGGGGTCTTTAATAAAGTTCCTACATAAGGATGTATGTAGTTAAGGGTTAAAACCATGATCTTATATGTATAAGACCGTGGTTAAAACCATCCCATGCTTAATGGTTTTAAATGTAGTCAATACCATTAGCGTTTTCAGACCATTAGCGGCTTAATAGAATAAACTAATTAATCCGAAATCAATATTGCATAATTAAAATGTACCTGCAAACTATTAATCTTCCACTGTATATGGGCGAATATTCGTTAAATGTACATTTGCTGTCCCCAGCTAATTTTATTTTTATTTTTGACCTTTGTTGATAAGTTTTGTATTTATTATATTTAAATACCCCCTTCCTGTTAGGATCCATCGTATTTTTTTTTGTAATTACTTTATGTTTCTATATATGGCAGAAAAACTAGGTGAAATGTCCTGTAACCTAACTGTCCCCAGAGGCGATTTTTTAATTTAAATTATTATATTCTTCTTTGCAGGTTTCTTCTGAAAAAATAAATTATTTTTGAACAATGGAAAGTTCTTTTATTCGTATATGAAAATAAAATAGTTTTCTACAAAGTAGTTTAATCAGAAAAAAATATTAAAGTTGACATTCAAAAATCTTGTCTTTTTCCTAACGTCGTCTTCTATGCCGACTGCTTCGAAATAGAGACACGAGATAGAGATACTATCGTGTTATTTCTAGAGGGCATACATGTTTGATAGTTCGGCAACAACAAGTGAGCACGTGTAAAGTATGTGAATTTTTTTATAAATATTTTAAAGGTAAGATTTTTTTGCGTACACTTTTGGTGTCTTTTACATAACGCTACATAAAACTCTTGTTTTAAAAGTTAACTTTTTTATTTTCATTTTGTATTATAGCATAGTAGAAATTCCAAAGAAATGCCGAAGGATATTTACATTTAACAGTATTTCTGAAAAATAACGTTTGAAAAAGTCAAAAGCAATGTGTCATAAAACCTTCAGGAAGATGCGTTAGGAGGAGGACAATGTTTCATTTCTTCCTTGTGTTCCTTCCCTATTTCAGATTAAACCTATAAGTTTTATTTCTTTAAAGTTTATTTTTGTTATTTATAAACTTCTAGAATTTTTTTGCAGTCTATTACACTGTTCTATCACAAAGGAAAAAAAATCGATCAAATTTACCTACCTGGACAAAATATATACCCAAAATGTACATTTAACGAATATTCGCCCATATACCTAATAGGTATTACCTATATACATTATATATTTATATAATAAATACCGGGGGTCTTTAATAAAGTTCCTACATAAGGATGTATGTAGTTAAGGGTTAAAACCATGATCTTATATGTATAAGACCGTGGTTAAAACCATCCCATGCTTAATGGTTTTAAATGTAGTCAATACCATTAGCGTTTTCAGACCATTAGCGGCTTAATAGAATAAACTAATTAATCCGAAATCAATATTGCATAATTAAAATGTACCTGCAAACTATTAATCTTCCAATCTTACTGCAATTACCACCTTTAAATATTGTTTTTTACGGAAATCGTGGTTTATAATCTATGACTAAAAAATAATTTTGTTTTTCTACTCCTATTGCATATTATTAACATTATTTGTTTTTTTTTCGTAAATAATGTTAACCAATATAACTGCCCTGCCTAACAAAGTGAATAATGAACTCAATATTCAAGTTGTTGGGCATCAGTGATTGGCTGATTTTAATATTCACTGTTATTTAAACCAATTGGGTTTTAAATTAAAAAAAAGTAAGGTTAACAGATGTCAGATTTTTATATATACGAGGGGCATAACTTAATTAGAGTAGAGAAAGCATAGTATTACACTCGAAATAATGCGCATTATTCACTCGGATGATTTATGTATCTCGCCTGACGGCTCGAGACGCAAACCTCATCCTTGTGAATAATAGCCTGCGTTATCTCTCGTATAATAGAATCCTCTTATAAGTTATGGCAACCACCAGCACTCCGCTAGTGGCGTCACCTCTCGGTTCTCTAATTAAGCTAGTCAGCGTTTTCAGTGTTTTTAAACAGCGGGCTGTTTAAAAGCACCTTTAGCGGCATATGGAGTAAGCAGTTTTATTTTTCATGTTTTACAGTTCAAACAGAATTATTATGTTTACAATTCCAGGTTTCTTTAAAAAATCAAGGAAAAATATCTTTTTTTATAAAATTCCAGGTTAATTCCAGTACTAAATATTTTTTTAAAAATTCCAGGTTTTCCAGGACGCGTGGGAACCCTGTTAAGGGCGTTAATAAATTTTAAAAAAGTATTTTGCAACAAGAATATAAAACGACACTTTTTTGCACGTATGAGAAACTTTTATAACAAGCTGGAGGCGAGTTATAAAACCTCATATTTTAAAAAAGTAGCTTTGTATTCGAGTTGCATTCCCAGTGTTTTTCATTTATGGGTGAAAATCAAAAAATCTTTGGAAAACGACCTACAACAATTAAAAAACTAAAATGTTGCTTTTTGTCCATTAAACTTTTTAATATTCTAAAATAAAGATTTCGCAACATAATAAAGCTTATCTTTGAGATCAAGGAAAGGTAGTTTTTTGTTATGTTGATAATTGTTGTCTTCTGATCTCAATTATGTCTAGTCGGTAACAGTATAGTTTGTCGGGAATAAAGGTTCTGTAAATGGAATAATAATCAAAATATATGTTTAAAAAAATACTTATAGTAAATACCATTATAATCAAAATTGCAAATATTGGTGTTATACATCAGAAAAATGTAACAAATCTCATATCGACATCAAAATTTTACCGCTAGAACAGTTACCGATTAGACATCGTAAAAAAATACGGTAGCGTTTTTATGCAAACAAGCCTAAATATATTTTTTTAATGCATAAACAGAAAAACTTACCTGGTTTGAATGACACATAAACACTAACTCTAGCACACTAACCAACAAATGACAGGTATTACGTATCCTGGCGGATTTTAGGCGAAATTACAGTTATCGTTACCGACAGGATGCGATCAAAGCAGACAGTCTGTTACCCAAAGGCTGGATCTTTAAAACCAAATTGTTTTTAAATAAAATGTAATTTATTTAATACTTGGTGTTAGTTTCTTTAAAGTGATTTACATTTGTCCTGTTTTTAAAAATGATTTGATTGAAAAATCTAGTGTAAAATTGTAAAACCTAATAAGGGACGCGTTACCGACGAGACAAAATAGCTCTTTGTTTTTCATTTTAATCGATGTTTTTAAATCTGGGTAAATATTTAATATAAATCTCGTATAATTAACATGCAGAAATAATACTAATAAGTTTTGAGACACTTCACTTCTTTTTCTAATTTTTAATTAGCCAAAGACGCCTACCTAAACATTTTTTGATTTTTACCCTTATATTATAATATAAAAATAACGTTTTTTTTTTAATAAAGAATTGTACACCAGAAATATTTAGCGACTAAATATTAAAAGTAGAAAAAGAATCAGCTGTTATTTCACAAATTTTTAGGCGCCACAACTTACCCACCGTATCCTCCAGCGGTGGGAGGCTACCCCCCTTACGGCGGCACCGCGGGTGGTTATGGCGCCCCTTATCCGCCCGCCGCCGGCCCCCATCCGCCCCCTTACGACGTGGCGGTCAACCAACCGCCTGTCAATCCCGATCAACAGATGCACGAGGCGTACGGCAAACAGGCGCCCTACAATCCACATTACCAACACTGAACATCAAAATAATAAAGTTCGTCTAATTGGCCCCAATCGCGTTTGAAAAGAAATAAGCATAGGTTTTTTGTTCTATCAATATACAATATTTATAAAAGCCAAATACCTGGTGGATGTTTTTGACATTTGCGATTTTACTTTCTATAAAAAAAAAACAATAAACTTATCAGTGCACGACAGTGTGCTGTTGAGAATGCGGTGCTCTGATTGGTTTATTGCATTCTATAAAGATCATTTTCTATTGAATGTAAAGTGGCGCCCAGGGGAGGATTTTAAAATTTTTCGAAAAAAAAACTTGGGCTAAGTTTTCAACAAATTAAGTGAGTTGAAATATTTTTAAGACTGCACCGTTTTTATGAACCGGCCTTTGCGTTCAATACTTTTATCGATAAAATAATATATTACGTAAAATATTGCTTTTGTGGTCTCAAAAAGACACTTTTTTATTTAAGTAGATACTCTAGGTACTCTTTTAAGAACAACTTTTATTGATCAGTATTTTTAGGTTCTGCTTAATATTTTTATCGAAAAAATAACGCATAATTACAAAAATCTCTGATGAAAATGTAGTCATCCTAAAGTTGTATATTTTTCTAAAGCCACGTTATGTGTTGTTTTTTTAACCCTGATTCTATGTAATAAAGTGTGCAAAGAAGCGCTTTAAGATTGTGATAATTAGGCTTTTATTACAAAGTTGTAAATACTTGTATGTGTTATTCGAATAATCGTTTCATTAAAAACTGTACTATAGATTTTTATTTTATTTTAATTATTTAAGACTGTATTAATTTTAAACACAATAAAAATTTAAAAAAAAGTTTGATTTTAAATACCTTAATATTTAAATAAAAATAATGTAGGTACCAATTCGGACTATGAGTATAAGGTAAGTATAGCTGGCCCCATCAGCATCGTCATACACTAGTCTTCCAAAGATATTTTTCCCTTTTCGGTTCTCCTACGTGTCCCGCTTGTAAATCTTGGGAAATATTGGACGACCGTCCGGAACAAGGAGAGAAAACATTTTGGATTTCGGGGGACAATAGACTAACCCAAAACTAATTACAATCGGGAATCCCCCTATATTCGAGATTTAGGTACTTTTGTTCGTCTGCGTCGTTGACACTGCTGAAATTATGCTGAAAAGTTCTTTAACCGCTTTAGAATTATAATTATATATTATATATTATAATTATAATTATAATAATTATTTGTCCCACTTTACGAAAACTAAATCATGTAATCAGTACCGAAGTGTTGCCGCCACGACGAGACGTTCGCACTGCGCCCGTCTGCTGTCATGGAAAATCAACTGCTAATTCCAAGTACTGCCTTCAGAGGAAATTTAGCAAGTTGCTAGTCGTTTTGCTTGCTGAAAATCGGTAACGATGCAACCCACTGGCGGTCGTCTAGAATTACTTCTTTATGGAGGCGACCACTTCGGTTGGTTACCTAATTTATGTCGCCCTTAAACTTGCCTTGTTTATTTCTTTAGGAATAGATGATTTTCTTTTACCAAGTGTTTCTGAAAGGCTCCGTGCTTTTTGTCTGCACTAATTTCACTGTTTATGAACCATTTTATTTAAGGGATTGTTGCCTTGGCTATGCTTGCAGTTTTTTTTTAAACTGTTGTGGCGACTAATGATTAATTATCTGTAGGAGTTCTTTATTAGTTGCGGTTGCGAAATTCGCGTTAGAATTATATATTGGCTATTATGTTAAAGTTAAGGTCATCCAATTAAGGTAATTCTACTTATCCGACTTTACCGATTTAAAGTCCTGGTGTTTTTTAACAAACATTTTAGCTTATGAAGTCTTGTAAATTCTGGTTAAGTGATGTAAATTCTGGTTAAGTGGCATGCCGGATTCTGGCCGATTTGGTTACTAAGTGGCCAAACGGTAACCGTGGTAACATACGCAGTCCGACTGAGGGCATGCCAACCGCTTATGCCGCGGCATGCCGTATACTGACCGATTTCCGTTAGGACATCCATTAATTAAGGTGTATGTATCTTGTCCATTAATTACGTGAGGCATTTTTCTGATAATTTGGACCCCTCCCTCCCCCTTGGTGAGATTTGGTGAGATGTGGTAGACCCCCCTCCTATCCCTCACGTGAGATTCTAGCCATTAAACTTTCTTTGCGGAGAACATGATAAAACCAAAAAATGAAAATTGATTACTTTTTTTTGACAAATTTGAATTATAATACATATTCTTTAAAACCAAAAGTTGACGTGAGATTTTTAATGATCCCCCTTCCTTAACATGAGATTTGGTGAGATTTTGCTAGACCCCTCCCCCCTATTTTTATCTCACGTAATTAATGGATGTCCCCTTAGTAAGTGGCCAAAGTTAACCGGGGTAACATAACGCCAGAAGCGATCCAACTGGGAGCATGCAAAACGCTTATACCGTGGCATGCCGTATTCAGGCCGATTTCGGTTAGTAAGTGGCCAAACGTAACTGGGGTAAATAACGCGGACCACCCAAGTAGCACAATTGATTAAATAACTGGCATTCTAAGTAAATTAACCAAAGTAAAATAACGTTTTTTTAAACTTGTTTTTTTTAACCAATTGGTTACAACATTCAACCATTAACATTTTTTTAAGGTTACTATTAACTAAAAAATGTACCTTTAAATTTACAAACCAGTTGATAAACCTTTAGGTAAACTCGAAGGTTATATTTTTGTATAATTTAGCTTAATAACTAGTTCAATATTTGGTTTATTTATAGTCAATTTTAACTCTTGAAATACCCTAAATTTGCCTATGCCTAGGTAAATAGTTAAAAAGTAGGTTATTTTAACCTTTGAAAATGGTGTAGTGCAGAGAAATAGTTCATTCACTGTACAAAATGATGACACTTAACATTCGTAGGTCAGTCAATAATCCGCATAGGCAAACTGTTCAATGAGCATTACTTGACCACGTTTGAATTGTAATAAAATATTTAATTATTCAATAAAGAGAGTTCGATACGAACCTTCAAACTGACCACCAGCGTTTTATTACCACCCTAATTCAACAGCTTAAGTTTGGGTATTAAGCCTTGTCTACAATTGTCGCAGAACGCAGATCGCAGAACGTAAGCATGCGCAAAGCACCCAGCGACGTTGCGATGGAGCAAGGTCACACGTCGCAGAAAGTTAATTCATCTTCAATAACGTCTTTCGCAGGCTTTTATGTTAGCCAATCATAGAGCGCTAGAATCTATCTGTCTCTGTGCTCTCTTTCTTTCAATAATCAATACTTTTATTTAGTTCCTTTTCCTATTTCGCGGTTATTTTTAAATTTTTGGTGTAATTCTCAGAAATTATTCGAAAAACGTAATTGTCCAAATTTAAAATAATTTTCAATATTTTCTAAAGACCATTTAAATAAATGTAGGTATGTATATTCTTATTACTATTGAATATTCATACCTATATTGATTTAAATAGGTAGTTTTTAGGAAATATCGAAAATCATTTAGAATTTTCAAATTTTGATCAAAATAATTATTTAAAATTTTAAATAATATTAACTAATTCTATGATAATCTAAACAATTTTTCCAATCCAATATTGGAAATATTTGTTTACCAAAAGTATTATGATAATCAAGGTAATTTTTGTTTTAAAATTAATTTATTTTATCAGGTAAAATACTAATTCTTACTTAACTCTTAAACATTTTTTACCTAAAAATAAACCCCAAGCAGTTTTTTAGAGATAGGGATCCATCCATATCTCTGTTTTTTTTCACTAAATTTAGGGGAAACACTCCTACGTTGGCCACACTGTGGTTATAAAGAAAACAATTGCTCTGATTGGTCAATAAAAGCACATCGCGCGACAATTGTAGACAGCTCACATAACAACGACGTGTGACCTTGCTCCATCGCAACGTGGATGGGTGCTTTGCGCATGCTTACGTTCTGCGATCTGCGACAATTGTGGACCCGGCTTTACAATGGTTATTTTTTTTTAGACATATTTTGGTTTAGTTTAACTTTTGATATTACTTTTTGGTAAATTAACCACAGCTTTGGTTAATTTGAATATATTTTTTTAACCAACAAGTTATATTTTACCAAATATATACTCGTAAGTAATATCATAAGAGCATCTAATTTTTCCGAAAAAACACGTTGCTAAGTAATATTTTAATATTTTGCCGCGGGTAAACTGCTGACAGGTGCTGTCATACAGTTTTTTCACCTAGAAACCATTTGTAAATCAAAATTGCGCGTTTGTGATTGGTGGAAATTAAGACGAGGGAAATAGTCGCTGGTAAATTATAGTTATTTACGTGTCAAGCTTTGTAAATAAATCTATACGGGCGAGCTGGTTATGTATTGATGGTTTTCCGGGATCTGCTCCGTGTTGTCGGTTTTTGGTTCTTAAAAGAACCGTATGTCTGACGACCTTTACAGAATATATTCGGTAAAATCAATCAATAACCGTATAAATTTATGGGTTTATTTAAAATACCATTTTTTATGTCAACAGAGTGGGTAGACATTGGACAATTTTTAGATTTTTTTGCCTGGGTCTCTTAAAAATGTAATTATTTCTAATTTCAGGTAATAGTGTTGACTTCTGAAAACGCAAAGAGATAAATATCTGCACTTTAAACCGTGATGGATTGCTACGAATTTTTGAAAATTTTTGGTCATCTGTCGAAAGTCACCCCACATACGGGGAGATTCTGGACAGCGTACATTTGGGGGTGCATTTGGACACTATAAAAATATTATAAATTTAGGAATTTTATTGAAAAAATCAGTGTAAAACTTATACAATACTAAATTGCGACAAATCAAAATTAAAGTAAATCATGTTATGGAATCGAAATCCGTCAGTGGGGGGGAAGAACCAATACCACGTCCTTAAAATCCACCAAGGCTTCATCTTCATCTGTTTCTTTAAATCTGTATGATGGAAACTGCCTTTTAAGGAATTTGACTGTTTATCCTCGGTTTAATTTTTGCAATATTCTGCTAACGAAGTGCGGGGACGATGTTTGGACAATAGAGGAAGACTCTAGAGTCTAGACAGTGTGTCCAAACTCTCCCTACATGATGCGGAACAAAAAAATGTTTATAATTTAAAAATATAGCAACGAAATAACCCTGCTTAAAATACCCCATAGAGACCTATACAAAATAATATATCGGGCGATACCGGATTCAATCAGGCCAATTCACTAGCATGAGTCGTTAACGTTAGCCACTAGAATCAGTGGTTATCGTCCGATCCGACCAATCAGAATAAATATTACGATAACCACTAATTTTAGTGGCTAACGTTAACAACTCATGTTAGTGAATTGGCCTGAATATGTGCATTTGTCCATGGTTTTTTCCGGATACGGCCCGATAGAAAATTACCCATAGGGGTGATTCTATTTATTAGCCACCAATGAGTGCACCTCATATACTCTAATTTTATTTCTTTTTTAACTGTAAATAGACATGGACCCAAGAAGTGAAAAAAAAACTTCCCTTTTCTTTTCTCCCCCTATCACCTATTTATACAGGGCTACGCAAAAGTTACTATGCAGACCTAACTTTAAAAATTTTTACTTTTTTTGCTAATAAAGCTATCGACATTAAACAAACTGTTAATTGTTAAGAAAATATTTCTCTTTTAAACCATATAGGACACATTTAGTTATTGATGCCCTAAATGGTCTTTGGGAATTTTTTTAAAAATGCAATTTTTTGGCAAAATTGTCTAATTTTATAAATTCATATATTCTTAGAACAACTTGCCAGCAAAAAATTTTTAATGTAGTTTGTTACCATAGATCTTACTCTATATAAAAGCAATGAAAACATTTTCAAATAATATTGGCTAAGAGTTCAAAAAAATATAATAAAAATCCATGTTTTCGAAAAATCACTATTTTCAGCCATTTCATGGTTTAAAAAGGCTATGTTTGAGTGAGTCGATTTAAACCAATTTATGCTTATCATCACATGCACTTATTGGCCTCCAATAACCATTAATAAAATTATTGTGTATTTTGCTTTTAACTGGGCTGTGGCTGTATGTACAGCCCAGCTATAAGCAAAATACACAATATGCCCACCTGACTTTCAGCCATTTCATGGTTTAAAAAGGCTATGTTTGAGTGAGTCGATTTAAACCAATTTATGCTTATCATCACAGGCACTTATTGGTCTCCAATAATCATGAATAAAATTATTATGTATTTTTCTTTTAGCTGAGCTGTGGATGTATATGTCCACCTGTGACTATATCCATATTATTAACCATATATTATTAACCATATATTTCGAAAAAGCGTATTACATCTTTAAAATAACTTGAACTTGAATTGACTTCTAATTCATTCTAAATAAAAATATAAAATATAAAAACCACATACAGTGGCGTCGAAAATTAACTACCCATTTATTTATTTTTTAAATTAAGAAAACATATATGTTATTATAATCAAATGTACAAAAAATTAATTAAATGACTAAAAGACATACTTTTCATAAACTTTATATTAAAACAAATAAAAGAGGTATTAAATCCTAAATTTGAATTAAACCTAACTGCATATAATTAAACTGAAGAAATCATATTCTTAACTTTTACAATCACCTAAAAAACCTATTTACTATTTTTTACCTCTAAAAAGTTATATGAATCGGAAAATTTTCTTATGTGTATAATGTCTATCAAGAGGAATAAGTTAACGACTTATGGCCTTTAAAATTTAAAGTTTAAATGGATCGCAGCAGACTTCACCAAAAATGTGGTAATAGTATATTAAAGTACAAGTTGCAGAAGGCCACATATTCTCGCACGAATTCGAAATTTGGCCTCGAGCGACGAAGGAGCGAGTGGACGAACGAATGAGTGCGAGAATAGCCTTCTGCAACGTGTGATTTATACTATTTTCTCGATTTTAACTTTTATTTAGGTTTTTTTAATTGTTTTGTGGTCGTTGTTAGTTAGGGGATTTTTCTCGCAAAATGTCAGTTGGCAACACAAAATGACAATATTTGTTATCCTGCACAAGTACAACCTGAACTGCACTTTTTTACATTCAACTTAAAATTTTGCATTAAAATGCATTGTTGGAGCAAACTTAATATTACAAAAACAATAATAAAGGCTTCATTTTCAATAAAAGTAATGAATTTGAGGTTATTAATCAGTTTGACATTTTGGGGGTACCAATACTTAAAAACTAAATTTTACCAAAAATCGTTTAAGAATGAGCTTCATTCTTCAACGATTTTGCGTGCGAGAATATGACATTCTTACATAAAAATCGAGAAAATTATATAGATACTTTAATTTGTGATACCTACGTACAAATATCGGTTACAGTTGCATCCACTCGCCATTCCCTTCTTTTTAATAAAAATAAAGTTCTACTTTACTGCCGATTGTTGACTACTTTCGGCAGATTTCGGATAAAAATATTTTTTGCGATTTTCCAAGATTGAATCTTGTAGGTACTAACCCAGTAAGCACAAATACGTCCTTGGGCTGTCCTCGGGACGTCAGCTTGGGACATTGCGGAAGTACTCAGGACGTCCCGCAATGTCCGTTTGACGTCCCTAGGAGGTCTACAGACGGCCAAATGATACACTTTCAGATGTCCGTAGGACGTCCTGATTAGGACTATATCGGGATATACTCAAACCAGCTTATTAAGGTACTGTGAGGGCTTTTTGAGACTTTTCTTTGGAAATCCGCATGTTGTCATGATAACTATACAGGGTGTTCGGAATAGTGCCACTAGCACATTTAAAAGAAAATAGATTTTACCCTTAGCGGCTTGGCATCCATATTTGTTTCAGCCACCCAATATTATTGGATCTTGCTTTTGGTAGATTGTAAAGAAAACATGTTCTTAGCTTTACATTTGATCAGACTTAGAAATTACGTTGAACCAAAAATAAATAACGAAGCCGAAAACCTTGTGTTGCGGCCATGATACTTTCTTCTTCTTCTCTCCCCTTCTTCCGCTGACGGATATGACACTCCCCTAACGGATATTAAACTTACGCGCTAAATTCAAATATTTAAACGTTCCTTACTATGACACCAACAGTTGGCAAATTCGGCAACTTTTGGAGCACTTCGAGTAACGATCGGTACAAAACGGTGGCAGCACAGTCGAAGCCAGCCGTATTCAAATTCAAATATGATATTATGCGCAGAAAGCAAATTTATGCAGAACGATAAATGACAGGTAACAAATGACAGGTGATAAATGACAGGTATGATAGGTGACAAATGACAGGTGATGGAAAGTGACAGATATCTGCCGCCTTGTATAATATTACAGGTTACAAATGAAGGTGGCAAATGACAGATAAGAAAATGAGGTGGAAGATTATGAAAGGTGACAGATATTTGTCGCCTTGCATCATATGACAGGTGACAGATATCTGTCACTTTGCATCATTAGACAGGTGACAGATGATGCAAATGCTATACATTTTTTGCCTTTTGGAAAGACGGCATGAAGATATCCAATATATATATATATAGTGATGGGCGTTCCGGGTCACTCTTTTGAACCGGATCACTAGATCTGGATCACATAAGTGAACCGGTTCAACGAACCGGTTCAAAAGAACCGTTTGAATCTCAGACTAATTAAAAATAACACTTAACGAAATCATTCGGAGCACATAAACTTTAAGTTTATGTTAAAAATGTAATACTTAAGAGCCTTTATTAAATTATAAGGCAATACAAATTGTTATTTTAATAATATTATAAAGGCTATTAAATATTACATTGTATTTTATTAAAGTTTTGTGTTTTTTATACCATACTATTTATTTTATTAAAATTTTATAAAACAATAAAAACTCTATTATTTTAATATTTTACATGAAAAGTTATATTTAAAACATAAATGTTGTAAGTTTACACAATTTAAATTAATTAATATTAAAAATATATTTTAAACGACATTGTCATAAGGGAAATCATCTCATATTTCTGTGGGTTTGTAAAAAATTACCAAAAGTATAAATT
This sequence comes from Brassicogethes aeneus, assembly GCA_921294245.1. NCBI lineage: Eukaryota > Metazoa > Arthropoda > Insecta > Coleoptera > Nitidulidae > Brassicogethes > Brassicogethes aeneus. Next base: position 56,406,952 of record OV121133.1, on the reverse strand, counting down.
TGCCTAACGTAGTAACGCGCCACAGAACGCAAGAAGTTCGGTTCCGAACGATGCGACCGGCATAGGCACTAGCGAGCTGCATGATACAACGTCATGATCGAGCCGCGCCTATAGAGAATTGAGATGTTTTGGTCAGATTTGGTCAGATCACAGTCTGTGAAGAACGACTCGCGCTCGCAGTACGTTTTGTTTTCTGTGATTCACAGAAAACAAAACGTACTGCGAGCGCGAGTCGTTCTTAGCTCCAGGGAGCCGGTTCAGATCTCTCGCGACCCGCCGCTCACGGCTCGAGCGGCTCGCCATGCGCGGCCTGTTCAATGCACTGCAGTAGCATAGCGAGTCACTCGCTGCGAGTGGTGAAGCAGTGAATCGGAGCTTAGAACGGCTTGCGCGCGGCCGCTTTGTAATTTCGGACCCGTGAGCCGGTTCGTTTAATTTTCGTGAACCGGTTCACGTAGATCACTTATAAGACCCGGTTCACTGAGCCGGTTCAGATCTGACCGACACATCTCTATATATATATATATATATATATACAGGGTGTTTCACAACTTATCCACGAAATTTTAACCACATATGCACTGTTACGAAAGAAGTTGATTTCTAAAAAAAAAATGTAATAAAAGTCCTACAGAAATCGAGATAATAAAATAATACAGTTTACCAGTTCACTTACTTATAAAAGCTGTTCAAAATGGTTTCCATTGGCTTCAATGCAAGCTTGGGCGCGTCTAATCCAATTTCGGCGCACTAACTGAAATACACCTCCTTCCTGCTGTGCTTGAAGTCTCAAATTATCGGCAGCCACTGTGATTCGGTCACGCAGATCTTCAATATTCTGCACTGGAGTATGGTATACCTCGTTTTTCAAGTATCCCCATAAAAAGAAGTCCAGAGGATTTAGATCGGGAGACCGTGGAGGCCATGCAATTGGTCCACCCCTACCGATCCAGCGTATCTGCTGTACCTCATTCAAAAAATTACGAACTTCTAAACGAAAATGCGGAGGTGCCCCATCGTGCAGAAACCACATCCTTGCTCGGACCGCCAATGGCACATCTTCAAGAAGGACCGGCAAATCATGCTGAAGAAATTCCAAATACTGGTGACCATCCATCCGATCTGGCAATATGAACGGTCCAATTAGACGTTCATCGACAATACCTGCCCACATGTTTAAAGAAAAACGATGTTGGAAGTTTCTCTCCTCTATTGCGTGAGGATTTTCAAATGACCAAACGTGTGTATTGTGAAGATTGGTTATACTATTTCGAGTAAAAATTGATTCATCGCTGGCCAAAATATCAGCTGTAAAACGGGCATTTCGAGCATTTTGTTGCAACAACCACTCACAAAATCTTATTCTGAGGGGGTAATCTGTGGGTAGCAACGCCTGGACTTTCTGCACGTGATAAGGGTACAGTTGGTTTTCACGTAATATGCGCCACGCTGTCACATGTGAGACTTCTGGTACCTGTTGGGCTAACCTCCTTGTGCTTATTCCTGGATTTTCTTCCACAATATTCAAAATTTCTTCTTCGGCGTTTAAAACGCGTTGTGGGCGAACCCGACCCCCATCCACCCCACGTCTGGGGCGCAAATCACCAGTAGCACGTGCACGTAAAACAATTGAAGTAAATGTTTGTGGATGTGGTCTGTGCCTATCCGGAAATCGGTTGGCATACAAACGAGAAGCCGCTTCCGAATTTTGCCCTGCTTCTCCGTACGCTAAAACAATATTCACTAAATCCTCATTACTGTACACATGTGCCATTTTTAATAAATATCGAAAAACATAAACTAGCAAAATACTTTCATTACATTCACAAAAATCGACCGTTGTTCATTCAGATCACTCACGATACAAATTAAACATTATTTACATGTTCTTATCAATATGAAAAAACAAAGAATTCCTGGTATTTTGTTTTCTTTAGTGGATTCGTACAACATTTGCTACAAGAAATTATTAATGAGTGTTGTGATATCGCAACGATGAGCGCAAAATACAGATATTTATTTTTCATTGTTTTATTGACACTCAGAGTTATAACTTAATTTCTGTAGGACTTTTATTACATTTTTTTTTTAAAAATCAACTTCTTTCGTAACAGTGCATATGTGGTTAAAATTTCGTGGATAAGTTGTGAAACACCCTGTATATTAGGGTGTTTCAAAAAAATCGACTTTTTGTTTTTCTTCAAATGGTCGGCAAATTCTTTCAGAGGATGTTAACATATATAAAGACCTCGTCAAAATTTAAGCTTTTAATTTGAAGATTTAGAGGTCGCGGATCGCAATTTTCTATTTCCCATTTAAATAACATGGGAATTTTTTTTTTTACTTTGAAATTTTATACGTCTGAATCAAATCAACTTATGTCAAGGATCATCTTGGATTTTTATAGTAAATTTAACGCTCTACAAAAAAGGTCTCCTATCATTTTTCTATAAATTGATTCCTTCCAGAGTTATTCGAGGCCAAAGTTTGATTTCCATCGAATTTTCGCGTTTTTTTAACATTTATGGTACAATTATCATTATACGGGTGTCCCGAAATCAGGGGGCCAAACTTAAACAGTATTCGTATAAAAATAACACTTTTTTTGTTTAATAAACATGTATCAAAAAATGCTCCCTAAAGGAGCTACGGCCCCCTGAATAGGAGCCTAAGAGGATAATTTTTTTAAAACTATTCCTAGAGGGTTGAACATGAACAAATGAATTTTTGGTATTTTGGTAATTTTAACATGCTGAATCTAGATCTATGATCAAAACTGTTAAAATTTAATCATAGGCGTAACATTTGGAGGGGGCAAAGTTACAAAAATAGCCCCAACTTTTTTCTGGGTTAATAATTTAATTTTTTTTATGAAATTATGAGAATTTACAGTTTTTTACGAAAAATAGGTACTCTTGATTTGAATTGCTCAGATGCACCATTTTCGAGAAAAATGCATTTATAAATAAATTACTCTGCATATTATACACATCTCATATTTTCATTAAAACTTTGTAGTAGGCTTTGGAAAAAAGTGACGTTTTTTGTTTTTTTGTTTTTTTTTACAACACTTCCTATGTTTCAGATATAAATATGTGATTTTTTTACTACATGATGCTAAAAGTTGAAAAAATGAGAAAATTCGATGGAAATCAAACTTTGGCCTCGAATAACTCTGGAAGAAATCAATTTATAGAAAAATTATAAGAGACATTTTTTATAGAGCGTTAAATTTACTATAAAAATCTAAGATGTTCCTTGCCATAAGTTGATTCGATATAGAAGTATAAAATTCCAAAGTTAAAAAAAAAAAATCCTATGTTATTTAAATGGGAAATAGAAAATTGCGATCCGCGACCTCTAAATCTTCAAATTAAAAGCTCAAATTTTAACGAGGTCTTTGTTTTGACATCCTCTGAAAGAATTTGCTGACCATTTGAAGAAAAAGAAAAAGTCGATTTTTTTGAAACACCCTATATATATATATATATTGATAAATAGTACCAAGTGACTTCCAAAATAGATACTCAGTAGACGTTGTGACTTCATATATAACGATGTGACTTCCGATTTCGGAAGTCACTACGAAAAGTGCATTTTTTTAGCGCAATGTCATTTAGAGGTCGAAAAAAGCGTTATTTCAAATTTTAGGTTGGAAGTCAGTGCGTGCCATATATACCTACAAAACTTTCCTTTAGTTCGGGTATATACCGCTGGCGCTGTTGTCGCTACAAATATTTAACAAACTGTACGATTTGACTTCCGCGTGGGCATGACAATATAACTATCTTTGTTGTGCCTGCAGTTCACGCTATACCTAACTCTCTCTTGTTAAATCGGCGTTGCCAAATCTTTATTCTCATTCCTTTAATTAGTAGAGTGATATTAATATCTCATAGCGCTGAGACGCTGCGAGACATTTAAGATCTGCCGCCTTTGGCTTTGAATCACTGCTTTTTTCCTTTATTCATTTTGTATAACAAAAATAATATTAGTTATAACAAATTAATATTATAACAAATAAAGGTTGTATTCCGTAATTAAGTTTGTATTTGCTAAACAGCTGAGAATAATTATTTTATTTAATATTGATGAAATATTATTAATATTATATTAATCAAAATATTTCCTAGTAGGTATAATACAATACAATACAATTATTGTCGTCCGCGTCGAAAAATTTATTTGCAATTTTATTTTCCATATTTTCCCTGCTGCTGTGTTGCCCGATTTTGAATGTGAAATTATTGTACCAAAATTATCGTTTTTGAACTTATTATGGTACGGTATGGAAAAAGGACAAATGAACTATGAAATTTAAGTAGGTAGTTTAATATGCAGTTATATTTTTGTTAAACAAAAGTGTAAAATAAAACCAATTATATCATTTTTACCTAATACAACAAAAAATACCTAAAGCACATATTAAAATAATGAAGATATTAAAATATTTATCTTCAATCGGTTATTGTTGTTAACACTCGTTACTGTAATTAAAGTGAGTGATTATGGCCTAGTCACTTAAAAATGATTTATATCAAACAGGTTACGTTATTTACAGCCTAGGCTGTAAAAATCATTTTTTACACTTTGGATCAATAAAAAAATCGAATCGACGTTGCCGGTGGGTCCTGCCATACGTTCCTTATACTAATACTCGTACAAAAAAACATCTCACCCCGTTTCCCCAACTCACACAACTTGGACATTTTATTCAACCGTCACTAAAAAAACCTTTGGAGGACCCAATTAAAAAATAATAATTTCTGAAAAACTTCGTTGATTTTCATGGATTTTTATTACACCACCTAGAACAGTGATGGCGAACCTTTTTTAGTGTGCGTTAGGGTGGGCCGAAAAAATTACTTTTTGAATTCAATTTAGGGGTACCAAAAAAAAGTTTCCTTATGCCAAAAGTAGTTTGTAAAAAAAAATTTTGCGTACTAGCCCAATTTTTAAGGGTCCCCCTGGGGGCCCAAAATATTTTTTTATATTTTGTTTGGGGTGGCAATAAAAAGTTGCATTATGTTGACAATAATTGTAGAAAAAAAATTAGCGTACTAGCCTAATATTTAGGGGTGCCCCAGGGGCCCAACATTTTTTTTTATATTTTAATTGGGGTAGCCACAAAAAGTTACCTTATGTTAACAATATGTTTACAAAAAAAATGTCCGATATTGGAATTTGATGTCAAAAATTTGGCGGTTTAGGGTTAAAAATGTTTATAAATTTGGAAATGTTTTTTAAAATAAAAGAACTAAAAATATTTATAAGTCAAGCAGACGACTTCTATATAAGGTTCGACAAGTTACCCTTTCAAACGCAAGCGGTGGAAAAGTGTGTAAAGCTTGTAACAGAAGCTGCATTAAAAATTTGCTGTGAGGTAGCAAGAAATGGTTATATAGATGCGCGGACATCTTTACCGTCCTATATGACAACAAGTCTCAATATTATTGTAATAATAAAAAAACTGGGTGGGAGGGAGCGGGTGGCACTCTAGGAGCAACTATCCAATTAATTAATAATAATAATAAAAAAAAATTCTATATTATTTATATGTATGGTATTAAAATTATATTGTTTTGATTTATTTATCATGTATACTGTACCAATATTTATTACAAGACTCTTTTTGTCATTTAACTGAAGTCTTTACTTCTTTTTTTAACTGAAGCATTTACTTCTTTTAAGACTTTATTTATTTCGTTAGTGGCTGTGTTAATTAATTTAGAGTAACGCATAATCTTTTTTAAATTTAATAAAATCAAGCTAAGAGTTGCTAATTGTTTTTATCAAAAGGCGTCTTAATAAAATAATAAAAAAACTATTAGACTGATACAGACATTTGGTTTTTCTATGCAATAATATATGGGGTAACTTTTTGTTGCCATCTCAATTAAAATATAAAAAAAATTTGGGCCCCCAGGGCACCCTTAAATATTGGGCTAGAATGGCTATTTTTTTCTAAACATACTGTTAACACGAGGTTACTTTTTGTGGTTACCCCAATTAAAATATGAAAAAAAAATATATTTTGGGCCTCCGGGGCACCCTTAAATTTTGGGCTAGTACGTTCATTTTTTTTTTCTAGAATTACTGTTAACATAAGGTAACTTTTGTGGTTACCCCAATTAAAATATAAAAAAAAAATATTTTGGGCCTCCGGGGCACCCTTCAATATTCGGCTAGTACGCTCATTTTTTTTTTAAATTACTGTTAACATAAGGTAACTTTTGTAGTTACCCCAATTAAAATATAAAAAAAAAATATTTTGGGCCTCCGGGGCACCCTTAAATATTGGGCTAGTACGCTCATTTTTTTTTCTAGAATTACTGTTAACATAAGGTAACTTTTTGTTCCCACCCCAGTCAAAACATACAAAAAAAATATTTTGGGCACCCGGGGGACCCTTAAATAATAGGCTAGTACGCTACATTTTTTTCTAATCAATTACTTTTAACATAAGGTAACTTTTTATTACTACCCAAAAATAAATATCTCAAATATTTTTTTTTACGTTTTTCGCAAAAATAAATATCTCAAATATTTTTTTTTACGTTTTTCGGCCCACCCTAGTGTGCGTGCCAAAAAACCTTTAAAAAAAATTTCAAAATGTAACGTTTCACATGTAAATTTTTATAAGTGTTATGAAGATGAAAGTATACAAAAACCTTATAAAAAAAGTAAATCATTATTTAGAAATTTTTTTAATTAATTGTTATATTTTAAGAAATAAATTTAGTCTCGTTTTTTTTTATTAGATCATATCTGTACCGTACGATTTGGGCCCCCAGGGCACCCTTAAATATTGGGCTAGAATGGCTATTTTTTTCTAAACATACTGTTAACACGAGGTTACTTTTTGTGGTTACCCCAATTAAAATATGAAAAAAAAATATATTTTGGGCCTCCGGGGCACCCTTAAATTTTGGGCTAGTACGCTCATTTTTTTTTCTAGAATTACTGTTAACATAAGGTAACTTTTGTGGTTACCCCATGGGGGTGCAATTAAAATATAAAAAAAAATATTTTGGGCCTCCGGGGCACCCTTCAATATTCGGCTAGTACGCTCATTTTTTTTTCTAGAATTACTGTTAACATAAGGTAACTTTTGTAGTTACCCCAATTAAAATATAAAAAAAAAATATTTTGGGCCTCCGGGGCACCCTTAAATATTGGGCTAGTACGCTCATTTTTTTTTTCTGGAATTACTGTTAACATAAGGTAACTTTTTGTTCCCACCCCAGTCAAAACATACAAAAAAAATATTTTGGGCCCCCGGGGGACCCTTAAATAATAGGCTAGTACGCTACATTTTTTTCTAATCAATTACTTTTAACATAAGGTAACTTTTTATTACTACCCAAAAATAAATATCTCAAATATTTTTTTTTTACGTTTTTCGGCCCACCCTAGTGTGCGTGCCAAAAAACCTTTAAAAAAAATTTCAAAATGTAACGTTTCACATGTAAATTGTAAGTGTTATGAAGATGAAAGTATACAAAAACCTTATAAAAAAAGTAAATCATTATTTAGAAATTTTTTTAATTAATTGTTATATTTTAAGAAATAAATTTAGCCTCGTTTTTTTTTATTAGATCATATCTGTACCGTACGATTTAGAAGAAATAAAAGATCAAAATCTAACATAGATGCATACTTAAAAATAGATGTTCATAAAAATTGTAAATAGAATTATTTTATTTGGAGCATTAAATTACTAAAAAGGTTCTATGTTTTAAATTTCAAGAAAATGGCATTTTTGTTTTTTATAAAAATAACCCATTTTAATTAAGTCTATATGGTATCAAAATCTAGCTTATTCTTACGTTAAACTTTTTAATAAAACATTCAAGATTATAAATTAAAGCTTTACAAACAAAGAAATTTTATCGTTTTTTCTATTTAACACCTAGATAAAATTCTAGCGATATTCATTAAAAATTGTAAAATTTGTCGCTTATGATTACAAGGCTAACATAGACATTAAATTTTACGGAGTTTAGTTATAAGTTATGTTTTAATTGGAATAAAATACGCAAATTATTAAACTTAAAAATTAGCTTAAGATGAACAAATTTTGTTCTCAAAACGTGCCCAAAAAAATTTAAAACGTGCCACTCATGGCACGCGTGCCATAGGTTCGCCATCCCTGACCTAGAATATTAATAACCCCTTTGAGCAGAAAGGGAAAATGTTCTTAACTTCAAAAAATACGTAACTGTCAATATTAATGAACACTTGATAATTTGTAATAAAATAATTTTCTTTACGTTAGTAACAAAACTAGTTATTTTTATAATAAAAATACTTTTTTGTACGTTTCTCCCTAAATAGGTATTAGCATTGAGTTTTACTCAATGGTATTAGGTTTTAATTTAAATTATTGATTTCTTTCCGCAAGTTAACAAAATTTAGTTGTAAATCTAACTTCTGATATCTGGCAACACTGCTGGAAGTTAGTACGACGTGACGTGAAGTGATTTCGTATATTAGTTGCTTCCAAATATATACATTTTAATTCTTCACAAAATGCTTCCCCTCTTTTGACAACCGAATTGTAGACCTTCCCCTCTTTCAAACGCACCCTAATATATACGTTTAAAATAACTGGTAATACCGGAGGTCAGGGCGCCACGTCAACCTATCGGAAGTCACTGCTTACCAAACACCAATATATATATATATATATATATATATTGGTGTTTGGTAAGCAGTGACTTCCGATAGGTTGACGTGGCGCCCTGACCTCCGGTATTACCAGTTATTTTAAACGTATATATTAGGGTGCGTTTGAAAGAGGGGAAGGTCTACAATTCGGTTGTCAAAAGAGGGGAAGCATTTTGTGAAGAATTAAAATGTATATATTTGGAAGCAACTAATATACGAAATCACTTCCGCATATATATGAAAGAGTTACGGTCACGTCGTACTAACTTCCAGCAGTGTTGCCAGATATCAGAAGTTAGATTTACAACTATATTTTGTTAACTTGCGGAAAGAAATCAATAATTTAAATTAAAACCTAATACCTATTTAGGGAGAAACGTACAAAAAAGTATTTTTATTATAAAAATAACTAGTTTTGTTACTTACGTAAAGAAAATTATTTTATTACAAATTATCAAGTGTTCATTAATATTGACAGTTACGTATTTTTTGAAGTTAAGAACATTTTCCCTTTCTGCTCAAAGGGGTTATTAATATTCTAGGTCAGGGATGACGAACCTATGGCACGCGTGCCATGAGTGGCACGTTTTAAATTTTTTTGGGCACGTTTTGAGAACAAAATTTGTTCATCTTAAGCTAATTTTTAAGTTTAATAATTTGAGTATTTTATTCCAATTAAAACATAACTTATAACTAAACTCCGTAAAATTTAATGTCTATGTTAGCCTTGTAATCATAAGCGACAAATTTTACAATTTTTAATGAATATCGCTAGAATTTTATCTAGGTGTTAAATATAAACAACGATAAAACTTCTTTGTTTGTAAAGCTTTAATTTATAATCTTGAATGTTTTATTAAAAAGTTTAACGTAAAAATAAGCTAGATTTTGATACCATATGTATAGACTTAAATATCTTGAACAATAATGGTTTTAAAAAGAACCATGAATTTTAAAACAAAATGGGTTATAGAACCTTTTTAGTAATTTAATGCTCCAAATAAAATAATTCTATTTACAATTTTTATGAACATCTATTTTTAAGTATGTACGAAGGCGTAGAAGGGACAATTACACCAAATTCATTTTTATTATTTAATTCTGCGTTAGCTAACACAGAATTAAATCCGCCATATTTAATTCTGCGTTAGCTAACACAGAATTAAATCCGCCATATTTAAATCTGCGTTAACTAATACAGAATTAAATCCGCCATATTTAATTCTGCGTTAGCTAACACAGAATTAAATCCGACATATTTAATTCTGCGTTACCTAACACAGAATTAAATGCAATTAATTCCGTGTTAGCTAACCCAGAATTAAATATGGTGGATTTAATTCTGTGTTAGCTAACGCAGAATTAAATATGGCGGATTTAATTCTGTGTTAGCTAACGCAGAATTAAATAGTAAAAATGAATTTAGTGTAATTGTCCCTTCTACGCCTTCGTAAGTATGCATCTATGTTAGATTTTGATCTTTTATTTCTTCTAAATCGTACGGTACAGATATGATCTAATAAAAAAACGAGACTAAATTTATTTCTTAAAATATAACAATTAATTAAAAAAAATTCTAAATAATGATTTACTTTTTTTATAATGTTTTTGTATACTTTCATCTTCATAACACTTATAAAAATTTACATGTGGCACGTTACATTTTGAAATTTTTTTAAAAGTTTTTTGGCACGGGCCGAAAAACGTAAAAAAAAAATATTTGAGATATTTATTTTTGGGTAGTAATAAAAAGTTACCTTATGTTAAAAGTAATTGATTAGAAAGAAATGTAGCGTACTAGCCTATTATTTAAGGGTCCCCCGGGGGCCCAAAATATTTTTTTTGTATGTTTTGACTGGGGTGGGAACAAAAAGTTACCTTATGTTAACAGTAATTCTAGAAAAAAAAATGAGCGTACTAGCCCAATATTTAAGGGTGCCCCGGAGGCCCAAAATATTTTTTTTTTTATATTTTAATTGGGGTAACCACAAAAGTTACCTTATGTTAACAGTAATTCTAGAAAAAAAAATGAGCGTACTAGCCCAAAATTTAAGGGTGCCCGGAGGCCCAAAATATATATTTTTTTCATATTTTAATTGGGGTAACCACAAAAAGTAACAGTATGTTTAGAAAAAAATAGCCATTCTAGCCCAATATTTAAGGGTGCCCTGGGGGCCCAAATTTTTTTATTTATATTTTAATTGAGATGGCCATATATTATTGCATAGAAAAACCAAATGTCTGTATTAGTCTAATAGTTTTTTTTATTATTTTATTAAGACGCCTTTTGATAAAAACAATTAGCAACTCTTAGCTTGATTTTATTACATTTAAAAAAGATTATGCGTTACTCTAAATTAATGAACACAGCCACTAACGAAATAAATAAAGTCTTAAAAGAAGTAAATGCTTCAGTTAAAAAAAGAAGTAAAGACTTCAGTTAAATGCCAAAAAAAGTCTTGTAATAAATATTGGTACAGTATACATGATAAATAAATCAAAACAATATAATTTTAATACCATACATATAAATTTTGTTTAGATTTTTTTTATTATTATTATTAATTAATTGGATAGTTGCTCCTAGAGTGCCACCCGCTCCCTCCCACCCAGTTTTTTTTAATATTACATAATATTGAGACTTGTTGTCATATAGGCCGGTAAAGATGTCCGCGCATCTATATAACCATTTCTTGCTACCTCACAGCAAATTTTTAATGCAGCTTCTGTTACAAGCTTTACACACTTTTCCACCGCTTGCGTTTGAAAGGGTAACTTGTCGAACCTTATATAGAAGTCGTCTGCATGACTTATAAATATTTTTAGTTCTTTTATTTTAAAAAACATTTCCAAATTTATAAACATTTTTAACCCTAAACCGCCAAATTTTTGACATCAAATTCTAATATCGGACATTTTTTTTGTACACATATTGTTAACATAAGGTAACTTTTTGTGGCTACCCCAATTAAAATATAAAAAAAAAATGTTGGGCCCCCGGGGCACCCCTAAATATTGGGCTAGTACGCTAATTTTTTTTTTACAATTATTGTCAACATAATGCAACTTTTTATTGCCACCCCAAACAAAATATAAAAAAATAATATTTTGGGCCCCCAGGGGGACCCTTAAAAATTGGGCTAGTTTTTTTTTACAAACTACTTTTGGCATAAGGAAACTTTTTTTTGGTACCCCTAAATTGAATTCAAAAAGTAACTTTTTCGGCCCACCCTAACGCACACTAAAAAAGGTTCATCACTGTTCTAGGTGGTGTAATTCCCAATAAAAATCCATGAAAATCAACGAAGTTTTTCAGAAATTATTATTTTTTAATTGGGTCCTCCAAAGAATTTTTTAGTGACGGTTGAATAAAATGTCCAAGTTTTGTGAGTTGGGGAAACGGGGTGAGATGTTTTTTTGTACGAGTATTAGTATAAGGAACGTATGGCAGGCCCCACCGGCAACGTCGATTCGATTTTTTTATTGATCCAAAGTAGAAAAAATGATTTTTACAGCCTAGGCTGTAAATAACGTAACCTGATATAAATCATTTTTAAGTGACTAGGTCATAATCACTCACTTTATTTACAGTAACGAGTGTTAACAACAATAACCGATTGAAGATAAATATTTTAATATCTTCATTATTTTAATATAAAGTACAGTGCTTTAGGTATTTTTTGTTGTATAAGGTAAAAATTATATAATTGGTTTTATTTTACACTTTTGTTTAAAAAAAATATAACTGCATATTAAACTACCTACTTAAATTTCATAGTTCATTTGTCCTTTTTCCATACCGTACCATAATACGTTCAAAAAAGATAATTTTGGTACAATAATTTCACATTCAAAATCGGGCAACACAGCAGCAGGGAAAATATGGAAAATAAAATTGTAAATAAATTTTTCGACGCGGACGACAATAATTGTATTGTATTGTATTATACCTTCTAGGAAATATTTTGATTAATATAATATTAATAATATTTCATCAATATTAAATAAAATAATTATTCTCAGCTGTTTAGAAAATACAAACTTAATTACGGAATACAACCTTTATTTGTTATAATATTAATTTGTTATAACTAATATTATTTTTGTTATACAAAATGAATAAAGGAAAAAAGCAGTGATTCAAAGCCAAAGGCGGCAGATCTTAAATGTCTCGCAGCGTCTCAGCGCTATGAGATATTAATATCACTCTACTAATTAAAGGAATGAGAATAAAGATTTGGCAACGCCGATTTAACAAGAGAGAGTTAGGTATAGCGTGAACTGCAGGCACAACAAAGATAGTTATATTGTCATGCCCACGCGGAAGTCAAATCGTACAGTTTGTTAAATATTTGTAGCGACAACAGCGCCAGCGGTATATACCCGAACTAAAGAAAAGTTTTGTAGGTATATATGGCACGCACTGACTTCCAACCTAAAATTTGAAATAACGCTTTTTTCGACCTCTAGATGACATTGCGCTAAAAAAATGCACTTTTCGTAGTGACTTCCGAAATCGGAAGTCACATCGTTATATATGAAGTCACAACGTCTAGTGAGTATCTATTTTGGAAGTCACTTGGTACTATTTATCAATATATATATATATATATATATATATATATATATATATATATATATATATATATATATATATATATATGGTATACTATTGCCATTTTAATTCTATGACGTCCAAGGTACGTCGGAAATGGGATACCCAATATACTATACCCAATTTAATTTCAGGACGTCCCATGGACGTCCAAGGTACGTCAGAAATGGGATATCCTAAAGTGGCCCGGACAGACCCAATCAGGATGTCCTTGGGAGGTCGTGTGCTATTTGGGAAGGAGGAAAACAAATAATAGAATGGCGAGTGGATGCAACTGTAACCGATATTTGTACGTAGGTATCACAAATTAAAGTATCCATATAATTTTACCAACATTTTTGGTGAAGTCTGCTGCAATCCATTTAAAGGCCATAAGTCGTTAATTTATTCCTCTTGATAGACATTATACACATAAGAAAATTTTCCGGTTTATATAACTTTTTAGAGGTAAAAAATAGTAAATAGGTTTTTTAGGTGATTGTAAAAGTTAAGAATATGATTTCTTCAGTTTAATTATATGCAGTTAGGTTTAATTCAAATTTAGGATTTAATACCTGTTTTATTTTGTTTAAATAAAAAGTTTATGAAAAGTATGTCTTTTAGTCATTTAATTAATTTTTTGTACATTTGATTATGTTTTCTTAATTTAAAAAATAAATAAATGGGTAGCTAATTTTCGACGCCACTGTATGTGGTTTTTATATTTTATATTTTTATTTAGAATGAATTAGAAGTCAATTCAAGGCTGTCAAGTTATTTTAAAGATGTAATACGCTTTTTCGAAATATATGGTTATAATATGGATATAGTCACAGGTGGACATATACATCCACAGCCCAGCTAAAAGAAAAATACATAATAATTTTATTCATGATTATTGGAGACCAATAAGTGCCTGTGATGATAAGCATAAATTGGTTTAAATCGACTCACTCAAACATAGCCTTTTTAAACCATGAAATGGCTGAAAATAGTGATTTTTCGAAAACATGGATTTTTATTATATTTTTTTGAACTCTTAGCCAATATTATTTGAAAATGTTTTCATTGCTTTTATATAGAGTAAGATCTATGGTAACAAACTACATTAAAAAAATTTTGCTGGCAAGCCAAAAAATTGCATTTAAAAAAAAATCCCAAAGATTATTTAGGGCATCAATAACTAAATGTGTCCTATATGCTTTAAAAGAGAAATATTTTCTTAACAATTAACAGTTTGTTTAATGTCGATAGCTTTATTAGCAAAAAAAGTACAATTTTTTTAAGCTAGGTCTGCATAGTAACTTTTGCGTAGCCCTGTATAAATAGGTGATAGGGGGAGAAAAGAAAAGGGGAGTTTTTTTCACTTCTTGGGTCCATGTCTATTTACAGTTAAAAAAGAAATAAAATTAGAGTATATGAGGTGCACTCATTGGTGGCTAATAAATGGAATTACCCATAGGCACACCATAACTTTTACATTTTCCCTATTGAGACCGATAGAAAATAACTTAATATAATATAAATAATATGTATTATATACACTCAAGGCTACGCGGACGACCTCGTCATCGTCGTAGCCGGAAGGGTACCAAACACTATTCAAGAGATCATGCAAAGAGCTCTTAATAAGGTCGAAAGGTTGTGCAACGATCACGGACTATCCGTCAATCCAGATAAGATAGAAGTAGTACCATTCACCAACCGAAGAAACATGAACCTTGAGGGGCTCACGCTCTTGGGATCAAGACTGACCCCATCCAAATCAGTCAAGTATGTAGGAGTCATCATTGACTCCAGGCTGACCTGGAAGGAACATGTCAACAGGGTCGTCCAGAGGGCCACTCATAGCCTATGGGCATGCAGAAGGACCATTGGACGCACCTGGGGCTTACAACCCCACATAGCGCACTGGCTTTACACAACAGTCATAAGGCCAATGATCACATACGGCAGCCTTGTTTGGTGGAATGCGTTAAGCAAGCCCACCTACAGGAAGAAGATGGACAAGCTCCAACGATTTGCCTGCATGGGCATAATTGGAGCTTTTAGAACCACTCCAACATTAGCAATGGAGGCCATACTGGGACTGGCGCCTCTACATCTCTTTGTGGAGGCACGGGCTCGGGAGGCCTCGGTCAGACTCAATGATTGGGGACAGTGGACTCACGGGGGGGAAACTCAGGACATGCAAAGAGGCAAAAAGATTCCTGAAGTGCTGCCCTTCAAATCAATCAATCAACGGTTCCAAAAAAAAATATTTCTGTCCGGTTCGGACCAATCTTTTCGGTCCGTACGGTTTTTTCGGTTCCAATATTTTTTACCAAATAAGTAAAATTATAAAATGGAAAAATTATTTTTTTGTAATTTCTTTTTCGCATGTAATTAAATTACTTTGTCTATTTTTTTTCAAATCAGGTTCTTCAATTTTAGGCTCTTCATTCTCTTTTTTTTACTTTTATTCTCGATCGGCTTGCTAACTTTAACTTTTTCTTCTGATCTTGCGAATGAAAAACTGGAAAATTCATATTTAAAATAAGTTTTTCTCCAAAAATTCTGTTGGTTAACCAAGAATTCTCACAAACCAGAATTCTCACAAATAATTGTTCCTCTAAATTTTTTCTTTTATGTTTGATCTTGTTGTGGGAAGTAAAAATTTGTGATCAGAAAACAGCCTTTTAACCGAGGGGCAAACCACTGATTTTTTTAATTAAAAATCCTTAAATGAATCCTCTAGTATCAAAACCCCTTAAATCCGTTTTGATAAAAATGAGATACATGATTGAAATATTCATACGCATATTCATATGCATACATATCAATGTGTGCATAGAAATGGTTGCAAAAGCCATAATATTTATAAAAAATGTGGCTTTTTCAACCATTTGAATGCACAAATTGATAGGTACCTAGTATTTTTTTAATGCATGGTTCTCATTTTTCATCAAAACGGATTTAAGGGGTTTTGATAATAGGGGATTTAAATGATGTTAAAATAAGCGTAACTTTATTCTGCTTAATGCAGTGTAACTGTTAATAGATTTTTTTTATTATGTATGGCATAAGAGTCTTATCCCATAACATGAAATCATTCGAATAAGAATAAAATCGTCACACACGTCGGGCCAGTGCATCGTTACCCGTAGCGGTGATACCGATACCGATACGGCTGATAAATTTAAAAAAACTATGTGACACAAACTAATTATATACATATAGGTATTTAAGTAATAAAAGTTAATAATTAAACTTAACATTTTTAGATGAAAGATAACAGGTGACAGCTGGCAGGTGACAGATGACAGGTAACAGATAAAAGGTAGCAGGTGACAGATGACAGGTAGCAGATGAAAGGTGACAGATAACAGGTGACAGATGACAGGTAACAGATAAAAGGTAGCAGATGAAAGGTGACAGATAACAGGTGACATATGACAGGTGTCAAATGACAGGTTTCAGATAACAGATGACAGATAGCAGGTGTCAGGTGACAGATGTCAGATAACAGGTGACAGCTGACAGGTAACAGATAAAAGGTAGCAGATGAAAGGTGACAGATAACAGATGTCAGATAACAGGTGACAGATGACAGGTAACAGATAAAAGTTAGCAGATGAAAGGTGACAGGTGTCAGATAACAGGTGACAAGTGACAGATGACAGATGGCAAGTAACAGATAAAAGGTCGAGGGGTAAACCACTGATTTTTAAAATTAAAAATCGCTTTCGAATTTAGGCCAAGGATAACAATAACAAGGGTAGCGGTATAATATGAATATGACGAGGTTGTAATAATGAGAAGAAATAAATACATAAAGAACCTGAGCGTATATTTAAATTACTAAGAAAATTAACATAATTTACTTCATGGCGCAGTCGGTAGGATATTTTGTATTTTGTACAGTGTTGCCTAGTATTATATAGTATATATATGACATCTTTCTTTTTTAAATAAAGTTATTTTAATTTTCATTTACAATAATTATTTATAAAACATTTACAATTGGTATTTATACAGCAGGAACGCTAACAATACTTGTGCTAGAGTGTATAATTTATAGATTTATAGTCCGTGCTCAAATATTTTTTTGCAAAAAATTTTATAGATTTTTTTAACGAAACAAAATATTTTTTTTATAATTTTTGCAAAAAGAAATTAAGAATAAAACCGTTTTAAATTTAAAGGGTTCGAGTTCGGTTTCTAGAGTTACGTTTAAAAATAATTTAGGTTCGGTTACGGTTCCGGTCCACAAATTAATCGATGTGGCTCCCGTCCCGAGGCGGGACTTAACTTCGATCCCGACAGACGTCACACACTGTAAATCCGTTTTTATTCCCCGAGCTTTTATAATTGGTGTCAAGCTGGATGGCTTAGATGGTAGGGCGGTCGCTTGGCATGCGAGAGGTACCGGGTTCGATTCTACTAGAAGTTGTCAAACTTTTTTTATTTTTTTTATTTTATAAATTTGTTGTTTCTTTGTTAAAAAGTGTTTTATTTTTATCGTAAACTAAATTTGCCCATTTTAGTTGGGTTTTTTGCTCAATGGGACGGGGGGGGGCCCAATGGGGCGGGGTCGGTTGGGTTGTGTTGTTGAGTTTGGGTTGGTTTGGTTTTATGACGTAACTAACGTGCCCTTAACATACATGTATACAGGTACAATTTATTATTATTATTATTTTATTATAACATAACAAATCTTAAAATTATGACGTCAATCGGGACTGAACTTAAGTCCCGCCTCGGGACGGGAGCCACAGCGCAAATTAATACCGGTTCCGGTCCGGTTTTCTGTCCAAAAACGATCCGGTCCGGGTCCCTGATTGTTATACTTTTTCATTCCATAAAAAGTCGACATCTTTTGCATTTCTGTATTTCTACAATATCAATATACCAATTGGTAAAGATTAAGTTATTTTATTAACGCACGACTATTTGTTTGTGCAGCGTAATAGGTATACTTCAGTAGTCAGCATCCGACGCGTCGCACAGTGGGCTAGAGAGCCAATTTAACACGCAGAAATTATTTGCAAATAATTAACCATGGTTAAGTAATTCTTAGTTAATGTTTATTTTTTTGCTCTTATTGATGAAATTTAAAAAAAAAATACTTTTTACTACCAATAGAAAAACAAATCCACAATATATTATTTTAACAACATAAGTATATTTGTGTGATGGCAAAATTAAGATCTATAGTTTTAATGAGTAAATTACAAAAATATAACTGAACATTTATAAAATAAAACCTAATTGTTACGTATGACAGTATTTTATACAATAATATTACTTTTGAACTTTCAGCGTTTTTCTATATTTTTTGAAAAAAATTAAATTTTTGAATTAAGTTTTTTCCTAGATACATTTATTTTTATAAATGCATAGTCTACTAAGTAATTTAAAACGAACTTTCTATTAAAATGCTTCAAACAAGAAATATTTGTGGCGCCTAAAAACACTTAACACAGAGTGTGAGATTTTTTAAAACCTTAGTATTGTTCATACATACAAAAATATGCAGCGCTTTCTTTATTGACGTAGGGACAGTACAATAATTATAAAAATTTACCATTATTTGTTGCAGCCATAACGCATGACAGTATTAAATACAATGATGGTCAAAAATTAAAAATAAATTAGGAATTAACCCACTAAGCAAGAAACGTTTAAATAACGTTGGTCAACGTTAGCAGAGAGTATCAAAATGAACGTTACTTTGTATTGTTATACTGACGTTCATACAATTCAGTAAATTAATGGTGTTTTCGAACACATTGCCAGTGTGTTGTGTCAACGTTGATAATATAACGTTTTTTCGGAAACGTTGAGTAACTGTTAATATATTATATAGTGTAGTGGTACAGCAATGTTATCCATTGCTGCGTTAGGAGAACGAATTAATTACAACGTTAAATCTTGTGCCATTAAGGCAACGTTAAATGTTATACGTACGTGAACGTTTCATATGACTACGTTAAGATAACAACACAGAATTTCTGTGACAGAACATAACCTCAAAGCGCAGTCTATCGTTAGCGTGCATAATAGATGCAGTGCAATTTTTACTAAAATAATTAATGGGAAGTTCAATCAGTGTTATTCGTTTTTACGTTTCAAATCTAGATGTGGAAATTTTGGTAGGTAAGTGCCTAAATATGTATATATTAAAAACTATTGTAAACACTTTGCCTCTGTGGTTTGCCGGCTCGTGCAGTAACAAAATGGCGATGGCGTCTCAATCTCAATTAATTTGCTTTAACATAAATTGTAGTGTTAATAATTATCTTTATATTATATATCTTTATATTCGAATTCTTTAATTATAAGGTTCATTCAAAGATAATTATTAACACTACAATTTATGTTAAAGCAAATTAATTGAGATTGCAAATTATAATTTGATATTTATAGTCATATACCTATATTTACAAAAATTTATATTCCAGCGATTTTAAATATTTAATTCTTTATTTTTAACGGGGTTAGGTACTTTTTCATAAAAAAATAGTTTAAAACAATTAAATAGGTACCTGTTTAACCTTATTATTTTGGGTAATATTTTCTTATCAGTGGTACCTACTATGCAAAGCACCTTTACTTAATTTGTTTTAACTTGCATCAAGTCTGAAATTGCTATGTTTAGTTTTAGATCTCAGCTTATTATCGTTACCAGGAAGGAGTTACCCAGATAGCACAAGTACGTTCGTAGGACGTTCGTAGGACTTCCACCCAGGACAACCCGAACGTCCTCAGGATGTCCGGGGTCTGCAAAAGTACGTTCGTAGTACGTCCACAGACTTCCGAAATAGACTGTTTCAGATGTCCTCAGGACGTCCGTATTTGACCGTCCACAGACTTCCGAAATAGGATGTCCTCAGGACGTCCGTATTTGACCCCAAGCTGTCCAATTCGGGACATAGTAGGACCGAATTAGGACATACACAGAAAAAAATATCGTACCTGATATTAATGTCCTACGATCATTAAGTGCAAAATCATTACGATAATGTCCTTTTCATAGTATTAATGCAATCAAGTAATTATGATAATGCTTAAAAAATATGAGTTAATGTATTATTGGATTGTCACAATGTCTGCCTGGTCATTATCCTAGTGCAAGAATTTTATTATTTTTTAGCCAAAATACATTAAGACAATGATATTTTACATTAATACGATGATTATTTACATTAAATCAATAACCTAGAGTACATTAGTTAATCATTGCTCAGTGATAAAATTAATGTCAAGGCTTAATAGATTAATACTCTAAATGGTATAATTTAATAATCTAAAATTATTACATTAATGCCTATATAGACATCAACTTATGTACCCTAGCATGAATATAATGCCCTAACATATTAAATAATACAACAAATCATAACTTTATCGCCAAATACGTTGAGCCAATGTCTAAATACATTAATATTAGGCCCTGTTGTTTCCCACCACCTAAAAATGCAAGTAAGAAAACAATTTAACAACAGTTTAGTATTCCTGTTAATCCTGTTGCGACGTGCTTGCCCGCCCATCCCGATTGTTGTGCGTTTAGGTTTATTATTATATGAAATATAAAAAAGTGCAAGTATTTTTCACCTTTATTTCCCAGAAGAATGTGTCATGGTCTGGTCAATTATTGAAACCTACTTTTTTAAAATGAAGCATTCTAATACAGTATCCAAAATCTATGTGACTTTTAGAATGTAAGTAAGACAATGTTAAAAAGTTAAGGTTTATTTATGTTTCATAATTTTTTTGTAATAAATATAAGGATTTTAAATTACCAAGGGTTTTTATTATTTTTTTATATTAATCTTTAGTTTCATAATATTTACAAAAAGGACTAGAAATATGTAAAGTTCCAGTTCCAGTTTTGCGGTGACCCGGACATAAACCCTGTAGAAAATGTTTGGGAACTTCTGTAAAGGGAACTGGCTAAAGAGAACATCACCACATAAGTAATATTAATAGTAATAATTATTAATATATTTTTTTACATATTTCTAGCTCTTTTTGTTAACTGATCAACAAAAAAATTGATTTAATGTTAAAACTTAAGGTAAGTGTAATAATTTATATATATATATATATATATATACAGGGTATCTCAAAAGTCAAGGACAGCAGAAAAGGGGTGGATAGAGGATGGGATTCTAAGTCGAATGGTCTTTGCCGTTTTTCAATCGACTTAAAATTCCATCCTCTATCCACCCCTTTTCTGCTGTCCTTGACTTTTGACTCAAAAGTTTTGAGATACCCTGTATATATATATATATCGATCCATTCCGGTATACCAATATCGATATATCGATATTTTTCCATCCCTTAATTCAGTCCTACTATTAATGCTTCTTTGCATTATGATAATTAATGTATATTAGGTGATTGGGATAATGTTCTTTAATTGTTAATTGATTAAAAATTTATTAATTGGTTGATGTTTACTGGGCATAGAATTAATGTACTAGGACATTAATCCATTAATATCAGTACTTTTATTTGAGATCTTCCTGATTAAAATCAATGTCCGCCAAGCATTAATATTACGTCCTTGTACATTGAGTAATACTTTAAAAGCATTGTGGTAATGATTTTGAGCATCGGAGCAAAATTAATGTAAAAAATCATTGCGTTAATGTTTTTTTTTATTAATATTACGTACGTTTTTCGTTGTGTGTAGTTTTATTATAATAGGGAAATGTAATACAGTGTTAACAAGTGTTTTGTTAATATATATATATATATATATATATATATATATATATATATATATATACAGGGTGTCCGGGAAAAGGAGGTCAATCCGTTAACCATATATTCCTTAAGTTAAAACAATAAACCTTTCATAATACTATTTTTATTTATTTCTCCATTGAATTTCACATACCTTCATATCTCTAAATTATTTAAAAATATCAAGTGAAAACTTAAATTTTGTAGGGGTTTTTCCATATAATAAAAGTTGTTTTCACTTATATCATATATTTAAATACACAGAAATTTAACTAAACCAGTGTTGCCAACCTTTGAGAATCAAATTTCCCACAAAGAGGGTAAAAATTTCCCTTTTTTACGAAAATTTTCCCACGAATTTTAAAAATGATAAAGTTTATTTTGGCATGGGTATTTTTTGTTTTTAAGAAGAAAAATACAATATTTTGAGAAACGGAGAAATTTTAATTAAAAAAATGATAATTTTTTTTAAATCATTCATTTGATGAACTAGACATTACGAATTGCGTTTGTAAATTAAAACTAGTTTAATCTAACACTTTTTGTTTTATACAGCTTATAAAATAATACTTCACCAGCTTTTACAAAAATACTACACAGAAACACAGGCCCACTTATTGCTACAAATCGCACGGATAATTCTGTAAATCCCCGAGTATATTTCAAATTGTAAGCAGGGTTGCCGTTTTGCCAGTAATTGAATGTGAACCAGGAATTTACCAGTAAAAAACTTGAAAGTTGGAACGAACATTTTTATGGCGTGATTCAACTTAGATCATTCAAGTGTGATGCGGAGTATATACACTGTATTTATAAATACCCTGCTAAAAAAATAAAATTAAAAATTTACTGCATTGTATGGAAACCAAAAGTATTCTGCCAGGAATAGGTACAACGTAAATTTTTTGCCAGTAATTTCCAGTAATAGATTTTAGTTAATCCAGGAATTTAGCATTGGCCTTCCGGTAACGCTGATTGTAAGAAAAACTTGAAGCGAGCATAGAGCAGGAAAGCTATGTACGCAAGTTTGTGACGATTCACATAGAGCGTATGGCCAGGATGTATCCCCATCATCAGTGACGTCACTATTAGGCCGCTGGTTTGTTGACTTTGGCTGTCCACAAACTTGATATGTTTGCTGTTATTTTTAAAAGAAAAAGTAGTACCTATTATAGGTATAATACTACTATAGTAAACATTTTTTCGGTAATTTTTTTTCATGAATGTTGATTGGACTTTTCTTTTCTAGTTGTTTTAGTTGAAAATTGATTGGACTTTACAATTTCCCACGAATATAGGATTTTATGTTAAAATTTCACTTTTCCCTTTGGCACTTAAAATTTCCCACGAATCGGGAAATTTCCCACGAGTTGGCAACACTGAACTAAACAGGGAGCTAACTAAAAACAGCACACGCTGTTTTATGAACAATGCCAACATGGCGGATTTCAGACTGCCAACTTAAAGTCACTAAACTGGTTACTTCCAATACCAACTGTTTATTTGGCGGTAAATTTGAAATAAACTCTTACAATTGATTGCATTAAAAATATTATAGGACAAATTAAATAATTTAAATGTTAAAGTGGAGAAATTTCTCCAATGGTATTTTTAATTCGTATTATACATTTCTCATATAATATTATTAATTCAAATTATTAATTTGGCCAATGTGATATTTTTTATTCAACAAATTAAAAATATAATATACCTAATATATATAATATAATTAAAAATAATTTTTTAAAATTTGTAATGATATTTTTAATGCAATGAATTAATTAATTTTACTAGATATTTTTAAATAAGTTAGAGATATGGAAAATTGCAATTGCTAAAAATACTTGACAACTAAAGACACAATTCCACTTAAGTGGATAAAGGGTCTATCTATAGACATATAAGTGAAAAAAAATTGACAACTTTTTTTTAAAATCTTTTATCGTGCTTGATTAAGGAGTATTTTTAATAAAAAACAAGGTGTAATTTTTTTTCACTTAGACCCGGGTCGCGACCAGAAAACCGATGGACGTCCTGAGGCCTAGGCCTATGGACGTCCTAAGGCCTAGGCCGATGGACATCCTGAGTACGTCCATCGGTTTTTTGCCTGCGACAATAGTTGAAGATACAAATTGATATATCACCTTTTATAAAGGCCTTTATAAAGGGTGATATATCAACTTGTATCTTCAACTATTGTCGCAGGCAAAAAACCGATGGACGTACTCAGGATGTCCATCGGCCTAGGCCTTAGGACGTCCATAGGCCTAGGCCTCAGGACGTCCATCGGTTTTCTGGTCGCGACCGTCTGTAAAGGATTTAAACCGGATGTCCTCAGGACATCTTGTGCTATCTGGGTAGTTTAAGCCAAAATTAACATACATTTTTTATCCAAAAGCAACAAAGGCATGGGCAAGGGCAAGGACAAAAACAAGTGCAACAACAACAAAGTCATTCAACAGCAGGTGTGTACCTATATATAATATAAGCTTATATTAGCTAGCTAATATATATTAATATATTTAAGCTAATATATATTATATTTAAGCTAATATATATTATACTTAGTTAAATGTAATTGAATTGTTTAATAAGGTGGATGTAGCCACTGGCTACTAGCCAGCATTTAATGTAATGTAACTTAATGCAGGCGTGTTGGTGTTTTTATACCAATATTGGCATTATTTTTATTTCACTGCGTCCGACGTTTATTATCAAAATTAAGATTGCGATTAAACGCATCTATACTTCTGTCAATGGTTACGAACGCCTGACAGTGAAAATCCGGGACAATTTTATTGGACTAAAAAGGCACTATTTTCAAAAAGATTTACTATCCTAGGTTAGGTTTGTCAGGAGCAACCTCGTAAATATATGTAAATGCGCCAAACCTAGGTTGGTGGCAGCTGCCACCTTTCGCCCTCGACATCAGCGATTTTGACCAAACTTAATCGCTGATGTCGAGGGCGACAGGTGGCAGCTGTTCAGTTGTATAATACAACTTGTATTATACAACTTGTATATTTGTATATATACGAGGTATATACCGGACATATTGACATTTTTAATTTTAATTTAGATTTGTTTATTTCTGTTAGGTATACCTCGTGGCGCCTTTTGCCTCAATAGCTTTGTTAAAGTATTAATTCAGAAATATTTAAGTTAACAGAAATAAACAAATCTAAACTAAAATTAAAAATGTCAATATATATGTCCGCAAGAACAATTATTTTAGAGTCATGGATCTAAAATTATTGTTTTTGTCAGCTTAAGCTAAATTTCTTTTTTTTTGCAGGTGGTGTTGAAACTAGCTATCCGGAAGAATCTGCTATGGAGTGGTTTCGTCAAGGCCATCAACGGGTTTTGAAAAAATTATAAAAGAAGTTTTTTACAAATAATGTCGAAAGAAGTAAATATAACAAGTTCTTTTTAAATCTATATCTTTGTTTGTCTTTCCCGCCAAGAATTGGCATTTAGAGCTGCGTTAATAAAACAATTAATTTCAACGTTTTATTAACGTTCATTTAAAAACAGTAAATTAACGTTTAACTTTAACGTTACGCCAACGCATCAGTTAATAGCACCTGTACGGCATGGTTTAACGTTGTTTCAACGTTGACGTTGCAATGTAACATTTAAACGTTCATGAGGCGGACATTAACCGTTGTTGTAATGTTTAAGTGACGTTAATGTTACCCCCCAGTTAACGTTACAGCGTTACTGTTAACATCGCTGCAACGTTCGCCCAACAGTATTTTGCTTAGTGGGAACATTGTAAGAGAAGCAAAACCTTCACGTGCAATTTTCCAACACAGCAAGTAATTATAATTCTTAAACTTTGACTGGTTACCTGATAAAAATTCAACATATTTAAAGGTAATATAACATTATTTGATTTGCTACAGATATTAAAGAATTCAAAATTCACTAAATTTTGTCGAAATAAAACACTTACTCATATTAAATTTTCGCGCGCTGGAAGCCCTCTCTAGCCTACCGCGGTGGTGGCAAAAATTATTAATATTTACTAATATATAGTTACCAGTAATTAATTTAATATTATTTATTGTTATTAGTAGCTTTTTAATTGATGGTTTCCATCACCAACATATGACAATATTAACAATATTTAATACAATGATATTTCTTCTGGGCTTTCAGCGTTTTTCTATATTTTTAAAATAAATTGAATTAAGTTTTTTCCAAGATACATCTATTTTTTTAAATGCGTAGTCTACTAAGTAATTTAAAACTAATTTTATATTGAAATGCTTCAAACTAAAACACTTTTTACAAAGCTCCGTATGAGTTAGGGTAATGTATTAACTGAAAAAAATAAACAAACAATATTTGTTGCGCCTACTAGCACTTGAATTAAGATTTATTTGAAAGACAGAACGGTAAGCTATTATATTATAAAAAACCTAAACACAGAGTGTGACAGTGCGTGACATTTTTTAAAACTTTAATTATGTCCATACATTTATTAAAAGTATGCAGCGGTTACTTTATTAAGGTGGTGACACTACAATAATAATAAAAACCATAATCATTATTCGTTCCAGCCATAACGTATTACAGTATTTAATGCAATTATATTTAAAAAGTAAGAATAAATTAATAATAAACATTGTAAGAGAAGCAATACCTTTACGCGCAATTTATCAACACGAAGCAAGTAATTATAATTCCTAAACTTTGACTGGTTACCTTATAAAAATTCAACAGATTTGAAGGTGATTTAAAGATGTTTCATTATCTATAGATATTAAAGAATTCAAAATTCCCTAAATTTGGTCGAAATAAAACACTTACTTATTTTGAATTTCTTCGCGCTGGAAGCGCGCTCTAGCCTACTGTGCGTCGGTTGCTAACTACTGAAGTATACTTATATGTTGTGTATGTATAATATACATATTGTGTTTTGTAGTGTTTTCGTCAGCCTTTTTCTGACACACTTTTTTGGCTAGTTGAGGTATAAAGTTTTCTTTAGCCAATTTATATGATGGTACATCATCATACTCTTTATATTTTAGGGAAGGTTTCACCTCTCTCTTAGTATTCAATATATGTATGGGGGCGTCGTCCCAATAAACATTTGGACGCCTAGGGCGACCATCATTTGTACCTAAATGGAGCGAACAAATTTGGGTCGTCAATTTTTTTCTATAATTTCCTTCGATGCTGATCATGGCGCGCAGTGCAGGAATCTCACACTTTCTGCCCTTGTAGTGTAATATACTATTGGTAAAAATTAATAATTTTTAGGGGTGTGCGAATTATTCGAACTTACGAATTATTCGTTCCGAATCGAATATTAATATTTGATTCGGAGCTCGAATCGAATTATTCGAAAGTTTCCGAAAAATTTCGAATAATTCGAAAATTTTCGATTAATTCGAATTTTTTTCAAATAATTCGAAATGTTTTCGAATTATTCGTAAACTATTATAAAATTATTATTAGCGAATTTTCGACTATTTTGAATTTAGGGTTTCTTATGTTCAATATTCAAATATGAATTTAACAGTCAATATACATTTTATTCAAACCATGAAATACTTATATATATATATATATATATATATATATATATATATATATATATATATATATATATATATATATATATATAGTTATAACTATAGTTACACAAATAGAACAATAAGTATAGTTTTTTTTATGAGAATGAAATAACAGAAATTATATCGTAGCAAATACAGTATTTTATGCAAAAATACTAAATACGATACTGAAACATTACATGAGCAGCTCATGATGAGCTCATATATGAGCTCATAGCACTAGTAACCTTTTTCTTATAGATTTTTTTTTCTGGGTACCTAATTGATTTTTTAACGAAAAGTATATTATTCGTAAGTAGAATATTTCGATACACGATTTAAAGGAATTAAAATGGAAGCAATTGAAAATCCAGAGATATTTCATTAATTCGCGAATTATTTTAAAATTTTCGAGTTATTCGAAATTTTTCGAATTATTCGATTGTTTTCGAATTATTCGTAGAATTTCGAATAATTCGAAAATTCAAATTATTCGATTCGAACGATATTCGCACACCACTATTAATTATTGATAACCTCAAATTTGAAGTTTGTGTCAAAAGTCGCAAATACACTAAACAAAGTAACTTTGTCGCTCGGCGAGCGACAAAGTAAAAAAACGCTCGCTCCTCGGAAAAGTGCAACTTTGCGCTTTCTTTTGGAAGCGCAAATTTGTACTTTTCGCTTGGTTGTAGAAAAAAAATGTTTCTTACTAAATTACGACATAATTACTTTAAAATTTATTTATAGTCAAAGTTGAGTTCATTCGATTTTAGCTACGGCAACGGGATGTCAAAAGTTGTGGTTTTACTTCAGTAACAACCCTGCAAAATCTTAAATTAAAAAAAATATATATTTGGTGTCTCCGGAAGTGGATTGAAAATTCTAATTATAATTAATCTGAATGATACCAAATTAGTGTACTTAGTTTAAGTAAGGATTAAAGGCTCCTAGGGGACCACTGTAATGTCATATAAAAAAATACATAAAAATAATAATGCCCTAACGAGTGCGCAATCAAATTAATAATGTTGTAAAAAATGAGCAAATTTACATAAAACCTTTTTAGAGTATTTTTTCAAACTCTACGCTTATATTTTACAGCGGTCCCCTAGCAGCCTTATTTATAGATATTATACTAGGTAGGTACACCTAGTCATTCAGATTAATTTTTAAAACAACTCAATCTATATGAAAAAATTGAATTTTTAATCCACTTGCGACTCCACATATATCTTTTTTTAATTTAAGATTTTTCAGCGTTGTTACTAAAATAAAACCCCAATTTTTGACACCCATCCCGTTACGTAGCTTAATATTAATTATTATTATCCAATTAGTTAATCTCATAAAAGAATGGAAAACCAGTGGCGGCTGGTGGATTTTGGGCACACCCATATCTCAGTTATTAGACATGGAACCAACATCAAATTTATATGAGTTTATAATGACATTATATAGACAATTTCTGCGCAAGCAGAATTCAAATTAAAGTTTGCGAAAAAAAGTTAGTTTTTAAGTGTGCCCCCCCAGCCTCCTGCCCCCCCAAATTAAGATAATTCAAATTAAAGTGGTACAATATTTAATTCACTGAAGTTTATCGACAAATTTCAAATTTTACAGCCATTTCAGAGAATTTGAAACTAAGGAGCACAATTTAAAATTGTTTATATGCAATACCTTTAATATGAAATATTGTGCACGTAGTCTAAATTTTACATATCTAATATAAAAATAATATATTTTCCATTATTAGGCCCTTAAAACAATATTTTACTTAATGCGAACGCATCCTAACAAAATGTATCAAAACATAAGTTATTTAGCAGGCTATTGTTCAGGGATTATTTCATTTATTATACAACTGTCATTATTTTATTTCATTAAAATATTAATTATCAGAGTGTTTGGTGACGATTTTGTAAATCAAAATGAGTAAGTAGTATTTTTTTATTAACTTTATTTATTTTATGTTGTTAGTGTAGCGTCCGTCATCAAAAAGATGTAATAATACTTAATATTTCTTAATGAAGATAAATAATTTTATCTCCACGCGGTCTATAATTTAAACTTTATTGTTGTCAACATTCGATAAAGAAATAACTTGTTATGGCCTAGGCCGATAAAAAATTTTATGAGGCAAGTAATTAGTTCGATTTTTTCTCGCTAGGGGTATTGTTTTGACAAATTAATCCTTTTCTAAGAAATTAACGTACTAAACTGGTTTAATTTATTTATAACCCACTAAGCAAAATACTGTTGGGCGAACGTTGCAGCGATGTTAACAGTAACGCTGTAACGTTAACTGGGGGGTAACATTAACGTCACTTAAACATTACAACAACGGTTAATGTCCGCCTCATGAACGTTTCAATGTTACATTGCAACGTCAACGTTGAAACAACGTTAAACCGTGCCGTACAGGTGCTATTAACTGATGCGTTAGCGTATCGTTAAAGTTAAACGTTAATTTACTGTTTTTAAATGAACGTTAATGAAACGTTGAAATTAATTGTTTTATTAACGCAGCTCTGCATGCCAATTCATGGAGGGAAAGACAAACAAAAATATAGATTTAAAAAGAACTTGTTATTTTTACTTCTTTCGACATTTTTTGTAAAAAACTTCTTTTATAATTTTTTCAAAACCCGTTGTTGGCCTTGACGAAACCTCTCCATAGCAGATTCTTCCGGATAGGTAAGTTCAACACCACCTGCAAAAAAAAAGAAATTTAGCTTAAGCTGACAAGAACGATAATTTTAGATCCATGACTCTAAAATAATTGTTCTTGCGGACATATTGACATTTTTAATTTTAGTTTAGATTTGTTTATTTCTGTTAACTTAAATATTTCTGAATTAATACTTCAACAAAGCTATTGACGCAAAAGGCGCCACGAGGTATATACCTAACAGAAATAAACAAATCTAAATTAAAATTAAAAATGTCAATATGTCCGGTATATACCTCGTATATATACAAATATACAAGTTGTATAATACAAGTTGTATTATACAACTGAACAGCTGCCACCTGTCGCCCTCGACATCAGCGATTTTGACCAAACTTGGAACATTCCAAGTTTGGTCAAAATCGCTGTTGTCGAGGGCGATAGGTGGCAGCTGCCACCAACCTAGGTTTGGCGCATTTACGAGGTTGCTCCTGACAAACCTAACCTAAATTAGTAAATCTTTTTGAAAATAGTGCACTGTCAGGCGTTCGTAACCATTGACAGAAGTATAGATACGTTAAATCGCAATCTTAATTTTGCTAATAAACGCGTCGGACGCAGTGAAATAAAAATAATGCCAATATTGGTATAAAAACACCAACACGCCTGCATTCAATGCAATTTAATTGAATTGTTTAATAAGGTGGATGTATCCAGCATTTAACGTAATGTAACTTAATGTAGGTATGTTGGTAAGCATGCGCAATGCAGTGCATTGCGCATGCTTACCAACATACCTACATTAAGTTACATTACGTTAAATGCTGGATAGTATACTATATATATATATATATATATATATATATATATATATATATATATATATATAGTATACTATATATATATATATATCCAGTGGATACATCCACCTTATTAAACAATTCAATTAAATTTAACTAAATATAATGTATATTAGCTTAAATGTAATATATATTAGCTTAGGTACACACCTGCTGTTGAATTACTTTGTTGTTGTTGCACTTGTTTTTGTCCTTGCCCATGCCTTTGTTGCTTTTGGATAAAAAATGTATGTTAATTTTGGCTTAAACTAACTCCTTCCTGGTAACGATAATAAGCAGAGATCTAAAACTAAACATAGCAATTTCTGACTTGATGCAAGTTAAAACAAATTAAGTAAAGGTGCTTAGCTTCTAAGCCTTAGCATAGTCCCAAGCAGCATTTTTGGTTCCAAAAACCATTGCCAAAGTGGTGATAACTTTAAATTAGTTAAGTATACTAAACAGCTACTTTAATTTTTACTTAAAAGTAATTCTAACTTTTAAATAGCAATATTTTGTAACAGAAACTTAATTTTTCCTTAAATTGTTACTATAAAGTAATAAACATTTAAGTAAAACTTGGTTGCCCCCAAGAAGACTTTGCAACTTTAAAAAAGATGTTATAAGTAAAAAAAACTTTCAAGTAAATTTAATTTGTAGCAGTTACTTTCGGTTGCTACCTAAAGATTACATTATAATTATTTTTACTTTGTAGTCCCTTTGCAAGTTAAAATCTCGAAACTGGAACATGAGTTAAAAACTACAAAGTTAATAACTTAAAAGTTATTATTTTAGTATTTGGAACGTTTATGGTACTAACCAAAACAACCGTAAAGTGGAAAAAAACTTTAAAGTAGCGAAAACTACTTCAAAGGAAAATGCTTCTTATCGGCCATTTTTTACTGTACAGTACCACGTGGTAATGAAAATAATAAATTATTTTAATTGTTTGTAAATGGTTGTTTACTTTTTAATAAATAGAAATATTGTTGGTAATAGACGGTATTAATAATTAAATAAAAAAAATAATAATAAATATTAAGATTTTTTTATTTATAAACATTACTAAATAAATAATTTGTTTATACTTAAATATTGATGAAGCGCATTTATTTTACAAAAACTAAATTCATAAGTTCAACAGTAAAATTTAAAGGGTTTATAAATCTACCTGTCTAATTAAATATTATATTGTTATTCTGGAAGTTATAAACTACCAGTACATATTTAATAAACGACGACATTGAAAAGCCAAGTCCGTAGTGGTTCCATTTAAAAAAGGAGGGATAGTATAATCTAATATAAGTTTGACAAAGACAGTTAATATAGAAGTAAAAACAAATAATAAAAGTAATTATAACGCTCTAGCAACGATATTGGAACGTTCTAGTAACGTAGCAGCTACGTCCCAAATTGTAGCAGGGTTGGTAGCTAGTGACATATTTGCTACCTTTTTGGAACTCAATAATTGTTCCCCACTTTAGTCGTAACGTAGTAATGAAAGAGTAATATAAAGAGACCGGCGACTGTCGCAAAACACTTTGAAGTTTCTTCAATAGTCCCATATACGTAACAAATACTTAAATTGTTGCTTGGGGTAGGTATCACTGATAAGAAAATATTACACAAAATAAGAAGGTTAAAAAGTACCTAAACCCGTTAAAAATAAAGAATGAAATATTTAAAATCGCTAGAATATAAATTTTTGTAAATATAGGTATATGACTTTAAATATCAAATTATAATTTGCAATCTCAATTAATTTGCTTTAACATAAATTGTAGTGTTAATAATTATCTTTGAATGAACCTTGTAAGGATAATATAAAGATAATTATTAAGACTACAATTGATGTTAAAGCAAATTAATTGAGATTGAGACGCCATCGCCATTTTGTTATGCTATTTACTGAACGAGCCGGCAAAGCACAGAGGCAAAGTGTTTACAATAGTTTTTAATATATTCATATTTAGGCACTTACCTACCAAAATTTCCACATCTATTAAAACGTAGATTTGAAACATAAAAACCAATAACACCGATTGCACTTCCCATTAATTATTTTAGTAAAAATTTCACTGCATCTATTATGAACGCTAACGATAGACTGCGCTTTGAGGTTATGTTCTGTCACAGAACTTCTGTGTTGTTATCTTAACGTAGTCATATGAAACGTTCACGTACATATAACATTTAACGTTACCTTAATGGCACAAGATTTAACGTTGTAATTAATTCGTTCTCCTAACGCAGCAATGGATAACATTGCTGTACCACTACACTATTAACAGTTACTCAACGTTTTCGAAAAAACGTTATATTATCAACGTTGACACAACCCACTGGCAATGTGTTCGAAAACACCATTACTTTACTGAATTGTATGAACGTCAGTTTAACA
Source organism: Brassicogethes aeneus (assembly GCA_921294245.1). Lineage (NCBI taxonomy): Eukaryota > Metazoa > Arthropoda > Insecta > Coleoptera > Nitidulidae > Brassicogethes > Brassicogethes aeneus. The sequence continues at coordinate 56,373,480 of OV121133.1, read as the reverse complement.
ATAAAAAGTAACGTTCATTTTGATACTCTCTGCTAACGTTGACCAACGTTATTTAAACGTTTCTTGCTTAGTGGGAATAAGCACTAATTTGTTTGTTTTACTGTTAATGTTTATTATTTTTTATTAAATTATTGTAAAATTAAATATGAATAATAAAACAAAAAGTGAGGTTTTTCTACGATTTAAATTATCTTTAAGTTTTAGTTTGCTTTAAGTTTTCAGTGAAATTAAATGTTAAACACAGCGTAAACATTCCAAACTACCTATTTTTTTAATAAAAATGCAAACAAATTGAAATTAGATACCTATTTATTAAACAATTAATTGAATATTCAATGTAATAGCAAGAGGGTAAGTAAACCATTTTCCAAAAATCCATTTCTACTTAAATCATGTAGCTAGGTATTGTCAAACTATTACTGCTTCTAAAAGGAATAATAATTATTGTAGTTTCTAAAAAAGTGAGGTTAGGCCGCTTTCATGTTGAATTAAATTGACCTATATAAAGTGCTTTGAAGATAAAATGTTGTATGCCATTCGGCCAAGAAGTGTCTTTTTGTGCTTCGCTCAATTGTAGGCCTCCGCTACGCGTCGGCCTTCAAACTTTGAGCTTAGCACAAAAAGCCTTACTTCTTAACCTAATGACATAAATAACTATTTGACTAAATTATTTATTTTTAAAAACACACATTTTGCCTCTTGTCAGTATATTAAGCTTTTTTAGATATGTCAAGAATCTATCTTTTTTTTAAATTAAACTTTTATGTAGCGTCCGTAAGCAAAAAATGTTTAAGTAATATTTTTTTAGATTTTTCATTTATCTTGTTTTACGGTTAAATTAGACTAAATTAAAAACACACAAATGCTCATTCTAACCTTGTTTAAAGATTTTTCGAGAAATTTTTATACCGGTGGAATATTTTTTACAGATCAAAAGGAGAAGCGCATTAATTAAGCAAAGTAATATTGCTACAAGCTTTATGCAATATTGCGAAGCAATGTGCAATATTGCTATATTTCTTACATTAACATTGCATAAAGGTTGATGCAAGCTCGAATGTACCGTGCAGCAATATTGCAATGTAATATTGTAATATAATTGTAATATAACCTTGCTACAATATTGCAAATATAATATTGACCCAACCATTCTTTGTAGTATTGCTTCAATATTGCATTGTAAGCTTGCTGCAATATTGCAAACAAAACATTTAGGCAATATTGTTATGATAAGCTTGCTGCAATGTTTATTACAGTGGGGGCTGGTGGATTTTGGGTATACCAATATGTCAGTTATTGGACATGGGACCCACACCAAATTTATAAGTTTTTAATGACATTAAATAAAAAAGTTTTGCGCGAGCAAATTAAAATTAATGTTTGCGAAAGAAAGTTAGTTTTTCAGCGTGCCTCCCCAGGCCCCCTAATTAAGAAAATACAAAGTGATAAAATTTTTAATTCACTAGTTTATCGAAAATTTTAAGGTTTATTTACAAAATCGAAGTATTACAGTTTTAATACTATTTTAAATTTTTATTTCTTTTACCAAAATAAAAATATCAAATCTGTAATGCTTGGATTTTTTAAATAAAATTTGAAATTTTTCGATAAACTATAATTATGCACAACTTTAATTTTAATTTTCTTATTTATGGGGAGACATGGGAGGCACGTTGAAAAACTAACTTTTTTTCGCAAAATTCAAAATAAATTCTGCTTGCGCAAAACAATTGTTTATTGAATACCATTAAAAACTCATTAGTGTGGGTCTCATGTCTAATAACTGACATATTGGTATACCCAAAATCCACCAGCCAGTAGGGAAGACAACTTTTTAAATATTTGTAAAGAGTTTTTGACTTATTTTGGTGTAAGGAATCTCCTTATCTCTGAGATACCCTGTATAAACTAAATCAAAAACATAATGCTGATTAAAAAAACTAGAATTTTCAGGTACCTCAGTTCCTTTTTGTCATTTTTATTAAGTGTAAACTAAATCATAATAATACTGAAAAATAAATCATAATAATAATACTAAAAACTAAAATTCTTCTCAATTTTTTTGACGGTTGTGGCCGCCATGTGGCGTACTCCTGCATACTGAAGCCAGTGCATTATTTTTACTTTAATATATGTGTCCGTTGATTGTGTCCTGATTTGCTTTATAGAATCTAAAAATAAAAATATTAAAGCCTTATAAGGCCATACCTACGGGTATTACTCTAAGCTACGCAAAAACAATATTTAAAGTCTTACCTTGGTAACAGTTGTTGCATCTATATTACGTATTTCAATATCTATATTACGTATTTCAATAATTAATGCCCATAGCAATGGCAACAAGTAGTTAAACCTAAAAAAAGTATAACCTCAAAATTAACAACACGAATTTTGACTTTAACCATTGTTTTAGGTTAATACCTCTAAAAACAATGCTTTAACTGAATTTAAACTCGTTTTTTGTTTAAACTTCGACTGAAATACCGGGCCTTAGACCGCGTGGAATTTCCTTTAAAATTGATATGTATAAAACAATTCTTAAGCTATACCTACGGGTATTACTATAAACTACGCAAAAAACAATATTTAAAGTCTCACCTTATTATATTAGGCTTAAAAACAAAACACAACACCTTTATTATCTGTGAAACAAAAGTTATTGCCCATCACAAACACGATGCCCATAAAATATGGCGATGCCAACTAGTTGGCATCGCCATATTTTATATAGCTATAGGTAGTTAAAAGTTTTAACTTAAAACTCCATCTATGACGCCATCTGTTCAGCGCTGTACTAAAATTGGAGGGGTCGTTGTTGATTGGTTGTTAACAACCAATCAATTGATAATTTAAAAAGCGCATGCGCGCAGTCCCATAAGTAACCTTTTTTCTGTAAGCTTGAAGCAATATTAGGCAACAAAGACTTGCAGCAATGTTACGCTTTGTAAGCTTGCTGTTTAACATTGCGGCAGCCTTGCAGCAATATAAATTTGAAAGCTTTAAATTTTATTACGAGTGCAATATTGCAGCAATATTTTAATTGCAATTGTAAGGTTTGCTGCGCAACGTTATCGAGAAAAAATTAAAAGTGACGAAATTACAAGAATTGCACTTTTAAAAAAAGATGCCGAAAGAAAAAAAGTTGAAAGAGTAAAGAAAAAAGAAAAGTTGCAATTTGATAGTCATTTACGAAAAATTGAGAAATTAAAAGTTACTGAAAGAATGAGGCGTTACATCAAAGATTAAACAAATGAGACAAAATATTGAGCAGTCTTATAGTCCTTACAGATGTCCTCAAACGTTGGGTAAAGCTTTAGAAAAAAGTTAAAAATAATTAATATTAATATTATGTTACCAGAAAGTCCTCGTAAAAGAAAAATTGTAGTGCAGAAGTTAGCTTTACAAACTATCCTCGAAAAGTTGCGTGACGAGAAGCCCACAATAATTCATGGACTTACTACATCTACTGAAGATGTTAGACTTTTCAATATTTTTACCTACGTGGTGATGTTAGCAGACAGGCCCCAGGAAAGAGAGACAAAAAGTGTCAAAAATCCAATTACTGGTAAGAGAGAATCTTTACAAAAAAGACATCTTATAATCAGTGTTGTAATGTATCTAGTTACAAGTAACTAGATACAGTATCTAGATACTTTTTATGTATCTGTTTGTGTAACTAGTTACCTATCCCAATCTAGTAACTATAACTGTAACTAGTTACAAATTCTAAGTAACTAGGTGTGTTAAGATACAAAGATACATTTTTAATTAAACTGCGACTATTATTTATTGAGACAAGGAAAACACGTCAACTTCCACTTCTGACACAATTTTTAATTTCTGAACGCATCCAAAAGTATGTCCATATAATATATGGTCATACTGATATTATTATTATTATTATTTTTTAACGAATTTACTTCCGTTGAGTAAAGAAATATACTAAACTGGTTATAAAAAACCGTGGTAGATACAGTTTTCTGTAATCTGCACGTTTGACAGTTAAGGTTTGTTTAAAATTTAAATTTAAAGAATCTTGTTACAAAAATGATATATATATAAAAATAAGTACTTATATTAAAAATTCCCTTTTATTTCTATTTTAAATTTTTAAAGCAAAAAATAATTTGTATGTATCTTAAAGTATCTAGATACTTTTTGAAGGTAACTGTATCTGTAACTAGTTACTGCAATAAAATATGTATCTGTATCTGTATCTAGCTACAAATTTTGGTAAGTAACTGTAACTGTAGCTAGATACTGAAAATATTGTAACTGTTACAACACTGCTTATAATGACGATTAAGGAGGCATTTGCACTATTTAAGCAAGAATTCCCAGATACAAATAGTCAGATTACTAAATTTTACCAGTTGCGCCCCAAGCACGTTCTGTTATCATCACAAATGCCGCATAACGTATGTGTATGTCGCTATCACGCGAATTATAATTTTTTAATTGAGGCAATACAAAATAATATTTTGAAGTTTCCGAAAAGCAGTACTGATTTTCTAAAACAAATGTGTTGCAATATATAGGAACAGTGTATGACAAAAACTTGTGAGAATTGCGATTATGACATTTCATAATCGTTAAATATATGTTTGATTTGGACGACATACTTGTTAAGTACAAGCAGTGGAAAGATAATGTCCAAGTTACAGAAGCTACGCTTTTTACAGTGATCAAAACGCTAGAGAGCCAACTTAAAGTGTTTAAAACACACTGTTTTGTTAAAAGGGTGCAAGAACGTTATTTTGATGAACTAAAGGTTCATCTTGCTGAAGATAAAGTTCTTGTAGTGCAAATTGACTTTGCTGAGAACTACTCGCTAGTGTCTCAAAATGAAATTCAATCGGCACACTGCACAGTGTGTTAAATTGATTATCTAGCTAGACAAAACCTAAATGACATAAAAAATTATAAATTTTCTTTGGAAGCGGGGTATTTGGGTTCGCTGAATCCAAATCTGACATCCAAAATGCAGAAATTAAATTCGTTAATTACAAAATGGCCGGCGCCTTGTGATAAAAAATAAACTTTCGGCTTCGTCGAAAATTGGTCAACTTTCGTTTTTCCAAAGAAACGCCCTGTATATTTTTGTATATTTGAAATCTGGAGAAAATTTTGAATCCGATAAATGCACATTCGCTTCCATTTTGCAATTGACCTTGAATTTTTGTCCAGTTTTAGTTTTCAATCCAGAAAGCTGCAATTTGGAGAATCAATTAGTTTTACCATCCAAATTTGCAGTAAAATGCATAAATAGTAAATGTTGCTGATAAATTGTTTTTTTAATTAACTCAACTTTTTAAATACCATCAGAGTGGCTGCTAATGTTTTTTTAAATACATATGTTTTCCCCAATCAAAACCAACCAATGTCATAAAAATTCGGTTAGTGTTTTCCACGAAAATTACACTTATGGAAAACTTAAATTACAAAAAAAATTAAGATAATTATAAAATTCCCCTGAAAGTGTAAGTATCGAATTCAAAATTTTCTCCTGATTTGAAATATGCAAAGATATGCATAGGGTTTCATTGAAAAAACAAAAGTTGGCATTATTTCCGGGGAAACCGGAAGTTTTGTGGTATCCATTGAAGGTTGAAATAATTATAAATTAACTCTTTATTATTGCTCCCAAATTTCAACTCTATTTTAAAATTTAATAGTAAAAAAGGAGTGAGCCGGTTTTTGGTTTCACCCTGTAGAAGAGGCAAATTGGGGCAAGAAATAAAGGCACATAAGTAATCTTTAGACGTTATAAAACAAAACAAATATTGATAGTGCACCCGATATTGCTCGATTACAATACTTCTTGCTTAATAAATATTGTCCATATTTAACAACACCAAGTGAATTTCTATATATATAGCCTGTTGCTGATTACTGATATTATAAATCCCTAATTATAAAAAATAAGTAATATATACCTAGATTCATAGCGGTAAAGTTCAAAATTTGATTTAACTTGAAACAATGTCAAAATCACTCCACCTTTCTGCAACACATACACGGCTAAGTATATTTATAAAAAATGATACGCCCGGAACTGACGCCTGCATAGTGCTGAATACACTGTTGCAGTACGTTCTAATTAATGGAAATCATAACAGGGAGAACTGAAGAAGCTTATTTAATTAAATTTGTCTTAATTTCAGGTTGTTTTAAAATTAGGTTTTGTCTAGCTAGATAATTAATTTAACACACTGTGCACTGGTCCCACAAACAAGTAATAATATCTACTTGTGTTGTTTGGACACCACAGCAGACCTTTTCTATTGCCATTATAAGCGACTACATGGGACATGACAAGTACGCAGTTTATGTATTTCTTCAAGAAATTTTTAAGAAAATTCATTTGAACTATCCCCATCTATTACAACATTTTTGCAAAACAGTGATCTTTTCAGACGGCTGCGCTGCCCAATTTAAAAATTTCAAATTTGTGTTACTATGATGTAGAGTTCAACCTGCCTAGTGTTGAATGGAACTTTTTTGCCAGTAGTCACGGAAAGGATGCTGTAGATGCACTGGGAGGCGTGGTAAAAAGGACGGTTTGGCGAGAGGTAAGAAGTAAAAATATTGAGCTGTCAAATGCCCATGACTTCTTTGAATGTGCCAAAGGGCAATTATCTACTATCAACTTAATATATGTTTGTGCTGAGGATGTTGAAAATATAAAAAAATGCTGGATAAAAGGTGGGCTAATGTTAAGAAGATTCCTTTTATCCAATCAAAACACTATTTTATGAAATTAAGCTCCAATTCGTTGCAAACCGCTCAAACAAGAAATTCCTGTTACGAATCGTGTGTTGTATTTAAGTAGTGGCATATTTTACTATTAAATGTAGAGTTTATTTGTTTAGTGAAGTTTTTGGTTGTTTATTTGAATTAAATTGAAAAATAAAAGATTAGCAATTTGGTGGAACTTTTGTAGCGTCCGTCATGTAGTGTCCATCATCACATATTTCATGTACTTATATATTATCTATTAAACTAAATACAAAATAAAAATAAAAAATATTTATCTAGTCCAATGCTTAATATATTATAATAAAGTTTAAATTTAATCCCTTATCAATTTGCTAATATTCAGGTGAAACATAAAATAAATTTATTCCACTTCCATTTTTTGTAGCGTCATCCAAGTTTAAAAAGTAAAATCTTGGAATCCCTAAATGTCAGATAATTATCATTATTTTATATGTTATTTTTTTTACCTCATCTCCACTTTCAATTTTTAATATTAGCTTTAAAATCAGTTTTAGATTTTGGGCATTTGTTTTTAAATATTTGACAAGATTTTGGTCAAATGGTAGCGTCCGTCATCATGAAATGGCTGTTTATTAAAAAAAATTCAAGTATTACAGATTTTATACCATTTCAATTTTTTTAAAATTTAGTAAAAGAAATAATAAAAATTTAAAATGGTATAGGTAAAACCTGTAATTCTTGAAATTTTTCGATAAACTTCAGTGAATTAAATATTGTACCACTTTAATTTGAATTATCTTAATTTGGGGGGGCAGGAGGCTAGGGGGCACACTTAAAAACTAACTTTTTTTCGCAAACTTCAATTTAAATTCTGCCTGCGCAGAACTTGTCTATATAATGTCATTGTAAACTCATATAAATTTGATGTAGGTCCCATGTCTAATAACTTAGATATGGGTGTGCCCAAAATCCACCAGCCGCCACTGTGGTAAACCACTAAAGATTCATGATAATTGCCAATTTTTGTGATTTTTGTCTGGCTCCTGTGCGTATTCTACTAAATCTAGAAACTAGACTGAAAAGATAAAGGTGGGGACTACATTTCCTGAAAGTTTCAGATTTTTATTTTTTCCTCAACATAATGATTTCTGAGGGCAAAATTGGCTAATTTTGAAAATTATCAAGTTTCAATAATTTTTTTAATAAAGAAAATGATAGTCTATAAACTTAAAATAATAGTTACGTTTTCTATTGTATAAGTACTTGATACCTGAAAAAAAGCAACTTTCTAGATTTAGCAGAATAGGCACAGGAGCCAGGCAAAAATCACAAAAATTGGCAAATTATTACAAATCTTTAGTGGTTTACCATTTATGAGATGAACTAATTAGATATTAATTATTAATATTAAAAACATACTTACTAGGCAGTAAAATAAAATTACAATCATTTCAATAATTGCCACAGAAAAAAGTTTTAGCCTCTTATAAACCAGGCTGTTCCATTTACATAACCATGATATAACTAACAAAGAACATTGCTATATAAAATTGTTTACATAACATTTACATATTAGTTATTTATTTTGTTACATAATTAAGATAAAACATAGTAATATAACATTTATATAAATATGTTTCCCTCTTGTTATATTTACATCCCCCTTATGTATCAGCCATATAACAATGTTATATATCTACAATGGAACAATGATACATCATTGATATATGGCAATATTTTATAGTATCCATATAACCTTATTATATGGTATTTACATAGTTTTTCTTTATTTTGTTACATAATTATAATAAGAAATTTTAATATAATAGTTATATCAAAATGATCCCTTCTTGTTATATTTACATCCCTATTATGTCATGGCTATATAACAATGTTTTATACCTACATTGTAACAATGATATATAAATGTTATATATTAATGTTTTATAGTATTTATATAGCCTTTTTATCTTACTAACGAACTCGTTTAAACGGTTGTGTCGAGTGCTCTCTATTGTGTTTTAAGTTAAGTTAAGTTTGATTCCATTTTTTTATAATAAAATGGAAGACAAAAATAGAAAAAAATATATTTCCCTATCCCGGAGGCAAAAGCGGAGGATAATTAATGCAGATCTCAAAATAATGGGCGTGGAGGTAAGAAATTGTATAGAAAATACCCAAGACAATGTGGAATATACTGAGCCTAAAACCGAAGTATTATCTTTCCCTAACTTTCCCTAACCATGGTTGGCTGCAGCCAATAAATAAACATATAATAAAAATATTTTTACAGAAAATATGGGAGAATATTCAGGAGGTCATAGGAAAAATTCCCATACTTTTGTGGAAGATTTGCAAGATTTGTGTAATAGATACTTATAAGTATATGTAGGTATACCTAGTCAACTTTTTATTAATGATCTGTTAAAAGTTTTGAGAAAACATTATTGCAAAAAGAAGTAGAGGCTGAATTTGTAAGTATATAAAGGGCGATTTTAAACCTGTTTAATAATGTTAATTTGTTTTTAAAACAGGGTGCTAAAAAACAAGCGACAAATTATAATTTAATGATATTTGGTAGCCAAAATAAGAGTTTAATTTCTATATTTTTTTTAACTTTATACAGTGGCCGACACGGAATTTTGAACGACATAACTTGGTTGTCAATGTATACATCTGTAAATAGCAAAGATACAATATTAAGCATTTTTGCTTTCGCTGTCAAAATTACAATACTAGTGATAACCGAAAGTAAGGTTAGTTGTCCATAAAGAAAGTTTAGATTTTGATGTCAACGGGATGATAGTCGTTCAAAATTCCGTGTCGGCCACTGTACTGTTTTTTCAACTGGTACTTAAAAGATACAATAATTTTGCTAAATAACCAAGATGGATACACTTTTTTATTATAATTGTTGTGACAATTAATTTTATGCAAATTCCATATTTTTCATTATTTTTATATCTCTTAAGGTTGCAGGGTGCATTTGACTTGAATAAATAAAATCAAACAAATTATTATTTGTACCAAATATTATTTACATAACTATAGTTATGTAAATGATATTTGGTACATAAAGAATAGTTGTTCTTTGTTTTGAAAACAAATCAATAAACAAAAATAATATTAAATTGTATTTTTTTTCAGTTTCAGTATATAACAAAAATTGGAGGCTTCTCAGAGAAAGATGCCACAGTAAGAGTTTTAAAGAAAATCTTCTCAAATAATTTGGCAAAAGATTGCTCTTGGCTGGGGCTAAGAAACAACAATAAAATTCAAAATTTAAAATCTGTTGAAATATTTATTGAAGTGTAAAAATGTAAATTTTATGGGATTTTTTATTAAATAAGTTTTTTTAAGCTGCTGTGTGCACTTCGACAGACAAAAATTTTGAAGGCATAGTTTCCAAATGGTTCCGGCAGGCCAAACAAAGATTTGGTATACCCTATAGGGAAGCAAAAAAACCCATGAAAAAAAGGTATATCTATTAATATTAAATTCATGGGATTGCTTTATCTTTTTTACCATATATTTTTTAGCTTTGAAGTATTAATGTATTTGGGATTTTTTTTTGTTTGGAAAAACTTTTCGTTTGTTTTAAGAAGTTAGAAAGAAGAAATGATTTGTTTTTTTTTTAATTAAAATAATTTTTAATAAACATTTAAACCAATTTGTTTTTTTTTAATCTCTTTCAGAATCATTTATTTTTGTAATGTTTACTTATTATTTATGTAATATTTATTTATAATTTATTTAATATATTATCTAACTGGCATTAACAATTTCTTAATTCTAATTTGGTATTATGGCAATTTTAAAATTTTGTTGATTTTTTTTCAAAAAATTTGCCATAATACCAACTTAGGGCTAAGCAATTTTTAATACCAGTAATATAATATATTACATGAAATTATATTTATAAATATTTCATAAATAATATGTAAATATTGCATAAATTATATATAAATAAGTAAATGGAACATTTATGTAAATAGAATATAATTGTTTTATCACGTTTACATAACTATGATATGGCGCTGTTATATATCTATGATAAAACACTGTTACATCACAGATACATACCCAGGAAGGGGTCTTGAGGCGGACATAGGAGCATCGCCATTACATATAGGTGACATAGCTGTTGCATACTAAGGAACAATTTTTATGTAAATGTTATATCACTGTTACATAACTGATATGGCGCTGTAACATTACAGTTACATAACTATGATAAAACACTGTTACATCACAGTTACATACCCAGGAAGGCGTCTTGAGGCGGACATAGGAGCATTGCCATTACATATAGGTGACATAGCTGTTGCATAGTAAGGAACAATTTTTATGTAAATGTTATATCACTGTGACATGATTTGGTTTGCTGGGAGAGTAAGAAAATGACACGATTTCAGGTTTCTAAAGGGTGCCGATTAAAAATAAAGCAACTAAAAATGAAAACGGCAACGGTTTTTCATATATGATACCTAAAAGATCATCCTCAAATTATTTCATTAAAATAAAATATGTATATCTACCCTGAAATATTTAATGGGATTATATGATTGATATTATTAAATACAATATATTAATTTTATAATGATTTATTTAAAAAAATACACTAAAAATGCCATGGATGGAAACCACTATTCAGGGGTCATTTTAATGTGTTCTGTAAAATAATTGAGAAATATAAGAATAAGAAATTATCAAAACAATTTGTTTAATACTTACAAAATAATATAATATAAATACTACAAAGTTAATTGTTGGATTTGGTTTTTTCATTATTTGGATTTATTTGGTTTGCCCTGTTGTCAGTAGCAGGCTTATCACCTGCATAACCAGGGGTTGGATTTGCTAAAAAAAATAATAACTATAGTTTTTATTTTTATTATTTACTTAGACAATTAAATAGACATTAAAAAAAATCACTAAAACTATAGTTTTTATTTTTATTATTTACTTAGACAATTAAATAGACATTAAAAAAAATCACTAAAAAATTTTTTTTCACTTACATCCGGCCATGTATGCTGGGTTGTTAGGGTTTTGTTGCTTAGACTTATTATCTTGACCTGCTTTATCCATCTTCACGTTTAAATAACACAATACAAAATTGAATGATCTAAAGTAACAAATAAGTTATCCTTTTATAGGGATAATTATTGCGCATTTGAAAATGATAATGTCTACCATCGGCGCCTCAAATTATTAATATCTATCATTATTCATTATGTTGTTTTTATGCATTATTTACGTGATGCGCCACTGGCTTCCAGATAAATCGTTTACTAGCAGGAAAACCGGGGTTTCCCCGGAAAGAGTATGGATTCGTGTTTTATGTAGAAATTATCTTTAAACAAATAGGTTTATCATTAAACAAATAGGTATTATACACACCGTGTCCAAGGTTATCTGATTAATTTCAATTGCTTCAATTTCGACAAAACTTGCTGCCGTTTGGTTTTAAACATTTACACAAAAAAATGAAAATATTATTATTTTTAAGTCGCGTTTATTGAAAAATGTACTATTTTGTGAAATAAACGATATTCTAGCGCAAAATTACTTAAAAAAATAAAAATTGTTACCAAATGGTTTATTTCTACCAAAAATAAATCAAATAAACAATAAACAATTATGAGTACGGTAGAGTACTTTTTATTATTTTATAATAATGCGGCTTATTTGTAATAAACTAAAATTTCTCAAATTCCCTAGTTTATAAGAAGTTTCACTTCTACCACGTGTACATGATTTTGCATTTTTAGACGTTTCAGGATCTTTCCTGAGGGAGTTAGGTTGCGAGTTTTTTAATTAAGGGTAGGTAGTTAACTACCTACCCTTAATTAAAAAACTCGCAACCTAACTCCCTCAGGAAAGATCCTGAAACGTCTGCATAATTATGCAACAACGATTTTTTATTCAAAAAAATTGTATTTTAAAATATGTAAAAATATACAGGGTGTCCTTATTTTTGTGAACATTTCGGAAACCCAATGTTTAATTGTTTTTCTGTTTTTACCATTTTAATAAGAACAAAAATGTCCACCAATTTGCTAAATTAACCGACATTAGCAAAGGTGAGCAGATAACTTTGCACACGTATACGTGTACTATAGTATTATACTATAATAGTATACTATAGTATACAAGGTGTCTCAGATTTCAATCGGGATAATTTAAATTTTAAATTAGTAGTTGATAGAAGTCGCAAAAATAAAAAGAAAAGTTTATATAAACTTGTATGTTTAAATCTTTGTTTTCGAGATACAGGGTGGTAAAGTTATTAACAAAATATATATTTTTTTAAATTTCAAGAACTCCTTAGCAGAGTTTAATAAAACTTTTTAGGTTTTTAGTAATGGATAAAGGGCTTAATTTAATGTAATTAAATTTAGTTAATCCACAGGCGGCGCTGGGCCATTCCAACTAGATATTTAAAAATAAAATTTGGATATGCACTGCTTTTAAATAAGTTTTATTTTTAGATTAAATAATTAATTTAAATTTGTTTCCTGCATTTTTTTCTTCATACTTTTTTATTAACTTTAACACCTTTTATCTCAAAAACAAAGTTTTAAAGCATACAAGTTTATATAAACTATTCTTATTATTTTCCCGATTAAAATCTGTAAAATACAAATATGGAAATACAGGGTGTTTCAGAATAAGATGCTGAACCTTAAGGGTTCGAATCCTTAGTTGATTTTAAGAAAAAAAGTTCAAATAACCTATGACCAAACATCTTAATTTTTGAGTTACAGGGTGTTAAAGTTTTAAGAAAAAAATCGTTTTTTTATCATAGATATTTTTATAAAATTTGGCACACGCCTTCTAAGCATTAACAGTAAGTTTTTGATGTAGAAGATTTTTTATTTTTTTCGTACAGGATGTGGTCTAGGTATTTTTGGAAAAATATTATGCACGCCACTGCTATTTTTCAAAATAAAAATCCCCATTCATTTTAGGGCAAATTTGATTTCTTGACCATTTTTCGTACGACTAACGGTTTTCGATGAAAAAAATAAAAAGCATTTAATGCGCATATTGCCATGTGCCTATAATTTCTGAAAAGGAGGCTTTTTACTTAAAATTTAAAAACGTAACACCTTTTATACGTATAAGTACAATGGTAAATTTTATAAATGCTGAGTTTGCTGATATGGAAGGAACTCACAGAAATTTATGTGAAGCGGAATCTTTTAAAACAAAAAACTACCTGAAAGGGGCACACCATACTGCACGAAAACCGACGAAACTGTTTTACATTTAGTGGATCAAAACCCTGAAATAAGTACTAGAAAAATTGGGAATATTTTAAATATTACTCATGTTCTAGTGTGGAGAATTCTTCATGATTATTTGTTATATCCTTACCATATTCAACGGGTCCAGGCCCTTAAAAAAACTTAAAATTTGATAATAATAACAATGAGGATATAGATTTTATATTTTTTGACAAAAACTGTAAGAAAATACATCTATTAACCATGCTTATTTTAGATTGCAGCAGATGCGTTGCTTATATTATTATTTTATTTTTATAACATCCGTTTTTAGATGCGTGATATAAAGGCTTAGAAAAACAAAACGTTGAGTTATTTTATTACTCAAAAACTACTTGTCGGAAAAAATTGTAATTTGTAATTTAAGATTAATTAAAATATCACTTACAGCGGGGCATACCGTTAGCGCACCATTTTTGGGACACCCTGTATAAAAAACAATGAGTAGTTTTTATGTTATAGCGTTTTTAAAAGTGTTGTTATTATTTATTTATATGTTGTCAAAAAATAAATTTGACCATGACTACCTATTCCTTATTAAATATTCCTTTTATATCGCACATGGGCGAAAACAGTGTCATAAGTCAAAAAACGGAATTTTGAGGTTTTTAGTGCAATAAGTGTAAAATTACTTTTAATTTATGCTGCAAAAGTGGCAAAAATATATTTTTGAAATTAATCCCTATATGCAGACTTGTGTCTGTCTGGAATTTTTATAATCCCTATCATAATTTTCATCAACAGTGTCATAAGGCCTGTAAGTTGTGACAGTAATTTTGTTAGCGTGGGTTAGTAAAGTTAAAGTTAACAACAATAAAAAAATTAATAAGTGACGCTCCTCACCTAAAGGCAAATGATCATGTGTCTAGGGTCACGTTCGTACTTCCATATGGCTACCACCGCTATCGGCAACACAGACATATCAACAAATAGCTCTTATCCAAGAAGATTATTTTCTAAAATCTAATTTTTAACTGGGTCAGAATCTTAGGGTGGTTCTTCCTTTGCAAAGAAAATACTGTAAGTTAATATAATTTTACAAATATGTCAGAATTTTATTATTCAAAAATCTTTGACGGTCATTATCTCGGAATTAAGGTTTTACTACTGTTGTCGCCCATGTGCGATATGTACCCAATATTTCGGATCATTATAATAATCTATAGAAGAGACACATTCTTATAAAAAAAACTCATTTATTGATATTAAAATATAAAATACATTATTGTACCATCTATATAGGTGGTAAGTAATCACTGCATAAACATGGGATAAAAATTAAAATTTTAGGAGTCTTTCAGGCATATTTTTACTATAAACGGATAATTTTCGTTGTCGATGGGCTGACGAAAAAGTTGAGCGTGCTGCCATTTATGATCACCTTTCCCTCCTGACATTGTGGCAGTTATAGTAAAACATGTTTGTCCTGACAACTCTGGTATCTCAAAATTTGTCTTACCTAAATTGATACCAAGAAATAAAAAACTTGAATGTATGAAAATTGGGGAATCCCCCAAGGGCTTTTGGAAAAACCACATATAACCACTTTTTGTATTTTTAACAAAAGAAAAAACTTTTGTGTAAATCTTAGCTTATTATGCGTCTATTTATATGGAGTATTTCCAAAAGCTGTTAGGGGATTCCCCAATCTTCAAAACATTGTTTATCTACCTTTTTGAATGTCAATGTGGATGTTATCTGCGATTATTTGCAGTTTTACTTCTCCTGATTCAAACACTGAATAATCAAAGTTCAAGTCCACTTTATCTATAATTTTTTTATTGGTTAATTCAAATTTCCATGATATTACTCCAGTGTCACTTCCATCTTCAAAATATACAATCAATTTAATTTAAATAATTTTTTTATAAACATTGAAATGATTTTTCTACCTTTTCTGCAAAGATAAACCTGCTTCCAATCCTTCTCTTCTTTCCTAAACACATCCTTCATAAAATATATACCTGAAGTCCACTTATCAGTTTTTTTTAAAGCTTTATTATCACAGAGATACTCGTAGGAATCGTTTGCAGGGGAATACCTGATAGTAACATATTTTTCCGGAACGTCCCTTATCTTCCAAACTAACGGCACGTAATCCACATTTTCACATCTGGACATTTTCCATTCCATCGCACCGGAAATTCGACTTTGTGCATCTTCACCACTCGCCTTTAGTGGTAAAAAGGTAAATTAAGTTTTGCACAGACACGATTTCAAAAGAAAATATTATACAAGGTAACCCAAACTGATTTAGGCTCTATTTCCTGAAATAATAGTAAAAATTAACTTACCTTCCTTTCCACTAGCAGTTCGGCCAGTTCAAAGAGCGTTCGCCTAGTCAAATACTCTTTCTTCGATTTCGATAAGTTTTTTTGTCGATTGTCGCGTAATTTCAACATGGCCTCGATCAATTCGCTCTCGGGAACTTTTTTGCGCCTTTTGCGCACTTCATCGTGGCTACCGGAGTATCTCCACGTCACATCTTGAACTTCTTCAGCGGAAAAAGCGAGGACGTAACTTAAGTTTTTGTTCCATCCCGCTTCGTATATCAAAGGTTTATCGCAGATGTTTTCGCATGGATCGCAGTGTAACCAACGTTTTTGAGAAAATGAGTAAACCTACAATAACAATTTATGAAGAAGTTTTAAAAGAATTAAATAAGAACAGATTCTACAACATTTTTCGATTGTGTTCTCAGGTTTTTGATATATTCTGAAGATAAAACGCGTTTTGTTACATAACTAAATCAATTTTTCCACAAAACTTGTTATAGTAAGGTCAAACTTTATAAAGAATGCATACCGAATCATGAAAAAATTACAAGTATATTTCCTATAGGAAAATCTCCATATCAGGTGGTGCAGGCAGTAGCTGATCCAGGGGGGCTAAGGGACTCAACTCCCCCCCAAATCTGACCTCTGCGCATGTTTTGTGTGCTTTTTTAGTGTTTACCTTGTTAAAGCTTACCCTCAGCTGGGTTAAGTCCCTCCCAAACCAAAATCCTGGATCTGCTACTGAAAGCAGGTACTAAATACAAGTTTGCGAATAAAACTTTATTTATCAAATTAAGTCAAATTGTCAAATCGTTTTAGTCTCAGCAACAATTTTAAAATAATAATGAACATTTTCCACCCCTAAGTCTGACGAACTCGCGGCAATCGGGTGAATTGTAGCTGAGGGTGTGACAAATAAATTATGTTTAATGCATTTTTTATTGACAATATTGTTCTTATATCGCAAAATAATGTTTTTAATAAAAAGGGTGGTTCATATGAATCAAATTGTAGGAAATGATGACCCCACATTTTGTACATTTAAACTATAACCGAATGTTTTTTTTACATTTTTTCACAAACAAACTTTTTCAATACTTTTTATAGGGGTGGAAATATTGTGTGATGGGGTTGACCGTATACTCGACGCGTATTTTTAAGATCTTAAACTTTTCATGTGCATCGAGTGAGAAAAATTAATTTTCTACTTTTTTCACCCCCAAAATGACAGGCGACACCGGCGCCGTGAGAGGGTCAGCTACATATTGTTCCATGAGGGCTATATCGTGCGGTCAATGGGTTTCCCGAAATTCGATCCTGAATTTTTAACCCCCATAAGGGTGGGAAAATGCATAATTTGGGGTTTCTCCATATTAAGCAAAATATAGAGAATAATGATGCGCACATTTCGTATAATCAAACCTTGCCCGGGTTTTGACTTTTTTTTTAATTTCATTATTTTTTGGGGGTGTTACCATTTTTCTAGGGGGCTAATCAGATACCCAATCCACGGGGCTTTTTGAGGGCTACAAATTTGTTATTTGAAAGAACATTGCATGATTTTTTCCAAGCGCGAAATAGAATTAAATTTAAATTTACCCCCCCCCCTTTTTCACCCACAAAATGGATACTGACGTCTCAGTGAGGTGAGGTTCTATAACTTTTTTATTAGTGAATATTTTTAAATTTTACAAATACCACGTAAAAATTCAATGTTTTTTCTATAGGAATATAAATTTATATTTACTCAATTGCAAAAAGACCTAAATTGTATTTTTGGCCACTTTTCGGCGATTCCAGTCCACTGTAATAAAAAAGTTATAGAACCTTAAAGTTGACAAAGTTTAAAAATTTTGATTTTAAATTAAAATCAATACAAATTATTTTTTCTTTAAAATTATTCAAGTTTGAATGGCTGTAACTTGAAAACTAGTAACCTCAAAAGTTCTACTCTGTAAAATTATCTATTTTAAAAGTGAAATAACCATTAAAATAAAACACCTAAACTACTAAAATACTAATAACTAAGTAATTTGGATGTGATTTAGTTAAATCTATAAGAAAAATGGCAAAAGGGAAAACAGCAAAAAAGAAACCGCTTGAGTGTCTTATATGCAATAAAGCACTGGGCAAATCAAAAACTAAGCTACAATGCCAACAATGCGGCAAACGGGCGCATCAGCAGTGCACAGATGCTACAAGAAATTGGACTTGTGCAAAATGCATGGAAAATGAGCAAGACGAAGATTCTGACTCTGAAGAGGACTCTGAGGATGAACTCTCAGAATTAGAAACAAATTCCTCAGTACGCATAGCAAGTACACTATAAATGATGTTATGAAGAAATTGGAGGGAATTGAAGCAAAATACGAAAAAATGCTAACAAGAATTGATGAACTAATAAAAGAAAATTCTAACCTGAAAAAGAAAGTAAAAAACCTGAAAACAAAACAATCACAAATTGAGAAACAAACTTTACTCAGTAAAGGTACAGTTTCGTTGATGCGACTCGCGGCTGCGGCTTGCGGCTGCGACCTTAGCCGCGCCACTGTTTAGTACAATTTGTGTGTATATGTTTTGGTTGGCGCGTTCAGTCTCTGTCTGCGACTGAACGCGCCAACCAAAACGTATACACACAAATTGTACTAAGCAGTGGCGCGGCTACGATCGCAGCCGCAAGCCGCAGCCGCGAGTCGCATCAACAAAACCCTACCTTTACAAAGAAGTAAACAAGTCAAAACAAGAAAAATTGTGCAAAAATGTAGTTATAACGGGATTAGAGAAGGAAGTAAACAATGAATACAAAAAATTAGTTATTCAAATTGGTAAATCTTGCAATGTTATCAATGTTATGCTCAAGGATGAAGAGATAGAATATGTCAATAAGATGGGAAAAGATCCAAATAAACCAATAGTAAAAGTACAGTTTAAAACTACTGAAGCAAAGGATAAACTTATGGTAGCATACAAAACAAAAAGAGATCTAAAACGTGAAGACTTAGGTCAACAGGGTGAGGATATCATATACATAAATCATGATATGACAATGGAAAATCAAATCTTGTTTAAACTAGTGAGAGAAAGTAAAAAACAAATAAATTTTAAGTTTGCTTGGTTTAAAAATGACAAGATATTGATGAGAAAAGATGAAGAAAGTAAAATCATAGAAATCGACTCTGAAGAGACCCTAAATAAAATTCTAAAACAAAACCAAAAAAACTAAATAACCCCATAAAAATAACATATCTAAACATCAACAGACTCAAAAACAAATTAGATGAGGTACAACTTATAGCTGCAAAAAAACGGCCTGACATAATTATATTAGTAGAAACATGGTTAAAAGATAATGAAAGTACGTACTTCCAAATAAAAGGATACAATAGTATACACTCATGTAGAGAAACCAAAGGAGGAGGAGTAGCAATATATGTAAAAAATAACCTAAATTAACACAATCAAAGAATTAAACCTATTAAACAAACATAACGTGGTACTAATAAAATTAAATGATCTAAACTTAAAAATATGTGCAATATATAGACAACCAAACACAAACCTAAATGAAATTAAAGAATTTCTCGAAGAATTTATACTTCAAACAAAAAATATAATTATGGTTGGCGATCTAAACATAAATCTATTAAAGAGCTCCAATTCACTTACCAAAGAATACTCAAATTTATTAAAGAGTGGCAACCTTAGAGTAATAAATAAAGCAGCAGGCTGCACAAGAATAAACTGTAGAGGGGAGGATTCCATTATTGATCATGTGGTAACAAATTTGGAGAAGAAAATAGTAACAAATGTAGAGCTAATAGACACACACTTAAGTGATCACAAATTGATTAATTTTAAAGTCAATCCAGGAAAACAAACTCCACCAAAAAACCGTACATACAAAATAACAAAAATAAACTATGACCATCTGGAAATAAATCTAAAACAACGCATGTCTGAAATTAATATTAACAATTTTAAAATGTTACAAGACTTGATAAAAAGTGAACTCTCCAAATGTACAAAAAAATATACCTTGTCAAACAAAGAAGGATGGATGACTCTATCAGTTTACAATACTGTCAGAACACGAAATAAAGCCTACAAAAAAATGAAAAAATACCCTAGAAGTGAAACTTTTAAACAAAACTTTCTTGAACTTAAAAATGAATGTAAAAAACAATAAAAAAAGCTAAGTTAATGTACTATAAGGAACAAATAAATACAGCAGACGGAGATGCCAAGAAACTATGGAGAATAATAAAAGGATTAAAAAATTAAGAAACCAGGACAAAACCTAAAATCAAAAAAATAAAAACCAACAACATTACCACAACTGAACCAAAGGCTATAGCCAATATATTAAATAATTACCATGCCAATGTAGGGACAAACCTAGCAATGCAACACACCTAAAAGAAATAATTGGAATAATAGACAACCTGAAATCAAATGCTTCGTCTGGCCATGACAAGATAAAACCTAACTTAATTAAAAAACTTAAACATGTCATTGCCCCAGTATTACTCCAACTAATAAATACGCAAATGAATAAAGGGGCGTTTCCAGATGAACTCAAAATAGCAAGAATCACACCGATATACAAGTCAGCAGACAAAACTGAACCTGGAAATTATAGACTAAATCTAACAGAATTCAGCAAGATTTTTGAAAAAGTACTACATAAAAGGTTATCAGAACACATACATAATACAGATATTCTAACAGCTAGCCAACATGGATTTCAAACACATAAAGGAACAACAAGAGCAATAAGCAACTTAATGAACTACATTCTAACACAACTTGACAACAAACTAACGGTAACTATGAAGCGCGTTATAGTGTGTGTAAATTGTGTATTTAAAAATGTCATATAGAATTTTTTTCTTTCCTAATAATATAATTTATTATTAGTTAAAATATTTAGGTAGGTAGGTAAAGTGTTATTAGTAAAAATAGGGATTAACGATAGGTAGTTTGTATACATATATGTATTTTTAAAAATATAGGTATACAATAATAATAGACAGGGGTTTTAATTAGGGATCGACCGATACCGATATACTATATCGGTATATCGGTATATCGGCCTATTTTTGGTATATCGGTATATCGGCCTATCGGTCTATATTTGGCCGATATGTCGGCCGATATTTAAATTTAAAAACGCTTCTTAAAAACACTTAAAAATTATATTCAAAATTAAAAATCAAAAATCATATAAACGTATTATCTTTTATTTATAACAAAACAAAAAATAAATAAACATATAAAATTCTTAATTAAAAAAAAAACAAAACAAAAAATATTCTAAAGCAGTTTTAAAATTATTGAATTAATTATTAATTATTAATACTTAAAATTAAGTTTTTCTAAATTGTAATGAAGAAAAATAAGGCTTTCTGCCCTGTCGGGTGTTAGCCGATTCCTCGCCGATTGGTAAATATTACCGGCTTGCGAAAAAAGCTGCTCACTAGCAACACTCCCAGCAGGCACAGAAATATAAATCTTGACCAGCAAATACAAGGCCGGGAACAGGTCTTTCTTATTATTCCACCAACTAAAAGGATTTTCAGTTTTTTCGACCACCAAGCACGACCTGTAGGCTACAGGCTGTAGCCCTTTATTTCTTCCTCGATCTTTGTAGGTTCAGCTCAGTAATGATGTGTCTCAGTCTACACTCATTGAGTAAAGAAGTCTTTACTCAATGCTACACTGGTTATATTATATCACGCCCTATTTCACTCCAAAATTTCATACTGTCTATTGGCGTGGGGTCAGGGTGCAATGTGGGATAGAATTTTTGGTCTGCAAAGACGTGCATTGAGAATAATTGATAATCTCAGTTATAGAGCAAATTGCAAAAAAAGCTTTGTCAGAC
Source organism: Brassicogethes aeneus (assembly GCA_921294245.1). Taxonomy (NCBI): domain Eukaryota; kingdom Metazoa; phylum Arthropoda; class Insecta; order Coleoptera; family Nitidulidae; genus Brassicogethes; species Brassicogethes aeneus. Next base: position 56,351,308 of record OV121133.1, on the reverse strand, counting down.
ACAGGATTCTTACGTTTCCTTGCGCTTATATTCTTGAATGTCTTCTTTATGTTAAAGAAAACGAAAACAATTTTCGTAAACATACTGATCCCTGTGAGACTAACAAGGTCACAAAAGAGTTATGAATTTACTGGTATTAAGCTGTTTAACAAACTACCAAATGAAGTCAAAATCCTACCTTTGAATCACTTCAAAAATACTATTAAAAGACTTTTACTGCAAGAAGCTTTCTATTCTATGGATGAGTTTCTGTGCTACAATTTTATTGAAAACTGTTTGTTGTAATATCTTGTATATTTATTTTGATTTGTATGTTTATTTATTCTGACGTGTTTAAACTTTATTGTATATTGTATAACGAATAAATCTTGAATCTTGAATCTAAAGAAGAGGGACCTTTTGCCAATACATTATAAACTGACCAAAATAGCTCGTGGGAATCGCGGGTGGTTTCATTACTTTACTTTTTTTTAGATGGTGGTGGTGTTGCACTAGCAGATGATGAAATCAAAGTTGCCAATGATACATCTTCATTACTACTGTCATTTTTGTCACTCCCAACCACTTCGACGTCGTGTTTTTGGATAATTTCGTATTCTCTTTTAAGGTCCGCAATAACAATTTTGCATTTGTTAGGTGTAAAAAAATGTTCTTTAAAGCGCGGGTCCTGGAACGTGGCAAACAACAGATAATTTTTTGAAGTTGCATCTTTGAAACGAAGCTTCAAATTATTTTTTAATTCGTCCTTCATTGTTCCGACGCCAGCGAAATTGCTTCCTTCACTGTCCAAATAAGCTTCAAGTGTTGAAACGAGTGGGATAACTTCCGATATGCAACAGTTTGAGTGACTGACGATTTTTGTGATCTCTTCAAAGGGCTTCAATAGATTTATGAGGCTCTGTACCAGTTCCCACTCATGATAGTTCAAATCAGTCAAATTTGGATTGTTCACAATGAAGAGATTGATAGCTTTTTTCAATTCCAAGAGGCGCTCCAACATATAATACTCGGAGTTCCAACGAGTGCTGACAGCTTGAATCATTTTTTTTTGGTCCCATGTTTAGTTGTACTTGTATTTCATCAAAAGTAGTGCTTTTATTTTGGACATGACATTCAATTTAATTCACGTATCAAAAAACAAAGAACTTTGTCTATGAGAACAACAAACAAAACAGCCGTTTGACAAGCGCATGGCCCGTTACCACGCGATAATCACATGGTGGACAGCGCACGGTCCTTATTGGTCAATTCGGAGGTGTCCACGCCTACCGAAATTTTCTAGGGCACATTCAGTCATTAATTTTTTTGCAAAGTATTTTACGAAAAAATCAAAAATAAATAATAATTAAAAAATAAGCCGATATATCGGTATCGGCCGATATAGATATCGCATATATCGGTATCGGCCGATAATCGGTATCGGCCAAAAAATCCATATCGGTCGATCCCTAGTTTTAATCTTTTTAAGAATAAACAAAAATTTTGTTAGGTAGGTTTTTTATTAATATACATATTAACAAATATATATATATATATATATATATATATATATATATACATCCCGCTTACAATGCTGCATCATTTCAAAGTACCGTCATTATAGCGTCTACCAGAAATACTGCAGTATATCGTGATTTAACATTGCAGAAGTGTTAATTAGACAAAATAATGACCGAATTTAACGTTAAATGTTTATAAACCCTTTTTTAAATTAAAAATTCATGTTACTATCATTGCTGCTTCTTTTTTATTTTGCCATCATTTCTGCGTCGATGTATATCGAATTTGTTAAACCATCATTGCTGCAGAAGTGAATAATTTTTTCAACTCCTCCGTCTTTTCTGCGTCACCCATGTTGCCAGATCTTGTCGACGCATCATTGACGGTCTTTCGTACTAGGATTTGAATATTAAATTTATTAAAATAAATATTTAAAATCATAATATCCAATAATTTCGTTGTGCGTTGTCACTTGTTTTTAGCGCATATACTCGTATATCAACGCTCACAAATAAAAGGCAAAATATAAGTTCTTTAGAAATAAAATGATAAATTTGTTATGTATAATTTGTTGTCATTCAATAGTTTAAGGTAGTCTGGATAAATTAAATTTTTTAGCTTTGTGCAGAAAAAATTCTAGCGTACGGGATTAATTTTTGATATGTTAAATTAACATACAAAATGTATGCCACTGACATTTTTAATTTTTGATAGCATAATAACATAAAACAATTATGATAATTGTAGACAATAAGGTTCCTTATTGATATTTTTGGTATTAAATATTTTATTAGATTTAGCTAAAAAATTAATTAATATTTCCAAATAAGCCTTAGATATTCGCAGGACCGTTTCCAACGTTTTCTCCGTCGGGGTGGTTAATAAAATTTGCCGCTCTAATGTTGGTATAATATAAATTGTTTATAATGTAATATGTATTTATACATATTTATACATATTTATACGCCTCCTTAGATTAGGAGCACTTTTTTAATTACAATTTATAACAATTTATAAAATATTGTCAGACCAAAGCATTTTTGTAATTAAAAAAGTGCTCCTAATCTAAGGAGGCGTTTTTACCAAAACCTTGTAAAAAACTAAGGATGGTGTCTTTTTAATATTTTGAAAACGTCACATTTTTGTCCTAGGACAGCCGTTTACTTTCCGTCCTGAAATGTAATCAGCTGTTTACTTTCGTCTTTGGATAATATCATTATTATTATTGTTGCTGTCATCACATATCGTCCCAAGTATCGTATGGTAGCGTATCTTTAATTTAACAATTTTACAGAGCATTTTAAAGATTGAAAGTTTTGAGCTAATTTAGAATATTTTTTGGAAAAAAAATATTGAAAAATATGCTATATATATCTATATCTTTTTTTACCTGCGTGCGGAAAGTTTCTACAAAAGTCAGTGTCAATTAATTTTTAAGAAAATAATGAACCACCGTGTAATCGTCATAGTAATGATAAATCCTAGTAGGATTATACTACCGCGGTATACCGTGGAGAAAGAGTTCAATTTCCTCTACAGTTTAAGACTGAGCCACTTTCTTAATTGAAAAAGTATAGGAAATGTACAAACAATATGATTAGAAAAATATATTTACAGAACATGACTCAAAAAGTATGTGGAATCCAAAAATGCAAATAAAAGGGATATTTTTATTAAAAATAAGAAAGTTGGAACCGTTCCAGAGAAAACCAAATACCCTGTATCTATAAGTAAAAATATTATTTAAAAAAAATTGTATTAGTTCATTAGTATTTAGTCATTTCTTTTGACAAAAACAACAAATTATATCAACCTGCAAAGTTACAAGAGCCCACAGCCCACTTCTAAGTTTGACATGTCAAACTCAAAAGACAGCTCACAGAATAACACAAAACCACGTTTTTTTACTACATTTACTACATAGTCAATGTATAAAATGTAATAAACCCAATTTTTACGTTAGTTTCCCATCCCTGGGCTGGAGGCCTTACAAGGAACTTGGCAATAATAATTTTATAAAACAAACTGGCTACCAAACACTAAAATTCACATTAACACATGTGACGCAGCATTGCTGCGTTCGTTTAACGATCTTCGTTATTTATGCATCGAATAATATTAAGTACATTGTATCGACGTTGCTGCGTCGTACATTGTTGTCAGCTTCACTTGATGCAGGATTACCGTAAGTTTAAAAGAAATATTCACTTTTTTAATATACACCAAATTTAAAAGCGCACCCTTGCGGCAAACTGCCAAACTTCAATATACACGTATTTTACAAAAAACCATCAATGCTGCGTCACTCTTAAAAACGGTGTGTAGGATTGTCATGACGTCACCAGTAAAATAAACCTTAAATGTAATGCTGCGTCAATATACGACGCAGCATTACACCTGACGCAGCATTGAATGCAAATTTCATAATGTATTGACGCAGCATTGTAGGCGGGATGTATATATATATATATATATATATATATATATATATATTTGTTAATATTTATATTCTTAAAAGTATTTTTATGTGTGCCCAAACAGTTAAATGAGGAAATATAAATTTTGGAAAATGCCTTCTTCAACAAGATATTGCCGAATATGCTAAAGAGACACTAGAGAAAATGAAATATACCGTAAACTACATAAAACTTAAAATCGCTTCATTAAAGCCTACAATTAGGAAAACTGAAAATGCTGAATATGAAGTAAAGCACACTTTATTTTCTACAATGGTGGATGGCAAAGTAGTGCTAGTGTTGACAGAAACACCTTCAGCAGCTTATTGTGTTCTTTGTGTTGAATATATTGAATAGGGTTAGAGATCAAAATATAGATCCATATTGTGGATTCCACATATGGCCATTCAAGTCTTCACGTGTGGATTAGGTTTATGGAATGTTTATTATATATTGCTTATAACCTTCCATTTAAACCATGGAAAGTTAGAACTGATAAAAATAAGGCCCTAAAAAAATCAGAAAAATTAAGAATTCAGAAAGAATTTTTGGAAAGAAAGGGAATAAGAATAGATGTGCCCCAATAAGGAGCAGGGACTACCAATGATGGTAATACAGCTCGTAGATTTTTAAGGATCCAGAGACAACATCAAATATAACAAAAGTAGATGTATATCTTATTAAGAGGTTTCACAAGAAACAGCCGAGCTCTATGTGTCTCTATATAGTTGGTACTATATGCCATCTGTGCATACAATTTTAATTCATAGAGAAGATATAATAATAAGCCATTTTTATTTGACAATCGGCCAATTATCGGAGGAGGCTCAGGAGGCTAGGATATTCTAGAGAACATCATACTCGAAAAATATCAAGAACTACAACAAATGAAGACTTGCTTCATAGACTTTTAACAACCTCCGATCCATTTATATATAGGGTGTTATGTAATTAATGTTATATATTAAAATGGGTTGTTCCTTAGGGTTCATAAAGAAGCACCTGAAACTTTTTTTTTCTAAATTCCAAAGTCTAAAAATAATTTATAATAACCTTTATCCTACCAAAAAGTACGCCACTGATCGACTAGGAACTTTAGGTTAATCTGGTGGATTTATTATGTTATGGTTGGTAACAACAGTATTTCCAAAATCTCTCAAAAAAGTTGACAAACATTGTTTAAATTTAGCTTAATTACAAAAATGACAAAATTAACAATGCAAATTGTCAATTTGGCGTTTTTATTAATTGTTGGTTATTTCATTTTTGTACTGAAGGTAAATTCAAACAAAATCTGCCAACTTTTATGACAGAATCTAGTGCATTTCTTTTAAATTTTAGGTTATGTTTTCAAATTGTAAATATCTTAACTAAGGGAAGTGCTTTTTGATTTATTTACACAAATTAAATGTTTAAAGTTTAACCTGTGAACTGGTCCCAATTTCATCTGAGTAAACAGAGAAAAAAACTGATGAAAAAATTAATTTTGTGGTTATGGATTTCAAATTTCAAAGGTACTAAATTTTCTAATCATTGCTTAAGCTAATAGCTGGATCAGTAAATAAATACAGAAGGGTATTAGAGCTTTAAGGGCATAAAAACTTTTGTATTTATTGAGTTTTTATTTATTTTTTGCAAGAAAAATGTTTAGTAACAATTTTTTACATCTGGCAACGCATAGCTACTTTGTTGGTTGGTATCTATGTACTCACAAAATACAGGTGTGCAGAGATAAACAAGTGTGTAACCAGTGGCGTATCACAAAAAATATAAAAAACTTCTAATGCATATTTTTTCTTTATCTTTGGAAAAATGTTTTTTTAAATATTTTTCCTTTATTCCTTATGTCAAAAGGTATTCAGTATTTTAATATATAACATTAATTACATAACACCCTGTATAAAAAAGAATATTTTTAAAAAGGAACAAATCGGATTTAGATTCTACATATACAGAACTGTTATTATAAGTTTATTTACTGCAGACAAAATATTCTTTGGAGTATATTTTTATGAGCAATAAATGTTCATTATTTCTGTTCCAAGCCACAGATTTATAGTCATACGAATAATGCAATTTTATGTATTATAATTATTTTATTAAATAATTTAAAAAATAAATTTATTGTTAACAATAAACAAGTTAAATAATTTTAATTATAAATAAATAAGATTTCAAGTTATTAACTCTTATCAATTTCGTACTTTTACAAAATTTTGATATTTAACCCTTATACAATCGCCGCCGCTGAGCCAATTAAGTTAAAATTTGTACAGGATTAAGATTAATACCACAGAATTATGGTGTTCAAATTTCTTTATGATACCTTAATTAGTTTTTTTTAATTTTGGCGAGTTTTTTGCCATTCCAGTCCTCTGCGCGTCTTCGCCCCTGTGAATAATTTACATCACAGAGTTCAAGTAGTAAGGGTTACGGTTTAGCACCAATTTTCGACCACCTCCAATCATTCCCTAAAAAAATCTCCGGAGAAGATCTGTTCTCAAACTTCGATTTAGTACCTGCATCACCTACATAATCACCTGATATGAAGATTTTTGTACTCATAATTTTGTCATCATTCGATATACCTAGTGTGACTGTACTATTAAACTATCTAAAAGTAGGTACTACTCTTCTAACCTCATAAATTTCAAATAATGATTTTTGAAAAGGAGAAAGCATATTGAAAAGTCAAAAAGGATTTGTAGGGGAAGAGTAATACTTTCAGCTGGCTTAAGGAGGACGCGCACTGAATCGACTCGGCTCGGCATATCTCCACCCACTGGCAAAGAAACCTTACAAAATATTGCTGCAATGTTCGCCGACTTTACAAATAAAATATTTCCTGTGATACTTGCATTAACATAAATGAAATGTTACATTTAAAATATTGCCTATAATAATTTCCAACAACCTTAAATTTGAAATATTATTTAAAGATTCACATGGAAAGTTTTTACAATTTATATGTTATATTTGTAACATTTAGTATAAAATGTTGCATAAAAGTTTTTAAACATTACAATTATAATATTGCAGACATAACTTTTTTCAATGTTTCAATTGAAATATTAACACAACTTTCAAATGAAAAATGTTTGCAACTTAAAATATACAATAAAAATATTTATTTTGTAATGTTTGGGAATATTTTTGAAACATTTCAATTATAATATTACATTGATAAGTTTTGGGCAATGTTTCATCTGAAATATTACATTAAGATGATTTTTGCAATGTTACTTTATATAAACAATATAAACATTTAATTTGCAAGATTTTTAGAACATTGCAATTATAATATTACATTGATAAGTTTTGGGCAATGTTTCATCCGAAATATTACATTAAGATGATTTTTGCAATGTTACTTTATATAAACAATATAAACATTTAATTTGCAAGATTTTTGGACTCCTCCTTCTTTAATCGCCTGGTTATAGATGTCTGGGACATGCCAAGCTCCTGAGCAATCCCTCTGGTACTTCTTATTGGATCTTCTTGAATCAGCTGGATGATTAACTCATCGGCTTCGGGTACAATCTCTGGAGGCCGACCAAGGTCAGGACCTGCCGTGGGAATTAGAGATCCAGTCTCTCTAGCTCTGACCATCATCCTTTTAAAAACTCCCGGCGATGGGTGGGTTATGTCAGCGAATCTTGCTGAGTATACCCGGGCTGCTTCATTGCAATTTTCTTCATAGAACCCAAGTACCATCATCATATTCACATATTCTTGATTGGTGTACATTTTATTAAATAGACCCGAAAAAATAATAACCAAACACCAAAAAAATAAAATATAAACGTCAATGTCAATTTTCGTATTGTTCATTACGAAGTTGCCAGATCATTTCAATTGTTAAAAAATCATTCTAAAACATTAAAATTAAAAGAAAATACACTTTTTCGGGCAATTTTTTTGCTAGGATATATTTAAGAAGCCTAAACTCTTTAGTAAAAATCATATAAGGTGGAAAAATATTAAATAATAAAAAAGTTAAATTTAAGACTTAAGACCTGAATTCCTGGGTCACTTTTTTATTTGGAATTTTTTTAACATTTTTCCCTACCTATATTAAGGCCCGCCTACATGCACCATTTGGGAAGTTCACCACTTATGACTCACCCTGTATATATATATATATATACAGGGTGTTATGTAATTAATGTTATATAACATTAATTACATAACACCCTATATATTAAAATACTGAATACCTTTTGACATAAGGAATAAAGGAAAAATATTTAAAAAAACATTTTTCCAAAGATAAAGAAAAAATATGCATTAGAAGTTTTTTATATTTTTTGTGATACGCCACTGGTTACACACTTGGTTTATCTACATAGATACCAACCAACAAAGTAAAAAATTGTTACAAAAAATTTTTCTTGCAAAAAATAAATAAAAACTCAATAAATACAAAAGTTTTATGCCCTTAAAGCTCTAATACCCTTCTGTATTTATTTACTGATCCAGCTATTAGCTTAAGCAATGATTAGAAAATTTAGTACCTTTGAAATTTGAAATCCATAACCACAAAATTAATTTTTTCATCATTTTTTTTCTCTGTTTACTCAGATGAAATTGGGACCAGTTCACAGGTTAAACTTTAAACATTTAATTTTTGTAAATAAATCCAAAAGCACTTCCCTTAGTTAAGATATTTACAATTTGAAAACATAACCTAAAATTTAAAAAAAATGCACTAGATTCTGTTATAACGTTGGCAGATTTTGTTTAAATTTACCTTCAGTACAAAAATGACATAACCAACAATTAATAAAAACGCCAAATTGACAATTTGCATTGTTAATTTTGTCATTTTTGTAATTAAGCTAAATTTAAACAATGTTTGTCAACTTTTTTGAGAGATTTTGGAAATACTGTTGTTACCAACCATAACATAATAAATCCACCAGATTAACCTAAAGTTCCTAGTCGATCAGTGGCGTACTTTTTGGTAGGATAAAGGTTATTATAAATTATTTTTAGACTTTGGAATTTAGAAAAAAAAGTTTCAGGTGCTTCTTTATGGACCCTAAGGAACAACCCATTTTAATATATAACATTAATTACATAACACTCTGTATATATATATATATATATATATTTATATATATATATATATATTATAGGCGTATAGCTTACGGATAAATAATTATAATTAATTATTATTATAATAATTCAAATTAATTTAATTGCAATGTTCCTGTAATGTTGCAGGAACCTTACATTAACGAAAATAACATTTAGTAACATTGCAATTAATACATTTAAGCAATATTTTATTTGTAAATGTAATGTTCCTGAGCCGGCCACAAGGATTTTTATAACATTACACCTAACAAATGTAATGTTGCAGGAACCTTACATTAACAAAAATAACATTTAGTAACATTGCAATTAATACATTTAAGCGACATTTTATTTGTAAATATAATGTTCCTGAGCCGGACATAAGGCTTTGTTGCAATGTTCCTGCAACATTGCCACAAGGATTTTTGTAATATTACACCTAACAAATGTAACGTTCAGTAACATTGTAGAAATATTATTTTTCCCAGTGTGCAGGGGCTGATCCAGGAGCTCCCTGCACGATTACATACATGATACAAAAATGGACTAAAAGAAAGAATCACAGACATTTTAGAAACATGTTTATTAGACTGGGCCAAAAAAATCGACTATTTTTTTTTGGAAAGTATATCGAAAATATTGTTTGGGGTAATAAAAAAAAATTATGGTGAAAGTTTGAGTCCATAATATTAATATTAAGAGATCTATCATCGCAATTTTAGATTTTTTTTTCCTGAGCATGTTTTTGTCTCAGAACTCCCAAATCATTGAGTAACAAAATTGACTTAAGAATATTTTTTGAAGAAAATTGAATGCTCTAAAAAAAATGTTTGATTGAAATTTCCCGTCAGATGAACCCTTTTCTTACAATCATGCCTTAAAAATTGGTATAGTTTTACAATTTGATCTTTTAACTTTGGAATTTTGTAATTCAAGTAAAAATCAGTACCCTGAAAAAAAAACGATAAATATTCTTATGGGAAATCAAATGCTCTACAAAAAAGTCTTTTATCATTTTTGGCTAAATTCACTCCATCAAAAGTTATTCAAGGTTAAATTTGTCAAAACGAAATTTTAACCTTGAATAAATTTTGATTGAGTGAATTTAGCCAAAAATGTTAAGAGGCTTTTTTTGTAAAGCATTTGATTTCCTATAAGAATATTTATCGGTTTTTTACATGAATTACAAAATTCCAATTTAAAAGATCAAAATGTAAAACTATACCAACTTTTAAGGCATGATTTTAAGGAAACGGTTCATCTGACGGAAAATTTCACTTTAACCTTTTTTGTAGAGCATTTAATTTTCTTAAAAAAATATATTGTCCGATCACAATCCTTTTTTTTTTCGTTAATTGTGATAATAGTTTACCACTTTTCCGAATATAGGCGTATTAAATTTTTCCCATCATGTATTTTACTCCACCCTAACGCGTAATGTGTGTCAAAATCATGGAGTTTGTTTGGCTCCATAATGTACCGTACAGTTTCAAGGGAAATATAAGAAAATGTGTTAAATGTAGTATTATAATTGTTATAGATTGATAAAATTCAACTTTATACTTACAAAATTGTATGTATTATTGACTAATCGAATATTTAATTAATAGTAAAATAAAAACGTGTCGGCGCCAATGACTAAGGGCCGGTTTATCAATCTCTAGTTAAGTTCCAGTTAGTCTATCTGACAGTTAAATTTCATATTGATCGTTGTGAGAACAATGGTATCCATGGAAATTATCTAACAGATAACTAACTGCAATTTTAAGTGGACATTGATAAACCGGCCTTAAGAGAACTAAAAGATAAATGTACGTCTTTCTGTCGCATTTAATTAATTAGATTTAGAGGTACAAAATTTTTTGTACCTATAAATCTAATTCATTTTTGCCAAAAATAAATAAAATAAATACTACAAAGTAAAAACTATAACCGAAAAAAGAATCCTAAGTCTTGTCTCATTTTAATACTTAAAATTTAAAAGGATGATTATAATAAATTTAGGTATAATTTAAATTCTAACCTACGTTTGAACTTTTCTGAATTCGCAAAACGGTTTAATACATTTTCAACGTTAATATTAAATCCAAATGAATATGTAAGAGCGCTAATCCCAGAAGTCTTTCTTGCGTCACCCGGTTTCTCAGCCAACTTTTAAGAGCCGTTTCACATGCGACTGAGAAAGTCCTGACGATCAGTCCTAATGATACGGACTGACGGTCATGGCCATTGTTTCACAAGCAACGTATAGTACGGAAATGTCTACTACGAGACGCAAGATACATACACCTAAGATAAGATAAGATAGGATGGTGCGCATGGTGGGCGGAGCTAAAATACGTCACATGACGTCACTTGATGAGTAGTTTTAAATCTCTAACGTTCGTTTTAATTATCTGCCGCTAAAATTCTGGTTTTTGCGAAGCTGTTAGATGTTAAATTGCTCTGATTTTTTGTTTAACTTGTTGTTTTTGCGTTCTGTAAGGTTAGAATTACTTTTCAGTGTTTAAATTATTGTTATTGCTTTGTGTTAACCTGTTCTGTTTGTGCTAAAATTATTGTTTTTGTGTTTCGTTGTTTTGTTTGTGTATTATACTATAGTTTGTGTTGTGCCATTTGCATTTATTAAAATGCGGTGTGCCATATTTTGATGCATTTCGGACAACCAGTCCAAGAAAAACCCTACAAATAAAGACATTAAATTCCATCGATTTCCGAAAAACATAAGTTTGTGCAAAAAGTGGTTACATGCCACGAAAAGAGACAAAATTAACGTTAAGCGCGCTACTGTTTGCTCTAAACATTTTCTGGACAGTGACTACAACTTTAATTTGAAACATAAACTCTTAAACTACAGCCCTAAACGTTATCGTGGACTATTTTCGTAGGTAATTCAAATTTTAATAAATATTTTTGGTTAAAATTATATGTATTTTCTTTTAGTAATAAAAAAATACATTTTAATAGATTTAAATATGTTTTCAAAACATAGCATCTATATTAATGTAATAATTATTACACTATGGTAATATGGTAATAAACATTTTTAATTAATTTTTCTTTTTCTTTTAATAATTAATATCTATAAAAAGTAATAAAAAATAGATTTACTTAAAACTATTGTTTTTTTTTAATTATTTTTTTTTTAAATAGATTTAAATATTATCAAATATTTTTCCAACGCATCTAGCATCCATATTAATAAACTATCTTTAATATCAAATTCACAAAAAACGCACTATGTCCAGATATTTCTTTATGTTTTGATAATATTACTAGCATCCATATTAATAAAATACTTTTAATATCAAATTTACAACAAAAAATAGATTTAAATAGTATCAAATATTTTTCCAAATCATCTATCATCCATATTATAACACTTTTTTCAATATCAAGTTTAAAAATAACGCACCATGTCCAGATATTTGTCTATTTTCTTTGATAATATAGCTATTATACGTGTATTCGCGCTGCAACTACTCATCTGGTGACGTCATGCGCGGCGCGAACCAAAACTCGTCCGCGGGAGCATCCAGCCGGAATTGCGCTGTTGCCGCTTTTTGTATAAAGAGAATAATACACGGCAAAAAAGTTCTTTTTTGCGTCCGCAAAATTTTCAAAATCCGGAACTACTATTTCCGCTACTTCTTCAAATGCTTTATTCTTTGCATCCCTATTTTTGTAGTTCTCATCATCTGCATACCAGATGCATCTTCGCTGTTCGATGCTACTTATTACAATTTCAGTATCAATGCGTAAACTACTCATTGTGCAACACTGTTTCTGCTGACCGTACGTACCATATGAAATACTCCATATAAGAGCCGTTTCACATGCGACTGATAAAGTCCTGACGATCAGTCCTGATGATACGGACTGACGGTCATGACCATTGTTTCACAAGCAACGTATAGTACGGAAATGTCTACTACGAGACGGTTCTCAGCGCTTCCGGAACTGCGCTGTTGCCGCTTTTTGTATAAAGAGAATAATACAACGCAAAAAAGTTCTTCTTTGCTTTCGCAAAATTTTCAAAATCCGGAACTACTATTTACGCTACTTCTTCAAATGCTTTGTTCTTTGCATCCCTATTTTTGTAGTTCTCATCATCTGCATACCAGATGCATCTTCGCTGTTCGATGCTATTTATTACAATTTCAGTATCAATGCGTAAACTACTCATTGTGCAACACTGTTTCTGCTGACCGTACGTACCATATGAAATACTCCATATAATTAACAGCCCTTAATAGTCCTGACGGTACGCAGTGCGCACGGGCTGTCCCGATGCCCGTGCCGACGAATCAGTCAACCGATGATACGCAGTGCATGTGAAAAAGTTCATTTAAACAATGGCCCCTAGTCATCAGGACTGACCATCAGGACTGATCGTCAGGACTTTATCAGTCGCATGTGAAACGGCTCTAACTAACAGCCCTTAATAGTCCTGACGGTACGCAGTGCGCACGGGCTGTCCCGATGCCCGTGCCGACGAATCAGTCAACCGATGATACGCAGTGCATGTGAAAAAGTTCATTTAAACAATGGCCTCTAGTCATCAGGACTGACCATCAGGACTGATCGTCAGGACTTTATCAGTCGCATGTGAAACGGCGTCATAAGGCTGAAAACCTGCGCTCAGGTTACAGGGCCATATTACCCATTAGGCAGGCAAGGCAATTGCCTTAGGCGCCACGTAGAAATAGGCGCCTTGTCCCCAAACAACTTAAAAAAAATAAAAATTGTTACCAAAATGTTTATTTTTTCCAAAAATAAAACAAATAAACAATATACAATTGTAATAACAGGATATTATTTACTGTTTTTATTATTTTATACAAATTTAGCTTCCTTTGTAATAACGAGGTGTAAAGCCGACAAAAAAGCGTGCCGCACATTTACTTCTGTTTTTATGCCAAGTACATAAATGTATTTCAGATAAAATTAATCAGGTGTTATATCACCATGCTTGATTACGAGGGCACTACGTTTTGAAGTAGAATAAGATATTTTATTATTAACTGTATAATTAACAAATAATAATAAATCTTAACGTTAAACTGCAAACAAAAACTTAAAAGATAATTTAATTTGTAAACTTTACTCTGTATAAACATATCTTTAGCACTCTTTAAACTATTTCAAAACCCCCGTATGCTGCAAGCACACGGATTCCTCTTGCATCGGGTACCCGCTGTGATGTGCTGCTCACACCAGCGGGTACGCGATACTAGAGGAAACTGCTGCCGGAAGGATGTAACGGTTTTTTTCTTACTTTAAAACATTATTAACTTTTATTATTTTTAATCCAGTAATAACGTTTAACCTATATTCTTTTTGTCATTTTAGAACCTGAAAATATAATATGTTTTAATATTTTAAATATTACTGTTTATAGCATTTGAACTTTAACGTACCCAATTGGTTTTACATTATCATTATTTTTATAGTTTTGTATCAATCAGCTGATTTCGTTTAAATTGCGGTTCGTTGACTTTTCAGAGATTTGCTAGTTACTTTTATTATCCTGGGTTGGTATGGGTTTCGTTTATTTCCTTTCTTTAATTTTAATCTTTATTGTTACAATGAAAATGTACTTATTAGTGGATACGTTGGCAAATAATATCTTTCGTTATTTTATCTTTAATTTAACTTTCTGGTCGATTATATTGATTCGTTATTGGTGTATTTAGTTTTCCCTGGTTGGCAACCATGTCCACCAAACTTTTGACGTTTGGTGCTTTACGTCGGTTGTTTTTATTATATTATTTTATCATATCATTTTTTATAGTATTTCCGGTGTAAATCTATAAATACCTGTAAACACCCTTTATCGGCCTCTTCTTCTAATTTCCCTATTACCGTGAACGTCGGCGGAACGGCAAAGTGTTATATTCTTCGTAAAAGCACGTGGCTTATAATTTTTCACAATTTGATTTTAAGTAATATTTAGTAGTGAAAGCCATCAATTTTATATTGGAGTAAAGCTTATTTAGAAGAATCAAAGGTGTATTTGTTTTACACTACAGCTGTACGCTGGAGCCAATCTTAGCCACCACCGAAGTACACACAGGTATATATTCTTTTTCTTTTTTTTGTTTCCTCGTATTTGTGGGGATGTTTCCTAAATCGTCCTGCTTTTTAGAGCAGAGAAATTAGAGGGAGAGCAGAGCTGAGCACATCAGAGCTGACCACGTCAGAGCTGAGCACCTCAGAGCTGAGCACCGTAGAGCAGGCTTGTCAGCCGCATTGTTTCATCCACGAGGCCTTCTCGCCGTGCCAACCAGGTTTCCATCACCTTGTCGACCTTCTGGATTACACCTTTCATTTTGGATCACACCCGTCTTCAACGTTTCAACATTTTGTACCATCAGGTTTTTATACATAATTCTTTTCGTCTTCAACGTTTCAACATTTTGCACCATCGTCTTCAACGTTTCAACAACTTTTTATATACAATTTTTATACATATATGTTTTTAATATTGGGTTGTGTTGTTCTGTGCCGAAGCTATCCAGCTTCTGCCGTATAACCAGTTGCTGGAGGGTTTCGATACGGGCCAACAGCCCTTTATATTTATATTAATTTCAATTCTTAGTATTGACTAGTTTTGCTAGATGTTTTGCGAACTGGTGTCGATAAACCTGCTCGTATAACCAGGTTTATCCAGACCAGGTTGCAACCTTCTGGTTGCTAACCACGGTGGGCTTCGATCAACTTTTAATCAAAAGTGCTTGCACCGATTGGATCTTTTTAAAAATCACTTCTACGATTCCTTACAGGTATTTTAAGATCCGAAGGAAAATATTCGGTAGAGGGATTCCCGAGAAAACTCTTTTTTTGTATGTTATATGGCGTTTTTCGATTTAAAATAAAAAAATTAGGTCCGGAACATATTTATTGACAGTAAATTTATTTAAAATGGACATAAAAATTCAAAATAAATTTGATTTTATTTGCCGGAATCATAAGGACGAGCAATTTTTTTGAAGTCACACACTACGACATTTTGATCTTACTTATTATATTTCCTAGATCCGTTTTACATTGTTTACTATAAAGTATATAATAATAATTTTTTTATTTAAAATATTACAATAATGAATTTAGAAAAATAAAAAACTGCTTTAATAATAAGTAACTCTTTAATAATCAATTTTTTTAACATTAATTAATAACCATTAAAATGAATGCAAACCATTATATTCGCAAAGAGCACGTAGGAGTTGTTTTGGGAATTCTGGGTGATTTTTTGTTACTTTATACTTCTCCCATGTATGTTTAAAATTAGCGTGGACAGACTCCATCGCCTGTTCGCTATAAAAACCAAGTCCGGCTCGCAATTTGTCGCAAAAATCGGATACATGAAAAAATACTGGGTGAACATTGGGTGTTATAGGTATTTCCAACATAATGTAGCTCTCTTTAAATGCATCAATATTTTTTTTGAAATCAGGATCTAGATTTTTACCAAAGCAGGTATGAACAACATCTCTAAATTTTTCTAAAACAGTTACATATTTTAAACATCCAATATTATGACTTCTAGAACGTAGTAAATCGAGTTTTTCCAACAGTGTTTTTTTCTAAAACAGTTACATATTTTAAACATCCAATATTATGACTTCTAGAACGTAGTAAATCGAGTTTTTCCAACAGTGTTTTACATGAATTGCCGTTAAAATTTTAACTACCATGGCGTACATCGCGAGTCACACAGCATGTTTTTGCCCACTGATGTTTATATAAGGTGTTTACCACACCTTTCATTAAATGCAACTCTGGCGGAGGAATTATTTCTAGAAATTGTTTATCTTGAGGGGTAGAAAAAAGAGGACGATGGACGCAGTTCTTATAAAATTTTGCATTTGCTTTCTTAGCTCCTGCTAAAGACCATTGATTGTAATTTTCCAATGTATTACTTATAGTTCTGTACGTATCGCAGACCTTCAAATTATTTTTGGATGCATAGCACCAGGTACACGGGTACACGGGTAGGGACATTATACCAACCAAAATGTTGGCCAATTTAAGATCTGTTGGGATTGTTCCCTTAAAGTTATTAATATTTATTTCAGACCAGAGCTGGGAGACATTTTCATAATTTTCCTGAGAACTAGGTGCGAGAGCAAGTATTATTAATTTATTAACACCCGAATCCTTAAAGCGTTTAGCGCAATTACCATCTTCAAATTTCTGCTTGCATTTACGTGAATCTTTATTTTCTACTGTAGACTGAATGGATAAACAAATTTTTAAAAATCCGCCTTCACCATCAATTCCGAACTTCAAGTGATATTGAGACAAAGAACGTTTCTCTTTAATAAACTGTATTAAACCCTCAAGATCTGTGCAGTAAGCGACTGTCTCAGGAGCAGATGAAACTTTGTCAGCTATAACGTGTGTAAAATTAAACGGCTTTGTGCAAAAATATTTGTCTACACAGTCGCTTTTAATTGAGAGCTTACTTTTTAAATTTGGTTCCACAATTTTTGCATTTTTAGTGGCTACGCGTACAGCTGCAGCAATTGCTATTGTCTTTTTTTGATTTAAATTTAAACTGGTCTGTAGTTATAGGAAATCATCCGCAGAAAGGAACTACTTTTTAATATTATCGTTAATTCTTTGATTAAGTGTTACCTGTAAATGTTGAACGTGGTTGAACTAACGATATAGAAGGTGTAGATTTAATTTCTTTTTCATTGAACTTTCGTTTTAGTAAAGATGAGACAACTTGCTCTGCATTTTTCGAACCTACGCTTAGGATATATTCCGTCAAGTTCTCCAAGCGCGTAGTCAAGCTACATTTATGAGATAGTCATTTTCCAATAATTGAGCAGCAATAACTGCAACGACTTTCGATACAACGTATCTTCTCTTTTTCTAAAATAATGTCGAAAGATTAAAAGTTGTAAAGGAATTATTAGAAATGGAGTATTTAAAAGTAGTCATAAAACATTTAAATAAAACAAAAATAATAAAATTTGTATTTAAAAAAATAAAGACCATTATTGCAATAAAATTAAGCTAAATTATTTAAAAGTTTTAATAAATTCGATACAATATCCTACCTGCAAGTTGTACATTCGTCGTATCGGCCAGTATACCGATTCGTTTAGGCAAAATATTACCCTCTGCGAAATTTCCAGATGCTGGTTTTCGAGAAGATCACATATATAACAATCACATACAGAGTTGCTATTTGATCTAGTATACCTCCTAATACGCTTCAGCTCAGAAAATTTTGGCAGTCTTATAGTCTTTTTATTAATACCGCTGTACAGATCTCGTTTGCAACTACTGTACAATACCACAGGTAGTCGGTCATCTTCGTCTTTATATTCAAAATATTTCTTAACAAGTAATTTTAGTCCTTCCTTTATGAAAAACATTGTTTTAGTTTTTCCAAAACAAAACAAGCAAACCTGCAAGCGATTTTCTTCGTGCGTTCTTGCTTTCGGCATTTTTAATTTATAAATTTAATGTTTGACAGCAATTTATTTATGTATCCGTAGTGTGGCAATTATTTATTCGATAAATAAATAGCGATTTATTAAGAGACGTTTAATAAAAATGTTTATAAGATATACCCTATCAGATAAACAAAAATCGAGTTTTCTCGCAAAACCCTCTACCAAATATTTTCATTGGGGTCTTAAAATACTCGTTAGGCATCGTAGAAGTGATTTTTAAAAAGATCCAATCGGTGCAAGCACTTTTGATTAAAAGTTAATCGAAGCCCACCGTGTAACCCAATGCTCATCTTGTCATAATTTAAATTGTAAGAATAATTCTTTCGAAAGAAATATTTAAACTTATTTGTGTCATTGATCCTTGGATTTTATATTTTCATATTATTGAATATTATTATATATTTTTTTTATTATTATATATATATTATTGTAACAATATACTGATTGTTTTTGTACTTTAATACGTACATTTAATGGTTTATGTGGTAACAACAACAAACTTATAACAAATTTTGGTTTTCCTACTTAATAAATTGGTATAGTATTTATATTACAATGTTTTAATTTTTTTTCTAATAACTTCCTATTCCACGTTATAGACAGCAGCCCTTGGTCACTAGCTATTTTATTTTAACTTGGTGGCGCCCACAGACGAATATATATATATATATACAACCCAGCCCTTCTCCGCAACAGAGCTACGCTGGCCTAGTGAACCATTTAAAAAGGGATTATTAAATCTATAATTTATTAAGGTGTCTGTGGTCGTCCGCAACTTATTTGTCATAATAGTTTGGCATTTAAAGTTGTTACATTGGCGCCCAACGTAGTTTATGTTGTTGTTACCATACCTGTAGATCATTTTTGTTTTATTTTCAGTATTTTGTTACAATTTTATAATATTTTGCGCACTTAGTAATCCAGTAAACGACAGGTTGTTTACATATATACATATTTTTTTTCCTTTTCCTTTAAAGGTTTTTTTTTTCACGTTGGCTCATTGCCTATTTATATTACCTTTATTTAAACGAAATCAGCTTTTCCTATATACATAATTTTTTTTTCTTGCTATATCGTTAAGGTTATATATAAACATATAATATTTGGGGGGGTATATTTATTTTTTTTATATAGCGGGTTTTTACATATTTTTGTTTCGGTTATTTGACAACCGCTTTACCATTTTTTGTTTCGGTTAGTTATCGCTTCACGACATCTAGCCGCTTTACTTGCTTTTATATATATTTTTATTAATAAATCCGCGAAGGATTTAATTTCTAAAACCTTGCTACTTTTACCATCATATTTCTCTTCGACATTGTTGCTTCACTATGGCTCTTAAACTAAGACTTTATCTACTTGTGCAAGATGAACTCACTTACGAATGCAAAATCCGTGGAATTCAACCAAGTACTAACGACGAGATGCGTAAGTCTCTTAATGCCGCAATTGCTCTGGAATTACTTAACAAAGAGTTATTACCATCGACACCTTCTCACCCGTACACATTCGATGAAGATATAGCTGCATGTAGAACCAAACTAGAGGAAGTCAAGGAACTTGTTGGTGATCTTACTCCACAGAACAAGACAAAGAGGAAAAGTAAAATCGAAGCAAAGCTACATCACCTTTTGGGAAGAGTCAAACGATTAGACGCGAAAACTTTGGAAGAAAAGGACACTCAAGCTAAACTTTCAACCTCTTTGCTCTCGTTAGTCAACGATTTTCATGTCATCTTGCGTAAGGAAGTTCAAAATAAGGATAAAGCCGATATCACACCAATAGAACTTACATTGTTGGAAGCAAATCTTAACAACGAAGATTCTCCCCAAAACTCGGATGAAGACGAACCACTTACTTCGACACCTTTAAGACAGAATAATCAGTCTCCTAGTACAAGCCAGTCCAACCCAAGCGATAGACAACCTAGTTTTGGTAAACCAGTCCCAGTCTCAAAATGGAACCTGACCTTCAGTGGCGATAAGGATAGCATTTCGCTAAACGCATTTCTCGAGAGAGTTGATGAACTCAGGATAGCTAGGCATGTTTCCAAAGAGGAATTATTTTATTCAGCTTGTGACCTCTTCGGCGGCAAAGCGCTAATATTGTTTAGAGCCTTTAGACATTCAATTTCCACCTGGGATGAGTTAGTCGAAAAACTCAGAGAAGAGTTCCAAACCAGGGATTACAACGACAAACTTCTCCATGAAATTTTAGAACGTACCCAAGGTCAAGAGGAAACAATTGGAATCTATCTCGCCGTTATGACTTCTTTTTTCAAAAGGTTAACATGCCCTATCAGCGAACAAGCGCAACTGAAGATACTTCTGAAAAATATCCTACCATTTTACCAAACTCAGCTGGGTCTGACCAAAATAAGTTCCATTAGTCAGTTACTTCAACTAGGAAGACAGATCGAAGAAACTAGGAAAAACGTCGAAGAGTTTAAGCCACCAACAAGGAAAAACAAAGTTCTCGAACAAGACCTCGCTTACATCGGACCATCAGTCGAAACTGAGGAAAGTATAGATGCCATTTCACCAAGCAATTCGCAGACTTTTACTCCTAATAAACCGAATTTTTCCAAATTTCCACCAACCAATTCTAATAATTTTGTCTCCAATCACAATAATCCTAGCAATTCTCATGCCTCTAACAATTTTCCTCCAAATGGTATTCCTCCAAACAGATATCCTAATAATCAAATCCGTAGACAAGTAAGATGTTTCAACTGCAACTTCATGGGACACTCAGTTGGCGAGTGTAGGAAGCCAATAGTTTTGAAGTGTTACCTCTGCCAAAATCCAGGTTTCACCAAGAGGAACTGTCCAAATTGCAACAGGAGTTCGGAAAACTCCCAAAGGCTCTCTTAGATGGTCGTATAAGAAGTGCCACTTTTAGAAACTCGACCAGATACTTTAACAATTTGGAACTTGAACGTGAGCAAAATTTTAACAACAATAAACACATTTTAGACTTCATTACTCAATCCGCTCGAGGCGACGAGAGACCTTACTTAAAGGTGAACATCTACGGTATCAACATTCTTGGTTTATTAGATTCAGGAGCAACAAACAGCTTTATAGGCAAGGAAGGATGGAACTTACTGGAACCACTTGGAGCAAAACTTATCAAAGATCCAACAAAATGTCGTGTAGCAAACAATCAATACTGCACTAGCCCTGGATATTGCATTTTACCAATAAAAGTGGAAGACAAAAT
Source organism: Brassicogethes aeneus (assembly GCA_921294245.1). NCBI lineage: Eukaryota > Metazoa > Arthropoda > Insecta > Coleoptera > Nitidulidae > Brassicogethes > Brassicogethes aeneus. The sequence goes on along the minus strand of OV121133.1, from coordinate 56,329,572 downwards.
TATTTTGATGAACGTCAAAATCTTAGAAGAAACGCCTTACAAACTCATCTTAGGTTGGGACTTTTGGAAGAAAATGGGAATAGTTCCTGATATAAGATCGGAAAATTGGACTTTTTCTAACTGCGATACTTGTTTAGATGCGACAGAACCAATGTCTAAACTCTCTCCACAGGAACGTCTACTGCTCAGCCAACTTACTGACAAATACTTAGATCTTATGGGAGACAAATTAGGATGCTGCAATCTCACAGAACACGTCATTAAAACCGAATCTTCTCCAATAAAACAACGCTATTATCCAGTCTCTCCTGTTATTCAAGAACACGTTGACAGAGAACTAGAAGAAATGCTGCAAAACGATATTATCGAAAAATCAAACTCACCATGGGCTTCACCGATAGTCTTAATCAAGAAGAAAAATGGTTCGTATAGATTTTGCGTGGATTACCGCAAGCTTAACGCAGTGACCATACGTGACAGCTATCCTCTTCCCTACGTTAACAGCATATTGGATAAACTTAAAAAAGCCAAATATTTATCTTCCATGGATGTAAAAAGTGCATTTTGGCAAATCAGGTTAGCCGAAGACTCACGGGAATATACTGCTTTTACAGTACCGAATCGTGGCCTGTTCCAGTTTAAACGCCTACCTTTCGGGTTACACAATGCCCCGGCAACGTGGCAACGAGCTATAGATAGAGCAATTGGAGCTGATTTAGAGCCATACGTCTTCATATATCTGGATGATATCGTTATTGTGTCAGAAACATTCGAAAAACACATGGAGATTCTGGAAGAAGTATTTAAAAGATTATTAGCAGCAAATTTAACGCTGAGTAAAGAAAAATGTGAGTTTTGCAAGCCTCAATTAGAGTACCTTGGTTATGTCGTAGATGAATTTGGTTTACATGTAGATCCGAAAAAGGTCGAAGCTATCATTAACATCCCTACACCCAAAAATGTGTCAGAAGTTAGAAGACTATTAGGAACAGCAGCTTGGTATAAACGCTTTATTCCCAATTATGCTACATTGACAGCACCTCTAAACGAACTCTTAAGGAAGCACAAAAAGTTTGAATGGTCTACATCTTGTACTGAAGCTGTTGGGAAAATCAAGGAACTCCTTATATCCGCTCCCGTATTGTCTTGCCCAGACTACAATTTACCATTTAATGTACAGACAGACGCTTCTAGTTTTGGAATAGGTGCATGCTTGACACAACCATACGAAGACGGCGAAAAAGCTATATGTTACATCAGCAGATCGCTTTCCAAACAGGAGAGGCAGTATAGTACGACAGAAAGAGAGTGTTTAGCAGTGATTTTTGCTATAGAAAAACTTAGACCTTACCTGGAAGGAGTCCCATTTACAGTTATAACTGATCATCATTCTTTAATATGGTTAAATAATCTTAAAAATCCTTCTGGAAGATTAGCCAGGTGGGGAGTAAGACTTCAGCAACACGATTTCAACATAATTCATCGCAAAGGGAAAGAACACGTAGTGCCGGACATGCTTTCACGCTCTGTACCTGTTTTGGAAGAAATTCAACTGTCCAATACAACAAATGATAAATGGTATAACTCTTTGGTTGAGAAGGTCCAGAATGATCCATTAAAATTTTCCAACTTTAGAGTCGCAAACGGGAAAATGTTCAAGTATGTTAAACCCAGATTTCGCAACCTGTACAAGGATTCTGCAGATAATTGGAAGGAAGTTGTTCCGAGAGAACGAAGACGGCAATTATTAGAAAAGTGTCATGATGATCCCACTTCAGGACACACAGGGGTGTTTAAATCTTTTATGAGACTTGCTACCACATATTATTGGCCAAAAATGAGCAACGATGTAAAAACATATGTTTCCAAATGCACTGTTTGTCTTTCTCAGAAACCTTTACAGAGAAAGCCAGTAGGTCTTATGTTGACTCATCCTAAAGTAAGTCACCCTTGGCGCTGTATTTCCACTGACCTTATCGGCCCTCTTCCAAAATCGTCATCTGGCCATATGTATATTTTAGCAGTACTGGATACTTTTACAAAATTCGTTATGACTTTCCCTTTAAGACAAGCAACTGCGTCACAAGTTGTTAAGTATATTGAAGAACATGTTATTTTACTTTTTGGAGCACCAGAAACTATACTGTGTGATAATGGTGTACAATTTAAATCTAAAGAATTTTCAGCGATGGCATCTAAGTATGATATCAAGATAACGTATAATGCAAGGTATCACCCACAGGCAAATCCAGTTGAACGAACGAACAAGACCATAAAAACCATGATTTCTTCATATGTTAAAGAAAACCACAGGCATTGGGACAAGAACCTGCAGAAGATTTCCTGTGCTATCAGAACCGCCACCCATGAAGTAACCAATTTTACACCATTTTTCTTGAACTTTGCCAGGGAAATAGTTTTATCGGGAAAATCGTTCATGGATAAAGATACTTTGGAAGATAAAACTGAAGTCAGTAGTCCGGTTATAAAATCCAAAAATCTTAAGGATATTTATAGTTACGTTGTCAAAAGGATGGAGGCTAACGCTGACAAAAATAAACGTTATTACGATCTACGTCATCGCCCCGACACTTTCGAAGTTGGAGAAAGAGTATGGAGAAAGAACTATGTCCAGTCAGATGCTTCCAAGTATTTTTCTGCTAAACTTGCACCTACTTTTATAGGACCTTTTGTCATTTCTAAGAAACTCAGCACGTGGGTTTACGAACTTTCCAAAGAAAATGGCACCGTGGATGGTGTTTGGAATGCTAAAGATCTGAAAAAGCATGTTGTGTAGCTAATTTTGTCAGAAAAAGAAAATCCTTCGTCTTTTCTTTTTTTGGGAAAGGGGGATTTATGTAACGGTTTTTTTCTTACTTTAAAACATTATTAACTTTTATTATTTTTAATCCAGTAATAACGTTTAACCTATATTCTTTTTGTCATTTTAGAACCTGAAAATATAATATGTTTTAATATTTTAAATATTACTGTTTATAGCATTTGAACTTTAACGTACCCAATTGGTTTTACATTATCATTATTTTTATAGTTTTGTATCAATCAGCTGATTTCGTTTAAATTGCGGTTCGTTGACTTTTCAGAGATTTGCTAGTTACTTTTATTATCCTGGGTTGGTATGGGTTTCGTTTATTTCCTTTCTTTAATTTTAATCTTTATTGTTACAATGAAAATGTACTTATTAGTGGATACGTTGGCAAATAATATCTTTCGTTATTTTATCTTTAATTTAACTTTCTGGTCGATTATATTGATTCGTTATTGGTGTATTTAGTTTTCCCTGGTTGGCAACCATGTCCACCAAACTTTTGACGTTTGGTGCTTTACGTCGGTTGTTTTTATTATATTATTTTATCATATCATTTTTTATAGTATTTCCGGTGTAAATCTATAAATACCTGTAAACACCCTTTATCGGCCTCTTCTTCTAATTTCCCTATTACCGTGAACGTCGGCGGAACGGCAAAGTGTTATATTCTTCGTAAAAGCACGTGGCTTATAATTTTTCACAATTTGATTTTAAGTAATATTTAGTAGTGAAAGCCATCAATTTTATATTGGAGTAAAGCTTATTTAGAAGAATCAAAGGTGTATTTGTTTTACACTACAGCTGTACGCTGGAGCCAATCTTAGCCACCACCGAAGTACACACAGGTATATATTCTTTTTCTTTTTTTTGTTTCCTCGTATTTGTGGGGATGTTTCCTAAATCGTCCTGCTTTTTAGAGCAGAGAAATTAGAGGGAGAGCAGAGCTGAGCACATCAGAGCTGACCACGTCAGAGCTGAGCACCTCAGAGCTGAGCACCGTAGAGCAGGCTTGTCAGCCGCATTGTTTCATCCACGAGGCCTTCTCGCCGTGCCAACCAGGTTTCCATCACCTTGTCGACCTTCTGGATTACACCTTTCATTTTGGATCACACCCGTCTTCAACGTTTCAACATTTTGTACCATCAGGTTTTTATACATAATTCTTTTCGTCTTCAACGTTTCAACATTTTGCACCATCGTCTTCAACGTTTCAACAACTTTTTATATACAATTTTTATACATATATGTTTTTAATATTGGGTTGTGTTGTTCTGTGCCGAAGCTATCCAGCTTCTGCCGTATAACCAGTTGCTGGAGGGTTTCGATACGGGCCAACAGCCCTTTATATTTATATTAATTTCAATTCTTAGTATTGACTAGTTTTGCTAGATGTTTTGCGAACTGGTGTCGATAAACCTGCTCGTATAACCAGGTTTATCCAGACCAGGTTGCAACCTTCTGGTTGCTAACCCAATGCTCATCTTGTCATAATTTAAATTGTAAGAATAATTCTTTCGAAAGAAATATTTAAACTTATTTGTGTCATTGATCCTTGGATTTTATATTTTCATATTATTGAATATTATTATATATTTTTTTTATTATTATATATATATTATTGTAACAATATACTGATTGTTTTTGTACTTTAATACGTACATTTAATGGTTTATGTGGTAACAACAACAAACTTATAACAAATTTTGGTTTTCCTACTTAATAAATTGGTATAGTATTTATATTACAATGTTTTAATTTTTTTTCTAATAACTTCCTATTCCACGTTATAGACAGCAGCCCTTGGTCACTAGCTATTTTATTTTAACTTGGTGGCGCCCACAGACGAATATATATATATATATACAACCCAGCCCTTCTCCGCAACAGAGCTACGCTGGCCTAGTGAACCATTTAAAAAGGGATTATTAAATCTATAATTTATTAAGGTGTCTGTGGTCGTCCGCAACTTATTTGTCATAATAGTTTGGCATTTAAAGTTGTTACAAGGACTTGGGTGTTTTCGCGTTTATTCAAGAGTGGCACTTCTATGTGTCTTATAAGTCCTAACACTTTTTATTTACATTATATTTGTTATGTTTGTATGTTATTTATGTTTTTTATGTATTTTATGTAAAAAAAAATTTTTATGATAAAAAGTATTCTAATTCATAGGGAATAATTAGGTTATAATGCTCGGGCGCCCTTAAGCTAACAGTTTGGGGTGGCTCTAATAAGCATTTTTAAAATTTGCCCCGGGCCCCGTAAGTATAGTATCTAGTTAGAGGAGCCAAATTTGTAAGTGCCTAAGGCGCTCAATTGCCTTAAGCCGGCTCTGTCAGGTTAGGCTACTCTAGGTAATTTAAGTAATATCTGTAAAATAATATTGCAGTTGGACTAAAGATCTTTGTCACCTACATACATTTCCATAATACTTTTCTCGCGACCAAGCTTACTCGCCTCATAAAATTACAATACATTATACCTAGATCCATGTTTTCGTGCTAACAAATAAAGGAATTAATAGAAAAAAGTAGGTGCTTGGCACAGCACCCTAAAATATTTTAATTAACATAGGATTAAATGCCTTGACCAAGTTTGGTCTAGGATAAAACGATAGCCCGCGCACTGTTTCTTCGGATCGGTTCGGATCAGACCTTTTGGATCGGCTCGGCACAGCTAGTATATGCCAGAGGGGGCAACCATTGCCGATCGGTCCGAAGCCAAACAGTTTTTTATGTACTCAGCAGCAAATGGTGAAAGAAAAAGTACTTATTGAAGCCCTACGGAAATTTGAAATTCTGTATGATCCAAACAGTAAATTTTATTATTACACCGAAAAGAAAACGCATGGGAAGAAATCTCCACAAAAATTACAACCTACAGCAACCTATTTTCTTTATTCGAATCTTCTGAGCTTCTCATTTCCATTATTTATTTTTGCTATCTCTACGAACCGCTCCTTCCGCCTACTATTCCTGATGTATCAAACTTGGCGCATCAATTTGAAACTTCAAGTCAATGCGCGCGCGCTACATACACCGAACTGATCTTAGCCGAGCCGAGTGGATTTAGTGCGCGTCCACCTTTAACGAGTTTGGTGGAGGAAAAATACCTAGTGAGAAGACGAGAAAGGATATTGAAAAAATTCGAAAAGGATTTTGAGAGTTTTTGCACCAAACCCTTTACTTATTACACAGTACAACACGATTTCCCTCCCATGAAAAATTTTAGCAGATTTTGAAAATAGAGGTAAAAAAAACGTACCCGTGTCTCACAGTTTCACGAGATCACGTCATAAAAAAATTTTAAGCCGTCATTATTATTATTTATGCTTATACAGATTGTACATTTTTTACTCGGTTAAAAATATATTTTTTTGTAAATATTGTTTGTTTTTACACAATGCAAAAAACAAATATACAAAAAGTTTATATTTTGATTTTTTTTTTAATAATTTTTTAAAATTTTTTTTTAATGAAACACATTTTTGTATTTAACTTATTCAATACATGTTGGAATAAAATCTTGGTCGTTTAGTTTGACGATTATACAGCCTGTTCAGAATAAAACCGAATATATCTATATATATATATGGGGCGTGGCCTCGCCTCCCTCCAACGCGCGACACAGTAGCTAAGCAAATAGACTGCATCGCTAATGAGATTTTTTGCATTATTATCATTTAATTTTTTAAGTCCTTACCTGCTCGACCTTTCGTCATGTCGTTTATCACACAAGCAACTGTGACGCGCCTTGGAGGGAGGCGAGGCCACGCCCCATATATATATAGATATATTCGGTTTTATTCTGAACAGGCTGTATATTGCTTCAGAATCTCGAACAATTGACCAGCAATATTCACCCAGCAAATGCCTAACGTCTTTTCCCTTGAAGCGTTTTTCAATTGTTAAAATGTCTTGGTGAAAACGTTCGCCATGTTCGTCACTAAAATCGCCCAAATTTGGTGGAAAATAGTCCAAATGAGCATGGAGAAAATGTATTTTCAGTGACATATGTACTTTCATGTCCTGTGTTATAAAATGTACTTTATAACCCGAACTACAGATAAATTCAGATTCCATCTCGGAAAAAATGGTTGTACTGGGTGTTAAAGGTCTTTTACTTTTATCCTCACATATGTTTTCTGAAGGAGCAGTTGGATAATCTTCAGATCGCACTCTTGCGAGAATGACGGATTCTACATCGGCGTAATCAATTTTCTCTCTAGTATTGTATCGAAATCCAAAACTTTTTAATTTTTACATGCAGAAATAACACTGGTCAGATGCGTGTTCGGTACGTCGCGACGGGTCGAAGCCAAATTGTTGGTGCAACATATTTCATACTGTGTGTTTTATCTTGCAATCCATGCAAACAACGGTAACAATAATCGCATAAAACCTCTAGTACACACCATAAGTTTGGTATATACGTCACCAAAAAATAGTCTTCAAAAGCTGTTACTACACTTTTTGTAATATTTCGCATATGGCTTGGAGGTGCAAATAAACCACATACATAACAAAAATTATTTTGATTCGGACACTGCATTTTTACTTTGATTTCAAATGGATGGTTAACTCAACAATCAAAATTAATATGAAAAATGTATCGATTTATCGCTGCAATAATGTTTTTATTTAACATTAAAAAAAAAAGTATTACCCTCGTATAAAGATTGTTTTGAAAACAATGCTTTTTATGTATAAATGCCGCAGATGTGTAAATTTTTTGTTTTTTTGCTGTTTCAATTGACTTCGTATACTTAAATATTTTTTTTACATAAATTAAATATATTTTAGGTACACTTGCTTTAAGACTTAAATCAATTCATTTAAATATCTTTTGATTTTTTTTAAAAATGTTAATTCAACAAAGCTCAATTTTTACAAAAAATTGAATAAATAAAAATTTTAATCACCCGACTTTAAAGCATTTTGATTGGCTTAAAATTGAAACATTTTGTTACTTGGTTTAAAAATAAACCGTTTGATATATATATAAATGTGCAAAACTCTGTATAAGATTAAAATAATTTAAAAATGCATCTATAATGGTTGCCTATCTATTTAGTAAATATATGTATATATTTTTAACTATGCAGTCCAGCTGTTATCGAGTATATTAAATTATGTCGCGAATAGTGTGAATAACATTTTATTGGATAGCCCTTAAAAAAAAATTATGACGTGATGTGAAAAAACGCCGAGACACGGGTATCATTTTTTTAACTCTATTTTTAGAATCTGTAGAAATTTTTCATGGGAGGGACCAAAAATCAAATTTTGTCGTACTGTGTTATAAATGAAAAAAATGCGAGTTAGTATTTAAAAAATGTACTTACCTCAGTCCAAACATGATCTTCATCCACAGCCTCAATAAATCTGGCATCCCAGCCCATGGCCCTACAAAGTAGAGTGAAAATTTTGGCCCATTCTCCACATCTGCCCTTCCGAGTCTCCAATAAAATGTTTAAATCGTTGTATCTAGGAAATGGACTGAACTTCCCACAAGTAATGCATTTGTGTATCTAAATGAACGTTACAAATGTTTTTAATGAGATATTGTAACTCATAATAATAATAATAATCATGTTTATTTGATCAAGTTTTTGACAAGTCACATACCTCAACTCTGTCAGTGTATTTTAAATCTTTCGGGTCCTGACTCATATGAGAAGATTTAGTTTTTCCACTGCAATGACTGCATTCAACAGTATCAACCCAAGCAAAAAAATCTTCTTTGAACCATTCTAAAAGTTCAAGAATCAACATGTCTTGTATTGATATGTTAAGGTCCGGAATGTTTTCTATAAGTAAAAAAAAATTATCTAAATATAAAAAAAACTTTAATTAATAAAATGTTAAATAAATAAATGAAAAAGAATAAAAAATGCAAAAAATAATTAAATTGGGAAAAAAATTACAAATAATTGTAAATCAATCTTGAACCCTTAAAATGAAAAAAAAATCCTTGGCGTTTGTAAATTCCTACTATGAAAAAGGATTAATTTTATTTAAAAAATTCCAACTTATAGTACTTTAATACTTATTTACTAAAATTATTAATACCTACCCCACAAAATTTTAAAAACTTAAAAAATGGAAAAAATTCCTATAATAAAACTAAATTCTGAAATAACAGCATCATGACGTTATGAAAAAAATTCTAAAAAAAATCTAAACAAAAAATAAAGGAAAATCAAATCTTTATTTTTTTAGGGACCGTCTATAAATCTCGGAAAGCTAAAATTGACCCCTACTCCTACATCGTGACGATGTAAAGACCCCCGCAAAGGGTCATGTGACACATTTCTTTTTTGTAATAATCTGCCTAAAAATTGAATAAATGAGCAATTAAATTCAACTTACTTTGTAATTTGTCACGTGACGATTTAAATAAACCTCCCCCTCGGGCGTGACAAATCGAGACGGTTGTTTAAAAGTTTATAATTATACATACAGTTCATTTTTTTAAATCTGGACTCGTGTTTTTTTGTAAGGTTGGTGGCTTATGCCAGTTTGACTTAGTATTTTTAGTATTTAAAAATGGTACTTCTGCTAAAGAATTTAATTAAATACTTTGACACTGTCAAATTGCCAATAATATTTATTATCGACTATTCCACTCATTACTTTTTGGACCAATCAGATTTCAGAAAACGAGTGGTTTTTTCAGTTTTGCAGCGATAAAACTACTATTCAGGTGACAATATAATTCATTAATATTAGAACCAATAAAATGCCAGTATTCCATAGTGACGTATTTTATCACAGCGGCAATAATTTTTATCATCTTGTTTACACGTTACTATGAACTTTGACGTTTTTTTGATTTGACATTTGTTGTCATTTAAATACTGTGTTTGTTACCTAAATGATTAAAATAATGAATTATAAACTCTAAAAGATCGATGGGTTGGTGTAAACGATAATAAAGTTAAGGTAAGTTTGAATAAATAAGGTTTATTAAAGTCTTTTTATATTTTAAAGCACATTTTAATTTCAAATGTCAAACTAAAAATTCGTTAAATCCTAAAATTCATTATATTTTCTCACTAAATATAACTCGTGGTATGATTAATTATAATTAATCATACCACGAGTTATATTTAGTGATAATTATCGATGATATTTACTCATTAAAACCGAAGCAGCACATTTCACTCGTCCTGCGGACTCGTGAAATCTGCAGCTCGGTTTCAATTCGAAAATATCATCGATGATAATCATACCACTAGTTATATTATGGGTGACAATACAATTCATTAATATTAGAACCAATAAAATGCCAGTATTCCATAGTGACGTATTTTATCACAGCGGCAATAATTTTTATCATCTTGTTTACACGTTACTATGAATTTTGACGTTTTTTTGATTTGACATTTGTTGTAATTTAAATTCTGTTTTTGATATATATCAATAAAATAATGCCCCGTTATTGGGGTATTTCGATACTCCATTAACCCTAAATGTAAGTCAGATTTTTTTATTATATTTTTAGCAATTTGAACCGCCCTTTCTGCTAAACCGTTGCTTTTAGGATATCGTGGGCTACTAGTTTTAATTTCAAAGCCCCACTCTCTGGCAAAATTTTTACACTGATAGGAGGAATATGGCATGTTGTCTGATACAACTATGTCTGGTATTCCATGAACTGAAAAAATCTGCTTAAAAGCATCTATTATATCTGAGCTTTGTTTATTTTTAAGTGGTATTATTTCTAACCATTTAGTTAAATAATCTATAACAACAACATAATTTTTATTATTATATTCTAAGATATCTGAAGCTATTTTTTGAAATGGAAATTCTGACATTTCCCGTAAAATCATGGGTTCATTCCTGTTTACACATCTGTACCTTTCACAGATTGCGCATTTTTTTATTTCTAACTCTATATCTCCCGACATGCCTGGCCAATATAAAGTTGTGTTTGCCCTATCTCTTGTTCTGTTTACTCCAAAATGTCCCTCATGTAAAATTTTTAACATTTCAGGTCTTAACTTAGTAGGTACTATAACCCTATCTTTATAGAATAATAAATTATCTATTATATGTAAGTCGTTTCTAATTTTAAAATAAACTAATAACTCGACACTATTTGGTTTTACCCAACCATTTAATATTCTGTCTTTAACCTTTTGTAAAATCACATCTTCATTAGTCATTTCTGTAAATTGCGTTTTACGACTTTCACTGATTCTCAAGTATTTTTTAACTGAATGGACCATTTTATTTAACTCAGTATCATCTTCAACACTTTCATTTAAAAAATTTCTTGATAAGTAATCTGCCAAATACATATACTTTCCCGGTAAGTATTGTATTTTAATATTATATTTTAATAGCTTAATTCTAATTCTTTGTAATCTAGCTGAATGTATACTACCTATTGCTTTACCTAAAATAGCTACGTTCGGTTTATGGTCGGTTATAATTGTTATAGGCCTCCCATACACATAGTTGTGAAATCTCTGAACCGCATATAAGATCCCTAGCATTTCCTTATCTATTATGGGCCATCTTTTTTCTGTTTCTGTGAGCCCCCTTGAGGCATACGCTACTGGTCTTCCCTGTTGCAATAAACAACACCCTATACCGTTCATTGATGCATCTGTCTGTATGACTATTTCTTTATTAACATCAAAATTTGTTAAAGTTTCCGAATTGCTAATGACCTCTTTAATTTTTTGTAACGTATTTTCATGAACTTCTAACCAAATAAATATTATGTTACTTTTTAATAACTCTCTTAAAGGGTAAGATAGCTCAGCCAAATTAGGAATATACTTTCTTAAGTAATTAATAACGCCCATTAGTTTTTGTAACTCTTTTTTATTTTTCGGTGATTTCATATTTTGAATAGCTTTTAATTTATTGCTATCTATCTTAATGCCTTTACTGCAAAAAACATGTCCCAAATAAGACACCTCGGTCACTCTATACTGTACCTTATTTTGATTGAATTTAACATTCACCTCTCTTGCCCTATCTACTACCTTTTTTATAATTTTATCATGCTCCTCGATACTACTCGCGCATATTAATAAGTCATCAAAGTAAATTATTACGTTAGGTATGTCACCAAAATTATTAACATTTATTTTTTGAAAAATCTCCGGTACTACATTTATCCCAAATGGAAGACGTGTAAAACGATAGCATCCAAACGGGGTTGCAAAAGTACAAATTTTACTAGATTCCTCATCTAATTTTATTTGATAGAATCCATCTTTAAAATCTAACACCGTAAAATATTCTTTTCCACATAATTTGCTACTAATTTCCTCCAAACTAGGTATCTCAAAAAACTCCCTTTGTAAGCATTTATTTAACTCCTGAGGGTCAAGGCACAACCTTAAATTCCCATCACTTTTCTCTACTACCACTAAGCTATTAACCCACTCGGTTGCTCCCTCTATCTTTTTTATAATACCTTGTTTTTCTAAGTCGGTCAATTTTTTCTGTAATTTGTCTTTAATTATTAAAGGCAATCTACGCGCTGGCTTTGCTACAGGCACACAATCACTTTTTAGAACCAGTTTGCAAATCTCTTTAAACTCTCCTAAACCTTCAAATATGTCCCTATTTCTATCTATAAATTCTTGCTTACTACTAAAACTATCTACAGAGCTTACTTTTTTAATTAAACCTAACCTACTACAATCTGTTAATCCCAGCAAAGTTCTTGCATTTTTATTAACAATAATAAAATTTACTATAAACTTTTTATCTTTGACTATACAACCAAGATCAATACTACCTTCAGGTTTAATTTTTGTACCCCCATAAGCTTCTAGTATAATTTCTGTTGGCTTCATCTTCTTACTGTCAGTCACCAAATCTTGGAACAGCTTTTTGGACATTATATTTACTTCTGCCCCTGTATCAAGCTTCACCTGTACTTGCTTTCCATTGATTACTACTGCTTCTGACCAGCTGGACTCTTTTACTTTATTTATTTGAACTACATCAACAAATAAGTCTTCTTTTTCTTCTATTTGTGATTGAACCAAGTCTTTTACTTTTTTTACTTTACATGCTGTGGCATAGTGGTTCATACCCCCACACTTGTAACATTTTCTTCCAAAAGCTGGACACTTAGCGTACCCATGTGTTGTTAGACACTTTAAACATGGTTTTTTCTCCTTAATACCTGGTTTATTTGTTACATAATTTTTATTTTTAGGAACTGTTTCTTTCCTTGAATAATTTTTATTTCCACTTAAAACTGCATTTATTTCAACTTTTTCACCATCTCTTACTATTTTGATTTGTTCCTTAGTTATTTCGGCATTTCTGCAAATTTCTGCTGCTCTATCAAGTTTTAAGTCTTCCACATTTAATAATTTCTCCTGTACTTTAAGGTCTCTTATTCCCAACACTATTTTGTCTGTTAGGACTGAATCCTCTTGGTCTCCGTACTCACATGACTTTATTAGTTTTTTTAAATCCCCATAAAAGTGCTCAAAAGGTTCATTCTCCTTCTGACTTCGCTTATTAAACACAAACCTCTCATATATTTTGTTTGACTTTGGTATGCAGTATTTTTTAAATTCTGCCACTACTTTTTTATAGTCTTTCTTTTCTGTGTCACCTAATTTAAGTGTATTGTACACATCGATGCCTTCTTGTCCAATTAAATTTAACAGGATTGCTACCTTAACTGAATCTGTTTTACTGTCTTTTCCAGTGGCTTCTAAATATATCTCAAAAGCTTGCATAAATTTATTATAATTATCAGCTACATTGCCTTCAAATTTCAAAACATCTGGTATTCTACCCTCCATATTTTGAAGTCTTGTCTAATTATTAAACTTTACTTCGTACTTCTTACGTTTTATCCTTTATTTCGTAATTATTACGTTTTTTTCTCTTTAATTCGCACTTCTTACGGCTTTTTCCTAATTGTTAGTTTGTTTTCCACGTGCACAATTTTATAAGGTTCTTTTTTACTATTCTTCTTTCTTCTTCTAGTACCTCGACTGCGCCATGTCGTAATATAGTTGTTATACTACTTTAATTGATACACTGTACACGTTAAACATATTTTATTAAATACAATATTGGAATACACGTTGACATCTGTCTGACAAGTATTTGTTCAATCATGGCTATTATGACAATAAACTCTAAAAGATCGATGGGTTGGTGTAAACGATAATGAAATTAAGGTAAGTTTGAATAAATAAGGTTTATTAAAGTCTTTTTATATTTTAAAGCACATTTTAATTTCAAATGTCAAACTAAAAATTCGTTAAATCCTAAAATTCATTATATTTTCTCACTAAATATAACTCGTGGTATGATTAATTATCGATGATATTTACTCATTAAAACCGAAGCAGCACATTTCACTCGTCCTGCGGACTCGTGAAATCTGCAGCTCGGTTTCAATTCGAAAATATCATCGATGATAATCATACCACTTGTTATATTATGGTTGAAAAAACCACTCGTTTATACTTGTGGCATAGCAACCTATTGGTTACTATGCGAAAAATAATTTTCAATGTTGACGTTTCTAATTTAAAAGAAAAATGTCAAAAAAAATGCGTTTCGGTCAAAAAAATCATGCAGAAATTGAATCCGCAGTTAAAGAAACAGTGCCTAAAAACACCAAAAAAACGAATACATTCATTTGGAAGCAATTTATGGATTTTTGTGAGGCAAAAGGATACCAGTTGCTGCAGTCTACACCACTAAGTGAACTTGTAAATATATTAGAAGATTATGCGTTCAATATGAAGAAGCTGGATGGGTCTGACTATAAAGAACACTGTATAAAGACGTTATGGAACGTGACAGCAAAGATGTTACAAGAAAAATACTTTACAGAATACAACATTGTTTTTAATCCCTTCACAGACCTGCAGTTCCAAAAGGCGCGTAATGCGCGCAATGCCAAGAGGAAAATATTGCAAAAAGAAATTAAAAATCAAAAAGTTAGTTCAAAAGCACTTGATATAAAGAATATTTACAAAATGGTGTCTCTTTGGGATGAAAACTGCCCGGATTAGTGATGTAGATAGGGTAAATACCCAGTGGGTAGGTAAATAAAATTTGGGTAAATACCTGGGTAAATACCCAAATTTTATTTACCTACCCAAAACTGGGTATTTTTGATAAATGCATTATTATTTATACTTTAAATAATATTAAACTTCCCTATTAAACCTTATAAACATAAACGTACTAGAATTGTCTCTGAACGCACTTAATCGTGGAAAACCGCTTAATTGTTAACACATAGACCAGGGTCGATAATTTTTTAAACCAAAAAAAATAACAGTAGGATGAAACCCATTGGAAAAGGAGAAAAATATAATAAAAATGAAAGGAAAAATAAATTACGGGTGATCTGACTTCGGGAAGTGGGAGGGGGGGTTTTAAGTGTAAAAAATGGTTTATCTCGATTTCCGGCAAAACTACAAGTCCTATGGAAAAAAGTTAAATGGCAAAGTTGTAGGTAATAAAAGGATCTACAACTTTTGTAATTACAATTTTTTTACATAACCTCAAAATTTTTGTGAAAAATTCAAAAAACCAAGTTTTAAATAATATTATCTAAGATCTAAGGTAGGTACTACTACAGTATACTTCACTATAGTGAATAAAACTATTTATTGATTTTAAGCTATTTTTATGCAAGATTTAAATCGAAATACCCCTATAAATACCCTATTTGGGTAAATACCCGGGTAAATACCCTATTTGGGTAAATACCCGGGTAAATACCTGGGTATTTTACATCACTAGCCCGGATGGATTGCAAAGGAAGATTTTTCATATTTGTTCTTTTGAACTTGCATGGAGGGGCAATGAAGCTGCGTACAGTAAAATACATTTTTTCAAAAAAGAACTAGATTCAGAAGGAAAGTTTATGGAAAGAATTGAATATAATACAATATTTTCTAAAACAAATCAGGGAGGGTCAAAACAACTGTCAACGAGCAAATGGCTAGTTAAAAACAACCAAAAACCAGAATTTTGCCCTGTTCGATTGCTTTTAATGCTACTGTCAAAAAGAGGTAAAAACATTACAACTGACAGGCTGTTTATTACACCTAACCCAAACTGGCAAAAAGGGCCCTGGTTTAAAAATTCTCCACTGGGTGTCAATAACCTCTCTAAATGGACCAAAACATCAGCTGAAAAAATAGGTTTGGACACCAAAAATAATAAAATAACTAACCACTCCCATCGTTCTTCGGCTGTTTCCACATTAGCCAAGCAAGGAATAGGAGAACAACAACTAATCAAGATAACTGGGCACTCGCACGGGCAGTCCATCAAACCTTATCTTCAGCTTGCCCTTGTGGAAATTTTTCTCTGAGAAAGTCTTACTTTCTCTGAAAAAGTCTGAATAATACTTATTAAGTCGGAAAAAGTCTGAATAAGTCTTATTAAGTCAGACTAATAGCAAGATTTGGGAGTCTTCTGGAAGAGTTAATAAGACTTTTTAAGACTTTTAGTAGAGAAATGGTAGGTACCTTCGGAGATAAAAATAAATATCCGAAATAATTCATAGAGGTTGTATTTGGTTATCGTAAAAAAAAACACATAGAAAAGTATTTATTAACATTTTTGCTGTTGTTATAAGCCAAGTTTATTGCATAATTACCTATATAATAACATAGGTAAGATGTAATAATTAGGTATAACAATTATAATTTTATACATACGATCAGTGGCGTATTTAGGATTTAGCTCCGGGGGGGGTCCAAAAAAACTAACTAAATATGTATACATATTTAGTTAGTTTTTTTGGACCCCCCCCGGAGCAAGAGTTCCTAATTTGTGATTTTTTAGTTATTAAAGCATATATGCTTTAATAACTAAAAAATCACAAATTAGGAACTCTTCTGATCCGATAAAATAGTAAATAAAAGGAACTTTTTTTGTAATCAAAATTGTCTGTGCAAAAATATAAATTTAAGTTATATTATAGCAAAGTTTTTAAAATGGATATGTGAAAATGATTATTGAAAATAATAGGAATTATATAATGGAATGGACGATTACGAAGAACTACTTATAAAATTAATATGGTTTTGACGGTACCAGTTATAAAACTGTTTTGTTAAACTATGATAAAGTGTTATATTTAATAAATAAATAAATAAATAAATAAATATAAATATAATAAAAATAATAAAATATGTGCGCCCGGGGGGGGTCCGGACCCGGCGGACCCCCCCCTAAATACGCCACTGCATACGATGCGCTTGACATGCATGCTTCCACCATAGAAAAAGGAGTTGCCACTGTACGTTTTATTTTAATAGTTTCTTTTGATACACGCAAATATTTACCTATTTAAACATTGTTACAAACAATAGACGTAAGACGTAATATCGAGAGACCAGCTTAGCTAGCTGACCAATTAGAGCACAGCTGACCTGTCAGTGGGACACAGTGTTGCCGTTTGCAAGTATTTTACTCGAAAATCGGGTATTTTCATAATATTTGCGGGTGATTTGCAAATTTCTATCAAAATAATAACAAAAGAAATTTTCAGTAAATAATATTGTATATTTACTAAATAAGTATGCACAATTATTTTATTCTATCTTGTTACATTTTTATTAATATTTTAGTATTTTGTAATTTATGGTCAGGAACTTTTATGGCAACACTGTACGAAAACACGAAGATCAACCATGATAGAAAGATGAATGAAACACGAAGATCAACCATATTTGTTATGTTCTGTGCATATTTGTCTTACGAGTCTATCGAAAATATCATGTCTATAGACTTGATATTAACTCCTTTTTCTATGTTGGAAACAATGAAAGCATGTTAAGCGCATCGTATGTATAAAATTATAATTGTTATAATTATTACATCTTACCTATGTCAGTATATAGGTAATTATGCAATAAACTTGGCTTATAACAACAGCAAAAATGTTAATAAATA
This sequence comes from Brassicogethes aeneus, assembly GCA_921294245.1. NCBI lineage: Eukaryota > Metazoa > Arthropoda > Insecta > Coleoptera > Nitidulidae > Brassicogethes > Brassicogethes aeneus. The sequence continues at coordinate 56,311,812 of OV121133.1, read as the reverse complement.
CTTGTCTATGTGTTTTATTTTACGATAACCAAATACAACCTCTATGAATTATTTCGGATATTTATTTTTATCGCCATAGGTACCTACCATTTCTCTACTAAAAGTCTTATTAAGTCTTAAAAAGTCTTATTAACTCTTCCAGAAGACTCCCAAATCTTGCTATTAGTCTGACTTAATAAGACTTATTCAGACTTTTTCCGACTTAATAAGTCTTATTCTGACTTTTTCCGACTTAATAAGTATTATTCAGACTTTTTCAGAGAAAGTAAGACTTTCTCAGAGAAAAATTTCCACAAGGGTGATGCAGCACATCATTCTAATATGGTAGAAAAAATGAGACCAGTTGAAGTGGAAAATCGAATTGAAGGTTCATCTTTTATTCCCTTCACAAATTCTTTGAACACAGTTCACCATGAACATCAAAACCAGCAAGCTGCTGTTTATCAAAACTGCAATTTTACTATTAATAATTATTACAAATGATTTTCATATTACATTTTTGTTAGGTTTTGATTAGTTTTTCTAGTTTGTAAGTTTGGTTAGTTTTTGTAGTTTCATTTGAAAATTTAATGCTTGAATAAATATTTAATTAAAACCTTTTTTGTACCTAAAAAAATATTCGTGAAATAGTCTTGCCGAATACCACTCGTGATAAAATTTTCCCTGAAAAATTTTTTGATTTTTTTTAACTCATGATTTTTCCTTGGAAATTACGCAAGTGGCATTATTTTAAAACCACTCGCCTAGCGGCTCGTGGTCTTAAAATTTAATGCCACTTGCGTAATTTCCAAGAAAAAAACATTCGTATAAAAATCAAAAATTTTATCGGTAAAATTTTACCACTAGTGGTATTATATACGATAATTTACTTGTCAATTATAAATAAAAAGATAATTATGCCAAAAATAATAGCAACGAATTTGAATGTAAAAGCCCTTTTGAGGGCAAAACTTCATTTTGATGAAATTATGCCAAATGCCACACTTTATAATCTGTGATGCCACAATGGAAGAAAAAGTACATCGCCTTATGGACATTTTTGGAGTAAAAAAGTAACGATTTTGGTTTTATAAATATTACATCACACATTATTTTCAAATTATTCACCATTGGACAACATTTACGTTAACAAAAAATTTTAATTTCTTTTATATAAATTCTTTTCAAAGCGAAGATTATTATCCGCTAGAAATACTTTCTCTTTTGGGCCGTAAAGCAACCTATATTTAACTACTTTTTTATATGATTTTACTCATCCAAGCACCAATAAAGCCAAATTAATTGCATTTTTAACTACGAATTTCTTCTTCTTCTTTGATCTGAAAAAAACGTCTCCGTTTCTTCAGGGGGGGATGGCCTTTAGCTTAGTTAAAAACTATTTGGCCAGCTCATTATCTTGAATTTACATTATAATCAAGGGACCCAGTTAAGAGTGTCTGAGATTTCTCATCCCTTGATTTTTGGGCTTTTATAGATTTGTTTGTCGCTTGTTCTTCTAACTGTCTTATGTGTGGTAAACTACGAGTTTCGACAACTCAACTTGACAACTGCACAATGTAACCTACAATAATTTATACATAACCACAATTAGATTTATAACTAGCTTAGTTTGTTTTAATCAATGCGACCAACTTGACAACTGTATTTACCAACCAAAACCCTAAATTTGCAACGTTGCCGCAGTCCAGATAAAAAAATGAACTTTAGGTTAAAAAAATGATGCTATATAAACGGTTTTCCATTTAAAGCGTCATAACTTTAACCCTAAAAATAAGGTTGCTCTGGAATGTAAATGTCAAATCTTGACAACACATATGTTCAGTACATTGTGTCCAATTAATATGGACAGATACACAATTCAACAGCGTTTAGAAATAATTTGTATTTACCATCAAAATGAGTGTTCGGTTCGCCAAACATTTCGCGCGTTGTGAGAAATATATGGTCCACATAATCGACCAACTGAACGGTCTATTTATCGTTTAGTATATAAGTTAGAAGAAACTGGTTCACTGGCAAATAAGTCAACATTTGCTGCTGTAATCCAAAGTGTAAGAGATGATCCAAACCTCTCCATTCCACGTCGTTCTCAAGAACTTGGCCTTAGACGACTACGTGGAGAATTTTGGGCAAAGATCTTAATTTTAAAGCGTATAAAGTTCAAATGACTCAAGAACTGAAGCCAAATGATCACTATTTGCGTCGAAATTTTGCGAACTGGGCTCTTCAGCAGTTGGAAGCCGATCCACTTTTTTCAGAAAAGATAATCTTTTCCGATGAAGCCCATTGGTTTTGTAAACAAACATAACTGTAGATTTGGGCAATTCATTCACGAATTGCCCCTATATCCTGAGAAGATCACGCTTTGGTGCGGTTTTTAGGTACAAGGAGTGATCGGGCCTTATTTTTTTCAAGACTATGAAGGAAATCGTGTAACTGTTAATGGTCAGGGGTACACAGAATATCTTTGGCCTGAACTGAGAAACGTTAACATAAACAATGTTTTCTTTCAACAAGATGGAGCGACGTATCACACATCTTGTGAGACAATTAATTTGTTACAACAGTTTCTTGGCCGCGTTATTTCGTCAACTGGCCGCCAAAATCATGCGACATTACACCCATGGACTTTTTCCTATGGGGTCATGTGAAATCTCATGTTTACAAAAATAAGCCACCAACAATTCCCGACCTTAAACGAAACATTCAATGAACTATTCATAATATACCACGTGAAAGAGTAGTCGAAAATTGGGCCTCCAGAATGCATTCTGTCAGACAAAGTCAAGGGGGACATTTAGACGTTATTATTTTTAAAACATAATGTCATCGATTATTCTTCTAATTAAATAAAGATTAAAGGATTATTACATGTAGGTATTTTTTTATCTCATTTAAAAGTTCTGACGCTCTAAATGGAAAACCCATTATTATCATAAAATAATTATATTTTCTTTATGTTTTTTTGGTTAATTTTTTTATAGTGAATGGTAAAATTTGGTCCAAAAATGCAAAGATTTGTATGGTTTTCTTTTAAAAAATAACTGTTTATTATTATTATTCTTTTAGTATATCGATGGATATTTGACAAAACATCGTAAGCGACAAAACCTAAATTTAACAGGAGAGATTTTTTTTGTGTGGGAGCTTTATTTTTAAAGTTATGTATCTGAAAACTGGTGAGGCATTATTTTATTAATGTAGAATTCAGATATTTAAGTTAGATCGAATCCAATCTAAAATTTTCATTCAATTTTGTGGCATACGATATTTTATAAAAACATCTTTAGAAAAATGTAAAATTAGTCTTGTCGCTTAAGTTACATTTACGTTACTTTGTGGGATATAGATTTGATGATTACTTTTGTCAAATCATCGTTAGCAACATTTATTTTTTTTACTTTTATTATTAAATAAAAAAAAATACAAAAAAATTAATTTATAAAATATCACCAACGATATTTAAAAAATCTACATTAGCTTTCTTTGAAAAGAAAAGAACGATTAACACTAATTAAAACGCTAAACAAAATAGGCACACCAAAAACATTTCTAAGATACATTCAATGCTTTCTAACAAATGTCACCATGAAATCCAACAAGGGAAAAACAACCCGATTAACCAATAATGGCCTACCACAAGGATCTGTTTTAAGCCCCATATTATTTAAATTCATGCAATAATGGAAAATCTTGTCAAAGTTAATTTTATACAATATGCAGATGACATCATGATAGAAACCAGCAGCAGAAACATAAATAAAAACATTAAAATAATTACAACCACATTAAATAAACTACAAGACAGACTTAAACATCTAAACCTGGAAATAAACCCTAATAAAACAAAAATAGTACACTTTACACGAAAACACCAAATACCACCACATAATGCAATAATCTTAGATCAAAATACCCTAGAAGAAACCGAGTATGAGTATGAGTATAAGAGACGTATAACCAGCCCCATTTCCTCTTGACTCTCGAACCCCGTACAGGCCTATGTTTACTTACGCCGATTGACTGAAAAAATACCCTAGAAGAAACCGAAACACATAAATTCCTAGGCATATGGCTGGATAGAAAATATTCCCACAACAAACACACAACAGAAATCACAAAAAGAATTAAACAAGACTGCAATATTTTAAGAGCAATAAGTAGAGGCACAAACCAGAAGACCATGCTTATGATATACAAAGCAAGAACCCTACAAAAAATAAACTACGGAATACTCAACTATGGAACACAATTAACTAAAAAACAAATAAAAAAATAACTACAATGCAAAATGAATGCCTAAGAATATGCCTAGGTACACTAAAATCCACCCCCCTACATGTTCTGAACAATGAAGCTGCTATGACCCCAATCAAAATACATATAGAACAACAAATACAAACAATCTTTATCAGATGATGGACAATCTACAGCCACACAGATAATAAACTAAACACACTAAATCACATCATACCGAGAATATAAAGAAGCACTTGAGCATGTCAATAACACCTACCCGCCAAACGACTTTCCATTACATAGAAAACCACTAAATATATCAACCAACATACCCAACATCAAATCCAAGACATAAGACTTAACAATACTCAAAGCAGAAACTCTAAGAATGATTGACACAAAATACAAAGACCACGAAATATAAATATAAATATACACTGACGGATCAAAAAAAATCGAATACACGGCGGCTGCAGCAGTAATTCCAAATCTGAAAGTAATAAAAGGTATTAAAATACAAGCACACGCCACAATACTAACAGCTGAACTAACAGGGATCCTTATGGCCCTACAACTGATCAAAGGCAGAAGCACCAAAAGCTATGTTGTGACTCTTAAGCAGCCCTACAAACGCTCAAAAGGATGGACACACTAAATAACAAACATCCACTCGCCGAAGAGATATACACAAAAATCACTGACACCAGGGGCATAAACATCATGTTCCAATGGATACCTGGATACATCAACATCCCAGGCAACGAAATGGCAGATGCGGTCGCCAAAGAAGTGTTACACCCAATAAGCCACGTAAGGGTACCACATAGAGAGTTTAAACCACAGACCAACAAACAAATGGACCGGTTTATTTACATTGAAAAGAGTAGGTCTGTGGTTAAAACAAACTATTAGAGACAAAACAATGGAAAAGTGGAACCATGAGTACAACAATGAAATAAGAACAAAAGGAAAATGGTACGGAAAAATCCAAGCAAACTTTCAGTTAATACCATGGTTCCACAAAACAAACCTTAAAAGACAAGCCACAACAAAAATAATTCGATACAGGACTGGACACGGCCTCCAAAACGAGAAAAAAAATCTTATTCAAACAAATAGATAATCCAGACTGTCCAACCTGCGAGGTACCCAAGACGGTGGAACATGTTCTGTTCCACTGCAAAAAGACACAACAAACAAGACGACAAACCGAAAAAGACACTGGAAGCAAAATCATGGACCTACTAAAAAACATAGACCAGACCTACCACAAACTAAAGAAATTCTTGAACAAAGTTCCCAACTTGTAAATAAACGTCGTACTTATGGTTGCATAGCCTTAGGCTAAAACCTTGTGTAATAATATTTCAGGCGTTTCTCGGAAAAACATCATTAGTCCAATATCGTCGAAATTTAGATATTAGCACCAACTGTTTCCTAACCTCCATATATACGTATACAAATAAGTGTTTCTCGTAAAAATGTCATAGGTTCCATAATAATTAAATATGAAATTTAGCTTGTTCTTCTAAAAACATCACAAGTCCACTCCGTTTCGTCTAAGAAAGTCACATGTGCATTCATATTCGTCGAAAAAAAAACATGAGGAATTCTGGACAAAGATTCTTAAATTTTTTTACATGTAGTAAATAGGTCAATAAAGTACTTTGGTCAAAAATGGGAATGTCGGAGAGTTTTTTTCATTTTCCCAAATACGTTAACTTTGGACTAATGATGTTTTTCCGAGAAACGCGTCATTTGCTGTATTACTGCATAAATCGAATAAATAAATAAATAAAATAAAAGAACGATTTTTATTCACACATCAATATCTAACCCATGCATGGTACCATGATCTAACCGTTATAAATTTGAATCAAATTATTTGACGCTAAAACAACTTACAATTACTACAAAAAATACTTTTAACCCGTAACTGGTGAGGTGGGGTTTCCCAAACCCCACCCATTCTAAGAATCTTTACCACGTATTAAATCATGATGCGAGGCTCGCTACCCCCTGTAGAGTTTTCATTTGGGGTTTGGTAAACCCCACCTCACCAGTTATGTAACAAAAAAGTGACCTCACCAGTTACGGGTTAACGAACCACACTAGGTAACAACAATAATTGTTGTGGTGATTGCTACCAAGTTTTAAAATAACATTTTATTTGATCAAAAGCTTATAATTACTTTATTTCATTGCATTATTAATAGTTATCCTAATTATAATTATTATAATAATTAGGGATGCACCGGAATTCCGGCGGTACCACTAAATCCAACCGATCCGGCCAGTTGGCCGGAACTACCGTTCCGGCCGGATCGCTTTCCGGCCGGATTTTTCTGAACTTTTTGGAAATGTTTAAGTTTAAAATTTTTAATATAATTTAAATTCAAATATATGCAAAAATAAAGAAAATTATTTTGAGGCTTTTTTAAATTGGTGCCTACTTACCTATTTGTAATGGAACGGCAATTGGATAGGGACTTGTTTAAACCACAACACACTCGTTTGTAGATTTTTAGTTTTTATTAATATGTTGATCGATGATACCCAGCAAGCACAAACATCCTCAGGACGTCCTTGGACCAGCCTAAATGTCCCAGAATGGGATGATCCTATAAGGACTTCCTGAGGACGTCCATAGGTTGACCTTATCGGACATTAGATCTTTTGAAGGTCCCATTTTGGGATATCCTAGGAACGTCATTTAAGGATGTCGTTAGGACCTAATAATATCCTAATTAAAGCCTAAAATGGGCTGATCATAGGACTAATCCCAGAGAAATCCTCAGAATGTCCCGTTAGGTTTTGGTAAACATTTGGTATGCACATTTTTCTATAAGAATATTTTATCCATATAATTAATAATACCTACATTTTTTTACATAACTTATTTTGCATAGGCACATCTTAAAAATGTTAATCAATATAATTATAATATTATATTATATAGATTTTTTTAAGTTTATAAACTATATTTTTTCTACGACAATCACAAAAATTAAATAACTTTCAACAATTATATATAAATAATTATTTATAAAATCTGACATCGACCAGTCTATTCTAACCTCACTTTTTAGACCCTTTATTTTGATGGTCATTGTTTCGCAGTTGACAACTGCAATTAACTTCAACCCATGACTAAAAAGTCCGAATGCCATTGCTGCCAACTTCAGCCCGTGACTAAAACGCCATAAAGCCACAACTTGTCAATGTGTATTTAAAATATCATGGAAACATGTACGATAATCGGCGTTTTAAAGGCGGGAGTTTAAAAACAATATTATATTTTGTGTATTTGTTATATGACCACAAAATATATTTTGTATACAACTGGATAGCAGCCAACTTAATACGCATGCGCAGAAATGACGGCTAGTAATTAATAATTGTTCAAACACCTTGTTTGTAAGGTATTGATACATTTAGAGTTTTATAAATAATAAATAAGGTAGTAAGCGTCAGTTAACCTTAAAAATGTAATTACAAACGCTATCTATAACTTATTTAATAGTTTGTGTTACCGATTGTTTTAAATTTGCCGCAATACGTTATGGTGGTAACCATTAATTGTCTATGGTGGTAACACTGGATGGAGAGAAAGCTAAGATGTCGTATAGCCATGATACAAAGTATCATGTCGTATAGCGTCCTTTAGTTGTTTGGGGTCTTTTTGTTAGAAAGAATCATAGATAACACTGTGAAAGGAATTCTTTGTCTGTGCCGTGAATTCTTTTTCTGTGTCGTGAACCTGGTTTAAGGCCGTGAATCTCGGGTTCTCCAAGTGTGTTTGTTATAATATAATATTATTATAGTGTTGGATATTTCAACAACAATCAGAAAGTTCCAGTGCTTATTAATTGTTTATTTTTAAGTTTAGGGTAGTTATGCAATAATAATTTTTTGTTCCATATTAAGTTGTCTTTTTATTTAATAAAATGTTATTTTTGTAATTACTTCAGAAACCTGTCTTAACCATTTTAATCAGAAGAAAAAATGCCACTAATTTGCTAATTTAACCGACTTTGTAGCTGCAATAATAATGGAGTTAATATGGTGAGCAGATAACTTTGGACACTGTGTATATATAAATAATATAACTATTATATTTATTTAGAATTATTATTTATTTTACTTTTATAATCGCTGTTGCTAGTACACCGCGCGCGGTGTACTATTCTACACCGCCAATTACGTCATAATTATAATCCGTTTTTGTTCCCCGAGCGTTTAATATTTGACAATAAGCTAGATGGCTCAGATGGTAGAGCGGGCGCTTGGCATGCGAGAGGTCCCGGGTTCGATACTAAGAACTTTTTTATTTTTTTATTTCATAAATTTGTTGTTTCTTTGTTAAACAGTGTTCGGTTGGGTTGGTTGGTTTGTTTTAGTTTTATCGTAACATAAAATCTACTAGAAGTTGTCGAAGTTTTTTTATTTCATAAATTTGTTGTTCCTGTGTTAAAGTGTTTTATTTTTATCGTAACATAAATTTGCCCATTTTAGTTGGGTTTTATGCTCAATGGGGCGGGGTCGGTTGGGTTGTGTTGTTGAGTTTGGGTTGGTTTGGGTTTATGACGTAATATATAATTTGGCGGTGCAGAATAGTACACCGCACGCGGTGCACTAGCAACAGCGTTTATAATAGGTGTTTATTTTTTATTTTATATAATTGGCTGTGTAAAATTATATATATATATATGTATACAGAATTAAAATAATATTTTATAAAGTAATAAAATGGTATTTGATTGTTTAAAATGTATCCCCAATAAATAATAAGGCCATTCAGAGGATGTCCTCAGGACATCCCATTCCTGGACCTACATATACCCATGGGACTTTCAGGGGATATCCTTAGGATGTCCTATTCCTGGACCTATATGGACCTAGGGATATCCCTAGGATATCCTAAAGGCCATTTGCGGGACGTCTGTAGGCTGGCCTTTTTTGCACCACTCGGCCATGGTTGGGATGTCCTGAGGACGTCCTAGGATATCCTTGGGATATCCTTAGGATGTCCTTAGGACAGACTTGTGCTAGCTGGGTATTTACAATGATAACTTTAACAAATTCAAAATGTTGGCTAACAAGAATGTTACAATAAACTTGTAGCTTGATGGGCTGACTATCAGAACTAACTATACAAAAAATAGGTGAACTATATATAGTAAAATTAGGTGAAAGGTGAAAGGGAAATGATACAATAGTTTTCCATAAGGTCGGTGATTTAGATGTACTCAGGTGCTAATGTACTATATTAAGTTAAATGTTAATGATTGCCCTAAAGTTTAGGGGCATAAACATTGAATTTAATCGTTTATTTATATTCTTTTAATATATATATATACATAAGTTACTTAAGGGGTTGGTACATTACATATTGTTAAGTCGTTAATTAATCACAAATAATTTTTTTTTAAACAAAATATATTTTCTTTCCAAGAATTACAAAACATAAATAATAACTGAAAACATTATTAACAGCCAAATTCTAACAGCAAAAATAACAGCCAAATTCCCTGTCATGGATAAGTCTTATATGTAAGATAAGTATACAGTTTACATGAAAAATTAGAGTGAGGAACTGTGATTCCCCGACTTTCGCGTCTGGGATGCCCCGACTTTCGACCAGATATATTTTGTAATTGGTCAACAGTGAAGGCTGTGCGTGTTTCCTTGCCTATGATAGACCGGCGGCTGTGGTTCCCCGACTTCTTTTTAATTTTTTTATTATTGGCAGGTGGCTGCTATTCTCCAATTGAATGAGTATAATTGTTTTAATTTTGTTAACGCTAATTAAAAATTAATATTTAAATAAACAGTAATTTCTATCTAGGTAAAATTAATAGTAATAAACATACATACTGTAGCTAGTTTAAAAAAAAGTAAAAATAAATCAGCCTCAATATTTTAAATTTAGGTCCCGATCCGGCCGGAATTCCGGCGATCCGGTCCGGCCAGCGGCCAAAATTCCGGTTCCGGCCGGATCGGCAAAATACCCGATCCGGTGCATCCCTAATAATAATTATAATAATTATTATTAATTAATAGTTATCCTAATTATAATTATTATAATAATTATTAATAATAATTATTAATAATTATTATTAATAATTATTAGGATAACTATTAATAATGCAATGAAATAAAGAAATTATAAGCTTTTGATCAAATAAAATATTATTTTAAAACTTGGTAGCACTCACCACGATGCAGGTATACCACAGACCACCAAAACAAATGGACGGCGCATTGCCATTCAATAACAATGCTTTGTTTGCGGTCAACAAACGGTCACAGTCTAAGCGTCAAATTTGAGATAGAATTTTATGTTTTCTTCCAGTGACGTCAACAAACGGTCACAGTCTAAGCGTTAAATTGGCGATAGAATTTTATGTTTTCTTCCAGTGACGTATTGGGATTAAAAAAATAATAAGTAGGTAGGTACTTACAAACGATATTTCCATGTATTGTTATTTTTAGTAAAAAATAATGTATAATAATTAACTTAAACACGATAGAAATACACAAATGAAAACACAAAACAACAAGCTGTCAACCCACAGAACATAACCTTTTTCTATGCTGTCAAATATGACGAATTTACCAACGTTGTTAATATTTAATTTTAATAATTATTAAATGATTTACTTTAAATAGAGAAAAATATCTAAAGAAAATGATGAACAAATCCTTTTTACAATTTTTTTATTATTCAAACGAATTACTGGTAATTATTAATGTTCATTATGTTATGATGAACGTCCAAAAAGGCGTGTAATCTATACTTCTGACAACGTTGGAAGCCGTGTTTCTTTCGACGGTGTTTAGAATGTGAAACTATGCTTTACTCGCTTTTTAAACGTAAACAAATCCGTCCATTTTTTTGGTGGTCTGTGAGGTATACTCACGAATAAACTGTTTAGAGCGGGAATAACGCCTTGATAGATCAAGGCGGGAGCAAAATATTATCGTAAGCGACACAATGTCAAATAGCAAACGCCATGTCTCGGAGTTGCTTACGATTATTTGTCGGGAACATATAGGCGCTTACGTTCTAAATCGGTAACAAATTAAAAAGAGACGCTTAGAATAATTAAAATATTCAAACTGACCAATATTAGATTCCAAAATTGGGATAACTATTATGTTAACATGTGCAGCTGACACTTTGATAAAATAAAAAGTAATTCAACAAAATTGTCGCTTACGATGTTTTGTCAAATAACCATCGATATTTCAATTGTTTCCCATTATTTTTACCATATCTCCAATAATTATTAGCATCAAAAAAGGTCAAATCATCCAAAAAAATAATAAAGAATTCAAATAAAAAAATCAAGGAAAATCAAAACAAATCTCATTTACTTATTAAACTAAAAGGAATTCGACATTTTGTTTAAACAATTTTCTAATAAATGATAAAATTAGGTTAAAATTTTGGATAATAGGTATTCTATTTTTTTCTTCAAGTAGACTAAATACATGGAGTAACTCACGACCACAAGACATAAAATGATAAGCCAAAAAGCATACGCAGCGAAGCCTACGGAATTGCAAAGAGCTCATCTCGCATGGCTCATCCAATGCTGGATGGGTAATTAATGGGCGTTTTCGGAAACCTACTTGGGTAAGTGATCTGCCACACGGGTAAGTGAACCTGGTGTTCATTTACTCTCTCGATCACCTTCACTCTTGTTCGTAAACTTACTGGGGTGAGGGATCAAGTAAGTGATCCCCTGATCCTGCTCGCAATCAGGGTTATCAGATCACATACAATTGTATTTCAATCAATATTGATTTTAAAGTATTTAAGTATTTAAATTTGAATATTTGATTTAGGCAACCGCCAGAGCCAGAGTGTTTCTGCTGTCTTCATACCCAGGAAGTTTGTGGAACAAGTTTATATCAAGAAAAAAAATGTGTGGAAGACTGAAATAAAACGTTATTGTTAATTTATTCAAAGTTCACCCCACTGACTTAACGATACGTTTTTTTAATTTTTGTTTTAGTATAAACTTTTTTTACATTTTAGAAAACATAGTTTTAAATGAAAATAACATGGGAGAAGTTCTGTTGTTACTTTGGATTTTTTTAAGTCATGAACTAATAAACGAATTATATCGAAACATAAATATTCTTACAAATTTCACGCTCTACAAAAAAGGTCTCTTGTGATTTTTTGCTAACTTAACTGGTTCAAAAGTTATTCGAGGTCAAAATGGAAGTTCTAGTCAATTCAATGTTTTTTTCCATTTTCATCATGGTTTAATGATTCAAAAATGTAAAAAGGGTTATAATTTATATTTTAGATGGTTCTATTTTTTATAAAACTTTCAGGGTAATCGTGACCCTAAAAAGTTAGTTACACCAATTGTTTGTTTTTGCACTGTCATAACTTTTAAGTATTTTTTAAATTTTGGGATACGCAAGAATCATTTAAATTTTTTAAAAGATTTGAGTTACAAACAGAATTTTTACAAATTATTCCTTCTGAATGGGCTGAAAATGGAAGCTATAACGGTTTGTCAAAAAACTATCGGTTGTGAATGACTGTGCTGAGAGAGGAGTTAAACTAGTGCAAGATTTTTGTAAACATTATACTAAGGATGAAAAACAAATGCAATATGTATTATAATTTGTTTGTTAAAGATCATCGAAAAATTTTTCCCGACGCGCTAAAAAAAACTTTTTTTTAATCCATTGAAATTTTAATAATATTTAATCAATAAAGATTTTTCTTTTGGAGCAAACGTCAAGATAAGAAAAGTCATCTAGAATATAAATTATAACCCTTTTTACATTTTTGAATCATCAAAGCAAAATAAAAATGGAAAAACCATGGAATTGACTAGAACTTTGATTTTGACCTCGAATAACTGTTGAACCAGTCAAGTTAACAAAAATTCACAAGAAACCTTTTTTGTAGAGCGTTACATTTTCTACAAGAATATATTGCTTCTATATAATCCGTTTAGTAGTTCATGACTTAAAAATATCCATAGTAATAACAAAACTTTTCCCATGTTATTTCCATTTAAAACTTTGGCTGTCGTGGGGGCCGGCTTAATTTTAAAATTAAGAGCTGCAATTTGGCACATTTTTTTATATATATATTTGGAACCTATTTAGGACTATCGTGAAGAAAAATTCGAACACACCCTAAATAAGGACCACCCTAATATGTATTGAAAAAAAATAAAAAATGGTGAATCCATTAATTACGTGAGATAAAAATGGGGGGAGGGGTCTAGCAAAATCTCACCAAACCTCATTTCAAGGGAGGGGGGTCATTTAAAATCTCAAGTCAACTTTTTAATTTAAAGAATTTGTATTATAATTTAAATTTGTTAAAAACAATTAATCAATTTTTTTACTTTATTCGGGATTATAAAATTGTCCGCAAAGAAAGTTTCATGGCTTAAATCTCACGTAAGGGATAAAAAAAAATTTCAGTAATTAATGCTCTCGTGCGTAAGCAGCCGTGAGATGTATCGCTTATGCCAAGGCAGGCCGTATTCCGGCCGATTTCGATTATTAGGTGGTCAAATGGTTACTACCATTTAGGGTAAAGATCGAAAATTCCGATTGGGACCGCGGCGAAACTCGGTACATTTTATCTAGATAGAGTCAAAATCGGGTATGGTTTGTCCCTGGTGTGGTCTAGGGGTTTGTATTTACACTCGCGGCCACAGAGGAGTAAACGCGGTACGTTTTGTCTCTACTCTCTCAGCGACGGATACGCGGTACGTTTTGTAGGGTCGAAATCGGGTACGGTTCGTCTCTACTCTCGCAGTGGCGCACATAAGGCCAAATGTCAAAATTAGCGCGCCAAAAATAGAAAAACGAAAGCGTATAAGTCGCACATGTGCACTCCAATTTTGACTACCATTGTAAAAAAATTAAACAAAACAATGTTTTATGGTATAAAATAATATGACATATTTTGTATGGTTTTCTAATAAAAATAAATAAATATTATCTTTTAAATATAAAAACTAAAAAATTACTCTTACTTTTTTTATATTCTGTTTGTAATTTTCTTAAGTGCTCAGTTGCATTAAGTTCCAATTTATTTACTGGTATTAATTTTGTAGCCCTTTCTTGTAATTCTTTATCTTCATAAGCTAGTGCTTGATGAAATTGAGCTTCAATGTACCTTAGAAAACTGTTTGAATAAAACTAAAATAAAAAAAATTAAAACAGTTATAATAGTAATAATAACATTTGTTTTACATAAAGAAGTGGAGGTAATATTATTTTTTTAATATTTTCATTTTTGATTGTAGTTGAAGCAGATGCCCCAACAATTTGCTTTGTCTCCTTTGTTTCCTTCTCCAAAATCTAAATTAAGAATTCTTTACATACCTATTATGTATAATTATTTACATCTAAAAACTTACACCTTTATCTATATCTTCTTTAAGCTTATCTATGTTTTGTTTAACTTGCTTAAGATTATTTAAATTACTGGTAAAAATTAATGTTTCTTTGTCCTAAAAATATGTTTTTATAGTTAAATCTTCAATTTACAAGTATATTACCTTACTTCTTTAAAACCCATGTGTTGCAAACACTCAAATCCTCCTTTAAGAGAAAAAACTTTAGTTGCCAAAGTGGCATTGCTCTTTTTTAAGATAAGTACTTTCTCATTTCCTGGATCATTTATTATGTTAGTGCTTATTTTTAATAAAATTCTTATACACTCGTATAAGTCTTCTTTTTTGTTGCTTTTCAACTTTTCTTTTATACTTGCCCAAGACATTTTTACTATTTCTGCTTAATCACCGACACAGAATACAATATCACCGATCTAATCAAAAAATGTTAGGTTATATTTTTGTCACTTTTGAAGGGTGTTTCGTTTTGTTAAATAAGAATTAGTTCTAATGTAGCATTTTTATTAAATGGGTAGTAGTTACAATATACACATTTGTCAACATTGAGCTGTCAAAGTTGTTTGTGACTCGTTTCGTAGCAAGTTTCGATCAAAAAAGGATTTATTGCATGTCTGAGAGTGAGGGGGAGTACGAAGACGTTTCAGAGAGAACGAGCCTAATGGACGGACATGTGGCGGCGAACGGGAGCGGCAATTCCGGCACTGGAGACGCTCCGGAAAACACCCGCAAAAGAATCCTAAGATCGGAATCGTATCCGTCTAATAGACCTTCGTTAAACTCGCAGAACAACGAGGCTTCGTATCAGGAAACTGAAGAGGAAGAGTTGAAGTACGGCGCCAAACATGTTATCAAGCTATTTGCCCCAGTTTCTCTCTGTATGGTTGTTGTTGTTGCCACAATAAGTTCGGTTAACTTTTACTCTGTTAAGGATGTTTATTTGTGAGTAATATTAACATTAATATTAGTTAACTATTTTAAGGGATTTTTAGGGTTTATACGCCTTTTCATGAAGAAAGTCCAGATACTAGCACAAAAATATGGAATGCAGTTGCAAATTCGTTGATATTAATTGCTGTGATAATAGTAATGACTGTACTATTGATTGTGTTATACAAATACAGGTGTTATAAAACTATACATGGTTGGCTAATAGTTTCATCCCTTATGCTGTTATCCATTTTTTCATATCTCTATTTGGAGTAAGTATTCATCTAGTCTAAAAATATTTCATACTAAATAATATAATAAATGATAAAAATACAAATTAGAACCTTCAAATATATGAAATAATATTTTAGAGTTTAATAACACTTTTTAGAATGTTAAAATTTCTGAAACTCTGAAAAAGTTATTGTTGTAGAGAATTATATCGATAGTAAATAAGAAAGTTTAATTTAAATAGGTAGCATAATTGGTTAATATTTATCAATTACTTACGTTTTAAGATATAAAAATGGCCGTAAATTCATCAAATATTTGTTAAAAGACTATTTTTTACGATTCAGCTCTTTTTTTTCACTATTTTTTGCGAATTGTTAAAAAAAATTGCAAAAAAAATGTTCATTCAAAATATTGAACTTTGATGACTCCTACTGGCAAACCACTACGAGTTACACAAAAAAACACAAAGACAATTTTGAAGAGCGTGAAATTCCCTATAAGGTCCATAAAACCGATTCACAATATTGTAAAAAGCGGGCGGGCATTATAAATTTGAAAAAAAACAATTTTTTTTACATGCATTTTAAATGGGAAAACTTTAAATTTAAACTGCAAGTACTTAAAATTGATATTAAGAGCTCTACCTTGGTGAAAATTTTTTTTCTATAGGTAGATTAATATTTTGCTTGAGCACCGAAAAAAAAAAAACTTTGCGGAAATGAATCACCCTAATATACATTTTAAATATGTCAATAACACGTTTAATAAGGTACAATATTAATAGATTGTTAAAATTAATTTAGAATGGCCAAAACATTGAATGTCTTGCTCAAAAATGAGGACTTTATCTGCAATCAAGTGGGAGAGGCAAGTGAGGATGGTAAACAACTAATCAAAGATATCAAAGGCTTTGTTATCTATGTATTTAATAAAGAGACTGATAAGGAGAAAATAATGAAATCTAAAAAGGAAAATATTCCGAAAGTGGAGGACTTGAGTCTATCTTCAGACAGCAATGTCTACATAAATGATGAGTTGACAAAGTTCAATTATAGTAAATTTAAAAGTAAACTACGTACACGTCATCAATAAAACAAAAATTTTACGCATTGGTACCAACACTAAATGACTAAATCGGTCTGTAATTGAATATTTGAATGCATTTTAAACATCTTCAGTTGGCAACAATTAAGATGTTGTCATATTTACATTCAAATATTTCATATTTAAATGACACATAAAAAAGAATTTGACGTTTTAGAATTTCGAAGCTGTCAGTTGTGTTTTTGAATATTTCGTTTAATTCGTGTATTATTTCGTTTATTTTGTTTGTTGTTTGTGTTATTTTATATCGTTTAAGTTTTCATTGCCGTTTTTGTGTTTGTTATATATCGTTTTTTTGAGTTTCCTATATTTAAAATGCCGAAGCATTTAAATAGTCGGAGTCAAGAGTTGGTGTCATCCTTAATACGCTATTTTGAGGCAGAACGGGATAATAATGGACCTTTGTTACCTTTAACAGCTGTTAGAGAGGTAAATAGGATTATTATTAATTATATATTAGAATATTTAACAAAATATATGTTGTATACATAAAATAATAATATATATACCAGAGACTGACTTTAGATGGCAAAATTTTTGGGTTTTATATCATTAAATGTCTTTAAAAATGGCTAAAAACATACTTTTGGCGGTGCATCATATAGGTTATAAAAACTCAGACTTTTGACATTTCGGTATTATTCATGTAAACGCCATCTATCGCCCTGTAGTTGCACTACCACTTTCCCTTGATGCAAGGATTTTAGCATCACATTGACAACCGTGCCCGATCAGCTGATTGATGACGTGTACGTAGTTTACTTTTAAATTTACTATATAACTTAATGGGACTGTCTACGTGTCCTACTAGTAGGATTTATAGCCTGTTCGCTAAATATCCGACTATAGTTTATATAATAGGACAAATAGTAGTAAGGCTAAATATCCTACTATTATTCAGAATTCGGCAAAAACAACACTCAAAAGTGAGGTTAGTTTAAGTTTTTACACCATTTGTTTGACTGCAATAATTAAATTATAATGCATTGCAACGTTGGAGAGAAATTCAATTCCTTTTTCGAGATACAGACATTTATAAAGAAGTATGAAGATCAAAACTTTGTCAATTATTATTTGTACGTTGTACGTGAAAAATCCTATTTCCACGTCTGAGGCGGACGTTGCCCTGCGTTTTTTTCATTAGTTTTATGGGTGTGGGGCTGTTTTGTGCTTTTATTTACTTTTTAATGTAACTGTGGTTACGCAGGTACACTGCATTGTGCCATACCAAACCAACCCAAACTTAACAACCTAACCCAACTGACCCTGCCCTTAGATATATTATACCTCTATTGCTCAATGCATGGGGAGGGAGGGCCCAATGGGGCGGGGTCGGTTGGGTTGGGTTGTTAAGTTTGGGTTGGTTTGGTATGGCACAATGTAGTGTACCTGCATAACCAAGATGACAGCTAATCATCATAACCTTGGCAATAAAATTTTTTCCCCAATTTTTCCGGTTTTTTTTCGACACTTTAAAATCCTAATCTCTATAATGGAATTAAATGACCACTGATTGATGATTTATTATTAATTAAATTAAGAGTGGATGTGTTATTTTACATTCAATATATATTTAAATAAAAGATTTTGTCCCTCTGTTCTAATATGTTAGAACATATAGAATATAAATGTTTTAATTTATTTAAATAATATTAAGGATGATTAAAATAATGTTTAAATTACAAATTATTTGGTAAAAAACCCAATGTGAATAATCAAAGACAGGTTTTATATTCCGAATAGGGAGCCTTAACTAAACTAACACAAACTTAGTTAGCTGGCTTAATTTTTTTCTTATTTGATATCATGGTTTATGAAATACGCTGAATGGTAAGATATTTAGCTTTGGTACTATTTGTCCTATTAGTAGGATATTTAGCGAACTGGCTATACATCCTACTAGTAGGATACGTAGACAGTCCCTAACTTAATTTATAACCTAATATAATATTAATGACAGGAGTTTGACAGCAGTGTTACAATGAATTGGATTCCAGTGGACCAAATATTTTACATATTTTTTATTATCAACAATGCAACCTAAGTATCCTAGCAATTTAAAGAATTCCCTATTCTTATCTCGCTTATCCTTTGCGTTAGACAATTTTAATTTTCAAATATGTGTTTCACGTTACTTTCGGCACGTTCCGGTTTTCTATGTGGCGCGAGTTCTGGGACACCCTGTATATAAATTTGTGTGGTGCAAGAAAGGTGTTATTTATGTCAGGGAGAATGATACAAGTATGCCCCTAACTATAAAATCAACTGAAACATTAGAAAATTTAAAAAACTAAATATAAAACTCATCTATCCAAATTTCCGTTGCTTAAGAAATGTCTAAAACATGGTTATACAAGGTGTCCCTAAACTTAGTGGCATAAATTTAGGAGCAGATTAGGCAAGTTAAAATAAGACGAAAATCTAAATAAATATTTTTCCTAATAAGGTATGTTTAAAAGATACAGGGTGATAAAGTGTTACTTATCATATCAGTTTTTTTAATATAACTTCCACTATGGTAGACTTACAATTGTTCGAGTGAACGCAGTATCGTAGAAACAGGGGTTGCTTAAGCTTATTGTCCCATACGAACTTTGAGGTTAGGTTTTTATACCATTTGATGCAATTTTTCGATTACTCAGTTCGGCTACTATTAAAAAGGTGTACCTCAATTATTGTAATCTCGAATATCTCGGAAACGGTTTATTTTATCGAAGTTTGAGAGGTACACCTTTTTAATGGTAGACGAACTGTGTAATCTAAAAATTGTATCAAATGTTATAAAAACCTAACCTCAAAGTTTGTATGGGACAATAAGCTTAAAGCAACCCCCGTTTCTACGACACTGTGTTCACTCAAACAATTGTATGTGTGAATATGTGTTTTGGTAGTAAGTGACTTTTCGCAAAATATCACGTTTCCAAGACTACCTTTATCACCCTGTATCTTGGAAACATAAGTAATTAGGAAAAATATGTATTTAGGTTTTCGTCTTATTTTGACTTGCTCAATCTTTTCCTAAATTTATGCCAATAAGTTTAGGGACACCTTGTATAGTGATGAAAGTAAGTTTATTATGGCACGCTGTTTCACTTTTTAATCGGATAAGAAATATTAAGTTAAATATTAATACTTTAAAAATAAATTGCACTGGAAAATAATACCTTCAAAATAATACATTAATTAGAATTATACATGTCAAAGAAGTTATTCTTTTTTTAAAATATGTTTATATAAGATGTTGAATTATTTATTTAATGTAATTTTTCTGTGTGCAATATTTTTGTGACACATTAATATTTAACTTAATATTTCTTATACAATTAAAAAGTAAAACGGCGTGCCATAATTAATTTTATGTGTAAGCATAAATTTAATTCTAATAAAAATGATACAATTAATTTTATGTGTACACATAAAATTAATGCACTGAATTTTTATTATGTAATTAAAATTATGACTATATAATAAAAATTTTAGAATTAATTTTATCATAGAGATAAAATTATATAATTAATTTTATCCTAATAAAATAAAATTAATTCGGCGCTTTGGAGTGCGGCCGAAAGTGGCAACTGCAGTAGATCATATAGTAGGCATGTTTAATTTATCAAAGTTTGTCTAGTTTGGCGCCAATATGCGAGAGATCTGTTTGTGGTTTTTGTGTTATTGATTGTTGGAACTGTTCTCAAGCCTGCCTGAGCTTATAAATCCTTAAAAATAAGTTTTGTTCAATATAAAACATATACCATACTTTTTTGAAACTTCTTGGACTGACATCATCTAAAATTGTTTATTAACACGACGTTTCGATTGCTAGTGGATCTGCAATCGTTATCAAGTGAATAATGAGAAAATTAAATCATATTTCGTCTTTATATACCTAAATAACCATTATTGATGCGCAACGAGAGTATCCGTTTAATGAGGGGCACCCAAGCCTGACTGATTTCAACGCTTGGTTGACTGAACACGTTCCTATTACTTATTATGTATGCAGCTTCTTTTAATTTCCTGGAATGCCAATGGTCTTCTTTTAAAATAATTTTGGCATTTTTCCAAAATATTTTGTGGCCTTTTTCCCACGCATGTTAAGCGATTCCTGATTTTGAAGTTTCACCTAGCCTTGTATGTTTTATATGTTCATTTAATCTAGTTTCCAATCTACTCTACGATAAAATTAATTCTATAATTTTTATTATGTAAAGTCATAATTTTAATTGTAACATAAAAATTCATTGCATTAATTTTATGTAAACCCATAAAATTAAGTGTATCATTTTTTATTAGAATTAATTTTATGTGTACAGATAAAATTAATTGTAAAATAAAAATGATTGTCGTGTTATAAATAGGAAATTGCAACTTAAAAAATAATATAATATAATAAAATAAAATAGTTTAAAAATCTTGTTTACAAAAAAATGTTTTAGTCTCAATAATTCCAATATAAATTTCACTTTATAAAAATAAAGAACCTGATGCAAATATTAATTCAACTAACTAAATTTTTAAAATATTTTTAAACACTTTACATATTATTTCGTACTCCCACATTGCAGTGGTTCTCAATTATAATGTAGTCAATAAGTTTGAAAACGTCAGTTCTTTACAGTTTAGCGTTGAGTTTAAAATAATGCCTCCAAAAAATTGGTTTCAGAATTTTTTTATTTTTACTTTGTCAGTAATAAACGAATCTGTTGAAAAAAATTAATAACTCTGGAAAAAAAATTTGTTATTTTTTTATTTTAAAAAATGTGAAATGTGTAATTATTATTGAGTAACCTAGTAGAAAAAAATTAAAAAAATTATTATAACACTTTTGAAAAATTTAAATTTTTTAAAACTATTCACAAAAAAAATTCGTCAAATTTTTATACCATATAAATTAATTACCTGAAATTATGAATTAATTAATATTTACATTTAGAAGAATATTTCGTTTTTGGCTTGAAGTTTTAGCCCTTATTCTTCTCTCTTACACACACTTCTCGACTAGAGTATTGTGAATGAAACTACTGTAAAATGAGAACCGCTACTCTATAGGATAGTCCCTAAGTTTAGTAACAGATGGTTTCAGACTTCTGGTCAAATTCTTGACAAATTCTGGCCACAGTCTGGCCCAAGTCTTGCCCAATGATCTTGATCAAGAATCTGGACCAATTCTTGTACAATTCTTGATCAACAATCTGTTCCAAGTATCTTGACCCATGCTGGCACAAGGCTTTTCCCAAATTGCTACTGAAGTGTCAGCCACCAAAGGCATAACGCTAGATAATAAATTAAATTTTAAACAATGTATTCAAAATATTAGAAATAAAATAATTTTTGCATGGTTTTTTATTTGAAGAAATGCAGGTTTCTTTAATCTGTAAACGAAATAGCAACTGTACCATGCATTTACAGTGACCGGCCAAAGTATGGAACAAATTCATTTAAAAATTTCCTGTAATTTTTCAAAAAAAATCCTTGAACACGTCGATTTTGTTTTTCAATTACGCACATTTTGATGTAACATTTTTATATTTGGCGCCATTTTTGTAGAAGCTATGACGTCATCGGCCATTTTTTTGAATTGCACCCCCAACTTTTTTTTGCAGATTCGAATAGAGTATGAAATTCTGGTTTTAGCAATATGCACAAGTATACCTGTTGGGCTGTTAGTTTTGGGTATTATTAAATTTCAAAGTTTGTGATTTAATTTTTTTATTTTCAGAAAATTACACCTTTTAACCAATTAAATGCTCGAATTGCCACCCGTTGGTTTCTTGGCAGTAAGCAAGCCTATCCGAAAATTCTCTGACAATGTTTTGAATGACTTCCGCACTGACATGTGTCAAATTCTTCACGAATTTGATTTCTAAAGTCTTCTAAATTTTGTGGTCTGTTGATGTAGACTTTTGCCGGTCACTGTAGAAACACAGATCTAATGTACCTTCCATGTATTTGGGGCCAAGCAACAAAGTATTACCTAGACCAACTGCATCGTACAACAAAACTCATATTTTGCAAACCTTTTAGAACAAATACACTAACTCTCTATCATGACCTAAAGTTGTTTCAAGTATACGAGGTTATTAAACTGGATTCTGTAAAGTTAAATAAAAAATAGCATGCTTCAAACAGAATAATGATCTGTCGAATACACCAACACAACACCAGGACAAATCAACACTATCATGTTTTGCCTAGTGCCAGAAATATGGGTCAAAGGAGAATCGGACATACTGCAACTATATGGTTTAAACCGACTGTCAGAATACATATCTGTTAAAAAAATATTTATTAAGTCAAAGAAATGTATCTACATAATTATACCATATTACCTGTTATGGATTCTTGTAATCAATAAATAAATGAAATAAAAAAAATATATATACATATATATATATATATATATATTAGGGTGTGCCAAAAAAACTCGATGTTTTTTTTTCTTGCTCTCCACCCAAAATATCGTATAATATGTCCGAACAAATATCCTGTTAAAAGCGGAGCTCATAATTTCAATTTTAAGAGGTCCTTCATCGAATCTGAAGTTTTGCTGCTTAAATAGCACAGAAAACTGACTTTTTTACCTTATTTATTCTTGCAAAATAGGAAGAAAATTTTTTTTCATAAAATCTATGACCAAATCTTACAAAGCATTAAATTTGGACGAAAAAATCTTATTAGGCCGAATTTCTATTTTCATTATTTGATTTTTTACAGAGCTTTAAATTTAAAATTTTACGTTTTTTGCTTTTTTTAGCTAAACTATTGAAGTTAGACGAAAAAGTCAAATGGCAATTTTTTAGCCTGTCTGATGGACCACAAAAAAGTTTTAGGCGAATTTTTTGTATCGTCAATATTCTAAAAGTTACAGGCGCGCCTAGGCGTATAAAGTCATCATTTTTGTATTATTAACTTTAAATTTAAAGCTCTGTAAAAAATCAAATAATGAAAATAGAAATTCGGCTTAATAAGATTTTTTTGTCAAAATTTAATGCTTTGTAAGAATTGGTCATGGATTTTATGGAAAAAAAATTCTTCCTAGGTTGCAAGAATAAATAAGTTAAAAACTCTGTGTTATTTAAGCGGCAAAACTTCAGATTCGATGAAGGACCTCTTAAAATTGAAATTATGAGCTCCGCTTTTAACAGAATATTTGTTCGGACCACAGACCTACAAACAAGATGGACTGGCCTTTCCTATTCAAAATACACAATGTTTTGTTGCCAAGAACTATTTAGATTAGGGGTAAAGGGGTAAGGGGTATTTATAAACAAGTTCCCACACCAGTGGCGTTCTGTTTTTAGGGATAAATAAAAATATTAAATTGTACATTTTTTATTGTGTTTTGCAATCCTATGTAAAAATTATATTTAATATATATAAATATATAGGTATAAGAAAATACTAACCTTGTCAGTTAGTGTTCCAGATGATGTAGTATCTGGCTGTTTAAATCTAAAATTTAAGTGAATTCATTTATTTATTCAGTTTCTACGCTCCTGGCAGGGTTTGTTTTGTAAATAAACTAACCTATGAAAAGAAAGTTTTAAATTCTTGGATCCAAGTCTTTTACAAACGTAGCACTGCTTCACCGTTTTTATATCACTCACTATTGGTATTTTTCACTATAAAACCAAATAAAAAATATTAAATGTTGTGGATTCCAAGTATCTTTTACGTAAAATATAGAAACTTCAAAGTCAAATGTGACAACTGAGGGAAAATATTTATTTTTGTTCCTGGCCACTCTTTTCAATGTAAATAAACCGGTCCATCTTGTTTGTAGGTCTGTGGTTCGGACATATTCTACGATATTTTGGGTGGAGAGCAACAAAAAAAATATCGAGTTTTTTGGCACACCCTAATATATATATACATATAAATGTATCAAGTGACTTCCGAAATAGGTACGCAACATACGTTGTGGCTTCCATATATAGGTTGTCACTTCCAACCTTTTGATTGTTGTCAGAATATTTAGCCACTATAGAGCACAAGGAGCTCAAATCCGAAAACACGGGTGGAAGTGACTACGTAGCTTTCGTACCTTTTCATTTTGGCACTTTACGTGTTCGAGGGTTATATATATTAGGGTGTTTCAAAAAAATCGACTTTTTCTTTTTCTTCAAATGTTCAGCAAATTCTTTCAGAGGATGTCAAAACAAAGACCTCGTTAAAATTTGAGCTTTTAATTTGAAGATTTAGAGGTCGCGGATCGCAATTTTCTATTTCCCATTTAAATAACATAGGAATATTTTTTGTTTAACTTTGGAATTTTATACGTCTATATCGAATCAACTTATGGCAAGGACCATCTTAGATTTTTATAGTAAATTTAACGCTCTATAAAAAATGTCTCTTATAATTTTTCTATAAATTGATTTCTTCCAGAGTTATTCGAGGCCAAAGTTTGATTTCCATCGAATTTTCTCGTTTTTTCAACTTTTAGCATCATGTAGTAAAAAAATCACATATTTATATCTGAAACATAGCAAGTGTTGTAAAAAAAACAAAAAAACGTCACTTTTGTCCAAAGCCTACTACAAAGTTTTAATGAAAATATGAGATGTGTATAATTTGCAAAGTAATTTATTTATAAATGCATTTTTCTCGAAAATGGTGCATCTGAGCAATTCAAATCAAGAGTACCCATTTTTCGTAAAAAACTATAAATTCTCATAATTTCATAAAAAAAATTAAATTATTAACCCAGAAAAAAGTTGGGGCTATTTTTGTAACTTTGCCCCCTCCAAATGTTACGCCTATGATTAAATTTTAACAGTTTTGATCATAGATCTAGATTCAGCATGTCAAAATTACCAAAGTACCTACCGAAAATTCATTTGTTCATGTTCAACCCTCTAGGAATAGTTTTAAAAAAATTATACTCTTAGGCTCCTATTCAGGGGGCCGTAGCTCCTTTAGGGAGCATTTTTTGATACATGTTTATTAAACAAAAAAAGTGTTATTTTTATACGAATAATGTTTAAGTTTGGCCCCCTGATTTCGGGACACCCGTATAATGATAATTGTACCATAAATGTTAAAAAAACGCGAAAATTCGATGGAAATCAAACTTTGGCCTCGAATAACTCTGGAAGGAATCAATTTATAGAAAAATGATAGGAGACCTTTTTTGTAGAGCGTTAAATTTACTATAAAAATCTAAGATGATCCTTGACATAAGTTGATTTGATTCAGACGTATAAAATTCCAAAGTTAAAAAAAAAAAAATTCCCATGTTATTTAAATGGGAAATTGCGATCCGCGACCTCTAAATCTTCAAATTAAAAGCTCAAATTTTGACGAGGTCTTTGTGTTGACATCCTCTGAAAGAATTTGCCGACCATTTGAAGAAAAAGAAAAAGTCGATTTTTTTGAAACACCCTAATATATATAACCCTCGAACACGTAAAGTGCCAAACTGAAAAGGTACGAAAGCTACGTAGTCACTTCCACCCGTGTTTTCGGATTTGAGCTCCTTGTGCTCTATAGTGGCTAAATATTCTGACAACAATCAAAAGGTTGGAAGTGACAACCTATATATGGAAGCCACAACGTATGTTGCGTACCTATTTCGGAAGTCACTTGATACATTTATATGTATATATATATTAGGGTGTGCCAAAAAACTCGATATTTTTTTTGTTGCACCCTAATATATAATATAATTATAATATATATAATTTTTAAATGCTCAAATCATGGAGCCTATACAATTTTGTAGGTATAAAACCCAACCCACTGGGCTTTTTTGGGTTTCATAAGTGGGTTTTCTTAATTTTATACAGATTTTAGTGAAACAACATTTAAAAAAAATACTGATCATAAGAATAAATCAAGTATTTTCACAGTGAAATCTGTATAAAAAAAGGTAGTAAAAATTTCACAACCTTCTTTATACGACTTATTTTCGCGGTCGTGCGTCAACTATTAAATGAATAGGTAAAAACAGATTGGCAGGGGAATCCCCAAACTTTAAAATTAAGTTTAGTTTGATTCTTTCTTCGTATTCCAAATTAGAATTTTTAATACATTAAAGCAGTTTTAGTTTTACTAGTGCTTTATGCGGATATTCTTTTAAGTTTTAGCTAGTGATTTAACAAGTGTACTGCTTTTAATTAAAGACTTGAGTTTTTTTACATACAGTTGGGAGCAATAGATCAGTAGCAACGACATTCAAAAATTGCTTGCGGGCTTAGAGTCATAGCTCTGCCTACTCTAGGATCTTAACCAAGGTAACATGAAACCTAACAGTGGTACTGATCCAATGCATGTGACTGTACATAACACTTTGTTGTATTATGTTTTATTTTAACAAAATACAAAAATATAAGATGTATTCAAATAGTTAAGATTTAAAAGAAAAAATAAATTTAAAAAAACCTGTGGGCTTTTTTAAGTAGGTTTTACCCAAAAAACCCATTCTATTTTTTTCGGTTTCCCACTGGGCTGCCAACTCTGACACAAGGAGTACAAACTCAATAGGGGGACTTGACAGAACCTGCCTACTAAATAGCACAAAATTTTTTTCCACCACTAGCGGCGCTGATCTCCATTTTGATCCGACGCCGCCGCGTTTATACTCCTTGTAGGCTAAATGGCTCACCATTAAGGCACGTTGGTACATTTGGCGTTTTCAACTTAAAAAATATATAATCTTCCAAACATTTTTTTTTAAATATTAGTATTATTAGCTATTATATCACTATTTAAAAAAAAATGTTTGGAAGATTATATATTTTTTAAGTTGAAAACGCCAAATTACCAACGTGAAGGCTTATAAAAGAATTTCAAAAATGCAATTTAACAAATAAACCATATAATGTAATATTTTCAGGGTAATTTTAAAGGCCTACAACCTACCACTGGACTATGTGACATTGTTTTTTATAATGTGGAACTTTGGTGTAATGGGAATGTTGTGTATTCACTGGCAAGGCCCATTACTGTTACAACAAGCCTATCTTATTTTTGTTGCTGCGCTAATGGCTCTAGTTTTCATCAAGTATCTACCAGAATGGACTACATGGGCTGTACTTGGAGTTATATCAGTTTGGGGTAAAATTAACCTTTGTACAAAAATATTTTATTGATTTTTTTTTGTAGATCTTGTAGCTGTTTTAATGCCCAAAGGACCTTTAAGGATTTTAGTTGAGACTGCACAGGAAAGAAATGAGCAGATTTTCCCAGCTTTGATTTATTCATGTAAGGATTTGTTATAATGTTAAATAATAAAAATCAGCGGATTTTTTATTAATTTCAAAATACAGTGGGTACCTATTGAAAATGGAGATTCCCGGAATACGGCCGTATTGTATCTTTTAGGGTTTATCCATGTTTTATGTACTCTAAGGCTAAAGGATTC
This sequence comes from Brassicogethes aeneus, assembly GCA_921294245.1. NCBI lineage: Eukaryota > Metazoa > Arthropoda > Insecta > Coleoptera > Nitidulidae > Brassicogethes > Brassicogethes aeneus. The sequence goes on along the minus strand of OV121133.1, from coordinate 56,283,534 downwards.
CCGTATTTTATGCTCTAAGGTTTATCCATGTTTTAGGTTACAAGGTCGGTTAAATTATACAAAAGTTGCGTAATTACAAGTCTATTAAAATGGCATTTAAAATAAATAATTTGAAAAAAACGCAAGCTTCGCTCGTGTCTAATAAAACTCGTAACTAAAATGGCTTTTATAAAATTTGATACATAAAGCCAATTTTATTTGTTATCTTTCAAATGTTGCCCGAATTTAATCTCACTTTTCCCAATTTATAATAATAATAATAACTTCATAATAATAATAATAACTTGTGACTAAAACGCCATAAAGTTACAGCTTGTGTAGATGTAGATAATAGTATATTATTATTCAAGAGATTATGCGCATAATCTCGAGTGTAACTCTATACTTTGTCTACTCCAATAATTAGATAATTAAATGTTATTATAGTCGCCTTCTCCCAATTTAAAACCCGATTGGTGTTAATCACAGAGAATATTGAAATCGGCCAATCACTAATGCCTTACAACGTGAATAATGAGTTCATTATTCCCGTTAGGCAGGGAACTTAAAATGTTTATCATTATTCACGAAAAAACAGTATTATGCAATAGGAGTAGATAAATGCATTTTTGAGCTATAAAACTAATTTTATTAATAAATAGCGTTTAAGACGCAGTTTAGGAACACATTTTTACGATAAAATTAAAATTAAAATAGTGTCAGGGCCGTATTTGGGTTGGTGGGGGCCCTAAGTAGGGTTGCCATACGTCCCGATTTTTAAAACAAGTCTCGCGTCCCGCGGAAGTATTAAAATGTCCCGATTAATCTATTTTTTCTAATTTAAATTTGATTGCTCCAGGTCTAACTAAAATTAAGTTTGATACCTGACAAAGAATTTTTTGCGGTTTGTATTGTGAGAATCTGTGACATGTTGAACAATGAGACTTGGTCTGAGTTGCTGCGCCCTTATGATCTGTGATCTGTCTCAGTATCGATGCGGTGGTTGTCAAATTGATAAAACATTTAGCTCCAATCAAAGGTCGACTCGCTCCCGCCAATGCTCAAACAAATGTTTGACCAGGAGCTAGCAAAAGCCTATTTAGGATTTATTTTGAATGTGGGAGCTGTGTTGGACACTGTTCATGAGCAGCCCAATTGTAACCCTGGAATCTGGTTGTTGAAATTTGTAACGAACAACTTCAAAACGATAAAAAAAGAAGCAACAATGTTTTCCCTCTAAATAAAGTTATATCATCTGATAAGTATACAGGGTGTCATGTAATAACTTGTCATCCCTTGGGGGATCAATAGTTTACGCCAAAGTAAGCAAGTTTTTCTTCTATCACTTTTGCTACTGTTTTTGAATAAAAAAATTCATGAAAATTAACGTTAATAATAAGGATTTGATAGACAGACACTGGTTTCGTTGTGTCAGAAACACCTGTAGTCAAAGTATAGTCAGCCCGTTAAAATCATCGACAGCAGTACCGAGAAGAACCACAGTTAAACAACTGGCCGACTCTACTTAGTCCGTCGACCCCAACCGCTTATACATTAGGTAGGTCGTGCCAAACAAATGCCTTAGAATTAGGTTAGTTTTTATCCCAGTAAGCACAAGATAGCCGGCCCGCATACGGCCCGAATACGTTTTGCCGAATCGGCCGCGTGCGGCCCGACACATGTATTTGTTCCGGCGTGTAGAACGGGCATGTCCGCCTGGCCAACTGTCGGGCATATCCGCCTGGCCGAATGTCGGCTATGTTTACTCGGCAGAGTGTCGGCTGTGTATAGTTGGCCGAGTGCCGGCCACAACCGACTGGACATTCAAAAAAAGTCTACAGACGTCCTGGATAGGTATATCCTATATGTTTAACACACTCGACTAGCTAGCCATTATTCGTTACTGAGCAGATGAGTATGGAGATGGGGACTCCAAACAATGTAGGTTTAGCTATGCCCAGGGCCGATTTATCCATTAGGCAAGAAAGGCAGCTGCCTAGGGCGGCAGGCTGATGAAGGGCGGCAAAATTTTTAATGAAAATATTATCCGAAAGTGTAAAAAATTAATCTTGAATACGCATTTTGTAATTTCTACTCTGATTGGGCTGATTTGTTTACCAAACGACTGCCTTTTGGGTAAACGCAGCCAACAATACAGTTAAAACATAATACAACCAACAAAAGATACAATCTCTAGCAGTCGTGGTCAATACAACTGCGATATTTAAATAGCTAATATCGGTGTCAGCCTTACTTACTTAAAATTGTATGTAATAATAATGCAATAATAATAAGATAAAATGAAAATCGAAACATAAAGACCCTTAGTTGCTTACACTGAAAAAAGTCAGTATTAATTTTTAAGTTTTAGGTAAATTTGAGGCCAATCTTTTATTATTTAAAACACTGTCTATAAAAGTTAAAAACCGTAATTAATTTAATGAAACATTCGATATTATTATAAGTGTTTCCTAACATTTAACTCGTAGAGCATTTGGGTAGATGAATTTAATGTAACGCTGCGTGTCTTTATTATTAAGACAATTTTCTTTAGAGTATATACATTAGGGTGTCCCTTATTTTTTATTTTTTCACGCATACCCTCTAATTATATTTATTACGTGTTTATATACTCCCAGTAAAAATTTCAGCTCATTCTATAAACGGGAACCCGTGCCGACTTGCATCTGAACCCTCCGTTAGCCAACGTTAGGCGCGCGGTATTTTGTAACACGGTTGGTCGCGAGGTCTTCGATCGTAAGTCATTTTGTGTTTGTTATTATGTGACCCTTATATTATAAATTATTGACAAATGTTAAAATATAGTTTTATTTATGTGTATACTTTTATAAAAATGTATATTTTCACAGAGAGTGGCTAGTTACCCGGAAGTGAATAGGCCGTAAACTCTGAAATTGATAAACTTAATGGGTTTTACTCTAAATAACTAAAAGAGTCTATTTTGAGAGATGACTACCGAAAACTTATTGAACTGTCTGAAATATTTTTGGGAGGACATCAAAAAAAGAAATGCTTATAAAAAGCTGAAATTTCATATAACAGTATATTTTAGCAATACTAATTAGTATATTAATATATTTAAGGGATAAAATCAACAAAATTTTTTTTTGGTTATTTTTTAATGCTCATTCAGATATAATAAAAAAAAGAATTTCGGGTAATTAGTTTTACGGCCTATTCACCCGACACTTCCAGGTAACTAGCCACTTCCTGTAAAAATATTCATTTTTATTAAAGTATACTCATAAATAAAACTATATTTTAACATTTTTTAATAATTTATAATATAAGGGTCACATAATAACCAACACAAAATGACTTACGATCGAAGACCTAGCGGCCAACCGTGTTACAAAATTCCGCGCGCCTAACGTTGGCTAATGGAAATAACCGTATCTATATATATACGGTTTTTTGAGTACCGGGGATAGACGCAGGATGAATTGTTCTAGTAGAAAATGCCGTAAAACAAAAATCGCACAATTGTTGGTTACGGCGTTTTCATTAAGCACGGCAGTAATGCAAAAGTGATAGAGGAAAAACTTGCTTACTTGGCTTGAACCATCATTCCCCTAATGGATAACAACTTACTACATGACACCATGTACATATATACTGAAGGACAGTTTAAAGGTTAAAAAAGAATAAAGTTTTAAAGAATGAAAGCTTCATTTTTAAATATCAATGAATGATTAACTAAAAAAAAAGTATGGAAAACAAGAATGTTTTATGTATTATTATTGGCATTATTATTATAATCTCAAAAAAACTTCGCCTGCAGCGCTGTCTAGTTCGTTTTTAAAAATAATTTGTCCTGCTTTCAATTTTTTAAAATCTGGCAACCCTAGCCATTAGGCCAGTTGCTGGGGGGCTTTACCAAACGTAAACGGTAGAGTGAACAAAAATGAAACTGAATTTTTATATCGTTAATTCAAACTATATTTTATCTCATGCAATTAAAAAAAAAATAATGTATTTTGATATTATCAATTATTTGTATTATATTTATCATATAATTAAGGTGACCAACTTTCTAAAATTAAAAACCATGACACAACATGCCTCTCCTCGCCCTTTTAAAAAATAAACAAAATCTATTTTATTTAATATATATTATTTGAAAAAAAGATGTGCTAATAACGTCAATAATAAAAAAAAATATCCCGAACGTACTCCCAAAAATTCAGATTTTTTAATTAATTTTTAACCTGAGCCCCAACCATTTTTATAAAAAAAATTAAAACAAATCGTAAAAAAGTAGGAAAAGCTCATCATTTTTAAAAAAAAATTTCAAACGAGGTTTTTTCTTACTTTTTTACTATCCTGAAGGTACTCAGATTTTTAAATTGCTATTTAACCTGAGCACCATACACTTTTAATAAAACCTGAGCCCCTACCACTTAAAAAAAAGTTGGAACAAATCCTAAAAAAGTGGGAAAAACGCATTATTTAAAAAAAATATTCAATCTTGGTTTTTTCTTACTTTTTTACTATCCTGAATGTACTTTCAAAAATTCAGATTTGTAAATTATTTTTTAACCTGAGCCCCGACCACTTTAAATAAAATTTAAACAAATTCTAAAAGAGTGGTAAAAACTCATAATTTAAAAAAAACTAGGTTTTTTCTTACTTTTTTACTTTCCTGAAGGTACTTCCAAAAATTAAGATTTGTAAATTAATTTTTAGCCTGAGCCCCGACCACTTTTAAAAAAAATAAAAGAACAAATCCTAAAAAAGTGAGAAAAACTAATAATTTTTTATAATTTTTTTTTCAAACGAAGTTTTGTATTTCAAAAGTTTTAGATTTTTAAATTAGTTTTTAACATGATCCCCAATCACTTTAAAAAAAAAATTGCTAATAATAATAATAATAATATTGTTTATTAACGCTAAATAGCAGTTATACATTGGTTTACAATAAATAAATCAAATTAATTCTAGTAACAAAAACAAATATAATATAATATGTTATATCAGCTACAAAAATCCAATAATAATAAAGCCTCGTCTGTCTCACCACACATGCCAGCAATCAAAGACCATCAAGGGAATTAAGCTGGGTTTTAAAGGATGCCAAAGAGCAATTAAAAAAGTTTACTGAGGAGAGACTGTTGCATATTCTGGAAACCCGACTCAACGGAGAATTACTGGCATATACTGTGCGACAGTTGGGAATATCTAATAACATATGTTATTAGATATTCCCATATGGGATTCCTCAAGTCCCTCGTCGGTATTTTCAAGTTAAAAGAGGCCAGTATTTCAGAAGATTGAAGCAAGCCATTAAATACCTTAAAGATGAAGCAAGCATCCTTATTTAATCTGCGCCTCTTGAGCGAACTTAGTCCTAGATATTGCAAGGTATCCTGAGTACTTAATACTATTCCAACTCTGAGCAGTCTGTACTTCATGTGACGAGCATATTTGTTCTGAATGGACTCGACTCTATCAACATGAACATTATAAGATGGTGACCAAATTGTTGACCCATATTCTAGGCGAGATTACGTCAATTATAAAAAAAATAGTACAAACAGGACCAAATCTGCAAAACCAGGGCAAAACCAGGACACATTAGCAAAAACCAGAACCTGTCCTGGGTAAACCAGGACGGTTGGTCACCTTACATATAATAGGTATATGGTTCATATATGTTTAACAAGTGTACTTTTTTTCCTAAGGAAATTCTAATTTTTTTTATTCTGCAGCCAACTTGCGTACAAAATTAGACACAAAAAATTTTGGGCTAAAGATACCCCTTTAGAAGACTGCAGCTCCCTTAGGAGCCATTTTCCGACCGATGTTTATAAGAAGATTTCTTCCTATTTTTGTCTTTAAAAACCACGTCTAGAGTATTGCACACTATTTTCGGGACACCCTGTTTTTATTTATATATATGTATATATATGTGTGTATGTGTATATATATTTGTATCATATAGTTTCTTTATGGGACACATCTACGAGGAAAGATAAATCACAGAAGGGGAATAAAATTTTCCTCCCTCTATTTTTTTTAAAGAATTTTACATCAGCAAAATTTTTTGTATCTTGTCTAGTCCTTTTTGATTTTGTAGAAAAAAGATAAATCGGAGTAAACTCCGCGCCTGTCCAACCATTCTTTGAACAAACTATATTACTTTTCATATCGCTCTTTCGATTTTTGAGGAAGGAGATTAATTGCAACTATTCTTGCCTCTTTAGCAAGATTTTGCGGCAGGTCTTCTTCGCTAGAAATCATTTTCAAAACGTATACGTTTCCTATAGGAAGATTTTCAAATTTATGATAAACAACCAGACAACTGTTATGTTTGTATTACAAAAAATACCATAGCAACAAAGCGTTGTCAACATAATGTCGGTGACGCAACACCTACTTAATATTTTGTCATAATATTATAGCCCCATGGGGCTATGGCCATACTGGGTTAGTAAAAGGAACCGGAAAGCTTAAAAGGTAATAGAAAAAACTATATACATACCTCAGGAGGAAAATGCGTTTCCTCCGATTGGCTGTTCATTAAGCTTTGCCAATTCGGAGAGTTAAACCAATTTATTTATTACCAAGAGTCGACTTTTTTGTTGGAATTTTTTTGCAATTTACACAAGTTTCTAGATTATATATATATAATTTTTAGCGACCTACATGTATGCCTACACCACAATGGCGACTGGTGACAATGAATCATCTACAATAACGACTTCCAGATCTTCCAGTGATCATGGTTTTACACAAGATTGGATTGAAAATCATGCTCAAAGAGTGGCTCAAAGACAATTAGAGGTGCATGATGTGCCCAGTGGACAACCCAGAACTCAATTGCACCAAGAAGAAGAAGAACGTAAGTTGAAAATAAAAGTTCTATGAAGGTTGCCGCCTTTTTTACATTTAACAAGATATACAAATTTTTTAATGAGTAAACATCTATGCCCGGCCGGCCGTTACATCTTAAGAGTTAGCCGTGTTGCCGTAGATTAACTGCACAAATTCGTACAAAATTGGATAAAAAAATTCCCCTTTAATTAATTTAAAACAGATTAATTGAAAACTCAGTTTTTAGCCAAATTATTACACATTCTTTGCAAGTACAATGACACTTAACTTTTTTTATGTTTTACAAAATTTATTATATAAAGCTTATTACATTTATTATTATATTTACTATTTACTATTTTTTTGTATTGTTTTAAAAGTTTTATCAAATATTTTTATATTTTTTACGAAATGTAGGTACTTCTTACATTCATTACTAATTTTATTAATATTTAATTTTATTAATTATTAAAGACAGCATGTAATTTGTAATTTTTTAGGTGGTGTAAAACTTGGTCTTGGTGACTTTATTTTCTACAGCGTTTTGGTTGGTAAAGCTTCTAGTTATGGGGATTGGAATACAACTTTGGCGTGTTTTGTTGCTATATTAATTGTAAGTTTTTGCAGAAAATGCATTTTGTATTATTTTAATTATATTTTTTAGGGTTTATGCTTGACTTTACTTTTGTTGGCTATATTCAAAAAAGCCCTTCCAGCATTACCAATTTCAATAACATTTGGTTTAATATTTTATTTTGCTACCAAAGAAATTGTTAGCCCATTTGCTGACAGTTTAGCAAATGAACAAGTGTTTATTTAAAAAAAAATCTAAGTAAGTGAATTTTGGTTGTACTTGGCAACATCACAAAAATAATCAAGAATTACTTTTGCCATGTTGTTTATTATGTTTAATTTTTTTCAGATTGGCTCCATTGTAATAATATAGTTACATATGTATAAGTTTAGGTGAAATATAACCATTCATGTATTATTTTTTTTTCATTTATTTTTAAACTAAATTTAATAAAACATATTTTTAGCTAACATCTTTATTATTTCTATCTTCTATATTGATTTTAGATACATTTTCTGTTAATTGAGATTGTGTATTTGGATTGTAATCCAATATTTCCACTACACTGTCTTTATTTTGTGTCCATGGCACATGTTCCCTTCTAGCGTCAAATCTTTTTTCCACATTACATTTAACACATTTCCAAATAGCGCGTTTCTTTTTAATTCTCACAGTACATGTTACTCCAGCTAATAATAAACTTCTACATCCTTTACAAATGGTTCTTTTTATTGGAATATCACTTAAAATAATAATGTAACCATTATGTCGCGTAATTTATTCAAAAACTTACATTCTTTGTACAGTTTTCTTTGAAATGTTTACCAATAAGTTACTATACAATGTCGAAGCCACATTACATGGTATACTTTCTGTTGCCAACTCGTTTGATACCTAAAGTTTACAATAAATATTAGTTAAACATAAATTTAATTCATTAATGGTAAATTTAAATTTATATATTTAGATAAATTACTAGGAAAAATAATTATATTATGTAAAATTGTCGATATCTTCAAAAATGCAATTTTGAACTTTAAAACTGACTTTATGATTTAAATCATGTTAAAAACACTTTTTGGGACAATACAACCATTTATCTATGGATATATTATAGATGAATACTTTATGATTAAAATCATGTTAAAAACACTTTTTGGGACAATACAACCATTTATCTATGGATATATTATAGATGAATAAATAAAACACATTTTCACAATAATTAAAAAGGGGCCATCCATAAATCTTGTGACGCTGGAGGGGGAAGGGGGGTTTGAAGGACCGTCAAGATTTGTCACGCCCGAGGGAGAGTATTTATTAAAACGTCACGTAAGAAAGTAAATCGAATGAAATTGATTTTAACAAATTTACCATTTTTGGTAAAAAGATTTTTAGGTGTAGGGAAGTTTGAAAATTCGTCACATTCTGTAACGAGGAAGGGTGTAAATTTTGATCATTTTTAGCGTCACGAGATTTATGGACGGCCCCAAGTGATGGTAAAAAAATTACCCAAAATACTATAATATTAATTGTTATAAAATTAATACTTTTCACAAAAACGACTTTGGGGATAGAGGTCCCCTATACGGTATAGGGGACCTCTAACATCAAAGTCGTTTTTGCGTTAAACATAAAATAAACCTAAATTTACCTGATACAAGTAATTTACGCGTTGAAAACCCTCTTTCCCCACGCATTTCTTCACTTTACTCATGTTTTTACCCACTGTGCATTAATGGTACATTTGAACCACTGTCAATGTTTATAACCTATAAAAAATTAAATCTATTTTTATATCAACAAAAATATGTAGCCTAGTCATAGTATTAAAGATGGATTTTTCATGGGCCAAGCGGTATCCAGACGTTTACAAAATATGCACACTATTTCAACTATGTGAACTATCGGCACCACTAAAATACAATTATACCCCACTAACTGGGTACCTACAAAACGGACCACAGTGCGGTTTGGTTGCTTTGGCAATGATTCAGGGGAACCCAACAAACGAAAGTGTTTTAAAAATATTCAATATTGCCAAAAATAATGATTTTACACACAATGGAGAGATATTAAGTGCTGAATATATGAAAATATTGGCTGAAGATGTATTGGGGGGTGATTATTTAGTTAAATTGAATACTGAAGGCTTGAATAATCAAAAAATAAAGGATTTTTTACTTGGTGGTGGGTTTGTGTTAATTCCGTATCCTTTTTTATGTTTAATACAACAATAGTTTACAAACTTTGTTTTATTACTTTTAATTAAATTTTCCTATGATTATTAAGTTATGATACGGAAAAAGACAACTCCCCAGGCTTTTTAAAAGGACACAAAGCCCATTGGGCAGTTATTTCTGGAGGTATTGAAACAGTTACCAATTTTTATGTTTTGGCAAGACATGGCAAAGCAAAAAATGTGTGTATATGGAGTTTAAGCATTCTGGCTGAAAGCAACATGCAATTATACGAGTTTTCTCCAGACAAAAAGTTACAGGATATTGAATATAAGTTGCCTAAAGGTGGAATAAGTGGACATAATGGTATAAATGGAAAATCAGTGCTGATCTTGAAAAAATGAATTATTTATAAAATAATTAAATATATTTACTTACTTTTACTGCTTTTTTGTTCATTAACTAAACCTTATCGGAGAAATCAAATAAAAACAAAATGAAAAGTTCTGAAATATTAGTTCAAGTGAAAATAAATGTACTTGTATATAAATTACTGTACCATATCGAGGAAATCAAATAAAACCATAGTTCAAATGAACCAAAACGTTTGATATAACCTCAAAATTATTTATTGACGTGGTAAAATGCTTTCAAACCATGTCATTTTTGTATTATTTTGCGTTAATTCGGTAATTGGATTCGATTCCGAACAACTGGAAGTGTTTGACGTGGTGGAAGAAGTTAAAGATAACTTTTACAATGTTTTAAATATTACAAAGGTAAGAAATATTTTTTCACAGCTGCTAAGGTAGTTAATCAAAAACATAGTTATTTATCTAGGATCAAAACAAAATTAATTATTGTTATGCTTATTTACCTAATTATTTTATTGTATATTTAGGGTCCAGAAATCAAATAGAAATAAAATAATAAATAAGTAGGTATATCTAATTCAAATAATAAAACCAACTCAATAAATACAATAATAATAATATAAACTGGACCAGGGTTGGATTTGCATGTGGGAAAAGTTAATAATTATTGTGAGGCCCCCCTCCCCCATAATTTTATTTGTTAAGTAACATAAACTCTACTTATAAAAAAAGTTTAACAAACATAGTTTTTACCTATATGGAATATTTTTGTTTAAATATTTTAATTTAACCCATATAGGTATATATAAAAAGTCCATAGAGGTAAAAACTTAATTATTTTTTATCTACATTATAAACGTACATTTTGACAAATATGTAACAAAAAACATATCTTAATGCCAAAAATACAGAACACGACATTTAATTAATATATTATAATATAATATTATATATATGTAAAACATCAGGGTATTTTACCCTGAATAAAACTACTTTGATGGGGATTCACTTATTATTTATTACTTTTTAACTAAATTTATTAAACTGCTATGATTCGACTTCTACAAATGTTCTGCGGACTCTGCGTTACCATTCGATTTCTAAGCTGTGCCCAGATTGTTTTGCTTAGTAGGCACACGTGCCTTTATTGCTCTACTGTCATACTTTGGTAAAAAGGGGATTATCCTAACACGGCCATCCTGTTTTCGGAGCGTCCTCGCGCCGTTTTTTCTTTTCTTTTTTTTTATTTCTGCAAAAAGAAAAACCGAAACAGATTTTTGTTTTTAAAGTTGAAATATATCTAAATTAAATCTAATTTAAAGTCGGATGGTATTGCCATCCTCAGTAGTGGGATTGCCACTTTCACCGAGGTGTTTAGTCACCTCCCAAGCATAGTAGGATTGCTACTATCTTGTTTTTTTTTTTTTTTGTTTTTTTTTTTGTCGGATGGGTTGCCATCCTCAACAGTGGGATTGCCACTTTCACCGAGGTGTTTAGTCACCTCCCAAGCATAGTAGGACTGCTACTATCTTGTCTTTTTTTTTGTCGGATGGGTTTGCCATCCTCAACAGTGGGATTGCCACTTTCACAGAGGTGTTTAGTCACCTCCCAAGCATAGTAGGATTGCTACTATCTTGTCTTTTTATTATTATTATTAAATACAGGACTTACATTTTTTATTCCTTTGGCCACGGCCTCAGCTGTTCAAGGGCAGCAACTGTGTTCCTCTGACCCTTCTTGTGCAGAACATATCTCTCATTTGGTAACACCTGTAGAACAGTATAAGGTCCTCTATATTTTGGTTTAAATTTGCCTCCACCAGCAATTTGTGAATCTTCAATGGCTACAACGTCACCAGGAATAAACAATTTTGTAGAGCATCGAGTAGCGTTAAATCGTAAAGATTGTTTGTTTGCATTAAAGTTCATTCGATTTCGAGCGTCTTCGACGGCCTTGTCTACGTCGACAAAATTATCGTACCCATCCAATAATAATGTCAATATCACTTGGCATTATTTCATCCAGCACAACAACAAAACAAATATCCTAGGTCACGATCGACAACACAGTTATTAGTTCACACACTCCTATAACATAAACAATTTGGTTCCCAAATCCTGTCAACGCGTGCACTTTTTCGTTCGGCTTAAAGATACCGTTCAATGTGTTTACAAGAGAGCGTTTGATGATTGACACATCGGCACCGCTATCAATAACATAACTACATGATACTGCATCGTCTTTACCGAACACTGTTGGTATTGGTGTTAAATTCAGTTAACGTCATTTTTTAATGCTTTTTTTTGGTTTTCCACTTTTATACCAACAGTTTATTTCCATATGACCCATTTTTTTACAATGCGCACAAGTAGGAACAATTGACAATTCGCTTTTATTGGCAGAAACAACTTCTCTTCGGGAGTTTTCTTTACGCACACTACAGCATGAGCTTTGCTGATGTCCTTGTTGACCGCACTTAAAACAGGGTCCTTTAAAAACCTTTGTTTCTTTTTGTGCACAAAAACTTTTTGAATCCCGTTGATCTTTTCGGTGTCTTCCAAGCTTGTGTTCCATTATTCCAGAAGAACTGCTGATTCGGCGTGCATCGTATTCACTCAACAATTTCATTAGTTCGCGTTCTGTACTAGGCTTCTGAATTCTAATTGCTGATTGCGCCTCTGCATTATTTAAATTATATTCTACCATGCCCAGAATGGTATCCCATGGCAGTTCATCGTGAAATTTTTTTATTGCACGTATTTTTTTGTTACCATAATCACACAATGATTCGCAATCACGACTTTTAAGAGTTGCTGCAGTATATGCTCGTGCTCCTGGTGTTTCTCGATCAGGAAATGCTACAGTTAGGTCATTACAAAAGTTTTCCCAAGTTCGGGAAATGGGTCTCCAATCACAAAAGTATTTGTATGCTCGACGTTTCAGTGCATCTCCTGCTTTTGAGATCATTACAATGTCACTTACATTTAGTTCCCTTTTAAGCTGGGTGACATCATCCAACCAATCTTTGATTGAATAGGCACTTTTATCGGGATCGTAGCTTGTGACATGGAAAGAGTACACATGTCTTGATGAAGACGCATGCGCATTTTCGTCAGATGAACTAGGTGTGGTCCTTGCCAGAGGTGCTTGGGACATTGCCATCTTGGTTTGATTTGCTAACTCAGCAAGTTGTTGCTGTTGCGTCACAACTAAATTTATTAAAGTTTCTTGCCACATTTTGACGCGTTTTGGGGTTGGAGGTTGTGAAATTTCTTCTGCATCCAAATCATCACCACATAAATTGTCATTTTCAACTCTAGATAACTCATCTGCCATCTTGATGCACTCACTCTTTGTCTGCTTTTGTTTATTATATATTAACTTAATTTAACTTAACTAAACTAATTATTGTACATGGAAATCACTATCCCACTTCTGATGTAAAACATCAGGGTATTTTACCCTGAATAAAACTACTTTGATGGGGATTCACTTATTATTTATTACTTTTTAACTAAATTTATTAAACTGCTATGATTCGACTTCTACAAATGTTCTGCGGACTCTGCGTTACCATTCGATTTCTAAGCTGTGCCCAGATTGTTTTGCTTAGTAGGCACACGTGCCTTTATTGCTCTACTGTCATACTTTGGTAAAAAGGGGATTATCCTAACATATATATATATATTATATATATATATATATATATATATATATATATTAAGCCCGATTTATAGATTGCCTTCCTTTGTGCTGTTTGTGTTGTTTAAAGATTCCCGTACGGGAATATTCGTATTGTTCTTCTTTTACGGGAGGAAGGAAGGAAGGAAGGCAATCTATAAATCAGGCTTAATGTGTACTGCAATCATTATGGCATTTAATATGAAACAGGCTATACATACTTATGAGTATATGAAAATTTACTAGGTATATGGTAGTGATGTAAGAATACGTATCCAAATATCCGTTGAATCCGAATATTTAAAGGATCCGGATATTCCGGAATCAATCTGTAAATTCGAATACGGATTCGGAATCAAAATTTACGGAAACAAATTTCGAATGCGCGAAGCAAATGCGCTATGAAAAGCCGAGTGCGGATCAGGGCTGGATGCTCCCGTGTACGAGTTTTGGTTCGTCCCGCGCATGACGTCACTTGATGAGTAGTTGCCGTGCGAATACACGAATAATAGTAATATTATCAAAGAAAATAGAGAAATTTCTGGACATAGTGCATTTTTATTAAACTTTATATTGAAGAAAGTGTTATAATATGGATAATAAATGCTTTCAGTCCTTGATAACATTTAGGGCTGTAGTTTAAGCGTTGGTGTTTTAAATTAAACTTATAGCCACTGTCCAGAAAATGTTTATAGGAAACAGAAGTCTTAACGTAAATATTGTCTATTATTTTAGTGGCATTTAAACACTGTTTCCACAAATCAAACTTTTTCGGGAATCGATTAAATTTAATGTTTTTATTTAAAGGGTTTTTCTTGGACTGGTTGTCCGAATTTCATCCAAATATGCCACACCGCATTTTAATAAATGCATATGGCACTATACAATCTAAAACACAAACAAAACAAGTTAACGCAACACAAAAACAATAATAAACAAACCTAACAGGTTAACCTAACGCAATAACAATAATTTGAACGCTGAAAAGTAATTCGAACCTTACCGAACACAAAAACAACAAGTTAAACAAAAAGTAGAGCAAGTTAACATCCTAAAGCATCGCAAAAACAAGAATTTTAGCAGTAGATAATTAAAAATCACGTTAAAGATTTAAAAACACTCATCAAGTGACGTCATTAAGCCCCGCCCAACATGCGCACCATCCTATCTTAAGGTGTATGTATCTTGAGTGCGGATGGTTACAACCGGCGCATTCGGAATCGCGGGAAAGGCGCTTGGTCTGAGTCCGCTACTTACGATAACATAGGCGTACGATGCCTATTTAAAAAATAAAGACATGATGTATAAAAATATTGTTTTTATTTATTTAAAATTAGCAGACAAACAAGGCATAACTTTAGAATATAAAAAATAAAACAAGGATAACATTCTTTGGTTAACTAGTAGGTGTTTACCATAGTAATTAAAAAAAATCAACTTAAACTTAAACTCTTTGTTTTGTTAAAAAGTACCAGACACTCCACTCCACTCCACAGAACAAACCCCACTCCTCTCTGCATTCCTTAAGCCGGGTCTACAATTGTCGCAGGGGTCCGATCGCAGAACATAAGCTTGCGCAAAGCACCCCGCGACGTGGCGATGGAGCAAGGTTCTTTTGTCAGTTGGGTGCTTTGCGCAAGCTTAGGTTCTGCGACGTGCGACAATTGTAGACCCGGCTTTACGCCGTGTCACCCGCTTGCACGTTGCGCATTTTATGATTTAACTTATAGATCATAGATACGTATCCGGACAGTGAATCCGAATATCTCTTGGTTCCGAATACGTATTATCTGAATATAAAAAAGATACGAATATTTATATCACTAGTATATGGTTTTCCATTATTCTTATTAGGTCTTATATCTTATCTACACTTACTAGTAGCTACTTTCTCTGTAATAGAAAAATATTAAAATACCATTTAACACTTTAATATACGTTTGGTTTGTTTAGTTAATTATTGCAAATCATCATTTTTACCATATAAAAAAGCGCTCTAGTTGAGAAAAAAGATGATTTCATAGTTGCGCAGTTGTTTGCGCAGTTTACGCGGTTATTTTAAATAAATCAAGGGTGGATATCCCTATAGAACAACCATAAAACCCAACTAGGGGTCCTATACATACCGATACACCCTATAGAAACACCATACCTACATTCCGATACAAATATCTATCGGTTGAACAGGGTCTCTATGGACGAGACGCTAAATGCCACTGGCGGCTCCTCTTACTGCGCATGATCGCTTAATTGACAAATCTGCCGCGATTCGAAATGTGAAAGGCACGTTGGTTACGTCATAAAACCAAACCAACCCAAACTCAACAACACAACCCAACCGACCCCGCCCCATTGCCCCCCCCCGCCCCATTGAGCAAAAAACCCAACTAAAATGGGCAAATTTATGTTACGATAAAAATAAAACACTTTTTAACAAAGGAACAACAAATTTATGAAATAAAAAAAGTTCGACAACTTCTAGTAGATTTTATGTTACGATAAAACTAAAACAAACCAACCAACCCAACCCAACCGAACACTGTTTAACAAAGAAACAACAAATTTATGAAATAAAAAAAATAAAAAAAGTTCGACAGCTTCTTAGTATCGAACCCCGGACGCATTTTTCCGTCTCCTATAGGGCTAGCGCAACCGAGTGCGCTAATCGTGTAGGATACGGAAGCGAGACCTGTATCTCCGTTCCCTAAGTGGTTAACGCACGGCCTGTAATTAGGTATTATCACTAGAGGCTAAATGTAGCAAAGTATTCCTCAAGGTTATGACGATTAGCTGTCATTTTGGTTATGCAGGTACACTGCATTGTGCCATACCCCTAGTAGCAATGGAATTGGACAAGATTCTTTGTCAAGATACTTGGAAAATCACTTTGTAAAGAATTGGACAATTCTTGACCAAGACTCTTGATTAAAATTCTTTATCCAGACTGGTGCCAGACTTGCGACAAGTCTGTGACCAGAATTCGACCAGATTCTTGCCTATACAGGGTGTCCCGAAATTGGGGGGTCAAACTTAAAAAGTGCATTCTTTATAGAAAAATAACACTTGTTTGTTTAATAAACATGTATCAAAAAATGCCCCCTAACGGAGCTACGGCCCCCTGAAGAGGAGCATTTTTTTAAAACTATTCCTAGAGGTTTGAACAGGAAGATATAAATTTTTGGTACTTTGGTAATTTTGACATGCTGAATCTAGATCTTAGATCAAAACTGTTAAAATTGAATCATAGGCGTTACATTTGGGTGGCAAAGTTACAAAAATAGCCCTAACTTTTTATTCGATATTTTTTTATTTAATGGCAATTAAAGTTAGAACAGTAGTAAATATGGCGGTATATCTGCATAAAATAACCATAAATCATCGTCGGCTCATCCGACGTTAAAGAACGACAAAAACACGTTTAACGTCTAGGATTCCCATACAGCACACTACATCCCATGGACGTCCATTATATATGTATTTTTTGTGTTCTAAATTAGGACCTTTATGCACATTTATTGTATTATTTTCAGAGAATAAGACGAAATAAGCGTTAAACTGACAGATGCCTAACCTCAGTTTTTTGTATTCAAATGTCAAAGTGGAACCAAATACTGTGTACAGTATTTGGTGGAAAATAGTACCTATCTGTAATACAATGTAAGTTTTGAAAGAAACGCATTAAAACAGTATACCAAGTATACCTATACGGTTTTAACACGTTTATTAATGTTAAATTAGAGGCTTTATAGCCTGCTCTAAATTTAAATGTTTTAACATTATCGTTATAAAAATTTATTGAAATTAACGACTTTTTATTTAACTTACCCGCTGCAGTAAAATAAGCACTCCCGCTGTTTACGTGTTATGTACGTCCATTGCTTACAATGTCATTAAATGTACGTCCGTTAGTAACATCTAATGGACGTCCAAAACTGTGACAAAGTAACCTTAAATGGAAATCCGTAGGACGTCTGATGTATGTCGACGGACGTTTAATGCACGTCCACAAGTACAAAAAATATGTATTTTATATATGAGCGATTGCACGCGCAATGTAATTTTTTCCATCAGTTTTAAGCAGGGCACAATGAAACAAAAATATACTAAAGTTAATCATTAATGATGAAATTAGTTGAAAAAACTAAAAATGTTTATCTCAGGTACTTATTATTTAAAAAAATATGGTCAAAAATAAGCAATTTTCCGATGTTAAAATTTATATGCAAAGTAGCATTTTAATCAAGGTAGCTTTGACCTATAACAGTAAGTGACGCTTCCGAAAACGTCCGTTTTGATTTGACGCCACTATTAGTGAACATATTACTGAATATTTTTTTTGCAAGTAAGTATACTTACTTGTTAGTTTATAAACTGTTCTAGAAATTTAAATTTATAATATTATTGTATATTTGTCCCATCAGTAACGAAATTATATGATAAGTTTTAATATCGCAAGTATGCAACTTGCCCAGTTTTTAATTAATATTAAAAATGTTTGTCCTTATTTCACATTTGTTTACGCGATAAAAATATATTGGTTTGCTGTCCCAGATTTTTGTATTTCTTTTTTTTTAAGTTGGTCCCGTCAGTAACGAAATGTGATAATTTTTAGGATGGCAAAGAAAATACGAAGCGGCGGGTTAAAAAATATCGCAAAAAAATTTATGAAAATCCTGTTTTAAAAAAGACTTACCTGTCTAAAAATGCTTCAAGCGCAAAAAAGTACAGAGAAAAATTAAAAAGTTGGCGGAAAATGATGGTGGGTTTAAAATGCAGCAAAAAATTAATGAAAGAGAAAGGAAAAGAAAGTTTAGAGAAAATAAAAAGCAGCAAACAAAAAAAACAAAAAAATTTGAATACCTGATATATTAAGTTCACACTATTTTAAGTTTGTTGATGGTACTCATATGTTGATTAAGAAGCACTATGAATCCGAAAAATCAAATTTGTTCAAATGCTTTTAAATTTTTTGCAGTTGTTATTATCATGTTAAAATTATTTTTGAAGTTATTTAGTTAAATTAACCAATTACACATTTGTTTCAGTGTATAATAAATAATAATAATAATAAATGTCCCATCAGTAATGTCCCGTCAGTAACGAGAAATCAAAATGCATTGCCTACATAGATTACACTGAAAGATGAGTGATGTCAAAATAAGTTATACTAACTGCATCTGCAACTTGGTTCATCTATACTTTTCTTCAACATTATTCTGTTTCAGAGAATTATTCTCTTCTAGTAACCAGACATTTTTTTGACCTTTTTCTTGTCCCATCAGTAACAACATTTTATTGATTTCTAGTTCGTAAAATAAAAAACATTTTAATAGCTCTGATACTGAAAATTTTACACAAACTATAGCTTTAATAGTTACCCAAATATTACCGTCATTAGCCCATTACTGATAGCAACAAATATCAAAAAATAGTTAAATTTTTTTCTGATTGTCCCATCAGTAACGCGTGCAATCGCCCATATGTTCATAAAGAGTAAACTCTAGTTACGCGTCAGAGCTGACACACACTTTTTTTTTAATTTTTAGAAATAACAATTTTTATTTATGAAAAAATCAATTTTTTTCTTTGCTAGAAGACGAATCCAATAAGCTCTTGTTCGTATTTTCAGACAAACATTTTCTACAGAAAACTCACTTCTCGACTAGTATACTCTCTTAAAATGAATTAGTCTAAAATAAATAATTATAAGTCATAAGTATATGACTATATGTCAAAGCGAAAAAACAGTCACTAATAATTAGTCAAATTCTACTGAATGAAATAGTCAAATTAGTAGATTTAAATTTAAAAAAGTTGTGACCCAGCCGGGTTTTGAACTCCGATCTGTCGCTTGTCAAACTTGTTAAGCGGATGTCATAACCAATCACTATCAGTCACTTTTATAAAAAATAATTTTATTTGTCTATAAATATTGTTCTTAATATTAAACAAATGATTAAAGAAATTAGGTACTTTTAACTATTCGAAACAGTCAAAGATGGTGACTTATCTTAAATTAGTCAAACTTTAACTATTTAAGTAGTAAAATATAACCATTTTAAAGTGAAAACGACTACTTTATTAGTAAAAAATGCTGGTACTAATTCAAATAGTAGAATTTTGACTATTTCATTTAATAGAGTAGAGTATTGTGAATGATGCTACTCAGGGCCGGACCTAAGGGGGGTGTAGGGGGGGGAGTCGCCCCCCCAAAGTCTAGGCAGTTGGTTCCAAATCCAAACACGGTTGGCAAAATCTATTTGGGTAGGTTGGTAGGGTTTACCTACCCTACCAACCTACTCATCACAATAAATAAAATATTAGAAATTGTAATTTACAATATTAAAATTTTTAACCTATTGTAACCTCCTATAATTGTTATCGTAAATAAAATTGTATTTTTTAGGTTTAACCTAGTAGCTTAAATTTGGATTTTATTTTGATATTTTTTGGATTTACCTACTTAGTAGGTTCCATTTTTTATATTTATTGCGTATACTTTTTATACTAGAGGGCCCAAGAGGACAAATGGACCAAAAATCATTCTTCATAAAAAGTTCTGCTTGTTTTTAAAAGTCTATTACTATACTTTTTGATAATTTTATACGGGGGGTCGAAAAACATGAAAACATGAAATACTCTCAGGAATACCTTTATTTTTCGTTTTGGAGCAAAATGACAAATAATATTATTAGGATATCCTATCCAAAGACTAATTGTAAAATTTCAACTCAGTATTCCAAATTTTCTTTTTCTTATAAAGTTTTAAAATTTAATTTCTAATTTATACTTTTGTACCTCATTTCACGTATCCTTTACCTATGTATAGGGTTCTTAACCCGGACATTTTGTGTAAATTTACATTAATTACCAAAATGAACAATGATAGAATGCAAATTGTCAATTTGACGTTACTTGATTATTGTTGATTGTGTCATTTTTGTAAATATGAAATTAAATTTTAAAACTAAGAAAAATAAAATTTGTAATAATATTCCAAGTCAAGACGTAAATGGGAGCTTCCGAGGCTGTGAAAATTTCGCCTCTGTCCAAGCCAAGATACATACAACAAGCGACTCTCAACGATGCACGTTAACTTGACGCGCTTTGCGCCTGGATTTTTATTTACGCTTAATATTATTGATTGGTTTTTTACTTTTTATTGGGTAGAACTGTTGTAAAAATACACTTGTAATAGGCAAAAATATAAATACAAAAAGTCGTTCGTTCCTTCATTTTAAGGGTGAGGCGCGGCCTCAGAGGCCTACCCTGACGAGCCGCCACTGCAATATAAGAATTGTTTCATATTAGCATGTTTATGAATAATTAATTCTAAGTGGTTTACAAAAATATCAGCTAGTAATGGACTAGTAATGGACGATTATTGATTGGTTTTTTACTTTTTATTGGGTAGAACTGTTGTAAAAATACACTTGTAATAGGCAAAAATATAAATACAAAAAGTCGTTCGTTCCTTCATTTTAAGGGTGAGGCGCGGCCTCAGAGGCCTACCCTGACGAGCCGCCACTGCAATATAAGAATTGTTTCATATTAGCATGTTTATGAATAATTAATTCTAAGTGGTTTACAAAAATATCAGCTAGTAATGGACTAAGTGGGTTACCCATAATTAATCCATTATGGCTATTGTATATTTTATTGTTAAATTGGAAGTAATTTTGTTTCAGGCAGATTTCTAGAGTATTCAATATGTTTTTTTTAATAACTGGATTGTTATTATTTAGATCTAACAGCTGTTACATAACCTGTTATGTAATATATTAATTGTTTCTAAAGGAGGTACACTGGGTCTTATTATTTTGTATCGGAAATTGATTAATAATAATTTCAGAAGCTAATGGTTTTAAATTTCTATTATTTTCAATTTTATTTAGCGATAGATCTAATTCAATACAAATTGGGTTTTTGGGATAAAGGTTGTTCACAAAATAGGTTTATTTGTTCAGTAACTACATTTCTACAAAAAATCTTGACGATATAAATCGAATATATGCGAAAAAATCGATTAATAAGTCTAAATTGGGGTATATGAAGCTAGAAAATACAAACGGCCATAAAAAAATAAATCGAGCTAACTTTTACAAACCCAGCGAGGATTTTGCTATTGGATAGGTATATTTTCAGAAAAAAATAGTCCGGTGCGGTTTGATTTTTGGTGTTGCACAGTGTAATCAAAAAACAGATTCAACGTTTGCTAACCATTTAATTCAAGAAAACCATTCATTTGATAATAATTTCAAAATTTTGCCTGTTGAAAATAAGGGTACGAAGTTAAATTTACTGGAATCTTTGGAAATTAATAAATTAAAAAAATCTGATATTATTCTAAATGATCAAATAGAAACTAATAATTCCCCCCTGTTAAATTTATTCTAATATTATATAAGATAGAAAATCCCTAAAATTATTTTATTACAACTTTTGTTATACTTCGACAGGTAAAATAATTATACAGTACTAATATTTTATAAAAAAACCCATTACCTGCAATAATTGTGTTATATAAATTCGTTATTAGATAAAGTTTGAAATCATTTCTGAAGAAGCTACAGTGTTAGCGAAACAATTGTCAAATAAAATTTAAATAAATTCGTGAAACTCAAAAACAGTGTTTGTTTTTTATCCAGTTATATATTAGTGACATGGAGTTTCATCAAGTAAAGGTCGAAACAATAAAACATGTCTTATTTATGTTTTTCAAAATGGCGAAATATAGGCCAAAAACTAAATAATCAAATTCCAAGAAAGTATATCATTTGATTATAATCATATTGACGTTCAATACTCAATAGCTGTAGCTTATGCTCATAAAAAAATATTCATGGGAATCAAAGTCTGTGCATTAAATAATATAACTTAATACACTGTTGCAAGTCAGTGCATTAAATTACTTAATAATAATACTTAATAAGTGGATGTAACTCTGCACACAGTTCGCCTAGACCAAAGTTTCAACAAAAAAAATATATAAAAGGTGAACCACATATTTTTCAAAAGTCCATATTTCTACCTTATAAAAAAATATATTTTCAAAATCGGCTACGTAGCTATTTATTTTTTACAGGATGTTTATTTTTTTATGACGAATCTTGTATTGTGCTATATTTATACTCATGTAAGAAGGTTAATATTGTCTATTATTACACTCTTAATAAGAAAATTAGGCTCAAAAATAATTAAAGAGTTTTTGTATATATATATATATATATATATATATTTATATATAACATTTTGTCTTTAAAAATTAAACATTTAAGTTTATTTCAGAAGGCACAAATACGTAAGCGGTTTCGGCTACGTTACAAATTAATCAAGTAGGTACCTAGGCGGCTTTGGCTACCTTTCAAAAAGATAACTGTCAAATAATTTTCAACTGTAGGTACACAAAAATATGTCACCTCATAGACAAGTACCTCGGTCTCATGAAGATTCTCGGTTTGCAGTGTGCTATATGTGTTTTAATAAAGCTGTGCGAAATGTGAAAATAAAGGGTAAAGTACTTAGTTTAATATTGGATTTAATACCTGAATATAACATAAATGATGATTGTTTGCCTGCGGTTATTTGTCGCAGTTGCTATTTTAAATTAATGCAAAAAAAAGTAACTGCAGTGGTTGAATACACTACGGATAAAATTAGGCTAAAAAGGCATGAAAATTTAGAAATGTGCAGTTGCCCCATTTGTCAAGTTGCTCGTTTTTGTCCCATTCCAAATGCCCAAATACAACTACCATCTATACGACGTATTGTTAAAAAGTTACCTGTCGGAAGGCAGAAAAGAAAAAGTACTGATGTCTTACCGAAATTAGCTAAATTATGTCTTAAGTGTCACACAAAAATTCAAAAGGGTGTAAGGCATTCATGTAATATAAGAAGTAAAGTGTCTAATACAATTAAACTTGCCAAAAACTGTAGTCAACAAATTGCAAGTCAAATCCTATTAACAGAAGAAGTGGCTCAAAGCAGTTCCTCTTTAAAATTAAATAAAGGACGAGGAGTCGAACTGAAATTGGAGTTATTATGTAAAAAAAACAATGAAAATAAAGCTGTTATAACAACAAATGACTTACGAAATATACAAATCGATTGCAATTTACCTGAAAATAGTTTAAAAATGCTAACTCAACGAATAAGACAAGTAGATAAAAAATTAATAGAACCAAATGCGATTAAAAACATTAAAGATTTTAGTCATTCTTTGGATGACTTTTTTTCTCATTTAATTGTACCCGAAGCTGATGTTGGAAAACATGTGACAGAATCTGTGCCTTTGATTTACTGTTCCAACTTATCCAAATTTATTGTACAATTACTAAATCAACGAGACTTATCTGAGAATAATTTTCATATTAAATTTGGACTTGACAGTGGGGGAGGATCCTTAAAGCTTTGCTTTTCTGTATGTTCCCTTACTGAAACAGATGAAAAAGAAAATTGTAAAAGCACCAGCATAAAAAAATTAATGCTAGTTGGTCTAGGACCCAAAATGATTGAGACATACAGAAATATCGAAATGCTTTTTAAAGTCATTGAAATTCATAAAATTTGCGGTATATGTTCTTACACCTTTGCTGCCGATTTAAAATTACTAATGATCATATTAGGCCTTCAGTCAAACTCATCGTGTCACCCTTGCCCTTGGTGTGATATAAGCAATAAAGATTTGGCAAATAAGGGACAACTAAGAACCATCGAGAATATAACAAAATGCACCAATCAATGGAAAGAACAAGGTTGTGACCTTAGCAAAACAAAACATTTTGGTACGTTTACATTTAGTTTTTTTACTTTTATTGTATTACAAGTACAATTAGCAGATATACGTATACGTATATACATATTACAATATTTTTAGGAAATTGTGTTAACATCCCTCTCGTAATTGGAGATGTCTTTGAACCAATTATTAAATACGTGGCACCCCCAGAACTTCATTTGTTGATGGGCGTTGCTCAAAAGATTTTGGATGGAATAAAACAGGATTTGCCTGAAATAACGGAAAAGTGGCTAAAGAAATCTAATATACAACTTGACCATTACAACCGTTTAAATGGCAACAATTCAAGAAAACTACTTAAAAAAGTGTCTAACTTAGAAAATTTGGCCCCAGGTGAATTCTGATTTCCTGCATTTTTGTTTTGTTTTGAATTTATCTCGTATAGACGGAAATTATAAAATTTTCTATTTTTATTAAAAAACAAAACTCCTAGGTAAAATAAAAACAATAGGTCTTGAATATATTTTTTGCATTTTAGGAAATAAGTACATACCTGTATTGAAGTCTTTTGACAAAGTAGTAGCTGCTTGCTTTGGGCAAAATCTGGATGCCAACTACAAAATATATATTGACAACTTTTATGAAGAAATAAAAAAAGCAAATATCAAAATAACTCCAAAAATACACAGCGTCGTATACCATGTGGCTGATTTCATTGACATAACAAGTCGAGCCCTGGGGTTCTACTCAGAACAGGCTTCAGAACAGCTACATTACTCCTACAAAACCTTTTCTAAAAACTTTAATCTAAACCCAAATTCTGAAAATTATATAAAACAGTTAATTAGAAGCGTCAGTGCCTATAACAGTAGACATATTTAAAATACAATAATTGAGTAATTATCTAAGTTGTTCTCGTTTAAATAAAGACTTAAACTATGAAAAATTGTTGTTTCATATCAAAAAGTAAAAAATTTCACATTTTTTATTAAATATTAATCGCAACAATTTAATGATTTTGGCTATTTTGTTAATTAAAACAAAATTATAGTACATTTCATAGGAGTAAATATACCAAAATATACAACATCCTGTAAAAAACAAATAGCTACGTAGCCGATTTTGAAAATATATTTTTTTACAAGGTAGAAATATGGACTTTTGAAAAATATGTGGTTCACCTTTTATATATTTTTTTTGTTGAAACTTTGGTCTAGGCGAACTGTGTGCAAACCACACCCTGCTTTTTATATGTAAAACTATTTTTTTGGGTAATTTAAAATTGGAAATTTGATTTTTAGGATGCCTCAAGTCAAGAAATCCGCTCAGCTTTTAAGCGCTCATCTCTCAAACTGCATCCGGACAAAAATCTGGATGTGGATACCTCAGAACAGTTTCGTAACTTAGTGTCAATATACGAAGTGTTGAGGAGTCCATCAAAACGAAAGTATTACGATGAAGTATTAGTGAACGGGTTGCCTAACTGGCGATCCGCGGTTTATTACTACCGGTATGTCCGAAAGATGGGCATGATTGAAGCATGCTTAATTTTGTTTGTTTTGATTACCATCGGGCAGTATTTGGTTAATTGGACGGCGTATTATGAGAAGGTGTTTACTATTGTAAGTAATTTAATTGTTTTATTACAGCGTTTCCAACTTTTTTTTCGGGGGCTCTAGGGTTGCCAGATTTTTAAAAATCGAAAGCAGGTCAAAATAATTTCTAGAGCGAATCGAACTAGACATTCTTGTTTTTCATATTTCTTAGTTGATCATACATTAAGATTTAAAAATAAGGCGTAGATATTACTTCTTTTTTAAAATTTAAACTGTCCTTAAGATACAAATTAACTTTATATAAGTTTATAAACATTATAACAAGATCAATATAGATATTTAACACAAGTATATACATGGTGTCATGTAATAAGTTGTCATCCATTGAGGCGATATGATGGTTCAGACTAAAGTAAGCAAGTTTTTCCTATATCACTTTTGCATTAGTGCTACTGTTTTTGAATAAAACAATTCTAATTCTAAGGCATTTGTTTGGTATGACACTGGATTCGTTTAAACCAGGACCTACCTAACGTGTAAGCGGTTGGGGTCGATGGACTAAGTAGAGTCGCCAGTTGTTTAACTGTGGTTCTTCTCGTTACTGTTGTTGATCAACTTAAGGGTCCGACTATACTTCGACTACAGCTGTTGCTGACGCAACGAAACCAGTGTCTGTCCATCAAATGCTTAATGTCTACGATTTTTTTTATTTAAAAACAGTAACAAAAGTAATACAGGAAAACTTGCTTACCTTGGCGTACATTTTTACAACCAGATTCCAGGGTTGAAATTGGGCTGTTTAATGAACAGTGTTCTTTACAGCTCAAAATAAATATAAAAAAGGCTTTCGATGCAAAAATTTGAGCATCGAGCGGTAGAAAATAGGCTTTGATTTGAGCAAAATGTTTTATCAATTTGTCGACCGCTGCCGACCACTGCATCGGTACTGACACGGGTCACAATCATAAAGAGCGCAGCAACTCAGACCGAGTCTCATTGTTCATCATGTCGCAGATTCTCACAATACAAACCGCAAAAGGTTTCATACTTAATTTTAGTTAGACCTAGAGCAATCAAATTTAAATGAAAAAAAATAGAAATATCGGGACATTTTATTAACTTCGCGGGACATTGTTTAAAAAAATCGGGACATTCCCGCCTTAATCGGGACGTATGGTAACCCTAGATATCTTTTGGGTTATGAGAATTTGACCCTAGTTTTCCGGATTTTTTTCTGTGTCATCCAAATAAAACTTAATTGTCTTGGAGGCTCCAAATTGGCTTCAAGTTGGAAGTTCGTAATAATATTAAACCCGTAACGAAAATATATCAAACTCCATAGTATCATACAAGTAAACATTCTTGCATTATTTAAACCAATAAAAAACATAAAATGCATCTAATCATAAATACTGGTTTGTGATTTTAGTAAATATGTATGTATGTATGTATATATTTAGTAATATTATGCGTAACACGGGGGGAGGTGTCTGAAATTCCTTTAAAAGGTGTGATGTAGCTACTTTATGGACGTCTTTGTTTTAAGATCATTTTCCAACCCCCAATATTAGTTATGTATATTTTCAGTACCCTGTATGAATATAATATATATTTTTTGGTAGAAATCCATGCAAAAAAAGAAAAACAAAAAAGACAACACCGATCAAATATTACTGGAACTACCAAAACCCACCGTATACGACACCTTACCATTTCAAGTTCCGCGCCTTATATGGTTCACAATCATTTCCATACCAAGCACTTTAGGCTTAATAAAAACAATCGTATCCGAACAACTTGAAAAATCTAAAGAACCTGAAGAGGAAGAAATGATTATTGTGCCGAAAGTAAAAACGGTTCGCAAAAGAAACAAAGGTTTCACTCTCCCTGAAGGTCCGAGCTTCAAAACCAACTACACCTCGAAACAAGGTCAATGCACCTCGACTCAAGGTCAAACAAATAACGCCCCGCCGCCTTTGTCGGGCGGTTTGTGGACAGACGACGATCTGGACGAGCTCACTAGATTGGTGAAAAAATTCCCGCAGGGCGCGCAGAAACGGTGGGAGAACATCGCCGAAGCCCTGGGCAGATCTGTGCCGGAGGTTACATACATGGCCAACAAGCTCAAAGAGAAGTTTTACAAGCCTGCTTCGGAGCAAGATGCTGAGCCCGAGCCCGTTAAAGTTAAGCAAAAAACGAAAAAGGAGTTGGATATGGGAGACGAAGTAAAAAATTGGAGTCAGCCGCAGCAGAAGGCTTTGGAGGAGGCCCTGATAAAATATCCAAAAGGGTGCACTGATAGATGGGACAGGGTTTCGGATTATGTGCCAAATAAAACAAAGGTAAAGTGTGTTTTCTTTAAAAAAATATTAAGGTAATAGTTTACCCAGCAATTACCATCCCGGACAACAATCGGGATTTCCTGGTGAAGTGATGATATCACAACGTGATATCCTGAGTGCATACACATGCTTCATCACAGTGATATCATGTAGAACTCACGGTGTGATATTTGCAAAACTTGCGCATGCATATGAGCCCTGCGAACTGCGAATTTAAAACCTAGTTTGTTATTCACATTACACCGTTATAATTTATAAAACGTTCTTTGAATATCACGAATGTTGTCCGGGTTCAATTAAAAAAGATATTCCAATGTTTAACAAAACGTGAACGTTTGGATATTATTTTTGCGACACATTCGTACATTGAAAGAAAAAGTATGTTAACAATTGAATCAACAGTTTAACATTCAATATTTTCTTGGACTTAAATTAACTATATAAATCCAAGAAAATATTGAATGTATTTAACCACAAAAATTGTTGATTCAATATATATGTAGGTATACTTTTTCTCTCAATGTACGAATGTGGCGCAAAAATAAATATCCAAACACCGATGGCATAAAAAATCACGACATGATTTTTTATGCCATCGGTGCACCGACATGTTTGGATATTTATTTTTGCGCCACATTCGTAAATTGAAAGAAAAAGTATGTTAACAATTGAATCAACAGTTTAACATTCAATATTTTCTTGGATTTAAATTAACTATATATAGTTAATTTAAATCCAAGAAAATATTAAATGTATTTATCAGCATATACTGTTGATTTAACATAATTTTTCTCTTAGTGTACGGCGCAAAAATGATTATCCAAACACCGTTGGCATAAAAAATCACGACATGATTTTCATTTCTCACGCATTGACATCCGAATGATGTCCGTATGAATAAAATTTGTGAAAATCACGACGTGACGTTCGTATGATTTTCATTTATTACGCGGTACTTCCGTATGATATCAGTATGAATAAAATTTGTGAAAATCACGACGTGAGGTTCGTATGAATATCACGAATGTTGTCCGGGATATTTTGGGTTGCAGAGGTGGAGTAGCAATTTATATAAGAGAAAATGTACAGTTTGAAAGCGTAAATACAGATAATATAAAAAAATGTAATATAGTTGGAGTAAATTTAACAAATTTTAAATATAAAATATTTTGTGTTTACAGATCCCCAGAAAATAAACTTAATACGTTCCTGTCACTAACAAATAAAATTCTTGAGAAAAACAAAAACTGTATTATAGTTGGTGATAAAAACATTGACATTTTAAAGGACAACTGTAAAACAAAAAAATACAAAGAAATCATTGAATTAAACTCATATGAAATAAAAAATTTACATTCAAATAAAAACAAAATAACACGCAGAAATTTAAAAACAAACTATGGTACTTTAATTGATCATGTAATTGCACCTATAAATGTTACCTCCTGTATCAAAACTAAAGATACATCCATATCTGATCACAAAATGCTATGCATCAAACTTACATTACCAGGAGCAGTAAAAATTAATAGTAAATCAAAAAAACAAATATTAATAACAGACTACGAAAAATTTAAAAAAATACTAAATGAAAATCTAAAGTCAAATACAAATATTTTTGATGAACTTATAAACATAATTAAGCAAGCTAAAATGCAAAGTACTAGTGCTAAAGACATAAAAATTTATAAAAAGCCTTGGTTCAATGCAAAAATAAGTAAAAAAATCAAAAAAAGGGACAAGTACTACAGAAAATGGAAAAAAAATCCTCTAAGCAGATACTACAAAAATGAATTCAAAACCTTAAAAAACATGGTAAATAAAATGATAAAAAAATCAAAAATATCTTATTACACACAAAAATTTTTGTCAACAGGAAGTAATGTGAAAAAAATATGGAAAACTATAGATGAAATAATTAATATAAAACCTAGAAAAACAAATAATAAGATAGATAGATTAAAATACAAAAATAAAGAATACACTGAGAGTAAAGAAATAGCTAATATCTATAATAAATTCTGTACTGAAGTTGCTAAAGAACTGCAAAAAGATATAATAATAGCTGATATAAAATTTGAAGAAGTTACAAATAATAAAACTATTTTTATGTCCTCTTGTACACTGAGTGAATTAGGAAAAGTTATCGCATCTTTGAACTCTAGTAACTCCTCAGGTGATGATAACATTACTACTAAAGATATTAAAGAGATTTATCCTAACATAAAAGAAACCTTACTCAGATGTATAAATAACTGCTTTAAGACTGGCAATTTTCCTGAAAAATGTAAAATATCTAAGGTTCTTCCTATATACAAAAAAGGTAGTAAAGAAGATCCAGGAAACTACCGTCCAATATCTATTACTTCAATTTTCTCTAAAATTATTGAAAAGTTAATAAAAATAAGATTTATAAACTTCTTTGAAATATCATCTAAACAGTATGGCTTCCAGGAAAACAGCTCCACACAAAGTGCCACTATGGATCTAATAGAACAAATCTTTAAAAAACTAGAAGAAAAACTAAAAGTTATAGTAGTTTTTGTCGATCTGAAAAAAGCGTTTGATACAGTCAAATTAGAGTTGCTTTTAAAAAAATTAGAAAAGAATGGTATTCAAGGTCCAGCTATATTGCTTATGAAAACTTACCTCCATGACAGAAAACAGTATACAAGCACTAATAACTGCATCAGTGACCCATTAAAAGTGGAGACAGGCGTACCTCAGGGATCAGTGTTAGGCCCTATACTGTATCTATTATATGTAGAAAGCCTAACAAAAGCTGGTTTACTAGGAGAACACTACATGTTTGCAGACGATACAGCACTTTTGTACTATCATGAGGATATGAAAACAATAGAAAACATCATTAATAAAGACTTAAAAAAGTTTCATAATTGGCTATGTTCAAATGGATTAATAGTGAATGAAATAAAAACTGTATATATGCAGTTTAGCTTAAAGAATAAAAACAACCCAAAAGTGAATCTTAAAATAAACAATGTACCCATTCAAAAAGTGACTTTCTATAAATACCTTGGATTAACAATTGATCAAAACTTGACTTTCAATGAACATATTGGTGAAATATATAACAAACTTAGTGGCTTAGTTGGTGCGCTTAGACGTGTAAATGAATATTTGACGGAGAGTTGCAGATTCCTTATATATAACTCATATATTAAATCAGTCTTAAGTTATCTCATAGCAATATGGTCAAATACATCCCAACGAAATCTAAACCGAATGCAAAGACTGCAAAATAAAGCGCTAAAAGCAATTTTTAATCTACCGTATGATACACCAACTAAAGACCTTTATAAAATAATTCCGGTAATGAATATTAAACAGTTAATTAGTTTCGAATTGTGCAAATTAGTATATAAGATAAAAAACAAAGACATTAAAACAAGTGCAAGCTTGAACATAAACTCGGATTTTCACAACTATGAAACTAGAGGAGCACAAAACCTCAGAACAGTCAGAGTTAGGACCAAAAAGGCTTCTGGATCAACAATACAACAGGGTGTTAAAATCTTCAATGATCTACCAAACTCCATTAAATCCTTGGATAAATATGAAAAATTTATAAAAACATTGAAAAAGTACATCAAGGACAATTTATAATTATTATACTGTTATTCAATTTATAAATATATTTTTTCTTTATTGTAATGATTACTCTACGTTAACAGCTATTACAAGTTGATTTGTAGTTTCAATTTAATAAATAAAATAAATAAAGAGTAGAGTAGTGCTTGTGTTCAAAAAAGCGATTTTTATTTTTCTATATATTTTTTTCTTTTTTAGGAGGAATGTATGCTGAGATTTAGATTTTTAGCGGAAACATTAAAGAAACAAAAAGCCACCCAAGATGCAGTTCCAACTAAAACAGAAACATAACAAGACATTTTATTACTTTTAAATGCAATGGCTGTGATTTGCTTTCTACTTAGTGGTTTATTCTTATTTGTTGCATATTCATCCCTAAAACACTATTTATTTTAATTAATTTGAAAATATATAATATATTATGTAAATTACAAATTGTCTTCTTTTGTATTTAATAGGTTTGTTTGCAGATCACCAGTTTTTGAAATTTGCGTCTTTACTTTCTATAGAAAATGATTCTATAGAAAGCCATAAGATCATTTTCTATAGAAAGTAAAGTGGCTAACTTCAAGAAATCGTAATCTATTGTTCAAAACAAAGAAAAATATAAATAATTTAAAACACCTATTGTTTTATTTTTTTATGGGACAAACCAATAAAACCACCTTTCTAAATATTTAATTTTATTATGTTTTTATAAACAACTATTTCGGACATCTAATCTAGATTTTACCAATCAAACATTGATTTTTGTTACATTGTATATATATATAAATAAATTATAAATTAAAGCTATTGCAAAGCTTATTCAAATATGTTCTGTAGATTTTTTTATTTTAATTACTTTTTAAAAAATATTCTTGGCATTTTAATAGTCAAATTAATTCAGACCATGCTTTTAGATGTTAAGAAATTCGTTCTTACTTATAGCTATACTAGAACATTTCTAGGACATATTTTTTTAGTTTTAGTGGTTATTTTAGTTTACATGTTTCAACCATAATATCACGTGATCACAACTAAATTAACTGGACAGTTCTAAAATCCATATTTATAATTTTACTGTTTAAAATTTATATGTACTATGAAAGCCAAGTTAAAGTACACGTTTTTTATACATGGCGTCAAAATTACTCTTCCAGAATTAATAATAATTTTTATCAAAACCTTATATTTTAGTTGAACTTAGTTGGAAATATTATTTTGACTCCCTGTAAGTAAAACACGGCAAATCTATGCTACCTAATATTAATTTAGCCCATACACTTAAGATTTAATCTGAAAAAAATTAAATGCTTCTTAAATTTTGTCTTCAAAATTTTACAATTGATATTCTTGGCAATATCTTTATATATTTTTTAAAATTTTAAGGGTTGTATTTCCGATTTTACTTAATATAGAAAATGATCTTCATAGAAAGCAATAAACCAATCAGAGCGCGGAATTATTCATCGCACCTAGTGTGCTGTGATGAATACTGTGGTGTATTGCTTTCTAAGAGATAGTTTTTCATAGAAAGTTGAAGAAACACCCCCAGATATATTTTTGATCTCAAATGAATGGGCTAATTTGGAATGAGCTGTGTTAAATCTTCCATTTTTTACAACATAAATTTTATGGTTAGCACATTAATCATCACAGATATTAAACTTATTTTATTATCATTATTATTATTTAAGATATTTTAGTATGATATAATGATTACTTAATTGCCTATTTAATAACAACATATACATATATGCACATTTAAAGCAAAATAAAAGAATAAAGGATAAATTATAATAACATAAAATATAAAAAATATGTTTATTGATTACTATATAATTATAATAGTAGTTAAAATAAACTTATATTGCAAAATAATCAAAGAACAAGTTAAATATGGTTTTAATATATGTATATACAGCAAAATTAACCGGACAGAAAATTTACATTTCTTTTTTTCATAGAAAATAATCTCTAAAGAAAGCAATAAACCAACTAGACCGCGGCATTTTCCAAAGCACACCAGGTGCCGTGCTCTGATTGGTTTATTGCTTTCTATAAAGATCATTTTATGTAGAAAAAAAAGTCGAAAATTTCAAGAAATGTAAATTAATTTATATCACAAATTGATCTTATATAAACGAAAGTCTTTCTTAAAATCAAAACCACTAGAATATTAAAAGTTAAAACTCCAAAAATGTAATGGAATAATTAAATTTAAGCTCAATATGAATTTACCAAACTTTTTAATATCCAAAATGCATAATGTACATCAGCAATGCCAATTTAAAATTGTGTGCGTTAAAAATAAATAAACGGTTATAAAATAAAAACAATTTATTCATGTAATTTAGTATTATCCAATACAATTTTCAAAATTGAAACTTTGTTTTAGAAACAAAATTTACGTTTTAAAAATAATTTAAAGTCACAATTTATGCTTAAAACAAATACTCTAATCTCCTTAATGGCGTTATTTAATAGTACAAATATTTATACATTACTTGTTATCCAGACATTGACACATTTCATTATTTTTTTTAAATATGGAGTAGTTGATTTTTAAAAATTACAAGGAATTTGCGTCCTTATTTTCTATAGAAAATATTCTCAATAGAAAGCCATAAACCAATCAGGGCACAGCATTTTCCACAGCACACTAGGTGCAATGGAGAATGCCGTGATCTATAAAGATTATTACTATAGAAAGTAAAAGTCACAGATTTTAAGGTATTATCAATGTGATGTATATTATGAAAATAATGTTTTGTTTAATGGAATGTATAAATAACTGGACAAGTACAATTTATTTTTATAATCTGAGGAGTACATACAATTTTGTTGATATGTCAAAATTTTGAGCTTTTAATATAAAAACAGGATAAATTTTAATAAATTAAGCGTTTTTGTAGTCTCACACAGTTTTTTTAACATAATTTTAGGGTTTTAATGTTTGAATGCTTTTGCACATTAAAACTATAAAACGTGTTTTCATTTATGTTTTCTCCTCAAGACTACAAAAGTAAACATCAAACCTTACTAATTTAAGTCGTTAGCATACTCAGTATGTTTTATGACAAACTACAAACTATATCACATATACAGAGTATTTTCAACTTGAGTCTTTAACGTGTTAGTTTTTGAGCCTTCATAGGATTGTATTGTCAACAGTACACATAAAATGAGTTTTTTTTAATAGTTTTACTTTTTGGGTAACCCCGTATAGTGACTAGAAGCGATGGCGGAAGAAGCAGTAAATGGGCAGAAATGGAATTGTGTTAATTTTAATAATATACAGAGTAGGTCAAATTAATAGTTCAGACACTTTGTGTGGCGTTTTGTCCTGTCAAATAGTTAACATTTTTTAATGTAGATAACTTTATCTAATTGTTTCAAAAGGTAATTAATAAAAATGCTCGATCAAAATTCTAAAAAGATGGTGGACGAGAATAGATTCCTTCATTATTAAGGAAAGTATTCTTGTCCGCTATTTTTGTAGAATTCCGATCATGGCAACCCCGCTAAACTCTATTAAAAACAGACGGAGTAAATATAAAATACAATCTCTCAACAGGATTGTCAAAAACTAGACAACGCTTTTATCAACAACTCGGCATTAACAATTTATTTTACTCCGTCTGTTTAATAAACTTAATAGTTTAATTTTGATAACCCACTTTTCGTCTTATTTGTTAATCAATTTGTCTTACTTTGTATTTCGGTATACGGCTGTTTTCCACGAGAGAAAAGAGCAGAATATATAAATAGGTAACAAGATATATGTAGAGAGATTTTGCTTGGATATGCTTCAGTTCATTTCGTGGCTGGCCAGCGGCACGCCGACTAACGCCACCGATAAGTTTTTCACGTGGGTTTGCCACGTGGAACTCAGCTGGAAGAACTTTACGCCGTTAAAGTCTACGCCGTCGATATAAACTGAAAATAAATGATGTTTTCATTGAAAGTGAAGATAGAGTTAATCCATATGAAAACGCCGAAACTCGTTGCTCGACCATCTTGGATTTTTCTCAAATTTTTTAGAAATATTCATTAGGGTCCCATAGGACAAAATCCACCCTTATTTAATTTTTCGCATGTGTCAAATCCGGCCTATTTAAATTAAAACTTTTTAAAAACGGCTGTTTAATATGAACAGCGAATTTGTTGTTATATATTAAGTTTACATACCAAAGACAAAATAAAACTTACAATTGACCAGTTTGGCATACGGTTTCCAAACAAAAAATTGCTTAAAATTTTGAAATTCTAGAAAATCGCATTATTTAGGCCATTATATGAGGATGTTGACTTCCAAATAGAATTACGAAATTTACAGGATAATTAGTCCCTACCTTGATGTTCAAATGCCTGGAGTTTGGTTTTGTTATTTTCATCTTTGAAGCTTATACAGTAGCTTTAAAAGAAGAAAAATATTGAAATATTAAAAAGTCGCATTATTTTATCCATTTTATGACTTCAATATAGAAATATGAAATTAACAGGATATTTAGTCCTTACCTTGAAGTTTAAATGCCTATTTAACTTGTTTTGATATTTTCATCCATTTTGCTTTTACATGGGCTTCAAAAGGAGCAAACATATTATTATTCTAAGAATGTGTTGACTTTAAGATAGAAACATGAAACTTACAGGATATTTAGTCCTTACTATGATGTTTAAATGCCTGTTTGGCTTATGCATATGCATTAGGGCGGAGCGATAAAAAACTTTTTTGAAATTTTTTATCCCCCCTCACGTTGGTACATTTGGCGTTTTCAACTTAAAAAATATATAATCTTTCAAACATTTTTTTTTTAAATAGTGATATTATTAGCTTTACTTTGCAAGAAAAATTAAAATTGCGTATGTAGCCGTTGTGAAGATATACACATAAATGTATTTTTTTATAAATTAATTTGCAACATTAAGCTTAGTCTCTGTGTATCGCCTCTTTTATTGAGGTTTTTTGGACATTTTCCTATTTCAATGGCTTCACGAATGGTATACGTTTGGTTCTGTATTCGATGCTAGCCAAGACATTTGTTTTTTTAAAGTCAATTTCCCAATATCGCCAGCAATAGCCAACTTATTCATGGAAGACATAGAAGTACGAGCAATCGAAACGGCAACACTAAAATCAAAGTTATGGCTACGGTACGTAAAAGACACATTTGTCATCTGGGCCCACGGAGAAGAGAAACTGAAGAAATTCCTGGACCAGAATTCCCAAAAAGATTAAGTTCACAATGGAAACCGAGAAAGAACACCAATTACCTTTTCTGGATGTCTTTATAATCAAAATAAATAATGGCACACGCCCAGTCTCATCACCACCCGTCACAACTGCAGTCAATCATTAAGACACTTGTCACGCGAAAGGCTGGCGAATGATGACCACAAGAAACAAGAAGACCTGAAATTCCAAACGACGCTACAGCAAAACGGATTCTCCAAAACCATCATCAAAAAGGCTCTTAGACCACGACGCCGGTTAAATACCACAGAGGACGAGAACAACAAACCAACTTCGAAGGCCTTCCTTCCCTACGTGAAAGGGACAACCGAGAGAATAGGCAAAGTTCTCAAAAAACATAACATTTACCGCCACAAGAAAGATCGGTCAAATACTTCCAATCGCCAAACCAAAATAGAGTTAGAGGCACAAGGGGTGTACGAAACTCCTTGTAATAATTGTGACGGAAGCTACGTTGGACAGACCAATAGACGTATCAACGTTAGACGTGAAGAACATCGAAACGCAGACTTTGAAAAAACAAGGGTCTTGGCTAGCATCGAACACAGGACCAAGAAACCTCAGCACAAGAGACGATACACAGAGACTACCAACTGCATAAAAACCAGCTCTTAAAACCACCAAAACGCCACGCAAATTAACGATATCAATGTTCTGCTTTAGGTTTTCACGGGCGTTAAAGAAACCGTATGTCTGACGACGTTTCGGTACAATCTCATGTACCCTCTTATCTGCTGGGCTGCTGTTGTTGCTCTGCTGCTTTAGATTTCCATTGGCGTTATATGTATGAACTTGCAGCAGAGCAGTAACAGCAGCCCAGCAGATAAGACCTGAAGATGGTACATGAGATTGTACCGAAACGTCGTCAGACATACGGTTCTTTTAAGAACCAAAAACTGACAACTCGGAGCAGATCCCGGAAAACCATCAATATATATATATATATATATATATATATATATATATATACATCTATTTATCTTTTCAGCGTCTTTTCATAACGCAACCTTTTAGCGTCCATGAAAGTTTATCTAATTTAATTTAAGCTCATAGATGGCGTACATTGTACTGTGTTTAAAAGTGTAATGTATATTAAATTTATTTGGATTGGTTAGGATTAAATTGACATTTTCTACTATGCTGTTTTTCAGCGTCCGACTATTTTGCTATCGTTTCAACGTCCTCGATATACTTAACATTACGTTATCTATCGTGCGTCCAGATGAATACTTTAGTAACAAGTCGTCGCTGATTCTGCGTCTGGCAATGTTGCCTGACTTAACGGTTAAGTCCTAACCAAAAAAAATATAAAATAAATCAAAGTGGTGTTCTTTAAAAGTGATAAGTCGTTAATTCTAAAATGGGTTCAAGGGGAAAACGAATTTTACAGATGGTATCTCGTTTATCTCCAGGTAAGTGTATTTTACTTTTATTTTTTAAATTTTTTTTACCAATTTGCATTTTATAATAAAAACAAAAAATAAGTTAGATTAGGCATAAATCTTACAATAGAGTCTTGCTAAATTGATCTATTATTTTATCTACTTCGAATTTTCAAAACAATGCCAATCTATGTATGTAAGAAATGAGACCAAATGTTTTAAAGATGATTACATTTATGGAGTACCTACAAATGGCACAAATAACGAACTAAAAAGAACAATTAATAATTTGCAAAAATCTACAGCTATCTCATAATGCAGATATTTTTGAACACGCTGATATATTAGTTATTTGTATAAGAATATACTCTCTAAAAATGAATTAGTCAAAAATGACTAATTTAATAGTTATTAGTGGCTGCTTTTTCACTTGTACCATGGTTAACCATGGAATACCATGGTATCACAAAATTTAACAGACAATAATTATTCTTATGTCAAATTGTCCCCTGAATCCGAAAATACCGTCAAAAATTATGATATTTGAGCAGTTTTTGAGATATAGTCAATTCCATATTAAATGGAAATCTTCTGTTTTACTTTTTTAAATTTTGACGACATTTTTGGATTCAGGGGACAGACAATTTTACATAAAAATTGGCTGTTAAATTTTGGGATACCATGGTATCCCATGGTTAACCATTGTACAAGTGAAAAAGCAGCCACATAACTATTAAAGTCATTTTTGACTAATTCATTTTTAGTTTGTAAATTTTAAATTTTACTCAATAAATGTTTACAATATTATATAATTATTATATAACATTGTAAACTTAATATTTTGAGGTTGTAAGCCCCACCTATGAAATCTCCAAAATAGGGCAATTAAGTACTTTCCCGGATCTCACCATCAAGTATTGTGATCGCGCTAAAAAAAATTTTGCCGACGACGCACATAGGGGTAGGTATTCAATATTAAAAGCTGGCTAAAAGTCGGAAAAAGATTATCCAAGACCCCAACATTAAACGTCGTTTTGGTTCCCCAGTACACTTTAGTTGGTTGTTTTTATAGCAAGGTTAGTTTTTGGCGACATTTACAACAAACAAAACTGATTTCGTTTTATAAATATTTTTGGTATAGGGGTGTTTATTTTTAATATGAATTAAGTTGTTTACTATATTTTAAAGTAAAATTTTTATTATTTAAGATTATCATTCATTGAAATGATTACAAAAAAAGCAGGGCCGTGCAGCCGTGCCATTGCACGGGGCGGCAAAAATGAAAGAGCTGCACAAATCGAATAGCCGCAAAATTCGAAGGGCGGCGAAAATCGAAAGGCGGCAAAAAGTTAGGGTACTATTATTTCCCATTTTTAAATAAAAACGCGGCTTTCTTTATAATAGCGCCGACAAAGGATCAATGGCACGCGCCGTAATGTAATGTGCGGTTTCTCTTGATTTATCAGGATTTCGCTTTGTTTTTAGTCAAACTTATAAATTATTTGCAATTTTACACTACCTATTTGAAATTAATTAATTTGAAAGAAATAGACATTTTGTTCCCTGTGGTTGTGGTATTTACATTGTGCTGGGCTTTTTGTGTGTTTTTAAGGTATATATACAAATTTTATACAAAAATAATATAATATCACAGCATGCACCCTTTTAACAAAAAATATTAATTAACAAACAAATAATTCTCATAAATAATCCAGTTACATACCAATTTTAGAATATTTTTATTTATAAATGTGTTTTTCCAGATATCTAATTGTAGCACCAAGGGAACGTTATTTAGGTAGTTTTTTTTAGAAATTATACCTAATTAATGGGCACTAAAAAGTAGGTAACTATGAGCGGCGGCAAAAATATTTTTGCAAGGGGTAACAAAATTTCTGGAGCTGGGCCTGAAAAAAAGTATTTTAATAGCATTGCGGAGTCGTATGAAGGCAAATTTTTGGTATGGTATAATTGGGTACCTACATCAGCTATTACAAAAAAAATTGACACCCCCTTCTTCTTTTTTAATTGCTTTTTTTGTCCAGAAGCTAAATAAACTATAAAAAGTATTTTATTGTAAAACGTCATAGCAGACGAAGTTTACAACTAACAATTAAATTAAAAACTTTCGAGGATGTAGCTTATAAGATTATATAAGTGAAAAAAAATTAAAATTTGTATTTTGGTTTTTAATGTAGATATTTGCTTGCACTTCGTGTGACACTGTATAAAAATTTAATAATTACAATAATTTTAGAATTAAATAAAAGAGATGAGGCCAGTTTGATCTTATCATTTCCAGTAAATGCTAATTCAAAAGGTTATACTATAGTATTTAGTCTAAAATTTACAACTTATAAACAACTTTGAAACAATTTTTTTACAGAATTGAATAATGAAGAAGATGCTGTCTTGTTAGAAAGTCCTACATGTAATACATACCCTAAGGTAATTGTTAATAATAGAAAAATTAATAAAACCAAACTATTGTGGTATTTTTAATGTATTAAAAACTAACTAATTGGAACGTCTTCTCCTGTACGCAAATAGTTTCTACTAAAATAATTCAAGTTTTTAAATAATAATTATATTGCAAATTAACTAATTTTAGAACAAAAACTTATATCAAATTATTGATAAGGATATTGAGCAAACCAAAATTAATAAAAAAATGGAACCTGATAAATGTTCATTGAGTCCAATTGATGATGAACCGACTTTTTCAGACAGCGATGCCGACGCTGCAAATGATGATGGCTTAAATTTATATTCTTTAGTAAATGATGTAACAAAAGGTCAGTGATCAGTTAAATAGTTACCTTTGTATTAAGATATTAATTATAATATTTGCAGAAATAAGTGATGAAGTAGGCTTATTAGAGAGTAATGTTGTTCCTGCATGTCCTTTATATGAAATGGATTCTAAGGTAATTGTTATTAAAAGTAATAATTGTATAGGTAAGTAATCAAACGTATTTTTTTGTTTTGTTTTAGGAATTAAATGATGTTGGAATTAATTCTCCTCTTTGCGAAGTGATATCGGAAGTATCATTAACTTTTTCAGACAGCGATGCCGACGCTACAAATGATGATAGCCTAAATTTGTATTCTTTAGTAAACGATATAACAACAGGTTAGTGATCAGTTAAATACTTACCTTTGTATTAAAATATTGCTTATAATATTTGCAGAATTAAATGATGAAGTAGGCTTATTAGAGAGTAATATTGTTCCTGCATGTCCTTTATATGAAATGGATTCTAAGGTAATTGTTATTAAAAGTAATAATTGTATAGGTAAGTAATCAAATGTATTTTTTTGTTTTGTTTTAGGAATTACCTGATGTTGGAACTAATTCTCCTATTTGCGAAGTGATATCGGAAGTATCATTTACTGCAGAAATGTTACAGAAAGGTCCAATTGTTTTATTTGAAGTAAAATTTTAATTTTTGTACAAAATACCATCCTGAAAATTCTTTTAATTTTAGAATCGAAACTCTTATGAAACCTATGATAATAGGGTAACAAAAATTGAAAATAGGTTATCACACGATGAGTATTTATTTAGTTCATCTGATGGTGAAGAAATTTTTTCAGACACCGATTCAGACCCTACATATTATCCGTCTGATACAGATACTGCCCAAGTAATATTAACCAATAAGTGAAGACATATAATGTATAATTTTTGTTTTAGAACTTACCTGATTGTTCTCTATTTACTAAATCTCCTAGTGAAATACAACAAAAATCACCTTTAAAAGTAAGCGCTAAGTATTTTAAAAATGTTTTTTAAAAATTAAATTTTAAGGAGATCAATACAGCCGTGAATGCAAGTTTCGACCAAAAAAAACCAATTGACAACTTAATTGACTTACGTTCTATGAATAAGAAAAAAAATCAAAGCAAATACGACAAAAAGATATGTGTTTTTATTGCGAAACTGAAGTTCTGAATTTTGCTCGACATATCAAACGTAATCATTCTTGCGAAATAGAGGTTCAAAAAATATATTCGTTGGCGTCAAATTCTGTCGAAAGAAAACGACTAATTGCACAGCTTCGTAAAAAAGGTAATTACCTGAAAAATTCTTCAAACTTATATAAACCTGTGCATAAAAGTGAATTAAGCCATACTGAAGAAAACTATATGGCTTGTCCGTTTTGTTATGGACTGTATTCCCGACGGTTGTTGTGGCGTCACAAGAAAACATGTTCACAAAACCCAAACCCAGATAAACGTACGTCAATTCGTGATACACAAAATTTACTGCTCTATAAATGTAATGCAGGAGCTGATTTAGTCGAAAAAGTTTTTCCGCGAATGCAAGCAGATAAGGTTTCTCTCTGCGCAAAAAAAGATGATCTTATTTGCGCATTTGGATCGCGATATCTAAGAACACATAGAGAACAGCACCATGCCTTAGTATGCTCTAGAAAAATGCGAGAACTGGCAAAAACTTTAATTGAATGCCGTAGATTAAATTCTAATATTAAAAATATGTATGAATTACTTCATCCTCAATATTTTGATACTGTGGTACAAAGTGCCAAAATAATTGCTAAATACAATCCGACAACCGATGTTTACGAATCACCTACTT
Source organism: Brassicogethes aeneus (assembly GCA_921294245.1). NCBI lineage: Eukaryota > Metazoa > Arthropoda > Insecta > Coleoptera > Nitidulidae > Brassicogethes > Brassicogethes aeneus. The sequence continues at coordinate 56,240,440 of OV121133.1, read as the reverse complement.
TTGGCATGAATATTAGCAGAAGTCTAAAAGATTGTTGCGACATCGCTATTCTACACATATGTAAACGCAAGTATCAGTCCAACAGCCTATCAACTGCAGAATTTGAAGCTGATGTAACAATGTTTAAAAAACTACTGGAAACGACTTGGAGGCATGAAATTTCAACTCAAGCTCATCATGACTTAAACACAAAAACTTGGAACAAAATAACAATTATTTCTTTAGCAACCGATCTAAAGCTATTTAGAAACTATCTTATCCAAAAAGGAAATTACGCGGAAACAAAACTTAAAGAAAATCAAACAGATATTCAAAGTTTTAAGTTATTAATGGAAACTGCATTTTGTCGTTTACTTCTTCTGAATAGAAAGAGGGTGGGAGAACTTCAGCGTATGAAACTTGCTACCTATTTGGCGGTAGAAGAAAAGAACAATCAAAGTTATGAAGAATTTACGGAAGCTATAACACCGGCAGAAAAAATTTTACTAAAAAGTTTTAAAAGAGTGGTTATTAGGGGAAAACGAGGAAGAGGTGTACCAGTACTCTTCAGTAACGACATGCAAGACCATATGAAGCTTATTTTAAATGTCAGAAAAAATTTCATAGATAATACCAATCTTTTTTTATTTGCTACCACAAAATCAAATGAACCAATTACTGGATATAAAGTTGTCCAAAAACACGCAAAATTATGTGGGGCGAAAAATCCCGAGGCATTAACTTCGACAAAATTAAGGAAGCACTTGGCCACTTTGACACAGGTCTTTAACATGTCAAATAACGATATCGAACAATTAGCCACTTTTATGGGCCATACTTTTAACGTACACAGTACAGTATACAGACTGCCGGATGATGTATACCAGACGGCAAAAATTGCAAAATTATTATTATTGATGGAAAAAGGCGACGCAGGGAAATATAAAGGAAAAACTTTGGACGAAATCGATTTAGACATGGACACGGAAATAGACGAAGTTGAGGTAATTATAATTTTGAAAATTATTTATTTTTATTATTAATTTATATTAAAACTTTTCAGTCAAACTCCCCGGAAGTTAAAACAAAATTTATTTATTTAATAACAATCCAGTGTTGAAAGAGGAACTGTTGCCACTAATGGGATCAGTCTCCCACCAGATATCTTCACCATTAACAAAAAATCCTGAAACAACCAAATTTGTACTAAAACGACAACTGGTTCCGTGGACATCCCAACAGAAACAAGTTGTTTTAGAGTTCTTCAAAAGTCATATCAAACAAAAAAGGCCACCTAAAAGATCAGAATGCGAAGAATTAAGGGGCAAATATTCAGATCTTTTAAGTAACAAGCCGTGGACGAAAATAAAAGTTTTTATTCAAAACACATACAAAAAAATGGATTAAGGTACCTAACTAGACTTATATAGGTATAGACTCACATTCCAGTCTAACATTGGTTTTAGTGGTTTAGTTTTTTAAGATTATATTTCATAAATTGTAGTTTTTTATTTTGCATCCAAAATTTTATAATAAATATTGTATTACTGTCTGTCCACTCTAAGTTGGCTGAACTAAGGAATTTTGTTGTTTAGATATTAAAGAATTGTCGTACTGTGTGCTTTTTAAACAGATTTTATATTATAAATAATACTAGTATATAATATGTACTAGTATTATTTATAATATAAAATCTGTTTTAAAAGCACACAGTACGACAATTCTTTAATATCTAAACTACAAAATTCCTTAGTTCCGCCAACTTAGAGTGGACAGACAGTAGTTAAATTTATTACTGATGGTATTTTTACTACTAGTGGTATCCCCGTATTATTTTACCATATCTAGTTAGTAACTCGTAGTTACTCTAGACGAAAAAAAATGACTAATTTAATAGTTATTAGTGGCTGCTTTTTCACTTGTACCATGATTAACCATGGAATACCATGGTATCACAAAATATAACAGACAATTCTTATGTCAAATTGTCCCCTGAATCCGAAAATACCGTCAAAAATTATGATATTTGAGCAGTTTTTGAGATATAGTCAATTCCATATTAAATGGAAAATTGACTATATCTTCTGTTTTACTTTTTTAAATTTTGACGACATTTTTGGATTCAGGGGACAGACAATTTTACATAAAAATTGGCTGTTAAATTTTGGGATACCATGGTATCCCATGGTTAACCATTTTACAAGTGAAAAAGCAGCCACATAACTATTAAAGTCATTTTTGACTAATTCATTTTTAGTTTGTAAATTTTAAATTTTACTCAATAAATGTTTACAATATTATATATTTATTATATTATATAATTTATATAACATTGTAAACTTGATATTTTGAGGTTGTAGATTTTTGCAAATTATTAATTGTTCTTTTTAGTTCGTTATTTGTGCCATTTGTAGGTACTCCATAAATGTAATCATCTTTAAAACATTTGGTCTCATTTCTTACATACATAGATAGGCATTATTGCATTGTTTTGAAAATTCGAAGTAGATAAAATAATAGATCAATTTAGCAAGACTCTATTGTAAGATTTATGCCTAATCTAACTTATTTTTTGTTTTTATTATAAAATGCAAATTGGTAAAAAAAATTAAAAAATAAAAGTAAAATACACTTACCTGGAGATAAACGAGATACTATCTGTAAAATTCGTTTTCCCCTTGAACCCATTTTAGAATTAACGACTTATCACTTTTAAAGAACACCACTTTGATTTATTTTATATTTTTTTTGGTTAGGACTTAACCGTTAAGTCAGGCAACATTGCCAGACGCAGAATCAGCGACGACTTGTTACTAAAGTATACATCTGGACGCACGATAGATAACGTAATGATAGATCAATTTAGAGGACGTTGAAACGATAGCAAAATAGTCGGACGCTGAAAAACAGCATAGTAGAAAATGTCAATTTAATCCTAACCAATCCAAATAAATTTAATATACATTACACTTTTAAACACAGTACAATGTACGCCATCTATGAGCTTAAATTAAATTAGATAAACTTTCATGGACGCTAAAAGGTTGCGTTATGAAAAGACGCTGAAAAGATAAATAGATGTATATATATATATATTTTCAAGGTTTTGGACATTTGTAAAAAAGTTATTGTTAATATTAAATCTATTTGGCAAAAAGCTTCCCTTCCTATTATTTCAGACCAAAGAATAATTCAGAAAATAAAAGATTACAATGAAAAGTATAAGCCTTATACTCATTGTAATCTTATACTATAAGGTGATTAAGAAAAATAAACTGCTTGAAAAAATTAAAATATTAAAAAAAAAAGTTTAAAACTCTTCGACATTTCTCCGTGCAAATGTCTCACTTTTAATTTAAAATCAAAGTTCCTATAATGAACGAGAATTTTTAAAAGACCAGAGAGGTGAAAGAATGATGATGATCGGAAATATCGATATTAAAACCACCAAGAAAATGGCCAAGTTATTGGAAAGAAAGTAGTTTGAGATAAAGAGATTTGAAGAAAAAAATAAAGACACAAATTCAGAATATATTGTTCAAAGTAAAAGTTCAGAAAAAGAGGACCAAATGGATGCCATCGATATTACCGAGTCTGATATGTCACAAGCATCAACGTTTTCTAGAGTGCCTTCCAAAAGTGGACTCTAGAATAGATATAAATGCCTCTCTCCTGGTAAGTAAGTGACTAGGATCATTCTTTAATCATCGGCAGAAGTACAATAAGAAGAGAAAGGAAACGACGAAGGGAAAATTTGGTTAATATGAAAATTCGGCAAAAAAAAAGAAGTTTCTGGAATCTACTTTGACGGAAGAAAAGAAACTCGCATTTGAATGAATTGGATCTTCTTATCACAGTAAGCAAATTATTGAGGAACATATAGTTCTTATTGCAGAACCAGGTTCTACTTACGTAGGTCATGTAACTAACCCCTACTGCTGAAAGTGCCAGTAGTATTAAGACAAGCCTTTTTAACTTAATTTAAGATTATTTGGGTGAAAATTTAAACAAAATTGCGGCAGTGGGTTGTGACGGTACGGTAGTAAATACAGGCTTCAAAAATGGTGTTGTAAAACAGTTAGAAGTTTCCCTAGGAAAACCGATTCATTGGTTTATATGCCTGTTGCACTGTAATGAACAGTATTTGTCATTTAATTTATAATATAAATGGAAAAACAAATGATCCAAAAGGCTTTATCGGTCCTATAGAAAAGCAGCTTAGTTATTCAGATAATTAAACGTGACGTTGAATTGCCTCCAATAAACTTTAGCGATTAAGGTACAGACCAAAAGTAGTTGTACGAAATGGTTCTGGCAATAGTAGAAGGCAAGGTTTCCCCCCAGTTAGCAGCAAAACAGCCAGAAAAAATGTCCCATGCACGATGGTTAACAACAGCAAACAGATTATTAAAATTATATGTTACAATAGAAGAACCATATTATGAATTAAATATATTAACCAAGTATGTTATTAAGGTATATGCCACAACCTGGTTTCTTGTAAAGTACTTACAAGTCAGCTTGTGAGTATGGCCCCCCTACATTTATTTCATTTAATCCAAGCTTCTCGATATTTGCCGACCAAATTCAAAGACATTGTAAATAAGGTTATCCAAAAAAATGCCCTTTTGGCTCATTCGGTAAATGTTTTAATTGCAATGCTGGGCGATGACAGAAAACACATTGGAGAGTTGGCCTTATCGAATTTTAAAATGTCGAGATTCCAAAACTTACCTGAAACTTGATTTTAAAGTGCCAGAAGTGAACTTTAATCACAGAACCTCCATTGACAAAAAGTATCCCTGAAGCAGATATTAGGAAAATGGTTTTTAATATTCCCGATACCATAAAAATGTTGAATTTTCCATGCCATACTCAGGCTATGGAAAGACACATTAAGATGGTCACTGAGGCATCTAAGTCAGTATGTGGAAACACCGCGAGGGACGGCTTGTAGAAAATCTACACCACAAATGGAAACAAAGAAAGATTTTACCAAGTAAGTTAACTTAATTTTTTTTTAAATAATGGGAGTGTAGGGTGTGGAATCCGTCTTGCAGTCGCATAAAAATAAAACAAGCAAAGAGCTGCAACAAAAATTTGTCCCTATTTTAAAATAAAAAAGGAACTTGAAGGACTAAATATTTTTCAAAGTAATTTAACAGGTATATTTGATTAAATAAAAGGAAACGATCCCGCACCCAGGCTAAACAAAAAAATAGTTTATTTTTCGCACCTATTACTATCGCTCTTATTTTTGCTGCTTTTAAAGCATCTGTACAACCACAAAAAAATAAAAAAAATAAAAATAAGCTATACAAGCTTTTAAACTTTGTGATAAGGACTAAATTTCCTGTAAGTTTTATATTTCTATCTAGAAGTTAACATTTATATGATAAAGGATAAAATGATGCGTTTTTTTAATTTTCCATGTGTTAGCCTATTTTAAAGCCCATGTAAAAGCAAAATGGATGAAAATATCAAAACAAGTCAAATATGCATTTCATTTTTAAGGTAAGGACTAAATATCCTGTTAGTGTTATATTTCTATATTAATGTCAACATACTTATATCATTGAGTAAAGTGTGTGAAGAGACGCAAGGTGGTAGGACGATCTGTGCCAGGCGTATTATTATTAATTTACAAGAAAATGTGTCCGTAAGGTGTCGCCATCTACCCACCAATGTTCCAAGCTTGAAAATATGATAAAATAAGGGGTATTTGTTTGAAATTCCGATCTCCCACGCGAGCTTCTTACCCCTCCTTTCACTAAACTCGTCGCTTAGCAACGAGACGACAACAATTTTTTATTTGCAGTCATAATATTATTTGTCCTAGGATTATTTGTGTCTGAATTTAGTGGTTTATTATTTCATCATTGAGTAAAGTAAGTAACCAAAAGAATTTATTTATTTACAATTCCTAGTGCTGTTCTGAGAGGTAATTTCTATTCTATTTCATTATATAATTATTATTACTAATAATAATTATTAATTAACTATAGTTAGATACCTATATCTACCCACTTAAATTTATCTAATTATTATTTATAATAATTAATAATAATAATTATTATTTAATTATCATTATAATAATTATTAATTAACTATCTACCCACTTTAAAATATGCCTCTGAAACGTGTGAAATTTATTTATTTTTAATTAAAAATGTACATATGTATGTATACATAGAATGTATATGTACATAGAGGCAAATTTTTTTAAAATAGAATTTTACTTTTAAATGATAATTAAATAATAATTGGGTAGATAATTAATTAATAATAATTATTATTAATTATTATAAATAATAATTAGATAAAGTGGGTAGATAGTTAATTAATAATTATTATTAGTAATAATAATAATAAATATGCCTCTGAAACGTGTGAAATTTATTTATTTTTAATTAAAAATGTACATATGTATGTATACATAGAATGTATACATAGAGGCATATTTTTTTAAAATAGAATTTTACTTTTAAATGATAATTAAATAATAATTGGGTAGATAATTAATTAATAATAATTATTATTAATTATTATAAATAATAATTAGATAAAGTGGGTAGATAGTTAATTAATAATTATAATTATTATTAGTAATATTAATAATAATTTTTATCAAAAAAATTACTTTTTAAACCATGCAAGCTGGATTTTTAAATTTCTCTTTCAATAAAGTTTTTATACGAAAACACCCTGGACATACATAATATTATATTTATACATTTATACCACAATTAAAATATCAAATAGGGTACCACTTACATACATATTATTATAAGTAATTTTTTTTGATAAAAATTAAAAAACAAGAAAGCATTGATAAAATTGATGTATTTAATTGGTATTTGATATTTTTAATATTGATATTTTTTGATATTTTAATTGCCATTAAAAATAAATCTATGTATGTACAGTGTGTTTTCGTATAAATGGGACACTCCTCTAAAATCTTTATTTGAAAATATTATTATATTGTATTACATATATTAAATTAAAAATTAATATAATTATTAAAAAAATAAAAAATTCAGCTGCATGGTCAAAAAAGTGATTTTATGAAAATTTTTTGACAAAAATTAAAAAACAAAAAAGCATTGGTAAAATTGATGTATTTAATTGGTATTTGATATTTTAATTGACATTAAAAATATATTTATGTACAGGGTGTTTTCGTATAAATGGGACACTTCTTTAAAATCTTTATTTGAAAATAAATTAAAAAATTAAAAAATCTAGCTTGCATGGTTTGAAAAAATAATTTTATGAAAAATTTTTGACAAAAATTAAAAAACAAAAAAACATCGGTAAAATTGATGAAATACATATCGCTCATTCGAAACAACAGTGACACAACTCAAAAATCAGTTTTTGAGAAAACGCATTTTAAATTTGTTATTAGGTACTATTTTTTAGAGAGTATGCCTAAACAACCAAAATATTTGAGCCCAGCTTTTATTTTTTTAGCCCGGCTTGGTTAATGGAAAACAGTAATAACAAATTTAAAATGCGTTTTCTTAAAAACTGATTTTTGAGTTGTGTCACTGTTGTTTCGAATGAGCGATATGTAGATATAACATTGATTTTTCCAATGAAACACCCTGTATATTTTTGAACATTTAGATAGATTTTTTTATTATAATTTCAAATACACATATACATATATAATTTGTAGGTATATGTTTGAATTAAAAAAAATCTGCAAAAATAACACTTACAATTTCATAAATTACCTATCTTAAAAAAAACCCTCAGGGACACGTGTTTTTTCTGATCAATTAACTTCAAAATTTTACAAAATTTCTTTTAAATTTAGAATTGATCTAGTGGTAGCCCAATTGAATTGTTTTTCAAAAATATACAGGGTGTTTCATTAAAAAAAAAACAATGCCGATGCTATTTTATTAAATTTACCGATGCTTTTTTGTTTTTGAATTTTTGTCAAAAAAATTACTTTTTTAAACAATGCATCTGGAATTTAAATTTTTTCGATATTCTAATAAAGATTTCATAGGAGTGTCCCATTTATAAGAAAACACCCTTTACATTAAAAAAAAAAGTTTTTTTTAACAAATATTTACATACATATTTTCGTAAAAAAAACAACAAAAATAAGTTAAATTATCAATATACATTTTTGTTTTAAAATACTTTTAAGAAATAATATACCTACCTACATGTACATATGTATGTATACATAGAATGTATACATAGAGGCATATTTTTTTAAAATAGAATTTTACTTTTAAATGATAATTAAATAATAATTGGGTAGATAATTAATTAATAATAATTATTATTAATTATTATAAATAATAATTAGATAAAGTGGGTAGATAGTTAATTAATAATAATAATTTTTATCAAAAAAATTACTTTTTAAACCATGCAAGCTGGATTTTTAAATTTCTCTTTCAATAAAGTTTTTATACGAAAACACCCTGGACATACATAATATTATATTTATACATTTATACCACAATTAAAATATCAAATAGGGTACCACTTACATACATATCATTATAAGTAATTTTTTTTGATAAAAATTAAAAAACAAGAAAGCATTGATAAAATTGATGTATTTAATTGGTATTTGATATTTTTAATATTGATATTTTTTGATATTTTAATTGCCATTAAAAATAAATCTATGTATGTACAGTGTGTTTTCGTATAAATGGGACACTCCTCTAAAATCTTTATTTGAAAATATTATTATATTGTATTACATATATTAAATTAAAAATTAATATAATTATTAAAAAAATAAAAAATTCAGCTGCATGGTCAAAAAAGTGATTTTATGAAAATTTTTTGACAAAAATTAAAAAACAAAAAAGCATTGGTAAAATTGATGTATTTAATTGGTATTTGATATTTTAATTGACATTAAAAATATATTTATGTACAGGGTGTTTTCGTATAAATGGGACACTTCTTTAAAATCTTTATTTGAAAATAAATTAAAAAATTAAAAAATCTAGCTTGCATGGTTTGAAAAAATAATTTTATGAAAAATTTTTGACAAAAATTAAAAAACAAAAAAACATCGGTAAAATTGATGAAATACATATCGCTCATTCGAAACAACAGTGACACAACTCAAAAATCAGTTTTTGAGAAAACGCATTTTAAATTTGTTATTAGGTACTATTTTTTAGAGAGTATGCCTAAACAACCAAAATATTTGAGCCCAGCTTTTATTTTTTTAGCCCGGCTTGGTTAATGGAAAACAGTAATAACAAATTTAAAATGCGTTTTCTTAAAAACTGATTTTTGAGTTGTGTCACTGTTGTTTCGAATGAGCGATATGTAGATATAACATTGATTTTTCCAATGAAACACCCTGTATATTTTTGAACATTTAGATAGAGTTTTTTATTATAATTTCAAATACACATATACATATATAATTTGTAGGTATATGTTTGAATTAAAAAAAATCTGCAAAAATAACACTTACAATTTCATAAATTACCTATCTTAAAAAAAACCCTCAGGGACACGTGTTTTTTCTGATCAATTAACTTCAAAATTTTACAAAATTTCTTTTAAATTTAGAATTGATCTAGTGGTAGCCCAATTGAATTGTTTTTCAAAAATATACAGGTTGTTTCATTAAAAAAAAAAACAATGCCGATGCTATTTTATTAAATTTACCGATGCTTTTTTGTTTTTGAATTTTTGTCAAAAAAATTACTTTTTTAAACAATGCATCTGGAATTTAAATTTTTTCGATATTCTAATAAAGATTTCATAGGAGTGTCCCATTTATAAGAAAACACCCTTTACATTAAAAAAAAAAGTTTTTTTTAACAAATATTTACATACATATTTTCGTAAAAAAAACAACAAAAATAAGTTAAATTATCAATATACATTTTTGTTTTAAAATACTTTTAAGAAATAATATACCTACCTACATTATTTATCACAGCATTTATATACATATACTGTGGTTCTTATTTGGCCGATATCGAAATTTTAATCGTGCCGCCCCCTCATTTGTTTTTAAAAAATATTAAACTTAAATTAAGGAACATTTCTAATTTTTTGAGGAAATGAAGTAAAAATATGGTACTTTTAAACAATTATGCATTAAATGAAAATTATCACTGATATTTTGTTTATTATGCCATTTTCAATAAAAATACAATAATAGTAATAATTGAATGAAGTAAAAAAGACCTTACTATGGACATAAATGAATTCTTTTTTTTTGTTTAAAAGTACCATATTTTCCTTTCATTTCCTCAAAAAATTAGAATTGTTAATTAATTATTAATGATTTTATAAAATTATTGCGTTTTAAAGCAAAAATCCCCTATATGAATTACTGTGAGTAATAATCGAGCAAAGTAAAAAAGACCTTAGGAAGAAAATACATAATTTCTTTTATTTATTATTTTAAAGAAAAAGTTGGAAAATGACCGTGTATTATTTATTTATATACAAAATTTCCATGTATATTTTGATTAATTTATTGTTTTTAGATGGAATCTTTGAAAAAATTAATAGTAAGTGTTGTAATATTTAATATACTTAATTATTTTTATTTATTATATTTAATAACACTTTACTTATTTTAGGAACAATTAAACAAGGACATTAAGGAAGTAAGTACTTAATAATATAAAATATATTGAAAGAAATATATTAACACACTATAGGTACTTTAATTAAGTTAACGTGTGTAAAAAATATTTGGTATAGGTACCTACTAAAATTGTTTTTTTTTCTTTTTTTTTAAGTTGGAAGCAGATGAAAAAAATTTTGATAAAGTGAGTACCTATTATATTTTCTCTTTCATCTAGATTCTAGATAATTAATATCGATCATTTTTTTAGAAGCGGGAAAAGGAAATATCAAAGGTAAGTCTTTTTTTTTAAGAGTATTTTAAACGTTTTTTTTATTTTTAGGGACAGTTGGAAGATATTCTAAATAAGGTAAGTTACCTAATTTATAATTTATACAAAATATTAATAAAATTATTTTTAGCTTTTAGTTGAGGAGATCCAGGTAATAATAATAATAGAATTAAAAATGTATTATTAATCTAATTAATTTTTCAATAGAGCCGGACGGACAACACCGACGAGGTAATAATACTGAAATAATAAAAACTGAATCTGTCATTAATCTAAATATTTTTTTACCAGAAGGCAAAGAAAACTGAGCCCGAAAAGGTATCTAATAATAATATTTCTAAAATATTAAATTCTTTATTAATCTAATTAACTTTTCAGCTGGTCCAGGAAGAGAAGGGGGATGGGGTAATAATAATATAAATAATAAAATACCTAAATATAAAACTTGTAATTAATCTTAATAATTTATTTACCAGGAGTCGGAGCAAACCAAAAATCCCGAAAATGTAATAATAATACCTTTAAAATATTAAATTTTATTATTAATTTAATAAATATTTCAGAAAAACGGCGAAAGTTCAACCAGAACTAAAGGGGTAATAAAATTTATTATTAATACTAAAATAATTAAATATCAGAAAATTATTCATCTTTTTTTTAACAGAAACCGGAGCAAACTGAGCCAGGAAAGGTAATATTAATGTTAATAAAATATTGAATTATTAAAAACATAAATCATTTTTACAGGCTGCCCAAGATATTATTAATGTGAGTGCACTCATGTAACTGAAACTATTTTAATTTTTATTGGCAAAGAAATAGAAATGTTTACTTGTAATTCTTTCTTTCAAAAATTATCATGTTTTGTACAAATGTAATGTAAATGCATTAATTATGAAAAAGCTGCATTAAAATAAAAGTTTTTAAAAAATGACTCTTATTGCTCAATAAATTATTTAAAATTTCTTTGATTGAAAAATGGTTGTTTTTATTTTTCTTTTTTAATCTTTTAACTTGTTGTAATTTGCATTTAATTTTTTTCCGTAATTTTATTATTTTACAGGACATTTCTTTGTTATTTTTTCTCAAACAAGTTTTTTCTGGTGATGGCATATTTAAATATCGGTCACTAAGTACAGAGTTTGGTCTTTCTGGGCTATCTAAATTATCTACAAAATTTTCATTCTCAATATTTTGCCTGTTAATCTCATAGGTTTTTACATTTGTTTCCCTTAAGACACTAAAATTTTCTTCAGTATCTGCAAATTTAAAAAATATTAAATTAAAAAAAAATTAAAACCAATCATGTTATCAAGTTATAGTCAAGAGTAGATATGCAAATTTTAAAAAATTTAAATTTGTCTGTGGTATATTTTTTGTTTGACAGGTAAAAATTTTACACGTATTATTATTTTTTAATATTAAATCATTGAGTATCTTAGGGGCCGTCCATAAATGATGTCACACGTTTTTTTGATATTTTTAAAATATTATGCACTCTTACAATTATCCAATTAAAACTAGCGATTTAATTTAAATATTTAATAATTGCATAACTAAAAAAAAAAGGTTTTTACAATTTTTTTTATATATTTTACTGTTTTGTTGCAATAAACGTTCAATTTTTAATATAACCTTTGACGTATACATTTATGTTCCCTTAATTAATATATCCTTAAAGGTTGCCATGAAACTTAGATCTATTAAAAATTTATTTGACGTTTGAATTGTCATTTTCAGTATACGTATTCTATAATTTTTGTTTAGTTTTTTAAAGTGTTTTTTATAAACAAAAATGAAAAATTGTAGTAAAAGTTACAAAGAAATTCATGAAATTTAACTAAGGACCGGTTTATTCATCTTTAGTAAAGTTTATCGGGCCTAATCTTTAATTTGATTTAAAAAGTTATGGTAATATTTAAATAAAATCGCAAGTTTTAATTGGAGAATTGAAAGTGTGCATACCTACATATTTTTAATAAACATACAATTAAAACAAAATTAACCGTCAAATTTTTTTTATTTTGCTCTTAAAATTTATGTTATGACCTAATTAACAAGAATATAAAAAAAATAGGTTTCACAGAAAGTCCAAAAATCACCTCTCAGAACAGCACCATGCATCTGTCACCTGTAATCTCTCACCTGCCATTTATCATCTGTCACCTGTCATTTGTCATCTGCCACCTGTCATATATCACCTACCATATGTCATCTGTTAACTTGACATCTGTCAAAGTGTTGTTGGGTTCCCCTGTATACGACGACCCCTTCCTCCTCCCTAAGTGTGTGACATCATTTATGAACGGCCCTTATTACGTTAGATAATTATGATTTTTCTAAACTAATCGATTTTTTTAGAATTGTTTGTAAATAAAATAAGATTAAACAAATCCCTAATTTTTGTTGGCAAAATATCCAATGATGAATTTCAAGAAATCTTATACTTTTTTATGCAAATTTTATTTAAAAAAAGGTAGTTTTTTTGGAATATATTAAATAATAAATAAATTTAAATTTTTCTACTTAAAAATTAACTAACTATTTAAAAGTATTAAATTAAAAGACAAATTTTAAAAACACTAACATTTTGCCGATTTTTTACAAAAATTAAATTATTTTTTAATATTTCTCAAGCAGCTCCAAAATTGTAATATATATATACCCCAGAGTTTTCAAATTTTTGTCATTTTCAACAACATAATGACCATTTAATTAACAACACGTAAGTGCCTTATTTTCAAATTCTATGACTACTATTTAGCAATAACTTTTTTATTTTTAATGCAACGCCCTGTACCTTTTCATTGATATAACCATTTCCTATACCATACCTAAAGTTAATAATAACAAAGATATTGTACAATTCCTATTATGTATTAAATATTTCAAATTTTTAAATATTACTTTTTAAATTAATAAACAATCGCTTCTGTTAAAACCGGAAGAGGAATTTTGTTCAAAATAATTTTAAAAAATTATTAATATTCTTTTAAAACCCCGGGGGTTTAAATTTTAAACCCCCTTTTTAAATTAATAAACAATCGCTTCTGTTAAAACCGGAAGAGGAATTTTGTTCAAAATAATTTTAAAAAATTATTAATATTCTTTTAAAACCCCGGGGGTTTAAATTTTAAACCCCCAAACCCCCCGTGCGCACGGGTGTGTCTATTTCAAAACTAAAACAAAATTTGGTTGCCGATTAGTATGTAGCAATTTTTTAAATTAAAATATTAAGCAACACATTTGAATAGTTTGAAATATAAACATCAAAAACATTAAGCAAATACCGTTAAGTGAATGCCTATTGCAAGATTTTTGAAAATAACAATGTCATTTTAAGATAAACAAAACAAATCAAATTATATTGTTTTTTTTGTAGTTTTATCTTTATTTTCACTTAAAAATTAATAAATATATTTTCACGCACCTGTAATGATTTATTTACATAAAGAATATAAAATTAATTGTTTAATGCGTTTAAAGAATTAATTATTAAAAAAGGCTTGTAAGAATGTCCTTCGGCAAAAAATGTTTTTCACAAATACATTTAAATTTTAGATCATTATAATCTAAATCCAATAAAAGTTGATTTCCGGAATTTTTCTTCCAAATTTCACACCGTTCGGTGTCTTTAATTGGAAATTGGAACAATACAAAGCTGGTTTTGCCTTTTTTTAAAAAACATTTGTTATATAAACAAGTATTTGTAGGTAAATTATTCATTTTCGCTAACGAATTAAGTACAACAACCTACTTCAGCAATTGCTTTGTGCAAACTGAATTAAATTTAATCTAGTCGACCTTCACGATGCATGCGACCGGCGCGGCCGCCGCGCATTGCATAGAAAGTGGGGATGCTGATGACGACGCGTTTCTTACTGTCTCACTCTAACGGTCTCACTCTAATTTAGAATTTAAATCTCAAGATAAAATCGACGGTGGCGCCTCTAACAACGAGGATCGATTTTGGAGTTATTTTAAATACATTAGACCACGCCTCTTCCCCACTTCTTTACTCAATGCTTATATAGTGAATAGCCTTTGAACTTGGTTTTAGTTCATTAAAGCATTATTATTATTATTATTATTATAGTGAATGAAATCAGGGCCGTACCGAGGCACACTTTTTTGGGGGGGTGGAGACGATAAAAAAACCAACTTATTTTTTTATCGATACTTTAGTAGTAATAGTAAAAATTTTCAGTACTTTTATCATGTATGTAAAGTGCTGTAAAGTGTAGATAAAGAATGTCTTTACCTACCATTACCATGCTCTTTCGAAGTCGATGGGATTGATTCTCGTTCTCTATTTTTTTGATTTGCTGCCAATGTAAGTGGATTATCCTAACAGCAACAATTTTAATTTTAAACAAATTTCCACCCTGAATATTTTTCTCATGCATTTTTTTCTAGTCCTTGTTACACACAGATCCACATAATGAGCAATTTACTAGAACTCGGCCCGGTCTAGCTTTCTTTTCCATATTAAAAAAAAAATTAATTCCTATTTATTGACACTAGTTTTACTTAGCTTAGATAAGCTTCAACTAAATAATAATCTAGAAAAATAAGACGCCGAAAATTGCGTTGCGTCAAACGCCGCCAAAACCAAAGACAAAGCCGACTTTGTGCATGCCGCTTGTGTGAAATATAATGTCCTTTAATAAAAATAAGGTTAACCAATACAATTTTCTTGACGGTAACGATTATAGGAGGTTACAATAGATTAAAAATTATAATTTTGTAATATGTAGGTAAAGTTTAAAAATTATATTTCATTTTATTTATTGTGATGGGTTGCTTGGTAGTTGTCTGTGGTTGGTAGGGTAGGTATACCCAACCAACCGACCCAAATACTATAGATTTTGCCAACCGTGTTTGGATTTGGAACCAACTGCCAAGACTTTGGGGGGGGTGACTCCCCCCCCCTACACCCCCCTTAGGCCCGGCCCTGAATGAAATAATGCGACTTTTTATTATTTCAATATTTTTCTCCTTTTAAAGCTGCTGTATAAACTTTAAAGATGAAAATAACAAAACCAAACTACCAGGCATTTGAACATTAAGGTAGGGGCTAATTATCCTGTAAATTTCATAATTCTATTTAAAAGTCAACATCCTCATATAATGGCCTAATAATGCGATTTCCTTGAATTTTAAAATTTCAAGCAATTTTTTTTTGGAAACCGTACGCCAAACGGGTCAATTGTAAGTTTTATTTTGTCTTTGGTATGTAAACTTAATATATAAACAAAATTAGCTGTTTATATTAAACAGCCGAGACATGGGACGCATTTAAAAAACACGAACAATTAGTAAAATACACGTTTTTTCAGCACAGTGTAATTATTTAGAAATATTAATTAAGTGAACTTATATATTTTTTTATAAAAACTACCATTTTTTAGCTTTAAAATGATATCTTAAAATTTAAAATATCTTTAATAGAAAAAAAATTACAGCTTAAATTATTAAAGCATAAAAATTATGTTTTTAAAAAGTTTTAATTCGAATAGGCCGGATTTGACACATGCGAAAAAATAAATAAGGGTGGATTTTGTCCTTTGGGACCCTAATGAACATTTCTATAAAAATTGAGCAAAATCCAAGATGATCGAGCAACGAGTTTCGGCGTTTTCATATGGATTGGACTCGATATAAAAATACGATTTTTTTTCAGGATTGAAAAAAAGCATGAAAACAAACCTAAAAAAACTTTTTTTGTTTTTTTTTTCATAACCTCTTCGCTGTTTATAATATACTTAAGCCCCTATTACAGTCTGCAATTCTACGTGCAATAATCTTGCACGTGCACGAAGGCATGCGCATAGCGACGTTTCGTGCCGTTTCAAATTATCGGTCCTGCTCGATTTTTATTGGCAGTTTGGTTGGTATCATGCAAGTTGAAATTGGAATTGCCAAGAGTTTTATAGTCAGCAATAAAACTTGCATGCAAGAAAGATTGCTGCAAGTAATTGCAGACTGTAATACGGGCTTTATAAATAACATCAAATTGTCAGTTTTAAGTTGAAACTTTTAACATAAGAAAATCATATATTGATTACTGTAATTAAAATTATATTGCATAATTAATTGAATGTTGCAACGAGTACTACAATGTATTGTCCCTTTTAATTAAATTTAAATTATCTATTCGTTTTTTATTAAATTATTTAAAAATTTGAAATACTTACATAAATGCGCGAATTTTTGGCTAAAATATTCCAAAATTCTAATTTTTTGCTTAACTGGATTAGTAAAACAAATTAAGTTTCCAATCGCAAAAAAAAACATAAATTGTGAAAATAAACATTAAGAAAAAACCGAAAAAAAGGTTTTTTCACATTAATTTCAAAAGTATTCTGTAAAAATTTTAATACACAAAAACTGTTTTACTCACTTCTCATTGGTGTGGTATGTGAAGCTCTGGCAGAACAAATTAATCTTGAAACTCCCTCCACTGTCTGACTTCTTGGCTCAGTGTCTTTTTCCTTTTCCTTCTTTTTACCCAATCTCATAACTAAAAAAAGTATGGATGTTATTAACAAGATATTTTTGTCCCATAAAGCAGAAACTTACTTTTCTGCTTCTTCTCCTTATTAGCGAAGTTAATGTTAATACTCAAGCCGCTGGTGGATGTGGGGGTGGCGTGGATCCCCCTAAAAAGTGCTTTTAACGACGTTTTCCCGTCCTGCTTGGTTTTGTCAGTCTTGTTTGCAGACGAACCTATAGAAGTGTTGCAAATGTAAAAATATTTCCTAAGAATTTTTTTAAATTATTGAACAAAATATCGAGCAGCTGGCACACCCTGAAATAATGGAGACAGAAATTGGCCACAGATATCTTGTTATCTGACGTCCTACAACGCTTCACGAACTTAAATATGAAATTTGACGTGTTATTTGCTAACTGGGGCATTCGAAAAAGGTGAAAAGTCATGGAGACATTTTTCGATATTTTGCTCCATAATTTCCCAAAACGATGGAGATATGGTAGGAAAAATTGATTGGTATAAAGACATGATAATGTTGATGGGGAAATTTTACAACACTAACCTAAAGGTGTGGCCTCCTCTTTGAACCTGGGCAGCTGCCAGTAGTCGAGCTGCAGCTCGAGCGGTTCCCACGGAGATTCGCGCGCTTGCACATTGGGAGAGGAAGGTGGCGTCAGGGAGGGCGCAGGGGGGGACGAACACGTGTCCTCCATGTCCATCGACATAGATTGACAGTGCTCGATCGGCCCGATTCGAACTTCCTGTGAAACACATGGGGAGAATAGATTTTTTGTATATCACACAACTCAAAAAATATCCACATCCTCTCTCTAGAGAACAGATTTTTGAGCTTTTAAAGAAACAGAAAATATTTTCTGTATATTGAAATGGAAGACTATATTTGGGCTTTAATAAGAGAAAGAACGTAACAGAAAGAATAAAAGGGGAAATTTTAAACATTTTCACAATATTTTGTAAGCTAATATAATTATATATTATAATATTTAAAGTTTATTAAAACAAAATACAAATATATTTCTTTTGGTTTATCAAGAGATCAAAATTAAAATCACATATTTTCTTGAATTAAAACAAAACGTTCTTCTACCTAAGCAATTTTATTAAATAGTTTTTTGGGAAAAAACAATTTTTTTTGTAAAATATATTCATTTTAATAAAAGTAGAAATTAACCATTTAAAAGTATTTTAATTTAAAAAAATATCTATTACATTACATTAAACTAAACATTGAATTGAATTTAAATGATTTAAGAAAATAAACGTTAAATATACTGTTAGTTGGGTCCTTTATGTTCATTGAAAATATCCACTCACAAAATAATAATAACAATTATAAAAATTATAATTTTATAAATCAATGTGTCAAATAAAACGATAGTTATGTTAATACGGCACCGAATATGTTTTTTTTTGCCGCCGGTAGAATATTCTTACTAAATTAAAATAATAGAAAATATTAATTACAATCATAATATTACATGATTATAATCAGAGTCGGAAATTCACTCTTTCTCGATATCAGTGTACGGATTCATCGGTAAAAACTTTTCAAAAAATTTAATTTTGCATTTTGTTCGTTTTAAACTTTGAATAAAATAAAAAAATGCAAAAGTCAATTTTTCTGAAAATTTTACAATTCTTCCGTGTTTTTTTTCAGGAAAAAACTGTTTTTTCCTGGAAATTTTAAAACCCTAGAAAATAACTGAGTATTAAATCATGTACTCACGTTAATGAAGGGAATAAACAGCTGACTATTTTCGTCATGACACGTCAACATGGCCTCTCCAAGCGTGAGCTGAGCAATTGGAGCAGAAGTGCTCACTGATAAATACCGCCCGATTCTAGCTGCGAGATCGTCTGGTTTCGGGTCCTGTTCGCTCGGAAACAGCGATGCGTAACCTTAATAAAAATAATAATAATTATTACCTAATAATAATTATTACTTAATAATTAATTACCTTGATCAAGTGAGGCCAGATGTCGCGCCAAAGTGCAATTTCCAGTCGGTACGACATAGAGGCGCGTGTACGACAACCATTCGGACGTTTTATTGGTTAGATTTTCGACGTATGGGCGCACCGACCACCCGACAAGATTATCGGTTCCTATAAGGAGGATTTTTACGTAAGTGCCTGGTTTTGCGCTGTTACAGCTGAAATAAATAGTTGTCTGTATTTACCGATGTAAAGTTGATTCACCTAGTTTGATTGGAAAAATCCTAGTTCTCGGTGATTTTTCTAGTTAATTTCAATACTTATTTTCATTTTTGGAAAAAAATATTGTTGCAAAGAAAACTTAAATTTCATGCCCACTTTTTCTTCATAACCACATACAAACTTGACTTACTATTTGTTTATTTTGTTGAAAAGTGCGGTGAATACCGCTTTGACTTCGACGGCGGACGTCGGTAGAAATACTTTGTGGTGTGGGGCCAGTCTTGTTGATAGCGGTCCGGTTAAAATTTCCGGTCCGGAAAGAAGTGCTACGCATTCAGGAAGCATGGTCTCTTCGAGTGGCAATTGTTTTAATACGTGGTCCAAAAACATTTTACGGACCTTTAACAAATAAATGTTTTGATATTGCTAAATATTTTAGAATTAAAAAAAAATCGTTGTAAGAGAAAAAATTATAAAAATAAAGAAATGAAAACTTGTATTATACAAGTGCTAAATTAAGATTTATAAAGAGCTGAGAAAATCACAAAAAGAATGTTATTATTTATTAATTTATGTAAATATGTACCTAAAAATTACAAATTTAAACATAACAAAAAAGGTATAAAAAATATAAAGTGAAATATTTAAAAAATTATAAAAAATTGCAAAATAGTATATATACAATATATTGTCCACGAGTTACATATATTATTTTGTTCCACAATCAAATAAACGTAAATCATTATACTTAACAAATTGCATTTTTAAATATGGTAAAAATTAAATAAAAATTTAAAAAACACACTTGTGTGAAAACCCGATAGCTATTACCGTATTGTAGTGTGACTTGAACTTACTGGTATTGTTGACAGTTTAGAGTTTTTACTTTTAGGTTACGTTTTTTACATTGTTATTTTATGCTTTTAGACAATTGTTGATTTACGAGGGTTGCATTTTCATATTAATACTAGTTCAAAAGTCAAATTACGACATTTATACTGTGGAGAGTATTAAAACGCTCGACTGACGAATACAACTCTATACCGTGGCGAGGGTTTAGAAAACTGTATTCAAACGTGGTGTCATCCAATACACTTCTATATTTTTCTGTTTGCTGTGTATGCTATACAGCCATTCCACGCTACTCGGGAATTTTTGTAGCGTCCGTTACAATCAAAAATTGTGAGTAAAACTACCTTAATTATTATGCTTATAAGTTTAAGCCCAATTATTACAAGCATAATAAACATGTGTGCAATATTAACTATTGTAACAGTATTTAATTTAATTACGGTAGCTTTTACTCACAATTTTTTATTGTAACGGACGCTACAAAAATTCCCGAGTAGCGTGGAATGGCTGTATACAAGTAAGTAATGGGGGTTTTAAAAAAATATTTTTGACTTAAGGATTAGTTCCTATGTTGTAAGAACTGGCCAAATATCTCGTCAGCGTGTTTTTGTTTCAAAGGTGCTATAGTTGTCGCGGCGAATGTTTCGAATTCTGAACCAAGCACAGACATTACAATTATTGTTGTTTCTTTTACGCATATAATATATATAACCGTATGTCGAGAAATCGGTTTTTGACATTCGACATTGATGACGCAATTTGAAACATTCGCTGCGACGACTATACACAAACAGGTACCGACAGACAGCCTGTTTCGGTCTTATTAGTGCCGGATAGCCGTGGTGTGTGGGCACAGCCAAAACACGCTGCCAAGCTCCTTATATAGGCATCAATTATGGCGAAAGCGGTGAGAGATAATCAGACACCGTCTACCGTCCAATCTAACGTAACCTGCTATGGGTGTTGCAGAACAGCTGCCTACACGTAATAGCGGGATCATACTCCAAAAGACATGGCTATCCAAAAACCGTGACTATGGGTTTATACAGTCTTAAAAAATGGTTTCTACTTAAGGAGTAGTACCCATGTTGTAACAACTGACCAAATATCTCGTCACAGTGTTTGTTTCGAGCGTGCTACACTACTATGGGTGTAGCAGAACTGTGCTGTCAATTGAAACCAATTGAAGTCTTAGTTAAATAATTTTCAAAATATTTTACAATTCATACAAATCGAACGTCGATTAAAACCGATAAAATCTTAGTTCAATAATTTCAAAATTATTTTCCAATTCAGTCCCATGGAAATTAGGCCTTAAACTATGAGGAAATAAAACGCCGATTAAAACTGATTGAAATCTTTGTTCAATAATTTAATGGAAACTTAATGTTAATGTTAAGTTAATTTTAATGTGTGCTGCATAAATCCAACATAACTATTACTTACTTACTACACTCACAGGCAAAATAATCGATCCACACTAATTTTCGATGAATTTCAATCGCAAATAACTTTTTTATTTAATGTCGGATTTAAACGAATTTAAAAGAATATTGTAGATAAATTAATGGAGAAATTAAAAATTTTAAAATATTACTATAAAATAGACGTACATTTTTAATATACAGGTTTAAACAAAATTATGTTTTTACCATAAGTTTAAGACACTCTGTAGAGTGGCAAAACGGAATAATGTTCTAAATTTAGTTTTAATTATTAGGTCACATTTATTTTTAACATTTTTGGTTTTGGTTCACCCCGATATCTTTATTTTTGTGGAAAATATGGATTTAAACTTACTTATAAAAATGGATATTCTGATGTTGCCAGAGCCATTGCTTTAATCCTGGATTCAGCTCGACAGCAGAAAGGACTTGGGGGGGCAATAACAGCGGATAGATAAGTATATGTATATTCGTCAGGTTTTAGACTTTTGCTCTAATTTTTTCCTATTTGAACCTTATCAATTCTTATCAATAAGGAAAAATTCTTATCAACAAGAAATTTCTTTTAGCGACGCGTTGACGCGCATGACTACCCTTATAATGTTTTTCTTTAGCCGTTAATTCGTATGCGATTTTTTATTTTGAAAAAGCAGTGGTTACCCCTCGTGTTAACGCTCGACCGCATGATGCGAAAGTCGTTAGATGAGGTGGAAATCCCAAAAATGAATTGTCCTCCCCGCAGCCACGACTTAAATCCGATCGAACATGTGTGAGATACATTGGGCAAAAAAGTACGGTCGCGGGTAGCAGGTCCAGACAATTTACAGAAGCTTAGTGAAGTACTCATTGAAAAATGGCAGATAATTAATCAAGATCATTGTATACGGAACCTAATTGAAGGGATGCCTTGGCCTATGGAGCCTCCATAATGGAGGCTCTCATTCGAGCACGTGGAGGAAACACTCGTGACTGAGTTATTTGTTACTGTAACTGTTATTTTTTATTGTTATTGTTAATTTTTGAGTGTGTTTTTTAAATCGCAAATGCCATTTTTGTGCTTTGAGTTTTATAATGGTTTAATAGAGGATTAATTAAATTTTTTTAAATAAGTTTGTACTGTTTCTTTACAAAAATCGTATTTGTAGCAAAAATAAAACCGTCACTGTCATCCTTCATAGCAACCTTAGTTCTTTGTTCAGAAAAAATATAGGAAATTGCAATGTTTTGTTTTAAATCCATATTTCCCACAAATATATCGAGGTGTGCCAAAAACTAAAATGTTAAGAATAAACTAAACTTGATAATTTAGAACAATACACTGTTTCGCCACTCTACAGAGTGTGTTAAACTTATGCTACAATCTACATCTTTTTTTTAAACCTGTATATTATAAACGTACGTCTATTTTTTAGTAAGTTTTTAAAATGCTAAAAATTCTTCCTTAATTTATCTACAATATTCTTCAAAATTCGTTTAAATTAGACATCAAATAAAAAAGTTATTTGCGATTGAAATTAGTCTAAAATTTGTGTGGATCGATTATTTTGCCTGTGAGTGTATATACCTATACCTATATATCCCAGACAGCAATATGACGCCTTAATTAAGTCTGCATAAGCTCTATTTTATGATTTGGACGTCAAATACAACATGAGAAAGAAGTTTTTAAGAGGTTCTTAAGACTTCGAATGCGCCACCTATTGAACTAATCAAGACTTCTCAAAAAATAACTTTGAGGAACCCTTTTCTTTGACTTCGCAATTAAGCATTTTAAAGAGTCCTACGGTATAAACTTATAAAAAGACTTCTTTGGAATTTCCCGTTTTGGATATAGAAGTACTACCAGGGTTCTGATGAAAAAATTACATACTGGATCGTTGCTTATTTTGACATGTCAAGTTTAATTACCATAGAACAAACGAATTTGTTAAATTTATTTTATCAAAATCATATTAATAATTTGCTCGTATTCGCTTATTTTTGGAATTGCGATTACTTCGTCTCACTTTTGATTAAATTCATGCGTGCTCTTCACCGGCACCGATAGACGGCCTATTTCGCTCTTTTGGAGCTCGTCAGTATCGGGTAGCCGTTTACCTAGGTCTAAGACCGTTTGGTATGGAGCACGCTCTAAATTCTAATTCGCCGCTTCTTATATAAAACACAAGAAGTTACAGCAGAAAGTAATCGCATTAAAATGTCATAAATGTGACGTCTCCATGTTGACGTCTTAAAGAGTTAATAATATTATTTCAGTAAGAAGTAAGAAAAGAGAATACTGTAAGATATCATATAACTGAAGTCTTATTTAAGATACCCTTAGTAGCTTCTAATTTTGATTCCAATAAGAGGTCAGAAAAAAATATACTTTAATTAAGATGTAAAAAAATTGACTTCTCATTTATGAATTCATCAAGAACTCTTAATCTTGAGCTCCTAAAAATGATTTCTTTAAGATGTCATATTGTGACCTTGGTAAGATGTTTTTCAATAGACTTCGTACAGAAATCTTTCTGAATTGGATGCTTTCTGGGATATTATATATTTATACAATAAATACCGGGGGTCTCTTATAAAGTTCCTACATCAGGATGTATGTAGTTAAGGGTTAAAACCATGATCTTATATGTATAAGACCCTGGTTAAAACCATTTCATGGTTTTAAATGTTGTTAACACCATTAGCGGCTTAATAGAGTTTAATAAACTAATTTAACCGAAAGCAATATTGCATAAATGTCCCTGCAAACTATTAATCTTCCAATATTACTGCAATTACCACCTTTAAATATTGTTTTTTACGGAAATCGGGGTTTATAATCTATGACTAAAAATAATTTTGTTTTTCTACTCCTATTGCATATTACTGACATTTGGGTTTTTTTTCGTAAATAATGGTAACCAATATAACTGCCCTGCCTAATAACGTGAATAATGGAACTCAATATTCACGTTGTTGGGCATCAGTGATTGGCTGATTTCAATATTCACTGTTATTTAAACCAATCGGGTTTTAAATTGAAAAAAAGTAAGGTTAACAGATGTCAGATTTTTTATATATACGAGAGGCAACTACAATGATCTTTAAAATCAGGAGAAAGTGAGTTTATAATACATTTTGTTATTATGAAAATAACTTAATTGTAGTAAAAAAATCATAATATTACAGTCGAAATAATGCGCATTATTCACTCGGATGATTTACGTATCTCGCCTGACTGCTCGAGGCGCAAACCACATTCTTGTGAATAATAGCCTGCATCTCTCGTATAATAATATACTATTATATGTTATGGCAACCACCAGCACGCCGCTAGTGGCGTCACCTCTCGGTACTCTGATAAAGCTAGTCAACAGCGCGCTGTTTAATAACACCACTAGCGGCAATTGGAGTAAGCAATTTTATTTTTTTTTCAAGCGGCCATGCATCAACGGCAGACAAAAAACTTAAAAAAGCCTAGGGATAGCAGTAAATCCATAGGTGACTCAATAGACGTCAAATAATAAAATTAATTTAGCATTTCATACAAAGCAATATTGCTATCACGATGTATTAATTATATTAATTATAATCGCACGGAATATTTAGTGATTATTTATTAAATTTTAATTGAACGAAATAAAGAACAACTGGTATAATATTATGATGATAGACGAGTCGCCAATGTCGGAACTCCAAACTCTAAATGTCAGTACGTCAAAATTAATTCAAGCGCAGCATTTTGACAGAGCAGTGTTTATTTTTAGTTTCGTATATTTATCGGCATTGTAAGTAAGGGTTATAAGTTTTTTTTAGTTTTTATCAATAATTTCTAATGGTTTTAGCCAAAATTGTATCCCACATGAGTTATGAGTAAATAAAATAATTCTATTGCTTATCCTATTTATATTACGCCCTTGAAAAAAAAATAGTATGGTCGTTTTTTCGCGTAAATACTAAGTAATACTACGGTTAAATAAGTCATGACGTCACAGTTAATTCATATAACCATGGTTAGGTTTCTAACATTTGACATTTGTTTACTTGTTCATAACCTATAATTTTTGAAATGTGTTTTTACCTATTTATATTTAATTTCTATGCTTTTACCGGTGTAAATAAATTTCTTTGCCTCTTCTTATACCTAGTATATTCTTTTTCTATAGGTACTAGTTTTTTCAATACACGTTATCCAATTCTCCTACATGTTTAATACAAAATAAGGAAGAATATAAAACAAACCTGCATATAATTCCTCCACTTGTGGAGATTCCACAATATGGAGCACCCTATCATTTATTTTTACTGACAACACCCCGTTTACCATTTTAATACAAAGTTAAAATTCGGTTAAGAGCAATTGTACCTACTTAAAATATTTTAAATGTAAACAACTTTTTGACAGATCGAAACAGAGAAAAATATATATTAAAAAGAGAACTATTAACCACGTTGAATAACTAGCTCAGCGATATATATAGTAAATTTAAAAGTAAACTACGTACACGTCATCAATCAGCTGATCGGGCACGGTTGTCAATGTGATGCTAAAATCCTTGCATCAAGGGAAAGTGGTAGTGCAACTACAGGGCGATAGATGGCGTTTACATGAATAATATCAAAATGTCAAAAGTCTGGGTTTTTATAACCTATATGATGCACCGCCAAAAGTATGTTTTTAGCCATTTTTAAAGACATTTTCTGATATAAAACCCAAACATTTTGCCATCTAAAGTCAGTCTCTGGTATATATATTATTATTTCATGTATCCAACATATATTTTGTTAAATATTCTAATATATAATTAATAATAATCCTATTTACCTCTCTAACAGCTGTTAAAGGTAACAAAGGTCCATTATTATCCCGTTCTGCCTCAAAATAGCGTATTAAGGATGACACCAACTCTTGACTCCGACTATTTAAATGCTTCGGCATTTTAAATATAGGAAACACAAAACAACGATATATAACAAACACAAAAACGGCAATGAAAACTTAAACGATATAAAATAACACAAACAACAAACAAAATAAACGAAATAATACACGAATTAAACGAAATATTCAAAAACACAACTGACAGCTTCGAAATTCTAAAACGTCAAATTCTTTTTTATGTGTCATTTAAATATGAAAAATTTGAATGTAAACATGACAACATCACAATTGTTGCCAACTTAATTTGGTTAAAATGCATTCAAATATTCAATTACAGACTTACTATAGTAAATTTAAAAGTAAACTACGTACACGTCATCAATAAAACAAAAATTTTACGCATTGGTACCAACACTAAATGACTAAATCGAAGTTTGTAATTGAATATTTGAATGCATTTTAAACATCTTTAGTTGGCAACAATTAAGATGTTGTCATATTTACATTCAAATATTTCATACACGGTCTTATATACAGGTCTTGCAACTTTAAGCTTCGAGGTGGCTTCCTTAACGTGCCAAGCCGCTAGGTGGCGCTAAGATCGAAGGGGTAAAGTCAATTAAACTACTACTTAGTTAAATGTGGAACTACTGCATAACCATAGCCTAACTTTTTAAATTCTTTTTCTATGTTTTGTTTACATTTTCAAAAATTTAATATTTGTGAGTTTGTTTCGGATAATTTACGTTAACAAAATAGGACAACAAAGTCTATACTCTATGCACAAAGTCCTCGGCCGTCACATGCCCAGACCAAACATGTTAATGTATAAAATACATACGTATATCATATATATGTTACATGGATAGTTTATTAAGTGGCTGGGTAGTTTATAAACTAGCCAAACTGTTAGCTATTTTAATTGAAAAGGTATTTTTAACTAAATTAGCGGCTAGTTTGTAAACCAACCAAGGGTCTTGGCTAATTTACTTGAAATTATTTAGGAATAGCTGGATAATTTGTAAACTATCCAATTCAATTTGGCTAATATGAAAACCAAAATTTCTAGTAACACAACAAACTAACCAACCAATATTCTGGCTAATTTATTAATAACCGATATTTTTATTGTCTTGGCGGGGATGGGTTGATTGTTTATTTAAAATAATATATATTTCACCAACACGATGTGCTTAATTATATAATAATCATACAAAATGTGAAGGTGTCAATAATATGTTTTTTATTGCACATTGCCATGTTTTTAACCGCTTCTTATTTGTTAGCACTTTAAACATGGACCGCTTAATTTTAATGCCGGAACGATAGCTTTGCTGGTTACATTTTGGCACAACACAGGACTTCATGTCTATTAAAAAGCACAAATACAAATGTATAACAAGAACAAATATAACAAGAAAAAAAAGAACAATATAATATAACAATAACGAATATCACAATAACAATAAGTAAAAACTCCCTGTAACAAAATACTTCTTCTTCTTCTTCTTCGATCTGAAAAAACGTCTCCGTTTCTTCAAGGGGGATGGCCTTTAGCTTATTTAAAAACTATTTGGCCAGCTCATTATATCTTGAATATACATTATAACAGTGATGCCACCCCTATTACTTTAGTAATAGATCTATTACTTTCAGCGAAAATTTATTACCCTATTACGAAACGATGTTAATCTATTACTTTTTTCTTTCCTAGTGGGAATTTTTTTTTTAAATATTTTATTGTGGTCCTGCCATAAAATGGCATATTTCACTATCTGAACGAGTTCGGAAATTTTGAAACAAAAATTTCTGAACGCACTCACAAAGTGTTCTTTTGGTGCTGCCACCTGTTATAAGATGAGTGCACTCTTGCGTGCATTGTTGCCACTGGCAACTTGCCAGAGCCCACAACAAATTTTTGTCGCAGCGCATCAAAACTACTGTTGAATGAAATTATTTAAATTTATTATTTAAATATAATGAGTTACCTAATACAAAATTTTTAATTTTTATCATTTACACATATATACCTATTGTAATAGGAGTTATAGGTATATGATTATTATTAAATATAAACTTAATGTTTATCCAAAATTTAAGATTTTGTTAATATTGGGTAGTTTTATTCCCTTGAGCAATTTGATTTACATGAAATTGTACATTTTGATTTTATATTTTATCGAAGAAAAAGGATAATTATTTATTCTATGGAAAATTATCGTACGTCTGGCAACACTGCTTTAGTGTTTGACATTTGTCACAAATGATTTGTGTTTATTTATAAAGTTTTTACTATAAAATCGCATAACTTATTCAAATTGAATAATTCAATTTTATAGCTATGGATAGGTAAGTGTGTAAGGTGAAGGAAAACGGTTCCTATATAAAAGTACTTGTTAACAGATATTTAATACGAAAAACTGAGCCAACTATCGAACCTGACTCCTTGACCCATGATTCCAGTACCAGTTCTGGAGAAATAAATAAGGTTGATGACACCAAGGGTGAAAAAAGCACTGAAAGTAGTAGCAACAAAAGTGTAAATAAAACACCGCCAAGAAAAAAAGTAAAAAAATCATACAAACAAAAGTTTAATGCGGAGTGGTTAAAAAAATTTCAATGGGTTTCTAAAAATGACAACAAAGCTTACTGTGTGACATGTAAGAAATACATAACTGGTGGAGTAACCCACTTACAAAGACATGAGGAGAGCAATGGTAATAAAAAAATGCAATCTTGGTAATTATAACAATTATATAATTATATATTTTTTTTATTTTTTAAGGGCATATTAAAAAAAACAATTCAATGAAAACAACAGTAAACATTGAAACTATGCTTGAAAACGATCAAAGGAAACGTTTAAAAGATCAGACAAAGAGAGCTGAATTAAAATTGTGTGCTTTTTTAGTCGAGCATAATTTAGCAATTAAACTGATGGACCACTTAACACCCCTTTTAAAGAACATATTTCCAGACTCTGAAATCGCAAAAAACATCACAGGTGGCAGAACTAAAGCAAAAGGTGTAATTTTAAATATCTTAAGAGAAATAAGCCATGCTGAAATAATTCAAGACATGAAAAAATATCCATTTTCTCTTATAATAGATGAGACCACAGATATTTCTACCAAAAAATCATTGGCTGTGGTTGTAAGATACTGTAAGAATGGAGTTGTACATGATAAATTTTTAACATTAATTGAAGTTCAATCTTGCACTGCATCAGATTTATTTGCAGCAATTAAGAAAGAATTAGATGACAACCAAGTGCCTTATAAAAATATAATTGGGTTTGCTGCCGATCATGCCTCTGTCATGATGGGGCAATATAATGGTGTTAGAGCCAAGTTAATGGAGCTAAATAAAAATATATTTGTGCTAGGTTGTGTTTGCCACAGTTTTCATTCTTGTGCCTCCAAGGCTAGTGAAAATTTGCCAAATCAAATTGAGGAATTTGTTAAGGATATAAACAATTACTTTTCCAATAGTTCAAAACGAATTCACTCATTTGAAGAATTCCAAGATTTTGCGGCGGTAAGCCGGCACAAAATGATTAAATTGGTCTGTACACGTTGGTTATCATTGGAGGTAAAATTAAATTGAATTAGTTTTATTTGTTAACTTTTAATCAAACTTTCAGAGTGCAATAAACAGAATACTGGAGCAGTGGCAAGCTTTAAAATTATTTTTTACTGCTGAATCAATGAATGGTAGCAGCACACTAAAAGCTCAATTAATTTTGGAAGGACTAAATGATCCCAAATATAAAATATATCTACTTTTCCTTTCTTACGTATTAAAATTCATAAATGAAATGAATATTGAATTTCAAAGTGAAAAACCAAAGTTATATTATTTACTTTCAAGAATGAAGGAACTGTATAAGATTCTTCTTAAATCTTTTATTAAAAAATCTGTGATAGATAAAGCAGTTTCAATTGAAAAGGTAAATGTTTCAAATCCAATAAATTACATTCCACTTGAAGAAATTTATTTTGGTGCCAAAGCTGCCAATGTAATAGCAACCTCCAACATTCATAAAAATGATTTACACAATATAAGGCTCAACATTTTGCGATACTACATAGATTTATGTACTGAAATTACCAATCGCTTTCCTTTTGGAAACCCTGTGCTTAATTTTGTAACAAATTTTAATCCAGTTACAATTAAAGAAGGAAACCCAGCAAATTCAATTAGCCAGGCAGAGATTTATTTCCCTACATTGGTATCTGATATTGAACAGCTTGATTATGAATGGCGCATGCTAGTAGAAATAGAATCATTGAAATCATATGATAATGAAAATTTTTGGTCCAAAGTTTGCAATTTAAAAAACAATTTAAATCAAATTATGTTTCCACATATGAATATATTAATAAATGGGATTCTTTCATTGCCTCATTCCTCTGCTACAGCAGAAAGAATATTTTCCCAATTAACACTAATTAAGACAAAAACCAGAAATCGTTTGTTTATTATCACTTGTGATGCATTATTAAGCAGCAAGGAAATATTAAAGGGTACATCTTGTTATAAATGGAATCCTGATGATAAATATTTAACCAAAAAGTGGAAGAAGAATAGCCAAGAGAATGAAGACTTGGAAGCAGCATTGGAAGATGATGTTGTTTTTTATTTACCTGCAGCATAATCAATTTTTAAAAAATTTAATAAAATAAACGTTAAGTTCCTGGTTGGAAACCAAAGCTATATTAGGTAGTAGGTATTGTTTGTATTATAAGATATAAGAAATAATATTTATTTTTAAAGTTTATTTTCAATTTGTTATGTTATAAAAATTTATTTTTATTTAAAATAAATTTGTTTTATTTGATGACTACCTACCTACAATAATATATATATATATATATATATATATATATATATATATATATGAGCAGTAAAACGTCAAAATAGAGTCTATTATGTCAAATACCAAATTTATAAATATATATATATATATGTATTTATTCTAATGACAACGGTAAAACGTCAAAGAATCAAAAATTTTTGAATCAAAATAGTCTATTACCTTAAATCCCAAATCTATTACATTTTGACGCATGCGTCTATTACGAAAAAAAAGTTGGAGGTGGCAACACTGCATTATAATCAAGGGACCCAATTAAGAGTGTCTGAGATTTCTCATCCCTTGATTTTTGGACTTTTGTAGATTTGTTTGTAGCTTGTTCTTCTAAATGTCTTATGTGTGGTAAACTTTTTGTTTGAGTAGAGTATTTTTGTTTGTTTTAAATTAAAGTTAGTAGGTATAGGACAAAACACAACAAAGGTTAAAAACTTTTCACGCTTGGGGGCAGCGGCCAAGCGACTTGGACAACCCCAAAGATGCTACCTCGGAAGGGGATCCCAGGATATGAGTTATGTGTGGATCTAAAAAAATATATGATTAAATTTTGATTTTGTTTGTGTCAAAGTAGTTAAGTATAATTTTTAAGTTCTTTTTGTTTGAATTTTTCAATATTGTAGGTATGCTGGCAGGGAGGATAATGTCATTTTTTGCCAGTTCAAAGTAAATGTCTGTTCCAGGTATTTTGTTTATGGGACATTCCAGTAATATATGGGATAAGTTTTCTTCCTCTCCGCATTCACAGATAGGGTTATCCTCTATTCCTATTCTATGAAGATGAGTTTTAAATAATCCATGTCCAGACCTTAAACGTATGATTGTTGTTAGATGTCTTCTGTTTTTTACCTTATTTGTATGAAACCATGGTTTTATTGGAAAGTTTTCTTCAATTTGATTATACCATTTTCCTTTGTATGTTGATATTTTTTTCCATTTTTCATTCCATTCCTTTATAATTTGTTTCTTTAAGTTGGGCATCATTTCATACATGTCGGGTTGGCATTCCAGGGGGACATTAAGGTTGATTCCAATTTTAGCCAGCTGATCTGCTTTTTCATTTCCCTTGATATCATTGTGGCCTGGTATCCATCCCAGTTTGAATTCAAATCCATTTTCATTTGCTGTAGTTATTAGTTTCTTAGTTGCCAGAGCTAAATAGTTGTCTTTTGCATTGTAGTTAGTATTTGTTAATATTTGCAGTGCACTGAGAGAATCAGATAGAATTAGATTTTTTTTACTATTTTTGGAGAGCGCAAGCTCGGACCCCTTACATATTGCTGCTATTTCAGCGGTGCAAATCTGTAGGTTATTTGGTAATCTTGCCGCAAAATGAATTTTTAAGTCGGGGCTGTATACTCCGATACCCGCTTTTATGTCTATCTTAGATGCATCTGTGTAAATAATATTGAATTTTCTTTGTTTGAAAGTTTCGATAATTGGCATGATGTTTATATTGTGGTTGGGATTGTTTTTTTTAAGTAACAAAATACACAAGCTTGTTTATAAAAATGTAGGTTATGTTTCTTCACAGAACATAAGTAGGTAGTTCATTTGACGTTTATCCCATAGACTTTAAGGACTTAGAGCCGGTTTTACAATCGTTAGATTAAGTTAGCTTATTTGGCGGATAACTTTCATAGAAACCTTCTATCTAAGAAAATTATCCACCAGAGAGCTTATCTAACGATTGTAAAACCCAAAGATAAAGAAGGTAAAAACGACCTTTAAACATCTATGGTTCACCCTCAACTCGATGCGCCATCTGGTGGGTGTCTCATTAGAGAGGTCACTTTTCCTATTGAAATTGGGCGAAGTTGCAAGACCGTGATTTCATATTTAAATGACACATAAAAAAGAATTTGACGTTTCAGAATTTCGAAGCTGTCAGTTGTGTTTTTGAATATTTCGTTTAATTCGTGTATTATTTCGTTTATTTTGTTTGTTGTTTGTGTTATTTTATATCGTTTAAGTTTTCATTGCCGTTTTTGTGTTTGTTTTGTATATCGTTTTTTTGTGTTTCCTATATTTAAAATGCCGAAGCATTTAAATAGTCGGAGTCAAGAGTTGGTGTCATCCTTAATACGCTATTTTGAGGAAGAACGGGATAATAATGGACCTTTGTTACCTTTAACAGCTGTTAGAGAGGTAAATAGGATTATTATTAATTATATATTGGAATATTTAACAAAATATATGTTGGATACATAAAATAATAATATATATACCAGAGACTGACTTTAGATGGCAAAATTGTTGGGTTTTATATCAGAAAATGTCTTTAAAAATGGCTAAAAACATACTTTTGGCGGTGCATCATATAGGTTATAAAAACTCAGACTTTTGACATTTTGGTATTATTCATGTAAACGCCATCTATCGCCCTGTAGTTGCACTACCACTTTCCCTTGATGCAAGGATTTTAGCATCACATTGACAACCGTGCCCGATCAGCTGATTGATGACGTGTACGTAGTTTACTTTTAAATTTACTATAGTTTTATGGTCTGGTATTTGTGACGTCATAGTTAGGATTTTTGAACGCACTCTAAACGCAAAAATGCCTTAACTATTAACCAAGGTTAAGTTTAATAACCATAGTATTTCATGGTATTTACGCGAAAAAACGACTTATATGTTATTTGGAGTAGAAGCACTTTTTGTGTTTCGTACAGTTGCCTGCCTCAGCTACGCTTCGGCTGTCAATCTCTGTACTCACCACAAAAAGAGTCTCTTCTACTCCTTATGACATAATCTACTATTTTCAATATTTTACAGTTCGTTTCTTTAACGCTAAGTTCAAAAAGAATTATTATGTTTGAAATTCCAGGTTCCTTAAAAAATCAAGGAAAAATATCTTTTTTTTATAAAATTCCAGGTTAATTTCAGTACTGAATATTTTGTTTACAAATTCCAGGTTTTCCAGGACGCGTGGGAACCCTGGTAAAAGATTAACAATACGAAAACCGTAATGCTGTTTATAGATTCCCGTACGGTAATCTATAAACAGCACTACGGTTTTCGTATTGTTCATCTTTTACAGAAGAAAGGAGGGAAGAAAGGAAGGCAATTTATAAATTAGGCTTAACAGTTGCGAGTAGTTCTAATGAACTAAACCGCATATAGTGCGTTTTTTACAACCCCGTTCAGTGAGAATAAAAAAATTGACATTAAATTAAAATAGTATATTCTGTAACAAGTTTGGAATACAACATATTCCGCTCGAGGGAAGAGTTTGCCACACGAGCCGAAGGCGAGTTTGACGGTTTCACTAGAGCGGAATATGCAATTCCAAACGTGTTTCAGACTATACTTTTTCTCGTTTCCAAAAAATACCATAGAAAAATAATTTAATTGGAAGAAAGTGAGGTTGGATTGGTCTAAAATTTGTTAGATATTAAAAACAGAGATGTCGCCACGAGGGTTTATTCTGTCATCCGATGATAGAATATTTCATTCTGTAACACTTTACGGAATATTAGACCAGTGCAGAAGCCTTTAAAAATGGTAAAAAGAGAAAAAAAATAACAGTAGGATGAAACCCATTGAAAAAGGAGGGGAATATAATAAAAATTAAAGGAAAAATAAATTACGGGCGATCTGAGTTCGGGAAGTGGGAGGGGGGGTTTAAGGGTAAAAAATGGTTTATCTCGATTTCCGGCAAAACTACAAGTCCTATGGAAAAAAGTTAAATAACAAAGTTGTAGGTAATAAAAAGATCTACAACTTTTGTATTTACAATTTTTTCACATAACCTCAAAATTTATGTGAAAAATTCAAAAAACCAAGTTTTTGGTTTTTTATTTTTATCTTATTCAAAAAAAAATTTTTTTCCACGAAATTTGGTGAAAACTTACCTTTTTATGTCCCAAATACACTGTAATTTATTTGATTTGAAATATTTATTATTTCGCCTTATTTTGACTTAATATCAAAAAAGCACCCTAATTTTCAATCGAAAATTCTCGCGTCAAAATATCAGCTTTTTTCAAAAAGTCGGTGTGCTTTTTGTTCGATGAACTCTCTACTTTCTGATGGTGTAAAAAAAATATACATTACTATGGTAAATGTTCTCAGAAAATACAAAAAATATTATAATGAATAACGTAATCAGAATGAAGTATCTAAATTCAATAGTATGATTTACATGTATTTTTATATTTTATGAGATTTTCTGACATAAATGTTATTAGAATTTAATAAATAAACTTTTTAACTAAAAAAATTGCAACAATCCCATTTTTTTGATGAAATTGTACATAATGATTAAAATAAATTTTCGAATTCGAGTTTTTTTCGTTTTTCATTATAATATTTTTTGCATTTTCTGAGAACATTTACCATAGTAATGTATATTTTTTTTACACCATCAGAAAGTAGAGATTTCAACGAACAAAAAGCACACCGACTTTTTGAAAAAAGCTAATATTTTGACGCGAGAATTTTCGATTGAAAATTAGGGTGCTTTTTTGATATTAAGTCAAAATAAGGCGAAATAATAAATATTTCAAATCAAATAAATTACAGTGTATTTGGGACATAAAAAGGTAAGTTTTCACCAAATTTCGTGGAAAAAAATTTTTGTTTGAAAAAGATAAAAATAAAAAACCAAAAACTTGGTTTTTTGAATTTTTCACATAAATTTTGAGGTTATGTAAAAAAATTGTAATTACAAAAGTTGTAGATCCTTTTATTACCTACAACTTTGCCATTTAACTTTTTTCCATAGGACTTGTAGTTTTGCCGGAAATCGAGATAAACCATTTTTTACCCTTAAACCCCCCCCCCTCCCACTTCCCGAAGTCAGATCGCCCGTAATTTATTTTTCCTTTCATTTTTATTATATTCTTCTCCTTTTCCAATGGGTTTCATCCTACTGTTATTTTTTTTTGGTTTCAAAAATTATCGACCCTGGTCTATATATGTCATTCCATAGATAAAAGTGATATTAGAAAAGTCAAATTCCGTAATAGGAGTAGAAAAATATGTTTTATTTGTTATTTTATTAATGAATATAATCAAAAATACCTTGTGATATTTTTAATTCGAATTATACACTTTTCCTATGATATTTTTAATTAGAATTATTAATTTCTGATATGATATTTCATTTAAAAATTTCTCCTATGACATTTTTAACTAGAATTACAAATATATATAGTATCATAGGAGATATTTGTAATTATATCTATCTATCATAATGATACTTTTAATTGAGTCTGCGGATCGCTCAATAAAAACTATGAAATATAGATGACTTTTCGACCTAGTCAAGGTGTGCCTAAACGAAGTTTGTTACATAAAAATGCCAAAAACTGTTTGCAGTTTCTTGATCGGGACCCTTTGGTGACTTAAAAATGATATTTACCAAAATCCTAGCTGCTCCTCTTTTCAAATTTTTTTGATTATTTTTTTTGACAGTTCTCTGTATTGTTGGGACATTGTTGAGGCATTGTTGTTGAGGGAACCTACAGCGAATTACAGCGATAATTTTTTGAAAATTTTCTCTGGTAGTTGCTATATATAAAAAACAAATTAAATCTTAATTAAATGTTGTTTTATTCATTATGAAATTCTTATTTGTTAACTGTACATTTCGTCTCATGGTGCAATTCTATTGGCCGACATTTGGGACGGAAAAATAATCCCCCGAATACCACACGAGCTTCAAAATTATCTGGCATTTCCCTCAAGGTTCCCTGCAAACAAATAAAGTCGTCAAGTTTTTCAGGAAAAATCACTCGCGCTTCGCGCTCGTGATTTTTTAACCTGAAAAACTTGACTCCTTCATTTGTTTGCAACGAACCTATCGGGAAAAATACCCGATAATTTTGAAGCTCTTGTGGTATTATAAGTGAAAATTCCACACCTGTAATTTTTAACCAATCAAAACGTGTATTTTTGATAGATCACCATGGCAACGGTTGAATTTTAGTGGAAATTTTTTCCTCGTGGGTACCCAACAGCGAATTATACTGGAAATTTTTTGACGTTTATAATGACAGAATATTTGTTTGACAATCTGGTTTTTATTTGTTTACATGATAATTTTGATACATTTCCATTACAAAGTTTAGATGTTTTCTATATTCGTTGGACACCTCCTTTCTTCTTAATTGCGAAAATGCAGGACTTGAAATAAATTAAATGTCTATGTCTAATGAAATATATATAATATTTAGACACTATTCTATTCACCTTTTTTTCCATTTAGCACTTTGAGTTTTGAATAGTTAAGATGCAAATATTCGTGAACAATTCAAAACAAATTTTCTTTCTTCAAGTAGGAGCCACAATCCTCTAATAATGCGGGTAAATAAGTCATTGCACGATGATTGATCATTACAGCAGACAATTTCACATTTTTTTACGTCGTGCCGCTTGACAGCTTCAAAACTGAAATAACTTTTAGGTTGGGGTTGACTTAGTTGCCATGGTAACTAAATAATCAAGTCGAGGTCAAGTTAAATCAAAAAATAAATTTTAATTATTTAAACACAATTTTGTGTGGAATTTTCTTACCGAATACCACACGAGGTCAAATTAAATCCGGAAATTTTTTCTCCCTCATGAATATTTTTAGAAAATTATCCCTCGTCTTCGACTCGGGATAATTTTCAAAATATTCATGAGCTCGAAAAAATTTCCGGAAATAATTTGACCTCTAGTGGTATTACTAGTGAAAATTCATGATTTTTTTTAAATTTTTGTTTATTTCAAAGTCTACCTTTGACAGAGTACACATTTGTACACCGATTTTTATAAAATTAGAGTATATTATTGAGAATACTTTTTAATACTGTTCACATCATTTGATATATACAGGGTGAGCCAAAAATCGCTTATTTTTAATAAAGCAAAAGCGTAAATTCATGATTTTGGCATAACACGCAAAAAAGATTTATCCCCATTTTTTTAGATATTTCTACGTTTATCAGGTTACAAAATGGCATTCTTATTAACCTTTTATAAAAAAATAGATTTTTAATAAAATTAAATAAATAACGCTTAGAGAATATTTAAAATGTTGTTTAATTTAGGCTTTTTAGTAGTTTTCAATTTTGAACGAAAAACTGGTTAAAGTTTTTTGATTGGCACACTTTGGAGATTTAAAAACGATATATACCAAAATTCTGAATCAATTTTTCTTATAAAGACTTAATAAGAATCCCATTTTGTAGCCTGATAAACATAAAAATATATAAAAAAACATGGGTGGGTATATATCTTTTGCGTGTTATGCTAAAATCATGAAGTTACGCTTTTGCTTTATTAAAAGAAGCGATTTTTGGCTAACCCTGTGTATATTAAATGATGTGCACAGTATAAAAAAGTATTCTCCTAATCTCCTTAACAATATACTCCAATATTATAAAAATCGATGTACAAATGTGTACTCTGTCAAATGTAGACTTTAAGATAAACAAAAATTTAAAAAAAAATCATGAATTTTCAAAAAATTTCGAAAAGAGGAGCAGCTTTGGTAAATATCATTTTTAAGTCACCAAACACGGTGCGGTTGAACCAACTTTAAATGAGGGTGTCCGGTGACATTGGATTTTATTTTTTCATTTCATTCTAAAGACCTTCAAAATACATTTTTAAGAAAAATTTAAAACATCCTTAGAGCCGTTTTTTTTTAAATCGAATTTAAGGTTATTTTTTTAAAAAGCCGTTATTTTCGAATTAAATGATATTTGAAATACAAAAAAATGCTAATTAATAAGTTTTGATATATATGTTTTATACAAATTTATATTTTTGTACATTTGCTTTATATACATAAGCATAAATTAAATAGGTTTTTAAAATCTAGGAACTAAATATATTTTAGATTCCATGCTTTAAAAATAGTATAGTAGACGCGGCAAATGTTTGCATCTGACTAATTGCATGCTGACGATATCATAGATATGCAAGCAGTAATGTTGTACGCGACTTTTACATTCAATGTATCAGCAACTACACACACGCGTATGTCTGTAAACATTACTTTTTGCGACAACGGGCAATAAGTCATGTGATTTACGATTTATAAAACCAAACAATAAGTTTACTTACTATCATCAATAACATCATAATGTGTTTATCATTCTGTGCTAGTGTTGTGTAGTAAAATTGTTATTTACTATTGTTTTACAGCAATAGTTAAACAGTATAATTTGGTTGAGTGAATTTAAAAAACTTGCACAAAAAACTTCACCTGTTTGACATTGAACTAATAATTGTTTAAAAGGAGAAAAAAAAAAGTTAAAAAGTTCTTCCCCGGCCAGGATTTGAACTCGCCTGCTCGGGGTCTTCGAGAGCGCGTATTCGCACTGCGCTACTCGGCGATCTGATTTAATTCGCGTTAATTATCAACATGTCTATCTGCGCTACATGCAATGCTCCTGCAGCAAGAAAACCAACTGTTTATTGTGACGGGTTTTGCAAGCGCCTTTTTCATACTTCCTGCGTTGGAGTTACTTCTGATATCCAAAAATTGTTACCAACTTGTCCCGGGTTATCTTGGAAGTGCGATAAATGTTACAACGATGTTAACGACAGTGTTTATACTAATTTAGAATCAAAGATAGAAACCCTATTTGAAGATTTAAATTCTCTTTTTAATAATGCTAAAATCGATTTTAAACAAATAGCAGAAGAAAAGCTTAAGTCCTTGCAACCTACTTCATCACCTATGGCTGGAACCTATGCAGAAAAACTAAGAAAACAGTCTTCCATAATTATCAAACCCAACGATGAATCTCAGCTTAACTCTGTTACCAAAATGGATATTATGAAAAAAATTAACCCTCTGGTTAACAGCATCAAAATTAATTCAGTTAAAAATATAAAAAAAGGTGGCCTAATAGTGGGTTGTAATGATGTTGAAGAAGCAAATAAGTTTAAGGAATTAGCTGATAAGGAGTTAAAAGACTATAAAATTAAAGATGCCAATAAAATCCAACCTAGAGTCAGAATTGTCGGTCTTTCTGAAAAACTGAATGAGGAGGAAATAAAGCAGTATTTACTTTTGCAAAATAAGGAATTAATTTGCGATCAAGCTACAGTTAAGATTGTGGAAATAAAAGCCTTAAAAAATAAGGGTACGGTTTACCAAGCAGTACTGCAAACTGATATCATAACCTACCAAAAATTGCTGAAACATGGTTTTGTAGTTATTGGGCTGGACAGCTGTAAAGTGTACGATGCCATAACGGTACTACGTTGTTTTTCTTGCAATGGCTTTAATCACGACTCCAGCGTTTGTTCCAAGAAAGATGATCCTATATGTCCCCGATGTGCCGAAAATCATTCTGTTAAAGATTGCCAGTCCGAGTCTTTAAAATGCATAAACTGCTTAAATTTAAAAAATAAAATTGGAGTAGACATTTGTCATGCCGCCTGGGATCATGACAAATGTCAGGCTTTAAAAAATGTTTTAGGGAAATTAAAATATGACGTCTTTGGTTTGCAATAGCAATCAAATTCCATCCTCCATAATGCAAATAGAAATAAAAAAAAGCTTGACAGATTGTTAAAAATATATTACCAAAACGTACGTGGGTGTCGATCCAAAGTGGAAGAATTGCATGCGTCTGCCTTCGAAAGGGAATTCGATTTAGTCTGTTTAACGGAAACGTGGCTGTCGGAAGAAATAGCTAGTTCAGAACTGTTTCCTAATGATTATGGTGTTCTTAGGAGCGATCGTAATTTTGAAGCAGTTGGTGTATCTCGAGGTGGTGGAGTCTTATTGGCCTACAACTCAAACTTTATTGCTGAACGTATTAATCTTGATATATTACAATCTCGACATCCTTGTATTGACATTGTTGGAAGCAGTATTATTTTTAATTTTAAGAAAGTTTATGTTTTTGTATTGTATATTCATCCCAGAATTTCATATGTTGAGCTGGACTCATTTCTAAATCTCTTTCATGAAACCATTATTCTCGAAGACAACAAAATTATACTAGGCGACTTTAATATTCCGCATCTTAATAATGTTACGGTTAATGATAATAGCAGGAAGATAATGATGGATTTCTTAGAATTTTCAAACATGTCACAATTTAATAATATCGTTAATGTTAATAACAGACTTTTAGATCTTGTTATTGGTGACGTAAAATGTGAGGTAAGTAGAGAGTTTAACCCTATATTAATTGAGGATGTTTACCATCCTGCTTTAGTTGCGAACGTTATGTTAATAAAAGAGAATGTACCAAATTTTCCAAAAGTTTCCGATAACCTAAAATATAACTTTAAAAGAGCTAATTTTCATGGACTTTATATGGCTCTGCTTGGTGTTGACTGGGAATTTTTATACAATTTTAAAGATGTTAATTTAGCCTGCAATGAATTTTATAAAGTTATTTATAACATTTTAGATTCATTTGTCCCCAAATTTAAATTCAAAGTTAATTTATCAGCTAAATACCCAAATTGGTATACACCTGATATTATTAAATGTATTAAATTAAAAAATAAATACCACACAAATTTTAAAAAATTTAATAGTGAAAATGATCTTGTAATGTTTCAGAACCTGCGAAGATCTTTAAAATCGAATATTAGTGATGCGTACAAAAACTACATAAATAAGATCGAAACAAATATTTCAAATGACCCCAAAAACTTTGGGTCTTTCATTAATTCTAAAAAAGGTCAAACAAGGATTCCAGGCAAATTGTATGATGATACTGGTCAGTGCTTTAATTCTCCAGATACTATCGTCAATGCTTTTCAACATTATTTTCAAAGTGTTTACTTGCCGACAAATAATGTCAATAAAATTTATAATAACAAGGCTTCTATTGCTTCTAATATTTTAATAAACGAACTACATGAACATGATATTATTCAGGCA
Organism: Brassicogethes aeneus; assembly: GCA_921294245.1. NCBI lineage: Eukaryota > Metazoa > Arthropoda > Insecta > Coleoptera > Nitidulidae > Brassicogethes > Brassicogethes aeneus. Next base: position 56,198,031 of record OV121133.1, on the reverse strand, counting down.
ATCAAAAAACTTAAAAACAAAGATACATCGGGTGATGATCAGATTCCATCCTATTTAATCAAAGACTGCGTACAAATATTTTGCAAACCTCTATTATGTTTGTTTAATCTATCCTTAAAAACATCAACTTTTCCAGATATGTGGAAGGTAGCCCGATTGTGTCCAATATTTAAAAGTGGTGTTAACAATTTGATCAACAACTACCGACCTATAGCTATTTTATCGAATTTTTCAAAGGTTTTTGAAATTTCTTTATATATGCGTATTTACCCCTCAGTCAAAAACTCTATCTCTCTTTACCAACATGGTTTTATGGAAAACCGTTCTACGGTGTCTAATCTTACTTATTTTACTCAGTTTACCTCTGCAGTACTGGATAAACGTGGACAGGTAGATGCGATATATACAGATTTTTCAAAGGCCTTTGATCGGATATGCCATTCTATTATTGTTTCAAAGCTTGAATTATTTGGATTTTCGGAATCACTTCAGGATTTCTTTGCCTCCTATTTAAGTAATAGATACCAGTATGTTTCCTACAATGGTTTTAAGAGTTCTAAGTTTTTATCAACCTCGGGTGTACCACAAGGGTCCAATCTAGGTCCTCTTCTTTTCACAATCTTTATTAATGATATAGCTGATGACATTGTTTGTGAAAAGCTTTTATTTGCTGATGACTTCAAAATCTTTCAAGAAATACGCAGTGCTGATGACTGTAAGATTCTTCAAAAAGAATTATGCAAGATTGAAGACTGGTGTAAAAAAAATCAGCTGGGTCTCAATGCAAATAAGTGTAAAGTAATTACATACACTAAAAAAAAGAGTAAAACGAACTTTGATTACACCTTAAACCAAAATTTGCTTTCCGTGAAACTGCCATTAAAGACCTGGGAGTCTTATTTGACAACGAATTTAACTTTCTCGACCACATTAATAGCATAACATCATCTGCTAACAGAACTCTAGGCTTCATAATTAGAAACACCAAAAACTTTAAATGTGAAATGGCGTTTAAAACTTTATTTTATTCATTTGTACGATCCAAGCTGGAGTACGGTTTTCTAATTTGGAGTCCTATATACGCTACTCATATAAATAGTTTGGAGAAAATACAACGTAAGTTTTTAAAATTCTTGTCTTTTAAACAAAACCATGTGTATCCATCTCAAGGTTATGATCACTTGGCTCTTTTGAACGAATTTGGGTTCAGTTCCCTGCAACTGAGAAGAACTATATTAAGTGTTAAATTTTTGTATAATTTGGTACATAACAAAATAGACGCCCCTTTATTATTAAATCAAATAAATTTTTTAACACCACGTAACACTCGAACCAACCTCACATTTTATTGCCCAAACGCTAAATCAAATGTTATGCTTAAGTCACCGATTTATTTTATGTGCAATAATTTTAATAAATATTGCAATAATTGTGATATAAACTTTCAAAGTATTGGAGTTATAATAAATCACTTAAGTACACATTTTTTTAAGTGATTTTATTATATTTTTTGTATAATATTATTTTATAGTTATTAGGAATTTTTATTATTATTCTTTTTTTTTATGTAATTGTTCTGTAATTGGATGTTATATCTGTTGAACAATAAACGTTATTATTATTATTATTATTATTATTATTATAAGTCATATGAAATTATTCGTTGCATCTACTATACTTTTTTAAAGCAAAAACTTTTTCTTTAATAAAGAACAAACAAATAAACAAACGAAAAAACAAATGAATAGTGTCTTAGCAACTAAACATTTGTATTAACAACAAACAGTCAATTGTTTGTAATCTTTCAAACGAGGCTCTTTATTTTACTCTTCTTGTCTGTGCTTTTGTATTAAAATGTCGTTATCTAAAGATCATGCACTAACTCATTCTGAAAATCGTAAAAAATTGTGTTTAATATGTTTAAAGAAAAAGAGTAACTTAGTGCAAATAAATGGGAAGCTTTTAGAAAAAATATCAAGCGTTGCTTCTTATAGCAGTAATGATGATCGTTTACCGAGTGTGATTTGTACAGCATGTCGATTTAAAGTTTATGAACTAAATAAGTGCGAAAGTACTAAAGAATCTTTAAAATTACCGGATTATTCTAATTGGAAACATCCGAATAAATTAATTACAAGGTGGGCTGATGGAGAAGTATGTATTTGTGATCTATGTAAAATGGCTAGGAATCCAGGTAAATTTAATTTTGTGCCTTCATCTAAACCTAATCTGAGAAGTCAAAAAGTAATACGGTGCTCAAAGTGTTTAACCATAATTTCTCGTGGCATAAGTCATATATGTAACAGTTCTTCCAATTATAATAATGTTCAGGAGCATATAAATAAAACATTAAATCCTAGAGAAAAAGAGCAATTAATAAGTAAGTTAATGAAAGATATTCCATCGAATAAATATCAAAATTCCCCCAAAAATAACTTGGTATTATCTCAAAGAAATGGTAAGCCCATTAATATTATAGTAAATCCTAAAGGAGTGAAGAGAAATTTGGATCAACCAATTACTGCTGAAGCTGTGTCCGCAATGGGAACAAACTTATCCTTATCAAGTAGAACTATTGAGAGTATCACTTGCTACCAACAAACGACGTCTTTTCGAATCTAATTTAAAAGGACAGCTAAAGATTAAGAGACATTTGCTTGATGAATTTTTTGAAATTAAAACAACGCCACTGATGTCTTCTAAAAAAGGGAATGTTACAAAGTACTATGAAAATTTGATTGTTTGTAATAATTTAAATGGTTTAATAGAACGTATAAAAACATTAAGGCAATTGAACGATGAAGTACATATAAAAATCGGTATAGATGGTGGAGGTGGATTTTTAAAAGTTTGTTTACTACTACAACTGTGGACAGAAAGTGGTAATGAAAATCAAAAGAAAAAACGTCTTACTTATGATAAAGATTTTACACCTAGGAATATGAAAGATTCTGGAGTTAAGAAATTATTTTTAATAGGTCTTGCGGATAGTGCACAAGAAAATTTTGAAAATGTTGAGGTGCTATGGTCTTTTCTAAATATAAGAGATTTAAGAGATGTAACGATATCCACAGATTTAAAACTTGCAAATATTTTAGCCGGTTTGATGGGCCATGCAAGTTCTTTTCCTTGTACTTGGTGCAATGTAGAAAAAAGCAATCTCAACTTATGCGGAATATATAAAACTATCGGGGAGATTTTGAAAAACTACGAAGCTTGGATAATGTCTGGAAAAAAGAATTCTGATGCAAAACTATATAAAAATTGTGTTCACCCTCCAATTTGTTCTTCAGAGAATGACAAAGAAGATATAGAAATCATTCCTCCCCCTGAACTGCATCTAATGATAGGCGTAGTGAATCATCTATTTAAGAATATGTCAATTGAATTTGAAAAAGAAAGTCTAGATTGGGCCAAAAAGTGCAACGTTTCTCAAGACATTTATAATGGTAGCCCATCTTTTGCAGGAAATGCTTCTAAAACCCTTTTAGATAAAGTTGATATTTTGCGATCAAACCAACAAGTAGGCTGTTTAAAATACGTACAATGTTTTCAAGACTTTCGCGACGTCGTTAATTCTTGTTTTTCGCTTGAACTTGATCCTAAATTCAACGATTGTATTAAAAAGTTTCATAAAAGTTTCTTGGATTTAGAAATTAGTATTACTCCAAAGGTACATGCCATAATACATCACGTGCCATATTTTTGCAATAAGAAACAACAAGGGCTTGGATTTTATAGTGAACAATCAATGGAATCAGTACATGCAGATTTTAAGAAAACGTGGCAAAAGTTTAAAGTAAAAAAAAGTAATGAAAACTTTTCTATGAAATTATTACTGGCTGTGCAAGAGTACAATAGTCAGCATATTTAATTTTGTTAAATAATAATTTATTTATAATAGTTTTTCACTATTTTATGCTACCAAACTGTTCAAAGATAAACTTAATGTTAGTTGTAACTATTATAAAAATGTATTAAGACGAGATTCAAAACTAATTAATAAACATTTTTTTGTATTTCAAATATCATTTCATTAAAAAATAAACGGTTTTCAAAAATTACTTGAAAAATTAACTTAAAATTAATTTAAAAAAAAAACAGCGCTAAGGATGATTTAAATTTTTCTTGTAAATGTTTTTTAAAGGTCCTTAGAATGAAATGCAACAATAAAATCCAATGTCACCTGACCCCCACATTTAAAGTGGCTTCAACCGCACCGTGCAAAGGGTCCCGAACAAGAAACTGCAATCAGTTTTTGGCGGCATTTTTATGTGACTTCGTTCAGGCACACCGTGTAGTAGGGACAAAATTGGATTCCGGGTATAGAAATATACCTGTATATTTGGACAATATCGCAAGCTTTGACCTTTTAGCGAGGTATTTTGTGATTTGTACAAAATATTTAGTGGATGTTCCAAGAATGGAAAATGCACGTGTATATGGGTGGATAGCTTCGTGAAGCGCATGGACGTTAAATTTGTTGCTGGTTAAAATGGTACATTGAAACTTAGACCATTAAGGCTTTTTGCCACCAAGAAAGAAGAAGAAGAATATTTTTAATTCGAATTTAAAATATCTCAAGATATTTTTAATTCATTTGAAAATTTCTTTCATGATAATTCGAATTATAAATTTCTTTTATGAAATTGTTAATTCCAATTATTAATTTGTCCTATGATATTTTTAAAGCAATAAAATAAAGTTTTCATTCGAAATTTTTAAATAATTTAGAGATATGTGAAATTCAATGGAGAAATAAATAATTATAGAATAAAAAATCAAAAGGCGTGCCATACAATTCCATTTTTTGGTTAGATGAATTTTTAAAGTCACTTTAATCGACACAAATCGTTCTTCAACTTACTCAGGAGTAAAAAACCGACCAAAAGGTCGACAACCCCAGTATTTGAATTTAAAATTTAATTCCAAGTATGTGAACAATGTTTAAAATCATATTTATGTAAGTACAACAACCATCCTACCCTATAGTGCATAACATTTAAACTATGCATTTAATCCATAATTGCATTTTTAAATACGTTGTGGAAAATTAAATTTAAGTTAAAAGATAATAGCTATATAAACGTACCCAGATAGCACCATTCGTCCAATGGACGTCCGTTTAAGATCCATTTTAAGTACATTGGTTCACGGACTAAAAATGGATGTACTATGTACGTCCATATATTTACATCCTTTGTACGATTTTAATGGACGTCCATATAGTGTCCATTTTACGTCCATAATTATTATTACAGAAATGCAAGTTAAAACGTATTGTTGGCTGCATAAAAACAGTTATGATCAATCTCACTGACATTCAAGCAAGCGCGTGCTATAAAGGACTTAAGCTATCAATGAAATGTTAAACACTTGTAGTATTGCAAATGTAATGTCAAAAAAGCAGGTCCTGGATGCTGGAGGAATGGTTCAAACACCTTATAGACGTCCATCGGTGGACGACTTATGGATGTCCAAAGTTGTGACATCTGGACTCTAAACGGATGTCCATGGGACGTCCATAGAAAAAAAATGGACATCCTATGTACATACAGATGTCCACGAGCATACGTCCATTGGACGTCCATAGTATACCTTTATGCTCTCTGGGTAGTGTGGCTTGACAGATCAGTTTTGGTTTTTAGGTTAAGTTTTCTTACAATGTTTTTCTGTGGTTTCTTGGATTATTTGCCTTTAAAATTTAATTTCAAATATGTAACAATGTTTAAAATCATATGTTTGTATAGTATAAGTATGTTATTTAATAGTGGATAAATGTTATGTTCTGTGGGATAAATGAATAGTTGCATGTTTAAATACACTGTCGAAAATTAAATTAAAGTTTAAAAAACCCACATTTTTTGTAGAAATTCGATAGCTATAAACGTATTGTAGCTTGACTTGAGCTTAATGGTATTGTTGAATGATCAGTGTTTTGGTTTTAAGGTTAAGTTTTCTTGCATTGTTTTTGTATGGTTTTCTTGGTTTATTTGCCTTTAAAATTTAATTTCAAATATGTAAACAATGTTTATTTATATATAAGTATGTATCATGTGAATAAACAAAATACAACATACATGTAAAAAATAGCTTGTGTATTTTGTAATTTATTGTTTTCAACTGTCAACATAACCAATAAAATCTTAACAAATTAAAATACCCAAGATCATAGTTCCACTAGTGGAACTATGTTCATAGTTCAACGATTGAGAAATGCTTATTTTGTTTATTTTTTCGGGCCTATAATGTGTGGGACAATAGTATATTATTATACGAGAGATAATGAATGCTAATATTCACGAGGATGAGGTTTACGTCTCGAGTCGCTAGACGAGAGAACTAAATCATCCGAGTGAATATTGCGCATAATCTCCAATAAGTAGTTAATTAAAAGATTTTCAAAATTAAATAAATAAAATCTGGCATCTGTCAAATGGTTAACCTTACTTTTTACCAATTTTAAATGTTATTATAGTCGCCTTCTTCCAATTTAAAACTCGATTGGTTCAAATCACAGTGAATACTGAAATCGGCCAATCACTGATGCCTAACAACGTGAATACTGAGCAATTAATTCACGTTGTTAGGCAGGAAATTTATAATGCTTAACAATATTCACGGAAAAACCCCAAAATTATGCAATAGGAGTAGATAAAAGTATTTTAACTGTATCTTACCGTCGGAGTCTCTTGCAAGGGAACGTCCGGGTAAACACCCAGGGAATTCTTTTTTTTGGCCGAAGACGCCGACGATCTGAACAGCTTCGACTTCCGCTCGCTGATCTCCGCCATCAGCGAGGCGAACTCCGAACTGTCGCCGGGGAGTTTGCGCGCCCCCGCCGCCGACTGCGAGTCGCGCGGTGGCGACCCCGTCTGCGGATCGCTGTGAGCTTCCTGGTCGGTAAAACAGCACACTTCCGTCTGCCCGTCGCTGCCCGAGCACGTGCGATCGTCGCCCACCCTTTCCGTCTCTATATAAGGGATGGAGTTCGAGTCTGCAATGAAGTTAGTTATTATGTGGTAGGCTGTGAAAGTAGTTTAAATGTAGCGATACAGCCTACAACATAAACTAAACTAAGTCTTAAACCTGATTTATAATTTGGCTTCCTCCTTTCCTCCCGTAAAAGATGAACTATACGAAAACCGAAGTGCTGTTTATAGATTAGGGTACGGAAATCTATAAACACCTCTACGGTTTTTGTATTGTTCATCTTTTACGGGAGGAAGGAAGGAAGGAAGAAAGACAATCTATAAATCAGGCTTTAGGGTTGGTTAAGTTTATCTGCCAGATAATTTCTTTATCGATTATTGTGAGAATAATTCGAATTCTGGTAACCATGGAAGTTATCTGACAGATAACTTACTAAAACTTTAACCAGAACTGGACCCTAAGAAGAGTTTTTGATAAATATTAACTCCTATACAGGCTGCAAGTATTCTTCTATGTATGGGTATCTTATTTATTTGAAGAGCTACGAGGTCGGTTAAATTAGACATAAGTTGCGTAATCACAAGTTTATTAAAATGGCATTTAAAAATTGGACAAAAAATCAGCGGTTCTTAAATAGAAAAACTAAAAATCGTTATAGCTTCGATATACCTGGGAATTTTGAAAAAAAGTAAGTTTCTCAAGTAAACATACACATTTATCTATATTTTTATTCATTTGCAATTTTTTCCACCTACCAGATTTTGAATTACCATCACTTTTTTTTCTCATGGCCGCCATATTGAAATTATACATAATTAGATTAGAAAAAATTAGAAAAAAATCAAGGAATGCAAGGATGCATCAAACTACATATATTATGGCGGCCATTACAAAAACGAAAAATGGTGATAGTAACTCAAAATATAGTAGTAAATAAATTGGATACAACTGTAGATTAAAGTGTGTGTTTATATGTAAAACTTACTTATTTTCAAAATTCCCATGAATAACGAAGTTATAACGACTTTTTTTCCAATTTATAAATTTCATTTTTATGGGCTTGTAATAATGCACCTTTTTTCTAATTTAACCAATATTATAGCTCTATAAAAAAATACCCATAGAAGTATACACATTCTTGGTGCACCCTGTATAAAATATATACTAAAAATTTTATAAACAACCTAATATTCATTAAAAAACCTTTTTAATAGAGATCTCATTTGTTTTGTATTTATTATACATGTATTACAATAGTATATTAAAAATCTAATGTCATAAGACGTCATTTTGTCCCACGAGGACAATTTAAGCCCCGTCCAGATTTGTACCACGTCGCGCAACCGTACCACGTTGCGAACCACGTCGCGTGCAATCTGGACGTCGAAACGAATGCCGTCGCGAACCTAAAGCCGCGTCCAGATTTGTACCGCGTCGCGCAACCGTACCACGTCGCGAGCCACGTTGCGAACCACGACGCGAATTTCATCCCGCAACCACGTACGCCGCCTCGAACAACATACCGTACCTCGGGTTGCAACCATTGCCGCGTTCCAATTTTTAGTCAGATTTTAAAATGGATATCGCTGCAGCAGCGTACATTTATATTCATTTCGCTTTATCAACTAAAAAGCGAAAACAAAAAAGGCGGTGGTGGCAAATAGAAATATTTAGAAATAGACCGAAATATATATGGTGCGAACAAATTGCTTGCAGATTTAAAGAAGCAAAGAATTAGTGGTCAATATAAAAATTTCACTCAAATGTCAACAATAGATTTTGAATATCTTCTTAATGCAATTGGGCCCAACATAGGAAAGCAAGATACCAAGTTTCGAAAAGCAATCTCAGTGCAAGAAAGACTAGCTGTAACATTCATTTTGCCTATATAAACTAATTAAAAGTAGAATATTTTCTTCGGTCCACTCCATTTCATACACAAAATAAAACTAAACAAACAAAATTGCCCTTCTGTCCGTCCAGACTTGTTCAGCGTCGTCGCATACCAATCCTTTGATGTTTCGTCAGTTTACCGACAAGTCGTGGATCGCGACGTACCTCGAGCTGCAACGCTTATTAGGTTCGCGACGGCGTTCGTTTCGACGTTCAGATTGCGCGCGACGTGGTTCGCAACGTGGTACGGTTGCGCGACGTGGTACAAATCTGGACGCGGCTTAATAAGCGTTGCAGCTCGAGGTACGTCGCGATCCACGACTTGTCGGTAAACTGACGAAACATCAAAGGATTGGTATTCGACGACGTTGAACAAGTCTGGACGGGCAGAAGGGCAATTTTATTTGTTTAGTTTTAATTTGCTATCTTACTTTCCTATTTTTGGCCCAATTGCATAAAGAAAAAATTCAAAATCTATTGTTGACATTCGAGTGAAATTTTTGTATTGACCACTAATTCTTTGCATCTTTAAATCTGCAAGCAATTTCTTCGCACCATATTTCGGTCTATTTCTAAATATTTCTGTTTGCCACCACCGCCTTTTTTGTTTTCGCTTTTTAGCTGATAAAGCGTAATGACTATAAATGTACGCTGCTGCAGCGATATCCATTTTAAAATCTGACTAAAAATTGGAACGCGGCACTGGTTGCAACCCGAGGTACGGTATGTTGTTCGAGGCGGCAACGCGGGATGAAATTCGCGTCGTGGTTCGCAACGTGGCTCGCGACGTGGTACGGTTGCGCGACGTGGTACAAATCTGGACATGAATTCTTTATGCTATTTTATCTATTTTGCAAAAATTCTATAAAAAAATTAATTTTATACCTGGTATTTAATTTGGTCGAATTTTACTTTAGATAGTTGGTATCACGTACTAAATAAATGTAAAAAGTGTAAACCATGGTTTTAAACATAGGCAAACAAATCCGCGCGCACGGAATTGTGCGCAGGCACTGACCAAGCCCGCCTAAGCTACCTATAAAACCTTAATATAAAAACGCTCGGGCAAATTTTGAAAGGCAAATTAGCGCCGAGCTTTAAAAACTAAAAATATTAACATTAAATAACAATTTTTTTCTATTCTTATTTAATTTTTTATTTAAAATACACATAGATTTAAAAATATATGTTTAACGCAGGCGTTTTCGGTGTTTAAGCCTAAAATATACAAAAAGAAAAAATAATACACTTTGTATTTTAATTAACTAATTAATTTTTAAATTAGTATTTACATAGGAAATAATTAATTACTTATTAAAACATTGTAATTTAATAACTTTTTTTTTGAATAAAACCTTTGACCAGACACTACTAATTTCGTTAATTTAAAAACATATTTATCAATTGCTATAAATTAGTGTAATAATTATTCTAATCGTTTTTTTTTGTTTCTACCCAAACTTATATTAACATATTTTTTTATGTAATTCCATTTTTTTAATATATATATTTATTATAATAAATATACTAAATTTATTTCCAATTCAAACTATTATGTTGTCTACCCTTTTATATAAATAAATAATCTCAAAACATTAAAATAACAAAAATAACTTAATTTTTTAAACCCTTATAACTAAAAAACCACTTGTTAGTCGCCATTTTAAGGACTACCTGTATAAAAGTACATTTTTATACTTCATAATAAAAATCTTTAATAATCACAGGAAGTAACTAAACAACCATAAATAATCATAAATAACGACGGAATAATAAAATTTACAAATATCAATTAATGTAATAAAAAAGTTTCTCAATTTTAGAAAACCATAAAAATGATGGAACAAATAATTAAGGCCATTATTTGCAAAACTCTCTCTTTGCTATTTGGTTTACTTTTCAGGAGCAACAAAAAACTTTTTAGCTTGATCACAAATTATTTTTTCGGTTTAATTTTTTGATTTCAATATATTAATAGGGATGACTAATAAATATAATAATCGTATAGTTTTTCAGAAAATTGTTTTTTGCAAATAGACAGTGAAATTAAACGTTAATTTATTATCAAATCTGATGAAATTAGCGAAAAAAGTGAATTTTGATTATTTTGTCGATTAGAGACTTTTGCAAATAATGGCCTCAAATAGTATAGTAGGTGACTTCTAGACCAGAAGTAGTGGTAATTTTTCTGAAATTAAATTGATAATACTTGTAGTCAAAAACAAGTAAATAAAAAAGGCAAAAAAGAAAAAACAAATTAAAACCAGTAAAAAAATAAAAAAGGCAAACAAATTTTTAAAAAAAGGAAAGAAAAAACGTCTCCTCGTTGCTCCGAGAAATAGCAATTTATATATTAGTAGTTAAAAAAAAAAGCAACAAAACTTTGCAAAACCATAATTCTTCTAATAAAGGGTTTTTCAATAGGAGTGATATGTTTTCTTTCTTAAATAAAACAAAATAGAGATGAGTTAGAGCAACAATTTTTTTTTAATTTTAAAGTATAATCAATGCAATTATGTTCTAAAAAGGACATCATTCAAATAGCCGCCTCTGCTTCTCCTACAGAGCTGAATACGGTGAGTCCAATTTTCGATCACTTTATTTAATAAATTAGGACCTACTTGTTGTTTTAGTGTTCAATATTTAATTTTAATGTCTCAATTGTTGTAAGGATGCAAATTGAACCGTAAAATACGCCATGTTGTTGTGACAGACAGTCCCAACTGTTGAGAACGTCTCCCTGCTTAAAATACCCCATAGAGACCCTGTTCAAACCGATAGATATTTGTATCGGAATGTATGGTGTTTCTATAGGGTGTATCGGTATGTATAGGACCCATAGTTGCGATTTATGGTTGTTCTATAGGGATATCCACCCTTGATTTATTTGCTATTGGTTTCAATGGGGAAAATACACATAAATGTAGAAATTAGTTTTTCCCCCATAGGACCCCATAGGTTTTAATAAAATTTTGTCAAATGTTTTATGGTATCTCTATAGGGATATCCCTATATATCCTTCATTGAGTTATTTTCTATTGGTCTCAATAGGGAAAATGTAAAAGTTATTGTGTGCCTATAGGTAATTTCCTATACATTTTCTATCGGGCCGTATCCGGAAAAAACCATGGACAAATGCACATATTGAATCCGGTAGCGCCCGATAGATTATTTTGTATAGGTCTCTATGGGGTATTTTAAGCAGGGCTTGGAATTGATAAATTAGGGTCTTTATCAACACTTGCCCGAACGGCAGCAACATTCTCTTCACTTTGACTTGAACTTTGTCTCACTGGCATGCCAACATATTGTAAAGAAAGATTGCGTTTAAAAGTTTCCACACTTCGACGAATAGCGAGCACACTAAGCCGATTATGACGACCATAATTTGGAAGTGCACGATAAGTTGCTTTATAAGAAAGATTATTTTGATAAAAAAATTAGATTATTTCCAAACGTTGTTGAGGAGTGTATCATTCCATGATTGTGTGACAGAAGATTTTGACATTTCAAATACGGCCACACTCTGGATTTAAAAACATATCACCTCTATTGAAAAACCCTTTACTTATGTACGTATTATAATTACTTTTGATTCATACTGTGTCAACACCCTAGTTTTGTCTAGGGTCAACACTGAGTTTATGAGTACCTTATTTTACTATCCAAAATGTTAAATATTGTTAGTAGTACAAAAGTTGATGTAATTTTAAAAGAATGTTGTCATATTTACCGTGCAGTAGACTTCGACTGCTGCTGAAGAAAGGACGTAAACTGGGCTTTGGCGTGCTCGATATGGACATGGTGTCCTGTTCGCCGCCCGAATCCTCGTCGCAGCTGAGTGACTCCAGTTCCTGGAAGAGCGCCTGGATGTCGCTCGGATTGTCCAGGTCGCCGCCCCTGCCGCCCTCCGAGTCCGGTACCCGGAACCTGCGCAGCAGCGACACAAACCTGAAAGAAGAAAAACTTAGAAAAACACATTTTAATTTTTGATTTTCTTTCTTACCTTTGTTTTAAATTGTGCCTCGCGTGCGGCATCTTGGTTCTAATGGGTTCGCTGTCGGAAAGGTCACCAGCCTCCTCTTCGCCCGAGCTGATCTCGTCGTCATCGTCGCTAAAGTCGTGTTCGCGCTCTGTTTTGTGCTCGTGATCTATCGGCGTGGAACTCAGCTGCAAGACGGTAACGCGCGCAACCGCGTTCGCCCCCTTGTCCTTGCCGCCCTCGGACATCAGTTCGAGCTCGAGGTCCATCTGCTTTTGTAGGATCTAGAATAAAAATAATTTTTTGTTAAGATCTTAAATGTGTTTCAAAGTATTAACCCATTTATGGGTACACTAATTTTAGCACTGGTGTAGCATTTACACCCAGTAAGATCGACGTAGAGTAAGGACAGGTAGCTTTTTTCAAGGCGAATCCAGATGTGGCTTTAAAATTTTTCTTAGGTCATACTTACATTTTTATTAATTTATTTAATTGTATATTTCACTGTATAATAGTTTTAAAAAACAGTTATATAACTGGTACCACCAAACCATTTTAATTTTCTTAATTTTATATTCCACATTGTTTTTTTTTAACCATTCCAGTAGCTCTTCATAATATGTATTTATATTAAATAGTATATTTCAAAATTTGTATCCTTTTACAAAAATTTGTTGGGCGCAATTCAAGTTTTCCAGGAACAAAAATATAACCAAAGGATTTTAACTTTGCTATTGAAAAATAATTATGACACATTTAAAGTTACAGTAATTAATCAAGTTGAAGAAGGAAATAGGTACAATTATTTTGTTTTGGGTGGTTTCTTTTGCTAAAGGACATTATTCTGTTGTTGTTAATGAGCTGTTCTTACACGGTATCTACATTTTCAAGGTAAATTAATAATTTTATGTAACCCGGAAAATAATCCAGTGGAGTCAAATCAGGGATCTGACAGGCCAAGCAATTACATTTTTTAAAACGTTTAATTTTCAAGAAAAAAATTAAATTTGTTTAGCCGCTTGTGATAATACAAGCTGGTTGTATTTTTAAAGTAGAAGCGAAGCGTACCCAAATTTTATATATTTTTAATCACTTTACGACGCTGTGTCTTGAAAACAGAACTTTAAAATATATATATATTTTATATATGAGTACATTAAATGCAAAACTCGGTTTTTGCAAATTTTTAAAAATATATATTTTATCCTATTTTTGTACATTACTGCACTGCCTACAGCATACCTAAGTAAACCAGATGTATAAGTTAGTATTTGTAGAATAAAATAAATTTAAAAACTTGACGCAGATGCAAAACTGGCTATTTGTTTCTTCCTTTCGGATGCAAAACTCGGTATTTACTGTTGACCAATCACGTCGCTAGTATACGCATTACGTGACGACATAACAATCACCTGATTAATTGTTATAACAATCACCTGATTAATTGTTATTTTTTAGTATTTGCACTTTTCACTTGCAAAACTTGGTCTTTGAACGAGGAAGATGCAAAACTATGTTTTTAAAACTTCTGAATACAATTATTTAGTAAAATACCCAATTTGAAAGGATTTTTTTTTACTCGTTTGAATAAAAATGATGCTTAAGCACGTCTATACAATTTTTACATTTTTTTTTTCAAAAATGATCTTATGAGCGATTTTTCATGTTTTTCTTAAAATCACTTATTCTGCAAATACAGAGTTGTGCATCTAATTATAGAAGTTCATATAAACTTTCCTTCTTTTTGCGAGTTCTATCGGCCCATTATATTGGTTAAATTATAGTTTTCAAAAGGTTTTTTTATGTTTCCATAGAAATATTTAAAAAATTACGTAGATATTTTAAATATAATAACTACAGGGTATTTCCATTTCAAAACGACCGGTAGGCGCAGGTCATGATTTTCTTTTTCTATGAAACTTAAATATGTTGTTTTTTGGTCAAAATAATGAGATACGTATTTTTTGTTTGGCGAAAAAAAAATTTTGTTGATGGTTTTGAGCGATTTATTTTTTGCGGTAAAAATCGACTTTTTCCGTTGAACGAAAAAGCTTTTTTTGTAAATGCGTATAACTTGTTCAAAAATTGACCGATTTTGACAATTATACTTGCAAAATGCTTGTATTTATTAACACTTATCATTAAAAGTAACAACAATTTTAAATTCATTGTGACAATTTTTTTATACGATAAAAAACGAAAAGTACGGAATTTGTTCAAAATACACATTTTTTAAAAAGTGTATTTTTTATTTTTTTTTATTTTGTTTTATCAAAAAGAAGATAGTCCAAACTGCATTTTGAATAAGGGACTTTTAGCCAAAACATTTCGTTAAGAATTTTTTTTTTAATTCTTTTTTTTTCCAACGATCGCGTGCTGCTAAATAAATTATATTTTTAAAGTAAGTTTTATGTGTAATAGCAAACAAATAAAATTAAAATTTAAAGTTCATTGGGGTATAATCGTTTTAAGTGAAAAATTATTTTGTTTAAAATCAAATTCTCAAGGCGAAATACATGAGCATAGACAAGGGATTGGTTTGGGTGGGGAAGATTTAGTACATAAGTGCCATCTTGGTTTAGTACTACTAAACCAAGATTGCCATGATCCTTATAGAATTATTGTTTGACGGATTGTTGTGTCATAACCTCATTTTATTGACTGTGTCAAGTCGTGACTTGTTAAATATATAAAACCTGAAAATAACAAGAATCCATTACATCCATCCCGTACAATACTTGAAGATTCCATGTAAGTTGTTCTACGCTTATAATTGCAAATGCAAAAAATACTGAATGATTATAACGCATTGTTTTTTATTAAAGTTGTACATATCATTATTCTTTGTAATTGATTGCTAGACTTGAGAGGCAGGTAATATACTTAATACTCGGAAATTCCCTGTTTATTATTTAACTAAGGCTTTTTTAATGCGTAGATTTTTGATCTGCAGATTTATTTTAACTTTTAATTTTCCTGAAACTAACAAATATAAACAAAGAATTAAATATTTTTTAAGTGAAGTGATAATGGTCTAAAAATCAATCCCAACAAATCAGTAGCATTGCTAGTTGGTAGGAAAAAAATGAGAAAAAATCTGGACCTTAAAAATTTAAATTTGGCAGTAAATGATTAAAGAAATAATTGGGTAAATTATTCAAAAAACCTTGGGTTAACTATTGATAATATGTTAAATTTTAATATTTAAATTAATAATATATACAAATCTTCATTTTTTAAACTTAAATCATTAAATAATCTTAAATATGTGCTTGATGAGAAAACAAAATTAAGTCAAATCGCTTGTTTATAATAAAACTAATTACTGTAGCTCTGTTTATTACTATAACTTAACCATGTATAACAGGCAAAAGCTTCAGCGTATTCAGAATGCTTGCATTAAATATGCATGAGTATGAGTTTGGGGTCGTATGGCAGGCCCCATATATATCACCTTACACAAATCTCCCAGGGTTATTTTACCACCTTTCCGTTCTCCTGCGTATCCCGCACTGCACAGCATTACCTGTGTTTGTTGGATCTGCATTTTTACGCCGGCTGGTAGATCTACTCTAGGAGGTCGTGGATGACAATATCGATGGTTAAGGCCACTCCCGGATTTATGTCGCCGGGTCGGGCCATACACCCAGTTTAGGCTAGTGGAGAGCAGCACTAGGAGGGTAAATGTTGGTTTTTGGAGGACATTGAACTGACCCAAACAACCGGGGCTTAAGTAATAAGCCCATTCAATTGGGATTCATAAATGGGGGTAGAAGTGTTAGTAAGCTGCTAGAACCTGTCCTTGTTGGTGTCCTTCTAAATGTCTCTGTCCGAGTCGGTTTCCGGTTCCTGGTAACCGCTTTAGTATTTCTTGCCCCCCAGGAGATACTAAATCCTGCCTTCAGTTAAGTGTTGACGGCCGCGACCCGCCGTAAGTGCCCTCTGCCTTCGTTGATATTCAACCCCTCCTGACGAGCACCGATTACCGACTATGTATCTTCTTTGATTATTTTATTGTTGTTATTATAATGATGGTAATGTTTGTAAATTAACTTAAATTAAATTGATAAAGTAAGAAGCACTATAGTGTATCAACCGTTTACCATTTAAATTCTCTTTGTTTCTTACTTTATCAATTTAATTTAAGTTAATTTACAAACATTACCAACATTAATACACAAATAGATAAAGCCGGCCCTGAAGTGTACGTAATTGGAATACGGCCCTATTGTCAGGCTTGGCAGTTTAATTGAGAGGGTCGCCCCTCTTATATTTTGTGTTGTCTTATTACGTGCTCGTTTACTTTTTAGACTTTTGTTTATTTAATCTAAGCAATCGCTTGTGATTTATTACTTTTCTAATTTAACTAATTAAGTTGAATAGCTATTTATTGAAAACGATTATTCGTTGTTTTCTTGTTGTGGTAGAAATTGTGTTTACGTATTCTTTTCTTATTTAACAATTAAGAAATTGTATTTTTTTTTAATTTACTGCTTCTACCATTTGTTTTTTTATACTCGAGGTCTCGCAGTTTGTTTATTGTTAAATTAATGTATTATACCATTTTTCATTAACCTTTAATTAAATCTTAGCAAACATTTTATTTTGAACCAAGTTTGTATTATATGTAATTAATACTATACAGCTGTATTCATTAAAAAAGCGTACAAGAATTAGAATGAGAGAAAACTGTCAACATTATTGCGTAAAACCGGCTTTCCACTGACTTAAGTCACTATCATGATACAACAAATCATGAGTCACTATAACTGACAGTAGAAAATAAAAATGCCTCGTCAATTAAAAAGGCTCAAATAGTATCAAAAATCGAAGAAGAATGGTTAATTCGTACTGTGGTATAATAGAAATAAAAAATCTATATTAAAAATTAAGCAACGCTGGGAACAGGAAGATTTACTAAACCAAAAAGTTGCTTCAGGTCGTCCCAAAATGTCGACCCCTGAACTGGATGCCTCTTTTTTTGGATATCTGAGGATTTATGGGAAACTATACAACTATACTATACTATACTATATATAGGTATACCTAATATACTGCTGGGAAGATATTAATCCAAATATTGTATTAAATTTAATTCAGTTCATCCCAATTAGATTGGCTCAACTAATAGAAAAACAGGGATGCATGACTAAATATTAAATTTTTTTTAATGTTTGTTTTATTTCATTTCTAAAAGGTAATAAATTTTGTAATATTATTTAATTAACCTACGACGTCAATGCTCTTTATAACCTATAGTAATTATTTTAATGACTTATGTCAGAGATAAGCCGGTTTTAAGCAATAATATTATTTTGACAGTTTTCTCTCATTCTAATTCTTGTACGCTTTTTTATTGAATACAACTGTACATAGGATAAAGCCGGCTCTGTGGTGTGTCGTATTAAAATTTGGAATACGGCCCTAATGGCAGGCGTGTAACGATGTTGCTTTAATTCATGTTTTGTTTAGGTTAGACTTTTACCTGCTCGTTTTGTTTATTAAGAGCCTGTTTATTTTACTTTCGTTATCTTTTAAAAGCTTCAATTTTATTGGGCTTTTATACTTATATTATATAATACATAATCAGGCCAATTCACTAACATAAGTGGTTAACGTTAGCCACTAGAATCAGTGGTTATCTGCCAAACCGGCCAATCAGGTCGATTAAATATAACGATAACCACTAATTCTAGTGGCTAACGTTAATGACTTATGTTAGTGAATTGGCCTGAATGTATATATAATATAATATTGTGACGTTCTTTCTTGATTTGGTTTTTTTACACTCATACGCTGTTATCGATAATGATTAATTATTGCCAGGTTTTTGTTACAGATTTGCAGGTGATGATGCCTTCCACTCTTGGTAAGACTCGTTTTTTCTTTAAATAGGTGATTCCTTGACCTGTCCCCTGTCACTTTATTACTTCCGTGTCCGCACGGACCTCACCCCTGCGTTCAGCCGTTGAGAGATTGCCTTTTGAGGAATTATTTAATGTATAAGTATATTAAGCCTTTGGAGAACATGTACCCTGATTTCACCTGTACAGATATGTAGTAAACCCACAGACCTGTTGGTCTGTGAGTAAATCAAACTAAACTGCTCGTCATAAAAATCGACGCACCTAGTTTTTTGGAAAATATTTGAAAGCTCGTTATTGGAAAATTACTGAATCGATTTTGAAAATCTTTGGAAATTCGGAATAGTTGATTCTTTGACTCTTATGTCTAATTTTGGGAATACGATATTTTGCACATAGCATTATACTACAGGATGTTAAACGAAGAGATGTATTTTTTCCGAAATTTCAAGTTATACCCATTCATGAGGCAGTTGAGTTTGATAGTCGTAATACCCCTCCCTAATATAAGTAAGGTAATCCCTCGGAACGTTTTCGAGATTTTGTGAATATCGCGGCTTACTACGATTATATGCCAATTTTTCGAAAATTGTCGTTTTTTTCCAGTTTACTCTAAAAAATGAGCAATAGTGGATTCTTTGACTTACGTCTAATTTTGAGAATACGATATTGTGCACATATCATTATACTACAGGGTGTTAAAAAAAGAGATGTTTTTTCCAAAATTCCAAATCCCCATTCACAGGGCAGTTGAGCTTGATAGTCCTAATACTCCCCCCTAATAACAGCTAGGTAATCTCGGGACATTTTCGAGATTTTGTGGATATCATGGCTAACTACGATTACATGCCAATTTTTCGAAAATTGTCCTTATTCCCCAGTTGTCCAAAAAATGAGCAATAGTGGATTCTTTGACTTATGTCTAATTTTGGGAATACGATATTGTGCACATAGCATTATACTATAGGGTGTTAAAAAAGAGATGTTTTTTCCAAAATTCCAAATCACCATTCACAGGGCAGTTGAGCTTAATAGTCATAATACCTAATAATTCCCAATAACAGGTAATCCCTCTTGGAAATTAAGTGGAGAATAACGACAATTTTCGAAAAATTGCTATATAATCGTAGTTAGCCAAGATATCCACAAAATCTCAAAAAACGTCCCGAGGACTAACCTAACTGTTATTAGAAAGCGGTATTACGACTATCAGGCTCAACTGCCCTGTGAATGGGGATTTGGAATTTTGGAAAAAAACATCCCTTTTTTAAACACCCTGTATATCATGCTATGTGCACAATATCGTATTTCCAAAATTAGACATAAGAGTCAAAGAATCAACTATTGCTTATTTTTTGGACTAAAATGAAGAATAACGTAAATTTTCGAAAAATTGCCATATAATCGTAGTTAGCCAAGATATCCACAAAATCTCGAAAACGTCCCGAGGACTAACATAACTGTTATTAGAAAGCGGTATTACGACTATCAAGCTCAACTGCCCTGTAAATGGGGATTGAAAATTTTGGAAAAAAAACATCCCTAACACCCTGTAGTATAATGCTATGTGCACAATATCGTATTCTCAAAATTAGACGTACTTAAGTCAAAGAATCCACTTTTTTGGACTAAACTGGGAAATAACGACAAATTTCGAAAAATTGGCATATAATCGTAGTAAGCCGCGATATTCACAAAATCTCGAAAACGTTCCGAGGGTTTACCTTACTTATATTAGGGAGGGGTATTACGACTATCAAACTCAACTGCCTCATGAATGGGAATAACTTGAAATTTCGGAAAAAATACATCTCTTCGTTTAACATCCTGTAGTATAATGCTATGTGCAAAATATCGTATTCCCAAAATTAGACATAAGAGTCAAAGAATCAACTATTCAGAATTTCCAAAGATTTTCAAAATCGATTCAGTAATTTTCCAATAACGAGCTTTCAAATATTTTCCAAAAAACTAGGTGCGTCGATTTTTATGACGAGCAGTTTAGTAGCACTTTTTCGCACCGCACTTTACACGACTACACTGTATATGAGTGATTTTTATGTTTCTTTAAGAATTTTATTGTGGATAGGTACTAAGAGCGCCCGAACTCTTACCCGTCTTATTTGAAACTCCGAATGCTTGCATTAAATAGGTATGACAAATTTCTTATTTTCAACTTTTTTGCATACTTATAAGAAAGAAACAACCTGTATATTTACTTGATTTATTAAAACTGCGAAGTTCAGTTCATATGGTAAACATTCGAACAAAAAATTATACTTTACCTCAGCATTTAACAAGTAAATTTAAAGGTTGTTTTGCTCGTTATATTAAACTTTTTATTTGAATTTTTAAATTTTTCTGAAAATAAATTTAGGGAAAAGTGCAAAATTAAATTATTAACTACGGTTTCGCGAAAGGATCGAACGGTCAATTTGCAAGGGTTCAAGAAATCGATTGAAACTTTTTTACCTTATTTCTATCTCTAAATGCAGTACTTTTTTCAACAAAAAATATCTCGTCCATTGACAACTTTGTTTTTATTTTTATTTTTTTCTTCACTGTGTAAAAAATGAAGAATTTTTTTTAATAACTTTTTTATTTTAAAACGAATCGATTTGAAATTTGGACAAAACGATTTTAACGTACAGGGGGCGCTGGTGATAATTTAGTTTAAAATTTAACAATGTTTAAAGGGTAAATAATCGAAGAAGCAACTTTGTTTTATAAATTTGAGTATTGATATTTGATATATTAACTTTTTTATGCAAATGATGTTTCTGTGGCCAGGATCAGTTTTGAATTAGCAGTAGCAGTATTCATAAATGTTTAGTTTAGTACATTTTGTCATTTTTATACAAATATTGTTGTATCTTTTATTGACAATTAAGTATAGCATAACACATAAATGACGTTTAATATACAGGGTGTTTCACGTACGTAGTCCGTTAAAAGTTTCTAGGGAATCACAAAAGACATCGATTTAAAATTTTAATAGCGTAAATTATTCGCTTAGGACTTTTTTCCCAAATTATTTTGAACAAAATAATACTTCCTGTTTTACCGGAAATGTTTCCGGTGTTTTTTATTTTAAACAGGACACCTCATATATTTTTACATTTTTTAATTCTACATAAAATTCTGACTGAAATGGCTATCTATATACCACAAAATAGTATTGAACATCGACCACATTCAACTACACATTCATTTGCTTTAACAGATGTTAAATCTTTAAATTGTAAAATTTGTAATAAATCGAATCATTCAAAACTACGAGCCCTAACCACATAATGTTCGGACACTTCATAATTTATACAGAAATTTTTTTCGTGAATACTATCTCAAAATTATTAGAAGTTATGAAAAATTCAGCTTATTTTGGCATATACCCCTCGAAGCGATTTTTATTTTTAAAAAGTTTACCTTTTATTTTTAGCTTTTAAAAAAAGGCTAACTTTTTAACTTTTTTTTGCATGAGTAAAAAAAGTTATAAATGGGCCCATTAAAAAGAACATAAAATATTATACAAACCCTGAAAATTTGGTAAAAATTGTATAAATAATAAGAAAGTTATAGCGATATATATATCTGCAAAATCTCCCGTTTCCTAAGAAAATTGCAAAAACTCTTTAAAAATAGCATTTTTAAATTACTTATACTTTTTTATAACTTATTTATTTTTTACCAAATTTTCAGGGTTTGTATAATATTTTATGCTCTTTTTAATGGGTCCATTTATAACTTTTTTTACTCATACAAAAAAAAGTTAAAAAGTTAGCCTTTTTTTAAAAGCTAAAAATAAAAGGTAAACTTTTTAAAAATAAAAATCGCTTCGAGGGGTATATGCCAAAATAAGCTGAATTTTTCATAACTTCTAATAATTTTGAGATAGTATTCACGAAAAAAATTTCTGTATAAATTATGAAGTGTCCGAACATTATGTGGTTAGGGCTCGTATATGAATGTCAGGTATTTAAAAATATTTGAAAAAAAGAAATAAAACATTGTACCTATTAATTGTCTTTATCCAAACCACACTAGTAGTAAATGTAAATCAAGTTATTGTAAAAAATGCAGAAACGTCATAATACTCTCTTGCATTTTGAACTAAATAAAATTAATTCTCAAAATGATATAACTTCTTCTTATGTTTCTTCCTTTATTAAACCTTTAACTCAATTTATAACTATGCATACTCAAGCTTCTTTAAAATTAAATACTACTCTATTATTATCAACAGCACAGGTACCTATGCATTTTCCAATAATGAAAATAAAAAAATTATACAATTATATAAAGTTCAATTGGCCGTCGGCACGTGTTCTTATTTATGAAAACCAAAAGAAAGTTTTTTCCCTTCAGTTTTTCATCGAAAGGAAGGATTTTTTTGACGACCACCCTATACTGTAATCAAATGAGAGCAAAAAAGCGGCAGCCAATACCGAGAGCTCTCGCCTAGGTTAAACGAAGAAACTTTAAAAATTGCGTGGAGACGATAGAACATTGTTGTCTTAAAACTTGTAATAATCTTTCGCCCGACTGTATTTACTAACCTTTCAAAAAAGGAATGTCATACTTCAGGACGCCAATGTTTTAAAGTAAAAATTAAATAAGTTCTAGTACCCCAGAGCCAAAATCTTCAGCAACCACTACAGAATTCCACTCTAGCGGGATTATCTTCCGGCTGCACTTGCGTAAAATGAACGTCCTTCAGAACCCACTAAACTGTGAACGGAAAATTCGCGTGCTACTTTTCTTATGCTCTTCCTACTAATGCATCAAAGGTATTAAAAATAGCTTCCTTATTTTCCGCTGTTCTAATACAGTAAGGAGCACCTTCAATTTCGTTACAACGCAGAACAACTTTACAGTCCAGGGGACGATCGGGAAGGACGGAAAAGAAAAGAAAACCCGAGGCGTCCCCCAAAGCCCGAACAACAACCATCAGTGCGGTCTGAGCATAGACCACACTGGTGACCATTACAGCTCAGACTCCAAAAGATATCTCAAGTCAGACTCCAGAAAACATCTCAAACCAGACGTAAAACCCCTAATGTGTTGTTTCTGATTTCAATAGGCAACTCATTGTAAATTTTGACACCATTATGATATATGCAACCTTTACCTCTCATAAAACCCTTTCTAGGTTTACATCAGACTTATGACGTGTGTTATGGTCATGGTAGTCGTTGCGAAATTTTAATGAAATATTGGAATGGCGAGTATTAAGATTAACTTGGTGTATATAAACAGATACCTGGTATTTATAGATGTTTTCAAGAGGCATAACATTATAGTTTACAAAAAGAGCTTTTGTGCTGTATCTAATTGGGAGGTTGTATATATTTTTTATAGCCCTATTTTGCAAGATTTGAATAGGCACAATAAGGCCTTTACGTGCAGGATACCACAGTGCAGTCAAATACTGAAGGTGACAATGGACAAGCGAAAAATACACAGACCGAAGTAGTTGTGCTGGCAACATAAAACTTAGTCGCTTCAACACTCCCACCGGCGCAAGTAGTCGTTGTCTTAATTTTAATAAGTGCTTTTCCCAGGAAAGGTTTTTATCAATGTAGAGGCCCAAGTATTTTATTACATTAGAATATTGTAGATTGTCATTTCCAAACACAATAGGCAATTGATCAATGGGCTTATAGTGGCTATGAATAAACATATATGATGATTTTTTTACATTGAGTGATAATTTATGAGTTATAAGCCAGTTATGTATTATTTCCAAATCAGTTCTTATTTTTTGTCTAATGACATCTAAAGATTTATCATAATACACAAGCATGGTATCATCTGCATATAGTTTTATTTCACCTAGCAAATTAAGGTTAGAGACAGAATTAACATAAATAAGAAATAAGGTGGGGCCCAAGATGGAGCCCTGTGGCACGCCGCATTCAATGGAAAGGCCGGAGCTTTTCACGCCATTGCAAGTTGTTTCCTTTTTGACAAATAATCCGCAAACCAATTATTGCAAACACCGCGCATACCAATGAGCTCCAACTTTTTCAACAAAATCTCGTGATTCACCGTGTCAAACGCCTTCCGTAGGTCCAGCGACACTAGTGCAGAAGCGTTTCCCTGGTCCACCTGCATCTGGACATCTGATATAAGATCGATGGTTGCTGATGCAGTGTCGCTGGACTCACGGAAGCCGTATTGACCCTTGTAAAAGAAATCCTGTTGATTTAAATAGTTAATTAGCCTTTTGTTTACAATCATCTCAAATATTTTGGAAAATACTGAAAGAATGGATATGGGTCGATAATTATTAGCCTTGTCCTTATCACTGTCTTTATATAGAGGGGTTACTCTTGCTATTTTTAGTTTTTCGGGTACTTTACCAGAGCACAATGATTGATTAATAATTTTACAAAGAATTGGTACCAAATTATCTTTACACTGTTTAAGAGACCGCACATTCACTCCGTCACTTCCAGTTGCCTTAGACACATCTAGCTTCTTGATCAGATAGTCAATCTCCTTTTCTGTTGCTGGCACAAAGAACATGGTCTCATTGTAGCAGGTTTCACCTTGTACATTCAGGTGAATATTGGGTAGTTTACTAGAGAGTTCACTGCCAATTCTCACGTATGAATTCATATGTTCACATATGTTCTTCACATCTCTTAATATCTCACCATCATCTTTCTTTAACGAGCCAATTTCATTGCTTGTGCAATGTTTGTTTTGATTTGTTAAGAAAACTATATGAAACAAAAAACAATTTAATAAAACCTAAAAAAATAATTTACTAAAAATCAATATAAAATTATAAATCAACACTGTCAAAAATTATATTTAAGGAAATAATTTGGAGACAAAAATGATAATAATATAAAACAAATTAAGTACCTACACAATTGTCAAAAAATATATACCTGTAATATATCACCGTTTTATAACAAAAAAAATATAAACAATAATGGAAAATTTTAAATGTAAAAAAATGTTTAATTAAAATTACGAAAATGTCCTACATTTCTAAAAACAATATTGCAAAACTGGAAATGAAAAATGAATTTAAAGCCAGAAAAACAAAAACAATTTAATGTAAAAAATATTGATTAAATAAAAGGGACAAATAAAATACTGTTAACACAACAAAATGTAATACAGATGAAAGAATGCCAATCTATAAACATATCTTAAATTATACTCTGGCATCTAGACAAAGTATGCCAGACATGTTGAAAAAATTAAATAAAATAAGGATTGTTGCCAATAAATTTAAACGGTTTAGTACCTACTTAATTTAATAGAAACCATTTTGCACGGCAGATCTTATTGCAGGGTTCAAAAATATTATGATATTTATATAAAAATAATATCAGTGATATGGATATATCTCCAATTTCCACTGTACATTTATATGCACAGTGGAAATTGGAGATATATCCTTTAACAATTAATCATAAAATAAAAACGTATAAATACGAAATTTCTTCTTCAAAAATCATTGATAATATTTAAATGTACTAAAATAGGAAGCATACTGGATTATATTATGATTATGATTATTTATGAATCGGGTAAGAAAATCTTATAAAAACTTGACGAACACTTTTATTAAGTTTAATTTTATTAAATTCAATAAAAATACAATCTGTATTAGTATATTATGTATCAAGTTTAAGGCCATTTTCACGAAATTTTAATTATGCACGAGCAAGCTTGCGAGTGTTTAATTAAATGAA
This sequence comes from Brassicogethes aeneus, assembly GCA_921294245.1. Taxonomy (NCBI): domain Eukaryota; kingdom Metazoa; phylum Arthropoda; class Insecta; order Coleoptera; family Nitidulidae; genus Brassicogethes; species Brassicogethes aeneus. The sequence continues at coordinate 56,171,644 of OV121133.1, read as the reverse complement.
TGTCTAGAAAAGTTTATAGTTGAGTACTATACTTTTTCTACAACAAATACTTATTAAACCTTTGCTGGGAACAACCCTGTGGAATCATGAATTGGCGATCTATATGCCATGAGGAATAAGGGAAGGCATTCGTCCCAATCTTTTTTATGCTTATCAACCACTTTCGAAAGATGTTTTTCTACCGTTCGGTGGGTTTAACGCCATTGTCCTTGTTTTGTTTATTTCCAGCAATTTATTAACTTTCTCATAGTTCGTGGTGCTAAATACTGGCTCACAATCGGCTATAATATCCCCTTTGCTAATTTGAATACTGTTTGGAAAAACGTTTTCTACTCTAATCAAGTATTGATTTGATTAATTTGCATGATTGAATCCGACGCAGCTCTCAGAACTTCCTTCTAGCCGGCCTATTACAATTTATTCCGATCTTCCAGGAATTCTTACAGTTTATTTCGCCAAAACTCTTACAGATGTTAAACTTGTTCCTCAGGATGTGAAAGGACAAATTTCTCGAGGGTGAAACCTAATTCTGTGCTGTGGAATCAAGTCCATACCAAGAATAAAATAATCTTTGATATCAGCCACAAGTACTTTATGCGTGAGGCAAATTCTTCCCAGTATGATGTTTACTACAACTTAAAAAGTGTAATTTTCCCGGTGACTGTATGTAAATTTAAATTTTTAATGCTTGGTTGGACCTTTTCTAGGTGAGTGTATATCGTCTAGGTATATATACTGTATGAATCATGATATATCGGCGTAACATATCTGGAACCGAGCCTGGAACCCTGTTTTATTGTCATAATTTTTAATACTATTAATAACAATTTTGATATAATATTATTTTATTTAAATATCAATCATTAGACAATAATTTGATATGTAATACCTAATTAGAACAATTATTATTATTATTAAATTAAAAATCTATAAATATAGTCATAAAAAAACAATTTTTTAAAATAAAATCTTTTCAATATCAAAAATAATTGAATAATAAACGTTTTATGTGTGATAAAGTAAAGTGTATGTATATTTTACTCATTTAAACACGGGTCAATTCCCTGTAAATTGATTTTCTTTACCTTATATTTAAATTGGTTTTACAGTATGATATTTTTTATACATTGTTTGTTATTTATCGATAAAAATTTGAACTGTTTGCAACTACATTTATTTAAAATTATTTTGTTTTTAATGTGGGTACTTCTACAAACAAGTATACATACCTAAACAGGATTTAATGTGTAATTCCCATATAACTGTTTGCTTAAATTATTTTATTGAATTGACTTTTGAAATGTTATTACCTCAGTAGTGATAATTTAAAAAATTAAATTTTGTAAACAACAATAAACCCCAATGATTTAATTTATTTATAAACACATTATTTTATGGCTTTTAGATAATGGACAAATACATAATTATTTTAGTTAGAAAAAAATCTTAGGGAAAAAATTGTTGATATTTTAAAATAGATGAGTCTATAACCTCATCACGTAAATAATAAATAAATACCATCTAATAATAGGTATTTAAATAATTCATAAACACAAAAATAGAACTATTTACTTCATAAGATTTTATATTAAAGCTCGTAATAATTTTATTAAAGTGTTCAGTAATAATGGAATATATAACTTAGTTTTAAGTACACAATAAAAGAGCATTAAGGCGATAATAGTACCTAAAGGAAAAATTAAGAGTGTTATGCAAATTTTCAACTATTCAGGGTGTCGCAGAATATGTGAGCAACCTCCCGGATTCAGATAAAAATAATATAACAAGTTCATATACCTTCATTTTTTTTCCTTCAGAGACACGGCCCATAACGGACGCCGCTGAAAATCGTTTGCTTTTAAATAACTTTTGAAGTTCTAGGTGTTTTTAATACAATGGTTACTAGGTGGGTATCCTTAATGGGCACTTTTAATCACATCCGGCTTATTTAGTTTGCCAGGAACGGAATAGCTCTAACACAATAATTTTTTTACACCCTGTACAATAAAGGCACAGCAATAATAATTTTAGACAGCTTAAACTTTAAACTAAAAAAGGTACTCTTGATTATCCATAAAATGAACTGTTTTAACTTAAGCCGCAAAAACCATTTAATTGTGATTAATTACTTATTAGTAGTGTTTATAAAACAATATTTTACAGATATACTTACAGGGTGTCCCAGAAGTTGCGCAACACCTTGAAGGTTTATGATCTACAGACCCCAGAGAATCCCAAAAAATTGTAAAAAAAATCTAACTTAGTCATTTAAAAAGATACATTTTTTTATTGGCAACATTGCGTACTAATAAAGTGGTAGTTTAATTCTTAATCATCATGACAACAAAAAACAATATTAAAAATGTCAAATTAATGGGGTTGAATATTACATTTTTTGGGACATGCAATTTTGTTATTGCTATTAGAAATCTACACATACAATTTTGTTGTTAATTTTTTTCTACGTTTCTCAAACAATTTTTGAGAACGCCACAGCGTTTTAATGACCTTGAAAAGAAATGTTTTAACAGATTTCTCAAGAATTACGAATGAATCCAACATCTTTTTCAAGCATGGTGTCTAGGTTAAGTTCAATATTCTTTAAAGTATTTAAGAGAAAAGTACTAGAGCTGCAAATATTAAATTTTCACTAGTAATACCACTAGAGGTCAAAAAGTTCTTTTACATTGCTGCTCATGAATTGGCCTGGGGAGGAAATGAAGGAGCGGCAGCAACAATAGAATATTTTGTGGAGCAAATTGACAATCAAGGGGAACCAACAGACCGCATTGAGTATAACCCGGTTTTCTCCAAGACCACTCAAGGCGCTTAAAAAAATGGCTGACAGTAAGTGGCTAGTACCGAATACACTTAATGAATAAATATGCCCAGTTAGACTGTTCAAAAAACTAACAAGCAAGCGAGGCCAGCTCATCAAAACGAACCGTTTATTTTTAACTCCAAATCCAAACTGGCAGCACCCCAATTCCAAAGGCTGGTACAAGAACAGCCCGTCTGGACAAAATACAATATCTTCCTGGTTCAAATCGGCGGCATCATTGATTGGAATCGATGTCAAAAAGATCAAGATAACAAATCATTCTGCAAGGGCCACTGCTGTTTCAACTTTAGCCAAAACGGGAATTGAAGAACAGCAATTAATTAAAATAACAGCAACCACTCCATAAAACCATATCTGCAAATAGATTCGGGCCATCATCAGGATATAATTGACGCAATGAGGTCTGTTTCAACTTCTGCAAAGACAATTCAAGAATCTCTAAATCAAGAACAAGCAACTACTTCAAATCAACCTGCCATAGTTTATAATAATTGCTTTTTTCATATAAACAATAATTATAATAATTAAAATAATATAAATGATTACATTTATTATTTATATTATAACTGAAAGCTTATTTTTTTTGTTATTTTTTAACAGCTAGAAACTCTATTTGATTTTCAAATACCTAGGTTCATGAACAAATTTAGATTGGGTCGTGATCATCTTAGGTATAGATTAAAAGCCTGCGATAATTCTTAATTTCTACCCTTTGTAGTTGCATGAAAATGGCAACCTAGAGCGTAACATAATATATTCTCCTATTTTATATTAATTTTGATTTACTAAAAGTGGTAGAAAGTTATAATTTTATTAAATTTAATGTGCTTTGCAGTTTCGGTAATGGCTTCTCAGCCTGCCCTAAGAGATATTGATTTTTACTTGTTGTAGTTACACGGTATGCAGTTTTTTAATTAAACATATTACATTATTTGATTTTTTATTTACTTTGGGCTTCTACAAGTGGTAGACAATAAAAATTGTATTAGTTCTATAGAAACATAAATGAACAAATTTAGTTTGTCTTGTCACCAATGGTTTCTTAGCCTATAAACTGTTGATTTATACTGATTGTAGTAGCTCAAAAGTGCCATTTTAGGACCTAAAATATTATATTATTTAATTTTATAGTTACTTGGGCTTACTACAAGTGGTAGAAAATCATAATTTAAAAGGTTTTTCGGAACGCTGCATGAACAGATTTACAGCACGTCACAGTTTTGGCGGCAATTTAGACCTTTAAATTGTTGATTTCTACTCGTAGTTGCACGAAAATAACTTCTCAAGACACAACACAGTATATTCTTTAATTGTGGTAGAAAATTGCTTTTTTGCGTTTTGAGTATGAGTATAAGAGACCCGCATAGGCCTCTGTTTCGTAGCGCCGATTTTCTTTCGCCACCAGCAACGGCACGGCTTCACCTGTGTTTGCTGGTTGCGAATGTCCATTGCGTTCCGTACTGTCCCCTAATTAGGGATCGAGAGCGAAATGCCAATAGTTTTAGTAGCCATTCCCGGGTTCGCCGAGCCGATGGTATACGCCCAGTATAATCGTGAAGGAGGTAGGACGGAAGGGATAGATATTTTGGTGTTTGGGGGAAAATTAGGAAGACTCAAATCTAAGTACGACGCGGTACCCCCCTAGACCAGGCAGTTAGTATTACTGCAAACATTTGGGATTACTGTATGGAGTTAGAGAATTGTTATTTTGGACGTACTGTCCCCTAATTAGGGATCGAGAGCGAAATGCCAATAGTTTTAGTAGCCATTCCCGGGTTCGCCGAGCCGATGGTATATGCCCAGTATGGTCGTGAAGGAGGTAGGACGGAAGGGATAGATATTTTGGTGTTTGGGCGAAAATTACGCCGACTCAAATCTAAGTACGACGCGGTACCCCCCTAGACCAGGCAGTTAGTATTACTGTAAACATTTGGGATTACTGTATGGAGTTAGGGAATTGTTATTTTGCAGCAGGAGCCTACGTCTTGGTCTACGTTTTTGTCGTTATTGTTCGTGTCCGTGTCCAAGTAGGATTGTTCCTGCATATGTGCCTTCAGTCTTGAGGCCGAAAACTATCAATAGATAGTTCAGTAGTTGGATATGTAGCTTTTGATGTTTTTTTTTTAATTGTTTATTGCCGCAGTAGTGCGAAATTTCTAACAATTTTTTAGTTATTATGTTGCCCAAGCACGTTTTGTGGTAGAATTGTTTTGTCTTTTTTTTCTTAATTACCAAAATTAAGTATTGCATTTATTTATTAGTTAAACAAATGACAAGCGCAATTATTCTGTTATAATCTAATATGTTTACAAATCCAATAGAGTTTGATTAGTATGGTGTTTTTACTATGTTTGGGTTTTCATGATTTATTGAGTTTTAGTTTGAATTCTAAGTGTCAAATGTTTATTATTGGTCTCGTTTGGGTTAAAATTAACGTTGTTTTGTTGGGGCCGTTCTTTAACTTACTGGGTTTTATGCCTTACGCGTTTGTTGTTGACAGATTTATTGTCCTACTCAGCTGGGTATCACCGCGATAGTTCGAATGGGAAGTTTTGTTTTTTTGTTTGTCTTTTTTATTTATTATTTTATGGTGTTTGGTTAGTATTGTCTTTCTAATGTTTCTATTGTTACTGATGTTTATTGTTTTTTTTAGAGTTTAAGCAGTGTGCCTTTCTTAGGGTTTTAAAGTTATCTGTCGTGTTTAATTTTGCAAATTATGTGTTAGGTCATGCATATGCTTGAGAATAATTATGAATTTTTGCGGATGGCCTCTTCCCCTCTTGTTTGACCTCTTTTGTTTGTCTAGTGAAAAGCGTCCAATGACCCAGAACTAAAACTTATCACTTAACTCTTTCTTATCACTTAACACTTCACTCTTTATTGACCGTTACACTTTATGTACTTTATGAAAATTGTTTGTTGGTTTTGTTCTCTTTTGTTTGTCCAGTGAAAAGCGTCCAGTTAATGGGGTAGAATGACCGCCCAGAAGCTCACTTGTCACTTAACTCTTTCTTATCACTTAACTCTTAACTCATTCTTGACCGTAGGGTAGTCTATACTCACTGTAGTTGTTTCACTATAATTGGTTTGCACTTTTGAGAAATTATTTGTTGGTTTTAACTTTTACGTTTTAAGAGTTCTCGCTGCTATAATGCGTCTTGCCTTGTCAAGTGCTGAAACCTGACTGAGAAAATTGCTTTTTTTCGTTTTGATTAAATTTTCATACGCGCTTTATTGGTATGGAATTCAAAACCAGTGTGCAGCGTCAGCAAGCGTCAATCATTGGAGGCTGTGACTCGCGTTGTGCAACCAGTAAAACCAACAAAATTTTTTGTTTTAAAAATGAATCTGTTTGAAAATCATACTGTATGCAAAATATGCGTAAAATTGTCTGATGTAATGATCAATCATCGTGCGATGACTTATTTACCCGCATTAATAGAGGATTGTGGCTCCTACTTGAAGAAAAAAATTTGCTTCGAATTGTTCACGAATATTTGCATCTATACTATTCAAAATTCAAAGTGCTAAATGGAAAAAAGGTGAATAGAATAGTGTCTAAATATTATATATATTTCATTAGACATAGACATTTAATTCAGTCCTGCATTTTCGCCATTATGAAGAAAGAAGGTGTCCAAAGAATATACAAAACATCTTAGCTTTGTAATTGAAATGTATCAAAATTATTATGTAAACAAATAAAAACCCGATTGCCAAAAAAATATTCTGTCATTATAAATTTCAGTATAATTCGCTGTTGGGTACACACGAGGAAAAAATTTCCACTAAAATTCATCCGTTGCCATCGTGATCTGTTAAACATACATGTTTTGATTGGTTAAAAATTACAGGTGTGGAATTTTTAAAATAATTTTATGAACTTTATACTAACATATTATTTGCAAAACTCGCTAATCGACAAAACCTTAAAAAATTGTTTTTTTATGCAAACATATTTAAATTCCAAAATTAAAATCGAACATTTGCAAAACTGCCTTCAAAGCATGAAATTATTATCTAGAAAATAACGGTTATATGCAAAACTGGCTCTTTTTTTTTGACGTCTCACTTGGAAAACTCGCTCTTTGCTCTGCCGCCAATCAAATTGAACGCTTTTTATTAGACAGGATTTAAACGACGACACAGGTGTTTTTCTATCGAATTCCGGAATTTTTAAATTATTTTTAAACATTATGGAGTTAGAAGGTGAAAATATAGTGCCTATTAAACCTAGTCCACATGGAAAAGGACGCAAGAAATTTTTTCAGAAAAACAAAAGGAACGAAGTATGAGACCGCCGCGGCTTTAGTTGTTTTAAAGTTTAAATTGGTCCAGCCTTCTAGAACAAGATTTTTACACTTGCAGAAAGGTTCTTACACTTCCTCAGTGGAAGAAACCGTTGATGGTTAGGAAAGCTGCCAAAATGCCGAGGATGACTCCTGTTTTGTTTAATAATAATAATAATAATAAATGCTTTTATTGGCAAACTGTTTTACATAGGTATACAAAATAATATTCTATGAACACTAAAGAATAGATGACAGTTTGCCAAAGGCAGAGTTCAGACTAAAGTGTCTGCTCTTCCATTCAACCATAAAAATTAACTAAAAAACAAGTATATCCCAAAAATAAAACAACTAGTATTATACACATGAACACAACATTCCCGTAGTAGTTAAGAAAAACTAGATTCATTAATGTTTTAACAGCAGACTTAAATTTATTAGGTTTATAAGTTTTTAAATAATCCGGAATTTTATTGTAGCATTGGTATGAAAAACAAGATTTGTATGCTTCAGATTTGTGTTTGGGAATTGATAAAATATATTTAAATCGGACATATATTGTGAATATCATTTCTGTATCTTATTTTATTATAAAGATAAGGTGGTGTTTTGTGAAGTATAACTTTATGAAAAAAGCAGCAACTATGTAGTAGAGCTCTTTTTTTACGTTGAGCCAGCCGATTTCCCTGTAATAGCTAGAAACAGGGTCAAATTTGCGAATACTAAATACTAGTCTAACACAGCTATTTTGAATAAGCTGAAGCCTATTGATATCCCGCTGTCTAAGAAAAGGACCGTATAGAATATTGCCATAATTGAGATGCGATAAAACTAGAGCCTCACACAATGTGGTTTTATTTTTCCTGAATAGCAGATGTCTATAGGAGTAAAGTAACTTTAAATTACTAAAAGATTTTTTAATAATGCTATTAACTTGAGTTTCAAAATTTAAATCCGTGTCAATGTAAATGCCCAAGTTTTTAGAAGATTTGACCAGCTCCAACTTACTATTTCCTAACACTACATTTATTCGGGGTAAGACTCTGTTTTTAGCTTCGATTTTACCAAATAACAAAATATTAGATTTAGTTGGATTGATGTCTAGACAATACTTATTTATATTAGCACAAGCTCTATCCGTCTCAGATTCGCCAAAGGAATAAACTAGCTGAGTATCGTCCGCATAAAAGTGAGCACTACAATGTTTAATTTTTTTTTCAAACTGGGATGTATAGATTGTAAATAGCAGAGGTCCCAAAATCGATCCCTGTGGTACACCGCAAACGACTTCTCTCGCCTCAGAAATTTGACCATTCATCACAACACTTTGACATCTTCCAGACAAGTAATTATCAAAAAATCTTCTTGATACTGGATGAAATCCAATATAATGTAGTAATGAGAGTAGAAGAAGATGATTAATTTTGTCAAAGGCTTTACTAAAATCAAGAAGAATCATAAGGGATAATTTATTGGAATCAGTAGCATTAACAACATCATCAATAATATTTGATAGGGCTGTAGTACAACTTTAACCTGGCCGAAATCCGGATTGATTTACGGGAAGAATATTGTTATTTTGAAGATGCTCACGTATTTGAGAATTTACAATTTTTTCAAGTATCTTAGATGTAACAGAAAGAATGCTTATTGGGCGTAAGTCTTTAAGATCTGTAGGATCCGTAACTTTTGCTATAGGGATAATATGAGCCTCTTTCCAGGAATCTGGAAATGTACCATATTCCAAACAAAAATTACATATGTGCGTTAAATAATCTAAAGTTTAAATAATAGTAAAAAATGAATACTTATCTTATCAGGACCTACAGATTTAGACTTAATTGTCGTTATTGTTGAAAATATTTCTTCTTTAGAAACCAATTTAAAACTAAAGTTATTTATTCCATCTCGAGTTGAATTATAAAACCTATGTACCTATGCATTCAAAATCCACCGGGTGATTGCTCCTACTAGATTCTTTTAAATAAGTTCCCAAGAGTTTCCATTTGTTTTTTAATGTTTATAAGTACTTACTTACATATTATTTTGTATTAATAAAAGTAAAACTCTTATTTTTTCTTCAATAAATCCCTTGCCTTCGTTATTAAACTTTTTTTAAATTAGATTTATTTTCAAAACTGGCTATATGCAATAAACATTGTTTTCTAAAAATATGTAACTCTTTTAGGATGCAAACTTCTACTTTCCACTCCTATAAACCTTAAACAATAATATATTTTTTTTGAATGCGAAAAAAGCAGTATACTAACGTTAGTCGTTTTTTTGATTTCCCAAAACAATGCAATCCAGCAAATAGCAAGTTTTGCAAATAATGGACTCATATACGCTGTTAGTAGTTTTATAACATGTAAAAAGATAACAACTGTCAAGGAACATGGTTATGTTCGGATTTTTTATTTTCGCATATACTTCATTCGTAAAACTTGACACGCCTATTATACCTACCAATACCTACTATTTAAGATGGCGTCAGGTCAAGTAGCGTGTCTTAAATGTGCTAAAACTATAAAGGCTAATACTTATAGTATTAAGTGTTATAAATGTGATTGGTTCCATAAAGACTGTGAAACCTCTATAGTGAAGAAGTAAAGTATTTCTTTAAAGAAGAAGAGTCAATCCAAATGAAAACACCAAAAATGAATTTAAAAGTGCGCTGCATGATTTTTTATTGAAATGAAAAAAATTGAGGATGATCTTTTAGGTGTCAAATATGAAAATCCGTTGCCGTTTTAATTTTTTGTTGCTTTACTTTTATTTGGCACCCCTTAGAAGTCTGAAATAGTGTCAATTTCTTACTCTCTTATAGTGGGCCAGAACTTTTTTTCTGTGACAAATATTGAAATAATTTTAATTTACTGTCCAGTAAGTGTGTTTTCGATATAAATTATTATTATCCAATTAGTTAATCTCATAAAAGAATGGTAAACCACTAAAGATTCATGATAATTTGCCAATTTTTGTGATTTTTGTCTGGCTCCTGTGCCTATTCTACTGAATTTAGAAGGTTCATTTTTTTCAGGTATAAAGTACTTATACAATAGAAAACGTAACTATTATTTTAAGTTTCTAGACTATCAATTTCTTTATTAAAAAAATTATTGAAAATTGATAATTCTCAAAATTAGCCAATTTTGCCCTCAGAAATCATTATGTTGAGGAAAAAATTAAAATCTGAAACTTTCAGGAAATGTAGTCCCCACCTTCATCTTTTCAGTCCAGTTAGTCCTGTTTTGTTATTTTTATTCCTTTAAAAGATATATTAATTTTTTTAATGCCCGTTTAGTAGCGATATTGTTAGTTTTATTTATAATTTAAAATTTAGATGGCTTTGACTTTGTCAATTCATGTTTGTTAGAGACATGTCAGAACTGTCAAAAATATTTCATAAATTTTATTTGTGCGTATTTAAATTGTGATTTCAAAAAGTTTGCAAGTGTAATAAATGGGTGTTCGAGATTCATGAATTTAATTGCAATTAAAAATGCAAGAACATATCATAATTTTGTACCTCTTTCTTATAGAAAATATTTAAGTTCTGAGAAGTTTTAAATTGTTAAAAATAAGCAAAAACCAAAAAATATTCTAAATAAACCCCTTTATTATAACATGTTTTATTTTAACCAGTTACCTAAAAACTAAAATTTAAAGAAGTATTTACAGATTGTGTAAATTTTTTCCAACACTAACATTTAAAATACTTACATACATTTAACTTTTTACTATTTAGTGTCTTACTAAAGGGATCAAAATAATAGAACAAGACTATCTTGGTTTAAATTGTGAAAGAAACCGACAAAAAACTGCTTAACGCATTTTTTATACGTTTAAATTAACTCTTTATTAATTTCACTTATTACTTAACGATATAAACCATAAGGATCTTGAATATATTTTTTATCTTCTTTAAACACCAATTAGCCAATTAAATACTTCGTTATAATGTATATAATATATAATCATATATATATATATATATATATATATATATATATATATATATATATATATATATATATATATATATATATATATATATATATATATATATATATATATATATAGATATGCAATCCTACATTATATATATATATATATATATATATATATATATATATATATATATATATATATATAGATATGCAATCCTACATTACCAAGCCCGAAACGTTACATTCTACAGTATAAACGAAGCCCACTCGGTTTTTACGAAGCCCGAAATCGGGCTTCCTAAAATTAGCGTGTATAAATTTGTTTTAGAGTTAAGTGATGCCCCCTTGTTTCAATGGCGAAAAAGTGGTGGGCTTCCTAATGCCATTCAAACCTATCAAAATATACACCCTTAGTTCCAATGCTTTGGCGGTAGGGGGCACACGAGTCAAACGAGATTATATACAGATTTGTATAAGTATTACGCAGTATACGAAGCCCGTACATCTGGCAACAATGGGGACTATACGCTCGATATCTTTTTGATAGGAAGGCGGGGAAAATAATGCGGGATTCTTAAATTTGTATCTACTGATTTTCAAAATAAATGTTATATTCCCAAAATTATGTTTTGTTCACTACATGGCGTGGATTAAAAGGCAATGTTTTGTTAAATACTTTCGTAATACACTTAATTTTAAAGAATTATTTATTTTTGAAATATTATTTGGAGTGCATTTTTCTTTGGGGCGGTTTTACAAGTTGTCCAGATATTTTACATAGTTTTAATTGGGGAAACAAGGGGATTTGTATATATTATTATTATTATTATTATTCAATGTTACATTTAAATAATTTAAAAAAAAAAATTTTTAATTTATTTAAAAAAGAGCGGTATGATGTTTAATGTAACATTGAATTGCAAAAACTGCTTTTTGACAGATAGCTTCTCATGGCAATTTGTCAATTAACATTCACAACTGGTCAATTTATTTATACAAGGCAAACAACGACCAAACGACCAAACAACAATAATAAATTGGGTTCTTTATTTGGATAGTGCTTATCTAAATGGAACCAAAAACTTGTTCGGGGCTTAACAAACTTATTTGTATATACCTAACTCATTTTTAATGCTGCTCAAAAACTTAATTATAATTTGAAAGTCCTCTCAATAATTTAAAAAAAGTTCTTAATAATGATAAACTTTTTGAGCATTATTAAAAATGAGTTATTTTACAAAAAAATTTTGTTAAGTCCAAAAATAGTTTTTGGCGCTTGGTTCCTTTTAGATAAGGATTGTCCATTTATACTTACCATTACAATATTATTTTATCAACCGTTTTGGTTAAAGTAATATTTTTTCTACGATTTTTATTGGATAAAAGGCAGCTTTAACTTTATAATGTAGCTATAAAACAATATTTGCTTGGTAATACATTTTTCTTGTTTATAGGATGCTAAACTAAATAGCAATTTTCCCCACTTCTTTTTTTAATTTTTCAACTTTTAATTTTGGTTTTCCTAAATTTTCCCAACTTATTAAAATGGATATAGCCGGTTTTCCACGGATGCTCCTCAACTCTGGTCTAGGTCTTTTAAATCAAGTTTGCCTATAATTATAAATTTAGACAATATTTTTAAATAATGACTTATAATTCATCACTATTTTTAAATACACTGCCCTACAAAATTATTGCATAATAAATAAAAAAATTAACTCTAAAACACCTTTACTATTCTTTATGAAATTTTGGATAAAAATACTTCAACTTATATCTCAATTTACGTGTTCAAGGGTTTTTCGAGAAAATATGTTTAAAGCCTTTTTATTTAATAATGAAAATAAGTTCGAAAAATCACTTCTAGGGAATTTTTTTAAATAAATAAAAAATATTCTGTTAAAGAGCGTATTTTTTCTAGTATACCCTGAAAAATTTGTACAAATCCAGCAAACAGTAACGAAGATACAGCGCTTCAAAGTCGTGAAAAATGACCACTTTTCAGCAAAATAATCAAAAAGGCGTCATTTTTACCGACTTTGAAGCGCTGTATCTTCGTTAATGTTCGTTTGATTTGTACAAAATTTTCAGGGTGTACACGTAATATATAAGTTGAAGTATTTTTATCCAAAATTTCATAAAGATTGGTAAAGGCGTTTTAGAGTTAATTTTTTATATTTATTTTGCGATAATTTTGTCGGACAGTGTATTAAAGTATACGTCATTATTTAGATTTTTTAGAATTTTTGGTGTATTTAAATCTAATAATTTAAAAAAAACTAGATGTCTTTATAATTCATGAAAAAAATTTTCAGTCAGTTTCACTTGTTTTGATTCCCATTAAAGTTTTACACAAAATTACCTAACCTCAACAATAATTATTAATTCTTATAATAATTATAATTATTGATATATTTGTATATTTTTTATTAACATGGAAATATATTTTTTTAAGGCTTAACTTTTAAACAAAAACGAATCGCATCCATGTCATTTAAGAAAAAATGTTTATAATTAACCCAGCTATCATCTGACAAAGTTTGCCATAGAGCTTGTAGAGCACCCTGTATAATATATTTAAACCTTTTCAAAATTATGATGTATAAACAAAATAAATGAAATGTTTATACCTATAGGAACCTAAATTCAACAATACTTTTAAATTATTATAATATAAATAATTATAATTTAACGATAATTATTACTATGATAATTATAATTCAACAATATTATTAAATATTTAAGTATACCTACGTCATTATTTAAGAATATTGTTAAGTTTAGGTATAGTCTAGGTATTTTAAATCAAATTTGCCTATAATTATAAATTTAGACATTGGCAACACCGCAGGGCTTCTGATACACAGCGGAGTGTGTCTCTTGTTGTTTATGCACCAACTAACAGTTAACCGCCCCGTCCCGCATTACCGGGCTTCGACTAGCCAGTGTAATGCACCGGGCTTCGTATTGATAGCCGTGCATGTATATATATATATATATATATATATATATATATATATATATGATTTTTCAATACATAAAATATAACATAACTACCAAAAATAACAGAACTGTCAAAAATATTTCATAATTATTATTTGTGGTATTCCTTTGGTGATTTTAAAAGTTTTATATATAACATAATATGACATATTATGTTATATACAAAATTTACCAAAGAAATACGCACAAATAATATTTTTGAAATATTTTTGACAGTTCTGACACTTCTCCACCAAACATGAAAGCCATCTAAATTTTAAATTATAAATAAAACTAACAATATCGCCACTAAACGGGCATTAAAAAAATTAATATATCTTTTAAAGGAATAAAAATAACAAAACAAGACTAACTGGACTGAGAAGATGAAGGTGGGGACTACATTTCCTAAAAGTTTCAGATTTTTATTTTTTCCTCAACATAATGATTTCTGAGGGCAAAATTGGCTAATTTTGAGAATTATCAATTTTCAATAATTTTTTTAATAAAGAAATTGATAGTCTAGAAACTTAAAATAATAGTTACGTTTTCTATTGTATAAGTACTTTATACCTGAAAAAAATGAACCTTCTAAATTCAGTAGAATAGGCACAGGAGCCAGACAAAAATCACAAAAATTGGCAAATTATCATGAATCTTTAGTGGTTTACCATTCCTTAATGAGATTAACTAAATGGATAATAATAATTTATATTGAAAACACACTTACTGGACAGTAAAACAAAATTAAAATTATTTCAATATTTGTCACAGAAAAAAAGTTCTGGCCCACTATAAGAGAGTAAGAAATTGACACTATTTCAGACTTCTAAGGGGTGCCAAATAAAAGTGAAGCAACAAAAAATTAAAACGGCAACGGATTTTCATATTTGACACCTAAAAGATCATCCTCAAATTTTTTCATCAAAATAAAAAATCACGCAGCGCACCCCATTTGGTGTTTTTATTTGGAATGACTCAGAATTAAATAATGATGGGAATAAATGGCATTTTTCAGACTGTGATGATAAAACTATGGATAGTGAAGAAGATGGATCCATTTTAATGGAAAACAGGTATTTAAAACTATAGGTAAGGGAATTGCAAGATAAAAATAAATTAATATACGAAAATAAATCTCTTTTGGAGCAAAAAATTTTAAACTCGAATTGGAATTAGCAAGCAGTGGAAAAAACGTACAAAAAAAACTAAAATAACAAGTAAACCAGAGAAGCAAGAAACAATAGCAACCACAGACAAAATAGACTTGCCTTAGGGAGAAAATGATACGGCCGGGCGGGTGCCTGAACGGGTGCCTGTTTTCCAGTTCGCATCATTCATATTTGAGCAGTTGACCTGTGAGGATATATTATTTATGTAAAATTCTTTGAACATTATGGGTAAATGTGTTGTCAAAGTGTGTCCTAGTCGTAGTGAAACTAGTTCCAGCCAATTTCAACCAATTTCCTTTTTCCAGTAAGTAGTAATTACTAGATAAATTTTAAGCGATTTTATTAATTTTGCATGTCAATACCTTGCGTGCGCACACAGATGTTGTATTGTTCTCTCCTGTGCACAGAGCCGTACTTCGTTTATTCTGGAGCGTAAAACTAGATGAATTTCTTTGATAATCCACTAGGAATATTTTAAATTAGATACCGCTCGTACGAAATTATTTAATACGGGCCTGGCAGAATACATATCTTCTCTTATATAATATATAATATAATGTATACATTCCCTTGCCCCCCTTCCCCGATTTATGACACGCTGGTTTCATGTTAGAGATACTGAACAGGGCAAGTCTATTTTGTCTGTGATAGCAACAAATGATAAAACAAAAACAAATGTGCAAAATCAAAATAAAAGCATAAATTATAAAGATAAATTAGTGTCAAATAAAACAGGATCTAACAAAATAACAGCAACACAACTAAAAATGAAATTGAAAAAGTCATATCTAACATGAATAAAGAAAATACTGAAAGTGATGGTTTCAAAAAGGTCACATATAAGAAAAAAGCTAAATCAAACACAACAAAAAGAAACTGAAAAGTTTAAAGCATGTCCATCAAAAATGTGGCTATACATAGGACGTGTATCTGAAGGGGTAGAAGAGACTGATATTATAAACTATATTAAAAAAAGGTGTAGTTTAGCTGCAGGAACTGACATAGCACTCAGCAAATTACCAACATTAGGAACAGCAAAATCATTCAAGATAGGAATAAGCTACAAATACCATGAGGAACTAAATCTAGCTAGTTTTTGGCCATCCAACATCACCATTAGAAGATTTAATTTATGGGCTCACAAGAAAAATTCTGTAGAAGAGACAGCAAATAAAACCCACAGAAGCAAAAAAGAATTAAATAATATTTACAAGGATAATATATCTTTCAAAATTAAAACCCAAACAAACCACTTATGTTCCCATAAAGAAAATACACTAAGCGAAGACTTGATATCTTTTAGCATTATAAATTTAAATATTCAATCGGTAAAAAATAAAGTTGATTTGACATTTTGTGTATATGTCTTGGTGAACACTGGGTTTCCCAAGTGAAATAAGTGCTCTAGTCGTGGAAGGTTATACGTGTGCTTCGTTCTACTCTAGATCAAACTCCAGAGGAGGTGGATCAGTTATTCTAATAAAATCAGAAGAACATCATAATGAACTAAACAATGTAATGTCTTTATCAATACAAAGGGATATAGAAATTAGTGCCGTTAGGGTTGTAGGTATTAATCTAGTAATTATAAATGTATATAGACCCCCAACTGGTAATATTATTTTTGAATGTCTTAGAGAACATTTTAAATGAACTAGGTGTGTCTACAAAAACTGTTATAACAGGTGGTTTTAATGTAAATTTTACTAATTTTAGTGATAATACTTGTTTATTGCTAGATCTATTTTCCTCCTTTGGATTTTAACAGCTGTTTTATTCACCTAGTCGAAACTTAACTGTATAGATAATGTGTTTGTAAATTTTTACTGTGATTGTGTAAATAATACGATAAATATAAATTTCTCGAATCATAATGCCCAGATAGTTATATTTAATAAACTTATAAAACAATCTAAAACTAAACCAATTCTTAATAAGTTTAAACCCATAACTGAATTGGGAAAATATATTTTTTTAATAATATATAACAAACGTCCTTTGATTATATAAATACAAATTTAGACTTAATTATAAGTTTGATGTTTTGTCGAGTCGTGTTTTGTGTATATTTTTAAAAGGGCTTTTTTAAATTGCTTCCCGGAAAAAACATGTATCTACAGTTCAAATAGTAAAACTAGTTTTAACTGGTTTAACAATGAACTCAAGAACATGAGAAACACCTTAGACTTTCTAAATTAACTATCTGGGCAACCTAAAAACCCGGAATTACTTAAACAGAAACGAAATTTCAAAATAAAATTTAAAAAAGCAATAATAAATGCCAAAAAAGAGTTTAATAACAATAAAATTAAAAAATCAAAAAATCCTATTAAAAGTATGTGGGAAATTATTAACAAAAAAGAGGGGCTCAAGTAATTTGTAAAATTTCAGCCAATACCATGAATTCTTATTTTGTTAATATAGCTGATAATATTTTAAAAAACTTAAATTTAGTCAATTCCACAGTTAACCTGGACAAAATCCAAACACCACAATACCAGTTTAATTTTAAGGTCACTTATATCGAGGTTCTGGACATAATTTCTAATATTAAATCAAAAAATAGCTGTGATGTTTATGGTTTAAGTATAAATTTAATAAATTATCTAATATCTGTTCCCTTAGCTAAATTAATAAATATGTGTTTTTTATCTGCAGTTTCCGGATGTTCTAAAAGAGGCCCTTGTGATTCCTGTTTACAATTGTAAGAGAGGCGATGCTGAAGACTCCAGTAATTACAGACCAATATCAATATTACCAATCTTTTCAAAAATGATTGAGAAATGTATGGCAAATAGGATGATAGATTTTTTTGAGGATTACGACATCTTTTGTGATTATCAATATGGTTTTAGGAAGGGTAGAAACACTACAACTGCTATCTTACAGATGGTCAAATCCATAAATGAGTCGTTTGAAAATCTGGAGTTTGCGAATGCAGTTTTTTGCGACCTTAGTAAGGCCTGTGACTGTGTCTCTCACTCTTTACTTTTGAAGAAATTAGAGGCTTACAACTTCTCAGCGAAAGGTGTAAAACTCATTAAGTCCTACATAGCAAATAGGTATCAAGTGTGTAGAGTTGAAGGCAGGGTGAGTCAGAGGACGGAGTTGCGAGTTGGGGTTCCCCAGTGTTCTATTCTTGGCCCAATTCTGTTTTTAATTTTCATTAATGACTTGTGCTGCAATAGGGGCTCGGTGGGTTTTACACTTTTTGCTGATGATACCACAATAATATTGAAACATTCAGATATTGAACTCCTATATGAGGAGAGTGAGCGTGCACTGTCAGAGGCTGAGCTATGGTTTACCAGTAATAGACTTGTTTTAAACAAAGAAAAAACACAAAATCTTATTTTTTTCTTTAAGACCTATAGGATGAATACCCACTTAAACCAGTAAAATTTCTGGGAATCATATAAGACAACAAAGTACGATGGACTTGCCATATTGATGCGTTATCCAAAAAATTAAGCACCATTATATTTGTCATGCGTAATTTAGTTAGTAGTGTCTCTAGTGACGTAATGTTAAGTGCATATTATTCGCTATTTGAGTCGCATATATCTTACGCTCTAATTGTTTGGGGTCACTCTGCGGAGTGTTATAAAATATTCGGTCTTCAACGCAAGGTAGTAGGTAAGGATCATCGCCTCTCTTGGTTACAGGACGACTGTAGAGCTATGTTTGGTAATCTTGGAATTTTAACAGTACCCTCCTTATATTTTCTTCAGAATTTACTTTAAGTTAAAAATAATTTGAATTTGTAACATAGCCATGATAGTTTTTATAAATACAACACAAGGAATAAAAACCAGCTTGTAAATCAATTTTCCAGGCTCAATAAATGCCAAAGTGGTCCTGATTTTAAACCAATCAACATAAAAAATATGGCTTATAAGGAATTTAAACTATATGTGACCTGGACTATAGAAAGGTACCTATGGTTGGAAGAATCAATTTTTGTTTTTTGGTCGAAATTTATAGAAAATTGAACGTATTTTTAAATGGAACAAACCGCAGATTCCTAAGTTTGAAACTTTTGCTGGAAATCATCCTTAAAGTTCAACATGAATTATAAAAATCGCAAAAAAAATTGTAAATAGATCAAGAATTGCTTTTTTTGATCTTTTATTTTCGTCAATATCCTAAAGAGACATATTGAAAGACGAATCTGGTACGTCATCTTCTATGTCACTAACACCTGCACCTCCACCTTGATCTTCGTAATCTTCATCACAATCCGCAAAATATTGTTTCTCCACTGCTTTAAATTCTTCTTCTAAATCGATTCTGCACTTTCACAAACTAAAACAATTTTAAATTAGCTGCATAACAACGAAAAACCACGATCTCGAAAATAGAATGATAAGAAATGCAGCACGTATTATTCCAACTTTTTCAACGTTCACAAAATTAGCTATTTATGGGAAATCACTTGAATAAGGTACAAAAATATTTATTGTAAAAGCACCACTGTATAGTGGAAGTCTAAAGAGAAGTGGATAGCTAAGGGTAAGACGAAAAAATAAGAGGTAGAAGCGCAAATACAAACGCGACGCACGGATACGACTTTAACGGATACGATCTTTAACAGCTGTTTTCTCAAAAACTTGATTTCTAACCAGAGGTACCTTTCCGTAGTCCAGGTCACATATATAAAATCTTTTTTTGTAAGACACGGGTTTTATTCTGTAAACGAGTATCTTGAGTACAAGTTTTAATGTTTTTATTATATATTTACCTATATTATGTAAGTTTTTAAATTTAATGTATTTGTACATGATTATATTTTATTTATTCATTTCTCTATTTCCTATTTTATCTGACGTTGTAAACAATTTGTATTGTATTAGCACTAATAAAGATTATTAATATTATTATTATTTATATTATAACATCGTGACGTTACCTAGAGACTACCGAGAGAATTTATAGATTTTGAAAGTATTTTAAAGAAAAAATTTATAACAAAAATCTGTTGTGCGATAGATATATGGTTTTAAGTGACTCTATAATATATGTACTTTCTTAATTTTTAACATCATTTTCCAACCCCATTGACCAAATTCGATACTTTTAGTAATGCCGTCGCCGCTAAAGTTCAAGTAACAAAAAGGAATCAATGTCGATTCTGCACGTGATAACGGATCCAAGGGCTAAAAGAAAGGAAATAATACTAAGTTTAAAAAGTGCGGGTGGCCCCTGGTTAAGTCACAAAGTGCTGTAGCGTCGTGCCTGACCGCTCCTGATCACATGTATGGTCATCACAATCGGCAGGGCCGAGGAGCGCGGTCTGTCCGCTAGGGATAGGAAGGCAGAATCTAACTAGTTCAGCTAAGTAATTTTCCTAATTGCATGACCTAATAACAGTACCAATTCGATTCTGATATAATTTAATCGTTAAATGTTTATATACGCAAATCGCAAGGTTGCCAAAAATGTCATCTGGCTTCAGAAATCAAACAGGTCCCTACACTGAGAAAAGTAAACTATTTTAAGTTTTAATTAAATGAACAGTTTTGGGTACATTCAATACGACCAATGCGCATAAATGTTTATTTAAAAGTCGAATGATACCTACAGTCTTTAAATTAAACTCGTACAGTTTTTGAATATACATTTTTACTACTACAAAAATGTACAAAGATTTCAATAAAGCTAATATAAGCTCTGATTGTTTGTCTAAGATTTCTTTTTATTTGTCCCAAAAACTAAATTTTAAAAAATAATAATAAGATAACATTTCCGTAAGTGTTAAACTAACAACCTCATTTTCTCAGAGGAGACAAACCATAAACAACTTAACCAAATTGAAAAAAGCGTAAGAGTAAATAAACCAAATCAAGCAAGATGACAAAAAATTTAGATCATAAATAAGTGTTGTGTGTTAATAGGTATTATTGTACCTATATGCATTTAAGACCAGCCATAAATCAAAGCCAAATAAACATAAGCTCAAAAAATACAAGAACATCACAGAAGATAAGAAGAACGACCCTCTCAATAGCCAATTCAGGTCATATGGCCGCATTCCAATTCCGTACACTACAGGGCCGGCTTTATCTATTTTTTATATTAATATTTATATTTTTAAATTAAATTTGGAAAAAAAGTAAGAATGCAAAGATATAAATTAAATGAAAACGGTATAAACACTAATTTAACAATAAAATAAATAAAGAATATACAAGGTTGGTAGCCGGCAGGAGGAATATCCACCAAGGCAGAGGGCACTTACGGTGTTTCATGGCCGCCAACACTTCGGTACGGAAGACAAGACTCAGTATCACACAGGGGGGCAACCAATTCTAAAGAGGTTACCAGGAACCTGATAATGACTCAGACAGAGATGTTTAGAAATACACCAACAAGGACAGGTTCTAGCAGCGTACTAACACTTCTACCCCCAATGGGGGTCCCCCATTCATGAATCCCAATTGAATGGGGTTATTAGTAATAACTTATTACTAAGACCCAGGTTGAGGAGGATTCCGGATTGTACTTAGTTTTGGGTCAGTTCAATGTCCTCCAAAAACCCTTCCTAAATTGGACGCATGGCCCGACCCGGCTGACAAAAATCCGTGGAGCGGCCTTAACCATAGGCACTGTCATCCACGACCTCCTAGGGTGGATCTACCTGCCGGCGTAAAAACTTCGGATCCAACAAACACAGGTAATGCTGTGATTTGGCGGGATACGCAGGAGAACGGAAGGGGGGTAAAATAACTTTGGGAGATTAGTGGAGGATAATAACTCATCCTCATAGTTGGTGTAATTTTAACAATAAATTGACATTATGTAGGTACCTACATAACAAACATTATACACCTACAATTCAGTAATAAAGATAAATTTACAATTTATACAGTAGAAAGATCTATTTATTATCTGCCATTGCTACCATTCCAACTCCGAAAAATTGAACGTCAAGTTTCCGAATTATTCACAAAAATAACATTTTTTGAATGAGGTATAATTTTACATATTTTAAAAAACAATTTAATTTGAAACAAAAAAATATTATTGCATAACTACCCTAAACTTAAAAATGTACAATTAATAAGCACATGAACTTTCTGATGGTTGTTAAAATAACCAAATTTGAGACCAAATTATTACTTTATTTTAACTACAATCAGAAAGTTTTAAGTTTATTAATTGTTTATTTTTAAGTTTATAGTAGTTGTGCAATAATTTTTCGTTAAGATAAATTGTCTTTTAAAATATGTAAAAATATACAGGGTGTTCTATTGTGTTTTTGTTTTTGCCATTTTAATCATATATTATATTACGAGAACTATGAATTTAATCGGTTAAAGTAGGCTCAGTAGTTTTTTGTTTGGTTTTTGTTGGAAAATGTTGAATGCAAAATAATTTAATAAAATCACGAGACCGCGTAGCGGTCGAGGGGTTTTATTTTTAATTATTTTGCATGAAACTATTTTCCAAAAACAAAAATCAAATAAAAAAATTACTGAGCATAGTTTGACAGATTAAATTTATAGGTTGAGTGATATACGTCTAGATTATTTCTCGAATTAAAGGAAACTATTTGACAATTCATAAAATCTGACGTATGTGTCAAAATTTATAAATATTTTTTAAAGAAATTTCCATTAATTTAAGGTATGTAATAAGTAATAATTGATATTTCGTAAACTAGATAACTTATTTTTTATTGTTTTTTAAAAAATGTTTGTTAAAACTTTATTTATTCGAAAATTCAAGGCTTTTGATTGGTTCATATTATAATGAGGGAAATAATCAAGAGAAAAAAATGCCACAAATTTGCTTATTTAACCAACTTTGTAGTTTCCATAATAACAAAGTTAGGTAATAATTATTAAAAAAATTGTAGTAATATTTATTTTAAATGCATTGATTTCCATAAATTGCACAATAATTTGTAACAATTTAGTTCATTTAATAATTTTTTTCAATGTAAGTATAATTAAAAAAACAATACAAAAATCATAGAAAAAAAAGGAACTTAAAACTCACCTGATCCATTCTGATGATTCCCTCTGCAAGAGTTTTAAATCCCAACATGGTTCGATTTTTGTACTTCTTTCTTCTCTGCAACAAAACGTGCAACTTATTGCCCTCTCTTTTCAAAAAATGCGGATACTGAAGACAAAAAGTCATGTCCAACGGTTGATCCAAAAGACCTCCGTGAGGCAAATTTAATTCATGGGATCGTAAAGTGCGTTTGCTTGACTGCATTTTCACTGCTATTGATATGGAAGCCAAATCTGCCCCCAGAGGTTTTAGGAGAATTATCCTGGTAAGTGTAAGCGAGCATAATCTGAAATAAAAGGCATTTTTAAAAAGATATATGCCTTTTGCTACCACTTAATTTTTATAAAATGTATTCTCTAAATAAGCAAGAATCAAAAAATAAGCAAGAATCGAAAAAATATCATGGTGGTGTTTCTTGAAATTTGAGACTTAACCAGAGACCTCTGACTTAACTTTCTATAGTAATTGATCTCTATAGAAAGCAATTAACCATGGCCCCTAGTTTGCTGTGGAGAATGCTAAGCTCTTATTGGGTTATTGCTTTCTATAGAGATCATTTTCCAAAGATAGTTTCAAGAAACAAAGTATCACTCTGTATAACAAATTTTTGATGTTGCAGAGTAGAATTTAAATTAAATATGATGATATGAATACAAATTGCGCATAATAAAAAACTTAATTTATAAATTGTAGCAACAATTGATATGAATGTAAACATTATATGGAAACAAACAAAGAGCACCCTTCAAACGCGATTGTATTGTCTTATCTTGAATTAAACTTGCTTTAAAATAATAAATCTTACCTGGGAATGCAATTGGAAGGTGTCCTATCAACTCCAGTGGCGTAAAGTCTCATTTTATTTGGAGCTGAAGCCCCCGCCCCGGTCAATGTTTTGCTCGGTTTTTCACTCATTTTCACTCTATCAACTCAATGATTTCGAAGAAAAGACAACATTTTCACTATTCACTAACCGAGAATGCACCAAGACATCACTTACATTGTTAAACGATTGTTATTACTTGTCAAACTGTCAAAGCGCACTACAAAGATATTCGCATCTGACGTTAGGAACCTAATGATCAATTTACGTTTATGTTATGGTTTCTTTTTACGGTTATTTTTTTATCGGATGCCATCTATTCTTAAGTAGAAAAAAATTGACCTGCTACTAGAATTAACTATAATTTAATAATTTTATTAATTATTTCGCATCTCGTGGACACTAGAACAAACTAATGACACATTTTGTCGCGACATCTATAAAAAAGAAGATGAAACACATTGATTTATTTGAAATACCAACCAAAATAAATTAAACCATCGTTTATTTAAATTATCAGTAAATTAAAGCAGCAAAATTTTATCTGGGGTAGTAGAAAAACATTAAAATAAATTACAAAATCCATATTTAATATTAGAATGGCTGGAAAATTGCATTTAAAAATTAGCTTATACCTTGACAGATGTCAGATGTACCAGTGACGTGTCTTAATTTATTTTTATAGGTTCATAAGCACATTATAATTATTTTAATGTAATCTTAAAGAAGTAAAAGACAATGAATTACAACGCTAACACAGGGGCACGACCGCGTAAGTTTTTATTACAAATCTTGCATAAATATCTTAACCTAAAATGATTTTTAGCATTTGGTCGTAAAATAAAAAGGGTTACCGATGTTAATTCAATGGGTTACAACCCTTACGAGCAGGGGAACACTCCGCAGAATGTATATACAAACGTAAACTCAGACTTATCCACTTCCAATAGTAGTTTTCAACAAAGTAAGTAGAAAATATGTAAACAATGATTTTTATTTGTTTGTTTATTTGTAGTGGATTACAGCAATTCATCGCCAGGTTATACGCAGGATTTCGGGCAAAATAAATCACCGCAACCACAAACTCAAATGGGGTATCACTATAATCAAACTACACAACCACAAGCTCAATATTTAAACCCTGTAGCTGCTCAGGTGCCAAATGTTTTGGGGCAGTCTGCCGTACAGGATTTTGCATTGCAATATGGACAACAGGTAATTAAACTTACATATTTTAAAATATATTTTATTGTCCTACATATCTTTAGCTTGCTGGAGTGGGTAAAGAAAGAATTCAACAAGAAGTAGAAAGATATGTTCCAGTTTCAAAGTTGAAATATTATTTTGCTGTTGATACTTCTTATGTGTTGACAAAATTGGTATTACTTTTCTTCCCATTTACACACAAGGTAATTTTTTTTTAATAAAATTGTGTTTAGTGTTTACTGTTTTTGAGATATTGATAAGATGCTCATGTTGTAAGTCAAAAAATAAAACTTTTTAGAAGAGCCAAAAAAAACTAATTTCTTGAAGTTTATGAAATTGATTTTTGATCACTAATATTGTTAATGTACCTTTATAGACTTACAATATGTGTGTCTTAAGGTATCGATATGTAAAAAAAATGTTAGTTGGTTATTTTATTCTTGTTTAACTAACTAACTGACTAAATACCATCTATAAACTTTCTAAAAAATTACCTAAACTTTGTAAAACAAGCCAAATTGTCCTAGAACAGTGTTGCCAGATTATAAAAGGGCTTCCCTGGCCCTACCTGTGCAGCTAAAATTACTGTACCTGTCACCCGAAGTCTTTATAAAAACATTAAATCGCATATAACATAGTGCAGAGCAGAGTATTAAGCAAACTTACAAGTGAAAACAGTGACACTACCGAGCAGGTAAATTTAATGTACCAGTCTCTTCATTGACAAGTTGTGGCTTTATGGCGCTTTAGTCACGGGCTGAAGTTAGCAACAGGTTTTTAGTCACGGGCTGAAGTTAGTTTTAAGTTAGTTGACAGTTGTCAAATGTCATACAATAGTTAAAATAAATTGCCTTTCTTGTAAAATAATACTATATGTGAAAATTATTTTATTATCTCAATACAAAAATACAAAAGTATTAAATAATTTCTCAACGCCAATAATTGAAAAGTTTATATGAACATTGTACTTCGCCGGCAGTAAACTATAACTTAAATTCGGGCACGGACTCCACTGTAAAGTGCTCATAAAACATTTTTCTTACTACGTCGACTGAAAATACGTTGTTTCTTCCCCGATTCCACGGCAGAAAGTTTACGTTTCTTGCATTGGTCAAGCTATACGCGGACACTCTATAATAGCGTGAGTAAAAATTTTTTAGTCGTGTGTTCAACATATGCAACTCTGATTACGACACTAATATAACCTCAAAATTTGGGCAGGCATCAATATGTTTCGATCACAGACCACCAAAACAAATGGACGGCGCATTGCCATTCCATTCAATAACAATGATTTGTTTGCGGTCAACAAACGGTCACAGTCTAAGCGTCAAATTGGAGATAGAATTTTATGTTTTCTTCCAGTGACGTCATCAAACGGTCACAGTCTAAGCGTTAAATTGGCGATAGAATTTTATGTTTTCTTCCAGTGACGTATTGGGATTAAAAAAATAAGTAGGTAGGTACTTACAAACGATATTTCCATGTAGGTATTGTTATTTTTAGTAAAAAATAATGTATTTAAACTCCATAATTAACTTAAACACGATAGAAATACACAAACGAAAACACAAAACAACAAGCTGTCAACCCACAGAACATAACCTTTTTCTATGCTGTCAAATATGACGAATTTACCAACGTTGTTAATATTTAATTTTAATAATTATTAAATGATTTACTTTCTTTAAATAGAGAAAAATATCTAAAGAAAATGATGAACAAATCCTTTTTACAATTTTTTTTATTATTGAAACGAATTACTGGTAATTATTAATGTTCATTATGTTTGATGAACGTCCAAAAAGGCGTGTAATCTATACTTCTGACAACGTTGGAAGCCGTGTTTCTTTCGACGGTGTTTAGAATGTGAAAGTATGCTTTACTCGCTTTTTAAACGTAAACAAATCCGTCCATTTGTTTTGGTGGTCTGTGGTTTCGATATACACATTTAATTTTTTCCCGTATTTTCGGCCGGGTTGTATTTTCGGCCGAGGTAGTATACAATAGTATACACTACACGGGCAGAAAGTGTGAGAGCCCTGAACTGCGCGCCATGATGCCCTCGGCTTCGCCTCGGGCATCATGGCGCGCAGTGCAGGAATCTCACACTTTCTGCCCTTGTAGTGTAATATACTATTCTTTACTTTCACTGTGAAAAACTGTCAATTTTCAAGAAATACATTTCGATTTATAACCATTATCTTCTTCTTCTTCTTTAACAATTTATTTTCTCCACAGACAGTGCCGGCGTGAGGCATGTGCAAACGGTGCGGTTGCACCCGGCCCCGCGTTTTATAGGCCCCGCGCGCATCAAGGCGTCTTAACGAAATTATTGTACATTTTAGCAACATGGCAAGCTGTAAGCACAGTGTGACAAAATAATATCTGGTCATTGCCAAAGATAATGTCTTTAGTCCAATGTTGCTAAATGTGTATTTGAAGTTTCCTGTATCCGTTTAAAACAATTATTATTACGCCGGGAAAAGAGTTTTTCAAAATTTTGCCAATAACGACTAGTGGGTTTGGCTATATTGTCAATAGAGAAGGATGTTGGAAAAGAGCTTCCCCTAAAGCAGGGAAAAAATATTTGTGATTTTTTCTTAAAAGTTAATTTCTATATTAATTGAAGGGAAAAGCTGAACCACCCAATTGCATTTTTAAGTCAAAATTTTCTACTATCCGGTAACACGCTTAAAAAATTTTGACTTAAAACTGCACTTGGGCGGTTTCAGCTCTAACCCATTCAATTGGTTTTTCGTTTGATGTTTTAGTGGTTTATTGCCGCTAAGCGCTGTGTTAATTTTCAAGAGTAAATTTTTAGTTCAAGTCCCGCATTTTTCTTTTGCACCTGGCCTTTAATAAGCTAACGCCGCACAGTGGATCGATAGATAGGAATTTTTGGACATAGCACCAAAGTGTGAGAAGATGAGGACATTTTAGGTTTAAAATAAATACTTATCAATTAAATAACGTTGTTATTTACAAAAGTAAATATAAAGTCTAGTTACTTGATATACAAGGCGTTTTAATACACCAAGTTCCACTATAAAAAAGGTTTACCAAGTTTTTGGTTTTTTATTTTTATCTTTTTAAAAAAAAAAATTTTTTCCACGAAATTTGGTGAAAACTTACCTTTTTATGTCCCAAATACACTGTAATTTATTTGATTTGAAATATTTATTATTTCGCCTTATTTTAACTTAATATCAAAAAAGCACCCTAATTTTCAATCGAAAATTCTCGCGTCAAAATATCAGCTTTTTTCAAAAAGTCGGTGTGCTTTTTGTTCGAATTCGAAAATTTATTTTAATCATTATGTACAATTTCATCAAAAAAATGTGATTGTTGCAATTTTTTTAGTTAAAAAGTTTATTTATTAAATTCTAATAACATTTATGTCAGAAAATCTCATAAAATATAAAAATACATGTAAATCATACTATTGAATTTAAATCTAATTAGATACTTCATTCTGATTACGTTATTCATTATAATATTTTTTGTATTTTCTGAGAACATTCACCATAGTAATGTATATTTTTTTTACACCATCAGAAAGTAGAGAGTTCATCGAACAAAAAGCACACCGACTTTTTGAAAAAAGCTGATATTTTGACGCGAGAATTTTCGATTGAAAATTAGGGTGCTTTTTTGATATTAAGCCGGATTTATAGTTCTAAAACGTAGCCGTAGTTGTTGCAGTTGCAGTTGCAGTAGGGGCAAAACAGTCTGTGATTGGCTGGAGGATCTTTGCAGTAGCATCCAAGGTCGTTGTCGTAAGTTGTCGTAAGAGATGGCCAACTTTTATCTTTTCTTGCGGCAACGACTACTACAGCCAATCAAATTGCAGATATTGCAGAAAAACTCTCAAACTCAAAAACAAGGCTCCTAAACCATGTTTATAAGTAAACTAAACCAAATAAACAAAATAAACGAAGCGAAAATAATCGATACAAAATACTTGAAATCTTTGTAAACAGAACAAATGTCACTAAACTATGTTTATAAGTAAACTAAACCAAATAAACAAAGCGAAAATCACCGATACAAAATACTTGAAATGTTTGTAAACAGAACAAATGTCACTACGCGGCCACTACTGCAACCGCTACGCGCTGAACTATAAATTGTAAAAATTAGCTACTTACTTACTGCAACTGCAACTGCAACGGCTACGGCTACGTTTTAGAACTATAAATCCGACTTTAAGTCAAAATAAGGCGAAATAATAAATATTTCAAATCAAATAAATTACAGTGTATTTGGGACATAAAAAGGTAAGTTTTCACCAAATTTCGTGGAAAATTTTTTTTTTTTTAAAAAGAAAAATAAAAAACCAAAAACTTGGTTTTTTGAATTTTTCACATAAATTTTGAGGTTATGTGAAAAAATTGTAAATACAAAAGTTGTAGATCTTTTTATTACCTACATCGAGATAAACCATTTTTTACCCTTAAACCCCCCCCCCTCCCACTTCCCGAACTCAGATCGCCCGTAATTTATTTTTCCTTTAATTTTTATTATATTCCCCTCCTTTTCCAATGGGTTTCATCCTACTGTTATTTTTTTTCTCTTTTTACCATTTTTAAAGGCTTCTGCACTGGTCTATATGCTCCATGACACTCTATGATCTATATTTTCCAAAGTGGCGCCTTGTGGCGGCAAATCTCTGTACATTTGTTTTAAATAACCTTTGAACTCCATAACAGCCATAAAAGAAGTTTATGCATATTTAAGCATTTTTTTAAAACTCAAGATAAAGTTTAGATTTGTGTAACGCATTGTATAACAATAAAATTTTAAAAATTATTGTTACTGAATACGTGTTGGTATTAAGTTAACCGGGCAATTTGCAAGCTTAGTTATCATATAAAATAAAACTATAAAAAAATATATAAGTTTTTGTTAAGGTATGAAGTTATGCTGTTTAATTTGTTATAGTCAGTTTAATAAGGAAAATAACAAAAAACATTCTTTACGAAAAACGCCTTCTGTACTGTTTAGTATGTTGCCAAAAAAAATTGTTATGCTTATTTTTAACAAATTTGAAGTTTTTGGGAGACATTTAAAAAAAAATGATATCAAGTTAGTAATTTTGCATAATTGCTGTATGTCCACTAACATATATGAGCTCGATCCACTGTGCGCCGGCCCTGTCCACAGAGTAGGTATATGGTTATGCCAGCTATTATACAATATTTTTTTTGAGGCTTTGAAAAATTCTGAGGAAGGGATTTCATATTTTTCTGTGTTTTTGTTTGCTACTTCTTTGGCTATAGCATCTGCCCTTTCATTTCCAGTAATCCCTGAGTGACCAGGGATCCAACATAGAGCCCCTTTTCCCCCATAATCTTTAATATCATTGTATAACTGGTTAATACTTAAAGAAATGTTGTTAGATTTTCCGTTCCATGGATTATTTTTTATCTGTCTAAGTATGCTCAGAGAGTCTGAGAAAATAATAAATTTTTTTAGTTTATCTTTTAAACAAATTTTTAACGCAAAAAAATTGCCATCTGCTCTGCAAGAAAGATAGAGGCAAAGTGGGTTATTTTAAATGATTTTTCAATTTTTAAGGAAGGAATATATATGCCAAAAGAAGTGCTATCTAAATTTTTTTGGAAAGAACCGTCAGTGTATAAATGAACGCAATCTGCCCAATCTGAAGCCAATTTAATATTGAACAATTTATTTATTATTAATGGGTCTGTACTTTTATCAGCACCCCAATCCAAGATTACGGGGATTTTGGATATTTGTGTGAAGTAATCAAAGCAAAATATGGGTAATCTAATAGTTGTGGAAAGCATGTCAATCTTATCCTCATATATCTCCAATGATTTAAATAAACAATGTTTTTTAAAATATTTTGATTTGGTATTTTTAAGGACTTTGTCTCTAATTTTAAGAAGCCCCGTGATAACAGGATCATTTTCCCTACTTAGCCTTTTTAGTAAGAATTTATCTGATAGAAATTTAGCGGAGGGTCTTCAGCTTCAATCTGGAGGGAATTGGTGGGAGAGGACTTCATCAACCCCAGACATGTTCTCAGAGCTAAATATTGAATCCTATCTAACTTTGTCAAAAGAGCTTTTCTGCATGAATTGAACAGGAAACACCCATATTCCATTCTGGATCTTATGAGTCCCCTGTACATTGTCAGTAGTGTTTTCGGGTCTCCACCCCAAGACACCCTAGTCAAACTTTTTATTGTATTTAGAACTCTGGTGCAGGTGTCACTTAATTTATTTATGTGTGTTGACC
Organism: Brassicogethes aeneus; assembly: GCA_921294245.1. Classification (NCBI taxonomy): domain Eukaryota; kingdom Metazoa; phylum Arthropoda; class Insecta; order Coleoptera; family Nitidulidae; genus Brassicogethes; species Brassicogethes aeneus. The sequence goes on along the minus strand of OV121133.1, from coordinate 56,140,094 downwards.
AACTAAGATCATTCTCAAGATACATCCCCAGGAACTTGTATGCTTTTACAAACTCTATCTGGCATTCATTTATTCTTATAGTTGGAGAAGGAATTTTTGATTTTGAAAAGAGGATTGCCTTAGATTTTTCCGGACTCAATGATAGACCCAATTCCATTAGCCATATATTTAGAGCTTCCAATGAATAGTTAATGTAGAATTTAGAGAGAGAAGTATCATTATTACTAGTATATATTACAATGTCATCAGCATATTGGAGAATTTTGCACTTTATATTAATGGGGGAGTCTATTCCTCTGGTATAGATGTTAAATAAGGTGGGGCTAAGGACCGACCCTTGTGGGAGGCCCTTATATGAAACTCTCTTTACTCTAGTGCCATCATTGTTAGTTACAGATATAGTTTTTTTAAATGTAAGAGTCCATATAATTTTTACAAAAATTGGGGGAAGATCCAAATCAATTAGTGTTTCAACCAACTTATCAGGGAGAACGTTGTCATAGGCTGATGATATATCCAAGAATATTGCCAAGGTCTGAGATTTCTTATCAAGGAAACTCGACAGAATATCTGTTGTAAGGATGGAGATATTGTCCATAGTACTGAGTGATTTCCTAAATCCATAACCATTATAATTGTGTTTATAAAATATAAAAATTTGACATTTGACGGTGACACACAGTTTCCCCTATTGTTTCATAGATGGCGCTCTATACAAATTTTTGATTTAAATCATTTTAAGATAATAAGTATTTGTCGTAGAAAAAGTATAGTATGCACCTCGTTTATAAACTTTTCTATACACTCATTAATTTAAGCACTCGGTCGCAAGCTTGCTCGTGCTTAAATTAAATTCGTGAATAAAATAGTGTTTATCAAACTTGATACATAATATACTATTATCTACTACATTGACAATCTGTGACTTTATGGCGTTTTAGTCACGGGCTGAAGTTAGCAATAGTGGCTTTTGGGTATTTTAGTCACGGGCTGAAATTAGCTTTATTTATTAGAGAAAAGTGAGGTTAATTCCGTTGACATTTAACAGATGTCAAATGTTTAACAAATATTTGTCGTAGATAAAGTATAGTATGCAACTCGTTTTATAAACTTATCTAGACACTCGTTTTTATTAAACACTCGCTAAATAAAATGGCGTTTATAAAACTTGATACATAATACAGGGTGTTATGTAATTAATGTTATATATTAAAATGGGTTGTTCCTTAGGGTCCATAAAGAAGCACCTGAAACTTTTTTTTTCTAAACTCCAAAGTCTAAAAATAATTTATAATAACCTTTATCCTACCAAAAAGTACGCCACTGATCGATTAGGAACTTTAGGTTATGGCGGGTTTACGAGTCACTCGCGTGCGTTTGAGGTTTGCGTGCGTTTCCTGGGCCTTCGCGTCAACGCGTTCTTCCTGACGCGACCCCATTTACGAGTTTCAAAGGCGCGCGTTTGCTCACCTTCGAAAGTCAGCTGGTTCCTCAGTGCGTATGTTTTGATTTCGTCAGATGTCTCATACTTTGGGAAAATGGTCCTATTTTTAGTTTGTCGAACCGCAATATTAATGAGTTTAGCTCGTCTGCTAATTATGTTTGACACAACACTTCTCCCACGCATGCTACGCGGCTGATGCCATTGGCTCGCCATGTCACGTGATATCGGCTTCAACGCGCGCGATCTTTTTACGGCGTAAAGTTTTTTCCCCGGATAAAAACCAAGACGCGTCAAACTGGCTGAGATTTGACGCACGCGTCCTTTTAACGCACGCGAGGTCACTTATAAACGATCCCATTGCCCACCATGAGTTAAATCTGTTGCGCGCGTTGGCTAGCTCGCGTAAACGCGACCTCCAAACGCACGCGAGTGACTCGTAAACCCGCCATTAATCTGGTGGATTTATTATGTTATGGTTGGTAACAACAGTGATTCCAAAATCTCTCAAAAAAGTTGACAAACATTGTTTAAATTTAGCTTAATTACAAAAATGACAAAATTAACAATGCAAATTGTCAATTTGGCGTTTTTATTAATTGTTGGTTATTTCATTTTTATACTGAAGGTAAATTCAAACAAAATCTGCCAACTTTTATGACAGAATCTAGTGCATTTCTTTTAAATTTTAGGTTATGTTTTCAAATTGTAAATATCTTAACTAAGGAAAGTGCTTTTGGATTTATTTACACAAATTAAATGTTTAAAGTTTAACCTGTGAACTGGTCCCAATTTCATCTGAGTAAACAGAGAAAAAAACTGATGAAAAAATTAATTTTGTGGTTATGGATTTCAAATTTCAAAGGTACTAAATTTTCTAATCATTGCTTAAGCTAATAGCTGGATGAGTAAATAAATACAGAAGGGTATTAGAGCTTTAAGGGCATAAAACTTTTGTATTTATTGAGTTTTTATTTATTTTTTGCAAGAAAAATTTTTAGTAACAATTTTTTACATCTGGCAACGCATACTATGCGTCGCATAGCTACTTTGTTGGTTGGTATCTATGTACTCACAAAATACAGGTGTGCAGAGATAAACAAGTGTGTAACCAGTGGCGTATCACAAAAAATATAAAAAACTTCTAATGCATATTTTTTCTTTATCTTTGGAAAAATGTTTTTTTAAATATTTTTCCTTTATTCCTTATGTCAAAAGGTATTCAGTATTTTAATATATAACATTAATTACATAACACCCTGTATACTATAATAAAAAAGATGCCACAGACGATGGGTAATTGACCTACTTCAAACTGTGTGCGCGACACGGCTGCGCTATGTCAACTTTCGCGACTTCTGCCTTCCTCTATTCTGTGCCACAGAATCTGTGGTCAAAGTACTAAATCATACTTTAGTGCGCATGCGTAACTACAAATTTTATTTTTTCGTTAAAATAATTTTTAAAAGAATTTCTACGTCATTAGCTGTATTATTATTGTATAATATTTTATAAAATCGTATAAAATTTTGTAAAATTTCCCAGAAATAAAAAAAAATGTAAAAAAAATAATTGTACTAAAATTGAGTAAAACTAGGTAGTAGGTAGCAGATTCTTTTAATGTAATAAAAAAAAATTATTTATCGGAATCTCTTGTCAATAACTTTCACTTATATATTTTCAATAATTATAATTTTTACTTTTTCAATAATAAAATAAAATCACATATTTTCAAAAATTAACAATTCATTTTCATAAAAATAATGATAGTTTTGCAGTCATATTTAAAAAATTACTATAAGTTCAACTTTAACCTTAAATAACTTTTAAACCAGTGAATTTATCGAAAAATCATAAGAAAGCTTTTTTGTACAGCGTTCCATTTCCTATAAAAATGTGTCTATTTTTTATTGCTGTATATTAACTTGCTCGGAAGAAAAATTAAATGCAAAACGTGCCGAAACCCCATGTTATTTAAATTGGAAATGTATCGTCTTTGTGGCAAGGTTTAATATGAATATTAAGGGCTTATATGAGTTTGATAATTTTGTTTAGGTCATTAACTAAACATTTAGGGGGCGCTGCGAAAAATAAAACCAAGTTGGTAAATAACGGACACCCTAATACATATAAAACAAATAAAATTTTAGAGCAATTGGAATACCCACCCCCTGAACTCCAATTGTCTTTGACGCGGCCTAATAAAATACAATGCCAACATAATAAGCTTTGTTTATAAATACATTCGCATAGCCACTTATAGGTTTTGTACTAAGATATTTGAAAAGTTCGTTAATATTGCTTACCCTGCCTCTTATCGTTAAATATTTATAAAATTTTTGGCGTTGGACGACTGCCCAATATCTGAGTTTTTTAGTTTCGTTTTTTCTTAAAAAAAAAGGCGTTTCAATTATTAAGAGAATAATGTCATCAGGATTCATTTAAAAAACAGTAATATTTAATTAAAGAAAACTTAACGGTATTTTGAAAACCTAACCTTAATTAAAACTCAATACAACTTGTTGCTTAATAAAAACTGCTAAATCTACCTTATCTGTGTAGTGTGTTCCCCAGTGCACCACAATAATAAAATAAGAAATTACACTAATCGAGACAAAAACAATAAAAGATCAGCCAAAAGTTTTAAATAATTTAATCTAAATCAAAACAAGAACACCCACTCTATACACGGTGGGAAGCACACTAAATCCCCCACCGTGTGAACGACACCCAACAATCTACGGTCATGTGATATAAATCCACCAATCAGAACAACCTAAGCTATTATTATTTCGCCTCAAAGAAACAGATAAACGCGAACTTGGCTGTATAATATTTCGCATTTAAATAGGAGCAGCTTCCCAGGCTGTGAATAATTCGCCTCTGTCCTGCCGACTCTCAACGATGTAGTGGATTTGATCGCGTCAACTTGACGTGCTTTGCGCCTACCCTGACGAGCCGCCCCTGAATAGTACTTGGGCTGCGCACTTGTACTATTTAAAGCAAGCACAAACAATATTCGCTAGATCACACCAAAGATGATATCTTTGGATCACACCTCAAAATAATCGACATATTTTTGATCACTCGTAGTATTATACAGTGTGGTCCAAAAGGAACATTTAATAATTATATATAAGTAGTTTGAGAATCAATAAAAACGTTAAAATAATATTAATTTTTTTAATAAACTTATATCGAAAACTCAACAGTTTCAGAAAACAAGTTAGGCTGTACATTCGTTTTCATACTACAAGCAGTGGTATTGAACGCCGTTTTACTATTTATTATACATTTATACCAATGTTTCATTTAAATGATAGATGAAAAAGAAAGAAATTCGATAATAGAAATGAGGAGTGATTTTTCAAAAGGTCGTATTTCCATTTGAAACAATTTTTCAAAAAAATGACTCTAACCTGTATAGGTTAGGGCAATATAGATTATTTAAAAAAAAAAATCTGATGAATATTTAATAATACTTCAGACCTGCTGTCATATTTCGCCGTTAATATATGCCTTTTAAACATACCTTTGGGATTTTGCCAAAAAATTACATTCAAGTAAAAATGGAAATAAGGCCTTTTGAAAAATCACTCCTCAAATGAAATGCATTTTGTTTACCATCCAAGTATCATTTTAATGCTAACTTGAAATTTCTGTCCTATTTTTCTTATATGGGGCAAAACACCTCAAGTGTTCCCACCTAAAAATGATGTTTTCTCCGAATTTAACAAAACTTTGCCAAATCATTGTCCTATTGGACTACCTTAATTTTCCAAATGGGGGGCAAAAAGGATTAGCGGGTTGCAGAGATACAGGGGCCTGAAAAAATTTTTTTTTTCTCGTGCGCTTAAAAGACGTCGAAATATTCATGTATATAATTTTTTTTCAAATTGATAATCAACATATCGTATAGCATTTTTTCCACGCTTTACGATAAAAATGGTCTCGAAAGCGAGAAAAAATTTTTTGGTTATAAAACAACGATTTTAAAAATATATTTGTTTTTTTCTCGAAATGCGACACATTGGATTTTTTAAAAATTAATATTAAAAGAAAGCTTTTTCAATTCCCTAAATTTTGATGTAATATGAAGATGGGATCCCAAGAATAAGTCGAAAAAAATAAGGGTAGGGACGCGTAGGGACCGTTCGGTGAGCAGCTACTATAGTATACCTATTGCAGCAGTGCTCGGTCTACTACTTAGTGGATTAATTGGAGACGGACAATACAACTTTTAAAATTATTTTTATATAGAAATAAATGTATTTTTCGATGGGTTTAACTACGGTTTCGCGAAAGGATCGAACGGTCGATTTGCAAGGGTTCAAGAAATCGATTGAAACTTTTTTACCATATTTCTACATGTAAATGCAGTACTTTTTTCAAAAAAAAAATCTCCTCCATTGACAACTTTGTTTTTATATTTATTTTTTTCTTCATTGTGTTAAAAATTAAGAAATTTTATTTTTTTTAAATAACTTTTTTATTTCGAAACGTATCGATTTGAAATTTGGACAAAATGTAGATCTTACTAATGAAAATTCTTCCATTTAAAAATTTTGTTTAGATTGTAACGTACAGGGGGCGCTGGTGATAATTTAATTTGAAATTTAACAATTTTTAAAGAGTAAATAATCGAAGAAGCAACATTGTTTTATAAATTTGAGTATAACACGTTAAAGTATTGATATTTGACTATTATTTGATATATTAACTTTTTTATGCAAATGATGTTTCTGTGGCCAGGATCAGTTTTTAATTACCAGTAGCAGTATTCATAAATGTTAAGTTTGGTACATTTTGTCATTTTTATACTAATATTGTTGTATCTTTTATTAATAATTAAGTATAACATAACACATAAAGGACGTTTAATATACAGGGTGTTTCACGTAAGTAGTCCGTTAGAAGTTTCTGGGGAATCGCGAAAGTCATCGATTTAAATTTTTAATAGCGTAAATTATTCGATTTAGACTTTAGTGTGCCACTAATATACGTAATTATATTATATACAGTGTGTTCCACATTCGTGGTCCATTATAAGTTTCTAGGGAACGGGAAAAAATATCTATTTGAAATTTTAAAAGAGTTTACAATCCATTTAAGTCTATTTTTCTAAATTATTTTGAACAAAATGGTAGGTACTTCCTGTTTTACCGGAAATGTCTTTAACTTTGTTATTGTAAACAGTAAACCTCATATATTTTTACATTTTTTATTTCTACATAAAATTCTGAATAAAATGGCTATACGATATCCTATACCTAAAGTCAATATTTCTCAAATTACTAATTTTTCAATCAAATATTTTAATTAATTTTAAACAATGGATTTGGTGGTAAACATGAATACTATCACATTAACCCACATGTATAATTTCACAGGTTTGTTGAAACAAAATAGTATTAAAAATATTAGAAATTGTTAAATGTCTCTGAAATTTTAACTTTGGGAAACAGTTATTATAATACCAATCGAAAGATTTTTTAATTTTTTTTAAAACATACAGGGTTTTACATATATATAATAAAAACGTTATTATTGTTTGAACTTTGCCTAATTTCAAGTGTTTTTTCTTAAGCTATTTGTTGAAAAACCTTTAAAAAATTATTTAAACAATGTTTTAATATTCCAAAAATTCCAACCCCATGTCAGCAAACATAACAACAAAAAAATTAGATGCTATTTTTGATTAACGTGCATTTAGCAAAATTTTAAAGAAAAAAAAAATATTTTGAAAACTATTAATAATTGTATAGTCTATATCAAATTGTATTTGCTATTAAAATATCAAATCTATATCGTTTGCGTTTCTTCAGAAACACCCTGTATGGCATTATATTAAATATAAAAAAACGCAAAATAACCAATTACAAAAAAGCAAAAACCAACTTAATAAAAAATATACATAGGTATATCTAAATAGCCAATTGCAACATAAAAAATAAAGTCTTTATTCTAATTTATTTATTGGGTAAATATTACTTTCCTCAGTTTGGAATGAAAATTAAAGCTTGCTTATCGAGTAAAAAATAAATTGAAGCTTGGTTGTGCAGCAAAAAATAAAATTAAAGTAGCTATAAGTAGGTTATTATGTCTAACTTGCTGACACTGTCTATAATTATTATTTAGTTTATTCATTTAAAAAAAATTAATGTTTTGAGTTTATAGTACACTTATAAATTGAAACGCAATCAGTCATTTGCAACTTATAAACTGAACTGTCAAATTATATTTCATGCTACAATTGTAGGTTACCATAGAGAAAAGTCTATGATGCATACTATGATCAAAATTAGTAAAGTTGAAAAAAATTAAAATTTATAAATAAAAGTAATTTTAGCTCCATCTATGGCGACTTTTTAAAATAAATATGTAAGAATTGTATGTTATATATAATATATTATATGTAATATATAATGTATAATATGTAATATACAATACATAATCTTATAAAACTAGATAAAAGAATATATACTTTGTACATAGGGTTGCCAACTGGCCGGGACTGGCCGGGATATCCCGGAATCAAGCACATATGTCCAGGCGAAAAACAAAATAGCCCGGGACACGGGATAATCCCGGAATTAAAATAATTTTGATTGATTTTTAACAATTTTTAACAACGAACATTAGGCATAATTCATTTTTCGTTTTAATTGACGACTGTCAACTTGTTGATGTAGATGGAGAATGTACAGAGTTGGCAACGTTGCACTTATTAGAATTTCTGTCGGTTGGCAGGCGTGTTGGTCATAATCCCTGTTCCACATAGAAATAGCAGTGTCATTTCTATGATGTTCCAAGTGTTTGCTGAGGTGAAGAAAAGTGTGGTTAGGTAAATTATTTCAACAGCCGGCGCCGGATCCGCAGACTAGTTTTTAATGCAAGTTAATATGATAAAAAAAGGTACGATTCATTCATACCGTACGAACATCAAATATTTTCCATTGATTTAAATATTTCATAGGTTAAATTATTAAGCAAACTAAAATGTCCGACCACGAAGATGATAAAACCAGAACTCCTCCGAAAAAAATAAAAAGGTATTGCTCATTTGACAAGAGGTGGATGGGGCAATTTTCTTGGTTAACCGAGGTTGATGTGTCTAGAGGAAAATGCAAATATTGTAGAAGTGTAATCACAATAAAATATGAAGTCGTTCGAGCTCTTGAGAACCACGCAAAATCGGCAAATCATCAAAAGTGCATACGTGCAGCGGCGTCGAGTAGTTCAGCAGCCAATTTTTTTATACAAAGACATACGGATGAAGAGCTATTGGTTTCCGCTACAGAGTTGACGCAGGTATATCATGGAGTTGTTCATCATTTCTCATACCTGGCCCAGGATTGCACTTCCAAATTAAACATTGTCCTTTATAGTGATTCAAAAATCGCAGCTAAAGTGAGGTGTGGTCGTACAAAGGCTACTAGTATAGCTGAAAATGTTTTGGCGCCAAAATCACAAGAAATGCTTTTATCAGATTTAAGAGAATCAAAATATTTTTCTATAGGATCAGATGCTTCCAATAAAGGAAATATTAAGATGTTTCCTCTAATAGTGCAATATTTTAAATGGTCCAAAGGGATTAAACAGGGCGTATTAGATTTTTATAATGATCAACAAGAAACAAGCGAGGCTATATACAATAAAATTAAAGAAATTTTATTAAAAAATGACCTAGATATTAAGAATGTATCTAGTTATTCAGCTGATAATGCAGCAGTGAATTATGGTAAAAATGTATCTGTCTTTCAAAAATTAGCATCTGATAATACATCTTTAATCAAATCTAACTGTCAATGTCATGTAATTCACAATTCCGTTAAAACAGCAAGCAAAGCATTTAAATTTGACGTAGAGGCGTTTGTTATAAAGGTCTTCAACGAGTTTTCGTCTTTTTCCAAAAGAACAGAAAAACTGAAATCATTTTTTGAATTTGTTGATATTGAATACAAAACACTTTTACGTCATGTCCCTACCCGTTGGTTAACACTCTATGAAGCGCTAGATAGGCTACTAAACAATTGGCCTGCAGTAAAATCTTATTTCGTCAGTGAAGGAGAGGAAAACTGTACACCGTTTTTGTGGAAGGTGTTTAAAGAAAATGATGACGACTCATTTTATTTATGTATTATGTATTTCTTTCAAAATGTCATGTTTATGCTTCAGAAGGTTTTGTTGCAATTAGAAAATAATAAGACAACTGCCATAGAATTAGATGGTATTCTAAATATGGTGAAGGAAAACATAAGTCAGAGATTAACTGATAACTTTTATGGCAGTATGGCTGCTCAAATTTTGAAACGACTAAATGCAAATAAAAAGATTGAGTTTGAGAAGTGTGCATCAAAGTTTTATAACAAAGTTATGGAATACATCAATAAGTATTACGATTTTAATGGAAGTATCTTCAAACAATTTGATGCCTTAAACATCAGAAAAGAATTTTCTTGGGAAAAGATTTTAAATTTAGCACGTATATTGAAGGACTGTTTAGGTCTAAATCTTGATGATATGTACGAAGATTTTTGTAGCATATCTAGAATTTTAAATCAAAATCTGAATAACATAAAGATAGACATGAAGGAGGATTCACTTGATGTTACATGGACGAAATGCTTTAAATTTCTATCTGATAACGAAATTCAAGCCAAAGAATTGAAAAGGCTGGTAAGTTATGTATTATCGATTCCTGTATCAAATGCCTATTGTGAGAGAGTATTTAGTCTTATGAACTTAGTTTGGAGAGATGAGAGAAATAAACTGTCCGAGAATGTTCTTAGAAGTGAAATTCAGATAAGACTGAATTTAAACATGACTTGCCTTCAATTTCATGAATTCATAAAAAGCCAAAAAACTGTTTTAAGGGCTTGCGCAAGTCAGGAAAAATATAAGTTTAAAAATAAGTAGATAAATTAGAGTAATATTATTTTGTTGGATTTCATATTTTAGTTTAATAAGAATATCGTTTGTTATTTTGATGTCTTTGTTTTTAATAAAATTATTGACTTATGCATGCAAAATTATTATGCCTTGTAGTCTCTGAGCAGATGGCCACGCCCTATGTCCCGGTTTAGCAAAGTTCATAGTTGGCAACCCTATTTGTACAACACATTAGTATTATGCCCTTTGAAGGCCTAACTCGTAGAAACATAATTTGCATATAAAAGTTTATATATCAAATAATTGTTAATTATCAGTACTTTAACGTGATATACTCAAAATTATAAAACAACGTTGCTTCTTCGACTTTTTAAGCCTTAAAAAATGGTAAAATTTTAAATTAAATTGTCCCCAGCGCCCCCTGTATGGTAAAATCTAAAAAAAATTAAACGTGGATTTATTGCCACTAATAAAGTCTACATTTTATCTTATTTTCAAATCGATACGTTTTTAAATAAAAATGTTATTACAAAATATCGAAATTTATCTATTTTTAACACAGTAGAGTGACTTAAGGCCTAAAACCCACGGCGGTCAATGGATAAAAAATTTTTTTTGAAAAAATGCACCATTTAGATGTAGAAACAAGCTTAAAAAAATATATGCAATTCTGGCATCACTTGCAAACAAATGTCCAAAATTTGTTCGATTTTTACGCGAAACCATAGTTAAGTCAAAACAGCACAAGCGCCAAATATTTTTTTTGTTAGAAGTACATGTACCTACTTCTAATTTATTCTTACGTATAGTACGCGGTGCCCTTCACACGACTTTTGCCAATTGTATAAAATCTTTGCTTTTGGTTAATTCATCAAGTTCTTCTATTTGTGCGAAAGCCATAATTATTGTATAATTTAAGCTTGATTTAAAATTGTCTTTAACAGCAGTCAGACGTCCTGCTTGTGGAAGAAGAAAATTCTTCGATTAACCTTCGTACAACGTATTTTAGCACTTAATCGCGGATTAAAATTAATCTAGGGTTAACTTAAAACTACCTATCTATAATGATCCAAAACTGTATTAGAACTGTCTAAATTTTAGACAGTTCTAATACAGTTTTAATCATTATAGACTCTAAAATGACAACTATCTAACATAGACATTGTCCTTGTCTAAGCTATCTAAAATGACCCTAAAGCTGGATTTATAGTTTTAAAGGTAACGGTAGAGGCAGCGGTAAAGGTAGAGGTAAAGGTAGCGGTAGCGGTAGCCGAGTTCGGCATTGTATATTGTACGCGACAATTTATAGTTGTCAGAGGTAGCGGTTAGAGAGGTAGAGGCAAGAAGGTAGCGGCAAGAGATGACCATCTTTCATCTTTTCTTACCTCAACCGCTACTCCAGCCAATCACACGGCAGTTTTTAGTTAGCAGTTTCGCCTTGTAAGTTTAGTTTTTATGCTACTACTACTCTTTATCGGTCAGTTTTATTTTATTTTAATAATGGAAATGGCGTTTCTTAGCTCGTTCCCGATTTAATTCTCTCGTTTTATAGCGACGTACTTGACGACCCCCATAACGTACTTTAAACCCTGCAATACAACATAATATATTGTTTTGCAGGGTTTATTATACAATATTTCGCACAACGCCATATGGCCCAGAAGCATTGTCCTCGCAATCCATGTATTCGTAGAAAACTTAACCTTTTTCTGTCAAATTTTACAAACAAAATTACAATCTACATTAAAGTACGCATGCGCCACCAGTACCGCTACCGCTACCTTTACCTCTACCTTTACCGCTGCCTCTACCGTTACCTTTAAAACTATAAATCCAGCTTAACTGTATGGAAACCCAAATATAATTATTATTAGTATTATCTTTGTGGAAACCCTCTAAAATGACCAAAAACTATCAAAAATGATCCATGCCCTATAAGCTCTTTTTAAATTATATTTACAAAAAAACTAGTTAAAATTGCTTACATATACAAAACATAATTAAAATCATAACTTACAAATATTATGAAACGTTCTTTTTTATTTTTACAACATTTTTTAAATTTATTCTAGGATTGGTCGGTTAAATATGAACAAGACGGCCCAGTCCAACCAAGATTCGAAATAAATGCCCCCGACTTGTACATACCTACGATGGCATACATTACTTACGTCCTGATAGCTGGAATGGTTTTGGGGATGCAGGAGAGATTCTCCCCCGAACAATTGGGAATTTTGGCTTCCTCAGCTCTAGCCTGGTGTATAGTTGAATTAGTGGTATATTCCTGCACTCTATATTTAATTCATGTCGAGACTTCTTTAAGTACTTTAGATCTGTTAGCATACATCGGGTATAAATTTGTTGGTACGATTATGAGCATAGCTGTTTATTTGGTTGGAGGTAAAACTGGCTATTACAGTTATTTAATTTACGCCAACTTGGCCTTGGCTTTCTTCCTCATAAGGTCGCTAAAGGCCCAAGTTCTCTCCGAGCCCAATACACAACAACAAAACAGTTATTACGGTGAACAACCCGTAGCGGGTAATAAAAGGAGGTTATATTTTTTGCTGTTCGTAGCCGCAACACAACCTATGTTATCTTGGTGGTTGTCTTTTCATTTATTAAGCGGCCCCACTCCCAAAGTTGCTACACCAGGGTTGTAAATTTATGAAAAATTTTAAATTTCATGGCATAGACTTAAGTAAGTAATAACTTTTATAATGAGGATATTTTCAAAGTACGTTGGTGATTTTAACGATGTTTAATATTATTTTGTTTATAAAATAAAAAGAATTAACTAAATCCTGTTTTTATTTATTAAATTTACCCGTGCACATACTTAATCCTCAAAATGCCATTAAAAACAACAAAATTCCAATTTGGCATTTGCCAAATATGTTTAAAAATAAACTTTATAATAAAATATTGTTGTTTAAAATAACATATCTTATGTTAAAAAATTACTTTTTATGCCTTGAGAAATACTTATATTATTTATAGTGATCCATTAATGTGCAAAATACTTACATGTACACCCTTTTTATTGCTTTTACAACTTTTATTGCTATATAAATTGATTAATATTCGAAAAATCCGATTTATTTTTATAAAGCAATATTTTCATAAAACGGCCATGTTGAGCTGGCCTAAAAATACTGAAGAACGACTTCTACAATAGAAGTTCTATTGTTGCAATGAATACTTAAAAACAAACAAAATTTATGAATTTTACCTTCTCAATTAAAGTTGATTGAGCGCCGTGGCTCGGCACAGGTAAGGCACCGACTGCAGAATATCTTATGTATTTTGTATATCTATATGCAGTGGCGGACTAAGGGGGGGCGATCCGCCCGTCCGAAGGGCCCCCAAAGTATTCTTTCTCAGTCCAACAAAAAACTATCTAAAATTTAAGGTTTCAAATTTTCCGGAAAAATTGAGCCGGCGAAAAAAAACCGGTTTTTTTTCAGAAAAGTTGACGTATTTTTCTCATTTTATTCAAATAGTAGGGTGAAGTGGGGTAAATGCACCCACACAAATTGAATAGTTAATAAAATTCTTTACAACAATGGTAAGAGTCCAGTCTTTGGCATGTATACAACTCCCTTAGTGGTGTATCTCATGGCAGATCTAAACTCTGCGTTAAAGGTAATATGCAACCACAGCTATTTTTTTGTAAAAATATATACCTACATGTGGGTGCACTTGCCCCATATTTGGGGCAAGTGCACCACCACCGGTTAGTTCCCATATTATAAGTACGAACGTATACACGGGGCAAGTGCAACAAACTCACAGTTTTGTGATTTTTTTGCAATTTACCGCAATTAAATTGACTTATTGGTTATAAAGTTCCCTGCTGAAAATGACGGATGATTGCGGATATAAATTCTTCGTCAAAACCGGATAAAAGCAGATGATTGCGGGTATAAATTCTTCGTCGAAGCCGGATAAAAGCAGATAAAAGCGGGTAAAAATATCATCTGATAACATCTGCTTTTGTCCGCATTGCTATATCCATGAACACCCGGTTGGTTGTGTTTTATGTCCGGTTAGTGCACCCCCGCAATCATCTGCAATCATCTGTTTTTAACCGTCTTCACTGTGTTTCGTTTATATCTGAATTTGTCCGGAATCATCTGCAAACGTCTGCTTACGTCTGGTTTTATCCGCGATTACCTGCATTTTTTTTGTCTATTTTTGTCTGGTTTTATCTGCAAACGTCTGGTTTTATCCGCGAGCATATGCTTTTACCCGCAAACGTCTGCCTAGTCCAATTTCACCCGCCAACATATGCTTTTATAAATATATTAACAAACAAAGAGTTAACAATAAAAATGAAAAGATATAAACAAGTAAAATTAAGTTACGTTAAATTAAAAATAGATCATTAAAGTTACTCCAGAGATTTAATTTACAAGAACTAGTTTACAAAACAAATTAGAACTCTAGATTAAGAAATTTAACTAAAAATAAACTAAAAGAAAATGTAACAAATAATTAAACTAAGCAAATGCGTAGTGCGATTTACTCTATAGAGTCAATAACTATAATTAAACAAAACTTATCGGAGTGAATCTAATCTAAACAAATTGGTTTAAAATACAATAATTACTATAAAAACCTTACACTGAATCAACTGAAGTTGGCGAAGATCTGAGACGATTTGGAAAGCGTGATAAAATTTAGATAAGAACTGGCGAGTCAAAGGTTGTGTTGGTTTTTTATAGACTATTTTAAGGAAAAATTGGAAGGGATTAATTCTTAAAGACCATTGGTCAAAATCATGGTAACTCCCCCCCGCAAGGGTCATAGAAAATTGACTGGTTCAAAAGGTCATAAACTCTCATACCAACCGAAAAGGACGAAAGGTTATTGGCTTTAATCTAAGCGTTTAAATAATTCTTAAGGGAGGAGGCGTTAACCTTTGACTTAAGTCGGAAACTTGCTACTTGAAAGGTCGGGAACAAACTTAGTGGGAATTTGACTAGGCATTGGGCGGAGTTTCAGCCATTGTCGCCAACTTCAAGATATGCTATAATTTACTAGATTTGATAATAATCTTAAGGATGATTTAAAAGTAAATAAGGTTGCCTAATGATTGAATCGACTGTTTTTATATCTGGTTATTAAATCATATTAACTGAGTTTGATTTTATTGGGCATTCCTTTGGTTTAAGCCATGCTTATGATTTTTATCCATCTACACTTAATTTATATTGGCTGATCGCGACTTATCTTTTAATAAGCTGCCACGCTTTCATATTTACAATACAATCTACCTAATCTTACGTCTTATTTCTAGTCTATAATCTCCTATTTCTAATCTATAATCTTTATTTTTCTAACTTTAGTTTTCAACTGAATCAATTCGTTACTTTTTTTAATTATATTAATTTTATTATATTTTTGACGCGTTTCATTTACTTCTTAAACTTCTTCGTTTAAAGAAATTGTTGCTGCCATATGTTTGGCGGCTTTGGCAAAATAAAGATAGCCTGCTTTATGGATTTATGCCTTTATGGCCTCTATTTGAATTTTCTTTAAACACGACCCTATAAATTTGTTTTTGACGTTACATTTGAAATATTCTTTTCAAAATTACTTATTTCGCACATGTTGAAGATTTCTAATTCTTTCTAAGAAGCTCTTAATTTCCGGTCTTTCCAAGAATTATTTTAACGGTTTTTTCAACTTTCTCCCTGTTTCAATCTGCTTTTACCCGCGAACGCCTGCTTTCATACGGTTTCACCCGCAAACATGCTTTTATCTGCGAACGCCTGATTTCATCCGGTTAGTGCACCCCCGCAAACATCTGCTTTTATCCGCAAACATCTCATTTTATCCGCGAACATCTGCTTTTATCCGCGAACATCTGCTTTTATCTGCAGAAATCTCATTTTATCCGAGAACATCTGCTTTTATCCGAAAACATCTGCTTTCATCCGCAAACATTTGCTTTTATCCGCAAACATCTCATTTTATCCGCAAACATCTGCTTTTATACGGTTTCACCCGCAAACATGCTTTTATCTGCAAACATCTGATTTTATCCGCAAACATCTGCTTTTATCGGCAAACATCTGCTTTTATCCGCAAACATCTGATTTTATACGCAAACATCTGCTTTTATCCGAAAACATCTGCTTTTATCCGACACATCTGATTTTATCCGCAAACATCTGATTTTAATCGCAAACATCTGATTTTATCCGCAAGCATCTGCATTTATCCGCAAATATCTGATTTTATCCGCGAACATCTGTAAATATCTGCTTTTAATTGCAAACCTCTGCTTTCATCCGCGTTCGGGTTGTCTGCATTTCCTTTGTCCATTTCGGTCCTGTTTCGTACGCAAACGTCTGGTTTCATTCGCGCTTTTTGTTTTCCTTTTTCTCGTGTATACTTTAGTTTAGTTTAACTGCTTTGTCAAATTTTACTGAGCTTTAACTAACTGGCACACAACTTTAAAGTTTTATTCAAATAATTCCTTTTAGAGTTATAATTATAACTCTAAAAGGAATTATTTGAATAAAAACAACCTGTAAAGGAAATTGAACTTCAATATTATTTGGTAAAATACAAATAAGGTCTTTGTTAAAGGACATATGTATAAATAGATATTTTTTAATCATTAAGCTTACATTTAAATTAATTGTTAGAAAACATATATGTTTAATTTTAAATACATTTGGAATTATAACATCTTCAATTTGTATGGAATTTGTTTAAAAAACACTTATTTAGGCGTAGAATTTTTCATCTAACTTTAAAAACTTTTTAATTTTGGCATAACCAATATTTTTAATATATATGTAAGAATTAATATACTTATTATTTCTGTGGTACTCTTTACTATAGTATACCTGATTTTTAAATTTAAATCTGGTGAATATAATTAAATTATTTTCCCATTGGGAAAATGTCGTGTTGAATAAACTTATTTCCTTTACAGGTTGTTTTTATTCAAATAATTCTTTTTAGATGTATAAAGTTGTGTGCCGTGAACGGCTAACAACCAGTTAGTTAAAGCTCAGTAAAATTTGACAAAGCAGGTAAACTTAACTAGAGTATACACGAGAAAAAGGAAAACAAAAAGCGCAAATGAAACCAGACGTTTGCGTACGAAACAGGACCGAAATGGACAAAGGAAATGCAGGCAAACCCTGCTTAAAATACCCCATAGAGACCTATTCAAAATAATCTATCGGGCGCTACCGGATTCAATATGTGCATTTGTCCATGTTTTTTTCCGGATACGGCCCGATAGAAAATGTATAGAAAATTACCTATAGGCACACCATAACTTTTACATTTTCCTTATTAAGACCTATAGCAAATAACTCAATGAAGGATATATAGTGAGATCCCTATAGAGCAACCATAAAACATTTGACAAAATTTTATTAAAACCTATGGGGTCCTATAGGGGAAAACTAATTTCTACATTTATGTGTATTTTCCCCATTAAAACCGATAGCAAATAAATCAAGGGTGGATATCCCTATAGAACAACCATAAATCTCAACTATGGGTCCTATACAAACCGATACACCCTATAGAAACACCATACATCCCGATACTAATATGTATCGGTTTAAACAGGGTCTCTATGGGGTATTTTAAGCAGGGAACCAAACGCGGATGAAAGCAGAGATTTGCAATTAAAAGCAGATGTTTGGAGATGTTCGCGGATAAATGCAGATGTTTGCGGATAAAAGCAGATGTTTGCGGATAAAAGCAGATGTTTGCGTATAAAATCAGATGTTTGCGGATAAAAGCAGATGTTTGCCGATAAAAGCAGATGTTTGCGGATAAAATCAGATGTTTGCGGATAAAAGCATATGTTTGCGGATAAAATCAGATGTTTGCGGATAAAAGCAGATGTTTGCAGATTATAATAGATGTTTGCGGATAAAAGCAGATGTTTGGAGATTAAACCAGATGTTTGCGGATAAAAGCAGATGTTTACGGATAGAATCAGATGTTTGCGGATTAAAACAGATGTTTGCGGATTAAAGTAGGCGTTCGCGGATAAATGCAGATGTTTGCGGATAAAAGCAGAAGTTTGCGGATTAAAGCAGACGTTCACAGATAAAAGCAGATCTTCGCGGATAAAAGCAGATGTTTGCAGGTGAAATCGGATGAATCAGACTTTTTCGGACTAAATTAGATGTTTGCGGATTATAACAGATGTTTGTGGATTAAAGCAGATGTTCAAAGATAAAAGCAGATCTTTTCGGATATAAGCAGATGTTTGCAGGTGAAATTGGATAAAGCAGACTTTTGCGGAATAAAGTAGATGTTTGCGGATGAAATAAGATGTTTGTGGATTAAAATAGATGTTCGCGGATGAAAGTAGATCTTCACGTATAAAAGCAGATCCCAGGCAACACAGTGACGTGAATATCACGTTTAATTTACGTCTCCGTTGACGTCGAAGTCACCAACTTAGACACGTCTTATCGTCGTAAAATTGACGACAATATGTCACGGCGATTTCACGTGTAAAATCACGTAATATTACGTAATTATTTACGTAATTTGACGTAAATAATCACGTAATATTTCTTGAATAATATATGATTAGGTCATACACTGATAAAAATAATTACCGATACTGATATCAGATATTTCAATGCGAAATGTGATTTTGTCAAAATTAAAAAAACAAAAAAAATTTAGTTGTACTTTTAAATTTTAAGAAATAAATAGGTAAACCCTACTATATATAGTATATATATACTACTATAGTAGATATATATTTAGTAAATAATTAATAATCAAAATAAATGTATGTAAAAAAGTAGAATATCAAAAAAAAATTGTTAGTTAATCTTTGAAGAAACACATACATATGGGTTATTCTCAAAATAACTACAATCTTTGCGTGACGTGTGTTTTTTTCTCCCATATTAAAAAAAATGGTAAAAATAAGTAACATTTTTAAAGTACACAACGTTAACTAACAGTACTTTAAGTAAAAAAAAATAAGAAAAAAAATACCGCCCAAAAAACTGATCTGAATAGAGATATTGTCCTTTCCGTGGAACGTGACTATATCGTGTTGGTAAGTTTCAGTTAATGTAGTGAAAAGCCTGCATATTAAAAAAACCTAAAAAATTGCCATTATTATTAAATACCCCAAAAATACATAGATATGGTTCATATTCCTTTTTATTCTTTTTAATTAAATATTGTAGTTTAGTCATTTATACGTTACCAGTTTCGATCCATTCCGAGGACTTATTTGTAAGTGCAAAATTTCAAAAGTATTTCGCGCCACTCACGTTAACCGTTAATTTTATGTCATTAAAAAACCTGTCATTTGTTATTTAAGTCCCCTTGTCAGTTCTTTTTTGAAAGGTTGTAAAGAAGCGTTCATGTTTATGTACGAGGCTCCAGTGTAGAAGCATAGGCTGTCCTTTCTGTTACAATTATATTTCAAACAGTAAGTATTGAATTATTTTCTAATTATTGTCATTATTATTGTCAAAGTTTTTATTTTTGGCACATGACAAATGCGAAGGCATAACCTAAAATTTACCTTTCTTATAGAGAATAATATACATAGATGTCCATTCAGTGGACGTCTTTTCTGTGGACATAATTTACCCATAAATAGAAAAATTAAGGTTTGCATGCAATATCAATCTTATTTTAGTTTAGGATTTAACTAAAGCTTTACAAAAATGCTCTTGTAATAATATTACCAAACTTTTTAGTATTAAAAAAATAATAAACCGAAAGTGTAGTTATTTTGAGAATCACCCATATGTCTGGCATTAAAATATCGGATATAAGAATAAATAATTATTTTTACTAGTGCATAAAGGGCTTTTGGTTTAATAATTAATAAAACATGTTTTAAGTTGCTCAAAACATTTATTATAAAATCAAACACATTAAATTTTAAGACAGATGACAGGTCAATATTTTAGGAGCTTATGTAGGTACTTCATTTAGGTGTTATGACTTCGTTACGGAATATACTGAGTAATTAAAACATTAATAAACAAACAAAAATTGACCTACCTGACACAGCCAAAGTATTATCAGTATAAATGGTTTGTTCTATGTATACATGCCACAGATTATAAAAGTTAGACGCATGAATCAACCATATTGTTTTTTAGGAATAAACGTTCCCTCGCTTTGTAAGTAGTGTCAAAGAGAAACAGGGTTGCCAGGTGTAAAAATTAATATTATCGAAGAGGGTTGACAAAATGATCAAATTTACAGAAAATTATATAAAATTATCAAAACAAAAATTGTATAAAAACAAGCAAAACTACGCGGCGGATTAAATTATGTTACAATTATCGATTATTATTTAAACTTTACTATTTTAAAAAAGAAAATTATAAAACATCTGGCAACACTGTAGATAAATAATTATACTAAAATTAAAATTGTGATTGTCAATTGCAGTAACATGTTAATTTCTTATTTTGTAATGAAATGATAAAGGATTTAAAAATCGCGAATTTGTTTTAAAAAATCCATTGATCCAATAATTATTAATCTATCTTAATTAGTTTAAAACCAAATAATGTTTAAAATTATTTTAATAAAATATTGCACGTTGATTCTCCGTCGAAATAACGAAAATTAAATAAAAATAATAATTTTTGTTTTTAAAAATATTCCAAAACTTTTTGTCGGCCCATTAAAACGGGCCAACTGTTTCTTATTAATTATCACTATATTTTCATATTTTCTTAAAAATTTCGTCATCTGTTCACGTGATAATAACGTCATTTATTGGTTATCATCGACCTAAGTTAATAATTGGTCGTGTTTTGGTGAATTTTGAGACGTCGAAAAATGGTTGAAATGTAACTTCGACCAAATTCGACCCAATTCGTCGACGATTCTACGTGATTTCTACGACCCTGTGTTGCCTGGGATGTTTGCAGGTGAAATCGGATAAAGCAGACGTTTGCGGATTAAAGTAGATGTTTGCGGATAAAATCCGATAAAACCGGGTGAATGCAGATATAAACCCAAATACAGGTATTTGCGGATGAAACCAGATGAAAGCAGACATAGAACTAAATAGATAAAACCCGACGTTCACGGATAATATTTATACCCGCAATTGCAGATAAAAACCGACATTCCGGGTAAAATCAGATATGTCGGATGAAAACAGATATAAATGGACATAAAACTAATTAATATTATAATGCGGAAAACTGATGTCAAACTTTATTTCGCCTCTTCTTCCTATCCCTTGCGGCCTTGAGTTTACGGTGAATTCACCGTTTGCCCGAATTCACAGTAAATACAGGGCCGTACCGAGGCACACTTTTTTTGGGGGGGGGTGGAGACGATAAAAAAACCAACTTATTTTTTTATCGATACTTTAGTAGTAATAGTAAAAATTTTCAGTAGTTTTATCATGAATGTAAAGTGTTGTAAAGTGTAGATAAAGAATGTCTTTACCTACCATTAGCATGCTCTTTCGAAGTCGATGGGATTGATTCTCGTTCTCTATTTTTTTGATTTGCTGCCAATGTAAGTGGATTATCCGGAACAGTAACAATTTTAATTTTAACCAAATTTCCACTGTGAATATTTTCCTCGTGCATTTTTTTCTAGTCTTTGTTAAACACAGATCCACATAATGAGCATTTTACTAGAACTCGGCCCGGTCTAGCTTTTCCACAGTAGCGTAACTAGGGGGGGCGGGGGGGCGGTCTGCCCCGGGCGGCACTTCTTGGGGTGGCAAAAATCGTGAGAGAAAATGCGAAAAAAACTGGAAGACAGAATATAAAAATAAAAAAAATATTTGATAATTAAATATTCTCTTTCGAAATAATATAATTCAAATTCCAATAGATTTGAGATTTATACAATTACTCCCAAAATATTCCAAATCAAATAAAGCTAGCAAAAAATAGAAACAAGACCGGTATTGTACCTTTGATGAGTAATCAGTCTACCGCCGATATAAGTTACCAATAAAGGTTTTCGAGAAAAGCTGCCGGCCCAGGTAGGTACTTTTACATAAGGTTGAGAATTTATCTCTTTGTTTTTTCATATAAATTATGTTAAAGCACATTTTATTTGTTGTTTTTCTTTACCTAGAAGAATTCAAGAATTTTTGTTTGTTTTTAATTCTTAAAATATTACAATTTAATGTTATATACAGGGTGTCCCAGAACTCGCGCCACATAGAAAACCGGAACGTGCCGAAAGTAACGTGAAACACATACCTATTTGAAAATTAAAATTGTCTAACGCAAAGGATAAGCGAGATAAGAATAAAAAACGATAGCCAATCCCAATAGATGGCCATAGGGAATTCTTTAAATTGCTAGGATACTTAGGTTGCATTGTTGATAATAAAAAATATGTAAAATATTTGGTCCACTGGAATCCAATTCATTGTGACACTGCTGTCAAACTCCTGTCATTAATATTATATTAGGTTTTAAATTAAGTTATTATAAATAATGTTTTCCTTATATGATTATACTGAAATGATAATTATTTATTTATTTAGTGTGGGCGCAACGCCAGGGAGACAACGCGAGTATTTTCCCAGCCCTTTCCTAATCGTTATTTTAAAACATTGGCGTTCTGAAGTATAAGTCATAGATTAATAACCTCATTTTTGAAAGCTTTTGACAACTTAGTAAATACAGTTGGCCAAAAGATTTTTAAATGTTTTTAATACAACAATGTTCTATCGTCTCCTAGCAATTTTTAAAGCTCTTACGTTTAACCTAGGCGAGAGCTCTCGGTATTGGCTGCCGCTTTTTTGCTCTCATTCGATTGGACTATTACCTAGAAATTTTTTATTTTTAAATTTGGCATCTCCATTGCTATCGGCACGCCCCCTTTTTCTCTGTGGCGCGAGTTCTGGGACACCCTGTATATATGTTATATATATAATTATATATTTTTAATTTTGCGTACGGTCCTCAAAACTGACCTCTCTTCCCCCCCAAAAAAAAACATAAGGGCGACAGCCACTGCTGCCCCGGGCGGCACTTTTTCTAGTTACGCCGCTGCTTTTCCATATTAAAAAAAAAAAATTCCTATTTATTGACACTAGTTTTACTTAGCTTAGATAATTAATTATTTGAAGCTTAAGCTTCAACTAATTAATAATCTAGAAAAATAAGGCGCCGAAAATTGCGGTGCGTAAAAAGAGTCAAACGCCGCCAAAACCAAAGACAAAGCCGCGAGGCGAGGTTGACCAATACAATTTTCTTGACGGTAAGGATTATAGGAGGTTACAATAGATTAAAAATTATAATTTGGTAATATGTAGGTAAAGTTTAAAAATTATATTTCATTTTATTTATTGTGATGGGTTGGTTGGTAGGGTAGGTATACCCAATAGGGTGGATCGAATTTTTTTAAATTTATTAAATGATTTTTCCTATATTATTAATTGTTGACCAAAGGCGTAAAATGAATAAATATCGAAAAAATATTCCAATTTTTTAATACCTTGAGGTGGCGCATCAGTCTCGAAGTTTTGAAAATTCTAAAAAAAATTTACTTTAATCAAAGTAATAAAAATAGCATTATTTATAAATAAAAAGTTTATTTTAGTAAAATTAACGTGAAACGTAAACATATTTAATAGTAAATCATATGCTTTAAGTAACTTCAGGAGTGTTTATTGATAGAAATGAGATCTTCTTTTTCGCGAAAATACTGACATTTGGTATCAAAATTTGGTAATTATTTTCTGACTTTAATTATTGTTCTGATGAAACAATCTCTTGCTTCCGATCCACAAACCGAGACTGAAGATTCAGTATACTGGTTATAACCAGTTTTACACAGCGTTCCACTGCTTGAGTGTGACATGGAAATTTTTGGAAGTATAGGAAATGGTCACCCGAAGAAATCATATCGGTAATTTCTGTCATCGTATTTCATAGTCATAGGTGGTTCAGTCACCTTTTCTGTCGCCCAGTGAATTAACTCGTACAAATGTAATGCTTCAGTATTTAGTTGTGGAAGATTTAATTCCCGTAATATCGAACATTTTGATTCTTTTTTCGCCTTTTATATTTTCGGCAATGCTAGTTCTCTGATCGATAGATATATTGTAGCAAGTAGCAAGTAATATATTGTATTAAGTAGCAAGTACTTAATAGGTTTTCGGGATAAATATTAGCTATAGCTAACAAAGATCCAGGAAAGCTAGCACATTCCCTATAGCTGGCGTGTGCTAATAGGATTATTCGTTTATTTGTGGGGAGAGCAAATCCATCGGAAAACCTAAAAGAATTGGCTACTTTTATCATGAAAGTGTATGCCCCAACGTGGTTTTACATCAACACCAAGCCTACGTGCAAACATGGTCCTATTCACATATTTAATATGACTAAAAGAGCATTACACCTCCAGAAAAACTTGAAGGCCTTATTAACTATAGTTATAAAGAATATTCAGCGAAATATTTATCCAGAAAACCTATTACTTGCTATGTTACCTACAATATATCTATCGATCAGAGAACTAGCATTGCCGAAAATATAAAAGGCGAAAAAAGAATCAAAATGTTCGATATTACGGGAATTAAATCTTCCACAACTAAATACTGAAACATTACATTTGTACGAGTTAATTCACTGGGCGACAGAAAAGGTGACTGAACCACCTATGACTATGAAATACGATGACAGAAATTACCGATATGATTTCTTCGGGTGACCATTTCCTATACCTACTTCCAAAAATTTCCGTGTCACACCCAAGCAGTGGAACGCTGTGTAAAACTGGTTATAACCAGTATACTGAATCTTCAGTCTCGGTTGGTGGATCGGAAGCAAGAGATGGTTTCATCAGAACAAGAATTAAAGTCAGAAAATAATTACCAAATTTTGATACCAAATGTCAGTAATTTCCCAAAAAAGAAGATCTCATTTCTACCAATAAACACATCTGAAGTTACTTAAAGCATATGGTTTACTATTAAATATGTTTACGTTTCACGTTAATTTTACTAAAATAAACTTTTTATTTATAAATAATGCTATTTTTATTACTTTGATTGAAGTAAATTTTTTTTAGAATTTTCAAAACTTCGAGACTGATGCGCCACCTCAAGATATTAAAAAATTGGAATATTTTTTCGATATTTATTCATTTTACGCCTTTGGTCAACAATTAATAATATAGGAAAAATCAATTAATAAATTTAAAAAAATTCGATCCACCCTAATACCCAACCAACCGACCCAAATACTATAGATTTTGCCAACCGTGTTTGGATTTGGAACCAACTGCCAAGACTTTGGGGGGGGGTGACTCCCCCCCCTACACCCCCCTTAGGCCCGGCCCTGAGTGAATACACCGTCCATTTGTGACATTTGTAGGCGGTAATTAAACGGTGAACTCACGCTGTTTTTGCGATAAATTCACGGTGATTGCACGGTTAATTCACGGTAAATTCACGGTGAACTCAAGTTTGCAAAATCACCGCAAATTCACTGTCAAAGTACCGTAAATTTATCGTGAAATCACCGTGAATTCACCGTAAAAGCGCTGTGAGTTTACTGTGAAAACATCGTAAATTACTGTACAGTACCACGTGGTAATGTAAATAATAAATTATTTTAATTGTTTGTAAATGGTTGTTTACTTTTTAATAAATAGTAATTTTGTTGCTAATAGACGGTATTAATAATTAAATAAAAATTAATAATAAATATTAAGATTTTTTTATTTATAAACATTATTAAATAAATAATTTGTTTATACTTAAATATTGATGAAGCGCATTTATTTTACAAAAACTAAATTCACAAGTTCAACAGTAAAATTTAAAGGGTTTATAAATTTACCTGCCTACTTAAACATTATATTGTTATTCTGGAAGTTATAAACTACCAGTACATATTTAATAAACGACGACATTGAAAAGCCAAGTCCGTAGTGGTTCCATTTAAAAAAGGAGGGATAGTATAATCTCCCTTGCGGCCTTGAGTTCACGGTTTATTCACCGTGAATTCACTGTGAATTCAGCGTGAATTCACTGTAAATTCACTGCGAATTCACCGTGAATAAACCGTCTATGAAAAGTGCGTGAATTCACCGTCTAACTACCGTTTACAAATGTCACAAACAGACGGTTTATTCACGGTGAATAAACCGTGAACTCAAGGCCGCAAGGGATGGTACCTGAAAAAAAAATGTGCTTAGAACCAAGAACATACGTAACTGTATAGGCCGAAACTAACTCCAGGGAAAGTGGGCGCACTTTCCCCCATGAAGGTAGGTGCACTTGCTCAATAAGAGAAAATTTTGGGGCAAGGCACCTACCCCTTCAAAGTTAGCTTATTTTACAATAAAGGTAATTTTGCATATTAATTTACTTAAAACAGATATAAACTTTCAAAATAAATATCTAGTAGCTTTACACATACCTTAGCTCCAGTAATAAGTGTTTTTTTTCACAAGTCGCCATTCTTTGTTAACCAATTTGATGTCGGTAAAGAAAGGATGTGTATTTTAGTGGAAAAGAGTCATGCTCTTGCACTTACCAGAGGGTGCCACCGCAGGTTGAATAGTTTTTTTTTAAAACCCAATTGGTGCACTTACCCCAAAGGCGCACTTACCCCACTTCACAGTGGCGGACATATAATCGGGCAGTTCGGTGCAGTGCCCGGGGGCCCCGGTCATATAGGGGCCCCCAGACATAAAGAAAATTCTAAATTATACATTAATAATAATTATTAATACACCATTTCACGCCTACTAAATTATTGAGAACCACGCCACCTATTAGTAAAGCTCGAAAACAAGGCGTATACTCTATGCGATGCGCAGAAAACTAACTTTCGACCTTGGTGTTACATTTATGTGCCTTGTTTTCGAGCTGTACTGATAGGTGGCGTGGCTCTCAATAGTTATAAATAAGACAATTGCGATTGGTCGGCCACGTATGTGCAGTAACAAACCGCGCAGTAAAGAATCTTGATCGTTGACGCATCATTGACAATTAAGAATTAGACAAGTCGTTTCGAATTCAAATATTTGGTAATCAAGAAAAAAAGAGTAGTTGGTTTTTATAATTAGGTAATTCCTTAATATAAATAATAACAAATACCTACGGTGTTTTTTAACTACATAGGACAATAGAGGTAGGTAATCCGATAAATATTTTAGCACTATATATATGTGCATACTTACATTTTTTAATTTGTATTTAAGTTTTTGCCGCAAAAATAAATTTAATACCTAGTAAGGTATGGACAAGCGCAAATATAAAAGTGGAGCCGAAAAACGTAAATTAAAACTAGAAAATTTTGAAAAAGCTAAAAAATTGCCCAAGATCGATACATTCTTTAACCAGCAAAATGCCCCTGGGCAGAGCTCAAGTCGTTTGTCTTCATCGAAAGAATTTGAATGTCCAATCACTGTGTTGACCCGCCCTCCGTCAAACGAGAAAAACGCAACCAAGAATACATCTACACGTAAAGCATCCTACCTATTCGAAATTAGACATTTAAATTAATGTTAAGTTTTTAAAATAATGCAGCGTTGCCCTTTCTTAAAAATACTTGAATTATATAACGTTTAATTACTTGGGTTGTACGGTTTGGTATTTTATGAATATTTCAAATGGGGTCCTGTTAAACCGAGCGCGCTAAAGCCGGCCCTGTCGCAATAGGTTGGGTGGGGATCAAAAACTGGTCGAGCGGCAGATGGGATTCCCATCATGGGAAGCAACAGGTGAAGGAAAAGGTTGGTCCGAGTGAATCGGGGGTTTTTCGTGTTGTGAAATAAACCTTGTAGGTAAGCTAAAATGATCCTTTACCTTGTTTAAATTAACTAACTAATGTGGTTGTATCTTTTAACCAAGTTTAATAATGTAGATTTGTTGTGTTTTGGGGATATTTAGCCGAGAGTACGTTGCGCGTCTCTTTGCTCCGTAAGATGGCGGACGGGCGTGAAAAATGCTTGTCTGGTGTATTGTGCCTGCTCGCGATAGGGAAGAGGGTTATAGGAGGTATTATTATTATTAAATAAGGTAATCTAATCTAATCTCTTCACAAGACTAGAGCTCGCCAATAGAGTTCCTAACCGCCAAAAGGGTCATACTTAAAGTCCCAGACTGCAATGAAGGTTAAAATATTCCAGGAATATTCCCTATCGCCTAGGAATAATCCGCTTCATTCTAGGAATATTCATTGGGAATATTCCTAGAATGATCCTCTAAAACTTCCAAGCATCATCTAAGAATATTCCCAGTGAATATTCATTAGTTTAGTTGCAATACCACTCACCGTTGCTTACGCACGCTTGATAACTATATATACCGATAGGTTAATAATATTAGTTGGAGATGTGCGTCTGTGATGACACAGCCAAACAATGATTAGAGTGGGACTGATCTACTCAGTAACTCAATAATGGCTATACTTAAGTTAAGTTCCTGGGTATAAGAGGCAATAAGGGCTGGGAATAATCCCCAAATTATATCAAGGAATATTCCCCTAACAATCCTTGAGGGTTCTGCAGGCAGATTTATGGAATATTCTTTTTATGATGCCTGGGTTAACCAAAAAGCGGACATTTGATTATGCCAGGAATATTCCTGGGAATATTCTGGGACGAATGGAATATTCCTGGGAATATTCCTGACATGTGCAGGGAATGTGATTTTGCGGTCTGGGGTGACCAGATCCTAAAAGTCCAAAAGCGGGACAAAGTTACAAAATTGTCAAAAATCTTGCTTTCATTTTCAATTTAGAATTAGGGTTATACTAAGTAGTTATACAAAATATGTAATGAAATACAAAAAAAACAAAGTTTAAACTACAAGTAAAAATCAGTATTCTGATTTTAAATTTTTAATACCTATAAAATTTTTATTTATATTTTTCATTTTGATGAATTTTTTTTTAATAGGGGCTTATTTTTTAACAGTTCATTGTAGAAACTCATACAGTCTCCTTTAAAATTATATTTAATAGTCATTAAAGCTTTTAAAGTTTCTACAGTTTCTAGTTTTTTCGGTGGTCCAAATTTTATTAATCATAGAAAAACCCGTTCGGTAGAAGCGATTGTACCGGGCAAGCATAATATATATTTTACTAATTTTAAAATATAATTGAAAGGAATGTTATTTTCATCGAAATGACTAAACATTTCTACCCATTTTTGATCTGTGGGAGTTTTTTGCTTAGTCCAAAAAATAAGTTTACTCTCAGAAACATCATATTGAACATACTGAGTCTCATCAAATAAACATTTATGGTGCATTTAGGGAATTTTTTTAAAAGAAACTCAAAACTTTTTTGTACTTGTTCCCATGTCAGAGCTTTTTTACTACTGTACTGGCTTAAATATTCTAAACAATTAGAGTAAAAGTTAATAGTCTGAATTTATTGAAAGCGGGACAAAAGCGGGACGCTTATTAAATCGGGACCCTTAGCTCAGAATCGGGACTGTCCCGCCTAAATCGGGACGGATGGTCACTTTAGTCATACTGTGATATGTAATATGGAAACTATGCATTTATTATGTACACTGTAGCGGAATATGTTTAGATAGCTATAAAAGGTTTCAATACACTAGACAAAACGGTTTGCATGAGTATGGGGTACCCCCACCCCGTGCCCATCACATCACCAATATCCAATTAGAAATATCCAATCACCAATTAATATTACAAAACATACCTCTCGTTGGAACACAAGTTAATAACACTGTGCAACACCAAAAATCAAACCGCACCGGACTATTTTTTTCTGAAAATATACCTATCCAATAGCAAAACCCTCGCTGGGTTTGTAAAAGTTAGCTCGATTTATTTTTTTATGGCCGTTTGTATTTTCTAGCTTCATATACCCCAATTTAGACTTATTAATCGATTTTTTCGCATATATTCGATTTATATCGTCAAGATTTTTTGTAGAAATGTATACATTATAGTTACTATAGTTACTGAACAAATAAAGCCATTTTGTGAAAAACCTATATCCCAAAACCCAATTTTTGGGACCAAATATTCGAAAAATTATTTTTTTTTTCAATTTTTTCGATAATATTTAAAATTTATTGCTACTTCTTCTGGCAAAAATGTTATAAAGTATACTAAAAGAAGTAATTTATAAAATACGCACACAAAACTGAACTTTAAGTTTACTTATTTGCTGGAAAACAATTTTTAAACAAGATTTTCCAAAATATTCATCTTTTCATACTCAACACCAATCTTTTTGCCGAAATCTTTGGAAAATCTGTAGTAAAAAATTGAATAGATATAATAAAATTGTAGAAAAGTACAGATAGTTTGATTTTTTATTTTGTATTAATTTTATTATTAAATTTTTTTTTATATCAAAACATTGAGTAATCTGATTCATTGCTGGAGAATTCCATACCTTCCACTTCTTCTCCTTTATTTTCTTGTTCTTCATTTTTATTTTTTGATTCATCACTGGAGAATTCCATCCCTTCATTTCATATATTTTTTATATTCATTTCATTTCAGAAGACTTTGACAGGTTGACAATGAGATAGTTGCGTGGGCGTCGATAAGAGAAATCATCGTTGGATTTTTAAGCAAACATCGTTCTCCCAATTATGAAGGATCTGTGCGACGAATGTTGGATGTTTTTTTCCAAAATTGGAGTCAATATGTCGCTAAAAATTCATTTCCCTCATAGCCATTTGGACTACTTCAGTCGACAGTTATCGACACAATCATCAAACTGCGATGCCATTTGAGTCCAGATAAAGAGGAAAACGAGCTCCAGATGCCATACTAGCCGAAACATTTTGGTGAAGTAAACATATTTTTGACTACGATCAAAAAGAAAATGAAGAACAAGAAAATAAAGGAGAAGAAGTGAAAGGGATGAAATTCTCCAGTGATGAATCAAAAAATGAAAATGAAGAGCAAGGAAATAAAGGAGAAGAAGTGGAAGGGATGGAACTCTTCAGCAATGAATCAGATTACTCAATGTTTTGATATAAAAAAAATTTTTAATAATAAAATTAATACAAAATAAAAAATCACACTCTCTGTACTTTTCTACAATTCTATTTTATCTATTCAATTTTTTCCTACAGATTTTTCGGCAAAATATTTGGTGTTGAGTGTGAAAAGATGAATATTTTGGAAAATCTTGTTCAGTTTTGTGTGCGTATTTTATAAATTACTTCTTTTGGTATAATTTACAACATTTTTGCCAGAAGAAGTAGCAAGAAATTTTAAATATTATTAAAAAAAAAAAAAAAATTTTTTCGAATATTTGGTCCCAAAAATTGGGTTTTTGGGGATATAGGTTGTTCACAAAATGAGTTTATTTGTGCAGTAACTACATTTCTACAAAAAATATTGACGATATAAATCGAATATATGCGAAAAAAATCGATTTATAGGTCTAAATTGGGGTATATGAAGCTCGAAAATACAAATGGCCATAAAAAAAAAATTCGAGCTAACTTTTACAAACCCAGCGAGGGTTTTGCTATTGGATAGCTATATTTTCAGAAAAAAATGGTCCGGTGCGGTTTGATTTCGATGACCCGAAAATTGTCGCACAGTGTAATAGGTAGGTATTAGTTCAGACAACGAATCAGAATATTTAGATCACATTTCTACCCCAAATATCCGTGAAAAGTCTACAGATATAGGACATTATAAAAATAAAGAATTGTTCGATGATGATTTATAATTAGTCAGCCTCCCAACAAACCTAAAGGGCCATACCCAAAAGATCCAACACAAGGAAACAGATGCTTTAGCGAAACGTATTACTCATCAGTAACAAAATATGGTGTAGTTCCGCGTGTGTGCCTCTGCTACTCAAACGTTCTAGACGCTGCGTATTGCGTTCCTTGCTGGTTGTTTTCTTCTGGTAATAATCAGTGGCGAAGTGGATTGAGAGATTGGCAGCACCTTTCTTCTAGAATAGTTGAGCATGGTAATACTCTAGTACATCTCCAGTCATGCAGTATTTTTGAATTATGGAAAAAAACCAAACCGTTGATAAAGAGCTAGAAGAAAAAGCAAGATACGAAGTTTCGTTTTGGAAACAGGTTTTAGAAAGACTATTTCGTATTACTTTGGTTTTAGCTAAGAATTCTTTAGCTTTCCGTGGTCATCGTGAAGTACTTGGAAACGAAAACTTAAACGGCAATTTTTTAACTATGGTAGAGTTATTAGCGCATTATGATGATGTGATGAAACAAGTCATATCAATGCCTTCAGGTTCAGTGCGTTATTTAAGTAAGTAAAACAATTCAAAATGAAATTATTCAGTGTTTTTCTAAATTTGCTTTAGAAAAAATTATTTCAAATATAAGTTCAGCTCCTTTTTTTTCTCTTATGCTAGACACAACGCAAGATATAGCAAAAAAAGATCAGTTAAGCATTATAATAAGAACAGTTCACATAATTAGAGATTTGAATAACATTGCGACACGTTTTGAAATAAAGGAAAACTTTTTAGGGTTTTATGAATTAAAAGATCTGCTCAAGGTATGTCTGAAAAAATTTTAAGTATATTAAAAGATCTAAATATTCCTCTGAGTAATTGTTATGGTCAAGGGTATGATGGTGCCAACGTAATGAGCGGTACTTATAATGGCGTACAAGCCAAAATTAAACGAATACAGCCAAATGCAGATTACTTGCATTGTGCTGCGCACAATCTTAATTTGGTAGTGAATGATGCACTATTAGGTTGTAGTGAAATTTCTGCCTATTTTGCAATACTGCAAAATCTATAAAGTTTTTTTGGACTAAGTATTAAACGATGGGATATTTTATCATCGTTCACCGGAGAGTCAGAAATAACTTTTAAAAAACTCAATATGACGCGATGGTCAGGGCGAATACAATCAGTTTTAGCAGTTAAATTGCGTTATTTCGACATTTTTAAGGCTCTAACTGAGATTGAATTAAAATCTCTTAAAAAAGATAAAATTGCGGAAGCCTCTTCTTTAAAAAAAAAATTAATAATTTTGAATTTATTTTTATCACAGTTTTTATGTTTAGAGTTCTGAATAAGTACAATTAATTTTATATCCAAAACTTTACAAAAAAATGATATTGATTTGGATCAAGCAACAACAGGTTTAGATCGTGCACGTACAGATATATCTAATTTCAGAGACGCACAAACTTATAATAATATAAAATCTGAAGCCATAGATATGGCCATTAAATGGGGCATTGGTCAGTCATTTCAAGCATTTAACCATCGTTTTGAAAACAGAGAAGAATATTTTAAAGTTAATGTTTATAACTTTGTTATTGACATCATTTGCAACCAGATTTCTAGGAAATTTTCTGCCATGTTCAATATTAAACAAAATTTTAATTTTTTGGAACCCTCGTATTTAATTAAAAGCTCAAAAGAAGAAATTTTACAAAGATGTGAAAAATTGACCCAAAAATATCCGAATGTGTTGACTAATTGTTTTGCAAATCAGTTTCATGTGTTGCTTGATTTAATGAAACCTGACCTTAACGAAGGTATGTCAATAAGAGATATTTTTGAATTTATTATTAAGAACTTTGTCTGTATGGAAGCAGACTTTTGCGAAGTTTATACAGTTTTTATGCTATTTTTTACTCTTCCTGTAACGGTGGCCTCTTTGGAACGATCTTTTAGTAAACTAAAAATATTAAAAAATTATTTAAGACAAGTGAGCAGCGATTGCGAGATTTTCAATATTGTCTGTAGAATATGAAATTGCATCCAACTTGGATATAATTAACCTAATAGATCGCTTTGCAAATGATAAAGTTAGAAAAAGGGTATTTTAAAAATTTAGTTATTTATAGGTAATTTTATATTCTACAGACAGTATTGATACATCTCTATAGGTGTTCCTTATATGTTCTTCTGTTTTGTAAAATGTTTATAATATATATATATTTTCTATTAAATTAAATAGTCAAATTATTTGTGTATAAAGTAATTTTAAAAGGGTTAGTAATGTTCGTCTTAAAGGGAAGGGTACAGGGGCCCCAAGTATGATTTGCACCGAGGCCCAGGTCTGCCTAGATCCGCCACTGCCACTTCACCTACTTATATTTGAACTTGTTAATAATTTAAGTTTTAAAAATCAAAGGGAACACTCATGGCAGTCTAAGATTAACCATTATTTAATGTAATTATAACCTTTTTCCTAATTCATGATGGATTGCAGCTAGGGGCTCCCGAGACCAAAATATTAAAAATCTTTTTTAGTTTATATTTTATAGTAAAGCTGTGTCTAAAATATTTATACCTATACTAGGGTTTTAAAGTGTAGAAAAAATTGGGAAAAAACCAGGCCCTAAAAAATTTTTTTTTTGGGAAAAATTGAATTTTTTTTTTAAATATATACATTTGAAAAAAGTAGCAATCAACAACTAACATTAATTTAATAAAAAAAAAATAAAACTAAACATTGAATTAAATTAAATTGATTTAAGAAAATGATATTATGATTATATTCAGCGTCGGAAATTCACATTTTTCTCGATATCAGTGTACGGATAGTACCTACATATGTAGGTATTTGTAAACATTTGTAAATTTTTAGAAAAATTGACTTTAGCATTTTTTTGTATTAAATATATAAAATAGAATTTAATTAACATAAACATTGATAAAATTTAAAAGAATTAAAAAATTTATAAAAATTTATAATAAACAATTGTTGGAAAAAAACGATAATCGAGTAATGCCAGTTACTTTAATAACCCCCAACAATAATAAAGAATTATTGACCATTTGACATCGCCATATTTATAGGCGCACCCTTATATATAGCAATATTAAGTATTTAATTACAAACAAAATATTAATTTACAAAAAAATATTAATATATCTTTAAATAAAAATATCAAAATCTATATTCAACCCTGCTGAAAAAGACGGGTAATATCGGATGATTGCGGATAAAAAACCAAGCTGGTTTTATGTCCATTTATATCTGTTTTCATCCGAAATATCTGATTTTAGCTGCAAATGCGGGTATAAATATTATCCGCGATCGTCGGGTTTTATCTATTTAGTTCTATGTCTGCTTTCATCTGGTTTCATCCGCAAATACCTGTATTTGGGTTTATATCTGCATTCACCCGGTTTTATCTGATTTTATCCGCAAACATCTACTTTAATCCGCAAACGTCTGCTTTATCCGATTTCACCTACAAACATCTGCTTTTATACGTGAAGATCTACTTTCATCCGCGAACGTCTATTTTAATCCACAAACATCTGATTTCATCCGCAAACATCTACTTTAGTCCGCAAAAGTCTGCTTCATCCGATTTCACCTGCAAACATCTGCTTATATCCGCAAAGATCTGCTTTTATCTGTGAACGTCTGCTTTAATCCGCAAACTTCTGCTTTTATCTGCAAACATCTGCATTTATTCGCGAACGCCTCCTTTAATCCGCAAACATCTGTTTTAATCCGCAAACATCTGATTCTATCCGCAAACATCTGCTTTTATCCGCAAACATCTATTTTAATCTGCAAACATCTGCTTTTATCCGCAAACATCTGATTTTATCCGCAAACATATGCTTTTATCCGCAAACATCTGATTTTATCCGCAAACATCTGCTTTTATCCACAAACATCTGATTTTATACGCAAACATCTGATTTTATCTGCAAACATCTGCTTTTATCCGCAAACATCTGATTTTATCCGCAAATATCTGATTTTAATCGCAAACATCTGATTTTATCCGCATTTATCCGCAAATATCTGCTTTTATCCGCGAACATCTGCACTCATCCGCGAACATCTGCTTTTATCCGCAAACATCTCATTTTATCCGCGAACATCTGCTTTCATACGGTTTCACCCGCAAACATGCTTTTATATTTTATATATTTCCAATGGGAAAATAATTTAATTATATTCACCAGATTTAAATTTAAAAATCAGGTATACTATAGTGAAGATTACCATATGTGCACAGAAATAATAAGACTAATAATTCTTACATATATGTTAAAAATATTGGTTATGCCAAAATTAAAAAGTTTATAAAGTTAGATGAAAAATTCTACGCCGAAATAAGTGTTTTTCAAACAAATTCTATACAAATTGAAGATGTTATAATTCCAAATGTATTTGAAATTAAACATATATGTTTTCTAACAATTAATTTAAATGTAAGCTTAATGATTAAAAAATGTCTATTTATGTCTTTTAACAAAGACCTTATTTGTATTTTACCAAATAATATTAATATTGAAGTTCAATAAACTTATTTCCTTTACAGGTTGTTTTCATTCAAATAATTCCTTTTAGAGTTATAAAGTTGTGTGCCGTGAACGGCTAACAACCACTTAGTTAAAGCTCAGTAAAATTTGACAAAGCAGGTAAACGAAACTAAAGTATACACGAGAAAACGAAAAACAAAAAGCGCGAATGAAACCAGACGTTTGCGTACGAAACAGGACCGAAATGGACAAAGGAAATGCAGGCAAACCGAACGCGGATAAAAGCAGAGGTTTGCAATTAAAAGCAGATGTTTGCAGATGTTCGCGGATATATCCGCGAACATCTGCAAACATCTGCTTTTATACGTGATGTTTGCGGATAAAAGCAGATGTTTGCGTATAAAATCAGATGTTTGCGGATAAATGCAGATGTTTGCCGATAAAAGCAGATGTTTGCGGATAAAATCAGATGTTTGCAGATAAAAGCATGTTTGCGGGTGAAACCGTATGAAAGCAGATGTTTGCGGATAAAATGAGATGTTCGCGGATGAAAGCACACAGCAAACGGAAAATTATAGAAGTGTATAGGATGACATCGCGTTTGAATATCAGTAGTCATACTATGTATGTTCTGCGCCATAGGACGACCAAAAGCCCCGCCCCTCAGCTGCGGTGAAGGCAGGGACTATTCAAAAATTTCATATCAGATAAAAAAAAATGGCCGCCTTGGGTATCTTATTGGTTGGGGGCCTAATCGGGGGGGGTGAGGGGTATCAACCTTTGCAGGTGATTGGTTGGAAGGTGTGGTTCTATAGATAAGGAGGTTATGAACTGCAGATAAGCTTGTCTCGACTTGTCAATATTATGACGTCAAGCGATAAAACATTCTTTATCAATTAAATTATTTTGTTGTTTTTTAAATAATTAAAGGTTATCTAAATAATTAAGTTGTGAAATAGATCGCAATAAAAGCAAAAAGAAATTTGCAATATTAATTTGAAAAATGTGATAAATAAATTTTTTGTTGATGTTTAAACTAATAAATTAAATAAATAAGATTAATTAAAAATCTAAAGTAATATTAATAAATAAATTTTTATATTTTATAAGTAATAAAATTGGATAAATATAAGGTCAACTAGGAAATAGGTTTTGCAATAAATCAAATCAAAGTAAAATTATGAGTGAATATGGTAATTAATTTTCTTAAAAAATAAAATAAACAAGGCAATAGAGATCAATTGAAATTTAAAGTATTAATAAATAAGTTTTTTTAGTACAATTCCTAATAAATAATTATTTAATAAAAAA
Organism: Brassicogethes aeneus; assembly: GCA_921294245.1. Taxonomy (NCBI): domain Eukaryota; kingdom Metazoa; phylum Arthropoda; class Insecta; order Coleoptera; family Nitidulidae; genus Brassicogethes; species Brassicogethes aeneus. The sequence continues at coordinate 56,102,282 of OV121133.1, read as the reverse complement.
ATAGTTTTAAAGTGAAATTTAATATTTTTTAAATAATTAACGATATGTAATAAAAAAGACATTTTTTCTTAAAATGGATTATGGTTTAAATATTTGTTTTGATTGTTTATTTTATTTTTTTTAAGAAAAGTGATTTTAATATTTTTTAATTAACGATATGTATTAAAAAAATATGTAATAAAAAAAACAATTTTTTAAAAATGGATTAAGTAAGTAATTTAATTTCTTAAAATTGCTAAAATATATTATTTTTTTAAAGTAAAATTATGAGTGAAAAATATGGTAATTATTTTTTTTATATTTAAACCAATAAATTAAATAAACAAGACAATAGAGATTTAAAGTATTAATAAATAAATGTTATATTTTATAATATTTTCAGTAGAAATAATTTTATGCATTAAAAAACTTTTTTAATATAATTCTTAATAAATAATTATTTAATAAAAAAATAGTTTTAAAGTGAATTTAATATTTTTTTAAATAATTAACGATATGTAATAAAAAATATGTATTAAAAATGGATTAAGTAAGTAATTTAATTTCTTAAAATTGTTAAAATATTTTATTTTTTTAAAGTAAAATTATGAGTGAAAAAATATGGTAATTAATTTTCTTAAAAAATAAAATAAACAAGGCAATAGAGATCAATTGAAATTTAAAGTATTAATAAATAAAATGTTATATTTTTCACTCATAAGTTTTTTTAATACAATTCTTAATAAATAATTATTTAATAAAAAAATAGTTTTAAAGTGAAATTTAATATTTTTTAAATAATTAACGATATGTAATAAAAAAGACATTTTTTCTTAAAATGGATTATGGTTTAAATATTTGTTTTTAAGAAAAGTGATTTTAATATTTTTTAAATAATTAACGATATGTATTAAAAAATATGTAATAAAAAAACAATTTTTTAAAAATGGATTAAGTAACCCAGACTGCAATGAAGGTTCGAAAATATTCCAGGAATATTCCCTATCGCCTAGGAATAATCCGCTTCATTCTAGGAATATTCATTGGGAATATTCCTAGAATGATCCTCTAAAACTTCCAAGCATCATCTAAGAATATTCCCAGTGAATATTCATTAGTTTAGTTGCAATACCTCTCACCGTTGCTTACGCATGCTTGATAACTATATATACCGATAGGTTAATAATATTAGTTGGAGATGTGCGTCTGTGATGGCACAGCCAAACAATGATTAGAGTGGGACTGATCTACTCAGTAACTCAATAATGGCTATAGTTAAGTTCCTGGGTATAAGAGGCAATAAGGGCTGGAAATAATCCCCAAATTATATCAAGGAATATTCCCCTAACAATCCTTGAGTCTTCTGCAGGCAGATATATGGAATATTCTTTTTATGATGCCTGGGTTAACCAAAAAGCGGACATTTGATTATGCCGGGAATATTCCTGACATGTGCAGGGAATGTGATTTTGCGGTCTGGGAAGTAATTTAATTTCTTAAAATTGCTAAAATATTTTATTTTTTAAAGTAAAATTATGAGTGAAAAATATGGTAATTAATTGATTTTGGTTTAAATATATATTTAAACCAATAAATTTAATAAACAAGACAATAGAGATCAATTGAAATTTAAAGTATTAGTAAATAAATGTTATATTTTATAATATTTTCAGTAGAAATAATTTCATGTATTAAAAAACTTTTTTAATATAATTCTTAATAAATAATTATTTAATTAAAAAATAGTTTTAAAGTGAATTTTATATTTTTTAAAATAATTAACGATATGTAATAAAAAACTTTTTTTGTTTAAGTGCTTAATTTTTTTCTTTGGGTAAATATATGATTCAAATAAAAGAATACTGTCAAAATTTACTTTAAAAAAAATAAAATATGTTAACAATTTTAAGAAATTAAATTACTTACTTAATCCATTTTTAAAAAATTGTTTTTTTATTACATATTTTTTAAATAATTAACGATATGTAATAAAAAATATGTAATAAAAAAACAATTTTTTAAAAATGCTTCAGCTAATTTCCAAAATTCAAAGCCTTTTCTTCCACTATATGCAATAATTTTGTTTTTTTATATTTTAAATAAAGATTTCATGGCTATACTAAATACAAATAATTGGGAAATAATTCAGTTATGTGCGTAATATATGTAATTAAAGTTGACCTACAGGTCAAAAGACGATATCATTTAATAAGTAGAAAACAAGTTGTGTAATAAATCAAAATCAAAGTAAAAATAAAAGACATTAAGATTATTAATTTAAAAATATGGTAATTAAATTTTGTTAATATTTAAACTAATAAATTAAATAAATAAAGCAATTATATTCAAAAATTCAAAAATAAAGTAATAAAATTGCTTAATATATATGATTAGAGTTGACCTATAGGTCAAGTTTATTGAAATTATTTGACGTGTTATCTACTGCGATGCATATAAAAAGGATGGTTTTAGGCCATCCATACACACAGTTTTATCTGTAATCACAGAAGTTACTTTTAAATATTTTTGTGTCTATTTTTATATACAACAAAAAATAAATTGGCTCAGCATGTCAACTTACTTTTAATCCAAGATAGGTATTTTCCTAAGCCTTCAGATTGCGAACCGCTTGTTGATGTGGCTGACGATAGCGAAATAAAGTATCATTATTGCTGGATAAAAAATTTATCCAGGCTAATAAAATCACAACATACAAAAAACTGTCGTAAAATACATATTTGTGATCGTTGTCTAAACTATTTTACCAGTCAAGAAAAATTAAAAGAATATGAAATATATTGTGCAAAAATTAACGAAAGCAAAATTTCTTTTCCCAAGTAAGACTATGTTGAATTTAAAAACAAAAATTTTTAAGAAAAAGTTCCATTCATTATGTATGCTGATATAGAATCCATTCTTTTACCCATTAACGATAATATTTCTATAAAGTCTTTAAAATATCAAGAGCACAAGGCATTTAGTATCGCATATTATTTTAAATGTGATTATGATAATAATTTATCTTACTACAAAAGCTATCGTGGCTTAGACTGTATACAGTGGTTCGCAAATGAACTTACAGAGGTATCAAAACTAGTAAAATTAAAAATTCAAGATAATATACCCATGCAAAATGGTATTGATTTAAAGGATGCCAGTCCATCATGTCATATTTGTCAAAAGGACTTTAGGCAAGGTGATATAATTGTTAGAGATCATAATCATTTTAATGGCCAATTTAGAGGTTATGCCCATCAGGTTTGCAACCTTAATTATAAAAATACTTTTACTGTTCCAGTAGTTTTTCATAACTTATCGGGTTACGATAGTCATTTTCTCATTAAAGATTTATCAAATTTTACTAGAATACACAGCAAACGGAAAATTATAGAGGTGTATAGGATGACGCCACGTTTGAATATCGATTTCTAAATCTCCCTACGGTATAGAGTGGTATTCGTCAGTCGAGCGTTTCAATACTCTCCACAGTATAGAGGTCGTAATTTCACTTTTGAACTAGTTTTAATATAAAAATTATTTTATGCTTAAAAAAAACTATATACGACATGATTGTGATTTTTTTCATTTTATTAATTAATTAAGCTGTGTTGAATATTTTTCCTAAAGGAATAATTGCCAATGGGCCATTAATTCATTTGTTCGTAGATGCTACAATAACCTGCACTGGTGTGTACTTTTTCATCAACCAGATTTAAATATTACAAAATTAACATATACCAGTGGAGATAGTGCAGGGTCTACCAACAGACCTAATTACTAAATTATTAAAGTTTAATAGCATATCGATCATTTTTCAACATAACCTCTTAAATTTTTAATACAAATATAGGTACTTTATATAATACATAAATATACTTAACATCATATCCTCTGTGCTTTACATACCTGAGTTGTTACGGTAAATAAAAATCAGACAAAGGAACCAAAGAAAGGAACTATTTTCAACAAAATCATATGGAGAAATGAGAAAATTCATCCATCAAAAGATCAAAACTTCTTGCAATATTACACCCTCTTTTTATACTCTCAGAAATATTGACTAGAACAGTATTAGAGAGACTCCAGTTTCTATAACTTGGTAGAGTAAAGAGAAGTCGAAACCGTTGCGATATTGCATTGCGCTGTTTTTGTATAATTCTCGGGGACATTAACGAAAATCATTGCCAGTAAAATTCGAAAAGCTTGAGTTTCTATGTCTCTGAGGAGAATAGGAATCCGAAGTTGCTGCACCATTGGACTGAACCCTTTTTTAATAATTTCTAGAGACATATATGACTGCACCATTCGACAGGGTCGAGTTTCTACTCCTCTGTTGAATATAGAAAATCAAAATAATGTATCTTGTAAGACACCATTGAGTTTGACTTTAAATATAGTCGTGCATAGGTATAGAGCCGAAAAATATAAAAACAAAGCACGATTCAATACAGTTATGATAAAACTTTAAGATTTGATATTCAAACGCGGAGTCATCCTATACACTTCTATAATTTTTCGTTTGCTGTGTATCTTTGCTGCCGATAAATAAAGAGAAATACATTTCCTTTACAGTGTATGATAATCATACAAACATAAAATTAAGGTTTATCGACTCTTTTCGGTTCATGCATGGCCTCAGGCCTCAGGCCTAGACAAGTTAGCTTCATATTTACCTAATTATCCGATTTTAAGGGGGGAATTCAAAAATATATCAGATGAAAAAATTAAACTATTGGAACGTAAGGGCGTGTTTCCATACGATTTTATCGATTCAGAAGAAAAATTAAATTTTACTTGTCTACCAGAAAAATCTAAATTTTACAATAAACTTAATGATGCGATATTTCAAATGAAGATTATGCACATGCCCTTAAGGTGTGGCATGAATTTAATTGTCAAAATTTGGGGGAATATTCAGACCTTTATTTAAAAACTGATATTCTATTGTTGGCCGACGTATTTGAGCAATTTCGCGCAAGCTGTTACAATACGTATGGGCTCGATCCTGGACGCTACCAGGCTATACGTGGGATTGTATGCTCAGGTTTACTCGCTGTCGTCTACAAATACTAAAAGATGTAGATATGCTTTTATTTATAGAAGGGGGCATAAGGGGAGGAGTAAGCCAGTGCAGCAATCGATATGCGGAGGCCAACAATAGGTATATGGGGGAAGCGTACGATCCCTCAAAACCATCTAAATACTTAGCTTATTTTGACGTTAACAATTTATATGGTTGGGCCATGTCTCAATATTTGCCGTACGATAACTTTCAATGGGTCGATGATGTTGATAACTTTGATGTTATGGGTGTTGCAGATGATTCACTCCTGGGATACATTTTAGAGGTGGATCTATCTTATCCTAAAAATTTACATGATTTTCATAAAGATTTGCCTTTTTGTCCAGAACATGAAACCCCACCAAATTCAAAATTTCCCAAACTAATGACTACATTAAATAAACTTAAGGAAAAAATTAAAGGATATTAAAAGTTTTAATGAAAAAACCAATAATTTAAGCTATTTTCGCTATAACTCCAATAAATCTATCAATTGTGAATAAGAATAATTGCTTTTATATTGTGAATTAAATGAAACAACAGTATAGTAACAAAAATTTTTTAATGATACGAAATATGAAACATATTATTTTCTATTAATATCTTGTATGTCCGCCCCTTGCTTCCAAAACGGCTCTACATCGACGAGGCATACTTAATACAAGATTATCTAAATGTTCTTGAGGTAAATTGTTCCACAAATCCGGTAAAACTTCCTTCAATTCGTTTAAAGTTGTAGGAGGTGGTTGATGCGTTTCAAGGGCCCTTTTCAACATCGACCAAGCATGCTCGATAGGATTGAGGTCCGGTGATAAGGGTGGTAATGGCAAGTGATGAATTTGGGCATCCTCTATAGCTTGAAGTACCACTCTTCCCCTATGTGGACGTGCATTGTCATCCACAAAAATAAACCTATCTCCAAGTTCAATCGCTAGTGGCTCAATTATACCATTTATAATATCCTCACGGTATAGGTTTGCAGTCATATTACCCTCAACAATGTACAGTGGCGTACGTCTTCCATAGCTTAGACCAGCCCAGATCATAACTGACCCTCCTCCGAAAGGATGTATTTCTTGAACAGCAGCGCAATGGCGGGGAGTTCTTCGAGTTCTCCAAATTCGAATACGTCTAGAGTCATTATGAATACCAATTCTACTCTCATCGGTAAAAAAAGTTGAGTTCCATTCAGGACCCCAATTTATGTGAAGACGAGCCCATTCTAGTCGTTGCTGCTTGTGATGTGGCTGCAAAGGAACTCCACGCATAAGCCTTCTAGAAGCTAAACCAACTTCATGTAAGCGATTTCGAACTGTTCTGGCCGTAATATTCCGTCCAGTAAATGCACGAAGTTGATTTCTCAGACTTGTGGAAGGAGTTGTGGGATGTCTTCTCGCATTAATAGTTAAAAAACGATCTTCTCTTGCGGTAGTAATTCTTCTTCTTCCCTGTCCCCTACGTCTGACTACAGAATTAGTCTCATTAAAACGAGTTTCAAGTCGACTAATAACACTTTGCGACACTCCAAAATGACCAGCCACATCTACCTGTCGGACACCAGCTGAAAGCATACCAACTGCCCTGCTTGCTTTCATTTGGTTTAAAAATCGTCGAACCATATTGATAACTAATAATTGTTTCTAACCGGCACCGTTAAATACAGAAATTAAACTGACTATAATGCGATAAAACGCACTTAAAGTTTCTTGATTTTTTTTTGTTCATATTATATTAGCAAAAAATGTACTAGTTATGAAAACATAAATATAAATAAATATACTACAATATACGAGGGAGTTCTGAAGAGTTCAAATGGAATTTTAAAGAGAATCGCCAGTATCCTTTAATTTTTTCCTTAAGTTTAATAAATCAAAATATATTATTCACTACCGCAATTTAAAACAGGTTCTTTCACACGGTCTAGTTTTAACAAAAATACATCGTATATTAAAATTTAAGCAATCACCTTGGCTAAAGTCGTATATAGAGCTGAACACAAATTTGCGGCAAAATGCTAAGAACGATTTTGAAAAAAACCTTTTCAAATTAATGAATAACGCAGTGTTTGGGAAAACAATGGAGAATATTCGCAAACACCGCATAGTTAAGTTAGTTACAAAATGGGAGGGTCGTTATGGAGCGAAAAATCTAATAGCTAGTCCAAATTTCCATAATCATACCATTTTCCATGAAAATCTTATAGCAATAGAATTGAATAAAACCAATTTATGTTTTAATAAACCTCTTTACATCGGAATGGCTATCCTAGATATATCTAAGGTGTGTGTTTACGATTTCCACTATAATTTTACATTATCGAAATTTGATAATGTGAAATTGATGTACACCGACACGGATAGTTTAATATACGAATTTGTTTGTAAAGACTTGTATAAGGAAGTCATCCTCAATTATTTACATATAATAATAATAATAATAATAATGTTTATTAACGCTAAATAGCAGTTATACATTGGTTTACAATAAATAAATCAAATTAATTCTAGTAACAAAAACAATATAATGTAATATGTTATATCAGGTACAAAAATCCAATAGTAATAAAGCCTCCTCTGTCTCACCACACATGCCAGCAATCAAAGACCATCGAGGGAATTAAGCTGAGTTTTAAAGGATGCCAAAGAGCAATTAAAAAAGTTTACTGAGGAGAGACTGTTGCATATTCTGGAAACCCGACTCAATGGAGAATTACTGGCATATACTGTGCGACAGTTGGGAATATCTAATAACATGGGATTCCTCAAGTCCCTCGTCGGTATTTTCAAGTTAAAAGAAGCCAGTATTTCAGAAGATTGAATCAAGCCATTAAATACCTTAAAGAGGAAGCAAGCATCCTTATTTAATCTGCGCCTCTTGAGCGAACTTAGTCCTAGATATTGCAAGGTATCCTGAGTACTTAATACTATTCCAACTTTGAGCAATCTGTACTTCATATGACGAGCAAATTTGTTTTGAATGGACTCGACTCTATCAACATGAATATTATAAAATGGTGACCAAATAGTTGACCCATATTCCAGGCGAGATCTAACCAAACTCACAAAGAGCAAGACAAGAGGGCGAAGGGTGCTAAAGTCTTCACACATCCTTAATACAAAGCCCAACATTTTGTTTGCCTCAGCGACTATGGCGTCAATATGGTTGCAGAAGTGGAGCTTTTTGTCCAATAACAAGCCAAGATCCCTAACTAGATTTACTTCATTTAACACATTTCCTGAGATGGAGTAACTGATAGCGTTGACCACTTTTTTCCTGGAGAATCGAATAAAAGAGCATTTACTGTGGTTTAGAAATAGTTTGTTCTTAATGCACCATTGGTTAAGGGAGTCCAAGTCTTGTTGCAGAACCATCACATCCAGATTAGAAACAACTCGACTGAAGATTTTTAGATCGTCAGCAAATAGTAAGTAAGACGAGCTAAAGTACTTACCAATATCATTGACAAAAATGTTAAACAATGAGGGACCCAGATGGGAGCCCTGGGGAACTCCACTAGTGACCTTGATTATGCTAGATTCGAATCCATTTAGTTTAACCAGTTGGGTTCTTCCATGTAAGTAGGTAACAAGCCAATTATAAAAAGGTGGCCTAACACCATAACAAAACAGCTTCTTTAGTAATATACCATGATCGACGATATCAAACGCTTTACTGAAGTCAGTGTAGACTGCATGAACTTCACAACCTTTTTCCATACCACAGAGAACTGAGTTGACAAAACAAAAGAGATTGGACTCAGTGGAACGCCCTCCAGTAAAACCATGCTGTTCCTCAACAATCACATTCTTAAAAACAAAGGTGACATATGGAATAATAAGTTTTTCAAACAGCTTAGATATTGCAGACTGAATACAGATTTGTCTATAATTTTTTACACTAGATCTGTCACCTGATTTAAAAACTGGTATCACAAAGGAACGTTTCCAAATTTGAGGGAATACTCCAAACTGTAGAGAGCTGTTAAAAATAAATAATAACGGGTCACAAATTGAAAAAGCAGTATTTTTAAGAAATGCATTAGAGAGTCCATCTGGACCAGCACCCTTATTGGTGTCCAATTTCAGTAGGTTTGAGAACAACTCTTCATATGAAAACTGAATTAAAGACAGATCCACACAGTCAACAACTTGCAAGTCAGGTTCAGCAACACTAGCCATCTGATCATCAACATTGTATACTGATTGAAAATGATTGGCAAAGAGATCAACTATTGATTGACCATCATCACAAATGGTATCATTAAGAAAAACAACATTTGGAACAACAAAATTTTTCTTTTTGCTCTTAACAAAATTCCAAAAAGATTTCGTATTTACAATGACTTGACTCTCAACTTTCTCTATAAAGTTTTTGTAGCAGGACAAATTTAAATTTTTACAACTACGCCTAAGTTGAGAAAAAAGATGATAATGACTTTCAAGATTACTTTCTTTAAATTGCTTGTGGGCTTGCTTCTTTAAGATAGTTAATGACTTTAATTCCCTAGTAAACCAGGGAGGAAAATGAGAATTCTTTTTAAATTTTTTAGGAACAAACAATTCAAGCACTTGACTAAGTACACTGTAAAAGTATTCTACCATTTTATCAACATCTTCCAGAAAATAAAGGTGTTGCCACTCAAAATTAAACAAAAAATTATTAATGGATAAGTAATCAGCCTTACCAAAGTCATAGTACCAATCACAGTTATTTTCTAGAGCACAATTAACTTTATTTAACATATTGACACACAATGAAGGATGGTAGCCATCCTCCTGAACAAAAGGACCACACTTCTTGACTTCCAATGGACAGCTTGAGAAACACATGTCCAAAACACCACCATGCAAGTTGAAGACTGGATTATACTGGTCCAAGCCGTAAAAGGCAAAATTGTCCAATATGCAGCTTTCCTTTTCTAATGTTACCTCACTGACCACAATGTTGTTGGAAATAGGATCTCTGTTCCATTTAAGGCCAGGTAAGTTATAATCACCAAAGAGCATAAACATGGAGTTTTTAAAGTTGTTATGCAGATAATCAACAGTTGAAACATGATCATGATATAGATTGAGACTGGAATTTGGCGGAATATACACACAGCCCAATATTATTGATGAATTTTTAGATTTGACTTCCACAAAAACTTGTTCAACATTTCTGTTATTAGTCTGAAGCATCTTACATTGATATGGTTTTTTAACAGCAATAAAGACCCCACCACCTCTGGAGTGAGGACAAGTTGTATCACAACGATCAGTTCTAAAAAGGTTATATGTATTGCCAATTACTTCATTATCATAGAAATCGTGTGTCAACCACGATTCAGTAACACATATCACATCAAAAGACTCACTGGTAACTGACATAAGGAAGTTTTTTAATTTTGTCCTCAAGCCTCTAACATTTTGGTAAAAAATAGAGAGTGATTTTTCCGATTTTTCATTTGTATAGCTGCCATTTAATGAAAATTTTTTTCAACAATCTTAGGTACACCATGGATATACTTAATTTGTTTGTTATTTATACCATTGGCTTCCATCTGAGACAATTCCTTTTTAAGATTACTCAAAAAGTTTCTTTGGTGTATCGTCATATCATTTTTGATATAAACATTAGACTGTTCTCGAGGCTTGCTCTTGAGCAGCTTAAGAGCATCCTCCTCAGAGTTTAAAACCACTTTGATAGGTCTAGTTTTATCTTTGACAAACTTTCCCAGCCTAATAACACTAATCCCGACTAAATTAATTGGTGATCTGTCCATAATAACTGCTGTTACAGCATTTCTATCCTCCAGGCTTCTTTCCTCCTTTATATCTTTATTTGATTCAGGTACGTTGAAAATTATTAAATTCTTTGCTCTTCTCTTACGATCATTAAATTCAGAAATCAGTTCATCACAGGAGTTAAGTCCATTCGCTGCCAAGGTATCCAGCTTCTGCTCCAATAGTACAACCCTATCTGTTAGGGCATTGTTTCGTTCTCTAAGCTCATTATTTTCCAATAGGATTTTTTCTAGGTTTGAGGTTATGTTCTCCAACTTGACTTCCAGGAGCTCCTTAATTTCTTGTTTAAACGGGGTCAATAAGTTAGTTAGGGCTTGCTGTATCTTATCAACCTCCGGATCAGCCTTGTTTAAAGAATCTGGGCTGTCTTTAACCTCACTTTTGCACGCGGCACAGATCCATTCGAAACCTTTGTTAATTTCCCCACTTAATTTCTTAAAATTGTCTTCGGATAGACCAGTGCACTTGCTATGGATCCAATAACTACATTTTGAACATTGAATAGACGCTATAGATTTAGTAATATTACTAGAGCAAACTTTGCACTTGTAAACCATCGGCGCCATTTTAATATCTTGATTGATTGATACTAGTGATTACCCAAGCGATAATCAATGGAACACCCCCTTGGTTAATAAGAAAATCCCCGGTTTACTTAAGGATGAACTAAACGGACAAATAATGACGCATTTTGTGGGTTTGCGCTCAAAAATGTATACTTTTAAATTTTCGGGGGGAAAATGTGTCACAATATCGAAGGGGGTCAAATTGAACGTGGTTAAATCTCTCACATTTGAAGAATATGTTAAATGTTTAAAAGAAAATATGCTAAATATAGTAAGTCAAAGAATTATTAAATCAAATGCACATAACGTTTTTAGTGTTGAGCAGTCTATTTTGTGTTTTATTTATTTATTGGTGGGTATTCGTAATAAAAAAATCGATGGTAAGTTTAAAAATCAATATATTTTTCTAAATCATACAATACTTTATCATTTAAATAATACAAGCATTCTAAAAGACAATAACTTTTTACACTAGTACTACAATAACATAAGTTTGATAATATTTTTATCATAGCATTTGTGGTAACATGCTGAGAAGAATTAAATTCTGTTTTTAACGCTTCAAGTAAGCTTTTTAAAATATTATAATAAAATACATTAAAGCCTAAATTATTTAACATTAGAATTTTTTTTAATATCATATTATTTATTCTTAAAATTTCACATACATCATACTGTACAAATTGAAAAATGGTATAATTATTTGATACTTGAAAAATCTTATTATTATTACCAACATCACATAAACTTATTTTAATATTTCTTTCAAGTTTGATTTCATCACCATAACCATCTGTTTCCAAAAGTCCTTGAAATGATTGAATTACATCATTCCATTCAGCATATGTAAAAGATATATACTTGTGGGAACAAAACTTGTCAACCATTTTTACTGCAGGTATAAAATCTCCAGCGCTACTAAGTCCACATTCCAGAAAAAAATCTTGAAAATCATAAGCTGTTGCGCAAATATATTTTGTTTCACCTTGAATGTTCTTTTCATATCTATTAAGCGTTTGATCGAGGTAGGCATCAAATTCCAAATCAAAATCGCTATCACTAAAACTACTTCTACTACTCATTTTTTTATATGCGTGCTGCTCTACTTTTCTAAAATAACTAATGATTTTTTTTTAAATATTAGTATTATGGTAAAAAACTGAGGGAGGGGGGAAACTTAAGTATTTTAAAAGGCATTTTGTTTTATTAATCCAGCTGTTATGCAAATTATCAAATCCCAACCATTTGACCAGGACTTTGTTACCGCGTTTAAGTAAAACTTTTTCAGCCAAATAAATATCTGGCAACGCTGTTTTTTGCAATTCCTCTTCATAAAATGCTCCACTAATGGGCTTACCGTTTAGATCTTCTAACATGTACGTGGTGGGGTTTGTTATTTTTACTTTAACAATTTTAAACAATTCTGTAGTCCAATTAGGCGTATATCCTTTATCAAAAAGATGTTTGTATTTACTTATTCTTACTATGTCACCTATCAAAAAATTTTTAGGTAAGGTTGACAACTTTATGTGAGTAAATGAAGACTTTAAAACTTGATTTTCATTTTCTTTACTAACATCAGTCGGCTTCATATTAATTGTACTATGTTTTGTATTGTTATAATTTGAAACAATTTGTGGTAATATATCAATCCATTTATATGAACCATTAATTTAAATTTAAACTAAAATATTTGAATAAACGTTCTTTTAAAGTCCTTATAACACGCTCAGCGATTGCAGCCTTTGTACAACTAAATGTGTTATAGTGATTGATTTTATACTTATTCATAAGTTCTTTAAACCTGCTATTAAAAAATTCCTTTCCTTGATCGGTTTGCAAATTTCGTGGACATCTTTCTTTTAATATTGATTCAAAAGCTTTGGTTACTTCCTCCCCAGATTTATTTTTTTAATGGTTTGGCCCACAAATATTTAGAAAAACAGTCAATGACAATCAATATGTACTTAAAATTTTTATTATTTGATGCATACATGTCCATCTGCCCTAAGTCTGATTGCCAAAGGTCATCAATACCCTTAATAATTGTTTTTCGACGTTTAAAATTTTTTCTTACAGGCCTATGAAGTTCATTAACAAGTTTAATTTTTTCCTTTGTATGGTTCATGATATTATAGTGCGATTTTTAACATTAAAGGGGTTTTCCATCATCGCTAAATCTTTTTTTAAGCTTTTTTCTAATTCATCAAATTTTTTTCTCAGAATTTCAACTTTGTTGTTGGTCAGCACATTATCACTAAATGTGACGTTAAATCTGTAATTTAAATCTTTTTCTAAATATGCATATTTTTTATCTATATCAACACACAGTTTCGCATTCGCTGTTGTAATGTCGTGTAACTGTTTTTTTAAATCCTTTATACTTTCTTTATTATCATTTCTTAAATCTAGGATATCTTGTTCAAATTTTCGAATTGCTTTTAATGTATCTTGTTTAAATTTCTTAAGAGATTTTAATGTGTCTTGAGAAAATTTTATAAGTTTTTCTTCAACAGCTATTAGTAGCATCTCCATTTAAAGTTGGTGATTTAACATTACATATTTTTAAGTTTTCCGCATCAATATTTCCATCGATGGTATATTTAAGATCACTATTGCTATTTTGTAATTTTGATAATATTGAATTTTGATTAGAATGGTTAAGGGATTGACCAAACTTGTTAAGAGGCATTGTTAAACTGCTGGTAAAACTTTATTTGTTTTAATATAAAACACCTGCTTCTTTCAGCTCATTAATAATTGCTGTGATTTCATTATCATTTGATGTGTTGCCAGCATGCTTGGAGGCTACTACAGGGTCCGGCACTGAAACTTTCTTTTTTCAATGAGACGTGAGGACGCTACTGGAGATGATTGCGGCGCGGCAGTGCTCTTAAAGAAGAACGTTGGTGGGGAGATTTATTGTTTCTTAACCGTCAGTCGTAAAAATGCTTTGGGCGAGAGAGCAACCCGCGTTTGCAGTAGAAACGTTCTTTTCACAAGGCCGCTCAATAGTTGCGGTGCAGCGTGCGTTCCGTTTACGGTACAATATTCCCCCTCGAGGAGCTGTTCCTGCCCGGGGATCCATCTTATCCTGGGTGGAGGCTTTTAGAACAGTTGGAAATGTGGGCCGCAGGAGACCAGGAGCAACACGGTCTGTTAGAACACCCGCAAACATCGAGGCAGCCCGAGAGTCAGTTTTGCGATCTCCTAACACATTCGAAAAGTTCTTGTGTGACTACCATTTTGTAGGGGTGAAAGTGAAGGTCTTCATGAAGAATTCGGCGAGTTGAAGGCTCCGACAACCGCAGGGCAGCGGCATGTTTTGAAGCAGAGCGCCTAGGAGATCGCAAAACCAACTCTTGGACTGTCTCGATGTTTGCGGGTGTTCTAACGGACCGTGTTGCTCCTGGTCTCCTGCGGCCCACATTTCCAACTGTTCTAAAAGCCTCCACCCAGGATAAGATGGATCCCCGGGCAGGAACAGCTCCTCGAGGGGGAATATTGTACCGTAAACGGAACGCACGCTGCACCGCAACTATTGAGCGGCCTTGTGAAAAGAACGTTTCTACTGCAAACGCGGGTTGCTCTCTCGCCCAAAGCATTTTTACGACTGACGGTTAAGAAACAATAAATCTCCCTACCAACGTTCTTCTTTAAGAGCACTGCCGCGCCGCAATCATCTCCAGTCATGGGCGGATTTAGGCATGGGCATTATGGGCTGCAGCCCAGGGCCCCGTCCGATCGAGGGCCCCCAACGCGATGTAAATTAAAAATATATATTTTAAATATTTATTATAAATTAGACTGATTAAAAAATCGACTATTTAATAGTTGCATAAAGGTAAAATATTGAGCCTGTTAAAATTTAAGATCTTAATATTACTATTAAGAGGCCCGTCATCGCGATTTTCTATTTTTGATTTATAAAAAATAACTTTGGAAATAATATATTTTTTGAACGAATTAATTAAATTAAATGATTAAAAGTTTATTAATTAATTAAAAGATTATTTAAAGTAAACGCTCAACAAAAAGGTCTCTTATTATTTAAGCTAAAAATTATGATAAATTTAAAGTTTTTCTTACTTCTCCGCTAAAACTATCAGACTAATAATTATTAATTATAATAAAACGTTATAGGACTTTGTTAGATCATTTAATTTGTCAGAAAATTATGTAATTTTTTAATTTTTTAAACCAAATTAATATTTCTAATTAATTAAAAAAATAAATAATAATAATTAAATATTTTTATAGAAAATAAAATGATCTACAAAAAATGTATGATCATTGTCAACATTTTGTGACAAGTCTGATGTTTTTTTTCCGGGAAAGTAAGCTATTTGCTATGAATTTGTCCTAAATATTTTTTTAACGAGTAGATTTATCATAAAATAATACGGAAACTTTATTGTGGAGCGTTTAGTTTTATAAAATAAAAGTTCTAATCATACATTATTTCGATATAACGAGTGAAATATCTCTAAAATAAAAAAATGTCATGTACCTACTTACTTTAAATGTAAAATCGCAAATACCAACCAATAATATTAATGGGTGATATTTTAACAGCCTTATGAGGCTATTAAATTTTATAGAAAAAAAATAGTCCATTAATATACTGCAATATAAAATAATCTTTTTTACATATTATAAATGCAGCTAGCAGCTAAACAAAGCAATTTTTATTTGGGTGAGTTGGGTTAAGTCGAAATATTTACAGGTCTTATCCCGACACCTTTTATAAATGCTAAAATGGTTTATTTATGTTATTCATTAATTTTATACAGAATAAGTGTAATTTTTTTCTTGTTTTTTATTTTTGACGTAAGAATTTGTTGTTTTGTTGTCTGTACATATATAATTATTGATAGGCCCACAAAGATTTTTAGCCCAGGGCCCCCAAAGTCAACGGTCCGCCCCTGTCTCCAGTAGCGTCCTCACGTCTCATTCAAAAAAGAAAGTTTCAGTGCCGGACCCTGTATTTATATTTTTATCCCCCTTTCGATAACACCCATTGTTTAACCGGGAGTCTTTTATAACAGCCTGTAGTTTTTGTGACAGTTTTACAGTTTTTATAGCAGTTTTTGCAGTTTTTCTATCGGTTTTTGCGACAGTTTTGCAGTATACTATATATTTATAGCAGTTTTGCAGTTTTTCTAGCAGTTTTTGTGGCAGTTTTGCAGTTTTTCTAGCAGTTTTTGCAGTTTTTCTATCGGTTTTTGTAGTTTTTCTATCGGTTTATGTAGTTTTTCTATCGGTTTTTGTAATAGTTTTGCAGTTTTTTATCAGTTCTTGCGACAGTTTTGCAGTATTTATAGCAGTTTCTGCAGTTTTTCTATCGGTTTTTGTGACAGTATTTTCAGCGGTTCTACCAAGATTATAAGGTTACTTAGCAAAAAATATTAATAACAGCTTAAAGTCTATTACTGTTACTCAACTCAAAAAAAATATATTAGCTACATATTTATATATTTATCAAATCCCTTTCGATAACGTCCATTGTTTAAACGAAAATCTTTTATAATAGCTAAACAACCATAATTTTCATTCCAACATTCTGAGCATATTTTCTTAAACTGATCATAAGGCATATCAGGTGAGACATGTTCATCAAATACATGTTTTAAATTCATATCATCCTGTCTAAATAGCACAATAATATTACAATTATCACGTATTAATTGTTTTGGTATTTTTGAATATGTTTGACATAAGTATGCAGCGTCTATGTTTTTATGTCTACCCATTGAATAGTATTCGCGTATTTTATTTTGTTTATCACAAGCTTCATCATCAAATATGAAAATTGAATTGTTTCGAGCTTTCATAGGTTCAATTATTTCATCATTATCTTTATATGGAAAATACCCCACACCTTTTACTTTGCTTAAAACATTTTGTAATAATTGATATTTTGGTTGAAAAAGAGATTTTGAATAAACGTAAATATTTTCAAATTTAGCTCCATTAGGATTAAATATTAAACTTAATAAAGCATTTGTTTTACCACACCCACTAGGACCACAAAAAATTGCTCTAAAGGAATTTGGTTATAATAATTTTACTTAATCCATTTTTAAAAAATTGTTTTTTTTTAATACATATTTTTTATTACATATCGTTAATTATTTAAAAAATATTAAAATTACATTATAAAATATTTTAACAAATTTTAAGAAAATAAATTACTTACTTAATCCATTTAAAAAAAAAATTTCTTTTTTTATTATATATCGTTAATTATTATAAAAAATATTAAATTCACTTTAAAACTATTTTTTTATTAAATAATTATTTATTAAGAATTATATTAAAAAAGTTTTTTTAATACATAAAATTATTTCTACTGAAAATATTATAAAATATAACATTTATTTATTAATACTTTAAATTTCAATTGATCTCTATTGTCTTGTTTATTTAATTTATTGGTTTAAATATAATAATTTTACTTAAAAAAAAAATAAAATATTTTAAGAAATTAAATTACATACTTAATCCATTTTTAATACATATTTTTTTTATTACATATCGTTAATTATTTAAAAAATATTAAAATCACCTTTCTTAAAAAATTATCTTATAAAATATTTTAAGAAATTAAATTACTTACTTAATCCATTTAAAAAAAATTTCTTTTTTATTACATATCGTTAATTATTTAAAAAAATATTAAATTCACTTTAAAACTATTTTTTTTTATTAAATAATTATTTATTAAGAATTATATTAAAAAAGTTTTTTTAATGCATAAAATTATTTCTACTGAAAATATTATAAAATATAACATTTATTTATTAATACTTTAAATTTCAATTGATCTCTATTGTCTTGTTTATTTAATTTATTGGTTTAAATATAAAAATTAATAATAATATAATTACCAAATTTTTCACTCATAATTTTACTTTGATTTGATTTATTGCAAAACCTAGGTATTTCCTATTTGACCTTATATTTATCCAATTTTATTACTTATAAAATATAAAAATTTATTTATTAATATTACTTTAGATTTTTAATTAATCTTATTTATTTAATTTATTAGTTTAAACATCAACAAAAAATTTATTTAAGTAAGTATCACATTTTTCAAATTAATATTGCAAATTTCTTTTTGCTTTTATTGCGATCTATTTCACAACTTAATTATTTAGATGACCTTTTAATTATTTAAAAAACAGCAAAATAATTTAATTGATAAAGAATGTTTTATCGCTTGACGTCATAATATTGACAAGTCGAGACAAGCTTATCTGCAGTTCATAACCTCCTTATCTATAGAACCACACCTTCCAACCAATCACCTGCCAAGGTTGATACCCCTCACCCCCCCCCGATTAGGCCCCCAACCAATAAGATACCCAAGGCGGCCATTTTTTTTATCTGATATGAATTTTTTGAATAGTCCCTGCCTTCACCGCAGCTGAGGGGCGGGGCTTTTGGTCGTCCTATAGTTTGCCGTCCGAAGCTGAGCAGCCGCAGCTGCAGCTTGGCGCAGAACATACATATACTATAGTATGACTACTAATATCAAATCTTAAAGTTTTATCATAACTGTATTGAATCTTGCTTTGTTTTTATATTTTTCGGCTCTATACCTATGCACGACTATATTTAAAGTCAAACTCAATGGTGTCTTACAAGATACATTATTTTGATTTTCTATATTCAACAGAGAGGTAGAAACTCGACCCTGTCGAATGGTGCAGTCATTTATGTCTCTAGAAATTATTAAAAAAGGGTTCAGTCCAATGGTGCAGCAACTTTAGATTCCTATTCTCCTCAGAGACATAGAAACTCAAGCTTTTCGAATTTTACTGGCAATGATTTTCGTTAATGTCCCCGAGAATTATACAAAAACAGCGCCATGCAATATTGCAACGGTTTCGACTTCTCTTTACTCTACCAAGTTATAGAAACTGGAGTCTCTCTAATACTGTTCTAGTCAATATTTCTGAAAGTATAAAAAGAGGGTGTAATATTGCAAGAAGTTTTGATCTTTTGATGGATGCAAGTAGTTTGAATTTTCTCCTTTCTGCATATGATTTTGTTGAAAATAGTTCCTTTCTTTGGTTCCTTTGTCTGATTTTTATTTACCGTAACAACTCAGGTATGTAAAGCACAGATGATATGATGTTAAGTATATTTATGTATTATATAAAGTACCTATATTTGTATTAAAAATTTCAGAGGTTATGTTGAAAAAATGATCGATATGCTATTAAACTTTAATAATTTAGTAATTAGGTCTGTTGGTAGACCCTGCATTATCTCCACTGGTATATGTTAGTTTTGTAATATTTAAATCTGGTTGATGAAAAAGTACACACCAGTGCAGGTTATTGTAGCATCTACGAACAAATGAATTAATGGCCCATTGGCAATTATTCCTTTAGGAAAAATATTCAATATTTTTTTTTGCGTAAAATAATTTTTATATTAATACTAGTTCAAAAGTGAATTTACGACCTCTATACTGTGGAGAGTATTGAAACGCTCGACTGACGAATACAACTCTATACCTACCGTATAGGGAGATTTAGAAAACCATATTCAAACGTGGCGTCATCCTATACACCTCTATAATTTTCCGTTTGCTGTGCAGATGTTCGCGGGTGATTGCAGATGTTCGCGGATAAAAGCAGATGTTCGCGGATAAAATGAGATGTTGGCGGATAAAAGCATATGTTTGCGGGGGTGCACTAACCGGATGAAATCAGGCGTTCGCAGATAAAAGCATGTTTGCGGGTGAAACCGTATGAAAGCAGATGTTCGCGGATAAAATGAGATGTTTGCGGATAAAAGCAGATGTTCGCGGATGAGTGCAGATGTTCGCGGATAAAATGAGATGTTCGCGGATGAAAGCAGATGTTCGCGGGTGATTGCAGATGTTCGCGGGTGATTGCAGATGTTCGCGGATGATTGCAGTTGTTCGCGGGTGACTGCAGATGTTCGCGGATGAAATCAGATGTTCGCGGATAAAAGCAGATGTTGGTGGATAAAATCAGATGTTCGCGGATGAAAGCAAATGTTCGCGGATGATTGCAGATGTTCGCGGATAAAAGCAGATGTTTGCGGGTGAAACCGTATGAAAGCAGACGTTCGCGGGTAAAAGCAGATGTTCGCGGGTGATTGCAGATGTTCGCGGGTGATTGCAGATGTTTGCGGATGAAAGCAGATGATCGCGGATAAAACCAGATGTTGGCGGGTGAAATTGGACTAGGCAGACGTTTGCAGATAAAACCAGACAAAAATAGACAAAAAAAATGCAGGTAATCGCGGATAAAACCAGACGTAAGCAGACGTTTGCAGATGATTCCGGACAAACTCAGATATAAACGAAACACAGTGAAGACGGTTAAAAACAGATGATTGCAGATGATTGCGGGGGTGCACTAACCGGACATAAAACACAACTAACCGGGTGTTCGCGGATATAGCGATGCGGACAAAAGCAGATGTTATCAGATGATATTTTTACCCGCTTTTATCCGGCTTCGACGAATAATTTATACCTGCAATCATCTGCTTTTATCCGGTTTTGACGAAGAATTTATATCCGCAATCATCCGTCATTTTCAGCAGGGAAATCAGAACTGTAAGTTTCATTAGTTTTTTTTTATTTGTTTACATTTATTGGATTATCATAATTAAAACAATCCTGACCTTATTTGAAGTATGGATCTTAACATTGGCAATTGCATTTTATTTCTTAGTTTCGATTTATTTTTATTTATTTATTTATTTATTTTACACTATATATAGCTAGCAAAACAGTTCTTCAGAATTGGTACCGCTAAGTCTATGTTAATTTGAATTAATTCTTCCATTCTTCTATTCCATTATTCCATAATCCATAATCCTTTTTTAATTAGCATTTACACCTTTCCATTCTAAAAAACTTTACTTCCAAATATCTTTATTTTATTTTTTTAAACCATAAATTTTGATTAATATTTCTGACATCGATGACATAAATATATAGATAAAACAATAATATTCATTTGACTAAAAAGTCTTTCCACTTCTGCGTTCGAATGTGGAAGAACTAAAAAAGATAAGGCAAAGTCTGCCAACTCCTTAAAGGATTTTCTCCGTTACTGTTTTTATATGTAGGGTGAAGTGGGGTAAGTGCGCCTTTGGGGTAAGTGCACCAATTGGGTTTAAAAAAAAACTATTCAACCTGCGGTGGCACCCTCTGGTAAGTGCGAGAGCATGACTCTTTTCCACTAAAATACACATCCTTTCTTTACCGCCCTGCTGAAAATGACGGATGATTGCGGATATAAATTCTTCGTCAAAACCGGATAAAAGCAGATGATTGCGGGTATAAATTCTTCGTCGAAGCCGGATAAAAGCAGATAAAAGCGGGTAAAAATATCATCTGATAACATCTGCTTTTGTCCGCATCGCTATATCCGCGAACACCCGGTTGGTTGTGTTTTATGTCCGGTTAGTGCACCCCCGCAATCATCTGCAATCATCTGTTTTTAACCGTCTTCACTGGGTTTCGTTTATATCTGAATTTGTCCGGAATCATCTGCAAACGTCTGCTTACGTCTGTTTTTATCCGCGATTACCTGCATTTTTTTTTGTCTATTTTTGTCGGGTTTTATCTGCAAACGTCTGGTTTTATCCGCGAGCATATGCTTTTACCCGCGAACATCTGCAATCATCCGCGAACATCTGCTTTCATCCGCGAATATCTGATTTTATCCGCCAACATCTGCTTTTATCCGCGAACATCTGCTTTCATCCGCGAACATCTGCAGTCACCTGCGAACAACTGCTTTTATCCTCGAACATCTGCAATCACCCGCGAACATCTGCTTTCATCCGCAAACGTCTGGTTTTATCCGCAAACATCTGCTTTCATACGGTTTCACCCACAAACATGCTTTTATCTGCGAACGCCTGATTTCATCCGGTTAGTGCACCCCCGCAAACATCTGCTTTTATCCGCGAACATCTGCAATCACCCGCGAACATCTGCTTTCATCCGCGAACATCTGCAATCATCCGCGAACATCTGCTTTTATCCGCAAACATCTCATTTGATCCGCGAACATCTGCTTTTATCCGCAAACATCTGCTTTCATCCGCGAACATCTGCAGTCACCCGCGAACAACTGCTTTTATCCGCGAACATCTGCAATCACCCGCAAACATCTACTTTTATCCGCAAACATCTGCTTTCATCCGCGAACATCTGTTTTATCCGCGAACATCTCATTTTATCCGCGAACATCTGCAATAATCCGCGAACATCTGCTTTTATCCGCAAACATCTCATTTTATCCGCGAACATCTGCTTTTATCCGCAAACATCTGCTTTCATCCCCAAACATTTGCTTTTATCTGCAAACATCTGATTTTATCCGCAAATATCTGCTTTTATCCGCGAACATCTGCTTTTATCCGCAAACATCTCATTTTATCCGCGAACATCTGCTTTTATCCGAAAACATCTGCTTTCATCCCCAAACATTTGCTTTTATCCGCAAACATCTCATTTTATCCGCGAACATCTGCTTTCATACAGTTTCACCCGTAAACATGCTTTTACCTGCGAACGCCTTATTTCATCCGGTTAGTGCACCCCCGCAAACATCTGCCTTTATCCGTAAACGTCTGATTTTATCTGCAAACATCTGCTTTTATCGGCAAACATCTGATTTTATCCACAAACAACTGATTTTATTCGCAAACATCTGATTTTATCCGCAAACATCTGCTTTTATCCGCAAACATCTGTTAAAATTTTAATCTCCTAACATCTGATTTTATCCACAAACATCTGCTTTTATCCGCAAACATCTGATTTTATCCGCAAACATCTATTTTAATCTGCAAACATCTGATTTTATCCGCAAACATCTGATTTTATCCGCAAACATATGCTTTTATCCGCAAACATCTGATTTTATCCGCAAACATCTGCTTTTATCGGCAAACATCTGCTTTTATCCGCATACATCTGCTTTTATCCGCAAACATCTGCTTTTATCCGCAAACATCTGATTTTATCCGCAAACATCTGATTTTAATCGAAAACATCTGATTTTATCCGCAAACACCTGCATTTATCTGCAAATATCTGCTTTTATCCGCGAATATCTCCAAACATCTGCTTTTAATTGCAAATCTCTGCTTTCATCCGCGTTCGGTTTGCCTGTATTTCCTTTGTCCATTTCGGTCCTGTTTCGTACGCAAACGTCTGGTTTCATTCGCGCTTTTTGTTTTCCTTTTTCTCGTGTATACTTTAGTTAAGTTTACCTGCTTTGTCAAATTTTACTGATCTTTAACTAACTGGTTGTTAGCCGTTCACGGCACACAACTTTATAACTCTAAAAAGAATTATTTGAATAAAAACAACCTGTAAAGGAAATAAGTTTATTCAACACGACTTTTTCCCAATGGGAAAATAATTTAATTATATTCACCAGATTTAAATTTAAAAATCAGGTATACTATAGTGAAGAGTACCACAGAAATAATAAGTCTATTAATTCTTACATATATATTAAAAAATTGGTTATGCCAAAATTAAAAAGTTTTTAAAGTTAGATGAAAAATTCTACGCCTAAATAAGTGTTTTTCAAACAAATTCCATACAAATTGAAGATGTTATAATTCCAAATGTATTTGAAATTAAACATATATGTTTTCTAACAATTAATTTAAATGTAAGCTTAATGATTAAAAAATATCTATTTATGTCCTTTAACAAAGACCTTATTTGTATTTTACCAAATAATATTGAAGTTCAATAAACTTATTTCCTTTACAGGTTGTTTTTATTCAAATAATTACTTTTAGAGATATAAAGTTGTGTGCCAGTTAGTTAAAGCTCAGTAAAATTTTACAAAGCAGTTAAACTAAACTAAAGTATACACGAGAAAAAGGAAAACGGGTACGAAACAGGACCGAAATGGACAAAGGAAATGCAGGCAAACCGAACGCGGATGAAAGCAGAGATTTGCAATTAAAAGCAGATGTTTGGAGATGTTCGCGGATAAAACCAGATATTTGCAAGTAAATGCAGGTGTTTGCGGATAAAATCAGATGTTTGCGATTAAAATCAGATGTTTGCGGATAACATTAGATGTTTGCGGATAAAATCAGATGTTTTCGGATAAAATCAGATGTTTGCGGATAAAATCAGATGTTTGCGGATAAAAGCAGACATTTGCAGATTAAAATAGATGTTTGCGTATAAAATCAGATGTTTGCGGATTAAAACAGATGTTTGTGGATAAAATCAGATGTTTGCGGATAAAAGCAGATGTTTGCGGATAAAATCAGATGTTTGCGTATAAAATCAGATGTTTGCGGATAAAAGCAGATGTTTGGAGATTAAAACAGATGTTTGCGGATAAAAGCAGATGTTTGCGAATAAAATCAGGTTTGCGGATAAAAGCAGATGTTTGCGGATAAAATCAGATGTTTGCGTATAAAATCAGATGTTTGCGTATAAAATCAGATGTTTGCGTATAAAAGCAGATTTGCGGATAAAAGCAGATGTTTTCGGATAAAATTAGATGTTTGCGGATAAAATCAGATGTTTGCGGATAAAATCAGATGTTCGCGGATAAAACCAGATGTTTACGGATAAATGCAGATGTTTGCGGATAACATCAGATGTTTGCAGATAAAATCAGATGTTTGCGGATAAAAGCAGATATTTGCAGATTAAAATAGATGTTTGCGGATAAAACCAGATGTTTTGAGATTAAAACATATGTTTGCGGATAAAAGCAGATGTTTGCGGATAAAAGCAGATGTTTGCAGGTGAAATCTTATGAATCAGACTTTTGCGGACTAAATGAGATGTTTGCGGATTAAAACAGATGTTTGTAGATTAAAATAGATGTTCGCGGATGAAAGTAGATCTTCACGTATAAAAGCAGATGTTTGCAGGTGAAATCGGATAAAGCAGACGTTTGCGGATAAAAGTAGATGTTTGCGGATAAAATCAGATAAAACCGGGTGAATGCAGATATAAACTCAAATACAGGTATTTGCGGATGAAAACAGATAAAAGCAGACATAGATCTAAATAGATAAAACCCGACGTTCGCGGATAATATTTATGCCCGCAATTGCAGATAAAAACCGACATGCCGGGTAAAATCAGATATGTCGGATAAAAACAGATATAAATGGACATAAAACTAGCTTGGTTTTTTATCCTCAATCATCCGATATTACCCGTCTTTTTCAGCAGGGCGACATCAAATTGGTTAACAAAGAATGGCGACTTGATTGAGTGTTGTCGTTTTTACTCGCGTGTTAAATGCGCAGTTCTGTGAAAAAAACACTTATTACTGGGCCTATTTAGCTAACTTTGAAGGGGTAGGTGCTCTTGCTCCAAAATTTTCTCTTATTGGGCAAGTGCACCTACCTTCATGGGGGAAAGTGCGCCCACTTTCCCCGGAGTTAGTTTCGGCCTACGCAGTTACGTATGTTCTTGTTTCTATAGTAAAGGTAATATGCCACCACAGCTATTTTTTTTGTAAAAATATATACATGAGGGTGCACTTGCCCCATATTTTGGGCAAGTGCACCACCACCGGTTAGTTCCCATATTATAAGTATACTTATAATATGGGAACTAACCGGTGGTGGTGCACTTGCCCCAAATATGGGGCAAGTGCACCCACATGTATATATTTTTACAAAAAAAATAGCTGTGGTGGCATATTACCTTTAACGCAGAATTTAGATCTGCCATGAGATACACCACCTTATAAGGGAGTTGTATACATGCCAAAGACTGGACTCTTACCATTGTTGTAAAAAATTTTATTAACTACCCATTAAATTTGTGTTTTGCACTTGGGTGGGTGCATTTACCCCACTTCACCCTAATTACTTTTGACCAAAATTCTACTTTGCTCTCAAGGTGCTGCCATTCAAGTAAAGTAATTTTTTCCATTGACTTTCAATAATTTCGATCATTGTGGGTGGACAGTGGCGTAGCGTGGACTAATATAGACGTGGGCGAAGTCGCATCAGCGAGGCCCCTTTTCTTTCGTTCCCAAGATCTAACCAATAAATCTATCTTACCAAACATGCTTTTACACGACATACCTACTTATGATAGTGAAAAAATATAAATGCGCGGTGGGAGAATATTGAAAAGCATATAGATTTGAAAAAAGGTTTTTGTTTTGTAACTTGAGTAATTTAATTTTTTACTAAAATAATGTTCTTCGGCTTTTTGCTTTACTGAAGTTCTCTAATATGGATTTGTAATTAATTTTTGCAGCTAAATCTGCTTTGATTAAAAGTATTGCTAAACCAGACAGTCGGTCCTGCTTCATATTGTTTCTTAAGTAGTTTTTATTAATTTTTAACTTAAAAAACACAACATAATTCTAATAGCAATGTAAACATTAGGATAATAATTTACATATTTTTTAGGTTTTTATTTAATTTAAAAATAAACGGGGATTTGATGGCATCGCATTTAAAGAGGCCTCGCGAGGCCCATTTAAGTGCGAGGCCGTGGGCGAGGGCCCACTTCGCCTACGCCTAGCTACGCCACTGTGGGTGGATATTTAAAATGTTCTAACAAATTAATTAGCCTATAGGCGCAGTACTGTGTTCAGATTTAAAAAAAGGAGAAATATGTACCTATCCTTTGAATAAAAAACCTTTTTTATTAAAATTTTACTTAAGTAAATCTCTTTGGTTCTCAAGGATTTTAAACAAAATCTTTGTTTGGCTCGATCGATGATTTTTATAGAAATTTTTAAATGAATCTATAGATGGTATCCCCAATCTACCAGATTTAGTGGAAATTCCACCAAGTTGGCAACACTGCTTGCCTGTGCCAAGCAAGAAAAGTGAGAATCGGCTTTTAGTTCAAATATACAATTCTCATAGGATAAAAAAACAACCTCAAACAATTCTAACCTTAAAAGTTTAAAAACACAACATGGAAAAAGGCGAATTACAGTGTAAATTTGGCATTCTTAGCCGACCCGACGGGTCTGTTATGCTTAGTGAAGGTAAAATATACTATTTATACGTTAAACTAAACCCAAGATTGTATATTTTTTTTATTGTAGGGAACACAACCGTTATAGCTGGTATTTACGGGCCAGTAGAAGTAAAAATGCAGAAAGTTTTGATAGAAAAGGCTGCAGTTGAGTGTCATTACAGGCCCAAGTCAGGTCTACCAGGTAATAATTTAAACTATTATACAGTAAAAAGTAGTGTTGGTAATTTTGTTGTTATTAATGTTTAATTTTAGGTGTTGAAGATCGATTCTACGAGTCCATTATAAGAAATATCTGTGAAACTGCCTTAGCAGCAAGTATGTTTCCCAGATCGGCAATATCAGTGGTTATACAGGAAATGCAAAATAGTGGTGAAGTATGTTCAAAAATTTAATTAATATGCAAAATATAATGGTTTTTTTATAGTTGATCTCCTGTGCAATAAATGCAGCTTGTCTAGCTTGTTTGGATTCTGGAATTGACATGAAATGTATGTTTGCTGCAGTTTCATGTTTTTTGGGAGAAAATAACCAGTTAAGTTTGGTGCCACCAGTAAATAGAAAGGAAATAAAAGCAACATTTGTTTTTGTGTTTGACAATATTTGTGGAAAAATTATAGCTTCTCACACTGATGGAAAATTTAGTGAATCTTTGTATGAAGAAGCTTTGTATATTTGTATGAATGAAAGTAAAAATATTTTTAGTTTTTTTAAAAAATCTTTGTTTGAAAGGGAGGAGAAAGGAAAAAAGAAATAAGATTTTTATATATTAAACAATTTTTTAAATAGGTATATAATTCTTTTATTTAACTCCTGAACCAGAAATTACCTTTTAGTAATTAATAAATAATTAATAAAATGATATATGCATTATACTAAAATATATACATTATACTTAACTCATACGGAGCTATGTGAAAAGTGGTTTAGTTTAAAGCATTTTAATAGAAAGTTTGTTTTAGATTATTTATTAGACTATTTACGAAAATGAATGTAAGTAGGTACATTCATCATGCGGCCAAGAACTATGTGACTTATTAATGAATAGTGATACTGAAGAAGAGTTGGGTGATAATGAAAGTGAAGAGATCGAATTTGAAAATAATACAGTTTCAGATAACAAAGACCAACAAGAAAAGAAGAGAAACAGTCTACACTTGTCAAAAATGCAATATTCCTCTTTGTCCCAGTAAGCACACAAACGTCCCTGGGACATCCAAATTTTGTCAAAACAGACCGACGCGACCTGGCCGTTCTAGGGACAGTCAAGTAGGACCACCTTATGCTGGTCATTTACAGGACGCCTAAGGATATCCTACGGATGTCCAATAAAGTTTTATTAAAATCAAATCAAAGAGCATATGACTCCCCAAAAACAATAGTATCATCTTTTTAGTTACTTTTTTATAACAACTTTATACCTTAATTTATACATAAGTATAAAAAGGTAAAAGATAAATTTAAATAATTTCAGGTAATTGTACACTGAGAAAAAAATGGGACAAATAAACTGTTTACCTAATACTTTTATTTGTAGTGAATATATTGTTTATTACCTCTAAATAGTCGAAATAATAACGATAAATGTACTTTAGTAAAACTTTATATGTCGGGAATAAAAATATATTTAGGATAAATAAACTGTACCCTTGTCCCATACTTAATTATATTAAATATTTTTTTTATTTGGGAGCAATAAACTTTTTTCTCCGTGTACGGTGTAGGGTCCAGACTCATTAGGTTCACAGCAAACGGAAAATTATAGAGGTGTATAGGATGACGCCACGTTTGAATATCGTTTTCTAAATCTCCCTACGGTATAGAGTTGTATTCGTCAGTCGAGCGTTTCAATACTCTCCACAGTATAGAGGTCGTAATTTCACTTTTGAACTAGTATTAATATAAAAATTATTTTATGCTTAAAAAAAACTATATACGACATGATTGTGATTTTTTCATTTTATTAATTAATTAAGCTGTGTTGAATATTTTTCCTAAAGGAATAATTGCCAATGGGCCATTAATTCATTTGTTCGTAGATGCTACAATAACCTGCACTGGTGTGTACTTTTTCATCAACCAGATTTAAATATTACAAAACTAACATATACCATTACTAAATTATTAAAGTTTAATAGCATATCGATCATTTTTCAACATAACCTCTGAAATTTTTAATACAAATATAGGTACTTTATATAATACATAAATATACTTAACATCATATCATCTGTGCTTTACATACCTGAGTTGTTACGGTAAATAAAAATCAGACAAAGGAACCAAAGAAAGGAACTATTTTCAACAAAAACATATGCAGAAAGGAGAAAATTCAAACTACTTGCATCCATCAAAAGATCAAAACTTCTTGCAATATTACACCCTCTTTTTATACATTCAGAAATATTGACTAGAACAGTATTAGAGAGACTACATGTAGTCTGCAGTTTCTATAACTTGGTAACTTGGTAGAGTAAAGAGAAGTCGAAACCGTTGCGATATTGCATTGCGCTGTTTTTGTATAATTCTCGGGGACATTAACGAAAATCATTGCCAGTAAAATTCGAAAAGCTTGAGTTTCTATGTCTCTAAGGAGAATAGGAATCCGAAGTTGCTGCACCATTGGACTGAACCCTTTTTTAATAATTTCTAGAGACATAAATGACTGCACCATTCGACAGGGTCGAGTTTTTACCTCTCTGTGGAATATAGAAAATCAAAATAATGTATCTTGTAAGACACCATTGAGTTTGACTTTAAATATAGTCGTGCATAGGTATAGAGCCGAAAAATATAAAAACAAAGCACGATTCAATACAGTTATGATAAAACTTTAAGATTTGATATTCAAACGCGGAGTCATCCTATACACTTCTATAATTTTTCGTTTGCTGTGTTAGTTCCAACCGGCAGTAATTTTCAGTAATATTACGTAATAGTACTATTACACGTGTACGCTTTAAAAAAAGTAAGAATAAAGGAAAAACATATTTAAAAATAAATTATTTTGTATTTTTTTCTATATTTCGTTCAAATTAATTTAAAATACTTTTAAGTCTAAAATAATATTGTGTCAGTAATATTACTACGGTTGGAATGTACCTATTACCGTACGTAATTCCCAACATTCAAATTTTAAGCAAAAAATTCTAAATTTTCAAAATAAATTTACAAAACTTAAGTTAAAAATGTACAAAACTTATGTTAAAAATTTGTATCTGTTTATATTTTTTTAAGTTTCATGGCGCTCACTGACCTCTGGTGGAGTCTTACTAAAGTGCCCTACAATATATTGTAGGGCACTTTAGTAAGACTTTTTTTAATGTAGGTATTTTATTCTTTTATGTTTTTTATGTAGGTATATTGTTGTTATAATTTATTTTCAAATATTTTTATATTTTTTTAATAAGATTAGGTGTTTTCGCGGTGCTAATCCCGAACTAGTTCGGACATCCTAGGCATGCGCATTTTAATATTTTTCATGCGCACTTTACAATTTGAACGCCAAATTTTAAAAAGCGCATACCTAGGTACACGTGTAGTCCATTGCTTTGAAAAATACCACACCACAAAAAGATTTTAGTTTTTGTATTTTATTTGTTGTTTTGTATTTGTTTCTGTTTCATTTGCTTTATATGTAAGAAAATATTTTAATTTTATATTTACGTTTTATAATGGAAAATAAATTTTATTTTGGTACACATTTCTTTTTTTTTAATAAATAGTTATGTAATAGTTATTTGTGAAACAAAAAAAAAACAAAAAATACAATTTACTGAGGGGACCGTACGAAACCGCGCTTGCTGTATAAAAAAACCTGGGTCATAAGAAAGTTAACTACGGGGAACGGACGCATCCGCAAAGGCTTTCTGATGCCGTACGGTGGGCATAGCTATTGAAAACATATGCCGCAACGAAAGGGTTAAAATATATAGTTTAAAAAAAGCAGGTCCTTTTAGTTCTATAGTTTTTTCTATTTTTTTTTGTTTGTCCTTTTTTTCCCCTTATTCCTTATTAAATAAAAACATAACAGTAGAACATTATTCACATAACGAACGTAATATTTCCGTTTTACAGTAGCTATTTTCGCGGAGCTAATCCCGAACTAATTCTGGACATCCTAGCCCAAACAGCACACAGAGGTCCACTGGATATCCTTAGGACGTCAACTCAGGACATAGAGGACGTCCTACGGATATCCGAAGACCACGAATGGACGTCCGTAGACACTTTTGGTTACCCTGTTGTAAATAACCGATTAATTTCTGTAAAAACCAATTGAAGTATTGGTTGGTATCAATGGGTCTGAATTGGACTTACTGGATTTAATTGGGCGCGATATAAAACAGAATTTGGTTTTTACTGGTATTTTCCATGATGGAAAAGTCCAATTAGGATTCTAATGGTTTTTATTGGTTTCGATTGGATAAAGCTACCTATAGGTAATTTCCAATTGAATTCAATTGGGCATTCCCAGTGTAAGATTCGAAAAATCTGCTAATTGGTTATTTCCAATACAATACAAATATCGCAAGAGGGCTCTCGTGTAGCTGCGCAAAATCAACGAGGTTGAGACACCATCATAAAGAAAAAACAGCAAGTCTTTGGACGCCATTTATTAGCGGTTTTTTTTATTAGTCGATTTCAGTGTTAAGTGACTAGTGTTAGTAGTGTACTTATATATTAAAAAAATGTTTATATGTGTAAGAACGATAGCGTAAGAATGTCACAACGGAAAAAATAAAAAAATTTGACATAAACAATATCGACTTCGACCATGCCTACAAATATCCTTTGCAAGAAAGACAACAAAATGATTATAACCGAGTAATTTTATTTATTTTGTATTACTTTTTTGTGATATAGTAAGTTATATTTATCAATACATACATATATATATCACAACAAAAATAATAAAGAAATAAAATTACTCATGAGTAACTCATGAGTACTGCAGTAACAATAAATTTTTGTCTCTTCTGTGAAAAATGAATTCTGGTTTTTACCCGGTTATCCTTCTGGGATCTAAAATTATTTTTGAATGAAAAATAAACTGGTAGTTATTTTCTAATCCAAATTTTAAAAAATTAATTGGTTTTAATTGGTTGGAATGGGTTTGGCGCTATGCATTACCAATTCATTCCATGTGCATTTCTATTGGATTTAGCCAATAGAGACAATTGTCTTAAGCATAGGCATGGATTGGTATTTTCCAATTCAAGCCGCTGACTTCATTGGAAATTACCAATAGGAATTCAACCGGAATGAATTGGTGATTTATAGCGCCAAAACACATTTCAAACCAATTCAAACCAATTACTTATTTTTTATTGGATTCTATTGGTATTTTCCAATTCAAGCCGCTGACTTCATTGGAAATTACCAATAGGAATTCAACTGGAATGAATTGGTGATTCATAGCGCCAAAACACATTTCAAACCAATTCAAACCAATTACTTATTTTTTATTGGATTCTTTCCTATTAAGGTCTATTAAAGACCGTCCTAGGACCAAATGTGGCCATAATTTAGCTGACAGGAATAAAAAATAATATTTATTACATATCCTAAAATTGCTTGACCTAAAAGTTTAGGCATGATAGCCAACCCACATAGTACAAGATGTCCATCTTGTGCTGTGTGTAAAGAGACGTCCTATTTAGGTTATTCTCGGCTTAGCCAGGCCGAACGGGTCTGGGACATCCCCAGACCCGTTCGGCCTGGCTAAGCCGAGAATAACCTAAATAGGATGTCCGTGGGCTATCTTGTGCTATCTGGGAGGTATGCGCTTTTTAAAATTTGGCGTTCAAATTGTAAAGTGCGCATGAAAAATATTAAAATGCGCATGCCTAGGATGTCCGAACTAGTTCGGGATTAGCACCGCGAAAACACCTAATCTTATTAAAAAAATATAAAAATATTTGAAAATAAATTATAACGCTAGGCGTTAAAAACAGATGTGTAGTGACGGATGAGTTAAAATTATTTTATCTACGCCAGTGAGATAAGAACTTCTTATCCCACTCATTTTGAGTGAGATAAGAAGTTCATTAACGCACGCATTTTTCTCTGTTTTTAACCAATCAAATAAAAAAGTCAAAATATCAAAATAACCCTAAATTAAGTCTTGGACAAAAATAATTACCGTTTATTTTTTCATTTAGAGGCGTAGATAAAAATTTGTACAATATACGTGTGATAACGCTTTATTAACGTACTTTTGCGATTGCCCAACTCGTGCTACGCACTCGTTGGGCAAATTTCGCATGCGTATGTTAATAAAGCTCTTATTCCACTTATATCGTAAATAACTATTAACTTTCTCTGTCAGACGTACGTAGTTGAAACTTGCGGACCGATAAAGTCATAATTTTCGAATTATAATTGGACCAATAAGAGCGCTCCCGGATGAACGTACTAACGGATAGGGGATAGTGGGGCAAAGCGGAATGAGGGGCAAAGTGAAATTTGTGATATGGCAACATTGCTTCACACTGACCTAGGTCAAAACATGTGCTCTATTAGCACTTAATTGCATATATTTGTTATATGTTGCATACAGAACCAATAAGAGAATAAGAGCGCTCCCGGATGAACGAACAAACGGATAGGGGAGAGTGGGGCAAAGCGGAATGAGGGGCAAAGTGAAATTTGTGATATGGCAACATTGCTTCACACTGACCCGGGTCAAAACATGTGCTCTATTAGCACTTCATTGCATATATTTGTTATATGTTGCATACAGAAAGCGCCGATCGCTGAGTGCACGTATTTCTGTTTTTATAGTGAGAATCATATACCTATAACTAGTTATAAAACCAATTAATTTTTTGCGGACCGATAAAATGTCATAATTTTCGAATTATAATTGGACCAATAAGAGCGCTCCCGGATGAACGGACTAACGGACAAACGGAGAGGGGATAGTGGGGCAAAGCGGAATGAGGGGCAAAGTGAAATTTGTGATATGGCAACATTGCTTCACACTGACCTAGGTCAAAACATGTGCTCTATTAGCACTTAATTGCATATATTTGTTATATGTTGCATACAGAACCAATAAGAGAATATATTCTTATATATTCTTATAAGAGCGCTCCCGGATGAACGAACAAACGGATAGGGGAGAGTGGGGCAAAGCGGAATGAGAGGCAAAGTGAAATTTGTGATATGGCAACATTGCTTCACACTGACCCTGGTCAAAACATGTGATCTATTAGCACTTCATTGCATATATTTGTTATATGTTGCATACAGAAAGCGCCGATCGCTGAGTGCACGTATTTCTGTTGTTATAGTGAGAATCATATACCTATAACTAGTTATAGGTATATGGTGAGAATATAGAAATCCGACATTTTTTGTTAATAGTTTTAAGTGGCAAATTTATGTTTAATGAAGGATTGTGTGATTAAGACAAGAATTGCTGTTTACTATTTTTAAGGTAATTCCCTGCTGAAAAAGACGGGTAATATCGGATGATTGCGGATAAAAAACCAAGCTGGTTTTATGTCCATTTATATCTGTTTTCATCTGACATATCTGACTTTACCCGGCATGTCGGTTTTTATCTGCAATTGCGGGTATAAATATTATTCGCGAACGTCGGGTTTTATTTATTAAGTTCTATGTCTGCTTTCATCTGGTTTCATCCGCAAATACCTGTATTTGGGTTTATATCTGCATTCACCCGGTTTTATCTGATTTTATCCGCAAACATCTACTTTAATCCGCAAACGTCTGCTTTATCCAATTTCACCTGCAAACATCTGCTTTTATACGTGAAGATCTACTTTCATCCGCGAACATCTATTTTAATCCACAAATATCTGATTTCATCCGCAAACATCTACTTTAGTATGCAAAAGTCTGCTTTATCCGATTTCACCTGCAAACATCTGATTATATACGCAAAAATCTGCTTTTATCTTTAAACATCTGCTTTAATCCACAAACATCTGTTTTAATCCGCAAACATCTAATTTAGTCCGCAAAAGTCTGATTCATCCGATTTCACCTGCTTTTATCCGCGAAGATCTGCTTTTATCTGTGAACGTCTGCTTTAATCCGCAAACTTCTGCTTTTATCCGCAAACATCTGCATTTATCCGCGAACGCCTCCTTTAATCCGCAAACATCTGTTTTAATCTGCAAATATCTGATTCAATCCGCAAACATCTCCTTTTATCCGCAAACATCTATTTTAATCTGCAAACATCTGATTTTATCCGCAAACATCTGATTTTATCCTCAAACATATGCTTTTATCCGCAAACATCTGATTTTATCCGCAAACATCTGCTTTTATCGGCAAACATCTGCTTTTATCCGCAAACATCTGAATTTATACGCAAACATCTGATTTTATCCGCAAACATCTGCTTTTATCCGCAAACATCTGATTTTATCCGCAAACATCTGATTTTAATCGCAAACATCTGATTTTATCCGCAAACATCTGCATTTATCTCCAAATATCTGCTTTTATCCGCGAACATCTGCAAACATCTGCTTTAATTGCAAACCTCTGCTTTCATCCGCGTTCGGTTTGCCTGCATTTCCTTTGTCCATTTCGGTCCTGTTTCGTACGCAAAGGTCTGGTTTCATTCGCGCTTTTTGTTTTCCTTTTTCTCGTGTATACTTTAGTTTAGTTTACCTGCTTTGTCAAATTTTACTGAGCTTTAACTAACAACTTTATAACTCTAAAAGGAATTATTTGAATAAAAACAACCTGTAAAGGAAATAAGTTTATTGAACTTCAATATTATTTGGTAAAATACAAATAAGTTCTTTGTTAAAAGACATAAATAGACATTTTTTAATCATTAAGCTTACATTTAAATTAATTGTTAGAAAACATATATGTTTAACTTCAAATACATTTGGAATTATAACATCTTCAATTTGTATGGAATTTGTTTAAAAAACACTTATTTCGGCGTAGAATTTTTCATCTAACTTTATAAACTTTTTAATTTTGGCATATGCCAGATTTAAATTTAAAAATCAGGTATACTATAGTGAAGAGTACCACAGAAATAATAAGTTTATTAATTCTTATATGTATATTAAAATTATTGGTTATATAACCAATAATTTTAATATACATATAAGAATTAATAAACTTATTATTTCTGTGGTACTCTTCACTATAGTATACCTGATTTTTAAATTTAAATCTGGTGAATATAATTAAATTATTTTCCCATTGGGAAAATGTCGTGTTGAATAAACTTATTTCCTAAACTAAAGTATACACGAGAAAAAGGAAAACAAAAAGCGCGAATAAAACCAGACGTTTACGTACGAAACAGGACGGTACCGAAATGAACAAAGGAAATGCAGGCAAAACGAACGCGGATGAAAGCAGAGGTTTGGAATTAAAAGCAGATGTTTGCAGATGTTCGCGGATAAAAGCATTTTTGCGGGTGAAACCCTATGAAAGCAGATGTTCGCGGATAAAAAGAGATGTTTGCGGATAAAAGCAAATGTTTGCGGATGAAAGCAGATGTTTGCGGATAAAAGCAGATGTTCGCGGATAAAATGAGATGTTTGCGGATAAAAGCAGATGTTCGCGGATGAAAGCAGATGTTCGCGGATGATTGCAGATGTTCGCGCATAAAATGAGATGTTCGCGGATGAAAGCAGATGTTCGCGGGTGATTGCAGATGTTCGCGGATAAAAGCAGATGTTCGCGGATAAAATGAGATGTTGGCGGATAAAAGCAGATGTTTGCGGGGGTGCACTAACCGGATGAAATCAGGCGTTTGCAGATAAAAGCATGTTTGCGGGTGAAACCGTATGAAAGCAGATGTTTGCGGATAAAACCAGACGTTTGCGGATGAAAGCAGATGTTCGCGGGTGATTGCAGAGGTTCGCGGATAAAAGCAGTTGTTGGCGGATAAAATCAGATGTTCGCGTATGAAAGCAGATGTTCGCGGATGATTGTAGATGTTCGCGGATAAAAGCAGATGTTTGCAGGTGAATGCGGGGGTGCACTAACGGGATGATATCAGGCGTTCGCAGATAAAAGCATGTTTGCGGGTGAAACCGTATGAAAGCAGACGTTCGCGGGTAAAAGCAGATGTTCGCGGGTGATTGCAGATGTTCGCGAATAAAAGCAGTTGTTCGCGGGTGATTGTAGATGTTCGCGGATGAAAGCAGATGGTCGCGGATAAAAGCAGATGTTGGCGGATAAAAGCATATGTTGGCGGGTGAAATTGGACTAGGCAGACGTTTGCGGGTAAAAGCATATGCTCGCGGATAAAACCAGACGTTTGCAGATAAAACCAGACAAAAATAGACAAAAAAAAATGCAGGTAATCGCGGATAAAACCAAACGTAAGGAGACGTTTCCAGATGATTCCGGACAAATTCAGATATAAACGAAACAAAGTGAAGACGGTTAAAAACAGAACACTAACCGGACATAAAACACAACCAACCGGGTGTTCGCGGATATAGCGATGCGGACAAAAGCAGATGTTATCAGATGATATTTTTACCCGCTTTTATCTGCTTTTATCCGGCTTCGACAAAGAATTTATACCTGCAATCATCTACTTTTATCCGGTTTTGACGAAGAATTTATATCCGCAATCATCCGTCATTTTCAGCAGGGAAGACATATTTACAAATATACTAGAATATTCAGACGCATCGTGCTATTGGTACCTATATGTAAAAATCACACTTGATATAAGAAAATACCGAATGGGGTAAATTGGAACGTTTATGCCACTTTGCCCCACAAAATAAAAATAGCAATATTTTGGAAAAAAAAAACTGGGATATGAATAATTATTTTCCATTTTGTTTAAATTTAGCTTAGTTACAAAAATAACAAAATCAACAATGCAAATTGTCAATTTGGCGTTTTATTAATTGTTGAATATTGAATAATATAACTACAGAAAAAATGGTAAGGAACTATGTTCGAAAATCAAAACAACATTCTTGGGATAAAGGCGATATGGTCGATGCTGTGAGAGCAGTTAAAACGAGTCTTTTAAGTTATCAGGAGGCAGCAATTAAATACAATGTGCCTCGTACCACCTTATTTCAAAGATCCAGAAAAAACTGTGACGTTGAAGAGGCCTTAAGTAAAACAATTGTTTTACACAACAGCAAGAGAGGGAGCTTGTTAAACATTGCCTTTTTATGGAAGGCAGATATTTTGGGTTAAAGATTTCAGACTTAAGGCATCTGGCTTATCAGTTTGCGGTAAGAAATAATATATATAGTTCATTCGTTTAACAATGGGCAAGGAAAGGCTGAAAAAGATTGGGTACTATCGTTTTTAAAACGAAACAAAGAGCTTTCCCTTCGAACTCCTGAAAATGCATCCATCGCTAGGGCTACGGCATTCAACAGGCATAATGTTTCTACCTTTTTCGGGCTAATAATTATTGAACTGTATGATAACTATAAGTTTAATGCAAGCCAGATTTATAATGTAGACGAGACTGGTATCACTACAGTCCCAAATAAACCATCAAAGGTAATCGCCACGAAAGGTAAGAAACACTTAGTTCTGCAGAGAGGGGGACAACAGTAACTTCGGTTATTTGTTTTAATGCTGCAGGAAGATATATTCCTCCATTAATGATATTTCCAAGAGTTAAGGAAAATTTAGAATTATTAGAGGGAACACCCCCTGATATCAAACTTGTTTGTCATCCTTCGGGTTGGATGGATACCGATATATTTTGCCCAACATGGTTCGAACACTTTTTAAAACATACCAAGCCTAGTGCCAATCAACCAATCCTTCTTATTCTGGATGGACATGCGAGGCACACAAAAAATATTCTTTTACTTGAAACGGCTAGAAGAAATCATGTGCATATCCTATGCATACCACCACATACCTCTCATCGGCTTCAGCCACTCGACGTTTCGTTTATGTTTCCCCTCAGCACTTTTTATACTCAGGAATGTGAGATTTGGCTAAGAAATCATCCTGGCAGACCAATAACAATTCGAAAAGTTGGTCAGTTATTCGGGAAGGCATATTTAAGAGCTTCAACTGCTAAGAATGCTATAAGAGGATTTGAAAAATCAGGGATTTGGCCGCTTAATCCAAATATATTTCCTGACGAAGCATTTGCAGCAAGTGAAACAACCAATAGGTAGGTGCCTGTTTTTTTTACTTTTTAAGAGACCCATTATAATAAAGCTATAAATTGCTATAAAATATTAAATTAAATTTTATTTTACAAATAGGTTTAGTTAAGATTTTTTTTAAAGACCAGCTACCGAAATAGAGGAACTGACATCTGACGATGATAACATCCCTCTTGAAATGTTAAAGAATACTTCTAAAGATGGGATTAAACAAGTCTTCTCAGGAATCACCCTGCTGAAAATGACGGATGATTGCGGATATAAATTCTTCGTCAAAACCGGATAAAAGCAGATGATTGCGGGTATAAATTCTTCGTCGAAGCCGGATAAAAGCGGGTAAAAATATCATCTGATAACATCTGCTTTTGTCCGCATCGCTATATCCGCGAACACCCGGTTGGTTGTGTTTTATGTCCGGTTAGTGCACCCCCGCAATCATCTGCAATTATCTGTTTTTAACCGTCTTCACTGTGTTTCGTTTATATCTGAATTTGTCCGGAATCATCTGAAAACGTCTGCTTACGTCTGTTTTTATCCCCGATTACCTGCATTTTTTTTTTCTATTTGTCGGGTTTTATCTGCAAACGTCTGGTTTTATCCGCGAGCATATGCTTTTACCCGCGAACATCTGCAATCATCCGCGAACATCTGCTTTCATCCGTGAACATCTGATTTTATCGGCCAACACCTGCTTTTATCCGCGAACATCTGCTTTCATCCGCGAACATCTGCAGTCACCCGCGAACAACTGCTTTTATCCGCGAACATCTGCAATCACCCTCGAACATCTGCAAACGTCTAGTTTTATCCGCAAACATCTGCTTTCATACGGTTTCACCCACAAACATGCTTTTATCTGCGAACGCCTGATTTCATCCGGTTAGTGCACCCCCGCAAACATCTGCTTTTATCCGCGAACATCTGCAATCACCCGCGAACATCTGCTTTCATCCGCGAACATCTCATTTTATCCGCGAACATCTGCAATCATCCGCGAAAATCTGCTTTTATCCGCAAACATCTCATTTTATCCGCGAACATCTGCTTTTATCCGCAAACATCTGCTTTCATCCGCGAACATCTGCAGTCACCCGCGAACAACTGCTTTTATCCGCGAACATCTGCAATCTCCCGCGAACATCTGCAATCACCCGCAAACATCTACTTTTATCCGCAAATATCTGCTTTCATCCGCGAACATCTGCTTTTATCCGCGAACATCTCATTTTATCCGCGAACATCTGCTTTTATCCGCAAACATCTGCTTTTATCCCCAAACATTTGCTTTTATCTGCAAACATTTGATTTTATCCGCAAATATCTGCTTTTATCCGCGAACATCTGCTTTTATCCGCAAACATCTCATTTTTTTCCGCGAACATCTGCTTTTATCCGCAAACATCTGCTTTCATCCCCAAACATTTGCTTTTATCCGCAAACATCTCATTTTATAAGCGAACATCTGGTTTCATGCGGTTTCACCCGTAAACATGCTTTTATCTGCGAACGCCTTATTTCATCCGGTTAGTGCACCCCCGCAAACATCTGCCTTTATCCACAAACATCTGATTTTATCTGCAAACATCTGCTTTTATCCGCAAACATCTGATTTTATCCACAAACATCTGTTTTTATCCGCAAACATCTGCTTTTATCCGCAAACATCTGATTTTATCCGCAAACATCTATTTTAATCTGCAAACATCTGCTTTTATCCGCAAACATCTGATTTTATACGCAAACATCTGCTTTAATCCGCAAACATCTGCTTTTATCCGCAAACATCTGATTTTAATCGCAAACATCTGATTTTATCCGCAAACATCTGCATTTATCCGCAAATATCTGCTTTTATCCGCGAACATCTCCAAACATCTGCTTTTAATTGCAAATCTCTGCTTTCATCCGCGTTAGGTTTGCCTGTATTTCCCTTGTCCATTTCGGTCCTGTTTCGTACGCAAACGTCTGGTTTCATTCGCGCTTTTTGTTTTCCTTTTTCTCGTGTATACTTTAGTTAAGTTTACCTGCTTTGTCAAATTTTACTTTAACTAACTGGTTGTTAGCCGTTCACGGCACACAACTTTATAACTCTAAAAAGAATTATTTGAATAAAAACAACCTGTAAAGGAAATAAGTTTATTCAACACGACATTTTCCCAATGGGAAAATAATTTAGATATATTCACCAGATTTAAATTTAAAAATCAGGTATACTATAGTGAAGAGTACCACAGAAATAATAGGTCTATTAATTCTTACATATACAGGGTGTCCGGGAAAAGGAGGTCAATCCGTTAACCATATATTCTTTGAGTTAAGACTTTCATAATACCATTTTTTAATTTAGAGATTCATGTTCGATATACAGGGCGACAAAGTTTGAAATTTAAAACTGATTTTTTTTTATAATTCAAGTAATTGATAAGATATTAAGTTTAAATTCGGTACACTACTTCAACATAAATAGTTACATTTTTTGAGACCAACAAAACAAAAAACAATTGTCAAATAATCAAAATAGGGGGGTCCAGTACTCACTGACTCCCCCTATTTTTTAGTACGTGTGATTTTTGTTAATAAAGAATACATTAAAAATTGTTTACATATTTTTTTTATAGTCTTCCTATCAAATAAAAATATATTCCACTTTACCCCACGATATATTCAGTGGCGGCTGGTGGATTTTGGGTATACCAATATTTCAGTTATTAGACATTGGACCCACACCAAATTTATAATAGTTTATAATGACATTAAATAGACAAGTTCGGCGCAAACCGAATTTAAATTGAAGTTTGCGAAAAAAATTTAGTTTTTCCTGTCGCCTCACCCACCTCCAGGCCCCCCTATTTAAGATAATTCAAATTAAAGTGGTGCAATTTATTATCTACTATAATTTATTGCCAAATTTAAAATTTTATTTAAAAAATTCCAATATTACAGGTTTTATACCATTTTAAATATTTTTTTATTTTAATAAATAAAAATAAAAATTTAAAATCGAATAAAATATGTAATATTTGCATTTTTTAAATAAAATTTTAAATTTGTCGATAAATTATAGTAGATAATAAATTGCACCACTTTAATTTGAATTATCTCAAATAGGGGGGCCTGGAGGCGGGTGAGGCGACAGAAAAAACTAACTTTTTTTCGCAAACTTCAATTTAAATTCTGTTTGCGCCGAACTTGTTTATTTAATGAATTTATTTATTTATGATTTATTATCTATGATTTAATGTCATTATAAACTATTAAAAATTTGGTGTGGGTCCCATCCCAGCAAACACAACCGTAAAGGTTCTGTAATGGCCCTTTAAACGCGTGCCTTTAATAAACTAAAGGCCCTATAAAGGCTGACTTTAATGGACCTCTACATATTATGTCGCGTTCACCTTTTATGGGCATGTGACGGCAGTCGATAAAGACACTTACAAGAACCGCTAAAGGTTCCGATATGGCAGGTTAAAGGTACAAATGTGGCAAGGTAAAGGTTCTTATATGGGGTGTTAAAGATTCTATAGTGGTTAGTTAAATATTCTTTAATGGATCGATAAGTAAAGTACCTATTATGTCGGATTAAATGTGGTACCTATATATTTACTAGGTACGGATATTCCATGATAATTGAAATATTTTATCCCGACCGATTTTTGACGGTAGGGATAAAAATTCCCTATTATCGTGTAATATCCGACCTAATAAATATATACCTACCAAATTTAATCCACCATAATAGATAGGTACTTTACTATATTACAAAAATTTCGTTATCATGGAATTCCATTAATGTCCCTAAAACTTTCAAAAAATTAAAAAATAGTAGTAGTAAAAGTGTTTAATGTGTTATAAAATACATGTACCTAATTTAAACATAATTATAACATATGTTATATAACATATTTAATTAAAAAAAAAACAAATATTATAAAATAAAATCAAATTTCAACAGTTTCCATTTCTAAGGAATCGAATGAATTAAATTGAACACCAAAACAAATTAAGTAGATAAATCCAGTCTCTAGTCCAGTCAATGGATATATGGCTAAATCACATGCATACGAGATCTCTATTCTATTGCTAAATCATTGACGACTGCAATGCACTGTAGGAATGGTCTTATAATGGGATTCTAATTTGCAAGTTTTTCTAGAAAAAAGCATAGAAAAAGGATAAAAAAGCTTCGTTTTGAATAGAGATAATTAAATAGGGTTAAATATTCAAAACATGGTGCGCTAAAAGTTGCGCCAAGGATTTTGGCTTAATTCTTTGTAAGATTTAAAATTTTAAAATAGGTCACATGAAATAGCTATTTCCTAGGTTATTAAATAGTACGACATTAATGTAAAACTTGAACAGTAAAAATACTTACTTGAAAAAGGTACTACCTAGTTGTTTAGTTCATTAATAATTAATTATAAAATACACCTATTAGATAAATAATTAATATATCTCAAAACCTATATTATTTTTCTATATGCATTGCATATGCATAATACCACTAACATGAGGCAATTCATTAGTAAATATGGTGTAAAGCAAAGGAAAACATTTGGCACTGTAATGGTGTGTTACAGTTCCATTAACTTGATATAATTGCCATATGTGGGCCTTTAATGTTAAATTATACATATCATTGCCTAAAAAGGGCCATCGCAAGACCTTACCACGACAGCCTTTGGTCTAAATTTAGACCAGCGTTTAATGGTTAAATGATGGCATTTTTAACCCAAGCTGTTCTTGTACTGGGCCTCTACAGGAATTTTTCGTTAATAAATGTCAATTAAGTCCTTTCTTTTTTTCCGTTATTCTTATTAAATAAAACCTTAACAGTAAAACATTATTCACATAACGAACGTAATATTTCCGTTTTACAATCTTATTGAAAAAATATAAAAATATTTGAAAATAAATTATCTTAAAATAACGTTAGGCGTCAAAAACAGATGTCTAGTGACGGATGAGTTAAAATTATTTAACCTTTCTCTGTCGGACGTACGAAGTTGAAACTTGACGGACCGATAAAATGTCATAATTTTCGAATTATAATTGGACCAATAAGAGCGCTCCCGGATGAACGGACTGACGGACAAACGGATACATGAAAATTAAGCTTAAAACGTCAACTTCTTTTTCTATGCGTCATTTTATTAAGCAAAATTTTAATCTAAACATGACAACATTGCAATTCCTGCCAACTTAATTTGGTTAAAATGCATTAAATATC
Source organism: Brassicogethes aeneus (assembly GCA_921294245.1). Classification (NCBI taxonomy): domain Eukaryota; kingdom Metazoa; phylum Arthropoda; class Insecta; order Coleoptera; family Nitidulidae; genus Brassicogethes; species Brassicogethes aeneus. Next base: position 56,057,522 of record OV121133.1, on the reverse strand, counting down.
CAACTACAGACTTCGTTTGCTTTTAAATTTATATATATTTCATAATTTTTATTGAGCGATCCGCCGACTGTCACCAACAAAACCGAACTCATTAGTAACATCAAATTTTAACGTTATATTGTTAAAATTACTAATACCCTGATTTATAGATTGTCTTCTTCCCTTCCTCCCGTAAAAGATAAACAATACGAAAACCGTAGTGACGTTTATAGATATCCGTACGGGATTGCATTGTTTATCTTCTACAGGAAGGCAATCTATAAATCAGGCTTTATTGATGTTCCCCTTTATGGATAACTATCAGTATGTATTTTTTTGTTAAAATCACCCATAATTACCTATATACCTATATATATAAAGTTTATATTATATTATAAACATTAATTAAATAATTTCTGCGCGTTAAATCGGCTCTCTAGCCCAGTGTGAGGCAGTTTAGTAGACTCTTCCATAAATTATGTTGGCAGAACTTCCCCAAAACCTAGTGATATTTTGTTCGCCGTGTCTAGAGTCCCGTCAGACGGTTCCCTATTGCGCTCCCGTTAACAGAGTGACGTCATCCAATGACGCAATCTTAGGACGGGAAGCAGATCTTTTTTCCTTAACTAACGTCCCGAGTCCGCCCGCTTCGAAACCAACCCAAACCAAACAACCCAACCCAACCGAAATTTTATTACATTTACATAATCAAATAATAATCAAATCAAATGACACGACACACACTGGTCCGAATCGTGCTTGACCTTGGCCAAAACCCCAAAAATAAAGTTATTAATTATGACATTATTTTAATTCATACAGGTGGAGAAATGTTTGAAGTATTTAAAAACCAAAGAGTTTAGGTATAAAATCGCCCTACCTGATCCCTAGGGCAGTTTTATTTAACCCTTTTTTGCAATTGCTTGGAAACAGTTATTGTGTTGATTTTGATTGTGCAACAAAAGTGCTATTATTTCGTTAACGACTTGTTCGATTTTAACAGTTCAAAATGGAAAATGTTTCTGAAGGTATGTACAATAATTTTATAAAATTACATTTTTGAAAAATTTATTTGTTGTTAAAATTTATACTAACACAATGGCCTGATTTTAAATTTTTTTCGATTTTTTCGTTTTTTTTTTACTTGGAATAAGTTAAAATGTGGGCATTTGCGGAAGACGTTTTTTACGGGGAAACGTTCATTGAAGTGTCTATTATAAGGTTTTAAAAAAATTGGCTGCAGCCACTTGCGCGAAAATTAATAAAACAATAATATACACGTTCGTGCCCGGATTTGAGACAGTAGTCGCGGTTAAACGCAGTGATGCTTAGTAAATATATTTTTTAAGATTGTATAATAGGATAACAAATATACAGAAAAAATTATTTATGCAAAGATATTCGTCAGTACCGCGAAAATTTTTCAAGAAAATCTTCTCGAGAAAAGTCAATGTCGGACGTTTTTTGTCGGCTCCTTGTAACCTCGGACCCGCTTATTATAAGCTTACAAAAATTAAAGGTGAAAGGTAATGAATCATTGCATCGTGCTGTCATTGAGCTCCTTGAACCTATTAAAGAAAGTGCAGCTGAAGAAATAGACATTGACTATGACTTTTAATTAATGTAATAGTATAATTTTAATTTAATAAACATTGAAATTTTGTACGCAAGTGTATTTTATTTTTTCATTTCCCATTTGACAATTATTACAATAATGCTAAATTAGTAAACTTACAACCGAATTAGGCCGAACCTAATACTCACAATAAATTAATAATTAAAAAAAAATCCGCCATTTTTGGTACATTGGTTTGTATTAAATAATTTTGATATAAAATTGATGATTAGCGACTGCAAAAATTAAAAATTTCAGGACGATTAACAATTATTTTTTAAATCCGCCATTTTTGGTCCACCATTTTAAATTTACTAATTTTGATTTTAAATTCATGATTAACGATCCCACAAACCTAAAAATTAACATTTTCAGGACGATTAATTAATTATTAAAAAAAAATCCGCCATTTTGGCCCGCCATTTTAAATTTAATAATTTTGATAATAAATTCGTGATAAGCGACCCCAAAAACCTAAAAATTAACATTTTCAGGACAATTAACTAATTATTTTTCAAAAAAGTTCGCCATTTTTGGTCCGCCATTTTGAATTTAATAATTTTAATATTAAATTCGTGATGAGCGACCCCAAAAACCTAAAAAATAACATTTTTTAGGAGAATTAACTAAATATTTTTTTAAAAAGTCCGCCATTTTGAATTTAATAATTTTGATATAAAATTTGTGATAAGCGACCCCAGAAACCTAAAAATTAACATTTTCATAACGATTAACCAATTATTTGTTAAAAAAGTCCGCCATTTTGAATTTAATAATTTTGATATTAATTTCGTAATCAGCGACCCCAATAACCCTAAAATACAAATTTTCACATTATTACATTCACTTTTCGAGTTTTGGCCAGAGAATAAGTCGATTCGGACCAGTGTGCGACACCTTAAAAGTAAAATTAAATAAAATAATGCTGGCAGAATTATGTCCACTACACATGGGCTTTTTCTATTTTCGCCCCCCCCCTCAGTAGATGTCTAAAACCGCCCCTGGCACGGTCTTATATACAGGTCTTGCAACTTCGCCCAATTTCAATAGGAAAAGTGACCTCTCTAATGAGACACCCACCAGATGGCGCATCGAGTTGAGGGTGAACCATAGATGTTTAAAGGTCGTTTTTACCTTCTTTATCTTTGGGTTTTACAATCGTTAGATAAGCTCTCTGGTGGATAATTTTCTTAGATAGAAGGTTTCTATGAAAGTTATCCGCCAAATAAGCTAACTTCTGTGGGTAAAAGGCATAAGGGGATAAGTCAAAAAAAGCAATTTTTCAGTAGAGCCTTAAACGTATTCGCATTAATTTAAGTCGTTTTTTCGCGTAAACACTATGAAATACTACGGTTAAATAAGTCATGACGTCACAGTTAATTCATATAACCATGGTTAGGTTTCTAACATTTGACATTTGTTTACTTGTTCATAACCTATAATTTTTAAAATGTGTTTTTACCTATTTATATTTAATTTCTATGCTTTTACAGGTGTAAATAAATTTCTTTGCCTCTTCTTTTACCTTGTATATTCTTTTTCTATGAACCCTAGTTCTTATACCTACCTTTTCTATACCTCTTTTTATATATAAACAGTTCTTCACTGTTGTTTACCATAATTAAAATCCAACAGTGTTTAACGTTTATACGAAAATTATTATTGTGAAACTCAAAATTTAGAATGGAACCCCAAAGAAAAAGACGAAGGTTGGCGGTATGTTTTGGAGAAGATATGTTTAGCACACAACATTATTCCTACATAAACATATTAAATATATATATTAAAAAGAGAAAGACTATTAACCACGTTGAATAACTAGCTCAGCGATATAGTTTTATGGTCTGGTATTTGTGACGTCATAGTTAGGATTTTTGAACGCACTCTAAACGCAAAAATGCCTTAACTATTAACCAAGGTTAAGTTTAATGACCATAGTATTTCATGGTATTTACGCGAAAAAACGACTTTAGGAAACATATTTATGGTTAGCGGGTATACCCTTTTGTTAGCACATGTCATAAGCTAACAAAAGCGTATACCCGCTGAACATAAATATATTTCCCGTATTAATGCGAACACGTTAAAGGCTCTATTAAAAAATTGCTTATTTTGACTTATCCCCTTATGCCTTTTACCCACAGACTTAATCTAACGATTGTAAAACCGGCCCTAAGTCCTTAAAGTCTATGGGATAAAGGTCAAATGAACTACCTACTTATGTTCTGTGAAGAAACATAACCTACATTTTTATAAACAAGCTTGTGTATTTTGTTACAGGGAGTTTTTACTTATTGTTATTGTGATATTCGTTATTGTTATATTATATTGTTCAATTTTTTCTTGTTATATTTGTTCTTGTTATACATTTGTATTTGTGCTTTTTAATAGACATGAAGTCCTGTGTTGTGCCAAAATGTAACCAGCAAAGCTATCGTTCCGGCATTAAAATTAAGCGGTCCATGTTTAAAGTGCTAACAAATAAGGAGCGGTTAAAAACATGGCAATGTGCAATAAAAAACATATTATTGACACCTTCACATTTTGTATGATTATTATATAATTAAGCACATCGTGCTGGTGAAATATATATTATTTTAAATAAACAATCAACCCATCCCCGCCAAGACAATAAAAAAATCGGTTATTAATAAATTAGCCAGAATATTGGTTGGTTAGTTTGTTGTGTTACTAGAAATTTTGGTTTTCATATTAGCCAAATTGAATTGGATAGTTTACAAATTATCCAGCTATTCCTAAATAATTTCAAGTAAATTAGCCAAGACCCTTGGTTGGTTTACAAACTAGCCGCTAATTTAGTTAAAAATACGTTTTCAATAATTATTAAAATAGCTGACAGTTTGGCTAGTTTATAAACTACCCAGCTACTTAATAAACTATCCATGTTTACACATTAGCCGTAACATATATATGATATACGTATGTATTTTATACATTAACATGTTTGGTCTGGGCATGTGACGGCCGAGGACTTTGTGCATAGAGTATAGACTTTGTTGTCCTATTTTGTTAACGTAAATTATCCGAAACAAACTCACAAATATTAAATTTTTGAAAATGTAAACAAAACATAAGAAAAGAATTTAAAAAGTTAGGTTATGGTTATGCAGTAGTTCCACATTTAACTAAGTAGTAGTTTAATTGACTTTACCCCTTCGATCTTGGCGCCACCTAGCGGCTTGGCACGTTAAGGAAGCCACCTCGAAGCTTAAAGTTGCAAGACCTGTATATAAGACCGTGGCCCCTGGGCAAAGTTGGCAGCCTTAGGTTTAACCAAAAACCAAAAGGCTGTATTTATATACCTATACGAAGTTAACGTGAAAATAAAATTAAAATTATTTTGACGTTAGCGTGAGAATAAAAATTAAATAGAGTAATTGCATCAAAAATGAAAATCCCTAAAAACCTTTTTAATGTAATCTAGAGGTAAAAACACATTGCAAAAATATTTTTTTATATTCCAAAAGTTCAACCCGGCTGAGCCGTAACTACTCTCAGTGTAGGGTCATAAACTTTGCTTTTGATAATTGAAGGGACAACTTTCCCAGGAGTTTTCCAGGTTGTATTTGTACAAGGCACAAAACAATATTTACAACCAATTTTTGGTTTCGCGTTTTCCATGTTAAACATTCCACGTTACTCGGGGATTTTTGTCCCGCCCGTCACAATTAAAAATTGTGAGTAAAAACTAGGTACACGTTATAAAATTTATTTAAAAATATTGTTTTATTATGCTTTTAATAAGTTATAAGCACAATAAAAATAATATTATAAAATATTAATTTTATAACTTGTGGTTTTTACTCACAATTTTTAATTGTGACGGGCGGGACAAAAATTACCGAGTAACGTGGAATGTCCCATAAACTTTATCGGTGTTTATTAGGTTCATTCCAACCAGCAGTAATTTCCAGTAATATTACTGATACACATGCGCGTTTGTAAAATGTCGTTCCAACCAACTAAAATTACTAGTTTAGAACTGGCAATTACTGTCGGTTCGTCGTTCCAACCAGAGTTACGAACAGTTAAATTACGGTTCAAACGATTCTTGCTCGAGAGCAAGAACTGTTGATAATAAAATTAGACGCATGCGTAGAAGGGGCACATAACCTCATCTTTTTGTTTATGTATTAACGTTTGTAATATTGTAAGTTTGTTTTCTGTTAAAGTGGACATATTATTTAAAAATGACTGCTATACAAGGTGATTTTATTAATTTTTAATGTTAATACATTTAATTTTTGTCATTTGTGAGCAGGAATGGAAGAATTTATTATCAATGTGTGATGTTTTTAAAATATACTTTTATATATATTTATAAACTCAACAAACCTGGGTTATATTTATTTCTAGTAGCAATGTCCCCAATAAAATCTAAATTCCTTGTCATCCGAAGAATCATACAAGTAATTATTTAAAAAACCTGCCATATTTAATACTTTATTGAAATAGATATACCTATATGCGCTTTACTTAGCTTTTAGCACAATACAATTGTGGGTTTTGGGTTATATTCTTTTTCTTCTGATTGTGAGTACTACCAGTTCAAAAAAGGTTCCAACCAGTTTATACATTATTCAAAATAATTTTACTATTTTTGTTCGCGCAGTCGCATTAACGCTGTTACGGACGATAATATTACGGTAATATTACTGCTGGTTGGAATGAACCTATTATTTGTTGACATCTTGATTTCTGACAGCTGTAGCTTATGACGTCATGCAATATGGCGGGAGTTCGGAACGTTTGAAAAGTACCTTTTTTTCAATTTGATATTTTGGGGCCGGGTTGAACTTTTGGAATATAAAAAAATATTTTTGCAATGTGTTTTTACCTCTAGATTACAATAAAAAGGTTTTTAGGGATTTTCATTTTTGATGCAATTACTCTATTGCGTTCACGTTAGCGTGAGAATAAGAATAAAATTGCGTTCACGCTAGCGTGAGACTAGACACCGCGTTAATAATATTTCAATTGTAATTACCAAAGTAAGCCATATATATCTAAAACTTTAAGTTTTAGATACATTAAGTAAGCACTCTCTTTAAAATATTGTTTTTAATTTCAAACACTATTAAATTAAGCACTTACTTTTTGTATGAACGCAAGTAAATTAAATTAAATTACTTTTAAAGTTAAATTAAATTATATTACGTTATTTCTCTGTTAGAATCCTATCGCTCGAAAAATAATCAGTGTTGCCGGATTAATTTCATGAAAGTTCCTGACCAAAAATTAAAAAATACCCGATTTTACCCGCAAGAGTAAAATTTCTAGTGCATTTGCCCAATAGGGCAAAATGTATTTTGAAAAATGAAATAAATTTTGAATTAGTCAACAAGAATATTAACAGGATCAAATAAAAAAAATATGTTTATTTAGTAAATATGCAACATTATTTACTGAAAATTGTATTAGTTAGTATTTTAAATTATATTGAAATTAAAATAAAATGCAAAATACCGATATTTTATCCGCATGACGAAAATACCCGATTTTCGGGTAAAATACCCGCAAACGGCAACATAGAAAATAATACCGATTTACAGTGTGTGACGTCAAAAAGTGTTAACGGGAGCGCAATAGAGAACCGTCTGACGGGACTCTAGACATTATGTATTTCGTTCCAATAATGTGAGGTTAAGTTATCGGGGAATATTATTTTTTGGCGAAATTATCCAAAATGTTGTTTACATTTTGCAAAGGTTCGTTTTACAGGAAAACCCAGTGCTGCTACTACAGCCAAATCAAACTAAAAGACGTCCGTTTAATGCAAAACACATATGCAGCCGACGAGTTCACAAACATCACGGATAAAATAACTTCATTAATCGGTAAAAACTTGCATCTCCAGCTTCATCATCCATTAAACAACGTCAGGCAAAGAATCGTGGAATATTTTTATAAATCGTTTTTGAACACCCGAGGAAACCCAACGTTTTCCATATACGACAATTTAAACCCAATAGTGAATATAACTCAGAATTTCGACAGCCTTTTAATACCCAAGGATCATGTTTCAAGAAAAAAAAGCGATTGTTACTATGTGAATAAAGACTATTTATTGAGGGCCCATATGACAGCTCACCAAACCGAATTAATAGCTTCTGGTTTAAATGATTTCCTTATGGTTGGGGACGTTTACAGGAGAGACGAAATTGATAGCACACATTATCCTGTTTTTCATCAAGTCGATGCAGTCAGGCTGAAAACAAGGGATCAACTTTTTAGGGAAGGTCAAGATCTAAGTATTTTTGAGAGTGGCAAAAATTCTGTGGGTATCAATCAGGAAAAACAACCGTGTCATTCTTTGGAGGCCGTGAAATTGATGGAGCATGAGTTAAAAAGTACCCTGGTAGGCTTAGCAAAGAGTTTGTTTGGTGAAAAAACTGAATATCGTTGGGTTGATGCCTATTTTCCTTTCACACAGCCATCTTGGGAGTTGGAAATATGGCACAATGGCGACTGGATGGAGTTGTTGGGTTGCGGGATTATGCGGCAGGGTATTTTAAAAAATTCCGGTATTAATGACAGGATTGGCTGGGCTTTTGGACTTGGACTGGAAAGAGTTGCCATGTGCATTCACAAAATCCCTGATATTCGATTATTTTGGTCCAGCGATTCGGGATTTTTAAACCAATTTAAATCCAAGGACAATAAAAACGTTATTTATAAGCCTATAAGTCAGTTTCCTCAATGTAAGAACGATATTAGCTTTTGGATTGGCGATCCGGACAATTTTTCCAGCAACGATTTTTATGACTTAGTCAGAAATGTTGGGGGGGATTTGGTTGAACAAGTCACCCTAGTCGATAATTTTAAACATCCAAAAACAGGAAAAACCAGCCACTGTTACAGAATTATTTATAGGCACATGGAAAAAACATTAACACAGTCAGAGGTTAATGTTTTGCATAAAGAAATCGAAGATACCGCTAAAAATTCGTTGAATGTTACTATAAGATAGTTTTGTATTTATTTGTTGATAAATTATTTGTTAATATAAAGTGTTATTTATGTATAACCATTAAAAAATATATTGTTTTTTAAAGTCGTTTTTTCGCGTAAATACCATGAAATACTATGGTTATTAAACTTAACCTTGGTTAATAGTTAAGGCATTTTTGCGTTTAGAGTGCGTTCAAAAATCCTAACTATGACGTCACAAATACCAGACCATAAAACTATAACGTGGTTAATAGTCTTTCTCTTTTTAATATATATTTTTCTCTGTTTCGATCTGTCAAAAAGTTGTTTACATTTGAAATTTAAAATATTTTAAGTAGGTACAATTGCTATTAAACCGAATTTAAACTTTGTATTAAAATGGTAAACGGGGTGTTGTCAGTAAAAATAAATGATAGGGTGCTCCATATTGTGGAATCTCCACAAGTGGAGGAATTATATGCAGGTTTGTTTTATATTCTTCCTTATTTTGTATTAAACATGTAGGAGAATTTGGATAACGTGTATTGAAAAAACTAGTACCTATAGAAAAAGAATATACTAGGTATAAGAAGAGGCAAAGAAATTTATTTACACCGGTAAAAGCATAGAAATTAAATATAAATAGGTAAAAACACATTTAAAAAATTATAGGTTATGAACAAGTAAACAAATGTCAAATGTTAGAAACCTAACCATGGTTATATGAATTAACTGTGACGTCATGACTTATTTAACCGTAGTATTACATAGTATTTACGCGAAAAAACGACTTAAATGTTGACATTTATCTCCTAATTTACATTTATATGCTAAATAATGCTTTTAAGGTCATCTAATGTTTATACTTTTTATACAATAGGATATTAATAATTATTAGTTATCAGTCATTGGTAACAAAAAAAAATTACATGCATTTGGTAATTTTGGTCAATTCTGAAATTTTTATCGAACTATAGTGTTTCTATTTATTTTAGTGAACTATAGTTCATTAAATTAAATAGAAAGGAACTACATGTAGTGCACTGCCACGCCGCGTTTTTATATGTAACAAAACTTGTTATAAAGGTTTTATAAGTAGCTCACGTGACTCGGCACAATACCGCGCGCGCAAAATTACTTAAGTATAATAATTATAGTAAGTTTTCTTTAATATAAAACTTATAAATGTAAATCCCTTATGGGCTGGTTTAAGCACCAAACAATCGGCCACTGCCTGTGGTACGTTACCCCGGTTAAGTTAAACGACTATTTTTTTTCTATGAAAATATGTTGTTTATCATGTTTTAAGAGCTGTCTTTAAAGAACACCTCGATTTAAAAAAATTATGGTTCCAATTTTAAAAATTACCAAAAATAATTAGTCTTAAAATTTCAGCACAAAATATGAGTTATTAAAAGTCGCTAATAAATAAAAAAAATGTAGGGGGTGCCCCCTGGTGGCATGATACACTAAAATTATTGGGTCGATGCTCTAGGACGGAAAATTCAAAAGTAGGTAGGTATACCACAAACCTAGAAAGTTCTAGTTTTGTGGTTAACTCTTGATAATAATTATGTAATTATTAAGCTAACTTTCAAGTTGTATAAACATTGATTAAAATTTAATTAAGTGATTGAAATACAATTAACAACAAAATTAATGAAATGTCAATATGAATTACTCAAACCAACCCAACCGACCCCGCCCCATTGCCCCCCCGCCCCATTGAGCGACCATTTAATATTATACAATTGGCAAATATAAAAATTTGTTAAATAAGGATTTTTTTCCACCCGGTGTACGTTTAATGCCCGTACTCTCGGTGTACTATGCTCCACACTTCAAAGTCCCACCACGTGACCACGTACGGAACGCAGTCTTTTCAGGTTATGTATCTGTCAAAGTATAGTCAATGCAAGAAATAATATTTATACTGTTACCATTTATGTTTAAGCGTTAAATTTTAACTTAAAAGTTTATAAATCTTTATAGTATCACAGTAACAATGGTTGGTTTAATGAAATTCTAAAGTGTATTGTGCCAAATAAGTAAAATTTTTGTGCATTTGGTCTACATATATCTGGTTTTATCCATTAAATAGTTTTAACTAATATTTTTACTTGTAGTAGTCTTTCTTATCCAGCTTAAAGTATACCTACATAAAGTTTTGTCAATACAATTACGTAGAGCTTCAACTGAATTTTATCTTCATCGAAAAATCATTATAACTTTTAAAAATTTAAAAAATCACATGTTATGGGAGTATTATATATTTTTACATTGCACGTATCTCTAAAAATTGTATGTTTCCTTATAATCTAACTTAAAATAGGGATCCCGAGAGGTATGCACAAGTTTTGTTGTTAGGAGTATAAAAGCTTTAATTTAATTTGAACCATATTCAACAATTATTTAGTATATCTATATTTATATGACCATATTAACACAATCTTCCAAATAATCCAAAATACTTATTTATTTTGATCAAATTAGATTTTTCTAACCTTAAAATTAGATGATATTTTTTGTTATAATATATTAACCTACCTTTGATACAGATATTCTTATTCCATAATAGAGAAGCTAGATATTTTTAATAAATGCCGTTTAGTTAAAACTATTTTATGGATAAAACCAGATATAATATATTAACATATTATGTAGACCAAATGCACAAAAATTTTACTTATTTGGCACTATATACTTTAGAATTTCATTAAATGCAGTATTTATACTCCTAAATTCTGAAACCAACCATTGTTACTGTGATACTATAAAGATTTATAAACTTTTAACGCTTAAACATAAACGGTAACAGTATAAATATTATTTCTTTCATTGACTATACTTTGACAGATACATAACCTGAAAAGCCTTAAATGACTGCGTTCCGTACCTGGTCAAGTGGTGGGACTTTGAAGTGTGGAGCATAGTACTTCTAGTCACTTTGTTGAATTATCAGCAGTATGTTGCCAGCGTCAGTACGTTTGTACTGAATTCAGTACTTTCGAATTAAAAAAAGTACGCAAGTACCTCGTTGATGGTTTTGCAGTTTGAGATTTTTTCTCTTCTCTTCTGTTGGCAGCGCGCGTTGTCTACTCAGTGCAGTGCTGCCATATTGGGCGCTTTAGCGCCAATTGGTCGGTTTTAAGAAATAATTTGCGCCTAGTTTTTTATAAAAAGTGCAAACTCTGAAAAAAGAAAATTGCTCTTTTGGCAATTCCTCGAATTAAAACCGCAAACCGCAATTTGAGCGATATCTGAAAAAATAAATTGCTCTTTTGGAAATTCTTCTATGGGCTCCATTCAATTGAACTTTAAAAATCCTTGACAACAAGTTATTGATAAAACAAATTAACATGTATATTTGTGTACAAGTTCAATAATCAGTGCTAAAATGTCAAAAGAAAGTAAAAGACAAAATAAAGAATTATTTGAGCATTTGCAAGGTACTATAGAAAGAGACAAAATGCACTGGGTAAGAAATGACGCAAAAATTCGTGCATGTTACACGTCAAAAAACTACGACGAATTTAGGTAGTTAATAAACAAACAAATAAATCATTATCATATATCATCTGTGATTACATAATATTTGTAGAGAAATCGTTGCTGCAGCACATTTAAAGCCTTTATCTAAAAAAGATGTGGCAGGGAAACAGACTGAATGGAAATCTACTGATTTGGAGTCATAAATTAAACAAGAGAAACGTTTTACAAAAGTTTTATTAAGTAAATTATAAAGCCCCATATTAATAAAATTTGAAATTTTTAATAAACTTATTTCTTAGAACGTTTTACAAGTGATAAGCTTTATCTATGCTTTATAATAGTAAAAAAAAATAGGACTACAAACTATGAATCGTCATAACAAATCAATAATAGTCATACCTAATAAAAACAACCTACTTCCTAGGTTGTTGGATGTGGCAAACTGGTTTGGAGTTGGAATGAGAGACTGGTGGTTTTTCCTTGTGAAAACTCTGCACAGCTTCAACAGGAAAATCGGCATGGCCTTTGGTGACAGCCCCTGAAATTGTGGTTGTTTTTGGGGGGCTGCTGGAAACTGCGGTTATTCCGGTAGTATCTTCTCCCAATCCGCCGGAATCTTTTCTTGTTTTGTGCTGTGTAATTCTCATTCCACCTGCTTTAACTACAAACAAAATTATTATTAGTTGTAAGCAGGATAATTGTGTTGGTAAACTGGCACCTGCTGGGGGGTGGCCCCCCTTAAGTTCACATTCAGTCTTGGGACTCGACATTTCAGCAACTAATTTCGTTTGAAAATGATTTAACAACAATATGGATAACTTGCTTGCAAGGCGATTTTGTAAACAAAAACACCACACAGTGAAAAACACGTAGACAAATATTTAACCTTGATAAAAAAACATTACAATTTTCTTTTTTACCATACAAACTAAAATACAGAAACCTGTATTTTAAAGCTTTTTTTTAACACAGAAAACTGTAATTTACATTTTGTCATTACTTGGTCCATGGAGCCTACATAAGGAGTCCGAACCAAAGATAATACATATCTTTGGTCCGAACTTTATGTATACAACCACACAGGGTATGTATATGGTATACAAGTTAATCTCTGGTATACAATAATCTTCCTAAGATAAGAGGGCGCTGGTGTTCCGTTTATTCTAAAAAAATTGAATAATTTGTAGACTGTGTGTTCAGATTTAAGAAGAAGAAGAAGAAGACAAATTTGTACTGAAACGCTACCAGAAGAGCAGACATCAGTACTCATCGACAATCAGCGCCGCTGGTGGTAAAAAAGACTAAATTTGTACAATTTAGAGGGCAAGTTTTGTCAATTTCCCCTATTAAGTTCGGGCTCCTTGTGTAGGCTCCATGACATGGTCGATAATGCAGAGATCTGCATCAAAGATAAACGTGGATTAAAGGTGTCAGTTTTGACGTATAAACCATATTTATTTAAAATTTAAATGAGCTCATAAGTTTGAAGGGAATTTTTTATATTTATTAACAAAATGGTGCTGTTAGAAAATGACTCGGTAAGTAAATTATCCATTGGTGTTAAATCGTAGAAATAAACTACTCACTTAACCTTATTTTATTTTCAGTTTCTCTCAGAACTTACCAAATTGTTTCAAAAAGCCAGATTGGATGGCTCTGTTAGTATGACATTTAAAAGATGTAAGTTAAAAAATTCTGAATAAATCGCTAAATATTAATTTTACTAAACCTATGTTTTGTTAAACTGCTCAATATGTTATTCTGTCGTCCTTATAAAGAAAGTAGACATCCCTAATATTGACCAGCACCACCACCTAATTAATAAAATATATTTTCAAATATATACAAATAAAGTTTTTTCTATTTAAAAAGAGAAACATCCCAGGGGGTTGGATTTTGTTTTATAAATTTCTTGTGTAAAAATGATTGGTATTTTCAAAAAATAAATATATTTTTCTTAAAATTATCAGCAGCTTGGTTATTTTCTTCCCCTTTTATTTGTATCAAATTTTATTTGTAAATTAAAAATAAATTGGTTACTGGTCACCTCAAAAAAAGCCTTTCTATGTATGAGCTATTAAGAGTAAGATCATCCTCATTGCAATTTTCCATTTTCACATGAGTACCCTGCTAAAATACCCCATAGAGACCTATACAAAATAATCTATCGGGCGCTACCGGATTCTATATGTGCATTTGTCCATGGGTTTTTCCGGATACAGCCCGATAGAAAATGTATAGGAAATTACCTATAGGCACACCATAACTTTTACATTTTCCCTATTGAGACCGATAGAAAATAACTCAATGAAGGATATATAGGGATATCCCTATAGAGCAACCATAAAACATTTGACAAAATTTTATTAAAACCTATAGGGTCCTATAGGGAAAAAACTAATTTCTACATTTATGTGTATTTTCCCCATTGAAACCGATAGCAAATAAATCAATGGTGGATATCCCTATAGAACAACCATAAATCTCAACTACGGGTCCTATACAAACCGATACACCCTATAGAAACACCATACATCCCGATACAAATATCTATCGGTTTGAACAGGGTCTCTATGGGGTATTTTAAGCAGGGTAACATGAAACATTTTGTATCTTGCTTATAAATGAATATAAAGCCAAGCCCAATAAATTTTCATAGGGAATTAAATGCTTACAAAAAAGGTATTCTAAAACTTTATTGTAGATCAGTTAATTTCCAACAAAAATGAGAAATACTCATTTCAAAATCCTAACTAAGCAACCCCTGTGGCTGTAGCCACCCCAACTAAACTTTTTAAATTGACAGCACCCTTTTTGTGATACCTTATTGAAAAGCTCTTGCTAAGTATTTAACAGGACTAAACAGAATACTTTTTTATAGTTTAATTTTTTGAGAAATACTCAAAATAATTTTTATATCTATTTATTCAAATTTAACAATTAAATAATAAATTAAACCATTTTATTGTAAAAACATTAGTAAAAAAATTGGAGGACACAAAATAATTCTAAAAAAAAGTATAATAAACTAAAAAATCATAAACAAATTTTTAACAATAATCAAAACACTTCAATTTTTAGCTCTTTAAATGAAATGCTCAAAATGTCTCCCTTAATGGGAGTCCCATTATTTAGTAAGCAATAGTACAGTATTCCAAACTGACCAAGAACCTCAATATGGGTTAAGTATCCTAGGTTGGTATCTTTTTTGATTGTAGATCCAGTTTGTTCAAACTTTTCAACCAGCTCTTAAACATATTTATGAAGCACATTTTTGGGTTGATTATTTTCAAACCATTTTATTTATGCATTTTTAGTTTATTATACTTTTGTTAGAACTATTTAGTTTTTTAACAAATGTTTTTACAACAACAAAATGGTTTAATTTGATATTTATAACGAGAAATTGGCATAAATAATTAGAAAATCTATTTTGCATATTTCTCAAAAATTACACTATTAAAAAGTATTTTTTTAGTAATGTTCAATAACAAATTTCAAGATTTTAAAAAATTTATTTATCTGAAGACATTGAAATATTTCGAAAACTACGCATCAGATCAAAAAAAGTTTTGAATAAAATTTGTTCGCCTGGAAGGGGGCCATCCAATGATACCAAAGTCGACCCATCACCACCACCCCCTGGGGTGGGGGCAACTTTAAAATTCTAAATAGGAACCCCCATTTTTTATTGCAGATTCGGATTTTCCATTAAAAAATAAGCAACTTTTATAAAAAAAACTTTTTTTTAATTCCTGATAGATGGCGCTGTAATCGCAAGAAACGCGATTTTTGGGAATATCTTAAAAATTACACATCGGATCGAAAAAAAGAAAAATTTGTTTAATTTTTGGATTTTATTCGTATATCAATAAGTTAACATCTATTTTTAACGTTACCCAAGAACAAGGACCAGGACGCAGTAGTTTTTTTGTTCTTATTGGGGTGCTAGTTTTAAGAAAGTCCCCCTGCCCTGTTTAATAAATTAGATTAAATGTTCGAAATTGTGACCTTGAACTTCTAGACACTTATTTATTCTTTTTTCAAATGATTGTACACAGGAGAGGAGCATATCTGCGGGAATTTCAGCACAAGCGTTTCTTATGTGCTGTATCATGTATTCCCGAGTTGTTGGTGCTTGTTGAAAAACCTTATCTTTTAGATAACCCCACAGAAAAAAATCCAGCGATGTCAAATCAGGTGACCTAGCAGGCCAATTAACCGGGCCACCTCTGCCGATCCATCGGCCATTGAAATCACGGTTCAATACTTCCCATGCTGTTGCTGAGTAATGGGCTGAGCAACCGTCATGCTGAAACCACACAATTTGTCGAATGGGCAGGGCAACATCCTCAAGTAGAGGTGGTAGTTCATGTTCCAGGAAATTTCGATATTTGATTCCATTTAAGGTTCCATCAATGAAATAAGGACCAATAAGGACCTAAAATTCCACACCAAACGTTAATGTTCAACTTGTCGTAACCAGTGGGGATTGTCCACACTCCAATAGTGCATGTTATGCCTATTAACGGAACCATGGTTTGTGAATGTGGACTCATCTGAAAATAGTACATTAGCGAAGAAATTGGGATTTCTTTGTATTTGCTGAACTGCCCATTCACAAAATTCTACTCGCCGATGAAAATCATTGCCATGAACTTCCTGATGCAGTGAAACCAGGTATGGGTGATGTGACGATTCAATATTCTCCGAATACTATCTCTGGAAATCCCGAGATCCCGATGTATTTTCCGTGCTTACATGAGGGTTATGTTGAACAGCTGCTATCACATTAATCTCATTAGCTTCTCCTGTGACAGTGTTTCTTCGTTTTCTTTTTTTAAGTTGTACACTACCGTCGGATTTAAAGGATTGAACAACTTTATAAAAAAACGGGCGAGAACGAATATTATCTGGAAAACGTTCAGCATATAAGGCAACAGCATCGTCAATATTCCGCCTACATTCTCCGAAAATCAGAATCATTTCAATTTTTTCTTCTACGGTTGCAGCATTCATTTCTCACTCGTACATTTCTAAATCAACTGCGAATGTTGCGTCTATAAAAACGGAACATATGTTTTTATAGACGCATGAGTACCTAAGGTATAAATATGTTTTTATAATATACCTACATATGTACAATGTCCAAAAAAGTGAAGTTGATTTTACAGATTGTCTCACCCCCCAATTTTTTTACCTCCAACATCAATAAAAAATTCCCAAAATTTTAGGCCCCTAGGTGTATTAGAAGGGAGTGCTCATTAGCTAAGAGATTTCAGTTTTTTTTAAATTTATTTAAAAAAAACATTACGCCATCTTTTTACTGGTTAGATAAAATGTTATGCCCTATATATTAATGTTACAATTACCAAAGAATATTATTTACCTAAACATATATTTCTTACTAGTTCAATCTAAGAAACTAAAAACTACACTTTACAGTTTAAATGTCATAAGTGCTTTGGATAGGGAAAATGTCTCAGACCGTGAAGTTCTAAGGCTTATAGTACAGATTGCGATAGCACTGGGAAAAGATCCGCATGAAATGCCGTCTCGCAGCACTATTTGCCGGAGACGAAAACATGAAAGGAAGAAAAGATATGAAACAAAGTTTTTCTTGTCAAGGTTTAGTTTTTGTTCATTGGGATGGTAAAATTCTTCCTGATTACCACTGCTTAACTAAAGTAGAACATTTATCAGTAGTAGTTTCAGCAGATGGAATAGAAAAGTTATTAGAAGTACAGCAAATGAAGTCGGAAACGTACTTCGAGAATGGAATCTGGTGGATAAAGTATAAGGAATGTGTTTTGACACAACATCTGTAAATACTGGAATGAAGAATGGATGCTGCGTTTTGCTTGAGAAAAAATTGGGAGATACTTACTTTGGTTAGTCTGCAGTCATCATGTTTTGGAAATAATTCTTAGTAAGGTTTTCAAGTTGTGCTGCTTTCCGGATATTCCAATTTTTAATCGATTTAAAATAATTTGGGTACCTATTGATCGTATCTGCTTCAAGTCCTCAGACCTAGAATCGTCGAAGAATTTTGAATTTTACAAAAACTCCCCAATCCCCTTGTTGCTAGCTGCATTGAAACAAAAGTCTCAACGTTATGACGACTACTTGGAACTGATCGAGTTGGCTTTGGTCGTTTTGGTGAAATCTGGATCAAGGCACCGTGTGCCACTAAAGCTACTATGTCCGACCTAACTTTTTGGAAAGATTTAGAACGCTATGAGGAGATTGGGAAAAGCGAGGTTGCTAGAGAATCTCTGAAACATCATCTTTGGTACTTATCCAATGAACTCGTAATAATTTTAATACCAACAATAATAATAATAATAATAATCATAATATTAATATGGCCTTTGTCTACGCAATAAATTATTTCTTACTTATATTTTTTCAAGGTCGACTGTGTGTTGTAAACTTCGAGTTGTAAATGATATAGCAGAAAGATGGGTAAAACTATTTGAAGAGCATAATCAATTATAAAAAATGAGGACGAAAAGCAAGACTTGTTACAAATCGTAGAAACGAATCGGAAATCTGTTCCGACAGAAACCACAAAAAAGCTGCAATTTATGCTACTAAGAGTTCTGGACCATGATTTTCATGTGGATATATTGTCTTCAGATTCATTCTATCATAGCTGTGAGCACTCCCTTCTAATTAAGCTAGAGGGTTCAAATTTTCTAAAATAACTTTTTTTACTTTATATAAAAAAATTAGAGGGTGAGAATAAGTCTATTTACAACTTCACTTTTTTAATTCGTTTCTGGACCACCCTAATGTACATACCTGGACGCATTAGTAAGGTATAAATATTATTAATTTGTACCAACATCAAAAGGAATTAATTTTTTTTTTTTGAATTCCCTAACAATTCTCGTATACACTAATTATATTTTTTAATGGGAAATCCGAATCTGCAATTTTTCAAGATATTCCCAAAAATAGGGTTTCTTGCGATTACAGCGCCATCTATCAGGAATTAAAAAAAGGTTTTCCATAAAAGTTTCTTAATCTTTAATGGGAAATCCGAATCTGCAATAAAAAAATGGGGGTTCCTATTTAGAATTTTAAAGTTGCCCCCACCCCCACCCCAGGGGGTGGTGGTGAGGGGTCGACTTTGGTATCATTCAGGGTTGTTATGTTTAAAACATATTGTTTTAAACATTTGTTTTAAACTTGTTTAAAACAGCTAAGAGTGTTTTAAACAGATTTGTTTTAAACTGTTTAAAACATGTTTTAAACTGTGTTTTTTTAAACATGTTTTTAACTTTATTTTTTTTCCAATTTCAGTTAAAATAATAAAAAAAAATTAAACCTGTTTTAAATTGTTTTTTTTCTAATTTAATTAAAAAAATAATACACAATTATACATACTTTTTTAATTTATATTAAAAAACTAAACATGTCATGTCGAATGAATTTCATTCAATAAAACTAAATAAACTTTAAAAGTTCAAAACACTAAATAAATAGAAAGAAATATTAATGTATTAAATTTCTTCATTGTCACTAAAATAACCACTTTTAACATTTGAGTTTAAATGTTTAAATATTGAAACCAATTTTGAGGCTTTCTCTGTGCCCAACCTATTCCGAAGTTTGGTGTGAATTATACCAAATGAAGAGAATAGGCGTTCAAGTCCTGCAGACGATGCAGTAGCAGAAAAAAGCTGTTGGACAAGATTTATTGTAGCCTCATTTAGATTATCCTTTAAAGCAATCCACCAAATAAGTGGTTTGGTCTCTTTTAAGGCATCTGAAAATAAGTATGACCTAAACGGCGATACCTCCGCCTGGTAACTAATGATTAAGGGCATTGTTTCAGGATAATACAAAGAAGCATATTGAAGAGCCTCCTCTCGTTGCTCCTGACTTAATTTAGCTCCTCTAAAACGGTGGTCTAATTAGTTGGCTAGGTAGTGTGCTGAAGTGATTGCCATTTTAAATCTTTTTAAAAAATGACCCAAATCCGAACTAGAACAATTTTCATTAAGGTAGTTGTCGTGGTACAATATTGTCAAAAATTTTTAGATTATACGTACCGTAAAAGTATACGAGCTTGTAGCTAAGTGATTCATAATTTGTTCGCAAGACTGTACCCTGGAGACGTTACCTTACGTAATACTTTCAAATATTTTCATAAGTTTTAATCCGGCAACGTCGCTTATGCTCAACCAATAGATATTGGAGAATATTGGAGACTGAATCAGTCCGTTTAAATTTACTGCGGAAATAATATCTATAATCGCGTACAGCCTTGCCAAGTTGTTTTTATCTACACTAGTGATGTATACTTTTTACAAATTGTTGAACTTTAAACGGATATTTATAAACAATTGGACGGTCAAAAATTTTTAATTATTTTTTTTTAAACTCAGCAAAAATACATTAAAACACTATTAGTTTTTTGAAAGCTTCTGACAGTTAGTTTTTTCTGTAAAACTAAGAAACTGGTACAGAACTACAGAAAGCCTATACAATCCATGTTAATTATCCAATTTTTAATTGAATTTATCTCGGGTTATAGACGGTCAATCGACTTCAAATTTTAAGGATATATGTATTGTCATGTCCTTAATAAGTATACATAAATTTAAAATTTTCTGATGGTATGCTTATAGCACGACAACTACCTTAAAAAAGCTAAATAGGTCCATCCAAATTTCAGTTGATTCACTTATTGTGCAATCATCTTTCTGGACTTTATCTAAAGCAATGGCTATTTGTTTTAACTTAAGCAAAAAGTCTTGAGCATTCATTTTTAAATTTATATCATGAACTTTTATAGATATATCAATGTCAATGGCAGACCGGTTTTCAGAACAAATTTTTGACAATATATGCCAATTTTCTATGTATGATTCTAGACAGTCAGCCAGTGTATTCCACCTTACATCTTGTGGCAACACAAGCGCTTTTCCACCAGATTTTTATATTTACCAGCTGCAAAATGTACATTCCTAAAATATTTAATTACTTTTTATATGTTCTTTCACTAAAGGTACCTAAATATCCTGAGCCAACAGGTTCAAAATATGTGCTGAACATCCATATGTAAGTATATCTGGCAGGCCAACTTCTTCGGATTTTGCTAGTTCTCCACGCATTTTAGTCATGTTCGCAGCATTGTCAGTAACAACGCTCTGAGCAGTGCAATTATACGTACGGCAGCGCTTTATTGACTCTACTAGTAAGGAGAGTAAATATTCAGAGGTATGGCTTTTGTCTTCTGTATCAATGGTATCAATGAGATATACGTTTCCATTTTTCTCCTGAATATCAGTTACAGAAACACATACTATGGAGTCATTCCTTATATTACTCCATCCCTCGATAGACATGCATACAGTTTTATTTGCCAATTCTTTTTTCATTACTGTATATAGTGAATCATACACGCTGCAGAGAAGTTCGTTGCCAATCTTGTGTCTATTTGGTGGCTGATAACCTGGATGCAGGATTTATATTAGTTTTTTAAACTCATTATGTTCTACTGTCCTAAATGAACAGTTTGTTCCGTAAATAAATCGAGCTACTTGGATATCAAATTTATTTTTTTGTGTTTCTGTTGTTCTTATAACAAATGAGTCAAGTTGAGATTTGGGGCGCTTGCGAATATCTCCTGTATCTGATAATAATGAAATACTGGAAGCGGAACTGCATTGGGCATTGTTGCGGGTCTGTGATGAAGTATTACTTGAGCCTAAAAACAAACATGTGAGACTTAAAATTTACTCGTCATTCATCAATAATTTTTAAAGTACTTAGGACGTAAAAAAGGTAAAAATTAAAATAGGTATGTGTTTTTTTCAGGACGAAATATCTTAAATTGAAAGTGGAAGTTTCAGAGATAACCGATAAAATAGGTATAAAGTGCAACAAAAATAAAAAATCAAATAAAAAAACTTTTTTTTAAAGATTAATGACCGAAAGTTATTCAAAAATTAATTGAATTAAATACAAACGGTAGTTTATTAAATAATGTAAGCCTAATAATTATAATAAAATAAACTTTACCCTTAAACAGGTTAAACTAAACAAAAATGCTAAAATGTTTAAACACTTTAATTTTAGCCTATTCCAAAAAGTATAAATACCTACTAACCCTAAAATTTTTAGGGTTAGTCTTTATACTTTTTGGAATATCCTGTATAATTATTAATAAACTTACCTTTTTCAGAAATGTCTTCTGAGTCCGTTTCGGATGTATCAGAAACCTGAGGAATAGACTTTCTGCATATATTTATATGTTTTTTCATTCGAACCACTAAGGGCACTATTTCAGTTTTGCAATTTTTACACTGTGCCCTAAAACTCGATTTTGATCCAGCTTTTGCTGCAACTTGTATAAAATGTTGCCAAATCGGGTCCTTCCTCCTGCCTGTCATGTTGAGAAAGGTATTTTTACGTAAAAATATGCTGACGTAATTGTATTTAACAAAGAAAAACAGTTGACACTATTCCCATTAGACTGGGCCAAAAAAAACAACTATTTTTTTTTTTGAAAAGTATATCGAAAATATGGTTTGGGGTGACAAAAAAAAATTATTGTGAAAGTTTGAGTCCATATTATTAATATTAAGAAGTCTATCATCGCAATTTTAATTTTTTTTTCCTCAGCAAGTTTTTGTCTCAGAACTCCCAAACCATTGAGTTTAACAAAATTGGCTCAAAAATATTTTTTTAAGAAAATTTAATGCTCTACAAAAAAGGTTAAAGTGAAATTTTCCGTCAGATGGACCGTTTCCTTAAAATCATGCTTTAAAAATTGGTATACTTTTACATTTTGATCTTTTAAATTGGAATTTTGTAATTGATGTAAAAATCAGTACCCATAAAAAACCGATAAATATTCTTATGGGAAATCAAATGCTTTACAAAAAAAGCCTCTCAACATTTTTGGCTGAATTCACTCAATCAAAAGTTATTCAGGGTTAAAATTTCGTTTTGAGTTCAAATTTAACCTTGAATAACTTTTGATTGAGTGAATTTAGCCAAAAATGATAAAAGACTTTTTTTGTAGAGCATTTGATTTTCCATAAGAATATTTATCGTTTTTTTTTCAGGGTACTGATTTTTACATTAATTACAAAATTCCAAAGTTAAAAGATCAAATTGTAAAACTAAACCAATTTTTAAGGCATGATTGTAAGAAAACGGTTCATCTGACGGGAAATTCCAATTTAACCTTTTTTGTAGAACATTCAATTTTCTTCAAAAAATATTCTTAAGTCAATTTTGTTAAACTCAATGTTTTGGGAGTTCTGAGACAAAAACTCGCTCAGGAAAAAAAAACCTAAAATTGCGATGATAGACCTCTTAATATTAATAATATTGACTCAAACTTTCACAATAATTTTTTTTTGTCACCCTAAACCATATTTTCGATATACTTTTCAAAAAAAAAAATAGTTGATTTTTTTGGCCCAGTCTAATTCCCATATCACGTTTATTAATTTCGACCATTTTGTTGACTCTTAAATCAACATCAAGGACATGCGCAATACTAAAATAGAGACTTAACCCGCCATCTATTAGGTAAATGCGTTGTTAACATATTGTAGGTATTTATAAAATAGGCTTTAAGCAGTAACGCATAGAGGGAGCATAATGCCTATCTTTCTAAAGTGTTATGCATTATTATTTTAAACTAGTTTTAAACATGTTTTAAACGTTTAAAACATGTTTTTTTTATAAAGTGTTTTAAACAGTTTAAAAAAAAAACAGTATAAAACAAAAAAAACATGTTTTTGTTTTATTTAAAAAAACATGTTTTTTTCCAACCCTGGTATCATTGGATGGCCCCCTTCCAGGCGAACAAATTTTATTCAAAACTTTTTTTGATCCGATGCGTAGTTTTCGAAATATTTCAATGTCTTCAGATAAATCGGCCACCCTGTATATAGTGCCCCCCAGGTTTGAATCCTGGGTACCCATGTGCCACTGCAAAATGTAGATAGTAGAAAGTGGGTATATACTATATACCCACTTTCTTTATCAGGACAACAGTGTTATCTTATTTTTGTGTATTTTAGCATAATATTGATTTTAAAAAATCAATCAATTAGTATTTGTATTAAATATAGCCTTTATAAAAATATTGTAGAAAGATAGCAGGGTCTATAAATTTTTTACTCCAACTACTATTGTATTTTTTAAATTTTGCTATTATTCACTATCTAGATTTGCAATTTTTTACTATTTCGTATAGTTTTTAAGGAACTTAAATATTTTTTATAAATTTTTTAATTTGCCAAAAATTGTAGCATTTTTTAATGTATTTTATACAAAAAAATATTGCAAAATACGATTTTTGTTACACAACCTTTGTGTAAAATGTAGAAAATAAAAGTGTGCTTTGTCTATAAACTCCCCAACTAATTTTAGGGTAAAACTTATTTAAAATGTTTTTTAGATGATGGATACAATCGCCCAATTCCTCGTGAAGGCAGGCCTCCTCTAGCAGAACCCACAGAACACATGTGCTTGGTAAGGGCAAAATTTAGGTCGAAAAAAATTGCCACAGTAATTCATCAAAAAGATGTGAACAAATTCCAAGTAGCGTACAGTAGTTTATTAAAGGGCAACTTAGACGGGCTTAAAAAATTAAAAAAACCAAAAACAAAAACAAAGGCTGAATAGTAATGGTATTTTTTGTGTTCAGAGACATTGTTGTTAAGTATTGTAATGGTTACTGGAATTGAAGCAATGTTCAGGTTAAATAAATAAATTAAAATAGGTTTATAATTAATTTAAGGTTACAACCTAATGTAATATTTTTTATTTTATTATATTGTCAACAAATATATTAATTTTTTGGAAAAATAAATGCTTTTTAATGTTCAAAAAACCTTATTTTAAATAAAAAACAATTTTCTTTCCTATAGGTAATTTAATATGTAAAAATATTTAACTCATAATTTTAAATATTTTCATTATGATACTACATTTAGTATCATGATTTTCATCACTAATATTAATAGCTCTATAGTTATATTATTTCTTGACATTAATACAAAGTTTAAAGTTGTAAAACATTGGGAAAATTGGCATCTTAAGTGAAATGTGGACAATTCATTTTCAAAAAATATTGGACATTTCCTGCAGTAGATAAACAATTATTGGCACTGTTTAGAAGCGGGGTGTTTTTGAAACATTTATCGCACTTTAAAATTCAAATGTCTGTCGCATCTAGCGTATATCCATTTACAGAAAACGTAGTCCATAGTAGGGTCATCAAAAGAAAAACAAATACCCATCATGGGTTTATGGGATTATTTTTAGATTTGACATGGGTAACCCATGTCAAATCTAAAAATAATCGGTTATTACATATATACATACATTATATAATTCCTTAAATTTGCAAAATATTAGAAATATCAAATTTTCAGAACTAATTTTTATTGCGTTCCGTACTGTCCCCTATTTGGGGCTCGAGAGCGAGATGCGAAGTTTTAATAGCCATTCTCGGGTTCGCCGAGCCGATGCTATACGCCCAGTAGGGTATAGGAGGAGGGACGGGGGGGTGTTGGTTTTTGGGGGACAATTACGCCGACTTAAAACTAAGTACGACGCGGAATCCCCCTAGACCAGTCGATTAGTATTACTCCAAACATTTGGGATTACTATTTGGACTTGGGGAGTTGTCCCACACAGCACACTACGTCCATTGTACGTCCATTAAAGGTCCAAACTAAGTACATACGTCCATGGACTTTGAATGTACGTACATGGAGTTTACGCTTTCCCATGTCCTTAGGATGTTCCAAAAGAACGTCCCTAAGATATCCATGGATGGACACAAGGCAAGAAACAATAAGGTGGATGTTCAAAGTCTAATTTAGGACTCCTGCGGTCGATAACGGCTACCATACTTAATACATTTTTCAAAAATATCAAACAAAACAATTTTTACAATTAACTACACTTAAAAAATAACATTGGTTTTATTTGTTGTTAATTGTTAAAATTGTTTTGTTTGCAAACCATGACAGTTTGGTTAAATTTTATTTAAAGAAACACCTCAGAAGTACCAAGTTACGAATTAAACTTTATTAATAGGTTTGGTTTATATAAAAAAACGCTGGTCAGCAATAAAAAATTCGCGCCAAGCCGGCTCGACTCGATCAAAGGTAAAGTGATTGCATTTTTTAACAGCTTTATTTGATATTTCAAAATTTATAAACATATTCTTATAATTATAACATAACCACAATTATATTCTCCACTAAACTAGTGTACATAGAAAAAGGATAAAGTGTATTCTACTTAATGTAGCCAATTATAAATTTGGGGTCCCTAGAATTTGCCAACTAAATCCCCAAATTTTTGACAAATTCCTAATAAAAAAAGTCAGTCATGAGTCAAATCGTAACATAGTAGTCAGTCAGTGATATTATTATTAAAGGCAATGTCATTGGATTATTTCAAAATGTTAAACACCAATAATGTTATACTTAAGTCGTTTTTTCGCGTAAATACTATGAAATACTACGGTTAAATAAGTCATGACGTCACAGTTAATTCATATAACCATGGTTAGGTTTCTAACATTTGACATTTGTTTACTTGTTCATAACCTATAATTTTTAAAATGTGTTTTTACCTATTTATATTTAATTTCTATGCTTTTACAGGTGTAAATAAATTTCTTTGCCTCTTCTTTTACCTTGTATATTCTTTTTCTATAAACCCTAGTTCTTATACCTACCTTTTCTATACCTCTTTTTATATATAAACAGTTCTTCACTGTTGTTTACCATAATTAAAATCCAACAGTGTATAACGTTTATACGAAAATTATTATTGTGAAACTCAAAATTTAGAATGGAACCCCAAAGAAAAAGACGAAGGTTGGCGGTATGTTTTGGAGAAGATATGTTTAGCACACAACATTATTCCTACATAAACATATTAAATATATATATTAAAAAGAGAAAGACTATTAACCACGTTGAATAACTAGCTCAGCGATATAGTTTTATGGTCTGGTATTTGTGACGTCATAGTTAGGATTTTTGAACGCACTCTAAACGCAAAAATGCCTTACTATTAACCAAGGTTAAGTTTAATGACCATAGTATTTCATGGTATTTACGCGAAAAAAACGACTTTAAATTATTTGTTTAGTGTTAAATATACAATAAAACTTAATTAATTCACTACACAGCAAACGGAAAATTATAGAAGTGTATAGGATGACTCCGCGTTTGAATATCAAATCTTAAAGTTTTATCATAACTGTATTGAATCGTGCTTTGTTTTTATATTTTTCGGCTCTATACCTATGCACGACTATATTTAAAGTCAAACTCAATGGTGTCTTACAAGATACATTATTTTGATTTTCTATATTCAACAGACAGGTAGAAACTCGACCCTGTCGAATTGTGCAGTCATTTATGTCTCTAGAAATTATTAAAAAAGGGTTCAGTCCAATGGTGCAGCAACTTCGGATTCCTATTCTCCTCAGAGACATAGAAACTCAAGCTTTTCGAATTTTACTGGCAATGATTTTCGTTAATGTCCCCGAGAATTATACAAAAACAGCGCAATGCAATATCGCAACGGTTTCGACTTCTCTTTACTCTACCAAGTTATAGAAACTGGAGTTTCTCTAATACTGTTCTAGTCAATATTTCTGAGAGTATAAAAAGAGGGTGTAATATTGCAAGAAGTTTTGATCTTTTGATGGATGCAAGTAGTTTGAATTTTCTCCTTTCTGCATATGATTTTGTTGAAAATAGTTCCTTTCTTTGGTTCCTTTGTCTGATTTTTATTTACCGTAACAACTCAGGTAGGTATGTAAAGCACAGATGATATACCCATATTTGTATTAAAAATTTCAGAGGTTATGTTGAAAAAATGATCGATATGCTATTAAACTTTAATAATTTAGTAATTAGGTCTGTTGGTAGACCCTGCACTATCTCCACTGGTATATGTTAGTTTTGTAATATTTAAATCTGGTTGATGAAAAAGTACACCAGTGCAGGTTATTGTAGCATCTATGAACAAATGAATTAATGGCCCATTGGCAATTATTCCTTTAGGAAAAATATTCAACACAGCTTAATTAATTAATAAAATGAAAAAAATCACAATCATGTCGTACCTATATAGTTTTTTTTAGGCATAAAATAATTTTTATATTAATACTAGTTCAAAAGTGAAATTACGACCTCTATACTGTGGAGAGTATTGAAACGCTCGACTGACGAATACAACTCTATACCGTAGGGAGATTTAGAAAACGATATTCAAACGTGGCGTCATCCTATACACCTCTATTAGTTTATAATGACATTGAATAGAAAATTTGTGCGCAAGCAGAATTTAAATTGAAATTTGCGAAAAAAAGTTAGTTTTCAGTCCGCCTTACCAGCCCCCTACCCCCAAAATTAAGATTATTCAAAATAAAGTGGTGCAATTCATAATTCACTAAAGTTTATCGACAAAATTAAAAATTTATTTTAAAAATCCAAGACTTACAGATTTTATACCATTATAAATTTTAGTTAAAAAAATAATAAATATTAAAAATGGTATAAAATCTGTAATTCTTGGATTTTTATTTTGTTGTTAAACTTTCACAGCAAACGAAAAATTATAGAAGTGTATAGGATGACTCCGCGTTTGAATATCAAATCTTAAAGTTTTATCATAACTGTATTGAATCGTGCTTTGTTTTTATATTTTTCGGCTCTATACCTATGCACGACTATATTTAAAGTCAAACTCAATGGTGTCTTACAAGATACATTATTTTGATTTTCTATATTCAACAGAGGAGTAGAAACTCGACCCTGTCGAATGGTGCAGTCATATATGTCTCTAGAAATTATTAAAAAAGGGTTCAGTCCAATGGTGCAGCAACTTCGGATTCCTATTCTCCTCAGAGACATAGAAACTCAAGCTTTTCGAATTTTACTGGCAATGATTTTCGTTAATGTCCCCGAGAATTATACAAAAACAGCGCAATGCAATATCGCAACGGTTTCGACTTCTCTTTACTCTACCAAGTTATAGAAACTGGAGTCTCTCTAATACTGTTCTAGTCAATATTTCTGAGAGTATAAAAAGAGGGTGTAATATTGCAAGAAGTTTTGATCTTTTGATGGATGAATTTTCTCATTTCTCCATATGATTTAGTTGAAAATAGTTCCTTTCTTTGGTTCCTTTGTCTGATTTTTATTTACCGTAACAACTCAGGTATGTAAAGCACAGAGGATATGATGTTAAGTATATTTATGTATTATATAAAGTACCTATATTTGTATTAAAAATTTAAGAGGTTATGTTGAAAAATGATCGATATGCTATTAAACTTTAATAATTTAGTAATTAGGTCTGTTGGTAGACCCTGCACTATCTCCACTGGTATATGTTAATTTTGTAATATTTAAATCTGGTTGATGAAAAAGTACACACCAATGCATTTTATTGTAGCATCTACGAACAAATGAATTAATGGCCTATTGGCAATTATTCCTTTAGGAAAAATATTCAACACAGCTTAATTAATTAATAAAATGAAAAAAATCACAATCATGTCGTATATAGTTTTTTAAGCATAAAATAATTTTTATATTAATACTAGTTTAAAAGTGAAATTACGACCTCTATACTGTGGAGAGTATTGAAACGCTCGACTGACGAATACAACTCTATACCGTAGGGAGATTTAGAAATCGATATTCAAACGTGGCGTCATCCTATACACCTCTATAATTTTCCGTTTGCTGTGTTAGTCAATTATGAATTGCACCACTTGAAGTTATGGAAAAGTTTAAAAACATTGTTACCAAATTCTAAAAGTAATAATATAGAAAAAATTAAATTCGGAGACTTATTAGAAGACAACCCAAAAGAAATTACTATAAAATTTAATAAATTTTTTGTTGAAAGCATTGAACAAATAGTTAAGGATATACCTAAAAATAATAATTTTAATGACATACTGGAAAAAGTAAATAACTGTGGCACATTAGAAAAGTTTGATGAAGTATCTATGAATGAATTAAAAAATGTATTAAAATCCCTAAAAAATACTGCTGATGTGGGAGATGGAGTCTCAACTGCTATATTAAGAGATGCGTGTGCTGTTGCAGCAAATATGTTACTGGATGTAGTTAATACCTCGCTCCAAACTGGAGTGTTCCCAGAGGAATGGAAGACTTCTATAGTAGTACCTGTACCAAAAGTTGCTGGAACAAATTTGTGTAGTGAATATCGACCAATAAACTCAGTAGCACCTTATGAAAAAGTGATGGAAGTATGTGTAAAAAAACAGATTGATCAATTTTGTGTAAATAATAGTGTAATTGTGTCAAACCAATCGGGATTTAGGAAAAATCACTGCTGTGAATCTGTTGTTTTAGATGTTTATGATAAATTTGTTAAAGAAATTGATAAAGGTAAAATTGTTATTTCTGTTTTCTTAGACTTTAAGCGAGCTTTCGAAACTGTAAATAGAGAATTGTTGCTTAAAAAGCTTAATAAAATAGGTTTTAAGGACGTTGTTTTAAAATGGTTTGGTTCATATCTAACTAGTAGATCTCAAATTGTTAAATTTAATAGTGTTATGTCTGATAAAATTGAAAACCATTATGGAGTACCTCAAGGTACTGTTCTGGGACCACTGTTGTTTTTATTGTATATAAATGATATGTCAAAGTATGCCAAAAATTGTGATATTTGTATGTTTGCGGATGATACTATGATTTATGTTAGCGGTGATAATATTGTTGATATGGTAAATATTCTAAATTTAGAATTAGAAATTATTTATAAATGGCTGTGTGATAATAATATGTGTCTTAACCTAAGTAAAACCAAATATATGTGTATTGCATCTAGTCGTAAAATTGGGAATGTTGATTTTAATAAAGTAAACCTGGTAATTAATAATATAAAAATTGAAAAAGTAGATAAAATAAAATATCTGGGTATTATATTAGACTCGAATTTAAACTTTAAAAACCATGTTGAATATTTGTTAAATAAAATTTCAAAAAAAGTATATTTTCTTGGTAGAATTGGGAAAAATTTATCGTTGCAAGTAAAATTATTGTTATATAAAGCCATTATAGCTCCACATTTTGATTATTGTTCCACTGTATTGTTCTGTATAAATAATAATGAAATGCAAAAATTACAAAAACTTCAAAATAAAGCATTGAGAATTATTTTAAAATGTAACAGGTATACACCAATCGAAATGATGCTTGACGTATTAAGTTTGTTAAGTGTAAAACAATATGTGGTTTTTAAAACACTATTATTTATATTTAAAGTTAAAATTGGAATTCTACCTATTTATTTAAATGACAAATTAATTTTGGTACAAACCATCCATAATTACAATACTAGGAGTAATAATGATTTTTATGTTGAAACGTATGACAGGGTACAAACAACAAAAAATGTTTTTGTTAATGGATTAATATTATTTAATAGTCTTCCAAGTGATATAAAAAATTGTAATAACATTAAAATATTTAAGAAACTTGTAATTAAACATGTCAAAGAAAACTTTTTACTGTGATAGTTTGACTTTGTGATTTTTTTTTATATATGACATTTTTTTTTTTGTAATGTAAATAGCTTATGCTAATAAATGGTTTATTTATTTATTTATTTATTTATTTATTTATTTATTATTTATTATTTAATAATCTTAATTGTGTGTAGGGGCTGGTGAGGCGCGCTGAAATATAATTTAACGACGTGCTTAATTTTCAACACCCCAATACTTCAGGCATTACACCAATATCGTAAATGAGTATTTAAGGGACCACCATATTGAGAGAATGAATTGGCCACCTTTGTGTCCGGATATGAATCCTATTGAGCATGTGTGGAGGAGGATGAAACTGAAGATGAAAGAGAGGGAAGGATGCATTGAAAATTTGGATGAATTGGTAAATGATATTCAGGAAAAATGGGATACCCCAGGAATTTATAAGGAACTTGGTCGAGGCCCAGTAGGGTTAACGAATTATTATATACGGGTTAGGGGAGGCCCAACGAAATATTGAAAGTTATTATTGTTATTGTTTGTTACATTTTTCTGTGGAATGTTTTGATTATGCCCGGGGAAAAAAATCTATAGATTTTTTATATAATCATGTATATTCATGTATGCTCATATATAAATATATATGATTATATATAAAAAAATGTATGAAAATAAATTATATATATGATTATGTATGATAATACATGAATATATATATAACATAAGTTTATATAAAATTGACTTCCATATATGGTTATTTATAATTATACATGACCATATATACGGCTTCCAATTTTAAACGCATATGCGTCATATGACATTCCATGTTGTAATATACAACCATAACCCAGCTAACATTGCTTGAGTTCAAACAAAACTCAAACCTTGATTTATCAAGTTTTGATGTTGTCTTGAGCTCACATTGATTTAAATTTTTGAGGTTAAATCAATGCTTGAGCTCCCATTGATTTTAATTTTTGAGGTTAAATGATTTTACCTCAAGAGTTGAAATCAATGTGAGCTCAAGTTTTGAGTTAACCTCAAAAAGTCGGTCCAAGGTTTATAGTCATAATTTATAAATTTATATACATATATGTATAGGATGGATAAAAAAACCTTATGGGTATACTTCTGTTAGTATTGTAAATCCATATTAAATAATGGCAGGCTTTTGCAATGGTTTAAAATATAATTTTAATAATAATAATTAAAAATATAATAATTGAACCAACAAGGATTCAATTTTTAAATAATATAATATTTATTAAAAATATAATTTTAATAATAATAAATATTATTATTAATATTATATTTTTAAACAATTACAAAGCCCGCAGTTGCAATTGCAAGCTTTCGCGAATCGCGGGCTACTTTACCGGCTTTATTCAGAGATTTTTTCGTGCATCAATACGCAAATTATTCTTGTGTCGTGAAAGTTAATATTAAAAATAAATTGGTAAGTAAACTTAAAATCCGTTAGTTACTGTTTTCTTAAGGTAAATAAATACAACAAAATCAGGAGAAAGTGAGGTTATAATAAAGTTTGTTATTAATGAAATTTACATAATTGGAGTAGATAAAGCATAGTATTACACTCGAGATAATGCGAATTATTAACTCGTGGGTAATAGGCTGCATTATCTCTTGTATAATAATATACTATTATTTTTAATTTCCTTTATTTGTTTTTAGGTCATCTGCTGAAAGCAGAATACTTCAAGAGCTTGCTGAAGTTCTGCCAAATCAAAGGTAAATAGGAAAATTCTTCAAAGCTTTGTCAAACAGAATTGATGCTTTGTATGAGGGGCAGGCCCGTTCCTGGCGAGCGTGCAGTGCGTGCACGCACGCAGGCGCAACATTTCGGGGGCGCAAAATCAAAGAGTCAATCAGTACTTTGTAACGATAAACTTTCTTTCATATGATACTTAAACATACATTGGATAAAGATTTCTGCCTTTTTTGCGTCGGCCGCTCTTTTTTTCGGTCGCTATAAAGCGCCTTTTGCCGCTTTGATGTTGGCTGCTTATTTTGTTTTAATATGAGGATCAAAATAAAAGGAGAGAAATGGTCATATTATCTTTAGTATTTTTTTGATAGTTGCAGTTGACGGTAGCAAAGTTTAACAGTAGTAACTCTCTAAAATAGAATTAGTCAAAAATGACTAATTCAATTAGTCTAATTGCAATAGCGAAAAAGCAGCGACTAATAATTATTGTCAATAGTAATTTGTATCCCGGATATTTAGCAGTCAACTTCTATGTAAAATTGTCCGCTGAATCCGAAAATATCGTCAAAAGTTATAAAAGTAGAACGTTTTTGAGATTTAGTAAATTTTCCATATAATATCTTATTGACTATATCTTAAAAACTGCTTTACTTTTATAATTTTTTACGGTATTTTCGGATTCAGGGGACAATTTTACATAATAATAAGCTGTTAAATGCCCGGGATACAAATTGCTGTGGACTAAAGTTATTAGTGACTGCTTTTTTACTTTGAAAACTAGTCATTTTTAGAGAGTACGTCACTAAAAACCAGTTGAAGTTATTTTATTGTTTAGATTGTTTTTTTTTGTTTTCTTTAGAATATTTTTAACACTGACTATTCCCTCTCGTCTTAATTTTCACCAATCACAAACGCGCAATTTTGAACTACAAATGGTTTCTAGGTGGAAAAACTGTATGACAGCACCTGTCAGCAGTTTTTTTCGAGTTTACCCGCGGCAAAACTTGACAGCCGTTGTCACAAAAAATTGCAATTTATTTTTTAATTGTTAACTGTTACTCATGAAATAGTCTTGTCAAATACCATTCGGGCATCTAACTTTTCCTATGAAAAAAAACAATGCTAAGTAATATTTTTTATCAAAATGCATTCGTGCAGGTGCAAAAATCCTCGTCTTCGACTCGGATTTTTGTTGCCACCAACACTCTTCTTGTTAAAATATTACTTAGCAACGTGTTTTTTCGATAAAATAGATGCCCTTATGATATTACTTGTTTGTTTGGTACTAAATATTTTTAATACTTAATTTAAGCGGTTTTTTTTTACATTTTCAATTACATATTGCCAGTTTGTCGCAAAATATATGTTTTTTAAATTTTACGGCTTAAAATTCAAATATTTAATGTATTATATTTAAATATAAGGGGCGCACCAACGAATGCTGCACGCAGGCGCCAGACACCCCAGGAACGGGCCTGATGAGGGGACCAGTTTTGACGCAAACATTTCCAGCATCCAACAGTTGAAGGGATTGAAAAATTGGGCAGAATTTAACCAGTTCAAGTCCAGTGAAACACTTAATGAAAGAAAAAGTCTGGTGGGTTGAAATATCGTCAACATAATATAACAAAAACGAAAAATTTAAGTCTATGTGTCTACAGGATTATACGTGGCCTACGCTTCACATACCACTTAATAATTCTATAGAATGTATATTGTATGTATACATATATATAGAGTTATTTTCAAGTTGTTTGTCAAGGGTGGATTACATAAAACCTTGTAGAAGCATAAACTTAAATTTTTCGGTTTTTTAACATACAACCTTGTCATATTAGGGTGACGATATGTTGAATGTGTGCCAGTGTTTATATTAAAGATAAAATTTTATTGCAGTTCATTTACCTAAAAATCTTGGTGCAAATATGGCTCTTAAAGAAATGATAACTGATATTTTGACAATGGAGTTCACCTTTCCGGGAAATAATAATAAAAGGGCCTTCATTGATACAAATTACAGCTCTTAAAGAAGCGATAACTGATATTTTGACAATGGAGTTCACCTTTCTGGGAAATAATAATAAAAGGATACAAAATTATTTCACGTAATCTATTGTAAGTCAATGTTTTCATCCTTTTTTCATTAAGTTTTAGTTTTCATTGGCAATTTCTTCTGTCTACAGTTGCTGTACAGGGTCTTGTTTTGAAGGCCCCACATCAAATAAAGAGTTCTTGCCATACATTCAAGAAGCATTAAGAATCAACAGACAACGTGAGGCAAACAAATTAAAAAAACAGCAGAAAACACCAGAAAGTGAAGCAACAAATGATAATCCTCAAAACTATAGTTTTGTATACAGAGTCAATAAGGATACTGTTGAAAAGGAGCAAATTTAAATATTGTTTTTTTTGTATATTTTAATATTTTGTTTATAAATTTTGGTTGTGTTTTAATTGCCTATTTTATTTTATACAAAAAAACCTAAATAACTATATATAATTATGGGTTTTGAAAGGCAAAAGGAGTGTTTATTTGATGCAAACATATCCAAATTTAAAAAAATTATCAACTTAAATGCTAGCATTTAAGTTGGTAATTATTTAGATATGTTTGCATCAAATAAACAGTATTTTTTCCTTTCAAAACCCATAACTTGATTTTTTCAAATATTTGAATTAATCCGCCAAAAGTAGGCAGCGCATGCGCGCATCCGATTCGAATTTAATCGAAAATCAAGGTTTGATATCACATTGAGCCCAAATGAGGAACCAACTTGATATGTTTTTGACCTCAAAGCTTGATGTATAAAATCAAGTCTTGAGCTCGCATTGATATCAACTTGAACACCACTTTGTTAGCTGGGTAACTTATGGTCCATAAGTAATGTTTATAATACTTATATTATATTATACCCAGGTAACCAAACGTGACTAACATTTTTAAATGTGACGTTAACATGGCCAATATCTTAACTATAAAGTTGTGACCTATGTATCTTTAACGAAAATTAATAATTTTGGAGATGTCAATTTGATATGGACTTACTTTGCTAAATTAATCGTTATATAAACGTGACTTTATTGTCACGTTATAACCATGATACAACATGTATCATGCCGCATGATTCATGCGTTATAACGTTATAACAAAAGTCACGGTATACCGTGACTTTAACTTTACAATTTACCGTGTCTTTAGCTACCCTCTTAACTCTTTATTCAATTCGCCATTATTGTAAAAATAAGTACCTACCTAGGTAGGTATACCTATTGATCTGATTTTGTTCTGTTTAGTGTTCCCGTGCAACTAATTTGTTTTGAAATTGGTTTATTTAAAAATTATTAGCTTGTGTTTAGTTTTTATTATATATTATTTTCATTGGAAGGCGTTAATCGTAAGGAGGTATTGTTTTTCATATTTATAGGTTATGTTAACATTCATTTTATTATTTTAATGCCTTTTAACATTACCTAAATATTTAAGTAGGTAAGTGGTTTTGATTTAAAAACTTAATTATGCAAAAATTCTGTTTACTTTATTATGTAGAGGAGGTATATAACTATTGTTCATTAATACACATTAATCAGTGATGTAATGTATCGAGATACATGTATCTAGATACTGGATCTAGATACATTTTATGTACCTAGATACGTATCGAGATAAGTAAGCCAGAATTATATTAAGTAAGCCAGAGTAAGCCAGAATTAATTTAATGTTTAAAAGTGAGCCAGAACTCTTATAATGTTCATTTGGTGTCCAGAAGTCTCCTTTATTCCATGACGTCATTATGGAGCATCTTCCACTTAGTGAAATAGTTCGTAGTTTATCATAATGCTGTTTAGTTTAAATTATTCTGCCTAAGATGAAGGTTGTGTCTATAAATATTCAGGGATTTAATTTATTCTCTAACGAAAAATGGTTTTTTTCATCCAAAACATGCAAACAAATCATTATCTCTTAAAACCAATGGTAGAATTTAAGCTGTTATCGCAAAAAAATAAAAAACAAGTTTGCTTTAAAGAAAAAATTCATGGTCTACGATATTCAAGTGGATATGTGAATTTTAATGAGATTAACAACATTTTAATGGAATTATTGCCTGAATACGATACTGTTTACACAAAAGGAAATCAAAATTATGAATATTTAAAAACAGTCTTTGAGCAGTTATTACCAAATATAAAAATTATAAACGTTGAAACATTAAACCTTTGGGAACAACCTAAGTTTAAAAACAAACCCCTCATGTGTTTGGATCATTTTAGAAGCGGTAGGTGTAGTACAACACATGCCTTAGTATTACATAATTGGCTTCAAAGTTATCTACCCCATAATCATGGATTGTAAAGAATTTTCTCAAAGGAAAATAAAATTTTATAAAGAATTGCAAGCATTAAAAGAAGACATTGAAATGTATGAACTGTGTAAGGCTTTGGCTGCCATGAGCATTTCCGAGGATCTGAGGAAGAATTCGCTTGACATTACTAATTAAAAAAAAAAAAATTATGTGCTTTAGAGCCATTCCACGCGTAACGGACAGGACAGTTGCCGTGTTTTTATTTACAAAATAATATTGTTCTATTATATTACCAATGTCAAATTTTTATAAATAGTTCTAAACTAAAGCTGTTTAAAAAGGTTTTTATTTGGCAAAATTAGGTATCGTGGTTGACTGTTTAATTCCTAAAAAACTAATAATTTAAAGCGTAACGGACGGAACTTTGTAATAGTCCCGTCCGTTACGCTTTAAATTATTAATTTTTAAGGAATTAAACAGTCAATCACGATACCTAATTTTGCCAAATAAAAACCTTGTTAAACAGCTTTAGTTGTGGAAGTCGTTGTGTAAATTAATCGTTTTTCAGATTTAATAGCTTCTTCATATCTAATAATCAAAGCATTTAGATTGGAATCATAACCTTCAAAATCGGAATCTGCACTACTACGCATTTTATGTGTGCACTGCTTTACTTTACTTCTTAAACTAAATTAAATTTTGATTTTGTGGTGAAAAACTGGAAAAGAGTGGGGTGATCAAAAAGATTCTGTTTTATTAATATAACTATTATGTGAATCATCGAAGCCCAACCATTTCACGAAGACTTTGTTACCACGTTTATGTAAAACTTTTTCCACCAGGTAAATATCTGGCTGCATTGTTTTTTGCAACTCATCCTCATAAAATGCTCCACTAATGGGTCTACCATTTAAATCCTCCAAAATGTATGTGGCTGGGTTTGTAATTTTTACTTTCACAATTTTAAACAATTCTGTAGTCCAATTGGGGGTGTATCCTTTATCAAAAACAAGTTTTGCTTTACTTATTCTTACTATATCGCCGATGGAAACCTTTTTAGGTTTGGTTGCTAATTTTAAATGTGTAAATGCAAACTTTAAAACTTTTTCTTCATTTTCTTTACAAACATCAATTGGTTTCATATTAATTGTTCTATGTTTTGTATTATTATAATTTGAAACAATTTGTGGCAATATATCAACCCATTTATATGACCCATTTAAACTAAAGTATTTAAATAGGCGTTCTTTTACAGTCCTTATAACACGCTCGGCGATTGCAGCTTTTTTACAACTAAATGTATTATAGTGATTTATTAAATATTTTTGCATAAGTTCATTAAACTTACTATTAAAAAATTCCTTGCCCTGATCAGTCTGTAAGTTTTGTGGACATCTTTCTTTCAATATTAAATTAAAAGCTTTTGTAACTTCTTCCCCAGATTTATTTTTTTAATGGTTTAGCCCATAAATATTTTGAAAAACAGTCAATAACAATCAATATGTATTTAAAATTTTTATTATTTGATGCATACATGTCCATCTGCCCTAAGTCTGATTGCCAAAGGTCATCAATGCCCTTAATAATTGTTTTTCGTTTAAAATTTTTTCTTATAGGCCTATGTTCATTAACAAGTTTAATTGTTTCCTTTGTGTGTTTCATGGTATAGCTGTGGGAATACTAATATTAAAAGGTACTCCAAGAGCTTTAAATATTTTATAGTTTTTTTTCTAACTCAACAAATTTTTCCCCTAGATCTTCAACTTGTTTTTTAGTAACATTAGTTGGTACTGTAATAACTTTAAATATATCATTATTTTTTTTTCTACCTCCATATTTTTTTCCTCTAGATGTTGAAATTGTTTTTTATTTATATCCAAAACCTTTTCAATCCACACAATTTTGTTACTCATAGCATCACGTGCCTTTACATGTGCTTTTGAAATATTCTTTAAAGGCTCTAAATCGTTGATAATTTTTGTTTTTTGTTTATTAAGTTCTTCAATTTGTTTTTTTAAATCCAAAATCATAGATTTTCTTGAAATGTAGCAAATCTTTGATAATTTTTGTTTTATTTTTTTCAAGTTCTTTGGCGCATTTATCATAATTTACGAGCGATTTTTTTAAGGTATCTTGTTCAAATTTACTAAGCGAATTTACTGTATTATCGAAAAAATCTGAAAATATTTTATCAAAATAGCCCATATTAGCAGCATCTGTATTTAAAGTTGGTGATTTCACATTACATATTTTTAGGTTTTCTATATCTATATTACCATCGGGAGTATATTTTAGTACATTGTTACCATACTGTAATTTTGACAATAATGAATTTTGATTAGAATGGTTAAGAGATTGACCAAACTTGTTAAGCGGCATTGTTAAACTGATAGTAAAACTATGTTTGTTTAATATATAACACCTGCTTCTTTCAGCTCATTAATAATTGCTGTAATTTCATTATCATTTGATGTAACTTTAATCTTTCAACCAATTCATTTACGTCATCCCAATAAATGTACTCTATTTGTTTTTCATTGTAGTTACCAAGGTGGGCGATGCTCTGCCAAACCTAATTTTTTCAGTATGTTCTTTACCTATTTCTGTCTGCTGCTGTGATGCTCTACCAACTCTAAGTTTACGACTATGTTCTTTTTGTTTAAATTTGATCTTGCCTGTCTCCAAATCGTGGTGAATATAAGTATGATCATATTCATTGCTAGTATCTCTCATATGTCCTTCAACAAAATTTCTAGGTTCATTGAAAAAATCCAAATATTCTGCTATATAATCTTCCGGAATTGTTTCCATGATTGATTCGTTGTCTAGTGTTCTACTTAAGCTTAATTCATTATCATAAAAATCATTTGGATCATGTTCATAAATAGTTTCATTTCCAGAAAATGTGGGGTGGGATGTTTTATTGGGGTCATATTCGCTTTTATAAAAATCATTTGGATTATTTTCATTAGTGGTGTCATTTTCAGGAAAACATATGCTTGAGATATTTAATGATTTATCTGGGGCTTGAATACCTTTTCTGGGGGATGATTCAAGTATTTTATCAATCGCTTTATATTTTATAGAAGATTGTTTTTTAATTTTTTTTGCTAGCTGTAATAAATCTTCTTCTTCAGCTTCTTTTTTCACAAAATCCGTATCATATGCCATTTTTTCAAGAGGCTTTATGATTGGTCTAAAAATTTTATCTAATGTAGCATCATTTTCAGCTTTTCCCAATTTAAGAGCTAAATATTTTTTTCTAATATTTCGAGAGAGTTCATTAATTTTTTCAGTTACATTGACAGTGGTTGGTGCCATGATTACTAATGATACTAAATATAGTTGTTTTACATATTTATATTTTTATCAAACCCCTTTCGATAACACCCATTGTTTAAGTATTTTATAATTACCAAACAGCCTGTAGTTTTATTTATTTATAGCAGTTTTGAAGTTT
Source organism: Brassicogethes aeneus (assembly GCA_921294245.1). NCBI lineage: Eukaryota > Metazoa > Arthropoda > Insecta > Coleoptera > Nitidulidae > Brassicogethes > Brassicogethes aeneus. Next base: position 56,016,458 of record OV121133.1, on the reverse strand, counting down.
TTCCAGTTTTTCTATCGGTTTTTGTAATAGTTTTGCAGTTTTTTTATCAGTTCTTGCGACAGTTTTGCAGTATTTATAGCAGTTTTTGTAGTTTTTCTATCGGTTTTGTGACAGTTTTGCAGTTTTTATCAGTTCTTGCGACAGTTTTGCAGTATTTATAGCAGTTTTTGCAGTTTTTCTATCGGTTTTTGTGACAGTATTTTCAGCGGTTCTACCAAGATTACTTAGCAAAAAATATTAATAACAGCTTAAAGTCTATCATTAACTCAACTTAAAAAAATATTAAGGCCGATCATTTTAATTATAACTTTAACAAGTTTAATTTTTTCCTTTGTGTGTTTCATGATTATGGTGTGGTGTAAGTGTGACTACTAATATTAGCTACATATTTATATATTTATCAAATCCCTTTCGATAACGTCCATTGTTTAAACAAAAATCTTTTATAATAGCTAAACAACCATAATTTTCATTCCAACATTCTGAGCATATTTTCTTAAACTGATCATAAGGCATATCAGGTGAGACATGTTCATCAAATACATGTTTTAAATTCATATCATCCTGTCTAAATAGCACAATAATATTACAATTATCACGTATTAATTGTTTTGGTATTTTTGAATATGTTTGACATAAGTATGCAGCGTCTATGTTTTTATGTCTACCCATTGAGTAGTATTCGCGTATTTTATTTTGTTTATCACAAGCTACATCATCAAATATGAAAATTGAATTGTTTCGAGCTTTCATAGGTTCAATTATTTCATCATTATCTTTATATGGAAAATACCCCACACCTTTTACTTTGCTTAAAACATTTTGTAATAACTGATATTTTGGTTGGAAAAGAGATTTTGAATAAACGTAAATATTTTCAAATTTAGCTCCATTAGGATTAAATATTAAACTTAATAAAGCATTTGTTTTACCACACCCACTAGGACCACAAAAAATTGCTCTAAAGGAATTTGGTAGTAAATTACCATGTTTACTAGCATCAGAATTGGTTTCAAATAAACTAAATTATTTATAGGTAGTTTTTCGGGTTGTTGAACGCAACGCATTTTAGGTACTACTGAACTCAAATAGTTTTGTTAAGGAATATATATTAAAGTTTATTCAATTAATTTTACAACAGCACGTAATTTTTGGTAACTTATTTAACACCTCATTAGCTTCTTCCACATAAAACAAAACCATACAACATGGACATGTATCTGATAGGGTTCGCAATCTCGAAGAGAAAATATAATTCCGGGATTATGATATCGATATTTAACAATACCGGGAATACCGGGATTTCGAGATTGATATTAAAAACTAAAAGAATACAAAGCATAGTTATTAATTTTATTAATAAAAGAAAATTTAAACCAAAAAATATTTCTAGGTGTTCAGCGGCTAAACCAATACCGCAGAAAAATGAGTTCATTAAGGGTATTATCCCCAAGTCGGGATCTAAATTTTGTACATAGGGTTTCTGCTGCCGAAAACGCCCTTTTCGACTCCACACTAGTGGGGACATTAAGAAATCACATTTCAGTTTGAGGAATGCATCCCTGCTTCCGCCATTTTCAAAAAGCGACATTTCTTTTTTAGGAGTTGATGTTACCGAATCGGTTTGAGGGTGCATTTTTATTGGGTTCATTGCGTTCTTTGTCAATGATTTAAAAAATTGTTTGTTTTAATTTGATGCTGGAGTAGTAGCATGGCTGAAAGATAAATTTTATCCTCGTTATTGTCTTCTTAAAAAGAAACATTTGTTTTTTTTGTAAACATTGTAAGTTTTTTAACCATTTCCATAATATTTTTTTTGTATAGAATATCGAACAGAGCATCTGATTCTTTATAATTGGGATTGTGCAAATAGCGGATAATACCTGAGCAATAAGTTCTGCGCTGAGCAATCCTTACCCTTAGGGCTTCATATAAGTTGGCACTTAGGGAAGTGTTCAACATAAATTTAAATACTAAAAATACCGGGATCATGATTTGTGATCCCGGTATTTTCGGTATTGAAAAACAGACGAGATCCCGGTTTTTTCGGTTTTGGGATTTCGGGATTGCGAACCCTAGTATCTGAACCTTCATCAGAATTTGACCAGGGGCACGTCTCAAAATGTTTACCATACTGGTTAGGTATTTACAATCTTAGCATTAAGATGCTGCTCCAAAAATTCTTTTTCAAAAATTCTCGATATATTTCTTGTTGAGTAGGATATTTATTTTCAAATTTTTCTTCACCTTCTTTACCACATTTTTCCAAAAATTTATCAATATTTTGGATTGCCATTTCAATTTCCTTTGCACTAATCATTATTACTGTACGATAATATTAAGACTGAATAATACTTTTTAGGTCACACGTTTTGGCTGGAAAATAATAAATATCTGACGTCAGCAATTCAAAATGGCATCAAAAATGAAATTTATATTATTAATTCAAAATATATCCTTATCTCTAAAAATTTGACGTCACATTTCAAAATGGCGTTAAAAATTAAATTTATATTATTAATAATAAATCCTTATCTCCAAATAGCGGATGCCAGGTGACCAAACCACTGTTAAGTCACGCCCACCCCCTTATCACTAGTTTCCGTTCCCTTATCTCTAGTTCGAAATTTTTGTATCGCTTAACGCGTTACGTCACCTGTCTGGGTCACTTCCGGCGTGGTGCCCGCTTTGCTTCTCTACTAATTTTCTTATAAAAATTCCTTCTTTGATTTTCGGGTAAGAAATTTTGGGGAACAGTTTAATAAGATATTGAAATCCAGGCCCTTCACGCTGAAGTGCCTTTACAAAGTTTTTAAAAATGGCGAGCTTAATGTGCAACGGTGGAAGAAACACACGTTTAGGATCAACTAAGGATGTAGCAGAATCGGCCAAACTTTTTGTCGGTAATGTTTATCAGTGGCGCAACTATCCCACAAACAAAGAAAACAGCAGTATTTTGTGAAGCCGGACTGCATACCAGTTAACAAGCCAATCACCTAAATTAAAATTTATTTTTAACATATTATTAACAAAAAAATTATTACCTACCTTGAGATCGCCACAAATTTTCCAGTTGTGTTTTTTGTATTGAATGTGTTTCAAAATTTCATTTATCGTTTCGTAGCTTTCCTTGGCGTTTACCGCATGAGCAATTGGTATGGAAGGTTTATTATTGCCATTGTGTAGAAGACCGGCTTTAAGACTGTATTTTGAGTCGTCGATAAAGAGACGCCACTCATCACAATCATATGGTTGTTTCATTGCGTCGAACAAACCCGCCACATTATTGCAAAAACACATGTTATTTGTTTTTGAGAAAAAGGGCAAAAGCGAATTATTTCGGGTTCTGTACATGGTAACCTTCGTTTTTTTGTCAAGAAATTGCCATTGCTGCAAGCGTGATGCTAGCAATTCTGCTTTTTGTTTAGATAATTGCAAGTTTCGTACCAAATCACTTAGCTCAGCTTGCAAAATTAAATGATTTTCGTCAAACTCAAACTCGCTGGCACTACTCATCATATTGTCATCAAACTCTTCCATGCTTATATGCGTTGTGGGTAAAACAGGTAAAGGGTCATTTTCGTGACGAGGAACTGGCTTTGATACTGATAAAACTTCTGGATATTTCAGGCTTTTTAAATTTTTTGAATTTATACCCATAACATTCGTTAAGCAAAAATAGCAATAATAATAATTATAATAATAATAATTTATTAATCCACAATTTATCACATCTACAGGACATAGGACAGGTCAGAAATTACACAAGTAAAGTAAAATTACAGATAAAATTACAGATAAAAATAAGTATGGACTAAAAGTAAAAACTACAATACAGATTAAAAATTTAAATCAGTACAATGAATATATTCTTCTACACTGTAAAAACAGTGTTTATGTAGCAAGGCTTTTATGGTGTGCTTAAATTTACTTAGAGCTAGGTTTTTAAACTTCTTTGGTAGTTTGTTATATAAGTAAACACATTGATAATTTGGACATTTCTTAAATTTAGTTAAGTTATGCCTAGGAATTTCTAAAATATCAAAGTTTCTAGTAATGTAGGTGTGCTGTTCATTTAGGGATTTGAATTTATTAATATTTTTGTGTGTGCATAAAAGAATCTGTTGTATGTATATACATGGCAATGGTAAGCAATCATCTACGTGGTTCTGTTGTTCTCTCCAAAGCATTGGCGTTAAAAATGGAAGATATATGTTATGACCCTTTGACCATCGGTACAGTTTGGATCGACACATGTTGCAACATAATTTAGGCACCCACGACTTTTCTGTATCACTAACAGTAAATTCAAAGTAGTGAAAATACGCGTTTTTTAGCGATTCTGTCATTCTATTGCCTTTTTTTCGGACAATGTAACAAAAATATTCAGGATCGACTTTGCAATGTCTACTTGACATTTTTGTAAATTTATTTGCAACCAATACAAAAACAATGCTATAGCAATTAACTGTAAGTACGTGGAACTTCTAATATAAGATATCTTGAAAATTTTACCTGACCACGAGAAAAGGGCGACGTATTCGAGTTCAGCGCAAAAAAATATGTAAAAAACCGTTGTTGCTTTTTCGTGTACAAAAGTTGACCTATATTTGTAAATTTATTATTATTTGGCTTAAGCCACTCTCTATGGATAAAATACTCAAATCATTTCATTTGATTTGTCCCAACAAAGACCGTAAGTAATTTTTTATCCCCAACACCAAAACAAAATACAAAGTGCTTAAAGTACTTTTCGCCAACGATGTTGGCATCTTCAGAAGCGAAGTGTTACTAAATCTAACTGCTAAATCTACCACCCACACAGCACACTACGTCCATTGTACGTCCATTAAAGGTCCAAACTAAGTACATACTTCCATGGACTTTGAATTTACGTCAATGGAGTTTACGCTTTCCCATGTCCTTGTTCCAGAAGAACGTCCATAGGATATCCATGGATGGACACAAGACAAGAAACAATAAGATGGATGTTCAAAGTCTAATTTAGGACTCCTGCGGTCGATAACGGCTACCATATTAAATAGTTACATTTTACAAAAATAGCAAACAAAACAATTTTTACAATTTATTTTCACTTCAAAAATAACAAATGTTTTATTTGTTGTTAATTCTTAAAATTGTTTTGTTTGCAAACCATGACAGTTTGGTTAAATTAATTTACTATATAGTAACTATAATTTTATTTATATAAACACCTCAGAAATACCAAGTTACGAATTAAACTTTATTAATAGGTTTTGTTTATATAAAAAAAACTCCGGTCAGCAATAAAAAATACCTAATAAAAAAAAGTCAGTCATGATTCAAACCGCATCATGGTAGTCAGTGACATATTATTATTAAAGGCAATGTAATTATTTGTTTAGTGTTAAATATAAAATAAAACTTAATTAATTCACTATAATTATTATATATTGGTATTATACCAATATATCAGTTATGGGGCCTATATCAAACTTATATGAATTTATAATGACATTGAATAGAAAATTTGTGCGCAAGCAGAATTTAAATTGAAATTTGCGAAAAAAAGTTAGTTTTCAGCCCGCCTTACCAGCCCCCTACCCCCAAAATTAAGATTATTCAAAATAAAGTGGCGCAATTCATAATTCACTAAAGTTTATCGACAAAATTAAAAATTTATTTTAAAAATCCAAGACTTACAGAATTATGAATTGCACTACTTGAATAATCTTAATTGGGTGTAGGAGGCTGGTGAGGCGCGCTTAAAAACTAACTTTTTTCGCAAACTTAAATTTAAATTATGCTTGCGCAGAAATTGTCTATTCAATGTCATTATAAACTCATATATGTTTTATATGGGCCTCATGTCTAATAACTGAGATATTGGTATACCCAAAATCCACCAGCCGCCACTGTCTAAACCTTTTTTTATCCTAAATCCTATGTTTGTAATTTGATTAGAATAAACAAATGTATACATAACTCAAAATAAACAAGTAAACCAAAATTTTTCACAATTTTCGTTCCTAGGCTCATTTTGACACTATAGGATGTCCATGTTATGTAATAAATGTACATACAATGTACTAGTGCTGAACATTAGATCCGGATCCTTTTTCAATCCGGATCAGATCCGGATCTGATCCAGATTTTTCAACGTGCATAATCCGGTTCCGGATCTATCCGGATATAATAGTCCGATTTTAGATTCGGAGCAAAGATCCGAAATATGGATCAAAGATTCGAGATCCGAATACTGGATCTTTGTAGTGCTAAACATCAGATCCGGATCTTCTTCAATCCGGATCATATCCGGATCATTTTCAATCCGGATCAGATCCGGAGCAAAGATCCGAAATCCGAATACACAACTGCTTAAAAGAGTTTTTTCTCAACAATATGCTTATAATTAATAATAATAATATAATTTATAATATATATAATATCATTTATTAGCTAATTCTAAGTCTATTTTCTCCATACAAAAATATTTGGCCGCTTCTATTTTAACAAAAACTACGTCAATTCTTCACCAAAACAAACTTAAGATGTCATAATAAGAAAATTCTTCATTGCGAAATAAAATTAATAATTTATCCGGTATCCGATATCCGGATCATAGATCCGGATAGCGGATCCAGATCTGAGATCCGAATCCGATTCCTATATTTAAATACGGATACGGATAAATCCGGATCCGTTTTTTTTTCAAGGATCCCCGATCCGTAAAAAAATCGGATCCGTGCAGCACTACAATGTACGTTGGAAGTGGACTTCCATATAAGGTTAAAATGAGCCTAGGAACAAAAATTGTAGAAAAATTTTGGTTTACTTGTTTATTCTGAGTTATGTATACATTTGTTTATTCTAATCAAATTACAAATATAGGGTATAGGGTTTAGGAAGTGGCGGCTGGTGGATTTTGGGTATACCAATATCTCAGTTATTAGACATGAGGCCCATATAAAACATATATGAGTTTATAATTACATTGATTAGACAATTTCTGCGCAAGCATAATTTAAATTAAAGTTTGCAAAAAAAAGTTAGTTTGTCAGCGCGCCTCACCAGCCCTCTACACCCAATTAAGATTATTCAAGTGGTGCAATTCATAATTCACTAAAGTTTAATAACAAAATAAAAATCCAATATATATATATATATATTTCAATATGTAGTTTATTATAAATTATCTTTAATTAAAAGTTAACCAAAAAGTTTCGTTTTTCAATTGTGAATTATAGTTTGATTCTTAGTTAACTGTAAATTAACTTTACTCGTGGAATATATATGAGTTAATTGTAAGTTGGAAGTTAATATTTACTTTATAACCTCCAATGTGCATTTGACATGTGTTAAATATTTATATATAAATAAAATGGATTTTGATATAAATGCATATAGCAGTGATGACGAAGGCCAAAAATAATTCGTCACAGAATTAATCATTTTGAAGAATGGGATGACTTTGATTTTTTGTTAGATTTCGATTGAAACGGAGGACTGTTGAAAATTTATTGGAAGAAATAGCAGATGTCCTGCGATATCCTACAAACCGGTACGTTTGTTGTTAAATCTGTCCATTATTAACACATATAACTTCTCTGTAGGAATGATTGTCTCTCTCCACAAACGCAGTTGTTATTAGCGTTGAGGTTTTATGCAAACGGATCTTTTTTGAGTGTTGCTGGCGACTTTGCCGGGGTGCACAAGAGTACCGCCAGCAAAACAATTCGCCGTGTGAGCAGATGTTTAGCAGAATTGAGACCCACGTATATTTCTATGCCCCGTGGTAACGACGAAATTTTGAAAAACAAGCAACAGTTTTACAACATCGCGCGCTTTCCAAGGTGTATAGGTGCAATCGATTGTTCCCACGTAAAAATAAAGTCCCCAGGAGGAGCCGACGCTGAAATATATCGGAATAGGAAACAATTTTTTTCTTTTAATGTGCAAACGATTTCGGACGCTAACCTAAGGATAAGAGATATTGTTGTTCGTTGGCCAGGATCGAGTCACGACTCACATATTTTTCGTAACTCTGCTATTCGAAATTCGTTCGAAATGGCTCATTTTGGAGATAGTCTAATGGTGGGAGATTCGGGATAGGGCATTAGCCCCTATCTAATAACCCCCTTAAGACAGACGGCCAATGCGGCTGAAAATTTATTTAACGAATCACAAATAAGAACGCGTAATGTGGTCGAGAGGTCGTATGGGGTGTGGAAACGACGATTTCCTGCACTTGCAATGGGGCTCAGGTTGAAGCTCGATACTATTCAAGCGGTAATAGTAGCTACTGCTGTACTGCACAACATTGCATGTAATGAAAATGAGGATATACCCCCTGTTAATGAAGAAGAGGAGGCTGCAGTAAACTTCGTTAATAACGTTCCAGTGGAGGACTATCCCGCACCAAGAAATAGAGGTGGCCTTAATAATATAACCAGGCATCAGTTAATATATAATTACTTTGCCCGATTATAATTATGACACGTTAAAAAAAATATACGTATAGATATTGCAAAAGTATTTTATTGCACAGATTATCAAAACGCCAAATGAAACACAAACTAAATGCTACATAACAAAAGTATTACACAAAACAAAGCATATATTCTTCATTATTAAAAACATAAAATTGTACTTCCACTTTGGGTGTTATTGCATCTAAACTTACTCGCTATATTGTTTTAATTTTTTCTCAATCAGTTCTTGTTTTTTTTAAGGATGTACATCTTCAGCAGATGTTCTTCCATCAATTTCTCCTTTTGTAGTTTAACTAAAGAGATCTTTTCTTCTATAAGTTCTTGACTCACATGTACATACTTTTTATTGACTGATTTCTTATGTACAAGAAGAGGTCCCTTACGTCTAATTCCAGTCTTTTGGGTTTTGAATTGTAATTTAGTTGACACAGGCATTTTTAGTTTAGCTGAAGAGTAATGTGTCCAGTTATTCCCTGCTGCAGCCGGATCATCTTCAACATTTGTGCATGACGGGTCAGCATCCAACAGACTGGCATTTTCTTTGACGATTTCTTCAATAATAATGTTGTTGTAATCAATATTCTCTGCATTATCACCACTGTTAGCATTACCATTACCGTCAGCATTAGCATTACCGTCAGCATTATCGTCCCCGTCATCATTATCAACATTCATAACATTGTCGCTGTCATATTCATTCTGGATACCAGTTATCTGAGGCCCTATAATACTTTTAATAGTTTCATCTACGTCGGTAAAAAGAATGGTCTTTGTATCAAAAGAACCACCGCCAGTTTGTAGAGTACAGCGTTTGTTTTGTGAGTATTTTTGTTTTGTTTTCTTTTTTAAATTATTATATTTAACTTTCAAATTTTTCATGTTTTTATAAGAGGTTGACTTTACCCCAGAGTTAAATTCCCCCTCAATTTTTTTCCAAGCATCTTCTTTTTGTTTCCACGTCACTGCACCGCTCATTTTACATTCTACGATATTTTTGTATTTTTCTACTAATGCTACTAGAAAAACCTATTCGTCGGGTGTAAAATTTGTCGCTCTTCTTTTATCCATTACAAACTAAAACATACCTACCCGATGCAAATAAAACTCTACCTACCCGATGCAGATCATTTACTCACAGTAATTGACGTGCAATGTGTAATAAACAGCAAGACAAACACCACAGAATATAAATAAACACCATAAAAAAACACGGCCTTTTTTTAGGTTAGAGAGCGATTGAACTATCGCAGCATTACGCCTACGATCTGTTACCAACTTAACAGAATTTTAAATTAACTTGCAGTTACTAAATTCGAAGACTGAAAATAATTGAAAAACACAGCCACAGTTAATTGTTAGTTAACTTTTTAATTAAAATTAACTAACTAACAAATTAACTATGTATTGAAAAACCGGCCCAGAGTTTATACCTTTTTATTTTTTATTATTTTTGTAACTAAAATTTAAAATGGTATAAAGTCTTGGATTTTAAAAATAAATTTTTAATTTTGTCGATAAAATTTAGTGAATTATGAATTGCACATTTTGGGGGTAGGGGGCTGGTAAGGCGGGCTGAAAACTAACTTTTTTTCGCAAATTTCAATTTAAATTCTGCTTGCGCACAAATTTTCTATTCAATGTCATTATAAACTACCTATAACTATTAGCTTGATATCATATATATGGGTCCCATAACTGATATATTGGTATTATAGTGAATTAATTAAGTTTTATTTTATATTTAACACTAAACAAATAATTCAAGTATAAAAATATTTTTGTTTAACATTTTGAAATAATCCAATGACATTGCCTTTAATAATAATATGCCACTGACTACCATGATACGATCTGAATCATGACCGACTTTTTTTATTAGGAATTTGTCAAAAATTTGGGGGTTTTGTTGTCAAATTCTAGGGACCCCAAATTTATAATTGGCTACATTAAGTAGAATACACTTTATCCTTTTTCTATGTACACTAGTTTAGTGGAGAATATAATTGTGGTTATGTTATAATTATAAAAATTCTTATAATTCTGTGGGTAAAAGGCATAAGGGGATAAGTCAAAAAAAGCAATTTTTCAATAGAGCCTTTAACGTGTTCGCATTAATTCAGGAAATATATTTATGTTTAGCGGGTATAGGTACGCTTTTGATAGCATATGACATGTGCTAACAAAAAGGTATACACGCTAACCATAAATATATTTCCTGAATTAATGCGAATACGTTTAAGGCTGTACTGAAAAATTGATCATTTTGACTTATCCCCTTATGCCTTTTGCCCACAGAATTATAACATAACCACAGGGCCGGATTAAGAGTTTTGAGGCCCTGGGGCCGACATTTGGTGGGGCCCTCAATATTTCTAAATATGTTGACACTTGAGAAATTAAAACTCATGGTTAACTTTTAAGCTAGAGGAACTTTACGTGATTTTTTATCTGAATCATTTATTATTTAATAAATTTTAATGAAATCGGCCAAAGCGTTTTTAAGCTATAAATAAAAAACGAAACACCCTGTATCTCGATAATAAAGCATTTTCGGACACGTGTTTATAGGAACTTTTTTTCATATTTTGATGAGAGGAATTTCCCCTGAGCTTTTGTCACCACAAGACTGAATCACCCTGTATATTTTAAATAATAGGAAGATAACCTTATATACAGTTTACCCAAGTCTGAGAAATTATAAATTCGTATGCAAAACTATAAAAACGTAGATAGTAGAATAGAATTGTAAATGAAAGTGTTTATATATATATATATATATATATATATATATATGTATACTTTATATTTTATATATTTTGAATAATACGAACATACCCTTATATACATTTTAGTTAAGTAAAATATAAATTGATCTATGTTTTGTTTGTATTTTTAATACTTACCGCAAACTGAAAAAAAGTGCATCAAAAGTCGTATTATTTGTCTGTTTTTCATACAAAATCAAACAATAAAACAATCTTTTGTCCAAAGAAAAGCATGAAACAGTATTTCGGAAACACCGGAAAATATTCCATAACACTCCAATGTACCAATAAAAATCTGGGACAAAAACTAACTTTAATATTAGATTATACGTAATTGACTGTTTGCCTGTATTTACAAAAACGTTACGACAAGCACTAAAGGAGCAACTGCTTAAAATTGTTATGAGTCACAACTTACGACTATAGACTATATAAAAAAGTCTTCGCGCGCCAAAACTTTGAGTGTGATAATTTACATTCTGATTTGCAAGCGGATAAGCGATAAAAATCCCCGAAAAATTAGAGTTAGATCTACGAAAAATTAATTGAAAATTACAGGATTCGCGCGGTATAACCGACCCAATTATTTATTTTTTTCGTCAAATTTTTTTCATATTGGTTTTATTAAAAAGCTAAATATTGCATTGGTGGGGGCCCCTAAATGGTGGGGGCCCTGGGGCCGTGGCCCCGCTGGCCCTATGCTAAATCCGGCCCTGCATAACCACAATTATATTCTCCACTAAACACATATTAATATGTTTATAAATTTTAAAATATCAAATAAAGCTGTTAAAAAATGCAATCACTTTCCCTTTGATCGAGTCGAGCCGGCTTGGCGCGAATTTTTTATTGCTTTATTGCGGCGTATTTTAAAAAATAACCAAACCTTTTAATAAAGTTTAATTCGTAACTTGGTATTTCTGAGGTATTTCTTTAAATAAAATTATAGTTACTATATAGTAAATTAATTTAACCAAACTGTCATGGTTTGCAAATAAAATAATTTTAACAATTAACAACAAATAAATGGACTTTGAATGTACGTCCATGGAGTTTACGCTTTCCCATGTCCTTAGGATGTTTCAGAAGAACGTCCATAGGATATCCATGCATGGACGGACACAAGACAAGAAACAATAAGATGAATGTTCAAAGTCTAATTTAGGACTCCTGCGGTCGATAACGGCTACCATACTAAATACATTTTACAAAAATATTAAACAAAACAATTTTTACAATTTACTACACTTAAAAAATAACAAATGTTTTATTTGTTGTTATTTGTTAAAATTGTTTTGTTTGAAAACCATGACAGTTTGGTTAAATTAATTTACTATATATATATATATATATATATATATGTCACTGACTACCATGATACGATTTGAATCATAACTGACATTTTTTTTATTAGGAATTTGTCAAAAATTTGGGGGTTTAGTTGGCAAATTCTAGGGACCCCCAAATTTATAATTGGCTACATTAAGTAAAACACACTTTATCCTTTTTCTATGTACACTAGTGGAGAATATAATTGTGGTTATGTTATAATTATAAGAATATGTTTATAAATTTTGAAACATTAAATAAAGCTGTTAAAAAATGCAATCACTTTAACTTTGATCGAGGCGCAAACTTTTTATTGCTGACCGGCGTTTATATAAACCAAACCTATTAATAAAGTTTAATTCGTAACTTGGTATTTCTAAGGTGTTTCTTTAAATAAAATTATAGTTACTATATAGTTTGTAATTTGATTAGAATAAACAAATGTATACATAAATCAGAATAAACAAGTAAACCAACATTTTTCTACAATTTTCGTTCCTATAAGCTCATTTTGACATCATATGGAAGTCCACTTCCAACGTACATTGTATGTACATTTATTACATTACATGGACATCCTATAGTGTGCCAAAGTTACGTTATATGTACGTACATGGAACGTTCATATAATATTCTTGGACATACTATGGATATCCATTTGTACAGAGATGGATGTCCTATGGACACCATATGGACGACTTTGTCCTCTATGGGCATATTTATAAGCTAAGGTTGACTGAACCTTATACGGACACAGTTTACGAAACCGTGGACCGTAACCGCTTTAGTGAACACGTAAAGAGAAACTAACAAATTAATTTATACAAACTAGATTTGGGTACCGGTCCGTTATCGCTATTTAAAGATTTATTTATATTCTTATAGATGTATAAACTTTCATAACTATCTAGCAGACTTGGTTCCCTAACTTCCTTAATAAGTTTAAGGTTTTCAAATCCTACTCTATGGCCATCATCAAGTATATGTTGGGCAACACACTATTTCTCTGTCCTACCAAATCTAGCATGGGCCAAATGCTCTTTGAAACATACTTGGATGGATCGTTTTGTTTATCCAACAGATTTCTTGTCACAATCTTGACAGTTTATTTCGTAGATCCACGACAATTCAATTTTAGGAATCTTATATTTTGGGTTGCCTAAAAGGGTCTGAAGTGTGTTTGTTACTGCTTGAACTAAAAGCAATTTTGAAGTCCAGTTTTCGAAAAATCCCTTCCAGACCTCAAGTGTACTGGGAACCCGAAATTAACGCTACCATTTACTGTAGTACCTATTTAAAAATATAATAAACTATTAAAACATTACATTAGCGAAATTAAAACATATATTGAAATTAAACACAAATATGGTGCTTTTGCAACAGTGATATTAGTAAAAATGTGTTTTACCGAACGTATGTCACTGATGCAAGCATATAATATTTTCTATTTTATTAAATTTCGTATAATATTTTTTGTTTAATTTAGAACTGGTTATTTATTTATTTTTTTGTTTGAAAACATTTTGAAAAAAAAATAGTATATAATAATAACAAAACATAAAACATTAATAAAAATTGCCGCCCACAAAAGGTTGCGCCCCGGGGCTATATCCCATTTAGGCCTGTGGTTAGGGTGGCTCTGACTGAAACCTGTCTCAGCCAATCCGTTACGGATCGCATTATTATCGATTTATTTGTAATCTTGGTTGCGTACCTATATTCAAATAAACATGGGTCTCTTCCTAAGACCCTTCCACTGTCTTAGGTCTCTTCCGATAGTCAAGATATAGGTACTGTGCTTTCATTGGCGGCTTTAAAATTTTTATATAATTTTACATTTCCCTTTGGGCCGCCAATTTTGGGACACCCTGTATTATGATAATGAATACAAAATAATAATTTTATTTTAGTTATAATTTATTTTAAAGTACCTTAATTTGATAAAACCTTATTATTGCTAATAATAATTTAAAAGCAAAAAGTATTGTTAAAAACTTTTTATCAATACTTTTTGCTTTTAATAAAAAGTAAAAGAGGAAGTTATTTAAATTTGAATGCATATATAGTTTATAAACTGTAGGTAATAATAAGTTAAGGAAAATATAAAAATAAAATAATTTAAATAATTCGCCGGTCGACATGGCAGTTTCAGTAAAAAAGAAGAAAAACGAGTGCTTAGCTTGGCCTGAAAATTTATGTTGAAATAAAAAGATCTACATAAATAAATATTAAAAAGTATTTTAAGGACTTACTCATTTTGAAAAAAGGAGCAAAAGGACTCTCGAACAAAGAGGATTGATAGCTTTTATAGCTCGAAGAAGTGCACATGTCGAAATTCACAGCTCTTTAAATCACTGAAACTACTGAAACTAATGCCGATACTTATGTATGTACGTTTGTGCCATAATCATCCATGAAGATTTCCTTTTATATACGAATATAAATCAATAAAAATATCGTTCGTTAAAATGAAAACAATAATTATTATTAAAGAAATGGCTTTAAAAAAGCATGCCCTTAATTGATACCATTTTTATTGCTATGTGTTATCGCCACACAAAAAAGTTATATTGCGTGTGTTAAAAAAATGCAGTATTAAACCCTTTCAATACATTTTAAAATATTATAAAGAGCAATAATTATTAAAAAATCGAATGATGAATAATAATTATTATACTTAACGGTTTTGTTTAAAATTTGTTATTTAACTAGAACAAAGTACCTTACTTATAAAACTTAAAATAACATAAAAAATTACTTTTTTTACAAGCGTGTGGAAATCGTGCGATTACTTTCCGCACGCTGGACAGTGCTGAAAGTAAATTCGTGCAGAAAGTATATAGGTATGTTTGTTATAAAAATCGGATTTAACACGAGTTTGTAGTTTGTAAATTTTATTTGTAAAATTTTAACATAATTTTTTGTATATAGAAATAGAAATATCACGAAATAAAAACTTTAAATATAAAAAGAACATAAACCTATTCAATTAAATCCAAATTCTTTATTTGCTTAATTACACAGTAAAAAAATATTTGTTAATTTTAACCAAATAATAACCAGATATTATGTTAATCCAGGTCCACATAACTTTTTGTTAAGTTTACAACCAACTGTAATCTGTTAACTAATTGAATAATTACTTTGTAATTATTACAGATATTTTGTAGATTTAATAACAAAATTCCATGTAAATTTCAACCATAAATCTTGTATTTTTTACAAACTCTTATGTAGACCCAGTATCAAAAGTATTTGTTGTAAATTGGGAAATTTAAAAAAGAGAATTTGTTATAAGAAATGTTGATTTATTAAACAATAAAACATAATTAACACATACCTACATAAATGAACACAAAAATAACAAAATGAAATAACACACCATTCTGAAATCATCAGATTATATATAAATTTGGTACCATATAACTATCAGTAGGTACTTTAACTTCACTATATCGCCTAATTTTAATTTAAAAACCAATAATGAAATTATAAACACTCCTGTCACCGTTAAATATTATAAACAACCGTTGAAGCTGACACAACTTGTTGATAAGTGTGTTGTGCTTGAAAATGTTTTGATTGGCTGCCTGAAATCACGTGTACTTTTTTATCGGAATAATTTGTTAAACATTAACAAAATAATCTGTAACCTTTGAAAAAATAATTACAAACCCTTGAAAAGAAAATATTTACAAACCCTAATATTAAAAATTTAAAATGGTATAAAATCTGTATAATTTAGATTTTTTAAATGAAATTTGAAATTTGTCGATAAACTATGCTAAATAATAAATTGAACCAATTAAATTTATATTTTATATAATGGGGGCGCCATGGGGACGGTACGGCCGAGAAAAAAGTTATCTTTTTTTGCAAACTTCAAGTTAAAATCTACTTTCGTAAAACTTGTTAATTTCATGTCATTATAAACTCATATAAATTTGGTGTGGGTCCCATATCTAATAATTGAGATGTCGGTATACCCAAAATCCACCAGCCGCCACTGATCTGGTGTCATAGCCATGTCCGATATTTACTGATATAAATTCGGATATATGAGTTTTGTATAGATTATAAGTACCTATAGGTACTGATATTGTAACCTAAACTCGAGGGCTATGGCGAACGGCAGCTTATCAGTGGTGAGATGGGTTGATGGGCAAATGTTCTTTTTCGATACTTACGTACTTGAAACTGAAGGCAAATATAAACATGGGCGCCAGAGCCTTATTTGGGCCAGTTTTTAAAGTCTTAGTATGTAAGACACAACCTTACTGAAGATTAAAGGTAATTATAATAAAAAAGATCAAGTTAAAAATTATAAGTATAATGAGTATTTGATTATAATTTTGGGTACCCTTATATGGCCACATATGGTTTATAAGTCATCAAGAATAAATTTGACATAGTTAAAAGGATAATATTTAAAAGTTTAGGTATCCAGGAAATCTTGGACCCACTATGGAGAGTTAGGTGTCAACAATGATACAAATACAAATTTAATTTACAATAATATTAAAGTTGAAGACTATAGTTGTATACGTTAAAATTTCAATAAACCAAATTTACACTAGAGATTAACAGATCGTAGTGAACGCATTAAATATTTATATAACCAAACTTTAGTACGACCTTATTATTAGTACATAAAAGATAATTATCGGTTTTGTATATTGTTTTATAAAGTAATAACAATCAAATAAAGAAAAAATTAATTAAATAAAAAAATATTGAAAACAATAAAATGCAATTTTTTTTCTGGATTTAATATGTTGTAGTGCAATTTCTTAGTTCTTTCGCTTCTACCATAATAATACTTTAATTATTATTATTATTATTATTATTATTATTATTATTATTATTAATATTATTATTAATATTATTATTATTATTATATTAATTATTAAAAACATATTCTTTTTAACAAATAGAATGAATCAACATAAAAGATATAACAAATTTTATTTATAATTTTATGCCAAAATTTCCATTGCCATAGACCAACAAAAATCTGCCAACATCAAATCAAACGTCTTTCCTCTATAACGATTTTCCATTTCCATTATTGTTTGATGCTCTTCTGATTCGGTGGACAGCTGATTTTCGAACAGGTCAAGATGTGCAAATGGAGCAAATGTACTTTTAGTGACATGTTTACCCCTATTTTTAATTATTTGTTTTATTTTTTATTATTTCTTTTTAATTTATTGTTATGACAACAATTTCCTACCAGTTAATTGGTTTAAATTAATAAATAACGGTTTTTCGGGTTCCAAAATTAATAAAACTTAAAATCGATATTAAAAAAAAAATGAATCAATCTAAACATTCTGTAAACGCAAAAAGGCATTCTATGGATATGAGAAACGAAAACCACTTTCAGAACTCCATAATTTTTTTGTTTGTTTTGGTATAAATTAATAAATAACGGTTTTTCGGGTTCCTAAATTAATAAAACTTAAAATCGATATTAAGAAAAACCCAAATCAATCTAAACATTCTGTAAACGCAAAAAGGCATTCTTTGGATAGGAGAAACGAAAACCACTTTCAGAACCCCATCATTTTTTTTGTTGTTGCACTGTGTTATCAAAACAGTTCAAGATAAACAACCATTCCTTTAAAAAACTGACGGACATAAAAACCCTATAAAATAATTTGACGCCTAAGCATCTTAAATAGGGTGGAACTTAAAAACATAGGTAGAATTTTGTTTTATATATATTGAAGTGTAATAGTGAAAAGTATTTTCCTTTTTACTCTAAATCAAATATTATCAGAAAATTAAATCTACAACATGATTTTCCGGTGCCGCTGAGATACCAAAAATATAACATTTTTTTTACTTATTGGTTTTATAGTCTTTCTTTGTATTAAACACTGGCATTATATTACGGGACACTAATTTTGCCAAGATGAAACCATCTCTAGCTTCTGCTCCTGAAACAGCTGCAGCAGCTTCAGACTGGAGCCTTCAGTGACAATTTTCACACATCGTTCCACTGACTGAGAATGACAAGGGAAACGTGGGAAATCAATAACAGGTGTCTCTCCTGTTTTAACCATGTTGTTTATTTCCTCGTTTGTCAAATAAGACAACACAGGAGGTTCCGTTAGTTGAGAATCGGGGTCTTGATCTATCTCTTGCTAACTTAGCGGGTCCGTTAAAACAGTAACTTTTGCTCAGTTTGCTTGGTAGTTTGCCACGGTTAGGAAGAAAGTTTGAGTCATTGTAGCATCTCTGGTATACCTACACAGAATGAGATAAAAGGCCTTAGATGAAGAAATATTAGTATTATTTATTATTTTTCTTTTATTTTAATGTTTATTATTTCTTATGTGGATAGGTATAATGCGAAGCAACAACATAAATCAGTGCTGCCAACATACAGACTATAATTACAAATGACATTTCATAAACATACCTATTACTAATAAAATTAATCAACACAAGTTATGTATTAAAAGTACATATTTAAATATAAATATGTAATTAAAGATAAGGTAATACCATTAATTTAAGAACTATATTGTTTTTTTTACACATTTGTATTTATTTTTAGCTACACGTTGTGTTTGAAGAAAGATTCTTTAAGAAACCACCAAAACTTTTAAAAGAAAAAATCAAAATGCCTGATTACAAATACGGCAAATATCAATGTCAGAAAAACCTTTATGAACAATGTACCTATTATGAATTGAATGTTTTATTTACGATTTTTTTGCCTTATCGTGTTGCTTTATTTTTTAGAACCGAAGTAGTTTTCAATACTATGTTCTTATAATATAGAAGCAAAATCTTCTATATTTTAGCATTTCAGAACAAAATGTTGTTTTTTATAGTTGTCCTTTGGGAAAAAATTGCAATATTGCAAACATGTCCAGGTTAATTTTGTATATGTTGAGTTGGATTTAAAATATAGTGTTTAATCGATAGGTAGTATTTTAGTCTTTTATTCTAATTTAACAAAATATGTTTATATCTAAATTACACGTAATGCACTGATGATGAGTAATAATTGATTTCTATAGAATTTTTAAACTTCTATATTTTCAAGCTCATTCTTTAAAGAATAGATCTTTTTAAAGCATTTTGATTTCTGGCAATCTAAATATTAGTTGCACATTATTAATAAATTAATGCAAACTAAATAATAATTAAAATGTAATCAAACAAATTTACCAATAAAAGACTTGACAAAATATACGATTTTTATTTTTTTTTATAAAATATATAGAGTAGGCTGTGAACTTAATTGTCGTATATGATAACACTAGTGGTTAAATTACCCAAATCGTTCATTTTTGACTAGCATTAGTTAATTAACTACAAACCGGAGATAAACAATTCACGAAAATTTATAGGTTATAAAAACGCCGAAATAAAACGCGGTACCAACCTTTCACTCCGATTGTGGCGCTAAATTCAAACTCTTGTTAACTTAAAGGGTGCTCTAAAGCACCTGCTAAAATTTCGAGGTTAGAATCTGTTAAAATTGATTTATGAGTCATGGCTGCTTTGTTATTGTAAAGATGAACAGCCAAAAACACGTAGAGGGGGAAACAAGACTATATTAAATGAAACGTATGAGCTTGTCAGGGAATAAAACGCAAACTAAAACTTATTTCTTTTCTGGTGATATTTTTAGAGGGCCAGTTAGCAAGAAAGATAGATCAAGACCCCGATTAGCTCCAATCAATCAATTCTACGTAGTCAGCTGCTTTAAAGTTGATTGTAGGAACTTCGAACTGTCGAACAGTTTTGGTTTGTGTTTTGGACCTTGCCTTCATAATTCGTCCAAGTTCTCGAATATGTCTGCGAGGGTCGGTAAGCATGGCCAGGAGGATATTTTCATGGTGCCCAAAAAATGAGCAAGAGGGTTTCATTTTTATGATAAACCACATGGGAGCATAAACTTTAGCAACATAATTTGCAACAACTTTTAAATTATTGCAGGGATTTTCATAAGACACATAAAAACGCAATATTCTATTGGCAGTCGTCAACCAACGGGAATGTGCCATTTTTCCAGGGTTTCTCTTGGCAAGGTCTGCTGGAAATACGCCGCTTGACACTGCTTGAGATATTTCATATAAGTACTTTTGATCTGTACTAAGATCTTTAAAGTCAACTTCTGGTAATTGCGTTTTAATTCTTTCATATCGTACATCCTCCATCTCCTCACAGTGTTCAAGCTGCTTTCCTATTGGGCCAACAAATCCTCTAGGACCTGTAGTAGTTCCATCTAATTTTTGAAATAAGTGTCTTAATGGGAGCTCATTGGCAAGAAGTAAGCAAATTAGCCATTGTGAAGGTTTTCTTAGCCGGGATTCAAGTATTCTAATGTTTCGGAAACATTGTTTCCACCTTTGCGTCCTGTGTTAACTGCAGTTCCGTCGATTCCAATTGCCTTTAAATTTAGAGTAGCAATGTTATTGCTTCGTAGATACTCTAAAATTGCACTTGCAGTACAGTCAGCAGTCGAAGACTTTGGGGATATACGGCCAATATACTTTGTACCTGGTTCCTGTACTAATACGAGATGTTCCTGTTTGATTATAATCAAATCGAAAAATAATTATTTTTCGATAGTTTTTCTTCCCCTTCTTTTGGTGACTGATTGTTTGGTCTTTTCGTTTGTCGAAATACAATCCTTCCAAAATTAAACTTTGTCTTATTTCACCATCTTTCACCATTTCGTCTCATTTGTCTTTGCCTTCTGAGAGTCATCCTGTCAATAACATTTTCTTTGTTTTCATTAGAAATAAGGCCCACGTCTTCTAATGTAGCACTCGCTATGATGGCTGCCGCTCTGTCAGATACACCCGTTCTTTCACATGCCAACGCAAGTGAAGGTAGATGATACCTTTTTGTTCGAGTTTTTCTTGAACCATTTGTAGCTGATGTCGGCGGTTGGTTGTTATAATCGAAATCATACTCTGAACTTGAATCATGTTCCTGGAAATACACACTTTGGTAATTATTTTCATCGCATGATGTTTCTTCTGACATCTTTTCTTCTTCACAACTTTTTACAAGACTCTTTTGTTTTCTTAAAGTCTCCGTCTCTATTCTTTGGGCTATTCGCTCATTTTTTCTTGTTCTTTCCTTATCTATTCCACTCATTGCCATCCTTCTTTCATTTCTCTGATCCGTAAGAAATTCTCGTTCTTCTTTTGTAACTCGGATCGTTCTAATGCAATGGCATAAGACAAAATCCTTACATTTTCAGGCACTTATGTCGAAAATTCTTTTCGCAGACTCCCGAAATTTGTTTAATTTAATTTTAAAAGCAGTATTACCCTTTTTAGACTTGGTACACTTCTTCAAATTTCTACATTTATCGTGGTAGGTAGTCCTTAAGCATTTTCATAATACGGTTGTGGGAAACTACTGGAATAGAGGTTTGTTGCCAAATTGCTCTTAAAGTTTCCACAATTACTGGTGAAATTTCTGCAACAGTAGGATTACGATTCCAATTTGACGATTTCATAATGACTTTGGCTTACCAAATACAGGACATTTCACCGCACATCTTGTTTTTGGCACTTTGGCAGCCATTATTTATGGTTATAAGTTATAAGTTATAACTTAAAACCATATAGAACTTATAACCATATACACAATCACAATAGGTATAAAACTGCTTAACTTGATCAATACGTGACAGATTTAAACTGTCAGTGACAGTCTGTCACATTTGTATTATTGTCATTTTATTGTCTGGGATGCATTATTATCCAAAAAGTTATGTATTGGGTGTCTTAAAAATTATTCTCCCCATTTACTATATTTTAAATTTCAGGAGCCTAGCGGCACCGGTAAATGTTAATAAAAAAATTTAAAAAAAATATTGTTGGCATTAAATTTAAAAAAGGAAAATAAATTTTGCTATTACGACAAAAATTTCAAAATTTGGGTTTTAAGTTTCACCCTAATCTTAAACCCTTTGTCTAAGAGGTTTTTATTCTTTAAAAAAACCATTTAACGCTGGAAACAGCTCAACAAACCTTTTTGAATGAAACATATCGTTGCCTAAAATGGAGGTTGCGTCGGTCAAAAAATACTAAATTTAATTACAAGTCAAAAACTCACCCCAAACTATATCGCATCACAAAAAGTTACATAAGCCAATATTGCCTAACTCAACACGAAGATTTATCACATGTTTTTTCTCTCCAAATTTAAGCAAACCCGCTTACTTCGTCTTGAGAAAGGCTTTTACCGAAATAGAAAATCTAATACCAAAAACTTGTTTGTCATTCAAACCATAGGAGCATGATACTACATAATAGTATCATGCATAGGAGGTCGATAATCAGGCACAAGAAAATCATTCAAACTGTTGAAACATTCTAGAAATTCTCTTGACGACACTACGTTGCCTATGTGAACAAAAACAAACAGATTTTTATACAAAGCCATGACACCATGATAATAAAAATTTACCTTAGAAAAACAAAAAAAAAACATAGATATTGCAAATAACTGTCAAAATTACGGTATCAATATATCGTCACCGTTCTGGCAAAAGTCATTAACTCCATTTTTGTCTAAAAGTAGTTTACTACCTTCGCGATCATAGAACAATTATATCTGTGGTCTAGAAAAACTTAATTAAGTGCAGTATTGTATTTTTAGCATGCTATCTTAATAAGTTTTTCTAGACCACAGATATAATTGTTCTATGATCGCGAAGGTAGTAAACTACTTTTAGACAAAAATGGAGTTAATAACTTTTGCCAGAACGGTATTATATAAATACTCACTAAAGTGGGTATATTTAATTCCTTAAAAAGGGTTCTAAAGGAGTGTTCTGGTTTTTTAGCTATAATTCGAATAGCTTTTCTTTTGAATAGTAAAAATCTCAGCTGAGTTTTCCGAATATAACAGACCATATGATATCTTGGATTGAAAGAGACCCATATAGGCAGTTCTGGATATATCAGAATTTTCAGAATCTGCAATTGTTCTCAAAAGAAAGAGTGTTGATGATAATTTATATGATAAATTTTATAAGTGATTTTTTCAGCTTAATCTACTATCTAAACAGGGCCGAGCCTAGGGTATCTGCCGCCCGGGTGCAGAATTAAATTTGCCGCCCCCATTAATGTAAAAAATTAGGTTGTTGGTAGGGAAGGAGTTCATAATTTATCATTGTCAATGAACATATAACAAATTGTATAGTAAAATAACAAAGTATTTATTAACAAATACATAAAAGAATAAAATAAAAATACATTCAGGAAAAAAAATAAAAATAATTAAACTAAACTAAAAAACTAAAATCTACTTTTCTCGCTTTTTTAATAGCAAATTCCCTAATCAAGTCGCCTACATCCAAGTTGTTAGAAATATCTTCTTCAATACTTATAATTGCTAAATTTGAAAGCCTGAATTGACTCATATTAGATCTTAAATAGGACTTAATTAGTTTTAATTTCGAAAATGACCGCTCTCCATAGTCCATGGGCAACAGTAACTGGCATCGTCAAAAATATTCTTAAAGCTACAAATAAATTCGGAAAGATGCATTTTAAATCATTAACTAGTTTTTAACTTAAACGCATTAAAAGACAAAAGAAACTACTATGTTTGCATCCTATTTGCCTCACGTTAATAGAAAAACTAAAAATTGCTGAAATACGCCCACACGGAACAATTACATCCAATGGATATCCAATGGATTTCTTTTATGGATATCCAGGATATACATAGGATATCCGGGATATCCAATGGATAACCATTGGATATATAAATGTCCGACCCTCCTGGACATAGTGTGGATATCCAATGGATACCCAGTGGATATAGTATTGTATGCAATATGGTTGTCATCTGTATTGGATATGGTGAATCAATGGATATTTACTTTTCAATAAATAACATTGGGTTTTAAAATAAAAGTCTTATTCTTTAATTTAAATATTTATTTTTATGAAAACATAAAATAGAACAGAAAACTACATATAACTAAAGAAGTGAAGTCTCTGGCTTGCCATCACTCCTCCAGCTGTCATTTGCCTTTTTATCAGCCTAATCATTTAGGGCCTATTTCACCTGTCTCCTTATGATCCCCAAAATTTGGCCAATCCATCAGCCCATTTGTTACCCTCGAGCCTATGTAGGTATAGCTTGCAAATAAAGGTACACTATATAAATGCATGCATGTACCTATTCACCTTTAATGTTTTACCTTCAATGCTAACCGAAAGTTTATAAATTGCACTTAAATATAGGTACATATTTAATTTAAAATTGTATTAGTTTTAGACCAATACAATTTAAAATGATAACTATGATTAGAAAATTAATAAAATATTCACTTACCACTATAGACCTCAAACAAATAACCACAAAAACAATAACTTGGCAATAAACTTTATGAAAAACATATAACAAATAGCAATGATGGCGAATGAACCTTTACAATCTGTGGAATGAAGCAAATAAACATGAAAACCCTTTGCATGTACCTAACAATCATGGCATCATATTTAACGGACGCTACCATAGAAAAAGGACGCTTCTTTATCTTCTGCGGCAGTGTTGTCAGACGTTTAAATAATTTCAGAAAGCTCATCAAAATGGCGGTTATATTATTAAATCTTTAATACTTAATTAATTAGTATACCTAGTATACCTATTTAACATAAATGTGGTGAGTAATTATTTTAAATTTATTTAATTTATTTATTAAAACTTAATAAAGTACGGAAATATATTTCGTTTAGTTATTTTGCTTATAACCGGCAACACTGAAGATTCTCAAATTTAGCGCGTGCGTAGTACTATGAAATACAATAATAAACAAAAGGGACTTTTTTAAGTAATTTTTTATTGTATTGCAGACTGTCATAGTCATATTATTAACAGAAATAATATTATTAATATATAAATATTATTATCTGGGTAAAGTGAACATTTCAAAATTAAAAATTTCGTAGCTCTTGGCAAAAAATCAATTTACCGTAAAGTTGTTTTTTTTACATATGCTAGTTTAAACCATCACAAAATCCCACATGTATACATACAAGTATATATACAAGATATCCATATCAGTTATCCATCGGATATCCAGTGGATATCCAGTGGATATACATTAGATGTACAGTGGATATACTTTGGACATACATTAGTTATCCATTGGATATATATTAGAGATACTTTGTTGAAATTGGGTTAATAACGATTTAAATCATATTTATTTTTCATTACATAAATTTATCCTATAAGGGGCTATTTTAAAAAAGAAAAAAATATTTTTAATGTTTTTGTTTTTTTTTGAACATCCTGTATGGATATCCATTGGATATCCAGTGGATATCCAGTGGATATACATTAGATGTACAGTGGATATACTTTGGACATGCATTAGTTATCCATTGGATATATATTAGAGATACTTTGTTGAAATTGGGTTATTAACGATTTAAATCATATTTATTAATCATAACATAAATTTATCCTATAAGGGGCTATTTTAAAAAAGAAAAAAATATTTTTAATGTTTTTGTTTTTTTTTGAACATCCAGTATGGATATCCATTGGATATCCAGTGGATATCCAGTGGATATACATTAGATGTACAGTGGATATACTTTGGACATACATTAGTTATCCATTGGATATATATTAGAGATACTTTGTTGAAATTGGGTTAATAACGATTTAAATCATATTTATTAATCATAACATAAATTTATCCTATAAGGGGCTATTTTAAAAAAGAAAACAATATTTTTAATGTTTTTGTTTTTTTTTTAACATCCAGTATGGATATCCATTGGATATCCAGTGGATATCCAGTGGATATACATTAGATGTACAGTGGATATACTTTGGACATACATTAGTTATCCATTGGATATATATTAGAGATACTTTGTTGAAATTGGGTTAATAACGATTTAAATCATATTTATTAATCATTACATAAATTTATCCTATAAGGGGCTATTTTAAAAAAGAAAAAAATATTTTTAATGTTTTTGTTTTTTTTTGAACATCTAGTATGGATATCCATTGGATATCCAATGGATATCGTAAAAGGCATGGATGTTATATGGACATTGGGATAGCCATTGGATATCCATTGGATAGCGTGTTCTGTGTGGGCGCAGCCGTCAAATCGGAAGAAATTATGCTTTAACTTAACAGTTCAGCTTGTAAACAATATCACGTGGTACACAGCGCGCGATTTGATTGGTTTCCCGTAAGCCCGCTTTCGTAAAACATGAAACTTGACGAACTCGAAGCGGACGGACGGAAAGCGAAGCGGGCGGGCGGCAATCTATAAACCGGGCTTTAAGAAAATTGTCATCATCATTTTTTGTGACTATCGCGCGTTCGGTTATGTCTTTTTTATCATTGCCGCCTGACAGCACAATTTTGGCATTGTTTTTATGTGTAGAATAAAAAGATAATTCCTTGAAACGCCGACATCAATAAAACGCAAGTGATTTTTAGAAAGTTTTTTGCATATTGCAAGGTGGCTTTTTTATTCTTGATAATATGATACCATTTTTTTGATGACATTTTGCCGCCCTGTGTTAGTGCCGCCCGGGTGCCATGCACCCCTTGCACCCCCGGCACGGCTCGGCCCTGTATCTAAATATACACCAACAAATCGAATTGTTTTGTTTAATTCCTTTGTGTAAAATTCATTAATTCAGTCTTTTTTAGGTTTAGCAGAAGGTTATTGTCAGCAAACCAGCTATATGTAGATATAGTTTCAAATTAAGACCTGCTTAATTAACATTAACAAATACAGAGTATAAAAAGTATACATTTTATTTAAGATCTACATTAAAAATTCATTTACACTAATCACACTTAGTTACTATATATTCTTTTAATGCTGGTTTAAATTTTGTAATATTAAGATTTTTAATATAAGGCATGTTTTATAAAAGTAAGGCGTGGATAGAAATACCACTATAGACAGTGTTAATTTTAGTTTGTTTTATTAATGATAATTTTTTATTTCGTGTGATTACGATTAGTTTGTTTAAATAACATATAGTTTTTTTATAAAATACCCACTGTTTAAGATTATTATTATTATTATTATATTAAGATACTTCGAATATATTTTTTTTTAATTAAGAAGATCCGATATATATAAATATATATGAGATGAATTTCCCAAAAAAAACAATACCATACCTTAGATTCGAATATACATATCCAATGTAGACACTTAGCAATTGCTTAAGACATTTTTTGGTACAAAAAATTTTAAATTTAGAAGAAAATAATACAATTTATTTATTTTGGTTAAGACATATTCTGTTTGGTTTCTCCAAGTAAATTTGTTGTCTAAGATTACACCCAAAAATTTTACTGATGAACCCAATTCAATCTTTAAACTATTTTCAAGATAAATTGGAAGCATATTTAAAAATCCGTACTCTCCAAACTTAATGTACTGAGTTTTGTTTAAATTAAGTTTAATTCCATTTTTAATAAATATTTTATTAAACCAATCAAACATGTTTTCTTGAGATGAAGTTAAAGTCGAAGTCAGCATTTCAAGAGTTTTACCTTGGTAAACTGCTGCTGTGTCATCGGCAAACATTAATGTTTTTTCATTACTTACATCACTTGTTATCAGATCATTTACACACAATAGGAAGAGTTGGACCTTTACTTTGATTGATCCTTTGGGGACACCATTATTTAAATCTACAGGATTTGACAGTAACTCCAACCCATTTGAGTTTAATTTAACAACCTGCTTTTTTTGACATATACATTATTTAATTTTAGAGATACTTCTCTTATACCATATTTTTTTAGCTTAACAAAGAGTAATTCTTTATCTATACAATCGAAAGCCTTAGATAGGTCAAAAAAGGCAGCTATTGCTAAAGTTTTAGGTACTGTTATAAATTAAGAATGTGGTTTATTAATTTAAATATTGCTAATTCTGTATTACTATCTATTATAAAGTCATATTGAAAATAAGATATTAATTTATATTTTTTTAAGTAGTTTATTAGTCTAGAAGATATTGTTTTTGAAAATATTGGCAACGAAGATATTGGCCGATAATTATTAATATTATTATTTTTTCGCTGTTTATGGAAAACTATAAAAACTGCCATCTTTAACGTATCCGAAAATTCCCCGCTTAAATAACAAATTTATTATATGGTTAAGAGGAGTAGCTATAGCATTAGCATTATGCTTGTTGGAATTTTGTCCCATTCTGTAGATTTCTTGTTTTTAAGACTTAAGATAATTGAGTATACTTCATTTGGATCTGTATGATAAAAAACATATTTCATTCAAGTTGAATGATATTACACTGAAAAAAATAAGCTGTTGAAACCAGAAAAAAAATATTAATTCAACTCTTTATGCACTTTAAATACAAGCAATGGTTTTTGCACGTTTACTTAACCATCTAAAAATGTCAAATTGTATTGTTTAATTGAACAACAAATAACAGTCAAATGAACAAAATAAGAATATTTGTTCTAATCTGCTAATTTAGTTAATTTAACATTCTTAGGGTGTTAAGGTAAATTTCTTGAAATGTCCAGGTAACCTTTTTAGCATATTCACTTAACACCAATAAAATGTTAAATTAACATTCTGAAAATGTAAAATTCTTTAAAGGTTGGTATCCAAAACAAAATTATGGAAATAAAATATTATTATATAAATATTATTATATAAATAGAAAGAATTGAACCTTCACCTCGCCCAGAGTTTTTGTTTTGAGCGTGTTCCACCCATGATACATCTTTGTATCATGTGTTCCACCTACTTCAAATACCGACAGACTGTTTCGCCCTGTATTGAGGGTCTTAACAGTGTCGAGCAATATGGTGTAGTGAAAGTTCTACTGTGGAACACACCTTAAACAAACAGATATCTCATCTTATATACACCTAATCGTAAGCTAACTAAGGCGAGATGTAAGAAAACGTCATTGTCTAATGACGTGGCGTGAGTGTTCGAAGCGCCATTCTCGGCAATTTTATGAATGCAAATTTTACATTTTAAATTTTAAAGTAACATTTTAAATTTGTTAAATGAACAAATTTAAAGTTTTGGATTAAAGAGCAACTAAACGTTAATTTAATAGTTTTTTTAGGTAATCCTAAAAATTTCAGTAGTTGATTCAACAAATTCCAGCTATTAAATCAAAGTACGATAAACATTTTAATTCAAAATATTAGTTTATGTTAAATTAATATTTAAACTGTCAAATGAACAAATAAACTTTGACAAACTCTGACTTTTGCTTTAACACCAAAATATAGATTAATCCAATAGGTTTTTTGTTGAAACAACATTTTTAAAAATGACATTTAGGCAAATGTTAACTCAACTACATTATTTTTTTCGGTGTAGCCCGTTTTATTGAAATTTGTGAAAAAATAGTCACAAAATTCTATAATGCCCAAGACCCAACAGATTTTCAAAATGAATAATTAATGTCTAGTATTTTAGCAAAAGTAACAGGCGATGCCGCCATCAAAATTTCATCTTGATTAATTATAATTACCAATTGGGCAGAACTAAAAACTGCTCTACATAGTACATATAGCGATAAAAGAGATGTTTTTAGTTTAGGTATCGAAATGACCGAACTGAAACAAGGATTTAGAGAATCAGTTTTCGATTTTTATAATAATATTCTTACTTTACTTAATTTACAAATTGATTACTTAACTATCCATCTTGAAAATGCAAACGAAGCTGCAGTTTTAACAACATATTTAAGAAAATACGCTCTGCGTGTTATTTTAAGAGGTCTTCGCAACCTATAGGTTCACTTATGCGTACCAAAAACCCTGCAGATTTAAATACCACACTTAATATGCCAACTAACGATTTTCAGTTAGAAGTAAATAATCAAAATAGTAAAAATCATATTTCGCAACCTAAATCGAAATTTAACAACTATAAAGGAAATTTGCAAATGCACAAACAGCACCAAATTTTTCCAAAACAATTACCCTTAACGAATTATCCCCATAATTATCAACCAAAACCAAGAAATATGAACACCCAATCAAATAATACTAGTAATAATTTTAGTAATAGAAATAACTTTAATAATAACACCAATTATCAAAACCAACCGGGTCCAAGTTATAGAAATGACGTTTTTAATCCAAATCCCAACGTAAGAGTGCCCAAACCAACCCCTATGAGTATCTCTACACGTAATACTAATATGTCACAGGGTAGGCAAAATTTTACAACTAATAATTTTAATAATCAAAACAGATCTTCGCCAAATGTTCAAATAGAGGAACTGTTTAATTTGCATAGCGATCCACACGTTGATTTCCCAAGCGAAAGCGAAAAAATTGACGACGGCGCGGATTTTTTAGGAAATTGAGCCTCGGAAGAATACAAATAATGAGTTTGATATAATCTTTCCAAAGTTAAATTTAAAAATTTTGATAGACAATGGAAGCACAAAATCATTTGTTAAACCAGATATTGCAAATAGGTTATTTTCAAAAAACATAAAATACAACCCTTTCCTTATATCGAGCGCACACGGTACCTCCTTGGAAAAGTACAGTACAGAGATTTCTTGTGGAGCATTATTTAAAAATAATATAAATTTAAAATTTCATTTATTTAATTTCCATAAAGACTTTGATTGTTTATTAGGGTTAGACAAGAAAATTAACGCGGTGATTGATCTACAAAACGACGTATTAATCACTCCGAACTGTAAAATTAAAATTCTTTATTTAAAACTGTCTAGTGGGCCTGTCAGCATAGTAGTCCCAGCTAGAACCGAACAAATAATAAGAATTAATGTTAAAAATGTTAAAGACGGAGACGTCATTATACCCTACATGAAATCTGGCGATTTGGAAATCCCAGAAAGTGTAGCTACCGTAAAAATTTTTACTACTTATTGTAGTGTTGTTAACCCTACAAATAAAGGCATTCCCGCTAAAATTAGTCCAATTCATGTTAAATTAATAACATAAACGTTTATTGTGGTGATACAACAATTGATCTATCGAAAATAAAAATTAACCACATGAACGATGAAGAAAAAAGTTTTTCATACTGAAAATAAACCCTTAAGTTTTTCAAGTTAAATTAAACACAAAATAATTACTAAAGACGAAATTCCTGTTCCTGCAAAATCTTATCGGTTTCCACAAATCCATAAACAGGAGGTGGAAAAACAAATTAAGAAAATGTTAGAACAAAAAATTATAAGGCCTTCATATAGTCTGTGGAGTTCACCTATTTGGGTTGTGCCAAAGAAAGCAGACTCTTCTGGCCAACGCAAATGGCGCATAGTTATCGACTATCGAAAGTTGAATGAAAAAACTATCGATTGCTTGACAAATTAGGGCGATGTATGTATTTCAGTACCCTCGACCTTGCCAGTGGCTACCACCAAATTGAAATGGCACAAACAGATATTCAGAAAACCGCTTTCAGCACAGAAAACGGTCACTACGAATTTCTTCGTATGCCATTCGGGCTCAAAAACGCCCCAGCCACATTCCAGAGAATTATGGATAACCTTCTTCGCGGTATTTTAAATAAAAATTGTTGTGTATATCTTGATGATATAATATGTTTTAGCACAGGGTTACACGAACACATACTTAGCCTCAAAGAAATTTTTAATAGATTACGTTCTGCGAACTTAAAATTACAAATCGATAAGTGTGAATTTTTCAAAAGGGAAGTCGCATTTCTAGGTCATGTTGTAATACCACACGGCGTTAAACCTAATCCTGAAAAAATTAGAGCTATTTAAAACTACCCCATACCAAAAACAACCAAACAAATTAAAGCTTTTCTGCATGGGTTTATTAGGATATTAAGGAAGTTTATTAAGGATTTTGCTAAATTAACTAAACCCATGACAAATTGTTAAAAGAAAAATAATAAAATAGATGTTAACAATATCAAGTACAAAAATTGCTTTAACCACTGCAAAAACCTTTTAATTAACGAACCAATCCTTCAATACCCTGACTTTACGCAACCTTTTATATTGACGACGGATGCCTCTAACTATGCACTGGGTGCTGTACTTTCCAAAGGTAAAATTGGCTACGATTTACCAATTGCTTACGCAAGTCGAACACTTAACGACTCAGAAATAAACTATAGTACGACTCATAAGGAATTTTTAGCGATTATCTGGGCAGTCAAATACTTTAGACCTTATCTTTACGGAAAAAAGTTCAAAATTGTCTCAGACCATAAACCGTTACAAGGGTTAATATCAATGAAGGAACCAAACTCTAAAAAAGATCAATTAGGGACAAACCCACATACTTTTCAATTATAAGTGCCCTAATTACCCTAAAAAGAGTCTGTTTAAATTTTAAAAATTACTCAGTGGCGATGCCAAAAATTGGCTCAGGATTAGATAAATTAAATTGGAATATAATATTTAACTTAATAAAACTTATTTTTCAAAACACAAATATTAAAATATTTATATATATATCATATATGATATTGAATCCTGTCCTAATTTAAATATTACTGACCATAAAGAAATAAAAAACGCAATTTCCTCTTTCATAGATGTTGTTATTTTGGATGAGGTTGCAATGAGTTATTTATTAAAAGTAAAGAAAAGTTTATAATAAAATGTATAAAAGCGACTTGACTCTATGCCCGGTACAGGCCAACTGTTTTACAAAAAGGTCCTTATTAAGTAAGAATACTGTCTTACTCTAAAGTGGCACTTGTGTGCATAAAACCATCTGTGAAAGGTTTTATGACACTTGTTTCACTACTATCTTATCTAACTGAGGGTTGAGTTTTCTATAAGTATTATTGACATGTAAAGAACTGCAATTAATCTTAACACTCTCTCTAAAACTTGACCCTCAATAAACCATGTTAAATTATGACACATACAAGCAAACACAAAAATCTTAAAAGTACTTAAATAAAGAAACAAACAAAGTAATAGCAATTAGCATAATCCTAACTTATTTCTAAGAATTTCAAACCTTGGTTTGGCCAACGGTTTTGTAAAAATATCAGCTACCTGATATTCAGATGATACGTAACTAACGCTAATCTCATTCTTTAAGTACATATCTCTAATAAAATTATATCTAACATCAATGTGCTTAGTGCGTTGATGAAACTCAGGATTTTTTATAAGCTTAATAGCACTCATATTATCTATTAGTAAAACACTAGTTTCAAACACTTCTCTCTTTATTTCCGAGAGTAAACGATTTAGCCACACTAATTCTTTAACCGCACTAGCCGCACTTATAAATTCAGCCTCCGTTGTCGATTGGGCAACACATTGTTGTCTTTAACATTGCCAGGTGATCGCTGCTCCTCCGAATTTGCACACCATTCCCGACGTTGATTTCCTGCTTCCAGGATCTCCTGCGTAGTCTGCATCACAATAAGCCTCAAACGTATTGTCCTTGTTATAAAGTAGACCCATATGTTGCGTACCTTTTATATACCGCAAAATTCTCTTAACCAACTGACAATGCGCTACTGTTGGTTTATCCAAAACCCTTGAAGCCACATTAATAGCAAAGGCTAAATCAGGTCGAGTCACCATTTGTAGGTACATAATATTACCCACTGCCTCGCGATAAGGAAAATCGCCGATGTTCGATTTAGACTCATCGAAATTCCAACCGGTTGCTATTGGGGTACTAACTGGACTTGCTTCCAGCATATTAAACCGCTCTAAAACCTTCTGTGAGTACCTTTGTTGACTGGCAAATATTCCATTTTTAATTTGAGTAATTTCTATTCCCAAAAAATTGCTCACATTCGCCGTTGTTGTAGCTTCAAACTTTGTTTTTAACTGATTTAACAGCCCCACAGCTTCATCACTATTTGACGCAGCTATCAGTCCATCATCAACATACAGCACCACTAAAAGTCTTTCATTTTTCGACTCTTTAAAATACAAACACGGATCCGAAGCACTTTCTTTTAAATTACAGTCCTTTAAAAATTCAGTAAAATGTTTGTTCCAACACCTCGGTGCTTGTTTTAACCCGTATAAACTTTTTATTAATTTACACACCTTTTGTGTCCCGTCTGTATAGCCTTCTGGTTGATGCATGTATACCTCTTCACTTAATGTCCCGTATAAAAATGCAGTCTTTATATCAAATTGGAATAAATGCATTCCTTCGCATGCCGCGAAACTTAACACTGACCTAACCGTATCAAACCGCACGACTGGACTAAATGTCTCTGTAAAGTCAATTCCTTCAATTTGAGAACACCCTTTAATCACTAATCTCGCTTTGTGTCGATTTATTGTTCCATCAGGTCTGTATTTTACGCGATAAACCCATTTATTTTTGATAATTTTCTTATTTTTGGGTCTATTTACCAAAACCCACGTTTTATTTTTCTTCAGAGACTCCATTTACTCTTCCATTGCTTTTACCCATTTTAAACAATTTTCCGATTTTATTGCTTCCGGATACGATTTCGGCTCATCTTTATTAGCCACCATAGCTATCGGACAGCCGTAAAAATCTGGCGGTTTCAATGACCCTCTGTCCCTTAAAACCATCTGTTCTGTTTCACCTTGCACTATTTCGCTTTCATTTTCTCTCTCTTCATTGTCAACCGATTCAACCTCTCTTGTCTGTTTGTTGTCAACATTATTTAAATCGTTGTTTGATGTTTGATGAATTGAGGTACTTGTAGCAACACATTCCTCCTTTTTAAATATAACGTCCCGACTAATAATTACATCTCTGATTTCTGGTACCCATATCCTATATCCACTATTACCTTCGTGATATCCAACAAAATAACCCTTTATGGATTTTTTATCCAATTTTCGTCTCTTTTCTTTGGGTATGTGTACAAAGCATTCAGTACCAAAGACTTTGTAGTCACTCATATAAGCTTGTTTTCCATACCAAAGCTCGTATGGCGTTTTCCCATTCACTTTTGAAGGCCCCGTTTTATTTATTACATAAACGGCGGTGTTTACAGCCTCCGCCCATAAAAATTTTGGTAAGTTTGGTTTTGAATACAGCATCGACCTAGCGGCTTCAACAATTGTCCTATTGTCTCTCTCTACTACACCATTTTGCTCCGGTGTATAGGGTACCGTCATCGCATGCTTTATTCCTCTCTTCCCCAGGATTTCAGTCACAATTTTATTATTGTACTCTTTACCGTTATCAGAGTTAATTGTTTTAATTTCACTCCCAAAACGCGTTTTTACTTCCGCACAAAAATGTTCTAATTTTGTAGCTACTTCCGATTTTTCGCGAATAAAGTAAACACTTCGAAATGAGCTATAATCATCTTTAAACAAAACATAATATTTCTTTTTACCTAGTGATTCTACACTCATTGGCCCACAAACGTCAGAATACACCAACTCCCGTGAGTCCGATGCTTTATTCTTCCTATCTTTAAAACTTTGACGATGCTGTTTACCGTACACACATCCGTCACACAAATCATTGTCTATCACCGCATTTATATGTTGTCCTTTTAAATACGACAGCACATATTTATAATTTTGATGTGCAAGTCTCTCATGCCACAGCTGCAAGGAATTTATTTGTCCTGCAATGTGCGCTTTTAACTTTGGCTTGATTACCTGTAGCACAATTTTATATAAATTGTCCACTTCTACGCCGATTGCGACAATTTTTTTATTTCTTAAAAACTGGCACTTTTTACCATTGTCTTTTACAATGAAATCAACCCCCTTTTTAGCAGCCATTTTCACAGAAAAAAGGTTTTGAGACATTTTTGGTGTAAATAACACATCATGCAAGAAACCTGGCAGCCATTTGCCTTCTGCATACGTTTCTATTTGAATTTTGCCTCGACCTAACGCAGGCACTTTTTCGCCGTTTCCAACAGAAATCATTAGAGGCTCATTAAAATTCTCGTACTCACAAAAATAGTCCCGTTGATTTGCCATGTGTTCAGACGCACCTGAATCTATGATCCATTTATCCGCACTATTTGGTGCACTTTGTCCCATAAATGCTTGTGAATTTCGCGAACTCGATCCGACGTTCCGTTTTTCTGGGCACGTTTTTGATAAATGTTCCTTAGAACCGCACACAAAACATCCTGGACACTCACTTTTCTTATGATTCTGTTTTCCACACAGAAAACACCCAAACTTCTTCGGTTTTTGGTGTTTGAACTGCTTACTAGAACCACTACCTTTTTGATGTGTTTTTCTCGAGAAAAACTCAGCTGAAGTTTCAGTGTCCTTTTCTTCATTGCCATTTATTCTCAATTCTTCAGTCAATAAACGAGATGTCAGATTTTCTAGGGTTCTTTTGTTAATTTCTGTTGAATCCCATGCACTATGGAAATGATTGTACTTTGGTGGCAATGTCGACAATATTCTTGTAATTAACATTGAAACCGGAATCATTCCATCAAGAGCTTTCATTCGATGCGCTAATCGTTCTAGCTTGGAAATATGTTGCGCAATGCTACCTTCAGGTTCCCACTGGAATTCGAAGAACTGCTTCTGCACCAAAGAGAGGCTTTCTTCCGATTTCATTTCGTACACATTGTGCAACTTCTTCCACATATCCTCAGCAGTTTCGCAATTTAGCAACAACTGTAACGGTTTTGACTCTACAGACGTCACTATCATAGATTTTGCGGCTCTGTTTGCTTTGTTCCATGACTTTAACTTTGTTTCATAATCTTCTGCCTGATTATCGGTTGGCTTCACTATAACTCCATCACAGACCTCCAAAGCTCCCATACTATCAATTAACATTTTCATTACAAATTGCCATTGTTGCCAATTTTCGGAACCTCTAAGTTTTTCAACCTTAGACGATCTATCCATGTCAAAATCCATTTTTAAATTTCAACACCACTGTTAACTAACTTTCACTAAAGTCCAATTAACGCGACAAATTGCAACACGCACTTACTTATTCTTTATAGCAAACCCGCAGCAACCCCTTAGCACACTGGGCCCATAACCTGTTGTTATTTTGGATGAGGTTGCAATGAGTTATTTATTAAAAGTAAAGAAAAGTTTATTTATAATAAAATGTATAAAAGCGACTTGACTCTATGCCCGGTACGGCCTGTTTTACAAAAAGGTCCTTATTAAGTAAGAATACTGTCTTACTCTAAAGTGGCACTTGTGTGCATAAAACCATCTGTGAAAGGTTTTATGACACTTGTTTCACTACTATCTTATCTAACTGAGGGTTGAGTTTTCTATAAGTATTATTGACATGTAAAGAACTGCAATTAATCTTAACAATAGATGATTTTTGTGAAGAGTTAAATACCGTCAACGAACCTTTAATGCACTACATGCAAAAATTCAACGACAGCTTTTCCGCGGTTAAAGATACGGACAACACATCTGTAATTGTAGAAAACGACGACATTGATGACAAAGAACGCAGTCAAGACATTGAACCGACAAAACAAACGGAAGACAGTGACCTAAACACAATACACTCTAATTCCGAAAACCCTATTGTAAGTATACCCATAGTATCATGTCCAGTAAATTACGAAAAAAAACCAAATAATAATTTCTCTTGTCGAGTATGCACCTGCGGAGCCATCCAGAATAATTTTATATAGAACAAAACAAAGACTGTTAGTACAACTTTCAAAAAATAATTTTGAACAAGACGTGATTAAGTTAATAAAAGACTATATCGCGCCAAAAATTAAGTATTATGTCTACTTCGAAGACCCAATTTACGAAAAATTTTGCTGTGTATTGCAAACATTTTTTAAAAATTCACAAATTAATTTAATAAGATGTACAAAATATCTTACAGACGTTATAGGTGAAGACGAAATCAGGCAAACAATTATTAATTATCACGAGGGAAAAACAAACCACTGCGGCATAGAGGAAACAGAAAAACGAATTAAAGAACACTACTATTTTCCAAACCGAAGAAATACAATCCAAAATTATATAAATAATTGCGAAATCTGTCAACTTACCAAGTATGATATAAACCCATTGAACCTGAAATTTAATATAACACCTACGGCTACAAGGCCATTTCAAATACTACACATGGATAGTATTTCCCTTGAAAAATGTAAATTTCTAACAATAATAGACACTTTTTCTAAATATAGCCAAGCATATAAATTTAACTCAGCTTCCAGTATAGAAGTTATAAATAATCTGATTAAATATTTTACACACCACGCAATTCCGGAACAAATTATCTCGGACAATGGTAGTGAGTTTAACAACGGCATGTTAAAAGAGCTTTTGCAACTTCATAAAATCAAAATTCATTTTATAAGTTCTCAACATCCCGAATCAAATTCCCCAATTGAGCGTTTCCACTCTACATTAATAGAACATATCAGATTACTAAACAACCAAGACACCTTTAAAAAAGAACCCATTAAAATAAAAGTTAACTACGCTGTTTTAGCATATAATAATACTATACACACGTCAACTAAATTAAAACCATCAGAAATAATAACGGTACACTTAGGCACAAACTCACCATTTAACCTAGAACTAGAAAAACAACTTTTAAATAATTATATTTTTTTTCAAGCGGCCATGATATAAAACCTTACATGCATGTATAGAGATAGTTGAAGTGCGTCTTTTTCATTAGCGGCAGACAAAAAACTCAAAAAAGCCTAGGGATAGAAGTAAATCCATAGGTGACTCAATAAACGTCAAATAATAAAATTAATTTAGCATTTCATACTAAGCAATCACGATGTATTAATTATATTAATTATAATCGCACGGAATATTTAGTGATTATTTATTAAATTTTAATTGAACGAAATAAAGAAAAACTAGTTTATTAGTATAATATTATGATGATAGACGAGTCGCCAATGTCGAAACTTCAAACAAATGTCAGTACGTCAAAATTAATTCAAGCGCAGCATTTTGACAGAGCAGTGTTTAGTTTTAGTTAAGGCTTTGTTATCTATGGTTTAGGATATTTATCGGCATTGTAAGTAAGGGTTATAAGTTTTTTTAGTTTTTATCAATAATTTCTAATGCTTTTAGCCAAAATTTTATACCACATGAGTTATGAGTAAATAAAATAATTATATTGCTTATCCTATTTATATTACGCCCTTGAAAAAAAAATTGTATATGTTATTTGGAGTAGAAGCTCTTTTTGTGCTTCGTACAGTTGCCTGCCTCAGCTACGCTTCGGCCGTCAATCTCTGTACTTACCACAAAAAGAGTCACTTCTACTCCTTATGACATAATCTACTATTTTTTTCAAGCGGCCATGATATACAACCTTATATGCATGTATAGAGATAGTTGAAGTGCGTCTTTTTCATTAGCGGCAGACAAAAAACTCAAAAAAGCCTAGGGATAGAAGTAAATCCATAGGTGACTCAATAAACGTCAAATAATAAAATTAATTTAGCATTTCATACAAAGCAATCACGATGTATTAATTATATTAATTATAATCGCACGGAATATTTAGTGATTATTTATTAAATTTTAATTGAACGAAATAAAGAA
Organism: Brassicogethes aeneus; assembly: GCA_921294245.1. Lineage (NCBI taxonomy): Eukaryota > Metazoa > Arthropoda > Insecta > Coleoptera > Nitidulidae > Brassicogethes > Brassicogethes aeneus. The sequence continues at coordinate 55,976,406 of OV121133.1, read as the reverse complement.
AAACTGGTTTATTAGTATAATATTATGATGATAGACGAGGCGCCAATGTCGAAACTTCAAACAAATGTCAGTACGTCAAAATTAATTCAAGCGCAGCATTTTGACAGAGCAGTGTTTAGTTTTAGTTTTGGATATTTATCGGCATTGTAAGTAAGGTTTATTAGTTTTTTTAGTTTTTATCAATAATTTCTAATGCTTTTAGCCAAAATTTTATCCCACACGAGTTATGAGTAAATAAAATAATTCTATTGCTTATCCTATTTATATTATGCCCTTAAAAAAAAAAATTGTATATGTTATTTGGAGTAGAAGCTCTTTTTGTGCTTCGTACAGTTGCCTGCCTCAGCTACGCTTCGGCCGTCAATCTATGTACTCACCACAAAAAGAGTCACTTCTACTCCTTATAACATAATCTACTATTTTTTTCAAGCGGCCATGATATACAACCTTATATGCATGTATAGAGATAGTTGAAGTGCGTTTTTTTCATTAGCGGCAGACAAAAAACTCAAAAAAGCCTAGGGATAGAAGTAAATCCATAGGTGACTCAATAAACGTCAAATAATAAAATTAATTTAGCATTTCATACAAAGCAATCACGATGTATTAATTATATTAATTATAATCGTACGGAATATTTATTGATTATTTATTAAATTTTAATTGAACGAAATAAAGAAAAACTAGTTTATTAGTATAATATTATGATGATAGACGAGTCGCCAATGTCGAAACTTCAAACAAATGTCAGTAGGTACGTCAAAATTAATTCAAGCGCAGCATTTTGACAGAGCAGTGTTTAGTTTTAGTTTCGGATATTTATCGGCATTGTAAGTATGGTTTATTAGTTTTTTTAGTTTTTATCAATAATTTCTAATGCTTTTAGCCAAAATTTTATCCCACACGAGTTATGAGTAAATAAAATAATTCTATTGCTTATCCTATTTATATTATGCCCTTGAAAAAAAAATTGTATATGTTATTTGGAGTAGAAGCTCTTTTTGTGCTTCGTACAGTTGCCTGCCTCAGCTACGCTTCGGCCGTCAATCTATGTACTCACCACAAAAAGAGTCACTTCTACTCCTTATAACATAATCTACTATTTTAATCATAAAGAAAAAACTCAGTTACTGTATAAAAGTATAAACGAAAAGGCAATTAAATCAAATATAAAAATTATAAATAAAGCAAATAAAAATAGGGAAGATATTCCAAAACTAATTCCTAAAAAGGTGTTTGTAAAAAATAAGCAGAAACAGTCAAAAACAAAAAATAAATATTCATCTGTCAAATATCAAACGTCCAAGAAACATAGATAAAAATAACCAGCAAAATCTATTATTTGCAGGTTGCTCACGTTCGTCCTAGCAGACATCTTCAACATAACAAAAAATTTGGGCATACTACCTATAAGGTTGGGAGCGGCGAAACTTCAACGTGCCGAATATACCTTTGTACACTATTATAATTTAGAACCCCTTTACGAACAATATAACAATTTAAATTTACAATATGATAGGTTAAGTTTAATTAGTCATAATAAATCCATGTATAATAGGGAATTAAAAAATTACGATAAAATAATAAAGTTTACACAAAATAAAATTAAACAAAAAATTAAACAAATAGATTTAAGTTTTGATAAAAGTAGTTATAGAAATAGAAGAGGGCTTATCAACTGTAATTAAGGGAATAACCGGTAACTTAGATAATAACGATGGACATACAGCAGGATAGCTCAAATATCAAATCGCAAGTAAAACTACAGTATTCAATTAATCATAAAATAATAAAAAAAAATAATGACACTTTTCAAGATGTCCAACACAATGAAAATACTTTAAAAGATAAAATTATACAATTAAATAAATTTGTAAATGAACAAATACAAAATCAATTTTTTATCTTGTTTGCACAAGATTTGCATAACCAAATTCTACTAGTATATACCACTATACTAAATATTTTAAAAGACGTGGAACCTCTATAACATTTTGCAAATTAAAAGTATTACCCTAGTATTTTAACAGGTAGAGATCTTTTTGCTGAAATACAAAAAATTGAAAACAATTATAAAAAGCAACTTCCGATAGAAGTAAAATTTGAAAATATTTTGGAGTTTGAGGATATTGTAGAAGTTAATTGTAGAACAGAACCTGGTAGAATTACATTTTTCCTTTCCCTTCCTATTGATTATGAAACTGATTTTGAACTTTTTCATATTATTCCTATTCCAACTTTGTTCGAAAATAAATTTGTCACTATTATCCCAAAAGCTCAATACGTACTTAAATCAAAAGAAAACAACAATCTTATTCCATTGAATGACGTATGTAAAAAATGTATAAAATATCAATGCGCGAAGCACCTGTCTACAAACCAAAACATCACTTGTGAAGAAAATATTGTCCTTCGGGAAAGCATCAACTCCTGCTCCTATATCAAACTGAAAATAACAGAAAATCATTTGGAAACAATCCCAGAAATAAACCAATACCTGGCAGTTTTTCCCACAGACCACCAAAACAATTTTTGTTTTGGTGGTCTGTGGTTTTTCCCTTCAATGAAAAAATAAGTTTAAGATGTCAAAAAGAAAACCAAGTCAAATCATTAACGGGAGTCTACCTTATAGAACAAGGAAATTGTAAAATCATCTTCAGAGGTAAAGAACTATTATTTGAAGAAACCTCTTTTGGCAGCCCCACTTTACTTAATAACATCAACCTCGCAATAGAAGAAAAACAGATCCAAAATCTCCAAGTTAAATTGAAAACGCTAAAACTAAAAGAAATCCCAGAAAATGTTTTCACAACAACTGATCAACACCAGCATTCAACACTTAATATTGTCACACCCAGCATCATGACAATTATCCTGTATGTTACGATAGCAATCTACCTCATATATCTTGCCATAAAAATTACAAAGAGAAGAAAGAACAATAGAACCAAAGCAGATAATGAAAGAAAAGAAGAAGAAGAAGAAAAACTCAACCCACTTCCACCCACGAGAGTCAATCTTCCGGGGGGTGCTTCATTTTGAGGAGGGAGGAGTTACGTGACGGAGTCATTATAATTTCTCAGTCTGTAATTAGCTATCATTCAATAAACGTATTTTAATTAAATTATATTTCATTCCAAAACAAAAGTTGTTGTTAAATAAAAATAAATTGTTTTTAAAAACTCGTTCGGGCACTATCGTAACGTAATTTGTATTATTCAAGGTACCTACTTACGGATAAAAATGATGTTAAAAAAAGGATTAAGTGTTATTCAGGTAAAACATTTTATTTATATGGTATAATACTTCAAATCAGATCTACGTTTCAAAGAATATTTTCACTAGTAATACCACTAGAGGTCAAATTATTTCCGGAAATTTTTTCGAGCTCATGAATATTTTGAAAATTATCCCGAGTCGAAGACGAGGGATAATTTTCTAAAAATATTCATGAGGTAGAAAAAATTTCCGGATTTAATTTGACCTCGTGTGGTATTCGGTAAGAAAATTCCACACCAAATTGTGTTTAAATAATTAAAATTTATTTTTTGATTTAACTTGACCTCGACTTGATTATTTAGTTACCATGGCAACTAAGTCAACCCCAACCTAAAAGTTATTTCAGTTTTGAAGCTGTCAAGCGGCATGACGTAAAAAAATGTGAAATTGTCTGCTGTAATGATCAATCATCGTGCAATGACTTATTTACCCGCATTATTAGAGGATTGTGGCTCCTACTTGAAGAAAGAAAATTTGTTTTGAATTGTTCACGAATATTTGCATCTTAACTATTCAAAACTCAAAGTGCTAAATGGAAAAAAAGGTGAATAGAATAGTGTCTAAATATTATATATATTTCATTAGACATAGACATTTAATTTATTTCAAGTCCTGCATTTTCGCCATTAAGAAGAAAGGAGGTGTCCAACGAATATAGAAAACATCTAAACTTTGTAATGGAAATGTATCAAAATTATCATGTAAACAAATAAAAACCAGATTGTCAAAAAAATATTCTGTCATTATAAACGTCAAAAAATTTCCAGTATAATTCGCTGTTGGGTACCCACGAGGAAAAAATTTCCACTAAAATTCAACCGTTGTCATGGTGATCTATCAAAAATACACGTTTTGATTGGTTAAAAATTACAGGTGTGGAATTTTCAAAAGAATATTTCAAACTGTCTAATTGCAAACATAATATGTAAGTATAATATACATTATATGTAATATATTATGTATGCTATATTAATTTATAGTATACTACTAATTTATGCTATATTATAAATAAGATTTCAAATTTGAGAGTTTGAATCTTGATTTTTTTATCCAAAATTGTAAATGTGAAATCGAAAATTTCTTATTTTAGATTGCAATTTTTTATTTTTATTTTTTCATCTCTGAATTTCTATTTTTGACTAAGAATGTATATTTCCTATTCAAAATTTCAGACTTTCGGTGTGAAGTATTCGATTTCGAGTTTATAATTCCAGATTTGTAATTTTAAATTCACAATAATTATTAACCTACCTATGTTTATTTCAAAATATTTAATTCCAAATTTTGAGTTCAGAAACTTGAAAAAAAAAAGAACACAATAGAAATATAATATTAAGCAGGCAACAAATATTTATTACTACAATTTTTTTTTTTTTAATTTTTTCATATTGAACATTTTTCTTATATTCAGATAGGCCCACTTTTGGGGGCCCCCTGGTGCTCGGGGCCCCGGTCTCTGAAACCGGTAGAACCGGTGGTAGTTACGCCACTGCATTTTGTTAATTTACACTGTAACCATTACAGATTATTTTGTGAATATTTAACAAATTATTTCGTTAAAAAAGTACCTACACGTGATTTCAGGCGGGCAATCAAAACAGTATGCATCAACAAGTTCAACTGACTTCAGCGTCTGCACCTTGTGTTTCTTCTTACTTTATTCTAATGTGTTGGTAACAACTGTCCAGAGTGTTTATAATAAATTACCAGAAATCTGTTATTATTGTTATTCGGATTCCTTATACCTAAACTTTTTGTATAAAACCAGTGTTTGAAAGGAAAATATTTTACCGAAAGTTTTGTAAAGGTATTATGCAATTTTGTAAACATTTTGTTAATTTCAAAAGATTACTGATTATTTTGTTAATATTTAACAAATTATTTCGTTGAACAAGTACACGTGATTTTAGGCAGCCAATCAAAACATTTTCCACTGACTTTTTTATCGTCATACATCCAGCTTAATTCAACACAACAATACGCATCAACAAAATTAACTGACTTCAGCGTTTGCAACTTATGTTTCTGCTTACTTTAATTCGTAACGTGTTCGTAACAACTGTCCAGTGTGTTTATAATTTATTACCAGAAATCTGTTATTATTGTTATTCGGATCCCACACTGAAAGAAATATATGTTTGTTTTAGCAATATTGCAATGTATGTGGTAGTATACATATATATGTGGTAGTATACATATATATGAAACATAAAATATATTTGCCTTAACCATATTATGTTAAAACTAAATATAAAAATGGTTAAGGTAAATATATTTTATGTTTCATATATGGACTAAAACAAACATATATTTCTTTCAGTGCATATACCTTTTTAACGAGGATGCGAAACGCGAAATACCCGAAAAAAGATGTCATCACTTGTTTTCAAACTAAAATTAGGGATACAGTGAAGTGGGTGAAAGTAGCGAAATACATCAGTAAGTGTTGTACTACTGATAATTATATTGTACCAAATTTCTTAATAATTTGATGATTTTAGAATATTGTTCTGTTTAATTTAATCGGTGAGATTCAACAGTACATGTACACAAATTTTATTTCGACAAGTCATTTTCTAAAATCAATTTAAAAGTTTAAAATGCATTTTATAAAATATGATTATTATATTTTGTTAATTAGTTGAAATATTCCCACAAACATGCATTTATGTGGGTATGTGTTATTTTTTTTCTGTAGGAAATTGATTAGGAAATAAAGCAACATTTATTATCAAAACTCTTTTCATTTAAGTTCCCAATTTTCAACAAATACTTTTGTTACTGGGTCTACATAAAGGTTTGTAAAAATAAGGTCCTTTTTGAAACTGAATAATTGACATTTGTTATTAAATCTACAAAATGTTTGTTATAATTACAAAGTACTTATTCAATTAGTTAACAGATTACAGTTGGTAAACATGAAGTTAGGTGGACCTGGATTAACATAAAATCTGGTTAATATTTGGTTAAAATTAACAAATATTTTTTTACTGTGTACAAAGGAAGTTAGTAGATTTTACCAGTCGAGGACGAATTTGCGCAAAACGTGCGAGGGCTGGCAATAGAGTCCGAGAACATGGTCAAAACTTACCTCCTGCGTGGTGTATAACGTTTTATCTGCTCCCACAGCTAGGTTTTATGTAATAAAAATACTTTTTTTTATCAATTTTTTTTTACACTAACTATAAGTAATAGTAAGAGTTCGGCCATCAGTCGAGTGCGAAAAAGTAGCACTTTCCGCACTTAATAGGTAAATTACTATTTTCTAATAGCGTGCGGAAATTTTCTACTTTCCACACTAGTTATAACTATTGGTAAATTTACTTAATTTATTTATAAGTTATTTAAATAACTATTTTGTTCCGAAAAAATGCAAAGTTACTGTGGAGTAGTAATAATTACAATTATTGTAACTTACTCGGTAAACCGATACGAATCAAATTTGGTTTATTGTAAATGCAATTATATTAGTGCAAAAACAAATTTAATTATTAAATTTTAATAGACAGCAAATAAAATAGGTCAACCGGTCGCGACCGTGCATTTGACTAAAAAAAATAGACTCATTTTAAAGGATCATTTATATCTACCACCATGTAGCGTGTCCAACATGTGCTAGCAGACACAAAAAAATTGTTACATGCAATATCTATGGGAGTATTTACTTCTATAGTGTATTTATTTATTTGTAGGCTAACAAATTAAAAAAATACCCCTTATACCGTAATCAATATACAAATGTCTGTTTTAAGCACAAAATTATGTATTTAACAGATCAGCCATTCCACGCTACTCGGGTATTTTTGTAGCGTCCGTTACAATAAAAAATTGTGATTAAAAGCTACCGTAATTAAATTAAATACTGATACAATAGTTAATATTGCAAACATGTTTATTATGCTTGTAATAATTAGGCTTAAACTTATAAGCATAATAATTACGGTAGTTTTACTCACAATTTTTGATTGCAACGGACGCTACAAAAATTCCCGAGTAGCGTGGAAAGGCTGCGATACGTTCTTGCTAATAAATAAAAATGTTGAACGGATTTAATTTTTGTAATACTTATAATAAAATTAATACAGGCTAGGGGGTCGCAATAGCTATTTACATACCATGGGAGGAAACTAGTGCTTTTCCTCCCGCGAATAGTTTGATGCCCGACGCGAAGCGATTTTAATAGATCTTGCATTGCCTTAGCTCTTAAATTATGTAGGTTTAGGGTTGTTGACAATATTGTACGTTGTTCATCGTCATTGTTCCTTATAGCGGTCTCTAATTTGATGTTAGTTTCATCACACGTTTTGCAGGTATCTGATTTTGGCAACTTAAAGCCGATATTATATTCCGTGCAAAAAATTTTGCGATAGGCGTATTCTTTTACTGGAACAATATTTTGCTCTTCACACCACGGAACATAAAATTTTTTGTACAAATGTGCTATTGTCATATCGCAGTTAAGATACATTTTAGCCATGTTGTCAGCCCTACTGTAGTGGCTCTGATATTTGGGAATTAAGTCAATGTGTCTTCTAACCGATTGTTTTTGTTCATCTGTAAGTTTAAGTGGCCTATTTGCATGTTTGCCCCGTCTATCCGGTTCTGGAACAGAAGACCCCTGTGCTTTCATTTTAACCACACGGTTAATTCGGCCTCGGGAATTTTGGATCCCATGTATACTCATGAACTCCACTTTACATATTTGTACATCTTTGCCGTTAATATTAACAGTGTACTCTGCATTAAAGGTTCTACTAGATTCTTGCCGTTTTTGTTTCTTTTTGTAGGACCTTTTCTTTTTATGAATACGAATGCAGCCAAAAAGATAACTGTTTTGCAAATCGAATGATCCCAAATCCAAAAATTTGTGAAAAATAGCTTCATATGTGTTGTCTAATTTTTCTCTACATATATTTTTGCAATGACAAGGGGGTCCCAACTGGCGTGCTTTGATGACATTCTTGCTTTTTACGCATTAAGTATTCCTGACCCAAATTACGCCTTCTCTTGCTCTTTACTCTTTGGTAACTGGCTTCTCTTTTTTGTCTCCAACGAGATTTTGGAGGTTTTTCAGGTGATTTCTCAGTAGATCGCCGCGATTTGGATGCTAAACTTGCTAGTTCATTTTCGGATTCAGTAGAAAAATCTTCCCTCTGAAAATATATCGCAATAAAATGATAAGCAATATGAGTAACCTGCAATAGGGTGACAAGCCTCAGTTCAAAATAAAATAAATATTTTTTGGAAGAACATGACAAGCCACAAAAACTTTAAAAATACATAGGTACTTCACTGTTTTCTGAACTTTCATCGTTGTCACTTAATGCATAATCCTTGTCGGCAACACTATCATCACATGAATCTTCAAACTCGTCACTACAGCTGGTACTTTCATCACAATCCATTATTTTATCCGGTACTCTCACATTGCTGGCGGCCATCTTAGTGTGACTTGTCACATTATGTGTAATTTTTTACCCCAATTTGTAGAATGTTATAAGATGATTATACTAACAACAGCGCCATCTTTTAGAGAAATGCAAAAACCTTTGTTAAGTGGCTTGTAATACTATTGCTTAATGCTACAAAGCAAAAATGTTGTTTTTTGAAAAAGCGTGGCTTGTCACGTTTTTCCAATAAGCCCTTTAATTGTTAAAAAAGAAGAGGGAGGAAAAATGTTTTCCTCCCGGGGAGGAAAAGTGGCATTTTCCTCCCTCGCTTGGGGATGGAAAATTAAGTTTTCTAGTAAGGTAGTAGAAAAAATAAATAAAAAAAATATTTTTTCTACCTTCTTACTAGAAAACTTAATCTTCCACCCCCGAGCGAGGGAGGAAAAAAATTTCCTCCCTCTTTTTTTTAACAATTTTAGTTATCAAGAGTTTTTGTACCTTGTCTAGCCGTATTTGATTTTGTAGGAAAAAGATTTACTCCGCGCTTGTCCAACCATTCTTTTAACAAACTATATTCATTTTCATATCGCTTTTTCGATTTTTAAGGAAGGAAATTAATTGCAACCATTCTTGCCTTTTTAGCAAGATCTTGCGGCAGGTCTTCTTCGCTAGAACTCATTTTCAAAACGTAGGAAGAATTTAAAATTTATGATAAACATTCTGACAGCTTATAAAAACTCTTATGTTTGAATTACCAAAAATACCATAGCAACAAAGCGTTGTCAACATAACGTCGGCGACGCAACACCTACTTAATATTTTGTCATAATTTTATAGCCCCATACCGGGTTAGTAAAAGGAACCGGAACGCTTAAAATGTCTTAAACCCGTTAAAAAGCAATAGAAAAAACTATATATATATACCTCAGGAGGAAAAGCACTATTTTCCTCCCATGGGATGTAAATAGCTATTTTTTTTACTACTTCACTGGAAAACTTAATTTTCCACCCCCGAGCGAGGGAGGAAAAAAAATTTCCACCCTCTATTTTTTTTAACAATTTTACATTACCTATTTGATTTTGTAGGAAAAATATTTACTCCGCGCTTGTGCAACCATTCTTTGTTTAGTTTAGTTTATTGCTTATAACAAATGTTTTAGCAGTGTCAAAATTCAGTTGCAAAAAAATACATGACTATTGTAGGAAATTCTTCCGACGTTTTAAAAATGACTTCTAGCGAAGAAGACCTGCCGCAAGATCTTGCTGAAGAGGCAAGAATAGTTGCAATTAATCTCCTTCCTCAAAACGTAGGAAGAATTTCAAATAAATGATAACCTGACAGCTTATAACAACTGTTATGTTTTTATTACCAAATATACCATATCAACAAAGCGTTGTCAACATAACGTCGGCGACTTAATATTTTGTCATAATATTATAACCCCATACCGGGTTAGTAAAGGAACCGGAACGCTTAGAAACCGTTAAAAGGTAATAGAAAAACTATATACATACCTTAGGAGGAAAATGCGTTTCCTCCCTTGAATATTTAAATTATATATATATTATATATATTTAATCCAACTATTCGCGGGAGAAAAAGCACTATTTTCCTGGCCATGAACAAGATTAAACACACTTGTGTAGAGTAATCTGTGCGTGTGTAATGCAGTGCATATTTTAAGACCCCAGTCACTGGGCGACAAAGTATTTTGAACCTAACCAGATTTAATGTTATGTGAAGAATATTACCCCACTTAATAAAAGGAAAATAATTTTCAATTATAATACCTACCCTTATTAAAAAACATTATTACAATCAGCCAGTGTCAAAAAACTTTTTTATAAATTCTCTATTCCGCATCTTTTTGCCACTGCCGCGGCATGCCGGTCTAGGATCAAAGTGGGCGGTCCCTGCAGTATTAAGGATAATGTACAGCCTGTTGATGGCATCTTTTAAAACTCTTTAAAATAGCAGGAAAAAGCCCGTTCAGATCTTTTTGTTGCAACTAAGGAGAACATTTCTTTTATCTGTGCTCACTATTTTTAAATGAGTATTAGTATTGTAGCGAGTACGGCTCTGGATCTCGGAATATATAAGGAACGACGCATCATGGAGAGTTAGTCAAGTTTTGGTACTCGCGTCGAAATAAATAAATATACGTGCAAATAAATAAACTAGTAGTGATATATAAATAATTAGTAGTTAAGTCTTTATAAAGTTAGTTTTATAGTTTATTAGTGTTTTAAGTGTAATTAGGTTATAAAAATAAATAGTTTAGTTCGTTACTAAACCAGTGCGTATTTTTATTCACACTACAAATAGTAAAAACGTTACAGTATTAATAATAATTATCTCACTAGCAGCCACAGCGGACGCAACTTTATTTTATTGATTTTATTGAGAAAAACCGTAATAGTTTCAAATTATGAACGGCAGTTGTTGTAAACCGCAATAACCATGTTTCATATAGATGCGAAATGCGAATTGCGAAATGCGAAAAATGCTCCCATTGGTGCATTTCATTTGGCGGGAAAAGCGTTTCGTTGTTTCGACAGATCCTGCGAATTCGCAAGATTTGAATCTAGGGGGCGGAAATCTTGAGATTGATCCAATATTTTGCGAAAATCGCACTAATTTCTCATAATGCGCATGCGTTTTGCATGCAAATTAATGCAATTGCTTATCATAACTACTCCATTTATGTTTGTTTCGTAGTGTTTGTTTGTTAAGTTTTATTCAAACTGTTTAAATAATTGTTTTAGTTTTTTTTGTTTTTTTATAATGGACAAAGAGTTTTTTGAGGTACATTAATGTTACTTATTTTATCTTTATAGTCATTTTAACTAACTTTACTATTTAAGTAACCAAATATCGCCTAGGGAGAAAACAATGCCCCTAAAATAGTTCGCATCTATATGAAACCGAATTAAGCGTGTATTAATGTGGCAGACGTCAGGAAATAAACAGGACCGCACTCAACAAGGTCAAATTCTAATTTCACTGAGCGACAAATTTTTACATTTATGTCGCCCACTTTACAAGTTAAAAAATGCACTGGTGTAATTATTCACCTCTATAGACATTACACTGTAATGTCTGAAGGTGAATACCCTCATAGAAAATATATGTAACAATTTTTGTTTCTCCCTGCTGGGAATGGTCCTTAAAACTGTCTTCACTGGGACTATTAAAATAAATTGCGGAATTTGCGATCAGAAGAGTCCATTTAATTAAACTGCAAGTAAATCGGCGATCCCATTAAAAATTTTCTTTTATTTTTATTTTGGTTTTAATTTATTTCCAAATCAAACAATTGTTTTTTAAGTAAATATATTTTAGTCAAAATAAATCGATGTTTAATTTAAAAGAGACAGCTTAAAATATTATGTTTATTATACATCTCGGAACCTTGTATTATTATTAAGATTAAAATTTTACTAAAAAACATAAAACAACGTGGATTTCCCCACTTTTATCCATTTAAATCATTTGTGTGTTCAGCGTTTATTTGCAATAACAATCAGTAGTAGTAGATAACTTTATGCAGTGACAAAGGAAGATGTTTGGAATTAATTAATGGTTTATGTGTTTTATGAGTACAAAATTTGAAATGAAAGTGGCGGCAATAAAATATGTGCACTAATGAAAAACGTAAAAAGTAAACATGAGTACCCTATCGACGAGGGATGTACCCAAGTGATTTTGAGAGACGACGACGATAATTTGGAGGTTGTCAAATTGGCAGAGATTTGCGGCCGAGAGGGAATCTTGGATCCGAACAAAGCCTCTGTTAATATCACCGAATCCGAAGATGTTATTGTGGGGCCTGTTACGCAGTTTTATGCCCCTGTAACTATTTATCAAAATATTAATGGTGAAATAAATGGAACAGAAAAAAATGAAGTCGATAAAAAGCTTTCTGAACCTATCACGGAAAGCCCACTCTCAATTGTTAACGAGGATACACCAAAGTTAATAAACAAAGGTAGTTAAGATACATCTTTTGCCCTAGAATTCGTGGCTATGTTTTTATATATAAAAATAAATTTGTATTTAAAATTACGTATATGATATGATATAATAATTATTATTATTCACAAATTTTGTGAATTTATAATAAATGAATATATTTAAAATATATTAAATATACCTACATATTTTTCCCTTCAACTGGGCGGTTACTAATAGTCAATTTCGTCTTGATTAGTAAATATTATTTATTCCCATATAATAAACTTAAAGTAAATTAGCCCAACCAACAACACAATAATGTAGTATTTAAATAAAATGTTATATTCGCATTTTTTCTGTTCCTGGATACCTATACGTATATGTATTATTTGCATACTGTTCTAATCTTTTAATTATCCCAGATAAAAGTAATAAAGCAGACAAAATATAAATAATTCAAATTTTCCAATAAAGAAAATAAATATTATGTAAGTAATAAGTTTTATATAGGCCATTTACATTATAAGTTTAATTATGCATACGCGTAGCTTTCGTACGAGTCTTCTTGAGAAGTTTATAAAACGAATTGTATACCATACTTGTTAAATTAGGGAGGAAAAACTGTTAATAAGGCGAATGAAATAAAACCCCTACGGTTCGTTTTAGCATCATCAGGAAAAACTGACTAAGTTCTTAATTAACAAGTTGTTAATAACAACAGACATTACAAACATTGCCAATAGCCCATAGAGCACAAAGTCGTTCATATGGTGTCCATAGGACATCCATCTCTGTACAAATGGATATCCATAGTATGTCCAAGAATATTATATGGACGTTCCATGTACGTACATATAACGTAATTTTGGCACACTATAGGATGTCCATGTTATGTAATAAATGTACATACAACGTACGTTGGAAGTGGACTTCCATATGATGTCAAAATGAGTCTAGGAACGAAAATTGTAGAAAAATTTTGGTTTACTTGTTTATTCTGAGTTATGTATACATTTGTTTATTCTAATCAAATTATAAACATATAGGGTTTAGGATAAAAAAGGTTTAGACAGTGGCGGCTGGTGGATTTTGGGTATACCAATATCTTAGTTATTATCATAGAAAAGGGATTATTATAATAACTGAGATATGTCTATAGACATGAAGCCCATATAAAACATATATGAGTTTATAATGACATTGAATAGACAATTTCTGCGCAAGCATAATTTATATTAAAGTTTGCGAAGAAAAGTTAGTTTTTCAGCGCGCCTCACCAGCCCCCTACACCCAATTAAGATTATTCAAGTGGTGCAATTCATAATTCACTAAAGTTTAACAACAAAATAAAAATCCAAGAATTACAGATTTTATACCATTTTTAATTTTTATAAAATTTAAAATGGTATAAAAACTGTAAGACTGTAAAACAAATTTTTAATTTTGTCGATAAACTTTAGTGAATTATGAATTGCACCACTTTATTTTGAATAATCTTAATTTTGGGGGTAGGGGGCTGATAAATTTCAATTTAAATTCTGCTTGCGCACAAATTTTCTATTAAATGTGATTAAAAACTAATATAAGTTTGATATGGGCCCCATAACTAATATATTGGTATTATAGTGAATTAATTAAGTTTTATTTTATATTTAACACTAAACAAATAATTTAAGTATAAAAATATTGGTGTTTAACATTTTGAAATAATCCAATGACATTGCCTTTAATAATAATATCACTGACTGACTACCGATTTGCATCATGACTGACTTTTTTGATTAGGAATTTGTCAAAAATTTGGGGGTTTAGTTGGCAAATTTTAGGGACCCCAAATTTATAATTGGCTACATTAAGTAGAACACCCTTTATCCTTTTTCTATGTACACTAGTTTAGTGGAGAATATAATTGTGGTTATGTTATAATTATAAGAATATGTTTATAAATTTTGAAATATCAAATAAAGCTGTTAAAAAATGCAATCACTTTACCTTTGATCGAGTCGAGCCGGCTTGGCGCGAATTTTTTATTGCTGACCGGCATTTTTTTTTATATAAACCAAACCTATTAATAAAGATTAATTCGTAACTTGGTATTTCTGAGGTGTTTCTTTAAATAAATTTATAGTTACTATAGAGTAAATTAATTTAACCAAACTGTCATTGTCATTGTTTTGTTTGATATTTTTGTAAAATGTATTTAGTATGGTAGCCGTTATCGACCGCAGGAGTCCTAAGTTAGACTTTGAACATCCATCTTGTTGTTTCTTATCTTGTGTCCATCCATGGATATCCTATGGACGTTCTTCTGGAACATCCTAAGGACATGGGAAAGCGTAAACTACATGGACGTACATTCAAAGTCCATGGACGTATGTACTTAGTTTGGACATTTAATGGACGTACAATGGACGTAGGTTGCTGTGTGGGAGATTGCATGATAAATATAACCTACATTAATATTTTAGATACAAAATATCAACAATTATCGAAACAATATTAATCTATACAACTTAAACCTAATTCAATAGTAAACTTGTTATGCTTTACAAAACAGTGTGCTTTTATTAAGGCATACATTTTAAACCTATTAACTTATTGGCAATATCCTTTCCGACAAAGTGATAGCGTACATGTTTAGAACGATTGTGACATATAGGGTTAAGACTAGGGATGTCAATCTCGAAAGGTTTTCGTAATCCCGGGATCCCGGATGTTCCAAAAAAAATAACATTCAAAAACTTTTATTGTAAAAAAGAAAAATTAACAAAAAAACTCTTAAACGAACTTAAAGGATTATACATTTTTAAAAAAATACCGCAAAAATATTAGTGCGTCTAAAGTTTCATCTCCCAGCCTCGAACGTATTTTGTTACATAAAAATCCTCTCAGATTCGTGACCTTCCAACCTCAATAGCTCGAAATCTGTTCAATATTTTTTCTTAGTACCAGAAGAACTTTTTATCAATAGATCATAAACTACAACATACCCAAAATTCAGATATTTTCATTGAAGTCCAAACTCCCATTAGTTTTGTGCGGGGTTCTTTACATTATTTTAGTATTAAAATTAAAATCATGCATTACCTATTTTTTTATTTATTAGCCTCTTGGCACGTTAGATCCATTTACACAATAACTAACAAATTCTTCTTCTTTGAATAAAATATTCAATACAACATCTAATCACAGAGGGCACGTCTAATCTAAGCGTTAAATTATAATTATTGTGCCGCGGTAAATCCCTAAATTCCGGTTTAAGTGTGCGTCATGTTTTCGGATTGCAGGTTGCAACGTTGCACACTGTAACCAAATCGCAAAAAATCGGCAATAAGTCAAGAAATGCTTTCGAGTTAGCGAATAGCCAATACGATGGAGAAGGCTCCACTTACTACATTTCGAAAATCAACGGGATAATAAAGCGCGCAACTTGCAGGGTACACCAATTAAAGATCACCATTCTAGAAGGAATGTACGTTGCATCCTTTATGTGTAAAAGTCGCCGTAATAAAAGTGTGAATAGCTCAACGTGTAAGTGCGTGGGTGGAACAATTCGAAATGGAGGCCAATCCTGAAGATATGTACATTATTTTGATATATTAATATTAATATTAGATGCCTCTTTGATACTTGATAATGCGCTGTAAACCTTCACGCTTTTTAGTTATAAAAGAACTAGGAACTGAGCCTTACGTAAGGGTGAAATAAAAAACTCCACCTGACTCCAGTCTAATTCAAAGCGAAATGTGTTTCTGATAGTGTTTTTATGAATATATTTCGAAACTAGCTTCCGAAACCTTCCGAAGGCCGATATAACCTCCTATCTGTCGCGTTGCGTCAAGAAAATTTTCGAATTCAGTGAATTTAGCCGTACAGTTCAGCGCAGCGCTTGCATAGTACTTCTTTTTTGTTAGCACGTTTATGACAAAATCTGACTAGGCTAGGTTGTAGTTAATAAATAAATATACAATCAGTGGCGCACTAAGAGCTCCCCCATCCAAGAATCAAAAAAGAGAATACCAAAAACCCACATAAACTGACTCACATATTTATAAGTGCGCCACTGTAATAATATTATTAATAATAATAATATTGTACTTTTATTTTAGACTATTTTCCTCGTCTTAATTTCTACCAATCATAAACGCGCAATTTTGAATTACAAGTGGTTTCTAGGTGGAAAAACTATATGACAGCACCTGTCAGCAGTTTTTTCGAGTTTACCCGCGGCAAAACTTGACAGCTGTTGTCACCTTGACAGCTGTTGTCAAATACCATTCGGGCATTTAATTTTTCCTGTGAAAAAAATCGAAAAAACACAATGCCAAGTAATATTTTTTAACAAAATGCATTCGTGCAGGTGCAAAAATCCTCGTCTTCGACTCGGATTTTTGTTGCCACCCATGCTTCTTGTTAAAATACTACTTAGCAACGTGTTTTTTTAAATTTTTTTCGGAAAAATTAGATGCCCTTATTACTTACGAGAAAACTCTTGTCGAAGTCTCGTGTACTCGGGGAGAAATACTGATGCTTTTAAAGAACGATATAAACTTGGACTTAAATACAATGCTGAGCATTTTGGGGAAAAAAATTTCGGAAAAGTATGAAGTAAATTTTACGATTGATCCAGAAGTAAAGAACAAAATTGGACCAGTGTTGTATAAAATTAAGCAGAAGTGGAAAAACTCGCATCAAACAGTAGAAAATTTCATTAAAACTAATGAAGAGTGGGCTACTGTGAAAACAACGTTTAACGTAAGAACTTTTTAAACTTTTTTTTTTTACCAAAAACCTGCCAATAGATTGAGTAGTTGGGTAATATTTGTATTTTTTTTCAGAACGCCCATTACAAAGAACAATCTGATCATGTTCATGGCGAGCCTTTCTCGAGCCGTGGTTTATGTGGCCGGCCCCCAAAGCAATTCAGCGACCTGAGCGAACGGGCGAAGAGACAAAGGACTAAAGAATTACGTTTTACTGTACCCAACGATGAAATGCTGTATGCTGCTCAAATGAACTTACGTGCGTCTGGGGCTCCCAAAGTAGCAAAAATTGTGAAGAGTGCATCAATAAACCCTCAACAAGCAGACAAAAATTACGAGGTAATTCTTTCAGCTTCGAAAAAGGCGGTTCCTCTTAAGATGGATGGAGATATAGCACTTTCCACGATGATTGAGGGAGAAATATCGCATAAAACGTATCAAAGTATTCGAAATGTGCAAAATCTACTTCAGAATGATTTTTTTCCACCATGGAACACAGTTGTAGAAGCTAAAAAACGTTGTTACCCACCTGATATCGAAGTAACTGAGACAAAAGCGGAAGTAAAGTTACAATCTTTGTTAAATCACACGACCAGTCGCATTTTTGAACTTCAAAAAGAAGTTCTCGAAACATTAGACAAATCTTTAATAAGTCATTTTACATTATTTGTAAAATATGGATGCGATGGCAGTTCCGGACAAAGCGAGTACAAGCAAAAATTTAATGATAAAGACAAGTCTGACGCTAGCGTTTTTTTTACTTCTATTGTTCCTCTACAATTAGTAGCCATTTTAAAACAATCGAATAATGAAATTATTGTCTGGAAAAATCCTCGAGCTCCACGTTATTGCAGACCGCTAAGGGTAGAATTTTGTCGTGAATCAGTGGCGTCAACACTCGAGATTAAAAACGATGTTGAGCAACAAATTAAATCTCTTGAACCTTTTCCAACCGTTCAATACATGACCGGGCTGACCGTTGAGTACAAACTTTTTTTTACAATGATAGATGAAAAAATTGTTAATACTTTAAGTGGTACCTCATCAGCTCAGCGCTGCTATTTGTGCAAATTGACTCAATCAAAATTCAATGACTTGGACCTAGTTCTTCAAACCGAAATTGAGACGCCTCATCTAGCGTACGGGCTGTCTACTCTACACGGGTGGATAAATTGTTTTCAATGTTTTTTACACATAGCGTACAGAAAGAAAAATGAAGTTTGGATATCACGCGGAGCAGATGCAAAACAAGAACTTGCACGAGCCAAAGCAGTAATTCAAGATGGTTTTAGAGAACGTTTACGTTTAATTGTCGATCGCCCTAAACAAGGAACTGGCAATACAAATGATGGAAATTCAGCCAGAACCTTTTTTAGAAATTATGAAATTTCTGCAGGTATTTTGGGATTAGACGCTGAATTGATTCGCAGAGTTTACATAATTTTACAAGTTTTATCTAGTGGCTTTTGTGTTGATGTAGAGAAATACAGAGAATATTGTTTGGATACCGCGAAAAAATATATCGCTTTGTACAAGTGGTATCCAATGTCACCGACACTCCACAAAATATTAATTCACGGCCACCAAATAATCTCTCATACAGAATTTCCAATCGGGCTGTTATCCGAGGATGCGCAGGAAGCCCGGAACAAACACTTTAGACAGTATAGCAGTAGAATCAGCCGCAGGACATCACGAAGAGACAATTTGTAAGACGTCTTTAGCCTACAAAAATCTTGGCCTAAAAAAGGCCCTAACTTGCTTCCAGACGCTATAAGTCTTCTTAAACCTCAGAAAGGATTGTACGAGTCGCAGAATTCGAAGGACATGGAAGTAACTGAAGAAGGAGACGAATACGATGAAGATTACTTGGATAAACCAACTTTTGAAGAATTCTTGACGAATTCGTCGATGCATTCGATGACTAAATGATCGAAGTATCCGCCTAATTTTAAAAGTATTATATTTTAATGTTAGGAATACCAATTGTAATTTTTCAGTCATTATACCATTTTTTTGAGCATTTATTTCCTCAAATTGGTTTCGTCATCTAAAAATAAAAATAATAATAATACTAAATCCTTAATTAGCGACCTACAATACATCAGTCCTCTGATTTATAAGGTAATAAAGATTTTTTTAGTATTAGTCAGCCATATTGAATCCGCCATTTTGAATTTCGGAAAACTAATAACGAATTCTTAATCAGCGACCTCGAAAACATAAGTAAGCTCATTTTCAACGTGTGCGAACTGTTTTTTAAGTTATTGCCAACTTTTTGCGATTTGGTTACAGTGTGCGTTGTCGGCTTTTGCTTTAATTACTTTAATTTTGAAATAGTGTAAGTAAGCTAATAAATATATGCATACAAAATCGGTATTAATCCCGGGATTAGGTAATCTTGTCCCGGTATTTTCGAGACAGGTTTTTTCTTCGGGATCCCGGGATTTCGGTATCCCGGGGTCCCGGGATGGACATCCCTAGTTAAGAGCTAGTTTTTGGGCACTTTGATTGTGATTATATATAGTTATACATATAATTGTATCAAGAATCTCAGACAATAAATTTCTAAAATATATAGCCTCTTTAAAGGCTTCAATGATGTACTCGGCTTCAGAACAACTTAATGCCACAGTTTTTGAAAACCCACTTACACTTTATGGCCGTATGACCTTCCGGAAGATCAACAATATCCCACGCATGATTTTTTACTAAAACTGTACATTTCACTTGACATTGCACTTAACCACTGATTGCGATTAGGACTTGAAAGAGCCTCCTTCACAGACACTGGATATCCCCCTACAACTGACACTTCTGACCTCTTTGCAGTGAAATATGTGATAAAGTCATTCCAAACCTTAACCTTTCTCTCCCTTTGAGACCTTCGAACACTCCCTAAAATACTAATATCTTCATGATCATCTGGGGATCTGGGGTACCTATATGTTTTGTCACTCTGACGTCTTTCTTTCAGACTGCCGAATCAAGTCAAATTCAGAGCTACTGTACAACATCTAAGCCTCCTGACTGTGAAAATTATTCTGACTTGCCTCTTCATCTACACAGGGATTTGTGATTTATACCTTTTTCTGATATATTAACATCTCTACTATTGGAAATCTGACTAGTTTTTGGGTTATACAGTCTCTTGGTTGTTTTAGAAAACCCAAGTAGGATTAGTTTTTCAGATTTTTTTATCTAATTTTTTTTGTTTTCTTCAGGAATAGGTGTCATGGCTATGCTCCCAAAAATTCTAATGTGAATCAAATTTGTATTTTTGTTATAAAATATTTCATAAGGAGTTTTTGGTAAGTTACTTATGCAGATCCATGTCGGCTGCGTCGATTGCCTCTGCCCAAAAGTGTTTTTCCAAAGCCGCTTCATATAATTATATCAACGCGTATATGCTTGAGTATATAGTTTAGTAAATTATTGTTTTATATTTCAGTCCTCTAAAAAAATGCTGACAAGTGCATTTTAAAATAGTAAACGACAAAATATATCTATAAAATCATGGCAGCATAATATTATATACAATTATATACATAATATAATATCCGTTTTTGGTATTTTATCTTTAAGTAAATACTTTCTTAAACAAAGCTTTTAATAATGCATAATGCTGTTGGAATTTAGAGGACATGTTTTATTATTTTTACTGAGTTGAAATGTTTACATTTTTCATGTAATTCATTACTAAATTGTGTATTTATTGTATCCAATAAGTACAATGTATATTTATAGGGACTGTATGCAAGCTATATCTTTATTCCATTGCGAAACAGGTAAAAACCCAGGATTTCCTCTCGAATAACACCCATCAACACAAAAAATCGTTCCAAGTTTTTTCTCTCGATATTTTTAACATTTTTCGGCATTGTAAGAAATTTGTTAATTTTCAAAGGTTACACATTATTTTGTTAATGTTTAACAAATATTCGTACACGTGATTTTAGGCAGCCAATCAAAACATTTCCCACTGACAATACGCATCAACAAATTCAACTGACTTCAGAGTGTGCAACTTAAAGCCGGGTCTACACTTGTCGCAAGTCGCAGAACCTTGCTCCATCGCCACGTCGAGGGGTGCTTTGCGCAAGCTTATGTTTTGCGATCGGACCCCTGCGACAATTGTAGACCCGGCTTTAAAGCCATCAGATCGCAGAAGATAAGCCTGCGCAAAGCACCCAGCGACGCACTATGGTTTATCGGCGAAAAAAATACATTTTTAAAAACTTTTTATTATGGGTATTTTTTTGACGATAATTTGTTAAAAACATCTTAAAGCAGTAGATTTTGGTAAAGAAATATTTTTAAAGAATTATGTTTTGATTTTATCACACCTCAAAGTAGAATGTTTTTAAAACAGTAAAAATTGGCTAAAAATTACTCAAACATTTAATAAAATATATCTTTTAATCGAACAAGAATATGTATATTTTTTTAATCTACGTATATAAAAATTCGTATTTGAATAAAAAAATAAAAATTAAAAGTTATAATGTTTTAAAGACACATTGGTAAAATTGAGAGAAAAAAAATTCATATAGGCTCTGATTTCCACGTTGATATCTACATGAGATTGTTCAATAAACTTTATAAGTACACAAAAAAGCTGCGTATACGCACATATAAAAAATTTATAAATTTTTATTTATCGCACTGCATGGCTAAATCGCGAGCGCTCGTACCTAACTAAGGCATTGTCTACGCACTCAAGATCTACATATGCTCATAAGTTTTAGTTGAATTTAATAATTATTATAAATATTTCAACATGTATTAAATTTTTTTAGAGAGAGCTCCCACCCGAATTAAACATCCTACAAGATCCCTAGTTGAAGAAATGCAAGCTCTAGCTGACGAATGAACACATATACATATATATATCTAATTTATTCTTTACATACACAATACTATGTTTTTTTTTTGTTTTTTGCACTATATCTAATATCAATTTTGGTTTCTAACACGTGCAAATACATTACATTTATATTTTAATTAACCTTGGCTGAAGGACCTAGGTCAATGGCCTTTTGATTGTTGTTATTTTTATAATTATGATAATCAATAAATAACTATTATTATTAAAAATACAAAAATTGTAAAAGTGTACATAGTTAAGATAATTAAAAAAATATGTATTAATTTACAATAAAAAAGTTATTGAATTATTTTCGCAATCGTTTCACCGCGAACATGTAAAAAAGGCATTTAAAAATAAAGACCGTTTTTTATTAAAATATAGTTAAATATACCTATTATCAGATCTTAATATATCTTATTTAACACAATAAAAATAAACAAATAAATATTTCTTTGAAATAAAATTTTTTTTGAATATTTTCTCAATTGATGCTCTAGGACCATTTAAAACGCATTTAAAAAATTAAGTTATGTTTTTCTATTAAAATATTGTTAGTTATACGTAATAAGTCTTATTTAACAAAGTAAAAAATAAAAAAAATTATATTTTTTGCAATAAAAAAATTATTGGGTTATATCTGCCATTGACGCTCTATGAACATCTAAAAACGCATTTAAAAATTAAAAACCTTTATGTTTTTGGATTAAAATTTAGTTTGTACGTAATAATCCTTATATAATACAGAAAAAAAATTGATATTTATTTTTAATAAAAAAGTTAGTAAATTATTTCTGCAAAACAGTGCTTTATTATAATCTAAAAACGCATTTAAAAAATAAAAACCTTTAAAATGTTTGATTAAAATATAGTTAATTATACGTAATAACTCCTATTTAACACAATAAAAAAAGAAAAAATTAATATTTATTTGTAATAAAAAAGTTATAGAAACGCAGCGTTTCTAACGCTGCTTTTTGACCATAGTGCGTCGCTGGGTGCTTTGCGCAGGCGCAGGCTTATGATCTGCGATCTGCGACCTGCGACAATTGTAGACCCTTCTTTATGTTTTTGCTTACTTTATTCTAATTCGTAACGTGTTCGTAACAACTGTCCAGAGTGTTTATGTAGGTATATAATATTATAATATATTACCAGAAATCTGTTGGTGTTCATATTCCTTATACCTATTTAACGAGTGTGCGAAGTGCGAAGTATCCTAAAAAAGATTCCATCACCGGGTTTCCACTTGAAATTAGGGGATACAGTAAAGTGGGTTAAAGTTACGAAATACATTAGTAAGTGTTGTGGTAGTACTGATAGTTACATAGTTATATACATTTGGTACAATGGTTCTTTATAATTTGATGATTTTAGAATGGTGTGTTATTTAATTATGTGTATGTTATTTTGTATTAATTTATGCAGGTAGGTATGTGTTAATTTTTTTGTTTGGGAAATTGATTAATAAAGCAATATTTCTTATTAAAATTCTTTTCATTTAAGTTCCCAATTTCAACAAATACTCTTGTTACTGAGTCTACAAAAAGGTTTGTAAATATAAGGTCCTTTTTGAAAATTACAAGAATTTTGGTTGAATTATTGACATAGAATTTTGTTATTAAATCTACAATAAGTGTGTTTAATTATAATAAAAAATTTCTCAAACCAGTCTTAGAATATGTGTGGGAATCAGTATGAACACAAAAATGACCTTCACTAAGCAACCCCTGGAGCTGTAGCTACCCCAATTTTTTTTTAATGGAAACACTCTCTTTGTGATACCTCATTGGAAAGCTCTTCAAAATTGGTATTTAACAGTACTAAACAAAATACTTTTTAATAGTTTAATTTTTGAAAAATACGCAAAATAAATTTTATAATTATTTATTCCAATTTCTTGTTATAAAATATAAAATTAAACCATGTTGTTGTCGTGAAAACATTGGTAAAAAACTAAATGAAGTGCCCAAAATCACTCCCATTATTTTGTAAGCAATAGTAGCCTATTCTTAAATTCCCTTCAAACATTTTGAAATGTTTCTTGAACTATTCGTTGTCGCAGATAATAAGGTTAAGTTTTGTAGTCCACAGATTTTAAAAAAAGTCTAATGGTGTCAGATCTGGTGATCTGGAGGCCCCTTCTATTGGTCCTCTTCTAACAACCCATTGTTCTGGATAATTCTGATCCAGCCAAGCCCTTACAGCTACTACATAATAAGGTGGTGTCCCATCTTATTGAAAATGTAATAATTTTTTATCCAAAGCTAGTTCCTCATCGTCTCCTCTTTGATTTTCTACTTAATTTATTATGAGTGGCTATATTATTTAATCTCGTATTTTAAAATAAATTTGAAAATTTTGGTCAATAAATAAAGGACCAATAATACAATCTCCAAAATTCCTACCAAGACATTAAGTTTTTCAGGATACTTGGTATGATTTTGCCTGATGAGATGACAATGTTCAATGCTCCAATAACGACAATTTTGTTTGTTAACATTTCAATTTAGATAAAAAGAACATTAATCGCTGAAACGAATGTTTCTTAGAATTTTAATCTAATTTATTATTTTATTGGTCATTTCACAAAATTCTAATCGCATCATCATCGCCAAGTTCTTGTGTAATATGCATTTTGAATGGGTGGAATTTGAGATGATTCAACACTTTTCTAACAGACTCAGGGCAAAGCCCTGTAAGTCTAGATGTCGATCGGAGTAATATTGTGGGATTTACACCAAACTGACCAAAAACCTGAATATTCATTGAGTATCCTAGGTTGGTTTCTTTTTTAATTGCATATTAACATATTTACATATTTCGCGACAAAAACTTTAAAATAATAAAAGACTATTTAAACATATACCCATGGGAGCTGTTTTCTGTTTTAAATTAAATATCTAAAAATAAAAATGTTTTGATTATTAAATTTTGTATATTAAATAATTTTATGCTTTTTTAGTTTACTATACTTTTGTTAGAATTATTTTGTGTTCTCCAACTTTTTTACTAATGTTTAACGACAAGAAAATGGTTTAATTTGATATTTATAACGAGAAATTAGAATATTTTGCTTATTTAAAAAAAAATTAAACTATTAAAAAGTATTTTTTTAGTACAATTAAATAGAAATTTACAAGAGCTTTCCAATGAGGTCATTTTTGTGGTCTGAACCTAAAAACTTATAGAGCTTTGTTTGTTTTTAAAAAGAAACCCTGTAGATATGTATAAAAAACAACATTATTTGGTATGGAACTCGATATAATTAAGACAAAAATATACGATATGGTTTATAAATGGGTTTTGGTGCATGTATTTGTACAGGGTGATCCCCTATACTGTCGCTCCCCTTTAACTTTTTTATTTTAAGTATCCCAAAAAATTTAAAAGTGTGGTTATGTAGGTACTAAAAAATACTTTTTTTCTACGTATAAAGAAAATTTGAAAGTTGATCAGTATACAGGGAAAAACAAAAAGTTTATATTTTTTATATGGATCACCCTTTATATGTATTTGTTTTTCGATTCCTTGTAAAATTCTGAGCATAATTCATATAACAAACCATATACCTAAATTCAACCGTTTCTGAAATATTCGTATTCGAAATGTTATCATTAAATGTTTTTTTTAAATTGTTAGAAATCAAGAAGCCTCAGTATACCAAAATTTTTATTGAAAATAAATTACTATAGTGACATTATGCCAATATGTCTTGTTAAATAAGTAAAAATGGCGTACTCAGACAGAGAAAGACAAACTATTTCAAGTTTCAAGTCAATATTTTTTATTTATTATTAACATTGCATTTTTTTCTAACCATTTATTTTCAATAACATTTTTGTAATAAATATTTCTCGTTATGCTAACATATTTTATTATTTTATTAATAAATATAATTTTTTAGGCTTCAATATTTCCAAAAAAAATCTTAGGAAATCAATAGCAGGCAAAAATTGCAAAATAGCTTACATATTTATATTTGCATTTATAATATCTTTGGGCGTCGGACTTACATTTTATACCAATTCCAAGCCTCCTGAAGAAAATAACTCAACAAACCCAACAGTTTCGCCTTTATCAAATACCACCTCAAAAAATGAACCTAAGGGGGAATACATACAAAGGGATGTCTGGGGGGCTTGGTATCCTATAAATGGAGTGAATGCTTTAGCTCATCCAGTACCTTTGGTAGTAATAAAACATACTGCAGGAAGATTTTCTTCAGAATATCTAAATTGTCGCCTACTAATAAAAGATATACAATCCTACCATCAAAACGACAAACATATGACGGATATATCATACAATTTTTTAGTTTGCGGGGACGAAAATATTTACGTGGGTAGAGGGTGGGAAATTCAAAATGCTCAAAGACATGACAGTATCGATATAGCTTTTGTGGGTGATTTTGATCATATGCACCTTACTTCTGGAATGGTGAAATCTGCACAAAAACTTATTTCTGATGGAATTGTTGACCGTAAAATATCACAGGATTATAAGTTAGTAGCACACAGTCAAACCGCACCCCAATCAAGTCCTGGAAAATATGCCCTCGAGGAGATTAAGAAGTGGCCTCATTACTACAGTGGTAAATTGTACTGAATTTATGTGAATAATAAAAAATAAATAAACAATTATTTGTTTTATTTGTAGCTTTATAAAATGTATTTATTAGATATTTAAAGAAAACAATTTTTTTTGCATAAAATCAATACACAATTTTGCAAAATTAAAATTTTGTATACGAGTAAGGTAAAATGAACAAAAGAAAAAAATTCGAATAATAATAATAGACAAATATATGCCAGCTTGTTGCCTCGTGCATTTATTAATAAGCATTAGACCGGACGATTTTTTGTTCATAGAAATCTTTTTTTCATATTTAATCTTTTTCTAAACTGTTTTCGAATAATTTGTTACACGTAGCACGTTATATTTTGTAAATTAAATAATAAATCAAAACAGTTTAATAACGGTACAAAGTTATTAGAGGACATAAAAGATGAATAATTGCTAGCGTTCGACAATTTTATAAAGGGAAATAAACAGCAACAGCATTCTTTGCGAGATTGATCATAATCAGTAAAATGATTAATAATTTGGGGCAGAGATTAGGTGCGTGGGCTGTTTGTTCAACGCTCGTAAATAATGAACGAGGACCGATAAACAACCCATATCAGGTATGTTGGTAGGTAGGTATTTAGGTACGCGTACTTACGTACATTTGTAATTGAAATTTATGTTTATACATAATAGTCTGTGAAAATATAATATAATATAATGAATGCATTTCAAACAACCGAGTTAATCCCGGCGCATTCGCCATTTTTACAAGTGATGATTTGGTAAAGTTGTTTTTTTTATTATTTAGAGTTGGATTCAAATGATTTTGTAGAATTTTTTTAGGACCAACAATTTACATTTTAGTTTTATAAAAAATTAAATATTTGTTGTCAAATATAATGATATTGTTAGCATTAAAAACATTTTCTACATAAATTCCATTTGATACACCTTGTATATGTATATCAATTTTAAACCAATAAACAAAACTGGAAGTTTAACCAGGGCCGAATTTAAGCATAGGCTACCTAGAATGCAGCCTATGGGCCCGTACCACAAAGGGTCTCGCGACCACTGACCAGGTGAAAAATGATTCCACGTCAATTTCTTAATCAGTTTTTTTCTTTTAGTAAATAAATAGTATAAAAGTTTGAAGAATATCTCCCACGCGGAGAAAATAAAATATTGGTAGACTACCATTGTTGTGGTAGTTGTAGTAGTAGTAGTTGATCACAGAACACTAACCATTAATACGCAGAACCAACTTAATATACAATGTAAATGTCAGTATCAGTGTGACTGACTCAGTGACTCAATGTATCATTTAAAATCATACAATTTCTAATAAACCATCACGGGTTACTTTGACAACAGCAATGGTTAGTTTAGTGACATCAATGAGTAGTGTTAGGAACTGTTACAGTAGTGATCAATATTCCGCACATTCATTATTATTTTGAATTGAAAGTAAGTGGATTACTGTTACAGCCAGAAGTTTTGCAAAGGCCATAGATAAAGAAGGCGACAGAAAACACGGAGCGCGTACGGGAGCAAGGAAGACAATTCTAGAAAGCGTTGATGTCGGGTATAAGGAAGGCGCACTCACTATTAACCGGTTCATATATTTGTACTATGATGGTTTAAGCAAGCGTTTAAGACAGTTTAGACATAAATATTAAACAAATATATTAAATATATATAGTTATAGTTGAGACTACAAACTAATTAATACCCTTTTGAGTTTATCAACAAGTTAAATACACTAATAATAAAGATAATTGCAGCAGCTTAAAACTTATAACAATAACACACGAACAAACTTTAAACCTCCATATTAAAAGACTGGCTCAATGCTTTAGCTTTGAAAGTTACATTTTACGACAAAAAAACATAAAGATATTAAGACTCACACAGTTAAAAAAATTAGATTTGTTAACATCAG
This sequence comes from Brassicogethes aeneus, assembly GCA_921294245.1. Classification (NCBI taxonomy): domain Eukaryota; kingdom Metazoa; phylum Arthropoda; class Insecta; order Coleoptera; family Nitidulidae; genus Brassicogethes; species Brassicogethes aeneus. The sequence continues at coordinate 55,947,641 of OV121133.1, read as the reverse complement.
TTTGTAAAAATGTTAAAAACAGATTATTATTACCTGTGGTGGATACGAATTGTCACCCCGGCTGGTAATCTCTCTTCGGAGGTCGTGGATGACAGTTTCGATGGTTAAGGCCCTTCCCGGAATTTTGTCGGGAAAATATTTTGGTTTTTGGGGGATATTAGACTGACCCAAAATTAAGTACAATCCGGAATCACCCTAAACCAGGGAGCACTATCGATAGCAGTGGCGGCCCGTGACATTTCATTTTGGTGAGGCAGAGGCAGGGTTTCGCCCTCATTTAAAGGCGAAGAAATTTTTTTAAACCCAACTTAAAAAAACTGACGTTGCAGTTCACAACATATACTTAAAACTAAGTAAAAAACTTAGACTGTGGTGGGGAAGGAATACTCTACTTTGTCAATGAAATATATTTTATTGTTAAAATGACGTTTATTTTAAATAAACCTCATTTTTGTCTAATTAATATTTCATTGTTCAGCAAGAACCACGTGAAGGTCAACAATATCGGTATAATTTCTCACTGTAATATCCATAATGACTAAATTCACATAAATCACCAAGTTCAATTAACTAAACCCACAGAATAAACCACTTACAAAAGAATCATAAAATAGACAAACTCATAGAAAAAGAATAAACAAAATATTGCGTAAATAACCACAGATTTGTTCTTTAAACAGTTCAGAATTTTATAACCAAAACAAACCTAAAGAAGGAATCTGTATTTATTTTATTGGTTAGTGTGATGGCTACAAGATGGCGATAGTGTTAAAATATGTTTATTTTAGAATAGAAATATAATTTCGATTAAATCGATTTATTATATGAAAAATAATACCATTTACTATTGAATTTTGAAAAACGTGTGAAGTATATTTTATCTAAAATTTTGCAACAGTGTTGCCACAACACCTGCTTATTTCCTTGGATGTAGGCGTGCCTGCCTCGCGTATGCTAATACGAGAGAAGGAGACAACTATGATATCGCATTGTAACAGAACGAGATAACAAGGCTAACGCCAATCGTGAGTCTAAATTAGTTCAGGCATACTTATGAGCCAATGATATAGCTATAAATATTAGTTTAAATTGCGGTCGTTTCAAATTCAAATAATTTAAATGTTGCTGGGTATTCCACGTATAAAATCAATCAATTTTATTGACTATTTCACAATTCATGTAATCCAAATATTAAAAATTTATAGTATATTATAGAAAGTAAAATATTTAAATTATACTTAATTTTTTAATTCTCTATGATGAGGCACTGCCTCACCTGCCTCCCCTGACGGGCCGCCACTGATCGATAGATAGATTTCGATGGTCGGTAATGCAACTACCAATCGTTATCGATGGTTTTTAAATTTTCGTTTGTTTTTTTTTATTTTAATGTTTATTACCGAAGTAATGCGAATTCTAATAGTTCTGGTTAAGTGTGGCCCGAGCGTTCCGTTGTCTACGTTTTGTGTATACTGTATTACGTTTTCTGTTGTTCTTTTCTAGCAATTAAATTAAGCTGCGTTTAAATTTTAATCCATGTTTGCTCTTGACATTGTTTTTTTTTAAATCTAAGACTATTTTTTAGGTGCCAGTTAAAAGTGACAAGAGGTTTATTATGTTTATGTTTATGTTAGGCAAAGTTTGGGACTACTTAAGATTTATGAGTTTGTATTTTTATTCTATTTTCGATTCAACTTGCTTTACTGAATAGGCAATAAGCATTATTCTTTGGGCTATTAAAATAATGATTCATTCTTCTCTGTTATTCTCTTTAAGTGTTTTTTATAATTTTATTGAATTTTCGTTGTTCCTCCGGATGGCAGGCTAGGTGAATTTCGGAGTCATGCAAATATTATTAAAATACTTATCCGAATTTTGCCTTGTTTTCTCGAGCTTGATCTCTTTTAGATTACCGCCAAACTGAACCACCAATTCCTGGCAGGGGTGACAGTATTCACTTTGCACTCTCGTTCTGGTCCGTGGGGTGTTTATGCACTTTGAGGTCGCGGAACTGTACTCTGTTGACCGGAACTTTATAGATTAATTACCTTTTAGGTATTTTGGATTTAAAATGCACTGTTTATAGCCGCTATGGTTAAATTTTGTGGACGTCGTACTGAGATTATTTTGTTAATGTTTAACAAATTATTTTGTTAAAAAAGTACACGTGAATTTAGGAAGCCAATCAAAACCTTTACAACTGATTATTCTTATCGTCAACCATCCTGCTGAAGCACAAACATACTCATCTACAAGTTCAACTGACTTCAGCGTCTGCAACTAATTGTTCTGATTCGTAACGTGTTCGTAACAACTGGTGTGTTTATAATAATAATAATAATAAACTTTATTGGAAATCCAAATGGCTAACAACTTTCGTCTTCCTGCCCCGTGTTTATAATATATTACCAAAAATCTGCTATTATTGTTATTTGGATTCCTTACACCTAATACACTGTTCTAAAAATCATATTTGTTAGCATGAGTTTGTAGTTTGTTAATTTTATTTGGTTAAATTTTAACATAATTTGTTGTATAATACCAGGGTTTGTAATTATTTTAACAAAGGAAAATATTTTACCGAAAGTTTTGTAAAGGCAATTATGTAAACATTTTGTTAATTTTACAGATAATACAGATAATTTTTTTAATGTTTAACAAATTATTTTGTTAAAAAAAGTATGCGTGATTTTAGGCAGCGAATCACAGCATTTCCCAATGTCTTTTTTATCGTCATACAGCACAACAATACGGATCAACAAGTTTAACTGACTTCAGCGTCTGCAACTTAGGTTTCTGTTCTTAACAACTGTCCAGAGTGTTTTTAATATATAACGAGAAATCTGTTATTATTGTTATTTGGATTCCTTATACATATATCCTAAAAAAGATACCATCACTGGTTTTCAAACCGAAACTAGGGGATACAGTAAAGTTGGTTAACGTTAAGAAATACTTTAGAAAGTGTTGTAGTAGTACTAACAGTTGTATTGTACCAAAGGTCCTTTTCGAAAATTACAAGAATCATGGTTGAATTATTGACTTAAAATTTTGTTATTAAATCTACAAAATGTCTGTTATAATAATTATAAAAAACTACTACTACTTACAGGGCCTATTTTTGACTTAGTGGGGCCCCAAGGCCCAAGCAAAACTTCGCCCCGAGCTTCGCCCCCCATATCAATATCCTATATAACTTTTCAATAAGAATGTTTCTACTTACCTTTGACACCTTCAGGTTTATGATAAAAAAAATTTAATTTTTAATTAATCAATTAAAAAATTGTTCTAATAATAAATCTAAAAAAATAAATAAATATTTATTTAAAAAAAAACATACATTATTAATTATTTAGTAGGTACAAACAACTAAAAATATATTTAAACGATACTTAAACAAAATTTCTAACTGAAATTAATAACACAACAGAAAAATAAAAAAAACTACTAAACAACTAATTAATTTTTTTTTACGTATTTTCATTTCCGAAAACTTGTCTATGATACCATTTATTTCTAATTTATCTATAATATCGCTTTCTACGTTTAGAATAGCCAACGATGAAACATTTTTTTCGTTTAATGAGTTTCTTAGATAGGTTTTTACCCGTTTTAACGTAGAAAATGATCTCTCTCCAGATGCGTTACTAATAGGAATAGTTAAATATATACGAAACAATACCTCAACGTTAGAGAAGGTTGACAAAATATTGTTATCAATTAAAAATTTTAACATTTCCTGGGGGTCTTTAGAGGAAATATCATTTGATTTACAAAGTGCTTTAAATTGTATAATTTCATCCACTAAATCTTCAGTAGCAACCACATCCATATTGTAATATTTTTTTATATTTTTTATACTTACATTAAATCTTTCATTTGAGGGTTCAACAAAAATTACACCAAAAATTTCATTTACACAATCATACGCTTGCATTCTCATTTTTAATTCAAAAATCAATTCGTCACATATAGGAAAAAACTATTTATTTTAAAGTTTTCAGCACCGCTTAAAGTAATGTCTTGTGCAGGGCCTTCATCAAAGAACTTGTTCCTCTTACGAACTCTTGAAATTTCATCCTTATAAACATTATTATTTGGCTGAATTTTTTTGGATTCCTCTTCAATTTCATCAAACTGTTCTCTAAAACTCTCGACAAATTCGATCAATCCGCTATAAAGTGTACAAGCCGCAGTTAGATTGACTTGATTATTTTGTAGAGATTTACTTGTGGAGTTTATTCTGTCTAGGATTTTTTTCCAAATTGAGGTCATCAAAGCAAATTCAAATGTATTCTGTATTTTGTGAAGTAAATCTCCAGCTTCTGTTCTGGTAGAGTTTTTTTGGTTTGCATCTTCATTTAGCTCTACTAACGCTGTTTTTATTTCACTAAAACCAAGCGCAATAGATTTAATAGCATCAGCTCGTGCTGACCATCTTGTATCACATATTTTCTTAACCAATGGTAATTTAGTTTTTAAAACAGAGAGACATTTTTGAAGTACATCCCATCTGTGCTTCGAAGCCGAAAAAAAGTTATACAAGCATTGTACATTTTCAAAATATCCAGAAGCTTGTAAACAACTTTCGGCAGCACTATTACCGACCAAGTTTAAAGAATGACTGGAACATGGTATAAAATGTGCATTATTTGTCTTTTCTTTTATTTTTGCCTGCAATCCGTTATATTTCCCGGACATATGGATAATTTGGTTTGTAAAACATTTGATAGACTTTCTGCAGTATGAGAAAATATTTCCACAAAACCTTAAAACCTTTCCACTGGTTGACCATTAGGTAAAACATATCTTATAATGACAGTTAATTGATCGATATGAGAAATATCAGGCGTTGAATCGACGATAATGGACCTGGTTAAAGAAAGATAATTAATATGCCCACTTCCAATGTTACCATATTTCTGGAGGTGTCCGGCCAAAAACGGGTCAAACTCACTAAGAAATTTCAACGAGCCTAAATAGTTATAACTATACCATTCCCTTTTGCAAAAAGTTTAGTCGTGGAACCATAAAATGCTAAACCATTTTTTGATAAAAACTTAATGGGAGCAAGCACTCTTAATAAAACATTTTTCCAGTAGTTTTGTTCCTGCAAGTAACTTTTTTCGATTTCTGCATCTATCCTTCCCTCTATTCGACTTCTATTAATCATTTTGCTGATGGAGGTTATGTGTTCAGATGACCTTTCGTGGGTTTTTTAGTACTGAGTCACATTTTTCCAGTCAGTGTAGCCATCGGCAGTAAGCTTGAGATCTTTTTTCGAAAAAAGTTTGCAAACATAACAATAAACACAGCCAGATTTGGGACTGTAAACCAACCACTCACGAAGGGCTTTTTCGCCATTTTCTTTAAATTTATAGAATGTTGAACTTTGTAAGCATCTAGATTTTTTGCCATCCAATTGTTTTAGACAGCCACTTATTTTGTCAATATTTTGTTCAGGTCTGTTTTTAAGAAAATATTCATGAAATTTCGAGCTTATATTTTGAGGCCAGTCTGTTAGATCACAAGGAAATGGTGGGGCTTTACTTTGTTGAGAAGTTTCTTTATCAATTTCCAATAAATCACTTACGACAACGTTACCATCATCGTCTGATTGTTGGTGTTCTTGTAACTCGATGGTATCACTAATATTGCTCGTTGAAGCATTTACTTCCTTATCTTTTAATGGTGGTTCTGGAAGATCTTGTTGATTTTCTGGTTCCTTTCTGAGGAATGCCAACATTGCGTTTTTTTGTTTTTGTGTTACTAGAAATTTTGGTTTTTATAGTAGCCAAATTGAATTGGATAGTATACAAACTATCCAGCTATTTTAGTTTCCCTAATAATTTCAAGTAAATTAGCCAAGATCCTTGGTTATTTTGTAAACTAGCCGCTAATTTAGTTAAAAATACATTTTCAATTAAAATAGCTGACAGTTTGGCTAGTTTATAAACTATCCAGCTAGTTTATAAACTATCCAAGTTTGCACATTAGCCGTAACATATACAAAAATAATATATTAATTAATAATTATAACTTACCTTAAGTTAAATTTCGGAGTTCGGACAGCTTTTTCATTCGTAATTCGTAATTCGTCAGCAAAAGATTTGTCGGTACTTATAGCGGCATAAACAAAAACGCCGTAAAAGAGACCGCCGATGTTTTATGTTTTTGAATCTAACTAAAATTATATAGGTATAATATCAATATCGTTATTATACCAATCTAAGCCACTTTTATTTAATATTTAATTTTCTTTATAAAATAGGTATGGCTTTATTTTAAATTTAAATTAAAATGGTTTATAATTTTTTTTCAAGGGCTTTTTTCGGGCCCCATTTTCCTCCGGGCCCAAGGCCCGGGCCTTATGGGCCTTTAGGTAAAATAGGCCCTGACTACTTATTCAATTAGCCAACAGATTATAGTTGGTTGTAAACTTAACAAAAAGTTATGTGGACCTGCATTAACATAAAATCTGGTTAATATTTGGTTAAAATTAACAAATATTTTTTACTGTGTAACGAGTGAGCGTAGTGCAAAGTATCCGAAAAAATTAGTTTTCAAACTGAAATTAGGGGATACAGTGAAGTGGGTTAAAGGAGCTACATTGTAGGTAAATGTCCATTTTTTGTTTAGGTTATAATAATTAATAAAGCAACATTTCTTATTAAAATTATTTGTTTTTAAGTTCCCAATTTTAACAAATACTTTTACAAAAAAGTTTGTAAGAATAAGGTCCTTTTTGAAAATTACAAGAATTATGGTTGAATTTTTGACTTAAAATTTTTTATTAGATCCAAAAATGTCTGTAACAATTATAAATACTTATTTACTCAGTTAACAGATTACAGTTTGTTGAAAGTGTAAAAAAGTTATGTGGAACAGGATTAACATAAAATCTGGTTATTATTTGGTTAAAATTAATTAATTAAGATTTTTTAACTGTGTAGTAGCTTCATTATTACGAAGTGTGTGCGTAAACAAATTAGCCATTAGAATTATGTGAATATACTTTTGTTTTAATTGAAATGTTTGAAATTGAATTAAAAAATATTATCTAACGTAATTTATGTATGTTTTATAGGTTAAGAGGCCTATTTCCTTTCTTGCTGTTCGTAAACATCGATTTCTTAACATGTATGTTCACCCAACGACAACCCAAACATCGCCTATGTTTCTCATATGTTGAAAGTCTTGACCTTGAATCTTTCTGAACAGCGATAAATGTTTTTAGGACAGAGAGTATCTTATTTTATAACCTAAAAGTCGCAGATCGTAAACTAACATTGTGTTAGATAATTGTTTTAAAAATTATTGGTGATATTTAATATATATTAAATGAACTTAAAAACAACAATCCACAATATTTAAAAATACTTGGGAAAAACGTTTTATGCTGAACTAGCCAAAGCACAGATCTTCTGGCGGGGCCATTAAGTCCATCCTTATATGGAAAAGGGTTGGAACTCTTCATTGGCCAGCCTTTACACAACAGAGAGGCATAAAGAGAAAGTCCAACTCAAACTCTGACGAGTAGTGAAGGTTTTACAAGGTATTGATAAAACCTAAAAGATTTTAAAATTAAACCAAAAAGTTTTAGCTTCCATGTGAAGAAAAAGTGTTTTTAGATGCATATTTTGTGTATTTTATTAGTTATACTTTTCTTTGATTAATATTTTGTCTATATTTTTGAGTAATAACCCAGACAGCATCCAATTCAGAAAGATTTCTGTACGAAGTCTGTTGAAAACATCTTACCGAGGTCACAATATGACATCTTAAAGAAATCATTTTTAGGAGCTTAAGAGCTAAGAGTTCTTGATAAATTCATAAATGAGAAGTCAATTTTTTAACATCTAAAAGTATCTTTTTTTCGGACCTCTTATTGTAATCAAAATTAGAAGCGACTAAGGGTATCATAAATAAGACTTCAGTTATATGATATCTTACAGTATTCTCTTTTCTTACTTCTTACTGACATCATATTATTAACTTTTTAAGACGTCAACATGGAGACGTCACATTTTAATGCGATTACTTTCTTCTCACCGCTGTAACTGCTTGTGTTTGATATAAGAAGCGGCGAAGTAGAATTTAGAGCGTGCACCATACCAAACGGTCTTAGACCTAGGTAAACGGCTACCCGATATTGACGAGCTTCAAAAGAGCGTAACAGGCCGTCTATTGGTGCCGGTAAAGAGCACGCTTGAATTTAAACAAAAGTGAGACGAAGTAATCGCAATTCCAAAAATAAGCGAATGCAAGCAAATTATTAAAATGATTTTAATAAAATCAATTTAACAAATTCGATTGTTCTATGGTAATTAAACATGACATGTCAAAATAAGCAACGATCCATTATGTAATTTTTTCATCAGTACCCTAGTAGTACTTCTATATCCAAAACTGGAAATTCTAAAGAAGTCTTTTTATAATGCTTAATAGCGAAGTCAAAGAAAATGGTTCCTCAAGAGTTCTTTTTTGAGAAGTCTTGATTAGTTCAATAGGTGGCGCATTCGAAGTCTTAAGAACTTCTTAAAAACTTCTTTCTGATATTGTATTTGACGTCCAAATCATAAAATAGAGCTTATGCAGACTTAATTAAGACGTCATATTGCTGTCTGGGAATATAACATAGGTATTTGATATTTTATATTTGTTGTATTTTTTTAATAAAATATATTTTTTATTCTACCAATATATATATAGTTTTAGAGGTCGTTTTTAGACATTTGTACCAAGTCTTGACCTTCCTCCCCCCAAATTCTCTCTTCACACTCAGATTTTTTTAATTTTCTGTTTAAAATATATATATAAATAAATATTTATTATTATTATAATAAAATAAAAAAATCAGTAAAGCAAAATTTGTATTCTGGTATTATTATAATTAGGAAATACATTTTAATAATTAAAAAACAAATCATAAACATATTTTTAAAATTACCAAAAAATATATTTTTATTTGTTTGGTGTGAAACCTTATATGATTTGTCCTATTCTCAATTATAAATAATTATTTATCATTTATAATAAAAAACCTCAAATATTGTCTAACAGCACCTCTCACTGCCCAGATAGCACCCTTCGTCCAATGGACGTCCGTTTAAGATCCATTTTAAGTACATTGGTCCACGGACTAAAAATTGATGTACTATGTACGTCCATATATTTACATCCTTTGTACGATTTTAATGGACGTCCATATAGTGTCCATTTTACGTCCATAATTATTATTACAGAAATGCAAGTTAAAACGTATTGTTGGCTGCATAACAACAGTTATGATCAATCTCACTGACATTCAAGCAAGCGCGTGCTATAAAGGACTTAAGCTATCAATGAAATGTTAAACACTTGTAGTATTGCAAATGTAATGTTCCTGAGTCGAATACAAGGATTTCCCGCAATGTTCAACATTGAATGTTGTAACTTTTAACAACTTTTGGAATATTTATATTCCTAGTGGGTTTGTTGCTGAGCCAGACAAAAGGCATTTCAGTCATGTTGTAGAAAATTTTCTGCAACATCGCAATGAAAATACAGTCGCAAAAAACAGTTAAAGTAAGCAAAAAAGCAGGTCCTGGATGCTGGAGGAATGGTTCACCTTATAGACGTCCATCGGTGGACGACTTATGGATGTCCAAAGTTGTGACATCTGGACTCTAAACGGATGTCCATGGGACGTCCATAGAAAAAAAATGGACATCCTATGTACATACAGACGTCCACGAGCATACGTTCATTGGACGTCCATAGTATACCTTTGTGCTATCTGGGTGAGAGGCTCTCAGGCAAGCGTTCATAAACATACGTTTTCAAACATCAAGTATGTTCACCAAAATCGAATTTTGGAAACGGAATAGCCATTTTAACACAGATGATGTTTATAAACATGGATGTTTAAGAAATTCTTCGAGCGCATGCGTCTATAAACGAAATAATTGAAAGGAAATAGGCTCATATGTTACGAAACATATCTAGTTCATGAACATGCATGTTTAGCGAAAGGGAATAGGCCTCTTTTGCTTGTTCATTACATTCCTTTTTGATATATTGCATTTTGCATTTTTAACATGTTTAAGTATGTTATTTTTAAAATTGTAATACTCAAATTTGCCTACTTAGACTGGAATCTTATCTTTGTTAATAAATCATGTTAAATACCATTATATTTCCTGAATGATGTTTAGTCCTTTTCATTTTTATCATCTAATAAATTTATCAAATTGTATACCGAATAGGAATGTCGTACATAAAGTTCCTATTAATTAATTATAAACTTGAAACAGTAAGTTTTTAAAATGTTATTGGATAATTCTTAAAAATGCCCCGGTAGGCCTCGAGCCACAGGTTTAGCCTAGGATCCCACAGATCATAAATCCAGGCCTGACTTTACGACTTTGTTTTACTATAATAATATTAATAATAATAACACAGGTCTACATAATCATGTAAAATACAACTCGTAAATAATATTTTCACTTCATAAAATATCCATAATTTTTAACATAACTTGAACTATCGTATTTTATATAAAAACAAGCTTTAGACACTATAATATTTGCATTAAAAATTATTTTCCTTGCAAATAGCCGTTTTTGTTGGGATATAATTTTGCACTAATATACCTACTACGTAATATTTCGATTTTATTAGTATAAATAACTTATTAAAAAAAAAAATTGGAGATGGCCGCTTTTGAAATTAGACGATTCAATTATGAAAGGTGCTAGGTATTGGAAATGTTTAAAAGTGCTTAGTGCATGTATAAAAACTTAATAAACATCGATTAAACATAACAGACTAGCGATGCGGTTGCCAGGCAATGATTTTTGCTATTTGATAACAGGCTGTAAGAGCTTTTGACATGTTTACAACACGTTGGGTGTAAAGCGAGTGGCAACACTTCTTGCACGCCATGGCCGAAGAGAAAAAAAAGGAAGACGATGAGGACGACCGGCTCGAATTTTTGGTCAACTATCTCACAAAGTCATACCGGCTAAAAATGGAAAAGTGGAACAAAATGATGGCAGATCCGGAAAATAATGTAAGTGACGTTTTTTAGTATTTTGACTTTTGTATATTAAAAATTTGTAAATTTATTTCAATAGCGAAATTTTTAGTTGATTATAAGAAGCTTTTGCAGCAAAAAGTATTTGTGAAATAATGAAAAAAACGTTAGGGCACTTCTTACTAAAAAAAATAATAGTTAACCATTTTTGAGTACCAAATCTAAATTCGGGCTCTATTACATTAGGTTTTTGTAAAATTTTGACCCAAAAGAGGCGGTTTTAAATATTTAAAGTTATATTACATTACAAGGTATACAATATGTATTTATACAGTGTGTCCCTGGATGGAGTTACCTATAGGTAAAACTTTTTTATTATGCGTTTAAAAAATGAGAGTGCAATTTAAAAAAACCGATTCATTGTACAGGGTGTCCAGAAATTAATAAAATATGAAAATGCTCAAGAGAGGTATACCTTATTTATAACTTTATACAAACATTGTATAGAGAAAGTCGTTGCAAATTTAATTTAAAGTCTAAATATGAAATACATATTTTTTTTAAATATTTATTCGATATGACCCCCTCCAACGTTAACACATTTTAACTTTTTTAGGAAAAAAGTCATTCTTTATAAAAAGTCCTGCTTCTTTAAAAAATAAGATTGCGATTTAAAAAAAACCGTTTTATTGTACAGGGTGTCCAGAAATTAAAAAAAAAGAAAATGCTCAGGAGAGAAGTACCTTTTTTTATTATTTTATACAAAAATTTTATAAAAGAAAGTAGTTAATTTAGAATCTAAGGCCCGGTTTTATCATTAATAGTAAAAATTAAATTACTACTTAATTAGTAGTTAATTGGTTTTTGTGTTTTACAATTGGTAGTTATTTATCCAAGTACAGATTATGTTTGAGTTTCCCTAACTACCATTTCTTGTATTAGTAAAGTGGTGGTTAACCTAAAAATACAGTTAATATTGTGCTAATTTTAAATATGGATTTATTGAATTGAGATTTTAGTATTTATGACGATGATGACGAAGTTTTATTGAGACGTCCAAAAATTGTTGGACCTCGGACATGTGTATAATGAATACTAACTTAAAATATACTATATATTTAACCAGGGTGTCCAGTATTCTGTAGAAACCCTTTTAGGTTTTCCAGAAATTAACCAGAATTATGTTTAAAACACTTTTTTTTAGGAAAAATCGCACATTGATTTAAAAAAAAATTTTTTGTCCTTAAAACCCCTGAAAACTAAATTTTGTTAAACAAAAAAGTTTATTTTTTGAAAACTAGTTTTAATAAACTTAACAGGATTAGATAAAAAAAGTCATAACCTGTATTTGGTATCAATCGACATTGCAAATTGTACTAGATAAAACGGAATTTAGTATATCTACTTATTGCAAATGTACAGTACCGTAAAACGGGATAAATAGAAACTTGAGGGGAAATAGAATCAAATTTATACGATTTGTTTAAAAATCATATTTTGTTTAAATTACATTTGGGAAGTTTCGGTTTACGGCCATTTCAAGCGGATGGAGGGGACAAATCACAAAACTGTTTTTATAAAAAAAATTGTAGGTAATTTATAATATATTATTTTTGCATCAAAATTGTCAAATATATTCTTCTATTATTAGGCTATACATCAAGTAAAAAAAATAGAAATATTTTATAAAAGTAGAGATAATTTCAATAATTGACAGGGGTGGACGGGACAAGATAAATCTTTTTTTTGTCCCGTCCACACCTTTCAATTATTAAAATTATATCTACTTTCATAAAATATTTCTTGCGTTTTTTTTTAATTTAATGTATAACCTAATAAAAGAAGAATATTTTTGACAATTTTGATGCCAAAATATTATATAATAAATAATCTACAATTTTTTTTATAAAAACAATTTTGTAATTCGTGCGTTTCGCGCGCTTGAAATGGCCGTTTAAGTATATAAATTTATACACTTAAAGCAAAGCTTCCCAAATTTAATTTAAACAATTTATGATTTTTTTAAACAAATTTGAGTATATTCCCGACGCCAGTAATAACAAAACTAGTTTTAATAACCCAAACTCAACAGGATTAGATAAAAAAAGCATAAACTGTATTCAGGGCCGGATTAAGAGTTTTGAGGCCCTGGGGCCTACATTTGGTGGGGGCGCTCAATATTTCTAAAAAAATTTGACACTAAAACTCCTGGTAAATTTTTAAGCTAGAGGAACTTTCGTGATTTTTTATTATCTTTGAATCATTTATTATTTAATAAACCATAAAAATTTTAATAAAATCGGCAAAAGCGTTTTTAAGCTATAAATAAAAAATTCATTTTTTTAAACGAAATACCCTGTATCTCGATAATGAAGCATTTTCGAGCACGTGTTTATAGGAACTTTTTTTCATATTTCGATGAGAGGAATTTCCCCTGAGCTTTTGTCACCACAAGTCTGAATCACCCTGTATATTTTAAATAATACGAACATAACCTTATATACATTTTACCCAAGTTTGAGAAATTATAAATTCGTATGCAAAACTATAAAAACGTAGATAGTAGAATAGAATTGTGAATGAAAGTGTTTTTGTATACTTTATATTTTATATATTTTGAATAATACGAACATAACTTTATATACATTTTACTCAAGTAAAATATAAATTGATCTATGTTTTGTTTGTATTTTTAATACTTACCGCAAACTGAAAACAAGTGCATCAAAAGTATTATTTGTCTGTTTTTCATACAAAATCAAACAATAAAACAATCTTTTGTTCAAAGAAAAGCACGAAACAGTATTTCGGAAACACCGAAAAATATTCCACAACACTTTAATGTAGAGTGATATTAATATCTCATGGCGGTTGACCTTGAGAGACGCTATAATATTAAAACAATTATAATAGAATTTGTAGCCTAGAAATTTTTCTAAATATGTCAAAAAATATCTGCATTCTAGGCCCTATGTAGTATGTTTTTAGGTCGGCCCGATTTGACGGATTTGAGACTTTTGCGCACCGAAGGTCATCCGCCATGAGCATAGCACTCTACCAATAAAAATCTGGGACAAGAACTAACTTTAATATTAGGTTATAAGTAATTGACTGTTTGCCTGTATTTACAAAAACGTTACAAGCACTAAAGGAGCAACTGCTTAAAATTGATATGAGTCATAACTTATGACGTCTTCGCGCCAAAACTTTGAGTGTGATAATTTACATTCTGATTTGCAAGCGGATAAGCGATAAAAAATCCGCGAAAAATTAGAGTTAGATCTACGAAAAATTAATTGAAAATTACAGGATTCGCGGGGTATAACCGACCCAATTTTTTGTTTTTTCGCTAATTTTCTCCATATTCGTTTCATTAAAAAGCTACATATTGCATTGGTGGGGGCCCCTAAGTGGTGGGGGCCCTGGGGCCGTGGCCCCGCTGGCCCTATGCTAAATCTGGCCCTGACTGTATTTGGTATCAATCCACATTGCAAATTGTACTAGATAAAACGGAATTTAGTATACTTATTACCTCTAGTTAAATATAACTGAACCTAACTTACGAAAGTACTAATTAAATGCAATATTGAAAAATCGGGCCTAAATAAATGAAAAATACATTTATTTCTAAAAAAATTATTTTGGAATAATTTATCTCGTTTTCCCATCCACCTTTCTCCAAATTGGTTTGTCAACCACTGCCCTACCAAATTAGTGGAATGAGCAGGGCATCCATCTTGCTGCCAAAAAATTCTTTGCCTAATTTCTGGTTCCAGGCTGTTAAAAATTTAAAATTTAAAACATAATTTTGCAAAATTTCCGAATAAACATGTTGATTTAAATTTTCTTCTATAAAGTATGGGCCGATTATTTGATAATAAAAAACTGCACACCAAACATTGACTTTTGTATATCGTGGACTTCCTTTCTCGATTGTATAATTTGGGTTTGCATCGCACATAGGTAGAATTCGTGGATTTAGGGAGACAAAAAGGGTTTATTTCAAAGTTAATTAATAAGAAAACTAATCCTTTACGGGAAAAATAGAAAGTCGAAAGAACAATAGACGACCCCTTTCACGGTCCCAGCAGAACATGTGCGTTCCCAATAATCAGTCGAAACTTGAACGTCGCGCAAGCTGCTTAAACTCGTTCTCGACACCCTTACAAACACTATTTTACAAAGTCATTTTTTAGTGAATGAAAGTTCAATTATTAAGTGAATGTGATGGATATCGACAATTCAGGTATGTTACTTATAATTCTTAAAGAAATACTATAATAAATGTCAATATTTCGCATAATTATAGCCCATTAAAGATACACCCTTTTTTAACATACTTTTTATACTTTTTTCCGTTTCAAAAGTAAAAATGTTACCTTTCCAGGCCCGTCCGAGTATTTTTTCTTTTTGTAATTGATAAATAATTTATTTAGCTAAAAATTGAGAAAAAATTACGGTCCACTTTGGTCCACTTTGCGAAAAATTCCACTTGAAAGTAATTTGGGCAGAAATCAAGAAATTTATAATTTACGTTAAAAATCTTATAATAGTTATTTACGTGTCAAGCTTTTGTAAATGAATCTTTACGGGCGAGCTGGAAGTTTGTAGGGTGAGCGATGCAGGAGCGAACCCCATAATCCAGTGAGCCTAGTAAAGATTAATTGCAAAGCGTGACACCTACAAACTTTTATTTTCACCTTTATATAACGATTTTTAAATTAAAATTTTATTTGTAGAATCCAAACAATTTTAGAGGCCATCACAAGCGGCATCCAAGAGTTTGATGAGTATGCAATGGAAACGGCAAAACTGTACGTGGATTTGTATGGGTGGCACCGTATGAGCCCCACAATGCATAAAATTTTATTACACGGGGCAATAATTTGCGAAAATGCCATTTTACCTATTGGCCAGTTTTCAGAAGAAGCTGCCGAAGCCCGGAATACGCATTTCCGGTCGTACCGCCTTAACTTTGCCGTACATTTTCACGTGAAGAATGCAATCTAGACATATCACAGGTTACTTATGACATCCGACCCTCTCATCAGTTCTTTGAGAAAAAAAAGAAAACAATTTCAAAATCGTTTTCGCAGGAAGCTTTACGACTTTTGGTTTCTGCAGAGCCGAACACAGGTAGCCTGTGATACATGTATGGAAAGCGATGACGAAGACATTTCATTTGGCTCGTAAATTACTTTAATTTTTATATGTGTAACTTTAATCAGTATTTATTATTAAGAATATGATTTTTTTAATTTGTGTCATATATTATGTTTATATTATGTTTTCAATCATATTTATGACTAATTACTTTTTGTTAAACTTGTTTTAAAATGTAAATTGCATAGTAAGAATTTGGAAAAATAATGAATTCCATGTAATTACTACATCTTGTATCATTTACTTCCCTTAAATATTCACTGCTCTGTATCTCAAAAAGTATTCATCCAATTTTGATTAAATTCAGCGTGGACTCATCTAAAGATACGTGCCGTAGATCAATAAAAAAACTTATTAGTCTACAAAAAAACCAGTGAGTTCAACTTTTAAATTTTAAAAAATGTGAAAATTCTACTACGTAAACCAATATGTCGACAAAACTTGGTAAAAATACCTTTTTCTATTTAGTTTAACCTATTAGACATTTTTTATCATGTCTCCTACTAAAAGAGATAATAAAATAATTTTGGCCGCCTAAGGGGTCTATTCTGTAACTTTTTCTTTAAATTTTAAAGGCCTTTAAAATCTTAACGACAGTTAAAATTATGTTGCTATTCACCAAACTAGTTTTCCTTTATTTTTTTAAAGGAATCCTTTAAAGTGGCCCGTTATAGTTATTTACGTGTCAAGCTTTGTAAATGAATCTTTACGGGCGAGCTGGAAGTTTGTGGGTAAGCGACGTAGGAGCGAACCCATAATCCAGTGAGACTAGTAAAGATTAATTGCAAAGCGTGACACGTACAAACTTTTATTTTCACCTTTAGATAACGATTTTTAAATTTAAATATTTCAATTAATGTGTCAAATGTGTCATTTCATTTCATAAATTGCTTTTTCTACAAGCCTGTAAAACTTTACAGGTCTTTTATTCAAGCCCGTAAAATATTAGTGTGGATTCACAATGGACATAACCATAAAAGATACATAATGAAATCATAAATCATAACCATAAAATTTACATAAAACCCAAAGAGCGTTCACAATGACCATAAAAATTGACATGTTGAGCATGTCAAACTAATGTCATTTTAATTTAATTTAAATTAAAATTTGTGAATTGTGTTTTTAAAATGAGTGAGACTGAAGAATTGTTATTATTGTTACTACTAAGACGATGATGCCAAGAACGCCAAGATAGGGTAAAACCAAAACGAACAAGACGCTGGTGGGTTCGTCCTATAAATAGGGATAGAGAAAAAAAGGATTTCGAAGACTAATTATTGAAATGCGACTTCATGACACTGAATGATTTTTTACTTATACTAGAATGACAGCCTCATTATTTGAGGAATTGCTAAAACTAGTGTTCCCTAAATTGATTAAACATAGCATACGAAAACCACTGAGTCCAAGTCAACGGTTGGCCATTACATTGAGGTTGTTTACCTACTTTTAAATAAATAAATAACGTATTTATTAATCCTTATGTAAATACATACAATGTAAGGTTACAACATAAGATTAAATGGCCAATGACCGAGGTCCTTCAGCCAAATGTGCTTAATTTTAAATTGATATTAATCAATAATAATGGCAATGGTAATGCTTTTTAATTTTGGTATAGAATGGTAAAAAAAGAAAAAAAAGAAGTTAGTCTAAAATGGATTTGAATAGTTCAAGTAATGTCTTTTCGGGATGTTTGAATTTCTGTTATTTTGGGTGTCTTGTGCCTACTTTTATTATAATAAAAAACTAAAATAATAATTTGGCTTTATCTTAGGTATTTGTCTACCGGTGACCCAACCTTTTCCATAGCAAATGGTTATAGGAACCGCAAGAGTTGCCAATATAAAAACATAACAAACCAAAAGTCACCGAATTTTCCCAAAAAATTACATAAATATTTCATAAAGTTAAATTATTTGAACTTTATGTGATTTTTACGGTACTCCATAATTTTTACATAAGAGTCACATAAACGTAAAGATTACGTACTATGCACATTGTGAACGCTTCTTATGTATCTTTATGCCGGTTTTCCACTAAACGAACAGTTGAGTTTGGGTTTTGTTTGTGTTTTTAAAAACTTGCAAATCAAAAACAAAACTGAAACAAACCCGAAACTCTTGTTTCCATCAAGCAAACTAAGTTTTGTTCGAGTTTTGTTTTTGTTTTCGGTCCTTTTCCACTAGTTGTCGTGATTATGTCAGAACCCACTTCTTCAGTATCAGCCAACATGTTTAGAGAAAAAGATTTTCTTATTCTTAGTTGTGGCTGGTTTATACTTCTTCGTGAATAACTTTTGAAGAATTAAATTAATTAAAACATCAAATTATGACTAAAAATCAAAAATAGCGATGATAGACCTCTAAAATAAAATTAAATAAAATTAATATTAATATTAAGGGCTCAAATTTTCACCAATTTTTTTTTTGTCATTCTGAATGACATTCTCGATATATTTTTAAAAAAAAAAGTCAATGTTTTTGGCCCATATATACAGGGTGTTTCATAATATATGCGCAGGACTTCAGGATGTGATAGCTCATCCAAAAAGATGAAAAAAGTCGCTATTAACTTACCCTCTAAAATGCACAATTTTCGAGATACAGGGTGTTGAAATTTAAGAAAAAAAATCGTTTTTTTAGATTATCTCTGGAACCGTTTATCGTACAAAAAACAGCTTTTGTAAGCATTTTCTACTCATAATAAGCTATGTTTTGTGCAAGAAAAAAATTTTTTTACTCATAATTGGTGGAGATTTTGAAGGGGTAGCGGGTGTTTTTCTCCTCAACTTCAACGCCCCTGAAAAAAGTACGGTTTTAAGAAGCCCATTCGAACCGCCAATGTTTTCTACAGAAAAAAAGTACTCTTGGTCATAAGCTCTAAAGTTGACCGTTTTCGAGAAAAATAAACTTTTATGTTTAAAAACATGGTCAATTTTTTGAAAAAAAAAATTTATTACTAATTAAACAAAATTTATTTTAACGTTAGAAAAAGTAACAAAACCAAACGATAATTGCAAAATTAAAAAAAAAATAAAAAATGATTTTTTACTCAAATGCTGAAATGTGCGAAATGCGTTACCTTTACGGTTTGGAGAATTAAGCAAAGACAACTTTTAAATCATTTTTTATTTTGCAATTATGGTTTGGTTTTGTTACTTGTCCTAACGTTAAAATAAATTTTGTTTAATTAGTAAAACAAAAATATATTTTTTTTAAATTGACCATGTTTTTAAACATAAAAGTTGATTTTTCTCGAAAACGGTCAACTTTAGAGCTTATGACCAGGAGTACCTTTTTTGTGTAGAAAACATTGTCGGTTCGAATGGGCCTCTCAAAACCGTACTTTTTTCAGGGGCGTAGAAGTTAAGGAGAAAAACACCCGCTACCCCTTCAAAATCTCCATCAATTATGAGGAAAAAAATTTTTTTTTCTAGCACAAAACATAGCTTATTTTGAGTAGAAAATGCTTACAAAAGCTGTTTTTTGTACGATAAACGGTTCAGGAGATATTCGAAAAAAACGAATTTTTTTCTAAAATTTCAACACCCTGTATCTCGAAAATTGTGCATTTTAGAGCGTAACTTAATAGCGACTTTTTTCATCTTTTTGGATGAGCTATCACATCCTGAAGTCCTGCGCATATATTATGAAACACCCTGTATATATATGTGTATCTATTAAACTTATCCATGACATTTTACTGCCGAGGCAGTAGGTTGTGTGCCATTATTGTTCGGCGGTCAATAATAATTTGACTTTTGAACTAGTACAATAATGTAGTGACTACTAGTTCAAAAGTTAAATTATTATTGACTGCCGAACAATAATGGTGACATTTTGTCGTCTGACAGTTAAACCTAACCTAAAAATGAGGTTACAAAATTTTAAAAAACTACATTTTAGTATTTCTATATAGACTTATGAGGAATAGAATATGAATATTATTATACACTTGGAAAAAATATGTTTCTTACTTACCTACCAATTTAGTATGAAATTCGTATCTATTCGTAACTAAATTGTAGTATTTCTATATAGACTTATGAGGAATATAATATGAATATTATTATACACTTGGAAAAAATATGTTTCTTACTTACCTACCAATTTAGTATGAAATTCGTATCTATTCGTAACTAAATTGTAGTATTTCTATATATACTTATGAGGAATATAATATGAATATTATTATACACTTGGAAAAAATATGTTTCTTACTTACCTACCAATTTAGTATGAAATTCGTATCCCGACTAACAAAATAAAATAAAAGTCGAAAACAAAAAACACAACACGACCGTTTCCACTAAACAGACTCGAGTTTCAAAACACGTCGAAACCTTTTGATGTTACCGCTTTCGAGCGGGACTCGAAAAACAAAACTCAAACTGTCGCAAAACACGCCAGTCTTGAAAAAGTTTGCAAAAAGTTGCAGTTTTGTTTTATTCGACACGAGTTTGTGTTTTGTTTTTGTTTTGTCCGTTTGGTGGAAAACCGGCATTATGTATTTTTTTTATGTATTTCTTATGTTTTTTTTATGGTTACGTCTATTGTGAACAAGCACTTACAGGTCTGTTCTCATAATGTATCGTTTACTTGGATACAAAAACAACAAAATTAACCTATAAAGTGTCATTTACTAAGAAGGTGGAAATAAAAACAATTATTTTAAAGGGGTGATAAAATGTCACTCTATTTTTTTAAAGGATATAAAAATGGCGTTTTTTGATGTTGTTGGTGAAGGTCTAGTAAATATTCCCTTTAAACAATCCAACCATCAGCCGATTTTTTAAATCCTTTCCTACAGCAGAAAAAAACGTTTGATCTCCAGTTCCAGTTTGCCCAAATCTAATGTCTCTGGATCGCCGTCTTACTGAGGTTTTCATTTCACTAATGCTCTAAAAATATTAGATAGTAGATAAATTAAATTGTTTATTGGTAAAACAAGTTAAGTAAATTTTAAGAAAGTTATATTTAGCTTAAATTAATTCTTTAAACCTATTCATTAATATAAATTAGGTATAAAGAATGTCAATTTAAGCTAGAATATGAAAAACTGAAAGTTTGCAAAAAGTCAGGCTTGTTTTAACAATAAACGATTCAATTGTATATCAACTGTATAATTATAAATTTATAATACTTACATCTTTCCATTGCCTTATGGTTTTTGTTGGCCCTATATTATTTAAGTGGTAAGTGAGGTTTTCCCATGTTTTATTTACTCTTGGTAAATGCATAGGGTTAAATTTTCCACCCAGGAGAATTCTGTTTTCTTCCAAAAAGTTAATTAAAAACTCTTTTTGTTTTTTCGTGGTACGTGCTGCCCGACTCATTTTAATTGTTTAGAGATAAACACAGAGGATATGAAAAATGATCGCAATGATTAAAAACACAATAATAAAGCAAACACAATTGTGATTTTAAATTAAAAATCATAAGAGAAAATGCGCAGAATCTGCCAAAACGTTGACAGTTGAACTACAAATAGATCAAATATTTGATAGTGATATCACTTTAAACGCTGTGCTGCCAAATGTCTGGCTTTAAGTTTTAAAGGATTCCTTTAAAATTTAATTTTTTAAAGGACCTCTAAAATAAGTGCTTACAGAATAGCAGTTTCCTTTATTTATTTTAGCCGGCCTTTAAAATTAAAAATTTAAAAGGGCTTTAAAATTTAAAGGAAAAGTTAGAGAATAGACCGAATTCTACCTATGTGCATCGGCCCAGAAACGACTATTTTGAGATGAAACATGCCCGTTGGTACAAAAGTTGATTCTTCCGTAAAAAAAACATTTTAATCCTCCGTGTACTTCTCTCCAATCCATAAACAAAAGTTCAATCGCTTCGCTTCATCGCCATCTTCCAGTGTATGCGTACATTTTGGTTTATACGGATAAATTTTGTTCTCTTTATAAATAAGCTGAATTTGGCTTTTACTAATATCTAAATCTTGAGCACGTTTGCGAAGAGACATCAAGGGATCTTTTTAAGGAATTGCATTGCCAAAATTGTTGCTGTATCGTCTTCAACATTATTCTTTTTTTTCTTCTTTTTATCCAAAACAGAGCCGGTCTCGTCAAATTCTTTCACCAATTTTTTCAAAGTCTGACGGGGTACTGCTGTATTCAGATATTTTTGTTGAAAAACATAAGCATAGGATACAGTTACAATCCCATAACAATTTATCAAATAAATTCTCTCTTTCTTAGAAAGCATGACATAAAACTCAAATTATTTAATTTTATTTATTTTCAAGGAAACGAATCTAAACCTCTGAAAACGAGATAAATTATTCAAAAATAATTTTTTACAAAATAATAGCTATTTACATACCATGCGAGGAAAATAGTGCTTTCCCCCCCTCGAATAGTTTGATGCCCGACGCGAAGCGAAGGGCATTAAATATTCAAGGAAGGAAACGCATTTTCCTCCTGAGGTATGTATATTAGACTGGGCCAAAAAAATCAACTATTTTTTTTTTGAAAAGAATATCGAAAATATGGTTTTGGGGTGACAAAAAAAATTATTGTGAAAGTTTGAGTCCATAATATTAATATTAAGAGGTCTATCATCGCAATTTTAATTTATTTTCCTCAGCAAGTTTTAGGCTCACAACTCCCAAACCATTGAGTTTAACAAAATTAATTGCTCTACAAAAAAGGTTAAAGTGAAATTTTCCCTCAGATGAA
The DNA here is from genome assembly GCA_921294245.1 of Brassicogethes aeneus. Classification (NCBI taxonomy): domain Eukaryota; kingdom Metazoa; phylum Arthropoda; class Insecta; order Coleoptera; family Nitidulidae; genus Brassicogethes; species Brassicogethes aeneus. The sequence continues at coordinate 55,924,764 of OV121133.1, read as the reverse complement.
CCGTTTCCTTAAAATCATGCCTTAAAAATTGGTATAGTTTTACATTTTGATCTTTTAAATTGGAATTTTGTAATTCATGTAAAAATCAGTACCCATAAAAACTGATAAATATTCTTATGGGAAATCAAATGCTTTACAAAAAAAGCCTCTTAAAATTTTTGGCTAAATTCACTCAATCAAAAGTTATTCAAGGTTAAAATTTCGTTTTGACTTCAAATTTAACCTTGAATAACTTTTGATGGAGTGAATTTAGCCAAAAATGATAAAAGACTTTTTTTGTAGAGCATTTGATTTATCATAAGAATATTTATCGTTTTTTTTCAGGTTAGGTACTGATTTTTACTTGAATTACAAAAGTCCAAAGTTAAAAGATCAAATTGTAAAACTATACCAATTTTTAAGTCATGATTGTAAGAAAAGGGTTCATCTGACGGGAAATTCCAATTAAACCTTTTTTGTAAAACATTCAATTTTCTTCAAAAAATATTCCTAAGTCAATTTTGTTAAACTCAATGATTTGGGAGTTCTGAGACAAAAACTCGCTCAGGAAAAAAAAATCTAAAATTGCGATGATAGACCTCTTAATATTAATATTATGGACTCAAACTTTCACCATAATTTTTTTTTTACCCCAAACAATATTTTCGATATACTTTCCAAAAAAAAAATAGTCGATTTTTTTGGCCCAGTCTAATGTAAATAGTTTTTTCTATTACCTTTTAACGGTTTTAAGACATTTTAAGCGTTCTGGTTCCTTTTACTAACCCGGTATGGGGCTATAAAATTATGACAAACTATTAAGTAGGTGTTGCTTCGCCGTCGTTATGTTGACAACGCTTTGTTGCTATGGTATTTTTGGTAATACAAACATAACAGTTTTTATAAGCTGTCAAAATGTTTATCATAAATTTGAAATTCTTCCTACGTTTTGAAAATGAGTTCTAGCGAAGAAGACCTTCCGCAAGATCTTGCTAAAGAGGCAAGAATAGTTGCAATTAATTTCCTTCCTTAAAAATCGAAAGAGCGATATGAAAATGAATATAGTTTGTTAAAAGAATGGTTGGACTAGCGCGGAGTAAATCTTTTTCCTACAAAATCAAATAGGGCGAGACAAGGTACAAAAACTCTTGCTAATGTAAAATTGTTAAAAAAAAGAGGGAGGAATTTTTTTTCCTCCCGGGGAGGAAAAGAGGCATTTTCCTCCCTCGCTCGGGGGTGCAAAATTAAGTAAGGTAGTAGAAAAATGTATTTTTCATTTATTTATATTCAAAATTAAATTGCCAACGACTTTCCCTTATAAAATTTTTGTATAAAGTAATAAAGAAAGGTACTTTTCTCATGAGAATACAATGAAACGTTTTTTTTTAAATCGCAATCTCATTTTTTAAACAAGCAGGACTTTTTATGAAAAATGACTTTTTTCCGTAAAATGCATAATAAAAAAGTTTTTCCTATAGGTAACTCCATCCAGGGACACACTGTATAATGTTGGTCTTGAAGACTCTAATTTAAGCACCTGGGAACAATTTGTCGGGTACCTTAACACCTTGCTCGGCATAAAAGATGTTAAACGTATTAATTTTACTGTGAAATCGCGTGTTTTCCGACAATTCAAAGGCCGCGAATTGCTCGAGTTTGCCTCCAATATAATTTCCTCGACACTTTCAAACACGATCAATGTTTCAAATTGCAAAGCTTTTTAAACAAACTTTTTAGTTTACCGTTTTTTTCATTTATGTTTATGGAGCACTTAAACTTGTTTATAAAAATGGGAATATTTTATTTTAATAAGAAGTATTTATTTCTCCTATTGCTCTAATTATACGGTGCTTTAAAATAAAATAAAGTATTGTTTGTATTAATTGAATATTTTTTTAACCTTCTAATTTTTCATTATTTAATTGTTGAAAAATCGTTACACACGACTTATTTCCAGAAAATCATAATGAATTTTCTGGACAAACCGGACCAAAAGATGCTGTTACTAACGATACCGGGGTCCGGCCTTCTGACTCCGTACACGACATTTAACCCGCAGATAAAACAGAAGTACTCGTACTTTATACGAAAAAAGGCCGAAGTATTGACGATGGAAAATTTCCGAGATGTGGTTGCGTTCGGCGACATGGCCGGAAAACCGATCGACGAGTTAGCCGTACTGCTGGAAGGAGTTTTCGCTCCCATTTTATCGCATCCTGGAAATCAAAAAGGATGGCCCAAAGTGGTTGCCAAGGACGTGATGCAACACGTGCAGGATTTCAGAAACATTGTTGAGCAGGTATGTCACCTATGTAAAAAAATAATATAATATAGGCGCGGCCAAATCTGTATGGGTGCACCTCATCAATGTAGTGTAATGACGTCACCATTACCAACTTTAAAGTTACTGTCTTTAAAATTGCTTTTTAAGAAGTAATTTTAAAGTATTACAATTTTTTTTGTTCATTTGGGTATTGTTTACAAAGAACTGTAACAAATTCCCTGTTTTTAAACGTTTTTTTTACAAAATTATGAAATTAAATCCATTTACTTAGTAATTTTTGTTTCTGCCAGTTGATAATAGATTAAGGCAGGCGCGCACCGTTAAATAATATTGATGGATCGGCGTTATTTTATCTTTGACGTTGGTTTTTTGTCATTTTGACAAATAAAGGAAAAGATCATGTACGGCTGTTGTCATTCAATGCCTTCCCTGTCCATCACGTCTGTTATGATCGTTGGTTTCTTCAAAACGTCGAATAACAAGGGATATTGAGGTATGAGCTACAGCACGGTAGCTTAATCCTTGCTTGGCCAATAATTCTTACACATTCATTACGATTCAAATTTCTCACTTGGCGCTCCATTTCAATAGCTTTATGCAGAACTTAAATGAAAATTACAGTTTCTGACCTACCATGACCTACCTATGTTAGGTGCTTTCATTTAGCATTAAACTGGAGTTATTTCGTCTTTAACCGTATATCTCATTTAAAAAAAAATAGATAGAGACGTAAATCAAAAAACAAAATGTTAAGAAATTATAGTGCTACAGTTTAATTATGGGCAATTCCATGATCGATGCTTACTTTTTAGTAAAATTCAATTATCGAAAATTTAAAAAAAAAAACTTAATAATCGTTTAAAATTGAGTTAAAGTTTATGAAATATTAGATAAATATTTCCAATTTTACCTAGTAACTTAAAAATGTTACGAAAAACTGCAGGAATCCGTTCCCGCGTCAAACTACATAAAAAGCATTGTTTATCTCTGGTCGCTATGGAGAAACAAAGCAAGTGCTTGCAAACTTGGTGCCCGTCAAAAAATGTTGTGCTGTCAAACTTTTAAAGAGTGAATTATTTGTGTGCAAAAAGTAAGTAGAACTTGGTTAAAAATTGCTTATTTATATTGCAAAATTTTTTCCCGCGAGAAAGCACAATTCAATATTTTTTTAGTTTTTAACTAGACCGTAACAAAAACTCTAGATAAAAACATAAGATTTCTTAACCTTTGATTTGCTCGTTATAATAGCACGATAGATAAATATTAATACGCCTAAAATATATTTTTAATATATTTTCTTTATTTGTCCCGCGAGTAAGCTAATGGTCTAGAAATATTTAATTTTTATTTTTAACACTTACAAAAGCGTTTTCAAAAAAAAATTGAGATTTTAATAAAAATGCTAGTATATTAGTAGCATCAAATTATTTGTAGTCTAATTAAGTATTTAGGTAATTTTTTATAATATATTTTTTTTAATTTTTTAAAAATACTTTGCAAACTACTAAAGGTTAGGTTTAGTTGTGTTTTTTTGAGTTGCAAAAAAGAAAGAAATTATTGGAAATTATCCATTTTTAGGATGCCGAAAATACAAAATGATAAGAGGAAAATGAAAGTGAAAGAGTATGTTAAAAAGTATAGAGAGAAAATAAATGCAAATGAAAACCTTAAGTCGATATACCGTAAACGACATGTTGAATGTTGCAAAAAATACCGAACCAAAATGAAACAAAAGATTTTGTCCTCGACAGATTTGTTAGAGTTGAAAAGAAAACAGGAACGAGAAAGAAAAAGAAAATACCGTGCAAAAAAATATGCTCAAAGGTTGGATAAAAAAGAGAATAGTGCCTATAAGACCCCTCAAACTATTGGGAAAGATTTGAAAAAAATCAAAAATGTCCTTCCAGAACACAAAGAGAAGAAAATAGAGATCATGAAAAGGGTTTTGAAAACGATTGATAAGAATTTAACCATAAGTTTCGATATTGGTCAAAATAATCCAGAGTTTTTTAAGTCTGTCACAACAAATAATATGTATAACCAGCTGAATACGGAAACAATAAGAAAAGTTGAAATTTTTTTTTGTAGAGAAGATATAAGCAGGGTTTCGCCAAATGTTAAGGATAAAATTAAAATAAAATCTGAAAATGGAACAGAGTACGCACAAAAAAGACATATGATGTATACAGTTTCAGAAGCGTTTAGCATTTTTAAAGAAGAAAATCCGGAGGAAAAGATAAAAATTAGTAAATTTTATGAACTTAGACCTAAATTTGTCATGCTTATGTCAGATATGCCTCATGACGTATGTGTCTGCAGGTATCATGCCAATGTCTTTTATTTAATTGATATATTGCACAAACATGTAAAGTTCCCAAAAACACACAGAGAGCTTCTTCAAGAAATCGTTTGCTACTTAGAAAGTGAAGATTGTATGATGGGGATTTGTCAGAATTGTAAAGACTGACTTAAAATATTCAATTCTACCTCTGAAATATGACGAGTCTCTGGAATTAATTTTTAAACAGTGGGCAACTATCAACGGAAAAGTAGAAATAATAAGTCTTGAAAAGTCCATTGAAATGATTATTTCCACCTTAGAAAATCAACTGCCTTTTTTCAAAAAACACACATTTATCAAAAACAGCCAACAAAAGTATTTTGATTTGAAAAGAAGCACCGTTGGCGAAAAAGAAATCATATTGCAAATGGACTTTGCGGAAAACTTTTCAATTACGGCACAAGATGAAATTCAAAGTGCGCATTGGTCGCATAGCCAAGTAACAATCTATACTGCCGTTGTTTGGGGTCCAAACAAAATACTTTCTTTTGCTATCGTTTCCAACTATCTTTCACATGATAGATACGCCGTCAATGTTTTTTTAAAGAAAATCATAGAATTTCTAAAACTGAAAGCATTAAGTTTTGAAGGAATATGCGTGTTTAGCGACGGATGCGCTGCGCAGTTCAAAAATCGTTATACGATGTCTTCATTGTGCTTCTTACCAGCAGAAATGAATTTAAGAGCAATGGAATGGAATTTTTTCGCGTCATCACACGGAAAGGGTGCTGTGGATGGTATAGGGGCCACAGTAAAGAGAAAGGTATTTATAAAAGTTTATAATTGCATATAACTATTAGTTTGAACTTTTAGCTTCAGCAATCTGTTCATTCAAAACTATGTTTTCAAGGAATAAAATTGTAACAACACTTCATATTTTAGGTCTGGATGGAAATAAAAAGTCGAAAGTCTTTAATTACTAATGCGAAAGACTTTTACCAATGTGCTCAAAAACTGGATAAGATAAACGTCATTTATGTAGAAACAGAAGAGATTGAAGCAGCAAAAAAAACTTTAGATGATAAGTGGAACTTGGTAAAAGCAATTCCCAACATAACAAGCTGCCACAACTTTCGATTTTTGGATAATTATCATGTAGGAGTTAAAAATGTATTTAATTCAAACGAATCAAGAGTTGTTTTGTGTTTTTCTATGTAATTCCTTAGTGTTAATTGTTTATTTAAATAGCTGAAATAAATATTTGTTTACTGAAATCGCATTGTCCCGCGAGTAATGTCCCGCGAGTAATCACTATTGGTTATATATACAGAATTTCAAGCATTTTGGCATCTTAGTTATGGCCTTATAAATTTCAACTAAGAGTAGGTAAGTTTATAGTAATATTAATTTTTTTAAATATCTATAAAATTTAGAGAAAAAAGATAATTAAAACTTGCATATATTTTTTAAAATATTTGATGTCCCGCGAGTAAGCATAGATTTTTCAAAAACTTTATTTATTAGGTTTTGCCTTTTTTAAAAAGAGCAAGTACTAATAGCAGAGAAACCATTGCCATAGTAGAATATCAATAAATCACATGAGACCTACTATGCCTATGGTAAAAATTGATATTTTAAAAATTGATGTTTTTCTAATTGTCCCGCGAGTCATCATGGAATTGCCCTTATATGAACCCACAGGGCGTTTCAAATATATACTCAAAATGTAAATTTAAAAGAATATTTCAATAAACCTATTATTACAGAAGAATAAACCTACAATTTAATAAAAAAATTATCAAATTCGGTTTGACGGTTCGCGAGAAAATCAACTTTGAAATTGTGGAAAATTTTTAGTGGTGCGTTAAATTTGACGCGAAGTGTATAATCTGTGTTTATAAAATATAAAAATTTGACACACAGATTCCCTTAGTTTTTCATAGATGGCGCACTATAACAAATTTTGATTTAAATCATTTTAAGATAATAATAAGTATTTGTCGTAGAAAAAGTATAGTATGCACCTCGTTTATAAACTTCTCTATACACTCTTTAATTTAAATTAAATTCGTGTATAAAATAGCATTTATCAAGTTGATACATAATATACTATTATCAAACTTGATTTATAATATACTAGTATTGCATAGTATTGTTTTTTTGTAAATAATGATAAACATTATAAATTCCCTGCCTTCAATATGGCCGATTTCAATATTCACTGTGATTTGAATTTGGTTTTAAATTGGGAGAAGGCGACTTCCTATACTGCCGTGCTTAATGAAAACGCCGTAACCAACAATTTTGCGATTTTTGTTTTACGGCATTTTCTACTAGAACAATTCATCCTGCGTCTATCCCCGGTACTCAAAAAACCGTATATATATAGATACGGTTTTTTGAGTACCGGGGATAGACGCAGGATGAATTGTTCTAGTAGAAAATGCCGTAAACCAAAAATCGCAAAATTGTTGGTTACGGCGTTTTCATTAAGCACGGCAGTATAATTACCATAGAGAAACAAACTCTCTATGATAATAACATTTAAAATTGGTAAAAAGTAAGGTTAAAATAATTTAATTATCTACTTATTGGATGATTTGGGTCACTCACTGGCGACTTGAGACGCAAACCTCATCCGCGTGAATGATAGCCTACATTATCTCTAGTATTATCATTTTAGATTATGATGATGACGAGGATAATGATGCTTATGATCAGGGTGGAAGAAGGAGGTGATACATCTCTATCCCGGAACGCGGCCAAATAACTCAGTATTTGTTAGAAGTCTGAATAGATGGCGCATTAAAGTGGAACCTGTTTTAATCCCGGTGCATAACAAACTTTTCCCTTTTTTAGTAAAATTGCATTGATTAACTTCGCTTGCTTCTGTACTGTAGAGATAGGAGCTATATCACCTTTCTCTTCCACCCTGATCATGATAGTGAAATTGTCAGGAAATGCAGGAGGGCTAAAATCTTATAATTTTTTAAATGTTTTTTTATTTTAATTAAAATATATATTTTTTTAATTTAAATTTGTGTATAAATATATACAAAACGATGTAAAATGTCAAGAAAATGCATTTTTTGCAATTTATGTTACTATTTTATAATATAATTGAAGTTTTTTGGGGTAGTTTTTCATATAATTCTATTAATACATCACCATTCCATTTAAAATATATGTATTTTACGCAAATAAGTCACTTATTTAGGGATAAGGCCGCATCCAGGTAATTTTTGATGATGCTTGTATTGCTGCACATTGTAATTGGAACTATATTAATAAGGAAAAACATATAATGCTTCACCCACCTAAAATTTTGAATGAAATATTTTTTTATAATAATCATTTTCTTCGTTGAAGATTCGAGGTGCCATGAAAAGCCAAACGGTCTTAACAATGCCGCCGGATATTGGTCGTGTTTTCGGAGCCGTAGATGATTATTTGGCGGAAGAAGAAAACCTGGATTTGGTGTTGAAATCCTCCTTCGAAAATTCGACATCAAAATGGCTGAACATAATCAACGACGTGCTAAATCAATCGCCTGATTTGGCCTTTGCAAACAACGCTAAACCAACTCCTCGCGTAGAGATGGATTTTTGGAACCACCGGAAAAGTAACTTGGACTCAATTTACGATCAGCTACGTGATCCTAGGGTGAAGAAAATGGCCGAGTACTTACAAATCACAAAAAGCGTGTACACGAATTCATACACCACAATGTATAAGAACGTTGTAGCTGCGTACGTTGAAGCCAGAGATATTTGTTTGTACTTTCTTCCATTGGAACCAATGATTCATAAATTTGATGAAGATTTTCTGGACAACAAGCACAATATAAAGCCATTGCTGCACGTGTTGGGTATGATTTGGGGCAATTCAAGATACTACTGCAGCAGCGAACGCATGGCGGTTATGTTGAAAATGGTTGCGAACATGTTGATCGAGGCGTGCAACCGAACACTGGATCCGGATTCTTTGTTTCAAGGAGAATCCGACGAATCACTTGAAAAAGTTTTTAAAGCCATTGATATTTTTGAGCATTTCTTGGCTAATTTTGAAATCGTTAGAAACAACCTTTTAAGTTATTTTCCTGAGAAAGAGGAAGGCGATGAGGAACCAGCACCCCCACCTCCTTCTCCTCCAGCAAAAGGGGTTGATCCTACAGTAGAAGAGGAGGAGGAGGAGCTAGAACAAGAAGAAACCTTTGAGCCGAAAGGTTGGAACTTTCATAGGAGAACGGTGTTTCAAAGGCTGATCGACTATAAGGATCGCTTAAAACTTATCAGTACCGTTTTGAAAACTCAACTGGAGTACATGAAGCTGGAAAAAGTTGAACTGGGCGGAGTGGGAGGCAGATATTTGTCGCAAAAATGCGAAACCGTCCTGGAAGAGTTTCAAAAGAGTTACCAAGCGTTCAGCAATATTCAATACGAAATTATGAACACCGAGGAAAACGACTTTGTTAAAGATGTCGAAAAGTTTTTTGCTGACATCGAAGACTACGATAATAGGCTGTGCGCTATTTTTGTGGCCGCTTTCAAGGATTGCTACAATTTGGACCAGGTATTTAGACTGCTCGTGGTTTTAGGGACGTTGGCTGAACGTCCACTAATCGTCGCCCAATTGGGCCAACAATACATAGGCATTTTGGAACTATTTAACAACGAATTAAATAACGTAAAGAAAATCTACGATGGCGGTATAGTGATCGACAAGTATTATCCACCTGTTGCTGGCAGTTTGCTGTGGCTGGATAAATTGGCAAGACGGATTGGTAAACCCGGCGAAGATTTCAAGGCTTTGGAATTGGAAATAATAAATTCTGATTATGCCAAATACATTGTTGGGAAGTACGATGAAATGATGGACATATTGTACACAGCCCGCGATCAGATTTTCAACGAGTGGTTTTCAAAGATTCCGGACATAATCCAAGCTGGAATGAGCAAACTTCAGCTAAAAAGAGGCCCAAATGGCACGTTAATTGTTAACTTTGACAGAGAGCTTATTTGTGCTTTGAGAGAGGTAAAGTACTTGAAACATTTGGATCTTCCACCTTTGCCAGAAGAGGCTGAAAGTTTGTTTAGCCGATACGAAGAGTTGTTGTATTCAAGAATGAAGTATAAACGAATTGCTGAATGGTACAATTACATGAAAATAGATACTTTGGATGTGGAATACAACTTGATTGAAGATGAAATTGAATCTATCGATCGTTTGCTTAGCGAAGCGCTTGAAGTGCTAACCTGGGAAACAAATGGTGATGTATGATATACTTTATTTTTTGTTTATTTCAATAACGTTGTTTTAGATAATACAAAGGTCGACGTATTTTACGAAACAGTAAAGCAACTGATGGATCGAGTGAAGCAGGCTCAAGACCTGGTCGAAGGTGTTGTAACTCGCATGGACAATTGGGCTTCGCTTCCGCTATACGAGAGAAAAGATCAAAACAAGGAAAACTTGTTAAGTTTAGACGACAGATACGAACGATTTCACGCTAGAAAAGAACTGCTTTTGATAGCATCGGCGGAGATGCAAAAAGTCGCGGTGGAAAACTACGTTTTACTTTTAAATATACAAGAAGATTCCGAGGAGGAGGAGGAAGAAGAGGAAGAGGTGCCGCCACCAGAGGAAGAAAAGAAAAAAAAGAAGGGTGGTAAAAAAGGACAGGAAGAAAAAGGCGGTAAAAAGGAAAAAAAAGAAAAGGCAAAAGGAAAGAAAGAAAAAGAAAAGAAGAAAAAAAAGGAAGAAGAAAAAACGCCAGAAGAAGTGGAGCAAGAGGCTGAAGAATTCGCCAGGCAAGAAGAAGAACAACGAAAAAGAGAATTAAGAATTCAACGCTGGGAAGATTATTTGGATTACTTGGAGGAAGAAATTATCACCTACCTAAACAAAGCGATAAACGTAAGTCTGACTGAATTTCAAAACGAAATGGGGGACACCGAACCGGTTACTCCATTCATGGAATTGCAATTGGAATTACACGAACCCCATATAGTTTTTATACCGTCTGCAAACGTCGAAGATACCCCAAGTTTATACACATTACTCCAAAGCCTGATGGGCGATATGTATGCGCAGTCTTCATACATATCGCGTATTCGAGACAAATCCGAAAACTTCTTGGAACTGATCGAAGAGTACGACGTCAATCTCAACAAATATAGAGACATTTTGGATCGAGCTTCAAAATCGATGGAGGAAGCGCTTAAATTGCTCAGGGAGTTCGACGAGTATCGGATACTGTGGTACGATGATCGGCAAGAATATCTGCGACAATTTCTGCTGTACTCCAGAGAATTAACCGAGGAGGAATTGGAAATGTTAAAGGACGAAGATCAAGCGGCCAATGTCAAAGAAACTCCGCCGACCATTACGCAGTTCAAGGAGAAAATCGATTATTACGAAGACTTGTACAAGAAAGTGGAATTGATTAGGTTGGATAGGGTTTTGGATGATGGTTGGTTGAGAATCGACTACAAGCCTTTGAGGCAAGCAATTCTAAATTGCGTGTGCAAATGGGGAAATCTCTTTAAACAGCATTTGTATAACCACGTGATAGACAGCTTAAAAGAACTGGATGATTTTATAAACGAAGCAGTTGCAGCAATGCAAGTAACTCTAACAGAAGATGACTACGATGGTCTTTTGAAAGTTATGGGCTATTTGTATAAAGTGAGAGAAAGACAGGTGGCTACCGACGAAATGTTTGAACCTTTGATGGATATTATTAACCTACTCAAGGAGTACAACATGTATTTCCCGGAGGAAATATTTGTGCAGTTGCAGGAAATGCCGGATAAGTGGCAGTATTGCAAAAAGGTGGCTGCAACTACTAAACAAGCTGTTGCGCCTTTACAAGCAATGCAAGTGAACGCGATTAAAAGAAGAATCAGTTTGTTTGAAATTAGGCAAACAATGTACAAAGATATGTTTGAAAAGTTGGACTTTTACAATTGGAAATGCAAAAACGTTTACAAATTGTTAGACAAAACAAATAGAGAAATCACCGGTTTAGAAGAGGAGCGCGAAAAGATTCAAGAACAAGCCAACCTGTTTGACTTGGTTCTACAAGAATTTAAACAACTTAAATACGTTCGCAAAGAAATCAAACAAATAAAACAGTTGTGGGATTACGTAAACATGGTCCGTTCTAATATAGACGAGTGGAAAACCACTTTATGGAAGAAAATAGACGTTGAAGCAATGGAAATGGAATGCAAGAAGTTCGGCAAAGAAATCCGCCAAATGGATAAAGATGTGAAAGAATTTGATGTGTACATTAACCTTGAAGGGGCAATCAAGAACATGCTGACATCGCTAAGAGCCATTACGGAGTTGCAGAATCCCGCCATCAGAGACAGACACTGGATACAACTGATGCAAGCGACTAAGGTAATTATTAGTTATATTTGTTTGGGCTCGAGTTGCCCAATTTAATTAATTAGATATACATTTGTTTTGCTACCGAGGCCAGAAACTATATACCACCTCCAAAAAATGTTGACGTAAGTTTGCATGCACTTAAAAAAAAGATAATTTAATACTTTTTATTAAATTATATGGTTTACAATAAAATAGTCTTTAATTTAATTTACTATTTATGAATACTATAAATATACTGCCGAAAATGGGTATCTAGATTTTTTTATTCGAGTTTTTATATCGTTGGATTCGTCACAAAAAGATGCGTTTGACTGCAAAAATGTATATAAAAATGTTATTACTGATCGAGATATTGACTTTAATTTAAGAAAATTCAACGATTTTGGAGAAAAAAATGGATATCTATACTAACTTTACCGTATCTACAAGTTTTACAGGAATTCAGAAGTTGTGAACTAAATTCTGGTTAAAACAACGTATCTACGAAGATAAGTTTTTTTTTAATAAGGATTTTGGCCTCATTATTTTTCTTATTCTCCCAAATCTTTGAACAAAACAACTTACTTCAAGTCGACCGTATTACTAAAAATAATTGGTCTTGGTTTTTTTGGTGCATATCATTATTTTACATTTAGATATATTTAAAGTTAGGCTATTTTTACACCATTGAGTTAAATCCTTAAGATATTTTTGAAGGTTGAAGCAGTCATTTTCATGATCAATTCGGAAAAATATTTTAAGGTCATCAGCATATAAACTGCGCACCACTCAATGTGTTGCGACCAAAAAGTTCGTTCTTTTTCAAAACGACATAACTTTTTTGTTTCATTAACTATTTTATGTTGGTCTATGTTGTCTGCTAGCCTCATCCTCTGGCAATTCATGCTATAGTTATAAAGCTCACGGTCCTTCAAGTAAATTTCCTACAGGGTGATATGTTAAACGGTGAAAAATTTCAATAACTTCATCCAAGCCCCGTTTGTAAAAAAATAATTTTTTTCTCGTTTTTACTTTAAAATAATGAAGTATTATGTCTTACCTTGAAACATTTTTCAAATTTTTCGAATTGGAATCTTGGCAACGAAAATATGATTTTTTTTCCAAAAGAGTACATTTAAGGATTTTTTTTAAAGGAAATATACTCAGTTTTTTTTTAACTTCCATTATTTTTAAAGACCACTTTTTCAAAATAACATTTTGGTGAAAATTTGAGAAAACTAAACCTAAACCGATATTTACGTTCGTGACCTATTTTTTTCATAATTTTGACCTTCTGATTGTGATTGAGTTGTCAAATTTAAGTTTCAGATAAAACCAAAATCACCAAGAATTAATATTCTAAAACAATTCCCGGCTCCCGGTTCAGGTTTAGTTTTCGCAAATTTTCACCAAAATGTCATTTTGAAAAAGTGGTCTTTGCTTAGGCCCCTCTGAAAATAATGAAACTTTGTTGCTTGTCGCTTGTTCAAAATTATTCAAGGAACAATCTTTCACCATTTTATCTTGTTCTTAAAAAGTGTATTGCCTACCAAAAACCCTTGAAAACGTTTTCAAGGTAAGACATAATACTTCATTATTTCAAAGTAAAAACGAGAAAAAATATTTTTTTTTCAAACAGGGCTTGGATGAACTTATTGAAATTTTTCACCGTTTTACATATCACCCTGTACGAAATTTACTTGAAGAACCGTAGCATGAATTGCCAGAGGATGGGGCTAGCATATGTCCTTTTGAAAAAGGGCGAACTTTTTGGTCGCGACCCATTGAGTGGTGCGCAGTAGTAGCTTCTTGCATATTAATGTTGGGGGTTATCATTTATAAATATTAAAATTAACAAGGGGCCCAATTTTAATCCTTGCGGGACGCCAGAACTGGATTTAAAGTATTAATTAATATTCTGCAAGCATTTCTCTTATCACCGCTTTTGTTTAATTTCGTTCAGGATCTCATGCCAGCATCGACAGACGCGTTTCGTTCTGTGGAACTCATCAGTGCCGAGTTGCTATAGGCTCGAGACCCTAGACCACACCAATAGATACGTAACTACCTGAAAACGTTTTGATGCAATAAAGCGCCATCTATTAAAATTGAAGTAATTAAAATGCAACGTTGCCAAAATCGCCCGCCAATATTTAAAAATATATATTATTTTGTAATTGGCAGAGTACAGTGCAAGAACTAGATAACTCAATTTCCACTAAAATGTTTTACATTTTAAAATAGTTAACTGGTTCTTGCACTGAACAAGGCTTTACATTGCTTTTTTTCCAAATTGTAAAATGGCTCTTAAAATACATTTATATTTAAATATAATCATTGTTAGGTCATAAATGAAATAATTAAAATATTTTAACATATATTTTTCAATATAAATATTACATAAACAGTAAAATACTATCTTAGGCCATACAAATAATAAACATAAAATAAATAATTCAGGAGTGAGTGGTCAAAAACAAATTTATCCATTTGATCAAATTTTCAGGGGAGCGTAAAAACATAAAAATACATTAAATTGTTGTTATATAAGACATCCTGTTAGTTTTTCTAACATGCCTATAGGCAGTAAGCCACTGTATTCAGAAACCTTTTAGAATTTGTAGAATTGAATTTAGAGAACAAACATGTTTGGTTATGACCAAATTTCATTTAAGATGATTATTTTTAAGTCCCATTTAAAATAATGGTCTTTGACCACTTTTAAAGTGGTTATATGTATGTGTGAATGATCCTCCTCTACAATGATCACTACTTAAGTAGTAATAATTATTTGCCAGAAGTGGACAAATTTGATTTTGATTAAAAGCTCCTCAATTAAACCGTACAAAACATAATTATATAATAAAATCCTATTTTGATTTACATAAATATTGAACATAAAAAACATAACAATTAAATGAAAAAGTAGATGCGTTTCACTATATATACATTAAAATAACTTGCATTGGTCAAAATTGATTAACTTGAAAATATTTTTAAAGCCAGTTTCCTGTCTGTCATGAGAATTTTATATTATTAATTTGTTTAATAAAATTAAACAAATATACTTTAAATTTTTTAGTATTGTATTCTCTTTTTAAAATGTTTTTTTAAAGCCAGTGCCCTGGCTTTATGAAAGAGCTCTGGAGCTTTTTTATTTAACTTTCTACTGTCTTTTGAATTTAAAATATTATTTATTTGTTTTATAAAATTAAACAAATTTACTTTGGTATTTAGTTCTGACAGACAAAAGCAGGCAATAAAAATAATAATAATAATAATAATAATATTAACTTATATTTAAAAATATATAGATTTTCATGCAGAAAACACCACTGCAAAATTACATACTAATTTTAATGAAACCAAGCTATACCTGGTAATAATAATGTTGAGTAAGCCAGACGACCAAGTCTTTTATTACGTAAAAGTCCTCCTGAATAAAATTCTTTGAACACACTCTGCAGTTTGTAAAAAATTTTTGAGGTGTCATCTCAAGAAGTCTTTTATTGGCACATAACTTAACCCATTTATTAAACAAGTCGATGTTCTTTGAAGGATTTGGAAAGGAATGTTTAGATTCCTTAGATCCCCAACAACTTTCAACAGCACAATATATAGCAACCATCTGTAATAACAAAGTTTTAAAACAAGAATTAAACAAGAATAAAAAACATACTTACCTTTCAAGATGTAAAAAATAAAATAAAATATAAAAATAATATAAAAATATAATAATATTGGAATTAAGCACTAATTTAACACACGTTCAAGTTTATTAAACCAACTTATATTTAAGACACTTGTTTGACAGACATTAAAAACAGAGCATATATGATTAATATAATATTTTACTGATGAGTGACAGCTGTTTATGAATTAATTAAAAAGGTTAAAGCTGTTTATTAGTTGCGGGGTTGCTACATCGTCATTGACCACAGCGCCGTCTAAAATGAAGAAACTATATTATGATACAAGGCCATCCATTAGAGTAGATTATCTATTGGTGTGGTCTAGGCTCGAGACCCAAACGAAAACTTTAATTCCCTTCCTTATATTGGAAAGGAATAGTTCAAAAGCGGTGAGAAGAGAATTTGCTTGCACAATGGTGCCATCTATCGTTTTTCAACGCGGTCTTCTATATGTCATGACATTATGAGTACGGGACATAGATGGCGTAAAGCACGAAAGCAACGAAATTAAACAAAAGCGGTGATAAGAGAAATGCTTGCAGAATATTAATTAATATATATATATATATATATATCTAGCGAGTTTGTCAAAATTAATACTTTTAATACGATAACTATATGGATTTAAAGTGTTGCGAGTTGAAGTTGTTATCCGATACAAATTGTTTTCTACATAGCTGCCAAATTGAGTAAAAAAATTGTATTAAATTACTATCTAAACCAAAGCGTCTTAGTTTTACTAATAAAATATAGTAATCAATTTGATCAAAAGCTTTCTGGTAGTCGATATAAATTACGTCGAGTTGAGATCCATAATCAACTGCTTTACAGGAATATTGTGTGAATGGGGCTAAATTATATATATTGTAGATTTTTTGAACCAAACCATGTTGAAATAGAGAAATAAACATTTTTAGTGGACAATACAATTTGCAGTAAATTGTTATTTCAAATATTTTAGCAAAGTTGCAAAGTATAGAAATAGGTCAATTGTTTGTGATGCAACCACACAATCCTTTACAAGAAAGCTGGGTATGTTATCCACACCTGTTGTCATTTCATTAGTTAGTTGTTTAATACAAGCAAGTATATCATTTTAATAAATACTATCCAAAGTGATGTGATTAAAACATAAATCTGCGTTAGTGTTAGCCCAAGGAATGGATTCAATATACTTTTTAAAACACTTACAAAAGTCATCAAAACTATTTACAATATCATTAGGATCCTCAAAATCCTCAAAATTGTTATCGTTGTAGCCTTCCTGAAATACGAAAAAAAAACAATTATAAAAGACATAATAAACGCGACGCTCAGTGGGCGACGCTCACAAGTATATCTAGAGAAGAATTAAACAATAGGCAATTTTGGCCCCCCCCGCGAAAATCTTTACTGGGCCCCTGATTTCACATATTTTTTTTGTTTATATATTGTAAATAAAAAATGAAACATCTGACATTATTTTTATTTTGTCACCTGTCTCATTGTGTTTAAACCGCGGCGTTCGACGGCGTCAAATGTCAAACCAAAGTTGAAATAATGCAATTTGCATTATTATTATGCAAATGCATTATACCGCACACAATGCTCGGCGTTGAACGCTGTCCGACGCTGACGGTGGGCCAACTTTAGTCGTTTTTTCGCGTAAATACTATGTAATACTACGGTTAAATAAGTCATGACGTCACAGTTAATTCATATAACCATGGTTAGGTTTCTAACATTTGACATTTGTTTACTTGTTCATAACCTATAATTTTTGAAATGTGTTTTTACCTATTTATATTTAATTTCTATGCTTTTACCAGTGTAAATAAATTTCTTTGCCTCTTCTTATACCTAGTATATTCTTTTTCTATACTAGTTTTTTCAATACACGTTATCCAATTCTCCTACATGTTTAATACAAAATAAGGAAGAATATAAAACAAACCTGCATATAATTCCTCCACTTCTTGTGGAGATTCCACAATATGGAGCACCCTATCATTTATTTTTACTGACAACACCCCGTTTACCATTTTAATACAAAGTTTAAATTCGGTTTAAGAGCAATTGTACCTACTTAAAATATTTTAAATTTCAAATGTAAACAACTTTTTGACAAATCGAAACAGAGAAAAATATATATTAAAAAGAGAAAGACCATTAACCACGTTGAATAACTAGCTCAGCGATATAGTTTTATGGTCTAGTATTTGTGACGTCATAGTTAGGATTTTTGAACGCACTCTAAACGCAAAAATGCCTTAACTATTAACCAAGGTTAAGTTTAATAACCATAGTATTTCATGGTATTTACGCGAAAAAACGACTTTTCTTCTTCTTCATTAATCTTACAGAATTACCGTGTTTAGAGGGGGCTTTAGCTGAATTAAAAACTATTTGGCCAGCTCATTGTCACTTTTTTCTTTTACGCCGTCAAACCTAACCTTACTTTCTGTAAAAAGGCGGCAAAGTTTGCATTTGTCATCTGTTCTGTGTTTTTTATATATTTAATTATATACCATAAAAGGTGCAGTGGATATTTTATATCCATGATATGATATTAAAAACAAGAAAGTGGCGAAAAATAGGTGAACTTTTAAACTCTACTAAAAATACTGGTGTAAATGAAAAAATAACAAAATTTAATACCATTCAACGGCGTTTAACGCTGCCGTCCTTGCATGCAACCAAGATTTTAAAACGTTGCGTCGCGATTGCGCTGCGTTTGACGCCATCGAACGGCGCGCCGCGGCGCACACTGGTCGAATTTGGCAAAAACGTGCTATTTATTGAAATTTTCATTTTCAATATTTTAACGTGACAACGCCTTTGCAGGTTTGCTAACATACCAATGATCAAGTTAGCCATGATTTTGCCAAAGCATCGTGGTGTTTTCTTGGTTTTATTAAACGTCAAAGTTGCGCTATTTTTGACGTTTGTATTGCGTTTTTATAAATGACAGTAGAATGGCTTGACTTTAGATGTTTATAATTATTGTATTTTAAAGAAATATAAAAAGAAATAATATGGAGGAGGACCACACAGGTATGTTCTCATTATATACCAAAAATCTTGGATTAAGTTTCTACTGTGAGAAAAATACAGGACATTATGCGAGTTGGTGTCATTTTGTTTTAAACATGTTTTAAATACTAAAATTCTAAAAGCATTTTGTTAATGATTTCAACATATTTCCAGCTGGTCATATTTGTTTTTGTATTCTACAGTGTCTTCTTATATTATATAACTTATAAAACGTTACCCCAAAATACCCCCCCTAAAAATAAATAGAATTTAAAAAAGGTTGTTTTACACCCTATTTGTTAACATTTTAAACCGAATTTTTTATTCTATTAATAAAATATCAGCCTGGAAATAAACAATTACTTAAACATATAGTTTATAAAAAAATGTTTATCTTTCTCTTTTTCTGTGTCTTGATATCTTGCTCTTTCCTTTTCCTAAGCCACTCTATGTCAAATTTTGAGTTAGTTTCTAGATTTTTTTTATTGCTTTTAGACGAAGTCCCACCAGGGCCAGTGTTATCGCTAAGCTACAAAGAATTATTTGAATTTTTAATAAGTTTTCCGGAAAAAAACCTAGATACCAAGTTTTGTCGAATTCAAACAAAAATATTGACCCTCACTGGTTACAGTAGCTTATCACCTGAAGCACGAACAATTTTAAATACATTTTACTACAAATTTAAAATTAAGTGGATTTCATCAAACAGAACAAAAAAAAGATTTTTAGACCACAACAAAGAATGGATAAAAACAAAAGTGGAATTTAAAAGAAATTGCATAACTGGTAAAGGTAGGAAATCACTTGATTTCGAAGCTTGTTCCGAGACAACAAAACGGTTAAAAACATCAAAATTGCGGGAAAGTTTTTCTACAAAAGAATTAGTTTATGCAGCCCAAATGGGATATCGAAAGGAACATGAATTAGAGGCATCTAATGTTCTTAAATCCATTTATACACAGCCATCAAAAGCAAAAGAGTATTCCAGTTCTCTTTTAAAACAAAAAAGCACGTGTAAAAAGCTGACATCAGATAAGGCAGTATCACTTATTATTGAGGGTAAATTTACTAAATTTCAATACAAACTATTGAAAAAGCAGGCAAATGATAATAATTGTTTTATGTATCCTTCTTATGATAAGGTACTTGAAGCAAAAAAAAGGTGTTATCCCGAAAATATTCATGTATCCGAAAGTGTAGCAGAAGTCCAAATTCAGTCATTACTAAATCATACAAGTCGGAGGCTTATAGATGTACAAATGGATGTACTTAAAACTATGGTTAATGAAAACAATATTTTAAACTTGACTTTAACTTGCAAATGGGGATTTGATGGGTCATCTGGCCAATCAGAATACAAGCAACGATTTCAAGATGTTTCATTGTCAGACTGCAGTATCTTTTTTACATCTTTAGTGCCCATAAGGCTTAATCTTAGTGCCAAATCTGACGTAATAATATGGCAAAACTGCAGAACATCGTCAACAAGATTTTGTCGACCAATAAAGAACTAACATTAGCCGAAAAACAAAAAATGGATAAACAATTAAAAGAACTAGTTCCTTTTGAATTTATTTTACCTGAAGATAATATGCGTATTTGTATAACATTTAACTTATACCTGACAATGATAGACAGTAAGGTGGGAAATGCTCTGACGGAAAACAATTCTACGCAAAGATGTTTTGTTTGTGGCCTATCCTCAAAAGACTTCAATAATATTGATGTTATTCTTTATAGACCCGTTATTAATAGTGAATATTTAAAATACGGTTTGTCTACATTGCATGCTTGGATACGTTTTTTTGAGTGCTTGTTGCATTTAGCTTATAAAATCGATACTAAAAAGTGGCAGGCTCGAAGTGCCGAAGACAAGCAAATAGTTCAAGACTCAAAAAACGTATTCAAGAACAATTGAATTTACGATTGGGACTAATAGTGGATAAGCCCAAACCAGGTTTTGGTTCCTCAAATGATGGAAACACGGCTCGTATTTTTTGAAAATACAAGCGTTGTTGCCGAAATTTGTCAAATTGACCAAAATCTTGTACAAAGATTTCATATCGTATTAAAAACATTATCATCTGGATTTAAAATAGATATACCGAAATTTCAAGTTTACGCAATTGATACTGCAAGACTTTTTACTAAGTTGTACTCTTGGTACTATTTACCAACTTCTGTTCACAGGGTGTTAATGCACGGAGCGGAAACAATAGGTGCATTTAAAATTCCGATTGGGCAGTTATCTGAGGAAGCACAGGAGGCCAGAAATAAAGATATAAAAAATTATCGATCAAGCTTTTCAAGAAAAACCTCAAGAAAAGATAACTTACAAGATATGTTTAGTCGCCTCCTTGTTTCCTCCGACCCTGTAATTTCTAGTTTACGTAAAACACCCGCTAAAGCAAAAAAAGTCTTTTACCTGAAGCTGTAGCTTTACTTAATTCGCCAAAAGTTGATGACAATTTTTTAAATTTACCTGAAGCAATAAGCTCTTCAGATGAAGATGATAATTAGAGATAATTGTTGTAAAAAAAATGTGTTCATATAGTGACTATTCGTAATGTTTAATTAATTTTAACCTTTACAACCATGTAGGTAAATAAATAGTTCTTAGATACATTTATTATATATCGACTTTTTTAACAATTAAAAATAACTTGAATTTGAAAGTAAGATTTTTTTCTAACTCTTGTTTGTGTCACCCTGTATAATAAAGGGCACTCTCAAAATAAATTTAAAACATTTAAAAGGTTAGTTTAGGCAAATTATGAATACAAATTTAATTTTTACATACAATGGCTATGTAAATCAATTTATAGCACGTTTATGTCAAATTCGACCAGTGTGCGGCGCGCCGTCCCATTGTGTTTCACTCTTAAGGCTCATTTAGACATGCTAACTCGGCCGAGTAAATTGCGCGCGCATTTACTCGCAAGACATTTGATGTTTAGACATGCTAGTCCACTTGCTTGCTAAATCGCATGCGAGGTCAGTTTGAAATAATTGCAATATAGATAAACTTGTAACTAACTGCATTGAAAAATGTATTTATAACATCACAATCATTGTGTACGAGGAAAATTTTAGTACGAAAAGAAGAAAAATATTGAAAAAAAAAGAATTTGGGTCAGATAGTAGGTCGATCTAATTTCTTTTTATTTTATTTTTTACATCTTGGATAGTAAAACGATAAAAAAGTAACAGATTCTAGTAATATTTTATATGCAGGATCCCTTGTTTGTTTATTTTTGTAATCGTTGCATGTTATATTTCATAAACATTCTTCATTAATATAATGCTCTATAAAATCAATTGTATTTGTTTCACTCCACTTAACAATAATTTTTATGTATTTTATTTATAACTAAAGATATTATATAAACTTAAAAACAAATTCCACAACTCGCAGAAAATGTGCTAGTGCCTATTTACACCTGCCAGTGGCATTGTTTATTTTAACCCTCACTCCTTACTAGCACGAAAAAGTAGAGTGTTGCCCGAGTCAGCTCGCACGTCCCATGTACTAGTACCATTGGGTGTTTACAAATATTGTTTCTGGACGAGTGGCTTGCTAGTAAAGTACTCGGCCGAGTTGACTGGCATGTCTAAATGAGCCTTTAACTATGATTTCGCGAAAGAATCGAACGATCGATTTACAACACATCTCAGATTTTTTTTTAATTTTAATATTTTGTTTATACATACATCCAATTTAACACTAAATCTAAAATTTTTCTTTTATCTGACTTAAACTTTAGCTCCTAGAAACTATTTAATTTTGCCTTTTACAAAAAGGCCAAATTCTATTATTTTGGCATACATTTTTTATTAAAATACTCAATGATTTGAAATTTGGCCCATGTATGACCCCTATTAGTACCTACAATTGTGTCAAAAAAAAGTTTTAATTTTTTACATACAGGTGGCGCTGCATTTTTTTTTCTTCGAAAGTAGACGTTTTTTAAAGACAAAAAATTCTCTTAAGCAACAATGCTCAAAAAAACTAAATAGCGTACCAGATAATATAGATATTCCTTTATAATTCGACATATAAAAATTTACTTGCAAATGATGTTGCCGCCCGTAAAGCCAACTTAAAGTTTGGTCTACCGCATTAAAAAAAATTGAATTACACTTTCAACTCTATCCTTATTTTTAAACTAAGGAACTCCAGGTGATGGCTTTTATTGGTAACTAAAACGCAACAAAAAAAAAGTTTTATTTTTTTAAATACAGGGGGCGCTGCAGCCTTTTTTTCAAAAATAGACGTTTATAAAGACCATAAAGTTACTTAAGCAACATTGCTTAAAAAACTAATGACATTATTTATAATGTATCAGATAATATAGATATTCTTTTATTGTTTGACATATAAAAATTTATTTGCAATAATTAATGCCTGTTGTAGGGACGATTAAAATTATAACTAGTGCACGTACCCGCATATTGTTATATAAACGCCTTTTTTCGCTTTTATTGTTGTATGCGGACAAAAGGTAACAAAACCAAAGAAATTTGAATTACAAATGGTAACAAGTATTTCAGTGACTCTATAGTAATAGTAATAGTAATATGACCATTTGTTTAAATATATTTTAGTATATTTCGAGAGGCAAAGCATTCTTTATTATCGTACTTTAAAATTAAACTAAAGTCTAGCCTATAGGCTGGGAATCAAGTTACCCCAACAGTTGACAGTTACTGTCAAACGGTAACCATAATAACATTTAAAATTTTGCCGTTATTACAAAAGTTGAAATTGGAGAGGGAAAATGTCATGCTTTTAAAGGTACGCAAAGTTAATAAATTTTCTTTAAGTAAATCAAAATTCTAGGAATTGAATTTTCTTCTGGAGTAAACATGAAAGTTCCTTGGACATCATCGAAGTCGACAAAAGGAAAATCTAAATAATTTAAAAGCAATTAAATATAGGTGCGACGAATTACTTTGCAGTAGGGTTTTTGAAAATGAAGATGATCTTCTGACCACCTTAAATTTCAAAATCATAAATTTCCTGAAATTAGACAAACTATAGGTGATGTTGCTAGAATGGAATTTTTAAAACAAAAAGATGTTTTAACTAGTTCAACAATATCTACCGTCAATATATGCCCAAAGAAGAAGATAAAAATACGTTTTTTCGAGTATATGCAAAAGGGTTCGGAAGGCGCAAAATTAAAAAATCACGTTTTAATGAAAAACAAAAAGATTTTGTTGGCAACCTTTTTGAAGAAGGTGAAAAAACTAAAATTAAATATACGCCTGAATATATAGCAACAGCTTTACAAAATTATGAAGTAAATGGCAAATTTTAGTTTTCTTCAAACGAGTATATGCATTCTAATCAGATACGGGGCTTATTATCAAGATAATCGTCAGATAGAAGGTTAAACAAAAATAGAAAAAGAAAATAAAAAATTGCCGGAAGAAATTGAAGAAATTAGCCCAGAAGCGGATGAAGTTTTTTGAAGTTTTATGAGTTTTAAAGTAGTTCCTTTGCGGCCTAAGTAACTTTTAAGTTATAAATAACCCTGGTTAAAATCTCTAGACTGATTCTGAGAATCGCTCTAGAGATTTGAACCAGCCAGTATGATATAAACCAGGGTTATTTATAACTAAAAAGTTAGCGAATTTACCCCCTAGAGCCCAACAAGTTTAAAATTTAATGTAAAGGTAATAATTATTATTATTATTATAATAATTATTAGGATATATCTTTATTATTTAATATATGCAAATCTTGCAGATAAATTGTTATATGTTAAATAATAAAGAAATAGTAATATCAATAATAATAATAAAGAAAAACATAATAAATAAAATAAAGAACAAACCTATTAAATAAATAAAGGAATACGTAACTCTTTATAATAAAGGAATACATAACTATATTATCTGAAATGCTATATAGTTTTTAAAGAAAAAAGGCTGCAGCGCCCCCTGGGTGTGAAAAAATAAAACTTTTTTTTTGCTGTGTTATTGTTACCAATAAAAGTAATCTCCTGGAATTCCTTAGTTAATAAATAAGAATAAAGTTGTAAGTGTAATTCAATTTTTTTTAATGCGGTAAACAAAACTTTAAGTTGGCTTTACGGGCGGCAACATCATTTGCAAGTAAATTTTTATATATCAAATTATAAAGGAATATGTATATTATCTGGTATACTATTTAGTTTTTTTTAGCATTGTTGCTTAAGAGAGTTTTTGGTCTTCAAAAAACGTCTATTTTTTAAGAAGAAAAAATTGCAGCGCCACCTATATGTAAAAAATTTAATTTTTTTTTGGTAGAATTGTAGGTACTAATAAGGGTCATTTATGGACCACATCTCAAAACATTCAGTATTTTAATAAAAAAATTATGCTAATATAATGAAATTATTGCTTTTTGCGAAATGTAAAATTAAATGGTCTCTGGGAGCCAAAGTTTAGGTCAGATAAAAGAAAAATTTTAGATTTAGGGTGGAATTAGATGTATAAACATAATATTAAAATATAAAAAAAATCTGAGATGTGTTATAAAAAAATACCCCAAAATCGTTCGATTCTTTCGCGAAATCATAGTTAAGCATTAACGCACTTGTCAAATTTGTGACAGCAGAAATTTGTCAGTATCCAAATAAACAAGTGTTGCCATGGTTACATAAAAATTTAGATAAAGAAAATCTAATTTCATATTAAAAAAGTTTTCGACCGACAAAAATATACTGAGAATAAGGAAAATATTGAGGGGGGGGGCAAGTTTAAGCGAGATACCCACCGTCTTTATCGGAATCGGAACCAATTTTAATACTGCACCCTTATAAAAAAGTGCTTATCTACATGTAAATACAAAATAAAATATAATGTATGTATTATAAATACCCACGTTCTTCCTAAGAAAACTCGGCATAATTGATGCCACTGTCCTGGTTCAATGCCGTAACTGTGTAGATGCGCTTTTTTAAGTTTTTATAGTATCTAACGCATGTTTGCAAGTTTTTTTCAGCCGACGGAAAAATCAGGTTCGATTTAGTCTAAAACGGCAATTGCAAATTTCGTACAAACGCATATCGTTTAATTTCTTGGCTCAACTAAAAATGTAGATACCCACTTTTTATTAAGACGGCAGTATAAGCCACTACATCGATTTTTATTATATTTAGGTTCGTTTCAAGATGGACGACTCCACGACATTAAGCGATCTACTGGAATTAAATCTGCACAATTACGAGGAAGAGGTAAAAACAATTGTGGACAAATCAGTTAAGGAAATGGCGATGGAGAAAATCCTTAAGGAAATAAACGCAATTTGGTCTGTAAACGAGTTTGACTCTGAAACCCATGAACGAACTAAAATCAAATTAATTGTTGTTTCTGAAGAAGTGATCGAAAATTTGGAGGAACATCAGGTGGCTTTGCAGAACATGATGACGTCAAAGTTTATAGACTTCTTCTTTGACGAGGTGTCGGATTGGCAGAGAAAGTTGTCCATTGCCGATACGGTCATTTCGGTTTTTAGCGAAGTCCAAAGAAAATGGAGATACTTAGAAAGCATATTTATTGCTTCCGAAGATATAAGAAGTCAATTACCTGAAGATTCCCGCAGGTTTGATAAAATCGATAGGGAATTTAAAGAGGTTCTAAACGAAATGTTGAGAAATCCCAAAATCATAAGTTCGACGAATGCACCAGGACTCCCCGATAAATTGGACAGCTTATTTAACGATTTGACGCTGTGCGAAAAAGCCTTAAACGATTATTTGGAAACGAAGCGTTTAGTATTTCCAAGGTTTTACTTCGTATCGTCGTCCGATTTGCTGGACATTCTCTCCAACGGAAACCAACCGGATTTAATCCAACGCCATCTCACTAAACTGTTCGACTCGTTGGCCAAATTGAAATTCATCCAGGAAGGCGGCAAGAATTCTAAGAGGGCCAACGGAATGATATCCAAGGAAAACGACGAACATGTCACGTTTACCGTTATTTGCGATTGCACCGGCAAAGTGGAGGTCTGGCTGAACCGCGTTATTGATACGATGCGTATAACTCTGCACGCCACCTTTGCTTCTGCTGTCAAAACTTACGAGGATAAGCCCAGGGAGGCTTGGATTTACGATTATCCGGCCCAACCGGCCCTCTGTGGTAAATGCCTACACGGTCTTTAAAGTTTAATTATTATATATTATAATAATCATATTCCATATATTTATTTAACACCTGTAAGGAATATGTAATTTCGTGGACTTGCTGAGAATGGGCGAAATAATGAAGTAGTCCGTACGTTGAAGTAAGCATTAAGTTAAAACTGAAAAAAGTGAGTTTAAAACTGTTGTTAGATGTCATATGAAATATCAAATAACTAAAGTAACTTTAAATTTCATGCGGTAGTTAAATAAAATATTGTGGGCGACTATTGGCCAAAAGAGAAGATTCCACTTGCGTGTTACCACGCTAGAATAATCTCCTCTTTTTTCCACCAGTCTCACAATATATTATTAATTATTATTTTGATTAATTACACGACACTTTCTAAGAATTCTATGTTGTTTTTAGGTCAAAACAACATAGAATTCTTAAAAAGTGTCGTGTAATTAATCAAAATAATAATTAATTATATATTGTGCGAGATTATTCTACCTATAGGTAAACTCTTGAAAATCACAGCTAAAAGCTCGGACACGTAATAGTTATTTACGTGTCAAGCTTTGTAAATGAACCTGCACGGGCAAGCTGGAAGTTTGTGGGTTGAGCGACGCTGGAGCGAACCCATAATCCATTGAGCTTTGTAAAGATTAATTGCATAGCGTGACGCGTACAAACTTTTATTTTCACCTTTAGATAACGATTTTCAAATTTTAAAATTTCAATTAATGTGTCAAATGTGTCATTTCATTTCATAAATTGCTTTTTCTACAAGCCTGTAAAATATTACAGGTCTGTTTCCATAATGTATCGTTTACTTGTATACAAAAACAATAAAATGTAATTTACTAAGAAGGTGGAAATAAACATAACTTGTTGGTCGTTAATTTCAAATCCTCGGTTTAGCTGTATCAGGTCTAAAAAAGTTTTTTCTATTGGCAATCCGATCCGGGTACACACTATACTGGTATATTAAAATTTGTAAAATAATATATTTCACCTCTTGTGCCAACATTCCTAATCTTTTTATTTCGTTAATATAATATAACATTATTAATATAATTTAATATCCTCAATAATACTTAATACAAAAATATCAGCAAAAAACATTTTCCTAAGTTATATAAAAAACCCTCAGGGACACGTGTTCATTTTGATGAATTAACCTTAAGTTTTACAAGAATGTTTTTTTTTATTTGGAACTGCTGGTCCAGCCCAATTGATTTTTATTTTAAATTTATTCAGGGTGTTTTAAATTTATTCAGGGTGTTTTCTGCTCCTAAACTTGAAAATTAAATACCTTTGAATTTTGATCTGATACAGCTAAATCAAGCACGGATTTTCAATCTACTACCAAAAATTAAGTTTACGTGTCCGTTTAGCTGTGATATTTTCACCTCCCTAGAGTGATATTATTGTTGTTATTTATTTAGGAACTCAAATAGCTTGGACGAGCGAGGTAAATGTTGCCTTTGCAAAATTGGAAGAGGGTTACGAAAACGCCCTAAAAGATTACCAAAGAAAACAAATAACGCAGCTTTCAAACTTAATTACTATGTTACTAGCCGATTTATCTGCTGGCGATCGTCAAAAAATCATGACCATTTGTACGATTGACGTGCACTCGAGAGATGTGGTGGCCAAAATGATCGTTATTAAGGTGGAAAACTCGCAATCGTTTCAGTGGCAAAGCCAGCTGCGTCACAGATGGGACGAAAAAATCAAAGATTGCTTCGCGAACATCTGCGACGCTCAGTTCAGATATTCGTACGAGTATTTGGGAAATACGCCGCGTTTAGTCATCACACCTTTAACCGATCGTTGCTACATCACTCTAACGCAGAGTTTACACTTGATAATGGGGGGCGCTCCTGCTGGCCCCGCAGGAACAGGCAAAACCGAAACCACGAAGGATCTCGGCAAAGCGCTCGGGATGATGGTGTACGTGTTTAATTGTTCGGAACAAATGGACTACAAGTCCATCGGCAACATTTACAAGGGATTGGCGCAGTCCGGCTGCTGGGGATGTTTCGATGAATTCAACAGAATTTCCATCGAAGTGTTGTCTGTCGTTGCCGTGCAGGTCAAGATCATACAAGATGCCATTAAGTACAAGAAGCAGAGGTTTTTCTTCCTGGGACAAGAAATTGTCTTAATACCAACTGTAAGTAAATACAATCGTTAGAAATACTAGTTTGTTTATTAAGTTCATGATCCAACAAAAAAAAATACATTTTATCTTCTAACATAATATAAAATCAATATTATTAGTCTCAACGCAGCCCTGAGAAGATATTTATAACTGAATTAGTACAATAATAAGTTATTATTAATAACTTTACTTTCCTATTACATGTATGAAAAAATAATCTACGCTCATGTACCCCTTATTTTGCAATAATGAGATACATGAGCGTAGACAATAAATCGATAAAAAAAATTTACCCTATTTAATTTATTTAATTTCCGCTTATGCGTTCGGATAAAAAATCTGTCTTCATATTAAGTTAATGTTTTTTAGTTTTTGTTAGAATATAATATACATAGTATATATACTCTTTTAAAATTAATTAGTTAAAAGTGACTAATTGTCATAGCGAAAAAGCAGCCACTAATAATTCTCGTCAACAGCAATTTGTATAATCATTTTAAGATATAGTCAATTTTCCATATAATATGGAATTGTCTATATCTAAAAAATTGCTCTAGTTTCATAATTCTTTAAGGTATTTTTAAATTATATATATATATATATATATATAGTTATAGTTATATATATATATATATATATAATATATATATATATATATATTATATATACTTAGGCAATTTCCCCCATCAAAAAGCAGTGCTAAATAAAAACAAGAAATTCACTTTTTTTCATGGTTTTGCTTTTCACTGACGCCTATATATTGTTTATTAATTGATGGAATGTGATTAAATTTTGACGGGAATTCAGTTCTTCTTAAAAATGGAGATATATTTTTATTTGTGGCACCATCTAGTTGTCAGGCCATGTACTTATTGAACGAACTAGTAAACTTAAATTGATCAATAAATGTTGGCGATTCAATGTGAAAATTACTTCCGTTTGCATAACCAATAACAGCGTGATCTCATATGTTCAATGCAATGAAATGTTTGTTCGATTAATTAACTACCATTAGTTACAGCTCGTCGAATAGTAATAACTTGCCTTAACGCAATTGAAATGGGTTGATTAATAATTATTAACTGTGCTAGTGGCAAAAATCAACAGAGGGGAGACATATGTGGTAAAGTCAATTCGAGTACGCTGAATCCAGTGGTGAAAGCCGTTTTTCGAAGTTAGCAAAAATAAGCGATTTTTTTCGATCGGCGTTTTTCAAAATGTACCATTTTATAGGTCACTTTTTAGATGTTTCGATTTCATTCAAAATGTGTTTTTAGGGGTTTTTGGGAACGAGAAAACCGAATATGACATTATTTTTGCGATGCGATCGCGATTTGACCAAAATTGGCATTTTTTAAAATTTCACTGAATTTATCTGACATATTTAATCCAATTCATAATCACAACACAAGAAATATCAATGATTTTTTTATTAACACTGCAGGGTCAGAGAAAAAAAACAATAAAACAAAGTTTTTATTGTAAATATTGACTACAGTCAACAGGTTTTAATACATTTAGCTAAATAAACGTATTATTTATTTATTTATTATTACAATCGTAAATAAGCTGGTTATTAAAAGTGATTTAAAATTTCATTTAAAATGGATTCTTGTGTTACAAGTTTTAATTGCTTTTGTTATATTTGTGGAAAATACACTATTATGGCAAATCGTCGTAAAATTAATGCGGAAATTATTGAAATATACCAGCTATACTTCGATCAAAATATTATTTGTGATGTAAAATGGGCTCCGTCTACTATTTGTACTGGGTGCATGGGAAATTTGAGTCAATGGAGAAAGGGTAAGATCGACTCTATGCCATTTGGTATTCCTGTAATCTAGACAAATCCGCAAGTTCACAATCCGGATGAATGTTATGTGTGCGTTAATTTCAAACCCGGAACAAACAGAAAAAAGACACGTTCTATGAAATATATAGCAACAAAATTTGTTCAGTTGCCATTGCCGCACTCGGAAAATGTTCCTGTACCGAAAAGACCGAGTCCAACAGCTGTATCTATATCCACAATATCCGAAACAGTTGAAGGAGGAAGTCATTTCGACTATGTGCCAACAAATGTCACTCCTGATTGCGATCATACCGAAATCACGCAGGATCGTCTTGACATTATTGCACGGCGACTGAAGTTATCGCAGCGACAGACAATTTTCTTGGCTAAAGAGTTAAAAACGTTAAATCTTTTAGCACCAGATGCTCGCGTTTATGGATCCATCGGCCGTCATCGCAATTTTACACGTTTTTTTAAAGCTATCGAAAATAATTCACTGGCTTATTGCGATGATATTCGTGGTTTGGTTTCCACCTTGCACAACGGATACAACCCGGAAGATTGGAAACTCTTCATTGATTCATCCAAAAGTAGCTTAAAAGCCGTTCTACTCCACATTACAAATTCAAAAAAATCCGTGCCACTAGCACAGATACAAAGGAAAACTATTTGTCATTGAACAAGATTCTCGATTTATTGAAGTATAATGAAAACAAATGGAAGATTTGCGCAGATTTAAAGGTTGTTTCTATTCTCTCTGGTCTGCAATTGGGCTACACGAAAAACATGTGTTTTATGTGCTTATGGGATACGCGCTACCGTGGTGATCAGTATGAAAAACGCGATTGGATTACACGCGAAGAAGTAAGATTGCGCAGACATAACGTTGTTGAGGTGCCACTTGTACAGGCCGAGAGAATTTTGTTGCCGCCATTGCACATCAAATTGGGTATCGTGAAATTTTTTATAAAAAAACTGGATCGTGAGGGCAATGCATTCAACGAATTACGGCGTATTTTTCCACGTTTGAGCGGAATGAAAATAAAAGAAGGTGTGTATATACAATACCAATTTAATTGTAATAAATTTCTATCCTGATTTTTTATGTATTACAGGGATTCTAAACGGTCCAGATATCCGCCGATTAATGCGAGACGAACAATTTAAAGCTGCGCTAAGTGATCTCGAGCTTGTAGCGTGGGACACTATAAAAGCCGTGATTAAAAACGTTCTTGGTGTTCATCGGGCGGAAAATTGGCAATTCACAATATGAATGTGAGATTCACTTCCTTCATTGTCATATTGACAAATTTGCGGAACAGTCACCGGCTGAATCGGACGAGCACGGCGAGAGGTTTCATCAAATGACAGCCAGATTGGAACATTGGTACAGTGGGAAGAAACTCGATGCACTTTTGGGAGATATTTGCTGGAATGTGCAGGAAGAACAGGATGATTAAAAAACATCTCAATAAAGAAATTTTGTTCAACATTAAATTTGGTTTTTGTTTATGTTTTGTGTCAAAAAAAAACCTTTTTGTGAGATAAATTCAGTAAAAGTTTAAAAAATGCCAATTTTGGTCAATTTTTACAATTTTTTTTACGGGAACTGCCTTAAATCATAATTTTATAGCAAAAATATTATCATATTCGGTTTTATCATACCCAAAAACCCCCAAAAACACATTTTGAATGAAATCAAAACATCTAAAAAGAGACCTTAAAAATAATCCATTTTGAAAACCGCCGATCGAAAAAAATCGCTTATTTTCGCTAACTTCAAAAAACGGCTATCACCACTGGATTTAGCGTGCCCAAATTGACTTTATCACATATGTCTCCCCTCTGTTGAAAAAAAAACTTGTCATTTTCGTGCACACTTAATTTTGTTATATTAAGTTTATATATTTACCTTACAGGTGGGAATATTTATAACAATGAACCCCGGCTACGCAGGCAGGACGGAATTACCGGAAAACTTAAAGGCGCTGTTCAGACCGTGCGCGATGGTGGTGCCTGATTTCGCGCTGATTTGCGAAATTATGTTGGTTGCTGAAGGCTTCTTGGACGCAAGGGTGTTGGCGACGAAATTCATTACTCTCTACACGCTCTGTAAAGAGTTGTTGAGCAAACAGGATCATTACGATTGGGGTTTGAGAGCCATAAAATCCGTATTGGTAGTGGCCGGTTCGTTAAAACGTGGCGACAGGCAGAGACCGGAAGACCAGGTGCTCATGAGGGCGCTGAGGGATTTTAACATTCCCAAGATTGTTACCGACGATGTTCCGGTGTTTATGGGTTTGATAGGCGATCTATTTCCAGCTTTAGACGTACCTAGAAAAAGAAATCCAGAATTTGAAAAAACAATAAGAAAATCCGCCGTTGATTTAAAGTTGCAACCGGAAGACGGATTCGTTTTGAAGATTGTACAATTGGAGGAGTTGTTTGCTGTGAGGCATTCCGTGTTCGTGATAGGCTTTACGGGCACCGGCAAATCCATGGTGTGGAAAACGCTGAACAGAACTTACCAAAACCAAAAACGTCGTCCTGTTTATAATGATTTAAATCCCAAAGCAGTGACAAACGACGAGTTGTTTGGCGTTATAAATCCTGCAACGAGAGAGTGGAAGGACGGACTTTTTTCCGTGATAATGAGAGACCAAACGAATATCCCTGGCGACGGTCCGAAATGGATCGTTTTGGATGGTGATATTGACCCCATGTGGATCGAGTCCCTTAACACTCTCATGGACGATAATAAAGTTTTAACTTTGGCGAGTAACGAACGCATTGCCTTAACGCATTCGATGAGGTTGCTTTTCGAAATCGCCAACTTAAGAACGGCAACACCAGCCACTGTATCAAGGGCCGGTATTTTGTACATTAACCCTGCCGATTTGGGTTGGAATCCATACATAGCTTCATGGATCGAAACGAGAATGATTCAAAGCGAGAAGGCCACTTTGATGATTTTATTTGACAAATACATACCTCAATGTTTGGATGCTATAAAGAAGAAATTCAAGAAAATTACGCCCGTATCGGATATTGCGCATTTGGAAATGCTTTGCCATTTACTGGATTGCTTTTTGATTCCGCAAAACGTGCCGAACGATTGCCCGAAAGACTGGTACGAGATTTACTTTGTGTTCTCCATAGTTTGGGCTTTCGGATCGACCTTGTTCCAAGATCAAATAGTCGATTGGCGAAACGAGTTCAGCAAATGGTTTACCAACGAATTTAAAACGGTTAAATTCCCGGTAGGCGGCACTGTGTTTAACTATTACATCGACGATGAAACCAAAAAATTTATGCCGTGGACAGACCTGGTACAACCGTTCGAGTTGGATATGGACATTCCTTTGCAAGCCACTTTAGTTAGCACCGCGGAAACCACAAGAATACGATTTTTCCTAGACCGCTTGATGGGCAAAAGGGTGCCTGTCATGTTGATTGGACCGGCCGGAAGCGGGAAAACCGTTATAATGCAGGAAAAATTGAACAGCCTGTCTGACGATTACGCTGTTACCAACGTACCTTTCAACTTTTACACAACTTCGGAAATGTTGCAAAGCATATTGGAAAAACCATTGGAGAAGAAAGCTGGCCGCGTGTTCGGTCCGACCGGTAACAAAGTGATGATTTACTTTGTGGACGACATGAATATGCCCGAAGTTGATAAATATTTTACCGTGCAACCTCACACTTTGCTCAAACAATACATGGACTACCAACATTGGTACGATCGTCAGAAATTGTCTCTAAAAGACATTCACAACATTCAATTTATATCCTGTATGAATCCTACGGCAGGTTCTTTTACAATTGACCCTCGACTTCAGAGACACTTTTGCTCGTTTGCAGTCAGCTTCCCATTGCCAGAAGCCGCTTATCACATCTACTACAACATTCTGTCGCAACACTTGGAAAACCCTGCCATGAAATTCCCCCATAGTCTATTAAAAATATGCCCTATGCTTGTAGCCGCCGCTCAAACTCTCCACGCTAAGGTCGCGTCTTCCTTTTTACCAACCGCAGTCAAATTTCACTACACCTTTACGCTGCGCGATCTGTCGAACATATTCCAAGGTATGCTGTTTGCGAACGGCGTCGCGATCCTCAATCAAAGCGAATTAATTCGGTTGTGGATGCACGAAGCTAGTCGCGTTTACGGCGACAAATTGGTCGAACCAATTGATCAGAAAACGTTCGACAAACTTCTACAGGAAACTGTTAAGAAGGGTTTCGAAGAGTTGGATGATAATGCGGTGTTTGAGGAACCGCTGATCTTCTGTCATTTTTCGCTTGGTATAGGAGATCCCAAATACTTTCCCATGTCAGATCAGGCTCACTTAAACAAATTATTATTGGAGGCTTTGAGTGGTTATAACGATTTGGTTGCCGCTATGAATTTGGTATTGTTCGATGATGCCATGGATCATATTTGTAGAATTAATAGAATTTTGGAGTCGCCTAGAGGTAATGCTTTACTGGTTGGGGTAGGAGGTTCTGGAAAGCAATCTTTAACAAGATTAGCCGCATTTATATCTTCTTTCGATGTATTCCAAATACAATTGAAAAAAGGATATTCCTTGATGGATATGAAAACAGATATAGCTGCTTTGTATTTGAAATCAGGACTAAAGCAAGTTGGTATTGTGTTTTTAATGTCGGATGCGCAAGTGCCGGAAGAAAAGTTCTTGGTGCTTATCAACGACATGTTGGCATCGGGCGAAATAAGCGACCTTCTTCCGGACGAGAACGTTGAAAACGTAATAAACGCAGTGCGAGGGGAGGTGAAAGGCATCGGTCTTCCGGACACCCGCGAAAATTGTTGGAGGTTCTTCATCGACCGCGTTAGAAGGCTTCTCAAAGTGGTGTTATGTTTCTCGCCGGTCGGATCAACTTTAAGAGTGCGAGCGAGAAAATTCCCAGCTCTGGTTAATTGCACTTCGATCGATTGGTTTCACGAATGGCCCAAAGTTGCTCTCGAATCCGTATCGAAGAGGTTTTTGGGCGAAATCGAGGTGCTCCCTCAGGAGTACGTCGAATCCATATCGATATACATGTCTACCGTGCACACTTCGGTCAACGAAATGTCCCAGGTGTATTTTTTAAATGAGAAGCGTTACAATTACACCACTCCAAAATCGTTTTTAGAACAAATCGCTTTATATTCGAAACTCCTCACTGACAAAACCAACATAATATTGCACAACATTTATCGGCTCGAAAATGGTCTGGAAAAAATATCTAGCGCAAAAGAAGAGGTGGATTCTTTGAAGGATGTACTGGCAGTGCAAGAAGTGGAACTGGATAAAAAGAATGAAGCTGCTGGTAAACTGATTGCAGTTCTAAGCGCCGAAAATGAAAAAGTGGCTGCGGAACAAGCGATAGCAGCTGAAGAAGAAGCAAAAGTAAAGGTAATCGAAGAAGATGTAACGGTTAAAGCCAAAATATGCGCCGAAGACTTGGAGAAAGCCGAACCTGCTCTTATAGCTGCACAAGCAGCATTAAACACTCTTAATAAGAATAACCTGACTGAAATGAAATCATTCCCGAATCCACCCGAAGCTGTGGTGGATGTTTGTTCGGCCGTTGTCGTCTTGTTTTCTCCTAAAGGAAGAGTTGCCAAAGATCGAAGCTGGAAAGCTGCGAAACAATTAATGGGACGAATTGATACTTTCCTTGACAACTTAATCAACTACGATAAGGAAAATATGAGTGCCGATGTTGTAAAGGCCGTATACGAGTATACAAAAAGTCCGGAGTTTGATCCGGAAAAAATTCGAACCAAATCTTCGGCCGCGGCGGGATTGTGCTCTTGGGTTATAAACATTCTTAAATTCTACGATGTTTTTGTCGTTGTGGAGCCTAAACGAAAGGCTTTGCAAAAGGCTAATCAAGATTTGAGCGACGCTCGTAAAAAACTAGCGGACTTGAACCAAAAATTGACGGAATTAGAAAACAAACTGGCCATTTTAAGGGCAGAATTCGACACGGCTATCGATGCCAAGCTAAAATGCCAAGCGGAAGCCGACGCCACGGCGCTGAGTATCGATTTGGCCAACAGATTGGTCAACGGTTTGGCCTCTGAAAATGTAAGATGGCGGGAATTAGTCTTGACTTATAAGGAGAACATCAAAACACTACCCGGCGATTGCCTGATTGTAACCTCCTTTATTTCGTACGTGGGTTGTTTCTCAAAGAAGTACAGAACAGACTTGATGGTTAAGTCGTGGCTGCCGACGCTAAAAACCTTACCGTTGACCATACCGATGTCGGAAACGGTGGATCCTTTGATGCTTTTAACAGACGACGCTCTGATAGCGGAATGGAATAACCAGGGACTTCCGACCGACAGAATGTCTGCTGAAAACGCCTGCATTTTGGTGAACTCGTCTAGATGGCCTCTGATGATCGATCCGCAACTTCAAGGCATTAAATGGATCAAAAATAGATACGGGGAAGCGTTAAAAGTGGTCAGAACAACGTTTAAGAACTATCTGGATATCATCGAGACGTGCATAGCTGAAGGTCATACGTGCTTGTTGGAGAATATAGGAGAAACGCTGGAGGCGGTGCTAGATCCTTTGTTGGGTCGCGTGTTGATTAAAAAAGGAAAGTGCATTAAAATTGGAGATAAGGAAATCGATTATCATCCAGATTTTAGATTAATTATGCATACAAAGTTAGCCAATCCTCACTATAAGCCTGAAATACAGGCACAAACAACGATTATCAACTTTACGGTAACCAGGGATGGTTTGGAAGATCAATTGTTAGCTGAAGTAGTTAAAGCTGAAAGACCGGATTTAGAAGAGTTAAAATCTTCTTTAACAAAGCAGCAAAACGAATTTAAAATAACTTTGAAGCGTTGCGAGGACAATTTGCTAAACAAGCTATCATCAGCCACTGGTAACATATTGGGCGACGTCGAGTTGGTGGAAAATTTGGAAACCACCAAACGAACCTCGAGCGAAATTAAGGAAAAAGTTGACGAAGCCAAAATAACGTCGGTTAAAATTGACGAGGCCCGCGAGCAGTACAGACCATGCTCGTGCCGAGCCTCCATCTTGTATTTCGTTTTGAACGATTTATGTCGCATTAACGCAATTTATCAGTTCTCGTTGCAAGCGTTTAGTGTGGTGTTTAAAGACGCATTGGCGCGAGCCGAACCCGCCGAAAAACTTAAAGATAGAGTGACGAATTTATTGGATAGCATCACTTTTATGGTGTACATGTACACGTCTCGCGGCCTCTTCGAGAGGGATAAATTGATATTTAAAGCCCAAGTTATGTTTCAAATTTTGTTGAATGCGGAAGAAATAAATCCGGAGGAGTTGGATTTTTTATTAAGATTCCCCGTTATTGGTGGCATGGTTTCGCCTGTTGATTTTCTAAATAACACATCGTGGGGTGGAATTAAAGCGTTATCATTGCTTGACGAATTTAAAAATTTGGACAAGGATATAGAAGGTGCAGCGAAACGATGGAGGAAATTAACTGACAGCGAATGCCCGGAAAAGGAAAAGTTTCCAGGGGAGTGGAAGAACAAAAACACACTGCAAAAATTGTGCATAATGCGAGGTTTGCGACAAGACAGAATGACGTATGCGATGAATGCGTTTATTGAAGAAAAAATGGGTATTAAATACATTACAGCAAGAAGCGTGCCGTTTGAAAAGTCTTACGAAGAAACGAGCGCGAGTATTCCGGTGTTTTTCGTTTTGTCTCCCGGCGTGAATCCTTTGAAAGACGTTGAAAAACTCGGTCAAAAATTGGGATTCACTTTTGACAACAACAACTTTCACAGTATCTCCCTTGGTCAGGGCCAAGAAATCGTAGCCGAAAATGCTATGGATATGGCTGCGGAACAAGGCCAGTGGGTCATTTTGCAAAATATTCATTTGGTCGTCAGGTGGTTGGCAACATTAGAGAAGAAAATGGAGCAATGCGCCAGCGGACATCGCAGTTACAGGTTGTATCTTAGCGCGGAACCTAATGCTAACCCCATGGAATGCGTTATCCCGCAAGGAATATTGGAATGTTGCATTAAAATAATAAACGAACCACCCACCGGCATGTTTGCCAATTTGCACAAAGCCTTGGACAATTTTAACCAGGAAACTTTGGAGATGAGCTCTAAAGAATCAGAATTTAAGGCCATTCTGTTTGCTTTGTGTTATTTTCATGCTGTTGTTGCCGAACGAAGAAAATTTGGACCGCAAGGCTGGAACAGGAATTATCCATTCAACATCGGAGATTTGTCTATAAGCGTTAATGTGCTTTACAATTATTTGGAAAATAATAATAGGGTATGTTAATGATTATATCTGTACCCTCTAGACAAACTGAATAAAGTACAACTTTTTAAAATGACGTTATATTTTTTGCCTACATTTTTCCGCTCTTTCCAATGGTAAATAGGATTGTCCTGGCTCACTTGGTTTTTGATATATTAAAAAACTAAGTAAGCCATTCAATCCTGTTTATCATTGGAAAGAGCGCAAAAATGAGGGCCAATAATGTATGTGATTTCAAAAAAATGGACTTAATACAGTTTGGCTCTGGGGTACAGATATATGCTTTGGTCATCACTACTATAGTATGTTATTTTAGGTTCCATGGGAAGACTTAAGATACTTATTTGGCGAAATAATGTACGGAGGTCACATCACCGACGACTGGGACAGACGATTGTGCCGCAACTACTTAATGGAATACATGAAAGCGGAATTAATCGAAGGCGATATGTTTTACGCTCCCGGATTTATGGCGCCCCCCAATACCGATTACGTAGGCTACCACCGATACATCGACGACCGTTTGCCACCTGAAAGTCCCTACTTGTACGGCTTGCATCCAAATGCCGAGATCGGATTTCTATCGAACATCAGCGAACAAATGTTTCGAACGATTTTCGAGATGCAACCGAGAGATGCTGGAGTTTCTGCGGGCGGTGGAATGTCGCACGAAGACAAAGTTCGCGGCGTGATTGAGGACATAATCGACAAATTAGGGGAACGGTTTCGCGTAAGAGAAATGATGGCCAAAGTTGAAGACAGAACTCCTTATATTATTGTCGCCTTTCAAGAATGCGAACGAATGAATAACTTAACAGCCGAACTGAGAAGGTCCCTCACTGAGCTTGAGCTCGGATTGAAAGGTACTTTTAGTAATTTTTTGTATTGGATTCAATATCCAATAGGGTACCAAGAAAATTTAATTGCCCAAGGACAATAATGGATTAAAAAAAACCTTCTCAATTAAAATAGTATATTCTGTAACAAGTTTGGAATACAGCGGAATATGCAATTCCAAACGTGTTTCAGACTATACTTTTTCTACGCTTATAAAAAATTCCAGAGAAATAATTTAATTGGAAAAAAGTTAGGTTATCTTTTGACAGATGTTAGATTTTATGATGGTAGTAAATAAGATAATTTTTAAATAAGCTTATAAAAATTACTTACATAATTTTGCAGAACCTAAATTAGGAAGTATAAAGAAGTAATAAACTTTTTTTATTTTTTAGTATTTACATGTATTGTAATATGATCAATAGTACAGTTTTTTGAAAGGTTAAATTTGGGGCAATATTTAAGTTTTCTTTATTTACTAAGGAATTTAAATTCAAAGCTGCAGTTAAAGATTGAGATGATCCTGGGTTTGATGCTTCAATTTCAGTAATATGAGACATTAGTTTATTAGACACATCTAATCTACTGGATAAAGAATTGTCAATATAACATTCTCAGAAAGAGAAGTCGTATTTTTACTTTTACGCCAGTCCATAAATTGTTTATAAATTTGCAGATAAACTTCTTTGGACTTCGCAGGTAGTAAATCTAGCGTTGTTTGATTGGCCTTTTCAGTTAGTTCTGAAGGAGTGTTTTCAAACGGGTTTCTTCTTCATCAGTAGACATGGACATATTATTTAACGACGATATATTATTCAGAGATAAATATAGACAAATTTTAAGTAAATAAATGGACAAATTGTAAGGAATGACAAATAAGTTATTATTTGAATTTCAAATTTTGAATTAAGTAATGACAGACGTAAGCAATTAACCAGTGCTGCCATCTCTTTGGGACTAAGTCAAACCTAAATATTCTAATAGAATCCTACTAAATCGGCCAAACAGAATTACAGCTAGCTTGTAAAGAAGATATATTTTGGGTATTTTTATTAACGCACACTGTTTTAAATCCTATTGTATACTACCGATTAATATTTTCTACCGGGCCTTTCTGAAAAAACTAGATTTGGTAGGAATACAAGTAAGTTATAAAATAAACATAGAGATGTCGCCCCCAGTGCTCATTCCATCATTAGAACCTGTGCGGAATAATTATTCTGTAACACTTTAT
The DNA here is from genome assembly GCA_921294245.1 of Brassicogethes aeneus. Taxonomy (NCBI): domain Eukaryota; kingdom Metazoa; phylum Arthropoda; class Insecta; order Coleoptera; family Nitidulidae; genus Brassicogethes; species Brassicogethes aeneus. Next base: position 55,883,685 of record OV121133.1, on the reverse strand, counting down.
GGAATATACGTAATTCCAGATTAAAAAGTCATATAAGAACTGTCAAATTCCGTAATAAGCGTAGAAAAAAATCTTTAAATCCACTTAAGGATAAAATTCCAAAGACAGTAATATCTTGACATTAGTTATATCTTGCTTAAGTTGTTATTATGGATGGTAGAGAGGAGAACTTTCTGTGACATAGTCTGTGTATAAGTGTCCGTAAATAAAGTTATTTTAAAATAGCGTTAGTGCAGTTAAAGTCTTAAAGATGGCCGAGGGGGTGATCTAATCGTAGTTCTTAGTTATAATTTAGCTAAAATAACAGGAAACAAGAACAATCTGTTTAACGTATTATTATTATTATTATTTTAGGTGAATTAACTATTACTTCAGAAATGGAGGGTTTGGATGCAGAGCTGTTTATGGACGTGGTCCCTGTGTCATGGGCCAATAAGGCATACCCATCGCTGTTACCTTTGGGTCAATGGGTGGCCGATCTGACGCTGCGAATAAAAGAGCTTGAAAATTGGGTGATGGACTTTTCGATGCCGGCCGCTGTATGGTTGGGTGGATTTTTTAATCCGCAATCCTTTTTGACTGCCATCATGCAGCAAACTGCCCGTAAAAACGAATGGCCCTTGGATAAGATGTGTCTGATGACGGACGTTACGAAGAAACAAAAAGAGGATTTTACCTCGGCTCCTAGGGAAGGTGCTTACGTATGCGGACTCTTTATGGAAGGTGCAAGGTAAGTAATACAAAAATAAAAACATAAATCTGAACCCCGTCCCCCTCACATGATAAAAAACCAAAATAGCGTCCCTCGTGGTATCACTTTCTCGTACAGAATCGACTTTGTATACCTACTAGTGTTGCGACATACCTCTGCTTCCGCAGCTGAGAAATTTCTGCATACTTTTTTCACATCTGCTTCTGCATCTGGTTCCACATTTTTTATATCGGAAGCTTTTCAATTTTTTTTAGGAATAGCGAGGTTGACGATAAGGGCGTTTATTGACAGAATAGTATTTATACTCCCGCTTCTGCTTACGTATCCACGTTCGCATCCGTAATTACTATTGACCTATCGTTTCGCTTTTGTTCTGCAAACTTTCGTTGCATCATTAATACCTATAGGTCTTTTTTTATTTGAAGTTTAGTTGGCAAATTTTAGGGACCCTAAATTTATAATTGGCTACATTGAGTTAAACAAACTAGTGGAGAATAAAATTGTGGTTATGTTATTATTACATGAATAATATCACAATCCACACAACAAGGTCTGTTCTATCTCGTACTAAAAATACAAAAAATCACTGCAACACTGCACAGTTTAACGGCGGCCACTTTTGTTGTTTACAATTTCTGTGCTTTGGGTTTGTGCTCTGTTTATACAGATTAATAATCATTTTAAACGTTGTGTTCCTCATAGTAAGCCTTAAAAGAGTCCTAAGCTTAAAGTGCTAAGAACAACCATTGTAAAAAATAAACTTTATTCTATCAGGGCTGTCATAAAACTGTCAAATGTCAATTTTAAGGTTAAATTATAACCCACAAATTAACCTTCAAATATAATTCCACACTTTTTATTCATTTCTGCTATAATTTACTAACGATCATCACCCTCTCTCTCGCTCTTACTCTCCTTAGCAGACTCCTCTAAATTGAAAACCACCAAATTTGAGGATCTTCTTATTCTTTCGTTCACTTCATATATTAACTCCTCTTGGCCAGCTCCCAAATACCTTTGGCTTTCCAGAGAAGAACCCTTTCAGAAAGCTCCTAATTTTGTTTTCTTAACTCCTTATTTGTCCTTAATGATCCTGTCTAGTTGATTAACTAAACCATCCAGCTGAGCCTTAAACATGTTACCAAGCTCGACCTTGAATTCAGCCAATCTACTAGTTATTAATACTTCAATGGAATACGTTCTGTTGACCCTTATTTGCGGTGTTAACCGCTAAATCCTTACACACTTGGCAGATCCGTCTAACCCCTTCAGACCTCTTTTCTTCCTTAGCCAAGAAGTTCATCGACCTTAACACATTTACCATGGAAACAAATTTCGCATTACAGTTTACAGTCACCACAATTATACATTTTCTTTGACATTTAAAGTGTATTTCAATACTCAGGAATGAAAAGAACTGTTTGTTATCAATGTAAACCTCTTAATCCGTACTCAAATAAAATAAAAACGCAAAATAATTTCGTTAAATAATTTAGAGTATTTCTAGGTAAATCTTCATTTTTTTTTCAAAAGAGGAGTAAAATAGTTGCACCTAGCACAAAAAGGCCTCTTTTAAGGCTTTCAAGTGCCTCTGTAAGACAAGAATTGTAAACAACATAAAAATGGCCGCCGTTAGAATCTGTGCAGTGGGTTGCCTAACTTTGTGATTTTTAGTATGCTCCAAACGAGAGTGAACATACATTGTTGTGTGGATTATGACCTTTGATTAAATATAGGTGACTTTACGGCCCAAAAGAGGCAAATTTGCATTATTATGTTTATTATAATTCTGACAGTTGAAGGACAAATGTAAAAGTATTTAAAATTAAGGGACAACAGGAGGACCAATTTTAAAAATTAAATATTAACATACAATACAAACGTAATCAAATGTGTCATTTCCGAATACAAAAGAACGAACTATACTTTTATCTCTTAAACTGATTTATCCGCATTGTAGGTATATTTCCTTGTTGCAGGTGGGACACACAGCTGAACAGCATTGCAGATTCAATATTAAAGGAGCTGTTCCCTGTAGTGCCGGTCGTTTATATAAAGGCCATAACGTCCGACAAACAAGATACGAAGAATATGTACGACTGTCCAGTGTACAAAACAAGAATGCGAGGTCCGACATTTGTATGGACATTTATGCTGAAAACGAAGGAGAAAGCGTCGAAATGGACTTTGGGCGGAGTGGCCATACTATTACAGATATAGGAGTTGTTGTTATTAGTTATTTTTATCGCTGAGATAAATATTTGTATCTCTTTATTTATTGTAATTGAAATGTAGACTTTTAGATGTATATTTTTTTAATTCACGTTTTATAAAAATATCAGTTGTTTCGTTTAATTTTAGTGGGCACGATAAATCGCCTTTTATAAAAGAAAGTGTAAGTATATAAAAGAAGTTGGGACAAAAACGAAAACAAATTGTATACTTTACAAACTTTTATCCTACATTTTTTTATTTAGATGAACCATCAATAATATTTTGTAATAAAGTTTTACAATATTAGTCTTAATAATTTTGTACTCAACCATCCCACATTTAGATTTGAATAAAAATGTAAGAATATATACTTAATATTACAATAAAACGTTAGATGTTAGTCTAAAGTTCGTTTAAATATAAAAGTACTTTGCCAAGTTTTAAATCAGATTTATTCGCAAGTACACTATCTTTGGAAATTCAAATATTTATTAGGTTATAAATCAATACCTCTTCTATTTATGTTCAGAATATTACTAATTTATTAACATTTTAACATTTGAGAAAAGGAGATTTTATCTAATACCTACCGAGTGAGTATTAAAACTTAAAAAATCTCTCATCTCCATGTTGTATTAGTGTTAACTGTTTGATTTGATTTTTTGCCTAGGTAAAAGGTATTTGCCATTGCGGCTTTAATATTTACTCTGTGTACTGAAATTTATCGCTGAACTGCATTTCATAGAACAATGCAGCAATATTTCAACATCTGAATAAAACAATTGTGCGCCGAATTTATTTTCATATCATCATTCAGCTTGCGGTTTCGATGCTGCAGTTAAACCTTGTAGAAAAAAACTACAATAAAATGTAAGCCTATTATTCTTTTTACAAAAAATAACAAATTCTGTTAGTGGTTTAACAATTTAATTTGACACAATTAGAAAAAACTTCCACAAAATTAATATATTATGTAAGTAACAAACAAGTTTAATAAACGAGCGAGTATTTAATAAAAACAAGTCTCTAGTGAAGTTTATAAAACGAGTTGCATACTATACTTTATCTACGACAAACATAAGATATTGTTTTTTAAATTAAAGTCAATCCATATGAGTCAATCTTATTTGTAAAACATTTGACATTTAACATCTGTAGAACGGTTTTAACCTCTCGGCTCGAAAGCCACTGTTGCTAACTTTAGCCCGTGAGTACCCTATTAGCCCGTGAATACCCTATTAAAAATGCCCCATATTGATCCAGATAAGGAAACTAATATGGATTTATATGGTTCTATAGAATCTATATGTCCTATATGGAACGACCTTTGAAATATATATGGTTTAATATGGAATTTCATTTTAAAATGTACAACTTAGGGATTTTTATATGGATTTATCTGGTTTCTTTTTTATGTGTCTTTCCATATAGGTTTCTCTATATGGTTGAATATGGAATTCCATTTTAAAATGTATATATATTTAAACGACAATTGCATATTAAACCATATAGATTCCCCTATATGGTTAAATATGGATCTATATGGTAATAATTTTTTCACACCCAAACCATATTGGGCCAGATAAAGCAATATGAACCTATATGGCAATCCATATAGAAATCACTTTTCTATATGGTTTTCCAGGTATGGAATTCTATCTGGTTCAATAGTGTAATGCCTGTTTCAAATTCCTATATTGAACCAGATAGATTTTTATTTTGTGTTTCTATATGGCATTTTTAATAGGGTAAAACGCCATAGTCCCAGCTTGTCAATGTGGGAGTAGATAATAGGATATTAAAGAACTATATAGGTATAGACATTTTCTCGTAAAAAAAAATTAAATGAAGTCTTATAATGTCATAAGACGTCAATTTATTTTTTCTCACGAAAACAATGGACGAGTACGAGAAAATATCTATATATATATTTATAGTTTTAAAGGCCCCTATGACTTGGAGGCCCGGGGCTGTAGCCCTCTTAGCCCCCCCTTAATCCGGCCCTATATAATATATATATATATATATATACATGCACGGCTATCAATACGAAGCCCGGTGCATTACACTGGCTAGTCGAAGCCCGGTAATGCGGGACGGGGCGGTTAACTGTACGTTGGTGCATAAACAACAAGAAACACACTCCGCAGTGTATCAGAAGCCCTGCGGTGTTGCATCTGTCAATAAGTGTTTTTTTAATTAAATTGTTTGTGTGTGAGATCTATTTTATAAGTTAGGGAAGTGTTCTTTTTATTTCAATGTCTAAATTTATAATTATATGCAAATTTGATTTAAAATACCTAGACTATACCCAAACTTAACCTATATTTTTAAATAATGACGTAGGTATACTTAAATATTTAATAATATTGTTGAATTATAATTATTATAATAAAAATTAGTATAATAATTATTATTAAATTAATTACAAGTCATTATTTAAAAATATTGTCTAAATTTATAATTATAGGCAAATTTGATTTAAAATATGTAAGTAACAAACAAGTTTAATAAACGAGCGAGTATTTAATAAAAACAAGTCTCTAGTGAAGTTTATAAAACGAGTTGCATACTATACTTTATCTACGACAAACATAAGATATTGTTTTTTAAATTAAAGTCAATCCATATGAGTCAATCTTATTTGTAAAACATTTGACATTTAACATCTGTAGAACGGTTTTAACCTCTCGGCTCGAAAGCCACTGTTGCTAACTTTAGCCCGTGAGTACCCTATTAGCCCGTGAATACCCTATTAAAAATGCCCCATATTGATCCAGATAAGGAAACTAATATGGATTTATATGGTTCTATAGAATCTATATGTCCTATATGGAACGACCTTTGAAATATATATGGTTTAATATGGAATTTCATTTTAAAATGTACAACTTAGGGATTTTTATATGGATTTATCTGGTTTCTTTTTTATGTGTCTTTCCATATAGGTTTCTCTATATGGTTGAATATGGAATTCCATTTTAAAATGTATATATATTTAAACGACAATTGCATATTAAACCATATAGATTCCCCTATATGGTTAAATATGGATCTATATGGTAATAATTTTTTCACACCCAAACCATATTGGGCCAGATAAAGCAATATGAACCTATATGGCAATCCATATAGAAATCACTTTTCTATATGGTTTTCCAGGTATGGAATTCTATCTGGTTCAATAGTGTAATGCCTGTTTCAAATTCCTATATTGAACCAGATAGATTTTTATTTTGTGTTTCTATATGGCATTTTTAATAGGGTAAAACGCCATAGTCCCAGCTTGTCAATGTGGGAGTAGATAATAGGATATTAAAGAACTATATAGGTATAGACATTTTCTCGTAAAAAAAAATTAAATGAAGTCTTATAATGTCATAAGACGTCAATTTATTTTTTCTCACGAAAACAATGGACGAGTACGAGAAAATATCTATATATATATTTATAGTTTTAAAGGCCCCTATGACTTGGAGGCCCGGGGCTGTAGCCCTCTTAGCCCCCCCTTAATCCGGCCCTATATAATATATATATATATATATATATATATATACATGCACGGCTATCAATACGAAGCCCGGTGCATTACACTGGCTAGTCGAAGCCCGGTAATGCGGGACGGGGCGGTTAACTGTATACAGTACATGTACGTTGGTGCATAAACAACAAGAAACACACTCCGCAGTGTATCAGAAGCCCTGCGGTGTTGCCTCTGTCAATAAGTGTTTTTTTAATTAAATTGTTTGTGTGTGAGATCTATTTTATAAGTTAGGGAAGTGTTCTTTTTATTTCAATGTCTAAATTTATAATTATATGCAAATTTGATTTAAAATACCTAGACTTTACCCAAACTTAACCTATATTTTTAAATAATGACGTAGGTATACTTAAATATTTAATAATATTGTTGAATTATAATTATTATAATAAAAATTAGTATAATAATTATTATTAAATTAATTACAAGTCATTATTTAAAAATATTGTCTAAATTTATAATTATAGGCAAATTTGATTTAAAATACCTAGACGATACTTAAACTTAACAATATTCTTAAATAATGACGTAGGTATACTTAAATATTTAATAATATTGTTGAATTATAATTATTATAATAATAATTATCGTTAAATTATAATAATTTAAAAGTATTGTTGAATTTAGGTACCTATATAAACATTTCATTTATTTTGTTTATAAATCATAATTTTGAAAAGGTTTAAATATCTTATACAGGGTGCTCTACAAGCTCTATGGCAAACTTTGTCAGATGATAGCTGGGTTAATTATAAACATTTTTTCTTAAATGACATGGATGCGATTCGTTTTTGTTTAAAAGTTAAGCCTTTAAAAAATATATTTCCATATGTTAATAAAAAATATACAAATATATCAATAATTATAATTATTATAAGAATTATTGTTGAGGTTAGGTAATTTTGTGTAAAACTTAAATGGGAATCAAAACAAGTTAAACTGACTGAATATTTTTTTCATGAATTATAAAGTCATCTAGTTTTTTTTAAATTATTAGATTTAAATACACTAAAAACTCTAAAAAATCAAAATAATGACGTATACTTTAATACACTGTCTGACAAAATTATCGCATAATAAATATAAAAAAATTAACTCTAAAACGCCTTTACCAATCTTTATGAAATTTTGGATAAAAATACTTCAACTTATATCTCAATTTACGTGTTAGAGGGTTTTTCGAGAAAATATGTTTAAAGCCTTTTTATTTAATAATGAAAAAAAGTTCGAAATATAACTTTTAGGGAATTTTTTTAAATAAATAAAAAATATGCTGTCATCAATCAAACGAACATTAATGAAGATACAGCGCTTCAAAGTCGGTTAAAATGACGCCTTTTCATTTTTCACGACTTTGAAGCGCTTTGTCTTCGTTACTGTTCGCTTGATTTGTACAAAATTTTCAGGGTAAAAAAAAATACGCTCTTTAACAGCATATTTTTTATTTATTTAAAAAAAAATCCCTAAAAGTTATTTTTTGAACTTATTTTCATTATTAAATAAAAATGCTTTAAACATATTTTCTCGAAAAACCCTTGAACACGTAAATTGAGATATAAGTTAAAGTATTATTATCCAAAATTTCATAAAGATTAGTAAAGGCGTTTTAGAGTTAATTTTTTTAATTTATTATGCAATAATTTTGTCGGGCAGTGTATTTAAAAATAGTGTGATTTATAATTATTTTAATAAAAACTATTATATTATTGAATGAATTATAAGTCATTATTTAAAAATATTTTCTAAATTTATAATTATAGGCAAATTTGATTTAAAATACCTAGACCATAGTTGAGGAGCATCCGTGGAAAACCGGCTATATCCATTTTAATAAATGTTGGGAAAATTGCAAAAACTCCCGGTTTCCTGGCCTTTACAGATAAACAAAAATGCAAACTTGAGTTTTGTGTGCTTTATGGTATTTGATTTATAAGACATAGGTACTTTTGTTTTCAAAAACTTTATATTAAGGCCAAAATTTCAAAAAATGTTTTGTATATGGCCGGTTTTGCTCGGAAAGCTACGAATAAAAGGTGAAAAAACCGTTATTATTCAAAAAAAGTTGAAAAATAAAAAAAGAAGTGGGGAAAATTGCTATTTAGTTTAGCATCCTATAAACAAGAAAAATGTATTACCAACCAAATATTGTTTTATAGCTAACATTATAAAGTTAAAGCTGCCTTTTATCCAATAAAAATCGTAGATAAAATATTACTTTAACCAAAACGGTTGATAAAATGGTAAGTATAAATGGACAATCCTTATCTAAAAGGAACCAAGCGCCAAAAACTATTTTTGGACTTAACAAAATTTTTATATATACAAATAAGTTTGTTAAGCTCCGAACAAGTTTTTGGTTCCTTTTAGATAAGCACTATCCAAATAAAGAACCCAATTTCTTATTGTTATTTGGTCGTTGTTTGCCATGTATAAATAAATTGACCAGTTGTGAATGTTTTTGCAATTCAATGTTACATTTAAATGATATTTAATAAAAATTATTTTTATTAAAATTGGAAATGTTTCAAATAAATTAAAAATTATTTTTATTTAAATTATTTAAATGTAACATTGAATAATAATAATAATAATAATAATATATACAAATCCCCTTGTTTCCCCAATTAAAACTAAACTGCGCATCACTCAATGTGTCGCGACCAAAAATTTCGTCCTTTTCAAAACGACAAAACTTTTTTATTTCTTGAACGATTTTATTTTGGTTTGTGATGTCTGCTAGCCCCATTCTCTGGCAATTCATGCTATAGATATGAAGCTCACGGTTCTTCAAGTAAATTTACTACAGGGTGATATGTAAAACAGTGAAAAATTTCAATAACTTCATCCAAGCCCCGTTTGTAAAATAAATATTTTTCTCTCGTTTTTACTTTGAAATAATGAAGTATTATGTCTTACCTTGAAACTTTTTTCAAATTTTTCGAATTGGAATCTTAGCAACAAAAATATGATTTTTTTTTCAATGGAGTACATTTGATGCTTTTTTGTAGGCAATACATTCAGCCTTTTTAAGAACGAAAAGATAAGATAGTGAAAGATTGTTCCTTGAATAATTCGGAACAAGCGACAGGCAACAAACTTCCATTATTTTCAGAGAAACCTAAGCAAAGACCACTTTTTCAAAATTACATTTTAGTGAAAATTTTCGAAAATTAAACCTGAACCGATATTTACGTTCGTGACATGTTTTCTTCATAATTTTGACCTGATTGTGATTCAGTTGTCAAATTTAGGTTTCAGATAAAACCAAAATCACCAAGAATCAAAATTCGAAAACAATTACTGGATGTTAAATGTCTCATTAAAATCTGATTGCTGGATTTTACTGTTTTTTACTGTGTTTTGCATTTTTAGTACGTTATTATCATGTCACTGAATGATCAAATCAAGGATCAAATGATGAAAATTAAATGCCAATAATTTGGTGTCGTTGGACGACAATGCCCGTCCGTGATATTCAGAGAATGAATTGGCCACCTTTGTCTCCGGATATGAATCCTATTGAGCATGTGTGGAGCAGAATGAAACTGAAGATGAAAGAGAGGAAAGGACGCATGGAAAATTTGGATGAATTGGTAAATTCGATTCAGGAAGAATGGGAAGCCATACCCAAGAAATTTCTAAGGAACTTGGTCTAGGGAATGCTCAGGAGGGTTAACGAATTATTACGGGTTAGGGGAGGGCCAACGAAATATTGAAAGTTATTATTGTTATTGTTTGTTACATTTTTCTGTTGAATGTTGTAGTTTTTATTATAATTATATCCTCGCATAAAATTTTCAAAAATAAACAAACAAATTTTGTATTTAACTTTATTACCAATTAGGTAGGTACTTATGAGTAATAAGTAATCACTAGTGCGCAATATAAATGTAATTTATGTAACATATAAGACATTTAACAGCCGGGAATTGTTTTCGAATTTTGATTCTTGGTGATTTTGGTTTCATCTAAAACTTAAATTTAAAAACTGAATCACATCAGGAGGTCAAAATTATAAAGCAAACATGTCACAAACGTAAATATCGGTTGAGGTTTAGTTTTCGCAAATTTTCTCCAAAATGTCATTTTGAAAAATGGTCTTTGCTTAGGTTCCTCTGAAATTAATGGAAGTTTGTTGCTTGTCGCTTGTTCAGAATTATTTAAGGAACATTTTTTCACCATCTTATCTTTTTTATCTTAAAAAGGCTCAGTGTATTGCCTACAAAAAAGCATCAAATGTACTCTTTTGAAAAAAAAAATCATATTTTTGTTGTTAAGATTCCAATTCGAAAAATTTGAAAAACGTTTCAAGGTAAGACATAATACTTCATTATTTCAAAGTAAAAACGAGAAAAAAATATTTATTTTACAAACGGGGCTTGGATGAAGTTATTGAAAATTTTCACTGTTTTACATATCACCCTGTAGTAAATTTACTTGAAAAACCGTGAGCTTCATATCTATAGCATGAATTGCCAGAGAATGGGGCTAGCAGACATCACAAACCAAAATAAAATCTTTCAAGAAACAAAAAAGTTATGTCGTTTTGAAAAAGGACGAAATTTTTGGTCGCGACACATTGACTGGTGCGCAGTTTATTTAAAATATCTAGACAACTTGTAAAACCGCCCTAAAGAAAAATGCACTCCAAATAATATTTCACAAATAAATAATTCTTTAAAATTAAGTGTATTACGAAAGTATTTAACAAAACATTGCCATGTAGAGAACAAAACATAATTTTGGGAATATAACATTTATTTTGAAAATCAGTAGATACAAATTTAAGAATCCCGCATTATTTTCCCCGCCTTCCTATCAAAAAGTCATCGAGCGTATAGTCCCCATTGTTGCCAGATGTACGGGCTTCGTATACTGCGTAATACTTATACAAAGCTGTATATAATCTCGTTTGACTCGTGTGCCCCCTACCGCCAAAGCATTGGAACTAAGGGTGTATATTTTGATATGAATGTTGCAAAATTTAAACGAAAAAATGTTAGAGAAATCTAACAATTTAAACGATTTAAAACAGAAAATGCTAGAAAATTCTAAAGAACTTAAAGTCGATTTGCAACAGAAAATGGTGGAAAATTCTAGCGATTTAAAAGTCGATTTACAACAGAAATTGCTAAAAAATTCTAAAGATTTGAAAGTCGATTTACAACAGAAGATTCTGGAAAATGTCAACGATTTAAAGGACGATTTGCAACGTAAAATGCTAGAAAATTCCAAAAATTTAAAAGAATATTTGGAACTAGAAAATGTCAATGAATTAGAAGAAGAAGTGGGGCAGAAAGTTAACGACGTAAGGATAGAATTGGAGGAGAAAGTGGGACAGAAAGTTGACAACGTAAGGATGGAATTGGATACGAGAGAAGAAAAATTAAACGAGAAATTGGAAGTCAAAATTAGAGAAATAAATAGTAAACTGACGGGCGGAACCAGGAGCAGTGCCGGAGGGGAGCCGAGTCCGGATGAAACAACCTCAGTTCTATGGAAAAACTCTTGGACCAACTACATCCATCAGTTTGAGGCAGCAGCCAAAGCAAATGGCTGGCTACCAAAAGAGAAGGCTACAGCATTGACTCTTGCTTTACGCGGAGATGCAACCGACATCTTGCAGGCCCTTTCTCCCAACGACCAAGAAGATTACGAAGCGTTGGTGAAACATCTGGAACTGCGATATGGCCAGACACATCTGGAACATGTCTACCATTCCCAACTTAAGAACCGCTGCCAGAAATCAAACGAGACGTTGTAATGATGCACATTACGACATCTATGAGACGATTTTCCTAACTACCCGACGTCAAGGAAAGAGTTGGACTACCAGAAACCTGCAGTTAGACGAAACTCCAACAGATGGCGCTTGGACAGCTGTCAACCGCATTGTTGTCAACACTTGTTGTGCAATGCACACGGCCCGTGTGAAGGATTTATTTCACACAGCCAATTGTTTTTCTTCAAGCCTGTCATCAGAATTTCGTCTATAAAACCGCTGCATTTTTCAATGGACAATCAGTCGTCTGGTGGCTCAGTTCCAAATGGTGTTATCAATTGTGAGCCCGAAAACCAACCACTAAATCACAGAGAACTCTCAGTGGAATATTAACAGTAAGTTAACCTGTTTTTAATATCAAAGGGCTTTAAGCCGTATAATATTAAGCTTTAATAACAGAGTTAATGAAACTGTAAATCTTGTATGCATAAAACATAACCTAACAACATGTATTTTTCCACTAGAGTCCAATTGCAAATCTGCCCTGTCTCTCTGTAGGACTGATAACTACGCCCGTGCCTGCCAGTTGCCTGTGAAAAGCCCTGGAACATTTGCCTGTCTTTACTTTTGTAAATACTGTAAATACTGTATATAATTTTAATATAATTTTGTACATACTTTTACCTTGCATTTTAAATTAAACCACCAACCCTAACTGATTCTTATAAACCCTACTTTCTCCACTGAATAAAAGCAACCCGAGGTAGGTATTCCTCTATATCTTGAGAGTCAACCGGAGAGGAACCTTGGTGAAGTACTTAAGGCCATAACCAGCCTAGGTACGACACAAATTTGGCGCCCGAGCACTAGGACCCGGGTTTTCCTGAAAATTCCTGTAACCTAACCTGAAAAGTTTTCATAGAAAACATAACCTGCAAATATCCCGTGAGAATCAGTAAGGTGGTTTAATTATTACATTCTAAAATGCCAAAAACAAATCCCAGCCCGTCAAAAAAACCAGAAGAGCAAGTTAAAACCCAAAGCACTCCTCAGGCAGAGGCTGGAAATTCTTCGACAGAAGGTACAGCTGGCACTGAGGTAAAACAAGGACTAAGCTGGATATACACCCTGCGTAAGGAAGGTTTAGTGGATGTTTGTAAGGGTTTTGGTTTGGAAACATCCGGCACAGTAAACGATTTACGTTTACGAGTGCGAAATCATGTTACAAAAGAGAAAGAAGCACCAGTTAATATACCACTTTGGGAAGCATCAATTTTAGGTACACCACAAGATGATCGAAAGGTCTGTGACCAGGTGAGAAAGTGGAATGTACACTTTGATGGCAATACTAATGCAGTTTCATTCCTCGAAAGAATTCAAGAGCTTAAAATATGCTATGATTTTGAAGAGGAAAACTTACTGAGAGCATTACCGGAACTGTTAAGGGGCAGTGCCCTATTGTGGTATAGAAACTGGAAAACTGGCTGGGAAGAATGGGATGATTTCGTAGAGGATTTTAAGCAAACTTATTTTCCCAGTAGGTATACCGAGGACCTACTCGAAGAAATCTCTCAAAGAAAACAACGTCCCAAGGAAAGGTTTCGAGAGTACATGATTGACATTCAATCACTTATGAGACGACATGGAAAATACAGCTCAGAGGAAGAGTTGTACACCCTGTATAAAAACCTAAGGCCAGAATATCGTCAATACATCCGACGCGCCGATGTCAAGTCGGTTAAAGATTTGATGGGGCAAGCAGGAGAGTTTGAAAGTCTGCAAAAAGAAATTGATAATCAAAAACCTGCCAGGGCGGTTCAAATTTCCCAAGTATCCACAATCTTGCCACTAAGACACAATATACAGGTTGAAGCAAAAATCCCGACGATGAATCCAAATTTTATAGCCAATCAACCCGCAAATGTGGCAAACGACCCCAGGATGTTCCTTAAATTAAAAGTTAAAGGAATGGAATGGAATGCTCTTTTGGACACCGGAGCTATATATTCTTACATGGGAAAATCCGTGGTAGAAAATCTACCAAACCAACCAGGACAACAATGTACGAGCCAGGTACAATTGGCTGATGGGTCCCTACAACCCGTTACTAGGGCCTACACCGTTGGTTGTCAATTTTACCATAAATATACCCAGCACCAGTTCTATTTTTTACCAAATCTAGTAGAAAATATTGTTTTGGGGATGGATTTTATATCTAAGCATAAGATATTGGAAAATTACACCCAAAATAAACCAGGAAAACCAGAAAACCCAGGAAAACCTGGAAACCCTACAAAACCAGAAACATTGCAAAGTCCGGCCTTGTCTGTAATTCAGACAAACCTGATGCCCGAAGAACAACAGCAGGAGGCCGAATTAAAGTCCCGTGTTACAATTCATGGCTTTACTAGGAAACTTCAAGAAAAAATCAAGCCCTCCCATAGTTCTTGCAGTTCACCAACCGTGATTGTCAAGAAAGCTAATGGAGAGCAACGATTCTGCATCAATACCCGAAAAATTAACAACGTCTCGATAAAGGTGCCGTTGCCACAAGTAAAAGCAGTTTTAGAAAAAGTCTCCAGATACCGACGATCTAAACCAAACTTTGCACAAATTTCTGTCCCGCAGCCATGCGACTACGGAACGATTTACCGCCAAGGGGTTGGTTAAAAATCTCGATGAGCCAGTCCCTAATCACGGAAGAGGACCCGTAACCCGGAGCCGTGAAGAATTTAAAAAAAAAATGTTTTACTTTTTAATTTGTTTTTAAAAATAGTTTTTTTTAGTTTCCAGAAACCAGTTTTAATCCAGTATAAGACCGTTGTTTTCAGAAAACTGAAAACAAGATTTTAGTAAGGGGGGAATGTAATGATGCACATTACGACATCTATGAGACGATTTTCCTAACTACCCGACGTCAAGGAAAGAGTTGGACTACCAGAAACCTGCAGTTAGACGGAACTCCAACAGATGGCGCTTGGACAGCTGTCAACCGCATTGTTGTCAACACTTGTTGCACACGGCCCGTGTGAAGGATTTATTTCACACGGCCCCAATTGTTTTTCTTCAAGCCTGTCATCAGAATTTCGTCTATAAAACCGCTGCATTTTTCAATGGACAATCAGTCGTCTGGTGGCTCAGTTCCAAACGGTGTTATCAATTGTGAGCCCGAAAACCAACCACTAAATCACAGAGAACTCTCAGTGGAATATTAACAGTAAGTTAACCTGTTTTTAATATCAAAGGGCTTTAAGCCGTATAATATTAAGCTTTAATAACAGAGTTAATGAAACTGTAAATCCTGTATGCATAAAACATAACCTAACAACATGTATTTTTCCACTAGAGTCCAATTGCAAATCTGCCCTGTCTCTCTGTAGGACTGATAACTACGCCCGTGCCTGCCAGTTGCCTGTGAAAAGCCCTGGAACATTTGCCTGTCCTGATTAAAGGCTATGCAAGAACCCTTGTGTGCAAAGTCTACGATACTTTTGTAAATACTGTAAATACTGTATATAATTTTAATATAATTTTGTACATACTTTTACCTTGGTAAATAAACCAGTTTAAGTTACTTTTTGCATTTTAAATTAAACCACCAACCCTAACTGATTCTTATAAACCCTACTTTCTCCACTGAATAAAAGCAACCCGAGGTAGGTATTCCTCTATATCTGGAGAGTCAACCGGAGAGGAACCTTGGTGAAGTACTTAAGGCCATAACCAGCCTAGGTACGACACAACGTTGCAAGAATTCGAGGCTGATATTGCACGCTTGGTCCGTCTAGCATATCCAGCTACTCCAACGACCGTTATGGAACGAATAGCGGTTCAAGCCTTTTTGGATGGACTTCGAGACAACGAAACAAGACAGGCTTTAACACTGGCTCGCCCGAGACAACTGGTTCATGCATTGGCTCGAGCTTCGGAATTTGAGGCGGAAAAGCAGAGCTGCAGGAGCCAGCCTAGAATAAGGAGAGTCGACCCAGTATAATTGAAGCAATCAGGCGAGTTTTTAAAGAAAATCTACCAGAGAAGAAGGAAATCCTGTGTTGGAGATGTGGAAAGCTAGGACATATACGAATTCGTTGCAGAGAAAGCCAGGTGGCGCCGACTTCATCTGTTGGAAAACTAGATAGGGTCGAGGAAAAGGGGGCACCGTCGACCTGTAACCAGCATGCCCCAGAGGATATCGAACGTGTCGCATCAATTATTAGGCCAGATATTGTCAAAATGTCAAAGATCAAATCTACCAATCGGCGACTACGCACTGCAACAGGACCCTGCTTAAAATACCCCATAGAGACCTACATAAAATAATCTATCGGGCGCTACCGGATTCAATATGTGCATTTGTCCATGGTTTTTTCCGGATACGGCCCGATAGAAAATTTATAGGAAATTACCTATAGGCACACCATAACTTTTACATTTTTCCTATTGAGAACGATAGCAAATAACTCAATGAAGGATATATAGGGATATCCCTATAGAACAACCATAAAACATTTGACAAAATTTGATTAAAACCTATGGGGTCCTATGGGGGAAAAACTAATTTCAACATTTATGTGTCTTTTTCCCATTGAAACCAATAGCAAATAAATCAAGGGTGGATATCCCTATAGAACAACCATAAATCCCAACTATGGGTCCTATACATACCGATACACCCTATAGAAACACCATACATTCCGATACAAATATCTATCGGTTTGAACGGGGTCTCTATGGGGTATTTTAAGCAGGGGAGATACTGTTCGTGGAGAAGTGGACATCACGATGGTCATAGGAAAGTTAGAAAAGTTATTGTAAGGCATGGACATTATGAACTCCAAAGGAATTGAACTAAACTTTCAACAAGAAATATTGAGAGTAAATGGAGAGGAAGTAGTGTTGCATCCATCGAAAGAGAAGAATATTCGTGTAATACTAACAGAAGATGCTTTGATACCGGAACACAGCGAGATGATATTATAGGCTTTCTTGGATTGTAAATCAGAAGATGGAAGTATAATGCTGCTTGAGCCGAGAATTGATGATAAAGTCGAGGAATTGTAGTAATGAAAACTTTATTACGTGTTGGAAAACATGTGCCTGTAAGAGTATTAAATGTTAATGGTTACTCTGCGAACTCGAAGAAAGGAATCGTTTTGGGAAACTGTTCTTCGGCTTCCTCGATTATTAGAGGCATTCTTGAGTCTGCAGTCCTGGCCAAGAAAGTGAGCAATGAATTTACGAATCTTCTGTCGACTTCTTTAAAGGATTTAAACTCAATGAAAGGATAAAGCTGAGAGAGCTGATTCACAATTGTCAGGATGCCTTTGACGACGGACAAGGAAAGAAGGGTAGGACAAGAACTGTCCAGCATAAAATTAACACCGGTGATGCACAGCTTATTCCACAGTCGGCAAGAAGGCTACCACTTGAAAAGCGAGAGGAAGCAGATAAAATTGTGCAAGAAATGGAGAAGGAAGGGGTGATCGAACCATCCAACAGCCCATGGTCTTTCCCAGTAGTTTTAGTTAAGAAAAAGGATGAATCAACTCGATTTTGCTTCGATTTTCGTCAGCCAAACAACGTGACTAAGAAGGACAGCTACCCTCTGCCTAGGATCGATGACACCTTGAATACATTAATCATTCATATTTTCGACTTTGGATTTAAAGAGCGGTTATTGGCAGGTTGAAATGGCACCGGAAGATAGAGAAAAGACGGCGTTTACTGTGGTAGTTTACCGTCATGCCGTTTGGACTATTTAATGCCCCTGCAACTTTTGAAAGGCTCATGGAAATGGATTTAAAGGGGCTACCTGGAAGACATGCTTGGTGTACGTTGTGGTTGGAAAATTATTTGAGGACCATATGAGGAACCTGAAGGAAGTTTTTCAGCGCTTAAGAAATGCCGGCCTGAAGCTTAGCACGAAGAAATGTCACTTGTTTCAGCGGGAAGTGCAGTATCTGGGCCATGTCGTTTCAAGTCAAGGAGTAGCAGTGGACAAACAGAAGGTAAAGATGGTGCGGGAATGGCCAATACCGAAAAATAAACATGATAGCTTTCTTGGATTATGCACCTACTATCGTCGGTACGTACCAGGATTTGCAAAGGTAGCTAAGCCTTTGACACGTTTGAAGAAAGATGGTAAAATCAGTCGAACACTTTTACAAGTCCTGTATGGAAGAGAATTCTTGCTAAGAACGGATCATGCTACCCTAAAATGGCTTTTTCAATTCAAGAGTCCTGAAGTACAGGTAGCAAGATGGATTGAGAGACTACACAGACTTTGACACAGAACATCGGGCATAGACCCTCCATAGAAATGCTGATGCCTTGTCAAGTAGACCGTGCCCGGAAGACTGTAATCATTGTTTTAGGGCCGAAGAAAAGGATGAGTTTATTCGCAGGACTACACTTGTGGATGATCATTGGCAGTCCGATGAGGTTCAACCAGACCAGGAAAGGGATTCAGATTTGAGGCCCATTATCGACTGGAAGAAGAACGACCGCAAACCAACGTGGCAGGAAGTTGCCCAATATTTGTCGAATGTGAAATCGTACTGGGCCCAATGGAATTCCACATCATCTTAAGTGACGGACTTCTCAAGCGCGTTTTGGAGACTCCAGAAGTGCTGCAGGAAATCCATGATGGAACTACTGGAGGACATATTGGGGTTACGAGGATGCTTGGAAGACTTAGGGAACAGTTTTATTGGGTCAATTGTCAACGAGATGTAAAGGAATGGTGCAAGAAGTGCGCCGTTTGTGCGGCAAGCAATGGACCCCAGAATCACCCAAAAGTTCTAATGCGATAGTACAATGTGGGCAGCCCATTTGAGAGAATTGCAATCGACGTGGCGGGTCCATTTCCGAAAACATAATTTCGAAATAAATACATCATAAATAAATAAATAAATAAATAAATAATTAAACTCTTTATTGCCCAACAGAAATCCATTAGCAGGACAAAGAAGGGATACCTGTAGTTTTGATAGGTAAAACAAATAATATAAATGTAAAATTTATAACAATAAAATTAACTAAAACTAACAGTTAATTCGTTGTAATGGACTACTTCAGCGTACGCCTTGCCAAACCAAGAAGCTGCCACAGTGGCCGATGAAAGGCAGGAACTTTGAATATATAGTGTTCCAGACTGTCTGTAGGATTCTTAATATTCGGAAGACGAGGTCGACCGCATTACATCCGCAGTCTGATGCAATGGTAAAACGAGTGAATTGAACGATAAACCGGTACCTGTCGAAGATACTCTCTGATCACCAAAGAATAAAGAAGCGGTCCCTCCATTTGTTCCTGTTGGCGTACCGTTCTTCTATCCACGATACAACTGGCCAGACACCCGCTAGCATTGTGAGCTGAGGTTTGGTTGCCTACCAGGGGCAGATATTGCTGGAGAAGATTACGTCAGCAATTAACGTAGGAAAACAAGCGACATTCAAAGCCGAGTTCGTTTAAACATCCAAAGTGCCAGTTTTAGAATTAAAGAGGCATACGACATCAAGGCGGAGAATGGCGAATTTTAACCTGAAGACCTAGTCCCGCCATGGAGCTGAGGACTATTTTCGGCGCACGAACAGTTTTGGTGGTTCAAACCCCTCCCCAGGAGGGTTTTAAAGTAACGTTTTTACTTGAAATACTGAAAAATAACCCATACATGTATATATTTTAATGAAATATCTCCTAAAATACTAAAAAATAACCCAAATATATACAGGGTGTCCCAAAAGTCAACGATATCCTTCGGAGGATTGATAGACCAATTCATGACCAACCAGAAAATCAAAACATGACCTTAGTAAAAAATCATTAGTTTTTGAGATATAGTCATTTTTATGAATTTTGTAAAACTTGACACCTTATATCAGTTTTTCGAGTGCCACAGCTACAAAATTTCATATTCTTAGATTATATTTTATGTTGTGCAATCCTAAAAATGCCTGCTATTGATTACAGTTCAAAATAAAACTAATAGCAGTTTTTTACCTTTTGAAAACAAACATTTTTGCCCGATTTTATAAGTTTTATAACTTCGACCGTTCAGACTGTAAAAAAATATGTCACGCAAACTTGGCAAGTATTTTAAAAATTGCTAATTTAGTGTAATATGCCATGTTATACTTTAAAGAAAAAGATATTACTGTTTTACTGCAAAACGAGTTTATTGTTAAATTATTTCAATATTTAGGAATTTAAACAAAAACACTTCTTTAATGAAAATAACAGATATTTAATTAAAAACAAACGAATCACAAATAAAAATTAAAGAATGTATTCAAAATGCCTGCCACCAAGTCGAATGCAAGCGCGGCATCTTTTTAAAAAGGATCGTTTTATCTGTCTTGCAGTTTCTGCGTCTTTTATTTGTTGTGCGGCTTCATTAATTTGGTCTCTCATTAATGTACGTTATGAATTTCTATTCCATAGACTTTTTACTTTATGCAACCCCAGTAAAAAAATCGAGAGGATTTAAATCCGGAGACCGGGAAGGCCACAAAATGGGACCAAGACGGCCGATCCATCTCTCTGGATAAACCTGATCCAAATAATTTCTTACTTCCCGTGCGTAATGAGCTGGACAACCATCATGTTGAAGCCACATTGCCCTGCGTGTGGCGACAGGCACATCATCCAAAAGATTTGTCAGTTCGTTTTCCAAAAACTCTTGATAATTTTCCCCATTTAAATTTTCAGGTAATTCAAAGGTACCGATTAGTTGGCCGTTAAAGATGCCGGTCCACAAATTCACTTTAAAGCGATACTGTGACCTTTCTTCTCGAATTAAATGTGGATTTTCAAGTGCATAATAATGAAGATTATGCATGTTCATAAAACCATTTTTATGGAATGTGCATTCATCAGTCCATAAAATTGTATCCAGGAACTCTGGGTCTTCCCTATGTTTCTGCAACATTCTGCGGCAAAATTGGACACGTCTTGCGTAGTCACGAAGAAGCAACATTTGCACACGCTGTACGTGATATGGGTGATACTGATACCGTCGTGTAATTCTGTTTGCAGTGGATTTCGGTATTCCTGTACGCCTTTCAATTGCTCGCGCCGAAGTAGTTGAGTGATTTTCAATTTCTTGCAAAACCTCTTCATCATAATCCATACATGGTCTTCCTATTCTTAAAGACGCGATAATCAGGATATCTCAAAGCATTCGGGTATCTTTCCCGATACAGGTTGGCTGAAGCTACACCATTACCTCTGCATTCACCATAAATGTAATGCATGTTTGCATATTCCTGAGCAGTATACTGGTACGGCATAATGAGTTGTCAAACGTCAAACACGGAACACAAACACACAATTTAAGGTTCAAGTGGATAAAGGAGTTTTGATAATAAAGAACAAAAAATATTGTAATTGTTATTAAAATTAAATTTTGTGTTGAAATTACAATAGTTTTTGTTTAAAGGGGTCATCTTACATTTAAGTTAAGAAAGAACAAACAATATTGTGGTTGTAAATAAAAATAAATTTGGTATTGCAATTACAATATTTTCTTGGATGATGTGCCTGTCGCCACAGGCAATGTGGCTTCAACATGATTGTTGTCCAGCTCATTACGCACGGGAAGTAAGAAATTATTTGGATCAGGTTTATCCAAAGAGATGGATCGGCCGTCTTGGTCCCATTTTGTAGCCTCCTCGTTCTCCGGATTTAAATACTCTCGATTTTTTTTACTGGGGTTGCATAAAGTAAAAAGTCTATTGAATAGTAATTCATAACGTACATTAATGAGAGACCAAATTAATGAAGCCGCACAACAAATAAAAGACGCAGAAAGTACAAGACAGATAAAACGATCATTTTTAGAAAGATGCCGTGCTTGCATTCGACTTGGTGGCAGGCATTTTGAACACATTTTTTAGTTTTTATTTGTGATTCGTTTGTTTTTAATTAAATATCTGTTATTTTCATTAAAGAAGTGTTTTTGTTTAAATTCCTAAATATTGAAATAATTTAACAATAAACTCGTTTTGTAGTAAAACAACAATATCTTTTTCTTTAAAGTATAACATGGCATATTACACTAAATTAGCAATTTTTAAAATACTTGCCAAGTTTGCGTGACATATTTTTTTACAGTCTGAACGGTTGAAGTTAGCTAATAAAAAAACTTATAAAATCGGGCAAAAATGTTTGTTTTCAAAAGATAAAAAACTGCTATTAGTTTTATTTTAAACTGTAATCAATAGCAGGCATTTTTAGGATTGCACAACATAAAATATAATCTAAGAATATGGAATTTTGTAGCTGTGGCACTCGAAAAACTGATATAAGGTGTCAAGTTTTACAAAATTCATAAAAATGACTATATCTCAAAAACTAACGATTTTTTACTAAGGTCATGTTTTGATTTTCTGGTTGGTCATGAGTTGGTCCATCATTCCTCCAAAGGATATCGTTGACTTTTGGGACACCCTGTATATAAGCGACTTCGTACCCAAACCAAAAGTCAAATTAATAATGCCTATAATAACTATATTTCTACAGTCCAAGAAAACATTAAAATAAACCCATCTGCCTTATGGAGCTATATAAATGAAAAACGCGACACAACACGAATTCCAGGGACCCTTTATTTAGAAGGCAAAGAGCTTACAAACCCTTCTGATATTGTCAATGCTTTTAGCATGTTTTTTTCAAATTTTTTTAATGCCAATCCTTCGCAAGCCCTTATTACCCAAATAGCATTTGGACGTCCGGCCAACGTCGCTTATAACAACCCGACGTCGGTACACAACGTCTGCGCGACTACGTATTTACTTGAATCTGCACCAAAATGGGGAATAAAAATCCTGGTCGGTACGACGTCGGATTAAGAAAGAATTCCTTACTAAATTCAACGTCGGTTTGGACGACTCTCCCGACGTCGCGTCGTCTTGTTCCAAAACAATATACTCGGGACGACCTTTCTAACACTGGCCGCTGGTGATTAGCGCCCTCTTGATTAACATTGTGTAATCATAGAGTACGAATATATTTTAACCAACAGATGGCATCGTGGCATCAAACACAATCATCCATACAAACGAAACAATCATGTCGCTTACACTAACTAATTAATAGATATTATTTTCGTTAAGAATGGAATTGTATCGCAGAGAGATTCTTGAAAAATACAAACACAGGTCACTTTACTGATGAATGTGACCGAGGTAGATCGAAAAAAATTAATGCGCCCTAAGAAATATTTAAATTAAATTTTTCGGAAGAAAAAAAAATAAACATATTTTTTTTTGTGCAGATATCAATGTGAAAATGCACCAAAACATCTTTAAGAATTAACTAAAAACTACGAGACATAATTTTTAACTTTATTTTAAACATTCAATGGGTAAAAGTGAATATTCGTGATGATCATTACTCGAGTTGCAAATATGGATGATATAAAAATGGCGTAGTTGGGAAACTCCAGATATTTAACCGTACTCCGACGAAGTGTCTATAAATTTTTACTGTTTCATTACTTATTTGGACCAAGAGGACAACCAAGTCTTAAAGCGCGCACCATTTCCGACCGCGGTGCACCCTTCGTATTACATTACTACGTCGGTCCGACTTATTTGCCCCAACGTCATTCCGGGTCTGTAGACACAACTATCACATGACTAAAAATAGTAACCTTCTTTATCTCTAACCTTACTTATTTTGGATGGTGACTTGTTTGTTGATTAATTCTTTGTTGGTCTGTGTCTGTTTTGCACAAAAAATGGGCGAACATCATTTTAAAGTTGTTCAAATAAAAGATCTAGGGGAAGTCGAGCCGGTACCCCATCAATGGGAGGAAAATGGGGTTTTATATTGGCCCATAGACCCATATATAGACAACTTGTCTCTGCAACAAACGCAAGATAGAAAAACGCAACGCAACTATAACCTCACTTTCAACCATAGAAAAATAAACAAAACAACACATTTTTGACCTACAGTCCGACGTCCCATTTGCACTACTTCGCAACGTTGCCTTCGAGGGAAAGAAGCCAACGTCGGACCATCGTTGCCGTACTCCAGTAATATTTCCTAAATATATTTAAACGTTGGGCGGACGTCTTCAGTGGACAGATTATAATACTCTATAGGTGTTATAGTCGCAGACGTTGTGCAGTCGTCGTCTGGACGACTTTTTGCAACTTTATATTAGAAGTTCGAAAACAACTTTGATTTGCACAATGACCGACGTTGGTTCTGGTACAAATTTGGTCGGGAGTCGCGAAGCTCTAATGAAAATGCTATTTGTGGGTACATACTTATCCAACTTAAATTTTTCAATGAATCTTGTAACTGAAGAAGATGTAGTTAAAGTCATGGAAAAGTTATCTAATAAATTTACGACTGGTGATGATGGTATTCCTAGCTTTATTGTTAAAGATTGTAGATTTGCACTTGCAAAGCCTATAACATTAATTCTTAATATGTGCATTAGAAAATCTACATTCCCACAAAAATGGAAAACGGCGCGTGTAGTACCTATTTTCAAGAAAGGCGATAAAACATTACTTGAAAATTACCGACCTATATCCATTCTATCAAATTTTTCAAAGATATTTGAACAAATTTTATACCCCACCATATATTTTAATACTAAACAACGTATCTCACCCTATCAACATAAATTTGTTGTAGGACGATCAACAGTTACTAATTTGGCATCTGTCACCCAATATATTTCTGAAGTTTTGGATAGGCGTGGACAGGTCGATGTGATCTACACTGATTTATCGAAAGCTTTTGATAACATTAGTCATTCTATTTTAATAGAGAAACTTAATGGTTTTGGGTTTTCTTCTAATTTCGTAAAACTTCTTAAATCATACTTGACTAATCGAAACTGCTACGTTAGTTATAATGGATTTTCTTCATGCTCTTTTACTGCCAGCTCTGGAGTATCCCAGGAATTCAATCTAGGTCCACTTTTATTTAATTTGTACATTAATGACTTACTAGCATCACTCTCTTATCTTACTTTGGCCTATGCCTACGAAAAATTCATTGAAACTCAATGTTGAGAAATGTGTTGTGGTCACATACACCAGAAAAGAGGTTCCTTACTTAAACCAGTATAAGATCATCAACACGGAATTAAGAAGACAGAATGAGGTAACTGACGTGGTTGACTGTTTAATTCCTTAAAAACTAATAATTTAAAGCATAACGGACGGGACTTTGTAATAGTCCCGCCCGTTACGCTTTAAATTATTAATTTTTAAGGAATTAAACAGTCAATCACGATACCTAATTTTGCCAAATAAAAACCTTGTTAAACAGCTTTTGTTTAGAACTATTTATAAAAATTTGACATTGGTAATACAATAGAACAATATTATTTTGTAAATAAAAACACGGCAACTGTCCTATCCGTTAAGTGTGGAATGGCCCATAAGTAAAAAAATCATATTTAAAAGTGAAAACGAATATTTTATTAGTAAAAAATGATGTTACTAATTCAAATAGTAGAATTTTGACTATTTTATTTTAAGAGAGTAGTCATCTGTAAATAGAATCCTTACTATTAATTTTTGTTTGTGTGTAATTGTGCACAACATTTTTCCACCAGATCTTTACAAGCCAAAATGCAATAATAATACATTATCTAACAAGCGGAGAAAGCGCTTATTTAAGGCCGCAGTGTTCGCTGCCGAGGCCTTGGCCAAGGCTACAGATTTAAGCGAGGCAGTTAATATGCTTTCTCCGCCGTGTTGTATATACTTTTTTTTTCAACCATTTAATAATTTTGTACTTACGTTGAAATTATTGAGTTTGCGACATTTGGCTAGGTTTAAAGTTTGACATATTATGTTAAATTATAGGTTTTGTACATGAATTTATTCTGCAGTGACCTGAAAGTTTATATTTTCTCTGCTGATTTTGAGCCAAAATTGATATATGGAACAACTTTTCCTATGTAATTTCAATGTATTTTCATTATTGTACGGCGGTTTATAATAATTTGACTTTTAAACTGCGTACGAATATGAAGGTAATGAGTGTTAAAATTTGAAAATTTTTATACACTTAAAAAAACAATTAACGAAATGGTTTACAATAAAATCACAATCCACACAACAAGGTCTGTTCTATCTCGTACTAAAAATACAAAAAATCATTGCAACACTGCACAGTTTAACGGCGGCCATTTTTGTTGTTTACAATTTTTGTGCTTTGGGTTTTGCTCTGTTTATACAGATTAATAATCGTTTTAAACGTTGTGTTTCTCATAGTAAGCCTTAAAAGAGTCCTTAAAGTGCTAAGAACAACCATTTTACTCCTCTATTGTAAAAAATAAACTTTATTCTATCAGGGCTGTCATAAAACTGTCAAAAGTCAATTTTAAGGTTAAATTATAACCCACAAATTAACCTTCAAATTGTCATTTGACAGCCCTGATAAAATAAGGTATATTTATTATAAAAGAGGAGTAAAATGGTTGTCCTTAGCACTTAAAGGCCTTATTTGAGGCTTACAAGTGCCTCTGTAAGAAACACAACGTTTAAAACAATTATTAAACAGCACAAACCCAAAGCACAAGAATTGTAAACAACAAAAACGGCCGCCTTTAAACTCTGTGCAGTGTTGCAGTGATTTTTAGTATTTTTAGCATGAGATAGAACAGACCTTGTTGTGTGGATTGTGAATAAAATATTATAATAATAATAATTTATTAATCACAGAATTACAACAGAAAATGGTAAATATGACAGGTCAAAAAGATAAATTAAATGTATACTAAACAATGTTATGTCATAAACATGACATGTTTCTACTTTAAAAAACAATAGAGACAATCTTTTCCCTAAATCTATGGTGTAACAGCATGCAGACTGCAAAAAAAATTTAATGATTTAAAAAAAAATTCATTAAAGGGTTTTAGACTATTTGGAAAATTATTATAGAGGCGAATTCCCACGAATTAATGAGACTTTTCATATTTTGCATGCCAATGCATTTCAATGGGGATTTTATCCTTAGATCTGGTGGTGTATTGACACTTATTTTTATTTATTAGTTCTATTTTGTTATTATGTACCAGACAAAGAAATTTGTATACAGGGTGTCCGGGAAAAGGAGGTCAATCCGTTAACCATATATTTCTTAAGTTAAAACAAAACAACAAAACAAAAAACAATTGTCAAATAATCAAAATTGGGGGGGTCCAGTACTCACTGACTCCCCCTATTTTTTAGTACGTGCGCCAATGACTTCCAAACGGTATTTTTTCAGGTAATCATTTATTGTTAAAAAAAAATTGTCTCTTATAAACTTTTGATAAAATGATTTGTTTTAGAGATAATTTGTAAAGTATGGGTCAGTCCATATCAAATCAACCAAAGGTTCTTCCCCCACCATCTCCGATTTTGATAATTTTTGATAAATTTGTTTACCTCACTAAAAAACTCAAAAATCACATATATGAATTTTTTTCGATAGGTGGTTTTTGTTTTATTGATTTTTGAAAATGAAAAAATTCCGATAAATTTGGGTCTTGCAAGTACTTACAAAAATAGCGATATCTCGTAAACTATTAAAAGTAGAAAGGTGAGTGATGGCTTATTTTAAAGGCCTATTAGAGACATTTTTTATGATATATCACATGACCTAAATTTTTTCCAAAAAAAAATAAATTTCGAAAATTTGATATGGACTGACCCATACTTTACAAATTATCTCTAAAACAAATCATTTTATCAAAATTTTATAAGAGACAACAAATTTTCAACAATAAATGATTACCTGAAAAAATACTGTTTGAAAGTCATTGGCGCACGTACTAAAAAATAGGGGGAGTCAGTGAGTACTGGACCCCCCTATTTTGATTATTTGACAATTGTTTTTTGTTTTGTTGGTCTCAAAAAATGAAACTATTTATGTTGAAGTAGTCTACCGAATTTAAACTTAATACCTTATCAATTACTCGAATTATTAAAAAAAAATCAGTTTTAAATTTCAAACTTTGTCGCCCTGTATATCGAACATGAGGCTCTAAATTGAAAAATGGTATTATGAAAGTCTTATTGTTTTAACTCAAGGAATATATGGAATATATAGACACTTACAAAAGTTAAAATTCCATAATTTTTAAAATAACATCTACAAGAATCTAGTTTTTTCCGATTAAAAATAACCCTAATAGCATATTTTTGTGAGATAAAAATTCTATTACTATTTCTAGCAAGACCCCAGGATAAAATATTAAAACTCAAATTGGTATAAATATTTACAAAATACACATTAAGGAGAGCTGAAATATTTCATTTGTCCCTTAGGCTATATAATTGATAGATGGATTTTTTTAGTTTCATAGCTATAAAATCAATGTGTTTATCCCATGTAAAATATTTATCTATTACACTGTGCACGAAAATGACAAGTTTTTTTTTCAACAGGGGGGAGACATATGTGATAAAGTCAATTCGGGCACGCTGAATCCAGTGGTGATATCCGTTTTTCGAAGTTAGCGAAAATAAGCGATTTTTTTCGATCGGGGGTTTTCAAAATGGATAATTTTTGAGGTCACTTTTTAGATGTTTTGATTTCATTCAAAATGTGTTTTTGGGGGTTTTTGGGTATGATAAAACCGAATATGACAATATTTTTGCTATACATTTACGATTTAAGGCAGTTCCCGTAAAAAAAATTGTAAAAATGGACCAAAATTGGCATTTTTTTAACTTTTACTGAATTTATCTCACAAAAACGTTTTTTTTACACAAAACATAAACAAAAACCAAATTTAATGTTAAACAAAATTTCTTTGAGATTTTTTTTAATCATCCTGTTCTTCTTGCAAATTCCAGCAAATATCTCCCAAAAGTGCATCGAGTTTCTTCCCACTGTACCAATGTTCCAATCTGGCTGTTATTTGATAAAACCTCTCGCCGTGCTCGTCCGATTCAGCCGGTTACTGTTCCGCAAATTTGTCAATATGGCAATGAAGGAAGTGAATCTTCAAAGACATATTCACATTCATATTGTGAAATGCGTCGAGCATGTTTTGGACATGAACTTGCCAATTTTCCGCCCGATGAACACCAAGAACGTTTTTAATCACAGCTTTTATAGTGTCCCACGCTACAAGCTCGACATCACTTAGCGCAGCTTCAAATTGTTCGTCTCGCATTAATCGGCGGATATATGGACCGTTTAGAATCCCTGTAATACATTAAAAATCATGATAGAAATTTATTACCTTCTTTTATTTTCATTCCGCTCAAACGTGGAAAAATACGCCGTAATTCTTTGAATGTTTTGCCCTCACGATACAGTTTTTTTTATAAAAATTTTCACGATACCCAATTTGATGTGCAATGGCGGCAACAAAATTCTCTCGGCCTGTACGAGTGGCACCTCAACAACGTTATGTCTGCGCAATCTTACTTCTTTGCGTGTATTCCAATCACGTTTTCATACTGGTCACCACGGTAGCGCTTGTCCCATAAGCACATAAAACACATGTTTTTCGTGTAGCCCAATTTCAGACCAGAGAGAATAGAAACAACCTTTAAATCTGCCCAAATCTTCCATTTGTTTTCATTATACTTCAATAAATCGAGAATCTTGTTCAATGACAAATATTTTTTCTTTGTGTTAGTGGCACGGATTTTTTTGAATTTTTAATGTGGAGACGAACGGCTTTTAAGCTACTTTTGGATGAATCAATGAAGAGTCTCCAATCTTCCGGGTTGTATGCGTTGTGCAAGGTGGAAACCAAACCACGAATATCATCGCAATAAGCCAGTGAATTATTTTCGATGGCTTTAAAAAAACGTGTAAAATTTCGATGACGGCCGATGGATCCATAAACGCGAGCATTTGGAGATTTAACGTTTTTAACTCTTTAGCCAAGAGAATTGTCTGTCGCTGCGATAACTTCAGTCGCCGTGCAATAATGTCAAGACGATCCTGCGTGATTTCGGTATGATCGCAATCAGGAGGCACATAGTCGAAATTACTTCCTCCTTCAACTGTTTCGGATATTGTGGATATAGATACAGCTGTTGGACTCGGTCTTTTCGGTACAGGAACATTTTCCGAGTGCGGCAATGGCAAATGAACAAATTTTGTTGCTTTTGTTATTTCATAGAACGTGTCTTTTTTCTGTTCCGGGTTTGAAATTAACGCACACATAACATTCATCGGGATTGTGAACTTGCGGATTTGTCCAGATTACAGGAGTACCAAATGGCATGGAATCGATCTGACCCTTTCTCCATTGACTCAAATTTCCCATGCACCCACTACAAATAGTAGACGGAGCCCATTTTACATCACAAATAATATTTTGATCGAAGTATAGCTCGTAAATTTCAATAATTTCCGCATTAATTTTACGACGATTTGGCATAATAGTGTATACAAATATAAAAAAGCAATTAAAACTTGTAACACAAGAATCCATTTTAAATTAATTAATTTTAATTCACTTCTAATAACCAGCTTATTTACGATTGTAATAATAAATAAATAAATAATACGTTTATTTAGCTAAAGGTATTGAAACGGTAAATATTTACAATAAAAACTATGTTTTATTGTTTTTTTCTCTGACCCTGCAGTGATAATAAAAAATCATTGATATTTCTTGTGATGATTATGAATTGAATTAAATTTGTCAGATAAAATCAGTGAAATTTAAAAAAATGCCAATTTTGGTCAAATCGTAATCGCATCGCAAAAATAATGTCATATTCGGGTTTCTCGTACCCAAAAACCCCTAAAAACACATTTTGAATGAAATCAAAACATCTAAAAAGTGACTTATAAGAATGGTATATTTTGAAAAACGCCGATCGAAAAAATCGCTTATTTTCGCTAACTTCGAAAAACGGCTGTTACCACTGGATTCAGCGTACTCGAATTGACTTTACCACATATGTCTCCCCTCTGTTGATTTTTTCGACTAGCACAGTGTTATCATTCCTAAAAATTTTGACGAATTATAGAAATTAAAAAATTGATTATTTATTTGAATTTCTTTCTTAAGATTACTAAAGGAGAATTGGAACAACACAGTTTTTTGACATTAATTATTAATCCATTTTTAAAACACCAGTTGAATTAAATTAAATTAACTTTAATATAAAATTGTCTATGGGACACATATGATATGAGCCATTTGTTTATATTTCCCCGTATACCAGGATATAGTTTATTGACAAAAATTCTGG
This sequence comes from Brassicogethes aeneus, assembly GCA_921294245.1. Taxonomy (NCBI): domain Eukaryota; kingdom Metazoa; phylum Arthropoda; class Insecta; order Coleoptera; family Nitidulidae; genus Brassicogethes; species Brassicogethes aeneus. The sequence goes on along the minus strand of OV121133.1, from coordinate 55,852,303 downwards.
ATAAAGAGTATCGAGGGCTCTAGAAAAGTCGAAAAATATTCCTACCACTATATTACTTTCATATACTTTTTTATTTATATCTTTTTTGAATTCTGTAGTGACTGTCTCTATTGAAAGTCGTTTTTTATATCCGTATTGATATTTAGAAATTAGTTTGAATTTATAAAGGTATACCTATAGTCATAACAATATATATATATATATATATATATATATATATATATATATATATATATATATAGTCATAAAGTCTGTTAAAAATATTGAAAAAACTTGTTGCAAACATGTTTGCAACAAGTTTTTTCAATATTTTTATATAGAGATAAGAAGTGGAATTGGTCTGAAGTTTTCAATATTTTGTTGGTCTCCTATTTTAGGCACAGGAATCATTATAGATAATTTGAGTTTTTCGGGAAAACTACCAAGATAAATCGAGTGATCGGCCATCTTTGAAACGGCACTGTTTACAATTTTAACCAATTTCGACGAGTAGATTGTGTGTGACAGCCGTTTAAAGTAGGCAAGTTTTGGTTTTTCGTAAGAAAAAACGACCCAGTTTGGCCCGCAAAAAAGCCATCTTTCACCAAGATAACACTCCGGCCCTTTCATCCCGAATCGAAACGGCCAAATTGGTTGAATTACGCTACGAGTTACTGCCGCATGCCCCATATTCACCAGACCTGGTCCCGTGTGACTTCTTTTTCTTTCCACGGATGAGTATTTTGCACAGTTCCCGAAATAATATTTTTCTGAGGGCTTAATGAAGTTGAAGAGTAGGGTGATTCATTTACGCAAAGTTTTTGTTTTTTTTCGGTGCTCATGCAAAATATTAATCTACCTATAGAAAAAAAAATTTCACCAAGGTAGAGCTCTTAATATCAATTTTAAGTACTTGCAGTTTAAATTTAAAGTTTTCCCATTTAAAATACATGTAAAAAAAATGTTTTTTTTTTCAAATTTCTAATGCTTACCCACCTTTGACAATATTGCAAATCGGTTTAATACACCTTATGAGGAATTTCACGCTCTTTAAAATTGCTTTTGAGTTTTTTTTTGTAACTCGCATTGGTTCACCAGTAGGAGTCGTCAAAGGACAGTTCTTGAAAAAAATCTTTTTTTTTATTTTTTTGAGCAAATTGCCAAAAGTAGTGAGAAAAAAGGGCTGATTCATAAAAAAAAAGTTATCCAACCAATATTTAATGAATTTACTGCCATTTTTATAACTGAAAACGTAAGAAATTGATAAATACCAACCTATAATGTTATTTAGATTGATTTTTTCTATTTATTATCATTATATTTTCCTACACTAAGAACTTTTTTAAAATTATTATGATTTCTCACTCATAATGAATATGAAAACAACACATAAATTCATAAAAAAAACAACAAAACTTTAATCGAAATATACAGAAGGTTATGTAACATATTTCAAATTTCGCTTCAAAAAATTAAATAATCTTCATTTATATTTTTTTGCTATTTTTTTATGAATTTATCTGTTGTTTTCATATTCATTATAAGTGAGAAATTAATAATTTTAAAAAACTTCTTAGTGTAGGGAAATATAATGATAATAAATAGAAAAAATCAATCTAAATAACATTATGAGTTGGTAATTATTAATTTCTTACGTTTTCAGTTATAAAAATGGCTGTAAATTCATTAAATATTGGTTGGATAACTTTTTTTTATGATTCGGCCCTTTTTTCTCCCTACTTTTTGCGGTTTGTTAGAAAAAATTAAAAAAAAAACGATTTTTTTCAAAAACTGTCCTTTGACGACTCCTACTGGTGAACCAATGCGAGTTACAAAAAAAAACTCAAAAGCAATTTTAAAGAGCGTGAAATTCCCCATAAGGTTTATTAAACCGATTTGCAATATTGTCAAAGGTGGGTAAGCATTAGAAATTTGAAAAAAAAAATATATTTTTTACATGCATTTTAAACGGTAAAACTTTAAATTTAAATAGTAAGTACTTAAAATTTATATTAAGAGCTCAAACTTGTTGAGAATTTTTTTTTCTATATGCAGATTAATATTTTGCCTGAGCACCGAAGAAAACAAAAACTTTTCTCCGTACTTTTTGCGGTTTGTTGAAAAAAATTTAAAAAAAAACCATTTTTTTTCAAAAACTGTCCTTTGACGACTCCTACTGGTGAACCAATGCGAGTTACAAAAAAAACTCAAAAGCAATTTTAAAGAGCGTGGAATTCCCCATAAGGTGTATTAAACCGATTTGCAATATTGTCAAAGGTGGGTAAGCATTAGAAATTTGAAAAAAAAACATTTTTTTTACATGCATTTTAAATGGGAAAACTTTAAATTTAAACTGCAAGTACTTAAAATTGATATTAAGAGCTCAAACTTGTTGAGAATTTTTTTTTCTATATGCAGATTAATATTTTGCTTGAGCACCGAAGAAAACAAAAACTTTGCGGAAATGAATCACCCTATTGAAGAGCCGTTGGAAAAAGGGGACTATGTAAAAAGGAAATTAATAAAAATAATTTTAAAAAATGCTTTCATTAGTAGGCTCATTAATTATTATACCACCCTAGTATAAGCCATGCGCTCCAATAAATATTTAAAAGTAATTAACTTACCGAAATAAAAAGTTTATTTAGAAAAAAAAATTATTTCATTCACTATTAGAATAGGTTTGTGGTGAGTTTCGTAATAATTATTATTATTTTTTTTAATTTTATATTTAAATTCTTCATTTAAATTAATTACAAAATAATATAAGGTTTATTTTATTTTTATTTTTTAAGGTAGTAAGTAGGTAATTGATTTTACTTTGACAACGCTCACTACCAAAGTATTCGATTAGATTTAGACCAATCAGGTAAAGTTTTTTTAAATACTAGTCTGTTAGGACCAATTAAAAATGTTAATAGGTGCTAACACTGAAGCTATTTAACCTCACATTATACTGTTTATAATTGTTATTATAATTGTAAGTACGTTCATTATTTTGTCCTAAAACAATGTTACGTTTTATATATTGTTTAACAAATAAAACTGTGCCTTGAAGATAAAATGTTGTTTGCCATTATGTTAAGATTTGCCTTTTTGTGCTTCGCTCAATGGTAGGCCTCCGCTAACTCGCCGGACATCAAACCTTGAGCTCAGCACAAAAATACTCACTTCTCAACCTTATGAAATAAATAACTATATTTGCCAGCTAGATTCTTAATCCAACCAACTGGGGCGGTTATAATGGTGTATTTATTTTTTATATTTGTTTAGATTTTATTGCGTTTTCGTTTCAATACAAACGATGTGTCTTGGTGGTTTTCTTTTATTTATGTTTCGTCACTAGATAAATTGAAAAAGTTTTAAAACACAATATGGCGTGTAAAGTTTACACAATATTCTTTCCTAATGGAAACCCAATTTCGTTTGTTTTGCATAAAAAACTACAAACAAAAATTCTGTTTGTTGCAAGGTAGCCAACAACTTGTCTAGGGTAATTTGGGTGCTCAATTAGCTCTTGTTTTTGCGATATTGCAAAAACCTGTTTTTTCATACGCGGCATATGATATGCCACATTATGATTTGTAGGTATATATATTTTTTAAACAAATAATTTAACCGAGGTTCATTGGTAATATAGCTATGGGTCCTTAACAGTGTAATATTTTATAAATCGCAAATTTATATGAAAATAAAAAAAGCTGGTTGTAAAAAAAAATATCGCCCAGGAAATAAGGAATTTCTTCGCGTATTTGGCAAGAAAACTCCTCCACGTTCTACCAAGAATTGGCTCGTATCCAGGATCAGGAGAATAATAGAAAGGAGTCCCACGCTTATAGCAGCGCTTCAAGCCAGGCACTGAAGCGATTTCACGGCTGTTGTTTCCGGGGCTCCGGGATCGCAGAGAGTCGACCGGAGTCGTGCGCGACCGGATTCAGGTCCTCCGTGAAGTCCGGGCGGAGTCAGTCAGCGAGTCCGCAGTTGAGACCTTAGACCGGCGTGTCGCGCTTGGGTTTCAAAGGGAAGGCGCAACACCTGCCTAACGACGCACGAGGTCCGCGATTTTAAATTTTCAAACTCTCAAATTTTTAGTGTTACGTGCCAATTTTTGTGTCCTTAATTATAACAACGATACGGTGTTTTATTAGTGTTTTAAGATGTTTTAGTGAAATTTTATTACATACATATTTACTGTTTGTGGTTAGTTTAATATGAAAACGCCCACGAAACATTGTATTAACTTGTTGTGAATGAAAAGTTTTACTAATGGTCGTTTTAAAGTTTTAGAATTTTAATGAACCACATACATAGTTACTTAAGGTAATTAATTAAGAACTCTCAAATAAGGCCCTAATAATATATGTATGATAATGAAATAATAATAAATTACCAATGTCAATTTTGGAATCAACTCCCGTACACTGAAAGAAATATATACTAAAGTTAAATAAAAAAATAATTAGGGCAAATATATTTTATGTTTCATATATAGACTACCACATACATTGCTAAAACAAATATATTCGTTTGGTTAGCAGCCTATTGCTGCCCTAGCAATATAAATGGTGTTTCTAGCAATATTTTTTTGCTGTAATTCACTTATAGTTTACATTTTATAGTAAGGGTAAGTTTATTTTTATTTAGATCTAACATATCTTCTTTACAATAAATGTATTACAAAATTTACCATACATTCATAATAAACAGTAGTATAAATGTGTAAAGCACTAGTATAAAATTTTTAGTATAAATTTGTATTTACTTTTAGCAACAAATTTCTTTCAGTGTATTTTACATTTCAGCTTTTTTGGGATATTAAAAACCTATCAAAGATTGTTTAAATTTACTATAGACTATAGTCTATAGTATATGTATACATATCTAAAAACTAATAAATTTACCATATATCTAAAAACAACCAAACTTTCAATAATAACATAAACATAAATATTGACAAGGGATAGGAAAGAATGAATATTAAATGTACATCCATTTTGAGTTTTCCAGCTATTTAAAAACATATTACCTAAAAAAAATGCCCCTACCAACAATTAAAAAAATTAAAAGTTTTAACAAAATATTTTTAATGGTACCAACAGAATCAACATTTTGTCAAATGCAAGAATAATCGTATAGATAAATGCATGCAACTCGATAAAGCAATTTCACGGCGATATCAAATGACATAATGTAATTACAATCATAATACTAATTTACATCAATCCGATCAGGACATTTAGACTATTTAGAAAAGCAATTATGTCTAACAAAATGTAAAATATCAAATAACTTGAAGGTAATACTCCGGTTACATTTTCGATTTATTTTAGAATAACTAAGTACTTAATCTCTTCATTTCCTATAAGTAGCTTGGTTATATTTCAAATAAAGTAAACTAAAAGAAATTGTATGGAGGATTTAGCGCGCATTTGCGTTTAATCAAAATCTAATCCGTGTACCTACATGTATACAATAGTTGTATAATAGTTTAATCATTGTTGACAGATTTGTATCGAATTATCGTATTGATATAAACGCGTAATAGAATATTTAAACTATTATTTAGAGGTTTCATTCAACTACAATTAATTTTATCATACAGGGTGTTAAAGTTATAAAATTGATTATAATTTTCTTTAAATAAACTAGATAAATTATTTAAATTTGGTATGACTTACCAAATTTAAATAATTTATCTAGTTTATTTGAAGAAAATTATAATCAATTTTATAACTTTACAATACATTGTATTTAATCGAATTAAAATACTTTATCTACTCCTACATTGACGAGCTGTCACTTTATGGCGTTTTATTGACGGGCTGAAGTTAACAACAGTGGCTTTTCGACATTTTAGGTCACGGGCTGAAGTTAGCTTTATTATAAATTGGGAAAAAGTGAGGTTAAATTCGGGTGACAGTTGACAGATGTCAAAATTTTAACAAATAAAATTGGCTTTAAATTCTGTTTTGTGTTCGTCGTAGATAAAGTATAGTATGCAACTCGTTTATAAACTTCTCTAGACACTCGTTTTTATTAAACACTCGCTCGCAAGCTTCGCTCGTGCTTAATTAAACTCGTAACTAAAATGGCATTTATAAAACTTGATACATAATATAATATTTTCTACTCCCACCTTTAAAACGCCCTTTATCGTACATGTTTCCATGACACTAAGTGACCTTTTAAATACACATTGACAAGTTGTGGCTTTACGGCGCTTTATTCAAGGGCTGAAGTTAGCAACAGGTTTTTAGTTACGGGTTGAAGTTAGTTTTAAGTTAGTTGACAATTGTCAAATGTCATACAATCGTTAAAATAAAGTGCCTTTCTTCTAAAATAATACTAAATGTGAAAATTATTTTATTATCTCAATACAAAAATACAAAAATATTAAATAGTTTCTCAACGCCAATATTTGAAAAGTTTATATGAACATTGTACTGACCTTTTAATTTCGCCAGCAGTAATCTATAAGTTAAATTCGGGCACGGACTCTATAGTATACAGTATACTGTAAAGTCCTCGTAAAACATTTCCTTTACTTTCACTGTGAAAAACTGTTAATTTTCAAGATAAATTTCGATTTATAACCTTTATAATTGTGTTTAAAAAATGTAAAAATGTGACATTTGATAGCTTCCCCTGTTGTTTCATAGATGGCGCTCTATACAAATTTTTGATTTAAATCATTTTAAGATAATAATGAGTATTTGTCGTAGAAAAAGTATAGTATGCACCTCGTTTATAAACTTTTCTATACACTCATTAACTTAAGCACTCGCTCGCAAGCTCGCTCGAGCCTAAATTAAATTCGTTTATAAAATGGCGTTTATCAAACTTGATACATAATATACTATTATTTAAATTATTGTTTTTTTTAATATTATACCGGATGACTATCTTTCCTGATCATGAAGTCTTTTTCCTGTACGCCGCTGCACAGTGGACTAGCATGGCAAAAAAGTGGCCTAAATTCATAAAAAAAAACTGAAAAAGACATCATTATAAAATTTGAACACCAAATATTTATATAATAATATTGATCCTTTATAAATTTTAATTCAATTGGCATAGTGGTGGCGATTTTGTATTTATTATATACACTGCCTGTCAAAATTAACGCATAATAATTAAAAAAATTCTAACTCTAAAACGCCTTTACCAATCTTGTATTAAAATACTTTAACTTATATCTGAGTTTTCGTGTTCAAGGGTTTTTCGAGAAAATATCCTTAAAGCCCTTTTATTTAATAACAAAAAACGCTAAAAAAAACTTTTATAGGAAATTTTTTTTTTAAATAAATAAAAAATATCGTGTGAAAGACCGCATTTTTGTTAGTATACTGAAAAAAATAAGCTGCTGAAACAACAAAAAAATATTAATTCAACTCTTTATGCACTTTAAATACAAGCACTTAACCATCTAAAAATGTCAAATTGTATTGTTTAATTGAACAACAAATATTAGTCAAATGAACAAAATGAGAATATTTGTTCTAATCTGCTAATCTGGTTAATTAAACATTCTTGATATGTAGGAGTAATATTTTAAAAATGGTTGTGCTAACATTTATAAGATGTTAAGGTAAATTTTTTTGAAATGTCCAGGTAACCTTTTTAGCATATTCACTTAACACCAATAAAATGTTAAATTAAAATAATTTGCGCTAATGTTGGGTTAATTGGGTTGGGTTAACATTCTGAAAATGTAAAAGTAACATTCTTTAAACGTTGGTATTCAAAACAAAATTATGGAATTAATAAAAAAAAAGAATTGAACTTCTTCTTCCTTGGTGGCCGTAAGCCAACTGAGGCGAGATGTAAGAACATCGCGTGATCAACACCGTCTAATGACGTGGCGTGGGTGTTCGAAGCGCTCTTCGCGGCAATTTTATGAATGCAAAATTAACAAATTTTAAAGTAACATTTACAATTTGTTAAATGAACAAATTTAATGTTTTGGATTTAAAGAGCAACCAAACGTTAATTTAATATATTTTTTAGGTAATCCTAAAAATTTCAGTATTTGATTCAACCAATTCCATTAAATAAAAATAGGATAAACATTTTAATTCAAAAAATTAGTTTATGTTAAATCATTATTTTAACTGTCAAATGAACAAATAAACTTTGACAAACTCTGACTATTGCTTTGACACTAAAATATAGATTATTCCAATAGGTTTTTTGATGAAACAACATTTTCAAAAATGACATTTAGGCAAACGTTAACTCAACTACATTATTTTTTTTCGGTGTAAACCCTGAAAATGTTGTACAAATCAAACGAACAGTAACGAAAATACAGCGCTTCAAAGTCGTCAAAAATGACCATTTTTCAGCAAAATAATCAAAAAGGGGGAATTTTTACCTACTTTGAAGCGCTGTATCTTTGTTACTGTTCGTTTGATTTGTACAAAATTTTTAGGGTATACTAACAAAAATACGGTCTTCACTTAAAAAAAATTTCTAAAAGTTTTTTTTATTATTTTATTAAAGGGCATATTTTTTTGAAAAACCCACGAACACGTAAACTGAGATAAAAGTTGAAGGATTTATATACAAAATTTCATAAAGATTGGTAAAGGCGTTTTAGAGTTAGAATTTTTCTACTTATTATGCGTTAATTTTGACGGGCAGTGTATTATAAGGGTTTAAGGGAATACAATTTTGTTAAAGTAAGTTAAAAATATAATTATTTTAGAAAATATTCATAATATTATAATGAAATTTTATAACAAGTTTCATATATTAATAATATTGATTCTGTACAAATTTTAATTTAGTTGAATTAGTAGCGGCGATTATATGGGTTAAAATGATTAAAATTTTGTTAAAGTAGACTTATGTTACAAATGAAATTCTTTTAAAAACTATTTAAAATTTCATTATTAAATTTCAACAAAGGTTTTATATATTATGTATGATGTACCAGTATGTAGTGCTGACTATATAGAGACACATAAAGCTCAGCTGTCTCTTGTGCATAATTATTAAACTTTTCCAAATCTATTCCTTTTATTGATGCTTAAGCTTGCAAAATAGCCCCATACCTCTTAATTAGATTTACATCTACTTTTGTAATATTCGATGTTGTTTGAAAAATCAACGAGCTGTATTCTGCCCTACTATGGAGAAAGGCAGTAACTGCAAAAAAATGCAAAATGTGTTTTCTTGTGCTATGGTAAAGCTATGGACATTTTGTAACCGAATTCAACACAGAAATGCAGTCAAATATCTCATAAGTTCAAAAAATCAAGTAAATACCTACTGCTTTTTATAAAAATGTAGTTTATGCTAATTTTCCACAAATTTCTTGTTTAGCAGTTACTGCCTTTCTCCATAGTAGGGCAGTATTGCCATCATTGGAATTCCCTGCCATTTGTTGGGTAAATTTATTATTAATCCCGTTCTTTTCCAAATTTCACCATGAATGTATTCTTAGTTTTTCTAGTTTTGTAATGGCAGTATTTTAATCGGTTCTAACTATCCATGTTTTAAATGGAACGTTATACGCGATATGTAAGATCCATTCCATAAATCTATAGGTTATAATCCACGCGTGTAGACAAAGAACACAAGAAGCTGCTGAAGTTGTTCCTGTTAACACCTGAACTACCTTGTCAACCACCATTGTAGGAAATAAAGTTTGGTTTACTTCATATTCTGCATTTCCGGTTTTGCAAATTATAGGGTTTAAAAGACGACTTGCAGGTTTATATAGTTTACAGTATATTTTGTTTTCTTTGGGGTTTCTTTAGCATATTCAATTAATATGGGTCGGCAATATCCCAGATAATGTTTTTTATTCCAATCTCTTAACTGCTATACAGTTAAAACATAAGAATAAAAACATAATCTGGGAAATTCTTCTTTAACAAGATATTGCACCAACACATAAAAATACTGGAATGCATATGACATTGGCATCAGTACATTTTTGTTTATATTAGGATTGTCCAGAAGCAACCTCACTTACCTAGTTCCAAATTTTTTTAAATGTCTTCACCAAAATTCTTCGGACTTCACCGACTTCTAGCGACTCAGGGTAACAATTTTTTTGTCTTCTTTTTCTTCTGGAATGTATTCATAGGCTGGAAAAATTTATTTATTTTTTATAGTTTGCTTTAGTTAAATTTAAATCGAGAAACAACGCCAATTTTTTTTTGTCCTGTTTTAGATATCGAAGGTTCTATACTTTCTTTGTCATTTTTATGTGTTGATTTATAAAGATATCTACAGATATATACAATGTATATTATACATACATACATATATACATATTATGTTAAAGGCGTTTATTATAATTAATCCTTTACTTTTAGTTCTGAAGCTTAATTTTTTATCTTCTTGATAGCTCCACAGAATCCATCCCTGGCCTTTAGGGCATTTGTTTTTTGGAATTTGAATTTGAAGTTTAGTAAGATCCAAAGAAAGACGTTTTCGAGATATAAATTTTCAATTGTTTTTTTTTAATTTTCTGAGATGTTTTGACGTTTTATAGTATAATTCGAGTTCTAATTGATCGATGTGACCAAAGAAGCACTTAAATCAAAGATAATTGAGCCCTCTACAACTTTCCCTTGTAAAGTTTTGGAATCGGCCCAGTACTTCGATGCTAGCGATTTTATTAAGTTGAAAAAGTCCTCTTTTACAAAAATCGAGGTCGAAAATTTACATATATTTTTGGGAAAGATAAAAATCGAAAAGATAAGCCCAGTTTGATTTGTTTTACGTATATATGATACTTAAAGGAAAAAAAATAAGCTGCTGTTTATAAAAATCCATGGATAAATTATAAAGTTATGAATTTTTCAATGGAAGATCAAAATTCAGCTTATCGAGAATTTTTACGTTTTTTCTTCATTTTATTAAATTATATAAAATTTAATATTAAACATTGATTTTTGTATTAAACATTAAATATTGAAATTAAATTCTATATTGAATATTGAACATTGAAGATATTGAAAGTTTTATTTTGTTGAAATAAGCATAGGTTTTAAAAAATTCTGGCTAATTGTTGCTTTCGTATTCCGTTTCTCGTATGAGGGACCCATCATGGCTGCATCCCAGAAGCCGTGATACCGCCGCGGCGGGCCGTTTCATAGCCTTAATTCATTTGCTGGTGAAAACGTTCTCCGTGCTCAATTTCGTCCCCCAGATTGTCCGGGTTATTTACGCACTTGTACTCTCTAAATCTTTTACTCATTTTACAATTTTTATTAACTAAATAAACAATGATAAAACACCTTGTTGAAATATCAAAAAATAGCAGTAAAATTTTACTATGCCAACATGAGAAACAAAAGAATTCACGTTTGCGGAGTCATTTCAAATTTAAATTTTGTATAAAGTTTTCGGTAAAAAAAAGTACGTAAAAAATTCCAATCATGCACTTTAAAGAATAAACACAGGTATTACAAAATAAATGAAAAAAAAAACTAAAAATCGTTGAATTTTGATCTTCCACTAAAATATTTATAACTTCGCTATTTATCCATGGATTTTTATCAACATTAGCTTGTTTTATTGGTAAAAATGAGTTATCTGTTTGATTTAAACCATTCCTCAGGACGATATGTAAATTTTCTACCTCAATTTTTCCCATCAAAACGAATTTTTTAAGTTATCAAAATCGCTAGCATCGCAGAAAAAAGTTTTAGAGGGCTCAAATAACTTCAATTTAAAGGCTTGTTTGGCCAAATCGATCAATTAGATTTCAAGCAGTACTCAGAAACGTCAAAACACCTCCGAAAATTAGAAAAAAAAAACAATTAAAAATTCATATCTCAAAAACGCTTCCATAAAAAAAAATGAGTGTGATATTCGTGTTAAGTAGGTCAAAATACATAGGAAAATTATAATGGGATATGGTGGGCAGACATTTTTTTCGATTTTGTAATTTTGTAATTATTGCATACCTAATTTTTTTTAAATACAAAGTAATTTGGAATTGCCTATATTTTAATAATAGCACTTAAATTACCTTAATAATTTATTGCTTAATGTTTTTCAAATAATTTTAATAATAGAAAATAAACCAACTCTTATTTTAAATCATAAATAATAAATAGATAAACATTTTATATTTTATTAAAAAAAATATAAGCACAATTTTTATTAGTTTTAAAGTTACAGCCATTTAAACTTAATAATATATAAACTTAATAATTTTAAATAAACCTTATATAAGGTTTATTTAAAATAAAAACTGCGCTGATTTGGTGCACCATTAAAAAATTATTAATTTCAGCGTGCGGATCCAAATTTTAGATGAAAATTATTATGTTAGCTTGATTTCCAAAGGAAAAAACTTGTTTCTACTTAAAGTAGAATTGTTAATAAATAACTTATTTGTTGAAATTTTATTTTTTAACTATAAAATTATAAATAGATAAACGTCTTTTCATTTATTAAAACAAAATATATATTAAAAATCTATATTAGTTTTAAAGATACAGCTATTTAAACTTGAATAATTTTAAAGAAAAACTTTTTTCAAAATAAATTTAGATTTGCTTGATTTCAAAAAGACCTAAATTGTGTTTTTGACCGCTTTTCGGCGATTCTAGTCCAGCTGGCCAAACTTGAAAATTAAGTTACTTTAAAAGTATCCCAAAAAGGAAGCTAAGTTCGGACATATTTTAATTGATTTAAGTACTTTTGTTAAAATTTAAAAAAGTAATTAATTTTTCATAAAAAGCAAATTTGCCCAATTCTATTGGGCAAGTTTGCTTTTTATGAAATTACTTTATTAAATTTTAAGAAAAATACTTTGTCAATTAAAAAGAGCCACCAGCAGCATCAGCAGTATTTTAAAAAATAATAAGGTCAACTGCATAATCGCGCTAGAGCAGAAACAGTGTCCTAAGGTATTGGGCCAATACTTGAGACACTGTTTCTGCTCTAGCGCGATTATGCAGTTGACCTAATTAATTTTTAAAATACTGCTGATGCTACTGGTGGCACTTAGTACGTTATTATGAGTGGATAAATGTCAAAGGCACTTATATACCACCACTGTATTTTAATTGTTTGCACTTTTTGCGAAAAAAAAATATTTAAAAAACGTGGGCTTTTTGAGCTATACGGCAGTTTTATGAACTGCAGAAAAGGTGTTAAATTTGACAATAAAATGCTTTTATCTTTTAACATAATATAATATCAATATTATTAACCTCAACGCAGCCCTTACATATTCATTATTGTATTACTACAATAGTAACTTTATTTTATTTATACAAAATTGAGCGTAAACAATAAATTTATAAAAAATAATTTTGCTAACCCTATTTCATTTATATTATCTCCGCCTGTGCCATTGGAAAAAGCATAATGTACTATTGATAGACTCATTGACAGACTATCAATATTTATATTACTTTTTATTTTTTGTTATAAGATAGACAATAGTATGTTATTCGGAGGAGAGGGTCATTTTGTGCTGAGCTCAAAAGATTGCAGTGGAGGCGCTTTGCGCCAAGGCAAAGCAATTGAGCGGAGCACTTGTCACTTCTCCTAATGACATAATTTACTATTTTTTTTACCCATAAGTCTATAGGTATAGAAAGACTTCATATTACTACTGGTTCAAAAGTCAAAATACCTATTTTTAAAATCAGCACGAAAAGCTAAAATGTAATCATGTCAGTTAAACCTAAACTAAAAATGATGTGACAGAATTTTAAGAAATTATTTAAATAATAACCAATATAACCGCCCGGCCTAACAACATGAATAATTAACTCATTATTCACGTTGTTAGGCATCAGTGATTGGCTGATTTTAATATTCACTGTTATTTGAACCATAGGGTTTTAAATTGGGAAAAAGTAAGGTTAACAGATGTATATATACGAGGGGCAACTATAATGATCTTAAAAAATCGGGGAAAAGTAAGGTTATAATAAATTTTGTTACCAATAAAAATTACTTAATTGAAGTAGAACAAGCATAGTATTACACTAGAAATAATGCGCATTATTTATTTGGATGAATTACGTCTCTCGCCTGATGGCTGGAGACGCAAACCTCATCCTTGTGAATAATAGCCTGCATTATCTCTCGAATAATATTAAAATGGCATTTAAAAATTGAAAAAAATCACCTGTTCTCAAATAAATTAAGAAAACCTGAAAACCTGTCAAAATTAAAAATTTATTTCAGTGAATGTTGAAAAAAGTAAGTTTCATAATATTATGTAAACACTTATTCATTTACATTTTCATCCAATTTTTTATTTATTTTTTATATTAGATATTATGTAAACACTTATTCATTTACATTTTCATCCAATTTTTTATTTATTTTTTATATTAGATTTTGAGTTGCAAACACTAACTTTTGGTTTTCCTATGGCCGCCATATTGAAATTTTACATCATTAGATAAAAAGATCAAGATATTTTACGATGTATCAAATTACTGAACTTATTTATGTAGCGAATAAATTGGATGAAACTGTTGATTAATGGGTATGTTTATACATGTAAAACTTACATTTTTCAAAAATTCCCATGAATAATAAAGTTATAACAATTTTTGGTTTTGAAAGGTTTTTAGTTTTATTTTACCGAACTTACAAATAAAAAAGTACCCATAGAAGTACACAAATATATGACAAAAGGTTGTATCGTAAACCAAAAACGTCAAAACTAATTTTTTCTATGTTTTTTGACAAAACTCGTTAAAATGAATCGTTTTAGTGATATTCAAGAAGAATAAACACGGTGAAAAGATATTATTAATATTGCAATATATTTACAATTTTTTTGTATTTTTAGTAGGTATTTTCCCTAAATAGCGCTTTAGCTTAGAAATGGACCAGCTAATTTTTTAGAAACAACTGCGCTTTCATGAAAGTATCGGTAATTTTTAAGCACTCGTGGTATTACCCCCCAAACAGTTTTTAAGATGCATACGCTTCATGTGATGAGTAGGTGATAATAATTACTTACAATTCATTTAAAAAAATGTATTGTTGTAATAATATTGTATGTGCAAGGTTATGACTTTGTTAATATTGAAAGAAAATTGAATTTTGTTAGTGTCCAAGGAAGAATATAATAATTCCCAATATCTAATATAAAATCTAATATACTTTTAAATAAGGTTATTAGCAATTTCTCGATGAAACTTACAAAAAATAACGCCTCACCAATATACACCAAGTATACTTATATTAGTATTATCCCTTCTTTTTGTGTAGATCTATGGGTTATAACAACGTAGTATTTCCACATAAATTTTTGAGTTTTTACTTTTATTATATTATTATATCATTATTATTAATTTAATATTGTTGTAACAATGTACCCTGGTATATTGTTACAATAATGCATAAGTAAAGTATTCAACATTATTTTACGCTTGTCAAAATAAAATAATAATAAAATAAAATAATTTAATTTAAATAATTTTATTGTTATTTTATTTTCACAAGTGTAAAATATATACAGTTTATATACATTGTATATAAATTTTCTGGTTTTTTAAATTTTATGGTACAATTAGCAGACGGGAGATGAAAGGTGGCAAAACAATGCAGCGGGGGGCAAAATGGGGTACCCAAAAAATTTCGTAAAAAAATTTTTTTTTAGATTGTTTTTTTTTGCTTTCTAAATTATTTGAAAATTGACTCACAAGTTCACGCTTTTAATCGAAAATAATTATTCTGAGCCTGTAGAGCGAGAAAAAGAATGGTACAATTTTGGAAAACTTTTCATATGCTCATTTTTTGGGTACCCCATTTTGACCCCCCCTCGCTGCCATAAAATTAAAAAAACCAGAAAATTTGATGTTATCAAACTTTGACCTCGAATAACTCTAGAAGAAATCAATTTATCGAAAAATAATAAGAGACCTTGTAGAGCGTTACATTTTATATAAGAAACTGCAATGATCATTGCCATAAGTTACTTTGATACAGAGGTATAAAATTACAAACATAAAATCATTTTTTCCCATGTTAATTAAATGAGAAACTACAATAAAAACAGCGACCTCTTAGAGTTGAGCTGAGACGCCCATATTTGGTGAGGAATTTTTTTATGTTAAATAGAAACGTTTGAGAGGGTAAGAGCGAAATAAAAATTTAAAATTTATTTTTTAAAGCACCCTAATATATATATATATATATATATATATATATATATAATTCATATATATATATATATATATATATTAATACGAGGTTAACCGAATTGTACTTTGTTCTGTAAAGGGAATTTAAAAGAGTAATAAAATTGCACAGAGAGCAGGGCAGGGAAAGCAGAAGGTTGCAACTGTAGAAATTGTTTCTCGCCTAGAGAGCATTAAGTTTTTTTGTCGGTGCAAAAAGCCAAATAAATTGAACTGAAGCTGTTTTCCTGGACCCATAAAAGCACCCGGCTAAAGGGAATTATTTGCAAATTAGATAATAAATAAAACACTTTTACCATCCGGCGGGTGTTTTAAAACCAAACACCAACCTTTTATATTTGTCTCCTTTTGTTTTATTCATAAATTAAACAATCCTTTCAAAAACTATGTTATTAATTTATTTTTTATAATTATATTAAAGAGTGTAGGTACTCATTCCTAAATCGTGAAAAAAATAATTTTCTCCAGTGAGGTTAAAAACCATCTAACATTAATCAGATTTTATTCACCCATTTTAAAACATTCTTTAACAAAATTAAAAAAAGCAAAGTGTTTAACTCTTGAGAAAGTTGGCCATTTCCCTTTGATAAATTGAAAAATAAACTATTATTCAACAAATATTTCACGCATTTTAAAAAATTCCTTAACAAAATTTAAAAAAAAGCCTAGTGTTTAACTCTTTAGAAAGTTGGCCATTTCCCTTGGATGAATCGAAAAAAAAAATTATTATTCAACACATATTTCATTTCTTGACTTAAACTGGTAAGCTGAATTCTTTAAGTTAAAATTGAAAAAAAGTGAGATTAAACATGCTTTACAGCTATCAGATATCGGATAAAATATTAAATAAAATTGGCTTTACATTAATGAAAAATAATGATTATTATATTTTGTACAATAGTCGATATTTTTTCCCAAAAATGTATTTTTAAACTATAAAAGGGATTTTATAAATAAAATCGCGATACAATAATAGTGGTAAAATTAAAAAAAAAATCTCCATTTTGGTGTAATATTAATTTATGTGATTGTATTTACCGTATTGTAAAAGTAAGAAAGAGTTGAAGCATTTTTGCCCCTTTGTGTAATGTGCCTACTTTTATTTAAAAGCAACAATCGCCATTTCTTTTAACAGTTTTTCTAGATTGTTAACATAACATTCAATTATTTAATTTAAGTTAGCAGCACTAAAATTAACTTTTGTGTGCTAAGACAGACATAGAATTCAAAAGTGGAAGTAAAAAAGCTCGAATTAAAATTAAATGCAGGTTAACAATTCAGCGTTGCTATAGTGCTCTTTACAACATATAAAAAGGCGCCAAATTTAAACTTAACACATATATAAAGTTAGTGCATGTTTGGCAATTAAAAATTGTTGTAATTATTGTATAACTGTAAAACTATAAGATTTTAAGAAAAAAAGGTCAAATGTTACAGGACAGTGCCGTTTATCAGATACGCAAAAATTAAACAACTTTTTTACCTTGCGCTGATTGTTAATGCATTTTTACACCCCCTCACACCTATGTTTTTCATTTTGACAAACTCCCTTTCGTTTTTTGAAAAAGTCGCCTAAGTGAAAATTTAATAAATATAATTAAATTGGCTTGATAAAAAGTAAATATCATCTGAAAATAAATTTTATCCGAAATCGGCAGTAAAGTAGAACTTTACTGCCGATTTAAGATGTGCCTACTGCTCCTCAGCAGCAACTAAATAATATTTAAAAAAAAGCACCGTCGCGGAGGTCGATTGGACCATTTCATAAAATATTGTTTAATATAAATAAAATGTTAATTTTATTAATTAGATTAAAAAATCGCCGCGGCGGGCAAATATATAATAACCGTCGCAACACTTCCTACATTCAAAAGACATTTGATTTGATTATCAAATGACATTTGATTTAATCATCAAAATTAACTATTAGTATTATTAAATGTGATTTCGGATAAAATTTAATATGCACCTTAATAAAGTCATTTTTTATAACTCAAATATATATAAAACGACTTTACTGCCTTGATACATAAATAACTATTATATTACCACTATACGGCCATTTCAAGCGGATGGACGGGACAAATCACAAAATTGTTTTTATAAAAAAATTTGTAGGTAATTTATTATATATTATTTTTGCATCAAAATTGTCAAATATATTCTTCTATTATTAGGCTATACATTAAATAAAAAAAATCGCAAGAAATATTTTATAAAAGTAGAGATAATTTTAATAATTGACAGGGGATGGACGGGACAAAATAAATCTTTTTTTTGTCCCGTCCACACCTTTCAATTATTAAAATTATATCTACTTTTATAAAATATTTCTTGCGTTTTTTTTATTTAATGTATAACCTAATAAAAGAAGAATATTTTTGACAATTTTGATGCCAAAATATTATATAATAAATAATCTACAATTTTTTTTATAAAAACAGTGTTGGGATACGAAGAACTAACACTTTGACTCGTAAGATCGTTTATTGTAAATAAGTTTTACATAATAATTAAATAATAAATATTCGAGAAGTTAAATCTTAAGTTAAGTGAGTGAAAAGTAAATAGTAAGTGTTCTTTTGGTTTCTTAAAATGAGCTTTTATACAGCGCGATAATTTTTATCAGTTAATGGAAAAATAGAAGCGCTGTCTTTGAAATTATGAAATATCTAATGATGCGTAATAATTACTTGAACTATTTGAACTTTTTATTAATTTAATTTATGGACTTATTTATTTTTTTAACCCTAAAGATCACGACTAAAAGATTATTTAATATACATTAGAAAAACAAACTGTTACCAAATAAATATACAGGGTCTAACAAAATATACAGGGTCTAACAAACCTCCCCCGTTAAGTGTTTCGATAAGGGTTAAAAATCCTATTGAAACACTAAATGGTAAAATTAAATTATACAATCTAAAACTTATAAAACACTAAGTAAACTACAAAGATACAATTAAAATTTAAAGTGTACAATATATAAAATAAAAATTAAAATATAATTGTTGTTATTATAAAACCTAAACAAAACTATAATTATGAAATTAGTGTACAAAATATAAAATAAAAATTAAAATAAAATAAAATAGTTGTAATTATATAACTAAACAAAACTAAAATTATGAAATTAAATTTTAAAAGATTTCTTCGAAAGACGAGGCTTACGCATCTCCGTGTAGACAGGTTCTAAGTCCTCCATGGGCATTGCATCTGCTTCGGAGTTGAGACTACGATAGCTTCTTCTGTGAGGTGGAAAATCATCCAGGTTGACTCGGTTATCAGATACAGTATTGTGGCTGTTGATACAAACCAGGTGACGGCATTGGTCGGGGTTGAAATATTTCTTTATTGAGTTTAGAAATCTGCAACGACAACATCGGCAACAAACATAGTAGCATATTATTAGCATTACTAATGTTCCAATTATTCCAAAGAAGATGTTGTACCATTTGGAATGGTTGATAATGAATGGTTGGTTTATATTTTTCTGTAGGACGTCGTCGAACTGTTGGAGTTTATGTTGTGCATGACTCAGTTCATTGAGGTTGAGGCTATGGAGTTTGATTGAATACATTTCTTCATTTTTGAGGTAGGATTGCTCCTTGATGCAGCAATCGTCTTTATTGATGTCCAGTAAAGGTATAAAGTTTGTATAATTTGACGTTTGGTTGGAAGTTGAAGTCAATAACGTGGATGTAGTGTAGCATTTACATTTCGGTTGTAATGTAAAAATACCGGAGCCTTGAAGTACAACGTCTGTGATTTGTGAAGCACCATAATTTTCGCAGCTTATGGTCCCAGTGACTGGTTGTGTTAAGATGTATAGCCATTGATTTGTTGAGAGGGGATGCCAAACTTCGATTTCTGACTTCATGGTTTTGGTGTCGCAGTTTGATGGGATTTTTTCAGGTTTTTGAAGTTTCAGAATCGTTTCGCAGGTTGGTCTTTCCTTGATTAGATGTATGATGATGTTGGAACAAATGTACTCGGATGGTGATATCTTCTGGCATTTCGATAATTCTGACATCTCTCCATAATACGTTCTTGTCGTACTTAGGATAAGGTAAGGGAAAGAAGGGTTTATATAGGAGTATATTGAAGAGTTTTGATATTGGACAGGTAAGGGAATCAAATTATATAGTTGATACAAATCTTTAGTTACTAGTGGTATCTTAATTGCATAAATTAAAACTTTATTTGTGTAAACTACTGAGAGTGAACATATTTGCGTGTATTTAAAAATGTTTGCATTATCATCTAGGTCTATTGGAAAATCTAAATCTGTTCTTTTATTATTAATTTTCAATAATTCTTCGCGTAAAGATTTTGGAGTAATTATTGAAGGGTGTAAAATATTTTGTTTGGAAAATAATATTGAAGAAATAATAACATCGAATTCTTCGTCTAATTCTTCGGTAATTTGAGATAATAAATTTAAATGATCCATTACTGTTTGAACGTAGGTTAATGAATTTATTCTAATAATGCTTGAGTTTGAAAATTTATTAAATATTTTTATATTTTTGTTTAACTTTTCTTCATTAAATTTAAGTGTCAATGCTGACCTATTATAACCAGAGATCGCTTCAGAGATTATATGAACTTGTTGCTTTAAAAGTTTTTGCATGTCTTGATTTTGATTAACTACTGCATGAATTGCGTCATTATAATATTCTGCGTCATCTGCATCGGGGATTCCAAATAACCATTTAAATGTATAAGATACACCGTTAATTAATCCTCTTTTTACTCTAAGTGACATTTTATCAGGTTCATGACCTGTTAGGTGGTTTATGGCTTCGAGTTTTTTATTTAATTTTTCAAGTCGAATTTCTATTAATTCTAGAGATTCTTTGCATAAAAATTCGGAATGTCTGAATGTTACATTTTTATCGTTAGGGTGCATGCATAAGGGTTTTGAGATATAAAAAGATTTTTCGGCAAATTTTAATTTCATTTCGTAAATGCTTATATTATTGAATGATAAGAGTGTAAAATAGTCTTGGGTTAGTTTTACTTGACCTAAGTCTTGATAAAATATTCCTGATTTAAAATCTAATTTTTGGTTTTTATAGGGGATATTACCGGATATAGGCGGGAGTGTTAATATGTTAATTAGTGTCAGAACGAGAAGGGTTTTCATCTTCTGGAACAAAAGGTTTTAATAAATTATGTTGAACGACTGATGTTTTCTTGTGACTAATTTGTATTTTGACCGTTTGATTAGGATGAATGTTTATGATTTTATAGGGACCTTTATAATTTGGCTGTAATTTTCTGCTAATACCGGGTGTAATATTTTTATTTAGGATATATGCTAAATCGCCTACTTTAAAATTGTGTGAATGAACATTTCTATCATAATAAATTTTAGAAGTTTCTTTGGCATTTATTATATTTTCTCGAGCTAGTTGGAATGATCTATTTAATTTTAATTTTAAGTTAGAATAATAATCATCGTAAGTATATTTAAATTCTGGTTTACAGGTAAGAGTACTAGGTATAAAAGCTTTATGACCAAACAGTAGTTCGTAAGGTGTGAATTTAGTAGATTTATGATAGTGGGTATTGTAAGTGAACATAGCTAAGGGTACGTATTCGTCCCAATTAGTTGTTTTATCGTTTATGTAGTGTCGTAAATATTCTTTTAGAGTCAAGTGGCTTCTTTCTAAACTACCGTTCGTTTGGGGATGATAAGGGCTAGATAAAATGTGTTTAATTTTAAAAAGTTTATTTACTTCTTTAATTAGATTTGAGGTGAAGTCTGTACCTTGATCTGTTAAGATTGTCTCGGGTATACCAAATATACAAATAAATTGCAAAAGTACGTCAGCGACTGTTTTTGCTTCGTGATTAGGTACAGATGTTGCATATGAGTATTTTGTTAGATCGTCTTGCATGGTAACGATAAATTTATTGCCTGCCTCTGTTAATGATAAGGGACCAACTACATCGATCGCTAATCTTTGAAAAGGTCGCTCGCTCGTTGTAGTTATCTCCATAGGAGCTTTTGGGGTTTTATGAACTAATTTGTTAATTTGACAAGATTGGCAACTTTTAATAAAGTGTTTTATATCACCTTTCATATTTGGCCACTTATAATTTTCTTTAATTCTATGATAAGTTCTTAAAAATCCGGGATGACCGGCTACTGACGAAGAATGATTCTCTTGTAAAATATTTTTTATTTCTTCGCGGGTTTTAGGACAAAATTTTGGTTTATTTACAAGTACAATTTTGATATTTGATTTTGAGAATAAAAATTCTATTAATTCGTTAAATAAATCTTGTTTGATATTTTTATTTTCTTCTACAGGATTTTTAAGATATACTGTAAAAATCTTATTTGTTAAAAGAATAGACCGGAGTTTTTGCAAAGAGTAAAATAAGTCATTGTAAGTTATTTTGTCAAAATGATTTAATTTTGAAATTACTAAAAATGTGGTTTGATTATTTGAGTTTTTTAAAGTAATAGTGTCATAAAGATTAATGTTGTCATGATTTAATTGATTAATGTCTTGATTAATAATAAGACTTTCGTAACAAGGATTGTTTTCATCGAGATCTTTTGAATATAAAAGAATATTGGGAAATTTTGAAAAAACATTATCTTTTATCGTTTCAATGTCAGCTAATTTTTGATTCATATAATGGAATTTAATAAAATCGCTATAAGTTTCTAATTTATTTTTATTTAAGTTGATTTGAATATTTTCGGGATTTCGCGAAAGTGCGTCAGCGTTACAATTTATTCTACCTGGTTTATAATGAATTTCGTATTCGAATTCTTCGAGTTTAAGTCTCCAACGAACTAATCTACTATTAGGATCTTTACAATTTGCTAACCATTTTAGTGGACGATGATCTGTACAAATAATAAACTTTTTACCATATAAGTATGGTCTAAAGTGTTGTGTAGCCCAAACGATCGCTAAAAGTTCTCTATCAGTAGTAGAATAGTTACATTCGGCTTTATTTAACGTGCGAGAGGCATATGCGATTGGCAAATCTTTACCAATTTCACCTTGTGACAAAATGGCACCTATTGCAAAGTTTGATGAATCTGTGGTTAAAATAAAATCTTTAGAAAAATCTGGAAATTGAAGAATTGGTTCTTGAGATAAAATATTTTTAAAATGACAAAATGAGTTTTCCTGTTCAAGTCCCCAGGTAAACTGAGTATCTTTTTTAAGCAATTGTGTTAATGGTTTCGCGTGTTTTGAAAAATCTTTAATGAATCTACGATAGTAACCAATGAGTCCTAAGAACTGTTTAATTTGTTTTGGAGTTTTAGGTTGAGGGTAGTTTTTAATAGCTGATATTTTATTTGGATTCGGTGAGACACCTTTTTCATTTATAACATGACCAAGATACGCGACTTCTTTATGCATAAATTCGCATTTATCGGGTTGTAAAAGTAATTTATTATTTCTTAATCTGTCAAAAACATTTTTTAAACGTAAAGAGTGTTCTTCTAGTGTACTACCAAAAATAACGATGTCATCCAAGTATACAAAGCATTGAAGGCCTTGTAAACCCACTAGGGCAGCATTCATTGCTCTTTGGAATGTACTTGGTGCATTTTTTAAACCAAATGGCATTCGCAGATATTCGTAATGACCTAATGGACTAGAAAAAGCAGTTTTAGCAATATCTTCCTTTTTCATGAGAATTTGATGAAATCCGGACGCGAGGTCAAGGGTTGTAAAATATTTTGAATGTCCTAATTGATCTAAAATATCTTCGATATTTGGTAAGGGAAATTTATCACCAACCGTAATTTCATTTAATTTGCGAAAGTCAATTACAATTCTAAATTTACGTTCACCTGATGCGTCTAATTTTTTAGGTACAATCCATAAGGGACTATTATAAGGAGAGACTGATGGTCTGATAATTTTTTGTTTAAGCATTTTTTCAATCTGTTTTTCGACCTCTCTTTTGTGAACTTCTGGGAATCTATAAATTTTTGTTGCAATTGGGGTAGGGTCGGTTGTTTTAATTTCGTGTTCGAGAATACTTGTGTGAGTTAATGTGTCATTAGGAAGATAAAAAATGTCGTTATATTGCTCGCATAATTTTAAAATAGAATATTTTTCTTCGGGATTTAAATGGTCTAGTCTTAGATTTTCTTTAAGTAATTTGATGCGATTATTTGTTACTGATTGATTTTTAACATTAATAAAGATTGTAGATTGTTTTTCTTCAAAAGGTTCTAGAAAAACTTGTAATTTATTTATTTTTAATTTTCGATTTTGAGTATTTAATGTAGTAGTAATGGCAGTGCCATTTTCCACTTTGAGAATAGCTTTTGCTAAAAATACACCTTCGGCAATATTTATTTCTGGACAGATACCCTGTGATAAGTTTTTATTTAAGATTTCAATTTTGATAATTGTTTCTGATCTAGGTTCTAATACAACTGAATATAAATTTTCATTATTATGATTATTAGGAATTTGAGATATAATTTTTAAAGGTATTTCTAGTGAATTTAATTGTAACTCACTATTGTTTAAATTTATTATTGCGCCTTGTAATGATAAGAAATCGTTTCCTATGATACCGTCATAGGGTATATTATTATTTTGATCAACTAATTGAAATTTAATTGGTATAGATTGATCGTTTAGACTAAGGTGAAGAATTATGCTTCCTGCTGTTTCTACAGGAGAATTAGCACTAAGCCCATTTAATAAAATTTTTTCATTAATATTAAGATTTGATAATAAAGTAGAAAAATGCGCTTGATTTTTTAAAAGTGATACAGATGCTCCCGTATCTATTAAAAATTTTAATTTAATGTTATCACAATATGTTTCGATACACGGACTTACATTATTATTTAAAAGAATATTAAATGTTTTAAGATTTTTAATTATTTTGTTACAATTATTAGGAACCGGATAACAACCAAAATTATTAGGTCTACGGCAAGATTTATTTAGAACCGGATAGCAACCTGAGTTTTCAGATCTACGGCAAGAATTATTTGGAACCGGATAACAACCAAAATTATTAGGTCTACGGCAAGATTTATTTTGAACCGGATAGCAACCTGAGTTTTCAGATCTACGGCAAGAATTATTTGGAACCGGATAGCAACCTGATTTTACAGATCTACGGCAAGAATTATTTGGAACCGAATAGCAACCTGATTTTTCAGATCTACGGCAAAAATTATTTGGAACCGGATAGCAACCTGATTTTTCAGATCTACGGCAAGAATTATTTAGAAAGGGCTTATTTAAGGTTTTTACGTCGGTTTTTATTATTCCCAATCCGCAGAAACGACGTTGTTCTGGGACGCATTCTCGTTTAAAGATTCGGTATTATTGGAGAAATTTGAATTATAATTTATATTTTGATTGGAACTATTTCCTTCATTTTTTCGTTGACGTTTGAAACAATCGTCTATTAAATGACCATTCTTTTTACAGTAATTACAAAATTTAGACTGATAAGATGAGTTATAGTTTCCATTTGATTTATAATTTTTATTTGAATTGTAATTTGTATTTGAATGGTTATTTGTATTTGAATTTTCGCTAGGTTTATTTAATTGTACGTTAAATTTTTTATTTTTAAAGCAATCTTGTGTGTTATGAGTTTTTGTTTTGCAATTTTTGCAGAATTTTGATGGACGGGATCCTAAAGAACTAGATTTCGAAATTTGAAGAGCTCTTTCTTCTTCTAAAGCACTAGTTAGAGCGTCTGATAAATTATTAGAGTTTTTACTTCTTAAAAAACGCGATATTTCCGGTTGACTATGGAGAATAAAGCGTTGCAAAGCTAATTCTTTAATAATTTGAACTCTGGCTTTGCGAGTGCCTTCGTCGTTATCGGAAATACAATTAACAATGCGGGTGTATAATTTATCGACTCTGTTGTGAAAAGATAGAATAGATTCGAAATTTTGTCTTATCGTATTAAGATCTTCCATTAATTGTGTGTAATGTTTTTTGTCTGCGTATAATTGTATTAAAAGTTCTTTAAGGTCCTTCCAATCGTTTATTTCTTTATCGCGCAATTGTGCTTTTGCACTACCTGTTATTTTCGAAATAACGTATGCTATAAGAGGTTCATTTTGAGAATTGTGTGCAAATTTAAAGGCGTTTTCGCAATTAGAAACAAATTCGTATAACTCTGTGCGATTTCCGTCGAATGATTTAGGTATAAGTGAACAAAGAAAAGCTAATTTGTGTGGAGGAATGTCTGTTATGTTGCTGCTATCAGCACTTCGAAGCGTTTGAGGGTTATTTTCAGGCATTGTGAATAGTAAAAGACGCGAAAATACAAATAAATGTTTAAGAAAAGTAAAAAAAAGATTTAAACCTGCTATATAAAATGGGGAAACAGAAATAAGGAAAAAGAAAGGAATAAACGACTTACGTTTGATATTGTCTGTCTTGTGCGTTCTTCGTTGTGGTTGAGGGTTCTTTGTGTTGCTTGATGATTCTTTGTTGATCCAAGGAGTTGAAACTCGCCAAGTTGAAGAAATATAGATGAGTTGCCCTTTTGATTCTTGATTTATTTGATTTTTGATTCTTCTTCTTGTGACCAAATCCAATACGACTGCGCCAAATTTTATGTTGGGATACGAAGAACTAACACTTTGACTCGTAAGATCGTTTATTGTAAATAAGTTTTACATAATAATTAAATAATAAATATTCGAGAAGTTAAATCTTAAGTTAAGTGAGTGAAAAGTAAATAGTAAGTGTTCTTTTGGTTTCTTAAAATGAGCTTTTATACAGCGCGATAATTTTTATCAGTTAATGGAAAAATAGAAGCGCTGTCTTTGAAATTATGAAATATCTAATGATGCGTAATAATTACTTGAACTATTTGAACTTTTTATTAATTTAATTTATGGACTTATTTATTTTTTTAACCCTAAAGATCACGACTAAAAGATTATTTAATATACATTAGAAAAACAAACTGTTACCAAATAAATATACAGGGTCTAACAAAATATACAGGGTCTTACAACAGTTTTGTAATTCGTGCGTTTCGCGCGCTTGAAATGGCCGTATAACCATCGAATGTTTTATTATTATGGACAATATTTTTGTTGAGATGTTTTTATGTTTAATATTTTTGTATGGTCCTTCGAAAAACTTTTATTGTAACATTCAATATTTGTGGGTGTTATAAGGGTTTTATAAATATTAGACTTAATAAAAATATTTAACTAAATTGGAATAATAAATTATTGGGTTGTTAACACTTTGAGTTAAAGTAAAAGCAGTGGGATATTGAAATTTTTTAAGTAAGAGCAGGTCCCATGTCAAAGCTTAAATTAATAAGAAACAATCATATGTACGTTTAATTACGCTAATAGTTTCAAAGCGAAATACCAAAAATAATAAATATTCCACAGATGTTTTGAAATTACTTAGTTAGTTTGTGGAACATTTTGTTGGTTTTTAATGGTATTTCAAGAGTTCAAGACTTTTATGCATAAAATTTACATAGTAGCAAATTAAATTTTAAATTAAAATTTCTGAAACGCACTAAATATTTATATGAAAAATATAATTTAATTTAAAAGTATACGTCGATCTCACAAATATGAGTTTTAAAGTAAAAGTTAGTTAATTATAACCTTTTCAATCAATTTAAAATGACAGTTCAACAAAATTGTGTTTCCTGTGGGTACGCCATAAAGTAGCATAGAGTTTTTCTACAGGGACATCATTTTCTTGCATCGTTAACACTTTAAATGAAGGTATATGGCAGGGAACCAGATAATTCAATTTCCAGTTGTGGCTGGGTAATATTTTACACTCGAGAGCCCATTAATATATCACTTTCGAAATCGCAACTTTTCCTGCAAATAATTTTTAATGATAAAAATCGTACAAGTACAAATTACACTGTGAATTTTTAATAAGGTAAATTATAAAAGTTCAAAGAAATTTAAATGCCTTCTAAGGGGCAAGTAACAAATTCACTTCAGAAAACGTAACATTTTCTGAGAAAACATATTCCTACTCGCCTATTTAGTTTCATTGAAATGTACACTCCTTACGTAATCTCTCTGTTAAGAATAATAATTTCCTGATACTTTTATAGTAAAAGAAAATTGGAATTAGGATAAATTTCTGTTAGATTACACGGGTATTCAATAGATTACACTTTGGAAAATGCAAGTCCGCAGTCAAGCACAGCCTTTAAAAACATTCTGAGATCGTGCCAAGCTTCTTTACTGTATTGGATTAAGTCATGATACCAAATAAATTTAAATTAAAGACAAAGGCTAAAGAAAATTGTTTCGGTTTAAATTAGTTAACAAAGATAAAATGTTAAACATACTTAAAAGCACAAATTATACAGATGTATACAAATATATTTATTGATTTGTTTTTATACCTATATAGCATTGGTATGAATATTGGGGGAGTTTCAAAATAATTTTTTACAATTTATTTTTTAATTTAATTTAATCTGTTTAAAGTGTTTTATTAACCTTAGTTTATTTTTCTTAAACCTTTTTTTCAGTAGCAAGGATTCGTGGGTTACAGATCTTGTGGCGCACTTTTATGATACGCGTGCTATTACCCAACTTTACCCAACATTTTAGCTCGTACATTCTGACACAAATCAAGCCATCAAAAAGTTTCTCAACTCATAACATAATTAGCTTAGAGATAATAACATATTTAACCGGCATGTTTTTTAGTTTGGAAAGTTTCTTGGTTAACTGAGAAAATTAATTATAGTTTCGGGTGTAGAGTGCTTAAATCACATCAACTATTTAATTCGTTTCTGTCGAGTCGACTCTTCGCATCAAGTTAAATTCCCGTGATAATAGCCAGTTAACCTAATTGTTTTAATAGGCTCGACATTTTTTTAGTTGAAAATACACAAAACTCAAAATGGCTCGAAAACTAATCGAAATTTAAGACATGCTTAAATTTTAAATATGGAGCTTAGTAAGCCTCTTTCTGTAATTATTTTGTGGATTTTATGAAAGCATGGCTGACATTCCAATTTATTTTGTTAAAATAAAAACTAGCTTATTTATGTATATATACAAGAATATCTTTTTACAGTACAATTTTTCCTTAAAAGCGCACAATAAATTTAAACCATTTTTATGAGAGGGGAAGAAATATAAATTTCCTTTTTAGGGTTGTTTTACATATTAAGGCATAAGTGTGACGAACAAAAGTTTTAAATATAAATAAGTATTATACAAATATTTTTATAGTAAAAAATTACATATTTGTAGGAAAATGTCGACTATTTTAAAAAATGTAGGTAATTCTTTTTTATGGTAATTTATCTACGTTTATGAAAACTGTAGCAATGCATTCTTTTCTTATTAAAATTTACAATTTTTGAATGATGAATATGTTGCTATAGGTTTATTTAAAAATGCATTTACGACTATATATTTGTTTATGTTTTATGTTATAACATGAAATTTATTTGGAGAAAATTTAAAAATACACAGTTTACAAAAGCAAATACGAATATAAAATGTGTGTTGTTCTGTAACATGCTTTATGTAGTCCATTTCATTTTTCTTATATACTTTATTCATTGTTTGAGAACAAGATGAATCGTCAAAAAGGCTCGCCTTCGCATCGTCTGAATGAATAAAAATCCTCAAGACATGAATGCATTCTGCTTCACAACGTATTACCTCGATTCGGTTTAATATTAATGTATGTGTGCGTCCTTTGGGATATTGTTATTACTTTATGTATAAGAAGTAAACTACCTTAAATAATCAAACTAAAGTTTGTTAATTATTTGTTTTGCAAAAATGGAGAATGCATCTCTATTATTTTGTTTAGTTTTACAAATTTATAAATAGTATTTATGTTGTTCTCACTTATAAAGCTGTCAATTTAAAACCAAAAAAGCTTTCGTGAGAAATAAAAGCAATTATGTAAATCGTCACAACTGCAGTCAGTTATTAAGACACATGTCACGCGATCCGAAAGGCTGGCGGATGATGACCACAGGAAACAAGAAGATCTAAAAATCCAAAGGACGCTACAGCAAAACGGATTCTCCAAAACCATAATAAAAAAGGCTCTTAGATCACGACGCCGGTTAAACACTACAGAGGACGAGAACAACAAACCAACTTCGAAAGCCATTCTTCCCTACGTCAAAGGGACAACCGAAAGAATAACATTGAGACCACATTTACCGCCCCAATAAAGATCGATCAAATACTTCCAAATGCCAAACCAAAAATAGAGTTGAAGGCACAAGGGGTTTACGAAATTCCTTGTAAGAATTATGACGGAAGCTACGTGGGACAGACCAATAACCGTATCAACGTTCGACGCGAAGAACATCGTCTTAAAACAAGAAACATCTTTTTTAGCTGAACACGTTCAAAAAACTTCCCATGAGATTGACTTCGAAAAAACAAGGGTCTTGGCTAGCATCGAACACAGGACCCAACGTACCATCCGTGAAGCCATTGAAGTAGAAAAACGTCCAAGAAACCTCAACACAAGAGACGATACACAGAGACTTCCTAGTGCATGTAAACAAGCTCTTACAACCACCAAAACGCCATGCAGATTAACGAGATCAATGGAGCCGAACAAAACACAGTTTTCGGTACAATCTCATGTACCATCTTCAGGTCTTATCTGCTAGGCTGCTGTTGCTGCTCTGCTGCGAGTTAGACGTGGAGTGAGCTCCGTTGCCGCTGATCGTTGTTTATATACCCTCTTAGCTTTTTGCGTCATTAACCGTGAGTGCGATTGAACCTGTGTTATGTTCGGCTCCATTGGTCTCGTTAATCTGCGTGGCGTTTTGGTGGTTGTAAGAGCTGGTTTCCATGCAGTTGGTAGTCTCTGTGTATCGTCTCTTGTGTTGAGGTGTCTTGGACGTTTTTCTACTTCAATGGCTTCACGGATGGTACGTTTGGTCCTGTGAGTAGATGTAGTCGATGCTAGCCAAGACCCTTGTTTTTTCAAAGTCAATTTCATGGGAAGTTTTTCGAGGTGTTCATCTAAGGAAGATGTTTTTTTTGTTTTAAGACTGCGTTACGATGTTCTTCGCGTCGAACGTTGATAGGTCTATTGGTCTGTCCCACGTAGCTTTTGTCATAATTCTTACAAGGAATTTCGTAAACCCCTTGTGCCTCCAACTCTATTTTTGGTTTGGCGTTTGGAAGTATTTGACCGATCTTTCTTGCGGCGGTAAATGTCGTCTCAATGTTATGTTTTTTGAGAACTTTGCCTATTCTTTCGCTTGTCCCTTTGACGTAGGGAAGAAAGGCCTTCGAAGTTGGTTTGTTGTTCTCGTCCTCTGTGGTATTTAACCGGCGTCGTGGTCTAAGAGCCTTTTTTATGATGGGTTTGGAGAATCCGTTTTGCTGTAGCGTCGTTTATTTTTTATAGCCGATGGATAATATTGGATATCTGACAATAGTTTTTAATAATTATTATGATCCACTTTTTTTATTCAAAACTTTCGAAATTTTCAAAAATATAGTTACTTCTGAGCAAAATTTATATTTTTCGAATAACCTCGTATAAGGCTTAAAAAAATTGATATCTGATGGTTGCATTTTAGGTTTTGGGCTATGCATTTTTATCAACAATAACTTTTTCATAAATCCAATAATAAAAAAGTTTTCCATATGGTTCCGACTAAATTGGATACACTGTATATATATATATCAAATAAGTAATATTCTGTGGGTTTCATAGAGATCAAGCTTTAAACAACAATGCAGACAATAGATGCAGTTCTTCATGTCTTCCTGGTTGGTTTTGTCTTAACGTGTCTCTTGAGTTGAATACAGTGCTGATGTTGTATTGTCATCCTATTTTTCTAATTTTATCCTAAATTCCTCATAAAAAGCTGAAAAATTAAATGAAAAATTGTGATGTTTTGTGTATGTGTTATGGTAAGGGGACCTACTCTACGTATTAAACTACAGGGAAAATTAGGTAGCTTCGGTACTCGCATATGTAGGTCAGTTACAATTCAGCTCTGCCAGAGTAATTATTTCGACGCACCATTTGTGCTAAAATAATTCTTAGAGTAATCCACTGATAACAAATTATGGAGGTGTCACTTTAAAAATCGGTGTTATGAAGGGAGATCCTAAAGGAGTATAAAATACTCTTACACTTCTAAATCCTAAATTATGATATTTTATGAGATATAAAAATGACATTTAATAAGCAACTGTATAATATGAACATTAATCGATTCGCCATATAAAAAGCATTGAAATAGTTATCATCCCACGAGATCCCAGGCTGTTGTAAAATTTCAAGTTGAAATTTTGATATAACAAATATAAATCATCAAAAATTTCTTGCGACTTGCTGCGACTTTGGCTGTAGCATGACATTTTGTAGAGCCGCGCAATATCAGGGAATTTATTTTATCAGGAAATAATTATTGAAATTGCTATAAAATTTAATTTATTAATTTTCGCCATTTTAATTTTCGAAAAATTATTTTGTTTTTGGAAAAATTTAAATCAAATTCATTATCAGCGACCTAAACACCACATACTGTCAAATTTAAGTAATATCATTTTAATTTTTTGGAAAATTGTCCGCCATATCGATGGTTAGTTGACAAAACATCGTAAGCGACAAAACCTAAATTTTATTTTTTATTTTTTTGTGTGGGTGTTTTATTTTTAAAGTTATTTATTTGAAAACTGGTGAGGCATTATTTTATTAATGTAGAATTCAAATTTTTAAGTAAGATCGAATCCAATCTGAAATTTTCATTAAATTTTGTGGCATACGATATTTTATAAGAACATTTTTAGGAAAATATAAAATTAGTCTTGTCGCTTAAGTTACATTTACGTTACTTTGTGGGATATAGATTTGATGATTACTTTTGTCAAAACATCGTTAGCGACATTTATTTTTTTATTAAATAAAAAAAATTACAAAAAAATTAATTTATAATATATCACCAATATTTTGCCAAACAATGTTTAGCGACTGCTTTGGTGCGGGTAGTTGTGTGCAAATTGATCGACGGCGAGGTATTTACAAACTTAACTTTATTACACTACATATACACAATATACAATACAATACACATATATACACAAACAGAATTATAATTTAAATGTGTTGTCAGTACGTTGTGTCTGGTGATAGACCAAGACATTTTCCAAGAGCCCTTTGGCCACCCACCCCTAATCGTGGTAGGGGATAGGTAGGAAACATTTGGAAAAATCAAAGCGCATCTATAAAAGGGTAATAAAAATAAAATTAAATAAATTACTTTGGGTAAAGAAACCGGAGAGGTAAGTAAGCAATCGTAAAGGATGTTTACCGATGACAGGAAACTCCAATGTTTTACAAGGCTCCAGGTAACAAACACACGCTCTCTGCAATACACTATTTACAACCTACTACCTGAAAAGTTTAAACATAATTACTGACTAATAATAATTCGAAATACATAGCAATAAAAATAAAATAAATAAAAATTATTTAAATTGTACTGACAGACAAGAGTGGGAAATCCAGTCCCCACATCACTCCCCTGCCAGTGATGAAGATCACGAGAGTCCGGATTGGAAGCGATCGGGAAACCGAACCTGTCTGCCCGATCTCGTCTGCCGATGAATTCTGGTGGTTGTATTTCCCGAACCAGCCGAGACGTGTGCTGGTGGGACGTCTGGTGCGTTAAGCGCTGCTGGTGGCTCGGGTTGTGGGTCAGGCTTTAACGGAGCTGTGGTAATAACGTATCCGCCAAGTTGTTCTGGCTCTTGTTCGGGTTGTTCTATGTTGTCAAGTATCGTGTATGCCGGTTTTAGCCGATCAATTGAAATTGTAATGTTCTTGCCCTTGACGTTCACTATGAAGAACTTGTCGGAACGGCTAACCACTCGGTACGGCCCATCGTATGGATGTTGGAGAGGTCTTTTAGGGCCGTCGTGGCGGACGAAAACTTGCCCCGTTGTTGCAAGGTCTTTAAAGATAAAAATCTTCTTGTCACCATGACGGTTGATGACTGCTGGTCTTATGTCCTGCAATCGCTGCCTCAGCTGTTTAACGAAAGTCTCCGCGTTGATGTCGTCCTCCTCACGAATTCGGGGTGTCAACAGCTCTCCTGGAAGTCGCAACGGTTGGCCATATAGCATTTCTGCAGTGGTGGCATTTATATCGTCCTTCCACGCCGAACGGATCCCCAATAGCACCGCTGGAAGCGCCTCTGTCCAGCGGCTTTGATGACAACGGATGGCTGCTTTAAGTTGACGGTGAAAGCGCTCGACCATACCGTTGGATGCTAGGTGGTATGCGGTTGTCCGTATGTGAGTCGTACCTGTCAAGCGATTTAAATGCTTGAACAGGTTGGATTCGAATTGTCTTCCTTGGTCTGTCGTGACTCGCAGCGGGACGCCAAAACGAGCTATCCAGTGGTTGAAAAATGCTTCTGCAACAGTGGTTGCTTCCTGGTTGACAAGTGGGACGGCCTCGGGCCAGCGAGAGAATCTATCGATCATAGTCAAACAATAACGATACCCATCGCAGTGTGGCATGATGATCAGGTCAAGGTGTACGTGGTCGAGTCTTGCTGATGGTGGCGCAAACGAGCCCACTGGCGCTGAGACATGGCGAGATATCTTCGATCGCTGACATTCCACGCAGCTTCGTGCCCACTGACGACAGTCCGATTTAATTGAGGGCCAGACGTATCGTTGGGTCGCAAGCTTGCATGTAGCGTTTGCCCCGGGATGGGATAATTGGTGAACTGAGTTAAACGCCGCCTTCCGAAATGGTTTTGTAATATACGGTCGAGGCGCTGATGCTGACACATCGCACGTAATAAACTCAGTTGTGCCTGGAATCTGTACCGATCTCAACTTGAGGAATGAAAAGCCTTGTTGCAGATTCAGAAGCTCTTGATCTCTCTTCTGAGACTCTGCAAGTGCCTTGTAGTTGATGGCTGACTCCAGCTCTTCAATGCGTGACAATGCATCAGCCACCACATTATCCTGGCCCGACACATGACGAATGTCTGTGGAAAATTGTCCAATGAAGTCTAGATGGCGTTGTTGGCGTGGTGAACACTGTGTAGACTTCAACCGAAAGGCAAACGTAATCGGCTTGTGGTCTGTAAAGATCGCAAACTGCCGAGCCTCGACCATATGCCTAAAGTGTCTGACTGCCATGTAGATCGCCAGGAGTTCTCGGTCGTATGCACTATATTTGAGCTCTGGAACTGTCAGCTTCTTTGAAAAGAAATTCAGCGGCTGCCACCTGCCGTCTAACCACTGTTGCAGCACTGCGCCTACTGCAACGTCCGATGCGTCGGTGAAGATGGCTAGGGGTGCATCAGTCTTTGGATGTGCCAGTAAGGTAGCTCGTGCTAAGCTCTCCTTACACTTCGCGAACGCCGCGATTGCCTCTGGTGTCCACTTGACTGGTGTGCTGCCCTTGACGTTACCTTGTAGCAGATCGTTGAGCGGTGCCTGCGCGTTTGCAGCCTTGGGTATGAACCTCCTATAGAAGTTCACCATTCCTAAAAACTGCCGTAGCTTCTTAACACTTTGTGGCTGAGGAAATGACCGGATGACGTTGACTTTGTCTGGTAATGGCTGAGTTCCCGAACCTGAAACGAGATAGCCGAGAAACTGGACTTCAGATACTCCAAATATACACTTACCGGGGTTGATGACGACGCCGTACTCGTGGAGGCGCTCGAAAAGTACTCTGAGGTGCTCCAAGTGTTCTTCTTGCGATTCGGAGGCGATCAGGATGTCGTCTATGTATGCATAGCAGAAGTCCAAGCCACGTAGAACTTCGTCGATAAACCGTTGAAAAGTTTGGGCTGCGTTACGACGTCATGTATGGAAATTCGTACAGTCCGAACGGTGTCGTAATGGCTGTCTTGGGGATGTCTTCTACGGCTACGGGTATCTGGTTGAAGGCACGTACAGTCGACAGTAGAAAAGATGATCTTTCCTTCTAACATTTGGGAGAAGTCTTGAATGTGGCGCACCGAGTATTGATCCGGTTGTGTCCGGTCATTGAGACCTCGGTAATCACCACAAGGTCGCCACTCATCTCCTTTCTTCGGCACCATGTGCAGCGGTGCTGCCCACGGGCTTTCTGAGCGCCTGGCGAGTTCAAGTCGGAGCATTGCTTCGAATTCTTTCTTGGCTGCTTTGAGTTTGTCTGGAGCAAGGCGCCTCGGTCTTAGTGCTACCGGAGGACCCGGTGTCGTGATGATGTGGTGCTTCGTCTGGTGTTTGACCGCTTTTGGAGCTCCGTCAGGCCGCGTTATTGACGTGAATTCCCGTAAAAGATCATGGTACTGCGAGGCGCCGGTGATGGTCCTGATGCTGGGAGCTTCACACTCAGTCACCTCTCCTTGCAGAGCGAGCCTGGTAACGGAGTCCAGTAGTCGCCCGCTTCTTAAATCGGGAAGTAGTCCATAGTGCGACAAAAAATCGGCTCCAATGATGGGCTTGGAAACGTCAGCGATTAAAAAGTTCCATGAAAAGTCCCGCCTCAGCCCCAGATTGAGGGTGAGCGTCGTTACGCCGTAAGTCGCGATGCGTGTACCGTTGGCTGCGGAAAGCTCGTAGCTGGACCTTCTACACGGCCCCCGATAAAACTTACGCGGGAATACGCACAGATCGGCACCAGTGTCTACTAAAAATCGGACATTTGATTCGCGATCGCGTACAAAAAGACGGCGAGATGTTTTCGGGCTGGTGTCGTTGGCCGCCATTAACGACTGCCCCTCTCGTTTTCCGGAGTCCAACTACATGGCTTGGTACATTTCTGTGCGTTCTCTGCAAAATTCCAGTGATACCAACACATGCCAGTTGGACGCGGGCCGCGCGAATCTGACCTGGAGCGGGACCGGCTTTGTGAGCGTCCGCGGTAAGGGGTTCGAGACCTTCCTCGGGAGTTTGAACCTTCGTAAATTTCACCGAGTAGCTTTTTAATCTCGGCCATTTCGAAGCTGTTGCACGTGCACTGCTTGTTGCACGTCGGCCATTACTGCTGATGGCGGTTTTGATGTCTCTGCGACGGTCGAGCGTGGTGGCAATAACCCGTATACCGTATCCGCAACTTCAGCCATATCGGTGATGGACTTGTCCTGCACGGTAACCATCGTAGGCTTTATCTTTTCCGGCAAGCCACGCATCCACAATGTTCTCAGCAAGTTGTCCGGTATTGCTGTCCCTGCGAGAGCTTGTAGTCGACGAAGAAACTGCGATGGCTTCTCGTCTCCCATTACTACGTTTTCAAGTAACTCGCGCGTCTTTTCGTCCTGAGATGAACTCAACCGTTTTACGAGGTTCTCCTTCAAATTTTTGTACGGTTCCTCGCCTAATGGTTGTGTGCAGCTTATCGTAACTGACACTTTGATAAAATAAAAAGTAATTCAACAAAATTGACGCTTACGATGTTTTGTCAAATAACCATCGATATTTGATACACCATTTTTTTTAATGGATATTAAATTTATTATCAGCAAGGACCGGATTTTAGGCAAAATGCCTTTTTGTTTTTATTTTAGGCATTTTGAAATTAATCCTAACATAAAAATATAAAGCGTTTGAAACCCCTTTGTTTTTGCCTAAAAGCCTAAAATGGCGAAATTTTGATTTATTGTCCTAAAAGGACATTTTTATGAGCTTAAAATAGGCTCTTTTAATTTTTCAGTAAAAAATATATTTTTCATTGCGGAAAAGTAAATTATTCTTAATTAGACCCTGCTTTCATGCTCTTATTTCGCCTAGACGCTCTTGGCGAGTACGAGGACCACAAATTACAAAACTAGTGAAAACCTAATAAAAAAAGTAATTGTGTTTTTGCTATCTAAATATTTATTATAAATAATTATGGATAATATTAAGTTTGTAAAATAATAGTTGAAAATTATTATTTAATTTGTTTTCATAGGTTCATTGTAATTTTCATATATGTATATATATATATATATATTGGCAAAAGATTTGCTTTAAATTTTACAAGGTTTTCCTTTTCTTTATTCATACGGGCAATTGTTTGCAAGAGTTTGTGTTATAATTTTTATTATGAATTTTATATTAAGAGATACATATGTATTTTTTGTTTTATTTTTATTGATAGGACGTGAATAAATGGTATGTTTAATCGTGTTGTTTTTACTTCATATCTGCTATTTTAGGCGGTTGAGGCCTATTTTAGGCACTTTCGGCCTAAAACACCCTAAAATGTAGGTTTTTATTGCCTATTTATGTGCCCTAATTTACAACTTTTAAGGGCCTAAAATCCGGTCTTTGATTATCAGCTAGGTACCTCAAAAACCACAGGTTGCTAAATTTGAGCGATATTAAACATTTAAAAAAAAAGTCCTCCATTTTGGATCCGCCATTTTGTTTTTAGAAAAATAAATATAAAATTCGCAATTAGCGACCTTAAAAACCAAATGTTGCCAAATTTAAGCGATATCAGAACATTTGTTAAAAAAATGTCCGCCATATTGGATCCGCCATTTTGTTTTTGAAAAAAAAGATATCAAATTCGTAATCAGTGACCCTTAAAACTCTTAAGTCCTTGTTTTGGTAAACATAGAACTAAACCTTTATATTTTGACCATGTTTTTGGCCTTTTGAACCACTGTGGTACGGTATGTTGTGCGAAGACAAAGAACCTTATCCATTAATAAATTGTACATATTAAATAAATTCACAATTCAGTCAGGTTCCAGCACTTGAGAAGGCACCACGCGAGAGCGAAAGCTTTTAAAACGTAAAAGTTTAAATTTTAAAGATTAAAACCAACAATAATTTTTAGTGCAAACCAATTATAGTGAAACAAACAATTTTCATAGAGTGCAAACTAAAATGGTGTAACGGTCAATGAGGAGTGAAGTGTTAAGTGATATGAATGAGTTAAGTGCCACCTGTCATTGGACGCTTTTCACTGGACAAACAAAGGAGGTCAAACAAGAGGGGAGGTGGCCATCCGCAAAAAATTGATAAGTAACCTTAAGCTTATGCATGACCCAACACATAATCTGCAAATTAAACACGGCAGATATCTTTAAAACCCTAAGAAAGGCACACTGCGTAGGATAATAAATCTGTCAACAACAAATGCGTAAGGCAAACCCAAACGAGACCAATAATAAACACTAGACACACAGAATAAACTAACACATTAATCATTATAACCCTAACATAGTAAAAAAAGCATAATAACCAAACTCTACTGGATTGTAAACATTAGAAAACAGAATAATTGCGCTTGTCATTTGTTTAACTAATAAATAAATGCAATACTTAAATTTGGAATTTAAGAAAAAAAGACAAACTCTACCACAAAACGTGCTTGGGACAAAAATTACGCAAACTTGAACGGAAGATCACTACACTACTAACGACAGACTTACCCGACTACCATCAACAACATCCCCGCGACCTTCCAATTTGGCAAAACCATTACCAAAAGGGTAAGAGTAGCCCAATTAAAATACTGGGCCCACGTCACTCGTAGGCAACGCAACAACATACTACAAGCCACCCTTAAACTAGACCCTACAGACAAAAAAGTCGGGAGAACATGCTTCACATTTCATGACACGTTAGCACAAACCATGCACTTCTCACAAATTAACAAGACCAGTTGGAAGCAACTAAGCAACAATAAAAATAAAATAAAAAAAAACAACTGACACACTTTACCAAGTGCAGGAACTATCTGACCAGGACACGGAAAATGACAATAATGAACAAGACGAAGACCTCGACTAGGAAACTACACCCCTGCAGCGAAATAACTCCCCAACTCCAAATAGTAATTCCAAATGTTTGGAGTAATACTTATCGACTAATCTAGGGGGATTCTGCGTCGTACTTAAAGTCGGCGTAATTGTCCCCCAAAAACCAACAAACGTCTATCCCTCCCGTCCCTCCTCCTCTATACCCTACTGGGCGTATAGCATCGGCTCGG
This sequence comes from Brassicogethes aeneus, assembly GCA_921294245.1. NCBI lineage: Eukaryota > Metazoa > Arthropoda > Insecta > Coleoptera > Nitidulidae > Brassicogethes > Brassicogethes aeneus. Next base: position 55,812,240 of record OV121133.1, on the reverse strand, counting down.
CGAACTCGAAAATGGCTATTAAAACTATTCGCATGTCGCTCTCGAGCCCCAAATAGGGGACAGTACGGAACGCAATGGACATTTGCACCCAGCAAACACGGGTGAAGCCGTGCAGTTGCTGGGGGCGAACAAAAATCGGCGTAAGTAAACATAGGCCTGTACGGGGTTCGGGAGTGATGAGGCAATGGGGCTGGTTATACGTCTCTTATACTCACACTCATACTCATATTAAATAAATTCACAATTAAATTTTAAAGGCGTTAATTTTTATTTGATTTTGGGACAACATAATATGTGAAACTCGTATTAATGCCACACTCACTTCGCTCGTGTGTCAAACGAATGCTCGTTCATAATCGACCAATTTTTTTACTTCTCTTTAAAAGTTTATATACAAAAGTGCTCTTTTAGTTTCACCCCTACTTCCTAAAAAGTCCCAGAAGCCAACTGAATGGCTTGTGCGGGTTAGGGGTAGGAACGGACCGCGGGCTTAAAGTCCCCTCCGAAGGACTATTACACAATAGGACAAACACAAATAAACAGCCATGGGATTCGAACCCACGACATCCTGCTTGAAAATCATGGAAATTGTAAATCTTGTGAATTTTGAAAATTTTGTAAATTTTATTTGAAGTTTTAGAAATTTCGAAATTTTATAAAATTAAAAAGTACTGAATTTTTTTTAAAATTTTTAAGATTTTAAAAAATTTGAAAACTGAAATTTAAAAGTTTTTCCCACTATTTTTTAATTTTAGCAGATTTCAATGAATTGCAAGCCTCAGTCTCGAGCCCTCAGAGCCCTTCTTTAAAGTCAATTTTGTAGAAAATACAAACAGTCTATGTATTATTTATAAAATTTCATTACTTTAAAATATCAAATAAATAGTGTATTTTATAAAGTAAATATTGAAACGAAGTAACGGGTTATGGATTTTAATAATATCCTACGAGTACATAGATGATCATTAAAAGTATCCGGTGGCATGGCATAGCGTGACATCGAAGCAGCAGGGATTTATCTCTCTTGTGACGACTTCACTCGTTCATTTATCACGTTTCATTACCGATTTCCAATCATAAATCAACAACGTAAAATTTCCCGGATATTTGGCTTCGCTGTGTATAATTTAAAAACAGTCTCCTCGGTCGGATTTGGACAGTTTATCATTATTTACCGGACAGAATGCAAACCTAGACCGGAGGTGGTCATGCAAATAGGTCGAAGGTTCGCAAAACAATCAAACAATTCCCAATTTAGAGATTGCATTTATCTGCTGATATGTTCATTACTTTTTCAACCTTTTTACCAAACAAGGAAATTAATTTTGGCTTCAATAAAGGTCAAAATTGACCTGATTTTCGCATTAACAAATTAACGAAAAGCAAGTTCAATTTTACGACTTTTAGATAGGTGTATGTGATACTTTTTACCATAAAGTATGTTTATATTTGACAATATGTAACAATGGCCTAACTACATATAGCCATAGTGATTAATAGTGTATACATTAGTATAGTGTGTGTTTAATAGCAAAGCATGTTGTGAGGGCAGGAAACATTAAGTGCCAATCTGATAATACTCCTGCAGACTGCAGGCGTGAAGGCTCTCCATATTTGCCTCCTGCATAGGTTAATGCACGCTTTTTTTAACGCTGTATATTTTTAACGATACATGACATTTTTTGAAACGATACGGAAAGCGCTTTGTAAAATAACAAGCATCAATCTTTTAGTGTTATTCGATCACACGGCACACTCGACTATAAAACATTTTCGCCCATAAAATAGATCGATATTATTAGGGGGCCGTATGTTGGGAACTTGGCCCTGCTCTTTTTCTTCTACTTTTAAAGACAAAAAAGATAACTTTATATTAGGCTTTTGATTTTGTCGTTTAAATTGATTTTAGCGCTGTCCTACCGTTTACCTTAATCAATGGTTCAACCTTATAGTTATTTATTTCATAAGGTGAGTCTTTTTGTGCTGATCTCAAAATGAATGAATTGAGCGAAGCACAAAAAGACACGTCTCAGCCGACTTCAGGACTATCAGCATCTATAGAATTTTTTGATTGGTCGGACGGGTTTTTTACAGACTAAGAGGTAAAAAAAAATTACCTTATTAGTCTAAATTATTTTTACAGCCGCTACTAGTTCTTTCTATTTTTGTCTGCAGTTTGCTATGTTCTTTAAAGAATTGCTTCTGTCCATATTATACTTTGTTTTTGAAGTTATCATACATTGTTCTACCTTTTTCCTGTTATCTTATAGTTGAGCGCTTGTCGTGCTATTCTTTGATTATTTTTTCTCAGTGTGTGTCCTATCTATTTTCATCTACTTTTTCTAATTGTTTTTTACTTTTTCTTCTTCTGGAATTCTGTGAAGTTCTTCGTTTAATATTGTGTTGGGTACCGCATAGAATGAGGTTGGGACATGATGTCAAAAATCAGTGTGAAACTACTTCTATTATATAGAGATTATAGAGATTAGTCACTAAAAACTACCATTTCGTTGAAAAAAACGAGTTTTGCTAACAATTTTTCCTTAAAAATTAATTGTAATCGATTAATTCTCTCGGTATATATATATATATTAGGGTGTCCCTTATTTTTATTTTTTTTACGCATACCCTCTAATTATATTTATTACTTGTTTATATACTCCCAGTGAAAATTTCAGCTCATTCTATAAACGGGAACCCGTGCCGACTTGCATCTGAACCCTCCATTAGCCAACGTTAGGCGCGCGGTATTTTGTAACACGGTTGGCCGCTAGGTCTTCGATCGTAAGTCATTTTGTGTTTGTTATTATGTGACCCTTATATTATAAATTATTAAAAAATGTTAAAATATAGTTTTATTTATGTGTATACTTTAATAAAAATGAATATTTTTACAGGAAGGGGCTAGTTACCCAGAAGTGTCGGGTGAATAGGCCGTAAAACTAATTACCCGAAATTCTTTTTTTTTATTATATCTGAATGACCATTAAAAATAACCAAAAAAAAAATTAGTTGATTTTATCCCTTAAATATATTAATATACTAATTAGTATTGCTAAAATATACTGTTATATGAAATTTCAGCTTTTTATAAGCATTTCTTTTCTTGATGTCCTCCCAAAAATATTTCAGACAGTTTAAGTTTTCGGTAGTCATCTCTCACAATAGACTCTTCTAGTTATTTAGAGTAAAACCCATTAAGTTTATCAATTTCAGAGTTTACGGCCTATTCACTTCCGGGTAACTAGCCACTCTCTGTGAAAATATACATTTTTATAAAAGTATACACATAAATAAAACTATATTTTAAATTTTTTTAATAATTTATAATATAAGGGTCACATAATAACAAACACAAAATGACTTACAATCGAAGACCTCGCGACCAACCGTGTTACAAAATACCGCGCGCCTAACGTTGGCTAACGGAGGGTTCAGATGCAAGTCGGCACGGGTTCCCGTTTATAGAATGAGCTGAAATTTTTACTGGGAGTATATAAACACGTAATAAATATAATTAGAGGGTATGCGTGAAAAAATAAAAAATAAGGGACACCCTAATATATATATATATATAACGGAACTTCAGGGGTGTATTATACACATGAAAATAATGTAAAAAATCTCATATGTTCTTATCGGGTTAGGGTCAAAATCTCGACAATCAAAATCCCGTCAGTTAGAATCTCGACAGACGAAATCCCGACAAGTCAAAATCTCGATAAGTTAAAATCCCGACAAGTGTAAATACCGACATGTTAATATCCCAAAAAGTGTAAATACCGACAAGTTAAAATCCCGATGAGATAAAATCTTGACATGTAAAACTAGCTTTAGATCTATCCCTGTATAAAGTATATTTTATATCCATATATGGAAATAACCTATAAGTTTTTTTACCTTATAATACACTTAATAATATATAATTCCCTTTACCTTCAAACCTCAAATATAATTAAAAGAAAGATCAAATATAATTAAATAGGTATATAAATGTCTTCCAGGTATTAATAATAAATTATTAATAATATACTTAAAGACTTCTACACTGTCATTATTATTATTAGTTCTTCTTCGTATTCGACGAATACTATTCGTATCTATAAGTGAAAAAATGACTGAAACCAAGTTGAAAAAATGACGGTTACTTAATGACAAAGGAAAGAAATCGCGATGATATGATTTATTGCTGCTGCGAGAAAAAAAAGTCTGCCGATTGCAAAGAAAGAGCAACAACAATCGTTCTGGATGGAGGACACCGCCTGCGAAAATGTGTGGAACATAACCACGCACCTGAAGCAAGTGCTGCGACTATTTGAAATACTATACAGGATATAAAGGAACAAGCCCGAAAAACAAGAGACCTGCCATGTCAGTTAATTAAAAAAAATGGCTACTATTGACAAGAAATATGTTCCATACTTGCCATCAAAAGATGCTCTTCGCCAAAAAATTAAACGTGCGAGACGTGCTGAAAAACCATCGGAGCCGCGGGGAATTGTTTCTTATACGGGATTCTGAAATTGGAGAGGACAGGATTTTAATATTTACAACCAAAGATAATATTCTGCGTCTATCTCAGGCACCTTTTTGGATAATGGATGGGACGTTTAAGACTGTTCCCACAATTTTTCATCAATTATATTCAGTACATGCTCCAGTTGGACAAAACAGGGATAGGATAGTACCACTTGTATATTCATTGATGACAGGCAAAAGTGAGGCAGTATACAAAAGGCTATTTCAAGATTTAATCGATTTTTCCGAAGAAAATAATGTGCTTTTAAAACCCTTTACAGTTTTAACCGAATTAGAAATAGCAGCGATAAATGCTATAAAGTCTGAATTTTCAGGGGTCCGTAATAAAGTCTGTTTTTCCCATCTTGGTCAATGTGAGTGGAGACGAATTCAGGCATGTGGACTTGCGACAAGATACGGGAGTGACGAAGAATTTAGTTTATTGGTCCGCCACTTGTTTGCATTGGCTTTTATGCCACCGGGCGAAATACCAGATGCATTTGACAATCTCAAACCACATATGCCACCGGAAGTAAAAGATGTAATTTTATGGTTCGAGGAAAATTATATTCATGGAAGAGTAAGACGGCATTTAAGAAATGGCGGTGCTATCCGCAATTCGCCGTTGTTTCCACCAGATTTATGGTCCGTCTACGATTCCATGCAGCTTGGCTTTCCACGCACTCAAAATATTGTAGAAGCGTGGCACAGGAGATGGGAAAACTTGGTAGGACGTGCACATATCGGCCTATATAATATAATCGAAGAATTTCAGAAAGAACAGCAAAATGTTGAGAACATATGTAAAAATCTTATTCGTGGTGAAGGCTGTACAAAACTGAAGAAAACATCGATTGTTAGAGAAAACAGGATAAGAACAGTTATGGACAATCGAGTAACTTGTCATTGATAGATTACCTTCGGGGCATCGCTCATAGCGTTTTATTATAGGTTATACAATATTTATTTAAAAAAAATGCATATTTAATTTCATTCATTTTTTATATTTTACATTTATACCTTGTCGAGATTTTGACTTGTCGAGATTTCGACTTGTTGGGATTTCGACTTGTCGAGATTTCGACTTGTTGGGATTTCGACTTGTCGAGATTTCGACTTGTCGGTCTTTTAACCTGTCGGGATTTTGTCTGTCAAGATTATAACTGTCGGGATTTTAATTGTCGAGATTTTGATCGGCACCCGTTCTTATCCGATTTTTATTTGTTTTCAAATTATAGCGTAATTAAAACTGTATATCTAGCGTTCTACTTATTATGTACATTTTCGCATAATCAGTATGCCATGTTCGAGGCTCAAAAATATTTAATGACTGCGATTTTACGTTCATTTCCGAATTTGTATGATAACAAAATGCCAAACACTTATTCAAATTTATAATATGCAAATATGGTGTTTATTGAAATGCTACAGTTGCTGTTGAAGAATATCGTCAATGGTTTCCAGATCGAAGACCTAATTTGAATTAAATTAAAATAACAAACTAACCATTATATTTTATTGATTTTATACTTATACAGAAAAAGACAGACGGAATTTTAATTTTAATAGTTGATGTTTTAAAATAACAATATTATTTTCGATAGTTACTTATGACAACAGATTTTTTTAGTTAAATACAGTCCAACTGGGGTTTCTAACAACACCAACTATAAAAATTAATTAAAAATATTTTCTCCTTAGCATATCTAGTGCTCACTAATTTTGAATTAAGCCTAGTGCCATTAAATGTCAAATTAGTCCTTTTTTGAATTCCATAAAAATCAACTACTATGAGTAGGGCCTTCGATAAACGGTTCCTACTCTCTAAAATGAATTAGTTAAAAATGACTAATTGTCAAAGCGAAAAAACAGCCAGTAATATTTCTCAATTTCTATGTTAAATTGTTCGCTAAATCCAATTTTTTTTGAGATAAGTATGGGTGATTCTACAAAAGTTGGACAACTTGATGTCATCAGTCAATAGAGTAGGTATTTTAATATTTTTTGTTAATATTTTAGTATATTAGAAAAGATCCAGGTTTTTTTAACTTGTCCACCCAATTTGAATGTATTTTTTAAAAAGTAAGTTTGTAAAAAAACATATTAAATATTAAAAACATCAGTACCTTGGCGTGTCACAACTCCTGAATAAAATATTTAAGTGATTTTATTTTAAAATATATATTCAATTTATCTTATATTTTTTAATTTCACTACAAACTATAAAACATCATATTTTATCATAGATTCGAATAATAGCAATTTTTTAAAAATTGATAATCTTTGTACTCACTTTTATCCGTCAGTTCTGTGTCCAATGTTAAAATTCAAAATTCCTCAAATTTGTATCCCATTCATCAGTACCGTGTCGTCAGTTCCATGTTCAATGTTTCGGTTATCTTTTTTTTCGCAAACTTCAATTTAAATTCTGCTTGGGCAGAACTTGTTTATTTAATGTCATTATAAACTCATATAAATTTGGTGTGGGTCCCATATCTAATAATTGAGATATCGGTATACCCAAAATCCACCAGCCGCCACTGATGTGTGGTATTATTTGATTTTAAGATATTTAATGTATAATATGCTCAAAGTTTCAATAAATCTTATATTTTCCAATAAATTATGTATTTAATTATCACCCTGGTATACTTTCCTTGCATTCAAATTTAGAAAACACAGATATTTCAAAAACTGTTTGAAAAAGTGACTGGCCCGGTCGCGTATTGGCATTGTGTACTACGATACAGAGCCATAGTGTTCTGAATCGTAGTAAGGATTGACAAAATTAAACGCCACTAAGTACAATACAATCCATACTACGATTCAGCACATCTCCCAGTTGGTGATGTTCTGAATCATAGTAGAGAATGTTGAAGTGTTTGCGCGAATGCAGCAGGCCATACTTTACTGCGATTCAGAAAATATTGGCAATATATGTGCCGCACGCATAAAGTAATATATTTTATTATCGATTTTTCAAGTTAATTAACTTAAAGATCGTTTTACCCTAAAATTTTATTTGGCTTTATCATCGACAATCCAGGATTGTCAATCCTTAATAGATTTTTATAAATATTTTAGTAGTTAATGCCCTCAGAGAAAAAAGCAAAGGATTTTATATATTTAAAAAATAAAAAATATAACGCAGTTCGGTTCCAGCGCTCGAGTAGACGGGTCGCGTGCGGGCGAGCTCTTGAAACGTAAAGGTTTAAAGATGAAACCAACAATAATTAAAAAAATAAAGTGAAACAAACATTTTCATGGAGTGCAAGCTGGAGTGGTGTAGTGGTGTAGCGGTCATTGAGGAGTGGAGTGTTGGAGATATGAGTGACTTGGGTGCCACCTGTCATTGGAGGCTTTTCACTGGACGGACGGGGGAGGTCGGAGAAGAGGGGAGGTGGTCATCCGCAAGGGGAAAAATCTGATAAGTTTTACTTTAAGAGTATGCATGACCTGATACAAATCTGCAATATAAATACGGCAGATCCCGGCAAGCATTTTCCGTTACTTGTCTCCATTAACATTGCCCGTATTCATTTCATTAAACATAACATTTATTTTACTTGGAAATGTTAAAATAACTTTAAAATATGATTATGTTAAGAACATATTTTACTCTTTAAACAATTGTTTTGTTTTTAATTACTATCATTGCAAAACTGTATTAAAAAGTGTTAAAAATTCTTACACGGGCAATGCTAATGGTGTTAGGCATCGTTAAAGTGTTTATTGGGATATCTTTAAAACCTATGAAGGGCGCGCGGCGTGGGGCAATAAGTCTGTCAACGGCAAGTGCGTAAAGCGGTCCCAATCGAGACCGAAAATAAACACTGGACTGACAGAGTAAACTAACATTGATCACATAATTCTAACACATTAAAAAAAGGGCCTAATAGCCAAACTCGAGATTTGTAAACATTAGACGACAGAATGATCGCGCTTGTGATTTGTTGGACTAGTGAATAAATGCAATGCCTTGGAATTTGATAAACAAAGACGGAACTCTACCACAAAACGTGCTTGGGACAAAAATTATTAAAAACAACTGACACACTTTACCAAGGGCAGGAGCTATCTGACCAGGACACGGACAACGACAATAACGAACAAGACAAAGACCTCGACTACACCATGCAGCGAAATAACAATTCCCCAACTCCAAATAGTAATCCCAAATGTTTGGAGTAAAACTAATCGACTGGTCTAGGGGGATTCCGCGTCGTACTTAGTTTTAAGTCGGCGTAATTGTCCCCCAAAAACCAACTCCCTCCCGTCCCTCATCCACACCCCACCGAGCGTATAGCATAGGCTCGGCGAACCCGGGAATGGCTATTATAACTATTCGCCTCTCGCTCTCGAGCCCCAAATAGGGGACAGTACGAAACGCAATGGACATTCGCACCCAGCAAACACGGGTGAAGCCGTGCAGTTGCTGGGGAAGAACAAAAATCGGCGCAAGTAAACATAGGCCTGTACGGGGTTCGCGAGTCAAGAGGAAATGGGGCTGGTTATACGTCTCTTATACTCATACTCATACTTAAAAAATAAAAAATATAACTTTAAATTATTATATAAAGTGTAATCTATGTATTTTTATTTGGTGTCTATTAAAGAAAACAACACAATACAAAATATAATATAATACAATACAATACAATAAAATAAAATTTCTTATTTATGTATATTTTATGTTTATGTTTTTGCAAAATTAATAGTTTTATAAAACATACATACATATATGTAAAAGTAGAAAAAAAAGCCTATTAACTATTTCAAATATTATTTAAATCCGTTGTGGTACGTTTATATCTGATACTTGCAAAATTTTTGGGTAAAACGATCTTTTTGTTAATAAGTTTAAAATGATTTTTTTCCTTTGGGTTAATGTATATTTATTATTAAAACTGCAGAGAGTACCTAGTTTGTTTTTATTAATATTTATTAATAAATAAATTCCAATTAAAAATAATAATTTGTTTTTATTGATAAGGCGTGCAGCTGGCGTATTTGTAGGTAAGCTATCCAACTACAATTCAAATTAGAATACTATTTTCTGAATCGTAGTAAAGTATGGCCTGCTGCGGTCGCGCATACCCTACACCATTCTCTACTATGATTCAGAACATCACAAACTGGGAGATGTGCTGAATCGTAGTATGGATTGTATTGTACTTAGTGGCGTTTAATTTTGTCAATCCTTACTGCGATTCAGAACACTATGGCTCTGTATCGTAGTACACAATGCCAATACGCGGCCCGGTCTGGAACAGTATATTTATTATATTATCTATGTTCTCATAACAAAATACTGTTTAATTTTCTCCGAAAACTATATAAACAAAATAAGGTCCAACTTTTAAAGAATCACCCATATCACAAAATGACCCAAATTTTGTTGACCTACCGACCTACAGGCGTCAAAAACTGCGCGCACTATTTGATGGAACTTTGGTTGTAACTATTGATGAATAAAGTTTTTAAATTTAATGTTGAGCATTTCAGTAAAATTGAGGTTAGGTATCTTTCACTTATTTAAGGTTAGACATCTATTAATAATAGTAGAATTGACGTTGGGTACCTTTTAAATTTAAGATGTCGTTTAATTTTTTCCTATGATTGGTGCACTTGCACTTTCATTATTGATACAGTTTACACTATTATGGGGAAAATTTATCTTTCACTTAATTAAGGTTAGACATCTGTTACTAATAGTAGAATTGACGTAGAATTGACGTTGGGACCTTTCAAATTTAAGATGTCGTTTAATTTTTTCCTATGATTGGTGCCCTTGCACTTTCATCATCATCATGTATACAGTTTACACTATTATGGGGAAAATGTAGCTTTATATTTATCTTAACGCAAAAAAATATGTCGCTACCTTCCGGGCTATAATTCTTGACACATCTGTTATAACATCGTCAAATCACGAATCTTGCGGTTTACAATCAATCAATTTTTTTTAAACGTAGAAAAAAAAAATTATAACAAACTCTTACGCGTACACCGAAAAAAATAATGTAGTTGAGTTAACGTTTGCTTAAATGTCATTTTTAAAAATGTTGTTGCATCAAAAAACCTATTGGATTAATCTATATTTTGGTGTCAAAGCAATAGTCAGAGTTTGTCAAAGTTTATTTGTTTATTTGAAAGTTAAAATATTGATTTAACATAAACAAATTTTTTGAATTAAAATGTTTATCCTATTTTGATTTAATAGCTGGAATTGGTTGAATCAAATACTGAATTTTTTAAGATTACCTAAAAAACTATTAAATTAACGTTTAAATTTGTTCATGCGGTGTTGATCACGTGTTGTTCTTACATCTCGCCTCAGTTGGCTTACGATAGGAGTATATAAACTCAGGTAGCCGTTTGTTTTGGGTGTTCCACAGTGGAACTTCCACTACACCAAATTGCCCGACACTGATAAGACCCCTAATTAGTGAAGGGAGAATCGAATGATTTTAAGAATCGAATACTTTGCATTCGAATAGTCTTAAGAATCGAATGATCATTCGAATGCAGAGAATCGAATAGTTTGTTCCGAATCGGAACCGATAATAGCCGAAAACATTTATTGAATGAATGTTTTCGGAACAAACTATTCGATTCTCTGTATTCGAATGGTCATTTTATTTCTTGTTTACAATTCGTTATGGGCTAAGCAGTGGGTGCAATATAAATTCTAAACCGGCTAATATACCTACTAATTGATTTATGACATGCTTTCTTTATTTTTGTCATAAAACATAAACCATATTATTTGTCAGGTTTTGTAAATAGGCGAAAATTTATGGCCTATTTTAATAAAATAAAAATGGATGCTCTTTATTTTTAATAAAATAATACCTTTTGATTCAAAATTAAAATCCTTAAGGAAATAGTCACCAAAATTCAACATTCTTTATTTTTAATTTGGTTGGAACGTCGATTATATGTTTTATTTTTGTGACATTTAAAAAGTTTTAATAATAATTGTTAGATAAATATTTATATTTACTAGATTTTAGTACATATTAAAATTAACACAAGCAGTGCTGGTCCAGCTCGATGCAAGCCGATTCTCCATGCGATACAAAAAATCAACTTTGGCGTGAATTCGAATGCAGAGAAATCTCTCGCTTTCGATTCGATTCGAATAGTTCGAACTATTCGAATACTTTGTTGAGAATCGAATGCATTCGAATGCACGCCAGAATCGAATACTTCGATTATTTGTATTCGAATAGTCCCTTCACTACCCCTAATATAGGTCGAGTCAGCTGTCTTCAAATACCTTCAAGTACGTTCCACCTACTTCAAATTGATCTTAAAAATGTTAGCACAACCATTTTCGAAATATTACTCCGACATATCAAAAATGTTTAATTAACCAGATTAGCAGATTAGAACAAATATTCTCATTTTGTTCATTTGACTAATATTTGTTGTTCAATTAAACAATATAATTTGACATTTTTAGATGATTAAGTAAACGTGCAAAAACCATTGCTTGTATTTAAAGTGCATAAATAGTTGATTAATATTTTTTTTTGTTTCAACAGCTTATTTTTTTTAGTGTATACGCGGGAATCAATAGATTCCCAATATGCAATAAAAAATTGAATATCCCAACCCCATTCTCAAATATGTATTAATAAACGTTTAAGTTTTTTCTGTGTTTTACAATTTTACATGTTTTTGCACCAATAGATTTTATCTAAATATTTTAATTTTGGTTTTTATAGATGTGATTGATAAGGACCATATAGTTAAATATGTATTTAATTGAGTATTTTAAAACAGTTTTGTGATAGGAAGAAAAGTCTTCTTTCTATATCATTTTGAGTTCCACCTTTTAAACTAATTATACTTTCTAACAATTGGGAATGTTTCAATGGGAAACATTTAATGGGGATGTCAAGTAATTTTTTTTATACACGAAAGTTAAAATTAATTTAAAGAAACAATAGTTTATTATTTGAAGGTAAATTAACACGTGACACGAAAACAAATTGCAATTTAACATCGAAATCCTCTTTAAGCTTCGTCTTAAAGAAATATGAGTATTTATCAACCAAAATTGTATAAATCAGACAAAACTTATGAGGCTCAGGTCACAAAATCTGGTATCCATGAAATAATAAATAAGTAATGCATTAGAATAAAATTGTAAACTGTAAAAGGCAGTGGCGGCTGGTGGATTTTGGGCACACCCATATCTCAGTTAATAGACATGGGACCCACATCAAATATATATAAGTTTATAATGACATTATATAGACAAGTTTTACGCAAGCAGAATTTAAATTGAAGTTTGCGAAAAAAAGTTAGTTTTTAAGTGTGCCCCCCAGCCTCTTGCCCTCCCAAATTAAGATAATTCAAATTAAAGTGGTACAATATTTAATTCACTGTTTATTGACAAATTTCAAATTTTATTAAAAAAATTTAAGAATTACAGGTTTTATACCATTTTAAATTTTTATTATTTCATTTACTAAATTTAAAAAAAATTGAAATGGTATAATAATTATAATAATTATTTCTTTAATACTTGAATTTTTTTAATAAAATTTGAAATTTGTCGATAAACTTCAGTGAATTAAATCACTTTAATTTGAATGATCTTAATGAATGAAATGATAAGGCAGGAGGCTGGGGGGGCACACTTAAAAACTAACTTTTTTTCGCAAACTTTAATTTAAATTCTGCTTGCGCAGAACTTGTCTATATAGTGTCATTATAAACTCACATAAATTTGATGTGGGTCCCATGTCTAATAACTGAGATATGGGTGTGCCCAAAATCCACCAGCCGCCACTGGTAAAAGGTGAAATATATCACTTTATAAAATAAATAAATTGTCGTTTTTCTTGACACTGTCGAAATTTTCACAGGAGAATATTTTTCATCATGCGTTGAAAATGTTTAGATGTGTAGACGTGGAAAAATGTTTGGCCGTGTGTCACTTTATCTTACACAGAAAATCGTGCTAACCCATGCTGAACGATTAAGGGTATTTTTTTAATTTAAAAAATGGCTTCCCAACTGCATTTTATTTTAAAAAGGCAATAATATAATTTTTCAAAGTTATTTCTATGGTATTCCTAACAATCTATTTGGTGCAACTTAAGTCAGATTATAATAAATAATTATAATATATAATATTATAAAAACATAATATAAATAATATTTCGCCATGTTTGCCAATATAAAATCATACTACGAACAATCAATTTAAGTTCAATTTAAATAATTTTTAGGTGGTTCTGCAGCTGCTTTTTAAATAGGATAAAATCAAAAAATAAAAAATGCCCATAAGTCGTTGATTTTTTTATATCGTCTACAATTTGGAAATAAATCCTCAGCAAGCTTTCATCACAAAATCTTTCTAATTAAATGCTACCTTATTTCGAATTACCTTTATATAAACCATTATTATAAACATTTAATTGAATGGATTCAAGGCCGTTATAAAAATATATTCATATCATTTAGTCATAAAAATAAAGTTACCAAAATTAATAACATAAATATGGGATTAAATTTAAATTTATTTAGCAGGCTAGCGCACATAATTTTTATTAATATCGTAAATCTCTGCGATAATAAAAATGAAGGGCGCACGGCTCTAAATTGGAAAATAAAGTTAAAAAACATCGAATTTTCACATAAGCGCCCGCCATCACTTTATGCTTTAAATTACGAGATTTCGGACACATTACTCTGGATAACAACCACCGACACATTTAGCGCAAAAAAATAGACCAACATAAGGTTTTGTTTTAAAACTGTGCCACGTGTTATTCTGCTCATATTTCTTTTTTTCGTTATATCCCTTTATAGATTATTAGCTGCACACCCGCGGTTTTATTTTTTTGACATTATAAACAATATTTACCGAATACCTTTTAAAATAGAAAAAGCCGATATTTTTAAACAGCCTAATAGGTAATATTATAAATGCTTATTGGGGAGATTAAAAAAAATCTATTTTTTTTTACTTCAGATTTTGAAAAATTGGTTGCTGGCCACCTTATAAGAAACCTATCTACGTATAAGCTCTTACTATTAAGAGTAAGATTCTCCTCATTGCAATTTTCCATTTTAACATTTTGTATCTGACTAATAAATGAATATAATACATATTTTTATAGGGAATTAAATTTTTAACAAAAATGTTATTTTATGGATTTTAAGTAAACCTATCCCTTCAAAAGATATATTAGGGCAAAGTTGGAACAGTTTTGAAAAAAAAATTGGAAATTTTTATAACTAGAAGAATAATTAGGATTTTCAAATGAGTAGCACATATTTCTTTAATTCTTAAGATAAATACAGTGTGACCCATTTGTTTGCGACTCACCCCTGTAAAATCTTTATTTTTGTTACATTTTAACCGAATTTGTTTTAAAGTGTAGATCTTGATAAACTGTATTTTTTGAGCAAAAACCACCATATTTTTACAAAATACAAGGCCCACTATATCAGTTGTTGAGAGTACATTTTTAAGAATTCATATTAGCGATTTAAAAAAAATCTATGCACGGCACTGGATTCACTACTCCTCAAAACTACCCGATACTAAATTTTGTTGAAAATTTTTAAGTAGGAACGATTTTGTAGCCAAATTAAAAATGAACAATATTAATGAAACTGTTTAAAATAATAATGAAACTATTTACAAAAAATTATTCTGTCAAGTTATCCATAAAAAAACATTAAACCAATAGTAACATAGTTTAAATATCCGTATGCTTAGTTTTGACAAATAAAAAACGCAATAGAAACTTAAAACAACAATGAAACAAAAAAATAGAGATTTTCAAAAATTATCTACAATTAGATTAGGTGGATGGTAGAGGTGACGAAAATCTAATTGTGAAGAATTTTTGTAATTTTTTTTTGTTTAATTGTTGTTTTAACTTTCTATTGCATTTTTTATTCGTTAAAACCAAGCATAAGAATAAATTATACCAGGTTACTATTATTTTAATTTTTTTTCAATGTGACAATAAATTTTTGGAAATAGTGATTATTGTGCATTTTTAATTTAGCTACAAAATCGTTCCTACTTAAAAAAAAATTAATAAAATTTAGTATAGGGTAGTTTTAAGGGGTGGAGAATCCAGTGCCGTGCATAGATTTTAAAAAATGGCTCTCAAAAACTGACACTATGCCATGGCTCTAAAAATACAGTTTATAAAAATGTACACTTTAAAAGAAATCCGGTTAATATCGCACAATAAATAAAGATTTTACAGGGATGAGTCACAAACAAATGGGTCAGACTGTATATGCGTTTTAAAGATAATCGCGCCCGTGGAATAATATTAAGTTTTGTTTAATATAAAGTATATCACGTATGGTCTAGTAGTTAGGATAGTAAGGATCCCCTAAATAATTTATTGTTAAAAATTGACAGGGTGAAAAATGGCAGGTGACAAAAATGACAGTGTTGATTAAATTAAATATAGATCTATGCAAATCTTAACATTTTCACTGGCAATGATTATCCAATTAATTAGTAAAATTGTTAAATAATTGCTATTCTTATAAATACCTCATATAATTTGTCCAATAATAACATAATTTATAACTAGTTGGCAATAATAATTTTAATTAATAATAAAATAGTATATTATGTATCAAGTTTTATAAACGCCATTTTAGTTGCGAGTTTTATTAGGCACGAGCAAAGCTTGCGAGCGAGTGTTTAATAAAAACGAGTATCTAGAGAAGTTTATAAAACGAGTTGCATACTATACTTTATCTACGACGAACAGAAATAAGAATTTAAAGCCAATTTTAATTTAAAAATATTTGCCATTTGAAAAATTTAACCTCACTTTTTCGCAATTTATAATAAAGCTAACTTCAGCCCGTGACTAAAATGCCCAAAAGCCACTGTTGTTAACTTCAGCCCGTAAAACGCCATAAAGTCACAGCTCTTCAATGTAGGAGGAGATAAAGTAAATAAAATACTGAAAATATTTGTTTCCCACCAGTGGTATGGCTGCTTGGAAGCACATTAAAATAATAATAAGATGTATGTTGGAAGCAAATTAAAATAATAATAAAAATATTAAAATTAATTAGAATACTCTAAGTGAATGATTTGGACATCCTTTTCATGAAATGGATTGATAATGAACATTATAACACATTTCAGTAAAAGCATAAACGGCCGTCCGTTTCATGAAGTAAACAAGAAGTCTATCCACATAATGAAATGAAATTAGAATATACTAAGCAGAAAGTGGATATATATTTCATGAAATGGATGATTATATTAAGTGTCGTCCTAACACTTGAAGTGATAGGTTGGGCTACGGTCGTTAACGAGAACCCTCCTAAGCAGTGTAAACTATACAAACGCAAGTACCAAAAACGAATCTAAGAATCCGGCAAGTTATCGGAGGCAAGTAAATCAAAACAGTAAAACGGAAAACAAAAAATTAAAATTAAATAAACAAGATAAACATAAATATTAATAAGTTTGAAAAGTGCGGGTGGCCCCCGGTTAAGTCACAAAGTTTGTGAGAGAGTGAGTGATTATGGTTAGGTCACACCGATAAGCAACCTGACCACCTGACTACCTGTATAGTCACCACAATCGGCGATTGCCAAGGAACACGGACTATCCGCTAGGGATACTAAAACAGAATTTAAGTCTAATTAATTAAAACGCTCGGTTGAATTTCCAGAATAATATGGACACCGCTAAAAATTATTTTTAAAATTTTATTCCAAAGAGGGTTGGTATATTTATAAATCGGACAAAAAAATAAATATTATTAATCCCGGCATTCGCCATTTTTGATAGTAGATATTTAAAGGCTAAACGGATTTTGGTGAAATTTAGTTTGGTACTTTAGGCCTTCACAAACAAAGATACGTAAGGATTGTGTTTAATTACACTAACCAACAAACGGACATTCTTATAATAAATATTTAGCTTAAATTGATATTCTTAAGACACCTATATTTAATCTTACTTAACATTCTTAAAACAGTTATAGCTGGCAAAACAACGTTATATTTAGCTTAAGTTGGCATTGTTTATTGTTTGGTACAACCTTAACACGAATTGAATATTTAATAAAAGTCTTTTATAATTGACAAAATAATGTGTTTTGTACACAAATCGATACATTCCAGATGTCAATTAAGTTGGTAAAGCGCAATGTATTGTAATGTTAATTTGTAATAAACTGTAGCAGCCGAAATCAATTCGGTATTTAATGTTGAAAGTAAAGTAGTAGTAAGTTATTAATAATAGGCATAATTCGGGGCTCATTAATTATTTATGGGCACCAAGTTCAGTAAATTTTATTGCATATATTATATAGTGAATACACTGGAAGCTATATTGCACTCTCAAAGTATGAATGTTCGGTTTGGAAACAGCCATTAGGCAAAATTAAATTGCCATGTTATTTGCCGGTTTATTCAATTCTAAAATGTGTGTCGTTTTACGCTTAATTTCAACATAGGTTTACTCATTTGGTCACACTATTCTAGTTAAACCAACGTCTGTAAATGATATCAAAGCATAGTTTTCCTCTTTTATTTTTTGAGATGCCGCTGTTATGCTCTCTTAAAATAAATTATTCAAAAATGACTAATTACACTGTAAGGAGGTAAAAATATCACAGCTAAACGCTCGGACACGTAAACTTAATTTTTGGTCGTAGATTATAAATCCGTGCTTGGTTTAGCTGTATCAGGTCAAAATTCAAAGATATTGGAAACTCCCTGTATAAATTTAAAAAAAATCAATTTGGCTGGACCCACACATCAGTTCCATATTAAAAAAACAAAGTCTTGCAAAATTTTATGTTAATTGATCAAAAGGAACACGTGTCCCTAATGGGTTTTTCTTAGATAATTTAGGAAATTCAAAATATTTTTTGCTGATTGTTTTTGATTGAGCATCATTGAGGATATTATATAATACGAAATAAAAGGCATAGGAATTTGGAACAAGAGGTAAAATATATTATTTTAAAAATTATAATATACCAGTATACAGTGTGTCTCCGGATCGGATTGCCAATAGGACCTGATACAGCTAAACCGAGCACGGATTTGGAATCTACGACCAAAAACTATGTTTACGTGTCCAAGCGTTTAGCTGAGATATTTCAAGAGTCGAAAATTTACCTACAGTGTAATAAGTCATATTTGATTAATTTTAATAGCGAAAATTCAGGTAAGCACTAGTTCTTTGGGGGTTCATTCGCATCTGTAACCACCTTGAAAGTGGTCGAAGACCAATATGTTCTATTTAAAATGAGAACAAGAACAAGAGATCTGATCAACCTTTCTGGTCCGGTCAGAGGCAAATATGTCTAACCAACTAATCGCAGCTCTCCATCCAGTCACTTGTCATAGAGATGATACACTTAAAACAGTAACTGTCAAATGTTATTTATATTGAGATTCCTAATTTTTAGACGAGCATAGATTTTTATGAGGAATGATTTTTTTCATTAAACGCATAATTAAAAGTTTTTTACTTGCAACCCAAACCGTGGACACTGTAGAAAAAAATATAGAGGCTAAAAAGTTTTTTACTTGCAACCCAAACCGTGGACACTGTAGAAAAAAATATAGAGGCTAAACTCAGTTTAGATTCAGTTTCAGCAGGTGAAAATACATGGGAATATCATGAACCATTAATTTCATGGTCTTATTTATGTTACATACCACTTTATGTGGCCCTGTGTAATTAAACCAAAACACATAAAAATAATAATAAAATAAATTAATCTCGCATACTTACCTATAGGTAAAGTCAAAAAAATAAATTTTCAAAATTCGGAGGGTAGGACAGAGACAAAAACAAAAAGTCTTGGTAGGATCCGATCTAAAACACATGAAATCTGGTCTAAATAAACATATTTATTCTTAAAAGTTCATTTTTTAAATTCTGATTTTTTTTATAACGATAGCTTTAGACGTGGTAGGAAGCCCACGAGTATATGGAAACAGCCTTTATTTTGCAAGGATTAGGGGTACTTAATTTAAAAACATTTTTTTCGCTCTCCTAAAAAATCTGATCAGAGGAATATATTTGGTTTTGAAAGGACGCTCCTCAATCGGTCAAATTGTACCAAATAAAATGGTGAAATTAGGGGTTGGTCTCTTGGTTGTCAATTAAATTAAATTAAATTAAATTAAATTAAATTAAATTAAATTAAATTAAATTAAATTAAATTAAATTAAATTAAATTAAATTAAATTAAATTAAATTAAATTAAATTAAATTAAATTAAATTAAATTAAATTAAATTAAATTAAATTAAATTAAATTAAATTAAATTAAATTAAATTAAATTAAATTAAATTAAATTAAATTAAATTAAATTAAATTAAATTAAATTAAATTAAATTAAATTAAATTAAATTAAATTAAATTAAATTAAATTAAATTAAATTAAATTAAATTAAATTAAATTAAATTAAATTAAATTAAATTAATTTAAATTAAATTAAATTAAATTAAATTCAATTCAATTCAATTAAATTCAATTCAATTCAATTCAATTCAATTAAATTAAATTAAATTAAATTAAATTAAATTAAATTAAATTAAATTAAATTAAATTAAATTAAATTCAATTCAATTCAATTCAATTCAATTCAATTCAATTCAATTCAATTCAATTCAATTCAATTCAATTCAATTCAATTCAATTCAATTCAATTCAATTCAATTCAATTCAATTCAATTCAATTCAATTCAATTGAATTGAATTGAATTGAATTGAATTGAATTGAATTGAATTGAATTGAATTGAATTGAATTGAATTGAATTGAATATATTATAAAAATTAGTTATATTTGTCCATAAATATTGTTAAATATATTTTTTGTATTGCTGTTTTGAGCTAAACTTTTTGTTTATTTTTATGGGCCATTTAAGCATTTAACGCTAAGAATAATTTGTTTTTGGCTGCAAGAATTAAAAACGATTAATACAATTAGTTACTTTTAAAAAAGTTTTTACTCTAAGAAACAATCAAAGATTATCTTAAATTAGTCAAAGTGAAAACGACTATTTTATTAGTAAAAAATGCTGGTATATACTAATTTAAATAGTAGAATTTTGACTATTTTATTTTCAGAGAGTGCCCTCTTGTATTTTGTCCAGACTAATTTAAACTTTATACACAGGATGTTCAGAAAATAGCGCTTCAAAAACATATAACTTTATAGAGGATTTAAGCTAGAGTATAACTGTCAAGAATGACAATTTGAACTATATATAACTACACGGAGAGAAAAATTTTGCCAAAATAACTATCCAAAGTATTGTTAAATGACGTATCGTGAATTTAGTCAACTGTTTTATTAAACTGAGGATCTGTATAGCTAATTTAGCCATACAAATCCTCAGTTTAATAAAACAGTTGACTAAATTCACGATACGTCATTTAACAATACTTTGGATTGTTATTTTAGCAAAATTTTTCTCTCCGTGTAGCATAACTAGCATAAAAATCACAATTTACGACTTTAAAATAAAGTTGTTTCTTACAGAGTGGTTTTAATGAAATTGACAGGGATAACATCAAACAAAAGATATAATTATGTTTGCGATCGCTGCGCCTCCAGCGACTGTGTGGCTAAGTAAATGCTTAATTAATTTTTATTTAGCCTAATGGAAAACAGCGCGCAAAGGTAATTAAAAAATACTTTCGAAAGCCAAAAGCTTGTATATAATATGTATAAAAAAGTTTCGAGCTAAAGGCGGAAATTAAAGCGCCTAATAATGAGAACAAATATCTCGTCGTTGTCGTTTAGTTTCGAGGACTCGATGGCTCCAAATATACTCTCTTAAAATGAATAAGTCAAAAATAACTAATTATAAGTCATATTTGACTTATTGTCATTGCGAAAAAGCAGTCACACTAATAATTAGTCAAATTCTACTGAATGAAATAGTCAAATTAGTAGCTTGTCAAGCTGTTGTCATAACCCATTTGTCAATAAATATTGTTCATAATATTTTAAAAATGAATATATTATTTGTGTTGCTGTTTTGAGCCAAACTTTTTGCATCTTTATTTGTTTTGGTCTATTAACCATGGAGCCTAGGTATAGGTATGCATTTAATTCAAATAATACTTTGTTGTTGGCCGCAAACGATTAAAGAAATTAGTTACTTTTAACTCTCAGAAATAGTCAAAGGTGGTGACTAATCTTTAATTAGTTAACTATTTACGTAGTAAAAAATATCTATTTAAAAGTGAAAACGACTATTTTATTAGTAAAAAATGCTGGTACCAATTCAAATAGTAGAGCATAAAGTATACCTACTTTTTATATTTAATGTTTAAGGCGCAAGAAGGGATTTGCCCTAAGCATAAGCTCTAAATCTTTCTTTAACTTTTTCTCCGATTCAAAATCAATTGGAAAACACTTAGGTTTGATTTAAGTTCGAGCTGGATATTAGATATAGGTAGGTACTACAAATAAACCATAAAATATTTGAATTTTGAAAGAAATCTTTAAATTGCTTTTTATTTTAACAATATTATAAAAAATACGATTTTTTAAGTATTCCAATAATTTAATAATTTTTAATTTAAAAAAACGAATATGGTATTTCCGGTAGACGTAGATATCGTTAAAGTAATTGAATCGTGAAATACTTCAAAATTTTGGCAAGAAGGAAGTAGAAGAGGATAAGATATTTTATGCCATCGAGCAAAGTGCAGAATAGCGTGGTTACGGTATATTAGATTTCAAGAAACGAAATAGTCTGCAAATCACAAAATTTAAAGATAGTACGTAGTAAAACCTGGCACGTTTTATGAAGCCTTGTCGCCTGCCTTTATTTAAATCTAATATTTATTTTAGTTAGCATCCACTCCTACCTTAATGAACAGCCAAACTGAATTATCGAATTTCAGAAACCCGATAGAATTCCAAATACAAGTTAAATTCGATATCATTCAATAATAAATAAGCAGTGCCGGTTTAAGTTAGTTCGCTGCCCGGTTCTGGCACAAACACAACGCCCAATGCTTTAAAATATTACTTTTTTAAAAACATTTTTAAATTTTTCTTACTTACTTTCTCACGTCAAGTGGAAGATTAGGTTGGTTATGCTGGTATCTAACAGTAAACTTAGTATCCTATAAAATATAAAATGAGCCTTTATAAACAAATTATAAAAACTAATCAAAAGCACTAACTAAAAAATAAAACATTTTTAAATTTTTCTTACTTACTTTCTCACGTCAAGTGGAAGATTAGGTTGGTTATGCTGGTATCTAACAGTAAACTTAGTATCCTATAAAATATAAAATGAGCCTTTATAAACAAATTATAAAAACTAATCAAAAGCACTAACTAAAAAATAAAACATTCTTTGGTTTATATAAACAATACTAAGTACTAAGAAAAACTAATTAAAAAATAAAAGTTTAATATTTTGTTTCATTAAACTATAAAAACTAATCAAAAGTTATAAATAAATAAAACATTATTCTTTGGTTTAAATAAATATTGAGAAATCCTAATACTAATAATTAAAAGGTTGTTTTCAAGCCTTTATAGTAGCAAATTGTTTTATAACACTTTACATTTATTTCATCTAGCAGGACAGAATTGCTAAGGTAGTTCTTTACCCTTTTTAGAGTAGAAAAAGATCGTTCACCACTTGCATTTGAAACCATTATAAAAAAAAATTCTCAGACAAATATTAATATTCGAAAATGAAGATAAAAATTTATTTTCGTATAAAACTTATACTAATTCCAATGGAGTTTCTATTTTTATTTCCGAAAGGGAAGTTACCAGTTTCTTAAGTTGGACACATTTTTGAGGAAAAAACTCATCCAAATCCTCCACGAAGATTTATACTTTTAGATTAAACAAAAATTCAAATTTGTTTGTGCCAGATTTCTAGCTATCATATCGACAAATGATTTCGGATTATAGATTGTCAATTATTAAAATAAAACATATTGTTCGCATTGTTTCTTTTTTGCTTAAACTTGCCTCTGAATTATTTTCTTCAAATTGTAATTTTCTTATGATTATCCGCTTCTGAGCATAATTTTCGTTTCCTGTTAATTTCCTCATAATGATAAAAATGATCACGTAAAAAATCAAAGTTCTCAACTAAAAATGAAAAAAGATGAGCATTTGTGCTTACATCCATATTTTGTTTTTGGACTGCTTTATTGGTTTCATTAACCCTTTGCAAAACGTCTATCCAAAAAGTTAAAATTATTCCGTTTCCAATAAATCAAGTTTTTCTGATGGAGAAGCTGCTTCAACTCTAACAACATTTTTCTCATTTGTATCCGTTGTATCCGCCGACGCAGTGTCGCAATAATTTTTTTTCTAAATTCTAACGATTAAGTACTTAAAAAAAAATTATGGGTGGTACGCGGTACCGCCCCAAAAATATTTACCGCCCGGTGCTATAGTCCCCAAAAAACCCCTGTTAAACCGGCACTGTAAATAAGATAATTTACAGGCCTTAAAATTTTGGTTAAAAGAGTTATACACTTTTAAATAACAACTTTCTTGAAATTCGCAAAAATTTACTAATCAGAGCATGGCATTCTTTATCGCACCTGCCGTGCTCTGATTTGTTTATTGCTTTCTATAGATCATTTTCTATAAAAAGTAAATTCTCGAATTTTAAAAAAGACCTTTTATTATAATAACATTATACAGGGACTAATAAAAAACGAATATTTTAATTAATAATTTAAATTTGAACGCAATATCCATGTAAAATATTAATACACGTACTAATTGCTATACATGAGTGTTACTTTTGGGGGATCTGGGCTAAAGCTGTTTGGGGGGCTATACAAGTTTGGGTTTTGTCAAAAAGATTTCTTATATTTATAGATATTAAAAAACTTTTTAAATTCATGCACTAACATACAGTTTTAATAAAAAAGGGATTTATTTTTTTTGTGAGAATTACCCACATACCAAGCATAAATTAAAAATAAAAAAGGCATTACTTATAATAACAAATAAAAACAAAACAACATTTTTAGGTACAAAAAAATAACACTTACTACATGATTCTAACTTTGCCAACTCAACAAATTTAAAATAGTAATACTACAGTAAATATTACACTATGGTTAAAAATTTTTTTTGGAATTATATAACTCGTAAATTGGCTCAAATGAACAAACATATAGAAAATAAAACTCTCTACAAATAAGGTCTCATAATGCCTATTATTTAACAATAAATATACTCGTTAAAAAGTTATTCAAGCTACGAGCTAAATATACATATAGTAAATTTTAAGTTTTTCTTACTTTTCCTGCAAAACCTTTGGACTTATTACAGATAATTTTTTTTTTCTACAAAAATATTTCATCCAAATTTAATAATTAATAATATTATATATAATAATAATAATAATAATATTTTATTGATCCAAAAGACAATTAATTATTGTATAGGACAGGTCAGACTATTTACATATATATAATATATATAGGTATTTAAGAAAAAACAGTACACACAGTTAGCTTAAAAAGTATGTTTACATATAATGTGTAAAATAAAAGAACGTAGGTACTTACTATTAACAAACAATAATATAAAAACAAGTTACAATTGGAATAATTATTTTAAAATTTCTTTTAGGTCATAAAAGCATTTTTTTATTAACATTTCTTTTAAAAGTAATTTAAATGTATTAAAGCTTTTAGCATCTTTTATGTGTTGTGGAATATTATTATACAGGGTGTTTCAATAAAAACTCCCAGGCCAATTATTTCGAAAACTAAAAGTGACATTTAAATTCTGTAAACGCCAGTTTTTAGCCTCTATGATTGGCTTCACAACTGTGTGAAAAATGTGTTTGAATAATGCAAGATGTAGGTGGCGCCACTGTGCAAAGAATTTTTTCGATGGCAGGCATTTTTAAATTAATTTTTGATCAAATTATGTCCCATACAAATTTTTGATAAATCCAACATGAAAGGAGATATTTGGGGTTAAGTTTTTTTTAAAATAATTTTAACGAGTATTTTAATTATAAATATTTTTAATATGTTTTAGCAGATGTTCATTTAATTCTGGTAATCATAATTATGGTGATAAAACGCTCGTGTAGCGCTAACTAGATTAAAATTATTACGACCAGTCACTGGACTCCACTGACGCCTCAGGGGGCCCCTTAAGAAATAATATTGGCAGAAAATAATACGCCACTGAGTTTTTGGTAATTTTTATACTTTTTTCAGAATAAGCAACTAAAAATAACCTTTTTTTGTCTGTGAAATTATTTTCATATCTTGCTGAGAAATAAAAATAAAACCATTTGGAAAACAAAAATCATTAAGAAACAAAACGATAAATTATCAATACGCTATATTTTTTGCTTTTTAAAAACAAAGGTACAAACATTAAAACATAATAAAATAAAATTAAAGGATGTTTTAAATTTTATGAAAGAACTGGTGAGAAATTATACAAAATTATTATACCAAAAACTAACTAATAAGGTCGAATGAGGTGTTCAAAATTATTTCCGTTTTTATACACACATATCAAATCGATAAAATAATTCGGCTCTGCAAACTCTCAATAGTGTATTTTGATTAATAGCGGCTATAGTAACATAGATATTGTTATACAGGTCAGCCATGTCTTCTATTGGTTCCTTATAGACTTTATTTTGTAAGCCGCCCCATAAATAAAAGTCAGGGGACCTTGCTGGCCATCTAAGATCCGCATTTGTGCTGATCACTTTTCCTGGAAACGTCATTTAGATTGATAACGATATTGCTATTGTGTGCTGGGGCACCGTCTTGATAAAACCACATAGTATTTACGTCAATTCCCAAATTTTGTAACAGTAAAGTTAGATCGTTTTGCAGAAATTGTAAATAACGAACTGAAGTTAAATGTTCATGGTACAAATAGGGCCCGACTATGTAACCATTTACAATACCTCACCAAACATTTACCCCAAATCGTGTTTGAAATTTAGTCTGTCGTATCCAGTTAGGATTTTCCTGGGACCAGTAGCGACAATTATGTTTATTAATTAATCCATTATTGTGAAACCGGGGTTCGTCACTCCACATAATTTGGTTTAATAAATTTGGATTTTCTTCCAAAAGAATATGATAATGTGTCAAAAAGTTTAATCTGCGCTGGTTATCGCCTTATTGTAGATGATACACTAGATGAACCTTGTATGGAAAAAATATATTTCCTTTTAGGAACTTACTGAAATATTAGTTTCATCTTTTAATTTTTGTAATGACGATTGTGGGTTATTTTTTACTGATTGGAGGACTAAAGTTACATTTTCGTCAGTCGTATCCCTCTTTCTTCTTGGAACTGTTTCCTTTTTAAAGCTACCATATGTAGCTAAGTTGGTACACAAAGCTACAAAAGATTTGCGATCTGGCGTTGGTCTCGATAGCAGCGCACAGCTTCTGAAGCATTTTGATGTCATTCTCCATAAACTAAAACCATGTATGTTCAATTTGTCTTGATTTGTGTGGTGAACCATTTTTATTTTAGAAATGTAGAAATTGCAAATTTTTACACTGACACTATAAGAAGAAAAATTTACTTGATGTTTCTAACATTCATTTGTTTTTATTTAATGATTATTGTTTTATAGAGATAAGAAGTGAAATGGTTTATTTTTATTTCTCGAAAACGAAGCAAGATATGAAAACAATTCAACAGACAAAAAGGGATATTTTTAGTTGCATAATCCGAAAAATATATAAAAATTACCAGACACTCAGTGGCGTATTATTTTTTGCCAATATTATTTGTTAAGGGCCCCCCTGAGACGTCACTGGACGTAATAATTTTAATCTAGTTAACGCTACACGAGCTTTTTATCACTAAAATTATCATTACCAGAATTAAATGAACATCTACTAAAGGATATTAAAAATATTTATAATTAAAATACTCGTTAAAATTATTTAAAAAAAAAACTTAACCCCAAATATCACCGTTCATATCGGATTTATCAAAAATTTGTATAGGACATAATTTGATCAAAAATTAATTTAAAAGTACCTCCCATCGAAAAAATTCTTTGCATTGTGGCGCCACCTACATCTTGTATTATTTAAAAACATTTTTTACACAGTTGTGAAGCCAATCATAGAGGCTAAAAACTGACGTTTACAGAATTTAAATGTCACTTTTAGTTTTCGAAATAATTGGCCTGGGAGTTTTTATTGACACCCTGTATAATTTTATGCCAGAGAAGAATGGTGATTTTTCAAATAATTTTAAATTATGTTTAGGAATACTGAGCATATTAGCATTTCTTGTACTGTAATTATGGTAGCTGCCATTTATTCGTAAAGATGACAGATTTTTTCTAACATATATTGCTGTAAAATATATGTAGATGCTGGGCAAGGTAAGAATTCGTTTAGAAATTAAATAATCCCTTATAATTATATATAATATATATATATATATATATGAAAACGTTATGAATGTTTTTGTATATCTAAAGTATCGAAATTCGAATATTACTTTTCACAATATATATCCGATAAGCCTGTTTGTTACGAGATAGGCAGGGTATATGCCAGGCATGTATAGTATAAATGTACGGCAGATTTGAAAATACCATCTAAAACTTGCTTAGCAACAAATATGGCTGATTTGCCACTTTTAACATTATTAGATATCGAAAGACACACTAGTTTACAACTAGACAGCATTGCACGTTCTAAATTACTAAAATTACTTAAATATAGGGATTGTTTTGCTACCCAAGTAACACTAATGCTCTTATAATGATCTCCAAGGTCGCTTTAAAACTATATATAATTTTAAAGCGACCTTGAAGATCATTATAAGAGCATTAATGTTACTTGGGTACAAACTTGGTAAAACGACCGTAACGGAAATTTCGATCTCACTATCCGATAGTGAACCCGTAACGCGAAAAAGTCCGCCCAATACTCCAAGACCTTATTGATCATGGGGAGTAGAAGTCTCCTTATCCTAGTCCTATACTGTTAGTAAAGAAAAAGAACGAATTCTTATTATACAACATTATCACCCAATTCTGAAGAAGGTTCTATATCGAAAACTGCTTTTGTAGATGCAGTTGGACATTACGAATATTTAAGGATGCCTTTTGGGCTGATAAAAACACCAGGCTATGAACAAAATATTAGGTCCTTTACGATTTGACAGTGCGATGGTATATCTTGATGATGTACTTATATAGTCAGTGTCTCTAGAACAAGGTAGGGAACGGCTCGAAAATGTCCTAAATCTTTTTAGAGCTGATGGGTTGACATTAAGATTTAATAAGTGCCAGTTTCTTCAGTCTAAAATTGAATATCTAGGTCACGAAATAATTGGAGGGGGTATTAGACCAGGTCGCGATAAAATAAAAGCCGTAGCAGATTTTGCAGCACACAAGGATGTTCACGAAGTTAGGCGATTTTTAGGACTTGCCAGTTACTTTAGAAGATTTAGAAGATTTATCGAAGGATTCGCCGCCATCGCTAAGCCTTTAACTAAGCTAACACTCTCCCTTTGTGTGGGAAGAACAACACAATTTAAAAAAGAAGCTAGTAGAACGGCCCATTCTGGAAATTTATAACAGAGAAGCAGAAACGGAAGTATATTTTGACGCCAGTAAGGTCGGGCTAGGAGGAATCGTTCTACAACGGCAAAAGGATAATATTCCTAAACCAGTGCAATAATTTAGTAATGCCACCACCAAAGAAGAGCAACAATACCACACTTATGAGCTTGAAACTTTAGCGGCTGTATGCGCTCTAAAGAAGTTCAGAATATATTTAATTGGCATAAAGTTTAAAATTGTTACCGACTGTAACTCACTTCGTCACACCCTTATGAAACGAGACTTAGTTCCCCGTATCGCTAGATGGTGGTTATCAATTCAAGAATTTGACTTTGATATCGAATACCGTGCTGGAATTAAGATGAGCCATGTAGACGCATTGAGCCGAAGTACCATTATACCTATAGATCAATCACTCGATGTAATGATTGTAAATATTGGGGAGGATGACTGGGTGCTTTCAGCACAACTCCAAGACAACACGTGTAAAAACACTATAAATATTTTATCACGAGAACCTAAAGATAACGATGAACGAAGCATCCATAGGGATTATTGTTTAAAAGATCAACTTTATCGAAAACAGAGAACGGAAAAAGATGGGTTATTCCAAAAACAGCTCGACGAAGAATACTTATGTACTACCATGATTATGCCGGTCATTTTCCAGTAGATAAAACTGTGGAATCGATAAGTTCAAAATATTGGATACATTAAACATTATATTAATTCCTGTTTGGGCTGTCTTTATAATAAAACCCCTTCTGGTAAACTTTCCGGTAGTCTAAATCCCATAGAAAACAGCCTAGACCTATGGATACATTACATTTGGATCATGTAGGCCCATTTATAAAAGGGTCAGAATTTCTCAAACGGGCCACCTGAATTAGGTCAAAATTAGTTTTTGTTTGTAGATACATTTGTTTGATAGTATTTTACATCACTAACACAAATCCTAAAGGATTTTGTAAAAAAAAAAATTTCAATTGACATATTCATAATATTAAATGTCAAAGTTTTTAATAATTAAAAAATAAAAAAATTCATTATGGCCGAACTAATTATCCGATTCCAACGATATAACTAGCGTTGGAATCTTGTTTTGATATAGATTCTTTGTTATTTTTTTCAATTGTCCAATTTTCATTTAGTTCGATTTTTTTTTGTTTTTTTTATACCAAATTCGGAAATAATTGGCTTCTGCGCCAGCTATCGACTCGAAAAAAAAACACATATACTCCAATCATTTCTCGAAATTATGCTGCTGAGAAAAAAAATGGCCCGCAGGTTGACAAAAAGTTATTCGTCCTTTTGTGGGTGCACCGCGGTGGCCGCTCACGCTCCGAACCGTGTACGCTGTACGCGCTTGTGACGCGACGTCTTACGGTGGTCTGGAATGGTACCTACTTTTCTAATCAAAATTAATTTGTGACCGTAATAATTGACTTAGAGCTTGCTAAATAGGCTTTATATTGGTATACAGGGTGGTCCAGGATTAATCTGAAAAATTTTAATGATCGATAGAGCCTGAAAAAACAATAAAAACAAACCCAAAAACATTTTTTAAAAATACACACTAACACACTAATAGCCCTTCAAAGGCAAAAAAACGTTTTTTTTTTAATTACTTCTGCTCAAATTTTGTGTAGGTAAAATTTCTTACAAAAGGCCCAGCGGCGGAGATTTTGGGGGGTTTCCCCTTTTTACCCCCATATTTTGACACCACTGGATTTTATTGGAAAATAATCAGATTTCTTATTCAATTTAGAAGCAAAACTTGTGTGTTAAATTTTCATAAGATTAGTGGTTTCGGAGACTTAAAATTTCAAAAACACCGAGTACACGGAATTTTATCATATTTTATTTTAAATCGGTAACTTGGTAACAATTATGCCACGTTATCAGTTTATAATAGTTATTTACGATATAAGTGGGATAAGAGCTTTATTAACGTACGCATGCGAAATTTGCCCAACGAGTGCGTAGCACGAGTTGGGCAATCGCAAAAGTACGTTAATAAAGCGTTATCACACGTATATTGTACAAATTTTTATCTACGCCTCTAAATGAAAAAATAAACGGTAATTATTTTTGTCTAAGACTTAATTTAGGGTTATTTTGACATTTTGACTTTTTTATTTGATTGGTTAAAAGCAGAGAAAAACGCGTGCGTTAATGAACTTCTTATCTCACTCAAAATGAGTGGGATAAGAAGTTCTTATCTCACTGGCGTAGATAAAATATTTTAAAAATAAACTAGCGTCCAGGAGTCATCGTGCAGTTGTTACTGAACCCGTCATATTTTTAGGTTGTTTTATTGTAACGTTGATTGAGGATTACAATTACAATAATAATTTAATTGTATTATAATACAAAATCAAACCAACCCAAAAACCACCCTATTGAAAGCGATTATTCCATTATTTCATTGGTAAATTTTTATTGGCCCAATACAATCGTTCAGAAAAAAAATAATTTTTTATTACTAAAATAATAACAAAAGTTCCGGGTACACAGTGTTTTTGAAATTTTAAACTGAAATATCTTCGAATCCATTGATCTGATAAAAAATAAACATAAAAGTTTTGCTTTTAGATTGAAAAAGGATAAAAATAAATCTGATAATTTTCTAATAAAATCCAGTGGCGTCGAAAATATGAGGGTAAAAAGGGGAAACCCCTTTCAAAATCTCCGCCACTGGGCCTTTTGTAGGAAATTTTCATTATATTATCGACGGAAGCTTAACCTACACAAAATTTAAAAAGAATCGGTTTGATGGTTTAAAAATTATTTTGAAGGACTATATCTCCGTTAGTATGCATTTTTGAAAAATGTTTTTGGGTTTGTTTTTATTGTTTTTTCAGGCTCTATCGATCATTAAAATTTTTCAGATTAATCCTGGACCCTGTATACAAAAATAATTTTCGCTCATTATATTTAATTATGTTTTACAAAAAAATAAATTTTTCTGATTACACATTTTAAAAAATTATTCTGCCCTTATAAATAAATGTAAAGCCTTGTGGTTTTTGTTTGTTTTATTAAGAAATTGATTGGCTTTGCTGTGTGGAAGCCAAAAATATTTTATGTCCATAGTATTTTTATAGGTGTAGCGCCAAACTAAAGAAATAAATTTTTAAAGTACACTTTTTGGTAAAATAAAAATGTTGTCTGTATTAATAATCTCAGAGTCTTGTTTTGGTTGTTGATTTACTAAGAAATAAATGGGGTTTATTGTGATAAAAACAAAAACATTTTATGTGCATTATATTTTGTTTTAAATGGCGCCAAACTTAAATATTAACATTTTTTTATAACCAACGATTTGTGGTAAAATAAAAATTCTGCTTTTTTCGTGATGTAAAAAAAAATCTGTACCTACCTACTAATAAACGTATGTGTGTTCTTTTTTCTATATGGAGCTCGGTCATACATTACATAAGTTTAAATTATAAAATATTTTTATTTTGTTTATATAATATATTATAAGTAACAGCGCCTAAACGGCAAAGAAAATTTTGTTTTAATCTAAAATCTAGACAGGAAAAGTGACAGTATTGCTTGCCTGGACAGCAGGAAAAGTGACACTTTCTCGATTTTAAAAAGACAGTATATCAATATTACATCCATGATTTAACCATGATTAACCATGATGGTTAAAAATAAAAAAAATAGTACGAAAATAATAATTTAATTTGACTTCTGAATAATATTTTACATTTCAATTTTGTACAAATTGCTTTCGTCGATAGATGAAATAATCTTACAAATAACATGTTTCGGTTTTGCGGCTGGTTGAAATGAATGATAATTTCTTGTATTTTGAATCGGGATGGCTTTTGAGAGACGAGATTTTAATTTTTTTTGCTCCGTTTCGTATTCGGCTGTAGTGCAAGTTTTGAATTCTTAATTTGTTAAATTATTATTATTCACAACAACAATTAAAAGAGAAGTGCCGGTATAATGCGTAGTTCCGCGCGAGGTAAGCTTGGTTGCCTAGTCAGCAGACGTAACTCCTCCCTCCTTAGCTCGAAGAGCGGATTCCAAATTTTTGAGGGTAGGTCTCTGGTGGAACAGAAGATGACTGAGGCGTATCCTAAGCGATACTTTAGTGCTGTTGATGGAGTATCTTTCTTCATCGATGGTTACGTCACAGGAGCTTGACACAACTATGGATCTGCATTCGGGAACAATGGTGTGTCCTGTACATATTTCTTGGATGGTGGTTGATTTGTTTTTTAAACCATTTTCCATTAGAATAGTAATTGGAAGGTGGAATAATCATTATGTCGTCAGTAGAAGGAAAGGATAGAAAAATGTTTCTTTGAATGAGATCGGAACTTTTAAAATTATTGAAATTAATTGATCAGAAATAATAACAACTGTTTTTGATCGCTCTATTAATTTAAAAAGAAATTGATAATAAAGATGATTCTATGGATGATTTCGCTAAAACATTTTTACATTAGAATATCCTAACTGTGAGAATGAAATTGTTCTGAAAAGCATTTCAACAAAATTTTGTAAATTATTATAATTTTGGATTAAAAGTTGTGTTTTTGAAAATTCGTCAAAATCGTGTCGATATTTATGGGAAATGTCTTTATAAATTTTATTAAATGTTGTTATTATTTTATTATAGCGGTCGTTTGTTTCTTTACAAAAAATTTATATTTTATTTACGTTATGATTGTGATTGTGAGCATCTGTCAAATTTTTAAATTTTCTATTGATTAAATCCAGATCCGATTGATCTAAATTGCCAGTGATAAATTTAACGGTTGAACCAAGAGCATTGATTAAACCTCGTTTTGGTCGATTTCGTAACAATTTATTAAGTGAACTTTTTAGATTTTGAAGGGCGAGGTCGTGAAGGGCATTAAATAAATAATAAATTTTATGGTGCAGGCAGAGGGATAGAGGCGCCACCAGTAGCAGAATCCTGCAACAAGGTGTTACTTTTACGAATTTTTAAATACTTTTTATCGGTCTCTGTGGTTCTCTTATGTGTTTTACCAATTAATTTATTATTTTGTTGCTCTTTAACAACGAGGGGAGAAAATGGGGCAATTGCTTTGTTTCTATTTTTATTTTTATAATATACAATAAGGGGTGTATCTGAACTGATTTGGGTTGAATAATCTAAAGGTACATCGTTTCAGGTTTTATTACATTTTTCTAGTCGATTCATTGCTTTTTCTCGAGTTTTTCCATAAACGTGATCAAAAAAAGGTAAAAGTTCTTTCTTTCGCTTTTCGACAAAATCTTCATAAATAGGCGTGTCGGTATTTAGTTCTATAAGTTTTTCGTAGGGACCATATAATAGCGTAAAAGGGGCAAAATTAGTACTTGAATGTATTGATTGATTATATATTGTGACAGCGGTGATAACGTGATCATCTAGGGAGTCTCGCGGGTTAACTTCGTGGAGGATGTTTAGTTTTTCGATAAGGGTATAGTATACTATGAAAGCGTTCGATGGGGGAGTTTGAGTTTGAGTTTCGGACGGTAGTAATATGGTGATCTATTTTATGTAAATTTAAATATTGTTTAAACGTGTGGCTCGTAAATTCTGTGCCTGAATCTGTTGTAATTTTTTCCGGATAATTGTGGTGAGAGCAATAATGCCTTAATTTACGAATTATTTCAAAACTAGTTCGATCATTTAACATATAACATTGTGCGTACTTACTGAATTGATCTAGAATTGTTAAAAATGATTTACTTTTATAAAAGAAAACATCAATGTGTAAATTTTGAAAAGGTTTATGTGATAATAGCGGGCCTTAAAATGGGTACTTTGGGGGTCTGCGTTCGTATTTGTTTTTTAAGCATACGGTACAAGCATTTATAAATTTTGTAATATCGATTTTTAAATTAGGCCAATAATAAATTTGGGATAATTGCGAATACGTTTCATTTATGCCGTTATGATTTCTATTATGATATTACTCGATTATTTTTTCCTGGTCCTCAACTTTGCAAATGTCTTTTAAATAGGTGGAACAAAGTATAATTTTAAGTGAATTTGTAAAAAATTTTCCAAGTGTTTCCTCAATAAGGGGGCGTAACAAATTGGGTTGATGTAAATACAGGTAATAGGTTTGTGAAGGGTCAATAAGTTCTTTAAATTGAGAGAGGATTTGTTCGGAAATATTGTTATTATCTTGTAATACAATGCTTATAACTCGACGGTCTCTAAATTTGATTTTAAGGGAGTTTTGTTCTGAATGGCCAGTAGCAATAAAAATTTGGTTCTTAAAATAATTAATTGGTTTATCAGTTATTGGAAGTTCAAAGGAAATATTGTCTGCTTGAGAATGAACAGTGCTTTTTTCAAGAAATTCTTCAAGATCAGCTGGGTCGAGG
This sequence comes from Brassicogethes aeneus, assembly GCA_921294245.1. Lineage (NCBI taxonomy): Eukaryota > Metazoa > Arthropoda > Insecta > Coleoptera > Nitidulidae > Brassicogethes > Brassicogethes aeneus. The sequence continues at coordinate 55,776,769 of OV121133.1, read as the reverse complement.
TTTTCTTCGATATTTGGGAAGATCGAATCAGTATCATTTACATTGATCTCGATTCTAGACAAGGCATCAGCAACAACATTGTCTTTACCTTTTTTATATACTTTATTTTCCAGCGAACTAATCGTGAATTTGGGGTTTTTAATTTTGAGAGCCAAATTAAGGGGTTGTGATCCGTTTCAATTTTGAATGTGCGGCCAAATAAATAGGGACGAAAATGTTGCACAGAGTCAACAATAGCAAGAAGTTCCTTTTCTGTTGTAGAATAATTTCTTTCAGCAGAATTGAGGGTGCGTGAGTGATAGGCAATGGGAAGTCCTTTTTGGGAGAGCACAGAACCAAAGGAAACGTTGGACGCGTCAGTTGTTAAGGTAAAAGTTTCTTGAAAATCCGGATATTGTAAAATAGGGGAGTTGGATAATGCGTCTTTGCATTTATTAAATGCTGATACGCATTGTTCGTTGTAAATGTCAATTTTTTCATTTTTTCGCGTACATTTGTTAATTGGGTATGTCAATTTTGCAAAATCAGATATGAACCTACGGTAATATCCGATAAGTCCCAAAAAGGATTTAATTTCTTTAACGGTTTTAGGAATAGGGAAATTTTGGATGGCTTTAATTTTATTGGGGTTTGGTTCCAGTCCATTTTCTGTTACGATATGACCTAAAAATTCTACCCGTTTTGTTAAAAACTCTGACTTGTCAAGCTGTACTTTAAGATTTGCTTTATTTAATGCCGAAAATATTAGTTTTAAATCATGAATGTGGTCTTGGAGTGATTTTGAAAAAATAATTACATCGTCCATGTAAACAAAACATTTTTGATATAAATAAGGCCTTAAAACTTCGTCCATCATACGTTGAAATGAAGCAGGGCATTCCGTAAGCCAAAGGGCATGCGAACGTATTCGTAGTGTCCTTGGTTGACAGTAAAGGCGGCTTTAGGGATTGATTTGTCTGACATTTTTATCTGATGAAATCCTTGGGCAAGATCAAGGCATGTAAAATATTTACAACGTCCTAGATTTTCTAAGATTTCATCGACTCTGGGAAGCGGGTATTTGTCTTCAATTGTGTTCTCATTTAATTTTCTGTAATCAATCACCATTCTAAATTTTTTGACACCTGAGGCATCTGGTTTTTTTGGTACAATCCACACAGGGGCACTATATGGACTGGTTGAAGGACGAATAATTTTTTGGTCTAAAAGTTTTCGAATTTGTTTAGAGATCTCAGAACGCATAAGCGGAGGGTGCCTAAACGAACGAGTAAAAATTGGGTTTTCATCTTTTGTCGCTATATGATGGGTGGTAGTGACTGAAGATGACAGGGGTGTCCATTCGTTATAAAAAATATTTTTATATCGCTGACAAAGATTAATAATTGCTGTTGTTTCTTCGGAATTTAGATGGGAAAGACGTAATTTTTTGACATCTAAGTCGTTATTGTAAATCGGAAAACTCGTTTCTATGTTAAATAAGTTCAAGGGGTAAGCGGAGATTTGTTTAGGGGCATTTTCTATATATGGAATTGTTATAAATCCGTCTTTGACTAAATGAATAGAAGAGGGTAAAATTTCTTGATTGTGAATCGAAACGTTGGGGACGAACACATCGCCATTCTGTAGAAAAATAACGGAATTTTATTGAAATATTATTAATATTTAAAGTGTGTGTTCGATAATTAATTTTTGCGTACAAATTTTGAAGATCACTTGAACCAATTAGCGCATCAAATCTGTCATGCCAGGGAATTATATGAAATTTAAAGCAGTAATTGATTCCATATTCTGAAAAAATTGGATACTGTAAATTTTTATTGTTGGTAAATGATTTATTAAGTGACTGCACAGTAAATTCTTTTTGAAAAAAATTATTTAAATTAAAATAAGACGCCGCTTTTGGGATTATTATTGAATTAGTGGCTCCTGTATCTATTAAAATTTTGAGATTAAAAAGTGAAAGAGTAATGAAAGGCAATCGAGGTAAATTTGCAATATTATTTAAGTTTATGTAGCATTCGTAAAAATTTTCACACGGCAAATAATTAGCATCAGCATTTGTAGATGAGAATAAACTTGGTCGGTAGGTAAACCGGGATCGAAATCGGACGACGCGGACATATCAGGTGCGCTTCCGTTCATAGTGTCGTCTTCGGGGCAATAAGTCTGGGAATCAAATTCGGTACTTTCGATGTTATACGCGTTATGCCTAAAATTTTGAGGGTTTTTAATGGTTTGAGTTGACATTGGAGTCGGTTTGTAACTTTGATTTGAATATTTGGCGGTTTGGCTTGACATCGGAGATGGCTTATAAAAATGTTGTGTATTTGGCAAATTTTTTCTTGTAGATGGGCCGAAAAATTGTTTATATATTGGTTGCGATTTATGAGGAAAAGATTTGTTAAAATTACCAAAGGGTTTTGTGTTATTAAAATTTGATCGTTGTGGTTCGGGGTGACTGACTTGATTAAAATGTTGTGGGGGATAGTTAAAAAATCTTGGTGACGGAGAATTTAAAACTAATTGGGGTGTTTTGCTTTTATCAGGTTTGGTGTTGCGTATAGCTCTACCAAAAGATTCTTCGTTTTCGAGCTCAGAACATCGCGAAAGACATTCTTCTAGTGATTTACAATTTCTGTATTTTAACAAATCGCGGTAGGGTTGTGAAAGACCAACTTTAAATGTCAACAGTGCTTTTTGCTGAAAAAGTTCTGTTTTTATTTTAACGATATTTGCATCGCTGTTTTGAATGGAGACAAGATCGATAAGGTCATTTAATTTCTTGTCCAGGCGCAAATAATAATCGTTATAATTTTCATTAAAATTTTGAATGCATGTTGTTAGTTCACGTTCTAATGTAGATTCGGATCGACGCTCACCAAATTTTTTTAAAAGGTCGGTACGAATATTTTGCCAAGTTTGAAAAGAATTTGGAATAAAATTGTCGAGTTTATTGGCTGTTATAAATGATTTTGGTGGACCGCGAATTTTGCTTAAAACATAGAGGTTAAATAAATGCAATTGAATGTTTGAGCACATTGCAAAAGTGCCTTGAAAAAGATCAATAATTTTGTCCACAGAAATTATGAAATCGCTGAGAGATGCTTCACCATCGCCATAAATAGGTATTACTTTACAAAATTGTTCAAGTTGCTTATCAGTTATTTCAGGAATTACTGGATCTGTCATATTTACTTTGTTGATTTTAATTTGGGGATTAGTTATAGTAGTATTTTCTAATAATATAATAAGTTGTTCTATTTCTGGATCACTTAATTCCGAAACCGAAATTTTGTTTAGATTTGTTGGCATAAAAATTAATAAAGGCAAAAAATAATACTTAAAATAAATGAAAAGAAATTAGGAAATAATAAAAAGGATGCAAAAGGAACTACTGAACGACTTACTTGATTAATTTTAATGCGTTGTTCATCTCCAATTGGCTCGGGGGACGAAAGGACGAAATTCAGGAGATTTCGAAGTTGTCCAATGAATCTTCAATGGGTCCTTTGGCAGGTTGAAGACGGGTGACTTTCTTCTTTGTTGTTGATCCGGTTTCACCATAAATTGTAGAAACAAACCAAAAATTCTAATGATTTTTGTTGATGAGAATCCTGTTTCACAGCGCCAGTTTTGAATTCTTAATTTGTTAAATTAAAACAGTTGAACTTTTTAATTAATTTATTTTTAACAATGTATTCACAACAACAATTAAAAGAGAAGTGCCGGTATAATGTGTAGTTCCGCGCGAGGTAAGCTTGGTTGCCTAGTCAGCAGACGTAACTTGCAGAATTAAACGAAACTTTTTTAAAAAAATTCTTAGCCCAGTCAAAAAAATGTTGGGGCGTCGTAATTTGTGAGTTTACGGGTCCCTGTAAACTTGCTCGATAAGCATTTCTTTTTTATTATTAGATATTACTTATTTTGTGTGACCGAACTAAATATAGAATAAATTAAATTTTTCGATTTAGTCAATTTAAGAAAATTATTACGATATTAAAATATAACTTTAGTTTTTAAAAGAAAGTTACAAACTAAATCAAGAAGTAGAAAATTTAACAGATAATCCACGTGAGTACCAAGAAGTACCAAGTGAGTACCAAGAAAAATGTAATTTTTAGTTTGGTGCCTTATAAAACAAAATATAATGAATGCAAATTATTTTTGTTTATATCAGTATAAAGCTTATTTATTTCTAAATAAAATATAAAAAAACAAGGCTCCAAGTCAATTATTAAGGTCACAAATTAATTTTGATTAGAAAAGTACCATTCCATACACGGTTCGGAGCGTGAGCTGACACCTCGCGCGGCCACAAAAGGACGAATAACTTTTTGTCAACCTGCGGGCCATTTTTTTTCTCAGCAGCATAATTTCGAAAAATGATTGGAGTGTATGTGTTTTTTTTTCCGAATTTGTTATAAAAAAAAAACAAAAAAAAATCGAAATGAAAAATGAAAATTGTACAATTGAAAAAAAATAACAAAGAATCTATGTCAAAACAAGATTTAAACGCTAGTTATATCGTTGGAATCGGATAATTAGTTTAGCCATAATGATTTTTTTTTATTTTTTAATTACTAAAAACTTTTACTTTTAATATCATGAATAAGTCAATTGAAAATTTTTTTTTACAAAATCCTTTAAAAACTAATTTTGACCTAATTCAGGTGGCCCGTTTGAGAAATTCTGACCCAAAAAGTATTAGGAAAACCTCGTATCTCATAGTAGCAGTTGACGGCTTTACCAAATTTGTATTTTTAAAGGCGGTTCCTAATACAAAAACAGGCCCTTTACTGAAATTTCTAGTTGAGGTATTAGAAATATTTGGTGTTCCTCGCAGATTTATCTGCGACCGTGGCACGGCTTTTACGAGCAAGAATTTTAAGGAATACTGTTTAACTTTAGGTGTTAAACAAGTGTTGTGAGCCAACGGTGAGATAGAACGAATGAATCGTTTCATTCTTTCGGCGATTATGGCTTCAACTAACGACAAAAATCGTTGGGACGAGGCAGTAGCAGCTGTAAAATGGGGAAATAATTCGACGGTTAATTCCAACACAGGGAAAAGTCCCTATGAATTATTCTGAGGATACCTTCCTAGAGGAGTTAACGATGCCTTTTTGACGGCTGAGGTCTGCGGCGATAACGAACGTTCAGATTTAGAAACTTTCAGAGATGATGTCTCTGAAAAGATAAAAGCTAAGCAAAGGTACCAAAAGACGTGTTACGATAAAAAGCCTGCTCCTCCAATTACGTTTGGAGTTGGACAACATGTGCTTGTTCGAAAGGCTAAGGGCTCTAATGATAGGCTAATAATAAAATGGCGCCTATAATAATTATTATAGGCCATGTTAGTACCTATGGTTTTAATATAACACAATACATTTTAGCCGACAGGGGCGCACATAAGGGGAGCAAGTAGGGCACGATTTATTAACAATTATTACTTACAAACGTTAAAAATCAACTTTTAAAATCCTAGATTATTGATCATGCATGCAAAAACTTTTAGCGGGGTCGCAGTGCATTGTCGGCACAAGCTGCGGTAAAGGCGACATCAATCAAAGTATAAAAAAAATTATTCATATTTCCGATTTTGTTATTAAAATAAAAAAGGGTATATGATCTACAAAAATGTTTTTAAGGTTAATTTTTTTTCGTGCTATTTAAGTATCAAATAGAAAATCGCGATAATTTTTATTGCGTAAGGGAACCTGGATCGGGCGGGGCCCAGGGCTGCAGCCCATAAGGCCCATACCTAAATCCGCCCATGATCACGCGATTTGTAAATTACATTGTAATGCAATATTGATTTTAATAAACATCTAAATAATTAATTAACATTGGGCGATGATTAATTCGTAGTGTTACACAGTAGCGGTAGGATTTTAATGAGAGCAAAACATATTTATTATTTATTTAATTTATACCATGTTCGTGGCGATTTCTGTCTCTACACATCGAATTTCTTAACACACATTTTCAATTTGTTTATTTGGTGGGTGAGTGATAAACGAATTTACTTTTATCAGAGAAAGCACTTAACAAATGCTCCATTTTTGTTTCATAAGTTGACCATAGAGCATGATTTCAGCCTCTTTGGGCACAATGGTTTTTATCTTTGAGCGTTCTATAATTTAGGCTTTATTATTGTCAATGCTCCAAACTATTCGAATATCTCCTATAGGTTATAAAAAAATTTAGACCAATCAAATAAAGTTTTTGACAACCTAGTCAGCAAAAAGTCTAAGAACTGTAAACAAAATTAAAAGTAGTAGGTACAAATAAATGTTGTAATTAAAATTTAAAACAAATGATCATATGTCTATTTAACCTGGTAACATTATTAATCTATTTACGACTTTGTGGTTCGAAATCGAAATTTACCCGAAATCAGTTAAAGTTAGTTTACTGCCGGCGAAATCAAAACGTCAGTACAACTGAAAACCTATAAACATTTTAAATATTGGTGTTGAGAAATTATTTGTCAATGTGTATTTAAATGGCCTTTAAGGGTCATGGAAACATGTACGATAATGAGCGTTTGAAAGGTGAAAGTGGAAAAAATAAGTTATTTAACTAAGTATGTACTTGAATGAACAATTTTTATACTGCCTTACAAGTTTATCGCTTAAAATATGCAATGAAAGAAATATTTTTAAAAAAGCCTTAATTTTTATTAAAAACTTAAACATTTATTAGGCTATGTCACGTAGTATGCAAATACAATTTATTATCCTTTTATATGGGGTTTTTTATATGAATTTAATAAAAATGAATGCAAAATAATTAGTTCGTTACAACGTACGAAATAATACTTTTAATTTTTATTTTTTACGCTGTTTTTTCCTAATGCTCCTTAATTACAAAGGATGTAATTTGAAAGGGGTCAGCCAAATGTAAAAGGATATTAAATTATTTAATGTATGGGCGGGGCAACAGGGAAACCATATTGCAGGTCCCATCTTGTTGGAAGGAAATTTAACAGGCATCTTGTACTGAAACATGCTTTAAACACAAATTCATCCAATGATTTAAATATAGTTAATCCTGACGAATTTGACATGGAAGTAATTTTCCAACAAGATGAGACTTATCTAAATAGGTGAATTGGTAGGCGTGGTCCTACCGAATGGCCGGCTCAGTCTCCTGATTTAACGCCACTTGATTTTTTTGTGGTGATTTAAAATCGTTTGCCTACATTCCCGAACCAGAATTAAATGATGATATAAAACAACGTATGTGCGAATGTGCGAATATTACACAAGAAAAGTTTGCAAATGAAATTAGAAAAATACCATTTTTGTGTCAAAACTTCCAAGGGGAGCATTTCCGACATCTAATTTGATTTGATAATTAATTTTATTTAAACGTTTAATATCTTATAAGATATAAATTCAATATTGTAACTACAATTAACAATTATTATATTTATAATTTTTTTTTGTAAAATTGGGCAGAAAGACCACGGTCGATAGCCTGTTGGGAAAGTAATAAAGATGTTTATGCACGATGACATTATAATATGACAATTATAACAAAAATTCTTTGACGTAAACGTCTTTTTATAGCCCGCGGGCGTTATTATGACCCAGCGGGCTATAATGAAACGTCAAAAATTAAAAACAACAATGTTACACCATTTGATATATTCGAAGTATTTTTTTTCGTATAAAGATTTTGATTTTTCCGGCAGCAGGCCGCAATTTTTTGCCTTTTCAGCTGCTTCCTCAATTTCATTCATCTTTAAACTTTAAAACTGACTGATGTCAGTTGACATTATAATATGACAATCATAACAAAAATTCTTTAACGTAAACGTCTTTAAAAACAATAATATATTAAAAATAATAATATATTAATCGTGCATAAAGTTTTGTATGCATTGCTGGCATAACTGGTTTTTATGGTCCTACGACGCTTTTCTAGCCCTCGCGCTAACGCGCTCGGGCTCGAAATAGCGCCTCGGACCATAAAAACCTTATTATGCCCTTAATACATAAATAACTATTATTATTATTATTATTATCTTATAAGATAGAACAGATTTTAGATATGCGTTAAATAAAGAATCGAAATAAAAATCAGGTATCCATATAAAATTTGTAATACTCTCCTCTTGGCGTCAAAAAGTAACATATTTAATATCCTTACAATGGTTTTTGTCATATGTCGATACCTTTTTTTGTTTAAAAGACAACATTGCGGGGTACTTATGTTTATTTTCTGTGTCTAATCCAATTCCAGTACAAGGTTTATAAATGGGCACATCGCTTTTTTATTTTAGACACCCTACATTTTGATGTTTCCAATTCTAAAAAACTTATTTATTTCTGGACAATGGCGACCTTCTGCAGCGAAAATGTTTTGTCCGAAGGAGAGTGGGTGATAAAAAAGAAACGAATTTTCATCGTCTTCGGAAATATTTAGGATTTTCTGTATTGCGTGTTTGCCAACAATTTCCATACGTTTATCACTTTAAAAAGAAAAACCTACACAAGTTTAGGTATACCTAGCCTTTATAAAGGCTCTGCCCCGTTGACCTGCATTGTCTTTTCCGCAATAATACCTAAAATAAAAATGATATTTCGGATATCATAAAAATTTTCATATATTTTAACAAGAATTGAAACATATGTACATTTATACATTTAACTTTATTTTTAGGAAATTTAAATATTGTTTCTTAGGTTTCTCAGGTTTTATAGTTTGCAAGTTGAACTAAACGCCAACAAATATTATAATCTTTGAATAAAAAAGGTTTTTTATTTAAAGATTATAATGTATGTAGGCCACTAACAATTGGAACCTCAACTCGAGGGCTATGGCGAAGGGCAGATTTTCAGCGGAGAGATAGGTCGATAGGCAAATGTTGTTTCTTGATACTTACGTGTGTTTACTAGGGTGGTCGTTAAAAATTATTTTTTTTGCGACGCCCCCTAAAATGCTTCGTTTTGATGAAAAAACACTAGGAATTTTTTTTTTAATTAAAAACAACACGTGCCTCTAGACGATCTACATAAGTTAATTATAAGTATAATCATGTATTTTCTGAAAATATGGAATAATAATTTTTTTGAGATTTAAAAATTATTAACAATAAAATGACTTTACCTTGGAGTGAAGAAATCTAGATATTAAAATTACATTTGTACTAATTTAGTTTTAAAATAAAAATATCAATTTGAATATCTTTCATTTTTTTTTATTTAATAGACCAAATCAACTGGGAAAAATTTTTAATTAAAATTTTTGTCTATTGTTATTTTGATTAATTAAAAAAAAAAATTTCCTAGTGTTTTTTCATCAAAACGAAGCTTTTTAGGGGGCGTCGCAAAAAATTTAATTTTTAACGACCACCCTAGGGTTTACTAAAGGCAAATCAAAATTGGGCGCCAGTGTCTTATTAAGGTCAGTTGTTAAAATCCAATTTAGCCAGACACTAACTTATTGGTAAATAAGGGTATAAAATGTCAAGTTTAAAAATATAAATTATAATCAACTTCTTTCACAGTTGTTAACGTGATGGTGATCGTATTTAATGTTTAATGGTTTAAACAAATAGGGTACCCTTATATGGCCATATATGGTTTACAAAAACCAAAGTCTAAGAGACTAAATTACATAAAAAATATTCATCGATGATAAAAACTATGTTTAAAATAACTACAAATTAAAAGTTGAAGAATACGTGGAATGCTTGACTCAAAAGTACACAACCGTGTAATGGAGTATAGTGAACGCTATGTTCTTTAAAATTAATATAATTAGTTAAGACCTGTTCGCAGTTGGGGCTCTGGTAGATAGTTGGCTTTCGATGTTGAAATCTCCTAGCATGTCAGATTGTACAGGATGGCTTTTCATTAACGTAAGAACTTGCCATCATCTAAACAACTTTAGGGTAAAAACCATTCCCTTACCACAAATCTGACATAAAAAGTCTAACGTAAAAATCTCCATCATAAAAAATTCCATACTTAAAACCGGTATTTAAAACCTGTACTTAAAACCCCTTGGTCTAAGAGGTTTTTAATCTAAAATTAACCTTCCTACGCTGGAAATAGCTCAACAAAACTTTGAAAATTGAAACACATCTTTGACTAAAATGGAAAACCGCGTGGGTAAAAGAAATAGAATTACAAAAAAAACTATTAACTCACCCTGAGTTTTCGTAGGACACAATCAATGCTTTATCCGGCACTGTGCCATTAAACCAGGAGAATTACTACACAACCTTGGAATTCTATCCAAATTCTAAGCCAAACCTTACTCCCAACCAAACGGCTTCAGCGATCAAACGGAAAAGAAATAGTAAAACTTGTTAAGTGCGTAGAAGATTATTTAAACAAAAACTCAACAGTGTTGACAAAACTAAAAACAAACTCAACGAAAACCCACTGGAGTGTTCTGGGTTGCATACTATCAAAACAAGGTAATCAATTAAAAAAAACACTCTCAAAAATAAACTAGACACTGTCAATATTCTAAACGACGCGCCATCCGTGTCGGTAAAAGAAACATCAGTAAAACTAATTAAATTCTTCTTGAAAGAGGCAACTAACCAAATATCCTTATTAAAAATATACTTAACAATTAGTCAAACTAAAAATAAACCACTCAACAGCTCTCATCCACCGCTCCAGATGTACAAAAACTAACAAAATAAAATCAATGGGTAACTGTCAAAATGACGGTTACACAATACACCGTGTATTATAAACATGGGCCACGTGACGTGCGGCTCGCCGCAGCTAGCTCATTTGCTGGAATCAAGTCGTATGATCTTAACTTAACGTAAATCATATGACCAAGCTACCGGGAAGCCGAACGTATACGACATGCTATATATAGCATGTCTAGTGTATCGTTTTGTATCATTGGCCCGATCCTGCTTGTGGAGATTTATTTATTTTTATTATAGTTTTTAACTAAATAGGTATTTCTTTATTTTAACAAAAGTTACAAAACCAAAATTATTATTTCATTAATACCGAAATAAATAGGCACAAATAAAGAACATTAATAGCTTGATTATGCATAATCATCATCATAATCATGATTAAAATTTAATCATTAAATAATCCCATATACCTAGGTATAATAATAATTATTTATTTTTAGTTTTTATCTCTTACATTTTTTATTTTTTGTCATAAATATATTAGTTCCATTAATTTTAAATTCATTCCCTTATTTGTTAAATTAAAAATTAAGGTATAATTAAAATTAAATCATTAAATAATCCCGTATACCTATGTAGAATAATGATTATTTTTTTAGTTCCATCTCTTAAATTTTTTATTTTGTTATAAATACATTAGTTACATTAATTTTAACCACTAGTTGCTTTAATTTCCGCGCACTTCAATTTATAGGGAAATTTTTGACGTAAAAGATCCGACACAATTTTAATATGTATGTTCAAATTTCCTACATTAAATTCCTGTTTAATATTTGGAAAGGCAACAATTAGGGTACATAGGAAATTTCCTTTATAAATAAGTATAATGTTCGTTTGAAAATTTATTTTTGTAAAAGTAGAAATTTTCCAATTAAAATATTCTCATTAATATTAAGTCACGTTTTAAAATTTTTTTGATTATTGATTATTGATTTTTTTATTAACAATTTACGATTGAACATTTAATTGAAATATCATTATCTCCCAAGTATTTAAACAAAATTAATAAAAATTTAAGAGGATGTTGAGAAATGCAATATTGTGCTATTTCTATTGCTGCGAATTTATACCATTTTTTAATAAACAAATGCCGATTTTGCCACGTGTAGCGGCGACCGGTCGAGAGCATGAACTGCAATGGCAAAAAATGGCAAAAATCGTAGGCCCATTTAAGAAATTTCTCCTCTATACCTAACAAATTTAACAGAACATTTAGTTTTCATTTAAAATCTCCATAATAATCTAAAAATCTGATCCTTTATAAAAGTTTTCCTCGTTTTTGGGATCACTACATTTTTATGTTTTCCATTATTGAATTGATTATAGCTAAAGCAAAACATTGTGTTGTGTTAATAAAATTATGTTTTCAAAGGGTACAATGATGTTTGTAATTTTAGCAGAGGATTAAATTAAAATCTATATATAACGATAAAAAATTGGCGGGCAAATAACTAAACGATTTTTAGATCTGAAACAAAGAAAATGGAAATTAATTGAACATACAAATAAATATTTAACATAATTTTTGATTAAACAGATGTGCTCTGGGCGCGTCGTTTAATTATGTCGTCCAGATCTGTCGGATCTAATCCTCGTTAAACGTTAATAATGTCACGAACAGCAACCTTATAATTACATATTATATTAGATATAATGAAACCTTAATTATTTATTTGCAATGCGCCAGTAAAATTTCGAGTCATTAATACAGGGTGTCCAAAATATCGGAGAACAACGCATCTTTGCATACAGGCATTTTACCATAACAAAACCTTTGTTACGATTATCATAAAAAATTTAATCAGCATTATCTTATAATGAATATAAGATAATGCTGGTTTATTTAAAAAAAAATGGTTATAGCAGATACAATACAAAAAGCAGCAGATACAATATTAAAATAGTAAACAAAGCAATAAAAACATTACTGAAATTGATTAAATTATAGCTGAGCATTTACAAAGTGACAATTTTCATGCACATCTCATAATTTTGTCAGGTGTATTGTTTACCTTGTTAAACGCGCTTTTGTATAGCGATGCACTTTTTTGAACAAGTTCTATGATTGAATGAATTGTATCCAATTTGTAGTTATTTTTTTATTGCTTGACCGAATAGCAACATGCATGCTGTCGAGCCATACCACCCATCGATAAGACTTTTTTTTAAATGCATCAGTCGAAGATTACTAATTGGAAGTCATTGGAAGTCAAATTATGATACTTAAATTTAAAAAAAAGTTGGCACTGTGCAAATGTCTAATCGCTATAGCGACACTCTTATAAGTGACAGTTATATATTTGTTTATAAATATTTTTAATAGTACCTATTTTAAAGTTGAAAACAATAGTTTGTTGTTGACAGCAAGTATTAAAAAAGACGATGGAAATTGGTTACTTTTTAATCTCAGAAACAGTCAAAGTTGTTAAGTAACCTTAATTTAGTCAAACTTTAACAATTTAAATAGTAAAAAGTACCTAACTTTGTAAAAGTGAAAATGACTATTTTATTAAACAATTCTGTTACTAATTAAAATAGTGAAATTTTTACTTCCATTTTAAGAGAGTATAGAGTTATGTTATAATAAAAAATATCTATAGATTTATCTATAGATAATCTCTATTATGACATAACCCAAAAATTATGCTTGTAACGATAATTTTGGTCATTTTTTAATTTAAATTAAAAAATGACCAAAATTATCGTGCGCTAATTAGTGCGCCCAAATTACACTAGAAAATTGTTGGCTACCCTGCTGCAAACAACTTTTTTATTTTGTCCGCCTGTTCAATTTGGGGCGAGGTCACCACAGTGCTGTTTTAATTAGTAGCCAAGTGATTGTTACTCTTGACCAAAAATTCGTTAATTTTATTTGTTTTAAATTTGTAATAGGTAATAGCGTATAAAACCTATAGCCGCCGCATACAAAACATTTAAGTTGAAAAACACTTTTTTCTACTCCTATCACGGAATATGACCGTCCATATCACTTTTTAATGTGGAATGAAAAGTAAGTATTTTTGTGATGAGCTCATTGTTAGCGAAGGCTTACAATAAGTATAGCGAAGCACAAAAAACTTTTGAGTCGCATGGCATACTACATTTTATTTTAATGCAAAATTATTAAGGGTAGAACCACAATCCAATGTGCGGATTGTGGGTAGAACGTGAGGATAGGTAGATCTGATTGGTCTAAATTATTTTTACAGCCTAGGCAAAGATTAAATATACTTATATTTAATCTTTGGCCTTGGGCCTTGGGCCTAGGCGATAGTCAATCACTTTAGTAGCGAGTGTTGACAATAATAAAGTTATTTACCACAAAAAAAATATAAAATATTGTCTTGAACTCGGCTTACAAACATACTGTTTTCTTTTACCTTTTTTCACTTGATTATTGTTTTCTTCGCTGATAAAGTTTGCTAAGAAAAATATGGTACGTAAGAAAGTATTTTTTAAATGAAAAAAATAATTTTTATAGAGTTGGCTTTCATATAGGGTGGCGCAAAATAAACGATATAGTTTGAATGTAATTAAAAACCACCCTTATACTTTATCGAACTGTTTATAAACATAATAAATTAACGTCAGCACCCCCTTATTTAAATCGTAATGCACTTGACGCACAAGAGAAGCAACACCTTGTATTATTATCCCTCTTATTCAAAAGTAAGGGGTGCAGCTCCCTTCCAGGAAACACTGCAGCACGAGTCATATTTTGTGGGGACTCATTGCACAACACAATAAAAAAGGGAAGTTTAATTAAACTCTGATCGTACACTATCACTATTGTAAAAGCCCGGCGACCAGTAGTGCGGTAACTCCGGGCACGAACACTCGTACAATAGCCCGGATTCCGTTGTCAAGTGGTGTGTTCTCCTACAGCAAAATTGTTTCGGTAACATGTTGCTTTAATCTTTTAGCCACTCAATCAGTTAATAAGTGAAATAACTTTAAGACAAATTAGTTAATTTCATCACAAAGCATGTGTGCGTGGAAATGAGCTACTCAAAAACACGTATGATTTTATTGTATATAAACGTATGCTTTCTTTAGTTTTTAGTTGCGTAAAATTGCCAATCAGCTGGTGCACCGCCGTTTGTACATACACTCACAGGCAAAATAATCGATAAAAAAAAAATTTCGACAATGTTCAATCGCAAATAACTCTTTTATTTGATGTCCGATTTAAACGAATTTTGAAGAATATTGTAGATAAACTAATGGAGAATTGTTTATATTTAAAAAATTACTAAAAAATAGACGTACGTTTATAATGTACAGGTTTAAACAAAAAGATGTTTTGTACCATAAGTTTAAGACACTCTGTAGAGTGGTAAAACAGTGTATTGTTCTAAATTAAGTTTTATTTGTCAAGTCACATTTAATCTTAACATTTTTGTTCTTGGTTCACCTCGATACCTTTATGTTTGTGGAAAATATGGATTAAAAAAAAAAAACATTGCAATTTCCTATAATTTTTCTATACAAAGAACCAAGGTTGCTATGGAGGATGGCAGTGACGGTTCAATCTCTCTAAAAATGAAACAGTGGATTTTCACTGATAGACAGTGCATATTAACTATTTGCCGCAGTGATAAGTATACCACTAGCAATTAGTGAATACTCACTTTTTCATGTAGCGATTTCTTTGCACTAATTTATTTAGTGGAAATTACACTGTACAAATTAGTGAAATAGGTTTAGTTCAAAAAAGTTAAAATTTCACTATTTTATATCGAGAGTTCCGGAAAAGTAGTGATAATAAAAAACACTAATTTGAAGAAGTTAAAATTTCACTAATTTATATTGAAAAACACTAATTTTACAGTGAATAATAACTCACTGACGGAAATAGTGAAAATTTCACTTTTAGAGAGATGATAATCGATTAGCTACCATTTTTCAATGAGTACTTAACCAAGCTCCTGTAAATTGGCTGGACCGGATTTAAGTCGGGGCTGCGGGGTAGCCAATTAATTTTTTGGGATTTTCACCTCATCTAAATATTCATTGACTTTCGCCTTAATACGACGGATAAACCACTGATTTTTAAAATAAAAAATTGCATACTAATTTACAACTAAGAAAAAACATCACAAGTGTAGTCATGCGCAATGCGTAGCTGAAAGAAATTTCTTATTGATGAGAATTTTTCCTAATTGGTAAGGATTGATAAGGTTTAAATTGGGAAAAATTAGAGCACAAGTCTAAAACCTGACGAATACATCTATCCGTTCTGCTGTCGAGCTTTGACCGTCCATCCGGGATTAAAGCAATGGCTCTGGCAACATCAGTCAAATAATATCCATTTTTAGAAGTAAGAAGACACCTCAGAAGTAACACACTTTAATTAACAAAAAACAATTGATAGCTTTTAAGAGCCGTATATGACATATCCAAGTATGGGATATAATCTGTGGGATGATTCAACAAGACTGTCACTGCCATCCTCCATAGTTACCTTAGTTTTTTGTACAGAAAAATTATTGGAAATTGCAATGATTTTTTTTAATCCATATTTTCCACAAAAATAAAAATATCAAGGTAAATTAAACCAAAAATGTTAAGAATTTATGTGACTTAATAATTAAAACTAAATAATATTCTGTTTCGCCACTCTACAGAGTGTCTTAAACCTATGGTAAAAACTATAATTTTGTTTAAACCTTATATTAAAAATGTACTTCTATTTTTAAGTAAATTTTTAAAATGTAAGCGATTCTCCATTAGTTTATCTACAATAATCTTCAAAATTCGTTTAAATCCGACATTAAATAAAAAAGTTATTTGCGATTGAAATTCATCGAAAATTAGTGTGGATCGATTATTTTGCCTGTGAGTGTGGTCCACTAGTGTGCTGTGGAGAATGCTGTGCTTTAATTTGTTTATTGCATTATAAAAACATTATTTTCTATAGAAAATAAAGTGGCAAACTTCAAGAAGCACCCCCAGGTGTTTTAACCATATGTATAAGTTTAAAATTGTCAAAAAATCAATGAATTTATATTTGGTCCATTTTTACTATATTTTCTTATTTTGTTCACTTTTAAAACAAAAAAAAACATAAAACAAGTGTAATTGTAATATAGTGCAGGTGTGTGTAATAACAAAAGAATCAGTATTATACCATGGCTTTCACGATAACGCTTCATTTTACGACTATTTTAGATCCACTAAAATTAGTTCTTTCCATAAAAATAAACATCCACCTTTGAATTAAATTACGCTCTAGTTTACATTTATTAAAAAAAAACAATTTATTTAAAAGTTTATTGGAACAATAGCAAATGGCCAAACACATTTAATGCCTAGTAAACAAACTTTTATACTATTTGTCATTTTATGGGATTAAATTCAAGCCTTTCGGATTTTTTCAGGCTTTTAAAGATAATTTATTTTAGCAGTTTAACGTTTTCATTTGCTTAAAAGGTCGTATGTAGGTATATATAATACCATTAGCACAATAAAAACAATTATTTTGCGGTGCAAATTAAATGCAAATGCTCGAAAATAAAAAAGGGTTTTATTTACTCTATTTATCATCACATTAAATGCTTCAAACTAAACAAATGTGCTTAAAACAGTTTTGTTTTGTTTAACCTATAATTTATGTACATATTTTGTTTAAAAATTGAAAAGTTTTCAAAACATTAATTTTAACGTGTTTGTATGTAAATCAGCAGCAGCAGCAGCAAAGTTTTCTAGGCGAGCTAAAAGTAATGTTTACTTTTAACTTACGACTACGATTATCAAGATCTTTTTATGTACGACAAAAGTTTGCGTGTTCAATGGCCACGTACACTGACGTGTAAAATAGGGGTAGACGCTTTATCGAGATTTGAATTTCAATAAAAACATTATAAATTCCAATTTACCAGCTCTAGCAAAAAACGGGTGTCGACCACCTTTTTATACCCATTCTTGGACACACACCTTAGTTACGTTTATATGACAAGCCCTAAATTATAATTATAAAATATTAAAGTATGAGTATGAGTATAAGAGACGTATAACCGACCCCATTGCCTCATCGCTCCCGGGCCCCGCATAAGTGTCTGTTTCCTTGCGCCGATTTTCTTTCGTCACCAGCAACGGCACGGCTTCACCCGTGTTTGCTGGTTGTGAATGTCCAATGGACATTGTCCATTGCGTCCCGTAATTTCCCCTAATTAGGACTCGAGAGCAAAATGCCAATAGTTTTAGTAGCCATTTCAGGGTTCGCCGAGCCGATGCTATACGCCCAGTAGGGTCATGAAGGAGGTAGGCAGGAGGGATAGATATTTTGGTGTGTACGACGCGGTACCCCCTAGACCAGGCAGTTAGTATTACTCCAAACATTTGGGATTACTCTATGGAGTTCGGGAGTTGTTATTTTGCTGCAGGAGCCTACGTCTTGGTCTACGTTTTTGTCATTATTGTTCGTGTCCGTGTCTTTAATCTTGAGGCCGAAAACCATCAATAGATAGTTCAGTAGTCGGATATGTAACATGTAGCTTTTTTTTAATGTTTATTACCGCAGTAGTAAGAAATTTCTAACAATTTTTAGTTACAGGTGGTTTACTGACAGGTGGTAGGACCGCCCAGAAGCTGACACTTGTCCCTTAACTTTTTCTTATAACTTAACACTTCACTCTTCATTGACCGTTACACTATATTAGTTTGCACTTTATGAAAATTGTTTGTTGGTTTTGTCTTATTTTGTTTGTCCAGTGAAAAGCTTCCAGTTGAGGGGTGATATGACCGCCCCGAAGCTCACTTGTCACTTTACTCTTTCTTATCACTTAACTCTTAACTCATTCTTGACCATAGGGTAGTCTATACTCACTGCACATGTAGTTGTTACACTATAATTTGTTTGCACTTTTGAGAAATTATTTGTTGGTTTTGGGTTTAACGTTTTAAGAGCTCTCGCTGCTACAATGCGTCTTGCCATGCCAAGTGCTGGAACGTGACGTCATAAAATATTAAAGGAGACAAAAATACATGGGCTGTATAAAACATGTACCTATTTAATTAATTCGTATCTTACAACGTGACGAGAAATCGATGATGAGGATTTTTTTCGCCTTTAAATTTTGTTGTAATGTTTCGAACCAGGCGGTAATTTATACACGTTCGTGTATTCTGTATACTCCATTATGCATTAGGAAAAGCTTTTATTGTCCTTAATATTAATTTAAATGCAACCATGGATATTTTATTATTTAATAAACTTCATAATTAAATTTTAGGATGTATATATTTCTCAATAAACAACCACAGTACATTAGGTAATTTAAATTTGTTTATCATTAAATGTACATCATAAATAAACATTGATAAATTTGTTTAATGTTGCAGACAAATTTAAACTATTTATTAGCAAATTGAATTGAATTATAATTTTAAAGTAAAAAAATAAATTTATAATTTAAAAAGCTTTCATAATAATTAAGTATTAATTACGTATTATTGTAGAGAATTAAAAGCTTTGATAAAATTCGTAAATAAAAGCGTTCATATGTTAATAATATTATTATTAATAATAATCAATAGCTTTATTCCAGAATATATTTTACATATGTTACATAATAATGCAAATTGTAAAATGGAAATGTGTCAATACCAAATATAACAGCAATAAATATTCAATAGAGCCATCAATCTAGAATAGAATAAAATTGCAAAAATCCCAGCGCTGCAGCTAGCGCTTTAAAGTGTCGGAAAAACGAAAAATTGTCTTTTTTGGGAAATATTTTTTTGTATATGTAAAAAGCATGTGGAGCATTTTTATGTTATTTATGAATTTTGATTCAATTTTTTCGAAAAAAAATTTTTGCATCCAGCAAATAAAGTACTAGCATTTTAAACTGAATAATGGGGAAATTTTCTGAAAAATTCATTTTTGGATATTTTTCTATTTTACGTGAACAAATGTACCTAATTTTTACTACGAATAATACGGAATTTTTTCATTTTTTTTTGTAAATTTTAAAATACTAGGCGCAGCGTTAAGAAATTGATGACGCAAAGAAAAATTATAACAGACTTATAAATAACAAATTATTACATATTCAGGGCCGGCCCGACTTTGTTTGCCGCCCCGGGCGAAGATATTTTTGCCGCCCCCTTTTTATTCAGCAGGAATAGGAAAAAAAGTAGTTTAACGTAATTATTTTTTTAAATTTTTTATAATAGTTTTTTATGCTTTATAATTACTAGGTAAGACAATATACTGTTAAATATAAATACATAATTGCATCACTCATGATTATATCCTATATATAGGATATATCCTATTGTTTTTAGAGGTCTAAAATCAATCTTCTGACGTGCATCACAGCAGCATTCGGTTTTGCCAAAGTCTGCTAAACTCATTACGTAATTATTAAGTTAATTTACTTTTAAAGATGATTCACCTGAAGTAAGTAACTTACTTAAAATGTTCGGGTGCACTCTGTCTGTATACTTTAACATTAAAAATACGATATTTTAACAGCAATTATGTATGTAATAATCTGAGCTATCGCGAAATATTACGAAAGTAAATTAAAATATCGTATGGACAAAAGTAATTCTAATTACACTGTGCTCGAATCGATTACATAATTTGAGTAAGCTGAATCCAATGGTGCAAGCGTTTTTTTAGGTTAGCTTTTGTTTTCGAGATATTTTAGATTCTAGACCCAAGGACCACAAAAAACATTATTTGTCTCATTTTTAGTTCATTTATAAAATTTAAATTGACGATATACATTGAAACCCATACTGAACATTTACATCAATGCATATCTACTCTCTAAAAATCAATTAGTCAAAAATTACTATTTACTACAGTTATTAGTGGCTGCTTTATCACTTATACCATGGTATCCCCAACAAATAAAGCCACTTCTTATCTAAAATTGTCCCCTAAATTAAAAAATACCGTCAAAAATGAAAGTAGAGCAGTTATGAGATTAGTCAATTCCATATTATTTGGAAAATTTACTATATCTTAAAAACTGTTATACTTTTATAACTTTTGACGACATTTTTTTGAAATTGACTGCTAAATGTTTGCGATACAAATTGCTATTGACGAGAATTATTAGTGGCTGCTTTTTCGCTATGACAATTAGTCATTTTTGACTAATTCATTTTTAGAGAGTATACTATAGGATAAACATGGTAAATCCTGGATATCCATATACATAGTTTATCTAGGATATACATTATAACGTCAGCTTTGCACAAAGTGTACAAAACTTGAGTTACTTACCTCGGTTAGCTCATACAGTCGGCGCTAGGCCTGGGTTTAAGATGGTAATAGCTTTAAAAATCAAAAGGAGTAGGAAGGAGCCAGTCGCGACTAAATCGACAGGAAGTCAAAAAGAAAAAGGTAGGAATTATTAACAAATTACACACAAAATTTTACCCAGATACACCTTGTTTATTTTGAGAAACAATTAGACACTTTAAATTAATAATAAAGATGGTTTAATTAAAATTACTTTTAAATTTAAATTAATAATAACGATGGTTTAATTAAAATTACTGCAAACACAGCAAATCTGCCGTTTATCTCCTACGGTAGTGATACTACAAGCAGGTTCTCCAACATAAATTAACAAGGTTCTTAAAATAAATTTATAATCTACCTTGTGAGCCTGGAACGGTTGACATGATATGACCGATGAGATTTTTCTTGATCGGGGCTACTCCTCCATGCATTAGATTACACTGGTACTTAGGAAAAGCAAGCTTTATCAGCAACAACTGTTCTAGATGCCAAATGGATCATCCAGATCCACTCAGGAAATGTACGGACACTATTCTCCAATCATCAACATTGACAAGTTCAATAAGTATTTTGGGACGAAATATCGTCAACCAGGGCCAAGTCTGGAGAATATGCAGTGGACCACCAGTGCAAAATCAACACAACAATCAGCCACGAAGATTTTCGAAAATATGTAAAATGTGCTTTGAGGTTATAAAATTCTAATCTCCAAGAAAAAAAGCCTAAAATGGAATATAATGATAAATTTTGCAATGCAGATTAAGAAAACGGTTTTACCTAGATCTTATGGGCTCTTTTTCTCAAAAAATTGACAGGATGACTACCCAACTGACGGATTTTAAAAAATTCACAAAATCGTGACCGCCGTCTTCCATGTCAGCTCGAAGAGAGAGAGAGTCACCGAAATCAAAATCTGCCTGCGCGTGAAATGCACTCAATCACTTACATAAGTGACATGTAGAAGAAGAAGCCTAACCTCAAAACAACAATTTTAAATGATATTTTCAAACAAAAACACATCAGTCACATCATGCCATTACAGAAATGTCTGTTCCAGGTCCACATTACAATACTTTATACCCGAAATACCTGAAAAAGCTAAATTATAATAAAGAAATCATTAAAAACCTCTAGGTTACGAAGAGTCTTAATAGATCAAAATTTACCCATTAAGCAAACATACATACAAGGTAAGTACTCCCATAATGGTTTTAAATGACTTGGTACTGAAATTTTAAGCAAATAAGCTCCCCTTACTAAATTTTAACAAAATAAGCTATAACTCCTAAAATCAAACCGTTACAACATACATGTATTTGATATGGTTAATAAATAGATATTTATTTTCAAATAAATTACATTGGGTTTTAATAATAAAATAAAACTCTTATTCTTTAAAATATAACTAAATAGGTGAAGTCTCTGGTTTTCCAACTTTCGTTTGCCTTTTTATCAACCAAATCATTTAGGGCTGATTTTAACCAGTTTCCTCGTGATCCCCAAAATTGGTTCCAATCCAATCTGGTCATCGTTGGTGTAACCCTGTGTAACAAAAATCAAAATAAAAACATATTCACAATAATAAAGTGTGTTTTTAATTAATGCAGGGAAATAATCAGCAATGATGGTAAATCGGTTTTATTTACAAGTGACTATGAGATTGCACAATAATTAAAAATAGTTAAAAGGTTAAAAGTAAAAACACGTATTAAGTTGGCCACGGCTTTTAAAAATCTGTCCTTTTTTTGCACGCAGGTACCACCTGCACATCTGGGCTGAAAACTTTCTGTACCTCCCCGTCACAGTTATCGCCAGATTGCCCCGAGGAATTCCAACATTTGACCAGTCTTGCTCTTATCCTGTCATAAACAAACTAAGAATATACCTACTTAAAAGCAAAATTATGTATTATGTTTCTCAGGCAAAAACAAAATTTATTATATATAACTTAATTATTTAGACTAAAAGCAGATACTACCCAGACTGCAATGAAGGTTCGAAAATATTCCAGGAGTATGCCCTATCATCTAGGAATAACCCGCTTTATTCTAGGAATATTCATTGGGAATATTTCTTGCATTATAATATATTATAAGACAATTTCATAAGAATTTAATTCATTCTGGTGTTAAACTTACTTTATACATGGTTCGATGTAAGTTTTGGATTATTAATGCACGTTCTATATCTAAAACTATAATTAATAATTGTACCACCTGTGTGAAGCATAATGCAAAAACCATGTGTCAATTAATGGGGGATCTGCCACAATCTAGGGTGGAGCCTTCCCGTATTTTTTCAAATACTGGACTTGATTATGCTGGTCAATTTTCCATACTTAACGATATTGGTCGTGATACTTAATCCCATAAAGTGGTTGTTGTGTTTGTTTGCTTTTCAGTTAAAACAGTTTATATAGATTATGTAAACGATTGTTCTACTAAAGCTTTTATAAATGTATTTAGAAAATTTTCTAATCAATTTGGAATGCCAAGTAATCTTTATAGCGATAATGCCACTACTTTCAAGGGAGCAGATCGAGAGTTAAGATCATATTTAAATCAGTTACAATCTGACCCTGAACTGCATAATAGTTTTGCTCAAGATCGAATAACTTGGCACTTTCTGCCTCCTTCTGCTCCTCACTTCAGAGGTTTATGGGAAGCTGGTATAAAAAGTGTAAAGAAATATCTTAAACCTCAACTTGCAAATATTACATACACCAAGTGCAGACGAATTTCGGACTTTATTAAGTGAAATTCAAGGTCTTTTAAATTCTCGGCCTATAGCTCCTATGATGCTTTTACACCAGGACACTTTTTGGTAGGATGTGCTCTTAAGTCGATTCCCACTTCTTCTGTATTAGATTTAACTAATAACAGACTTACTCGCTGGAAATTTTATCATAAGGTTGTGGAAAACTTTTGGCGTAAATAGCAAAGAGAATATCTTTTCTAATTGCAAACGCGTTCAAAGTGTTTTGTACTCAACCTAATTTAATGAAAGGCGATCTTTTTTTAGTAAGTAATGAACTTCTGCCTCCAAATAAGTGGGAATTGGGTAGTATTATCAGTACTCATAATGATCGGTTGGTTCGCGCTGTTACTATTAAAACTTCAAATTCAGAGTTTCAGCGTCCAATTGTTAAATTGGTTAAGTTACCTATTAATAATATTAAATCAAATTTTACTGTATTGATTAATCTTATTTTAAATTGTAGCCCTGTTATTGCTGAGCGTTCTTATTTATCCTTTGTATTAATTGACTTCGCAATTGCGTGGGAGTATGTTCGAGATTGAGGTACTCAAGTAGCGTATATGCTAATTAAATAAACAAATGTAATCTCTATGGAACCCTGTTCCTAGGGAACCATTATTATTATTCTAAAAATATATATATATATATAAAAAACATACACGATTTTGGTTCTGTAACATTACGAAAAATAAAACTGTTTTAAAAGAAAATAATACTACTTCCTAAAATTTTGTACGTCCAAATTTTAGTATAGTTTTTACGCCCGGTATCTACTATAGTCCGACTATAGGCAACTCTACTCGATTTCCAAAATAATGTTACTCCACTACCTTGAGTCAGCTGGTCGACATCGCGGAGACACATATACCTCCTGTGCCTTGAAGGTTAGGTAGTTTTACAACCTTTTTGTACGACTCACCATTGCTATCTCGGAAACTATGATAGATAGAGGGAAGGTTAAATTAGAGAAAAGTTGGGCTGTTTTATAACGATTGGATATCTTGGTTTGTTTTTAATTGATTGAAAAAAACTGAAAAATGTGATTTTCGATTGTTGGTAATTGTGATAACAAGTTGACATTTTTAACAAGTACAATTTGTTTTTGACACTACTAAACAAAGAAAAAAATAGCTTTTAAGATTTGTATTGTGATGAAATTATGCCGTAATTGGGTAAATTTGTGTAAAAATTTCATAAAATTACATTGGCTGTGGAAAACTATAACAAGATTGATAAGTGACAGAATGTATCGATGGTTGGTAATTGTAATTAAAAATATTTTGACCTAAAGGGACTATACCTAAGAACTACATAAATAAAAGCTAAATTATTATTATTTTTGTGTTTGAGCTTATTTTTACAGTTTCTTTTCTAAAAAATTAATTGTGTTAACATTTTAAAATAATTATATTGTCAAATACAGATTTAAAAAAACAAACTTTTTGACAAAATTTACATATAATAGATTTTAGTTTTCGTAGCACTCGGGACAAAGATTTCTCTGGTGATCTTGGCATACATGCATGTATGCCAAGATCACCAGAGAACGTGCATAACGTGCATAAACATGTTTATGCACGTTACTCTGCTTGCCTTGTCCCGTGATCTAGGGCAAATATGGCACCTTTTCTTAGATTTTGGCGCTGGATCCTCAGGTTTATTGACTACTTCTCCTTCAAAGTGATATTTCAGCCGTTTTCTAATGGCCCCAAGCCGTGCACCGGCTTAATGTATCAGCTGTAGAAAAATAACAGTTGCGGGGAATAAATTTTTGGTGGGTGTATGAAGCTCTCATACCTTCATTTGAGGAATAATTCAGGGACAGAATTAAAAAAAAAACAGCCAAGGTGCTATAGGACTTTAAAGTGCGGCTGGGGCCATATGTCCCCACGCGACTACTTAAATAGGAAATAAAATATTCATAAACACAGTAACTAGCAGGAAAAACATGTGTTCTTTTATGTATAAAACATTTTATTGTTTATTTAAAGGATTATTATTTACAAAATTATACACATGAACATGGAATTCCTATATATTGTGCAAGAAAACTGCAAAGCTGGGACATACATTACTTTAGCCTACGCTAACAATTTAAATTTAAAGGATTGTTGTTTTTCCACACACAAATCTGTTATAACATATTAAGTAGTTAAATCGTTCGGTAGACTAAACACTTCAATAATGATCTTATTACGAGGTACTCGACTAAATTTTGCTTAATTGTTTTGATTCAAGAACAACAACATTGTTAATTTCAAGCAATTAACTTAGGGAAATATAATCGCGTGCTATAAAGCTAACTGGTCGTATTTCATTAGAGATTATGGGACTAGATTTTGCTATAATCGCTTAAGTAAAATTCTGAATATTTTGTGTATTTTAACTGAAAGTTATATGTAGTCAATACAGGCATGCATTTGAGAGCGTTGATAAAATAACTAAAACAATAATAAAGTTAATAATTTAAAATTTATATTATCACATTTATTACTGTAATTTAATTGCAATATTTTCTTCTGATCATATCTGATCTTAAATTATTTGTTGTTTTAAGAGTAGTTCTAATTGTCCAATAAAAAAAACCGGAATTGTCATCCCAGTATAATTAAAAAACTGTTAAGGATCTATTTCTCTATTTTTAAAAAGGTTGCTCTGTATTTTATAAAAGCCTGGATTGGCCCGGTATTAATGAATTAAGTCTTTCAACATCTTGTTAGATGTTTCCTTTTTATAAGGCAAAGGGCTGCCTGAGCAATTAAAGTATTCACTGCACTTATTATAATGTTCATCTTGCAAATATAAACGCAAATAAAGTAATAAAATGACAATGAAAATAAACGAAGGCATGTAGTGTGCGTATAGGTTAAAACACAGAATTTAAACAAAAAAGTATTTTTTTTCAAGCGGCCATAATATACAACCTTATATGCATAGGTACACTTTATTGATAAGTAGGTAACAAATAACTTTTAGAGATAAATACAAATAACATCTGTGACGACTATATTTCGCTGAGGAATATTTAGTGATTATTTATTAAATTTTAAATGAACGAAACAAAGAACAACTATAGTTTATTAGTATAATATTGTGATAATAGACGAGTCCCCAATGTCGGAACTCCAAACAAATGTCAGTACGTCAAAATTAATTCAAGCGCACCATTTTGACAGAGCAGTGTTTATATTTAGTTTAGGATATTTATCGGGTTATTTGTTTTTTTTAGTTTTTATCAATAATTTCTAATGCTTTTAGCTTAAGTTTTATCCCACATGAGTTATGAGTAAATAAAATAATTTTATTGCTTATTCTATTTATATTACGCCCTTGAAAAACAAAATTATATATGTTATTTGGAGTAGAAGCTCTTTTTGTGCTTCGTACAGTTGCCTGCCTCAGCTACGCTTCGGCCGTCAATCTCTGTACTCACCACAAAAAGAGTCACTTCTACTCCTTATGACATAATCTACTATTTTGTTGTCAACACCCATGCTTACGGAATGCGGTATGGAAATCTATAGATATATGAATTGACTTTTTACAAGACATGCAATTTTACGGGCAAGCGGCCGGGGGGGGAAGGAAGGAAGGAAGGCAATTTATAAATCACTTAAAGTTGATAAATATTAAAATATGTTCAAATGTATCAATTATTGGTTATGAATAAACGACGATTGACTATAGTAGCAGTAGTACCTACCTAGTAGTGACAGCGATATGAACTTAAAATTAGAGCATTTTGAGGCCCAAATTTATTGACCACGATGTTTTTTAGTACTAAACTCTATTTCACCAAATTTGTGGCTTGACTTTCTTGACTTCCACGGCGACGATTTATATTGGGTGTCCGGAAAATGGCGCACCTACGCCATACAACACTTTAGGGGGTTATTTTAAGTAAAACATTTTTTACCGACAAGTAGGTACTCTCTTACAATGACATAGTCAAAATTCTACTATTTGAATTAGTACCAGCATTGTTTACTAATAAAATAGTCGTTTTCACTTTTAAATAGTTATTTTTTTACTACTTAGGTAAGTAGTTAAAGTTTTACTAATTTAAAATAAGTCACTATGTTTAACTGTTCCTTAGAGTAAAGGGTAACTAATTTCTTTAATCAGACAACAACAAATTATTATTAGAGGTAAGTACATAAAGGTTCCATGGTTAAATGGCCCTTAAAAACAAACAACACAAAAAAGATATTTAGCTTTAAAATATTATTAACAATATTTATAGACAAATAAAACTAATTTTTATAAAAATGACAGTAGAGGACCGGTTTGACATCCGCTTGAGAAGAGACAGACCCGATTTCAAACCCCGGCAGGGTCAATATTTTTTTAAATTTAAATCTACTAATTTGAATCAGTAGAATTTGACTAATTATAAGTGACTGCTTTTTCGCTATGACAATTAGTCAAATATGACCTATTAATTAATAGGCAAAGCTGTGACATCTAAAAACGGTTGTTATGAAAACAAAATAAACGCATTTACTGAAAACTTTAAATTATAATAACATTGTTATTCAGACAAATTTTGTGTATTTTTTATGAATAAAATAACCAGTACAGCGTGGAACACTATCCGGACACCCTGTATATTATTATATATTATTGTACCTTTTTTTTTCAAGCATATAATAATTTTTATAAATCTATATAAAAACTTTATATTAGAGAGACTTCATAATAATACTAATTCAAAAGTCAAATTATTAAAAACTTGTAGAAAAATTAAGCTAAAATTCAATTAATAATAAATAACTTATTTTTAACCCTTGAATATTTTCTATTGACCAAATTGTTTGAAATTTTGTATACTTTTATGAATAACTTATTATCAACAACCCTTTATATTTAATATTTTACCTAATTGAAAATAAATTAATTTTGGAACAAAAATTACCTTCTTGTGGTTTATCTTGCATGTAACCAAAATAATGATTAAAATAAAATTCAACCTAGTAAAAAGTTTACTGGACTATAGGGCAATATATTCTGAAAATTTAAACCATATATAAACAAGTCAATTAAGTTGTTTTTTTCATCAAAAATGACCAGTGTGCACCCCTGGCTAGGGTTGGGAAAATTTCACTTTTTGCTTGTACCTACTTGAAATTTCACTTAAAATTTTCATGACATTTATGAAATTTATTAAAATTTCCTAAATTTCTAAAATTTCATGAAATTTATTGAAACTTTCAATAAATTTCAATCACTTTAAGTGTAATATATTAATATTGAAATAAGCCCACTCGGAGACCATGGCAAATTACCTCTCTTACCTCCTACCCCTCTGTGGGCCACTGCACCAATAATATAAATAGTAAATACCTATGTTTACCACAAATTTTTTGAGATTTCCTTTTAAAATATTTACTAAAACTAAAAGAGATATAGCACTTTTTGGTAAGCTAATAAGATTGTGCCATTTTCGTTGTTTTATATTTATATATATATTTATTATTTTTAAATATTTTACTGAAATTTTACGAAAATTGAAGAAACTTCATCAAAATTTTATAAGCCAAAGGCATTTTTTATTCGTTTTCCCATGCAATTATAGCAAAAGTAAAAGTTTAAATTAATCATGACTTTTAAAAAAATTTAAAGTCTGTTTTAATATTGAATATTGAAACAATGTGCATCAATCTGGGAGATGAACAAAGAAGAAGCAAAAACCCAAGCCTCACCTTGTGGGAATTATTAAAGGAATAGCATTTCCCTTTTTATTGGTTCAAATATGAGTATTATGATAAAATTTGTTATTTTTTTTTCTTTTTTTATATATAAGTTCATAATTTTATATATATATATATATATATATATATATATATATATATATATATATATATATATATATATATATATATATATATATATATATATATATATATATATATATATATATATATATATATATATATATATATATATATATATATATATATATATATATATATATATATATATATATATATATATATATATATATATATATATATATATATATATATATATATATATATATATATATATATATATATATATATATATATATATATATATATGTAGGACCACTTGACTTCTGGTCTAAAAACGTCCCCACTTGGCGTCCTGCTTAATACATATAAAAACTAAATACTTTCTTAGCGTCACATAACTTCCATACTAAAGTCGCCAAAAATAAGATTACTTATGAGTCATACGTTATGAAATTGCAACGTCGCTTTCAACCAATTGAACTAAAATATGAAACCATCCCAGAGATATGGATATACCTCCATATCTCTGAACCATCCTTATTTAAGCATATTTGATACATTACTATAATGAAAGGAACTGCAGCTAGTCTAGGTTTTTGTATCTTCCCCTGACAGGTGTCAAAAGTGGTGCATGAAGCAATTTTGCCAAGAAGAAAGAGTATCTTTTTGTTTTGATTTATTATGGACCAAAAAGCCATACAAGAAATATTAAATATTACATAATTAAAACTTAACCTACAATTTATTTCATATAAATAAAACCGGCAGACATGAAAAGATTTTATTTTATAGTTTTAAATGTATCTATGTCGCGACATATAGCAATTTCAGGGGATTACCGATAAAAACAATAAAAAATCGACCTGTAGTTAACCAAGGATCATCATTCCAAAGAATTGCGCATAATATAGAAATTGAAACGCGTGTATTTTTAAGAGTTTTAATGCAATAAATACAATTTTAAAGTGTAATAAATCCCATTTATTTTTTTAAAGAACAGATTTTCCTGTAATATAAACTCAATAGATTTGCTCAATTGACAGGTTTAGACCAACAAATTATAAATGTTAATTTTATCGAGCGCGAAAAGATTTTTCATAAAAGGGCTAAAGTCACCCGCGGGGTGCAAAGTCACCCGTGTTTACGGTACTTACATTTTTATTAGCTTTAAGTTTGAACCAAATTACTAAAATTTATTTTATTCAACACCGCAAGAAACATGTAACTTCGTGACCCTACTGACGGTGGGAGAAATAATTAATGTCCTAATTGTTTATTTCTTCAACCCGTGGGCGAAATGTTACTTTGCCCAAGTAAGTAAGCTTTAAATTAAAATAGATGTCAAATGTCAGATAAAATATCAAATAAAACTGGCTTTAAATTACTTGCGCCACACTTTTTTCGGTTCTTCAATTGTTCATAATTTGTTTTTAGACTGATACCTATGTATATTTTCCTGCTAATTAAAAGAGCCGTATCAGCTTTATAAGGCAGTATATTTCTTGCGGTAGTTAAATAAAATCTTGTGTGCGACTATTGGTAGATATTACACTTTCGTGGTACCTACCGCACTCGCTACGCTCGTGCGGCTAACTTCACGCTCGAGGAATCTGTTTTTACTCCCACTAGTCGCACACTATACTATTTTTATCCTTTTTAACATAATGTGAAAAGGATAAAAAATAGTATATTAGTACATTATAATGTGCGACTAGTATAATGAAATCTATTTTTAAATGTATTTAGTGAAGTTTGCCATCTGTTGATAACATTTTTTTTTTGTATTAAAAGTCTACTGATTAAAATAAATAAATAAATGCTCATTTATTTTATATTAAATTATAAAATTTTAAATGTAATTGCTCATACAATATTTATGGCATTAATTTATTATTTGCAAGTTTTAAATCGATATAATTAATTTGATCGAAATATTTGTGCTTATTTATAAAAGTAAATCTCTAAAAAGAATTAGTGCAAACCTAAATAGCATTCAATGATTGAATTTCAATCTATTTATAACTTGTTTATATTAACGACACCGTTGTCAAATTTGCTTTTCATTTAAGGGCGCTTGGTAAACCTAAGATTGAAAAGAATGTTATATACACAAGGCGATAGTAGTGACACTCTAACGCAAACCCTTGAATTAAAATATAAACAGAATTCATTAAACGACCAAGTTAAACTCTTTTCAAAATTTAGTTTTTCTGCATCTCACAGCCATCTAGCGCTTATTGGTAAATGTTTTTGGTAGAGTCCAGTCGGCGTCCGTATAACGGACGCCCAGTGACCAGAGGACGCCGTTTGTATACGAAATTTAACATTGGAGGACGCCTAGTGGGATTATATATATATATATATATATATATATATATATATACATGCACGGCTATCAATACGAAGCCCGGTGCATTACACTGGCTAGTCGAAGCCCGGTAATGCGGGACGGGGCGGTTAACTGTTCGTTGGTGTATAAACAACAAGAGACACACTCCGCTGTGTATCAGAAGCCCTGCGGTGTTGCCAATGTCTAAATTTATAATTATAGGCAAATTTGATTTAAAATACCTAGACGATACTTAAACTTAACAATATTCTTAAATAATGACGTAGGTATACTTAAATATTTAATAATATTGTTGAATTATAATTATTATAATAATAATTATCGTTAAATTATAATTATTTATATTATAATAATTTAAAAGTATTGTTGAATTTAGGTACCTATAGTTATAAACATTTCATTTATTTTGTTTATACATCGTAAGGGAATTTTTTTAAATAAATTAAAAATATTCTGTTAAAGAGCGTATTTTTTAGTATACCCTGAAAATTTTGTAATAATCAAGCGAACAGTAACGAAGATACAGCGCTTTAAAGTCGGTAAAAATGACGCCTTTTTGATTATTTTGCTGAAAAGTGGTCATTTTTCACGACTTTGAAGCGCTGTATCTTCGTTACTGTTCGCTTGATTAGTACAAAATTTTCAGGGTATACTAAAAAAAATACGCTCTTTAACAGCATATTTTTTATTTATTTAAAAAAATTCCCTAGAAGTGATTTTTTGAACTTATTTTCATTATTAAATAAAAAGGCTTTAAACATATTTTCTCGAAAAACCCTTAAACACGTAAATTGAGATATAAGTTGAAGTATTTTTATTCAAGATTTCATAAAGATTAGTAAAGGCGTTTTAGAGTTAATTTTTTTTATTTATTATTCAATAATTTTGTAGGGCAGTGTATTTAAAAATAGTGTGATTATTTTAATAAAAACTATTATATTATTGAATGAATTATAAGTCAATATTTAAAAATATTGCCTAAATTTATAATTATAGGCAAATTTGATTTAAAAGACCTAGACCATAGTTGAGGAGCATCCGTGGAAAACCGGCTATATCCATTTTAATACATGTTGGGAAAATTTAGGAAAACTAAACCAAATTAAAAGTTGAAATTGCTATTTAGTTTAGCATCCTATAAACAAGAAAAATGTATTACCAACCAAATATTGTTTTATAGCTACATTATAAAGTTAAAGCTGCCTTTTATCCAATAAAAATTGTAGATAAAATATTACTTTAACCAAAACGGTTGATAAAATAATATTGTAATGGTAAGTATAAATGGACAATCCTTATCTAAAAGGAACCAAGAGCCAAAAACTATTTTTGGACTTAACAATTTTTTTTGTAAAATAACTCATTTTTATTAATGCTCAAAAAGTTTATCATTATTTAGAACTTTTTTTAAATTATTGAGAGGACTTTCAAACAGTGGCGGCTGGTGGATTTTGGGTATACCAATATTTCAGTTATTAGACATGGGACCCACACCAAATTTATAATAGTTTATAATGACATTAAATAGACAAGTTCTGCGCAAACAGAATTTAAATTGAAGTTTGCGAAAAAAAGTTAGTATTCCTGTCGCCTCACCCGCCTCCAGGCCCCCCTTTTTAAGATAATTCGAATTAAAGTGGTGCAATTTATTATCTACTATAATTTATCGACAAATTTAAAATTGTATTTAAAAAATCCAAATATTACAGATTCTATTCGATTTTAAATTTTTATTATTTATTTTATTAAAATAAAAAAATATTTAAAATGGTATAAAACCTGTAATATTTGGATTTTTTAAATAAAATTTTAAATTTGTCAATAAATTATGGAAGATAATAAATTGCACCACTTTAATTTAAATTATCTCAAATAGGGGGGCCTGGAGGCGGGTGAGGCGACAGGAAAAACTAACTTTTTTTTGCAAACTTCAATTTAAATTCTATTTTGCGCCAAACTTGTTTATTTAATGTCATTATAAACTATTATAAATTTGGTGTGGGTCCCATGCCTAATAACTGAGATATTGGTATACATAAAATCCACCAGCCGCCACTGCTTTCAAATTATAATTAAGTTTTTGAGCAGCATTAAAAATGAGTTAGGTATATACAAATGAGTTTGTTAAGCTCCGAACAAGTTTTTGGTTCCTTTTAGATAAGCACTATCCAAATAAAGAACCCATTTTCTTATTGTTGTTTGGTCGTTTGGTCGTTGTTTGTCATGTATAAATAAATTGACCAGTTGTGAATGTTAATTGACAAATTGCCATGAGAAGCTATCTGTCAAAAAGCAGTTTTTGCAATTCAATGTTACATTAAAATGATATTTAATTAAAATAATTTTTAATTTATTTCATACCGCTATTGGAAATTTTTTAAATAAATTAGAAATTATTTTTATTAAAATTGGAAATGTTTCAAATAAATTAAAAAATATTTTTATTTAAATTATTTAAATGTAACATTGAATAATAATAATAATGATATATACAAATCCCCTTGTTTCCCCAATTAAAACTATGTAAAATATCTGGACAACTTGTAAAACCGCCCCAAAGAAAAATGCACTCCAAATAATATTTCAAAAATAAATAATTCTTTAAAATTAAGTGTATTACGAAAGTATTTAACAAAACATTGCCTTTTAATCCAAGCCATGTAGTGAACAAAACATAATTTTGGGAATATAACATTTATTTTGAAAATCAGTAGATACAAATTTAAGAATCCCGCATTATTTTCCCCGCCTTCCTATCAAAAAGTCATCGAGCGTATAGTCCCCATTGTTGCCAGATGTACGGGCTTCGTATACTGCGTAATACTTATACAAAGCTGTATATAATCTCCTTTGACTCGTGTGCCCCCTACCGCCAAAGCATTGGAACTAAGGGTGTATATTTTGATAGGTTTGAATGGCATTAGGAAGCCCACCACTTTTTCGCCATTGAAACAAGGGGGCATCACTTAACTCTAAAACAAATTTATACACGCTAATTTTAGGAAGCCCGCTTTCGGGCTTCGTAAAAACCGAGTGGGCTTCGTTTATACTGTAGAATGTAACGTTTCGGGCTTGGTAATGTAGGATTGCATATCTATATATATATATATATATATATATATATATATATATATATATATATATGTATATAACAAAACATTCAACATATTATTTACATATTATTTGTTGTAAACGGGCAGAAGGACCTAGGTCGATAGCCCTTTGGTTAATCCAATAAAGACTTTTTTTTTTAGAAATTAAATTGGTAACTGAATTAAATCATTTAAATTAATTTATGCATATAAGTAACAATAATTACTTATAGTGTATTCAAATCCAAGCCGAACTAAACAAAAACGCCCAGACGCTTGATAACTCGTTCTTATTGGTCGATTCGGAATCTGTTGTAAATTATTATTAAAGGTCCCAGGGGAGGCCGCATGTGAAATTTATGCGAAATTTTCAGTAAATTGCGAAACTTTCAATGAAATTTCTGAAAATTTCACAGGCAATGTTGAAATTTTCGGATTAAAAATTTCATTTGAAATTTTCAAAAATTTCACTTTTCCAACTGTATGAAATATTTCAAGTTTGAAACTTTCAAAGTTGAAATTTTCATTTGAAAATTTCAACTGTCCCAACCCTACCCCTGGCTTACCAGTTACCCTGTTTGGAAAGCTCATAATCAAATTATTTATAAAGTCTGGCTCCAGGTATGGTTTTCCAGATTGCTTGCAACTCATTGGCCATGTATTGGAAATGTTTGAGGAGGTTGTTGAATCCGATTCAATTGCCAGGATATTTCGGCCCAAACGTGTTCAATGTAATTTATGTCTTCTGAACATGCTGGCCATTTCATTCTCAATCTCAATCCCATAATATTCTATAAGACCATTCTACAAGCCGTCCCCGATGACGAAAATGACCAGGGCGGTCATAGATAAAAACAAATCCTTCGCCTATTGCAGCTGCAAATGGCATTTTCGAGCAGTCCTGGTTTTATTAATAAGGATTAGTAGGTAGTGCGTCCATCAAAACATATATATGCCTTCCTATACAAAAACTGATCCGTCACCAAAAGGAGTGGTTAGCGACATAAAATTTTTGTTGTATCGCTGTCCAGACCCTCTATACCAATATTCGACTATCACACATATACAAACGGAATCTTGACTCGTCATAAAATACATCCAATTATCCAACGATATCTTCATGCACGTTGCCCCGGTGTTAACCGTGGATGTGTATCTTGTCTTCTTGCTTTTAAGTTAGATGCATGCAACCTTCTTCAGACAGTTTAAGAAGAAATCACTTTTCCAGTAGCTTGCCTGAAGAAACTGTTAATTCTTGAAGCTGTAAATGTTTGTTTTCTTCTGGCAGTCAGGACAATTAAACGGTCCTGAGCATGAGTTGTGGATCGTTCATATTCTCCCCCATACGTGTACGCTGGAGATCCAGTTGCTATATACCGACTAGTTTAACATACGACACTTTGGGACACATTTAACCTTGTAGCAACTTCTTCTTAAGGTAAACCTTCACGTATCAAACGCACAAATTGCTCAAGTTGAACTGCTTCTAATCGCCGTAACGGCATAATTCTAATGCGAATGAACTGATTGATTGCTAATAAAAAGTAATGAAGGCAGTACAAGAACTTCTGCTTCACTAAAAGGTTCTAATTTTAAAACAACACTTCTACATATTTGAGTTAAAATATAACAACCAAAAAAATTAAACAAAAAAATGCAAAAAACGTTTACTGCAGATGTTATACACAACATACAGGATGGGATCGACTTAACAACATTATTACATTAAAATTTTGGGATAATTATAATTATCCAGTTCATTTATTGAGCAGTGTATTTTTGTACCTTGTTAAAATAGAAATATTAGTAAAAAATATTTAAAATTAAAAAAAAAACACTCAATTTAAGTACTACTTAAAAAAGGAATGAATAAAAGAAAAAATATTTTGTTTTTAACTTTATCATGTATTATTTGTTTAAAATTATACAGTACTATATATATATATATATATATTAGGGTGTCCCTTATTTTTATTTTTTTTACGCATACCCTCTAATTATATTTATTACTTGTTTATATACTCCCAGTAAAAATTTCAGCTCATTCTATAAACGGGAACCCGTGCCGACTTGCATCTAAACCCTCCGTTAGCCAACGCCTAACGTTGCAACGTTAGGCGCGCGCGGTATTTTGTAACACGATCCTTTAAAAAGAAGATATAATTGATGACTGTATTTGTCTAATGATTTTATTAAATATGATTACTAATTAATATTATTGCTTTTGTTTCTATCATTTGTTTCACTAATTTAGTTGATTTTATCCCTTAAATATATTAATATACTAATTAGTATTGCTAAAATATACTGTTATATGAAATTTCAGCTTTTTATAAGCATTTCTTTTCTTTATGTCCTTCCAAAAATATTTCAGACAGTTCAATAAGTTTTCGGTAGTCATCTCTCACAATAGACTCTTTTAGTTATTTAGAGTAAAACCCATTAAGTTTATCAATTTCAGAGTTTACCAGACCCTTCCAGGTAACTAGCCACTCCCTGTGAAAATATACATTTTTATCAAAGTATACACATAAATAAAACTATATTTTAACATTTGTCAATAATTTATAATATAAGGGTCACATATGACCTACGATCGAAGACCTCGCGACCAACCGTGTTACAAAATACCGCGCGCCTAACGTTGGCTAACAGAGGGTTCA
Source organism: Brassicogethes aeneus (assembly GCA_921294245.1). Taxonomy (NCBI): domain Eukaryota; kingdom Metazoa; phylum Arthropoda; class Insecta; order Coleoptera; family Nitidulidae; genus Brassicogethes; species Brassicogethes aeneus. The sequence continues at coordinate 55,739,185 of OV121133.1, read as the reverse complement.
GATGGAAGTCGGCACGGGTTCCCGTTTATAGAATGAGCTGAAATTTTTACTGGGAGTATATAAACACGTAATAAATATAATTAGAGGGTATGCGTAAAAAAAAATAAGGGACACCCTAATATATATATTTATATATATATACATATATATGGGCCAATTATGCCACCACTCCAAAATCCACAACAAACTGTCACTCTTGGTGGATGCATTGGCCTCTCTACGATTACGTGTGGCTGTTCCGTACCCCAAATCCGGCAGTTCTGCTTGTTTACTTAGCCCCCGAGATGGAAATGACCTTCGTCTGAAAAAATGAGTTTTCGACCAAAATTGACGTCATTGTTGAACTGGTCTGTGGCCCACACAGCGAACTGATATCGCAGCAGATGGTCATTTGCTTTCAACTCCTGAGTCATCTGGACCTTGTAGGCGAATAATCCTAGGTCTTTGTGCAGTATTCTCCTCAGGCTGGTGTGACTAATGGCCAGTTGCTGCGATCGGCGTCGAGTTGAGAATGATGGATTTTGTACCACACTACGGGACACTCCTCCCGCCTCAATATTCTCAGGTGTTCGCACTGTCCGAGCTCGGGAACCTTTTCTGTTATCTAATAGCAAGCCTGTCTCACGAACTTTCTTCACCAATTTCACTACAGCAGTTCCGCTTGGCGCTCTTTCACGACCCATAATTCTTTTCAAAATTCGCACGGTTTCGGCCACACAACACTGACTTTTAAAATAAATTTTCAATATTTCGAAACGCTCCTCAAGCATGATTGTTTCGTACCGTGGAATGTCAGAATAACAAGCTGTCAAAATTTAAAACAAATCGGTGCATCGAGTGTTGCCATGGGCAATGTTTTAAAAACAAACCAATTAATGGCCCACCCTTTATAAAAAGTCACTAAAGATTTAATGTATTCTTTAGCAGTTACTGTATTCGTTAAATTGTTGTTATTCAAAAATAAAGTTTGAAAGGGAATTTTTGTTTGGAAAATTCTTATTTCAAACTATTTAAAAAAGTATCCACATATGGATTATTTATTTAGGATTAGTAATCCAGGATTATATATTGATATATCATATATTATTATATATATATATGGTATAGTGATATCATATATGCGATAATAATCCTCTGGGGTGGAAAGTTTCCACTGGAAACCACATTGCTTCCGTGTTTTTGTCTATTTGCTATAGTCTCTTCGGAATAATGCTACCCAAGCAACACAGTTTCATCTAAAAGATGATAATTAGACGTCGTCGTCAGATATCTATAGATGGTATTGTTTGGCTTGCTTATCAACATCGAAATGTCCTCAAGATAGACGTATAAATTAGGTACGTTATTATATCATTATAAGAGCATAGGTCTAAATTTGATCTTATAATATATATATAAGTATTGCTTTAGATGATATATACAAATATAGTTTTAATATGGACCTCTTATCTATGTATTTAGGAAATATCTATATTCAGACTAGATTAAGCAGAGCAGAGATCTAAAATTCATCTAAATCTTTTTTGTTTTAGATGAGTATATATGTAGTTCTATTATAGACGTCTTCAGTCTAAAATGAGCCGAGGTCTAAATTTAATCTAAATGCTTCTTTTTTTAGATGAATATATATGTATGTTTTATCTATGTTTTTAGGAGATGACCATATTTAGGCTAAATGCTTTTTTTCTTAGGCCAGTATATCTGTAATCCTACACGTCTTATTTATGTTTTTAGGAAATTCAGGATATAGATTGAGCACTACAGGTCTGAATTTAATCTAAATAATTGTTCCTTTAGATTAATATTATAGTATATTATTATTATTATAATATAAGTATACTTATACAGTCATCTATAGATATAAAGTAACAATTATTTAGATCAAATTTAGACCTCTGTCGTGCTCAATCTATATACTGAATGTAAACATTTCCTAAAAAAATAATACGACGCCCTAGTAGAAATTTAAATGGGGAATCAGTAGGGCGCTAGCTAGTTTTCCCCAAATGAAACGAGGGCCTCGCTAGGAATCCCTACTAGTTTCCGACTAGTCATGTAATGCTTTTCCTGGTGGGGAACTACTGGGGAAAATCTGGTAGGGAAAACTAGCTTAAAACTGGTTGGGAATATTTGTAAATTTTTTAACCAATAATAAAAGCCGGTAGCTAAAATTCTTTTATTAGATTTATATAATTACATAGTTCGATCACTTTTGGAATTATTATTGTCGGTTGTAAATTGGTTTGGTATAACCTCTTGTGACAAGCCAATATTGTTTGCTGCACCATGACTTGACGTTGAATTACTATCAATTTTTCTGCACCATTGGAAGAATCTAACAAGTAAATGGATAATTTAATACAACGGGTGAGTTTTAAGTAGAGATGTTATTTTTAACAGCGTGTAGAAATCAAGTAGACAAAAGAATACTTCAAGTATCTCAAAAATAAGAGAGAAACAGTAAGTAAAACTTTTCACGCCGAAAATGTCGCGCATTTGATCCATAAAGTGCACGTCACTACTGCAAATAGATGCAACCATCTGAAAAATATTGCGCATAGGTACAGTCATCTGGTAACTACTGCGCATAGGTACGATCATCCGCCCCAGTAGAAATTTGTCCAGTTTTCCTCACTATTGGTAGGGCGCTGGCTGGGTTTAGATAGGGAAAAACTAGAAAGGGAAATACTAGATAGGCCCCGACTAGAAACTATCCAGTAAAACTTGCCTAGTTGTGACTCGCCTCCGACTGACTAGTTCACATCTAGTTTTCCTCATTAAATTCCAGTCTAGGCTGACTCAAGTTTTCCTCACCATAAACTTGTAAGGAAATGTAGGGAAAATCTCCTTGTTTACAGGTTACTAAGGATTTTGACGTTTTTCTTGATTTTACATTTTTTGACGTTTAAATGCTGTGTTTGTTATATGATTAAAATAATGATAAAAGATCGATGGGTTGGTGTAAACGATAATGAAATTAAGGCAAGTTTAAATAAATATATTTACCGTATACGGTACGGTAAGTTATTGCTTTATGTGTAAAGATATTTTATAGTTTAAACCTAACCTTAGTTTTTTTTTTTAATTTTACTATTTAAGTATATTTAATTTACAAGGCTTCATTTGGACAAACATTTAAGGAATTATGTTTGTTTTGAAGATACAGGTTGTTTAATTAAATAAACACCTTTAACTTAAGTTAGATTTCATAAAAACTTCTTTTACTTTTGGGCAAAAATTAAGGGGTTATTTTTTGAGTGAGATTCAAGTTGAGGGGTATATTTAACAGGCGTCTAGAAATCAATGGTCAAACATAATTTGTTGAAATTTCAAATAACTTTATTTTTTAAAAACCAAAATTGAGAATGGGCGGACATCTATGCGCAGTAGGTACCAGATGGTTGAAACTATGCGCGTGTGGTATTGGCAGATATACTTTAAAAGGCTGTTTCTCTCTTATTTTTGAGATACTTGAAGTATTCGTTTGTCTACTTGATTTCTACACGCTGTTAAAAATAACCTCTCTACTTAAAACTCACCCGTTGTATTAAATTATCCATTTATTTGTTAGATTCTTCCAATGGTGCAGAAAAACTTGATAGTGATTTAACTTCAAGTCATGGTGCAACAAACAAATTTGGCTTGTCACAAGAAGTTATACCAAATCAATTTACAACCGACAATAATAATTCCAAAAGTGATCGAACGATAATGTAAATATATAATTCTAATAAAAAAATTTTAGCTTCTGGCTTTTATTATTGGTTAAAAAATTCACAAATATTCCCAACCAGTTTTAAGCTAGTTTTCCCTACCAGCTTTTCCCCAGTAGTTCCCCACCAGGAAAAGCATTACATGACTAGTCGGAAACTAGTAGGGATTCCTAGCGAGGCCCTCGTTTCATTTGGGGAAAACTAGCTAGCGCCCTACTGATTCCCCATTTAAATTTCTACTAGGGCGGTAACCACTGCGCATAGTTTCAACCATCTGGTACCTACTGCGCCAGTTCAAATTCTCAATTTTGTTTTTTAAAAAATAAAGTTATTTGAAATTTCAACAAATTATGTTTGACCATTGATTTCTAGACGCCTGTTAATAAATAAACTCCCTTAAGTTGAAGGTAACCTGTATCTTCAAAACAAACATAATTCCTTAAATGTTTGTCCAAAAGAAGCCTTGTAAATTAAATTTACATAAATAGTAAAATTAAAAAAAAAAAACTAAGGTTAGGTTTAAACTTTAAAATATCTTTACACATAAAGCAATAACTTACCGTACCGTATTTATTTAAACTTGCCTTAATTTCACCAACCCATCGATCTTTTAGAGTTTATAATTCATTATTTTAATCATATAACAAACACAGGAATTAAATGTCAACAAATGTAAAATCAAGAAAAACGTCAAAATTCTTAGTAACCTGTAAACAAGGGGATTTTCCCTACATTTCCTTACAAGTTTATGGTGAGGAAAACTTGAGTCAGCCTAGACTGGAATTTAATGAGGAAAACTAAATGTGAACTAGTCAGTCAGAGTCGAGTCACAACTAGGCAAGTTTTACTGGTTAGTTCCTAGTCGGGGCCTATCTAGTATTTCCCTTTTTAGTTTTTCCCTATCTAAACCCAGCCAGCGCCCTACCAATATTGAGGAAAACTGGACAAATTTCTACTAGGGCGTCTATATTATAATATAGACGTCCTATAGGATAACAGATATACTCGTCTAAGAAAAAAGCGCTTAACCTAAATATAGTCATCTCCTAAAAACATAGAGGAGTGCGGGGTACATTGCTTAAGAAAGAATTCTTGTAAGAAATTCTACAAATATGAAAAGTCTTTTAATGAATTTCTTTTTTCATATTTTATTTTCAATAAAAGCCAAATAGTTTTATATAAAATAACAAAAATCCTTAAAAAATATAATAAAATAAAGTAGCAAAAATAAGTTCTATATATGTATTTAACAAAAACAAAAATTATATTCTATTTTTGGTATCCCTTTGGTTTCTTTTAAATATAAGTTACTTTAAATATATATTATTAATTATTTTTATTTTTATTATAATTATAACACTATAGGTTACCAGGCGTAACCAGTCTTGAGTAGCTTTTATTAAGTGTTATCCGTTAATTCAGCTGACGCGTTTATACCGCTGTTGATAAAATGTAGAAACACAGCATCTGAAAGGAACAAGGTTATATATATGTTATAGACAATTGTGTATTTCATACCTTCGAGAACTTCTGACGTTTTCGTAGATTTAAAGGCCCTCTTTTCGCGCTTAGTTAAATCTCTTGGCAACTTTATTGGCAAGCAAATATTTTAATCCATTCATGGAAGCTGATCTCAGGTTGCTACCTTCAATAGCAGCTAATCTGTTTTTCTGTTGATAAACGTACTTACAAGTGTGTTAATTATATCATCATCATTTATATAAGGTAATTAAAATAAATAAGAAAGTGGCTTACCACATACGCAAATTTGCTGGGATGCATTAGTTCCTCTTACAAATTGCTTGAAATCCGATCTTTGTTGAATTGGGAATGTTGGCAAACCAATAGGCCTAGTCAATTGCTTCACCTTGTTGTCTAAAAGATATCGAAGTATGTGGTCCAATTTGACAGTACTTACCTATTTTGATCCTGATGTCTACTCGAATGGAGGCATCTATTTTATGTGATAAAATGATGTATTAGAAGGATCCATTAAAAAATGTGTTTTTTTGACATCAACAGGAAATGCCCTTATTATTATATATATCATGTTATTATTGGAAAATTTCCCTTGATCTATTAAAAAACGTAATCATCTACTTCGGATCTACTATGGATCAATTATAGAGTAATCACTTTTCTTTTCTTAATAATAATAATAAATTGTTAATTTATTGCTAACAGTTACTATAATGAATACATGGACTTATAAAATAACTTTTTTCTAGAAAGATTGAGAATAAAAAGACTAAAATTCAGTAGAAAATGATATTAATATTAATTTAGCCCCATTAACTATGTAAAAAAAAATTATTATTGGTAACTGCTAACTGGTAGTGCAGATTGTATACCTAGATAGTAACTATAGAGCGATCAATTATAAATTTTGGTAGGTATCTGACATAATGAGGAAAAGGAGTTCATTAATTAAGCGTTAAAACCAAAATTCTTTCTCTAATTTAGGTACAATATATGTAATCAAATTATTATTGGAAAATTGTGCGGACATTAATAAAACGAGTACCTAATAAAACAATCATCTATTACGGATCTATTAGGGATCAATTATAGAGCAATATAGGTAGTACTAATACTAACTTAATTAAATAGGTGAATTTTCAATACATTAAAAAATATCTTTATTTTTAACGCAAAACCTAGGGAGATAGATTTTTATTAGAAAACCGTATGAATCATATCATATTAGGTATAGTTTATTTATTGGCAAAAGGTAAATATCTGCTCCATCTATTATAGATCAATTATAGATCCGTCATCCAAATTCAATAAAATGTTAATAATTATAAATGTAAACTTACCTAAAATTTTGTGGACATATGCACAGCACAAAAAGACAAAATTTATCACCACCAAATATAAAAATGTATCAAATTCACCAACTAAAACTGACATTTACATTGCAGCGAACTCAAAAGTAAGCACGCGAAGCCACAGTGAACAAAGGAATGAGATCGACCGTGCGCGCGCAGGCAAAGTAGCGCTAAAGTAAACATAACCTTAACTTTTTCTTCCTTTAAGAATTTTTAATATTTTTAATCCTTTTTAATAAAATTTTGCAAATATAGTAAAGTAAAAATAAATGTTATCTTTAATAAAATGAATTACGAGCAATGTTAATGGTGACAAATGCGTTAAAAATGTTTAATGGGGAATTCGATCGTTCCCAGCAAACATTTTTGATTTTTAATTTAATATTACCAGTTATTCATTCTATTAAATTTAACATTTATTTTTACTTTAAAATATAAAAATAACTTCAAAATATAAGTATCGAGATACCAGTAAACAGTTGGTTAAATCTATGCGCAGTAGTTCCTGGATTATTTTATAAATGCGCAGTTGTTCTAGGATGATTGTACTTATGCGCAATAGTTTTCGTATGATCGTATCCATGCGCAGTACTCTCTGGAAGATTGTATTTATGCGCATTAAATGAAACATGTCCAGCAAAAAATAAAAAATAAATGGTAAAAAAACATTTTTAAAGACAATCTTTTATTAAATGCTATAAAAAGAAGAAAATAAACTTTAACCCGTTAATGCCCTAGTTAATTTCTTTGTTTTTCTTTTGTTGCTATTTTGTTTTGAAAAGGAATATCAGTACCAAGACAGATAAATATAGTGGTCATCTTTTTTTTGTATCGTTTGACCGGCACATATTCTAAATGACAACAAATATAAAACGAAGTTTAAAATAAGCAACTGCCATATTTTTTACTATATCTTCTTGTCGTCTCTAGATTGTTTTTCTAAGGTATGCTACAGATGTCAAAAATAATAATTAACCAAATACCATTATATTAGCCTTTAAAAGTTTTATATCCTTTAGATGTATCATTAAGTGGCATTTATAAATGCTTTGGCAATACATGTATAAAACTAGTGAAAATCCTTAACATTTAAGAGACCTATCATTCTCAATGTCTAATACACGTCGAACAAGAGCTTCTACTTAAATTTAAACTGTATTATACATATTTTAGATGTCTTTGCAAAATCATCTAAAAACTATTTCATAAAATACTATCGAAATCAGATCCATTTGTATATCTAGATGTTATTTAGATTACTTATACCAGATTTAGACATCTATTAGATTACCTTGTGTTTCCTGGGTATTTATGAATATTCATATTGATTTATATACTTCAATCAATGTTGGAGTTGCAATTAAAGTCTGCCCTTTTAATGAAGGGAAATTTAGTTTAGAAATTACTTTTATCATTCATTGGTTACGCGGAATGAATTTGAAATTAGCTTAGAATCCAAACATTTGTTTGCGGTTTAGATCTTTTAATGAAAAATTTTGTTACTTTTAAACCAGGTTCCAACTCCTACATTTAAGACATTGATTTTTTAAACTTTAAGATTTTAAAAGTTTATTTTAGTTGCTTTTATAAGAAAGCTGTTGCTAAAACAATAAAAGTAAAGAAAAACATTGTTACAATTTTGTAAACACGAAACCCATATTTTTATATTATGTATTTGCAAAGCGTGACTCTAATAGAAAGATCTTAAAAAATAGATTCAAATAAAATTATTTACAGTCTGTAAACTTTGAAAACAGTGTATATTGCAGTCTGTAAAGTTTCAGTTTTAGATTGGAACTGTGTGAATTTTTCCATCACACGATTTTTGTGTTTTTTGAATGTAAATATAAAAAAAACAACCAAAGGATAAGGCTAATCTCTAAAGATTTTCTAAATATGTTTTTTATAAATGGTTTGGATTGTAAAAAATTGTTTTCTTGTTTCAGATATAATCGAAAATACTCCACCTAAGATGTTGTAACTGCCGCGGCATGCCGTGGATGCTGCCTCTACATTAAATCTTATGTTAGCTTAGATTAGTCCCATTTAATCACTCACATCTAGTTAACTAATCTGGTCATGTAGCTTACAATTAGATGCTAAAAAATGAAAAGATGATGTCATCCGCGGGATTCCTGGTTTTATTCTTAGTGCTATTAGTGACGTGTTCGGAAGCGGAACCCGCCACCGAGTTCGCGGAAGCATCGGACGGCGGCACGGCTCAACTTCCGTGCAACCTGATACCCGCCCATGCCTCGGACAAAGTCAGTGTCGTGCTGTGGTACAAAGGGGGGGACGAGGGGCCCATGTACAAGTACGATCTGAGGGGCACGCATCCCCAACACTGGGCCGATCCCGCATACGGTAACAGGTACTTTTTGAGGGTGCTGGACGAGCAGAAGGCAGTGCTCACCATTTCGCCCACCAAACAGACGGACGAGGCCACGTTTCATTGCAGGGTCGATTTTCAACAGTCGCCAACCAAAATTACGCACGTCAACTTGACTATTATAGGTAAGTTATTTACTTATTTAGGAAGTCGCTCTAGTAGTTTGGATAAAATGGTTTTTAAGAATAAAAAAATACACAAACACAAATCTGAGGGTGTTGGAATTTAGTAGAGAATAGAGATCATTTTCTATAGAAAGAAAAGTGGCAAATTTCAAAAAACCCTCCCTGGTGTTTAAATATTGTGATTTGGGGTTGGTAGATGAAGTAGTTGTAGTGATGTTACATTGGACTGTCGTCATCTTGGTTTTCTTGATTTTCACAACGTTTCGATTGGTTTTGTTTAAATAGGTGGTCGATCTTATTCATTGATCTGGATCTGTTTAATCTTGCGTAGGATTGGTTTTCACAGCGGTTTGATTTCTACGCTTGGTATGCTGAAAATATTTTTATTCTGGCTGATATTTTAAATATTTTACCATTATCACTTGAAGACGATTGGAGACAACCAATCGGATCGTTTTGAAAATCAAGAAAACCAAGATGACGACAGTCCAATGTAACATCAATTTAAATATTTTACTGCAATTAGAGACGCTTGGGGATCTTTTTAACTTGTACAGCAGTACAATTACTTAATAAAATTTAAATTCATTAAAATTTTCTTGGTTTCATGATTAATGCTCAACAAAGTTGCGGTATTTTTAACGTTATCTCGCGAGCGACAAATTCTGACAAGAAGGGGTCCACACTCTTAGAAAAGACCTGGTATTTGTAACTAACTTATTATCGTTGGGGTAAAAATGTTGCAGAAAATAAAATTTTTTGTTTTTTGTAATCAGTACCTTTATATGTGTAACTGCTTGCATCATTACCTGAAAAGATTTAGTTTTGTTGTTGAGTATTATTTACTGCAAAAAGGCGATTAAGTTATTTTAACTGAAACTTTGTGTTGGCTAGAAGTATTGACAACATTATCTCAAAAAAATCATTTCGGCGGTAAAATGTTTTTGTTGGACCAAATATTTAAGTAACATTCTCAACTGACTGAAATTAGTCCGTGGAACTAACGGTTCGGTTGTATAAACTATGCGTCACTTTTCACACAGCTAAGACACCAGCGGTGTGAAACAAAGTGTCAGTTGGGGATGTTGTCTCTGTAGGTTAATGCAACTGCAAACTTTGTGCCCGGCGCGTGCTTTACTTTTAACCTGTAAACAAACGGTGTTGCACGGCGTCCAGACTTCGGTGGTGTTTGTTCTTTTGTATTTGTGTATCAGCTGGTGTGTAGTGTATATTTTAGGTAAGAAACTAATAATAATAATAAATTTTCTTTATTGAAAAAATACATTTTTCAAAGGGCCATTGACTTTCGTCCTTCAGCCGGCTACATACTTTTTAACTATTCATATATATATAAGAATATATTCTTATGTGTTGGTTACTTATAGATATCTCGAACAAATAATATGGATGAGCGGACTGAAGTAGAAGATTTATTAGGAACATGGGGTTTACCTGAATTGGTTCCAGTTTTTAAAGGTTAGGTATTATTATTGCACTCCTTTAATTACACTATTGTATACAAAAAACTATAGTTTTGGGGTCTGAAAAAAAATCCAAAAATGTGAAAATGCCATTCCGACTGAAAATGGCCTCCTGAATCCAATGGTGCCCACCAAAAGTCTCCATCACGTCGGAATTTCGAGAATTTTTTTGTTTTGTTTTGTTTTGTTACAGCTCAAGTCGCATTTTTGGTATAGGGCCTATACTATAGGCACTCACACTCAAAATTTATCGAATGCTTACCCCTGTTATCATGCAAGTATGTTACGTTGTACCTAAGAATCATTGTTAAGTTGTTAAACAAAGGCTTGCACTTCACGTAAACATCACGGTTTACTGAAGAAGTATAGTCAACTTATATTTGGTGTTTTCAGTTATATTGTTATTTTCAGTTATATTGTTATTTTTTAATTTATAATAAATATTTATAAAACGAACGGGCATGAATTTCCTTTCTCTATTTTTTATAATATTTACACAAAAAGTGTTATATTTACTAAGCAGGTATGTACTGTGGAATAATACAAATTTGTTGTTGCTACTAATGCAAGCATTTAATATTAAATATAACTTAGTTACAGTAAAAAACAAATTTATATTATATCAACTATTAAATTCTTTAAATGTACCTTTTTTCATGTAATTTCAATTAAAAAATAAATTCCTGCATGGTACAATGTTTGTTGCGATAAATAGCAAGAGCAGTTGTTACAACTTAGACGCTGCTAAAATAACAGACTAATGTGATTGCATTAAATATCAATTATTTGTATGAAAAAAAAACTAATTTCGATGCACTTAAACTTGTTGGTTGGAGCTACCAATATTGGCTGTTCCGACAACAAACTGTAAAAACAAATTTGTATTAGTTCCCACAACATATTTTTTTGTTGTGCCTATTTTCACTAATAAAATTGGTTCTGGGAACTAAATTTTCATTGCAAATACCAGGTCTTTTTTAAGAGTGCAGAAAGCATGACAACGTCACGTGAGATTGACAATATTGTCTTCTTAATTAACGCATTCACTAAACACTTGCCTCTAAATTAAATTTCAGTGTAGCAATTTTCTAAATTCTTCTTAACTTGATTGTTATATGTTTTATAAAAATTGTTTTAGTGTAATAAGTGTCTTGCATATGGATATTAGGATACTATAAACTTCACAGTGTGAGGGTTAAGTGAGATTGTGTATTTAAATTGAAATAAAATTTAAAATTACATTTACAGTTGATTTATTTTTTATGAAAATGTCGATATTTCCACTACTATATAGAACAGAAGCATTTATAAAAATAATGCCAATAAATTTTATTACTTTTACCTCATTCTCTAATAAATTCTGGATCCCGAGCTTGTAAAAAATTCCCATTTCAAACAAAGCATAATACTTAATAATAATAATATCAAGGGGAAAATATAACTTACACAAACATCTAAAATTATAATATTATATAGGTATCTTTTAATATACCCAACGTAATAAATTGCAGTTTTAACTTATATTTAACCTGAAGTGTTTGTATCTTATTGATTAGCAAAAGTTGGAGGAAAATATTTCTAAGGTTCTTAATAAATTAAGTTTAATGTAAACCAAAGTGGCACGTCAGATTGGGAATTGTTAATCCCTAATTAAATCACTAAAGAAATTTCTAACTAAGTTAATGGAAGTTTGTTTCTATGGTTTGTGTGTAAACGGCAATTCGACGTAGCAAATGACGGGTGCTCGCCTGAAATTAAAACTTTTGCATTCCTGCTAATTTAATTAAATTCATTTGTTACTTGTCATTTTTTTGTCGAGCTAATGTAATTCTAAATTAGTTTTTTTTGCTTGTAGTTTAAAATGGGTATGCTTCAAATGTAATTCAATGTATACGTTTTCAATGTATTGAAAACATTTTTTATTTTGATTGAATTGTATTTAGCGGCTCAATTATAGATCGCATACGAATTAACGGCTAAGGATAACAATCACAAGGGTAGTCATGCGCAACGCGTCACTAAGAGAAATTTCTTATTGATAAGAATTTTCCTTATTGATAAGGAAAAATTATAAAACAACGTCCACATAACGTTGAACGTTGATCTTGCTGATTTTAAAGTGGTTTACCCTTCGTATTAATGTATCTTATTTGCTCAAAGTTTGATTTAAAGAGAACTGAAAAGCCTATAAAAGGCATTAACCCTGGAATGGTGGCGCCGAGTCTGACATTTTCATTTTTTTTAATGTGAATTTCAGTACCCACAAAAAAATGTATTGTTATAACATAACTAAAACAAAAAAAACGTATTTTCTGAAAAATTATAAAAAGAACTAAATTATTAAAAAAATTGCAGTGGTGCCACACATCCAGGACAATAAAATTATGCATGTAGAAGACACATATTTTGTACAAATTTTTAAGTACGTGTTTATATCGTAGAAAGGTTTTCCTTGTAAGTAACTAGTTTTCCATAATTGTAGTAGATTTACACAATAATAATAATAATAATAATTATTATATTATCATTATTTTTATTATTATATAATATAAATAATATTATTATTATGTTAATTAAGGAAGATACAAAGAAAGATTTATAATTTTATGTATAATGTATATACAGTGTGTCCGCGTAAGTTCTTTACAGACGGAAAACTTTTTTATTATTATTTTTTCGAAAAAAAGTTACTCCTTATAAAAAGCTGTGCTTCTTGAAAAAATATTATCAGACTATTAAAACTTAAAATAGTATGTACTTGTGGTCATAAAATGGAAAAATTGATACAGAAAGTACCCTTAATTTTTATTTTCGAGCAAAATAAAATAAGGAATTGTTGCTTGGACTTAAAATTTAAATAAAAGTCTAAATTCATAGCCTTCTAATAAAGAAATATTGATGTTTATAAAATCATTAATTAGAACTTACAAAGGAGGATATGTTAAGGCAAATGTGCAATGAGAGAAAAATCAGTGCCTTTGTATTTTTGTTTTAATTATTTACATGAAATGTTTGTTACTATAATAATTATTATAGTAACAAACAATCTTTGTATACAAAGATTGTTTTCCTTTAGGGCAAATACGTGATAAATGATTAAGAGCTTAAGTAGCATATTTAATGGTTAGGATTTATTAGTCAAAAATTTTATAATAAGAGACTATGGATTTAAACTTTCAATTTCAAGAAATATTTTTTTATTTCATTTTGCTCTAAAATAAATATTAATAGTACTTCTCTCACAAGTCAACATTTTTCTATTTTATGCCATTTTAAGTTTTAATATTCTAATATTATTTCTTGAGGAAGCAGAATTTTTTGGAGAAACTTTTTTAAATTAATAATAAAAAAGTTTCCCATATGTTCTGCTTCCTCAAGAAATAATATTAGAATATTAAAACTTAAAATGGCATAAAATAGAAAAATGTTGACTTGTGAGAAAAGTACTATTAATATTTATTTTAGAGCAAAATGAAATAAAAAAATATTGCTTGAAATTGAAAGTTTAAATCCATATATATACATATATGTATATTGTACGTATATGTTCAACAGAGAGCTTCCGGTAAGGGTTATTTGTTCATTAATCCTGATTATCCCATTAGTTAGCAGAGTGATTGGTTTGTTTCAGGTTAATTAGTTATTTCATTAACGGTTATGGGTATATCAAACTGCATCGCTATGGCGTGTACAAAATATTTTAGTAAACCCTGTATTATAATCAAAGACTGGATTTTAGGCCCTTAAAAAGTGGAAATTAGGACATAAATAGGCACTAAAAGCCTACATTTTAGGCCGTTTTAGGCCGAAAGTGCCTAAAATAGGCCTCAACCGCCCAAAATAGGCGATATAAAATAAAAACAACAGGATTAAACATAACATGTTCTGCTTTAGGTTTCCACGGGCGTTATATGTATTAGTGGTTTTTCGGGATCTGCTCCGTGTTGTCGGTTTTTGGTTCTTAAAAGAACCGTATGTCTGGCGACGTTTCGGTACAATCTCATGTACCATCTTCAGGTCAGTGCTGGGCTGCTGTTGCTGGTCTGCTGCGAGTTAGACGTGGAGACTCCTCTAATACATATATATATATATATATATATATATATATATATATATGTATGTGTTGCCAAGTAAAATAAATTAAATAAACGCAGTAAGCAAAGGCAATTTATGTTAATTAGGTGATTATTAGTAACTCTGTTATTATTTGAACTACAAAGTCGGTTAAATTAGCAAATTGGCATTTTTTCGTCTGATTTAATTGGTGAAAACAGAAAAATAATTGAATATGGCTTTACCGAAATATTTACAAAAATAACAATTTATTTAATGGGACATGGTGCATATTTTTAAATATTTTAAAAGACAATTTAAACTTAAAAATAAACAATTAATAAAAACTTAAACTTTACCCTGGTTCTGGAAATAACTAAATTATTAATTTATTATAATTACAATCAAAAAGTTAAAGAGCATACTAATTGTTTATTTTTAAATTTAGGGTAGTTATGCAATATTCATTTTTTGTTCCAAATTAAATTGTCTTTTAAAATATGTTATTTTTGTGAATATTTAGAAAACCCGACGTTTAATTGTTTTTTTTGTCAGCAAAGAGAGACTTAAGTCATCCGAGTGTATAATTAATTCGCATAATCTCGAGTGTAATACTATGCTTTATATACTCCAATAAGTAGATAATAAAATGATTTTTTAAAATAATTTAATAAAATCTGACATCTGTCAAATTATTAACCTCACTTTTTGCCAATTTTAAATGTTATTATAATAATAAAACCCGATTGGTTTAAATATTAAAATGACCCAGCATTTAACGTAACACAGTATTGCCGTTATGTAACATAGGAGTAACATTGCAATTTAACGATGTTACTAAAATGCAACGCAACAGTTACCTAATATGCAATATAACAATAACGTAACATTGTGATACTTGTAATGTAACAAAATTACCAATAAGCAATTTAACAACAATGTAACATTGTGAAACTATTGTAAAGTAACAAAATTACCAATAACCAATATAACAGCAACGTAACATTGTAAAACTATTGTAATATAACAAAATTACCAATATGCAATATAACAGCAACGTAACATTGTGAAACTATTGTAATATAACAAAATTACCAATATGCAATGTTTGTTACGTAACAGTTACATTTATGTTACGTATCAAACTTATACTTATACACATCATTTACATCTCGCTCGTGTTACCACCTTGATTAGGTATATAAACGAAGTTAAGACAGCGCACATGTCCATTTGTCATTGGACCTCAAACAGTCTGCCTGATTATGGGAAAGTCAGAATACGATATTATGTATCATATGATACGCTTTAGCGTTCAACTGACGGGACTTTCTTATGTCGAGCATAAGAACGTTGCAACGTAACAATGTTACATAACCGTAAAGGCCATCTTATATTACATAAGTTCGATTTGAAAATGTAACGGCAACGTAACATTGTTACCTAATTGCAACAGGTTAAGTAACTGTAATATTACGATCGTTACATAACATTTTGGTTAATGTTACGTAACAGTTATGTATCATTTTCATAACGGCAACGGCAATTGTTATGTAACAATGTTACTCCTGTGGGAAATAGGAACATATTTGCAACCATCAGGTTATGTAACTGTAATATTACACATTACAATCGTTACATAACATTTTGGTTAATGTTACGTAACAGTTATGTATCATTTTCATAACGGCAACGGCAATAATATATATCATTTTCATAACGGCAACGGCAATTGTTATGTAATAATGTTACTCCTTTCAGTGGGGAACCTATTTGCAATCATCAGGTTATGTAACTGTAATGTTACACATTACAATCGTTACATAACATTTTGGTTAATGTTACGTAACAGTTATGTATAATTTTTATAACGGCAACGGCAATTGTTATGTAACAATGGTACTCCTATCAGTGGGAAATAGGAACCTATTTGCAATCATCAGGTTATGTAACTGTAATGTTACACATTACAATTGTTACATAACATTTTGGTTAATGTTACGTAACAGTTATGTATCATTTTCATAACGGCAACGGCAATTGTTATGTAATAATGTTACTCCTTTCAGTGGGAAATAGGAACATATTTGCAACCATCAGGTTATGTAACTGTAATGTTACACATTACAATCTTTACATAACATTTTGGTTAATGTTACGTAACAGTTATGTATCATTTTCATAACGGCAACGGCAATTGTTATGTAACAATGTTACTCTTATCAGTGGGAAATAGGAACCTATTTGCAATCATCAGGTTATGTAACTGTAATGTTACACATTACAATCGTTACATAACATTTTGGTTAATGTTACGTAACAGTTATGTATCATTTTCATAACGGCAATGTAACATTGTTATGTAACAATGTTACTCCTATGAGTGGGAAATAGGAACCTATTTGCAACCATCAGGTTATGTAACTGTAACGTTACACATGACAGTTCATTATTTCCGTTGTTAGGCAGGAAATTTATAATATATATCATTATTCACAAAAAAAAAACAATATTATGCAATAGAAGTAGATACAGTATTATTATACATCCTGTCCCAAAATGTAAAAATCTGTTCACCCAATAATTGATATCAGCATGGTATAAAATCATTTTATACAGGATTCTGTATAAGATGTTTTTATACCATCAATTATTGGGTTAACGTTAACGGTAAAGTTACGTACGTACTGTAACGTTTCAGTATCGAACGTTATGTTGTAATCCATTAAAAAGTTACATAACAACATAAAAATAATAATGCATTTATGTAACGATAACGTAACATAGTTATGTAACAATGTTACTTCAAAAAGCGGGAAATAGGAACCTATTTGCAACCATCAGGTTATGTATGTAACTGTAATGTTACATATCACGATTGTTGCATAACATTTTGGTTAATGTTACGTTACAGTGTCGAACGTTATGTTTTTTTCTTTTATAACGGCAATATACATTGTAATCCATTAAAAAGTTACATAACAACAACATTAAAATTATAATGCATTTATGTAACGACAACGTAACATTGTTATGTAACAATGTTACTTTAATAAGCGGGAAATAGGAACCTATTTGCAACCATCAGGTTATGTAACTGTAATGTTACACATCACGTTACAATGTTTGATTAAATGAATGTGGTTTTTATTTTTTAAACTACCTAATAGGAAAAATTTTCTTTGAAAATATTATCTCCGAGGGTCTTCTGGCTATAATAGTATATTATGTATCAAGTTTTATAATAGCCATTTTAGTTACGAGTTTAATTAAGCACGAGCGAAGCTTGCGAGCGAGTTTTTAATAAAAACGAGTGTCTAGAGAAGTTTATAAACGAGTTGCATACTATACTTTATCTACGACGAACACAAAACAGAATTTAAAGCCAATTTTTTTGTTAAAATTTTGACATCTGTCAACTGTCACCCGAATTTAAGCTCACTTTTTCCCAATTTGTAATAAAGCTAACTTCAGCCCGTGACGTAACATGTCGAAAAGCCACTGTTGTTAACTTCAGCCCGTCAATAAAACGCCATAAAGTTACAGCTCGTCAATGTAGGAGTAGATAAAATTATTTTACGTGGGTTATAAATATTAAATATTTAAAAATAACTTACATATATACTTAACTATATATGTAAGTTATTTTTAAATAGTTACCTGTGCTACTTTACCAAATAATAATTCTGAACTAAAGTAAGAGTAGTAATGTAATATTTTATCAAAATTTGCAATAGTATTAGTACTGTTTTGGGATATCCAAAAAATAAATTACCCACTGGGAATACAATTTAATGCCCCTAAAAGCCAAATGGTACAAAAGTACATTTTGTTTAGTTTTGAGATAGTCATGTTTAAAGTTAAGCTTTATTATAAATAAGGGAAAAGTAAGGTTAAAAACATTAAAATTTGACAAATGTAAATTTTTAACAAATAAAATTGACTTCAAATTCTTCTTTGTGTACGTCGTAGATAAAGTGTAGTATGCAACTCGTTTTATAAACTTCTCTAGACACTCGTTTTTATTAAACACTCGCTCGCAAGCTTTGCTCGTGAATCTAAAATGACGTTTATAAAATTTGAAACATAATATACTACTTTTAAGCCTTACAAAATTAGAATTTATTAGTTATATTATATTATTAGTTATATTCCTTGGCTACCAAGTAAAATGTACGTTTTACTATGTATTCCTGTACTTAACTCCATTTTTTATATAATAGGGTCCTTATATAATAGTTAAAAGTCAAACGTGACTTGTATGCAATTAAATCCGTAAAATATTTATAAATATTAAGTAGTATACTAGTATAGTATACTAGTACTATTATTATAATAATATATATGTATTTATTTTTAATAAACCAAAGTCCGATACTGGACGCTCAGAAAACGGAAAAGTTGAAATGAATATACAGAAAGGACGCCCACAAATCGTTGGCGTAAAATTTTATTGAATTAAATATTCATTAAAAACACGAATTTGAAAATTTTACTTAAAATACAACAGAATCGTATTATAATTGCCATGTTGCAAAATTTCCTTGGCTAAAGGACGCTCTGAAATCGGAGTAATGTAAGAGATTTTATACTAAGGACGCTTACCAATCTCTAAGATGTAATTTTAAAAAATTAAATATACACAACGTATATTTTACATTGGCGACAGTCACTCCCCTCGTGGAAAAGTCGTGAACTAAAAATATACGAAAGTATATCAAAAATTTATTTTTCGAGTTCTGGGCGTCTTCTGCCAAAGGTCGTATAAAGGTGAATTAGAACACCTGGCAAAATCTTACAGGGTGTACAACCGGGCGTCCGGTATACGGACGCTTGGTCCCAGTGGACGCCCAGAGAATAGATATTAGACAATGTACGGACGCTCTGTCATAAGCTGGATGTATATATGTATGTATGTATGTATATACGTATAATTGGTATGTTGTTTAGCCCGGGATACTATTGTGGCGTTCTACCACCCACCATTTCTAACGTGGTTAGACGAGTATATATCTTTGCTAAGTAATATATATACAGGGTGTATCACGGTCGATGGTAGGTTAGACGTTTATGGAGAACGGCAAAAGATTTCGAATTGAATTTTTTATAGCAATTATAATATCATTTAAACTATATTTCTAAATTATTTTGAACAAAATTTCTCTTCCGGTTTTAACGGAAGTGATATCAACTTTGTTATTTTAAATGGATCATCATAATTTTTTTTACATTTTTAAATTCCTACTATCATTCCTTATAAAATGGCTATACCATGTCCTATACCAAAACTTAATAGTTTTTGAGTTATTAATTTTTTTTGTAAAATTCGGTCAGTTTCACCCTCAACAAAAAGAGCTTATAACTTTTTTATTATTAGGTTTGGTGATATCCGGTTGGATTTATTGGAATCCTGAAGCATTCTTTTAAAGATTCCATGTAATTTATTTTAATATTTCTAAAAAGATACTTGATAAAAAACAATGTGAATGTAGCTAACTTAAAACAGCAATAACTTTTTTATTTTCAATGGAACGCCCTGTATATTTTTACATAATTAAATATGAAATTATAATACCTTTTCATTGATATAACTATTCCCTATACCTAAAGTTAATAATAACAAAGTTATTTTACAATTCCTATTATTTATTATGTATTTCAAATTTTTAAATATTAATATTAATTTAAATTAATAAACAATACTAGTGTAATCTACGAATGAGTTTCAAAAATCATATGACAAGAAAATAATATTAATAATAAGAATATTTTTTTTCGGTGTTTGTAAATAAAAGCACTCTCTAAAATTGAATTAGTCAAAAATGACTAATTTAATAGTTGCTGCTTTTTCACTTGTACCATGATTAACCATGGAATACCATGGTATCCCAAAATTTAACAGTCAATTCTTATGTAAAATTGTCCCCTGAATCCGAAAATGTCAAAAGTTAAGAAAGTAAAACAGATTTTGAGATATAGTTAATTTTCCATTCAATATGGAATTGACTATATCTCAAAAACTGCTTCACTTTAATAATTTTTGGGATACCATGATATTTCATGGTTAACCATGGTACAAGTTTAAAAGCAGCTACTAATAATTATTAATTTAGTCATTTTTGACTAATTCAATTTTAGAGAGTGCTTTTATTTACAAACCCCATAAAAAATATTCTTATTATTAATATTATTTTCTTGTCATATGATTTTTGAAACTCATTCGTAGATTACACTAGTATTGTTTATTAATTTAAATTAATATTAATATTTAAAAATTTGAAATACATAATAAATAATAGGAATTGTAAAACAACTTTGTTATTATTAACTTTAGGTATAGGGAATAGTTATATCAATGAAAAGGTACTATAATTTTATATTTAATTATGTAAAAATATACAGGGTGTTCCATTAAAAATAAAAAAGTTATTGCTGTTTTAAGTTAGCTACATTCACATTGTTTTTTATCAAGTATCTTTTTAGAAATATTAAAATAAATTACATGGAATCTTTAAAATAATGCTTCAGGATTCCAATAAATCCAACCGGATATCAGCAAACCTAATAATAAAAAAGTTATAAGCTCTTTTTGTTGAAGGTGAAACTGACCGAATTTTACAAAAAAAATTAATAACTCAAAAACTATTAAGTTTAGGTATAGGACATGGTATAGCCATTTTATAAGGAATGATAGTAGGAATTTAAAAATGTAAAAAAAATTATGATGATCCATTTAAAATAACAAAGTTGATATCACTTCCGTTAAAACCGGAAGAGGAATTTTGTTCAAAATAATTTAGAATTATAGTTTTAATGATATTATAATTGCTATAAAAATTTCAATTCAAAATCTTTTGCCGTTCTCCATAAACGTCTAACCTACCATCGACCGTGATACACCCTGTATATATATATATATATATATATATATATCGATGACTTTCTGCCAAAGTATCGCAAGCAACATAACTGAAATTTCGGTAATTGAAATTTTGTTTTATTTTAAAGTCTGTTTTAAACCATATATAACCTATAGGTTTTATAACAAGTAAATAGCTATAATTAAAAGCTATTTAATTGTTATAAAACCTTTGGGCTATATTTAATTTAAAACAGACTTTAAAAGAAAAAATGTTTTCAATTCCCGAAATTTGAGTTATGTTGCTTGCGATACTTTGGCAGAAAGTCATCGATATATATATATATAGATTTGCTTTAAATTTTACACTATATATATTGGAATAAACAGGCGACGCTGAAATTTTTTTTTAAACAAATTCAAACAAAACCACGATACTTTGATTCCAACGGTTGTCAAAGTTGACTTTAGCCATCTATTGTCTTTATAGCAAAACTATTTATCACCTGTAAATTGTGGAGTTATTTAATTATGCCATATATGGCGACAAATTATATTACTAAAAACTGTTAAAAAGTCTGAAATTACCATTTATGTAATACATGGAAATTACAGTAAAACCTAGAAAAACAAAGTAAATAATAATTTTCAACCATTATTTTACAAACTTAAAATTATCCATAATTATTTATAATAAATATTTAGATAGCAAAAACACAATTACTTTGTTTATTAGGTTTTCACTAGTTTTGTAATTTGTGGTCCTCGTACTCTCCAAGGGCGTCTAGGCGAAATTAGAGCATAAAAGCAGGGTCTAATTAAAAATAATTTACTTTTTCGCAATGAAAAATTAAAAGAGCCTATTTTAGGCTCATAAAAATGTCCTATTTAGGACAATAAATCAAAATTTCGTCATTTTAAGCTTTTAGGCAAAAACAAAGGGGTGTCAAACGCTTTATTTTTTTAAGTTTATAAACTTAAAAAAATAAAGCGTTTGACACCCCTTTGTTTTTGCCTAAAAGCTTAAAATGACGAAATTTTGATTTATTGTCCTAAATAGGACATTTTTATGAGCCTAAAATAGGCTCTTTTAATTTTTCATTGCGAAAAAGTAAATTATTTTTAATTAGACCCTGCTTTTATGCTCTAATTTCGCCTAGACGCCCTTGGAGAGTACGAGGACCACAAATTACAAAACTAGTGAAAACCTAATAAACAAAGTAATTGTGTTTTTGCTATCTATCCTATAGGATTAATTTGAAGGTCCCAAATAAATGCCTAAAATGGAAACAAAAAGGCATTTTGCCTAAAATCCGGTCCTTGATTATAATTATATTGGTAAAATGCAATACAAACTGATTTTTAAACTTGCTTATATATATGTAATCATTGTAATGGCAGTAGGCCATTTAAAATAAAATCTACTTTGATAAAATAGAGAAAATTATACATGTATACACCAATGAAAGTGGTATTTTAAAGCACGGGTTTTCACAGTTGGTCATTAAAGTTAAGATATGGTTATTTTTTACAGAAATATCATAAATAATCCAACATACGATGTTAATATTATTAATCATTGTTTTGTGTATTTCCAAGCACGCACATTCGTAATCTTTTAGCTCATATACTTAGATATTTAAGAGAATGGTTTGATATATGTGCCTTTCCTGTCACGGAATTTTCCAATCCAAGCTTGAAGGATAATTAAAAAATAACTGAAATAAGGAAAAACCCCTATTTTTTTTAAATTAATAGGTAAAAAACGCATTTATTCAAAAATAAAATAAATAATATGGGATATTTTTTAATTAATTGTTTCGACTTTTACTTGATGAAACTCCATGTTAATATTGTTTTATTTTAATATAAACTACACTGTTTAAAAGTTTCACTATTTTATTTAAATATTACAATTGTTTCGCTACACAGTACCATCTTCAGATCGTATAATATTTTTTGTTCCCTGAGCAAAAACCGTCTCGATATCACAGAAACTATTAATAACTTGGAAACGTATAAAATTCAAATTTTGTCAAAATGATGTGGGATTAGGATATATCCTCCACTTCATTTATCATTTCTTTTCCTTATGTGTAACACGAAAATAAAGTCCTAACATATTAAATAAAAATCCATAAAAAGTGGGTGAATATTGTAAATCATTTTGACATATTACCTGGCAACTCTAAAGTTCTATATTAAATTTCGAATTGAAATATTGTAAAGTATAGATTTATTGTTTAACATGTTGGGCAAAAAAAGACTGTTATGCATTGTCACTTTTGTTTTTTAGAGTAAACGAGAATTTTTAATATAGGGAGCATTAAATTTGATTAATAGCTATTCTTTATTAGAAAAAATTATCTTTCTATACAATTTATATATTAATGTGACAGAGAACTATAGTTCAGTATACTGAAAATAAATTTTATTTTGTTAAATATGGAAAACAAAACAATTTCTATCAAAGGATTAATTTCAACATCGAAAACTTTTTTTATCAAATTATAGGCACTTTAAAGTTTAATTAAAAGTTAATTTAAGCATTAAGAAAAAATTAATTAGTAAAAATAAATAGCGAATAAAGTGGCTAGTTGCAGTGAAGCAAAAGTTAAATAAAACAATTTCGCAGTGAGTG
The DNA here is from genome assembly GCA_921294245.1 of Brassicogethes aeneus. NCBI lineage: Eukaryota > Metazoa > Arthropoda > Insecta > Coleoptera > Nitidulidae > Brassicogethes > Brassicogethes aeneus. The sequence goes on along the minus strand of OV121133.1, from coordinate 55,715,093 downwards.
GTAGTAGTGCTCTTACTTGAACGAGTTTGGTAAACTTTCGAAGCAGGTTTTCAATGCTTTATTTTAATTTTAGTTAATTGAAAAGTTTTCGGCAAATATGTACGAAATTTTAAAAGGTTTTGTATTTATTGCACAGCAAATGAATCGCAATTGTTTGCAAAATTAACGACTTAAGTTAGACGGAGTTTGGCTGGCAACGCTTCATTGTGAGATTAGCTTTATTGGAAAAGCTTTCAATTTGCTTGTTGGTCATACCCTAATGCCATTTTTAGACTTAATTTATTGCCAATTGCCATTCTGCCTCTTTCTTTTTACACTTTTGTTTTATTTATTGCAGCTACATTTTATAATTATTTGTTCCATAAGAATGCAGAATGATAGTATCATTCTGATCATTATGATGCTACTTTCCAATTTTTAAAATAATAAAGAACTGCAAACAAACTTTCTAAATCTCAACAAAGCTCCAAGCTGCATGGTTAGCAATATTTACCAGTTTTATTTAGTTAACAATATACCAACTAACAAATTTATTAATTTTATAAAAAATTTTAAAATTTTATAAAATGAAAAGTTTAGTACAAAATTAGCGATTTAGAAATAAAATTAAAACGTTTAACCTACCCAGACAACACGCATTGGTATATTAAACGTTTATTTTACGTATTACGGTACGTATAAATACCGTTGATATTTTACTACAAGTAAACGTTCGAATGTCCGCGAGATGAACGTATATAACCTGTTAAAATTAAACGCGTATTTCTACACTGTTTAAAATTTTAGATGATTTTTACCTAAAATATTAGACTATATAGGACCATTGATTTTTTAAGGCAAACTGCTTGAAATGAATTCAGAGGAATATTCCCCTTTTAAATTAGTGAATTCTTTAACAGATATTTTTAAAGAAAATGATACAATTAATTAAGCAACATTACTTAGGTTTCAAAGATGATACACCTTAGATAGTAAGGGATTTTGCCTGAGAATAAAAGAATAAATTTCCTGTTTCTAAGGCAATTTGCTTAAATTTTTAGGTAGATTTTAACTAAGTTTTCAGGCAAATTATATATATTTTTAGTGAAAATCCTAGCATAGGAATTTTCTTCCAAGTTAGGACTCCTTCATCTTTATGTCCTAGGCGAATTAACAACGGCGGTTCCGGTACTACATGTAGTTCCGGAACCCTTTAATTATTTATATTATTATTATATTATTTAAAAATAAATTGGGGTCAATGGGAAATTCTATTTACTTTGGATTACTTAACTATAGCACTATTGTATACAAAATGTTCACTTATAGCACAATAATTGTTAACCATGTTGTTATATCAATAGCAGACAACGCGGTCTTGAAGCTTTCGTTAATTTTGGCATTCTGGTGGACAATATAGGCGCGAATATTTATCGTAAAACGTCGGTATTAGCGATCGTAGCCGATTGCAAGTAAGTCACTAATATTTAAAGGAATTTACCTACATTATTTCAATAATTTGCCATAATAATTTAGAAGAATTACCCAAATTAAAAGCAAAATTGTCGTACCTAAAAGTAATTGAGATTTTAAATAAATATTTGGGTAATCTGCCTATCTTTTTAAATTTGACAAGTTTATTAAGTAAAGTATGAATATTTATCTAGATGTTAGTGAATACACCATAGAACTAGGGCATTCGTTTCTGCCTAATAAACGAGAAGGTAAATTGCTTTACTCGTTTAAGCATATTACCTTATTTTTCCTTAACTAATTCTGATTAGGTATTTCAAAAGGCTTGATTTTGAACAGTGTACTATAATAATTGGCATACTAATAAACTTTTATACTTGCTGCTTTTTTAAATACTGTGGCTTGGTACAACTTACCCATAGCGTTTGGAGCATTTATATACCAAACAATAAGAATAAAATTTTGAAATATTTGAGGTAGAAACATTTTCGTTTAATAAGCTAATCATTAAATTTTCTTAGTTTTTTCAAGAAACTTCCTTGACCCATTACTGGTATTATTCAAAAGAATTTAAGTGAGTTCCACCAACATATACAGACAGTTTTCCACCCATACTGGGTTTCAACAGTTTCGGACAACTTGTTGTAGTAGCATAACAAAAACTAAAATCTGAACTACCTGAGCTTATATACTATCCAACTAAGCCAATAGAGGCGAGATGCAAAAACATCACGTGATCCACACCGCCTTTGCCGCGATCGGTACATACTATGCCACCAAAAATGCACGGTAAATAATAAACGTTAATAAAACAAATATTTCTATAAGTGTATACACTTATTATAATAAACGATATTATGCTACAATTGGTTTTATTTCTAACAAAAATTAACGTGTTATAGATATAGTAAATTCCTTATTGTTTTTATACGTTTTTCAATATATATATTTATATATATATATATAGGTATTTTAAAAGTAGTGGTATATTTAAAAACGTATAGTTTGGTAAAATAAAAATGTATAGTTTATAAACCATCTAAAATATACGTTTAGAAGTTATACTAATACCAAATTTAAACCATTTTTACGTATAAAAAACGTTTATTATACTAAGCTGTGTTGCCTGGGTATGTTTAACACTAGTAATGAAGGAACCATATAAATTTTTGGACGCTTTTATCTCAGTTTGTCTATTGCATAAAATCATCACTTATATGCAATATTATAAATTAAAACATGCTTGTATACAGGGTGTCCGCTTATCTTATCGGTAGATTTGAATTTCCCCGAGAAAGTGCCGTAGTAATGCCTGAATTAGAAGAGGCTACCTTCAAGCGTTTTTAAATAAGAATAAAAATGTCAAATTTCTTTTTATTTATTTGATCGACATGAAAATGCGCAACCTGTTCCATTGTGATGTATCTCTGGATAAGATAAGCGATATTCGCATGCTTATAAGCTAGAAATAGCAGGGAGTTAAGGAAAAAAAATCTAAATTTTTAAAATTTCGTACGTTCCGATAAAGCGGTTTTCACATTATTATATGCAATTCTATCAATTATGATAAGTTTTTATGTATTTCTTGGTTGACGATCTTCATTTTTTTAGATTTTTTAATAATATATGAATAACGTATTTTTTAATTTTATCTTTTATGGTTTCTGCCAAAAAAATAAATCCAACAAAGTTGAAACCCACCTTTAATATTTGTTAAACTGGTGGAACTTTTGTTTGCAAATTGCACTGCATGGCAATATTGTTTCATGAAATAATAGTTATGAATACATGAGTGAAAACAAACAAGAAAACATAGCGAAGATAAAAAGCAAAGCTAGTGAAATTTGTTGTCCATTTACGTATCAAAGAAGCGACAATAGCAAGAAGGCACATCTAATAATTGTGTTTGTTAGTAGTTGGTATTGTCTTCTTTGTGTATAAACTGACAACACCGGCAGTAGTATATTTAATGTGTCCCGTGTGTCCGGACTGCTTTTCTTTCCTTGTATAATCGGTTTAGAGAGTCCCCCTTCCGCAAAAATGGATGATAATATTGCAGTTTGAGGAGGACCGAAGTTGCAGATGCTGCCAGGATGGTCGGTCGAATAAACATAAACTTCCCTTTTTAAAACTATTGATGTTTGATAGTAATGAAAATGGCTTAGCATGAGGAGGGTAAATAAAATAGAGGGACCGGCAGATTACCAGCGTCGATCCCTTTAAATTGCTTCTCACTTGATTAATAGTAAATCTTACAGTTCGTTTTATGAGACAACGATATAATCTAATATGTCTTATTTTTATTATTATTATTTATTTATTTGCATCCAACATGCCAAAGGTCTAATTACAGAATTACAGTACAGTACATTAATAATGCAAAAAACTATTACTTATACACAGATTTTTCAATTTAGTTATTGGTATTCCTGCAGGACATGTTTTATATTACTGTAAATATTTTAACGGTTTATTAAAAAATATTATAGGAAACGTGATAGTTCAATAATAAAATGTTATTATAATATAATAATAAAATTGGTTTTATAGCTTAAAAATGCATTTTTGTAAAAAAATGTCGACTATTTATTTTACAAAATAAAATTATTTTTCATAATAATTTATTAAACATAATATTTTCCCAAAAACAACTTTTTAGACTTTTAAGGTTAAACTCATTTTTGCCAAAAAAAAACTATACATATTATGTATAGTTTTTTTTTGGCAAAAATAAGTTTAACCTTAAAAGTCTAAAAAAAAAACAACTTTTTAGACTTTTAAGGTTAAACTCATTTTTGCCAAAAAAAAACTATACATATTATGTATAGTTTTTTTTTGGCAAAAATGAGTTTAACCTTAAAAGTCTAAAAAGTTGTTTTTGGGAAAATATTAATTATATAACATATACAAAATTATAACATGAATAAAAAAACTGTTTAAGAAATAAAGCAACTTTTTATAGGACAAGTTATATGGTCGTTAGGCAGGGAATCCTGCAAAAGGATAAATGACCTATAATTACATCCTCCATTTAACCTTAATATCAGTAATCACAATAAAGGTCAAAGGCGATCTTTATAGTCTTTTTGTTTTTACTATAAAAAAGCTAATAAAATATATTTTTTGTCTCAAATGCGCTTTTAAAATTTGTTTATCTTTATATTTATTAAAAAGTTTGTACCCAATAAATAAATAAATTGATGATTTTAAAATATATACTTTCGCAAAATATGAATAAGTTCTTCTATATTTTATCGTCTTTACCAATTTATTATGTTGTTTGTATTGAATCCTTCTTAAGGGTTTAGCTTGAAGTAGGTCGTTATGGTGGTCTTATACAGCTATTTAGGCTTTATTAGCTATTAACTTAATCTTGCGGGATATTTAAAAAATACTTCAGAGTTTTTATCCATCTTTTAATTGTTAACCTCTTAAGGTTTATTTTTAACCTTTTAATTTTTTTAAAATCAGACCATAGAGAAAGTTTATTTCTCTATGACCAGACTTAAAATTGATTTATCGACTTCTATTGCATAATTTTGGTTTTTTTTCGTGATGATAAACATTATAAATTTCCTGCCTAACAACAAGAATTATCGAAATAATTAATTACGTTTTTAGGCAATACCTAGTAATTGTCCGATTTCAATATTCACTGTGATTTGAACCAAACGGGTTTTAAATTGGGAGAAGGCGACTATAATAACATTTAAAATTGGTAAAAATTGAGGTTAACCATTTAACAGATGTAAGATTTTATTTATTTATTTTTAAAAATTATATACTTATCTACTTATTATAATAGATAAAGTATTATTCACTCGGATGATTTAATGACTCATCCTCGTGAATAATAGCCTGCATTATCTCTCGTATAATAATATACTATTATCGCATATTTTGTATTGGCAACAAAATGGCAAAATAATTAAAGGAAAATAAAAAATAACCCCTTTTGCATGCGAAATTTATGCTTGTATTTCCGTTGTAGCAGTGGAGGAGTCCCCTCTATAATCCGGTAATGTAATAAACTGCATAGCCTCCAAAATTCAACAGTGACAGTAAATTATGGCCTCACAATGTGGAAGGGTGGTCTTCGTGCACCATTACATGCAGGGCCGGCCCGAGGTACGGGCGAACCGGGCAACCGCCCAGGGCGGCATAATGGGGGGGGCGGCATTTTTACGATTTGTTAATGATAATCAATTTTATTCAACATACAGTACCGTCTTGATGCTCGAAGAGGTCGGATGCGTCAAGATCCCTCCTAAGTGGCGTATACGGTACAAACGTAAAATACCAAAAACGAAACAAAGTATCCGGAAATGTCGGTGATCGTTAATGAATAATAAATAAATACATAAATAAACAAACAAGTGCAAGAAGTGCGAAAATTGTGAGATAACGCCGTAAAAGTGAGCAAGTGAATAAGTGCCTAATTGAGGCTGGGCAGCAACGATAAGTCAACCGGCGCACCTGGATCGGAGCGTTCCAAAAATGTCCTTTTTCTATGCAAAAACCTACAGGAGAAGGCCACCCCGCGAAAGACAAAGCATCAGGTTTATAGCCTAATAATCAAGCTAAGTAATTCTTCTAATTGCATGTCTTACCGTATAATCGTTAAATGTTTATATAAGCATTTCACAATGTTGCAAAAAAACCTAAGAAATCTAAGAAATCTATTCGTCTTAAAAATTAAATTTAAAAAATAATAAGAACATTTCCGTAACTGTTAAATAAACAACCTAATTTTCTCATAGTAGACAAACGTAAACACCAGCGTAAAAGGCGTAAGCAAATAAACCAATTCAAGCAAGAAGACAAAAATTTATCATAAATAAATTTAGGGTCACACGGCAGATCCCATGGGCTGCAGCAAGCATTTTCCGTTACTTGTCTCCATTAACATTGCCCGTATTCATTTCATTAAACATAACATTTATTTTACTTGAAAATGTTAAAATAACTTTAAAATATGATTATGTTTAGAACATATTTTACTCTTTAAACAATTGTTTTGTTTTTAATTACTATCATTGCAAAATTGTATTAAAAAGTGTTAAAAATTCTTACACGGGCAATGCTAATGGTGATAGGTATCGTTAAAGTGTTTATTGGGATATCTTTAAAACCTGCGAAGGGCGCGCGGCGTGGGGCAATAAGTCTGTCAACGGCAAGTGCGTAAAGCGGTCCCAATCGAGACCGAAAATAAACACTGGACTGAATTAGAAGTATAAAATGTCTGGAAAACGCAAAAAAGATTCAGGAACTTTTTATAAAAACAAAAGAAGGGCGCGTGCGGCGGAAAATCGAGTACTAGCAGCAACCTTTTTCAAATTCTTGCAAAAAGAACCATCGTAGGCAGGTATAATAATTATACTATAATTAAACAATATAATATTATTGTCAATATTGCATATATGAAAATGAAGTTTAATTTTTGTTGTGTACATTTAAACATTGTTTTTAGAGGTCTAAAATCAATCTTCTGACGTGCATCACAGCAGGATTCGGTTTTGCCAAAGTCCGCTAAACTCATTACGTAATTATTAAGTTAATTTACTTTTTTTTAAAGATGATTCACCTGAAGTAAGTAAGTTACTTAAAATATTCGGGTGCACAAAAATACGATATTTTAACAGCAATTACCTATTTATGTATGTAATAATCTATAGCTATAGCTCGCGGAATATTGCGAAAGTAAATTTTAACAAACCAAAGAATTCTTATAATATAAAAATATTGTTTAATTATACTCACTATATACAATAGTGACACTATTTAATAATATATTTATATTATATCCTATATATGGGATATAATCATGTATATATACATATTTAACAGTATATTGCCTTACCTAGTAATTCTAAAGCATAAAAAACTCTTATAAAAAGTTTGAAAAAATAATTACGTTAAACTACTTTTTTTCCTATTCCTGCTGAATAAAAAGGGGGCGGCAAAAATATCTTCGCCCGGGGCGGCAAAAAAAGTCGGGCCGGCCCTGATTACATGGTCTAAAACACTCGCAAAAAACGTTTCCCTCGAAAAATACAACGATATAAACTTTAATATATTAAGGAATAAAAAAAGTTTATGTGTTTTTGCCAATGCGTATTATGCCAGAAAATAAGCCAAAACTATTGTTTTGAATATATAATTTAATATTTAATGTTATTAACTCTCAAAACCAGTGCTTTTAATTCCGCTAGGAAGAGTTATTGAAAGGCTGGGCCATATAATTTGCTTTAAAGAATAAAACACAGGAAAATGTATCAAAGTTAAAAAAAAGAAAGATACAGGGGGTTGTTTTAAATGTCTTCTAAACCACTGTATGCAAACATAAACATTTTAGGTAGATATTTTATTAGAATATGTCAGATCTGACAGGCTTAAGGGGAAAAATTAAATACGGGGCCCATGGGCCTGCAGTATTCGAACTCTACCGGTATAGTGATTTACTAGTATAAGTTATTATTTTATTGTTTTTCATATGAATGAAATGTATATTTGTATATGAATCATATATTTATAAGAAGCACTAACATATCACAACATTTAAGGTTAGAAACGTTGGACGAGAAAAAAACGTTGCAGACTTAATTCTTAATAATTCTAATATCTACACTGAAAGAAATATATGTTTGTTTTAGCAATGTTTGTGGTTCATATATGGACTACCACATACATTGCTAAAACAAACATATATTATATTTAGTTTTAACATAATATGTTAAAACTAAATATAAAAATGGTTAAGGTAAATATATTATATGTTTGTTTTAGCAATGTATGTGGTAGTCCATATATGAAACATAAATTTCTTTCAGTGTAATAGATTGTAATACATTACTTTCCAATGAAAACTTTACTATTTACATGTCGACTTTTTCTTTATTCTAATAACATATTTTGTAACCAGGAGGCGAGCCCTATTTTACAGATCCCAACAGGGTTGCCAATCGTACCATAATTATGGTATTTGTACCATAATTTATTTTTTACAATATTGTTTTAACATAATTTAAGTATTATAGTTTTTAAGCATGCTTTTGCACCAAAAATAAATTAGGCAACGTTGCGATCAGTCCTGCCAGTACAGTATTGAATTTGCGTAACAGCTGTTAATAAAAATTAATGTTCTAGGTTAGCAGCAGTTATGTCCTTTTCTATTCAAACTTTTGTTTTTTACCTTTGTGGTTTTTAAGAAAAGATTTTTTCGAGCGGTATACACATTAAAAAAAAAATGTATAAATTTTGAGCCTTCAGAAAAAATGTGCAAATATACAACTAAAGATAATTTATTCAATAATCAAGACTGTGATAAATGCGATATTATTTTTAATTAAAAATGTTAATTTAATAAATTTAAAATAATTATTATTATTTTTTTACCCAAGTTTATTTTTTGTTTGTACCTAATTTATTTTATTTTATCAAAGTTTGTGTTAAAATAATTATGACTTTTCTTAAAGTGCCTAGTTGTTTGAATTTTAAAGTCCTAAAATATACCATAATTTGTGCCATAATATTTGTTTGGTGCATACTATAATTTTTCTAAATGTGTACCATAATTTTTATTTTGAGGTTGGCAACACTGGATCCCAATAAAGTCGAACAAATGTTACTTATATCCTGATCTTACTGTCAACTGATTCATTCCTTATGCCTGTGAGGAAATCCTTTGGTCCAAAAATAGTCCATTAATGATGTTCTTAAAAGCAAGCTAATACTTTTTTTTTTATTGTTTTGACCTTTACTTGATGAAACTCCATGTCACTAATGTATTCCTGGATAAAAAACAAACACTGTTTTTGAGTTTATTTAAATTTTATTTGACAATTGTTTCGCTAACACTGTATCTTCAATCATGTCTGAAGAAGCTACAGTGTATATTTTTGCAATTATATTTCGATATTGCTATCGTCCCACACATCTCTCAGTAGAGACCGGATTTGAGGCAAAATGCATATCGTCAATTTTGATAGGCCGTTAAAAATTCAACGTGCTAAATGTGTTTTGGTCATTTTAGTAAAATTTATCCCGAACATCCTATTTGGCTTAATTCGACTTAAAAAAAAATGACTAAAATGCCTAAACCTTGCCTAAATTGAATAAATGCATGCCTAATAGGAAACATTATGCCTTTTTAGTAGATTTATTTTTTTAAGTTAATAAAATCTTTTTTTTTAAATACACTTGGCAAAAAAGTAAACTAAATCGCAATACATCGCAATACGAACCATAGGAGCTATGGTTGACTCACCAAAATAAATAAATCTACCAATTTCAACACGTAACAGACCTTTGCAAAGCTTTGCGATCCGATGTTACCACCTGGATTTAAAATTATATCGGATAAACGACATAATTTAAAAAAATAATATTTAAAAAAATACTTGTTTACTACTTTAATGGCAAATAAACCAATAATACCATCGAAATTTCATTCATATTTCGTATGTTTGACCTTATTTATAATAAATTTAAATTATTTATTTTTATTTTATTTATTATTTTTAATGTGCTTTCAACAGGCACCAGGCCCAATTACAGAAATACACAATGACAAACACAAATAAACAACCATACCCCTGGTGGGATTCGAACCCACGACCTCTCGGCTTGTAGTCCGCAGTGCTAACTACTACACCACCGAGGGCGGTATGTTGTGTAAAAGAGGTAAAAGAGGCACAAAAAGGCAATATAAAAAAAGCGTTTATTTTTTCCTGCCTATGTCTTTTTTGGGTGCCTTTTTAGGTGCCTTTTTCAATTTTTAATTGCCCAAAAGTCCGGTCTCTATCTCTCATATCGATAATTTGTAATGAAATAACTCGCGCACAGCAAAACTTTGTAATACAAGCAAGTTTTATTAGTTTTCAAGTAATAAATTATCCAAGGACTAATAAGTGAGCTAAAAAAATTCAATTTAATTTTTTTAACCTGAAGATATTTTGTGTTAGCTGGCTAATGACAACAAAAAAATCTACAAATATAAACACAATTTTGTTAAAAAAAAATAATTGTGGGGTGTTTTTTAATTTGCGTCTGTATAGTACAGGGTGTTCTCAAATCCCTTGGAGGGATAATAGTTCAAGACTAAGTAAGCAAGTTTTTCCTCTTTCACTTTTGCATTAGTGCTACGTATTGTATTTAAATAACAAAAACACAAAAATTGTTAAAAATTCGGCAAGCGATTTTATAAAACATATGGTGAGCACCACATTCCGTAGTTTTTTAACTATTTTTCATGATTTTTTATTCAAATAAAATTTGTTGTTTTCGACCACAGAGCAACGTGATTTCACTACTCATTTTACAGTCAAACTATTTCATTCATTTGTTTTATTATATAATTCATTGTAGCAGTGGTATGTTTATACAGCTTGTTCATATAATACTAAAACCGAATATATCTATATATATATATATATATATATATATATATATATATATATGGGGCGTGGCCTCGCCTCCCTCCAACGCGCGACACAGTAGCTAAGCAAATAGACTGCATCGCTAATGAGATTTTTTGCATTATTATCATTTAATTTTTTAAGTCCTTACCTGCTCGACCTTTCGTCATGTCGTTTATCACACAAGCAACTGTGACGCGCCTTGGAGGGAGGCGAGGCCACGCCCCATATATATATATATATAGATATATTCGGTTTTAGTATGAACAAGCTGTATATTAAAGGTACGGTCTATCTACTGCGCAGTCCGCACGCGGAGTACGCGTTGCGTTGTACGCTTGCAGACTCCGCATATTGTGGTGGTCTATTAGAGTGCGTACTGCGCAATTGGAAATTATTGTTATTTAATTTTTTTATTTAATTTTCTCTACCGTGTATGCATGTACTACCGCTTCTATTATTAATTTCTGCCATCTCCCGCCATATATTATCTTTATAAGTTTTTTTTTATAGCCATCATATAGAGCAGGATGTCGAGACATCTAATAAAATTACGTCCTGCTCTTTTGTGAATTTTCAAAAAAAAGTTGTCATAATAAGTATGCTTTTTTTAATTAACAAAACCACGGAAATATGTTTAAACTACTTGCTTTTTCCACGGAAATTTTTATAATCTGCTGCGGACCAGTCATCGAAATCGCCCCCCAAGCAATAGCGACGCACGGACGCAACGGATGATTTTGTTACGCATGCAGAGTGCGCACCACATAGAACAGCTACATTAATAAACACAAAGTAATACCTGCGGACCATAGGACTCCGCATTGCGTACTCCGCGTACGGAGTACGCAGTAGATAGACCGTACCTTAAGGAGATTGTTCTAAATGAATAACTAATGAATAACTAACCCTGCATGTAGAATTTTTTTTTATTTTCAAAACCGACTAGTTTCGTCATCCTCATGGTTTCTACAGAAATATAATTTTAAAATGTAAAAAATTTTACTTACAGGTCATTTAAATAAAATAATATTAAACATTTGTATGTATATATGTAGGTATAAAATATCAAAGTCATTTCAGACAGAACAAATAAAATATAAATAATTTAAAACACGATTAGTAATATTAGGGTTATGTTGGGATATGTGTTGTTAGTGTAGTGCGGTGTTGTTTTTCACTTTTAATGTTTATAGGTACCTACTTACATATATATGTATATATATTAGGGTGATTTAAAAAAATCCTTTTTTTTAAATGAACCCGCACTGGCCTAAATTATAAAGATTACATTAAAACTAAAAGATTAATACCAAAAAATCCAAATTCGATGAATATTTAGAGGTCGCTCAAATCGATTTTCGTATTTTTGCACATTCGAGCCGCGAAATTATTACTGCGCAAAATAGTAAATAACTCCGTTAGTTTTTATTCGATATTATTAAAAATTTAAGGGTTACCTAGTTTTTTAATACCCTCTGAGACAGTGTATTGAACTTTACAGAAAAAAATTTTTTTCATGAAAAAAAATAATTTGTTAATAAAAACGTATTATCTTATAAAATAAGCAACAATTGGAATCGCACTATGATGCATCATGCATACCATGGTACCGTAAAAAAACTAAGAAAATAACACTTAAATTATTTAGCATACATAAAACCTGCCGAAAGAAATATTTTATTTGATTTATATAAAACATAACCTAATAATAATTAAGTTATTCAAATTTTTTCCATTTTCATACGATTTTATAAATAATTTATATCCGTTTTATTAATTATGACGTATTTTTATAATATTTCTTTATTTTTGGTACCATATTTACTTAATTACACTAAGTAGTTATTAATTTATGTCCTTTTTATAATTAAAATAAAAAAAATCCACTGTTCTACATCGTTTTCTTTGCAATGATTGTTTCTAATGTTAATTTTTTCAACCATTTTTTCTTTTGTTTTAGTAGGTACTCTTTTATCAAAAATGCCAAACAAATTAGCTCTTCTATTTGCAAATCTATATTTTTGTAAACATGAAGTCCATGAAGTGTTTTCAAATCATTTTTGGGCGCGCAAGTTGCGTTTGGAGCTTGGAACCAGGCAAATATCTAAACGAAATATAAAAATACAAATTCTATGCAATGACTTATTTTCATTGTTAGTGAGTTTAAATTGATCCCGAAATAAGAAAATCTTTAGAGAGTATATAGCTTTCTTCATCCATCGGGCATGCTATCTATCTCCACCAAGGTATAAGATGTTTTTCTTTAATTTTTCAACAAATTAGTTTTGGTACTTAGACGCTTTTGAATTAAGTAAATAATATATATATATATATATATATATTTATATTTATATATATATATTTATATTTATATAATTTATCAACTACCTGCTAGTAGGTCCTACTATCAAAATTTAAGAATAATAATTATTATTTTGGTATGTCAATTTAGCAACATCTAGACAGAATCAAATAATTTTGGTATCAAAATTTGAGAATTGTTGTATGTCAATAATTTTAATAAAATTTAAATTTCTGCTTAAGCCATATCAATGCAGTGAATAATTTTGTAGTTAACGTTATTTTATTTTAGTTGTAAAAAGGACCTAATTTAATAACTACCTAGTTTAATTAATTAAATATGGTATCAAAAATAAAGAAATATTATAAAAATACGTCATACTTAATAAAACAAATATAAATTATTTATAAAATCGGTTAAAAATGTGAAAAATCTAAATTACTTAATTATTTTTAGGTTATATAATATATTATATTATATATATTATATAAATTAAATAAAATATTTCTTTCGGCAGGTTTTCTGTATACTAAATAATTTAAGTGTTATTTTCTTAGTTTTTTTACGGTACCATCATAGTGCGATTCCAATTGTTGCTTATTTTATAAAATGATACGTTTTTATTAACAAATTAATTTTTTTCTGTAAAGTTCAATACACTGTCTTAGAGGGTATTAAAAAACTAGGTAACCCTTAAATTTTTAATAATATCGATTAAAAACTAACGGAGTTATTTACTATTTTGTGCAGTAATAATTTCGCGGCTCAAATGTGCAAAAATACGAAAATTGATTTGAGAGACCTCTAAATATTCATCGAATTTGGATTTTTTGGTATCAATATTTTAGTTTTAATGTAATCTTTATAATTTAGGCCAGTGCGGGTTCATTTTTAAAAAAAGGCTTTTTTTGAATCACCCTAATATATATATATATATATATATGGGCAGATCCATTACTTTTCGACAAAAGTGTGCGGGGGTAAGTCACCGATTTGGCTGCCTTTCTCGAAAGTAGGTCATATAAGGAGACGATCCTGAAAATTTGAGCTCGATATAGGTAATTCCGGCTGCAAGAAAATTTTTTGAAATATAAAAAAAGTCGATTTTTTAGTCATTTTCAAAAATTCGTATCTCAGCTCCTATTTAACTTAGAGATTTGATCATGACGGCATTTTTCTCTGTTATCCCTCTATTTTCAAGAAAAAAATAAGTTTTAAGTTTAAACTTAAATCCGGCTAAGCTGTAAGCCTCCAAATAAAACACTGCTTAAGATAAATTTTGTCAATTTTTAAAGTGCTCTCAAATCTACAGTTTTTGAAGCAGTGGAATAAATGATAGATGATATTTTTCGTTAAGGTATACTCTGTTGGAATTTACCCATTTTTTACTTGATTGCTTCGATTTCTCTAATGTATGGCCACTCAAAGAAAATTGATTTTTGAAAAATCAATGTTTTCAGATACCTACAACTTTTTTCTATCGATCCGAAATCCTTTGAAAATTTCAGGGATTATACTTTATTCTATTCCCAAACAAACCATCAAAACTTTTCCTTGGGTATTGAAGTGGTTTCCGAGCTATGAATTTTTAAAAATGTCAAATTTTCAATATAATATGACATTTTTGGTAGTTTTATTTTCAGTTAAATGAATTATTAGTAATACTTTAGTCAATAATCCATTGGACCTTGTTCATTTTTTTGAAAGTAGGTCATTTAAGGAGACGATCCTGAAAATTTGAGCTCGATATGGGTAATTCCGGTTGCAAGAGAATTTTTTGAAATATAAAAAAGTCGATTTTTTAGTCATTTTTAAAAATTCGTATCTCAGCTCCTATTTAACTTAGAGATTTGATCAAGACGGCATTTTTCTATGTTATCCCTCTATTTTCAAGAAAGTTAAGTTTAAACTCAAATCCGGCTAAGCTGTAAGCCTCCAAATAAAACACTGCTTAAGATAAATTTTGCCAATTTTTAAAGTGCTCTCAAATCTACAGTTTTTGAAGCAGTGGGATGAATGACAAATGATATTTTTCGTTAAGGTATACTCTGTTGTAATTTACCCATAAAAGCCATACTTATTTTTATACTGACTCGGAGCTCCATCAGAGAAATCAGGAACATTTTGCATATACAGTTCACGCTTTTTAAAACAAATTAGTGCAAGTTCTGAAAAAAGATTTCCCATGGATTAAAAACATTATCTATTTCTCTGATGGAGCTCCGAGTCAGTATAAAAATAAGTATGGCTTTTATGGGTAAATTACAACAGAGTATACCTTAACGAAAAATATCATCTGTCATTCATCCCACTGCTTCAAAAACTGTAGATTTGGAAGCACTTTAAAAATTGGCAAAATTTATCTTAAGCAGTGTTTTATTTGGAGGCTTACAGCTTAGCCGGATTTGAGTTTAAACTTAAAACCTATTTTTTTTCTTGAAAATAGAGGGATAACATAGAAAAATGCCGTCTTGATCAAATCTCTAAGTTAAATAATCGACTTTTTTTATATTTCAAAAAATTCTCTTGCAACCGGAATTACCCATATCGTGCTCAAATTTTCAGGATCGGGTGAACAAGGTCCAATGGATTATTGACTAAAGTATTACTAATAATTCATTTAACTGATAATAAAACTACCAAAAATGTCATATTATATTGAAAATTTGACATTTTTAAAAATTCATATCTCGGAAACCACTTCAATACCCAAGGAAAAGTTTTGATGGGTTGTTTGGGGATAGAATAAAGTATAATCCCTGAAATTATCAAAGGATTTCGGATCGATAGAAAAAAGTTGTAGGTATCTGAAAACAGCGATTTTTCAAAAATCAATTGTCTTTGAGTGGCCATACATTAGAAAAATCGAAGCAATCAAGTAAAAAATGGGTAAATTCCAACAGAGTATACCTTAACGAAAAATATCATCTGTCATTTATTCCACTGCTTCAAAAACTGTAGATTTGAGAGCACTTTAAAAATTGGCAAAATTTTTCTTAAGCAGTGTTTTATTTGGAGGCTTACAGCTTAGCCGTATTTGAGTTTAAACTTAAAACCTATTTTTTTCTTGAAAATAGAGGGATAACAGAGAAAAATACCGTCTTGATCAAATCTCTAAGTTAAATAAGAGCTGAGATACGAATTTTTGAAAATGACTAAAAAATCGACTTTTTTTATATTTCAAAAAATTCTCTTGCAGCCGGAATTACCTATATCGAGCTCAAATTTTCAGGATCGTCTTCTTATATGACCTACTTTCGAGAAAAAAATCGGCAGCCAAATCGGTGATTTACCCCCGCACACTTTTGTCGAAAAGTAATGGATCTGCCCATATATATATATATATATATATATACGTAGATATATATATACATGAGGGTGTCCGTTATTTACCAACTTGTTTTTTGTTCGCAGCGCCCCCTCAATTTGCAGTTTATGACCTAAAAAAAATTATTAAATAAATTATAAAAAAAATATTCATATCAAACCGTGCCACAAAGACGATACATTTTCCATTTAAATAACATGGGGTTTCGGCAAGTTTTACATTTAATTTTTTTCTTCCGAGCAAGTTAATATACAGCAATGAGATACACATATTTTTATAGGAAATTGAACGCTGTACAAAAAAGCTTTCCTATGATTTTTTCATAAATTCACTGATTTAAAAGTTATTTAAGGTTAAAGTTAAACTTAATAAACTTATAGTAATTTTTCGATTTTTTTACTTTGACTGCAAAATTATAATTATTTTTATGAATATTAATTGTTTATTTTTGAAAATATGTGATTTTATTGAATTATTGAAAAAAGATAAGTAAAAATTATCGACAAGAGATTTCGATAAATTCATTTTTTTATTACATTAAACGAATCTGGTAATAGTTTTACTCAATTTAAGTACGATTAATTTTTTATTAATTTAATCTTTTTATTTCTGTGAAATTCTAAAAATTTTTATACGATTTTATAAAAAATTATACAATAAAAAGTTTTCCTTCAGTAAAGCTAATGACGTAGAAATTCTTTTAACAATTATTTTTACGACAAAATAAAATTCGTACTTACGCATACGTTGTCTTGAGTATGAGATGCAGACATTTCCGCTACACCAATTATCCTTTTCAAATAAGTTAAATGTATTTTTCTACTCCCACCTTTAAAACGCCCTTTATCGTACATGTTTCCATGACACTAAGTGACCTTTTAAATACACATTGACAAGTTGTGGCTTTACGGCGCTTTAGTCACGGCCTGAAGTTGGCAACAGGTTTTTAGTCACGGGCTGAAGTTAGTTTTAAGTGAGTTGACAGTTGTCAAATGTCATACAATCGTTAAAATAATGTGCCTTTCTTGTAAAATAATACTAAATGTAAAAATTATTTTATTATCTCAATACAAAAATACAAAAGTATTAAATAGTTTCTTAACGCCAATATTTGAAAAGTTTATATGAACATTGTACTGACCTTTTAATTTCGCCGGAAGTAAACTATAACTTAAATTCGGGCACGGACTTCACTGTAAAGTGCTCATAAAGCATTTTCTTTACTTTCACTGTAAAAACTGTCCATTTTCAAGAAATACATTTCGATTTATAACCTTTATAATCTGTGTTTATAAAATTTGACATTTGACGGTGACACACAGATTCCCCTATTGTTTCATAGATGGCGCTCTATACAAATTTTTGATTTAAATCATTGTAAGATAATAATAACCTCGTTTATAAACTTTTCTAGACACTCATTAATTTAAGCACTCGCTCAAAGCTCGCTCGTGCCTAAATTAAATTCTTATATAAAATGGCGTTTATCAAACTTGATACATAATATACAATTATCTACTTCTACATTGTCGAGCTGTGACTTTATGGCGCTTTAGTCACGGGCTGAAGTTGACAATAAGTAGTGGCTTTTGGGCATTTAGTCACGGGCTGAAATTAGCTTTATTATATATTAGAAAAAAGTGAGTTTAATTGCGTTGACATTTGACAGATGTCAAATGTTTAACAAATATAATTGGCATTAAATTCTTCTTTGTCTTTTTCGTTGATAAAGTATACTTAGTATGTAACTCGCTTTATAAACTTATCTAGACACTCGTTTTTAATAAGCTTCGCTTGTGCCTAATAAAACTCGTAACTAAAATGGCGTTTATAAAACTTGATACATAATACCTATACTATTATATAAAAGATGCCACTGAAACTTCAACTTTGCGACACGAAATCTGTGAAGTGCGACTTCTGCCTTCTGTGGTCAAAGTACTAAATCATACTTTAATGCGCATGCATAACTTCAAATTTTATTTTTTCGTAAAAATAATTGTTAACAGAATTTCTACGACATTAGCTACAGCGGAAATTTTTCATTTTCATAATATTTTATAAAATCGTATAAAATTTTGTAAAATATCACCGAAATAAAAGATTATGTAAAAAAAGTAATCGATCTAAATTTTAGTAAAACAGTTTTACTAGTTACTAGTACCAGATTATTTTAATGTAATAAACAATTTTTAATTTATCGGAATCTCTTGTCAATAATTTTCACTTATCTCTTTTCAATAATTTTTACTTTTTCAATAATACAATAAAATCACATATTTTTTTAAAATATGTACCTATCACTTATTGCTGTATATTAACTTGCTCCAGAGAAAAAAAATAAATGTAAAACTTGCCCAAACCCCATGTTATTTAAATGGTAAATGTATCGTCTTTGTGGCACAGTTTAAAATGAATATTTTTTTAATATTTTTTTTAGGTCATAAACTAAAAATTTAGGGGGCGCTACGAACAAAAAAACCAAGTTGGTAAATAACGGACACCCTAATTATACATACAAATGTTTAATATTTATCTGCATATTTTATTTAAATGATGTGTGAGTATAATTTTTACATCTTAATCATATTTCTGTTTTTAAAACTACATTTCTGTAGAAACCCTGAGGATGACTATAATAGTCGAAACTAGTCAGTTTTGAAAATAAAAATAAAAAATTCTACAAGCAGGAAAGTGCCTTATTCATTTAGAGCAATCTCCTTAATGTATTTCATTCGTATCGAAATTAAATCGCGCACACTATATATAACTTTGCAAATTGTCTCCGCACACGCTTTTATTTGACACTCTTTTTTATTTTATTCGTGCAGCTGAATATTAAAACAATGTGCACTGTTTATTCAGTCTATTCGAAACTGAAGTCCTTTGGGAAATTTTAGTTTTCACGGTAATCGATTGTTTATGCAATTTGAACGAATTAAAAATAATCTCATTTACAGCGAAGAATTATGATAAAATACAGTTTCAAACAATTAAGTAAGAAAATATTATTTAAATATTACATTGTATACAGGGTGTTTCATCAAAAAATGTCAAGGGGCGATTCTATAGCGCAAAATTTTAAAAAGTTCCTAAGAACATGGGGTCAAAAATGCTTTTTATAGATAGCACTCAACTTTATGAGTCATAATGCAGAAACAGAAAATTTCAAAGCAAATTTTCTTTAAAACAGTTAAACAAGAGGGCCATTTTTATATAAAATTAAATAAAAACTCATAAATTTTACCCAAAAAATAAAATGGGGGCGATGCCCATGACCTGTTTGGGTGAGAAAAAAGTTTCATTTGTTAACTGTAGTGCATGTGTCAAAGTTTATTATTTTAAGTTAAAGTACATCCAAGATACTTAAAATTAATTTGTCCTATATTTTATTTTGGAAAAAAATAATGAGTTACTGACAAGGAGTTTTTTTGTTTTTCCAATTATATTCAATATGAAGTTTAGGAGATTATAATCTTATCAAATAGATTAACGATTAAAATAACTTTAACTTTAACCAAAAGATATTATACAGGGTGTAACGTAATAAGTTGTAATCCGTTGGGGGGATAATAGTTTAAGCCAAAGTAAGCAAGTTTTTTCTATATTACTTTTGCATTAGTGCTACTGTTTTTGAATAAAAATCATAAAAATTAACTTAAATATTAAGCATTTAACGGAAGACACTGGTTTTGTTGCGTTAGCAACAGCTGTAGTCAGGGCCGGATTAAGAGTTTTGAGGCCCTGGGGCCGACATTTGGTGGGGGCCCTCAATATTTCTAAAAATGTTGACACTTGCGAAATTAAAACTCATGGTTAATTTTTAAGCTAGAGGAACTTTACGTGATTTTTTATTATCTGAATCATTTATTATTTACCTAATAAATTTTAATAAAATCGGCCAAATCGTTTTTAAGCTATAAATAAAAAACGAAACACCTTGTATCTCGATAATGAAGCATTTTCGGACACGTGTTTATATATAAACATAGGAACACGTGTTTATATATAAATATAGGAACTTTTTTTCATATTTTGATGAGAGGAATTTCCCCTGAGCTTTTGTCACCACAAGTCTGAATCACCCTGTATATTTTGAATAATACGAACATAACCTTAAATACATTTTACCCAAGTCTGAGAAATTATAAATTCGTATGCAAAACTATAAAAACGTAGATAGTAGAATAGAATTGTGAATGAAAGTGTTTTTATATACTTTATTTTTTATATATTTTGAATTATACTAACATACCCTTATATACATTTTACTCAAGTAAAATATTAATTGATCTAGGTTTTGTTTGCATTTTTAATACTTACCGCAAACTGAAAAAAAGTGCATCAAAAGTCGTATTATTTGTCTGTTTTTCATATAAAATCAAACAATAAAACAATCTTTTGTCCAAAGAAAAGCACGAAACAGTATTTCGGAAACACCGGAAAATATTCCACAACACTCTTTTACAAAAACGTTACGACAAGCACTAAAGGAGCAACTGCTTAAAATTGTTTTGAGTCATAACTTACGACTATAGACTATATAAAAACGTCTTCGCGCGGCAAAACTTTGAGTGTGATAATTTACATTCTGATTTGCAAGCGGATAAGCGATAAAAAATCTGCGAAAAATTAGAATTAGATCTACGAAGAATTAATTGAAAATTACAGGATTCACGTGGTTTTTTGTTTTTTTCGTCAATTTTTTTTATATTTGTTTCATTAAAAAGCTACATATTGCATTGGTGGGGGCCCCTAAATGGTGGGGGCCCTGGGGCCGTGGCCCCGCTGGCCCTATGCTAAATCCGGCCCTGGCTGTAGTCAAACGAAGTATAGTCGACCTGTTAAAACCACCGACAGCAGTACCAATAAAAACTACAGTTAAACAACTGGCTAACTTAAGCTTCATTCAAAACCTCGAAATTAGTGGAAAAAATGAGTGGTTTCAATTAAACTTATAATTAACACAAAACGATCATTCACAATGCGCAAAACTAACATCTAAAATTAAGGGAATTTGCTAAAAGATTGTCCATTCTTCTTAACCTGACATAAACAAAATTAATTATAATAAAATAATATTTTTTACAACCATTACAATAATATTTTTATAACCTTTCCTTCACTGGAAAATCTTCAAACTTTTTGCTTTTGACATGCGCACATGCGCAAAGCCGCTTTCCAATTATAATTAGTGGTAAAAGATAGAAGTTTGCAAACTTTTTACACTTTTTACACTAATTGAAGTACTACCACTAATTTTTTGGTTGTGAAAAACACTGTATATTCATAAGACAAACTTTTACGTTCATTGAAACCACTAATTTATTCCACTAATTACGAGGTTCTGAATGAGGCTTTAGTCCGTCGACCCCAACCGCTTATATACACGTGTATACAGGTTAGGTAGGTCATGGTTTAACAAATGCCATTTTTTATTTAAAAACTAGTAGTTGCAAATGTAATAGAGAAAAAACTTGGTTACCCAACCCAACTTTTTAAATTAAAATGCAGTAAAAAAAGTAACTTTTTTTAAATAAAAAAAAAAATTAAAACTGAATTAACATGGTTTTGGAAGGGTTTTTATATTCGGTGTTTGTGATGGGAATCCAGATATGAAACCTAAAAACTGGTCGAGTTTGACTTAAGTGTGGCCGTCGAGGTTAGGGTATGTGGCTTTTAAACATAAATTTTAAAGTATCATTAAACTTTCCACTTAACCGATATATTTCAATGTTTCTACCACTCCAGATAGTTTCAACTTTATTCGTTTATTTGTAGTTTTTCCCCAAGAAAGTAACCTAATTTTTTTATTGGATTAACTTCTCATTTTAAATTTATATTAGAATTAAACTTTAAAATGCTTTTAGCTACATTTTTATAGTAGACAAACTTAATTATCTGTTATACTTAATAAGTATTACTTATATTATACTCTTATACTGCATATTTTTACAATGTTAAACTATCGAATTACATGCTTTTAATTAAGCTTTATGGTGTAAAACAAATATACACAGGGTGAACACTGCTTAATTACTCAGAACATGTAATTTATAGTATAATTTAGTTAGTTGTATATTCTATGACCACTGATAAGCAATTAGGGGTATTAAACGCCCTTGATGACCTTTTGCTTAAGAAGTTCATTGTATAATGGAATCTTCAATTAAATTTTACAATTAGCATTAATACATTAACGTACATTATACTACGAATTCCCTTGGATGAAATTTATTGTATAAATGTTTTGTAGTATCCCTTGAGGTCAACGTCAACAACAAAGCATATGATGGCATGGATTTGTATCGTGCGTTTTAATGTTTATACGGCATGTATACGTAATCACGCGATGATGGATTATTTTTTATAAGAAATAATTTAATGTTTAAATACCTCCGGTGTAGAATTTAAACCACCCACTGTTAACTATGTTATAACTTATCTAAAATATTTAACTTATGGAAATATTCCCCAACGAACAAAGGCAAGGTATACTTTTAGTCGTCAATGTTGTATTTATTATTAAAACTTCTAAGGAAGGGAAACTCCATGTAATTGAAATGAGTGCCTTATACGCCAAACGTACTAAGGGTGAATTTCTAAATACTAAGGGTGGAAATTTTAGTGCGGCGAATAAATGATCAAAATCATGACGTTTACCATTATTTATGCGTATAGATTACGGTTTTTATTTACTTTCACTCTACATTACTTATACTATTTTACGAGGTTAAGTGGAAATGCGAATACTCAGAAATCGATTGAAAATAAGATCTAACCATTAAGTCTTATCTGACGTTTAATTAAATGCCTTTTCAAGGAAGTTTTAAGACACCAAGAGAGTCAGTTTCAAAAACATATAGGTTATTCTAGAAAGAATGCCATCAATGAATCATCATACATATATATATATATATATATATATATTATATATTATTATTTTTATATAATATATATTATTATTATTTTTAAATTCAGGACTTAGGGTTTTCTATTGAAAATTGGATATTATTTAGGTTACGATCTTATTAAGAAACAATGTCATTATTCAACTCTGATGTTATTTTTCCTATGCTATATATTTTAAATGCTTTTTCTTCTCAAATTTTGAATAAATATTAAGATTTTTATTGGAATTTGGATATTTTTAACTAAAATTAACCCGAAACAATTAACAAAATACTAAAATACTAAATAATTAAAACTTCGAAATTAGAAAAATTACCACAAGCTGCCTAGACGAGAAATATGACAGCAGTCCTTCGTTTTACGGTGTCAATTAGTAACTTGTTTAATATGCAAATTAATCAAGTATGCTTTGCGTTATCTTTTTCTGTTTACACCAACAAAACAAATGGGTAGCGCCGTACGCAGCTGCCTTCAGCCGAAAGAGAAATCAGTTAAGATAATTCTGTTACTAACGCTTGACTTAATAATATGGTAAAAACATTTTCCACGCAACGATTTTATTATGTGGCGGTTATTAAATTTTTCCAAGCAACTATTTACTTGAAAAATATGTTTTAATTTAAGTTTATTAATAAAAAAGTAAAAGGGAAGATATTTTATTAAAATACAGAGTGAGTCATTTAACTTGAAATATCTCAGTTAGTATGCGTTTTACGAAAAAATATTTAAAATAAAAATTAAATGATTCGAGGGGGGTAATCAATCAGTACTAAAATTGGTCCTCACACTCTCCTCCTTATAGGGGAAGAGGGGGTAACTTTAAAATTTCCAATGGAACACATTATTATTTATTGCAGATTCGGATCATTCGACTAAAAATAAGTAGATTTTGTCAAAAACATTTTTTCATATTTGTAATAGATGGCGCTGTAATGAAAAAAAATCAATTTTGTTCGATTTTTCTACTGTATACGATTCTGCAATAACTACCTGTATATTACCTATTCAAATAATTTTTTTCATAATTAAAAAATTCATACTATAATTTTTCTCTGGTAACGTTTGAAGTAATTGTCACCTGGTACAACTACGTCTTATATAAAGAGTAGAGAAAATACTTAATATGATTACGTTAAATAAAGTGCTATAGCACTTTATTTAACGTAATCATATTAAGTATATTATATATATTGAAAATTTACACCATAACATGGCAACTTTATTTTTGTATGATTAAATAATAAAAAGTATAAAATTGCATTTTCCTTAGATATTACATTTTTTAAGTTTTTCTTTTCTTAAAAAATAAAGCAGAGAAATATCCTTTCTTGTATTAATTAAATGCTTTTAGCGAAAACAGAATAACATAAAAATGCATAAACAGCAGTAATTCAGCTGTTAATAAATAAATGAAAGATTCTTTTAAGGTAAAGAGCCCATTTAAAATAAGAACGTAATGAGATTTATTGTGGAATTTGCAAGTAGCTTTTAGAAAAATAAGCTTCTAGAGATGAAGCTGGATTATCCAATTTGTAACAAAAAATAACTAGCCAAACCTATTGTTTTATAATAAAACTTTTATTTCAATATTTACTTATTTTTCATTAAAAGACTTTAAGATTTTTAAAATGACTTTTAGTCATAGTTTTCTTATTTTATTTATTTCTGCAATTCAATATTATAAGAATAAACACAACTTTGGTGTTCATATTTAGTTTTCCATTTTAAATATTAAAAATTACCTATAAAGTATATACAATAAAAATAACGAAGTTTAAATGTAGGCAACCCAGATAACACGTGGATGTTATAGCCGTGGCTTCGCTATGTAGATTTGTTATTGTAATAATTTAAATGCATAACAAGAAAGTTCCTAAAAAGCAATACAGAATAAAAATATATTTATAATAATACCTATATATATTTATGTTTTCTTATATTTTCAGTGCAAAAGCTTTTATTCAGGCGGGGGCTGGAAAAAGGAGCGGTTGCCTTATAAACGAAATAAAGCATGACAAGGGCGGTGAGATATTTTCTCGAGCGATCGTAAAATATGTTTTTAGGCTCGTGAGATAATTTAAACATATTCGGGTCATGTAAGATATGTATGACCTTATTTTGACAAAATAAACCCTGAAGATATTTAAGGGCTCGTAAAACAAGCATACAAATAATGCCAAAACATTGTTAATTTATTTTTATTACAAATTTGTGGCTGCGATTTTATTTTTTGAAATGAAATTTCTCTAAACCCAATTAAATTAATATTGTTATAAAAGGTTATGGGGCAATATAAAGACCAAAAAGCTTTTGATAAAACAGACAAAAATGTAAATATCATATCCACTTTATACTAAAGTTAAATTTAGTACGGTATTCAGCACGTTGTTATTATTTTAATTAAATTGAGAATATTTATCACAAGTACTTTTTTATTTGTGTTGGTTAACTTTAAAGTTACAAAAATAAATAGGAAACTATTTCAATTACAATAATTTTTAATTTAAATTTTGTTTAAAAACAATACAAGCTTATTTTTGTTGAATTGTCAAAAATGTTTTTGTGATTTATTTAAATGGCTCATACTGATAAAACTTAACATAAGTGTAGTACTAAATCATTAAGATTACTGTTTATTACTCTATAAATTACATACAATCTCTTTTTAAAAGCTTATAAGCTTTTAAAAAGAGATTGTATGTAATTTATAGAGTAATAAACAGTAATCTTAATGATTTAGTACTACACTTATGTTAAGTTTTATCAGTATGAGCCATTTAAATAAATCACAAAAACATTTTTGACAATTCAACAAAAATAAGCTTGTATTGTTTTTAAACAAAATTTAAATTAAAAATTATTGTAATTGAAATAGTTTCCTATTTATTTTTGTAACTTTAAAGTTAACCAACACAAATAAAAAAGTACTTGTGATAAATATTCTCGTAATATATTACGTTACAACTACCTACTATAATATAGCCATTTGCACATTCTAATGGCCTTTATTATGACTTAAATTGTATAACAAAATAAAGTAATAGTATATTGTGCGACTAGTGGGAGAAAGAGGAGATTTCCCTAGCGTGTAGTTTGCCGCACGAGCGTACCCAGTGCCGTCTTCTGAACGTCGATTATTGGTAATTTTGGACGAAATACGCCAAATAAAAAAATAAGACGCATTAAAGACGTCATTTTTATGACCGTTAATACCAAAATTACCAAAATAAGACCAATCAATCAATGACCATTAATGTATCAGACATTTCAATTTACAAATTAAGGCGAATCACGGACGTTACTTTTATGACCGTTAATATACCGCATATTTTAAATAATATTTCCAAAATAGGGCGAATCAAGGACATCATTAAGATAGTATAGAATAATCTCAAAGCACGAATGTGCATGCCTACCACAAATTATACTGTACCTATACTAACTATAAGTATTACATTAAAAATTTGGCTAAAAAATGGCATTATATTAAATAGTGGTTTCTCCAACAACAAAAACGTTCTTTTCTCTTAACTGCCTTAAAAATAATACAGTAAGTGAGAATTTAAACTATTATTATAGAGCATCGTGTTGGTATAATATAATATAATTTGTTTAGGAAAATTCCTTAAATTATTTGTAAATCCCGCACTAACTGATTTTATAGTATAACCTATAGAAGAGCTTCGCGCCGAACATGTAGCGATGATTGGTTGCAATTGAACGGCAGCGATCGATATGTGTCGATGTGGGTCGAAGTCGAAACCACCGCGTCATCCGTCATTATTTTTGTCTGTTTGTTGTTTGTCGTTTGTTCTTTTGCCTTTGGCACAGATTAAAAAAGTTAAATTCATTTATAAAAAATCCTTAATATCTATGTGTTACCGATAAAACCGCACTCACAGGCTCGAGGAATCTCCTCTTTCAGAAAAAGTTCATGTTTAGTGCTCATTCATAATGGACGTAACCATAAGATGACCGTAAAACGTAAACATAATATCACCATAATTTGTACGTACCTAACGATAAGTTGTGTTTATAATGAACGTATGTAAGGCGCGCATGTCCAAGTTCACTAAAATGGCAGCATTGACAGATTTCGTCTAATTATTATGTCTTAAAACTTAAAAGTTTTAAGACATAATAATAATAATAATAATTATAATAATAATAATAATAATAATAATAATAATAATAATTATAATTATAAATATAAATTAAGATAAAACTATCAGTGTTATTATAACCTTAGTGTAATGACTCATTACTAATGAGCGATATATACGTTGGCAAAGAGAAGAAAAAAAGGGCGAATTTCGTCGAATAATACTCTAACTAAAACTTTAGGATAAGGAATGGTTCCTTAGATTGTTTGTTCTGTGGATACACCAGAATACACTTGAAAAAGATCTCTCATCTGTTTGCATGGCTACTACCCTGATTGCTACCAACAATGTTCCAGTGATATCATGAAAGTTACTAAAATTCACACATAAGAAACCCGTAAAGTTGAGATGATTTCAACTTTACGTATTTTTTACGGTCACCCATAAGATCTTATGTTCGAACGTAAAACGTAAATACTACGGCTATTCATTATAAACAGGCACACTGGTTTTGTTAATATTCAACTTTACGTTTTACGTATTTCTTACGGGCATCTTATGGTTACGTCCATTATGAATGAGCACTTAGTCTCCAAAATGTATTTTTGTTTTATATTTATTAGTGATGCCGCCGATACGAGAGATTCTCGCCTCTCGTCTCGTCTCGTCTCGTCTCGACGAGACGAGAGGGCGAATTTCTCTCGAAAAAAGGCTCGAGACGAGACGAGAGAATGCCCTCTCTCGCTCGAGAATTTCTCGTTTCTCTCGATCTCTCTCGTTCTCTCGATTATAAAAAACATTTTTTTTACATAAAAATTATAATTTTGCACATAAATGACGATATTTATTTGGACCAATGAGAACATTATTCGCATTTCATAATAAACAAAATTTGTTCCTGGTTAACTTTGTATTATTTTATAACAAAACTTAACGTTAACCAAGAAAAAATTACTTATAAAATAATAATTTTTAAAATTTATACTATTAAAAAAACGCGTATGCTTAATAAGCATTGCTTATTCAATAAACTTATCAACAACATGTGCTTTTTGAGGGCCTGATTACAAATTTGTTATCCATTTTTTTTTAAATAAAATGGCTGATCCAATATGAGGAAAATTCGTCGTTCGGCTTTAATGGTTTGGGTAAAATTTAGTATTCAGATATTTATGGGGACCCTGATTCAGAATTTGATATCCATTAAAAAAAACAAAATTGCGGATTCAAAATGACGGACATGCGCAGTAGGTACAAGATGGTTGGATCCAACCAACCAACCATCTTGTAACTACTCCACATAGATCCAACCATCTTGTACCTACTGCGCATGTCCGTGAAAACTACTGCGCCGATACAGGCTGTTTCTTTTAACTTGAGACAGCTCAATATCTCGAGAAATACGCATTTCACGGAAATTTTTTTTAAATAAAAGGTTAATGTGACCAAAGGGGACATTATTTGGTGCTACCACTAGCCACCCCCTACCCCTCCTTAAGGGTGAAACGGGGGGTAACTGGAGAGTCAAATGGGATAACCCTTTTTTTTTACAGATTTTGGTAGTACACAAAAAAATTAATAACTTTTATTTAAAACTTTTTTCAATTTATCAACAGATGGCGCTGTAATTCAAAATTTAAGAAAAATGGGTTCCCTGTAAAATGTATTATTTGAAACGTTTGAAAAACAAAAAATTAACATTAAATCAACAATAGTCGGCTCTGAATAACAAATGTTCAAAATGTCGTCCTTCCATTTCGACACCAAGTGGAGCACCAGCGTCACTGGTCGATAAACATTTGGTGCGGTACCTTTGGCGAACGGCATTAAATGGTGAAAATTACCGGAATTTTCTAGAAAACGATCTGCCAGACTTCTTCCTGTGGGGTTACTTGAAAGAAAAATTTACGCTGCAATTCCTACAACTCGGGAGGACATGGTGAAGCCAGAATTTATTACCCGCATTCAAAAATGTGTCGAAATGAAAGGACGACATTTTGAACATTTGTTATAAATTGTTTTCAGAGCCGACTATTGTTGATTTAATGTTAATTTTTGTTTTTCAAACCTTTCAAATAATACATTTTACAAGGAAACCCAATTTTCTTAAACTTTGAATTACAGCGCCATCTGTTGATAAATTAAAAAAAAGTTTCAAATAAAAGTTATTCATTTTTTTATGTACTACCAAAATCTGTGAAAAAATCGGGTCATTCCATTTGACTTTCTAAAGTTACCCCCAGTTTCACCCTTAAGGAGGGGTAGGGGGTGGCTAGCGGTAGCACCAAATATTGTCCCCTTTGGTCACATTAACCTTTTATTTAAGACATTTTTCTGTGAAATGCGTATTTCACGAGATATTGAGCTGTCTCAAGTTAAAAGAAACACCTATTATAGGTGTATAATACTAGATGTAACTACTCCACATAGATCCAACCATTTGATTCAAATTCAAACATTTTCGGCGTAAAAAGTCTTACTTTATTAGTGTGGTCTTGGAACACATTTTTTTTTATTTCTAGTTTAAATTTCTATATAAAAAAATATAAACGAATTCGTATTTCATTCCAAATAATTTTTGTATTCATACTTAGGTACTTTTAACACGAGAGAAACGAGACGAGACGAGAGAAAGGCACTCTCGAGCGAGAAAAGAGTATTCTCGACGAGACGAGAGACCCATTTTCTCTCGCTGCACGAGACGAGACGAGAGAAGGACTTTTCTCGTCTCGTCTCGTCTCGCGGCATCACTAATATTTATATATGTTCTTTATATTTATATTTCTTATCAGTCACGTTCGAACTTTTGACGAGGTAAGACATAGTAACCCAGACCTCGCTTGAAACCAAAATTTTACATCCCACAATAAACAACTCATACAGTGCAAATTAACTAAAGAAAGAACCACCTGACAATAGGAAGCATTCTATGTGAAGAACAAACGAAGCTAATCAAGAGTGGAAAGGGATATTATCTGCAAAAATTTGATAAGTACTCTTAACTGAGTGCATGACATAATAGGTAAATTTGCAACATTAACCACGTTCAGATACCTACACAACCCTAAGAGCGGTTCTTTCCGCTTAAACACAACCCTAAAAAAAATAAAGAGTAACACCAACATTGATAATAAGACAATAGTAACAAAAAAACAATAAATCCAAGCCGTCCCAAATCTTATCGCTGGCATTGACGCGATTATAGACGGACAAATCAATGCGTACTTATACCACAATATAAATTATATAAATTTAATTATTTTTAAAATTCACGTAAGTATCTACTTATTGGAGTAGATAAAGTATAGTATTACACTCGAGATTGTGCGCATTATCTCTCGTATAACAATATATTATTATTCACAACGACAATTTTATTTTATATTTTATATGACAATTAGTTCAAATTAGTCAAATTGAACTTAAAGCTAACTTCAGCTCATAAGCGAAATGCTATTATTCCCACTTGTGGGAGAAGTACAATTTTTCCCACCGATTAAAGTTTAGAAATAAAATGGGTGTTGAATAAATACCTATATTGTTTTAAATTTGAAATGGTTGGGTAAAGAAACCAAAAAATAATTTAATTTACTATGTAATGTCTGTATTATTTTGCCAAAGTTTCTCAATAATTAAAAACATAACTTTTAAAGTTGGACATTAATGCTTTCTTTTGTTTATATTTTCATTTATTTGAAGAACACCTTAACCGTCGTCCTACCGCAAAAACCCACTTCTAATATTAAAACTGTAAGTGTATGTTTCATACTTTTTCTTTAATATTGTTTTTCCCGGTCTCTACTTTTTTAAATAAATTTTAATGGCTGTTTTTTTAATAAAAAAATATTCTCTTTTAAAAATGAACGCAGCAAAATAGCGAGCTAAATTGCTAATCGAAGTGTACTTATTTTGGTAAGTTAATTTATGTTATGTTAAAACTATTTTTTATATAAATTTTTATATATTAAAATAAACGCGGTTATTTTTTAATATTGCCTTCTTGTGCCTTTTTTGCCTTTTTAGTGCCTGTTTTGCATTTTTTCCTGCCTATTTTATCTTGTTTGGGTGTATTTTTAGGAGCTTTTTTAATTGTTAAGTTTCCATTTGTCGTTCTCTACTACTACTACTGTTAATTTAAGAAATATACAAAGTGTTTACAAACCTTTTTGTGACATATGTTAGTTTTCTTGGTGTACAAATATAATTGTGCACATGTCACGGCGTTTTAGCAAAAATCACAGCTAGTATGAGAGTTGACATGTTTTTTGCGAAAAATAAGAGCAGAAGAAAACGTGGAAATACTTGTAATTGACAAGGCTTTGCGTTAGGTAACGATGTCAATATCGATCACTTTTTTCCAGTGGCGGCTCGTCAGGGTAGGCCTCTGAGGCCGCGCCTCACCCTTAAAATAAAGGAACGAACGACTTTTTGTATTTATATTTTTGCCTATTACAAGTGTATTTTTACAACAGTTCTACCCAATAAAAAGTAAAAAACCAATCAATCATATTAAGCGTAAATAAAAATCCAGGCGCAAAGCGCGTCAAGTTAACGTGCATCGTTGAGTCGCTTGGACAGAGGCGAAATTTTCACAGCCTCGGAAGCTCCCATTTACCTCTTGAAAGCGAAAATGACTCACCAACAAAAATATCGCCGTAAGTTCGCGAATAAACACCGTAGATGAGGCGAAATTTAGTTGGCTTGGTTTGTTCTGATTGGTGGTCCGTTTATGGTGGGATGCCAGCGGAGACAAAGAAGGTTGCCAGCAGTGTTGCCAGATTGGGCGATTTATCACAAATTGGGCGATTTTTAACTCGCTCTGGCGACCATAAATTTACAAAAATCACAAGTCGCCATTTGGGCGATTTTCGGCGCTAGACCGGCGTCAGCCCCAAGGAGGGTAAAATAATTCTCCTTGACTCACCAAAGCTATGATCGGAATAATATAAATAGGTTCATCGACATAAAACATATTTTTTATGTCGATGTGGAATTTGTAAATATGTAATTGACGCTGATTGTAAATGTTAACTAAACTATGTTATTTAAATAAAAATCATGCGTGAACATGTTCAGTTATTTTTTTTATTTTACAAGTAAAAATTCACAAAAAAATGTACTTAAAAAAAACTGGCGACTTTTACTTTATTTTGGCGACTTTCGCCGCCTCTGGTGGCGACATGAAATTTTTTTATCTGGCAACACTGGTTGCCAGTCTTCTCTTAGCGTTTGTAGAGCACGTTATTGTTTTGATTCAGATTAAATTATTTAAAACTTTTGGCTGATCTTTTATAGTTTTTGTCTCGATTAGTAAAATTTCTAATTTAATTATTGTAGGGAACACACTAAGGTAGATTTAGCAGTTTTTATTAAGCAAATTTTATATTTTGAAATAATAGATTGCATAATTCTTCAATTAGAGACGCGGTTTGAAAATTAAGAATTACTTTTAAATCTCACTGCAGACCCACAATTTTACGACCAAATAATAGAAAATTTTCAATCTTAAAAGATAGACGTATAGTATTTTATATTTTTTAATACTTAGGTAGGGGTCGACTTTTTAGTTTTATTTTTATTTTTTGATTAATTTATTTATTTTTAACTTTTTTAAGACTATATTTTAAGTTTAAGATTAAAACTAGTCTTTGATGTGATATTTTGTTTGTTTTGTTTTTTAGAGTTTATTTTTTGGTTTAGTAGTGCTATCGGCTCCATTTTAAAAATGGTCAACGCGTCGCAGAATAATACCTCCCGGGTAACGTGGAAATTTATTCGTATTTAGACAAAATTAACCTTATGTAGCCTCACCCTCCTGTACACCCACGAGCCGCCACTGCTTTTTTCCACCAGAAAAGAAATTTCCACATTTATTGGAGAACACATTTTACACGGGCCTATTTTAATAAAAATGTGGGTTTTATATTACATTTTTATACAACATTCCTGCTTATATAGCTGCCAAGAAATTTTATTATTAACTTTGACTTCACTCTTAAATACATACATAACTATGTCGGAAAATTTCATTTTATTTTATTTTTCCGAATGTATGTATGGATTACTTGACAAAGTAGTATTGGAATATACATTTTATATATAGAGGGTGGCCCATCGAAAATACTCCAGCAAGGTTTACGGCTTTGTATGTGAAAATAAATAGTTATTTGTTTTACAAGTGTTGAAAAGCGACCTTTTCACGCGAGTGTTTAAGTTGCTCACGAGGCCGTTAGGCCGAGTGTGCATTAACACGAGCTTGAAGAAAGCTTTTCTCAGAAGTGAAACACAATGTTTTTTCTCCGACCCTCTTATTTTTTATTATATTCAAATACAAAACAAAATAACCTAATAACGTGTTTGACAGCTGTTAAAATTCTTTCATCTTATTCTTTTAATTTTTAAGGTATAAGTTACTTAAAATCAGTAAACTTACCTTCTCAATTTAAATAAAGGCACTAAAAATATTTATTATAAAAACACAATTAATTGTGTTCTAAATGATATTTAGACATACATATACAAATAAAATACAAAATTTTAAAGGAATGTCAAACAATGCTGCCAATTTCTTTTCACAAAGACCTGTCACTTTTCACACAGACCCGTCACTTTTCACACAGAAATGTCACTTTACATTCGTGTTTTGCCTTGCCAATGAAAAGATTCATTTTCTAAGCAACGATGCCAATATGAAATGTGACTTTTACATAGTGGTCGTAGAAAAAAAATATTCAGACCCGTTTTCGGGAGGACATATTTATACAATAATTTCATCACTATAACTTCAACCCCTAAGCGAGGGCGGCATTAACCCTTATTTTTTCAAATGTCAACATAACCCTTCCCATTTTAAAAAATAAGAGTAAATGCCGTCCCCGGTAAGGTTTTTAAATTACAGTGATGAAATTAATGTGTAAATATGTCCCCCTGAAAACAAAAGCAATTATTCTCAAAATATTGAAAAATATAAAAAATTGTATAAAGATGTCATCTCATAGGAGGTTTTCTTGCACTCGTGGATTACAAGAATTTAGTTACCGTTAATTAAAAAAATTAACCTACAAAAAGGACCACCTTGATTAATATACATTAAAACCAAAAGTTTTGAGCAAGACTTCTTAAACTGTGTGAAAACTTGGGGTGGATGCGGCAGCGTGTTATCGTAAATCCGAAGTTTAAAAATAATTATAAGAATATTTTAACGTCACTCAAGATCGTGCACAGGGATAAAGCAATAAGAAGGAATTAATCAGCACTGTTGTTGGTTATGCCACTTACTCTCTTTGTCTGTAATCGCATAAAAAACAAAGCTCAATGTACAGTGTGCACAAAATAAAGCTTCCAAATATATTGATTTACATTTAAGATATTGGGTCTAAAGCATTTAAACGTATCGCGTCTAGTTTTTTTCCTATCAAAGTCGAACAAATTATCG
The DNA here is from genome assembly GCA_921294245.1 of Brassicogethes aeneus. Lineage (NCBI taxonomy): Eukaryota > Metazoa > Arthropoda > Insecta > Coleoptera > Nitidulidae > Brassicogethes > Brassicogethes aeneus. The sequence goes on along the minus strand of OV121133.1, from coordinate 55,680,142 downwards.
TACCTACATATTTTCATGACACTTAGTAATCTTTTAAATACACATTGACAAGCTGTGATTTTATAGCCTTTTAGGTACATGCCAAAGTTAGCAGGCTGCTAATAGCAGCAATGGTGATTTTTAGTCATGACTCACTAGCTTTAAGTTAGTTGATAGTTGTAAAAAGTCTTATAATTCTATAAATAAAGTGCCCCTATAAAATACTAAAATATATATATTATTTTATAATTTTAAAACAAAAATACAAATGTATTAATAGTTGATAGTTGTAAAATGTCTTATAATTCTATAAATAAAGTGCCCCTATAAAATACTAAAATATAATATAGTACCTAACTTGACTCCAATCTTTAAAAAGTTTATATGCATGTTTGTATGGACCTTTTAATTTCGCCGTCAACAAACTAGTATTTGCGGATAAAGCCTTTGGGGTGGAGTACCCATAAAAACATCCTCTTCATTTTTACTATAAAAACTGCTTTTATATTGGATTTAAAGAGTTAGTCCATTTTCGAGGGAGAAATTTCGATCCTGAGGACATACGATTTACATTTCCATAAACTTTTTATTATTTCTGCGTATTTAACAATGAAACCACTCTTAAATAACAAAAATAAATTAAGGTTAAACATAAAGAAATTTATACAAATACAAATAGTTTGGTAACTCGCGTTACATTAAGCTTGACATAGCAATGTTCTTAAATTTAATTTGTAAAACAAATAAATAAAGTAAAGTCGTTGCTTAAAAATATGATGCACAGCCTACTTTACCAAATACATTAATTTGGGATTTTCCTCATCATTTCCGCATTTTTCTGGAATGTCCCCTATTATAAAGGGTGTCCCAGAACTCGCCATAGAGAAAAAGGGAACATGCCGAAACTTATGCGAAACAAATACTTAAAAATTAAAATTATCTAAGGGACGGCGTTCTCTATATAGAGAACGTGTCTAAGGCAAATGATAAGCAAGATAAGAACAAAAAACGGTGTATCAAATAATATTAGTATTTTATATTTTTTATTTCATTAATTTTAAGTTAATTTTTGTTCCATTGTGCGGTGTGGTTGATGTGCCTGACGACCTTCACCTCCCTTAAAATTGTATCCCCTACCACGCGTTTCTCAACTCGCTGCAAAAGCAGACACTAAATGACAAAATTATTTATTTAACAAATTTTGATCCGGCTATTTAGGATGCAAAATTAAAAAATATATTAAGCAACATTTATATTTTGATAAAAAACAACCCTTGATAAATATTTCTTGGGGTAGATAAATACGAAGATAAAAGAAATACAGATTTTTAAATATGTTTTGATGACTGTATCTTATTCTGCTTCGATAAATTTAATATTACTTGTATTGAGTGTTTTCCTAGAAATACGAGTAGGTATGCAATATCAAATTTAATTCAATTTTGAACTAACAAATTTGCAGAGAAGATCTGCTGATATAATATAATACATTTACATGTATGACTTAATTTAGTATTAATACTAAATAATATTAATAATATTAATTAACTTAACAAAAAATCATGCATTAACCACAATCCACAACAAGGTCTGTTCTATCTCGTACTAAAAATACAAAAAATCACTGCAAACTGCACAGGCGGCCATTTTTGTTGTTTACAATTTTTGTGCTTTGGGTTTGTGCTCTGTTTATACAGATTAATAATCGTTTTAAAACGTTGTGTTTCTCATAATAAGCCTTAAAAGAGTCCTTAAAGTGCTAAGAACAACCATTTTACTCCTCTATTGTAAAAAATAAACTTTATTCTATCAGGGCTGTCATAAAACTGTCAAATGTCAATTTTAAGGTTAAATTATAACCCACAAATTAAGCTTCATATTGTCATTTGACAGCCCTGATAGAATATTCTATAATATAGGTATATTATACCTTATATAAGGTATATTTATTATAAAAGAGGAGTAAAATGGTTGTCCACTTAAAGGCCTTATTTGAGGCTTACAAGTGTCTCTGTAAGAAACACAACGTTTAAAACAAATATTAAACAGCACAAACCCAAAGCACAAGAATTGTAAACAACAAAAATGGCCGCCGTTAAACTCTGTGCAGTGTTGCAGTGATTTTTAGTATTTTTAGCATGAGATAGAACAGACCTTGTTGTGTGGATTGTGGCATTAACATTAAAACATTACTTTCTTGATGTTTTGACATAAATGTCAAAATCTAATTACTGGAACCAGAAATTTGAACAAACCCGCCAAATTTAATTTCCGCTTACACAGTTTTGCATAAATATAATATATTATTGTTAGAAAATTAAATAGACCGCAGGCTGGATTTTCAAACTCTTGTTTGCCGTATGTGCACAGCCAGTGTATTTTCATACACAGACAATTTTAGCAATTTAATATTTGCAATTTGGTTAAGGTTAATATTTTTATTAAAGAAAAATGTATAATCAAGAATTGCTTATTTAAAATAAGAAAAGACCTAAGAATCAAAAATGAAAAATATAGTCGAACATATGCCGCTAAATAATGGTCTTTCATTTGATAGAAATATGAAACATGGCTCGGAAAAAGAAGCGAAAAAGATAGCAGCTAGATATACCGTATATTATTTGTAAAACCTATCATCGCCCGTGTATCTGTTCCTTCTTGATTTATAGCAGCTATCAAAAAAATAACAAGAAACATCGTATCAAAAACATATTAAGGACGTTATGAAACTTACACTTTTTTAGAACTTATTTGACAGATAATATATTGTTTAATTGTATAGTATCATTCAATCAGTATTATTATTGAAGCAACACAAGCCAAAGGCGAAGATTGTAGAGCATTATAGTAAAAAGTCACAGTTATTTTGAGTTACTTTGCATAATTTAAAATCTTGCTGTATAAGTTCTTAGTAGTACACAGAAAAAAATCTAATATACTATAGTACCAAGAACAGCGCAGTCATTGAATGCATTAAAATTGAAGCAATCGAAATTGTTATTTGCTCAATTAATTACTATTAAACCAAAATAGGAAAATATTTTGCCTAAATGTCAAAGAATTTATTGCGTTAAAAGTATACATAGTATACATACTATAGTAACGTTATTATTATATATTATATTATTATAATGCAATAACATTCTAACAAATAAATATCAATATAAAAATGAATTGATTTAGGAGCGATATCTTTTGTTGTTAATTTAAAAACAGTAAACCATTATAAACCAAGTGCTAACTACCTATTGGTATTATAGGAACTGTTATTCAGGAATACGGATTACAAGATCCCATTGGTTTAATGGCTCAACCATTCATGATATCATAGCGTTTTTTCTGTGTAGGCAAAATTAATAATTTAATGTAATTGTTATTTGTTCTTATCCTTTGTTATACGTTTCAGGAATATCAATACTGTTTAATTGCCAATATCCCAAACTAAAATATACTTAGACATTTACATAAATTTTCTGATAACCCTAATTAGGATCAGATCCTGTTTGCAAATCGGGGATAATATATTTCCTTTAAGGGATAATCTTACTGGGTTTTAGAAATTTTAAGTGATTCCGAATATATTTATTGAAAAGTTCAGGATTTACATACATTCTTTATACTTTCTTGTCAAAACAAGTCAGATTTATTTTCACCCATAATATAACAAGTGGTATGATTATCATCGATGATATTTTCGAATTGAAACCGAGCTGCAGGACGAGTGAAATGTGCTGCTTCGGTTTCAATGAGTAAATATAACCGAATATTAATCATACCACGAGTAACTCGTGACGAGTTATATTTAGTGAGAAAATATAATGAATTTTAGGATTTAAAAAATTGTCAGTTTGACATTTAAAATTAAAATGTGCTTTAAAATATAAAAAGACTTGATGAAATGAACCTTATTTATTCAAACTTACCTTAATTTCATTATCGTTTACACCATTATTTTAATGATATAACAAACACAGGATTTAAATGTCAACAAATGTTAAATCAAGAAAAGTGTCAAAATCCTTAGTAACGTGTAAACAAGGTGATAAAAAATATTGTCGCTGTGATAAAATGTGTAACTATGGAATACTCGTATTTTATTGGTTCTAATATTAATGAATTATAATAATAATAATAATAATAATAATAATAATACTCTTTATTCAATTGTATTGTCAATGGTATATATTGAATTGTCAGAAATATAAATGTCTTAAATATACATTGTTTTGTAATATTTAAATTAATTAGAATATAAATAAAATTAAAGCTCTCTGTTACATTTGATTAACATTATGATTTCTCTCAATATTAAGCAGTTACACCTTTGAAATAAAATGAAATGTAGCATAAAGTTTTAAAAAAATAATTTTTTCGCAAAAATTTATTATTTATTAAAGAACCTAGTTGCTCTCTGAAAAGAGTTGAAAGAAAAGTCATTTTTATAATGTAACAAAGGGAATAATAAAATTTTTTAAGTTTTTCCGCTGTACTACAGAGCGTTAACAAGTGCACAATTAACTTATAAAAACATTTTGCTCGAACAATTGTTGCAGCTTCACACACATTTAATGAATAAATTTCCTTTTTTCTTTTATAGGTGGTTATAAAGGAGTGTGGCATAAAGAAATAACAAAATACACCGTTTTTTGTCTTTAGTCAATTTTAGAATTTTTTTAGCCTATACTATTATTATAATTATTTATACAGTGTGTACGCGTAAGTTCTCAACATATGGTAAACTTTGTTATTATCAATTTTAAGAAAAAAAGTCACTTTTTATAAAAAGTTCTGCTTCCTTAATTAATATTAGACTATTAAAACTTGAAATGGCATATGTACATTGTACACCCAAGTAAAAAAAATAGGAAAATGTATAATTGGCTCGTGAAAGATGTACCATTAAAATATATTTAAAAAAATGAATAATAAATACTTACATTTAAATATATGCACTGCAAAGCTAATAATTATTTATCACGTATTTGCCCTACAAACATGATTTCATTTTTGTTTTGTTTCTTAACCTCTGTTTTGCAGTAATATTTGTGATGCATTTAAATAATTGATTCTTTATTTTCCTAAATAAAATATTATTTATTATAGTAACAAACATTCCATGTTAATAAATTAAACAAAAATACATATGCACTGATTGTTTTCTCATTATAACTCTCATTGTCTCGAGATATCAAACTTCGTAAGTGTTTATTAGTCATTTTAAAATTATCAAATTTTTTTTAATAAGAGACTTTGGTTTTAAACTTAGATTTAACTTTTAATTCTAAGCAACATTTCTTTATTTTATTTCGCTCTAAAATAAAAATTAAGAGTACTCGGGCCAATTATTAACTTTTCTATTTTATGATCATGGAGAATCTACATTGTAGATGCTATTTTAATATAATATAATAAGTATAAGTATGAGTATGAGTATAAGAGACGTATAAACGGCCCCATTGCCTCATCACTACCGGACCCCGCACAGGCCTCAAACTTACCTTAATTTCATTATCGTTTACACCATTATTTTAATGATATAACAAACACAGGATTTAAATGTCAACAAATGTTAAATCAAGAAAAGTGTCAAAATCCTTAGTAACGTGTAAACAAGGTGATAAAAAATATTGTCGCTGTGATAAAATGTGTAACTATGGAATACTCGTATTTTATTGGTTCTAATATTAATGAATTATAATAATAATAATAATAATAATAATAATAATAATAATAATAATAATACTCTTTATTCAATTGTATTGTCAATGGTATATATTGAATTGTCAGAAATATAAATGTCTTAAATATACATTGTTTTATAATATTTAAATTAATTAGAATATAAATAAAATTAAAGCTCTCTGTTACATTTGATTAACATTATGATTTCTCTCAATATTAAGCAGTTACACCTTTGAAATAAAATGAAATGTAGCATAAAGTTTTAAAAAAAATAATTTTTTCGCAAAAATTTATTATTTATTAAAGAACCTAGTTGCTCTTTGAAAAGAGTTGAAAGAAAAGTCATTTTTATAATGTAACAACTTTGGGGAATAATAAAATTTTTAAGTTTTTCCGCTGTACTACAGAGCGTTAACAAGTGCACAATTAACTTATAAAAACATTTTGCTCGAACAATTGTTGCAGCTTCACACACATTTAATGAATAAATTTCCTTTTTTCTTTTATAGGTGGTTATAAAGGAGTTTGGCATAAAGAAATAACAAAATACACCGTTTTTTGTCTTTAGTCAATTTTAGAATTTTTTTAGCCTATACTATTATTATAATTATTTATACAGTGTGTACGCGTAAGTTCTCAACATATGGTAAACTTTGTTATTATCAATTTTAAGAAAAAAAGTCACTTTTTATAAAAAGTTCTGCTTCCTTAATTAATATTATACTATTAAAACTTGAAATGGCATATGTACATTGTACACCCAAGTAAAAAAAATAGGAAAATGTATAATTGGCTCGTGAAAGATGTATCATTAATATATGTTTAAAAAAATGAATAATAAATACTTACATTTAAATATATGCACTGCAAAGCTAATAATTATTTATCACGTATTTGCCCTACAAACATGATTTCATTTTTGTTTTGTTTCTTAACCTCTGTTTTGCAGTAATATTTGTGATGCATTTAAATAATTGATTCTATATTTTCCTAAATAAAATATTGTTTATTATAGTAACAAACATTCCATGTTAATAAATTAAACAAAAATACATATGCACTGATTGTTTTCTCATTATAACTCTCATTGTCTCGAGATATGAAACTTCGTAAGTGTTTATTAGTCATTTTAAAATTATCAAATTTTTTTTAATAAGAGACTTTGGTTTTAAACTTAGATTTAACTTTTAATTCTAAGCAACATTTCTTTATTTTATTTCGCTCTAAAATAAAAATTAAGAGTACTCGGGCCAATTATTAACTTTTCTATTTTATGATCATGGAGAATCTACATTGTAGATGCTATTTTAATATAATATAATGAGTATAAGTATGAGTATGAGTATAAGAGACGTATAAACGGCCCCATTGCCTCATCACTACCGGACCCCGCACAGGCCTCTGTTACCTTACGCCGATTTTTTTCCGCCACCAGCACCGACACGGCTTCACCCGTGCTTGCTGGGTGCGAATGTCCATTGCGTCCCGTACTGTACCTTATTAGAGGCTCGAGAGCGAAATGATAATAGTTTTAATGGCCATTCCCGGGTTCGCCGGGCCGATGCTATACGCCCAGTAGGATCATGAAGGAGGTAGGACGGGAGGGATAGACAGTTTGGTGTTTGGGGGACATTTACGCCGACTCAAATCTAAGTACGACGCGGGATCCCCCTAGACCGGTAAGTTAGTATTACTCCAAACATTTGGGATTACTGTTTGGAGTTGGGGAGTTGTTAGTTCGCTGCAGGGGCCTAGTTTACTGGTCAACGTCTTGACCGTTATTGTCTCTGTCCGTGTCGGGTTGTTCCTGCACTTGGTATTGTCTTTCGCGTTGCAATCTTTGTATTAAACAGTTGGTGTGCAATTGATGCGATTAGACAGTTACCGGTGGAAGGTATTTTTTTGACTTCCACTGTATACTAATGTAATCACCAATTCCATTAGAATTCGGTTTGTGTGTTTATATTCTGTGTTTATGTTTTCTTAATTAATGTTCGTTTGGATTTGAAGTGTTTATTTGGTATCGTTTCGTTTAACGTTATTATTTTGTTATTTTTTTTGGTTAGTTTTTCTCATGTTTAAGCGAAAAGTGCCTCATTTAGGATTTTTTATGGCACCTGTCGTGGTGGCAAATAATAACTCGAAAATTTTAATGTAAGTAACTACAAAATAACCAAACGATTGAAAAAAAAGTATATACAGCACGGCGGAGAAAGCATTTTAACTTCCTGGCTCAGCGAACACTGAGCCCGGCTTTAAATAGGCGCTTTCTCCGTCTGTTAGATAATGAACAATTATCTACTCCCACATTGACAAGCGGTGACTTTATGGCTTGAGTTAGCTTGTAGCTTTCGGGTTTTTATGTCACCCCAGCGGTAAACAAATTAACAACTAAAATTGGCTTTGCATTCTGAAAAAAATGACTTTGTGTTCGTCGGAGATAAAGTATAGTATGCAACTCGTTTTATAAACTTCTCTAGACAATCGTTTTTATTAAACACTTGCTCACAACCTTAATAAAAGTCGTGACTAAAATGGCGTTTAAAAAACTTGATACCTAATATAACATTACGATTTACTTTAATATCTTTTGTTATGGTTAATAACATTAACATTTGTCGATATTTTTTAATTTATTGCATTTTTATAATTCAGCCGTAAAATTACAAACAACGCAAAAGCAAACGGAACAACAGTTGTCGGTTGGGGCGGGCAAAAAAGGTGAATAGGTATACAAGAATAATGAAAAGCTATTAAACCTATACAATAGGTGTATAGTGGAGTAAGTTATGAGACCCTAAACCATTTCGAACCTTATACAAGGATCGGATTTTGTGCATCGAACAAAAAATGCCCGAATTTTATTAGAAAACCGAGGAAAAAAAGATTCGCACATTCTTTGCGTCACCATAAAATACAATGTCTCGCGGGAGAAATTGACCTTAAAATAACTGAAAGCTTTTGAGGACATAATAAAATTATATTGACCTTTCTCCTCTCCCAAATGCGGTTTTTACATTTGACAAGCCACATTTTATTTTAACCGAAAAAAATTTGTTCTACCCCACAATCTCTTATCATATGATTTAAGTTTTTCATTTTAAAACTTAAAGTACAATATATGTTCTTTTTATCCTGAAAACTGGTTGTTAAAATATACGAACTCTAAATCAATCTAAAATGCGAAACTTAAGAGTTAAGGGAACTCTTTAAAATGCATATAAATCGATTTATGCCTATAGGACGTTAAAATAAAACTTAAAAGGAAAACCGATCAGTTCAAAACAGAGACGGGCTATTTTATGTTTAATAAAAGGAGAAAATTATGAAGTTATGTTAATATGAAGGTAATATATGGAAAAAGTTACCACAACCAGAAAATCCAATATCCAAAGTTTATTTCCTTTATTATTATTACGTAAATATGAAAATATTACTATTTTATAATAATAATAATAATCGTTTATTAATTCAACGGACAAACGTCCATACAAAGGATATAAATAATTACAACCAAATAAATACAGTGTAAAAAAGTAGGGTACTTTTAAGGTAAGGCTATTATTCTTCTAATATATTGATTGATTGAATTTATAGGAGAATTCTTCCGTTCATTGGTATTTGCAGCTTCTACATAGAAAGCTTGGTGATACCTAGAATTTAGTCTTGGGACATGAAATATTAAATTTTAAAGAATATGGGTGTCAAAAATTATACTGTGGACTATTTTATATACAGTGCTTGCAAATCCAAGTCCGACCGCGTTTGGAAGGATGGTTGTTCAATATACGCGTGAAAAGAATAAGGATAGAATGCCAAACAGAATTTGATTGGTCAGAGCGTCAGGCGTGCGTATTGTAAGCGCCTTCTGTTTGGCGTTCTATCCTTGTTATTTTCACGGGTCCTTCCCAAACCGGTCGGATTTGCAAGCACTGTAGATAAATCAAGCGAGCATTTCTTCTACGTATCTCCAAACTTTCCATGTCACAGAACATTAAAGCACCAACATAATCAAATTTAAAAACGGGGTAATATTCATAGACTAGGTAACAGAGATATCTACAAAACTTTCTTTGAATTTTTCAATATTATCAATATGAATGTCATAAATTGGTGACTAAATGACGCAGGCATATTCAAATTGACTAGGAATATAAGCGTTTTATAGGATTTTCAAAGTATCTAGGTTTTTAAATTCTTTGGTTTTACGTACCACAAATCCTAACATTTTGTTAGCTTCTTTTATTACAACATTTATATGAGGAACAAATTATGAAGATTTGTCAAAAGTAACGCCCAAGTCTTTAATTGTTTCAACATTTATTAAGGTTTCATTATTTATTTTATAATTAAAAACAATATTCTTGATTTTTTTAGAAAACCTCATAACATAACATTTTTCTATGTTCAAAAATATTTGATTTCTGTCACACCAGTTATACAGATTATTAAGGTCATTCTAAAGGCACAGGCAGTGTGCATTTTAAAAGAAGGCGTTGGATATACAATGAATGACATTTTAAACGTCAAAATAACCAAGGCTGGATGCTTCCGTGGACGAGTCACTCGATGAGTAGTGTCGAAGTTTTTCGGGAATCGATGAAATTTAATGTTTTTATTTATAGGGTTTTTCTTGGACTAGTTGTCCGAATTGCATCCAAATATGCCACACCGCATTTTAATAAATGCAAATGGCCCGACACAAACTAAAACACAAACAAAACAAGTTACCGCAGCACAAAAACAATAATAAACAAACAGAACAGGTTAACACAATGCAATAACAATAATTTGAACACTGAAAAGTAATTCGAACCTTACCAAACGCAAAAACTAGAATTTTAGCAGCAGATAATTAAAACGCACGTTACAGATTCATTCGCTGGGCATAAAGCTGTTTAATAACTTACCGCAATATTTAAAAAACACAGAACACCCTAACTATTTTAGAAAATAAACCCAAAAATTACTTCCACGTCCAAAACTGTTTCTATAAAGTTAAAGAATATCTTTGTGAATTTTGTCATGAGTATGAGTATGAGTATGGGAACGTATGGCAGGCCCCAAAGACATTAACCGCCACTAATCTCCAGGGTTATTTACCCCCTTTCCGTTCTCCTGCGTATCCCGCCAAATCACAGCTTTACCTGTGTTTGTTGGATCCGAAGTTTTTACGCCAGTGGGTTGTTAAGTTTGGGTTGGTTTGGTATGGCACAATGCAGTGTACCTGCATAACCAAGATGACAGCTATTCGTCATAACCTTGAGGAATACTTTGCTACATTTAGCCTCTAGTGTATTATCGCGCTATAACGTGCATACAATGATTCGCGCCTTTAAGACATACGTCAATCTGTTTGCTTGGTTATTATTATTATTATTTTATATGTACATACAAAGAAAGATCACCTAGAAAGCTCATTGCAAAGTGCTTATTCGTATGCGGTGCAGGATGCAGGTCTCGCTTACGTATCCTACACGATTAGCGCACTCGGTTGCGCTAGCCCTATAGGAGACGGAAAAATGCAGCCGGGTCGGGCCATATGTCCAGTTTGGGAAGGGTTTTTGGACGACATTGAAGTGACCCAAAACTAAGTACAATCCGGAATTCTCCTCAACCTGGGACTTAGTAATAACCCCATTCAATTGGTATTCATGAATGGGGGTAGAAGTGTTAGTACGCTGCTAGAACCTGTCCTTGTTGGTGTATTTCTGAACATCTCTGTCCGAGTCAGTAACAGGTTCCTGGTAACCTCTTTCGAATTGTTTGCCCCCCTGTGTGATACTGAGTCTTGCCTTCCATACCGAAGTCCCCGGTAGCACACTGACGTCTGCCGACGTTTAAATGACGTCTTCTGACGTCATTTCCCCGTCATTTAAACGCCAGCGGACATCAGTGCGTCACCTGGGGTGTTGACGGCCATGACACACCGTAAGTGCCGTCTGCCTTGGTGGATATTCCTCCTGCCGAGTGCCGGCTACCAACCTTGTATATTCTTTATTTATTTTATTGCTAAATTAGTGTTTATACCGTTTTCATTTAATTTATATCTTTGCATTCTTACTTTTTTTCCAAATTTAATTTAAAAATTTAATTATTAATATACAAAATAGATAAAGCCGGCCCTGTAGTGTATGTAATTGGAGAGCAACCATGTGGTCTGCATTGGCTATTAATAGGGTCGTTCTTCTTATCTTCTGTGCTCTTCTTGTATTGAGCTTGTATTTATTTGGCTTTGATTTATGGCTATAATCTTAAATGCATATACAATATTACTTATTACACACAACACTTATTTATGATCTAAATTTTTTGTCGTCTTGCTTGATTTGGTTTATTTACTCTTACGCCTTTTTCAATTTAGTTGAGTTATTTATGGTTTGTATACTCTGAGCAAATGAGGTTGTTATTTAACACATACGGAAATGTTGTATTATTTTTTAAAATTTAGTTTTTGTGACGGTAAAAGAATTCTTAGACAAACAATAAGAGTGCTTATATTAGAGATTTTTCATAATTTACCGTTTTATGAAATCTTGTACATTTTTGTAGTAGTAAAATTATATTCAAAAACTGTACGAGTTTACTTTACAGACTGTAGGTATCCTTCGTCTTTGAAATAAACAATAATGTGCATTGGTCGTATTGAATGTACCAAAAACTGTTAATTTAATTTAAACTTGAAATAGTTTACTTTTCTCTGTGTAGGGACCGGTTGGATTTCTGAAGCCAGATGACATTTGGCAACATTGCGAAATTCCGTATATAAACATTTAACTATTATTCGATAAGACATGCAATTAGAAAAATTACTTAGCTTGATTATTAGGCTATATACCTGATGCTTTGTCTTTTACGTTGTTACTTGACCTCGCCTGAAGGTTTTTGGCACACTTGTGGAAAATATCTAATCCATGTGGACCGGTTGGCTTATCGTTGTGGCCTAGCCTTAATTATTTATTCACTTGCACACTTTTACGGCGTTAACCGGGGTCCTACCGCACTTTTCGCACTTGTTGCACTTTTCGCACTTGTTTGTTTATTTATTTATTTATTTATTAACGATTACCGATATTTCCGGATACTTAGTTTCGTTTTACTTTACTACGTTTGTATCGTATCCGCTGCGGGATGCGTCTTCCCACTTTAAGTGTCAAGACCCAACTGATCTTTGTGAATTTTGTCATATAAAACAAATGCCTTGCACAGCCTCGATAGTGTGATTTACCACTCTGCCTTTATGTATAATATTTTAACTGTCAAAACAAGTGTTTTGAATTTTGTACATCTTGCTTGGTGTTTTGTATTTTATTGAATTTAATTTTTGTGCTTTCATATGTAATTTTTTATTAGGTTTGAAATGTATTTATTGATTATATATTGACTTGTCAAAAATGTTTTTTTTGTAAGCATAATGTGGCCAATACAGATTATTAATATTATTATTATTATAATTAACAAATACAGCATTTTGCGAATTCGTGGTTACTACTGAGTCAGCGATCTTTTTATCGAGAAATTTGGGTTTAAGAAACAATCGATAAAACACTTCTCTAAATCAAATTTTTCTAGAGTTGCGTTTGGGTTAAATTCTTCAATTTCTGCTTTCAATCTTTGCAATTTTTGAAGTTGCTCTTCGGTCAATTCTTGTTCGTCCTGTGCATCCTTCATTTCTCGTTCATTCTGTGCATTATTTTTTAAGAAAGAACGGTGCTTCGTTACTTCCATCACTTCCTTTATTTCTTTTTTGAAGTCACCTTCTAGGCCGTAGTATCCAGGAAAAGTTTGTCAAAACTTCTCTCTTAAAATGAATTAGTCAAAAATAACTAATTATAAGTCATATTTGACTAATTGTCATAGTGAAAAAGCAGTCACTAATAATTAGTCAAATTCCACTGAATGAAATAGTCAAATTAGTAAATTTAAATTTAAAAAAAGTTTTGACCCAGCCTGGGATTGAACTCAGGTCTGTCACTTGACAAGTTTGTCAAGCTAACGTCTTAACGCATTCGGCTGTCAGCCGCTCTTATGAAATTTAATTTTATTTGTCAATAAATATGGTTCATAATATTTTAAAGTTTAATATATTATTTGTCTTGCTATTTTGAGCTAAACTTTTTGCATCTTTATTTGTTTTATGGGTCATTTAACCATGGAGAGGTATATGCATTTAATTCAAATAATACTTTGTTGTTGGCCGTAAACGACTAAAGAAATTAGTTACTTTTAACTGTCAGAAATAGTCAAATATGGTGACTAATCTTAAATTAGTCAAACTTTAACTATTTACATAGTAAAAAATAACTATTTAAAAGTGAAAACGACTATTTTATTAGTAAAAAATGCTTTTACTAATTCAAATAGTAGAATTTTGACTATTTCATTTTTAGAGAGTTAATTATACCTACCTTTAAATTAAAGGCTTTAATGTATAACATTAAAATACACGCTGCACCGTAATCAATGTGGATGATTTCTCAGATGATATAGGTTTAAAATTTTATACCGAAAACACTATTTTTTAAGAAATTAATGAGAATTGTTAGCAACAACAAAGTCCAACCACTTGACTTTGATAGAAAGTTAATTTTCTGAAAATAATGCAATATATGCATTTTTTGTGTATAAGGGCCACTTGCACCGTTTTCTCTGACTGATCAGTTAAATAAAGTGACAAGTTAAAAGGTAACAGGAGAGAACTAATTTCACACTTATTTATGACGCAAATATATTTTTACGTTAAGAGTTCGATTCTTTATAATCTGTGGTTCGATTCTCTATCATCTGTGGTTCGATTCTATATCATGTACGACCGATTCAGTTGATGTTAAGAAAGAATAATATGGATACAGATCCTGAAAAAAGGGGGCGCTCCTCAAATTTTTCAGAAAATAAAAAAAACATTTAATTAATCTTGTGGATATAAGGGTATCATTGAAAATCAAGAGACAGATAGGGCTAAAACAATTAGAGCAGGAAATTAACAATAAAAAGGATGAAAAAGAAATGAATCTTTCGGATTAAAAAAATTTAGAAAAAGAAAAACTTAATATATTATAATAATAAACAAGAAGTGACTATTTATTTTGTTTTAATTTTAAATAAGTATAAATTAAATAAAACATCAAAAATATTATTCACATAAAATTTTATAAATTCGCAAAATAATCTTGTATTAATTGATTTTGAAACATGCGATCTTGTGGATGAGTAACAACAGGGAACTCATGGCATTAATATCATCAGGCAATGGCGGCTCTGGTTTATTCATGTCTAGCAATATTATGTAGTACAGCTACAGCTGGAAAAATGTACAAAAAATTTATCCAGTTTTAATCTTAAGCCATATGCCAACACTGGAAACCTTTTTTTCCAAATTCCAAATACTCTTTCTATTATATTTCTGGTTCTTAGTAGTGACTCATTATAGAGTTGCTGACCTCTATATCTATAAATATATTTATTAGATTTGCTAAAGATGTCAATAAATAATATCTTTGAAAAAAATAGATCTTGAATACCGATGACTAGTACTTTTGTGGCTATAAATCGTTAACGGTGGATTAAAGTAATTTAAATCACCGAAATTGGGGGTTTATTTTAAGGGTAGTTTAGAGGTATTTAAACAAGGACTAATTTACGGTGCAAACCAGTTATGAAAAATAAACCTGTGTTAAAAATAAAACCACTGTTAAACTTACAGTGCAAGTGGTCATAAATGTCTTAATTTAGAGGAAGAAAAACATATATTGTATTATTTTTAGAATATAAGCTTGACACTGACAGAAAGTTATCCTTAATTATTTTTATCGAAGTCACGAGGTAGGACTTTGATGTGTGCAGCATAGTACGTCTTGACAGTTCTTGAACTTTAAGGTTAATATGACTAAATGTGCGCCTACAGCCTAAGTGCTCATTCATAATGGACGTAACCATAAGATGCCCGTAAGAAATACGTAAAACGTAAAGTTGAATATTAACAAAATCAGTGTGCCTGTTTATAATGGATAGCCGTAACTTTTACGTTTTACGTTCGAACATAAGATCTTATGGGTGACCGTAAAAAATACGGAAAGATCTCAACTTTACGGGTTTCCTATGTGTGAATTTTAGTAACTTTCATGATTTCACTAGAACATTGTTGGTAGCAATCAGGGTAGTAGCCATGCAAACAGATGACAGATCTTTTTAAATTGTATTCTGGTCAGGGCCGGATTAAGAGTTTTGAGGTCCTGGGGCCGAATTTGGTGGGGGCCCTCAATATTTCTAAAATTTTTGACACTTGGGAAATTAAAACTCATGGCAAATTTTTAAGCTAGAGGAACTTTACGTGATTGTTTATTATCCTTGAATCATTTAGGTAATATTTAATAAACCATATAATAAAATCGGCCAAAGCGTTTTTAAGCTATAAATAAAAAAAACCATTTTTTTTAATGAAACACCCTGTATCTTGATAATGAAGCATTTTCGGACAGGTGTTTATAGGAACTTTTTTCATATTTTAATGAGAGGAATTTCCCCTGAGCTTTTGTCACTAAGTCTGAATCACCGTGTATATTTTGAATAATACGAACATAACCTTATATACATTTTACCCAAGACTGAGAAATTATAAATTCGTATGCAAAACTATAAAAACGTAGATAGTAGAATAGAATTGTGAATGAAAGTGTTTTTATATACTTTATATTTTATATATTTTAAAGAATACGAACAACCTTATAAATATTTTACTCAGGTAAAATATAAATTGATCTATGTTTTGTTTGTATTTTTAATATTTACTGCAAACTGAAAAAAAATGCATTAAAAGTCGTATATTTGTCTGTTTTTCATACAAAATCAAACAATATTTTGTCCAAAGAAAATCACGAAACAGTATTTCGGAAACACCGGAAAATATTCCACAACACTCCAATGTACCAATAAAAATCTAGGACAAAAACTAACTTATTAGGATATAAGTAATTGACTGATTGCCTGTATCTACAAAAACGTTACGACAAGCACTAAAGGATCAACCGCTTAAAATTGTTATGAGTCATAACTTATGACTACAGACTTTATAAAACCGTCTTCGCGCGCCAAAACTTTGAGTGTGATAATTTATATTCCGATTTGCAAGCGGATAAGCGATAAAAAATCTGCGAAAAATTAGACTTAGATCTACGAAAAATTAATTGAAAATTACAGGATTCGCGCGGTATAACCGACCCAATTTTTTGTTTTTTCGACAATTTTTTTTATATTCGTTTCATTAAAAAGCTACATATTGCATTGGTGGGGGCCCTTAAATGGTGGGGGCCCTGGGGCCGTGGCCCCGCTGGCCCCATGCTAAATCCGGCCCTGATTCTGGTGTATCCACAGAACAAACAATCTAAAGAACCATTCCTTATCCTAAAGTTTTAGTTCTTTGCCAACGCATATATCGCTCATTACACTAAGGTTATGATAACACTGATAGTTTTAACTTAATTTATATTTATAATTATAATTATTTTGTCTTAAAACTTTTAAGTTTTAAGACATAATAATTAGACGAAATCTGTCAATGCTGCCATTTTAGTGAACTTGGACATGCGCGCCTTAAAAAAATAATTCAGGTCTGAAGGGGTTAATATGAACATATTATGTTTTAAGACAAAATAATTATAATTATAAATATAAATTATATAAATAAATAATTATAATTATAAATATATATTATATATAAATTATGGTGATATTATGTTTACGTTTTACGGCCATCTTATGGTTACGTTCATTATGAATGAGCACTAAGGATTGCATTCACGACTCGTGAATCACGAGTATAACCTCGTAAACGCGAAGCAAGGCGGGCCTTAGGTTTGGCTTTTTACATGCTTAAATGCGCTTGCACAGATGCTCGAAAAGTGCGTGGCGCGCGATGCTATATGAGTAGTATTTTGCCTTTACCTAACAAGTTGCTTTTCTCTTTCTTGATCAGACAATTCAACACCTAATTCCTACGTAAAGTTGTCCGCTGAATCCGAAAATGCCATTAAAAATTAGGAAAGTTGGGACATTTTCCATAATGAGTGTTTTTACTTATTTTAATAGTATATTATGTATCAAGTTTTATAAACGCCATTTTAGTTACTATTAGTTTTATTAGACACGATCGAAACTTGCGAGCGGGTGTTTTATAAAAACGAGTGTCTAGAGAAGTTTAAAAAACGAGTTGCATACTATACTTTATCTACTATGAATACAAAGAATAATTTAAAGCAAATTTTATTTGTTAAATATTTGACATCTGTCAACTGTCATCAACAGATATAACCTTACTTTTTGCCAATTTATAATAAAGCTAACTTCAGCCCGTGACTAAAATGCAGAAAAGCCACTGATGCTAACTTCAGCCCGTGACCAAAACACCATAAAGTCACAGCTTGTCAATGTGGGAGTAGATAAAATATATTTTATACTGATTGGCTAATTGCCTTTTTTTCAAAATTAATGGTTAATACATTTCCCATTATTAATAAAATTTTCTTAGCAGATTATTAGTTCACTACCTATTTATACTACGTTTACTAGTGAGATAATGGTCAATGAACCGCACTTGTAGAAAGGGTTAATAATAAACCTCAAACATTTTAATCAAAAATATTTATTGGGAAAATCGCACAATGCATAAAGTAGTACAGGGTTCGGAGTGCGGTTTTGAAGCGTTAGCACTATTATACGTAGTTAAAACGAGCGAGCGGAGCATACTAGACGTTAATTGCCAAACGTCAGCGCGGTCCAAAGGTAGAGCGATAAAGTGTGTGTGTGTGCAGAACCCCGGTTGCTTGATGATTTGTTTCCGGGTCGAAAATGCCAACCTCAAGGGCGTGAGGAAAATTCAATATTCTCGGGACTAAATTTCCTCATTTTTTCAATGAATACGTTTGACGTATGGTGTCGGGTGCCGAAGTTAAAGAGTTTGTAATGAGGTTTTATAAAGCATAATATTTTGTTGTTGTTTTGACCTCTTATAAAGATTATTATTATCTATATTATATTATATATAAATTATATATATAATATAATTACAAATTCCATGGGTCACTCCATAATTTACTTATAATAATTATTATTATTATAATTATTATAATTAATCCCGATGCATTCGCCATTTTATTTATTTACCGGCTGATGGAATATACCAAGTGAACTGTAAACTTTTAGAAAATTGTCCTGAATGGGGGAATTTTGAACATAGTGTCGAAAATTAGCGTGAAACTACGTCTATTATAGAGATAAATCACTAAAAACAACCATACCGTTAAAATGATTTTAGCTATCAATTTTTTTCTAAAAATGACTGAAAAATTTTCAGTGAAAATCGATAAATTTTCTCGGTAGCGTGATGTCATGATGTTTTAATATGAATGCTACATATATTATATAATATTGGTAGGTATAATAGGCATGTCAAGATTTACAAATTAAGTATGTGCATATATGAAATTCCTAACCTAACCAAATTCTGTGTCAGGCTAATTATAAAACCATTAAGAGACGATTTTAGTATAAAGTTCATAAAATTAATTTTAAAATTAAAAATTAGCTCCTCTAGCATGTACTTGTTCTATCTTGATTTTCTAACGATTTAACACTTTAACTGCCGGCAACGCGGCTACCGCGTTCTTGTGTATTTTACAATATGCCGAGCACGCGGGACCCGCGTTCTGTACGATGGCATATAGCATGGTTTTTGTCGCTGGGTGCCGCCAACGCGTCTACCGCGTTTGTTTATTTGTTTTTTGTTTTAGTATTTTTTCAAATATAACCTTTCAATAAGAAACGAAAGAAACAACTTTAGTCCATTTGTATCTAAAATTTCTAAAAAAATCTATCTGCACTGCAGTATGGGCGAACTATTACGTCGGCAGTGAACGTGTTAAATACTTTAAAGGGTATTGAACCTATAATCATAAGTTGGATTCATTCTTAATTCTACAATCAATCTTGTTTTGTTTGGTTTTTTTCTAGAGGAAATCCTGGGTTTAGTTTTTACCGGTTTCCCAATAAACAGTGGAAATCCGAATAAGAAATAAATTGCATACAGTCCCTGTAAATATAAATTGTACCTATAAGATACAATAAATACTACTAAAATGTTTTACGTGAAAATTGTAAACATTTCAAGTAAGTAAAAATCATTAAACAAATAAGTCATCTAAATTCAAACATCATTTAGCATTATTAAAAGCGTTGAAAGTCTCCACTCAACAGTAAAACACCAAGAACCGGAATCACAGATTATAAAGGTATTATATTATGTATTATATATAAAATTATGTTGCCATAAATTCGTGGGTATATTTTGCCGTTTAAAATGGCGTTTTTTGAAAGGACTCAAATATAAAATTATTCGATTTTAAGGTTATGTTTGTACGACAATTATTTTTTGTTAGATTTCTTAAAAATGTCCAAACTTAAATATAATTAGGTAAAGTTATCATTAGTTAATTCTGCACCGTATACGTACGCGTAATGGATCATTTGGCAAAACATGAAAATGTAACGATTTAGTTCTTGAATTTTATTTACAGTTAAAAATACAATAATTCACCATGATCACTTGGGTAAAATACATACACTAACCTAACTATATAAGCATATAAGCGTTTCTTAATCAATGATATAAGGAATAATAATTATTATAATTATTAAACCTACTAAACCAAAGTTTTTTAGTTTTTACTTGCAACGCAAAACACAAATAACGTGCGCGATTTAGCGGTGCTATTAAACAAAATTTGTCGAGTAAGACTTTCTCTCTTTTGTGAAAAATAGTATATTACACTACAAGGGCAGAAAGTGTGAGATTCCTGCACTGCGCGCCATGATGCCCGAGGCGAAGCCGAGGGCATCATGGCGCGCAGTTCAGGACTCTCACACTTTCTGCCCGAGTAGTGTATACTATTTTTCTTACTACCCTGCAGAAAATACGGGAAAAAATTAAATGTATATAAAAAAATTTGTGTCAAAATTAAAATCTGACGTTTAATTTAATTCTGACGTTTACATTCAAAATCAATCAAACTGTAGCGTTGTCATGGTAATTCAGCGGTGCCAATACAGTAAAAATAAAAGGTTGTATTTTAATTAACAAATTACTACTTTATAACAAATAAAAGTACCATTAAACACTTAAAACAACATAAAAAGTAAAAAAGTAAAAAAGTAAAAACATAAATTGTTTATTTGTTGTTATAATTGCAAAATTATGGTTTAAAACTGTCATATTTTTGTGTTTCTCATGTTGGCAGTACGAAATTTAAATGTTAAGCACGCGACTAAAAAATTTTTACTCCCGCTATTAGAGTGTGCGCGTATAGCTTGACCAATGCAAGAAACGTAAACTTTCTGCCGTGAAATCGGGGACGAAACAACGTATTTTGAGTCGAGGTAGTAAGAAAACGAATTATTTATTTAAAAATTTTGTGCAGTTCGTGTGCTTTAAATGTATTTTGACAATTCTTAAATTCACATGCTTTTTTAGCTTATAATGCATGTAGGTATAGTATATACATATATACTAGGGTGTTTAAAAAAAAGCGACTTTTTCTTTTTATTCAAATGGTCAGCAAATTCTTTCAGAGGATGTTAAAACAAAGACCTCGTTAAAATTTGAGCTTTTAATTTGAAGATTTAGAGGTCGCGGATCGCAATTTTCTATTTCCCATTTAAATAACATAGGATTTTTTTTTTTAACTTTGGAATTTTATACCTCTATATCGAATCAACTTATGGCAAGGAACATCTTAGATTTTTATAGTAAATTTAACGCTCTATAAAAAATGTCTCTTATAATTTTTCTATAAATTGATTTCTTCCAGAGTTATTCGAGGCCAAAGTTTGATTTCCATCCAACATCCAACAAAACCATTTCAACTTTTAGCATCATGTAGTAAAAAAATCACATATTTATATCTGAAACATAGGAAGTGTTGTAAAAAAACAAAAAAACAAAAAACGTCACTTTTTTCCAAAGCCAACTACAAAGTTTTAATGAAAATATGAGATGTGTATAATATGCAGAGTAATTTATATAGGTATAAATGCATTTTTCTCGAAAATGGTGCATCTGAGCAATTCAAATCAAGAGTACCTATTTTTCGTAAAAAACTAAAAATTCTCATAATTTCATAAAAAAAATTAAATTATTAACCCAGAAAAAAGTTGGGGCTATTTTTGTAACTTTGCCCCCTCCAAATGTTACGCCTATGATTAAATTTTAACAGTTTTGATCATATATCTAGAGTCAGCATGTCAAAATTACCAAAGTACCGAAAATTCATTTGTTCATGTTTAACCCTCTAGGAATGGTTTTAAAAAAATTATCCTCTTAGCTCCTATTCAGGGGGCCGTAGCTCCTTTAGGGAGCATTTTTTGATACATGTTTATTAAACAAAAAAAGTGTTATTTTTATACGAATAATGCACTGTTTAAGTTTGGTCCCCTAATTTCGGGACACCCGTATAATGATAATTGTACCATAAATATTAAAAAAAACGCGAAAATTTGATGGAAATCAAACTTTGGCCTCGAATAACTCTGGAAGGAATCAATTTATAGAAAAATGATAAGAGACCTTTTTTGTAGAGCGTTAAATTTACTATAAAAATCTAAGATGATCCTTAACATAAGTTGATTCGATTCAGACGTAAAAAATTTCAAAGTTAAAAAAAAAAATTCCCATGTTATTTAAATGGGGAATAGAAAATTGCGATCCGAGACCTCTAAATCTTCAAATTAAAAGCTCAAATTTTGACGAGGTCTTTGTGTTGACATCCTCTAAAAGAATTTGCCGACCATTTGAAGAAAACCCTAATATATACATTGTATACCACTTGCCTCTGTGGCATAATTTATTACCCTATATATATATATATATATATATATATATATATATATATATATATATATATATATATGTATATATATATATATATATATATATATATATATAGATATGCAATCCTACATTACCAAGCCCGAAAGGTTACATTCTACAGTATAAACGAAGCCCACTCGGTTTTTACGAAGCCCGAAATCGGGCTTCCTAAAATTACCGTGTATAAATTTATTTTAGAGTTAAGTGATGCCCCCTTGTTTAAATGGCGAAAAAGTGGTGGGCTTCGTAATGTCATCCAAACATATCAAAATATACACCCTTAGTTCCAATGCTTTAGCGGTAGGGGGCACATGAGTCAAACGAAATTATATACAGCTTTGTATAAGTATCACGGAGTATACGAAGCCCGTACATCTGGCAACAATGGGGACTGTACGCTCGATGACTTTTTGATAGGAAGGAGGGGAAAATAAAGCGGGATTCTTAAATTTGTATGTATTGTTTGTAAAAATAAATGTTTTTTACTCTATAAGGTGTGTATTAAAAGGCAATGTTTAGTTAAATATTTTCGTAATACGATTAATTTTTATTTTTAAAATGTTAGTTGGAGTGCATTTTTCTTTGGGGCGGTTTCTTAAGTTGTCCAGATATTTTACATAGTTTTAATTGTGGAAACAAGGGGATTTGTATATATTATTATTAATCAGTGTTACATTTAAATAATATTTAACAAAAATAATTTTTAATTTATTTGAACCATTTCCAATAGCGGCATTAATTGCAAAAACTGCTTTTCTCGTATTAATTGACATTCACAATTTATTTACACATGTCAAACAACAACCAAACAACAATAAGAAATTAGGTTTTTTATTTATCTTTTCTATTACCGTTGCGGTTAAAGTAATATTTTATCTACGATTTTTAGTAAATAAAAGGCAGCTTTTACATTGCAATGTTAGCTTTAAAATAATATTTGGTTGGTAATACATTTTTCATGTTTATAGGATGCTTAACTTAAAAATAGCACTTTTCCCCACTCGGCCATTGCACGCATAACGGGTGGGACAGTTGCAAATTTTTGTTTACAAAATAATTTTGTTCTATTATATTACTAATATTAAATTTTTATAAATAGTTCTAAACAAAAGCTGTTTAACAAGGTTTTTATTTGGCAAAATTAGGTATCGTGGTTGACTGTTTAATTCCTTAAAAATTAATAATTTAAAGCGTAACGGACGGGACTATTATGTCCGATACGCGTGGAATGGCCGCACTTAATTTTTTTTTATTTTTTAACTTTTAATTTGGTTTAGTTTTCCATAACAAAAATTTGTTATCAAATTTAATTATTAAAAAAAATATTTAATGGTTTTTTAGAAACAAAAAATAAATTATTGAATTATTACACACCAAAACTACATTCACATATTTTAATAAATAATAAATTTAATGTCTAAATTCATATTTGCAAAAGGTTGTGCCTTTTTATTTTTTACTCGATTTTCTAGGACGAATTCGTAAACTTATAGGTATATGAAAATTTTTCTACCTATTTTTTTGATTTTTTAATTTTGGTTTTGTTTTCCATAACAAAAATGTATTATTAAATTTAATTATTTTGAAACAAAAAAAAAAAAATTATTAACTTAAATATGAATTACTATAAAAAAATTTAATGAATTATATATTACCTATGCATATTTTATTTTAATTTTGTTATATAACAAAATTAATGCCTAAATTCGTATTTGAATGGATTTGTGCTTTTTTGTTTCCTTTCTAGGACAATCTTTTTGTGATGAATTTGTCTTATTCTCAGTTACACCTATTTTAAATAATGAAAGTACGTATTTTAATGTTTTTGTTTTAGATTATAAATATTTAAGGTGACATGATGGTATATTTGTTCATTTAAATATTACCTATGAATGTTTTAATATAAAATGAAATGAATGCCTAAATTTGTATTTTTATTCTCAGTTTTACCTTTTTTAAATAATAAAAGTATTTTCTAGTCATTATTTTTTTTAAAGATAAGTTAATACCTACTAATAACAATAATAATAATAATAAGGTAACAAAGTTTTTTAATGTTTCTCTTTTAGATCAGAAATATTTAAGGTGGTGTGATGGTATATTTGTTTTAATCAGCCAAAGAGTTCGATTTTATCCTCGGTGAGAAGCGTATCGCTCGTGCTTAGCTCCATGAAAAAGTGTGAAATATAGTTGACTTTGACTCAGGGAGGGCAAAATCGGATTCCAGTCCTAGATATTATTCCTCGTTTTGTCCTTTTTTAAAGGAATAGGGGAATTTATATGAACATTTAAATTTCAAGGTTACATAACCTATTTGTGTCCACGTGTTTGTTAGACAACCGTTGTCCAATGGTTTTTGGTTCTTCTGAAATCATTGGACGTTAAAACTAGTAGCTGGTTAATAAGGATTTTTGTCCAGGACCAAAAGGGCGGTGGTTGAGCCGTAAGTCCGCCCAACTTGAAGAAGAAGAAGATTAATCAGCCACTTTTTTACCGTTCTTAGGTTAACTTATTAAGTAAGCACTTAAATACAACTTTATCTTAAAAACGGTTACTCCCATTAGGTATACATTTTTACGTAACTACAACATTATTTTTTCAAATTTATTTATCCCGTCCTAAAAAACCCCCAATTTACAAAGTTTGTTAGAAAAACTCTTTTATTTGCAGATAGAGAAATATATTTTATTATGTAACAACTTTAACACCATGTATTTAAAAAAACAGTGACTCTTCCGAAAAAGTTTTTTAGGTTTTTAACTTTAATTTACCCCAGGAATTTACCTTCTTATTTATGCGACGTTATTTCGGGACACACTGTACACTAAAAATAACCTCCCCTACAGTGTGGAAAACTCTACTTCCAAATAAAATTGAGAAAATTACCAAAATCCAAATTGTTTATAATACAAAAAGCAAACAATTCAAAACATTTAAATAAAAAATATAAACAATAAATATAAGATAATTTTTTTTTTAAATCACTCAAATATGATTTACAATATAATAAATAAAATAATTGAAACGTACATTTTCGATTCGCGATTGTTTACGAAACAAGTGAGATTTTTAGAATTTTTTAGGGGATTTAAATCTACTAAAAATATTAAAAAACCTAGTTGCCTTTATAATCCATGAAAAAAATATTCAGCCAGTTTCACTTGTTTTGACTCCCATAATTCTTATAATAATTATAATTATTGTTATAATTATATATTTTTATATTTATCAGCCAACTTGTTATTAAAATATGGAAATATATTTTTTAAATGCTTAACTTCTTAATAAAAACGAATCGGATCCATGTCATTTAATAAAAAAATGTTTATAATTAACCCAGCTATCATATGACAAAGTTTGCCAAAGAGCTTGTGGAGCACCCTATATAAGATAGTCGTTCTCAAAATTATGATATATAAACAAAATACATGAAATCTTTTAACATGTTTATTAGGGTGTGCCAAAAAAACGCGAAATCTTTTTTTTTACTCTCAGCCCAAAATATCATAGGATATGCCCAAACAAAAATCCTGTTAGAAGGGGAGCTCGAAATTTTAATTTTAAGAGGTCCTCCATCGAACTTTAATTTTTCCCATTTTAAATATCTTAGAAAAAAAGTTTTTTAACAGTATTTTCTCCTGCAAGCAGTGAAGAATTTTTTTTTTGATAAAATGAGTGAAAACATCTTTTTAAGCATTACATTTTTGACAAAAATATACTAAAAAATTTGTACTAAATTGTTTGTTCTATCATCGATAGTTCAATTGATAAAGCGAAATATTAGAAAAACGAAACTTTGTAAGTCTGTAACTTTTTTGCTATTACAGAAAAATTGCTGGAAGCTTTTTTATAGGGCGTCGAACGAATTATCTCCAATAGTTTAGGTGCAAAATGCAAAAAACGCAAAATTTATAAAATTTAAATATTAAACATCCGTAGAAACTTAAGTATTGACGATTGACATTTGACTCAATAAAATTTTTTGTCAAAAATTTAATGCTCAAAAACATCTTCTCATTAATTTTAACGAAAAAAATTTCTTTACAGCTTGCAGGAGAAAATACTGTAAAAAAACTTTTTTCTATGTTATTTAAATGGGAAAAATTAAAATTAAAATTTCGAGCTCCCTTTCCAACAGGATTTTTGTTTAGGCATATTCTATGATATTTTGGGCTGAGAGTGAAAAAAAAAATTTCGACTTTTTTGACACACCCTAATGGTTATGTATAGGTAACACAATAATATTTTTAAATACTGACTAATAATTATAATTTAACAATAATTATTATTATAATAATTATTATAATTTTTATTATAATAACTATAATTCAACAATATTTTTAAATTATAAAGTATATGTCATTATATAAAAATATTGTTAAGTTTAGGTATGGACTAGGTATTTTAAATCAAATTTGTCTATTATTATAAATTTAGACATTTAAATAAAATACACACATACAATTTAACTAAAAAACACTTTTAATCAGCGGCAACACCGCAGGGCTTCTGATACACCGCGATATGTGTATCTTGTTGTATATACACTAACGAACACTTAACCGCTCCGTCCCGCATTACCGGGCTTCGACTAGCCAGTGTACTGCACTGGGCTTCGTATTGATAGCCGTGCATGTATATATATATATATATATATTAGACTGTGCCAAATTAAACGAATATTTTTTTTTCTTAGGTCCCATACGAAAATTAGGTTGTATATCATAAAAAAATAATTGTGTCAAAAATTTAGCCCCATATCTCCATTATTCAGTTAGCGCTCGCTTAAATAAGAATTTTTTATGAAAAAAATTTTTTTTCGCAACTTTTTGTTTTATAATTCATTAAATATAACAGATACAAAAAATATCGTTATATGGTTTTGTAGAGAATTAAATTCCCTACAAAAATGACCTCTAACCGAATTTAAAAAATCCCCCACGTTTTTGTTTTAAGCTAAAAAGAGCAAATTTTTAAACAAAAATATATTTATATGTGTTGTTAAATAAATATAAAAAATTATTTTACAAAAAAAACTCATTGATTTAATTTTTTAGGGAAACTTTATGATCTAAAGAAATAGTATTTACGTTTCAATTAAGTAAACTAACATTGAGCTAATAATATAAACTATTTTTGTAATACCTAATATATTTTTTGAAATTTTGACGATTTTCTCATTTAACCTTTTTATATTTTTTTCTGTATTATTTTTAATAATAATATTATGATCATTTTGCTATTTACAAGAAATTCTTAGTTTGCTGATAAAAATAATTATTGTTTGTTATAAAGAAATACTTACCTACCATGGTACCATTGCAAGAAAAATTCCTTTAAAATGGAAAAGTAATATTCTGGCCGAGCAGAAATTTTTATTTCCAATTTTCTACTACTTTCATAAAATAAACAGTTGGATTTTACTGATTCGATCGGTGTGTAAAAAAAAACAGAGAAATTTTAAGTTGTTCACTGGTTGAACCAGTTTATCTTACTTATCATTTCACCATTAATATTTACCAATTTAATCAGTGAAATTGGCTAGTAAACCAGCCCCGGAACCAAGGGCGGACAAACCGGTGCGACAACTCAAGGGGCCTAATTCAATTGTTTGAAATCTTTAAACTCAAATGCTGGAGGAAACTGGTGCCAATGTCAAGTTCTTGCCCCGGTTTGGAAAATTCGTAGATCCAAGGCTGTGTACAACTAGTAAAATTCACTGGAAAATCAGTGAAATTTCACTGGTTTTCAAGAGCATACAATTTTTTACATGAGCACTACGGCATTTTTATTTAGAATATAAATAAATGTAATAAGTTCTTCTTATGATTAAAATATCAGTTTTTCATTTTTATACAATTTTTTTATTCAAGATAACTTATTAAAAACATAAATTTTTTTTACTACAATCTGGATATTTTTTCCGATGATCAGCTACAACTTGTAATAAAAATTGTCTTTGTTCTTCATCGTAAGTAAGACCTTCATTATATTTATTGATAAGTGCAACACCTCTTTCAGCAATGTCATTTGTAACCTTAATTGCTCGAATTATTTTCAAAGAATCCTGGTATGTTTTATCAGCTTCCCATTGATTTACAGGCAAATCAAGAAAACTAGAAGGTAGATTGAACTTTTCAAATAAAATCATCGACTTTTGAGTTATAAAGTTACTCATATCTTTATTGAAAAATGATTTTAAATCTTTTTGTTCCATATAAAACTTTCTTGTGTTATCAGTAGTACTTTGCTGACATTTTATTGCTTTGATTTAACATCGGTTGGGATTCTTTCATCGAAAAATGATAAGGCTGCAAGATCTTCAGACAAGTACCAAAGATGTCTGAGAAATTTGGTACACGCAGCATTGGACATTTCAGCGTTTATGTGTTTTAAATCCAACAAGCTCTTCAAAAACATAAAATCTTGATACGGGGCTTGAACACTGCTTGGTGCACTATACCATCCCTTTATATATATGTCCACAATAAAGATACAAACTTGAGTTAATTTGGATGATTCAACTTTAGCCAGTTTGAATTGTTTTTTAAATAAAAAGATTTTTAAACAGTAAATTGCCTTCGCTAACCATCGAGCATGATGGTGTGCTCCGGGGGTTTTAAAAGAAATACCTTGAGGCGGAATTTCTCCCAAGAAAATACAGGTTAAATTTAGAAGTTCTTTATAATCTCCTCTTGGTTGAAACTCCTGAAATTATTTTTTTATTAATTTAATAATGACAATTTCTCTATGAAAATAAAATAATGATAATTATTCGTTTAAATATACCTCCATTTGAAGTGAAATAAATTCCAAAATGTCTTGTTTTTTATGGTTGAGAATTTTCTTTACATATTGGTCATCCATTCCCGTTTCATATTTTGTCTGATCAATCGTGGTCCATTCTTGCTTGAACCTGTTAAAAACTGCAGGACTTGGACCAGAAGAAACATGCCAGACAACTTCAGCAACACTTTTCATAACCAACTCATAAATGTGATGCCGACAGGGAAACCAAAGTATTTTTGTTTTCAAGGCTCTCTCAATTTGTACAGCAGCTCCATTCTCATCACCTTTAATAAGAATTAATATCATTTAATAATGATAAACAGCAAATACTATAAGTAAAACTTAACAGCCTTAGGCTTTGTGCTTAAAGCATGCATTTAGTTCCATAAAAGTGTAATACCTGAATTAACATAAGCAGTGTCAAAGCACAAGCCTTTGACATTTTTAACAATGTTCCATCGATTCAATGCTTTGACTATAGTTTTAGCTTGGTTAAATCCTGTACCACTATCTAATTTAGGGACCCCTAGTAGTTGCTCATAATTGAGACCAGATAAAACAATTGGTAGCCTGTCAACTTTATGCGGTCCACCACAATCTGGGAGTAATTTACCATCCCAGTGTAATATTACGTTGTCAACAATTAAACTATTTTCTTTAATATCTGCTGCCACCATTTTTCTCATTTTAATACGTTCTCTATGAATCACTCTATGGCTAATATTAATTTTTGTAGGATCATGACCCAAACTTTTAGCGGCAGCAACTAAAATATAAGTAGCATTTCTGCTGGAGATATTTGATCTGTCCAAAGCTGATGTCAATTCTGGGGTCATAATATTGATTTTTTTCTTGTCATTTGAGTATTCAGAAAGTTCGTCCTCAAAATTGGATATTGTCCGTTTTAGTGCTCCAGAACAAGAGCTCACTTCTTCAAAAGAAATAGATGTAATAGATAAAGCTCGACTTAAGGCTGAAATTTTTTTGTGATTAGATTTTTAATTAACAAATTCTATAGAATTTGTTAGTTAAACTAGAAACTATAAGAATCAATATATTGATATACATATGTTGTGAACACCTCGTCTTCATAATCACATAAAGGCGTATCTCATATTTTAAATATTGACACAAGTTTTTAGCCTACCTATTTAAATTATTTTTTGAGGAAAAAAGTGCTATTATAGGTATTACAATAAATGTACTACCTATTTAGTAGCACTTTTTTTTAAAGTAATTTAAATTAGTTTAAACCTAATTGTAAAATATGAGATACGCCCTTATGTGATAATGGAGACAATATGTGCCATTCATAATGAAATTAAAGTTATATATTTAAACCCGTAATAATTACCATTTTTATCAACGACATTTTCTATTGACTCTAAAGGGGGTTCGTTATCTTCTACGTTAATTGATAAAGATATATGTTGACCTTTATTTTTTCGCACTAATGAAAAAAGTTGTTCAGGAGATAACTCTTGAGATGATTTTTTCTTTAATCGAACATCGAATAATTTATTCAATTTATCAGTAAATTCCTTTATTTTTGATATGTGAAAAGCAGAGTGTTTTTTAAATCGACTTTTATTCAAATTTCTCCACTCTATAAAAAGTGACTCCAATTTTTTGGTTACATGTTGACTTCTTTCAAGTGGTACATCTATAATACTCCAAATATCTTGAACTTCTTTTATAACTTCCGTAGCACTTGACCGAATACTTTTTTTTAAAACCTTATATTTAAACATAAAATAATTTAAAACTTCACTGTTATTTGGGAGTTTACATCGAGTCAAATTATTATTAAAAGCACCCAGTAGGTAGGCAGTATTTAAACTATTTTCTGACATACCTAATATCTTTATTTCAAGAACTAAATTAATTAATTATACGCACATGTACTTATGTAAATATAAACTCAAATTTTAGAATCAGAGCTGTCAATTCACTAAAGCACTGTTTTTCATGGCCATCTTCATGTTTTAAACATATTGTTTTTTATTTCAAAGGTAACTAAAAGAAACTGTGGGTATCATGGTAAGATGCCTGCTTGCCACGCAAGAGTCCCGAGTTCGGATCTCACCTACGCAAATTTTTGAAGTTTTTTTTATTTCATTATTTTTTTTATTTTTAATTATGCATAAATAAATGTTTCTTTAATACATTATTATAGACATTTATTTCAACAGTTGAAATTATATTAAAATTATCAGCTTTTATAGGCATGCCAGTATACTGGTTTAATCAGCATTATTGCAATATTATTATATCAATTAAGTTAAAAATGTTAAAAAAATAAAATAAATTACTAGTTTAATCATTCCGCAGGCTTTTGCTGATACAATACTAATACCGATATTTATAAAAGGTATCGCCGCATCGATACCTATAGTATAGGTCCTATACAGTTAATTTAATTTCACAGAATGTGTAAATAAAATAATGCATGGTAGGTATATACGTTTTATTTAGATATACATATGTCGACTCTAATATTTCTTTAGATCATAAAGTTTCCCTAAAAAATTAAATCAATGAGTTTTTTTTGTAAAATAATTTTTTATATTTATTTAACAACACATATAAATATATTTTTGTTTAAAAATTTGCTCTTTTTAGCTTAAAACAAAAACGTGGGGGATTTTTTAAATTCGGTTAGAGGTCATTTTTGTAGGGAATTTAATTCTCTACAAAACCATATAACGATATTTTTTGTATCTGTTATATTTAATGAATTATAAAACAAAAAGTTGCGAAAAAAAATTTTTTTCATGAAAAATTCTTATTTAAGCGAGCGCTAACTGAATAATGGAGATATGGGGCTAAATTTTTGACACAATTATTTTTTTATGATATACAACCTAATTTTCGTATGGGACCTAAGAAAAAAAAATATTCGTTTAATTTGGCACAGTCTAATATATATATATATATGCCCTTAAAGAGAATAGACCCGGCTTATTGAAACGATCTTCCCCATGATGAAGTTAAGCTAAATATCTGAATTTTCTATTACGTTATATATAAATAAAAAGTTAGTATTTGATATTTTTCATGCAAATCTATGTGTTTACTTTAAATATTATAGGTACACATATTTATTTATTATTTTTTATTATTTATTTTTGTTGTTTCGTGAATTCAGAGAAGTATTTTAGTTGAATTTTAATTTTATTTTTTTACCAATAAATCGTGTAAATGTCAGCTTTAAATCAACAGCATGTTACCGTTGTCCGTTTTGCATTCCATTTACGAAATAATATTTTAATTAATATTGAATTATAATTGTATAAGTTTATTGAATGTAATAAACATAATAATTTTATTTATTTAAAATTTACGAATATATTTTTAATCCCATAAATCGTGCAAAACTGTTAAATTAGCTGTAATTAGACGCTAAAAAGACATCCATAAATTACGTGAGGTATTTTTCTAATAATTTGGACATCCCTCTCTCCCTTGGTGAGATGTGGTAGACTCCCTTCACGTGAGATTCTAGCCATGAAACTTTCTTTGCGGACAACATAATAAACCCCAAAAAAGTAAAAAAAAATTAAAATATAATGCATATTCTTTTAAAAAGTTAACGTGAGATTTTCAATGTCCTTAAATGAGTTTTGGTGATATTTTGCTAGACCCCTCCCCCCATTTTTATCTTACGTAATTAATGTACCTATATCCCCTAACAGTTCGTTCTTTTGGAAGTACAGTATACTGTACTTCCAAAAGAACGAACTGTTATATGCATTTAATTCAAATAATACTTTGTTGTTGGCCGCAAACGATTAAAGAAATAAGTTACTTTTAACTCTCAGAAATAGTCAAAGATGGTGACTAATCTTAAATTAGTCAAACTTACGTAGTAAGAAATAACTATTTAAAAGTGAAAACGATTATTTTCAGTGGTCTTTAATCTTTAGAAAAATGGCAGCAATAACAAAATATTTGTGTGAATCAAAACAATCGTTAAGCCTGGTTCATATAGATGCGACATGCGAATTTGCGAAATGCGAAAATGTTTTCATTGGTCCATTTGATTTGGCGGGAAAAGTGTTTCGACGTTTCGACAGATTCTGCGAATTCGCAAGATTTGAAATCTGGGGGGCGGGAATCTTGAGATTGATCCAATATTTTGCGAAAATCGCACGAATTTGGCGTGATGCGCATGCGCATTAATGCAGATGCCTACGTATTTGTTATATGTACCCGCGCCATTTTTGTTTATGTTCTGTGTTTATTTCATTTGTATTGCATCGTTGTTGAGTTTTATTTGAAATGTTTCTTGCTAAAGTTGTTTTTTGTTCTTTATAATGGACAAAGAGTTTTTGGAGGTACATTAGTTTCTTATTTTACCTTATAGTAGCATATTTTTTTAGAAGTAACTTTACTATTTAAGTACCTACCTATAGAAAATGTTAACCAAGTATGGCAAATATCACCTGGAGAGAAAATAATGTCCCTAAAATACCATGGCAAATATCGCCTAGTGAGAAAACAATGTCCCTAAAATGGTTCCGACAATTCGCATCTATATGAATAGGAGCTGCGAAATGCGAATATTCGTATTTCGCAAATTCGTAAATTCGCAAATTCGCATCTATATGAACTCGGCTTTAAACGTAACAAATAATCGATCACACCTATTTTGTCTCAGACAGCAATTTCCATTTTTTTTATTTTGGTTTTTTTTATTAATATATTTTTTTTATTGTATTTCGTTTAAAGTTGATAATATGAACAACTTTCACCAAAAGTCCCGAGTTGGCTAAATTCGTCATTTCTGAATTATTATTTTTTAATGAAAATGTTATTTTCTAGTAAATTCGTGGCCCATCCCAAAAATTGGTTTTTTATCTATGGTCATGAAACTGGGGTGTAATTTTTTGATATATTTAACATTTTTTGTCATTTCTGGTTTCACCGGAAATGCTTTTAAGTAAGTAAAATAAATTATTAAAGATTTTGGACTAAAATGTAAATTCTTAATATTTTTGCATGTGTTACTTTTAAAAGACGTAAAAAGTATACGTAAGTTAATTTTGGTTAAAATAATAAAAAGTAAGTATTATATACCTACAAGAAACTTATAAAAAACGCGATTTCGAGTAAATGTAGCACACAAATAAGTGAGGCAGTCGCAAAACTCTTTTTGACTAAGGCTCTATCAGGAAGGGGAATAAGTATTAAGCCTAAGAGGTCCAGAAATTAATGCGCAAATTAATTATGTTCAAAAATAACAAACTTTCATTTGATTTCATGTTTCGTTTTTTTTATTGCCAGAGATTCCCTACAATGGCCACACTATGGGGCGGTTAAATATAACTTTATAATCGTTTTAAAATATTTGAATGATTTTATTTATTTATTTTCTAAAGATTAGAGAGTAGTAACGCTACTGAAAATAGTCGTTTTCACTTTTAAATAGTTATTTCTTACTACGTAAGTTTGACTAATTTAAGATTAGTCACCATCTTTGACTATTTCTGAGAGTTAAAAGTAACTAATTCCTTTAATCGTTTGCGGCCAACAACAAAGTATTATTTGAATTAAATGCATATTACCTAAGCTCCATGGTTAAATGACCAATAAAAACAAATAAAGATGCAAAAAGTTTAGCTCAAAACAGGAACACAAATAATATATTCAACTTTAAAATATTATGAACAATATTTATTGACAAATAAAATTGATTTTTATAATAGCGGCTGATGGCCGAATGGGTTATGACAACAGCTTGACAAGCTTGACAAGTGACAAACCTGAGTTCAATCCCCGGCTAGGACAAAACTTTTTTAAAATTTAAATCTACCAATTTGACTATTTCATTCAGTAGAATTTGACTAATTATTAGTGACTGCTTTTTCGTTAAGTCAATTAGTCAAATATGACTTATAATAAGTTATTTTTGACTAATTCATTTTAAGAGAGTTTGTTTTAAATATTGTCATGTGTTTAAAATCTATGTTTGAATTTAAGAATATCAATTCAATTTAAACATTTTATTTTTGTCCTATTTTACGGAATACCCTGTATAGATTACTCCTTATTTTTCCTTAGAACTACGCTGGCAAAGCCGCGAGAATACCTACTGATAGAAATCCATAATTAGGGGTCATCCATTAATTACGTGAGGTTTAGGGGGGAGGGGGTCGAGCCAAACCTCACCCAATCTCACGTGGGGGGGAGGGTGGTCTCGGCAAATATCTCGTAATTGTTTTTTTCGAAAGAAACAGTGTAAAGTTGCGAGAAAACGAGGGTTAAATTAAGTAAAAAATTATAAGAAAATTGTTTTTTTTTAATGAATCTAATGGAATCAAGCACAGATTAACTTATTTAAACTCACTTATTAAAACTATACATTTAAAAAAATCTCACGTGAGATTAAGGGAGGGGGGAGGGGGTCGAGCAAAATCTTTCATTCAATTTATTTTAAGTTTGGCAATGAAATACAGAGACTATTAAAATGAAAGGATAAATATTTACAAGTCGGGTTAAAAAAACATGCGTTTTATTTCCTCTTCCATTCTTGTTTTAGATTTTATAGCTTGTCGCAGCTCCTCTAAATTATTTATACGCTTGCCTTTCTTGCGTACCTTTTCTCCTAGAAAGAAGGGGTTCGCGATAGGTATATTGGAAATCCATACGGTGGTTGTACTAAGTGGAGCCTTCCATTTTATTTAGTCTCAGTCATAAGAAAACCTCAGGGACATCGGTTCTCACAACGTTACCCGATATTTCAACTCCAAAAGGATCTACTAAAATTTTTCTCACTTATTAATAAAGTCAAGATGCTGAAAAAAGAGCAATATTTCAAACGATCGAAAATATTTCATCCACCTTTGCTTGTTTGTTAGTATGAGAGAACAATGCTTTATGGATTGGAAATATTTACTACCCTTATGGTGGCAACAATGTGCCTTTATTTATTTGGTTTTATTTTTTAACCATTTGAACACTTTCTATGTTATTTTTATTACATTATTTTTTATAAATAAGAATTAATTTGATTACGTTAGGAACATATGTGTTTTGTAGACACAAACAAAATTTTAAAATATGCAGTTGTCTTCATAAAAAACTTAAAAATTGTTATTTTTTAGTTAAAAGTTTTATCATGTTGATTAAGTAACGTAATCACTTAAAATAATGTAGTTATTTAATAGGAGACATAAAATGAAATAGGATCTAATCCGAATAAAATTAGCATAATTGTATTGGCGGATTAATGAAAATCAGAGAGTGTTGGTGCCGTGAGCTCGCACCAATATTGCCGCAGTTAAATTAGTATTCATTGTTTTACGTAATCCTTTTATTGTATAGAATTAGGCCGTATCAGTATGAGGAGCACGGAGCAAACGAATCGGCTTCGCGATGCACCCCACCCACTTTTATTTCAACCCGAGCAAAATGTAAAACTACTCACTTTAAACGTATTAAATTCCTGCTACTGATTTACTCTATTAAACGGAGTTCAGATAAAAAAATTTAGATAAAATAATTTTTTAATGCCTTATCTAATGGCTAGTATACAATACATTGCAAAGAAACAAATTTTAATATCTAAACATTTTTATAACAAAAAATGAGGTTTTTGTAGTAATTGCAATTTTTGCAAATTTAAAATTGGGCTCCCAATTTTGGATACCTTATCCGAAATGAAAAAAAAAACTTTTTTAGTAACAACATATTTATTAGACGACAATTTTTTTTTTTGAAATTTTCAAGGTCTCGCGTTTTTGGACCACTTCAGAATCTAAATAAATAAATATATTATTTAAAAATATGTTCTTTCACGAGAAGATTTTCAAAATTTAGCTAGAATAATACAAAAAGTGCGGGATGAGGTGGGATTTTTATTTATTCCTTCAGCAGGTTTCCACATTACCCAGGAGGTACTGCTCATTTTTACCTATCTTACAATAATTATTTTTAGATTAATAAAGGCACAACCGCACAACAACAAAATATTAATGTACAAGCACACTAGGTATATGAAACTCAACGATTTAACACTGAACTATAAAAAAACATGAATATTTTTTGTGATTTTTTCTGTGGTATTTGTGTGTTAATATAATAGTATATTATAATAAAAATGATCTTTTATAATTATTTGAA
Organism: Brassicogethes aeneus; assembly: GCA_921294245.1. Lineage (NCBI taxonomy): Eukaryota > Metazoa > Arthropoda > Insecta > Coleoptera > Nitidulidae > Brassicogethes > Brassicogethes aeneus. The sequence goes on along the minus strand of OV121133.1, from coordinate 55,642,653 downwards.
TTATTTTTACCTGAATTTACAACACAATAATGTATTTTACGCTTGCATTTTTATTACCACTTTCCATTTTTACGCCAAGGCAGACAGAAATAAGAAACTATAAACACTCATAGATCTAATTAATAAGCTTTGTTTACTATAACATTCCCCGCCCAGTCTTTTACAACGGCTGATAAGCGAGCCGCACAGATCTCGGGACTGACTCTGCTGTCTTCCATATACTGTGGTACAAGCCCAACTTTGTGGGCTTCAATGTCTACGAAAATTCGCGTATTATCCCCGCCTTGCGGGGGTGCCGGCGGCACCGTGCAGCGTGGGGAGGGTGTTCTCTGGTGGGAAGCATGATGTTGTATCGGCAATGTGAGACGTATATGAAGCGCAAATTTTTGGGATTACTATTTTCCTATTATGCGGTCGGGCAATGATTTAAGCGTTTAGAATTAAAGTTAGAAGGGGTGCGCGCTAAATTTAAAGGAAATGTTTTAAACTTTGATGGTTATTCGATGTTTTGATACTTTTAATGACTTGAAATTAGTTTAAAAACGTTTTATATTTAAATATGTAATCTATCGAAAATTTCAAATTATATTATAATTTTAACATGTGAGGCCCGGCCTCAGTTGCTTTATACGACGAGCCGCCACTGGCTTAAACTATGACAAAAAAAAATACGAAACGTGGTTACAATGTTTACCACTGCCATCTAATGGTGAGTGATTAGTATCATCTAAATAACACTGGATATGCTTGCTTGGACTTTTTAGATTGCATTAGAGTCAATTTCCGTTTAATGATTTGATTAGTTTCAAAGATACACCACTATCCGAAATTAGGCGCCTTCTTGAAATTAGACGACTTTCCTCTAGCTTCTTTTTTGCATCGATACACTGTTTCATTGCCTCATATAAGATGATAACGTTAATGCTTTACATTTTGTACACGGTGCATTTTAAAATGATTACAGAAAATAGTTTACCTTACATTTTAATTATTTAAAATGCCTTTTCTACGAAAAACAAATAGAAAATCAGATAAGGCCGTTTCTTTAATTTTTAGATTTGAGCATTCTTGACATATTTTTTTTGTTGATTCAGATACTTAAAGATACTAATCTTGGCTAAAATCTAAAAATTTAAAAAAAGCCCGTATCTGATTTTCGAATTGTTTTTTTTCTATAAAAGGCATTTAAAATAATTATTTGAAGTTTTACAATATGAAGCTTAGGAAAATATAAATTAACCAAATAGATTGTTAAGTTCTATACAATAATATATTAGAATATTAAAGTTTTTCATTTAAACAAGGGCGTAATTTTCTCACACCATGACAGTTGTAAGAAACCGTCTTATGAGATATCAGTTCTTTATAGTATTTTTGTTAATTTGTCAAAATTTTTAAAATAATATTGGTAGTACCAAATGCTCACTTAACCTCAATTATTAACGCAAATAATAAATCACAGAATTATAAGCAAATATCCCTAGACCTATATATGGGTTATTTTTAAACTTCTTGTACATTTGCTGTCCTTTAACTTTAATATTTTATAAAAAATTTGAGTTTAACGCTATTTGGAACTTTACTAAGCAAAATCAATTGGTTTAAATGTTTTTAGCAACTATATATTATCAAAATTGTAAAATTTTAAATTTAACCCTATAAAAAAATTAAAGTTTCCCCAACAATACAGAAAAGTAGCTGTCCCACTTGCAATAATATTCACTTGTTAATGCTATTTAAACATCTTATGCCCGTTTGCACCAACGTGGGTTAGCATTTTAATCGTGATTAAATTGGCTAATCCAGAAAACTTCGTTGCACCATTCACTTAACCGTGGTTAAGGGGTTGGTTAAATAACCGGTGAATAGTCGGGCGGTTAGTATTTAAATCATGATTAGAAGGCGCCATTGCTTGGAAAAACAGTAGTCTAACCTCATTTTGCCGTTTTAAAAGGTCTTTTTATACCTTTATTAAAAAAATGAATAAGTTACAATTTCCTATTGTGGAAGACGACGACATGAAGTGGTCGATTTTTTTGAAAACGGTTTCGCGACAAATTTATGAAAGCATTCGTACTTTGACACTTTGGACCAAAGCACTTTTTGAAAACGGTTTCTGTGTGTATCAGCTTCTTGTGAGGATCGAAGATCAATTGGAGTATCCTACAGATAGGTCAGTGTAAATAATTTGGTTTATAACTGCAATCATTCGTCATTTTAGAAATAATTGTGTTACGCCGATAAATCAATTATTAACATGTCTTCATCTCTATTTAACGGGGGGAGGGTATTTGGATTCAATTGGTGACTATATGGGAATGCATTTGTCAACAGTTTGGCGCATTGTTGCTAGAGTATCTGAAGCTATCGCAAGATTATACAATGAATATGTGCGTTTTTCAACTATTCCAGATGAATTGAGAAGAAACCAACAGCGATTATTCAATGTGGCACATTTCCTTGAGTAGTTGAAACTATTTATTGCATCCATATTCAGATACAATCTCCTCGAGGTGACGAATATTTTTCAATATTGAACGTGGTGGCAAGGTGGCCAGGCTCCGTGCATGATGCTACGATCTTTAATAATTGCAGAATACGGGGTTTGTTTGGCCGATTTTCTTTATTATAATTGCCTGTTGCGACAGCCGTTCTCCATAACATTGCACTGGATATGGGATATTTTGAAACACCACCAATAGCGGATGAATTAGATGCCCACGTACTGAATCGATTAATAGAAGAAAGACAAATTTCTAATATTTATGACGACCAAAATGATATCGCCGCCGGTACGCTGGCCAGAAGACAATTTAAAACAAGTATTTTGCTAATTTGTAATATTAAGGTACCTACCGAATAATTAAATTATTGATTAACGAAATTTATTTATTCAACTCTTTTTTCTTTAATTTGCAATGTCCATTATTTTACACACCGCTTTAGGCAAAACGATATACCCTTTAAGTAATTATTCTACAGATGACAAGTTTTAGACGTTATCTATGGTTTGAACGCTACAGTGGTACGAACCTATCAGCAAAATATAGGGTTATAACCAACATACCAACACACATTTTCCGCGTTTTTCACCTAATCAAAGTTAAGAGAGGATTAGTTATAAATTGGATGGTGCAAACCGAGGTAAATTTAATCACGGTTATAATTTAATTGAGATTAGTTAATCTTGATTAAGCCATATGTTGGTGCAAACGGGTATAAGAGTGACATTAGTTACAAGCTAAGTGTCAGGACGCTTGAACTACTTCAGTGGGCAGTGCAAATGCACAACAACAAATATGGTAAACATAACCTGCAATATTTGCAAAATTGACTTTAAAAGGATAGAAAAAATCACACTAAAATGCATAGTATGTAAAGAATCATGTCATAATAAATGTGCTGGAATAAGTGATGAACAATACATGATAATTAATACAAAAGATGTTATTAAATATGTATACATATATGTAGAGGGTGTAACTAGGGTTGCCAACCGTCCTATATTTAATAGGACAACCTTATATTTCACGAACACTGAACACATAAGTTCTATATATCCTATATTGTCCTATATTTCAAAATCTTGTTCTATAGATATAGATATATATATCTTGATTTGTAGAATTGTAGGTATGCGTTAGAATTTTTTAACATAAAAATTATTAACATAAAAATTATTAACAAATTTCCATTGCATTTTTGAATATTGACAAATATATTAATTATTGGTTAGTATAAATACTACTTGGAATATATTAGGAATAAATTAAAAATCAAAGATAAGAGTCATGTGACGAATTATCGAATCCCCTATAGGTTTACCCCCAACACTTTATTTTTAATTCTTTTTTGTACTTGATCTGACAAAAAATATAAGAAATAAGCAATTGTATTCGATTTACCTTATCAAGTGACATTTTAAAAACCATCCCTGCTCGGGCGTGACGGTCATTTAAACTCCCCCTCTCCTCAGTCTCACAAGATATATGGGCCTATACAGCCGGGGTCCTATATTTTGATTTACAATAGTTGGCAACCCTAGGTGTAACATACCTAATCTCGTAGAAGAACTTAACTCCTTAAAGGAAATCACACAACGTTGTTTAAATATAATTGAATAACAAAGAACTTACCTAAGGAAGCATGAAGAAACTTTAAAAGAGTTAGTTAATAACAAAAATCATACAAGTAACAAATACTCTTATGCTGAAATGATAAATAATAAACAACAGGAATTCTTAGTAGTAAAACCAAATAATAATGAACAAACAACTAACGAGACCAAAAATGAAATAAAATTAAACATAAATCCTAGTAAATTAGCAGTAGGTATTGAAAATATAAAGGGAAGCAAAAATGGAGCAGTAATAATAAAATGTTCTGATACACAATCAAAAGAAAAAATCAAAAATAAGGTAGAAGAAAAGTTAGGAGAAAACTACAAAGTATTAGAGGCAGATACAAAAAGTGTAAAAATAATAGTTAAAGGAATAGAGAATGACATTGCAAAAAGCAGTAATGAGGATATTGTTAAATCTATAGTGGAACAAAACGAACTAATAAATAGTGAAGGAAAAATAAAAATATTAACGAAATGGTCAGTAAAAAATAAAAATGATTAGAATAATATTGTTATGGAAGTGGAACCAGATGTTGCAAAAAATATTGAAAAAATGGAAAAAATTAAGGTAGGATGGAGAGTAAGCTTTATGAATGAATATTATAATGTAAGAAGATGTTATAAGTGTAAGGGATTCAATCATAAGGCTGGAAAATGTAAACATGAGATATGCTGTTTAAAATGTGCAGGAAAACATATGACAGACAAATGTGAGGCAAATAAAGAAAAATGTGCTAACTGTATATGGGCAGTAAATAAACTAAATTTAAATATAAACACAAATCATCCGGCATATGACAAAAACTGTCCAACGTATAAAAAAATGATCGAAAGAGAAATAAACAGCACTAAATTTAATATATAGCAATTAGAACAAAATATTATGAATTTTAATTGTCAAGGATACATAAACAATAAAACGTTTATAGATGTATTGGTAAAGGACTACAGGCCAAGTATTTTATGACTTAGTGAAACACATGTAACTGATCTTATTTACAATAAGGAGTTGGAAATTAATGAATATAACGAAGAAATTAACAGAACAACAAATTCAAAAACTGGTGGGGTGAGTATATATATAAAAAAAGATATTAAATATAAAGTAACAAAAGTTTTAACTGAAAGTTATTTATGGTTAATATCTATTGAATTTAATATTAAGGAAAATAATTATTTACTTACTACAATTTATCATCCCCCAAAAACAAATGACAATTTATTCATAGAATTTTTTGAAAACTACTTTAACAATTTAGAACACAATGGAACAATTTTAATAACTGGAGATTTTAGTTTGGATTTTGGAAAAAATGATTTTTATACAAACAAAATAAGGGATTTAATTTATGAAAATGGGTTGTATCAGATGGTGAAAAATTATACAAGAATAACTGCAATAAGTCAAACAATAATAGACTATGTTATCACAAATAAAAAAGACTTACAGATCCAAGTGTTACTTACACTCAAAATTGGAGATCACAATATAATTAATATTAAATTAGATATAAAATTAAAAAGCAAATTTAAGGAAACAATTATAAAAAAAGATGTTTGAGAAACTTTTTTCAAAATTTTTTAAGCAGTATAGAGTGGGATAATGATATAGGGGACCTAAATTTGTTAAGTGAAACACTTATAACAAACATAAAATCATCGGTGGATGAATTATGTCCAATAAAAAACAGTTTAACTGAACTCTCACCTTTTGTATGTAATGTAATGTTATTTATATACAATAAAGATATTTATTATTATTATTATTATTAAAACAAATGATAAATTTGTAAATAATAAATGAATAAATAACGAAATACTACAAGCAATAAAGGAAAGAAACAGGTATTTTAAAAAAGCAGTGTATACTAATATGGCAGAGGACTGGAATGCATATAAAAAACAAAGAAATAAAATAATAACAGCAATTAGGAAAGCTAAAGAAAATCATTTTAATGAACCGATTGAATCTAACAGAAGGAACTCTAAAGTACTATGGAAAGAACTTAATAAAATAATACCTGACAAAAATAATAAATGTGGAGAAAGGATAAAGTTTAGGGATGGTGAAGAAAAAGAAGAACAAATAATAAGCGAGAAATTCAACACATATTTCATTGACAGCATTAAAGAAATTGTAAACAATATAAAAAAAGTTAATAATATTGAATATACTTTAAACAATGTTGATTTTATAAAAAACATTGATAAATTTAAACCAATCACCATGTCAAAATTAAGAAAAGGTATTTATTCATTAAAAAACTCAATGGACATAGAACATATAGTCACCACCGCTATAATTAAAGATGCTTTCGAAGTAATAGGACACAGATTTTTAGTTGTTAACACGTCAATATCAAAAGGAACATTTCCATCAAAACTAAAAGTTTCTGTTGTAATTCCTGTACCAAAAGTGCCTTATACTATGTTATGTGAAGAATTTAGACCAGTAAATGTTGTTTCACTTTTTGAAAAAATATTGGAAGATGTGGTAAAAGAACAACTGGTTGAATACTGTAAAAATAACAATGTATTTTGTGAAAACCAATCGGGTTTTAGAAAGAAGCACTCATGTGAAACTACTGTGATAAATATATGTGATGAATGTCAAAAACATAAAGACAATAATTTGAATATATTGGCTGTTTTTCTGGACTTTAAAAGGGCATTTGAAACTATTAATATAAATTTACTATTAAGAAAATTAAATAAAATTGGTTTTAACGGAGTGGCATTAAGTTGGTTTGAATCCTTTTTAACAAATAGAAAGCAGAAAGTTAAATTTAAAAATAAATTCTCTGAAGAAATTAAAAATGAACATGGGGTTCCTCAAGGAACTAAATTAGCTGCCATATTATTTATTTTATACATTAATGATATTGCAAAAGTAATATTAAAGTGTAAAATAATTATGTTTATGCACGATGACATTATAATATGACAATTATAACAAAAATACTTTGACGTAAACGTCTTTTTATAGCCCGCGGGCGTTATTATGACCCAGCGGGCTATAATGAAACGTCAAAAATTAAAAACAACAATGTTACACCATTTGATATATTCGAAGTAAGTTTTTTCGTATAAGGATTTTGATTTTTCCGGCAGCAGGCCGCAATTTTTCGCCTTTTCAGCTGCTTCCTCAATTTCATTCATCTTTAAACTTTAAAACTGACTGATGTCAGTTGACATTATAATATGACAATTATAACAAAAATTCTTTGACGTAAACGTCTTTAAAAACAATAATATATTAAAAATAATAATATATTAATCGTGCATAAAGTTTTGTATGCATTGCTGGCATAACTGGTTTTTATGGTCCTACGACGCTTTTCTAGCCCTCGCGCTAACGCGCTCGGGCTCGAAATAGCGCCTCGGACCATAAAAACCTTATTATGCCCTTAATACATAAATAACTATTATGCACGATGACATTATAATATGACAATTATAACAAAAATACTTTGACGTAAACGTCTTTTTATAGCCCGCGGGCGTTATTATGACCCAGCGGGCTATAATGAAACGTCAAAAATTAAAAACAACAATGTTACACCATTTGATATATTCGAAGTAAGTTTTTTCGTATAAGGATTTTGATTTTTCCGGCAGCAGGCCGCAATTTTTCGCCTTTTCAGCTGCTTCCTCAATTTCATTCATCTTTAAACTTTAAAACTGACTGATGTCAGTTGACATTATAATATGACAATTATAACAAAAATTCTTTGACGTAAACGTCTTTAAAAACAATAATATATTAAAAATAATAATATATTAATCGTGCATAAAGTTTTGTATGCATTGCTGGCATAACTGGTTTTTATGGTCCTACGACGCTTTTCTAGCCCTCGCGCTAACGCGCTCGGGCTCGAAATAGCGCCTCGGACCATAAAAACCTTATTATGCCCTTAATACATAAATAACTATTACGGACGATACCATGTTGTATATAATTGGTAATAACCTAGAGGAAATGAGAAAAGAAATGAACTGTGATCTTCAGAGAATTTATACCTGGCTTTGTGATAATAGTTTAAGTATTAATATTCAAAAATCTAAATATATGGTAGTTAGTACATAAGTTTAATAATAATGTAGACCTTAATATTATATTAAATGGAATAAAATTGGATATAGTTGAAGATCAAGTTTGTTTCGATAAAGGCAGTATAAATACAACCAGAAAATTTGAAAATAACATACAATAAGTAAAAAGTAAGTTTATGTCGTATTGTTACCAGAGGAAACAAAACATTCATTTATGAAATTTAAATTTAAATGCATCGCGCTTCAAACTGGTTCTTCCAGTGGCCAATAGAGTCGCCACTGTTATTATATTTCCCACTTCTAACATGCAATCGGGCACTCTTTTGTATTTGTTTCTCTTTGATCATGATATTATCATGTTGCAAAATTTGTAAAAAAATCTCCTATATATTTGCGTATCCCAATTAAATATTATATTATGAAACGCATATGCTTGTCATTGTAGAAAGTAAAAGTAAAAAAATAACTTTCAGAAATTGTTACCTTTTCTAAATAAAATGCAGTGGGTAAGCCAGTTTTTAAAATTCAAATTATGTTCCCTTAAATATTTTTCAAGCTGGTTTCAAGGTGTTCAGAAAAGTTTGTCTTTGATGAAGATTTTTATCTTATTTTGACCAGCATACGAACCTAAAATAGGTTTCAAGTGTCTATAAAAACTACTTGTAAACTTTCGTTTTTTAATAAAGCAAAACAAATTTTTCTGGCTTTTAAATTACCGTTACATAAATACTGAAATAATTTTCCACAACAGTCAATGTTAATTCCCATTATTTATGAAACTAAACGATAAAAATTAACAATTAATTACTATTACAAAAATTGAATATAATTTTACAAATAAAATGGAATATGTAATTTAATATATATATATATATATATATATATATATATATATATATATATATATATTTTCATTAATTACCGAAGGCCTAAATTAATTTTATCAATACATCATTACACAAATTTTAATTCTAGGTACTTGAACTAATTACTGTTTATATTAAAAATATGCATTAAACAAAAATATAATGATTACTTTTGAAAATGTCCATGCATACATATAATGTCATAAATTAATGATGTTTTCCAGAATCATCATTTTATTATTTTCCTAGTCAAAACCTTTTTTTACATTATGCTTTTAATTCCAACTTTTTAATTGAATGTTAAATAAAACATTGAAAAAATCTTGTTAAAAATTCCATTACGCATTTAAAAGGGATGCGACGTTGATTAAAGTTTATTTATTATTTAAATTTAGTTTGTGTTAAATTGTAAATGGAATATTTGTCATTCTTTTTAAAGCTTTTTTTAATTCACGATTTTGCCAATCTAAACATCTAAAATAATTTCCATTAAGTTTTCCCCAACATTTTATATGCTTTATTTTTATGTTAACTCAAGTCTATATATTTCGGTATTAGTATCAAGCAGTGGCGTAGCGACAGTACCGCGAAAGCCCGCCACCGCGGGGGGCCCCAACCTCGTAGGGGGCCCCGGCCGATACTTGCCTTAAAACATTAAAATATGTACTTATTTCCATCGTATTATCTCAAAGACAAAAACGTATGCATGATGAAGTTTTATAGAATGTTTATTTAAATTATACCTCGTGCTAAACACTTTTTCACAAGTGCAACAGATAACTGGCATGGTCTCTTTTTTTTTTTAAAAACACTCAAGACAAATACTCAAACTTCGCAATAAATAACAAACACAACAGAAGAAAACAGTAGAACGCATGCGCATCATCATGTGGAACTGTGGAACCATAAAGAAACACAGAACCCAATAGTGGAATACTTTGCGTTATTTAATGTCTCGTTTCGTCACAGGACAGCTAGACAGAATCAAATAAATGGACGACCGCTCACTAATCCGGTCCAGCACAAATCATCATACATCATAGTTACAGGAATCTGCACTTTTGGCTGTTTTAGTTTGAAATTTAAATTTAAACAATTTTTCTTTATAAAAATAAAAATATCATGTCACCTGATGTACTATATTTTATTTACAATATAAAAAACATGTAAAAAAATATGTGAAATCAGGGGGGCCAGTAAAGATTTTCGCGGCATAATTTGTCGCTAAGCCAGTGGTCTCAAGTATATTTATGTGGGCACGAAATGTTTCTGTAGGAGATCGTTGAAACTTTTTATTAATTGTAACTTTTGTTTTTTTTAATGTCCGATTAGGTTTATTTAAAAATTTAAAGTCAAAAGTTTTATTATTTTTTAATGTAAATAAATGTAAAATAATAAAACAAAACATTAAAAAAAGATAACTGTCGAAAGTGAAAAGTAATTTAATCAACGAAGTATTTCCATTAATAAAAAACCTCGAGTTCATAATTAACAAGTTATTGGACATACAAAATAATTAATTTGAAAAATGTATAAGGAACATTTATTGGAAAAATAATAAACGACCAAATAAAATTATTCAGTAATTTTAATAGTAATAAGTATTTACGCTATTACAGTACAGTTAATTTTGGTCTATGTCTATCCAATCTTTGCCTAAAACAATTGTGGGAAACTACAGGGTGTTATGTAATTAATGTTAATAATAAAATACTGAATACCTTTTGACATAAGGAGTAAAGGAAAAATATTTAAAAAAACATTTTTCCAAAGATAAAGAAAAAATATGCATTAGAAGTTTTTTATATTTTTTGTGATACGCCACTGGTTACACACTTGTTTATCTCTGTACACCTGTATTTTGTGAGTACATAGATACCAACCAACAAAGTAGCTATGCGTTGCCAGATGTAAAAAATTGTTACTAAAAATTTTTCTTGCAAAAAATAAATAAAAACTCAATAAATACAAAAGTTTTATGCCCTTAAAGCTCTAATACCCTTCTGTATTTATTTACTGATCCAGCTATTAGCTTAAGCAATGATTAGAAAATTTAGTACCTTTGTAATTTGAAATCCATAACCACAAAATTAATTTTTTCATCAGTTTTTTTCTCTGTTTACTCAGATGAAATTGGGACCAGTTCACAGGTTAAACTTTAAACATTTAATTTGTGTAAATAAATCCAAAAGCACTTCCCTTAGTTAAGATATTTACAATTTGAAAACATAACCTAAAATTTAAAAGAAATGCACTAGATTCTGTCATAAAAGTTGGCAGATTTTGTTTGAATTTACCTTCAGTACAAAAATGAAACAACCAACAATTAATAAAAACGCCAAATTGACAATTTGCATTGTTAATTTTGTCATTTTTGTAATTAAGCTAAATTTAAACAATGTTTGTCAACTTTTTTGAGAGATTTTGGAAACACTGTTGTTACCAACCATAACATAATAAATCCACCAGATTAACCTAAAGTTCCTAGTCGATCAGTGGCGTACTTTTTGGTAGGATAAAGGTTATTATAAATTATTTTTAGACTTTGGAATTTAGAAAAAAAAAGTTTCAGGTGCTTCTTTACGGACCCTAAGGAACAACCCATTTTAATATATAACATTAATTACATAACACCCTGTATAAATAACCTAAAAAATAAACAGGCAAAAAACGACGATATCAAAGCAATCTACAATAATAATACAGTAGAAAGTAAGAGTAAAAAAATCGCAAATATATTTAACATAAATATGGGAGGTAAATTGGCGAATAAAATAAAGAACGCAAATGTATAAAGAAAACCGCTTAACGCTTACCAATACCATGTTTATTTTACTTACCTCTCCCAATAAAATTAAAGAAAAAATAAAAAAAAATAAAAAACAAAAAATCACTGGGAATAGATAATATAAATGTCGATACGATTAAAAAAATCTCAGACTCCATTGCATCTCCTTTATCAAGATTAATTAATAAGCTTATTAATTAATCTTGATAAAGGAGATATTTATAACTGGCATCTGCCCAATGTCGTTTAAAACATCAATAATAATTACTATATATAAAAAAGGAGATAAACAGGACCCTATAAATTACAGACCCATATCCTTAATCACAAATATTGCAAAAATATTTGAATCATTATTAAATACACGACTGGACAGTTTAAAAAAAAATACAAGATTATTTCGGGCAACCAGTACGGATTTCAAAAGGGCAAGTCAACTAATGATATCTATGATTCTATGGATAAGAGTGTTCCAGCTATTTGCATATTTTTGTATTTAACTAAGGCATTCGACACGGTGGACCACGTAAAGCTTTTAAATAATTTAGAAAGCATCGGTTATAGAGGAGCCCTTTTGAAACTTTTTACGAACTACCTCAGTAATAGATGTCAATACGTTAAAATAGGAACCACTTTAAGCAAACAAATGTCTCCCTTATATGGTGTACCTCCAGGTACAATATTAGGCCCTATACTATTTCTTATTTTTATAAACAACTTGTTTAGAGTAAAAACGCTACAAAAAAAGTACCTCTAAAATCAGTCTATACCAGACATAAAAATGGATTACCTGTTACAAAAATGAATAAAACCATTGGACAGAGAAGTTTAACTTATCTAGGTCCAAAAATATAAAAAATAATTTACTCACTAATTCTTTTAAAAAAATGTGCAAAAACTATATAATGCAGCGTCCTAGAGAATTTTCAAATAAGAAAATAGATCCAAAGAACTTTTAATTTTTGTTCAGAATTTTAAATTTATAAAATTTTAACCACTTACCTGAATTTCGTATATTGTTAAAGTTTTTTATTGTGTATTTTTCGTAATGTATTAAATACAGAAATATATACAGATTTGAGGCACCTTAATTTTAAGATTAGTTAATTAGGTTAATATTTTATTGTGGTATTGTCAGAAACTTGTGATTGTTTATTTGTTTATATTTGGAATAATACCTACTTTTTATATAGTGTTATTTGTTTATTTATATGTACACAGACAAATGTATTTAGCATATTTAACGAACTTAATTATAATATAATTGTTAAATTGTAAATTTGTAAAATTTGTTTAATAAATATTACTATTATTATTATTATTATTAATTTACATAAATAGACTTGTTTATGCTAAAAGCTGTTTATCAAAACTACTTACTTAGCCTGAGAGTCTATTTGGGGATTCCGTTTTTTGCTAACTGACAAAACGTAATCTGTTGAGCTAGAATTATATTATAATGCAGCAAGGAGCTCTTGGTGTATTACTAATTTAAATAGAATACACAAGTCGAGACCGCACGTCTCAGGTCAAAGGGTTAAGCACTAATTGGCGAGACATAACCTAATAAAACTAGTATTTGTAAAAACTTATACATGTTCCAATCACCAGTACATATAGTATTTTTGGAATGGACGAAAAGCTCGGGCAAAGTTTGATGTATAATTAAAGTTTAAACAACAAAATAGTGCTAAAACATTATATTTAGATTAGCCCTTGTGTCTGCAACCTCAAAAATATTAAAAGCGTGGAATGTAAAATTAATGATGTTTTCCTGGACTAAAATGTTATTATTTTTCTAATCAAAACCTTTTTTATGTTATGCTTTTAACTCCAACTTCACAAATGCTAAATAAAACATTAAACAATCTTGTTAAACATTTCATTACCTACGCATTTAAATCAATGCCACTGTGAGGGTCCTGTGGTATATAAACTTTTAAATTCAAATTTGGGGCTATTTTAACCAAGAAAAATTTAAATAATCTACATAGTTTTAAGTTATTTAATGTTTTAAATAGTTATTAAGTTTTAAAATGTTACTTCTTTGTTTCTTAACGTAGAAATGTGGGATTTGTTTATGTTTTACATTCTTACTTAAGTCTCTAAGTTTAAAAATATAATTAGAAAAGAAGAAGAACATAAAGGTATAAAGTATGTGAGAATTTTATTATAATATAAGTATAGATATTGTGATTGTAACGGTCTAATATAATTAGGTAGGTATGTACACTTTTATAAATTGCAATTTTTGATAGTGATTATAAACAACTACCTGTTTTGAGTTTTGGGTTTTATGCTTATAATTTTGAGTGATTTTTGGTAATAATTTTTATTGTATCACTTTCATTGTTTGGGTTTAATACTTTGGGGATGCCCATACACTAAGTTGTATCATTTACTAAAGTATTTATTTATGTTAACTCTTTGCATTTGTACTCAGGTTAAAGCTGTTTAAGAATTATATTATTATTATATTATTTATATTACTTACGTAACGTCCGGGTAAAATCTATAAAAACCATTATTATTATTATTTCATAATGTGATCTTATTTTTAGGTAATATCATGGTAAGGTATTGTATCGTGTAGCCTTTCGATAGATTCGCGTTGAAGACATAGGATTAATTCTGCTTACCTAAGCACTTTAATTTGAATACTTGATAATGACTTTTCGGGTGATATTTTGTTTTTATTATATTTTATTTTATATTATACAGCACAACAATTTCATGTAGTTTGAGTTGTATGCTGTATTTTTATATTTTTTGTAATGACGCTTCCCTATTTATATTTTATTTCTGTATTCTATTTGAGTTTTCTTGGAAGAACTTTTTACTTGAACCTCTAAGCATGAGTAATATAAAGGCACTAGGTGAAAGGTGGTGTTGTTATGTTTCTTACCTTTAATTTCTGTGTGTTTTTTGTTTTCACAATACAATTGTCTTGTGCTGGACATTGATTTTGTGAGAGGATTTAAATGCGTCAGTGGTATAAGGACATTAGGTGAGAGTAGTTTAGTTATATCTCTTCCACAGATAGTTTGCTAATCATCTTTTATTAGTTTGGTTATTAGCTACTGGTAATATCCGCATTATATCAATAATTTCCCGCGTTCCTATTCTATGTAGCATTCGAATTCCCTATATATGAAAGTTGTAGATGGTGTCGTATATTAATAGTATTATTTTATAAAATCGTATCATCGTACAATATTTTAAAAATGCGTGGTAGGGTTAACAAATAGTACAAACCTTTGTCATAAAATAAAAATCTCTAATAATGACTTAACCTGAGTATAAAATGTTTATAAAATTGATAAAATATCCAAATTCAATAAAATATGTTTATTCATTGTCCATGTTATTTTATTTTCCATTTGACTTGTTTTGTTTTAAATTTTATTTTTATTTGAACTTTGTAAGTAGCCAGGATTTAAATGATCCATTTTCCCTGTGCCCTGACTTAATTAATTAATATTATGTACATACAAAAATACAAAACATAGGTCCTAATTTTTATAAAGTAAGTAAATTAACTAGATGTGTACCTTACAAGACGTTGATTTAATTTTATTTATTATTAAAATTTAGTTTGTGCTAAATTCTAAATAACATTTTTGTCATTCTTTTTAAATATACCATTTTGCCAGTAAAAAAGTGTTTTTTGATTTTTTTTAAAATACCTAAAAAATCACAAAATGTATGTAAATTTTATAGTCTGTCATTTTTTGTCCCTTGACAAAATTTATTTTTATGTTACCTACTATTGAAATTTAATACTAAATCTGTATAAATTAAGAAAGGATTTAAACAACATTAATAAAAAAATAATATTTTTTGACAAAGGTAGGAAGAGAGTAATATGCTGAAATCGAAAAATTATATAAAATATATTTCATCCCGGCGCATTCGCCATTATTTAAAGACGTAACTTTAAGTTAAAATAAAAAGGTTTGTAGTATTTTCACGCCATTTTAAATTTAATACCTTCATTAAAAGTCATCCCCTCGGTGTTTTTTACTGTATAAAAGCCATATAACTCAATAATATGTATTTAGGTAATACAAGGCTGCAAAAACTTTAATCCCGCTGATTTATGTTGGTAACAGAACGAAACGGAATCGGTTGCGTAGTCCAAAAAAGTATCTAAAATATAAATTTATTTTTGTCAGTAATACGTTGCCCAATATTAATCTCCGACTAATTACGTTAAATCCATGTAAACAATCTTTTATGTTTTATATTTAACCCTATAAAAAATTATAAATATTTAGAGATCGTTAAAAATTGAATTAATTAAAACTGGCTGAAATTTTTTTTGTTCTACTTTAATGTCTGATTAGTCATTAATTAGTCAAAAGTTTAATATTTTTAAACGTAAATAAATGTCAAAAAACCCTGGTCGGCTATGAAGTAGCAAAGGAATACACGGTTAGGCATTATACTTTAGAATTTACGCAAATAATGTATTGGCGATATGGCTCGATACTGCATTCAACAAAGATTTAAACCTGAAGATTGGTGTTAGTTAACCGGGTTAGGCTCAGTAGGTACCGAGGTCCGCACTGGAGGCAACTCGCCTATTTTAGTTGTAGGGTCGGGGAAAAGCGAAGCAACCCTAGAGAACCTCACAGGAGAAAATATTAGTTCATACAACAAAGGCCCATGCACATAAACAAAACAATACAAGGCTGCAAAAACTTTAATCCCGCTGATTTATGTTGGTAACAGAACGAAACGGAATCGGTTGCGTAGTCCAAAAAAGTATCTAAAATATAAATTTATTTTTGTCAGTAATACGTTGCCCAATATTAATCTCCGACTAATTACGTTAAATCCATGTAAACAATCTTTTATGTTTTATATTTAGCCCTATAAAAAATTATAAATATTTAGAGATCGTTAAAAATTGAATTAATTAAAACTGGCTGAAAATTTTTTTGTTCTACTTTAATGTCTGATTAGTCATTAATTAGTCAAAAGTTTAATATTTTTAAACGTAAATAAATGTCAAAAATAATCTACCAAAACAGAAGACCTGTCCTAAGAAAAAAGTTATTTAAATATTAGTAGTATTTCTATTAATTAAAAAAACTCAAAACTCCTTAACATTAACATTAAGTTATTTAGTTAATAATTAACAAGTTGTTAAACATTCCATTACATTTTATGAAGATGATTTATTAAAAAAATAAAAAACTAATAATAAAATTTATTTTTATGTATTACAATTTTTGTTGTTTGTAAAAAGTAAATATTGCAAAAAACATAAGAATGCGGAATCACCTGTGCAATGTACAGGGTGTCAAAGTATTCCTTCACTACTCATTTTCATTAATAAACTAAATGAGACCGTTGCTAAACTTGAAGCAAAAATTTCAGACAGTTCTTCGCCTACAAATTTACAAGATCCAGAAATATTTGAAGAGTTATTATCCGAATTTACTGCTCGTAACTCAAAACGCAAAAATCTTATTATATTTAACGTACCCGAGCAAAATGGAGATAAAAATGAAAGGGAGTTGTTAGATAAACAATATGCAGAGAATCTAATTAATTCTATAGTTCCAGAAAATAATCTGAATTACTCTACTGTTGAGCGAATTGGCAAATATGACAATAACAAAAAACGTCCAATAAAACTAAAATTTAATAACGAAAAGAATGTCCAACATATTATGCGTCAAGCCTACAAACTAAAAAACCTTAATCAATATAGAGGTCACTCTATCAGTTTTGATCGTACAAAGCGTCAAGTGAGCTATTATAATAATTTAAAAGAAATTATGAATGCTAGAGTCGATAATGGAGAATCTTTAACCATCAAATATATCCATGGAATTCCTAAAATTGTCGAAAAAAAACACGAAAATAATTTAAACAACTAAAGCCCAACGTACAAGTATTACAACCTTTATCTACATTAAGAATTTACTATCAGAATGTAAGAGGTCTTCGCACAAAAGTTAATGAATTTTATAATGCTGTCTCAGACTGTGAATATGATATACTCTGTATCACTGAAACCTGGCTTCACAATGGGTTAAACAACAATGAATTATTTACAGAAGAGTACATAGCTTTTCGCAATGACAGAAAGTATGAGTTACTTGATTGTGATAAGGGTGGTGGCGTTTTAACAGCAATTAGATCATGTTTTAAGGCGACTCAACTCAATTTTGATAGTAAAGTGGATACAATTGATGTGTCAGCATGTAAACTCAATCTTTTAAATGGAAAATTCCTGATAATGTTTACCGTTTATATTTCCAAGGCAACTGTAGCTGAATTTCAAAATTTCTTGAAAGATCTTGCAGTGTTTGTGTGTTCTAAGTATGAATATGTAATTGTTGTGGGTGATTTTAATGTAACTAATTTTGTGTTGGACATCAACGATAGTAAGTCAAAATTGTTAAATAATTTTTCTGACTTTTGTAAATTTCATCAGTTTAATAATATTTTAAATTCCGATAATAGACTACTAGATTTAGTTTTTACAAATTTAGATTGTGATATAGTTTTGGACCCTTTTCCTATTGTACAGGGTGGTCCACATAAGGTGACCCATATACTTATCTCAGAAACTACTGGAGTCACAAAAAATTTGTAAGGAACAAATATTCACGAAGTAAAAAATATTTTTAAAATATTATATATTCATTTATACAGGGTGTTCGGTTTTCCTTGGGACGATACCAACTTTCTTATTTTCAATGGAACACCCTGTATTTTTTTGCATTTTTGGATTCTTCCCACTCTTTTAGGTATACTTTGTAAATATATTAATTAAGAAAATGTTAATACTTTTTCAGTAAAATTAAGATTTATTAAAATTTCTCTAAATGTAGACACTCGCTAAAAGTTAAAAATAAAGAACTAAAAGTTATTATTTTTTATATTATGTAGTATCCATCTCTTTAATAATAAGTAAGCTATAAGTTAATTATTATATTTTTTGGAAAATATCATACAGGGTGTTTTCTATGTCCCGTTGAAAATAGCGATTTTAAAAGTTTAAAATCTTGTTTTTATTCAATGGAACACCCTATATATTTTTGCATAATTGGATAGAATAAGTAATTACCTTTCATTTTATATATATATGTCCTATACTTAAACCTAACAGAAAAAAAAATATTAGCATTTTTCACAATTAGTAGCTTTTTTCCAATTAACTTAGTTAAATTTTCATTATTCAAAGAAAACACCCTGTATAATATTTTCCAAAAAATAATTTAATTAACTTATAGCTTACTTATTATTAAAGAGATGAATGCTACATAATATAAAAAATAATAACTTTTAGTTGGTTATTTTTAACTTTTAGCGAATGTCTACATTTAGAGAAATTTTAATAAATCCTCATTTTACTAAAAAAGTATTAACATTTTCTTAATTAATATATTTACAAAGTATACCTAAAAGAGTGTGTAGAATCCAAAAATGCAAAAAAATATAGGGTGTTCCATTGAAAATAAGAAAGTTGGTATCGTCCCAAGGAAAACCGAACACCCTGTATAAATGAAAATATAATATTTTAAAAATATTTTTTACTTCGTGAATATTTGTTTCCTACAAATTTTTTGTGACTCCAGTAGTTTCTGAGATAAGTATATGGGTCACCTTACGTAGATCACCTAAAAAAAATATTCGCATTTTACAAAATTAGTAGCTTTGCGCGTATGGTAATTATTATAGTAATATATATTTATATATAAAAGCATTTTTATTTGTTTATTTGAATAATGAAAATTTAACTAAGGTAATTGGAAAAAAGCTACTAATTGTGAAAAATGCGAATATTTTTTTTTGTGTTAGGTTTAGGTATAGGACATATATATATAAAATGAAAGGTAATTACTTATTCTATCCAATTATGCAAAAATATATAGGGTGTTCCATTGAAGAAAAACAAGATTTTAAAGTTTTAAAATCGCTATTTTCAACGGGACATAGAAAACACCCTGTATGATATTTTCCAAAAAATATAATAATTAACTTATAGCTTACTTATTATTAAAGAGATGGATACTACATAATATAAAAAATAATAACTTTTAGTTGATTATTTTTAACTTTTAGCGAGTGTCTACATTTAGAGAAATTTTAATAAATCTTAATTTTACTCAAAAAGTATTAACATTTTCTTAATTAATATATTTACAATGTATACCTAAAAGAGTGGGTAGAATCCAAAAATGCAAAAAAATACAGGGTGTTCCATTGAAAATAAGAAAGTTGGTATCGTCCCAAAGAAAACCGAACACCCTGTATAAATGAAAATATAATATTTTAAAAATATTTTTTACTTCGTGAATATTTGTTTCTTACAATTTTTTTGTGACTCCAGTAGTTCCTGAGATAAGTATATGGGTCACCTTACGTGGACCACCCTGTACCTCCAGATGTATACCACCCTCCCTTAGATATATCGTTAAAAATTAAACTACCAACAAGTTTTGAGAACTTTGTATGGAACTTGGAACAAAAGTCCTATAATTTTAAAAAAGCAAACTTTCCCGCTCTGTATAACAAACTGGCATCTATTGATTGGGTGTTATTAAATAATATTTATGATGTTGATTCTGCTTGTGATTATTTGTATAACAAATTATATAGTGTGTTGGATGAATTTGTACCTTCTATTAGTAAATTTCAAAATAAAAGGAAATATCCTAGTTGGTATACTAATGATATTATAAAAATGATTGGTAAAAAAAATAATTATCATAAAAAATATAAAAAACTAAATAGTCAAATTTACTACAATAAATATTCTGACTTAAGAAGGCAAACTAAGCAACTAATAACGGAAGCACATAAGAGCTATCTTCAGGATGTTCAAAATAATATTAAAACAGATTCATCACAATTTTGGCAATTTGTTCAGAATAAAAAAGGCACTTCACGTATACCAGGAATAATGCATCATGATAATATTGCTTATGATACACCTGAAAGTATAGTTAATATGTTTGCTAATTACTTTGCCAGTGTATATACTAAATCCAATACATTCAATTATATAAATGATCACAACTTAAAAACTACTATACAAAATGTCAATGTCAAATGTATTTCTGAGAAAGATATATCTATTGCAATTAAGAAATTAAACAATAAAATGACTGCCGGTTACGATAAGATACCCAGCTTTTTGGTGAAAGACTGCTCTAGTGTTTTAACGAAACCATTAAGTATTATTTTTAACTTAATACTAAAAAGTAAAAAAGTTCCTAAAATATGGAAAATATCAAGAGTATGTCATGTACTAAAAAGTGGTGACCCAAGTGACATGAAAAACTATAGACCAATATCTATTCTGTGTAATTTTATTAAAGTACTGGAATGTATTTTATATAAAAAGATTTATTGTCAAATAAGTAATGATTTTTCCCAATATCAACATGGATTTGTAGAAAAAACGTTCCACTATGTCGAACTTGGCCATAATTTCACAATACCTAGCTGATGAACTCGATAATCGCGGGCAAGTCGATGTAATATACACAGACATCCAGAAAGCATTTGATCAAATAGACCATGGTGTTCTTTTAAAAAAATTATTTAACTTTAATTTTGATGAGGATCTTGTACAGCTGTTTGAAAGCTACCTATTAAATCGAGTGCTATTTGTTGAAATAAATAATTATCAATCTAATACATTTGTTGCTACTTCAGGAGTTCCACAAGGGTCTAATATGGGACCCTTGTTATTTTTAATTTTTATAAATGACCTGCCTAATTTTATTGGATGCTTTAAACTGTTATTCGCAGATGACCTTAAAATTTATATATCAGTTAAGTCCTTATCAGATTGTATTTGTCTGCAATCCAATCTTGAATTTGTGTCCCTGTGGTGTAAACAAAATAGTCTAAAATTAAATATTTCAAAATGTAAAGTTTTAACGTACACACGAAAACTAACTAAAATTAATTTTTTTTATAATATAAATGGCACTGTGCTTGAACAGGTTAATACAATCAGGGATCTGGGTGTTGTCTTTGACTCGGTACTGTCCTTTGATGATCATATATCAATAATGATAAAGTCTTCTCTTAAAATGCTTGGTTTTATTATTAGAACGTTAAAAAATTTCACAAGCATTGATTGTTTAAAAATCTTGTACTATTCTTTTGTAAGATCTACACGGAAAAAAATCCCTTACTAGGTTTAAGAATAGTTCTATACTTCATGTTAGGAACTTGATTTAAGTATATTTATTATTTCTATGAGATTAGCGTACATTTAAACTAAGTAATGGGATATACTTAATTTTTAAGAAAAACTGTTACTTGATTTGAGATGAGTATTCTTGGATTGAGTTTAAAGGTATTTTATTTTAAAGAAAACTGGTATACTTAAATCAAATATACAATAATGCTTAGATGAAAGAGCTCTAGTTTTTTACTCAAAGCGGAATATTGCCACTTATTTTAAGTATTCTGTATATTTGTATGAAATTTCGGTATACTTTATTTAAATATATGTATATTTAATACAAGAACGCTTATACTTCAATTTAAGTATAAGACCTCTAGAACAAAGAATACACTATACTGTGTTTAAGTATAGCTATTATTAAAACAAATACCTAATTCTTCGCTTAAGTAAATACTGTCCACCCTCTACGACCGCTTCGCTAAAAGAAAAGACGCAGTTTCTGTGTTCAGTTCTGTCCTGTGTTCTATTGTGGTAGCGTGTGTTCGTTTTTTCCTTTTTCGGTCTGTATGTTATTTTTAATAAAAAATAATGGAGAAGAAACTTAAAAATTGGGGCAGAATGTTTACTAGACACATTTTTGGGTAAGTAAATAATATTTTATTAATTTAAAGTAATTAACTAGGCATGATCGTAAAAATGTAGTGTAAAATGGATAGCATACGACAGGTAATAGACAATAGCACATAAACAGCAGAAAGGCTATAGCCTCCAATTCAGCTATTTTATTTTTGTTTTAGAAAACGAGATAGATCTAGATATTACGGTAAACCTAAGCGAGGAGAATTTAAAGGAATTAATTCCAAAAATAGGATTGAGGATCAAGGTTAGTGAAAAAATTGAAGAATTAACACCAAACCATCTACGATGATAATGGTAGCCTTCTTAGAGACTCATTTTACAAATTATTTAGCTGGAGATAAATTTTTTAACTAAGTATTGTGATTAAAAACCTTACCTTTACATATAGAACCAAAAATGTGATACCTAGGTACTTAAAAAAATAAAATGTAAAATATAGTATCTATGCTAATTAACCGTGAAAGAATGAATGAATATAGATTGACAGTACTTTTTCTAATACCTCTAAGACTGTTAGGTAATAAACCTATTGTGATATCAGTGCCTATTATACTTAGTACTTTAGTACATTAAAATAATTAAAATAATCTGCCAAAAATACTGTTAAATTACTGTCATAACGAATATATTTTCACTTTCACTTGTATTTTCCGTAGTGGTAGGATAATTAATACAAATATTTTTCAGGGTCACGAATGTTTTTTTTTGTAAAAATTATTCCGAGTCGCTAGACGAGGGAATTTTTTTTTCCAATCAACCACTTTCTTTAAGAATAGTGTAAAGTTCCCGAGTCAAAATTTAAATCGTAATTTAAACCCACTTTGACCTACCAAAACTGATTTAAAACCTGTTCAGTCTGTTTACTCCAATTTAGCACTAGAACAACCGAATTAATCTTCATTTGAACCGATTTAAACCGATTTAAACCTTTAATAAAATTTTTGGTTTAAATTTAAACGTAATTAGAACCGAAAAATCGGGAAAATGAACTTATCTGCCATGTTTTAGGTCATAAGTTGGTTATCTTTAGGCGAATATAAAACCGTTTAAGACGGAAATTGTCAGACTTACGGTTTAAATTACGATCTTAATTTTGACTCTGGTTATTTTAAATATATACTATACTTTTATCAAATACAAAAAAAGGAAAAGTAAGAATACAAGCATTTTATGCAAGTAAAGCGTGTACTTACAATAAGTATAAATAAATAAATTTTAAAGAAAGTATATTCTTAAAACAAGAATACTGTAAAGATTTTACAAAGAAACTATACTTTGATGAAGTACATACTAACGTTACAACAAGAATACCGTAGTCTTCATTGAAGACAAATTTGTATACTTAACTCAATATTAGTGTGTTTCTTATTTTTAGTATAGCAGTAATCTTAGATTAAACCGAAGCTATCTTTATTTTATAAGAATATGAGGATACTTGAAACAAGTATAAATTTACTTGCGGAATAGGGAAACTAAGCTATACTTGGATAGAGTTGAATTTTCTTGGAATCAGTATAGATTTTTTTCCGTGTAGACTAGAATATGGGTGCCTTATCTGGTATCCCTATTACAATCATTATAAGAATAGTATCGAATCAGTACAAAGGAGATTTTTGAAGTTTTTGTCTTTTAAAATAGATCGACGCTACCCCGAGAGAGGCTCGGATTTGTCTGGATTTATGACCAGGTTCGATATCCAACTTTTGGAATTGCGTAGAAAAATTTTATCTGTAACTTTTTTATATAACTTGTTGCACAATAATATTGACTGTAGTGATCTTTTATCTGCAGAAATTAAGCTCATTGTACCTAGTAATACTCGAAACCAGAAAACTTTTTTTATTCCCAGAGCAAATACTAATTTACTGTTTAAGTCACCAGTTTTTGTTATGTGCAACAACTTTAATAGTATTTGTGTAATGTGTGATATTTACCACTTTTCTTTAAAAAATATTATAAACTTTATCTGTTAATTTGAATGTCCTTTTTAGTTTTGTACTGTTGGGCAATAAACGTTATTATTATTATTATTATTATTATTATTATTATTATTATTATTATTATTATTATTATTATTATTATTATTATTATTATTATTATTATTATTATTACAATCTAAAAAAGTTTTTAATATCCCAAATAACATTTTAATTGTAAAATTGACTGAAATTGGTTTTAAAAAGGTTTTATTATGAAGGAAATAATGCAAATTGTTTTAAAATGCCAATTGAACTCTGGTTAAAAAAGGTTTTATAGCTATCTTAAAGGTCTTACAGGTCATTAAAACCATTTAGCCTTCAAGAGTATTTGTTCCTAAAAATGACTTAAATAAGGATAAATTATGATGCTTTTAAAAGTAGTATTGTTTTATGATTGACGAATAAAAGCAAAGTTCTTTGTTTTATAATAGATTTTATTTTTAGTTTTAAAGCGTTATTGTAGCGCAATATTGTACAGATAGTTTTAAAACTACTTAGCTTCTAAGAAGCTCTTATTAGAACTTTTTATGATACATGAGATTGTACCAAAATAATTTTTATAACTATTTATGTAGGTGTTACAAAAATTGATTCTATTCTCCGTGAATCTGTTTTTGCTTAAAATTGTATGCAACTGATGGCGATTTAATCATTTTAAATAAGCAAAAACCTCTGTTTACGATATATAGATGCATGTGATTCCTGAAGGTCAGTTAGAATTTATATGCAGATGAGAGTGTTGCTGTTTTATAATTCAAAAGTTTAAGTTCATAAATTTGCCATTTAAAACCTATCCACCGTGAAGTGTAATATCTCAGTAAGTAGATTTTTTTATAAATATTTTATGTATGTACAATTGCATTTTTTAAAAATATTAAGGTGTCAAAAGATACAATAACTTACTTTAAATATACAAAGGGATGTTTTAAAAAAACATACAAAATCCTAACCTTCGTAAAGCTATCTTCCGTGAAGCTCAAAATGTATGATTTCTTAAAATTCTTGCATTCGTGCAGGACAACTTATGTTATGTTATTGCTAGACATGGTGGCGTCCCAAAAACCCCATTCTAGACTAACAGTGAAACAACCAAAAATAATCATTTTCACTTATATATTCACCCATATATATATATAAATATATATACACTGTATATTATACAGTCTGGCCAATGTAAGTTGGCGGAGCAAAGGAATGTGCATGCAGTTTAGATAATTAATATTAAAAAACATACCTACTTAGTTATGTTTTTTACTATTATTTACATACGAGTACATAAAATATTTATTATTTTTATTTATAATATAAAAAATACGTTTTAAAAACACACAACATGACAATTGTTTAATAACTAAATAACTTAATTCATTCGGTCCGCCAACTTATCGTGGACAGACAGTATATATATATTGGTGGTTTTCCGGGATCTGCTCCGTGTTGTCAGTTTTTGGTTCTTGAAGACCTTTCGATATAATCTCAGGTCTTATCTGCTGGGCTGCTGATGCTGATCTGCTGCGAGTTAGACGTGGAGTGAGCTCCGTTGCCGCTGATCGTTGTTTATATACCCTCTTATCTTTCCGCGTCATTAACCATGACAGCGATTGTAGCTGTGTTATGTTGGGCTTCATTGATCTCGTTAATTTGCGTGGAGTTTTGGTGGTTGTAAAAGCTGATTTCCATGCAGGTAGTCTCTGTGTATTGGACGTTTTTCTATCTCAATGGCTTCACGTTTAGTCCTGTGTTCGATGCTAGCCAACACCCTTGTTTTTTCAAAGTCAATTTCATGGGAAGTTTTTCGGACGTGTTCACCTAAGGAAGATGTTTTTAATTGCTTCAAGACTGCGTTACGATGTTCTTCGCGTCGAACGTTGATACGTCTGTCCCACGTAGCTTCCGTTACAATTCTTACAAGGAATTTTGTACACCCCTTGTGCCTTCAACTCTATTTTTGGTTTGGCGTTTGGAAGTATTTGACCAATATTTCTTGCGACAGTAAATGTGATCTCAATGTTATGTTTTTTGAGAACTTTGCCTATTCTCTCGGTTGTACCTTTGACGTAGGGAAGGAAGGCCTTTGAGGTTGGTTTGTTGTTTTCATCCTCTGTGGTATTTAACCGGCGTCGTGGTCTAAGAGCCTTTTTGATGATGTTTTTTTGAGAATCCAAATGGACAACAAAAAAACTTGGTCTGTTATAAATAATTTTATTTCAAATAATAAAACCCAAAATAAAAAAATACATTTAAGAATAAATTGATGTTTTTAACTTAAATGAAATTGCAAATTAATTTAACACTCATTTTAGCACTATAGGAAAAACTGTTGCGGAAAACGTGTCACCTAATGTAAATAATAGGCCGTTTCTTGAGGAAAATCAAAATAAAACCTTTTTTATGCTACCAACTAATAAAGCTGTGGTATTTAAATTATTAACAACAATAAAAAATGGTTGTTCTCCCGGATATGACAACAAAAGTGAGTTAATATGCATTTTTGATATTATTTAAAACACTCTAACCTCATTTTTAAATGAAGTATACAGGCATTTTTCCGGAGAAGCTAAAAAAAGCTTAGGTTATTCCACTTTATAAAAAAGGTCTTAAATATAATATGAATAATTATAGACCTATAACCGTACTAAGTATTTTTTCTAAAGTACTTGAAAAACTCATTAAAGTAAGGATTGTTCAGTTCGTTAATAATTCCTTTAAATTTGACCCATATCAATATGGTTTCCAATCCAAAAGGGACTTCAAATGCAATTGTGGACTTTATTGAGCATGTGAAATATGAATTTAATTTAAACAAATATGTAGTGTGTGTCTTTATAGACTTAAAAAAAGCTTTTGATACGTTATATACTAAACTTATAAAGACTTATTTACCAAATAGATCACAATGTGTATGTGTAAACGAAAATTGTAGTAATTGGGCCAGTACAAATAGAGGTGTTCCACAAGGCTCTGCAATACAGAGTCTGTATGTACATAGCCTGTATGCAGGTCTTAAAGGCAAATATTTTATGTATGCAGATGATATTGTCTTAGTATACTCTGAGAAGAATAACACTTTGCTAGAAAACAATATTAATGATAATTTAAATAAATATTTACAGCGGTTAATGACTAATAAACTAGTCATTAATGTGGAGAAGACTGAATATACGTTATTAAAGCAAAAATAAACCATCTATAGATATTAATGTTTTCATTCTCAACAAATTAAAGAACTCTGGTTATATAATTATTAGGGTGTCCGTTATTTACCAACTTGTTTTTTTTTTGTTCGCAGCGCCCCCTAAATTTTTAGTTTATGACCTAAAAAAAATTATTAAAAAAATTATAAAAAAAAATATTCATATTAAACCGTGCCACAAAGGCGATTCCATTTAAATAACATGGGGTTTCGGCAAGTTTTACATTTAATTTTTTTTCTCCCGAGCAAGTTAATATACAGCAATAAGAGATACATATACATAAATAATTATATTTTTGCAGTCAAAGTAAAAAAATCAAAAAATTACTAAAGTTTAACTTTAACCTTAAATAACTTTTAAACCAGTGAATTTATCGAAAAATCATAAAAAAGTTTTTTTGTACAGCGTTCAATTTCATATAAAAATATTTATCACTTTTTTGCTGTATATTAACTTGCTTCAGAGAAAAAAAAATATATGTAAAACTTGCCGAAACCCCATGTTATTTAAACGGAAAATGTATTGTCTTTTTGGCACGGTTTAAAATGAATATTTTTTTTTTTATTTTTTTTATAATTTTTTTAGATCATAAACTAAAAATTTAGGGGGCGCTGCAAACAAAAAAACCAAGTTGGTAAATAACGGACACCCTAATAATTATCTTGGCCTTTTAATAGACGAAAAGCTGTCATGGGCAGAACACACACAAAAAATTTGTAAAAAATTGTCATCAACAGCTGGAGCCCTAAGATGCAGTTATTTTATAGAAGATAGCCACCGTAGAATGATCTATCATTCGCTTGTTGAATCTGACTTGAGATACCTTATCGTTTACTATATACTGTACAAAGAATCCAAAACAAATGGATTAACTGTAATCAACTCTATAACATAACTGGCTTTGGCAATATAAATTTTTTAATACATTATGAACTGACTAGATATATCCACTGTATATTAAAAAACTATACAAAGAGCAATACTGTGATAATGACCACTTCATAAATAAACTCGGTAAATCTTAGTTCATCAAATAATCTTAGAGATTATTTAAGAAGAACTAATGCTTGCCAAAACTCTGCCATTCACAATGGAATTCAACTGTATAATCTGCTACCTGTAGAGATCAAGACTGCCAATACTAAAGTAATATTTAAAAAAAAATTCTAAAAAATGTAAATACTTAATCCTAATTATGATAACTGTACTTTTATATTTTATTCTTATATATTTATAATTTTGTATATGTTTATGTATTCTGTTATTTTTTGTTATTTTTTATTAATATTTCATAACCTGTGATTGTAATATTTTGTTAGTTCATGGCACCAGTGCAAAAGCACTGTTTTAATGAACATAAATAAATATTAATATTATTATTACTATTATTAAGAATGATACGTGAGAGAACTAGGTTTATAAGAAATAAAATACAGTGGTTTAGTTTACCCCAATTTAATTTACGTTTACTTTTACAAGCAAGCAGGGAGGGTTCCTCCAGGGAAAAAGAGCCTGTGAAAAACCCTGGTCGGCTATGAAGTAGCAAAGGAATACACGGTTAGGCATTGTACTTTAAAATTTACGCAAATAATGTATTGGCGATATGGCTCGATACTGCATTCAACAAAGATTTAAACCTGAAGATTGGTGTTAGTTAACCGGGTTAGGCTCAGTAGGTACCGAGTAGGGGTGTCAATCCCGGGATCCGGAAATCCCGGGGTCCCGGGATCCCGTAAAAAATCCGATCCCGAAAATCCCGGGATTAAAAGTCCCAATCCCGGGATCTTAGTAATAAGTTACAAAGAATAAAATATACTTTTTTTTAAGCGTATGACATTTTTCATATTATAATACTCATAAGCATATATATAAACATTTCATTTTTTTACTCAGTTCAAGTCAAATTATTATATACCGCCGTACAATAATGAAAATACATTGAAATTACATAGCAAGAGTGGTTCTATCTATAGCATAAAATCAGCAAAGAAAATGTAAAATTACAGGTCACTGTAGAATAAATTTATGTACATAACCTATAATATAACATATTTTAAACGTCAAACCTGAAAAAATGTCACAAACTTGATAATTTTAAAGTAAGTTACAGCCCCAATTGGAACTCACCAAGGCCCGATTGGTAAAAGAAATGAAATTATTTGTTAATGGGGGTAAACGTGGTTACAATGTGCCTACGAATTCTTGAAAACCATTCTTCCGACTAGTGTGAAGTCCGAAGGATATCGTTCGTTAGTTTGTTTGTTGTTTTATTTTAAATTGGTTTTAAAATTAATGATATATATTTTTTCGGGATTGATCCCGGGATCCCGGGATTAGTTACCTTTGGTCCCGAAAAGCCCGGGATTGGAAAATGGGCTCGGGATTGACACCCCTAGTACCGAGGTCCGCACTGGAGGCAACTCGCCTATTTTAGTTGTAGGGTCGGGGAAAAGCGAAGCAACCCTAGAGAACCTCACAGGAGAAAATATTAGTTCATAGAACAAAGGCCCATGCACATAAACAAAGAGTACTCAAAGTTTAACGGTCAGAACTCCTGTTTAAGCACCGAGTCATTTCGCTATACATCAATAAATTTAGACTGATCATAAAACAATGCTTAATCACGTTATAGAAAAGTTACAAAATGTTGGGTTAAGCACAAAAAGTTACAATGTTATTGAGCAGCATTGAGCATAACAAATTATTGCAATTATAGTGATATCGGTAAAAGCTAAAACAGGTGTGGTAAAAAGAAAATGGTTAAAAGTAACGTAAAATCCAGCTAAACGTAATAGTGAAAGAAAAAAATACTTATAATAGCAATAATTATATTAACAAGAATAATATTAAAAATTTAAATATGCATAATATTACGTTCAGTTAATTTTACTACACATTTAGATAGATTAAATATTTTGAACTAACCTAGGTTGTAGAATACCAAGAACACTTTTAACAATAATTTTAGAACCACAATAATTTGGTTTAACAATTTTATCAAGGAAAACGATCTGTACGGTTCTGTACTAGTTCAAAACACGTCTCCTTCTTTTACCTCGGGGTGGCATTTCCAGGCAATTTTCTCAGCAAATGTAAGCTTTTCCAACCCCCGCGCATATTTCTTTTCTACCTCTATTGTTTGCTTGGCTAATTTTCTACCTAGGGTTTTTTTGGCAAGTGCAAGTCTGTCGAATGGTTGCTGCAGATAATTACATTGTCTAGTCTTATATTTGTGAAAATTATTTCTTTTTGTGTTTATATCATTTTCTTTTATAAAAATAACAAGAGAGTAAATATATGGGCTGGCGAGAGTTATTATTCTTAGTTTTTAAAAAAAAAATTGCAGAATTTTTTTCTTGAAACCCCCTTTTTTGCAAGATAAAAACTTTCTCTACTCCAATAGATGATCCCCAATAGAGCAAGCCATATGTTAAAATTGATTGTATGAGACCAAAATACAATAACTTTTGCACATCAAGTGACACAGTCCCTTTTAAATTAAATAATAAGTAACAATGACCACTGAGTTTAGATACTAAAGATCCAATATGTTTTGACCAGGTAGGTTTAGAGTCTAGCTCTAAACCAAGAAATTTTGTGCTCGACACATTTTTATTCGAGCTGTTGTTAACTCGTAATATTTACACTTTGATTTGTTGTAATAAAACTGCATAGCAACTGTTTTTGTGGAATTAAGTTGAATGCCATTTTAAAGACACCATTGTGACATATTTTTTATTATATGTTGTGCTTTAAAGATAGCATCACCTGTATGTTTATCTGTATCACTGCATTTGCATCATCTGCGTCATTAATTTATTTATTTATTTATTAGAATGATGGTTGCATTATTTTTCACTTTTGGAATAAAATAAATTAATAAATTAATTAATAAAGCAATTAAATAAAGTGGGTGATATACAGGACCCCTAAGGGATGCCCCTTGTGATTTCTTTAGTTTTTGAACCAAACCCATTGATCACCACTTGCTGGGTTCTACAGCTTAAGTATGATTCAATCCAGTTTAGTATAGGATATGTCTGATGTAATTGAAGTCTCTGTAACTTCACTGTTTTGCCAGTCAATTAGATTCATATAGACATCAGCATCAAGTTTGAGTGGGTGGATTTTAAACTTTAGAATACCTTTATCTTTAGCTTCTCTAGCTTTCAAAATACGACACAAACTCAGTTTTCTTAAATGTAGTATTTCATCTATCTGCATTGCCAGTAGTAAATGTTCAGGATGACCAAAGTAGGCGTTTCAAGAAATGACAGGATCTATTATTCTTCTTAAGTCACTCTCTGAGATATCGTGATGATTTAAATGTCATCCACAAATGACGTGCTCCATCTTTACAAGACGGCTTAGTTTTTCTTATACAAGTATACCACATCGCGATATGGTATATAAGAAAAACCGATGCATCGGTGCATAAACTTTAAGCTTAAATATTACCAAATATCTTCGTGCAGTGGATTTTCTGTAGATACATAAAGCCTTAGTACACAATTAGCTGTGGTTAACCATCTAGCGTAGAAAGTTTTCCAGGTTCACGATGGGCAAGACTTAAGGAAAACTCACCACTGGCAACTGCTTGACATTAATCATAAAGATATTGATGATCTGTACTCAGAGCTGTACTGGTTACATCGAGCATCGCAGAAGTAATGGGGCTGTATTTAATTATAGGTAACTTTTCAAACTTTCTCGATGGTGGAAGAGGAAAGAAAAGATTATAATAAGGTTATTAAAGAGTTTAAAACTGAAAATGGTACTTGAGATCTTACTGAAAAAATTTACAATTTGTAGATACTATAAATTTTTTAGTATATATTTGTTTAACATAAGTAAGAATATACAGAAAAAGTCTGAATTCTAAAAATAAAAAAATGCTCTAAAATACAATTAATCCCGGCGCATTCGCCATTATTTAAAATCATTTATGTAGTAGTCAGTAAGCATTCCGTGGTTTGTACAACATTAATATGTTATTTATTAATATGTTATTTTTATAAAAAGCTTTTTATAAAAATTAAATATTGATCGGATTATTTTTTTAAAACAACCACTTTTTATAAAAAACTAATTTAAATAGTGAATAAATATTTTTTACTATTCACTTTTTTAAACAAGCACTATAATTAGAGATAATTACAGGGTTAATAATTACAAATTAATTTTGTACAAACTAACCTGTTCAAACCACAGAATGCTTCAGTAACTGACTAAAAAGGTTTGAAGTATTTTCACGCCATTTTAAATTTAATACCGTCATTAAAAGTGATCCCCTCGGCTTTTTTACAACTGTATATAACTCAATAAAAACGCATTTCGGTATTACGGAGTTGCAAAAACTTTAATCCCGCTGATTTATGTTGGCAATAGAACGAAACGAAATCGGTTGCGTGTGGGCCTGTTTTTGCTTAGCGCAGTTTAAAAAGGGTCCAAAATATTTTTGTCGGAAGTACGTTGCCATATATAATTCCCGACTAATTACGTTAAATTCCATGTAAACAGTATTTTATGTTTTATATTTAACCCTATAAAAAGTATAAAGGATATTTATGTGCACGAATGGTTTCTGTTGGCAAAATATTCAGAGATCGTTAAAACTTGTTAAAAAAATGTATTGTTTTACTTCAATGGCCGATTTCGTGTTTTAATTAATTAAAAGTCAAAAATATACAGTAAAAGCCTATGTTAACCCAATACTTTCATACCGGTTAAAATTTTATTTATTTAATCAAAAAAGTATAAATGGCATAATAGTATATTTTCTGGCTGTTTTAAAAAAAGTAATTTAATAAACGAAGTATTTCCATTAATCAAAAAAAACTTAAAACTCCTTAACAAACCTGAGTTCATATTAACAACTTGTTAAACATACAAAATAATTAATTTTTTCTACTCCCACCTTTAAAACGTACATGTTTCCATGACACTAAGTGACCATTTAAATACACATTGACAAGTTGTGCCTTTATGGCGCTTTAGTCACGGGATGAAGTTAGTTGACAGTTGTCAAATGTCATACAATCGTTAAAATAAATTGCCTTTCTTGTAAAATAATACTAAATGTGAAAATTATTTTATTATCTCAATACAAAAATACAATAGTATTAAATAGTTTCTCAACGCCAATATTTGAAAAGTTTATATGAACATTGTACTGACCTTTTAATTTCGCCGGCAGTAAACTATAACTCAAATTTGGGCACACAATTTCACGAGAGCGGAATATGCAATTCCAAACGTGTTTCAGACTATACTTTTTCTACGCTTATAAAA
Organism: Brassicogethes aeneus; assembly: GCA_921294245.1. Classification (NCBI taxonomy): domain Eukaryota; kingdom Metazoa; phylum Arthropoda; class Insecta; order Coleoptera; family Nitidulidae; genus Brassicogethes; species Brassicogethes aeneus. The sequence goes on along the minus strand of OV121133.1, from coordinate 55,608,552 downwards.
AATACCAGAGAAATAATTTAATTGGAAAAAAGTTAGGTTATCTTTTGACAGATGTTAGATTTTATGATGGTAGTAAATAAGATAATTTTTAAATAAGCTTATAAAAATTTCTTACATAATTTTGCAGAACCTAAATTAGGAAGTATAAAGAAGTAATAAACTTTTTTTATTCTTTATTATTTACATGTATTGTAATATGATCAATAGTACAGTTTTGAAAGGTTAAATTTGGGGCAATATTTAAGTTTTCTTTATTTACTAAGGAATTTAAATTCAAAGCTGCAGTTGAAGATTGAGATGATCCTGGGTTTGATGTTTCAATTTCAGTAATATGAGATATTAGTTTATTAGACACATCTAATCTACTGGATAAAGAATTGTCAATATAACCTTCCGCCACTTCGGTTGATTTCCAACCTCCATGCCTTTTTAAGGTAGTAATGTCACCACCAGCATCAATTAACATTGTCGCAGATGTCGTTCTAAAACAGTGGCCAGTGTATAATTCAGGATTGGGAAGTACTTTTGCCACTTTCTTAGGCATTCCATCCAGTTTGTTAATTCCCATAACTTGTTTTGTACATTTGCCTTCTTGAAAATTTAAAAAGAAATTCTCTGACACAACATTTTGGGGCCGAAGGTCAGCAAATTTTTTTAGTATTTGGCAAAAATTTCCAGTTATTGTAAACTTTCTACGAGTGTTTGTTTTTGTGTCTGGTAGAGTTATGACAATTGCTCTTCCTAAATATTCCAAATCTTAAATTTTCATCTGGTACAATTCATTTTTTCTACAGGCACCCATGATTCCCACAATTAAAGCAGCCTAAAAATTATGATAATAAATAGGACATTGTCTAAGATTATAGTTGTTGTTTTTACCTTTGTTCCAAGATATAGAATATCAGGTGCTTCAAGTATAAATTTATTTACTTCCTCACCTGTCAATGTTTTCGACTTTTTTGCTAAATGACCAGTAGATTTTTTCTTCAAAAAGGCACGTAATTTTGCATAATTTGACAAATTAACTTCATGCTTTATATTGAATGTTGATGATTTTTTTGTGTCACTCAATTCAGTAAAATATGCCAATATAACATTCTCAGAAAGAGAAGTCGTATTTTTACTTTTACGCCAGTCCATAAATTGTTTATAAATTTGCAGATAAACTTCTTTGGACTTCGCAGGTAGCAAATCTAGCGTTTTATTGGCCTTTTCAGTTAGTTCTGGAGGAGTGTTTTCAAACGTTTCTTCTTCATCAGTAGACATGGACATATTATTTAACGACGATATATTATTCAGAGATAAATATAGACAAATTTTAAGTAAATAAATGGACAAATTGTAAGGGTAAACAAATAAGTTATTTTTTGAATTAACTAATGACAGACGTAAACAATTAACCAGTGCTACCATCTCTTTGGGACTAAGTCAAACCTAAATATTCTAATAGAATCCTACTAAATCGGCCAAACAGAATTACAAGTAGCTTGTAAAGAAGATATATTTTGGGTTTTTTTTATTAACGCAAACTGTTTTAAATTCTATTGTATACTACCGATTAATATTTTCTACCGGGCCTTTCTGAAAAAACTAGATTTGGTAGGAATACAAGTGAGTTATAAAATAAACATAGAGATGTCGCTCCCAGTGCTCATTCCATCATTAGAACATGTGTGGAATAATTATTCTGTAACACTTTATGGAATATACGTAATTCCATATTAAAAAGTCATATAAGAACTGTTAAATTTCGTAATAAGCGTAGAAAAAACATTTTCTTTACTTTCACTGTGAAAAACTGTAAATTTTCAAGAAATACATTTCGATTTATAACCTTTATAATTGTGCTTATAAAATGTAAAAATTTGACATTTGATTCCCCTATTGTTTCATAGATGGCGCTGTATACAAATTTTTTATTTAAATCATTTTGATATAATAATAAGTATTTGTCGTAGAAAAAGTATAGTATGCACCTCGTTTATAAACTTTACTATAAACTCATTAATTTAAGCAATCGATCGCAAGCTCGCTCGTGCCTAAATTAAATTCGTATATAAAATGGCGTTTATCAAACTTGATACATAATATACTATTAATGTTCATTAAATTTTATAATAGTTATTTACGATATAAGTGGGATAAGAGCTTTATTAACGTACGTTAAAGTACGTTAATAAAGCGTTATCACACGTATATTGTACAAATTTTTATCTACGCCTCTAAATGAAAAAATAAACGGTAATTATTTTTGTCTAAGACTTAATTTAGGGTTATTTTGACATTTTGACATTTTGACTTTTTTATTTGATTGGTTAAAAACAGAGAAAAACGCGTGCGTTAATGAACTTCTTATCTCACTCAAAATGAGTGGGATAAGAAGTTCTTATCTCACTGGCGTAGATAAAAAAGATTTATTAAAATGATAAAAAATAAATTATTTATTATTATTATTTAAGCCTAATAATAACAATACATATTAACACTATTACAGTACTAAAAACATCAACTGGCATGTTTTTATAGTGTGAGTGTGATTGTGTCCAATCTTTGCTTAAAATTCATTAAACTACTCTACACTACTTTGTAGACTCACGACTAGTTTATGCTGAAAGTTATTTTTCAGAACTACTTACTTGGCCTAAATGTATATTTGGGATTTATGTTTTTTTATAACTCACAAAATATCATCTGTTGAGCTATAAGGGATTGTATTATAATGCAGTAAGGAGCCCCCGGCGTAATACTAATCTAAATAGAATATACAAGCCGAGATCTCACGTCTCAGGTCAACAGGTTAAGCACTGATTGGCGAGACAACTTAATAAAACTCGTATTTGTAAAACCTTTTGCTTGATATAATCACCAGTACAGATAGTATTTTAGGACCTGATGAAAAGTTCTGTCAGAGTTTGATGCATAAGTGGTTAAAGACTTTTAATAAAAGTTTAAACAGCACAATAGTGGAACCAGGTCTACCGCTTGTGTCTGCAACCTCGACAACCCTTAATAATTAAGGGTTGTCGAGTAAAACCGTTACAGATAAGATTAATAGCATGGAATTTGCACAATTTAGACTTCGTCCCTTGGCGACACCTCATTTGCAACTTCAAGCACTGCACCTTTGTTCACTAATTACATTTTCCAAACCCAATATCATTTGAGAAGTTGGAGCTTAGAATTTTATTATTGAACCTTATATATATTTAATAAGTTAATACACAGAATTGCAATAACGACAAGCTTAAATTACAGGATTAAATAATGATAGTTTAAGATGAAAAAAGGCCAAAATGATTTAAAATAAAAACAAATAAAACTTTTATGGCGAAAGGCTAAAACATATCAAAATGGCAACATGCTTAAATAACCACAAGCTAACTTTTTTCTACTCCCACCTATACGCCCATTATAGTAGATCTTTGCATGACCTTTTAAAACTTATTAAGTTGTGGCTTTATGGCGTTATAGTCACGGGCTGAAGTTAGCAAGGTTGAAGTTAGTTTTAAGTTAGTTGACAGTTTTCAAATGTCATACAATCGTAAAAATAAAGTGTCCTTGAAAAATAATATTAAATTTAAAAATTATTTTATTATCTCAAAACAAAAATACAAAAGTATTAAATAGTTTCTCAACGCCAATATTTGAAACGTTTATATGAACATTTTAATGACCTTTTAATTTCACCGGCAGAAAAACTACATTAACTTCATTTCGGGTGAAGACTCCACTATGGAGTGCCAATAAAACATTTTCTTTACTTTCACTTTAAAAAACTCTTTTATTATACCATCCCAACGGTCCTTTTACAAGGGATACATTTTGATTTACACATAAAAATTTGATATTTGACATAATACACATTTTCAAGATGGTAATTCTAATATTTCAAGTGTTTGTAGTAGAAAAAATATAGTATGCAACTCGTTTATAAACTTTTCTAGGTACTCATTTAATTAAGCACTCGCTCGCAAGCTCGTTTGTGCCTAAATGAGATTCTTGCCATTTAGATATTTAATAAATATCTTTTAAATTTTAAATATTAAAATTCGAGTTGAAAAAAGAACTAAAGACATAGGTAAACCTATTTATTCAGGGTAAAAGTATCCTTCTATACAGGGTGAGTCATAAGTGGTGAACTTCCCGAAAGGTGCATGTAGGGGGGCCTTAATATATGTAGGGAAAAATGTTTAAAAAAATCTATCTGCTTTGGTACTCGAGTTATGGCCAAGAACTCAAAAGAGAATTTTGGCAACGTGTAAACACTAACAATGTTACAGGAAATTATTAGATTTCATTTTAATTGAAGTAACTAAGGAACTTATTTGAATTGTTACGTGCTTATATTGTTGTCATTACTGTCATAATAAAAGACAACAATGAGACAGTTGTTGTGATTATAATACTTAAATAATAATAATTAAAACCAAAATCAAACAAAATAAAAATTTATGAAAAAAATAACATAAAGAAGCATGAACAAACATTACAAAAATTGCTCGAATTGATGCCCCTGATTTTCCAAACACAATTCCAGTCTTCTTCTTGTACTAACTTGTACTTGGGTCAACATTTCTGGGGTCGTTAAAGCATTTCGAATATGCAGTATTATTACGTACCGGTGTTTGGTACACCAATGCTTTAACATGACTCCATACCTAGGAGGCCAAGAAACTGGGCCGTTACGACCTATCCACCTGTTAGGATACTGTTCATTTAGCCAATTTCTAACAGGAGCGGCAAAATGAAGTGGGGCACCATCCAGTTGTATCCACATGTTGCGCAATGTGGCCAAGGGTAAATTGTTAATTTCATTAGAAATTTCGTTCTCCAAAATATTTAAAAATTGATCCCTATTCAACCGCCGCGGTAATATGATAGACCCAATAACCCAATTTTTAATTATCCCAACCCAAACATTTACACTGAAGCGATTTTGATGATTAAATTCCCATTTTCTATATGGATTTTCTTGGTTATAATAATGGCAGTTTCTACTATTAAAATACCCATCCCTACTAAAATTTGCCATAAAATACGAGTTAAAAAATCACCATCCTCATTAATATTTCCCAATAACCAAAATACAAAAATTTAAACGCAAACCGAAATCGTTGTTGTTTAGAGCCTGAACTTTAGTGTAGTGGTATGGATGGAACTTCTCCTTCTTTAATCGCCTGGTTATAGATGTCTGGGACATGCCTAGCTCCTGAGCAATCCCTCTGGTACTTCTTGTTGGATCTTCTTGAATCAGCTGGATGATTAACTCATCGGCTTCGGGTACAATCTCTAGAGGCCGACCAAGGTCAGGACCTGCCGTGGGAATTAGAGATCCAGTCTCTCTAGCTCTGACCATCATCCTTCTAAAAACTCCCGGCGATGGGTGGGTTATGTCAGCGAATCTTGCTGCGTATACCCGGGCTTCTTCATTGCAATTTTCTTCACAGAATCCAAGTACCAGCATCATATTCACATATTCTTGATTGGTGTACATTTTATTAAATAGACTCGACAAAATAATAACCAAAAAAATAAAATATAAACGTCAAACTTAATTTTCGTATTGTTGATTACAAATAGACTCGACAAAATAATAATCAGAAAACACCAAAAAATATAAACGTCAATGTCAATTTTCGTATTGTTGATTACAAAGTTGCCAGATCATTTCAATTGTTAAAAAATCATTCTAAAACATTAAAATTAAAAGAAAATACACTTTTTCGGGCAATTTTTTTGCTAGGAAATATTTAAGAACCCGAAACTCTTCAGTAAAAATCATATAAGGTGGAAAAATATTAAATAATAAAAAAGTTAAATTTAAAACTTAGGACCTGAATTCCTCGGTCACTTTTTCATTTGGAATTTTTTTAACATTTTTCCCTACCTATATTAAGGCCCCCCTACATGCACCTTTCGGGAAGTTCACCACTTATGACTCACCCTGTATATAGGTATTTTTTTTTATTTAAGGTCACACCGAAAAAAATAATGTAGTTGAGTTAACGTTTGCCTAAATGTCATTTTTGAAAATGTAGTTTCATGAAAAAACCTATTGGATTAATCTATATTTTGGTGCAAATTATAATTTGATGTTTTGGATTTAAAAACTAACTAATTTAATAGGTTTTTTAGGTAATCCTAAAAATTTCAGTATTTGATTCAACCAATTCCAGCTATTAAATCAAAATAGGATAAATATTTTAATTCAAAAAAATAGTTTATGTTAAATCAATATTTTAACTGTCAAATGAACAAATAAACTTTGATAATAATTATTGTAATAATGTAGAAAAGATGTAATTTTTGATAAGGAGCCCAAGCAACACACTCATTTGCATAATCGTTTAATAAACGTATAATAAACCATTTAATCGTATATTTTTGGTTTTGGTATAATTATTTAACATATATTAAGCGTTTTTTATAAACGTACATATTTCAGTCGTATATTCTACGTACTTGATATACTATTTTAAAATCATAAAATTATCAATTTAATATATAAATTTATATTAATCACCCAATCTATATATATATTATAAAAACAACTATAAAGCATGTTTATGAAATTGGAATTATTTACCCTTATCAAATTTGTTTACATTCAAGTGTTTTGTAAACGTTTTTTTTATATATATACTTTTATGTAAGCTCAACATCTAAAAATACGAGAAATCTACGTCTATAAACTTTGTTGTTGTTGTAAGCCAAGTAATATTTAAATGTATTTATCACCGCTAACAAATTTGTTAGCGATAGAAACAATGTTTATGTCATATATTAGCTGGATATTTGATTTTGTACCTAAATAAAAATAGTTGTCTATCGTTTTCCTAAAAATAAACGTTACTTATAGGTACCAATAATTTTCTACGTGGTTCAGTAACTGAACTTCAGTTTTCATAATACTTGTATACATATGTTCATGGTTCGCACTGTTTCGGTATTACTCGTAACTAAGACGATTGTTTAAACCAATAGGCGCGTGTCACGTGATCATTCCTTCTAGACGCTTCGTTTTGCCGTTACCGGTCACATGTGTCCTGTGTTGATAATGGCTGCCGTATAAGTTATGTTTACTGTTTACTGTGAGTGGATAGCGATTAATTTATTGTATTTTTGGTGGGAATACAGCTAATAAAGTAAGTATACCTACTTTAATTGAAATTTCAGATTACTTAATTTGCACCAAATAACTAATAGGTAATTGGTGTTTTTATTTGACGAAGCCGGCAAAAATCCGTAACCTTTGCAGAAGTTTTAACCATGCGACATATTCGTTTTGCATTAAATTAGATGGTTTATTTTTGGATTAGGTTAACATCAATTTAGAATTTTTAAAATAATCAATATTTTTTATTTTTTTAAATATCTATTATTGGTTTATGGTATACTATTTATAAACGTACATTATAACCACTTATTTATTATATTTTTATTTTACCACAGAATAAAAAGTTAAAAGTTATTTAAAATATACGTAAACAGTCGCACTTTTTAGTAACATTGTTTTTTACTGTTTTACAGAGGCAGTGAAACTGTCCTTTCAAGGAAAAGATCAAGTCCAGGGAAATAATTGACAACGCCATAGGACCAACCTGTCAAGATTGGCTCAAATTATCAAAGCAATGATTCAATGATGTTAAAACTTAACATTTGTTTAATTAGTTATTTTAAAATAATAAATAATTATTTATGAAAATATTTTTTTTACCTTGGAGTTTCTACTACACTTAGGTAAGTTTTTGCAAATCTGGAAAGAATATGCCGCACTTAAATTAAATGCAAAGAATAAATATAGTAAATTTTACTGTAATTTTAATTATCAATGCATTGATAACCGAAAAAACCATTATTAGAGCTAAAAATATTAAAAAATCATTCAAATATAAAAACTTTTGTTTTTATTTTCTTTTTCCAGATTAGCAGAGCCGCGGCCTAAACAATAATGTTATGTAAAAAATTTCACCTTAAAATAATATTCAATATTAACGTATATCGTTTATGGCTTTTAGAAGTTTTTGATAAACGTTTAATTTTGGTATATTATATATTAAAATGTAACCTTTATAAAAAACAGATATTTAATTGTCAAGTTTGTATTATAAATAAACGTATAGTGTAGACGTTTAAAATATGGATATTGCTATAATATGCATCAACCTATATTAGGCGGACATTTTAACCTATATTAGAGGTAGACAATAAACCAATGATATACCATTGGTATAGACAAATATTAAACGTCTATTAGACGATTTTGTGTTGCTTGGGAGGGTAGAAGACTCTCCTGGAGTTTTCGTTACCTTATAATTTGTTGTTAAAATTGTTGTTAAAGAATATATGGGTTTTGTTGGTAAAACCTTAGAATCTGGGTTGACTCGCCATCTAACGAACAACGAACGGAATACTGAGTTATCTGGACGCTTGCTTCGGTACTGTAGAGATGGGAGCTATATCACCTTCTTCTTCCACCCTGGGCAAACACACTTTAAAAAAGAAGGAAGAATAGATTTGCTTTTAGGCGCAGATGTTTATGGGTTGTTTTTAGGCGATGGTTTTTTAAGATCCAATTCTAGTGTTTTACATGCACAAATATCAATTTTTGGGTCGGTTTTAACAGGACCTGCAAATATTTCTTCATTTATGTTCATCATGCTTCAGTTGAAGAATCGTTGGACTTGACTTTGAGGCAATTCTGGGAAATCACATATGAGTCCTATTGAACCATTAAATTCATACTTTAAATATCAAAACTTTCTTCCTCATCATCCAGTTATTCGTGAGGATAGTCTTATTACCAAGATTTAATATGTATTTAATGGCTCCGCTAAAACTTCAAATAAATGTTCTATAAATGATTGTCTTCATACTGGAGTAGCTTTGCAAAAAGATATAGTAGCTATTATAACTCGCTGGAGACAACACCGTTATGTTCTTACAAGCGATGTGGAGAAAATGTTTCGACAAATCAGTATTGCTCCTGAAGATAGACATTTTCAATGTATTTTACGGCGTTTTTCTCAATTTTGAACCCCTTCAGATCTATGAACGTTTCTCTCCTTTTCAAGATAATCGTTATTATATCGTTATTATAATCATTATTAAACAGCTTTGTCAATATGAAAGACTTAGATTTCCAAATGAATCTAAAAGTTAAGAAGTCTATGTTGATAACGTTTTCTTCGGAGGGGAGAATAAAATTGAGACTCGTAAATTAAGAGATGAAGTTATTAAGCTTATTGAGTCAGCTAACCTGCCATTGAGAAAGTGGGCGTCAAATGTTTCAGAGTTGATACAAGATCTCGGTTCTAAAGAATGTAAGTTAGTTATTGACATTTCATTAGTTAGTTACATCCCTACTTTGGTGGAATGGTCCTAGTTGGTTGTCTAAAAAACCAAGGTTATGGCCTATTTAAGAGATTTCTGAACATTTTACTGATTTGGACAAACGTTCCTTTCAAGTTGCAAGTCTCATTTCCTGCCAAGCAGCAAAGAAAAAAGCCGTATAGTTCTAATTTCCTATCAGCTCAGGAGTTCTCAGAATTTTTCGGATTTAATTGTTAAATATGTGCAGCAAAAGTCTTTTCCTGCAGAAATAAAGGCTTTAAATGCTTCAAAAATGTAGCTCCATCATCCAAGTTGTTTCCACTTACACCATTTTTTATAAAAAGGGTATTTTAAGTCTTGGTGGTAGGTTAGGAAAGTCGCATACAATAATGCAAGCTATTCTTCCTCCTGGGAAACTTTCTTGTATTATTATAAGACAATTTTATAAGATTATAATTCATTCTGGTGTTAAACTTACTTTATACATGGTTCGATGTAAGTTTTGGATTATTAATGCAAGTTCTATTGTTAAAACTATAATCAAGAATTATACCATCTGTGTGAAGCATAATGCAAAAACCATGTGTCAATTAATGGGGGTCTGCCATAATCTAGGGTGGAGCCTTCCAGTATTTTTTTACATACTGGACGGTATTGGTCGTGGTACTAAATCCCATAAAGTATGGGTTGTTGTGTTTGTTTGTTTTTCAGTTAAAGCAGTTTATATAGATTATGTAAACTATTGTTCGACTAAAGCTTTTATAAATGTAATTTGATGATATTCGAATCAATTTGGAATGCCAAGTGATCTTTATAGCGATAATGCTACTACTTTCAAGGGAGCAGATCGATAGTTAAGATCATATTTAAATCAGTTACAATCTGACCCCGAACTTCATAATAGTTTTGCTCAAGATCGAATAACTTGTCACTTTCTGCCCCCTTCTGCTCCTTACTTCAGAGGTTTAGGGGAAGCTGGAGTAAAAAGTGTAAAAAAATATCTTAAATCTCAACTTGCAAATGTTACACTAAGTGCAGACGAATTTCGGACTTTATTAAGTGAAATTCAAGGTCTTTTAAATTCTCGGCCTATAGCTCCATTATATGATGCTCTTACACCAGGACACTTTTTTGTAGGACGTGCTCTTAAGTCGATTGCCACTCCTTCTGTATTAGATTTAACTGATAACAGACTTACTCGCTGGCAATTTTATCATAAGGTTGTGGAAAACTTTTGGCGTAAATGGCAAAGAGAATATATTTTAGAAAAACAAACGCGTTCAAAGTGGTTTTCTACTCAACCTAATTTAATGAAAGGCGATCATCCTGGTGCTGATGGGTTGGTTCGCACTGTTACTATTAAAACTGCAAATTCATTGTTTCATCGTCCAATTGTTAAATTGGTTAAGTTACCCATTAATAAAATAAAATAAAATTTTACTGTATTGATTAATCTTATTCTAAATATTAGCCCTGTTATTGCTGAGCGTTCTTTTTTATCTTTTGTATTAATTGACTTCGCAATTGCGGGGGAGGATGTTTGAGATTGAGTTACTCAAGTAGCGTATGTTAATTAAATATACAGATGGAATCTCTATGGAACCCTGTTTCTAGGGAACCATTATTATTATTATTATTATTATTATTATTATTATTATATATATAGAACATATACACGATTTTGGTTTTGTCAATTAAGAGAAATAGAAATGTTTTAATGAAAATAATACTACTTGATAAAACTTCAAGATATTCATTTTGCTGCTCTAAAACACAAATAAAAAATAAAATATAATCGCATGTAACAAACCAGTAATGGAATCTAACAATTTAATCTTATATACATATTTTATTAAACTTATTAGTACCTACTAGGTATAATAATGCAAAAATTAAAAAAAAAACAATTGCGTTAAAGCTTGAAAAAGGAGTGCCTTTCAGCTTTTTGTTTAGCAAAATTTTTAACATCTAAATAATAACCTATATCAGGTTTAATTGAAAATGTAGCAAGCCCTTTTAGTCTGTCTTGAGTCATAATAAATAGGTTTTAATAATAGTAGTATCCAAAGAATTTTAGTGCTATAACCACATTATTTTTTAATGCAAAATTTAATACAATTATTGCTGATTGTAACAACAAATTGAATTCTTTGCAAAAAGCAATAAGCTATTCACGAGGCATATTTTTAATATGGTAAATAAGGCACTAGTGGCAACCAGCGGAGTAGAAGGCGGCAACGCAAGACTATAATTGGTAAAATCGCTCTTAAAAACTGACATAGTAGGCCTTGTATTTTGTAAAAATATGGCGTTTTTGGTCCAAAAATACAGTTTATCCTATATACAATATATTGGCTGGATAACTCTTCTGCGCTTCAATGGTTACTGTTTTTTGTTCTCCGTGTACCCAATTAAAAGTTTAACGTTTCCCTAATTCTGGATTTTTGGAACAGCTGTTTTTTAAAGCTAAAAACTCTCTAATTAGTTAAACTGTTTGAGATAAGATTAATAGCGGATAATGTTCTCCTTTTCGTCACCTCTTTCAGCCCTGGGGCTCCGTTCGTTCGCCAGGTTTTGTCAATGCCTGCGACGAATTTAATGAATTATCAATTACTTTGGTCTTTGCCTATCTTTGTCTTAATTACTTCTTCAGATTCATAAAAGGCACTACAATATTTGCCGGGAATACGTTCATATCTCGACAAAGGTTTACACTAAATTTACCACACATTTAATTGAATTATTTTGAATACAAAATTATACTAAAGTAATTGTTTTGTAATGTCGAAGCGTTCACACAATGTATGACATTAACAAATGGATACGTTTTATGTATTCTTCTTTTTTATGAAGCAAACATACCTAATTTTTTTTGTATTTTAAGAATGCTTTCAATTAATCACACTGTGTTTGTATAATCGGCAGAGATTTAATTTTAAGATGAAACATAACGTTTTCTTTGTTTAAAACCTTTGTAAGCCAACTGCAAGATTTACAAGTCGTCCATGCGTTATTTTAAATTAGATAACACTGTTCAATAGTGAGCCATTTTTGGGAAACCCTGTATAAAGACAACATATAAAATGCATTTATTTGGATATTAGTTTTTTTCAAGCGTACATTAATGTTGACTTTTGAAATCATCCACAGAAATCTTTATTAATTCTTTTTTGCTTGCCTTCTGCTTCATTAGGGGCACCGAAACTAAAGTGAAAAATCTTTCAAATTATATTGCGAGTGATGCAAGCTACAAGAAAATTGGTGTTGTTTTGGACTGTCGTCATCTTGATTTTTTGTTGATTTCACTACGTTTCGACTAGTGATCTCCAATCGTCTTCAGGTGATAATGGTTTAAATATTTTCAAAACCTCTGTTTTTATCTTGTTGCTGCTTGTTACTGTTCACTGAGCAGAAGTTGTTTAGTGTTCCGTCACATGTTCAATGTTGCCTGTTGCTGTTGACTGAGCAGAAGTTTTTTAGTCTTCCGTATCATGGGTTTCCACACGGGTTTAATCTCCACGCTGGGGTTGCTGAAAATGTGGTTGTTTTGGCTAATATATGCAGCTGGTGGATTTTGGGTATACCGATATCTCAATAATTATTATTAGATATGGGACCCACACCAAATTTATATGAGTTTATAATGACATTAAATAAACCAGTTCTGCGCAAGAAGAATTTAAATTAAAGTTTGCGAAAAAAAGATTATAATAATAAGGAAATAATAAAAATTTAAAATGATATAATCTGTATGATATGTATTTTTTAATTAAAATTTAATTTGTCGATAAACTATGGTAAATAATAAATTGCACATAAGAAAAATTGGACTGCTTAATCGAACGTTAATACAAAAAAGAACAGTTTCATGTATAAGTTATCGTAATTGCTTTTGTTTGACCGGAAAATATTCTGCACAATAATTTGTTTTTTGGAGGCTGGTAACAATGAAACGAACGTGTTTGACTTATCGTTTTTACATTCAAGAATCGTGATTTTAAGAATTCTCTATGCTTTTCATGCTCTTATTGGTACAAAGATGAAAATGAATTTTTTTGAAAAATTGTTTTGCCCACACGAACAATCGCTCGTTTTTTTTTTAAATTTTGCAAATAAACAATGTTGAAGAAATCATGGATTTTTTCTATAAAATAAAAAATTGTTTTGTAGCTCCTTGTGGCAGAAAATCATGAATATCTCGAGAGTTTTAAGTCGCACGATGGCTGAGCGCGCGCGCGTCTGAACGTGCTCGTCCAGCGCTAGAGGTCGGAGCGCGCGCGGTTACAAAATCATTTATAACTTTTGACCTATTAAAAAATAATAACTTTTTTTTTACCAAAATTTTTGTAAGGGATTGTAAAATCAGAAAAAATGTGAAAAACATTCCTGGCAGGCGGAGAAGTTTTATTAATTTTCAATTGTTTAAAAAAAAAGTTTTCTTTTGTTTTTTTAAAGGTTTGCCACTAACAACAAATTTTTTATCTTAAAGTATATTTTTCAACGAAAATTTTGATATAAAAAATGTTAAGTTTTGATAAACCGTTCGGGAGTAATCAATTTTTGAAAAAAACATCCACAAAAACGTAATTATCAATAAGTATTGTAAAAATCGATTTTTTGCAAAAATATTTTAGGGCAGTTGTTTTTACTCCTAAACCGATTGAAAACCATATTAATTGATGAAAAATTAGACCATCAATTTTTAAGTGGCACACTTGGGAAATTTTGAGCCTGGTGCAATTTATTATTTACCATAGTTTATCGACAAATTAAATTTTAATTAAAAAATACATATCATACAGATTATATCATTTTAAATTTTTATTATTTCCTTATTATTATAATCTTTTTTTCGCAAACTTTAATTTAAATTCTTCTTGCGCAGAACTGGTTTATTTAATGTCATTATAAACTCATATAAATTTGGTGTGGGTCCCATATCTAATAATAATTATTGAGATATCGGTATACCCAAAATCCACCAGCTGCATATATTAGCCAAAACAACCACATTTTCAGCAACCCCAGCGTGGAGATTAAACCCGTGTGGAAACCCATGATACGGAAGACTAAAAAACTTCTGCTCAGTCAACAGCAACAGGCAACATTGAACATGTGACGGAACACTAAACAACTTCTGCTCAGTGAACAGTAACAAGCAGCAACAAGATAAAAACAGAGGTTTTGAAAATATTTAAACCATTATCACCTGAAGACGATTGGAGATCACTAGTCGAAAACTTTTTTAAATTTTAAATTTACTAATTTGACTATTTCATTCAGTGGAATTTGACTATTTATTAGTGACTGCTTTTTCACTATGACAATTAGTCAAATATGACTTATAATTAGTTATTTTTGACTAATTCATTTTAAGAGAGGGAAGTAATGACGGTATTTTCTTCACGAAATACACTGAGAAGCAATCTCTCAAAAACAAAACCACCACAAAACCAGACCAAAAATGTGATTTATCATATCCCATGTACTTGCGGAAAGAACACCACAACATATTATGGGAAGACGCAAAAGTTTTAAACATAGAACCACACTGGTTAAAAAGAAAATTTCTGGAAGCTACATATCAGTGGGGGCTGGTGGATTTTGGGTATACCGATATCTCAATTATTAGATATGGGACCCACACCAAATTTATATGAGCTTATAATGACATTAAATAAACAAGCAGAATTTAAATTGAAGTTTGCGAAAAAAAAGATAAATTTTTGCTCGGCAGTACCAGCCCAATGGCGCCCCCAATAAATATAATATAAATTTAATTGGTCGAGATATTCATGATTTTCTGCCACCAATTAAATTTATATTATATTTATTGGGGGCGCCATTGGGCTGGTACTGCCGAGCAAAAATTTATCTTTTTTTTCGCAAACTTCAATTTAAATTCTGCTTGTTTATTTAATGTCATTATAAGCTCATATAAATTTGGTGTGGGTCCCATATCTAATAATTGAGATATCGGTATACCCAAAATCCACCAGCCCCCACTGATATGTAGCTTCCAGAAATTTTCTTTTTAACCAGTGTGGTTCTGTGTTTAAAACTTTTGCGTCTTCCCATAATATGTTGTGGTGTTCTTTCCGCAAGTACATGGGATATGATAAATCACATTTTTGGTCTGGTTTTGTGGTGGTTTTGTTTTTGAGAGATTGCTTCTCAGTGTATTTCGTGAAGAAAATACCGTCATTACTTCCGGAACCACTAGTGGTTTTGAGATTCTTCGTATTTTTTCTGAGGTTCCCTGCTCATATGGGGATTGTGAGACCAACTAGTGTCTCCTGTTCCTCTCCTCCTTTTGATGTTTTGTCATGTCCGATTTTCCTGATGAGTTTCCTTCTGTAGCCATTTTTCACAATGACCGGGAACACTTTGAACAGTTGCTGTACAATTATTGTAAGGATGTAAATAGCGAACATTTTCAACAGTTAATAATATACGTAATACGTAAGTACTAATTAATAATATTAAATAAAATTTCTTGGTAACCCGCAGCACAAATTTAAAAAATAAAGAGCAATTTTAAAGAAAATTGAATTCCCTTTCAAAAGATGTATCACAAAACATACCCCTTCCAATTTAAAAAAATAAGAGTGAATGCCGCCTTCGCTAAGGGGTTGAAGTTACAGTGATGCAATTAATGTGTATATATATGTCCCCCTGAAAACAAAAATATACAGTTCAAAGACTTAAACCTGCATATAAAAGTATGTAATGTACTAAAATAGACCTCTTCTTAACATGTTAAAATTAAAATTTAAGAAAAAAGGAAAAATTTAGAGGGGTCATATTTAAATTTTTTTGTTTACCTTTGTAAAAATTTAGGGGGTCATATTTAAATTTTTTTGTTTACCTTTGTAAGGCTTTAATAAAGTATATCCTTTGATTATATTTATATTAACGTTCAATAATCTTACATAGTTGTAGTTTATGCTCATAAAAATATTTACGGGAATTAAAGAATTGAAACTGATGGACCTATAAATGTGGATATTTTTCCCATTTTTGTTATGACAACTTGTACAAATAAAATCAATAACTTTTAAATGGAATGACCCATATATTTGAAATTTGGCAAAATTTAAGTTACCAATATACTTAACACCAATATATGTACTTAACACCTTTACCAAATTTTATATTTCTAGGGTCTTTCTAGCTTAAATAATTCTAAAGTTATTCAACATAGAGTGCTTGTCAAAAAGTTGGAATATGAAAATAGTTATTTACGTATGAAGGCAGTAAAGTCGTATTTTTTATCAAGAATGTGGAAATTATTTGCCGAGACGAAAACCGAGGCAAATAACCACGTGAGAATGACTTTAATGCCGAGGTGCATATTAAATTTTATCCGAAATCAAATTTAATAATACTAATAATTAATATTGATGATCAAATCAAATGACATTTAAATGTAGGAAGTGTCTACGTATACTGTTTGTTGCGACCGTTATGATATATTTGCCTGCCGCAGCGATTTTTTAATTCAATTAATAAAATTAACTTAATATTTTTATTAAACAACATTTTATGAAAGGGTCCAATCGACATCCGCAACGGTGCTTTTTTTTAAATATTATTTTGTTGCTGCTAAGAAGCAGAAGACATATTTTAAAGTCTGTGTTGCATACAATACTCGTATTAAATCTAAAATTCTTTTACTTTACTGCCAATTGTTGACTACTTTACTGCCGATTTCGGATAAAGGGTTTTTTATTAATTTCATTGGAATTTAATTTTGAGTTTTTTATGTTTGGGCCTTTATTCCGCTTTTGAAAAACTAAAATATATTTTTCTGGGGCTTTTTATAATGGGGCGATTTCATGATTACTAACGGGACAAAAAGAAAAAAGACAAAATGTTTTATGAATATTTTTGAAGATAGGTTGTTCTCATAACAATAATTTTATGATAGTTATTATTACTTAATTTTATTGCTGAGAACTATCATAAAATTAATATTTTTGTATTATTGGAACAACAATCTTAAAAAAACTCTTAAAACATTTCTTTTCTTTCTGTTGGTCCCGTTAGTAATTATGGAATCACCCAATGATGAGAAAATTGTTACTTTTGCTTCTACAGTTTTGCCATTTTAATTATTATAAAGCCTTGCAGAGGCAAACAGAATGTTGAAAAAATGACACCCCTAAATAATTCATTAAATATTTTTTTTCTTAAATTTTAATTTAAAATTGTTAAAAAGATACCTATTTTATTTTCGTATACAAAATTTAAGCCAACATTGGTCCCGTTTGAGAAAGAATTTATGGGATATGTTACGTTTAAACACCGAAATTGGTGGATATCGATATTAACCGGCTATAGCCGGTTAATATCGATATCCACCAATTTCGGTTATAATGTCAAATTAAAGCCCATAAAGTTCCGTTATATTATAGCAATATATTATTAGATAAAATAAATATAAATAAAACTAAAACTAACCAACCCAACCAACCCAACCCGACCTAACCAACCAAGTTTTAGCCAGTTAAAGGTGGAAGCGTTAGGAACTTTTCGGACTTTAACCGCAAAGCCGGTTAATGTTTAGACTAACCAATTTTGGTGTTTAGCCGTAACATATATGTATATAAGGGTGTCCCTTATTTTTATTTTTTACGCATACCCTCTAATTATATTTATTACTTGTTTATATACTCCCAGTAAAAATTTCAGCTCATTCTATAAACGGGAACCCGTGCTGACTTGCATCTAAACCTTCCGTTAGCCAACGTTAGGCGCGCGCGGTATTTTGTAACACGAAACACTTTAAAAAGAAGATATACTTCATGACTGTATTTTTCTAATGATTTTATTAAATATGATTACTAATTAATATTATTGCTTTTGTTTCTATCATTTGTTTCACTAATTTAGTTGATTTTATACCTTAAATGTATTAATATACTAATTAGTATTGCTAAAATATACTGTTATATGAAATTTCAGCTTTTTATAAGCATTTATTTTCTTGATGTCCTTCCAAACAAATTTCAGACAGTTCAATAAGTTTTCGGTAGTCATCTCTCACAATAGACTCTTTTACTTATTTAGAGTAAAACCCATTAAGTTTATCAATTTCAGAGTTTACGGCCTATTCACCAGACTTCCTGTAAAAATATATATTTTTATCAAAGTATACATATAAATAAAACTATATTTTAACATTTGTCAATAATTTATAATATAAGGGTCACATAATAACAAACACAAAATGACTTACGATCGAAGACCTCGCGACCAACCGTGTTACAAAATACCGCGCGCCTAACGTTGGCTAACGGAGGGTTCAGATGCAAGTCGGCACGGGTTCCCGTTTATAGAATGAGCTGAAATTTTTACTGGGAGTATATAAACACGTAATAAATATAATTAGAGGGTATGCGTAAAAAAAATAAAAATAAGGGACACCCTAATGTATATATACATTATATTATATCCAATTATATTTGACAACGTAAAAATTTAACGTCTATTATAGACTATAATATAATATAGACTATAATAGACTATAGTCACTCAACTTTGGGGTGAGGCAGGACCTCTCTTCCTAGGAATACATGTAGATAGTAGGTTGAATTGGGCAACCCATGTTGAAAAAACAACACTTTCAAAACAACTATATGGTCTGCGAAGCCTTAAAAATATTGCACCCGCACATGTATTAAAAAGGGTTTACTTTTCAAGCTTCCACAGCCTTCTAAGCTATGGTATATTAATATGGGGTACAGCAAGTAGTACTGAACGTATCTAAGCTATGGTATATTAATATGGGGTACAGCAAGTAGCAGTGGCGGCTCGTGCCTTCCGCGCTGGGGTAGACGACGGCCAACAAAACAAACTCTGTTTAAAAAAACTACCACATAACCATCGATGATTCTCATACCATTGCTTTTTAAACGATCGAGAAAAAGTTGAACCATGTTTTTTATTAGGTTTTAAAAGATTTAGATGTGGAATAGGGCGATCATTAATCATATCATCTTTTCGATCGTTTTCATTAAGGCGAGAAAATGGATTTTCAAGTAATGAGCAAATAATGTCATGAAATGGGCCCTCCATTATTGCAAAATAATACCCTTGTTTATTAAACAAGGCTAATAATCAACGCTAATACTACCTACCTATTAGGTAGTAGGTACCTAATTCTAATACTAACATAATAATTAATGATACAGTAATACTTAGCGGGTAATTAATTTCCTGACACAGTCACAAAAATAAAGTGAATTTGGCTTAAAACAATTGTTTAACTCAAAAACATCTAATTGACAGAACTAAAATGTAAAAGAAATCTGCTTAAAAGCCCTTTATCGTTCGAATTTATCTCAACAGATGTCACTATTTTAAATTAATTATTTATTATATTAATATATTCTTGCAAATGATGTTATTTACAGGACTTTTAATATTAAATTCATATTATATTCTGAACCTCTTGAATTGAGATCGATCATTTTATCGATTACCGGCTTAAAAAAATAACTTTCTGGCAAAAACAAGTCGGAAGCCGAATCGGCTTTCGGATTAGCCGAAGGCGAACAATCGTGTCGCCTATCCATCGCAATTTTACCCTACGTCAACGGCGTTTCTATTGGTCAGCGGTATAGCGTTCTTCACTTGGTTGACGTGAAAAAATCAAATAAATAGGCGCTTGGGATAGCCGCCTTTGCTTGTTTTAGATGCTGATTTAGAGCATAGATAAAGGTGTGAACTAGCTACTTTCGTCATGTCGCATCACGCAACAATTCAATAAAAGGTTTTATTTGCGATAAATAAGATTTATGAATGGAAAAAAAATTAAATTTGGTAATTTTATTAATGTTAAATTACTTATATTTATTATTTTACATCCATATTTCCAGGGTAGGCGGCGCCTACCTTGCCTACCCCGACGAGCCGCCACTGGCAAGTAGCACTGAATGTATCTTTAAAACTCAAAAAAAGACTATACGGTTAATGTATAATCTTGGACCAAGAGATTCATGCAGACCTGCTTTCAAAGAACACAAAATGCTCACTTTAACGTCAATATATATCTTGGAAGCACTAAAACACGTACATAACAACCTACCCAGTTTCCCTAAAAATGGAGAGCATGGTTTAAGCACAAGGAATAAGTCGGAGCTGAGAACTCCTTACCACTGCAAATCCTCTACCAAATAATTTGTGGATTATTGGGACCCAAAACTTTACAATAAGTTACATGCAAAAATAAAGTCATTAAAACAGAAACTTTACGTTAAACATGTGAAAGATATACTCACTTTTTAAGTGATAATTTTACGTGATAGGTTCAAATGATGTTTTATACACATAATGTTTAAGTTTATATTTACTTTTATATGAGCTATTTTATTTGTTTTGTTCTAACTGTGATCCAATGTTTAATATTTTACTTACCTTTTATACTACCGTTTATTTACCATTTTATCTTTACATATAAATTGTAGAGAGCATTATATGTACAATGTACATTGTACATATAATGCTCTCTATCTATACAACTTGTATCTTATATTATATTTTGTGTGACGTGTCATGTATTTCTTTTGATGGCAATAAATATTATTATTATTATTATTATTATTATTATTATTATTATTATTATTATTATTATTATTATTATTATTATTATTATTATTATTATTATTATATAAAATATTACATTATTATATTACCTTTATTCTCTTAAATCTATAAAAAACAAAATTAAAACCTTTATTAAAAATTTATTTTCTATTTGTCAGGTTCCGAAAGAAAATTCCCAAAGCATATAAACTTAATATTTGTATTAGATACATTTATGCCCAGGGAATGGTAACACAAACTAGAGTTTATTCTATGTTTTTATATTTTTTATCTAAAATAAAAATATTGAGTTGATTTAAAAGAAACTTCTTATTAAAACTTGAGAATAAAATAATGTTTACGAGTACATAACAAATTTAATGTAGTCCATAAGTCCTTAAAATACTTTTTTTACTCCCATACTTTCGGTTATTAAACATTTCCTACATGTATTATAATAATATCCATTATGATACCAATTTTCATTACGATATTTTTTAACTTATAGAAATGCAATACACGGCAATATTAACCAATAGAAATGCAAAACACGGCAATATTAGGTCAATATCAACTATTGCCTTGGACATCTGACAGATCTAATATTTAATAATTTTGACAAGTTAACGTAGACATTACTTTTATTTTAAATTAGTAAAAATGTGCGATAGTAAATGTAAAATTAAAATTTTAACCCCGCCTGAAATTGTAATAGGCCGAAAAAGACGCCAACAACCTATTACCCGTAACATCAGCAAAAAGGCATTAAACATTTCGAAATTAAAGTGTTAATTTTCTACTTTATTATAATAGTAGTAGAAAACATATACAACACTATAGTGTATACATATATAACACTATAGTGTATGCAAGTCTCATTTAATGAGAAATTAACACTCGCACTCATTATGATTATCATTCTCACTCTCTTAAAATGAAATAGTTAATGTTTGACTATTTTAAGATTAGTCACCATCTTTGACTATTTTTGAAAGTTAAAAGTAACTAATTTCTTTAATCGTTTGCGGCCAACAACAAAGTATTATTTGAATTAAATGCATAGGTATAGGGGGCAAAATTTGCCAAGTTTACCAGGTGAAAAAATTTTTGTCACCGATTTTGTTTAAACCTTAATTATTTGTTGTTCTTATAACGAAAAATCATAGCATAATTTTTTTTTGCTCTAGGATTGTTCATTCAAGAGTTATGGATTATTGAAATTTATCGATTTATTACTTTTTGGTGAAATCGCTTTTTATTTAAAAATTCATAACTTCTGTTCATCTCTTTATTAAATATTGTAATTGCAATTTTTTTTTGAAATTTTGCAATATTTTGCATTTTTTTAAACAATGTGTATTTTTAATTTTTTTTTTAAATAGCATAAAATCGAAGTAAAAAAATTTAGAGTGGGCCCGACATGTAGAAGGGAAGTTTTTCATATTTGAATTCGTGCGGGTCTAGCCATCGAATAGCTACTACACTGCCGTATGCGTTTATACCTAGTAGATGCGAGTAAACGAATACAAAATGATAATTTAAAATTATGTTTGAGTAGTAAATGATATATTTTAAATATTTACACTGCCGCACGATATAGTTTTTTAACTGTATTTTTTTGCACAAATTGTTTAAGCATGGGTCTAAATAGATTTCGCAAGGAGGATCGATGATATTAAATAAAAAATTTATTGTTATAACCGTAATGGCTTGCCTATGCTGAATAGGTCAATGGCGTTAATAATATATAATGTCTATAAACGGTTTTTGCTGTCATGACGAGCTCTAAACATTCGCCGTACGGACATTACTTACTTTTTAAACCGTAACGGTCAGTCAGAATATTTGTGTTGTCAATCGGCAGATTAAAATATGATTTTTTTAATTTAATTAATTACAGATTAAGATATGATTTGTAGATTTCGTAATTCGGAGGATTTTTGGCGGATATTACTAGAATAATGTTAATTTTTATTTTTGTGGCTAAAGTAAAATACAGAAAGAATAAAGTGTTGGTGTTTTTCTTCAATTGTTCGCCCTACCATACTAATTTTACATTTATCATTTTGTATTCGTTTACTCGCATCTACTAGGTATACTATAAACGCATACGGAAGTGTAGTAGCTATTCGATGGCTAGACCCGCACGCATTCAAATTTGAAAAACTTCCCTTCTACATGTAGGGCCCACTCTAATTTTTTTTTTATTCAAAGGTAACATAATAAACTTCGATTTTATGCTATTTTAAAAAAAATTTAAAAATACACATTGTTTAAAAAAATGCAAAATATTGCAAAATTTCAAAAAAATTGCAATTCTTTTTTGTTTTAAAAACGGTATAGCCCATTAAAAAGTACGGAAAAAATCATTTAAGGTGGTTAAATTAAAATATTTAATAAAGAGATGAACAGAAGTTATGAATTTTTAAATAAAAAGCGATTTCACCAAAAAGTAATAAATCGATAAATTTTAATAATCCATAACTCTTGAATGAACAATCCTAGAGCAAAAAAATTGTATGCTATGATTCTTCGTTATAAGAACAACAAATAAGTAAAGTTTAAACAAAATCTGTGAAAAATTTTTTTTCACCTGGTACACTTGGCAAATTTTGCCCCATAGGCTCCATGGTTAAATGGCCCATAAAAACAAAGATGCAAAAAGATTTTTAGCTCAAAACAGCAACACAAATAATATATTGAACTTTAAAATATTATGAACAATATTTATTGACAAATAAAATTGATTTTTATAAGCTAGCCACATGAGTTATGACAACAGCTTGACAAGCTTGACAAGTGACAGACCTGAGTTCCGGCTAGGTCAAAACTTTTTTTAAATGTAAATCTACTTATTTGACTATTTCATTCAGTAGAATTTAACTAATTATTAGTGACTGCTTTTTCGCTATGACAATTAGTCAAATATGACTTATAATTATTTATTTTTGACTAATTCATTTTAAGAGAGCATGTCTTAATAACCACCATTAAATGATCGTTACATAATATACACCTTTTATAGTTGATATTGAGAAATAAATCCTTCAAACATTGTATTAAACATTTTATTTATTGAAAATATGAACAGTTTAAAAAAAGAACGTACCTAAACATTGAGTTATCAAAACGGAATATAATAATTTACCTACTATAATTCGGTAGATTGCTAGAAAGGAACATTGTAACAAAAAAGGACACAAATAAAAATATGACCGTTATCAATTGAAAGTAAAACAAAAATCACTGTTATAACCCGAGATGTGACGTTTTTCCCGAAATAAATCGTTTGTCTCGCTTTGACGAATGAATAAAGACTGAAAAGTGTCGCTTTAGTTCTGTGAAGTTATGCATTTGCGCTCTAGGGATGAAGTGACACAAGTTCCATCTCTCGGGTAATACTAAAAGTTTAGATGAGACATTTTTCTACAACATAGAATATGATGTTTGGAATTAATTTCAATTAAAAACTCAATTTTTGGATTTTCTGAGTTGTGACGGTTTTCTTCCGGATGAGCGATATGTAATTCAGATAACACGATTGATTTTAAGAAAGTAGCAATTATAATTCAGATAACACAATTGATTTTCAGAAACTTGCAATTGTAATTCAAAAAGTAGCAAATGTTTTTCAGATTAAATCAAATGTAATTCAGCCGAAATTTTTTCAGGAACAGTGGTTTGCATACAGTAAATCGAGGATGAATGAAAATCACGTTATCTTTATTAACTAAGTAAATGAAATTTATATAAAGTACAAATCGTCGTTTATCTGACAAAGAGGCGTAACTCAAAAAAAATCGTTTTTGAGTTATACCAGAATGATCACCAAAATCGACTTTATAATCTCACAAACTGGCGTAGCTCTATAATAAATAGGTACAAATAAAGTTTTAGCATAAATCAGTTTCGGCGTAACTAATATTTTTGCATTTTGTGTGCCGTACAAACTGGCGTAATTCAATTCACACCGTTTTGTTTAAAAATGAGATACGCCTCTTTGTCAGATAAACGACGAAATGAACAAAATTCGGATAAATCTGAAAAAGCTACGAAGCAATTATGTACAAGTCCATGTTAACGTGCCAACTGGCATATCGTCAAGCATCAATGCTGCATGATGGAATGTGCTGCTGTGTTGAACAGCGCGAGCACAATTACCGCCAGTGATACTGTCTTTTGCGCTGTCCATAATCTCTTCTACATATTGGAGACGTTTCTTATCTGTTCAGGCGCGATGACATTGGGAACTCGAATTTGAGTCTTTGCATACATTTACACTTTGCACCAAATTATCTCTATTGGATTCAGCATTGGGGAGTATGGTGCAAGCTTCAATAAAGTTGCAGCACTGTTATCAAAGATGGTATGCAATGATGAGTGACAAGGCACGTTATCTGCAACAACGATAAGGTCTTTTAAGTTATTACTCAAATTTTCCAACAATGCTTGCACCCATGCATTGGCCAATACCGCCGTATAAGACCCCCGTCTTATCTCTAGGGCTACAATTCCGGCTGTAGATATTGCGCCGATAAGATGAATAAGTTTCTGCACAGCGCGATGTCCAACTCTCGCGCGACCATGTCTCCGGCGGCAAAATAAATTAAAATTCGTTTCATCTATCCATACGATTTGTTTGCCCTGCTGGATAAATTCTTTTAAAGCACGGACATATCGATGGTTATTTGACAAAACATGGTAAGCGACAAAACGTAAATTTTACAGGAGAGATTTTTTTTGTGTGGGAGCTTTATTTTTAAAGTTATACACTGAAAGAAATATATGTTTGTTTTAGCAATGTATGTGGACTACCACATAAAATATATTTACCTTAGCCATTTTTATATTTAGTTTTAACATAATATGGTTAAGGCAAATATAAAAATGGTTAAGGTAAATATATTTTATGTTTCATATATGGACTACCACATACATTGCTAAAACAAACATATATTTCTTTCAGTGTATATCTGAAAACTGGTGAGGCATTATTTTATTAATGTAGAATTCAGATATTTAAGTTAGATCGAATCCAATCTAAAATTTTCATTCAATTTTGTGGCATACGATATTTTATAAAAACATCTTTAGGAAAATGTAAAATTAGTCTTGTCGCTTAAGTTACATTTACGTTACTTTGTGGGATTTAGATTTGATGATTACTTTTGTCAAAACATCGTTAGCGACATGTATTTTTTTCTACTTTTATTATTAAATAAAAAAAAATAATTTTTAAAATATCATCAACGATATTTTGCTTTGTAAAAAGAACGATTTTTATTCACAAATCAGTATCTAACCGTGGTACCATGATCTAACCTTTATAAATTTGAGTCAAATTATTTGACGCTAAAACAACATACAATTACTACAAAAAATATTTTTAACCCGTAACTGGTGAGGGGGGGTTCCCAAACCCCACCCATTCTAAGAATCTTTACCACGTATTAAATCATGATGCGAGGCTCGCTACCCCCTGTAGAGTTTTCATTTGGGGTTTGGTAAACCCCACCTCACCAGTTATGTAACAAAAAAGTGACCTCACCAGTTACGGGTTAACGAACCACACTAGGTAACAACAATAATTGTTGTGGTGATTGCAAGTTTTAAAAAATATTTTATTTGATCAAAAGCCTATAATTTCTTTAATTCATTGCATTATTAATAGTTATCCTAATTATAATTATTATAATAATTACAATAATTATTATTAATTAATAGTTATTTTAATTATAATTATTATAATAATTATAATAATGCAATGAAATAAAGTAATTATAAGCTTTTGATCAAATAAAATATTATTTTAAAACTTGGTAGCAATCACCACGATGCAGGTATACTCACGAATAAACTGTTTGGAGCGGGAATAACTCCTTGATAGATCAAGGCGGGAGCAAAATATTATCGTAAGCGACACAATGTCAAATCGCAAACGCCATGTCTCGGAGTTGCTTACGATTATTTGTCGGGAACATATAGGCGTTTACGTTCTGAATCGGTAACAAATTAAAAAGAAGAGGCGCTTACAATAATTAAAATATTCAAACTGACCAATATTAGATTCCAAAATTGGGATAACCATTATGTTAACATGTGCAGCTTATCGTAACTGACACTTTGATAAAATAAAAAGTAATTCAACAAAATTGTCGCTTACGATGTTTTGTCAAATAACCAAAAACGAAAAACGCGCTACATATATTATATACACTGAAAAAAAATATTCTTGATTCAAAACAATCTTTGTCTCATATATAACGAAGAGAATATATTCTTTAAAATAGTAAAGTATTTTCTTAATTCACGTTGATTTACTTCAAGAATCTTTTCTTAATGTAAAAACATGTAAGAACATTAAGAAAATATTCTTGAAGTAAATCAACGTGAATTAAGAAAATACTTTACTATTTTAAAGAATATATTCTCTTCGTTATATATGAAACAAAGATTGTTTTGAATCAAGAATATTTTTTTTCAGTGTATAACGCGTTTTTCTTAATTTTCCAACGAATTCATGGCCACGGACTCTTTATGCCCATCCAGGTAATTTGCAATGCAACTATTACTAATGTTTTTATTAATAATTTGGAGAATTTTAACTTGAATTTGTTTTAAGTTCAGGTTGCATTCGGCGATGACAATATATCTATCTCGTCTTGGGACAAAAGTATGCATTTTATTCCACCTCGCTTCTTCATTTCGTCATCTCCCGTTCGCACCCAGTGATAGGCCGTTTTATACTTTACACCCAATGTTTGTGCTAAAGTAGCCCAATCTTCTCCCCGATTGGCACATGCGACAACCCTCTCCTTGTCTTGTGCAGTATTTTTGTTTTATAATTTTCTTTGCACCACTTCAGAGTCTACAATTACCGCACGGCAAATTGGGAAAAATTATTCTCCATCATTTTGTAGAATTGGTTCGGCAAAGTTTTGATGAATTAGGTGATTACACGGCAGCATTTTAATTGCGGCTACTACAATTCTATTCATAGGAACACGGCAAATGCAACAATTATCCTTCAGTTTCATATTTTGTATAATCTATGTCCTTACTTGCAATAAGTTGACAATTATGACAAATATACCTACTTAAATGGTGATAAATTTGTTTATTATTGTCAATTTCATGGAAACAAAGCAATATACAAAGAAATACATTAAATTGAGATTTTAGAAAATAAGTAAAATGAAGTATTGAGATAAATTTACGTAACAATATAATTTTCTAATAAAATGTCGAAATAAAATGTTATCATTTGTTAATTTCTGAATTTCAATTGACATATTCTGAATTACAATTGTTACTGTCTGAATACTATTTGTAATTTCTGAATATCAATTGCTACTTTCTGAATATCATTTGAAATATCTGAATTACATTTGCTATTTTCTGAATTTCATTTGCAATATCTGAAAATCAATTGTTGCTTTCTGAATATCAATAGCTACTTTCTGAATATCAACTGGAAAAGGTGTATACTATAGTTGTTTTGTTCCTACGTCTGGAGTCCCTCAGGGATCAAATTTGGGTCCTTTGCTGTTTAATATATTTATTAATGATTTGTTGTCTTTGTTAAACTGTAAACATCTCCTATTGCCGATGATTTGAAGTTTTTTGCTAGAATTACAACGGTTGTGAAAGTGTTAATGATCTTGGCGTATCACATTCTCGAGTCATACAAAATTTAGTTTCCCAAGCATGTAAATTATTAGTTTTTATTAGCAGAAATTCCCGCGGATTTAAAACTGAAATCGCTTTAAAATCCTTATACTTCTATTTAGTAAGATCTAAAATTGAATACTGCTCTATTATTTGGTCTCCGAACTATAATAAGTTATTATTATTAATAACTCAGTTATATTACTTGAAAATGTTCAAAGTAAGTTTTTAAAACTTCTGGCATTTAGTCTGGATAATGTGTACCCGAACAGGGGCATTGATCATCAATTATTACTTGAAAGATTTAATGTTGATTCGCTGCATTTTCGAAGAGAATGTTCTGGTTTAAAATTTTTTTACAAAGTTTTTCACAACGAGGTTGACTGTTCTGATATCTTATTTATGTTTAATCTACATGTTCCTAGACTCAATTCTCGTAATAGTAATATCATATTACTAATATGTTTTATTGCAATAATGCTCGTACTCACCAGTACATGTTATAACTAACAACTACAATTTAATAAGCCATTCATGTGATTTGTTTTTTAATAGCTTAAATTATTTATTAGCTATTGCTAAAGATATATTTGAAACCTAATGTTCTCTATTTGCATATAATTGTATATTTTTGTCCTATTATTGGAATGTATTGTTCTGTTGGGCAAATAAATTATTATTATTATTATTAAAACGCAGTCATTTTTTCAGGATAGAGAAATCTTTGCTACATACATAACTAAGAAATTTGAGTTTTTGTAAAAAATTTAAAAATTAAAGAAAAATGCGAGAATTCCATACAAGTTCGTTGTCAAAATATTGTTTTTTTCTTGCCGTTACTGTATCTCTTTAAAAAAATATAAACTACATTTTGAACTGAACACTCCAAAATGCTGCGGGGTTTGAAACGAAATTGATTCATGCGGTCTGCTAACAAAAAATTAACTAATTAAAAAGTAAATTCTAACATATAATATAAGAGGTGTTAAATTTTCAGGTCTGCTTCGTTGCAGTCGCAGATCAAGTTTTCTTCATTGTCCCCTTCTTCTTCCCCGGTTGCAACATTGTTTTAGTTATTTATTAGATCTGCATACCATTTTAGATCTCCTACTTCCCTCCAATTAACTTTGTTTCCAGCTTCGTTTCTTCCATAGGATTTTTGTAACAAATTGTCAATATCTTTTTTTTTCTTCTCTTTAATAGGTCTACCTAGATTTACTTTATTCAATTTGAAATTGAAAAGAGATTTTCTAGGTCCAAGGCAGAGTTTTGGTTCATTTAGGTCGTTTTTATAGAAGTTCTCGAATTTCAAAGTAACTTTTCCAGAATAGGTTTTTTGTATTAAAATTCTCTTCGATTCACGAATATTATTTAGCTGTTTTATGTCATAAACATCCCAATCAGTTCCCAAAACTTTCACTGTCCCTATTTCCGAAAAAATGCTCCAATAATCTTCTTTATCTCCACGCGGTCTATTATTTAAACTTTATTGTTGTCAACATTCGATAAAGAAATACCTTGTTATGGCCTAGGCCGATAATGAGGCAAATACTTAGTTAAATTTTTTCTCGCTAGGGGTATTGTTTTGACAAATTAATCCTTTTCTAAGAAATGAACGTACTAAACTGGTTTAATTTATTTATAATAAGCACTAATTTGTTTGTTTTACTGTTAATGTTTAATATTTTTCATTAAATTATTGTAAAATTAAATATGAATAATAAAACAAAAAGTAAGGTTAAGCAACCAAGAAAACGCACGATTCTTTTTCTACGATTTAAATTATCTTTAAGTTTTAATTTGCTTTAAGTTTTCAGTGAAATTAAATGTTAAACACAGCTTAAACATTCCAAACTACCTATTTTTTAAATAAAAATCCAAAAAATTGAAATTAGATACCTACCTAAATATATTTATTAAACAATTAATTGAATTCAATGTAATAGCAAAAATCCATTTCTACTTAAAATGTAGATAGGTATTGTCAAACTATTACTGCTTCTAAAAGCAATAATAATTATTGTACATTTAATGTAATCTTTAGCTAATAAATAAATGAGATTCTAAAAAAGACCTAACCTCAGCTTTGATGTTGAATTAAATTGACTTATATAAAGTGCTTTGAAGATAAAATGTTGTATGCCATTCGGCCAAGAAGTGCCTTTTTGTGCTTCGCTCAATTGTAGGCCTCCGCTACGCGTCGGCCTTCAAACCTTGAGCTTAGCACAAAAAGCCTTACTTCTTAACCTAATGACATAAATAACTATTTTTTAAATTTCTTCTTTCTTCCTCATTTTCTTTTCAATTATTCCAAAAAACTCGATCGGCAGGTAGAAATAAGTGACCCCTTACTGGGAAAAACAAGATAACTTTTTTGATACTATGTGGGGCTTTATTGTTAAGCCAGTAGGGGAGACCGGTATCAATTGTAACAAAATTTAATATAATTTTTTCATCCGCCACAGTAAATACCAACTTATAGGGAAAAAATATAAAATTGTACTCTCTTAAAATGAATTAGTCAAAAATAACTAATTATAAGTCATATTTGTCTAATTGTCATAGCAAAAAAGCAGTCACTAATAATTAGTCAAATTCTACTGAATGAAATAGTCAAATTAGTGGATTTAAATTTAAAAAAGTTTTGACCCAGCCGGGGATTGAACTCAGGTCTGTCACTTGTCAAGCTTGTCAAACTGTTGTCATAATCAATGTGGCTATAAGTCGCACCTATAAAAATCAATTTTATTTGTCAATTAATATTGTTCATAATATTTTAAACTTGAATATATTATTTGAGTTGCTGTTTCGCGCTAAACTTTTTGCATCTTTGTTTGTTTTTATGGGCCGTTTAACCATGGAGCCTATATGCATTTAATTCAAATAATACTTTGTTGTTGGCCGCAAACAATTAAAGAAATTAGTTACTTTTAAATCTCAGAAATAGTCAAAGATGTTGACTAATCTTAAATAAGTCAAAGTTTGACTATTTACGTAGTGAAAAATAACTATTTAAAAGTGAAAACGATTATTTTATTATTAAAAATGCTGGTACTAATTCGAATAGTAATTCAAAATTTTGACTATTTCATTTTAAGAGAGTAGCTACATATTTTTAAAAAAAATACTATACTCATATTTGGTAGAGTTAAATTAAATAATCCTTAAAAAAACATTAATATGATCAAAAACCAAATGTTATTATTGACACCATGTTGGTGTCAAATGTAACAGGGGTATGAAAAGTTGTAAGGGTACACTTAAGTGCACTACCATGGTAGTTTATTTGCATACAGTCTAAATAATAAAGTTATTAAACAGAAATATGAAAATAGAGAATACTTATAAATATAAAACTAAGTGGGGCTAGTACAAAAACATCTTAGGCAAAGTTAGTCATCATCTGACGATGATGCACAATTATTACAAATAAATAGGAAATTGTTCTTAGCACTCGAAGAATGAACCCAACCTTCACATAGACTACATTGGCTACTTGGTACTTGGTAGTAACGACCACAGCAAATTAAACAAAAAGTATCATCCTTAGATGATTCTCCTGATGTTTCTTCTTCGCGGATCTTTTTCTCTTTGGCGATCTTCTTGATTTTGTATGTGGTGGAAATGAAAGTAATGTTATGTAGTTTTTTCTGCAAAAATTAATAACAGCAATAGATAAATGTGAGCTATGGTTGTCCAAAATAAGTAGGACTCTGTTTGTTTCATTTGGCTTTGTGGAATTTGGGAAGTGTTTAATAAAAAGTAAGAAATCTTCTTCCTTCATCCAACCACTCTTGTTCCCAGTTCCAATGCAACCGGGCGGGCCATCTTACAAAATGCTCGTGATATCTCTTCAATGGAAATATAAATATAGGTGGTACACTGTTGCCTAGTGCATTTACAGCTACACAGACTGTAATTAACGTACCCCTTTCTTGCGACGTTATTGCACCCACCTGTTTTACACCCTTTTTGGCTATGATTTTATTGGGTTTTTTAACCGTAGTGCACCCGGTTTCATCGAAGTTGTAAATGTTATTTGGTTTAAAATTATATCTGTTTAAAACATCAACAAGATTATTAAAAAATATATTGACATTTTCCTGATTAAAATTCATCGTTCTTGCCAAGCTGGTTGATTCAGGTTTGCGTATTTTCTTAAATCTCTCGGCGAAAGCCCAAAATATAACTTGGAAGAATCTGTGCAGTAATTGCATAATTCCAGCTCCCGTTTGTTGTTGAAAACTTTAATTTGGGGATGATCATTGATAACCAACTTGTGGGTTTTCATTGTTTTTCTTTGCAAAAACAAATCGTCTAAGGGAAACGTGGCACATTCCATATTGTTTTTCTGTTGTCCTAACCTTTGCATTTTTATTAATAACCAGGTTAGCAGCCTGTTCATATAATTCTTGTGAAATCTCACCCCTATTAGTTTTCTTTTTTCTTGGTTATACCGTTTTTCAAACTGTGGCAATGAATTACTTAAAACGGTGTCAATTGTAACACCCGCAAGGCTGTTACAATCGACACCACCGGTTCTCAAACAGCATGCAAGTGAACCAACTAAACTTAATCTTTAAATTTTAAGAACCATCCATGATAAATTTATAGTACGAAACCGGCACATTTTAGTGCAATAATAAGTTTAAAAGTCAGGCAATAATAAACTAGTTATCACCTATTTAGTATTGTGCAGGATACTTACTTAATAATAAACTAGTTATTACATATTTATTATTGTGCATGTTACTTACATTTCAGTTCAAAAATCACTTGGACCGGTCTCACAAATAGACGCTCTTCCGTTAACAATTCAAAACTGCTACCACCTAAGATGCTAATGACAGCATATATCAACATAGATAAATTTTTTTTTGCTTTACAGATAACGGGATAATCTTAAAAGTTACAATTGAAACCTGTTACAATTGATGCCGGTCTCCCCTATGTCAGAATATTGATAACTTCACAATCTTGAGGTGTTCATAGGAAAATTGTATACTGCCGATCCTATCTCGTTTGAGCCTTTATTTGCCTGAGTCTCCAACCAGGTGTAAAACACAGGATCAGAGGTTTGCCTGTCAGTAACACAAAAATAATACAAAAAAAGTTGAGTTGCATAGAAAGTCTCTTGTATCGGGACTTTGAAAAGAACTTGTACTTGCTGAAGATCAAAATACACTGTAAAAGTATTTTCATCATTCTTTTTCATTAATAGGTGGTATTGCTTAGCAGATAGTTTATGCAGTCTTGATTTGGTCATGATTTCCATTTTCTTTGCTGGATTCGTTCCCATCTTAAGCTGGTTTTTAAGTTGATAGCAATAACTACACACGTCGGTAGCTGTCAAACCAAATCCTATGTTAAAATCTTTTTCAAAGATCCCATAAAAAAGTTTTTTCACTTTTAAATTGAGATCAGCGGCAGATTTATACATTTTCCATAATTTTAAAATGGAGCAATCCGACGGTAAATAGATTCGTTTTGATTTTTCTCTGTTATAATGCGATTCGATTGCATTCAAATTTCCAAGAAAATCACGCACAGCTTGTCTTCTTCCATCGTACATTTTTGCTCTATAGGGATATCCCTATATATCCTTCCTTGAGTTATTTGCTATCGGTCTCAATAGGGAAAATGTAAAAGTTATGGTGTGCCTATAGTTAATTTCCTATAAATTTTCTATCGGGCCGTATCCGAAAAAAAACATGAACAAATGCACATATTGAGTCCGTTAGCGCCCGATAGATTATTTTTATGGGTCTCTATGGGGTATTTTAAGCAGGTTTAGTAAAAAATTTTTGAGAAACAAGGTGTCTTTTTTGGTTAAAATCATAAAAAATTTACTTTATATGAACACTTTGTACATGTTTAAAACCTGACCTATTCCTAGGATGCTTAACTACTAATAAATGTGCAATCTTGTTGTCCTGAATAGAACG
Source organism: Brassicogethes aeneus (assembly GCA_921294245.1). NCBI lineage: Eukaryota > Metazoa > Arthropoda > Insecta > Coleoptera > Nitidulidae > Brassicogethes > Brassicogethes aeneus. The sequence goes on along the minus strand of OV121133.1, from coordinate 55,574,017 downwards.
ATTACTTTCAGCCTATAACTTTTCTCTAGCATTAATTATAGCACCACGGCTGATTGCGTTGCAGTTAATTTTCGCCTCTTTGGCAGTAGGACCTTTTTCATGGTTGCAGGGCCTTGTATCCATATCCTCCAAATTACGAAAATGATTAGCGTGTCTAAAAATTGTTATTGCTTAACAATGTTTATTGTTCAATTTGCAAAAATTACCTAAATTCCATTTCCAAAGCTCTTCGTTGAGGTTTCTTGATTTTCTTTCGTGAACAAGACGTATTTTGTTTTACCGAAATCCATTGCTCACCATCTGCATTCATTTTCGATGCAATTATTAATGAAACTCTCACAAAAGTTCGTGCACAGATTAGTTTGTGGATAAAAAGAAAGTTTTCACTTACTGTCAAACTTTGAAACATTTCTAGAAAAACTGCGTTTTGAAACGGACAACCTCGCAATAAAAATTACGGTTTGAAACAAACACCGGAATTTGAGACCCTATAATAAGAAAAATATCACGATTTGATCCGAACGAGTTTTTTTAGTCGATGTAGTTCAGTTCTAAGCATCTAAATGCACTTATTACTGAAAACTCTAAATTTTACAAAAAATGCATTTTACATATGAGGAGCTACATTGTAAATACATTTAAATTTATATAAATACCCATATATTATCACTAGCAGGCTGAAGGACCCCGATCGATGGCCTTTAGTATATTTTGTATTATATGTTCTGTATTGTACTGAATATGCAATAAAAACTTTATTTATTTATCACTATTTTAGTACCTACTATTAAATATTTGCAAACTTAAAAAAGTTACAGTTTATCCAGAATTGGACCATTTTTTTAACCGTCCGTTTGAACCAATTAAAAAATGTAAAAACTATCAGAAACAAGTACTTATTTGGGCGTTTCTCTGTAAACTGGGCAACTTGAAGTAAGAAATTGTCTAGGCAAGTTTTTTTGTTATATATTTTTTTGTATTTAATAAATATTATTCGAAGAATAAATATCGGTCTATTTATTAGTATAAGGCAGATGAACCAAAAATATTCCTAAGACTTTGGAAAACATTGAGCATTTTCTGAAAAATCTATTCAGGGGACTGTTTATAAAATCTGGAGACAAAGTTTAGATGACTTTTTTAGAATTACAAAATAATAATTATAAAAAATAAATAAGTCACAGTAACAAGCAAACAATATTGGTTGAATAATTAAACAATTAGGTTGATTCCAATAGTTACTGTCTTTAATTAATTTAGTCTGAAGTGACCATTTTGCTTTGGTGACACGTCAGGGGACTGGTTTTTAAGGACTATAAAAACGATTTTGATACATTAAAGTTTATTTTATTGGATTTTGAAAGTCGAGCATAGGTAGATTAGGTTATTATCTTTTAAAGTTATCTACGAAATATTTATGATCTGTTATTTTTCTAAACAATATTAGCTTGAGACAATGAGTTGCCCAGTTTACAGAGAAACGCCCATTTATTTTATCTAATTGTCTTGTTATTGTAAGATTAATGTCTATAGAGAAACCTTTTAGTGAACATTTAATATTATTTCTAGCAACAATAAGTCATTTACTTTACAAAGAAATTAAACTGGAGAGTAAATGTTGCCTTTCTAAGTGCTCATATAAAACTTTGTAATCCGTACTAGTTTACAAGAAAAACTTTTTAGAGACACGATAACGAAAACCATCATAATAAAGGAATGTGAGGCAACAGATGCAGGTTTTTTGTTAATTCTAATTAAAATAAATAATAAAATTTTAACAAATGTTTTTCTAGCCGAGTTTTGAAGCATTCGCTAAATTCATTTTAACTTTGTGAAAAACTTAAACGAATCCATACATCATAATAATTATAAATATATATATATGTAAAACATCAGGGTATTTTACCCTGAATAAAACTAATTTGATGGGGCTTCACTTATTATTAAGGCCCGGATTTTTAGGTCAAAAAGTGATAAAAGGTTCCTAAATTAGGTGATATTTTTAATAAAATAGGTATTTTAGGTACCTATATTTTATGTACTTATAAAATAGATAAAATATAGGTACCTAAAATACCTATTTTATTAAAAATATCACCTAATTTAGGAACCTTTTATCACTTTTTGACCTAAAAATCCGGGCTCTACTTATTATTTATTACTTTTTAACTAAATTTATTAAACTGCTATGATTCGACTTCTACAAATGTTCTGCGGACTCTGCGTTACCATTCGATTTCTAAGCTGTGCCAAGATTGTTTTGCTTAGTAGGCACACGTGCCTTTATTGGTCTACTGTCCTAGTTTGGTAAAAAAAGATTACCCTAACACGGCCATCCTGTTTTCGGAGCGTCCTCGCGCCGTTTTTTTTCTTCTTCTTTTATTTTTGCAAAAAGAAAAAACCGAAACAGATTTTTGTTTTAAAAGTTGTTTAGTCACCTCCCAAGCATAGTATGACTGCTACTATCTTGTCTTTTTTTTGTCGGATGGGTTTGCCATCCTCAACAGTGGGATTGCCACTTTCACAGAGGTGTTTAGTCACCTCCCAAGCATAGTAGGATTGCTACTATCTTGTCTTTTTATTATTATTATTAAATACAGGACTTACATTTTTTTATTCCTTTGGCCACGGCCTCAGCTGTTCAAGGGCAGCAACTGTGGTCCTCTGTGCAGAACATATCTCTCATTTGGTAACACCTGTCGAACAGTATAAGGTCCTCTATATTTTGGTTTTAATGCCTCCACCAGCAATTTGTGAATCTTCAATGGCTACAACATCACCAGGAATAAACAATTTTGTAGAGCATCGAGTAGCGTTAAATCGTAAAGATTGTTTGTTTGCATTAAAGTTCATTCGATTTCGAGCGTCTTCGACGGCCTTATCTGCGTCGACAAAATTATCGTGCCCATCCAATAATAATGTCAATATCACTTGGAATTATTTCATCCAGCACAACAATAAAATAAATTTCTAAGGTCATGATCGACAACAAAGTTATTAGTTTACACACTCCTATAGGATAAACAATTTACTTCCCAAATCCTGTCAACGCGTGCACTTTTTCGTTCGGCTTAATGATACATTCACACATCGGCACCGCTATCAATAACATAACTACATGATACTGCATCGTCTTTACCGAGCACTGTTGCTATTGGTGTTAAATTCAGTTGACGTCATTTTTTAAGTATCAATGCTTTTTTTTCGTTTTCCACTTTTATACCAACAGAATATTTCCATATGACCCATTTTTTACAATGCGCACAAGTAGGAACAATTGACAATTCGCTTTTATTGGCAGAAACAACTTCTTTTCGGGAGTTTTCTTTACGCACACTACGGCATGAGCTTTGCTGATGTCCTTGTTGACCGGACTTAAAACAGGATCCTTTAAAAACCTTTGTTTCTTTTTGTGCACAAAAACTTTTTGAATCCCGTTGATCTTTTCGGTGTCTTCCAAGCTTGTGTTCCATTATTCCAGAAGAACTGCTGATTCGGCGTGCATCGTATTCACTCAACAATTTCATTAGTTCGCGTTCTGTACTAGGCTTCTGAATTCTAATTGCTGATTGCGCCTCTGCATTATTTAAATTATATTCTACCATGCCCAGAATGGTATCCCATGGCAGTTTATCGTGAAATTTTTTTATTGCACGTATTTTTTTATTACCATAATCACACAATGATTCGCAATCAGAGTTGCTGCAGTATATGCTCGTGCTCCTGGTGTTTCTCGATCAGGAAATGCTATAGTTAGGTCATTACAAAAGTTTTTCCAAGTTCGGGAAATGGGTCTCCAATCACAAAAGTATTTGTATGCTCGACGTTTCAGTGCATCTCCTGCTTTTGCGATCATTACAATGTCATTTACATTTAGTTCCCTTTTAAGCTGGGTGACATCATCCAACCAATCTTTGATTGAATAGGCACTTTTATCGGGATCGTAGCTTGTGACATGGAAAGAGTACACATGTCTTGATGAAGACGCATGCGCATTTTCGTCAGATGAACTAGGCGTGGTCCTTGTCAGAGGTGCTTGGGACATTGCCATCTTGGTTTGATTTGCTAACTCAGCAAGTTGTTGCTGTTGCGTCACAACTAAATTTATTAAAGTTTCTTGCCACATTTTGACGCGTTTTGGGGTTGGAGGTTGTAAAATTGCTTCTGCATCTAAATCATCACCACATAAATTGTCATTTTCAACTCTAGATAACTCATCTGCCATCTTGATGCACTCACTCTTTGTCTGCTTTTGTTTATTATAAATTAACTTAATTTAACTTAACTAAACTAATTATTGTACATGGAAATCACTATCCCACTTCTGATGTAAAACATCAGGGTATTTTACCCTGAATAAAACTAATTTGATGGGGCTTCACTTATTATTTATTACTTTTTAACTAAATTTATTAAACTGCTATGATTCGACTTCTACAAATGTTCTGCGTTACCATTCGATTTCTAAGCTGTGCCAAGATAGTTTTGCTTAGTAGGCACACGTGCCTTTATTGGTCCACTGTCCTACTTTGGTAAAAAAGATTACCCTAACATATATATAAATTTTCATCTAAGAAACGTCCATAAAAAGTATGACATATAGCATCCTAGTTTTTTCTGAAACGAAATAATTTTTAATCCAAACAGAAAAATGTGGCAAACAGGATAATATATTCTTTTGGATATGCACCTCTAATATATCCTTTAAAGTTTTCCAAAGGGAATTCATCCTGATAAATATTTTATTTGCATTCGCTAAATTCATTTTAACTTTGTGAAAAACTTAAACGAATCCATACATCATAATTTATCTAAGAAACGTCTATAAACAGTATGACATGTAACGATATAGCATCCTAGTTTTTTCTGACACGAAATAACTTTTAATCCAAACAGAAAAGTATGGCAAACAGGATAATATATCCCTCGGGCGGGCGCGCTTTTGGGAATTACATAAGCATTTTGAACCAAGACTGTTAGTAGGGAAGACAATAACATAAACAAGGAATATATAGACGCACAATATTACAGTGCTGAACATATCCTTTAAAGTTTTCCATCCTGATAACTTTTCTATTTTTTTATTGAAAAAGTCATATATTATGTGAGTTATGAAACGAAAAACATGTGTGAAAAATATTAGTTATAATTACAAAAAGTAATGAAATTAAAATTTGGTCAAAAAATAATTTTATTTAATATATTATTATTACTTAATTTGCATTTGAAAATAAATTAATTCAAAATATAGATAACATCATACATTAAAGTGCAAAACAAAATTTACATTTATTAATTAGTTTTTAATTAATTATTCATCCAATAACCGCCAATATTAATTACATATACTTTGTTATTTATTATTACAGCTATAACTGGTGTTAAGAGTTTTAAATTATCATTCCATAATTAATAACTTTAGCTGGTATACATACATTATAATAATTATTATAAATAATACATACAGGGTGATCCCTTATAATGTCGCCCCCCTTTAACTTTTTTATTTTAAGTGTCACAAAAAATTTAAAAGTATGGTTATGTAGGTACAAAAAATTACTTTTTTTACGTATAAAGAAAATTAGAAAATTGATCAGTATACAGGGAAAAACAAAAAGTTTATTTTTTTTCAATGGATCACCCTATATATATATATATATGTATTTATTTTTCGATTCCTTGTAAAATTCTAAGCATATTTCATATAACATACAATATATTGTATATATACCTAAATTCAACCGTTTCTGAAATATTTAAATTATTTTTAAGATAATAAGTTAAAATAAATTGTCTTTCTCTGTCTGAGAACGCCATTTTTAATTATTTATTCTTCCGCCAGATCTAGCCGAACAAAATGATAGCAAAAGGTATATGATTTTAGTTTTTTTAAATAACTATAGGTAATATATTACACGGAGAAAAAAGTATAATACTGATTATCATAATTATAATATCTACTTTAATACTTTAATTTATATTACTATTTGTGACAACTATCTTGTTTTGCTAAATACTATGCATATTTAGTACTTTTTAAATACCCTTTTATGTTAAACCTTAAGGTAAAATATAATTATTCTTAACCAATACTGTTTTTTTATTCTTATTATTATAATTAGATTTCTTCCATTACTATAGTAAATTTTAAAATATTATTTTGCCCTTTTAAATATAAAATATTTTAAAATCGAATATTTTCATATTTTAACAATTAAAAAGGGTAATTAATTTATTGTACTTTTTAATATACCTCGCCAAAGTTTTTTGTTTTGAGTGCGTTCCATCAACTTCAAATACCGACAGACAGGTGTTTTAACCTATATTGGGTATCATCAGTGTCGACTCGACACTGTCGAGCAAGTTGTAGTAGTGGAACACACCCAAAACAAAAAAATACCTGAGCTTATATAATATGGTTGGTAAGCCAACAGAGGCGAGATGTAAGAACATGCAACCAAGTAGGTTCAATTCTTTCTTATAAGTATTACCAGTAATGGGTCAAGAAAGTTTATTAAATAAACTAAGAAAATTAAATGTTTAAAATGTTATGAGTTACTATATTGTATATTATATTTAAATATATTGTTTATTAACCTTAAACATAAAAGTATCTTTATTTTTACTATATTTTTTTATTAATGTGTAATATATTATAATATTAGATGTATACCTTACATTTAATTAAATCATATAGTAAATATTACTATTTGTAGATAGTAAAATCAATTTACTATAGTACGGAAAAAAAAAATGTTGTGAAAAGTACTACAATTGTAGAATTTTCTGGTATAAATTGTTTAAAAAATACGACCAAGAACAATTTGTTGGAAATAATTTAACAATTTTGTAATAGAAAAAAACAACAATTTATTGAAGATATAATTATATATTGTAGTTAAATTACTACAATTTCTGTTTTAAATTAATATTGTTTTATATTTTAATAAAAATTGTATTGACTAATGCCATTCTTTATTAAAAATAATACAGATTTGCCGTGCTCCAAAATTGTGTACTTTAAATAAATTATACGTTGATATAAATGCTTTAAGTTTTAGTTAATTTCAAAACAATTGTATTAAATAATTAAACATTTTTTTTACAATATAGTTGTTGTAAAATTTAATTTATATTATATTATTATATTTATATATACGAACATATTAAAAATTAAAATATATATTATACATTTATGATTTAGTAATATTGGTATTGTAATCTTTACTAAAATTGTATAATAAAAAATAGTATTTTGTATTACAATCTTAATATTGTATTGACGGATATATAATATTGTTACCATAAAAATTTGTCAAAGTAAATTTTACTATATTTTTTTTACTATCTAAAATTTACTATACATTTCTCTCCGTGTAGTAAAACCGGAGACTAGAGAGATGGACTGCGCCTTAGGGCCGGTTTTTCAATCGTTGGTTAAGTTTATCTTACGGTTAACTTTCTTAGATACTATCGTGTTAATGGAAACTGATTGCGAAAGAGACAAGCTCATAAATTTCTTATTATCGTGTCGGGCTGTTTATTTGAGTAATTTTTTCTCAAACGATTAAATAAAGGATTCGAAGACAAACCAATCAGCTGCGCTGTAAGCAATTTCATCAATAGTTGGTTACGCTTTCCAAAACCGGTAAAATAGTCCATCTTCTGGACCATTATATAGATTCAGACGAACATGAGAAAGCAGCTGAAAATATACCCTCTATAAAATAATACCAGCATCAATCTAGACAAGTTCACGTTCAAAAAATTTTTCAAAGCTCCAGTGTGAAGACCATTATTACTTGCTGTCTTCTAAAATACAATTTTTATAAGCTGCATCAACGCTTTTTTGAACCTGAGCCTTTCCTGTTCCTCTTATGATTTTTGGAATACCTAAAAGTTCTTTATGAATATTCGCAATCTAAATATAGCAATGCGGCCAACTTTTTTTTTTTGGATCCACTGGCAACCTATAGAGGGTTTAAATATGTACTAAAAATAACCTATGTGGAGGCAAGATTCAAAAAGGTTTTTTCTCCATATAATTGTAAAGCACTCTAATTTGCATAAATATTTGTCTGGATCCGCCCCTGTCTATTGGTATTAAGTTTATAAAAAAATATTAAATTCATTAGCAATTTTTTTTTTATCATTTGTTTCATAAACGGGTTAAATTTGGATATATTTTTTTTATTGTCAATATTTTTATTTAAAGTATATACATATACTTTTTTAGTACGACGATACCACATAAGTAGGGTTTAGTAACCATAATTTTCAATACAGGGTGAATATTTAAAAATTACAAGTATGAATTTTTTATTGTTATTCTATGATTTAGTTTCTTGTGTTGTGGCTTTCGCTATTTAGATATTCATGTTTTTTCGCTTTGTTATTGTTTTTTGTTAATGCCTTTTTGCATTGTTTACATTTTTTGCATTGTTTAAATTTTTATTATTAATGAAACATTTTGCGCTTTACTTATTGAAGTATTTTGTTAGATCAAAGTATCAGTTAATATTTTAGTTAAAAATGCGACACTTGACAGAAAATCAGCGAATAGAAATATTAATGATGATTGGTTACGGTGATATGTGCAGATCACAACAGAAACTTGCAAACCTTTTTAATGGAAAATACCCAGATTTACCACCACTTTCTCAGGCAACTGTGTCTAAAATACATGCACAATTTAGTGAATATGGACACGTTAAACCATTACGCAGGACGCCTCATTTTATTGATGAAAATGTGAAAGTTAATATTTTATTAGCTTTTCAAGAAGATCCAACAACTTCCACGCGTCAGGTTGCACGTGAAAACGACGTTAGTCATTCGACCGTTTTAAGATGTTTAAAAGCCGAAAAAATGCATCCATATAAACTACAAAACGTACAAGAATTGATTGATGGTGATTCTGATAGAAGATAACAATTTTGCGAGCAAATGCTGCATATGTTAAAAAGGAATGTTATTTCTTCTGCAGATATTCTTTTTTCTGATAAATCAATATTTCTATTAAATGGCGAGGTAAATAGACAAAACTGCAGGTACTGGGCAGAAGAAAATTCCCACTGGATGCGACAAAGTCATACCCAACGTCCTCAGAAAATCAACGTTTGGGCTGGTATTGTTGGTGATCATGTGGTGGGACCTATTTTCATTGAAAATCTTAACAGGGCAAGATATCTGGATATGCTAAGGGAACAAGTTGTCCCAACTTTAGCAGAGTTGTTTCCAAATCCATTGGAACCTAACCTTCCCAATGAAAGGATATGGCTTCAACAAGACGGTGCCCCACCCAGAGATATAGAGGGGGGAGAATGAGCTTTAACGTGCGCGAATGGGGACACACTCATAGCCGCCATTTTGAACCAAGTATACGAGGCGCGGTCAAAAATGTTGGTGTTTCTGCACGTTTTAACAGCCCAAGACATTTTAATAAAATGATTTTATATTACATAAATTCTCACAATATAAAAACACAACCAAACTACAAGTATACAAAAATTCAACTAAACCAAAGATATCGGTGTAGAAAACAGATAGTACTTATTATTCGCAGATAATCAGGTGGTTGTTTTTAGACCTTTAAACCAAAGATTATCTTTGCTTTAAACCTCTAAAAACAATGTGGTTATGTACTTATAAACAGTGTTGTCATGAAAGTTCACGACCAAAAATTAAAAAATACCCGATTATACTCACAAGAGTAAAAAAATAGTTATATTTATAAATTTTTAGCGCACTGGCCCGATTTTGACAAATGAATTTAATTTTGTATTAATCAAGAAGAATGGTAACAGAATAGAATATTAATAATTATGTAATTCGATTCTCGGGTAAAATAACCGCGAACGGCAACACTGCTTATAAAACTAATAACAAGCGACAGTGGCGTCATCTGTTTATTTTTTATTAAGCTTGCCAATCAGAGATACAGAAGTCTATATTATCGACATCTAGTTCAAAATGTCAGCCATGAGCCTGTCGCCATAAAATTGGATGCGCAATGGTCCAAGCTCCTTCTCCCCCTTCTATGTCTCTGGCCCCACCCCACTATGCTCTTCCTGTACGGAATTATTTAAATGACACCTTTCCATGCAGGTGGATCGGAAGAAGAGGTTTTATAGAATGGCCAGCAAGATCACCGGATCTAACACCTCTAGACTTTTTTCTATGGGGATATCTAAAAACAAGGGTGTTTAAAACACAACATGCTTATTTAGATAAATTAAGAAACAGAATTACTGGAGAAATTAGGAACATAACACCGGGTAGTGTTTTAAATAGAGTGCGGGAACAATTTCACAGTAGATTACTAAAGTGTCAGGAAGTGGACGGGGGACATTTTGAACATTTATAAGATTGAAGAACAGTTTATTTTTGAATTTTTAATTAATTTTAAAATAAAAAAATTAGTTTTTAATTTGTCATTATATTTCCACCCTGTATTGAAAACTGTTTACTAAACCCTACTTATATGGTATCGTCAAACTAAAAAAAATGTGCACTATCAATTTTCGATGAAAAAAAGTGGGGTTGTTGTCCATAAGGGAGTTCCACACTGTACATATATATATATATATATATATATATATATATATATATATATATATATATATATATATGTACCTATTTATTTATTTTAAATTTAATTTGGATTTATTCACTGGATTAATTTAATTTTTACGCTTTTAAGTTCGCAGTAAAATTAAATTAAATTTTTAAAAAGTGAGTTTGATAATCCTTAAATCCTAAAATAAATAATGATTCTCTAAAGATTTAAAAACCTTTAAAATTTTAAATTAATGTTTTTTCATTGCTGAAAAGGTTTTACATTTAACTGAACTTATTTTTGTAAAAAAAATTCCTGCAAGAGAATTTTAATTTTAATTGCTAAAAATCCTTAATATTTGGCTAAACTAATTCCAAATATATGACTTGCTTAAACACTTTGCCACTTTTAAGATAATAATTATAAGTAATTTCATTTTATTCCACAGCAACAATATTGTTTTCCAATCATATTAAAGAATTTGTACATTTTCCATAAATAAGAAAGTGGCTCAGTCTTAAACTGTGGAAAAAATTATCTCTTCCTCCACGGTTTTTGTCCAATGAGACGACGAGGTTTTAATTTTCTCCACGTTAGTATTTAACATTACTATGACGACAATACAATTCATTAATATTAAAACCAATAAAATGACTGTATTTCATAATTTCAGTCATTTCTTGATTTGAAATTAGCTGACATTTAAATCCTGTGTTAAATATTAAATTCTCAAACTCTAAAAGATCGATGGGATCACAGAACACATGGATAGGATGGTGCAAACGATAAATTAGTTAAGGGAATTTTAAATAAAATATGTTTTTTCACTTCCACCTTTAAAATGGCGTTTTTGTCACGGGCTTAAATTGGTCGACAGTTGTCAAATGTTGGCGTAAGGTTCACTATGCATTTTCGTAACCCGATTCTTTAAGTATACTGAAATACTTGTTTTGGCATATTCGTGATCGTCTAGATAATTTACTTACTTTATAAAAATTAGGACTCTACGTTGTGTATTTACTTACATTGATAATAACGATATTTTGAAATTGGTCAGGTTTAATGAAACACAAGTATTTAATTTTTAAACCCCTGATTTAATTTAAGCAAAGACAAAGGGGTGGCCCGTTGAGTCAAAGTACAGGGAAAAGGGACCATAAAAACCCTGGCGAATTACACAGTTCAAATAAAAATAAAATACAAAACAAAACATAGGCATATGGGTCATAATCACAAGAATACAGTATAAATAATAAGTGAATAAAATAACATAAAAAGCAGATAAACATATTTCATATAATTTGGGTGTTTTTATCAATATTCAAAACATTTTGTACTCAGGTAAAATAGTTATAATAAAGATCGTCATTTTATGACGAAGGGTTTGTTTACCTTACCACGCATCTTCGAACTATTGAACGAGGATACGATTTTATATAAATAAACTACAGTAACGACACATTTCAGATAGAGAGAATTCAAATGCTTTAAAGGGGAGAGGAAACATGGAAAAAATTAATCTAGTGCAGATATTTAACCGTAGCCAATAACCACACTATGGAACAATAGCATCTCTGTGAAGTGATATAACGAAACCTAATGTCCTTATCTCACTATAGTATCCCTATATCACAATATGTTCAAATATTCTCACAAAATCAATGTACAGCACAAGACAACAGTATTGTGAAAATATACAAACAATTCTGCACCCAGAGTATATGTAGGTAATAACATAAAAACACTATTTTTCTTCTAAACGAAAACACAAATACAAATATAGACACAAATAAAATAAACAATATGCAATAAAATAAAATGGTATAAAATATAAATAAAATACAATAAAATAATAAATAGGAGAGCGTCATAACAAGAAACATCTAAACATGGCCCGAACTCTAACCACCAGAAAGTGTCGCGCTGGATAATATTATAAAGAGATTTTTTATCATAAATATAGTAACGTTAAAGTCATTATCAAATATTCCAAATAAAGCGCTAAGACAAGCAGTTTAAATCAAAGTCTCTATCCAGAATCTATCAAAAGGCTAAACGATACTATTACCTTACCATGATATGACCTAATGGTAATATCAAATTAAATAATAATAATAATAGCAATAATAATAATAATAATAACAATAAACCTTACCCAAATAATACCAATATTATAATAGTAATATAGTTGTTAAAAGTTTTAGCCTGAGTACAAATGCAAAGAGTTAAAATAAATAAATACCTTAATACCGAGATGATACACTGAGTTTCATAAACAATAAAATACATTTCAGTTAAATAAAAAAACTATACAAAGTTATACAAAAGGAAACAACAAAATCAAGGCCAGTGTGACTTAAAATAAAGACAATACAAAATATTAATATTTAAGGTAAATGTAATTAATTCAGTGTATATGGGGAATGAGACAACATAAAGCTTGAGATTGGAACCCAGTGTATGCGCGGTCCCAAGATATTAAACCGAAATAATGAAATAGTGATACCATAAAAATTATTACCAAAAATTACTTGCTAGTTACACATATTAAAATGATTAGGACCCAATAAACTAGCAATGATAAACGTCATAGACCAAAATGCGAATTAAATAATATTGTTCAAAATTATAAGCAAAAATGTATTAAGAAAACCCAAAACGAGGAGTTGTTTATCATTACTAGCAAATATTACAATTTACAAAAGTGTACATACCTTATTACAGCCGAAAATCGGTAACAATCACAATAGTTATATTAAAATATATATCACAAACTTTCTAGGATGCGTAAGGCATGAAAGTCTACACTCTTCTACCTCTTTCTTCCCTAATTCTATATTTTAAACATCTCGGCCACTTAAAGCAAGAATGTGTAACATAAACAGATCACCCCTAATATTTCGACGTTCAGATACAAAGAAGTGAAATTTTAAAATGCAATAGGATTTTAAAACATAAAATAACTTAAAACTATAATATTATTTTTAGTGGATTATTTAAATTTGGTTAAAATAGCGCCAAATTTGAATTTAGAAGTTTATATACTACAGGACCCTTACAACTTTTACCTTTAAAATGGCGTTTTGGTCACGGGCTTTTATTATATTCACTTTTACTGTAAAAAAACTTCTATATTGAATTCAAATAGTGGTTAGTCCATTTTTAAGGGATAAATTTCGATTTAAACATACAAATTTGACATTTTGACCGGCGCACCGATAATACATATTCCCAAGTTAGGATGGTTACTCTATTGTTTTATAGAAGTCGCTGTATTTATATTGTGTTTGTGTTTATCGTAGAAAAAGTATGGTATGCAACTCGTTTATAAACTTTTCTAGACACCCATTTAATTAATTAATTTAAATTCATGACTAATATGGCGTTTATCAAACTTGATACATGTATATGTATGATATACATAATATTTTTTTTTTATATTTTAAAGCACCAAATTTTAATTTTAATTGTCAAACTGACAATTTGTTACATCCTAAAATTATAATCATTGATTTGTACACTATAGGGTTGCCAGGACTTGTCCTGCTTTTTGGGGTGTCCCCCAAAAACTCGCTATATATAGAGTTTATAATTTAATAGTTCGTTCCTTCATTTAATTTAATAATAGATAATATTATAAAAAAAGTATTGCTATTAGTTGAGATTCATTGACCGTAATACTTTTATACTGGGTCCTGTTTTTAAACCTAAATGGCCTGGTATTTCCACCTTTAAATCCTGGTTTTCAAAAATTTGGGATGGAAACCCTAGTGTACACTAATATAGGTTTGGTTCTGTTATTAAAAATTAATATATAATAGATGAAAATCCATGTTTAAAATGTATCCCATGTTCTTAAACAATAAAACAAAATTGTATGAATTTTTTATTAACATACATAAATTAAATAAATATATCCGTAAAAAACAATACTCGTAAACTTATTATAATTAAATAAATATTTACCCTACATGCTAATCAAATATAATTTTATTTTATTTAAATCTGCAATTTTTCATTTTGTATTGTTGTTATAAGTATACAGTATATGTATAGGTAACTTAATAAATAAATTTATTATTACCAATAAAACTGCAAACAATTATTTCATTTTATTAAACCTTTGTTTTTATTCATTGTCTTTTATTAACCATATTTTTTTTAATTGTTAAAATAAATTTAACAAAGGCAATTAAATTGTCATGTTTATAAATAAATCCATAAATTTAAATGTTTTGTGTATTTCGAGTTTTCATTTGTTTAAATCAGTTTTAAACTGATCAATTATAATTATATTTACTCAGTTTAGTTAAGCTGAACATTGTTTTGAAAGGTTCATTTAAGCTAAGGCTTAATTTAACAAATACTTTTATTAGGTATACAAGTTGTGTACTTTTGGGCAGAATTTCTTAAAAATTATTTTAGCCTTATATTTTTGAAAACTAGATTTATTTGTCATATATTTAATATTGTAAAACCAAAAAAATAATAATTATTTGGTTATTAGAAACACATGAGTATAACAAAATGCCCAAGGGGCTAGGTACAAAGTTAAACATTTTAATGGAACAGTGTATTTTCTTGGACTAATTTAAAGGCATGCTCGTTCTTTTTAAAGTTTTGTCCGACAGCTTTTCTATAGGATTTGTTTCATTGATATCGCGAGCACGAACACAACACCGCAAAGTATATTGCGGTAGGGATTGGCGCGCCGCGGTGGCGGCTAAGGAGAACAACAAACGCAAAATAATGCGCCACCAGCCATTCTTATACAGAGTGCCTTTTAACTCTAGGAAATAAAAAAACATTTTAGAATGTCAAAAACCACATATATTATTGTTAAAAATAAATTTACCATAGTATAATTTTGAATCGAATATTTTACCACACTTACACAGTAAAAAAATAGAGTAAATATAAAGTAAATATATATAATATATAATAGTATATTATGTATCAAGTTTTATAAACGCCATTTTAGTTACGAGTTTAATTAAGCACGAGCGAAGCTTGCGAGCGAGTGTTTAATAAAAACGAGTGTCTAGAGAAGTTTATAAACGAGTTGCATACTATACTTTATCTACGACGAACACAAAACAGAATTTAAAGCCAATTTTATTTGTTAAAATTTTGACATCTGTCAACTGTCACCCGAATTTAACCTCACTTTTTCCCAATTTATAATAAAGCTAACTTCAGCCCGTGACGTAAAATGTCGAAAAGCCACTGTTGTTAACTTCAGCCCGTCAATAAAACGCCATAAAGTTACAGCTCGTCAATGTAGGAGTAGATAAAATATATTCTCTAATTAGGTGGTTTATACGACCAACTTATTTGGAGTTGAATGTTTACACTTGTGTATTGCAGTGTTACTTTCATGGGCGGATTTAGGCATGGGCATTATGGGCTGCAGCCCAGGGCCCCGTCCGATCAAGGGCCCCCTACGCGATGCAAATAAAAAAATATTTAAATCAAACTGAAAATCGTCTATAGAATAAAATATAAAGCCTGTTAAAATTTTAGTTATTATTATTATTATTAAGAGGCCCCTCATCTCGATTTTCTATTTTTCATTTAAATAGCATGAAAAAAAAATGGAATTATCTTTTTAACGGATTAATGGAAATGAAAACAACATATATTAAAAATATTATTTTTAAAGATTAGTGAATCTACTTGTTAAAAAGTTATTCAAGCTTAAAATTAAATTTATTGTAAATTTCAAGTTTTTTTTAATTTCTGCTAAGACTTTGGTAGATCATTTTATTTTCAAAAAACTGTGTAATTTTATAATTTTGTAAGTTACTACCGTTACTGATTTTACAAGTTAATATTTTTAATTAAAATACCAATTAATTTCAAAAAAATATAATTTTTTTTGCAAAAAATATTTGTATTTATACTAGTTAAACCAGTAAATCATAAAAAAAATAATGACATATTGTTAATAAAATGATCTACAAAAAGTGTATAATAAATGTCAACATTTTGTAACTAAAACTTAAAATTTGCTTTAAATTTGTATTAAGTCTTAAATAACTTTTTAACGAGTATATTTATCATAAAATAATAAGTAATCTGTATTGTGGAGCGTTTAATTCTCTAAAATAAAAGTTCTAATTATTTTCTACGTAGATATTTCTAAAATAAAAAAATCTCATTAATTTAAATGTTAAATTGCAATAGCAACCAATAATATTAATGGGTGATACTTTAACAGGTCCATGGGGCTATTAAATTTTATAGAAAAAAAACTCGAATTAATTTAAACCAAGAAATATGTGGCCTTGCATTGTACAGGTCTTATCGGGACACCTTGTATAAGTGCTAGAATGTTTTATTTATTTTATTCATTTATTTTATTACGAAAAAGAGTTATTTTTTTCTTGTTTTTTTTATTTTTGACGTAAGAATTTGTTGTTTTGTATAGGCATATACTTATATAATTACACTGCAGGGAGTTGAAAATACCAAAGCTAGATGCTCGGGCACATAAACTTAATTTTCGGTCGAAGACTACAAACGTGCTTGGTCAATTGGGCTGGAAATTTAAAATGTTATTTTGCTGATATTTTTATTGATATATAATATAAAAAGCATAGGACCAGATAAGAACCCCTTATTTCTTAAGTTTAATTTTATATTCATTCTTCTCTTGCAAGAAACCATGGTTTCTTAATTGTAACGTTCATTTAATTTCCTTAATTTTGTATTTTATAAATTAAATAATTAAAAAAAAATACAAGTGTCTTCGTGAAGTAACTGAAATGTTCTGTCCCCGGATCGGAAACACGAAAGCACAGATTTGGAATCTTTGGACAAAAATTATGTTTACGTGTCCTAGCGTTTAGCGTTTAGCAAAAGTTAAAAATGTACCTAGTGTTATTGTTCAAGATAAATTTCGATTTATAACCTTTATACCTAATTGTGTCTATAAAATGTAAAAATGTGACATTTCACAGTTTCCCCTGTTGTTTCATAGATGGCGCTCTATACAAATTTTTGATTTAAATCATTTTAAATTTCGTGTATAAAATGGCGTTTATCAAACTTGATACCTAATATACTATTAACACGTCTAGATACATTTAAATGTTGACTAGTCTAGGGACAAATTTTATTTTATTTTATTATTAAATCTACTCTATGATAATAGAATATTAACAAACTATAGATGAAATAATGCATTATTATAAAGTACATTTAAATATATTTAGTGTTTATAATTTTTAATTTAATCGTGTTTTTGAATGGAAAAGGAATACCTTTTATAAAGGATAAAATACAACAAAACACTTAAATTTATAAAATGTTTATTAAAAAATATTAAGGTGTGCCTTTACCTTCCTACACCATCTATACACAGTAAGAACATATTTGTTCATTTTAAACAAATATTAACCAAATTTTATATTAATTCAGGTCCACTTTATGTGAAGTTTACAACCAACTGTAATCTGTTAACTAATTGAATAAGTAGTTTGTAATTATAACAAACATTGTCAATAATTCAATTATATTTTTTCAGGACCTTATTTTTACCAACCTTTTTGTAGACCCAGTAAAGGTATTTGTTGGAAATTGGAAACTCAAATAAAAAGAATTTTGATAGGAAATGTTGCTTTATTAATCAATTTCCTAAACAAAAAAAATTAACACACACCTACATATCCACAAAAATAACATACACACAATTAAATAACATACCATTCTGAAATCATCAAATTATAAAGAAATTTGGTTTAATATAATTATTACCCAGTAAACACACAGACATGGGCGCCGCTACATAGGGGCAGGGGGGGGCCCGGGCCCCCCCCTGGAGATTCATACCCAGAAATTCCGATACTCCATAATTTGACGGTAAGTGCTGATCGTTATCATTTGTTCATTATTTTTTAGATAAATTAGATTTGTTATCTTAGATAATTTAAGATTTGTGCCGTCTTAATGAACACTAGTGTTGTTATAGTTGTAAAATGAATGAAATGCCTGGCTGTTCAAAGAAATCAGAAGCACAGTTTACTGATTCCGTTCATAATCCTATGGCGAAGAAACCAGAAGCCACAGATCATTATGTTCATATTCCAAAGATCTTCGATGGAATCTTATATACGTGCAATAAGGTTCATATCAATTTTGATTTGGAATCTTGGAAAATTAATGAAATAAATATTAAAAAAATAGAGGATTTATTTATGGATTCAGGATTTAAATCCAGATAACGTAATGGATTTATGATTGAGGATTTAGATCCAGTTTATGGTGTGGATTTATGTATTTAGATTTAAATCCTTTTTGCCGGATCTTGCCCATCCCTGAGTAAGACGCTCTTGGCTGACAACTATATATGTTGAAAAAGTCGACTATAGAATAGATTTCTTCATAAGCCTAGTGAATTGATAAACAGATGGCGCTAATATGGTGTGTTAAATTTACAAATATACATACAGGGTGTCCCAAAAGTCAACGATATCTTTTGAAGGACTCATAGGTCAGCTCATGACTAATCAGAATATCAAAACATGACCTTGGTAAAAAATCATTATAAAACTATAGTTTTTAAGATATTGGCATTTTTATGAATTTTGTGAAACTTGACACAAAAACCCTGAATAGGACTGCTATTAATTACAATTCAAAATTAAATTAATAGCAGATTTTGTAGCTGTGGCACTCGAAAAACTAATCGTCAAGTGTCAAGTTTTACAAGATTCATAAAATGTCAAAAACTAACGATTTTTTACTAAGGTCATATTTTGATTTTCTGCTTTGTCATGAGTTGGTCTATCAGTCCTCCGAAGGATCTCGTTGACTTTTGGGACACCCTGTATAAAGATGATATTTTATTTGACTTGAGTTTAATGTGAACTTCTACAGTACAACTTGATTATAAATAACATCTATCAAAATTGTAAAAAACTTTAAGGCCCCCCCCTAGACGAATTCCTTCCGGCGCCCATGCACACAGACGTTAAATTTACGTATAAAATTGGTTGGGAAACATACGTGAATATTAGGTAAATGTATATAGTAATCTTTACGTTAAAATGTCTCACCGTAAAACGTATTTTTTTACGAATAATTTAACGTGTTCTCAACCTTTGAAATAAGAGATTTTTTAACGCAATTCAAAGAGCAAAAAACGATAATTTCACGTATTTCCTTTAGTATATGGATACACATAAAAATCGGTTAAAAAAATACGATAATTTCACGTATTTTCTTTAGTCTATGGATACACATAAAAATCGGTTTAATTTTGATTTAGTATTTTGCATATATAAACGATATTTTTTATGTGAATTTAACCAGTACATTTGGCGATTTTTACACGTAAATTTTAAGACAAATCTCACTTTTATTAAAGCGGTAAATGTATGATAAAAATCTGAATTCATTTGTTTATTAGGTAAATATATCGTATGGTTAATAGCCAATACCTTTGACTGAAAAAAAAACACATTAATTTAATACAAAACTTTATTATTTATAAAAAAATAAAACTGATACTTCCATGTGCTTATTAGTTAATAATAAATACCTATAAAACGGTTAATATTTAAAACCTAAATCACTGATTTAGGTATAAAAACAGAAAACAAAGTTTGATAAAAAATAAAATTTTAAATAACATACAAATAGAAAACATGACAAAAAATTAAAACAAAATAAAAACATAGATATAAAAATACCTTGCACATTATTCCCCTTTTTTGTTGCTCATTCTTGTATTTGCGGCTTT
Organism: Brassicogethes aeneus; assembly: GCA_921294245.1. Taxonomy (NCBI): domain Eukaryota; kingdom Metazoa; phylum Arthropoda; class Insecta; order Coleoptera; family Nitidulidae; genus Brassicogethes; species Brassicogethes aeneus. The sequence continues at coordinate 55,553,714 of OV121133.1, read as the reverse complement.
TAACCATTCCTTAATTTACTGGACCATTCCTTAACTTACTGGATTATAAATAACAATAAATGGGGTACCTATTAAGGAAACATTTATGAAAGAAGTAGGTACTCACCTGCATTAAACCAAAAAAGGGCACTAAATAAATAATGCAAATAACAATACCAAATACAGTTTTTAAAAACGTTTTCAACAGCTGCTAGCACACACAAAAGCACCATGAAAGACCGATAATCGCCATTTTCCACGCCACCAAGCACAAGAACGTTGGCGAGTTCGCGACAACCCGGTAAAGATCGTGTTCACTCGCAACAGTAGATCAATACTATTGGCTGTGCAGATCACCTGTTGCTCACTGCGTTCTTGGGTTGGTTGAACCCAAACATTACTGCGTCCATCTGAAGTTGAGATTCTGAACTAACAATAAAATTTATTTATTTTGAAAATTGAAAAAATTGCTATCAACTTATGATTGAGTGTCCCATTTAACGTTAAATGGGAAACTCAATTTTCCTATAAGATGCTAAAAAACGTTTTTTAAAGGGGTTAAAATGTACTTTACCAGTGACGTAATTTTAACGTTAAATGAAACAGTCAATTTTTCGATCTATAAGATGCTAAAAAAAAGTTAATAATTGGGAAAAATAGAAACGTTTTTTAAGGGGTTAAAATATACTTAACCATTGACGTAATTTTAACGTTAAATGAAACAGTCAATTTTTCGATCTATAATATGCTAAAAGAAACGTTAAAAATTGGGAAAAATAGAAACGTTTTTTAAAGTGGTAAAAATTTACTTAACCAGTGACGTTATTTTAACGTTAAATGGAACAGTAAATTTTTCGATTTATAAGATGCTTAAAAAATCGTTAAAAATATGGGAAAGTGAAACCGTTTTATAAACTACACTAATTTAACTCGATGAAACACGTATATAAAACGTTAAAACGAACCGCAAAAAGAACACATAAAAAAGACTTTAAATAAACGTTAAAAAAATGGCACATTGACATTTTTTAAAATACGTGTTATGTAACCCCATAATTATACGTTAAAAAAACGTGTCTAACTTACCATAAACGTAAAATTCACTACTCACACGTAAAAAAACAAAAAAAATTTACGATTGTGTGTTTATAGTACTATAGTACTATTACAACACTTACTTATGTATTTAGTAACTTTAACCCACTTCACTGTATCTAATTTTAGTTTGAAAACCATTGATGGCATCTTTTTTCGGATACTTCACACTTCGCACACTCGTTAAGGTATAAGGAATCCGAATAACAATAATAACAAATTTCTGGTAATGTATTATAAACACAGTTGTTACAACACGTTACGAAACATAATTTGCAGACGCTGAAGTCAGTTGAACTTCTTGATGCGACTTAAATCACGTGTACTTTTTTAACGAAATAATTTGTTAAACATTAACGAAATAATCTGTAACCTTTGAAATTAACAAAATGCTTACAAAATTGCATAGTACCTTTCGGTAAAATATTTTCCATTTTTAAAATAATTACAAACCATGGCTTTCTACAAAAAAATATGTTAAAACTATAAATAATAAATAAAATTAACAAACTACGAACTCATGTTAACAAATCTTATTTTTATCACAGTGCAGATATATAAAAAAAGAGTATGGTATAATAAAACCAATTTATTCTACTCCCACCTTTAAAACGTCCATTATCGTACATGTTTCCATGACACTAAGTGACCTTTTAAATACACATTGACAAGTTGTGGCTTTATGGCATTTTAGTCACGGGCTGAAGTTAGCAACAGGTTGTCAGTTGTCAAATGTCAATCGTTAAAATAAAGTGCCCTTCTTGTAAAATAATACTAAATGTAAAAATTATTTTATTATCTCAATACAAAAATACAAAAGCATTAATTAGTTTTTCAACGCCAATATTTGCAAAGTATATATGAACATTGTACTGACCTTTTAATTTCGCCGTCAGTAAACTAAATATAACTTAAAGTCGGGCTCGGACTCCACCGTGAAGTGCTAATAAAACATTTTTTTACTTTTACAGTGAAAAACTTTTGTTTAATCCATTTTCAAGAGATATTTTAATTTATTATCTTATGTTTATAACATCGACATTTGACATTTGACGGTAACTAAAATTCCCCTATTGTTTTATTATAGATTGCGCTGTATACAAATACTTAATTTAAATCATTTTTAGATAATAATAAGTATTTGTCGTAGAAAAAGTATTGTATGCAACTCGTTTATAAACTTTTCTAGGCACTCATTAATTTAAGCACTCGCTCGCTCGCAAAAGTATTAATTAATTTAACAACGCCAATATTTAAAGAGTTTGTACTGACCTTTTGATTTCGCCGGCAGCAGGGTTATATAGTAATACTATAATAGTATATAGACAGTAAACTAGATTTAACAGATAAAGCATTAAAAATTTCAGGTAAAGACTTCACCGTGGAGTGCCCATTAAACATTCTCTGTGAAAAAATCGTCGGATTTAAACGGTTGTTAGTCCATTTTTAAGAAATAAATTTCGATTTACACAAAAAAATTTGACATCTGCCGCTGCTAATATAGATTCCCATTTTTACGGTTACTCTATTTTTGTATAGATGTCGCTCTATACAAATATTTAATTTAAATAATATTTACTAAATATTATTTAGATTGTATAGTATGCTACTCGTTTATAGTATAATTTAAATTCGTCAATAAAATGGCGTTTATCAAACTTGATACATAATATACTATTACAGGGAAAATGTAGTTGTTACATACGAGATTTTACTAAAATCATTTTAGGAGGTTTTATTATTAATTAATTAATTATTGTATAATTCATATACTTTCAACATTATTTAGTAAATAGGGTTTAAGTAAATATAACTATTTAATTAACCCCGAAGACATAAATAAAACAATTAAACTTATTATAATAACGTACTTACCCATAATGCATATGTAACTGTCGATACTGGCAAATTCCAATGAAATAATAACAAAAATTCACGCTAGTAGCAGGGCCTATTTTATCAAAAGGCCCATAAGACCCGGGCCTTGGGCCCGGTGAAAAATGAGGCCCAAAAATAGCCCTTGAAAAAAAATTATAAACCATTTCAATTTAAATTTAAACAACAAAAGAAAGCCGTATTTGATAAAGAAAATTAAATATTAAATAAAAGTACAAAGCAACTAAGGGGACATCCATTAATTACGTAGGGGGGAGGGGTCTAGCAAAATATCACCAAATCTCATAATAAAGGGGGTTCATTAAAAATCTCACGTCAACTTTTGGGTTTGTATAATAATTCAAATTTGTCAAAAAAAGTAATCAATTTTTATTTTTTGGGTTTATCATGTTCGCAAAGAAAGTTGAATGGCTTACGTGAGGTATAAGGGGAGGGGCTACCACACGAATTAAAGAACACAAGAAATCCTAGCCTAGGATTCCTAGGTATATAAACCTTAAACAGGATTCTTCATATGCTAAACATCTAATACAAGAGAACCACAACGATAGTTTTAGAATCTTACATGTAGCCAATAAACGTACCAAACTAAATCTTCTGGAGTCTTTGGAAATAAATAATTATCTAAAGAAAAAATCGGATATTGTTAATGACCAAATTGAAACCAACAACTTTTCTTCACTACATTTATTTCAGAATATATGCCTGTAGTCAGTGGCGTAGCGACAAATTTCGGGCCCCCCCGCGAAAATCCTTACTGGGTCCCTTGATTTCAGGTATTTTTTACATGGTTTTTTATTGTAAATAAAAAATAATACATCCGGTGACATGATTTTTTAAATTATTTATAAACGGAAAGTAACAAAAAAATAATTTAAAAAAAATAAGGTTCTCCACTGTACCTACTTATAAATTATAAGTAAAATAATAGAAAATAACATATTTTTTAAACATAAAAAAAATAACCTTAAACTATAATAATTTTATCAGGCATCCTTGAATAGGTATATTTAGTTAATAATATTTACTCAGTAACTCTATATATTAAACTCTCTATAATATTAAACTAATCAATAATAAAAGAAATACTTACATGTAAATACTAGACCACTTTGTGCTCACCACAGCTGACCGGCGAGAAACGCATGTAAAACAGTGGAAAAATAAAATAATCAGAAGCAGTCACAAATAAGAACCTACTTGAACCAATACGAATATAAAACAAAAACAAACTAACAACTTGTGAATCACAATCGTCAAAATTTTAGGGGTTCGCAAAGAACTGTCAGAATAATACGCATAACTAAATGCGCATATCTGTTTAGAGTTAGGCGCATGTTTCCAAGTTCTGAATCGTTCCTGCGTAAACCCGCTGTCAATTGTTAAATAACCGCGATTTTTAAAATTCATCAAAAGGTTCCGTTAGATGTTTTACATTTATGTTGTGATGGTAGGCCAATAATATCGAGTACCTACCTACATTTTAGTAAATTATGATATTTTTCAATTAATCATTCATTATTATTCAATTTTTAGTATAAGTAAGATGGAAATAAGTATTTTAATGTTTTGGGGCAAGTATCGGCCGGGCCCCCTACGAGGTTAGGGCCCCCCGCTTGGCGGGCGTTCGCGGTACTGTCGATACGCCACTGCCTGTAGTACTAAAAAATAATATTTATTAATATTGTAAAATTATATTAGATAGGACTTTACAAATTCATAGTTCTTCCAAAATTGTGTAAGTTTAATTAATACCCTCATACAACACTTTTCAAATACCTGCAGTTAAGTGGCGGTATTTACATAAACTAATGCATGCATTAGCTAATGTAAATACCGCCACTTAATAAAAATTTGTACTTATTCTGAAGAAGCTACCGTGTAGCAAAACAATTAAAAAAAAATTTAAAAAAATAGTGAAACTTTAAAACACTGTTGTTTTTATTTATATATTTTATTTATATATTTATTTATATATTAATAATATGAAGTTTTATCAAGTAAAGGTTGAAACAATCAACATTTTTAGTCTTTTGTACTTACTAAATACCAATACTAATTCATAATTTATGTTTTTGTTAAATAAATGTTTTTATTTATTAATTAGAATTATTATTTAAACAATTTTTTTATTAATTAATTAAAAATTAAATTTTAATTAAAGATTTTTTTATCATAAATCTGAAGGTGCCTAAGGTAAGCAGAAAAATTCTTATTATATTAAGTTTTGCTTGGGCTTTCATCTTTTTGTTTATAAATATTTTTGCGAACGGCTACTCATATTTTAAACTTTGCGAAGAGCTGGGTATAGTGGGTCCATATGGTTTTAAAAAGTCAACAGCAACTTGTGGGCGCCCTGGCTAGTAGAGTAAAGGAAGAATTACCCGAAAGTGGCGTAATCTACTCGTTACACTAAATAGAGTTAAACACATTTTAAGTTTATGTAAATACTTATTAAAAGTATATTTAGAGCTATTTAGATACTACACCATGTACCAGAGTTAATAATTGAGGAGCATCCGTGCAAAACCGGATATATCCATTTTAATAAAATGTTGGGAAAATGGCAAAAACTCTCCGTTTCCTAGCCTTTACAGATAAAAAAATGGATATAGCTAGTTTTGCACGGATGCTCCTCAATTACTCTATAAAAGTTAAAATTTAATTGATTTAGTAAAAATATCTACCCTAATTTAGTAAATATTGATATATTAGAAAAAGAGTTACGTTGTTACTAAATAGGGTAAAAAATATTTAATCTAGAGTTAGGGTAAAACAAAAGTTAGTTAAAATGGATAAGATACGTTTACACTAGATTTTAAGTCTTATTTTTTTACTCTAGAAACTTTACACGAGCAATTTATTTTCTGGGTAGCATAATTGCCTAACGAGAATATAACATTTTTTAAATTATTAGTAAAACAAAAAATATATAAAACTTTTTTATTTTCAAAAACTTCACCCTGTATACTCTGTTAAATATAGAGTCGCGCCCAATTAGTCCTTTCGGCTGTTATTTTTGCGTTTTCTTCGCAAGTCGACTTGCATCAATTGCCTAATTATACAAAAATGCCTTTTATATTTAAATTTTAACCTTTAAAACCTCGGAACCCTACAAAGAACAATACTTGTTTGTATAAATAGTATACTTGTGTAAGGAATTAGAAGGGTTATAAGGATTTCATGAATTGTAATGCAATGATAATTTGTAATTATGCAATGAGTATGGAGGGAGGGTGTGAAGGTGTTATACAATTTATATATTATAATATAATTTTTCGAGGTTCCGATAATATTTCTCAATATTTCCAATGAATGGGGACGAAATTTCGGTGATTTTGAAAAATAGTTAAGGTTTTTAAAGTGAATTTGGATCCTCACTTGTCTGTGAATTCACTAGTAGTCATTTTCGAAAGTTTTATTAGCTGCCGAATAATACCGAATGCAGCTGCACCTAATGCCGACTAATCGATTTGTACTTTTTTTATTTAATTTTTTAGTTGATGCAAATAATGAAAATAGGAATTCGAATAGTAATTGCCATGTTTGATGATTTTTCAAAATTTAATTATTCTTTCATGAATTTTGTAAATGCCCCGCCATTATATAGACATTTGAATGTATTTTTTTGTTAGTGGTTTAATACCGTCAATAAAGTTATTATTATTATATATATATATATATATATATATATATATATATATATATATACGTATATATGGATATGGATTCGTAAAGTAAAAACTAACGTTAAACATAACCATGCTCGGCTGTCAAATCAAACCCCTTGAAAATACTTATAAGAGCGCTTGAGGTAAGTGGTCTAGTACTTTTTTGATAAAGGCTGGAGTCTTATTAATTAATTTTTCTCAAAATCTCCTGCTACTAGGCGCTACTAAAATTAAAATGTCTGTTTCCAAGCGGTTTTTTTTCACCATTTTTTTAAATCGTTTTTTACATTATATGTTTATATTAAACCTACTATAATATGCCTTTTTACGTTGTGTCGTTGGAAAATTACTTTTTTTTATCGATCCAATTAAGCAAAAAATTTAAATTTTCGAACAGTTAAAATATCGCAAATTCATTTAACGAAATATTCGGAGCCCACCACTTTTGCGAGGTATACCTACATATATGGATCGAGTTTAATTTTAGGCAGTTTAAATTCCGTCATTTTAAATTAAAAAACAAGTATACCTTTTTTAAGTTTTTGGCCAGTTATTTTGTAAAATTGTGCATTGTTGTAAATTGTGTAAAAAATGGCAAATGCGCCGGGATTTACTAACATTTTGTTATACCGTGAAAATAAAAATTAAACAGTGATGCGCAGAATCCACTTAATATATACTATGTCAACGTTAACATCAATGTCAATGGTTTCAAGTCCTGTCCTCAAAAATTATTTTCCAGCAAATATTCCCAAAACAACAAATTACCAAAGCAAAAATTTCCCACGCCAAAATGTCATCAAAACAAAAGTTTTTAAAGCAAAAATTTATCAAGCAAACATATTTTCAATAAAAAAATTTTGCAAAGCAAAAACACCATCATCCGGGGACCTCGATACAAATTCACCTAGGTACAATTACCTAGGTAGAATTATTGTCCCTAATTTAAATTATAGTCCCTAATATGAATTATAGTCCCTAATATAAATGATAACAAAAGCTAACAAACCCAACCAAACCATAATTCGGAGACCTATTTAGATAAAAATGTATTATCAAAAATTACTGAGACACAATGTGTTTGTTTTGATACCCAACCAAACCATAATTCGGAGACCTATTTAGATAAAAATGTATTATCAAAAATTACTGAGACACAATGTGTTTGTTTTGATTTTAGTTTTTTTTCAGAAATATTAACATTATGATCTTAAAAAATGGTTTTCTACTTAAGTAGTGCCCATGTTGTAAGAAATGCATTAACCCATAGTCACGGTTTTTGACTAACCATGTCTTTTGGGCTGTAGTGGAGTATTTTTACTCCCGCTATGACGTGTAGACAGCACAGTTCTGCAACACCCATAGTAGGCCGATTGGACGGTAGACGGTGGCTAATTGTCTCTTACCGTCTATCCGGCACTAATGAGGTCCAATAAGGCTGTATCTCGGTGCCTCTTTGTGTAGTACGCTCGAAACTAAAGCACGGTGACGAGATATTTGGCCAGATCTTACAACTTATGGATCTCCTTGATTTTTTTAAAATTAATTCAGTAAGAAATTATTACATTGTTAAATTATTGCAGTGAGAAGTTATTAAAGTAAGAAATTAATGCAGTAAGAAATAATATTTAACTAAGAAATTTAGTCCAAAGAAATTACTGTCTTAGAAAATTAGATCGGTCTCCAATGTATAAACAAAAAAACCTCTCGTGTTACTTTGACAACAGCAATGGTTATTTTTGTCACATCATTAAGCAGTGCCAGAAACTATAGTTAGCAATATAATATATTATTTCCAATAGTTTATTGAGTGGATTACTTTTCTGCGCATCAATGGTTATTGTTTAATTTTTTTTTGTGTTGTTGCACAGAAAAAATCGTGAAATACGACAGAATATTTATTTATTTTAAAACTTCATATTTTTTAATTACGTTCATAGTTGACAGCTACTCGATTAACGAGTGGCAAAACAATGTGTAAAAACATGAAAATCGGGGTCATATTCCGTGATAAATAAACATATTTATTATAAATCTGTGTATTGGTTTTGTGAGTTGACATATCTGTCCAATTAATATTTTTTTATTTGAAATAAACGTGTCGGCAAAATAATCATTATTTTAGTGTTTGGTTAAAGGTTTCAGACAATGCTGTTTGTTGAATAAAGGAAAGGTTTTGGACTTCCATTGCTGTATTATTTTTAATCACGACCCGTCAATGGAAACCCATGTTAAACATATGTGACCTTGGAATTAAACCATGCATGGACTCGTTACACCTGGATGATCCAATTCGCTTCGTTGCACCTGGATACTGTAGTGTACCCGGCTTAAATATAAATAGTGGACGTTGCTATTGTTGAGTATCTCCAGTCGTCTTCAAGTGTTAAGGTGTTAAGTAGCCACAGGTATATTTATATTGAAGCCGGGTACACTAAAGCATCCAGGTGCAACGAAGCGAATTGGATCATCCAGGTGTAACGAGTCCATGCATGGTTTAATTCCAAGGTCACATACTGAAGGCTTACACTGTTTAAAATATCTGCGGTGTAAAAAGTAATCCTAAAATGGTGTCAAAATCCAACACCAAATGGTGTTAATATAACACCATGAATTAGGGTTGAAAATGAACACCAAAACGGTGTTTATCTAAAAATATTTGAGAAGTGCACCTACCCAGAAAAAAAGGAATAGTTCATTTAACCCAGTTGACCCATAAGTAGTTATATTTTTGTGGATCACGTGATGTTCTTAAATCTCGCCTCTGTTGACTTACATGAAGAATATATAAACTTAGGTAATCCTTTGCTTTGGTGTGACACTACAAGTTGTTCGATACTAAAGAGACCTTAAATAGGTGGAAACAGCTGTCAATACTTGAAGTATTTTAAGTTAGTGGAACGCACTAAAAACATTATCTCTAGCGAGTTGAAGGTTTCATTTTCTGGAATAATACCACTGGTAATATACTAGTAATGCGTCAAGGAACTTCCTGTTTCCTTTTTTTTTCCTTTCTTCTGTGTAGTATGATAATTTGACCACAAACACCTAATATTTAACACTGAAAAGGAGTTCAATTTACACCAGGTAAAATTTATTTTAATACTGTGTGAAAGTTAAATTAACACCATTTTAGTATTTGAATTTACACCGCCAACGAACCTTATTTAACACCATTTTAGTATTTGAATTGACACCGGACCAACGAACCTTATTTAACACCATTTTGGTTTGTATCGATATAGACCACGTATGGTGTTAATTTGGTGTTAAATTGGTCATGAAATTTTGAACAGTGTACTAAAGCAATTTAGTTCTGGTACATGACCGCTGCTTCCTCCAGTGTGATTATTTGTGCAAAGTTTTTGATTCAGTCAGCTACTCCGATTTATTGGTCTCTCCTTTTTTCGTGTTACGATATACGATATACTCACAGGAGAACATATAGATGCAGTTTTTCCAGTCTTTCTGTCTATGGCAATAAAACTCCAAAACTTTTCCTTTATTCAATCATTGTTTTACTGGTCATTTTTAAATATTTATTATTTTTGTTTCAGGTAAGCATATACCTTTACGCTAATGACTTTTGGTAAGTGTAGTTTAACTCTTGATAAACAGCGGCCTAAAACAATGGGGTGATTATAAGCCGGCATGCTCTTTAAATTAAGGAAATTATTGGTTAATAATAAGGCTGGTTTTAAAGGACATCCGGTCGGTTGAATGGTTTGTTAAATATTGGATTTACGGTCGGTCCGAATGAAACGTGTCACGAAGAGGATTCGACGGTTCTACGAATGCAAATATGCAGTTTAATCCACATTAAAGCATATAAACAATTTTATATCAATTGTATTACCAAATTTTCGTCAGAAAATTTATTTAAAAGCATAGCATGTGACTTCTAAAGATAAGCTGAGATCTTGATTTAAAAGGCTTTCTGGCAACAAAAACGCTCTGAAATATCAAGAAACCGGTCACTTTTTCGATGAAATCATTGGCTAAAATAAAAGCCATTACTTTTTTTAACAGTTGACCCCTTTGATAGATTACGTTTTCAATTCTAAAGGATGGGAAATGATAATTTATTTCATAAACCGTTCAACTGTGTAAAAGTTCGTCCGTTTAATCGACACCGTCGTTTTTTCTCACTTTATCCTAATTAAAGATTTTCACATTGAAATTTAATTTATTGATGGCGATTTAAATTCTTTTCCGGGAAAAGTTTAATGAAATGAAAATTTAATATTTATCTTTGGTTTATAGATTCTTAACATTTAATTTATCAAATTTTTTAATTCGTGAATACCTTTTACAATTTAGATAGCTTGAGTAATTTTTTCTTCATATTAAAGAATTTTTACATTTCCTATATGTTTTCAATTAAGAAAGTGGATCAGTCTTTAACATTGATCTATTTCTTCCAATAAGGGGGCGAGATTTTACTTTTCTCTACAGGTAGTATTTATTATTACGGTAATATAATAATAATGTTACCATTGATTAATTAATTTTAATTATTTGATATTTCGGAAGACATCGAGGTTATAACCGCCTAACAGTGGTTAGATTTTATGATAGTATACGAGGGGTATAGTCTTTTAAATTGGGAGAAGGTGAGATTAGAATCCTTGGAGCGACTTTAATGATTTTGGAATAAGCCAGTTTGCAATTAAATTTTAATAAATTATGTTATATAAAAAAAACAAGAGAGAAATTGCCATTTTTATTCGGATGAATTACTCCAATAGTTCATACAATGGCCAACTTTCTTAATCGTTGAGTAAAGAAGTATATTAATCAATGCTATTACCAAATACTTATATGAATGTATCTCTGTGCAACGCACTGTATACTACTTAAAACTAATACAAAGATTTTATTTTATTTTTATTTAATTACATTGCGAATAAAAAATATATTAACTGTTTTATTACAACATGTACGAACACCCAAACTATAAAAGTTCGTTTTATTCACTAAGGGTTTTATTGACCTCATTTATTCTTAACGTCTCAAATAAAATTCCAAGCATTAAGTAGATATTTTGCTGGAGCAGTTATTTTGTTAAAACCAGAAAAAATCTTTCTAGAGGGGCACCTTCACATTATTTATGGCATTTTTAGTAAAATTAAGTATTCACTTATATGACTCCTAATTTAGGGGTTAATTTAATCCTAAAAACATAAACCATAAACTTGTATTTTCTACAGATATAAGGCTTGTTCCGTATAGTGGCCGCGCTGCATCAGAAAAATATTCATAACTTTCTTAAGGAGGTTCCGTCACAATATTAGTCGCTATGAAAAAATGTTAAAAAAATTCCAGGTTGTAGTAGAGTCTACTTAAAAAATATTTACAAAGTTTTAGAAAGATTGACCGACTGGATTCTGAAGACAAAATTAAGTTGATAGGACTACACTGAACCAAAAGGGGACATAAATACAATTAAAGGGTTCATTTCATCAATGAATGGTTTTATTAATTTTGAGCCGATGAACAAGTTCATTAATATACACATTTAAAGTATTAATAAAATTAAATCCTTTTGATAAACAATGTTAATTGAATTTAAGAATAATTGCATTGTAATAATGTTAATGTATTTGTTGCTTTAACGGTTGCCTTCATTGTTTCAATGAACAATTCTATAAATACAGACTCGTTGCTTCAATGAAAGCATTCATTGTTTCAATAAACATATTTCATTGATTTAATGTAAAAAATCACACTATTAATGAGTGTATTCATCTAATCAATAACTTTTTTCATTATAATAATGTATGGGTGATTAGAATATTAATAAACAGTATCATTAATACTGACTAATTTCATATTCTCACAATAGTGGCGACAAAATAATAAAAGTAGAATTTTTCAACAATTTTCTGGGATTCCTTGAGGTATGTAAATCATACATTTTCATTTTGTCACCATCTTTGTGGGACACACTGTATTAAGTTTGGCTAGGAATTAATTTCGAAAATTTAAAAAAAGGAATAAGCTTACCTAGGTATCATGAAAAACCGATGGCATTATATTCACAGAAAAAGATGTGTGGGAGTAAGAATTGTCTATGCGAGTTAAATAGAGTTTATAAAGGTTTGTTTTAGACAATAAATAAACAGAATAAATCAATATACCACGCATATATATATACACTGTATACACTGTATATTATACAGGGTGAGTCATTTAACTTGAAACTTTGAAATATCTCAGTTAGTATGCATTTTACGAAAAAATGTTTAAAATAAAAATTAAATGATTCGAGAGGAAAAATCAATCAGTACTAAAATTGGTCCTCATACTCTTCTCCTTATAGGGGGAAGAGGGGGTAACTTTAAAATTTCCAATGGAATACCCTATTTTTTATTGCAGATTCGGATCACTCGACTAAAAATAGGTAGATTTTGTCTAATTTTTTTTTTCATATTTGTAATAAATGGCGCTGTAATGAAAAAAAATCAATTTTGTTCGATTTTTCTTCTTATACGATTCTGCAATAATTTTTGAATAAAATACAATGTCATGGTTTTATTTTTTAAATTTAAATATTTATTTTTTAAATTTTAATTAAAGTAGGCCTTCGACTTCAATGCATTTATTAATTCGTAAAGACATCAGCTACCACCAAATTAAAACGATTTTTCTTTTTTGACATCGGAAAGGGGCCCATTAAATCTGAACAATAAACCCCACCTGGTCTTGTTGCTCCGGTTTTTGAGCCTGACACACAATACAACTCTGTACATACTTCACAACATCGGCCTTTAATCCAGGCCAATAATAATTTTGACTTACACGCTTAAGGGTTTTAAAAATTCCCAGATGCCCGGAGGTTGGAATGTCATGACATTCAAATAAAACTTGTGCTCTTAATAATTTAGGAACAACTAACTTCCAATCGAAATTATCATCAGTAGAAGTTAAAGGACTAACATACTTATATATTTTTTCGTCCACCACTTTCCTTGAGTATTTTTCAGGTTTTTCATATTTTGACGATGTTTTTTATACAAGTTGTCAAGGTTTTCTTCTGATAATTCAATTATTTCACAATGCGCTGAAGACCTTGAACGAGCATCAGGAACATTATTAAAATGCCCTCTTCAATGAATGATATCAAAATCATATGCTTGCATTTGTAAAACCCATCGGCCCAACCTGCCAGTGGGTTATTTTAGTTTAGACAGCCAAACTAAACTTGCGTGATCTGCCACCACCTTAAATCGAACGTCTTCAATATAACCACGAAATTTTTTGACTACAAAACTACCAAACACTTCAGCTTAGTAGCTGAAAACTTCCCTTCCATTTCACTGAGAGTTCGACTTGCGTACGCAATAACCTTTTCTCCTTCATCAAACTCCTGTACCAATACTGCCCCTAACGCATGCATCCGTTTGGATAACAAAAGGCTTACCAAAATCTGGACAAGTGAAAATAGGAGCCGAAACTAAACATGTCTTAAGATCCTTAAAAGCAGACTCTGTTTGTTCATCCCAGGAATATCTTGCATTTTTTTAGTTAAGTTAGTCAACGATGCCGCCCTACCAGCAAAATTGTCCACAAATCTACGATAGTAAGAAGCCATTCCCAAGAATGAACGAACTAGTATTACTCGCGTAGGAGTAGGAAAATCTAAAATTGCCGATACCTTTTCCCTATCTACCATCTACCCATGCTCATTTACCACATAGCCTGAAAACTTAAGCTCATTCTTCACAAACTCACACTTATCTTGATTTACCACTAACCCTGCTGCTAACAACCTAGAAAATACCTTATTCAAGACTTGTATGTGAGACTCAAAATCGGCTGTGGCGATAATTATATCATCTAAATAAACAAACAAATGGTTCTAAATCATGTCCCAACACAGTATCTACAAATCGCTACCAAGTAGCTGGGGCATTATGAAGCCCAAAAGGCATTCTACAAAACTGAAAAAGTCCTCGTCCTGGAACTGTAAAGGCAGTTTTTTCCTTACTTTTTAGATATATTGAGGATAAAACCTTAGCATTATAACGTATACGTCGATCTAAAATCATTGGTATATCATTGGGAATCTGATAAGCGTCTTGTTTAGTAACCTTATTCAGAACCCTAAAATCTATACAAAAACGATATTCTCCCGACTCCCGACTCCAACATTTTATCCAATTCCCCGTTCATGATTTTTGCCTGTCCGGTGAAATTGAATAATATAATACCTCTGTTTTATAGGTTCATGGTCCTATCTATTTTATGAAATACTCCTTTGGCACAACCCAGTTTACCACCCATAGCTGAAAAATATTTATCCACTACATTATTTAACCTAAGTCGCTCAACCTTACTCAGTATTGGATTATCTATCAAACAACAGTCTTGACTTTTATCGGAATATGACCAATTATAATGCTTAAAATTTACTATAAGCTCCATTTCTTTCCAAAAATCTACTCC
Source organism: Brassicogethes aeneus (assembly GCA_921294245.1). Classification (NCBI taxonomy): domain Eukaryota; kingdom Metazoa; phylum Arthropoda; class Insecta; order Coleoptera; family Nitidulidae; genus Brassicogethes; species Brassicogethes aeneus. The sequence continues at coordinate 55,538,625 of OV121133.1, read as the reverse complement.
CAAAATAAAAGATTTATTGATACTAGGAACAATTAAAGCAGAAATAATTTTTACTTTTCCTTCCAAACAAATAGGATCATACCAATTTTTTACACTTCGAACCATTTGCAGTGGTTACAACCTTAGATGAGGTCAACCGAATTTCCATATTTAAAACTTTCAAGATTTTCCAGCCCTTTTCACCAACTATGATCTGTGAGGCACCACTATCTAATAAACAAACAAAACTTTTTCCCCATATTTTAACGCCAACATAAGGTCTTGGATCCCCAAGGACTGACTTCTCTATTGACGTGGCCCGGTAGGTACGTCGCCAGATCCGTTTTTTGAACACTTAGAACACTCCCTTCTTAAATAACCATTCGCTTCACATCCAAAACAAAATTTATGAGACCTAATTTCGTTACATTCTCTAAAAACATGGCCGGATTTTTGTCAATTCCAGCATTTTATCTCAGCCAATGCAGCCACCTTTAGAGTAAACTTTAACTTCTCAGCTTTTCCCCGAATTTGCCAACTCATATCCGGTTCTATCAATTAGTTAGTTAAAGACCGATTTCGATCTGAAATTAACTTATTAATCTCCAAACGTTTACATAACTCTCCCACACTATTATATTCAGCCAAACCTAAATTATGAATAAAATAAGGATGTAAATTTTTTCGGATAATTCGAACTTTTTCATCCTCCTCAAGAGGCTTTGGAAGACGAGTAAAAAGATTTTTCATGCAAGCAAAATAAATTTCTATCGACTCTACAGAGTCCTGATAAGGATTGCGTGTTCCCTGCAATAATTCATCCTGATAATCAAAAGGTTGAAATTGATCTTGAAAAATAAGTAAAATATTAACGCACTACCTTCTAAAATATCTACTATGAGGTAAGTAATTCTCTCTCGGAAATGTTGCTAGCTAACCTTCTCTCCTCGAACTGTTCTAAAAATGCTGAAATACTAGTTTGTGCCTCTCCATTAAATGTGATGCCCCATTTTCGAGGTTGAACCTGATGTTTATGCACACTTGTGACTACTGTGGGTGTAACACTTGGTTCTTTGGAAGTAATTATAGAAGAAGAAGTTGGTGACACAGCTGTTTCTAAAACATGTACCCTCTGTTCCAAAACCTTAATATCAATGCATCTGCAACTTTTTCCAACCTATCTATAAGATTACTAATAGTACGCTCAATTGGTTTATCATCTTCAGTACTGCCTATGCGAATGCGTTGTATCCTAGCTGTAAGATGTCTGAGCCTAGTCTCAGCTGTTTTAAAATGTTCATTTTCAACCACCAAGTGATTTTCAGCAACAAAATTTTCCAAGGCCTCAATTTTTTTTGTAACCTTATCAACCTCTTGAACTGAGGGTTGAAAATTTTTGCAAGATACTAAAACCCCAAAAACCTAATTAGACTATAACTCTTCCAATTTTTTTCTCATTGACAGAGCCGTTTCTCCTTGTAACTTACTAACATCTCTTACGTTCAGCTCATAAATGAGTTCATCCTTTCGTAATTTAGTTAGATCCATTATAAATTAAATTGAATTAACCAAATCCGCAATAATCGAAAAAAACTATGTTGAGGTAATTTTATCCTGACAATTCCTTGTAAATTTTAAAAGAAATTAATTTACCTGTCAATAAAACTACAAAATCTTGCGCCCCAAGTTGGGCGCCAAATTTGTGACGCAAACTTTACTCAATATTGTTTTTTTTAATAGACCGCCTCAGAGTTGCGCACAGAGTGTCGCTAGCTCTTTGAACAAGTGTTCCCAGAGGAGGATTAAAATATATATTTTTTAAATGGGCGCCACCAACCCTTTGGCCACAGAGGTTGGACCGTGTCTCGATGTTAGGGAGATCTTACTTAAAACAATGATTAACAGGAATATAATATATATAATTAAATATACGTAGTAACATACACTTAAAAAAAATAATGACTAATTATATTTTGAGATAATATTTTTCTTTAAATGAATACTTTGCGTGATCACGTTCAGTTTACATACACAATTTTGACTAAAATTAGTTTAAAATAAATTTAACTAAATGAAATTAACCCGACTATTGTTCTTATCACTTGGTATGGTAGTACCATATTTATACATATAAGTTTGGCCTATTCCACAGAATGTTTTATAGGTTTACCAGAATAAAATCCACATAAACAAAAAACCCTTCGATCAAGGGTTTTTCTCTAAACAAAATTGTTCAACCAAATGTTACTCAACATTCCGCTCGCCACTCCATAATTAATCTTTCACCAAAAATAATCGGTAGAAAATTATCAAAAATCTGTACCTATTTATAATCCAATTAATAATAATCTCTACTATAGTTATACATCAACGAATGTTTTGTTGCATGTCCTTAATCTCCTCAAAATTAATATTTTATTTCCAAGATATTACAATTCTCCAAATAAAATCTTGTATCAGTCAACTCTTGGAAACCAAAGCAATGCTTACTTCGATTTATTATTTTTTTATACGAAATTATTTTAATCTGGCAACTACGTATATATATATATATATATATGATATATGCCATGACATTGTGTCAACAAAAATATAATAATTATAATAAAGTGGCTGTAACGGCGGAAGTTGAGCACCACTTGCTGAACAGATAGAACCACATAAAAGGTAAGTTAAATTTAACATTAATATTAACTTTATTCAAGAAAATCTCCATAACACTTACTAACTCAAACTAGCCTATTTCCAAAATTATGATAATGACAACTATATGAACAATTGGACTAAAATTAATTTTTGTAGGTTCATTGACAAGAAAATTAAAATATTAAATATACTAAATTAACTTTTAATTCTGTTATTTATTAAATAAAATAAATAAGAACTAAATACTTGTTTAAATTGTCTCAAAAATACCACAAACAACTTTAAAATCAAAATCAAACCCGGTAAGTTTTGAACCATAACTATATTCAACATACTGTTTGCTGTTGCTTTATTTTTTGTTCCCATACCTTTTTTAATATTTTTTCTTTGTAGTGGACTTTATTCGTTTTCACAACTCATTTTTAGATTTTAAATAACACTGCTTATAGAACTGTCACTGCCATTGTCAAAAGCGAAAAGCTTTACCATAGATCCTTGTAAATGGGCTGTTTTTTTAAATCAAATGTACTAAATGACAAAATAAATTTTGTTTTTGCAAGTTGGTACCATCGCTATTTAAGCATTATGCATAAAAGCAACTCCCCTTACTCCTTTCCCCGCAATGTACTTTACTATTTCCATTAAGACATTGGCCAAAATTGATTTTTTTTATATAATATAAAATAATTGACAATTTAAAACGATATTGTTTAAAACATATTAACATTTATCTTTGTATAAAAAAATCACTCACTCACTATAGAGATAGATACTATTAGTTTTTAAAATAAAAATTCATGGAGCCTACACGAGGAGTACGAACTCAATAGGGCGAATTGCCAGAACCTATTAACTAAATCGTACAAATAACGTGTTTTCTTACTACCTCGGCCGAAAATACGTTGTTTCGTCCCCGATTCCACGGCAGAAAGTTTACGTTTGATGCATTGGTCAAATTTACGTTTGATGCATTGGAATCGGGGACGAAACAACGTATTTTCGAGTATATTACACTACAAGGGCTACGAAGGCTTCGCTCGTGCCGCAAATGTTGGGGCAGGCATCAATATGTTTCGATAAACACATTTAATTTTTTCCCGTATTTTCGGCCGGGTTGGGTTGGGTTGGGTTGTATTTTCGGCCGGGTAGCAAGAAAAATAGTATACACTACACGGGCAGAAAGTGTGAGAGCCCTGCAGGAATCTCACAGTCTCTGCCCTTTTAGTGTAATATACTATTTTTACCACTAGCGGCCCTGTTTGGGTACAAACCAAACAATATGCAGAACACCAGCGCCCTCTTATTTTTGAAAATAATTTGTATACATGGAGTTTGGACTCCTTGTGTAGACACCATGTATAAATTATTAAAAACATGATTTTTTATTTAAACACACAAAGATACGACACAGACCGGCAAACACACGACCATTTTTTTAAACATTCACCCCAATCGGCAAAGATACGACAGACAAAGATATTTGGTAATATTTATTAAATAATAACAGGGACATACTAGCAAATAAAATGATAGGTGGTAGTGTCGTTGTTGATATATATATATATGAATATTTTCTGGTAATCAAAATGGAAGATATACCTTGGTCGCTGTATTAAATTATATTGAACAGTTCAACTGTTGTTATTGTTTCAACTGTAAAAATAACTTTGAATTACACTCAAGTACTTAAATAAGATTATTATTAATAATAATTTACGAATGTTATTTGCTGAGAATACTTATTTCACCTCTTATTCTCGCTAACACATCAAAATGTGTTTTAGCTGGCCGGCCATGGCCGGTTTCACTCGTTTTGACTCATATACAACTATTTTAGGCAGTATTGATTATAATAGGAAACTTGTTGAACTATTTAAAACATAATAATCACGCTCACCTCAACAGTATTTAAGTTAATCCCCAGTTGGGGTCTCGATGTTAAACATGTCCTAAATCAGAATACAAACTTGTTTAGCAAGATTTCTGATGTATCAAAAGCGTTTAGTCATGTCACTGTTAGTTTACCGACAATTATTGTGATAGATCAGTAAGTGCAAATATGGATATATTAATTAAGGCTGATTACTTATCCAATACCAAACATCATTAAATTAAGAATATACAAAGTCTATAAAATAAAAAAGATTTTATTTAAATAAAAATTGAAATCATTTAAATTAAAATTAAATGCAATTTGCTTTAATAAAAATATAAGATTAACAGAAAGAAATTTGCATATATTTTGTAATTTTCCCTGAATTGAAGGTTTCTAAATTTTCCACAGTATATATAATTTAAAATGAACACAAATATAAAGATGAAGATAAAGAAAATTGCTAAGAAGTTAAATCACACATCCCTTTAGTAGCGGAATGCTAATTTGAAATAATTATAAAGTCGGTTAAACAATTCCAATGAGTACTTACTACAGAATGCGATTTAAACTAAATATTTTCTCAAATACCCTTGTTCCCAACAATTATAATTATGTATACTTAAAACGCAAATTTAGTAAATCTGAAGTAAAGGTAAGTTCATTATTTAATTTAAATATTCAATTTGTACGTTAAACAAAGAAAATTTAATATGTTTCTCGTAAATTAATGTTTTAGATTAGTGATTCAAAATAATACCTCTCCTAACGATATTGGCTTACCATCCTAACCAAACATAAGTTACAAAAAAAAATACAATAAAAATGGTTTGCAGGGACGACATGTTATCAGAACTAGATATCCCTATGGACATGTTATCACATATAGCAATAAAAGGCGACATCATAGAAAAAATATTGGCATCAGGTTATCTAGCCGAAAGAATCAATCGGCTAGAAGAAATGTAAATGTAAATAATCTACAACAGGTCGAATTTTAAATAGTTTGTAGTAGCTTGGGATATTTTTGTCTTGTGGTAGTTTACTGTTATCATTGAAATGCAAATTCCTTTTTATGAATTCCCATATTTTTCTTCTCATAGCATCAGCTACTTGTGAAACTTTGCACGAGGCTTGCCAAAACATCCTGCTGCGAGGAAGGCCAAACACTGACATATACACCACAGTTCCAAAGAAAGTTTCCAACTCCTTGCTTGTTAGGCCCAGCGGTTTATTCGGATTCGGAATACAGATTGCTTTGTTTGACTATGTATTCTAATAAATCATCAGTAAAAAACATTTTGAAATAATGAATATGTCTTCCAATTTCTGGCTCATCTTTTTTATGGGGTGGGATAAATTGTGGTATAGGTAGGGATCCTTCATTTTCAAATACTTTGGTCCATTTGAATCCTTTCTTTGTTGTTTTGACATCATTTGGTATAGACTTTTTCTTTTTTCTTCTCCTCTTAGTATAAGTAGAGGCTGTAAGCAAATCTCCGTTATAATCATCAGTTAAACTGACATTATTATCTTTCTGGGTATCTTCAGAGGAACTTGACTCAGTTTCTGGTATCACAAAGTCATCACCAGAATCAGAATCAGAATCATTCAGGATTACATCCTCACTGCAATCACTTGGTATCTGGCCCCTTACCATAATAAAATCTGACAAAAAAAAACAAAATTTCACTTATAATAAATATTATGACCAGTGTTCCACATTAGAACCATACTAGTTTGATCTGATGGACCAATGTTCCACATAAGGAACACTCCGTATTTATATCATTTCCGGCAACAAATTTTTCAAAACACCAAAATTTATTTGTTTACTATCTCACATAAATAACACTTAAAGCTGATATATTTTTATTTTTACATTTTTCTTACCTAAAAAAAGCTCAAATCACTGCAACAACGTAATAAAACTTCGAGAACTCTCAAGATAGTGACGTTACGATTTGAACTTTGATTTACTTTTAACAGATGGAACCAACGATATTATTTGTGAAACATCTATATGGTACTCAACAGGAACAACGCACTATTGGTCACCAATTAAAAAAAATATATATATTTCGTATTTATTTGTTAACCGAATGCGGAACGTTCCTGATTAGGAACATGGGGGGTTAAGAGGTTAAGTCTATTTTTTTTTAAATATTTTGATCAAAATTCTACTTCCGGTTTGACCGGAAATTTTTGGAATGTTAAAACATTGTTTAAAAGACTTCATGTCAATTCTTTAACATTTTTCAACAAATTACCCGAGAAAACCCAGGAAAATGGGGCTAACTTAAAACGTTATTAACTTTTTTATTTTAAATGTAACACCCGGTATGTTTTTACCTAATCAAATAGCAAATTAAAAATCATTTTGATTAATGTAACTATTCCATATACCTAAAGTCAATAATTTCAGAGATATTTAACATTTTCTAAAATTTTAAATATTATTTTGTAACAAGAAACCTGTGACGGGTGAGTTGACGGTATCTGTGCTTACCACGTAATCTTTCAATGTTCAAAATTTAATGGCGTAAAATTTTCAGGTTGTTGTAAAAAATTTGTTGACTAATTAAGTGTTTTGTAAACTAAATTACTGATAAAAAAGCATTTAGTGAATTTTAAAAAACATTGTCAAATTTAACAGTATTTGCTAATTTTGAAAAAAATCAACAAAGCTGTATGTAGAATCATTCTTAATCTAGTTGACATTCTACTAGAATGTCAACTAGATTAAGCACCAGGTCATTGGAGACAATAGAATATAAAATTTTATGAATTATTTTAATAACAAAAAGAATGCGTAACTATAACAATTAAATGTTTCAATCGAAATGTTTTTCAATTTTATATTTGATTATGTAAAAACATACAGTGTGTTTCATTTAAAATAAAAAAGTTATTAACGTTTCAAGTTAGCCTAATTAATTTGCCCTGGGTTTTCTTGGGTAATTTGTTAAAAAATGGTAAAGAATTGACATGGAATATTTTAAACAATGTTTTGAGATTCCCAAAATCCCACCCTTATTTTCTCAAACCTAATAGCAAAAAAGTTATAGGCTATTTCTCAGAAATAATTTCTGATTGACGCGCATTTGTCAAATTTTAACGCAACAAATTAATAACTCGAAAACTATTCACTTTAGGGATAGGACATAGTATAGTAATTTTACTCAGGATTGTATGTAGAATTTAAAAATGTAAAAATATATAGGGTGTTTAAAATAACAAAGTTTTTGTCACTTCCGGTCAAACCAAATATTTTAGAAAAATAGGCTTAATTGGATTATAAACGCTTTAAAAATTTCAAATCGATTTCTTTTGCGGTTCCTCAGAAACTTTCAATGGATCAGGAACGTGAAACACTTGTTTTTCGTAAATGTGCAACACCCTGTATATAATTAAAATAAATTTAAAATAATATTAAACGTTCGATTTTGTCTTTCATGTGTAGTGCATCGAATTATCAGCTCTGGGCCATCGCTCGATGAAAAAGTATGAAACATAGCTGACTTTGACCCAGGATGGACAAAATTGGATTCCGGGTATAGAAATATACCTTTATTTTTTAACAATATCGCAGGCTTTGACCTTTTAGCGAGGTATTTTGTGATTTGTACAAAAGATTTAGTGGATGTTCCAAGATTAAAAAAAAAAACGTGTCTATGGGTGGATGGCTTCGTGAAACGCATGGACGTTAAAACTTGCTTCTGGTCAAAGTGGTACATTGAAACCGAGACCATTAAGGCCTTTGGCCACCAAGGAAGAAGAAGAAGAATAATATTAATTGATGTCCATTAATTTTTTTAAATCTTGTACTAACTTTGAGTAGGACTATAGCATTTAATGGTCTAACAGGAAAATACAGTTTATTATTATTTATTATTATTATTATTATTATATTTAGGGCGCTTCTTACGAAAACAGCCTTAGTCCAAAAATGTCTTGCTAATTATTTCAATTAAAATAATCATGTCATAAAGACTTATAAAGATCGACTTTTGCTGTTTTAACCTAATGATTTGCCATAAAAATATCTATTTTCATTGTCATATACATTATCTTACTAAATAAGGTACTCCTCAAAATATTAGTTTAAAATATAAGTGCACGGAAAAAAGAATAGTAGCGTTTGCACAAGAATATACTCGTTTCACTATTCCACAAGAAAACATAATATTTGATTCTAATATAGTCCTATTCTTAAGAATTTGGGTACGTTTCACTTATATTCAGAATACGCTAGTGTTAAATTTTACAATAACCTAAAAGTTGTTTTAAGATAAAGCTAGATTTCATGATCAAGTATTTTTATTTTTATTTAAAAAAACCACTTTCAATATTGGGAAAACTACAATTTATTTCCAAATATTTCTTATACTTATTTCAAAAATAACCCGATAACTACTAATACCTACTAATACCTAGTAACGGCTCTTAAGTATTTTTTATTTTTGTTTCAATAATATTGTAGCTTCAATGTAAACATTAGTCAAAATAGTTTAAATTTAATTTGATTAAAGTTTGGGGTTTTACTTGCTTTAAGTAGTAGGTCGTTTCATTTAAGTATACCTATGGGTAAAATTTATTTTAAATAAAATGTAATTCATTTTTTATTCAAATATAATAAAAGATGGAAGCTAATTGCACTAATGTCGCTTTAGTATTTACACTTGATATGTGAAATAAGGTAGGTAGGTACAAAAAAACATTTATATAAATACATTCATATATTTATTTTAGTAAAACTAACAAAGTGTTAACTCTATTGAGGCAGTAGGTACTGTATCACATTTTCGATTCGAAGTAAGCGTTCTAGCGTTGAGTGAAAACTAGCAGAAAATGGCCCCAACCCGTTTGCAACAAGACTTCAGTTGCTCAATCCACTAAACCAGCCTCAAACCGTCAGAAATTTGATGCTAGAACAAACCTATTATAATAAATAACGGTTTGTTTTTACCCAAAATACCCAAATAGCTCTCCATGCAAATAGTGCCTAATAATTTTTCCTTGTTTAATCCCGTTGCCCGTTATTATTAAATAGAAATACAAATTTTGCTAAGTGATACGTGACCCCAACGTGTGTTTTTGACTTTTGTGTGCTAAAGACGATCTTTTATTAAAATAATGGAATTTGGTTAATTTATTTATTAATTAATTTCAATATTTCAGCAAAATGGTCGCTTCGCGTCTTCCAGTGTTGCACTGGGACTCCCAGCCTCCCTTTCCTTTATGTAGTACAAGTTGACTCACGTTTGCATTTTATTTAAGAATAATTATACTCTTTTCAAAAATAATGTTATTTTAGCAAAGATGAATTGCTTTATGTTCATTAAAATAGTATTTGTCTCAAAGTAATCTAATGTTATAATAATTATGCAAGTATAATTTAGTGGTATTGCAATAGTTAATATATTTATTTGAAATCTTATTTCAGTTTTTAATTGAAAAATTATACACTGAAAAAACAAATCTGTTTTATCAACCAATAAATTTTTTGTTGCAATTGTTTTTGTTGGTCCTAATAAAAAATTTGTTAACCCAAGTAAAGTGTTTAATACATTAGTATTTGCAACAAAAATTAATTTGTTGGAAAAAATTAGTTTACCCTACTGACAATATGCGTCGCCGCTAATAGGTATCCTTAAGTAAACATAACAAATATGTTTTTGTTGTCAATTTTCGCCCAAAATTGACATGATGTGACATTGAAATTTATTTTATAAAGTTGACCGACTTGGTGCCATGGATAAAGTTAAGTCTTGGTGTCATAGTGATTGAATAATAAAAAAATAATTTGTCACTGTCAAAACATTTTTGTGCAAATGCTAGAGGAAGCAGGTTCGCGTTAATTAATTTTTGTGCATTGGGCGTTATGGATAAAGGAGTAAACCAAATATTAACCGAGTGGGGATTTTCTTCATTAGAATATACTTTTAAAGGTACCAAAATAATTTTTGTTAAAAAAAATCAAACAATATTAACCTATACCTACACAATATTGTTAATGCAACTCTTTTTATTAATTAGTATTACATACTGAAAGAGGTGCTTTAACAATATTGTGTAGGCATAGGTTAATATTGTAACAAACATTATTTTTTGGTGATTAAAAGAACTACCAAATGTTATAACAACAAAGCAACAATGTTGTAGTTACTCATTACCATAGCTTTTCCAACAAATAGATTTATAATGAAAACAAATGCAAAAAGTTATAGAAACAAATAAATTATTACCTAAAACAAATGTAAACTGTTTTAACAACAAAATATTATTGTATGAGATATCAATAATATTAGTTACTTTAAACAAGACGCCATGGTTTTGTCAACAAAAAATATTAGTTACAGTAACATATTATGTCTCAACAAAAAAAATTTGTTGTTGTAACAAAGATTTTAGTTGAGGCTATAGCTACAAATAAAATTTGTTGGCGCAACTTTTTTTTAGTTGCTTAAACAAATTATTTTTTTCAGTGTATGGATTTTAAAAGAGAAAATATTTTGACTTAATTTAAGAACAATCCTTTATTTAATAAAATATATTTTTTATTCTTTGTTTAAATAAAAAATACTTAAAATCTGTAATACTTGAATTTTTTCAATAAAATTTGAAATTTGTCGATTAACTTCAGTGATTTAAATATTATTCCACTTTAATTTGAATTATCCTAATTTGGGGGGGCAGGAGGCTGGGGGGCACACTTAAAAACTAACTTTTTTTCGCAAACTTTAATTTAAATTCTGCTTGCAGAACATGTCTATATAATGTCATTATAAACTCATATAAATTTGATATGGGTCCCATGTCTAATAACTGAGATATGGGTGTGCCCAAAATCCACCAGCCGCCACTGGTTATAAATGGGAGTCAAAGGCTAAAGGAAGAAAATGTAGAGACTATTATAATGATATATCAACCTATAGGTTTTACATTATTTTTTAATATAGTTTTATAAAAATTTTGAGTTTTTGCGAATAAATGCGAAATTTTGGATTTTGAATTTTTAAATGCGAAATTACAATTTTTATTTACGTGCATATTGCATAACATATTATGTTAGGTAACTATTAACGAACAATAACAAGAATAATAAGATGGGCATATAATTAGAGATGTCAATCCCGGGACCCCGGGATCCCGAAATCCAGGGATCCCGAAGAAAAAACCTGTCTCGAAAATACCGGGACAAGATTACCTAATCCCGGGATTAATACCGATTTTGTATGCATATATTAATTAGCTTACTTACGCTATTTCAAAATTAAAGTAATTAACGCGAAAGCCGACAACGTTGCAACCTGCAATCCGAAAACATGACGCACACTTAAACCGGAATTTGGGGATTCACCGCGGCACAATAATTATAATTTACTCGCTTAGATTAGATGTGCCCTCTGTGATTAGATGTTGTATTGAATATTTTATTCAAAGAAGAAGAATTTGTTAGTTATTGTGTAAAATGGATCTAACGTGCCAAGAGGCTAATAAAGAAAAAGATAGGTAATGCACGATTTTAATTTTAATACTAAAATAATGTAAAGGACCCCGCACAAAACTAATGGGAGTTTGGACTTCAATGAAAATATCTGAATTTTGGATATGTTGTAGTTGATGATTTATTGATAAAAAGTTCTTCTGGTACTAAGAAAAAATATTGAACAGAATTCGAGCTATAGCTTATTTAAAAGAGTATGTCAATATATTGAGGTTAGAAGGTCACGAATCTGAGAGGATTTTTATGTAACAAAATACGTTCGAGGCTGGGAGATGAAACTTTAGACGCACTAATATTTTTGCGGTATTTTTTTAAAAATGTATAATTCTTTTAGTTCGTTTAAGAGTTTTTTTGTTAATTTTCCATTTTACAATAAAAGTTTTTGAATGTTATTTGATTTTTTTTGGAACATCCAATCCCGGGATTAAATCCCGGGATTAGTACATATAATGTATAAAAAAATAAAAATGGTTTTTAATAATAATTAGGTATAACCGATGGTACGGTATTAAAATTACAATCTCTTACGCGCTTTTATTAGTTATAAATTATAAAATAGTCGATATCTTTTCACATTTTTTACTAAAACTATAAAAGTGATTTTATGAATAAAAATGCGTCTTTTAAGGACGATAAAAGCCATTTTATTAAATTTGTAACTTCGTGGCCCTGCTGACGGTGGGCGAAATTTTAAATGTATATTTATTATTATTATTATTCCCTCCATACAATTATTAACTTGAACCTGTGGGCGAAATGCTACTTTGCCCACGGGCTAAAGTTATCTTAATAAAAAATCAAAATTCTTTTTTACACTGTAAAAAAATGTATATTTCGAATGGTTTAAAAATAAATCTTGTGGCTAACTTTACGCTCGAGGAATCCTCTCTTTCTCCCACTAGTCGCACAATATACTAATTACGGTAAATTTTAAATTAAAAAAGTCATAGAAAAAAATACCTAAAATAGGTATTACTTAAATTGTATTATAAAATTATTATTTTTCACAAAACGTCTTTTTTGGTTTTAAAACTCAAATGCGATAAAACTTTTTAATAGTTTAAGCTGAATAGAATAGCGTTAAAAATGTTTTGTCAACGATTCAATTTAGAGATGTTCAAATATAAAATATTTAAAATTAAATATTAATTGGTATCTTGTTAATTCAAATTATTTAACGTGCACGTAGGGAGTTAAAATTTAAATTACAAAAATGGTAAGTGATAAGTAGTTGAATTGAAAATATTAAAATTTTGTCGAAATGATGAAATAATTTAAATTAAGGCAGAATGGGATATATAAAAGAGCATACCAAGTAGAAAATATTTTAATTAAATCGAGTCTTCAAATACCACCTGTTCCTAATTTTTGAGTTCTTAATTACGAATCTGGTAAAAACCAGGGATTTTTCTCATCGGAATTAAATATTGATTGAAGCACTTTACATGCATTGTCTGAAAACCCATAAATTAAAATTTTTAGCAGCGTTCCCTTTATCCACTCAGTTTATTCCTATTTTAAATAAAAGGATGATTTAAACAAGCATAAACAAAAAACTATAGAAAGAATATATTAACATATAATACAAAATAAATATTAATTATAAAAATGTCTCACATAATTTCCAGCATTAAAACAACAGCAATGATTTCCTGCCTTAACGACAATCTTAGATTATCAACTTGCTTTTTTAAAGTTCTCATGTACTTATCTTCTTCCTTGTACTGCCTCGATACCCGATACCTTTCTTCGTAAGATAATTTCTCCAATCGTAAAATATCCTGCAGCAGTTTTTTGCTGTAATGCAATTTTTTAATCAGACTCTCCATTTCCTTCAGATGAGTGAATCTTTCGGCCAAGTAAGCTGATGCCAATATTTTATTTATTATTACATCTTTAGTTGCTATATGTGATAACATATCCATAGGTAAGTCTAGGTCTGATAACATGTCGTCTCTACGGACCATTTTTGTTTTGTTTTAAATATTTATTGAAAGGGCGACTGATATTCAATAATGTGTTGGCGTTATATCTATTAAAGAGGTATTATTAAATAAATATACCTATATATATATATTTACGAGGTGTGTTCAGGAAATAACGGGAATTTATAAATTTCGCTGGTTCGCAAAATCCGGTTGTCATAAAATTTTCTTTATTATGTTGATATACATGCCCCTAAAGTATGATAAAAACTTTAGCTGTTTTCATTGTTAACTTTGTCTGTGGCAGCCGCTAAGGTTAGACTAGTTTTTATAAGCTCGTCGATTTTTGTTCGTTAAAAGAAATGGATCAAAGAATTTGTATCAAATTTTGCGTAAAACATGAAGTTAAAGTGTGTGAAAAGGCATATGGTGAGTATGCTATGAGTAAAACAAGAGTTTACTAGTGGTATTAGCGTTTCCAAGATGGCCGTGAAGACGTTGAAGATGACGAACGCCCCGAACGCCCAAGCACATCAACATCCGATAAAAACGTGAAAAAAGTGGAAGAAATGGTAATAAACGATCGCTAAATCACAATCAGAGAAGTCGCTGATGATGTTGGCATATCGATTGGCTCATGCCATGAAATTTTTTTGGCTTTTGCACCACGATAATGCATCTGCTCACACTTCATTGCTTGTTCGTAAATTTTTGGCCAAAAATAATACTGTAATGATGCCCCAGCCTCCATATTCGCCAGACATGGCTCCGTGTGACTTTTTTCCATTCCCAAAAATTAAGAAAACCTTAAAGGGCCGTCGTTTGGCAAGCATAGATGACTTTAAAAGCGCATCGCTGAAAGAACTAAAGGCTATCCCAAATATTGAGTTTGAGAACTGTTTCGAGGATTGGAAGAAGCGCTGGCACAAGTGCATAATATCTAATGGGGACTATTTTAAAGGCGACAACATTAATGGAGACAAATTCATAAATATTTTTTCAAAAAACGAAAATTCCCGTCTTTTTCTGAACACACCTCGTATATATATATATATATATATATATATATATAGAAATAATATCCTAATACCTAACAGGTTAATTAATTTTAGTCTAAGGTAAGAACTCATCTGGAATTGTTAAATAAACTCTATAATTTTCTTTATATTTATGTTTATCTTTCAGTTTAAGGTATGCCGTGGAAAATAGAGAAATCTTCATTGTTATTCTTATAGTTTTATTGAAAAATTCAAATTTCTTAAGTTCGTACATTGTTATCATTATTATCATTTCTCATAAATCAAATTTTAATATACCGTATTTTCGTGGATTACCTAAGTTTAATAGAGAGGGTAAAAAATTATTTTTGTGTTTTCGAAGAAAACTCATTGTCGATAAAAAACAAATTTGGGATTATTTTATAATTTCTGTGGTAATTTTTTACTACTTCGTTTTTTATTACATACAACTTTATCTAAAAAAAAAAAATAAAAAAAAGTTAAAAATAATTTCTTGCTTGGATGGATTTCATGTTTTCCTCATTTTTAAACACCCTGTAGATAAAATTATTTTTTATATCAATTTTTTTTTGACAATAACAATTTTTTATCAACTTTTTGTCAAGTTGTGTGTGATTATTATGTTTTGGATAGTTTGAAAAGTTCCCTAAATTAATTAATAATTAACAAATTTTTAACATCAAAATAGACCAGTAATATGGATACTCCCCATTTTTTGATAGTTGGCAGTTTTAATTTTTTATTATGTTGTCCCACTAACATGCAATAAGGGGATTTTTATTTTTTTCTCAAAAACGAAGCAATATACGAAAAATACGCTAGAGATAAAAAAGTTGTATTTTTAGTTGCTTAATATGAAAAAAATATAAAAATTGCAGTCAGTGGCGCACATTTTTTTGTAAAAAATATTGATTCAGGTGTCTTCGGGGACGCCACTGGACTTAATAATTTTAATCTAGTTAATCTAACACTATTAAATTTCAACAAAATCGGCTAAAGGATAATGGAGATATTTGAGAAAAAACTGTTTTTTTTAAGTTTTGACACCCTGTACGTTGAAAACGGAGCATTTCCGGACCTATGTTTATATGAACTTTTCGTCTTAGAATCACTCAAAGAATCGTCCCCTAAAGTTTGGCCACGTACATAAATAACACCCTGTATATGTAAACTGAAATAAACAAATACTTTATACAGTCTTATGCAATTTCCTGGTATGTTTTCAGAATTAAATAAAGTTTTAAAATTCATCATGCAAGTAAGTGAATTTTTGTAATTTAATTACTAAGTAGGTACTGAAAATTTCAAGTCGTTTGGTAAAAAAATGTTATTAATATCTCAGGGTAAAGGTGTCGCCTGCAATTACCTGTTTTTATGGCTTAAAAGCTGGGCAGAGCTCAGGTGAGCACCATATAAAATATACCCAAAATTTACTATGCTCCACACCTCAAAGTCCCACCACGTGAGTGGTCGGAACGCAGTCTTTTGAAAATTTGGCATTTAAGGCTTTTCAGGTTATGTATCTGTCAAAGTATAGTCAACGAAACAAATAATATTATGTTTAGGCGTTAAAAATGTATAAATCTTTATAACATTACAATAACAATGGTTGGTTTAATAATTTAGGAATATAAATACTGCATTTAATGAAATTCTAAAGAGTATGGTGCCAAATAAGTAATATAAAATAATTTTAACTAAACCGCATTTATAAAAAAACTACCTTCTCTATTATGGAATAAGTATATCTGTATTAAAGGGTTAATATATAATAACAAAAATATCATCTAAATTTGTAATTTTAAGGTTAAAAAAATTTATTTTGACCAAAATAAATAAGTATTTTGGATAATTTGAAAGACTATATGGTATTTAAAAATGTGGTAGTTTTTCTAATCCAGGTACACTTTAACCTACATAAATTTTTCTCAATACAAATAGTAATAAAGCTTCGACTGAATTTGATCTACATCGAAAAATCATTATAACTTTAAAATTTTTAATAAATCACATGTCATGGGAGTAATAAATATTTTCATATATATAAGTTTCTCTAAAAATTGTTTGTTTTATTATAATCTAAGGTATCTAAGGTAGGTATGTCGAAAGGTATACACAAGTTTTGTCGTTAGAAGCACAATCCACACAACAAGTTCTGCAGACATGTTCTATCTTAATTATGCTAAAAATACTAAAAATCACTGCAACACTGCACAGAGTTTAACGGCGGCCATTTTTGTTGTTTACAATTCTTGTGCTTTGGGTTTGTACTGTTTAATAATTGTTTTAAACGTTGTGTTTCTTATAGAGGGCTTTAAGAACTAAGAACAGCTACGTATTTTACTCCTCTTTTAATAAAATATACCTGATATTATCAGGTCTGTCAAATGTCAATTTGAAGGTTAATTTGTGGGTTATAAATTAACCTTAAAATTGACATTTGACAGTTTGATGACAGCCCTGATAGAATAAGGGTTATTTTTTACAAAAGAGGAGTAAAATGGTTGTTTTTAGCACTACGTAGTCACGTGGTGGGACTTTGAGGTGTGGAGCATAGTACATTGGCATTATTCTGAAAAGATTTTAAGAAAATTAAAATCAAACACTTTAATATAATAATAATAATAATAATAATAATAATAATAATAATAATAATAATAATAATAATAATAATAATAATAATAATAATAATAATAATAATAATAATAATAATAATAATAATAATAATAATAATAATAATAATAATAATAATAATAATAAATTATATGTACACACTTTGTGTGAATATGTAACTTATTTGAAGTTTATGCCTTAAAATTATGTTAATTATTCTAATTTAATTAGCACATACATAATGTGTATTTATTTCTGTGGCACATATTTTCAAAGACAAACTTTACCGAGCGGTAAACTTTGTCTTTGGAAATATTCCATTTTATTACCTATTTTACAAACTTTTATATTTGGCGTAGGTAAGCTTTTTAATGGATATATTTAAATTGAAAAACGTCAAGCAATAGACAGAGTATTTATTATTTAAAACAAGGACTGCATATTAGATGTAAAACTTTATGGGTATAACTCAAATATTGGTAAAATATTCTTCTCGTATATGCCTTTTATATGGTTTTTACGTGAGCACACGTCTGCCATTGCATTTTAAAAAATGATTTATTTCATATCCAAAAAATACTGACCTATATTATAAATGATATTTTCCCAGTTCGCATAGACCAAAGTTTCAACAATAAAAATATATAAAAGATGACCCGCATATTTTTCAGAAGTCCATATTTCTACCTTGTAAAAAAAATATATTTTCAAAATCGGCTTCGTAGATATTTATTTTTTACTTGATGTTTATTTTTTTATGACGAATCTTGTATTTTGTTATATGTATACTCATGTAAGAAGGATAATATTGTCTATTATTACGAATTTTTTTTAATTATTACACTCTTAATAAGAAAGCGGTTAAATTAATACAAAAAAAGTAACTGCAGTGGTTGAATAAAATTAGGCTAAAAAAGCATAAAAATTTAGAAATGTGCAGTTGCCCCATTTGTCAAGTTGCTCGTTTTCGACCCATTCCAAATGCCCAAATACAACTACCATCTATACGATGTATTGTTAAATGTACAATGTACAAATGTACTGATGTCTTACCGAAATTACCTAAATTATAAAAATTCAAAAGGGTGTAAGGCATTTAAGTAATGTAAAAAGTAAAGTGTCTAAAACAATTAAACTTGCCAAAAACTGTAGTCAACAAATTGCAATTCAAATCCTATTAACAGAAGAAGTGGCTCAAAGCAGTTCCTCTTTAAAATTAAATAAAGGACGAGTAGTCGAACTGAAATTGAAGTTATTATGTAAAAAAACCAATGAAAACAAAGCTGTTATAAATCGATTATAAATCGATTTCAATTTACCTGAAAAAAGTTAACTCAACAAATAAGACAAGTAAATAAAAATTAATAGGACCAAATGCGATTCAAAACATTAAAGATCTTAGTCATTATTTGAATGACTTTTTTCCACATGTAATTGTACCCCAAGCTGACGTTGGGAAACACGTGAATCTGTGCCTTTGGTTTACTGTTACAACTTATCCAAATTTATTGCACAATTACTAAGTCAACGAGACTTATCTGAGAATAATTTTCATATTAAATTTTGACTTGACAGTGGGGGAGGATCCTTAAAGCTTTGCTTGTCTATATGTTCCCTTACTAAAACAGACGAAACAGAAAATCGTAAAAGCACCAGCATAAAATTAATGCTAGATGGTCTAGGACCCAAAATGATTGAGACATACAGAAATATTGAAATGCTTTTTAAAGTAATTGAAATTCATAAAATTTGCGGTATATGTTCTTACACCTTTGCTGCCAATTTAAAATTACTAATGATCATATTAGACCTTCAGTCAAACTCATCGTGACACCCTTGCCCTTGGTGTGATATTAGCAATAAAGATTTGGCAAATAAGGGACAACTAAGAACCATCGAGAATAAAACAAAATGCACCAATCAGTGGCGTAACTAGGCTGGGGCGGCCGGGACACCGCCCCAGGGCCCTTGGGGTAGGGGCCCCCAAAACAAACAAAAATTAAATGTCTTTCAGCAAAAAATAAAATCCTCAGGCAGCAGAAAAAATCCATTATATTATTCGTAATCCTGATTTCTCAAATAAAAAAGTATTCTATAGGTATTAGGCATCAGTGATTAAGGGCCATTCCCTTCCACACCTGTCAATTATTAAAATTATCTTTTATAAAATATTTCTTGCGTTTTTTTAAATTTAATGTATAGCCTAATAAAAGAAGAATATTTTTGACAATTTTGATGCCAAAATATTATATAATAAATCTGACGGGAATCCCGGGAGCTGCCTTAACCTTTGACACTGTCATCCACGAGCTCCTAGGGTGGATCTGCCAGCCGGCGTGGAAACTTCGGATCCAGCAAACACGGGTGGTGCTGTGATTTGGCGGGATGCGCGGGAGAGCGGAAAGGGGGTAGTATAGCCCCGGGAGATCGGTGGATGATAGTATATCTGGGGCTTGCCATACGTTCCTATACTCATACTCATACTCATACTATAAATATTTCAGTACTTTGAGTTTTAAGATTAGAAAGATATTCACTTAATTCTGCAATATAAAGTTCTTCATTTGTTGATGGAGGTCTATAAGAAGCTGTTAGGCCAAAGGGTATTTTATTTATAGTGAAGTTAACTCTAAGGGCCGGTTTTTCAATCGTTGGTTAACTTTATCTTACGGTTAATTTCCTTAGATACTATTGTTAACACAATAGTATCTAAGAAAGTTAACCGTAAGTTAAACTTAACCAACGATTGAAAAACCGGCCCTAAGTAGTTTAGTATTTGTTAAGTTAATTATGTTTTCTTCATAGATAATATTATCTCGAATATAAGTTACAACACCATCATTCTGGTTGTACTTAGACTCGTTATATAAAACGTTAAAATTTGGTATACCAACATATATGTTAAAATTATTTATTCCTTTTAAAATCCAAGTTTCAGACAGGACAATTATATCTATGTTATTGGCATCTAGATTTTCCAAATAAATCAAAAGTTCAAGGTTTTTATTTAAACTTCTTATATGTATAACATTTAAGGTATATTCATTTATTTTTTTTAATTCACCAGCAACACTATTATAGGTTTCGTATTCTAAAGTTTCTATTTCCTCACCATCGATCAAATCAAAATTATTCTCAATCTCGATCGGTCCATTTAAAATATATTTATATATGTGTAATAAAGCTACTTATTGTATTATATATATTATATAATATACACATAAGCTCACGCAAGCAAAGCTTGAGGATGGAGAAAGTAAATGGGAAAAGCCCCCACGTGAAAATGAAGTGGTAGGCCATCTATTGAGGCATGCGTTGCACGCCTGACATAGGGGCCGGGTTTCAAATATTGATGCGATACACCACAGGGCCGGCTTTATCTATTTTGTATATTAATATTTTTATTTTAAATTAATTTGAAAAAAAAATAAGTAAGAAGGCAAAGATATAAATAAATGAAAACGGTATGAACACTAATATAGCAATAAAATAAATAAAGAATATACAAGGTAGGTAGCCGGAGTAAGCAAAAAACTAACATACCCACCCCCATTCAGGAATACCAAATGAATGGGGTTATTACTAAAGCCCTGGTTTAGGAGGATTCCGGATTGTACTTAGTTTTGGGTCAGTTCAATGTCCTCCAAAAGCCCTTCCTAAACTGGACGTATGGCCCGACCCGGCTGACAAAAATCCCGGGAGCTGCCTTAACCTTTGACACTGTCATCCACGAACTCCTAGGGTGGATCTACCAGCCGGCGTAAAAACTTCGGATCCAACAAACACAGGTAATGCTGTGATTTGGCGGGATACGCAGGAGAACGGAAAGGGGGTAATATAACCTCGGGAGATCAGTGGATGACAATATATCTGGGGCTTGCCATACGTTCCCATACTCATACTCATACTCATACTCATAAATCTACAATTTTTTTTTATAAAAGCAGTTTTGTAATTCGTGTGTTTCGCGCGCCTGAAATGGCCTTTAAGTAAAAAAAAAACAATTTTACGACTCTTTTATAAAATAAATATTCTGACCTTATAAAAATATTTACCTTATAAAGCCTTAAAAAACAACATACACAGGGCCGGGCCTAAGAGGGGTGTATGGGGGGGGAGTCACCCCCCCAAAGTCTTGGCAGTTGGTTCCAAATCCAAAAACGGTTGGCAAAATCTATAGTATTTGGGTCGGTTGGTTGGGTATACCTACCCTACCAACCAACCCATCACAATAAATAAAATGAAATATAGTTTTTAAACTTTACCTACATATGCATGTACAAAGTCGGCACCGCCTCGCGGCTTTGTCTTTCTAAATTAATAATTAGTTGAAGCTTATCTAAGCTAAGTAAAACTAGTGTCAATAAATAGGAATTAATTTTTTTTAATATGGAAAAGAAAGCTAGACCGGGCCGAGTTCTAGTAAAATGCTCATTATGTGGATCTGTGTTTAACAAGGACTAGAAAAAAATGCACGAGGAAAATATTCACGGTGGAAATTTGGTTAAAATTAAAATTGTTACTGTTCCGGATAATCCAATTACATTGGTAGCAAATAAAAAAAAAATAGAGACTTCAAAAGAGCATGCTAATGGTAGGTAAAGACATTCTTTATCTACACTTTACATTCATGATAAAACTAATGAAAATTTTTACTATTACTACTAAAGTATCAATAAAAAAATAAGTTGGTTTTTTTTATCGTCTCCACCCCCCCAAAAAAGTGTGCCTCGGTACGCCCCTGAACATACATATAATCCTATCTTAATAATATACCTATTATTATATATAATCCTATCTTAATAATATACCTATTATTAATGTTTGAAATTTGTAGACAATGGTTTCATATTTTTTGAAACTTCCTGAACTGACATTATCTAAAATTGTATATACGTCGTGTTATAACACGACGTGTCAATTGCTAGTAGATCTGCAATCGTTATCAAGTGAATAATGAAAAAATTAAATTATATTCGTCTTTTTATATCTAAATTACCGTTATTGATGCGCAACGAGCGTATCTTTTTAATGCTCGTTGCGCATCAATAACGGTAATTTAGATATAAAAAGAGTCTTAAAAGACGAATGTAATTTAATTTTTTCATTATTCACTTGATAACGATTGCAGATCTACTAACAATTGAAACGTCGTATTTATAAACAATTTTAGATAATGTCAACCCAGTAAGTTTAAAAAAATACCTATACCTGTACACAATTTTACTCATTATTTTGTTTGTTAAAAAGGTTTTAAACGTTTAATTCATGTTTTATATAAAGTGTTTTAAAAAGTTTAAAAAAATACAATATAAAGAAAAGAACATGTTTTTATGTTATTTTAAACAGTTTTTTTGTAATTTTCACTCCTTGCCCCGGAGCCCCCACACGCCTAGTTACGCCCCTGGCACCAATCAATGGAAAGAACAAGGTTGTTACCTTAGCAAAACAAAAAAAATTAGTACGTTTACATTTAGTTTTTTTTACTTTTATTGTATTACAAGTACAATTAGCAGATATACGTATATTACAATATTTTTAGGAAATTGTGTTTACATCCCTCTCGTAATTGGAGATGTCTATGAACCAATTATTAAATACGTGTCACCCCTAGAACTTCATTTGTTGATGGGTGTTGCTCAAAAGATTTTGGATGGAATAAAACAGGATTTGCCTGAAATAATGGAAAAGTGGCTAAATAAATCTAATATACAATTTGACCATTACAACCGTTTAAATTGCAACAATTCAAGAAAACTACTTAAAAGAGTACGTAACTTAGTAACTTTGGCCCCAGGTGAATACAATAATATTACTAGTACATAAGTACATATCAGTATTGAAATCTTTTGACAAAGTAGTAGCTGCTTGCTTTGGGCAAAATCTGGATGCTAACTACAAAATATATATTAACAACTTTTATGAAGAAATAAAAAGCAAATATCAAAATAACTCCAAAAATACACAGCGTCGTATGCCATGCGGCTGATTTCATTGCCATAACAAGTCGAGCCTTTGGGGTTCTACTCAGGACAGGCTCTAGAACAGCTACATTACTCCTACAAAACCTTATATACAAAGTTTAATCTAAACCCCAATTCTGAAAATTATATAAAACAGTTAATTAGAAGCGTCAGTGCCTATAACAGCAGACAAATTTAAAATACAATAATTGTAGAGTATTTATCTAAGTTGTTCTCGTTTAAATAAAGACTTAAACTATGAAAAATTGTTGTTTTATATCAAAAAGTAAAAAAGGAAAACAAATTTAACATGTTTTATTAAATATTAGTCGCAACAATTCAATCATTTTTTAGATTTCGTTAATTAAAGCAAAATTATAGTACATTTCATAGGAGTAAATATACCAAAATATATAACATCCTGTAAAATCATATATATTTTTATTGTTGAAACTTTGGTCTAGGCGAAATTTTTAATGAAAACAATTCAATTGGTATAAATGCACTTTTATGATGTTGTGGGAAGAAAAGAACAGAATGCCATGCAGTTGTTATAAAACTGGTTCCAAAGTCAAATAATAAAATGGCTATATTGTGCAATAAGACCATTCACTTGTTCATTTCCCAGTCTTTATGTTTGTATATTGTTATCATGAAAAGAAAGGAATTCCGAATGAGCGGTTTAAAAGTTAACATATTTGACAAAATATACAGCCTGTTCAGACTAAAACCGAATATATCTATATATATATGGGGCCTCCCTCCAACGCGCGACACAGTAGCAAAGCAAATAGACTGCATCGCTAATGAGATTTTTTGCATTATTATCATTTAATTTTTTAAGTCCTTACCTGCTCGACCTTTCGTCATGTCGTTTATCACACAAGCTACTGTGACGCGCCTTGGAGGGAGGCGAGGCCACGCCCCATATATATATATATATATAGATATATTCGGTTTTATTCTGAACGGGCTGTATGTATTTCATTGACTGTACTAGGCTTGTTAATTGTGCATTTTAACATTTTATTAAAAAAGTTGGTTACATAAATCTACGCGTCAATTACTAAATTAATCAGGATAAAGAGGATTTATTTTAACGTTGTTTTAGAGGAGGCGTATAATTCATCCTTATGGCTTCTAATATAAATTTTATTTTAAGAAAGGTTTTTGCTTTTGCGATTTTGAAACAGAAAGGGAATATCACGGAGTATGATTTTTGAAAAGGATTCTTTGTCAATTCGAACCTCTAAACATTTGAAAAGGGTAAGCTACTTAGCACTCTGATGCATCCGAATTCAAATTTTCTCTTTCAAGTCCCCAAAGTATTTAGGAAGCAACTTGCTTCAAGCAAGTAATCCTTTTTTGTTTCGTCCTCTCTTGAACCACCACTGTTTTACTCAATTAACCCAATCTTATGATATGAATAATTTAAAATAATTGTTAGCTAGGCCCAAGGGTGTCGACCAAGCAAATACAGCAAATGGGCTAATTGAAAGCCCATTTTCTCAGAGTATTATAACTTGTGTTTATGCTACTTGTTGTTCAAATCCACGAGAAACTATTTTCTGACTGTTTTCCGGGGATCAGCGCTTATATCACCACCCCTCCTACCAGTGCCGGCGTGAGGCATGTGCGAACGGTGCGGTTGGCAACCGCCGGTTGCACCCGGCCCCGCGTTTTATAGCCCCGCGTTTTATAGCCCCGCGCGCATCAAGGCGTCTTAACGAAATTATTGTACATTTTAGCAACATGGCAAGCTGTAAGCACAGCGTGACAAAATAATATCTGGTCATTGTCAGAGATAATATCTTTAGTAGGTATCGTCATCTGTGTATTTGAAGTAGCCTGTATCCGTTTAAAACAATTATTATTACTCCGGGAAAAGAGTTTTTCAAAATTAAAATTAATAAAAAAATATTTAAGATCAAGAAGGTTTGTGCCAAGAACGGTTAGTGGGTTTGGCTATATTGTCAATAGAGAAGGATGTTGTAAAAGAGCTTCCTATAAAGCAGGGAAAAATTATATGTGATTTCTTAAACGTTTCTATATTAATTGAAGAAAAAAGCTGAACCACCCAAGTGCATTTTAAGTCAAAATTTTCTACTATCCGAAAACACGCTTAAAAAATTTTGACTTAAAAATGCACTTGGGCGGTTTCAGCTTTAACCCCTTTAATTGGTTTTTCGTTTGATGTTTTAGTGGTTTATTGCCGCTAAGCGCTATGTTAATTTTCGTAAGTAATATCATAAAGGCATTTAATTTTTCCGAAAAGAATCGAAAAAACACGTTGCTAAGTGATATTTTAACAAAAAGCATGAGTGCTGGTGGCAACAAAAATCCGAGTCGAAGAGGAGGATTTTTGCACCTGCACGAATGCTTTTTGTTGAAAAATATTACTTAGCATTGTGTTTTTTCGATTTTTTTCACAGGAAAAATTAGATGCCCGAATGATATTTGACAAGACTATTTCATGAGTAACAGTTAACAATTAAAATATAAATTGCAATTTTTGGTGACAACAGCTGTCAAGTTTTGCCGCGGTTAAACTCGAATAAACTGCTGACAGGTGCTGTCACACAGTTTTTTCACCTAGAAACCATTTGTAATTCAAAATTGCGCGATTGTGATTGGTGGAAATCAAGAAGAGGGAAATAGTCAAGAGTAAATTTTTAGTTCAAGCCCCGCATTTTTCTTTTGCACCTGGCCTCTAATAAGCTAACGCCGGCCCTGCCTCCTACCCTCTGGCGGTAATGTTGTATAACTTTGCATTGCGCTTCGGACTTCTCTTTGTCCTAGCGCGCGGTCCAAATTAAATTAAATCCTCTTGTAACAAAATAAGCTGCGCTGTCAACTAGGCCAATATAGCGCATTGTTTTTGTTTATTTACAGTCATTTAATAGTTTTACAAAGGAAAAGTTGCATAAGTTTTTTTACATAGTTTTAAAATAGTTTGACTTTTGAACTATGATGTCTAGATATGCATATATAGATATATATATATATATATATATTAGGGTGGTCCTAAGCTATAGAGGTAAAAGATATACTTTTAATATTGAATTGTCCCACCCCCCCATTTTGTTATAACACAAGAGAAAAAAAATTACACAAAAATTTGAATGGCCAACTCAACCCCTTCACGTGCCTGTGAGGGGTTGAATTTTGACAAAATCCCCAATTTTTAAGGTTTTTGCCATTTACTCCGCAAAAATCGCATATCTCAAAAAATTTTACTCATTAAAATCTTTTCGTCTATTAAAGGTCTATAAAAATTGTCTCTTGAGATTTTATCCTAGAAAGCAACATTTCCTACACAAACCTTAAATTTGTGGTAATTATGCACAAATGCAATTTTCCACGAAATGGTGCTTTCTAGGATAAAATCTCAAGAGACAATTTTTATAGACCTTTAATAGACGAAAAGATTTTAATGAGTAACATTTTTTGAGATATGCGATTTTTGCGGAGTAAATGGCAAAAACCTTAAAAGTTGGGTATTTTGTCAAAATTCAACCCCTCACAGGCACGTGAAGAGGTTGAGTTGGCCATTCAAATTTTTGTGTAATTTTTTTTCTCTTGTGTTATAACAAAATGGGGGGGTGGGACAATTCAATATTAAAAGTATATCTTTTACCTCTATAGCTAAGGACCACCCTAATATATACACTGCTCAACAATTGAACTGGATAATTACAATTATCCAGAAATTTTAATGTAATAATGTTGTTCCCACCAGTCGATCCCAATCTGTATAACTCTGTATTTTTTGTTGTTACATCTTTAACTCAAATATGTAGAAGTGCAATTTCAAAATAATGTACAGCCTTTTAGTGAAGCAGAAGTTCTTGTACCACCTTAATTACTTGATATTAGCAATCAATTAGTTCATTCTCATTAAACTTACTGCGATTAGAAGCAGTTCAACTTGAGCAATTAGTACGTTGAATACGTAAAGGTTTGCCTCAAGAAGAAGTCGCTACAAGGTTGAATATGTCCCAAAGTGTCGTAAGTCGAGCATGGAGTCGGTATACATATATGTAGCAACTAATTCTCCAGCATTCCGAACATTTACAGCTTCAAGAGTTAACAGTTTCTTTAGGCAAGCTACTGGAAGAATAATTTCTTCTCAAAATATCAGAAGAAGGTTGCATCCATCTAACTTAAAAGCAAAAAGATAAGCTACACATCCACGGTTAAAACCAGGGAAACGTGCATGCAGACGACAGCAGAATTGGAATTTTCTAAATTGGAGGTATTGCCTTTTTTCTGATAAGTCAAGATTCCGTTTGGATACGTGTGATGGTCGAATATTGGTATGGAGGGAAAGAGGACAGCGATACAACGTAAATTTCACGGCGCCAACCACTTCATTTGGTGGCGGATCAGTTTGCGTATGGGAAGCCATATGTTTTGATGACCGCACTGACCTACTAATCCTTATAAATGAAACCATGACTGCTCAAAGATATCGAGATTTGGGTATAGAGCCCATAATTGTGCGATTTGCAGGGGCAATAGGCGAAAGAATTGTTTTTATCGACGATAATGCCCACCCTCATCGTACACGGCTTGTAAACGATCGGATAGAATATCATGAGATTACGAAATGGAATGACCAGCATGAATTGCATTGAACGCGTTTGGAAAGAAATGTCCAGAAAATTCAATTGACTTCAACAACCTTCCAAAACTATGCAACGCATAGCCAATGAGTTGCAAGCAATCTGGCAAAACATTCCTCGAGACTTTATTAATAATTTTATCATGAGTCTTTCAAACAGGGTAACAGCATTAAGGCGAGCCTACACGATATTAAACATTTATACAGCTGGTGCGAATACCAGCAATACAAAAACTTTCGTTTTGGTTCTTTTCTTATATTTGTATATTTTACTTTAATTGCACATTTCTTTAAATTTAAAAAAATGTTTTTTGACTTCATTTCTTCTATCTTAACGTCCATCAGTAAACTATTATTCAATGTACTACAATTTTTTTATTTTAAATATTTACGCTGACAATTTTAAAATTCTTCTTATATCCACTTCAATTGTTGAGCAGTGTATATATATATATATATATATACATTATTGGTTTTCCGGGATCTGCTCCGTGTTGTCTGTTTTTGGTTCTTAAAAGAACCGCATGTCTGACGACTTTTCGTTACAACCTCGTAGTCAAAAGTGGCAACAGGCTTGGAAAACCCAGGTGCTTGTAAGCCATTGGTGGAATTAACCATATGATTTCCTTTGTTGTGATTAGTTGTTCACCGCGTCTGCGGCGTGAATTTTTATTTAAAATATGGAATTATAACCGAAAATTGTTAAAATTTTTATTTTTTGGTTTTTAAAGAACCATATAGTTAATATTGTTCTTTAAAAATAAAAAAATATAAAGTTTCGACAATTTTCGGTTATTTTCCACTAATTAAGTGGAAAAACACACATTTTTGTTTTTTTAATAAATATATTTAACAATTCAATTTTAAATTAAAGTATAACTAACAAATAATATTTAAATGAAGAGAAATTCAAAGTTAATTATTGCATAACTTTAAGTGAAATTTAAAAAAAAAGTTATAAAACATGTATACCTACATAATTTATAATTATTTAGGTATAATTTATCAATTTATCATTATTTAGGTATAATTTATCAAAAAGTATGACCTTAAATTGATAATTTTCAGAAATTTTTTGACACATAATAAAAATCGTTGTAGGTATTTTGCAAAGGTTTATTAAACAAATTAACTCTAAAACCTATTACGTACCATCAAAATGTTTAATAAATTCTTGATAAACAATAGTTCAATACTTATTGGTTCTTATTGGTATATTAGAAATACTATATTGGAAAACAACCTTTTATAAATCAGTTCATGTATATTACCTATATAATTATATAGGTAATATACATGAACTGATTTATAAAAGGTTGTTATAATTAAAATTATTATAACTTTGAATATGTAATTCATAAAAAAATAATTTTGTAATACATACTGACTTATTGTATACCTATAGGTATTTTCAGATTTCTTAATTAATGTATACATACACGGAGAGAAAAATTTTGCTAAAATAACTATCCAAAGTATTGTTAAATGACGTATCGTGAATTTAGTCAACTGTTTTATTAAACTGAGGATTTGTATGGCTAAATTGGATATACAGATATACAGATCCTCAGTTTATGATTTGATTGTTGAAGTTATATCAATACAATATTTGAACTTATTTATTTATATTATTTTTTATATTTCTATTGGTTTAACTGTTTGTTATAGATTTCGAATGACTTATTATTCATTGTCTGGGGATATAAATTATATAGGATTGAATTGTAATAAAACAGTTGACTAAATTCACTATACGTCATTTAACAATACTTTGGATAGTTATTTTGGCAAAATTTTTCTCTCCGTGTACTATAGAAGTAAATATCTTTATTGAAATAAACCAAAAGGCTAATGCCTAAAATGTTTAATGCAATAATTAGACTATTACTACTATTATTAATAATTAGACTATTACAAAGCATACTAACATAATTTGTTTTTTAAACAAGAAGCAAAATACTATAGTTTTGTAAAATATAGAATTTTTGGCAAAAAAGAATTCCTATTTATACAAAAATTATAAGTTTGATAAATTCAAGTCCTGTCTGCTTCTTCCATTAACACAAATATTGTATCAATATTTATGCTAATCAATTGGCTACTTATTTATGCTTAAGGTAATTGTTTTCCCAGCATACAAGTAATTTAATGGTTTATTTTAAAAACAAGCCTAGTGGCAAACTAAATATAAATTTGTTTTATTTTTAATTTAAAAATCTTATATAATAATCTTAATGTTGAACTTGTGCTGTTTTAACATGAAAATATCCTTTTTTATTAACCTAATTGTAAATTGCTAAATAAAAAATTTATACCTCAAAATAATAATTTAAAACAGAAGTGTACCTACATAATATAAAAATGTCAGATTACCTACTTTTTTTAACAATAAACAATTCAATTATATTTGGAGTAAATAATTAAAGTGTACCTACCTTCTTTAAAGGTCAAGGCTTTTACTTTTTTATATTTTTATTATAACTAGGGATGTGTAAATAATAGTTAGTTACTTGTCATTAACCCCTAATTAACTTATTTGAATACATTATTATTGTTATTATTTAACTATTCAAATAATTTAAACTATTCATGTACTTTGAATATTTAATTTTAAGTTTAAGTAAATATTACTAATTAATTCATTTGGTAAAAATATTCACACACCCCTAATTGTAACTAAAAATGTATTCTAAATGAAAATATGAAAAGTCAAATATTTTTGTTTGGGATTGACGAGTAAAGCTGTCTTTCATTCTTGTTTTTCATGAAGGATCAATCTTGTCTAATTGTTCCATTGTTATATTTATCCCAAAACCTAAAATTATTTATATTAAGTTAAAATCATTTTTTGACCAGCTTTGCGGCAATATTTCAGAAACAATAGGTTTTCTACTTTACGCCAGTAGTAGGCAACCAATATTGCAAAGACTGAAATGCCTTCCATCTCGCCACCTAGTTCCAGCTAGTTCAACTCTTTTGGGCCGCGTACGGTTTGATAAAACCTACCACTGTGTGTGTCGAAGTGCATTGTGATTGCACGCCGCACAGCGAGGCCACGTTTTTAGACGGTAGATGTCTCCAGACTGATTTGCCGATACATCTCGCCGCTGTCCTGGTCACATATTTCTTTATAAGTGAACAGTGCCGAGCTTGATGCCTGTCTCCCGTCACCGACTGCCTGTCACTGATGAGACCCAACAGGTCGAAACAGACTGTCTGTCAGTGTTGGTGGGTATGGTGCATTATTCATTGGATCATACCATTCGGGAGACGCGCTTCGAGCCCGGCTCGGTGGCGATATGGAAGGCATTTCAGTCTTTGCAATATTGATTGCCCACTACTGGCGTAAAGTAGAAAACCTATTGTTTCTGAAATATTGCCGCATAGCTGGTCAAAGCTAGTTCGACTCTTTTGGGCCGCGTACGGTTTGATAAAACCTACCACTGTGTGTGTCAGGACACGGACCCCACTGTAAAGTGCTCAATTTCCAAGAAATACATTTCGATTTATAACCTTTATAATCTGTGTTTATAAAATAAAAAAAATTGACATTTGACGGTGACACACAGATTCCCCTATTGTTTCATAGATGGCGTTCTATACAAATTTTTGATTTAAATCATTTTAAGATAATAATAAGTATTTGTCGTAGAAAAAGTATAGTATGCACCTCGTTTATAAACTTTTCTATACACTCATAAATTTAAGGCGTTTAATTTAATGGCGTTTATCAAACTTGATACATAATATACTATTTTCTACTCCCACCTTTAAAACGCCCTTTATCGTACATGACACTAAGTGACCTTTTAAATACACATTGACAAGTTGTGGCTTTATGGCGCTTTAGTAACGGGCTGAAGTTAGCAACATGTTTTTAGTCACGGGCTGAAGTTAGTTTTAAGTTAGTTGACAGTTGTCAAATGTCATACAATCGTTAAAATAAATTGCCTTTCTTGTAAAATAATACTAAATGTATAAATAATACTAAATGTGAACTGTCTCCAGGGTATACTCAAATAATAATGGTAAATTCCAACTAATTATTTAAATTACTTACCTTTAAAAACAGGAATACATTTTTTAACAGCTCATTCCTATAAAAGGTCCTCCATAGTATAAAATAATATTATATTATAATTGATGCAACACATTACTAATCAACAGCCTGCTCTAAATTGGAGTCGCTAAAATTATGTACACACAAAATGGAAAGCCCATTGGCTATCTGCAGTCGCGTGATTTACAGCAACCAATAAGAACTAAAGTAGGTATTCATGCAAGTCATGCTACTACGACGTGAGCAAAAAAGTTTAAATAAACCTCTCTAAATCACAATTTTTGTGTATTTTAGTAATAATTTGGTTAAATTAAATAATTAATTTTTTAAATTAAATTAAAATCATATTTTAAAATTAAACCATGTTTTTTAAAAAATAATATTTCTTATTTAATTTAAACTTTTTAATTTTTTAAAAGACGTAAATTGTTTTTATAATTTAAGAAAGTCAACTTTTATTTAAACAGAATAAGTGCAATTTTGAAATAAAAGACAGGTACTTTGTTTTAAATATATATATATATTTTAATAAATTTGCTCTTTTTTTTAAATAAAGACAATTATTATTTTTAAAGAATTAAATTTATAAATTTTTTTTTAATTAAATTTATATATTTTTAAATGTATTGAATAAAATTAAACAAACATTCTTGTTTAAATTAAAACATCTTTTTTCTATATATATATATTTATAGAATTCTTTATTTTATTTATATCACACCTTTTTTGGCTCCAACTCGCAGTGATCGGATTTTAATTTTTTTAACTTCAATGGATCAGAAATTGCATTTACTGTAAAATTATGTGTCGAAAGGTATAGCCACCCTAGGGTGGCCTTTAAAATATATTAGTAAGGGTAGCTGGACGTATGTATTATACTTAAGATTATTACTTAATGTATAATACTATACATTGTTTTAAACAAAACAACAGTTGCTGTTCGATGATCCAGCTACCCACTTAAAATACTTGATTCAAGTTTAAACGTGAGATGCAAGGCGTGTTTAAAAGTAGATAGAGACTAAACAAGCATTGTAAATGCGTTGTTGTGACAGGGAAAAATACAGCGAGACTGCTGTGAATATTAAAATGCTGATAAAAGAAAGTGAATGCTCTCCAAGCGACAAAGGGATTTTTTCTTTGTACTCGTATAGGCAATTAACGTTTAACAATGTAATATGGCTTGTTCATAAAGTAAAATACCCCAATTATAGTATTATTAAAAGCTACTGTCCAGTATAGTTTGCATATTTAACTTTAATCCTTTATATAATGTTGTAGAAAACCGTATGCATTAACAGAGTATATCAAAGAATTACAGATTTGTAAAATAATCTTTTAGATAAGCCTCTGATTCAATATTACAAACCTGCTTGGTTCCTAATTACAGAATTTTAATTGAATCTATAGAAGTTATAGAGCATAACACTTCATAATTATGTACATAAAGGAAATATGGGTATTTCGAGAACACACAACAATTTTTCATTTAAAATCGGCATAAACGGAGTTTTAAGAGGTAAAAAAATATCGTAAAGCATCCAAGGCTAGTATTTATGAAACGGCTGACCCAAATAGAATGAAAACTCTGCCAATAAAACCTGAAAGCAGATGCATGACCTACAGTAAAACTCGAAAAGGTTGAGACATTAATTTTGTTTGTTTTTGACCCAATCCATTGTCCCATTTTATATGGTCACATAACATGCTCCTGAACCACACTAATATCCATAAGAATTTATATCATATACACCCTGATTCACCTAACTGATCATCAATATGAAATTTTTCTAAAATATTTTCAATGCGCTGTAACTTCCTGTTGAACGGGAAGAGACAGTCACATTGTTTATTTAAATGGAACCCTATAAATATTATTTAATTTTTTAATTGTACTGTAACGTTTTTAACTGTTCGTAGTGTGAATTAAAACACGCACTGGTTAATTAACGAACTAAACTATTTATTTAATAACTTAACTACACTTAAAACACTATAAAACTAACTAAACACTTAACTACTAATTATTTATATCACTACTATTGTTCAAGAGTCTATTTATTTGCACTTATATTTATTTATTTCATCCCAACCCAACCCAACACCAAATCTTAACTGATTGCTTTGTGATGCTCCGTTTCTTATATATTCAGCGCCAAGGTCTTCTGGAACATTCCAGCGAGCTCCACACTCTCGATTGTTCGAGCGCTGAGTCACCGGCGATGACTCACCGGCGATGACTCATCGGCGATGACTCATCGGCGATGAGTCATCATTCCGATATCCAGAGCGGTACTCGCTACATTGCCCCCGTCTTAAAACATTTTCGTCCCGAAAATGGTCCTCAGCTCCATGGCGATATTTGCATAGAGATCCAAACTTGCAGTGTGACGTCCTATAGAAGTAGCAGTCTACGGTCTTTCTTCCGGTTGTTCTTTTAGGGTTGTGGCAACAGACAAGAATGTGTATGCCACTAAATCTGAAGATAACTTCCACCATGCTTCTAATTAATCTCCAGTCTAAACCGTCAAGTCCACAAGCAATCTTCGGTATCGCCAGGTTCATGATGTCCTTGGACAAAAGGGTATCCCTCAATTTATTTAAGGCATTCCATACGTCACGGTAGTTTGGCTTATGATGGGAGAGCTGCTTCGTTACCAGATAGAAGATACTTCTATTGCCTATCTGCTCATTATCCACAATTTCAAGCACCTCTCCAACTTTGGGATTCTGCCTTCGTAGCTCGTCGACCCGTCCAAACTTGTTTTTAAAGACAACCGCTATTCCCCTGGACATCCTTAGGTCTTCTGCAACACAGTGAGCCAAGGAGTAATCGGCCGAAACCGTGAACAGATCTTTTTGTTCTTCTCGAGTGACACCATACCGAGCTTTTTTACCGCTCGAATATAAATACATGAAGTCTTCAAAAGGCAACTCGTCTTCCGGCGGATTAACTCTCCTTACTCTAGCATCGTCTATTTGATCATTGTTTCCAGCGTAAGGGGCCAATCGGTTGAAATGGATCACTTTCGGCTTTCCTCTTGGTTGTTTCCTGATCCTGTAGATGATGTCATTTATGCGATCCATGACTTCGTATGGTCCTTCCCAAGAAGTCTGCAGCTTCGGTGAATAACCACGACGGCGCTGAGGGTTGTATAACCAAACTAGGTCTCCAGGTTGAAATCCTCCATTTTCCGCCTTGATGTCGTATGCCTCTTTCATTCTATCACTGGCACTCTGGATGTTTAAACGAACTCGGCTGTGTATGTCGCTCATTTTCCTACGTAAATTGCTGACATAATCTTCTCCAGCAATATCTTCCCCTGGTAGGCAACCAAACCTCAGGTCACAAGGTAGACGAAGTTCACGTCCCATAACAATGCTAACGGGTGTCTGGCCGGTTGTATCGTGGATAAAAGAACGGTACGCCAACAGGAACAGATGGAGGAAGCGGTCCCAGTCTCTTTGGTGATCCGAGACTACCTTGGACAGGTACCGGTTTATCGTTCGATTCATTCGTTCCACCATTCCATCAGACTGCGGATGTAATGCAGTCGTCCTCGTCTTCCGAATGTTAAGAATCTTACAGACATTCTGGAACAATATAGATTCAAAGTTCCTGCCTTGGTCTGAATGCATCTCCATTGGCACACCAAAACGACAAATCCACTCCTTAATAAGGGCATCGGCCACTGTGGCAGCTTCCTGGTTTGGCAAGGCGTACGCTTCCGCCCACTTGCTGAAGTAGTCCATTACAACGATGATGTATTTATTTCCAGATTCTGTTTCCGGAAATGGACCCGCCACGTCGATTGCAATTCTCTCAAATGGGCTGCCCACATTGTACTGTCGCATTGGGGCTTTTGGGCGCTTCTGGGGTCCATTGCTTGCCGCGCAAACGGCGCACTTCTTGCACCATTCCTTCACATCCCGTTGGCTGTTGACCCAATAAAACCGTTCCCTAAGTCTTCCGAGCGTCCTGGTCACCCCAAGATGTCCTCCAGTAGTTCCATCATGGATTTCCTGCAGCACTTCTGGTATCCTGTTTCTGGGGATTATTATCTGCTTTCGGTCTTCCCCCCCTTCTGGCATCTCCAAAACGCGCTTTAGAAGCCCGTCACTTAGGATGATGGAATTCCATTGGGCCCAGTACGATTTCACATTCGGCGAATATTGGGCGACTTCCTGCCACGTTGGTTTACGGTCGTTCTTCTTCCAATCGATGATAAGCTTCAAAACCGGATCCCTTTCCTGGTCTTGTTGAACCTCAGCGGATTGCCAATGATCATCCACGATTGTAGTCCTCCGAACAAACACATCCTTTTCTTCTGCCCTGAGACAATGTTTACAGTCTTCCGGGCACGGTCTTCTTGACAAGGCGTCAGCATTTCTATGGATGGTCCCAGCCCGATGTTCTGTGTCAAAGTCGAACTCCTGTAGTCTCTCAATCCATCTTGCTACCTGTCCTTCAGGATTCTTGAATTGCAAAAGCCATTTTAGGGCAGCATGATCCGTTCTTAGCAAGAATTTTCTTCCATACAGATACTTGTAAAAGTGTTCGACTGATTTTACCACTGCCAACAGCTCGCGTCGAGTAACACAGTAATTTCTCTCTGGTTTCGATAGAGTTTTACTAAAGTATCCAATAACTTTCTCTTTTCCCTCTTGAATCTGCGACAAAACAGCTCCCAGTCCAACATTGCTGGCGTCCGTGTCCAAAATAAATTCACCATCCGGAAGAGGATAACTCAGGACTGGTGAGCTGGTCAACGCGTTTTTCAGGTTCTTAAAGGCTTCTTGGCATTCTTCGTCCCATTGAAATCGTCTTTCTCCCTCTGTTAAACGTGTCAAAGGCTTAGCAACCTTTGCGAATCCAGGTACGTACCGCCGGTAGTAGGTGCATAATCCAAGAAAGCTTCTTAAGTCATGTTTGTTTTTCGGTACTGGCCATTCCCGCACCGTCTTCACCTTCTGTTTATCCACTGCAACTCCTTGACTTGAAACGACATGGCCCAGATACTGCACTTCCTTCTGTAACAAGTGACATTTCTTTGGGCTAAGCTTCAGGCCAGAACTTCTTAAGCGATGAAAGACTTCCTTCAGGTTCCTCATATGGTCCTCAAATGATTTCCCAACCACAATGATGTCATCAAGGTACACCAAGCATGTCTTCCAGGATAGTCCCTTCAAAACCATTTCCATGAGCCTTTCAAAAGTTGCAGGGGCATTACATAGTCCAAACGGCATGACAGTAAACTGCCACAGTCCAGCACCCACGGTAAACGCCGTCTTTTCTCTATCTTCTGGTGCCATTTCAACTTGCCAATAACCGCTCTTTAAATCCAAAGTTGAAAATATTTGGGATCCAGCCAATGTATCCAGGGTGTCATCTATCCTAGGCAGAGGGTAGCTGTCCTTTTTCGTCACGTTGTTCAGCTGACGAAAATCGACGCAAAATCTAGTTGATCCATCCTTTTTCTTAACTAACACCACTGGGGAAGACCATGGGCTGTTAGATGGTTCGATCACCCCTTCCTTCTCCATTTCTTGCACTATTTTATCAGCTTCCTCTCGCTTAGCAAGAGGTAGCCTTCTTGCTGACTGTCGAATAGGATGTGCATCACCGGTGTTAATTTTATGCTGGACAATTCTTGTCCTACCCTTCTTTCCTTGTCCATCATCAAAGACGTCCTGATAGTTGTGTATCAGCTCTCTCAGCTTTATTCTCTCATTTGGTTTTAAGTCCTTTGAAGAAGTCGAAAGCAGAGTCGTCAATTCATTGCTAATTTTCTTGGCCGGAACTCCAGACTCACGAATGCTTCTAATAATTGAGGAAACAGAAGAACAGTTCCCCAAAACGATTCCTTTTTTCAAGTTCACAGAGTAACCATTAACATTCAATACTCTTACAGGCACTTCTTTTCCGACACGTATTAAAGTCTTCCCTACTACAACTCCTCGACCGACCTCTTTGTCATCAATTTTCGGCTCCAGAAGCATTATACTTCCATCTTCTGATTTACAATCCAAGAAAGCCTTCAATATCATCTCGCTGTGTTCCGGTATCAAAGCATCTTCTGTTAGCATTACACGAATATTCTTTTCTTTTGATCGATGCAACACGACTTCTTCTCCATTTACTCTCAATATTTCTTGTTGAAAGTTTAGTTCAAATCCTATAGAGTTCATAATGTCCATGCCTACAATAACTTCATCTTCAATATCTGCTACTAATGCTCGATGTTTAAATTTCGTGTTTCCTATGACCATAGTGATGTCCACTTCTCCATGAACAGTAGCAGTATCTCCTGTTGCAGTACGTAGTCGCCGATTGGTAGATTTTATTTTCGACTTTTCGACAATATCTGGCCGAATAATTGTCTTCGTCGCACCTGTATCCAGCAGCAGCACATGTAACTTTCCATTAATAAAGCCATCCACAAAAACACTGCTGGACTGATGTAGAAGAGATGCGACACGTTCGATATCCTCTGGGGCATGTTGGTTACAGGTCGACGGTTGCCCCTTTTCCTCGACCCTATCTAGTTTTCCGACTTGGGTGAAGTCGGCGCCTCCTGGCTTTTTCTGCAACGACTTCGTATATGTCCTAGCTTTCCACATCTCCAACATCGGATTTCCTTCTTATCTGGTAGATTCTCTTTAAGGACTCGTCTGATTGCTTCAATTATACTAGGCTCCTCCTCCTTTTCTTCTTCGACTTTTCTTATTCTAGGCTGGCTCCTGCAGCTCTGCTTTGCCGCCTCGAATTCCAAAGCTCGGGCCAATGCATCAACCAGCTGGCTCGGACGAGCCAACGTCAGAGCCTGTCTTGTTTCGTTGTCCCGAAGTCCATCCAAAAAGGCTTGAACCGCTAATCGTTCCATAACGGTCGTTGGAGTAGCTGGATATGCTAGCCGAACCAAGCGTGCAATATCAGCCTCGAATTCTTGTAACGTCTCGTTTGATTTCTGGCAGCGATTCTTCAGTTGGGAATGGTACACATGTTCCAGATGTGTCTGGCCATATCGAAGTTCCAGATGTTTCACCAACGCTTCGTAATCTTCTTGTTCGTTGGGAGAAAGCGTCTGCAAGATGTCCGTTGCATCTCCGCGTAAAGCCAGAGTCAATGCTGTAGCCTTCTCTTCTGGTAGCCAGCCATTTGCTTTTGCTGCTGCCTCAAACTGACGGATGTAGTTGGTCCAAGAAGTTTTTCCATCGAACTGAGGTGGTTTCATCCGTACTCGGCTTCCCTCTGGCATTGTTCCTGGTTCCGCCAGCATCATGGGTAGATTTACAGCTGTCAGTTTACTATTTATTTCTTTAATTTTGACTTCCAATTTATCATCCAATTCCATCCTTACGTCATTCAATTCCATCCTTACGTTATTTAATTCCATCCTTACGTCCTCTTTTAATTCCTTAACATTATCTAGAATCTTCCCTTCCAAATATTCTTTTAGGTTTTTAGAATTTTCTAGCATTTTCTGTTGAAACTCGTTAGAATTGTCCAAAATTTTCTGTTGTAATTCGTTAGAATTTTCCAGCATTTTCTTTTGCAAATCGTCCTTTAATTCGTTGACATTTTCCAGAATCTTCTGTTGTAAATCGATTTTCAAATCGCTAGAATTTTCCACCATTTTCTGTTGCAAATCATCCTTTAAATTTTGCAACAATAAATGCATATCACACGAACCTTCAAATAAATACGTATCTGGATTTTCACCTTTCTGCTCCAACGCTTCTCGAAGCCGCTGCTGCAACACATTCTTTTTTCCAGTTGTATCACATTCCCTTTCTTCTAGCTCCCGCTTAAGGTCCGCCACTTTTAAGTCCATTAACGAAACCATTTTCGCGAAATTTCACACTAATCCCACTTCTGACACCAATTGTAACGTTTTTAACTGTTCGTAGTGTGAATTAAAACACGCACTGGTTAATTAACGAACTAAACTATTTATTTAATAACTTAACTACACTTAAAACACTATAAAACTAACTAAACACTTAACTACTAATTATTTATATCACTACTATTGTTCAAGAGTCTATTTATTTGCACTTATATTTATTTATTTCGCCGCGAACACCAAATCTTAACTGATTGCTTTGTGATGCTCCGTTTCTTATATATTCAGCGCCAAGGTCTTCTGGAACATTCCAGCGAGCTCCACACTCTCGATTGTTCGAGCGCTGAGTCACCGGCGATGACTCACCGGCGATGACTCATCGGCGATGACTCATCGGCGATGAGTCATCATTCCGATATCCAGAGCGGTACTCGCTACAGTACGTAAAATTCTGAACCAATTTTATTTTGAATCGTTTTCCTATCTTTAATTGTTTTTGAGATATTTAATTTAACTAAAATGTCTGTATTACTAACAACAACAAAAGTTCATTCTTGGTACACGCTTTAACAAAGGAGTATCACAAGCCAATAATAGTATTCCAAAATATAAGACAGGGTTTTTGGTATTTCCGTTTACTTTTTTGCCAATGCCAATAACTTTCTTATTGCAAATGGTACGACCATAAAATTTTCCACAATTCGACGCGGAATATTCCCTATTGATTTATTGAAGCATACCCTATAACTAAAATAAATAATTACAAATATTGCCAAAAATGTGAACAAACGCTCATTCTACTCATACTGTTACAAGTAGATGGATTTTATATTCGACAAATTATATGAATAGAGATTAAGTTTAAACTTGGTCCAATTATTTCATAAAATCCGTTTTATAGTTAAACATGCTTTTTTGGAAATGTTTTAACTATTTTAAAAAATATAATAATCATATTTTGTAAAATAATTTATATCTTCTAACAAAAATGCATTTTGAACTTTTGAATTGATTTTAGAATATGATTTGTCAAAATTCAAAAATTGGAATTTTACTGTTCTTAATCTCACTGATTTAATTGTTGGTAATAAATAATATACAATTATATATAATTAACACAACTTTACACGTGCCAACACCAAACGGTGTTATTCCAAGTCCACGCGAAATCGTATAAAATTTTAACACAGCATCAGCAATGGCATCAGTGTGTTGATTTGTTTTTTATATCGTGTAATAATTTACAGGAAGAATAATTAAACTTTTACACATCGGTTGTGTAATTTTTACACAACTTAAGGTATTAAATTTAACACTAGTTGGTGTTATTGTTTAATATTTTTACGTGTTTAATTTAACACTAAATAGGGTAGATAAATAAAAAATTACGATTAAAAAAATATTTTTATTTCAAATATTTTATAATTTCAATAAGACATAATATTATATTATAATATATTTATATAAAACAAATTATTAAAAACATTTAAAAAACCAAATTATAATACTTACTGTATAGTTAAAAACTGTCCTGGGTTAAAAAAAAATCTGCCCTGCTTAGCTAAAAGGCCCATCTACAATATTAAGTAATAAAGGACAAGATCATTTTAATTGTTTAAAATTAACTTACCTAAAGAAGATAAAATTTCATGTGTTACTGGCAAATTTGCCATTACCCACTTTGTTTCGTGAATTTTAAATTAAATTTCATATTACATGCATTCACAGTTTTTGCTAGGTATATACCAAAATCTGGATACTTGTATTTTTGTTTGTATTAATCAAATGCAGAACTCGTACAATTTTCACGTTATAAGAGAATTTAAAAAAAATTTGAACTCTACAACTACCCAATTCTGCACTTAACTTATTTTCATGCTAAAATGAACTGGTACCCTTTTGCTTCTTACCCCTTTATATGTATATGGATATGTTTATTTACGTTGTATTACAAAATAATCTTGTATAAGAAAAACACCAGCACAATATTTCTATAAACGCACGAAGGCAAGCTTCGGCACTAAGGGTGGAACAAATAACACGATACTTGTTAAAATATACACAACAATTCGTGTAAAAGTATTTACACGATTTTTACACAAAATTTACACACAAATTTTAACACAAAAAAAAGAGAATTTACACACAGATTTTTTTTTGCAGTATACTTATAAGTATAAGTATTATTGCACCCTATAGGGTTCCATTTAAAGGGGTCAATGCAAGAAGTGCCTAAGTCACATTTTCAATTAAATTGTTATTGTGGCTTTATCTAAGAGTTTTCACGTAAGTTGAAAACCAGGCACACTCCCATTGAAGTAAATGCAAACTAAGGCACTTGGGCACATATTTTTGCCACTTTGAAAATACTACCTGAACAAAGTTACTGTCACTGTCACTATCGGTTTAAACGGAAGTAATAGCCCATTGAAAATACTTTAGAAAAATAGATCATAACGTGCTATTAGCTGCAACCAAAATTTCAGATTGATGTCTCTTTTAGTTCTCTATAAACCTTTTATGGCTAGGTGAATCACCCTGTATAATATACTATTTTTCTATAAGGAATATTTATAAATGTATTGTAATGTTATATTCTCATTAAAGCACCAACAGGCACCGGCCCTACTTACCACTGACAAACAAATAAACAGCCCATGTGAGATTCGAACCCACGACCTATCGGCTTGTAGATTTTCCAAATTCAATTTTTTTTATTTACCTATTCATAATTACAATACTAACATAACATATGTGCAGTGGCGGTTAGTGTTTGTGGCTACACCTTTATGGGTCAAGTAGTTCCATTTTAACTAGGTTGATACTCAACCGGATACCAGACTCAAATCCATTCCATCTTGATTTGCGCCCAAGAGAATATCCAGAGCGGTTACTCGGGTAATAATATCTACATATGTAGCGACGGTCAAGCAGCACTCTGGGCTCTTTACCCAGAAATGGTCAACCCCAGACTTAATGAGGAAGCAGATCAGCTGGCTCGCGAGGGCTGTAACACTGCCTTTATAGGGCCAGAACCTGCTATAGGGGTTGCCTCCTGTCTGGGAAATGCCAAGATCTGGAACTGGACTAAAAACCAGTTCCAGAACGTATGGCGAGAACAACAAGGCTTCAGAAAGTCAAGGGTCTTTATAAATGGTCCCACAAACTACAAAGAGGCAAACACTGTTAGGGTGAGCCAAAAAAACTAACCTATCGGATTTATGGGTTAAAATGAACATACCGAGCAAAAAATTTCCCTGCAAGGCAAATTTTTTTGCTCAATTTTAAAAGGTGTCGGTGAGCATTTTAAGTTTTCCATTGAAATAACACGTAAAAAAATCTTTTTTCGTTAAAAAGACTATAACTTTTGAACCGTTTGTTGTTACGCCATGAACTCAGTGGCGTAACTAGGCTGGGGCAGCCGGGGCACCGCCCCAGGGCCCCTGGGGTAGGGGCCCCCAAAACGAAAAAAAATTAAATGTCTTACAGCAAAAAATAAAATCCTCAGGCAGCAGAAAAAATCCATTATATTATTCGTAATCCTGATTTCTCAAATAAAAAAGTATTCTATAGGTATTAGGCATCAGTGATTAAGGGTCATTCCCTTCCACTCCTGTCAATTATTAAAATTATCTCTACTTTTATAAAATATTTCTTGCGTTTTTTTTAAATTTAATGTATAGCATAATAAAAG
Organism: Brassicogethes aeneus; assembly: GCA_921294245.1. NCBI lineage: Eukaryota > Metazoa > Arthropoda > Insecta > Coleoptera > Nitidulidae > Brassicogethes > Brassicogethes aeneus. The sequence continues at coordinate 55,494,872 of OV121133.1, read as the reverse complement.
AAGAATATTTTTGACAATTTTGATGCCAAAATATTATATAATAAATTATCTACAATTTTTTTTTTATAAAAGCAGTTTTGTAATTCGTGCGTTTCGCGCGCCTGAAATGGCCTTTAAGTCAAAACAATTTTACGACTCTTTTATAACATAAATATTCTGACCTTATAAAAATAGTTACCTTATAAAGCCTTAAAAAACAACATACATATAATCCTATCTTAATAATATACCTATTATTATATACATATGTATAATCCTATCTTAATAATATACCTATTATTAATGTTTGAAATTTGTAGACAATGGTTTCATATTTTTTGAAACTTGTTTATACGTCGTGTTATAACATGACGTTTCAATTGCTAGTAGATCTGCAATCGTTATCAAGTGAATAATGAAAAAATGAAATTATATTCGTCTTTTTATATCTAAATTACCGTTATTGATGCGCAACGTGCATTAAACAGATACGCAGATCTACCAACAATTGAAACGTCGTATTTATAAACAATTTTAGATGATGTCAACCCAGTAAGTTTAAAAAAATACCTATACCTGTACACAATTTTACTCATTATTTTGTTTGTTAAAAATGTTTTAAACGTTTAAATCATGTTTTATATAAAGTGTTTTAAACAGTTAAAAAAAAAGAAAAATATAAAGAAAAGAACATGTTTTTATGTTATTTTAAACAGTTTTTTTTTAATTTTCACTCCTTGCCCCGGAGCCCCACACGCCTAGTTACGCCCCTGCATAAACTTATTGAACATATTTTTAGATCAAAGTATTCCTTTTCCTCATATATTACGAGTATATTTTTATATTGAATTAGTGTTTTATTAAGTGAAATTTCGAGCTCGATAACAGATTATATCTTGAAATACTACACGGAGAGAAATGTATAGTAAATTTTAGATAGTTAAAAAAATATATTAAAATTTACTTTAAAAAATGTTTAGTTTAACAATATTAAATATTCGTCAGTAAAATATAAAGATTGTAATACGAAATAGTATTTTTTATTATACAATTTTAGTAAAGATTACAACACCAATATTATTAGATCAAAAATGTATAATACGTATTTTAATTTTTAATATATTCGTATAGTAAATTGATTGTACTATCTACAAATAGTAATATTTACTATATGATTTAATTAAATGTATTATACAAAATAATAAAATACCTACACTATTTAGTTTCTTATGGGTTACGTATCTATTATATTTATTTTTAAAATTTACTATCTAATTATAATAAGAATTAAAAACAAAATTGGTTAAGAATAATAACCTTAAAGTTTAATATACATGGATATTTAAAAATTACTAAATATGCATAGTAACTGGCAATATACAAGATAGTTGTCCCAAATAGTAATATATAATATAGTAAAGGGTATTATAATTATGGTAATCAGTAATATACTTTTCTCTCCGTGTAGAACAAAGCATCGGCACGGTGTTTAAATAGTATTTAATAAATACACATACATAGTAAAACCAGTTCCGCCGTGTATGTATTACATACACGGCGGAACTGGTTTAAATCAAACTTCAAACGATCGGGGAAACAAAAGAACATACACATATCTGCGAATGTTTGCACAGGGTCCGTTAAAACAAAAAAAAAAAAACAAAGGTCAAACGTGAGATTCAAAACTACTCGCCTTTTTAAATATTATTCTAAACAACGTGCATGTACAGGGTGATCCCCTATAATATCAATTAACCTTTTTTATTTGGATTGGAATTTATTTTTCGATTCCTTGTAAAATTCTAAGCATAATTCATATAACATACTATATACGTAAATTCAACCGTTTCTGAAATATTCGCATTTGAAACGTTTTCATCAAATATTTTTTTAAACTTAAAAATCAAGAAACCTCAGGATAACAAAATGTATATTAAAAATAAATAACTATAGTGACATTATGTTTTATAATCTGTGGTCAATATGACTTGTTAAGTAAGTAAAAATGCCGTACTCAGACAGAGAAAGACAAAAATAATTTAAAAATTTCAAAAACGGTTGAATTTAGGTCACATAAATTATGCTTAAAATTTTAGAAGGAATCGAAAAATAAATTCATCTATAGGGTGATCCATTGAGAAAAAATTAACTTTTTGTTTTTCCCTGCATACTGATCAATTTTCCAGTTTTTTATACGTAGAAAAAAAGTATTTTTTAGTACCTACATAACCACACTTTTAAATTTTTTAGGACACTTAAAATAAACAAGTTAAAAGGGAGCGACATTATAGGGGATCACCCTGTACATAAAGAGTACGTATTACGATCATCTATGGGGAAAGTTGTCTGGAAAATGTAATCAAAACTTTTGGGATTGTTAGCAAAAATCTTTCGCCATAAAAAAATAAATTAATCAAGCCTTCCAGCCAAAGTCTGGATATGTAAAATAAATCTTAAAACTCTTTAGCTAAAAATATATTTAATACGTATTTTCCGGTAACTCAAAACCAGCAAGTTTTCGCCTCATATTTTTTTAAATCACAAATATTTTTTTTTTAAATTTAGAAGTAGGTACCTGCAAAACACATTTTTAGTGAAAAATATTATCCTATTTTGCAAACAAAAATAAAGACCAGAAATTAAAAAAAAAAAAATCGCTTTTATAAGCAAATCTAAAGTAAACCAATTATAATTACCTATAGTATATATATATAATATATATTATATATTATATATTATATATTATATATTATATATTATATATTATATATTATATATTATATATTATATATTATATATTATATATTATATATTATATATTATATATTATATATTATATATTATATATTATATATTATATATTATATATTATATATTATATATTATATATTATATATTATATATTATATATTATATATTATATATTATATATTATATATTATATATTATATATTATATATTATATATTATATATTATATATTATATATTATATATTATATATTATATATATAATATTATAGTATAATAATAATAAGAATAGAAAGAACAAAAAACAGAAAACAATTTTAAAAAATGTATCGCTTTTATAATCAAATTTAAAGTAAACCCATTATTATAATTAATAAATAATTATTTATCCCTCTCTAAAAATATTAAATAACATTTCAAAGGGTTTTGAATTGAAATAGCGTGCCCCGAACAGAAAAAAAATATAATAAAACATGTACCTATAAAAAATAAATCATTACATGTAACTATTTTTGTGATAAATGTGGAATTAGCCATTAATATTTAAAAATAAATGGTTATAAAAAAGGGTTTGCAAATCCGAATTAGCATTTCTCCTAGGAAATAAAATAAAGCCTTTTTATCGACCCAAAATGATTGATCCCTCCATAATAGGTACGCATTTTATTGATTAAGTATACAGAAAAACTAATCTTAAAAAGCCGAATTTATCGCTGAGAATGTGATTTAATATGGTTGTAATAGGGAAAAACTTTATTTAAATCGAGATAACCACCACATATAAAAGATTATTTTCGTTTATAAAACAACTACACGCAAAACTTTTCTCATAATCTACTTTTAAAACTACACGGATAAAGGATAAGCGGATATAATGTAACCCACTATAGCGAAGTTTCGATTACCACATTTAAACTTCTGTGCTGTGTTTCTTATTTAGTGTCTCTATAATCGACCGACCAACTGAGGCTGGGCTACTGCTTTAATTGGTATTATTAATATCATAACTAAAAGGGTCCAGTGGTGGACCAAAATTTTACATTTCAAAAGCCTTAAATAAAAATTAGTACATTATAGACCACTGCCGAGGCCCCAACAAGGCAATCAATGAGCTTTCGCCGACTAAAATATTGAGTAATGCACAAAAAGACCTTCTCCTCCGAATAACATATACTTTTTTATCTTCCAATTGCACAAAGCACATTAATACATATATCAGCCGAATGACATACAATGTTTTATTTTCAAGGTACAATTTTATTTCTTAAACAATAACCATCATAAAACATACAATTATATATAATAGTTACTATTAAAAGCAGAAAGTGAGGTTTGGTAGTCGGATTTTATATTGGTTTTTACAGACTAGGATGTAAACAACTTTACCCGATTGGTATAATTTATTTTTACAGCCTAGTAGGTGATAATCAAACACTTAGTAGTGTAGGTAGTGTAGTGTAGTGTAGGTGGTGCAGATATGCAGGACTAAAGGAGAAATAAACTACTACAATAGTTCCAATAAGTAGTAGTAATCCTCATTGAAACAACTACATAAACATAACCTACATTTTAAAATCAGTTAAATCGGTTGAAGTTCGATTTTGTCTTTCGTGTGTGGTGCATCGTACTTTCATCTCTGGGTCATTGCTCGATGAAAAGTTTGAAACATAGCTGACTTTGACCCAGGAGGGACAAAATGAAATTCCGGGCATAGAAATATACCTGTATTTTTGGACAATATCGCAAGCTTTGACCTTCTAGCGAGGTATTTTGTGAATTGTACAACACATGGAGTGGATGAACCAAAATTTGGAAAATTTACGTGTCTATGGGTGGATGGCTTCGTGAAGCGCATGGACATTAAAACTTGTTGCTGGTCAAAGTGGTTCATTGAAACCGAGACCATTAAGGCCTTAGGCCACCAAGGAAGAAGAAGAAAATCAGTTGACAGTTTTTATGACGCTCGCAATTCGATGGCACTTTAAACATCCAGCGCTTATTACTATTATGTATCAAGTTTTATAAACGCCATTTTAGTTACGAATTTTATTAGGCACGAGCGAAGCTTGCGAGCAAGTGTTTTATAAAACCGAGTGTCTACAGACGTTTATAAAATAATTTGCATACTATACTTTTTATAAGACGAACACAAAGAAGAATTTAAAACCAATTTTATTAATTAAACATTTGACATCTGTCAAATTTTAACGGATTTAACCTCACTTTTACCTAATTTATAATAAAGCCAACTTCAGCACGTGACTAAAAGCCACTTTTGCTTACTTCAGTCCGTGACTAAAACGCCATAAAGTCACAGCTCGTCAATGTGTGAGTAGATAAAAATAATAATCACCTCACGATTCCACGCAAACTATCCGACACAAAAATGTAAACAAAACTGACTGAACCGCCAACTATGATTTAAAAAAGGTAGGTTATGTTAATGTAGAAGTTATATTTTTACTAAATATGCATAAATATGAGCCCGGTAAAATTAAAAGCGGGCACGTTACACTACCGTGCCAAGCACAAATGTGGTTAATTGGTATATTGTTTACCAAGCGTGGAATCATAGCAATTACCTACTCCCGACGAGCGAACCGATATGCGAGTGAAGGAATTCATTGATTCCACGCGAGGTAAACACTATAGTGTATATACAGTGCTTGCAAATCCAAGTCCGACCGCACTGGAAAGGACGGCTGTTCAATACCCGCGTGAAAAGAACAAGGATAGAACGCCAAATAGAATTTGATTGGCCAGAGCCCCGGATGCGTGCGAATTGTAAGCGAGGTCAACTTTCAGTCTGGCTGCATTTAGACTAAATCATTTAGTCTAAATGATTTAGTGCTAAACAAACTGCGTTAGAGTGTAGATGCACATTTTAATTTTCTTTTTAAATATTTTATACCCGAATCCTAAAAATAAAATTGTTTGATTTTTTTCCTTGAGAACTAGGGCAACAACAAAAATAGTATTCTTAATAAAAAAGATTTCTCAAATAAAAAATAATTCTGAATAAAAATAACTATAAATAAAAATAAAACTCTAAAAATAAATAATAAAAATAAATAAACTCAAAAATTAAATTAAATGTTCGAACAAGCCCCCATAGGCAGCCAAACAATAGCATAACCTATTATAAAAATTCCCGTCGGAACTACATCGGAACTACACAACCGTGCGTGAGAAAATTATTAACGGTTCGTCGAATTGTTTCTCTGTTTGGTCTGGCCTCGAACATTCCCGCAAATAATCTTTGAATTTCTCGTTCAGAATTACCAGCAAAGTGCCAGATTAAAATCTGAACTTTTTGTTCCAACGTGTACATTTTTTAATTAAATAATCTTTTTTACTAAAATTACTACCTCTTGCTCGCACCACTGCAGTTCTCGTTCTGATATCCTCGAGGCAAGCACGCTGCGAGGTGCGCGATGGGTATGCGTTGTCGTAGCCTGCCCGCTCTGGCCAATCAAATTCTATTTGGCGTTCTATCCTTGTTCTTTTCACGCGGGTATTGAACAGCCGTCCTTTCCAGTGCGGTCGGACTTGGATTTGCAAGCACTGTATACTTTTTTGTCGAGTGGTGCTAATTATTAATTAATTTTTAGAAAATTAAAAAAAAGTAACGTTTAATTAAAAACTGACGTTTATATTCCTAAAGTCGTTCCAATTAAGTTAGTACGCTTACCTACTTCAAGTTATTTAAGGTTGTCCTGGAGTGAGTGTCAAAAGATCAGAATTTGATAAAAATTTACAAATAAATTCTTTATGATGCTTCACATCATCCTGTTTAATTTAATAAAAATTCTTGTCGTTGGGAGCCGAGTAAATACATTTCAAAGTTGAGTAAAAATACACGGGTTCTTATGGCAGCACGTGTTACTCTTTTCTCCTCCGAAATAATTATTAGTAATGATAGGATTGCAATGAAAAATGAGTATATCGTGGAGCGTAATTTCAAAACATGATACCCGAAGTTTCATTCCCAGTAAGCACAAATACGTCCTTAGGCTGTCCTCGGGACGTCAGCTTGGGACATTGCGGAAGTACTCAGGACGTCCCGCAATGTCCGTTTGACGTCCCTAGGAGGTCTACAGACGGCCAAATGATACACTTTCAGATGTCCGTAGGACGTCCTGATTAGGACTATATCGGGATATACTCAGACCAGCTTATTAAGGTACTGTGAGGGCTTTTTGAGACTTTTCTTTGGAAATCCGCATGTTGTCATGATAACTATACAGGGTGTTCGGAAACGGTTGGGTCAAATTTTAAGGGTTGGCAGTCATTCACAAATATTTTGATATAAGGAACATGTGTCTGGAAACGCCCATTTTCCGAACTACAGACTTTAAACTCATGAGCAAAATTCATATTTTTCGACTAACCTTGTATACGGCTTAAAAAAATTGATATCTGATGGTTGCATTTTAAGTTTTGGACTATGCAGAACTTTTTATCAAGAATAACTTTTTTTCATAAAACCATGGTTGCAATACGTATAATAATAGTATATTACGCAACAAGTGTGGGAAGTGGCAAATTACGCATGAGTGGAAAAAGTTGCGCACGAGCGAAGCGAGTGCGCATTTCCACGAATGCGTAATTTGCCTTCCCACACGAGTTGTGTACTATACTTTTTCTACGACCACACTCTGTTCGCCTTAAAAAAAAAATAAATAAAAACTCCCAAAAATTTTAATTTATTTATGCTAATGAACCACTTACATTTCTTTATAGTAATTATTAATCTCGTATCGTTCGCGAGATTTAACAGGTAGTAAATTTTTGGTGGCAGCTTTTGCGCTATCAACAATCTCAGGTGGTGTACATAAACAATCCTGATCACTCGACATATCTGCTGTAAATAGAATATTATTTTAAAATAATTACGGTTTTATTTCAAAATTACTTTAATCGTGAAATTTTTTTGATAATTCTATGTAGTTTATTACAAAATTTTTGTGTTCAAGTTTCATCGCCGTATACTGACAGTCGTCAAATATTGACAGTTTACCAACATAACCTTAATAATATAAACAAAAATCCCCAGAAAAAAACAAAATAGACAGAAAAACCCTAAAAGTGTGTTTTTTTATTACCATTACGCACGTGTGCGTAATGACTAACTTTCAGTTATTAAGACTTTTACTGTAATGATCAAATTACATAGTGGTCGTAGAAAAAAAAGTTTTTTCTACGACCACTATGTAAAAGTCACTTTTCATGATGGCATCGTTGCTTAGAAAATGAATCTTTTCATTGACAAGGCAAAACACGAATGTAAAGTGACATTTCTGTGTAAAAAGTGACAGGTCTGTGTGAAAAGAACCGGAAAGCATCGTTTGACATTCAGCTGTCAAAAAAGTTTTTAGGTTATTTTGTTTTGTATTTAAAAATAATAAAAAATAAAAGGGTCGCAGAAAAAACATTGTGTTATACTTGTGAGAAAAGCTTTCTTCAAGCTCGTGTTAATGCACACTCGGCCTAACGGCCTCGTGGGCAACTTAAAAACTCGCATGAAAAAGTCGCTTTTCAACACTTGTAAAACAAATAACTATTCCATATGGTTCCGACTTAATTGGACACACTGTATACAGGGTGTTTCAGAATAAGATGCTGAACCTTAAGGGTGTGAATCCTTAGTTGATTTTAAGAAAAAAAGTTCAAATAAACCTATGACCTAAAACTTTTATAACTTCCTAGATATTTTTATAAAATTTGGCACACGCCTTAAGGCGAATTCTAAGCATTAATAGTAAGTTTTTGATGTAGAAGATTTTTTACCAGTGGCACCCGTACAGAATGTGGTCTAGATATTTTTGGAAAAATATTATGCACGCCACTGCTATTTTTCAAAATAAAAATTATTTTTTAAATCCACTTTAATTTTAGGGCAAATTTGATTTCCTGACCATTTTTCGTACGACTAACGGTTTTCGATGAAAAAAATAAAAAGCATTTAATGCGCATATTGAGAAAACAATGCCATGATTAAAATTTAATAAACATTAAAATTAAAGGTGACAGATATCTGTCACTTTGCATCATTAGACAGGTGACAGATGATGCCTTTTGGAAAGACGGCATGAAGATATCCAATATATATATATATATATATATGGTATACTATTGCCAATTTAATTCTATGACGTCCTAGGGACGTCCAAGGTACGTCAGAAATGGGATACCCAATATACTATACCCAATTTAATTTCAGGACGTCCCATGGACGTCCAAGGTACGTCAGAAATGGGATATCCTAAACTGGCCCGGACAGACCCAATCAGGATGTCCTTGGGAGGTCGTGTGCTATTTGGGTTATGAACACGTCGGTAGGAAAAAAGTTCTATTGGATTAAATCGGTGAATTCACGAAATTTTACGCTTGCATTGGAGATTCATGGCAACGTCGCTGACATCAGATAGGAACGCTCTCGCCCGGTAGCGTATTGGCATTGTGTACTACGATACAGAGCCATAGTGTTCTGAATCGCAGTAAGGATTGACAAAATTAAACGCCACTAAGTACAATACAATCCATACTACGATTCAGCACATCTCCCAGTTTGTGATGTTCTGAATCATAGTAGAGAATGTTGAAGTGTGTGCGCGAATGCAGCAGGCCATACTTTACTGCGATTCAGAAAATATTGGCTATGTGCCAATGCCAATACGCCGCCCGGTACTACATGGGTGTGAGTGAGTACGTATTTAGCAACAAAGATAATACACATCTTTGTGTAGCAAGCGTAAGGGTGAAAGAGACAGCGAATACGACGTTGCCAAGCGTTGCGACTGTTATTGGCGAAATTTTTAAAAGCGATGTTATAGATTTTTATTCATTCACATACACTATAACAACGCCTCATTAACTGACAATGCAATTACGTTGCAAAATAATAAAAAAATTGCATAAAAATGGAATTTATACCCATATGAATTTTGGTTGCAAGCAGTGGCGGCTCGTGCCTTCCGCGCTGGGGTAGGCGACGGCCAACAAAACAAACTCTGTTTAAAAAAACTACCACATAACCATCGATGATTCTCATACCATTGCGTTTTAAACGATCGAGAAAAAGTTGTTTTAAAAGATTTAGATGTGGAATAGGGCGATCATTAATCATAACATCTTTTCGATCGTTTTCATTAAGGCAAGAAAATGGATTTTCAAGTAATGAGCAAATAGGTAATGTCATGAAATGGGCCCTCCATTATTGCAAAATAATACCCTTGTTTATTAAACAAGGCTAATAATCAACGCTATAGCGTATTATAATACTACCTAATTCTAATAATAATAATAAATAATGATACAGTAATACTTAGCGGGTAATTAATTTCCTGACACAGTCACAAAAATAAAGTGAATTTGGCTTAAAACAATAATTATTATTGTTTAACTCAAAAACATCTAATTGACGGAACTAAAATGTAAAAGAAATCTGCTTAAAAACCCTTTATCGTTCGAATTTATCTCAACAGATGTCACTATTTTAAATTAATTATTTATTATATTAATATATTCTTGCAAATAATGTTATTTACAGGACTTTTAATAATAAATTCATATTATATTCTGAACCTCTTGCATTGAGATCGATCATTTTATCGATTACCGGCTTAAAAAAATAACTTACAAGTCGGAAGCCGAATCGGCTATCGGATTAGCCGAAGGCGAACAATCGTTTCGCCTACACAATGTGTAGAGGAAGTGAGGGTATTTTGGAATAGTAGTTTAAAAAAAATAGCAAAAAATTTAAATTTAAATTATTTCGATTAAAATAAATAACATGTCCAAGATCTACATTTGTACTATGCCAGACGAAAATTTTAAACTATTTAAAATACTTTAAAAGGATTTTTTCACTAATGAAAAAAAAAAAGTGTAAAAAATCTCTGTTTACGTAACATGAAGTTGGAATACCACCAATTTGAAATATTTCAAAGTAGCAGCAAATGTTTTATATTAAAAAGGTTAATAAAACATTTTAAAAAGGTAACCAAATATTAATTAAAAGAGAAAATTGGATTGATTATCAAATATTACAAAAAATGAATATAATTTGGAATATTTCAAATTTGCATTATTTATGGTATTCCAAATTAGCAATATAAAGACCTACGCCATAATATGTAAAAAAAAGTAAATGCTTTAACATATCGAAAAAGTACAATTAACAACTAAAAATATAACCCTTTACTTACCTGAGGACACAATTTAAGTTAATTTAAAGATAAAAATCGAAGCTATGATTGCCGATTTAATTACCACTAAAAAAGTTTTAGTTACCCCACAATTAATTTTTCACATGTGTTGGCCTTCTACCATAAATTAAAATATCTACAAAATCACATGTCCACAAAATACAGGCTATTCTAGTAGTTTATTTCATATTTAACGAGATGGCGCTAAGCATAGCCTCAATATTTAAGTATTCCAAATTACCAACAGTATTCCGAATTACCCCCACTTCCTCTACACATCGCAATTTTACCTTACGTCACGGCGTTTCTATTGGTCAGCGGTATAGCGTTCTTCACTTGGTTGACGTGCAAGAATCAAATAAATAGGCGCTTGGGATAGTCGCCTTTGCTTGCTTTAGATGCTGATTTAGAGCATAGAAAAAGGTGTGAACTAGTTACTTTCGTCATGACGCATCACGTAACAATTCAATAAAAGGTTTTATTTGCGATAAATAAGATTTGTGAATGCAATAAAAATAATTTAATTAAATTTGGTAATTTTATTAATGTTAAATTACTTATATTTATTATTTTACATCCATATTTCCAGGGTAGGCGGCGCCTACCTTGCCTACCCCGACGAGCCGCCACTGGTTGCAAGTAGTTGGCAACGGATTTTAAATCTAATGCTGTAGGATAGGACACAGTTCTACCACGATCGAAACACTAAAACTTATGCCCGGACAACCTTAAGCTAAACTCAATAAATTTGGGTACCCGCAAAAAACGTGTCTAAATTATATAAATCTGACGTTTAATTTAATTCTAATGTTTACATTCAAAGTCAATCACACTGTAGCGTCGTCATGGCAACGGGAGAGAATGGAACATTTGAGGAGGTCCATTCCAAAACTCGGCTTATCCACTTTTTAATAAAAATGAGTTAGTGTTATCTGTACATTTAACATGTATCCCTCTATACCCTGAAAAGTTTATAATATTCTAAAACTAACCTTATTCCATTCATTTACAAATTGATTATCGTTCCAAAACTTGCCTTATCTATTGGTTATATCATGCAAAACTCGGCATGTACGTATGTAATTTTAAATTATTTTAAACTGGAGAAACTGAAATACCTTTTTAATCAAGGTATATAAATGTTTTACTTATGCCTTTATATTTCGTTTAAAGTATTGTGTTTGCCTGATATGCGTTAGTACTCATGTGTAAGGTTTTTGAGATTTTGCTCGAAAACAACTAATATGGATAAGCCGAGTTTTGGAATGCATCTAATCATTTCTTACCGGAGCGGAGGGATTATATACAGGGGAAGGAATAAGATTGTTCACAGCGGGAGAAATGAATGTCATTAATTATAAACAATTGCGAATACAATCGGCGCACGGAGAAGCTTAACTGAAGAAATTTCTGTACCATCTCAACGGAATTCACAAAAAGATCAAGTTCACAATGGAAACCGAGAAAGAACACAAATTACCTGGATGTCCTCATAATCAAGAAAAATAATGGCAAACTAGGGCATACGGTCTACAGAAAACCAACACACACGGACCGCTACCTCAACACCTAGTCTCACCTCGGTGGTGACACCACCACCCGTCACAACTGCAGTCAGTTGTCACTTGTCACGCGATCCGAAAGGCTGGCGGATGATGACCAGAAGAAACAAGAAGACCTAAAAATCCAAACAACGCTACAGCAAAATGGATTCTCCAAAACCATCATAAAAAAGGCTCTTAGACCACTACGCCGCGCCGGTTAAATACCACGAAGGACGAGAACAACAGACCAACTTCAAAGGCCTTTCTTCCCTACGTCAAAGGGACAACCGAAAGAATAGACAAAGGTCTCAAAAATCATAACATTGAGACCACATTACATTATTTAATATAACTTTGGAACAATAATAAAATAACTTTACAAAATATACGATATTAAGTAACCTTTGGTTTAAACTTTAAAATATGTAATTTTTTTTTATGAATAATTTTTTTGGGTGAGGGTCTACTTTATAAAACCTAATCCTTTTTAAAAATAAAGGTTTTAATTTAATTTTTTTCTTTCTATATGATAGTATAATTTTTGTTGACCTTTTGGGCTTCAAAAAAATCTCTCTCATAATGCATCGAAAATCATAAATTTACGCATCCTTTTTTTATTTATATTTTGAAAACTAATGGAAATATTTTATTGATTTTTTTTAGACAGAACTAAATAGTGTCAAGATTTTTTTGCAATTATTTTTTTGGTCAATTTTATGGAAATAGGATTACACCCTTACATAAAACAAAGTACGAGTATTAGTTATTCTTGAAAAAGTTATTAATTATTATTATTAGGGAAGTTATCAACATTTTTCTAATGCCAAGCGGCCCCAACGCGTTAATGATAAACTTATATTATATATAATTTATTATAAATATATATTATTCATTTAGGCGTTTATACCTATATAACTGCAAATAAATAAATCGTTATTATTAATTTCTTGAAGTTAATAGGTATTATAATTAAAATTTAAATGTTAAATTTTTTATCTGCAGCTATTTAAACCGTAACAAACTAAAATGTAAAATAAAAGTAATTTGACATATTTTAATAAAAAACTATATTTGTGATAAAAACAACAAAAATGGAATTTTTAAACATACCCAGCAAGATATTTTGCAAGTTTAGATCGATCGTATAATAGAGCTATAAATATATTGCAATTTTTCTTCGATTTTTTAAGTTTAAAAATCATTTATAAACGTTTTGTTTTAAAAGAGTGCATATAATAATTTAAATGTTCTATTCGCTGCTAATTTCAACGAATGGTAATCAAGATAGTAAATAAAATGAGCACATTTTCAAAATGAATATATTATTGCGTCTGTGACGAGTTCTGGGGCACCTGCTTTTATAAAAATGATTTTTAAATTTTAAAAGTTTTATAAGAATTACCAGTCTACTCTCTTAAAATGAGTTAGACAAAAATGACCAATTGCCATAGCGAAAAAGCAGCCACTTATAATTCTCGTCAATAGCAATTTGTATCATGGACATTTAGCAGTCAATTTCCATGTAAAATTGTCCTCTGAATCCGAAAATGTCGTCAAAAGTTAAAAAAGTAGAACAGTTTTTGAGATATAGTCAATTTTCCATTTATTATGGAATTGACTATATCTCAAAAACTGCTTTACTTTCATAATTTTTGACGGAATTTTTGGCTGTTAAATTTTGGGATCCGGAAGCCAGTTATAACTGTAGTAATTAGTCATTTTTGACTAATTCATTTTTAGAGAGTATATAAATTGTATTCCTGGTTATTAATAAGTAATAACATACATTCCTCCCCCTGTAGATACATATTATTATACTTTTTAGTGTGCTCTTTATTTATACATTTAACATGTAACACAGAAATTATAACCGCCCCCTCCCGCACGACCGGGCTTCGAATAGTCAGTGTTATGCAACGGGCTTCGTATTGATAGCCGTGCATGTATATATATAATGTATATACAGCCTGTTCAGAATAAAACCGAATATATCTATATATATATGGGGCTTGGCCTCGCCTCCCTCCAAGGCGCGTCACAGTTGATTGTGTGATAAACGACATGACGAAAGGTCGAGCAGGTAAGGACTTAAAAAATTAAATGATAATAATGCAAAAAATCTCATTAGCGATGCAGTCTATTTGCTTAGCTACTGTGTCGCGCGTTGGAGGGAGGCGAGGCCACGCCCCGTATATATAGAGATATGTTCGGTTTTAGTCTGAACGAGCTGTATAATATATATAATATATATATTAGGGTGAGCCAAAAAAACTAACCTATCGGATTTATGGGTTAAAATGAACCTACATACCATTTTAAAAGGTGTCGGTGAGCATTCTAAGTTTTCCATTGAAATAACACGTAAAAAAATCTTTTTTCATTAAAAAGACTATAACTTTTGAACCGTTTGAGATAAAATTTTTTACGTCGCGGATTCTTGTAGAGCATAAAATTTCCCAAAGAATCTATACCAGGATTATTTTTTTAATTCAAAAATTCGTATGTTTGAAAGCTTTGAAAAGTGTAAAAAATCACTAAAACTGCATTTTTGCTCGGTATGTAGGTTCATTTTAACCCATAAATCCGATAGATTAGTTTTTTTGGCTCACCCTAATATATATATATATATATATATGGGCAGATCCATTACTTTTCGACAAAAGTGTGCGGGGGTAAATCACCGATTTGGCTGCCGATTTTTTTCTCGAAAGTAGGTCATATAAGGAGACGATCCTGAAAATTTGAGCTCGATATAGGTAATTCCGGTTGCAAGAGAATTTTTTGAAATATAAAAAAAGTCGATTTTTTAGTCATTTTCAAAAATTCGTATCTCAGCTCTTATTTAACTTAGAGATTTGATCAAGACGGCATTTTTCTCTGTTATCCCTTTATTTTCAAGAAAAAAATAGGTTTTAAGTTTAAACTCAAATTCGGCTAAGCTGTAAGCCTCCAAATAAAACACTGCTTAAGATAAATTTTGCCAATTTTTAAAGTGCTCTCAAATCCACAGTTTTTGAAGCAGTGAAATAAATGACAGATGATATTTTTCGTTAAGGTATACTCTGTTGGAATTTACCCATTTTTTACTTGATTGCTTCGATTTCTCTAATGTATGGCCACTCAAAGACAATTGATTTTTGAAAAATCGCTGTTTTCAGATACCTACAACTTTTTTCTATCGATCCGAAATCCTTTGATAAATTCAGGGATTATACTTTATTCTATCCCCAAACAACCCATCAAAACTTTTCCTTGGGTATTGAAGTGGTTTCCGAGCTATGAATTTTTAAAAATGTCAAATTTTCAATATAATATGACATTTTTGGTAGTTTTATTATCAGTTAAATTCGTAATAAATTAATTGATATCTGTCGGTAAGCATTAAATTAATTATCATTATAGGCTGGCTGCACATTATGAACAAGGTCTAATGGATTATTGACTAAAGTATTACTAATAATTCAATTAACTGATAATAAAACTACTAAAAATGTCATATTATATTGAAAATTTGACATTTTTAAAAATTCATAGCTCGGAAACCACTTCAATACCCAAGGAAAAGTTTTGATGGGTTGTTTGGGGATAGAATAAAGTATAATCCCTGAAATTATCAAAGGATTTCGGATCGATAGAAAAAAGTTGTAGGTATCTGAAAAAAGCGATTTTTCAAAAATCAGTTGTTTTTGAGTGGCCATACAGAGAGAAATAGAAGCAATCAAGTAAAAAATGGGTAAATTCAAACAGAGTATACCTTAACGAAACATATTATCTGTCATTTATCCCACTGCTTCAAAAACTGTAGATTTGAGAGCACTTTAAAAATTGATAAAAATTTTCTTAAGCAGTGTTTTATTTGGAGGCTTGCAGCTTGAGTTTAAACTTAAAACCTAATTTTTTCTGGAAAATAAAGGGATAACAGAGAAAAATACCATCTTGATCAAATCTCTAAGTTAAATAGGAGCTGAGATATGAATTTTTGAAAATGACTAAAAAATCTAATTTTTTTATATTTCAAAAAATTCTCTTGCAACCGGAATTACCTATATCGAGCTCAAATTTTCAGGATCGTCTCCTTATATGACCTACTTTCGAGAAAAAAATCGGCAGCCAAATCGGTGATTTACCCCCGCACACTCTTGCAGCCGGAATTACCCATATCGAACTCAAATTTTCAGGATCGTCTCCTTATATGACTTACTTTCGAGAAAAATGAACA
Organism: Brassicogethes aeneus; assembly: GCA_921294245.1. Lineage (NCBI taxonomy): Eukaryota > Metazoa > Arthropoda > Insecta > Coleoptera > Nitidulidae > Brassicogethes > Brassicogethes aeneus. The sequence goes on along the minus strand of OV121133.1, from coordinate 55,478,171 downwards.
AGGTCTAATAGATTATTGACTAAAGTATTACTAATAATTCATTTAACTGATAATAAAACTACCAAAAATGTCATATTATATTGAAAATTTGACATTTTTAAAAATTCATAGCTCGGAAACCACTTCAATACCCAAAGAAAAGTTTTGATGGTTTGTTTGAGAATAGAATAAAGTATAATCTCTGAAATTTTCAAAGGATTTCGGATCGATAGAAAAAAGTTGTAGGTATCTGAAAACATTGATTTTTCAAAAATCAATTGTCTTTGAGTGGCCATACATTAGAGAAATCGAAGCAATCAAGTAAAAAATGGGTAAATTCCAACAGAGTATACCTTAACGAAAAATATCATCTGTCATTTATTCCACTGCTTCAAAAACTGTAGATTTGAGAGCACTTTAAAAATTGGCAAAATTTATCTTAAGCAGTGTTTTATTTGGAGGCGTACAGCTTAGCCGGATTTGAGTTTAAACTTAAAATCTATTTTTTTCTTGAAAAAAGAGGGATAACAGAGAAAAATGCCGTCTTGATCAAATCTCTAAGTTAAATAGGAGCTGAGATACGAATTTTTGAAAATGACTAAAAAATCGACTTTTTTTATATTTCAAAAAATTTTCTTGCAGTCGGAATTACCTATATCGAGCTCAAATTTTCAGGATCATCTCCTTATATGACCTACTTTCAAGAAAAAAATCAGCAGCCAAATCGGTGACTTACCCCCGCACACTTTTGTCGAAAAGTAATGGATCTGCCCATATATATATATATGTATATATAAATGATAAATAATATTATTGCCGCAAGGTTTTATTTAAAGCTTTTACGCTTTGTAAGCAATTATAAAATTTTATTTTATTTGACATGGGTTAAAGCAACAAAAAAATCCGCTTATTGTAAAAATTAAACTGCTATTTAACGAAACAATTGTATTAAATCTTGCAGCGACGCGTCGGGGCTGTTCTTTCTATTCATTATTTGCTGCTATGGCAGAATAACACAAGGATTTTCTCTGTTGTTCCGGTGTATTTGCACCGGTTTATCGGTTAAAAGAATATTATTAATAACATATATTTTTTCCGATTTTCGTTTCCACAAATAATTAACGAGACTGAGCCCGTAAAATGTCATTATTTAAAATGTATTACCAAAAAATGGATTCTTAATTAATAATTATTAAATTAAATTTTAACTTACCACTCTTGTTATGTAAACTACTATTTTTATTTGTGTTAAGACAAATAAGAATAGTAATTTACATAACAAGAGTGGTAAGTTAAAATTTTCTCACGAGCGGAAGAAGTTACGTAATAGGCCCTGCAGGGGCGAGTGCGTAATTGCTTTACCACTAGAGGAATGTACACTAGTTTATCTACAACACCATATTTTTAACCTTTCTTGAATTTTCAGAATTGTCAGTTGCACAACATTTTCTCTTTTACATAGTGGTGGTAGATATACACAATTATTCTTCTAAAGTCTTTAGGCTAAAGAGTATGAGGGAATTTTTTTAATTTACAAACATATTTTTAAATTTCTCCACTTAAAAACCAAAAGATTTATTCTCCATAATTATGTTTGTTATGTATTATTTATACTCGAGACAATTTAGCCTGGTTTCCCGTTATCACATACCAAATTTGCTTGTTTACTGCAGTTCTCCAGAGACTAATGATCTGTTTAACAATTACTTAAAGCTTCTTCGCTAACTTTAAACTGATTAAAGCTTTATTAATGCCTCAAATAAATTAGAAACTTTTTCGTACTAAAATGTTAAGCCAATAAAACATTTTAAAGAATGTGGGAGTAATAAACTGTACCTAAAAAATAACTTTTGCCTTTTATAAAAAGTTATTGAAAACACTGTGTAAATTTAAAATTAAAAATACTCTTTTGGATTTAAAACTAAATTTTAGGTGCTAAACCCAACATTTTTAATTAGTTGACTGTGTTAACAGCTTTAATACATTAGATGTTCAGTGGATACAAACTTTACTCAATGATGTTTTAGAAACTAAGTATAAAAAAACCTTATCTCTAAGCGTTCTGTCAGCCATGGTAACCCTGCTTAAAATACCCCATAGAGACCTATACAAAATAATCTATCGGGCGCTACCGGATTCAATATGTGCATTTGTCCATGTTTTTTTCCGGATACGGCCCGATAGAAAATGTATAGGAAATTACCCTTAGGCACACCATAACTTTTACATTTTCCCTATTGAGACCGATAGCAAATAACTTATTGAAGGATTGTAAGGTACACTATGTATTTTCTTGTAACCCGATTCTTTAAGTATACTGAAATACTTGATTTGGCATATTCGTGATCGTCTAGATAATTTACTTACTTTATAAAAATTAGGACTCTACGTTGTGTTTTTACGTACATTGATAATAACGTTACACTGAAAGAAATGCATTGCTCCTTATTACTCAAAAATAGTAATTATTACAAATATTATATGTTAAAATGGCGACAGCGAAAACTTTTGCTACTACAACATTTATATTTTGCTAGAAGGTGTATGCAGTCTGCACAAATATTTATTTGTAGGTGGAACAATTAAGTTGCCCTGAAATAGTAAGACATATTTGTATTGGTAACAAAAAATAACTTGTGATAGCCAATGCTTATTTGTAGGCAGAGCAAAGAAATTTGTTCGAAGTGGCAGCAGTATTTGTTCTGTGTTGATATCATTATGTGTCTTGGTAGCAAACATTTACTTATTACAACAAATCAATATTTGTACATAGTGCAATTAAGTTTGCCCGAAATGGTAAAAAGTATTTGTATTGGTAGCCAAAAAGTATTTTTTATAACAAATGCTCATATGTAGGCATAGCAAAGAAATTTGTGTTAGCAGCAGATAATTATATAATATTTGCTGCAGTAGGAAACAAATGGGTAGGGGAGGTTAAAAATAATTTAACACTTTTTACAAATGTAGAAAAATATATTATAATAACAAGGTACATTTAAATTCAACCAAACTACAAATACGATTCGATATCGTCCAGAGAAGGTCCAATAATTACAGGTGTTGGTTGGAGGGACAGTCCAAATGACTTTAGTTTTTGCACTTTAAAGCAATTGCTTTTCAACACGTCGTTCAATTTACCAGTTATCTAGAATGAAAGACAAAAAAATACTTTAATACACATAAAATTTACTGGATTAAATTCGGTAACTACGGATTAAACATGTGATGTTTGACTACAATTAGGAAGACTTGTTTTTGCAGAAACAGTTTCCTATAAAGTAAAATGGACTCGCAAAAAATGTACATTTCATAAACACTTATACCTAGGTAATAAGATAAAATAAAAGATACCAACCCATACCTTGACTTTAGTTTTTGCACTTTAAAGCAATTGCTTTTCAACACGTCGTTCAATTTACCAGTTATCTAGAACGAAAGACAAAAAAATACTTTAATACACATAAAATTTACTGGATTAAATTCGGTAACTACGGATTAAACATGTGATGTTTGACTACAATTAGGAAGACTCGTTTTTGCAGAAACAGTTTCCTATAAAGTGAAATGGACTCGCAAAAAATGTACATTTCATAAACACTTATACCTAGGTAATAAGATAAAATAAAAGATACCAACCCATACCTTTATGTGAATAATAAATCTTTCTTCAACTTCAGTCTTTGACGGCCGCCAACACTGTGATCGCTTGCGTTTTAAAGTGTGTGTAGACAATAAATGTGACAAAATAAATAAAATCCTTGTGGTTCTTACTTCTATGAAAAAGAAAAAACTTCAATTATGTTTCAATACAAAGTAAAATTGCCTATCTTGTATTATATTTTCATCACCGAGTCCACTTATTTTACTTAAGATGTATCCGGATTTTAGCTTTTATGTCTACTACAAACTTGCACATTAAATATAAAAACAATACAATACTTACGTTTAAAATATCCACATATTAAGAGAATCTCCATTGATAGTAACTAATGTAAGGGTACACAAATTGCTATGCAATCTTCACACGAACAAATCTCAAATGATTTTGACTCTGAAAATGGCCTAGTGGTGGCCAGATGGAAAGTCTGGTAATCTTCGGGCATATGTTTTGCCTTTTTTAAATTTATATTTTTGCTGGTAAAAATTTTTGATAATAACTTTGTTAGTTATTTTTTCTCGTATGTGTTGAAATATCATTAAAACATAGTTTAATAAACAAATATAAATGTAATGTAAATGTTACATGTGTACATGAATAAGTGAACAAACTTAATGCTGGGTTTTTACTAATGTGCCGAGGTCTCATGCAGCCCCTAAAAATTCTTATCTTAGGTAAAAGTGGGGTTTTATTGCCCTTCTTGAAAAAATCAATACTCATAGATGAAAACCAGATGTGGTCGTGTGCATGAAAACCTTTTAAAATAAAAATAAAAAAATATTTGGGTTTAACATTGATTTTAACCATTAACATACTTATTTTTTTATTAAATATTTAAAAGACATTTCATTTTTTTAATAATTTTTTAAGATGTTATAAATAAATTATTTTTAAGTATAACATAGTCATGCATACACAGTAAAAAAAGTAGTGAAGATATTTAACTCTAGTAAACTCTAAAAACATATGCGACGACTTTTTTTAGAGTTATATATTTACATCGATGATAGTGTAATAATTTATGTTTCTATAGAGAAAATATTATAACGGTATTTAGTGGTACATTTAATTTACTAGTGCATAAATTTAACACTACTGTGTGTTAAGGTCACTCTGAGTAGTGAGTCACTACTAGTGACCCGGGAAAAATAGTTTTGTTAATTAGAGTAATATTTTACACTATTCTTATAACATTTAGGGCCGGTTTTTCAATCGTTGGTTAAGTTTAACTTACGGTTAACTTTCTTAGATACTATTGTGTTAACAATAGTATTTAAGGAAATTATTTAATCTTTCAGATTAAACTAACTACTCTATTTTTAGTTAATATGCATACCTTTTTTACTCTGATTAGTAAACTTTACATTCAAATCGAGTAAAAATTACCCTATCCTTAATTGCTATAAAGAGAGGAAAATTAAAAACATATATTTAAATTCAAAAGTATATTTGGTGAAAAATAACAAAAATAAAAAATTGTATAACTAAAATAATTAAAACATTTAAATTAACTCAAAAAAATGTTTCTTTTAAATCAATGCATCCATTTTGAACGGGATTTACATAATTGGCTCGTTTCTGTTATTATCGGTTTTAGACATAATGCTTAATCACATTTTAAGTTTTTACAATAAAATATCTTTAATATAAATAATTAGAAATAATGTACTTACCTATTTTATGCGTATTATGCAGCGGCACCCAAACATTAAACCAAACATTAAACAGCCCTTGGAAACAGCACTAAACTATAGTTTACAAATTTACAGACGTAGATTTAACTATTTTTAGTTTAAAAATATAATCGCTTAGTGTTATTTTACTCTAATCCAAAACAATAATACACTAGCAATAGGAAAACAAGGGTAAATTTAACGCAAATAGCGGTTAAAAATACTAATTTGTATATACATTTACACTATAGTGTAAATGTTTTACCTTTTACAAAGTCTAAATTAACACTAATGCGATTGTATTAGACATTCGAGTAAAAAATATAATATTTTTAGAGTTACGTTATTATTACACTTTCAAATAATGTAATATAGAGTTATGTAGAGTAATATTAAGCTATAGAGTTAAATAATTGGTGCCTTTTACACTGAATATCAACTCTAAAATATTTACCAACTACACTAGCTACTTTACTCGATCCATATTTTTTACTCATGCGTCACGTATTGTTATTAATAAATACATAATTTATAATTATTTCTTCTTGTATTTACCTATTACCTTGTTAGGTAGGTACTTAATTAAATATAATTCAAAAAAATTAAATACTTTGCAACCAACTATGTACATTACTTTATTTTGTATTATCAATAAAAAAGTATGTTCTGTAAACACAATCTTCAATTAACGCACATTTTTTACGCCAGCAAATGTCAGTTTGCACAGAAAGTAAAGATTTTGTCCGTAAAGCAAAACATAAAGAGTTCATATGCTTACTACTACAAGCATTTTGACATTTGTTGTAAGCGCAAAACTTTACCGTTTGTTTGTAATGTCCACAAATATAATACTCTTTCCAACACATTGCTTTCAGCATATTGTTTTTTGCTACCAAAACCTATGCATTTCTTTCAGTGTATTTTGAAATTGGTCAGGTTTAATGAAACAAAAGTATTTAATTTTTAAACCCCTGATTTAATTAAAGCAAAGACAAAGGGGTGGCCCGTTGAGTCAAAGCACAGGGAAAAGGGACCATAAAAACCCTTGCGACTTACACAGTTCAAATAAAAATAAAATACAAAACAAAACATAGTCATATGGGTCATAATCACAAGAATACAGTATAAATAATAAGTGAATAAAATAACATAAAAAGCAGATAAACATATTTCATATAATTTGGGTGTTTTTATCAATACTCAAAACATTTTGTACTCAGGTAAAATAGTTATAATAGCGATCGTCATTTTATGACGAAGTGTTGTACTTAATATTTGTTTACCTTACCACGCATCTTCGAACTATTGAACGAGGATACGATTTTATATAAATAAACTACAGCAACGACATATTTCTGATAGAGAGAATTCATATGCTTTAACCAAGTGCAGATATTTAACCGTAGCCAATAACCACACTATGGAACAATTGCATACTCTGCGAAGTGATATAACGACAGCTATGGTGGTCCTATCTCACTAAAGTGTCGCTATATCACAATATGTTTAAATATTCTTACAAAATCAATGCCCAGAACAAGACAAAAGAATTGCGAAAATATACAAACAATTCTGCACACAGAGTTTATATAGGTAATAACATAAAAAGACTATTTTTCTTCTAAGGATAAATCCTTTTGAAATAATACTAATATATTACCCATGTTCAAATATTCATGTATGAGCACTCTCCAAACGAAAACAAAAGTACAAATATAGACACAAACAAAAATAAACAATATGCAATAAAATAAAATGGTATAAAATATAAATAAAATACGATAAAATAATAAATAGGAGAGCGTCATAACAAGAAACATCTAAACATGGCCCGAACTCTAACCACCAGAAAGTGTCGCGCTGGATAATAATATAAAGAGTTTTTTTATCATACAGGGTGTCCGGGAAAAGGAGGTCAATCCGTTAACCATATATTCCTTGAGTTAAAACAATAAGACTTTCATAATACCATTTTTCAATTTAGAGCTTCATGTTCGATATACAGGGCGACAAAGTTTGAAATTTAAAACTGATTTTTTTTAATAATTCGAGTAATTGATAAGATATTAAGTTTAAATTCGGTACACTACTTCAACATAAATAGTTACATTTTTGGAGACCAACAAAACAAAAAACAATTTTCAAATAATCAAAATAGGGGGGTCCAGTACTCACTGACTCCCCCTATTTTTTAGTACGAGCGCCAATGACTTCCAAACGGTATTTTTTCAGTTAATCATTTATTGTTAAAAAAAATTTGTCTCTTAAAAAATTTTGATAAAATGATTTGTTTTAGAGATAAATTGTAAAGTATGGGTCAGTCCATATCAAATCAACCAAAGGTTCTTCCCCCACCATCTCCGATTTTGATAATTTTTGGTAAATTTGTTTACCTCACTAAAAAACTCAAAAATCCCATATTTGAATTTTTTTCGATAGGTGGCTTTTGTTTTATTGATTTTTGAAAATCAAAAAATTCCGATAAATTTGGGTCTTGTAAGTACTTACAAAAATAGCGATATCTCGTAAACTATTAAAAGTAGAAAGGTGAGTGGTGGCTTATTTTAAAGGCCTATTAGATACCTTTTTTATGATATATCACATGACCTAATTTTTTTCAAAAAAAAATTAAATTTCGAAAATTTGATATGGACTGACCCATACTTTACAAATTATCTCTAAAACAAATCATTTTATCAAAATTTTATAGGAGACAAAAAATGTTCAACAATAAATGATTACCTGAAAAAATACCGTTTGAAAGTCATTGGCGCACGTACTAAAAAATAGGGAGAGTCAGTGATTACTGGACCCCCCTATTTTGATTTTTTGACAATTGTTTTTTGTTAGTTGGTCTCCAAAAATGTAACTATTTATGTTGAAGAAGTGTACCGAATTTAAACTTAATATCTTATCGAACATGAAGCTCTAAATTGAAAAATGGTATTATGAAAGTATTATTGTTTTAACTCAAGGAATATATGGTAAACGGATTGACCTCCTTTTCCCGGACACCCTGTATATAGTAACGTTAAAGTCATTATCAAATATTCCAAATAAAGCGCTAAGATAAGCAGTTTAAATCCAAGTCTATATCCAGAATCTATCAAAAGGCTCAACGATACTATTACCTTACCATGATATGACCTAATGGTAATATCGAATTTAATAATAATAATAATAGCAAGAATAATAATAATAATAATAATAACAATAAACCTTACCCAAATAATACCAATATTATAATAGTAATATAATCGTTAAAAGCTTTAGCCTGAGTACAAATGCAAAGAGTTAAAATAAATAAATACCTTAATACCGAGATGATACACTGAGTTTCATAAACAAATAAAATACATTTCAGTTAAATAAAGTCATACAAAGTTATACAAAAGGAAACAGCAAAATCAAGGCCAGTGTAACTCAAAATAAAGAAAATACAAAAGAGTAAAATTTAAGTAAAATGTAATTCAGTGTATATGTGACAACATAAAGATTGGAACTCAGTGTATGCGCGATCACAAGATATTAAACCAAAATAATGAAATAGTGATACAATAAAAATCATTACCAAAAATCACTCGTTATTTACACATATTAAAATGATTAGGACCCAAGAAACTAGCAATGATAAACGTCATAGACCAAAATGCGAATTAAATAATATTGTTCAAAATTATAAGCAAAATGTTAAGAAAACCCAAAACGAGGAGTTGTTTATCATTACTAGCAAATATTACAATTTAAAAAAGTGTACATACCTACTTACAGCAGAAAATCGGTAACAATCACAAAAACTATAACTATATTATAATATATTTCACAAACGGTTTAACAGGAGTATCTCGAAGGGCGAGCAAAAACCCTCTGTGTGTATGATATTTCCTAATCTAGCTTTTAAACTCTATGCCGCTTAAGCAAGAATGTGTAACATAAACATATCACCCCAATATTTCTACGTTCAGATACAAAGAAGTGAAACTTTAAAATTCCATAGGATTTTAACTTAATTAATTTATAAAACTGTAATATTATTTTTAGTGGATTATTTAAATTTTCCTTGGTAAAAATAGCGCCAAATTTGAATTTAGAAGTTTATATACTACAGGACCCTTACAGGATATATAGGGATATCCCTATAGGGATATCCCTATATATCCTTCATATATAGAGCAACCATAACACATTTGACAAAATTTTATTAAAGCCTATGGGGTCCTATAGGGGAAAAACTAATTTCTACATTTATGTGTATTTTCCCTATTCAAACCGATAGCAAATAAATCAAGGGTGGATATCCCTATAGAACAACCATAAATCTCAACTATGGGTCTTATACAAACCGATACACCCTATAGAAGCACCATACATCCCGATACAAATATCTATCGGTTTGAACAGGGTCTCTATGGGGTATTTTAAACAGGGAACTTATGAAACCACATTCGACTTATTTTCTAACATATTGCTAAATGTTAAATTATAATGTAATTTCTATATTGCCTTTTAAATTTAAAATGTTTTTTTTAACCTTAACCTTCATTTTGTTTCTTATTTATAATTATCTTAAAAATTGAACTAAAACATCTTACTACAATTATATAGGTTTTATTAAGGGCAAGTTCCTTGAAAAGTTCCCTCGAGATCTATAATTCCCGACTTTGCAGCAATAATTTCTTATAATGGGCTCTGCTGTCACCGTGTAAGGCAGAAAGAAACTCTGGAAAAAATCAGTTTGCTATATATATTTATTTTTTACGAAACATTAAATAAGACAATTAAAATGAGATCGAGAAAGACACCATTAAATTACCGGGGCGTTAAACTTAACGATTTGAAAAGGAGGTTTTTATGTCAAAAAATAGGTTTTCTACTTAAGGTGTAGTGCCCAAATTGAAAACTAGCCTTTGCTCCACAAACAGGCACCGACAGACAGCCTGTTTTGATCTTTTGGACCTCATCAGTACTGAGTAGCCATAAGGCGTGGAATACCGCTGCTTTAAAGCGGCAGAATATAGCGACAGCGGTACCTTTTATCAAATTCTTCCACACATATACAAATCATTTCTAACTGAGACTGTTTCCTTTTCGTGGTGTTAAAGTAGGGTAAGTAAGAATTACACATATTTTTGTCGAGAAGTTGTTGGGAAGTATAATAAATACTTTTTATTAAATTGTATATAAATTGTAAAAAAAAGAATGAAATGATAATATTTTAGATTTTATAATGAAATGTTAACAACAGCAAGTTTGGCAACGTCGTATTTCGACCACGATAGCAAAAAGGTTTTTATTATAGATATATTAATATATAGATTTTAAATTAACCATTTTGTTTCTTTTCTGTTGTACGAGTATATCAATTGTTTTGGCATATTTTTTTCATTGAGTCTAAGATATATTTAGTGGCTTATATGCATATTAATGGGACACCATTACAAATATGTGACTCAATTTTAAACCTATAGGTTTAAAATTGAGTTCCTATTGGAATTTACTTTGATAACCGTCTTTCATTTAAGTTTCACATTTGACAATATTTTCAAATAATCTTATAGAATGCTAGGCTTCTTAATCCGTAATACAAGATTATTTAATAATGAAAAATCGGTCAAAAGTTGTGGTACGCATTTGTACGAATGAAATTAGAATATGCAGCCTTAGTGTAGAGCCCTATTTTTAACGTTTAAATTATGCAATTAGAAAGTATTCAAAGAAAATGCTTAAAATTTGCTAAAGCAATTTTTATCCACCTAGAGGTTATAACCAATGATGTCTTGATGCTCGAAGAGGTCGGATGCGTCAAGATCCCTCCTAAGTGGCGTATACGATACAAATTTGTTAACGTAAAATACCAAAAACGAAACAAAGTAACCGGAAATGTCGGTGATCGTTAATGAATAATAAATAAATACATAAATAATCAAACAAGTGCGAAAATTGTGAGATAACGCCGTAAAAGTGTGCAAGTGAATAAGTGCCTAATTGAGGCTGGGCAGCAACGATAAGTCAACCGGCGCACCTGGATCGGAGCGTTCCAAAAATGTCCTTTTTCTATGCAAAAACCTACAGGAGAAGGCCACCCCGCGAAAGACAAAGCATCAGGTTTATAGCCTAATAATCAAGCTAAGTAATTCTTCTAATTGCATGTCTTACCGTATAATCGTTAAATGTTTATATAAGCATTTCACAATGTTGCAAAAAAAAATCTAAGAAATCTATTCGTCTTAAAAATTAAATTTAAAAAATAATAAGAACATTTCCGTAACTGTTAAATAAACAACCTAACTTTCTCATAGTAGACAAACGTAAACAACCAGCGTAAAAGGCGTAAGCAAATAAACCAATTCAAGCAAGAAGACAAAAATTTATCATAAATAAATTTAGGGTCACACTCATAAATCAAGCCAGGCTAATACACGGAACTCAAGAGCCAAGAAGGCCATAAGGCCGCATTCCACTATATGCACTACAGGGCCGGCTCTAGTTTGAAGATCGATATTTACATAAAGTGATTAATTAATTAATTAATAAATTAATTGATTGATTGATATGGATATAATCGTATTGGTATTGGTATTGATGGTGTATTGTTGGTATTGGTGTTGATGTTGATATTGGCATTATAGATATTGATATTAGTATTAATATTGATTGATTAGTTGGTTGATACTGATATTAACGTTAATATTGATTAATTGATTGATTGGTTGATATTGGTATTGATTATTTGATATTTATATTGAATTTATATAGATACTTATTTAACAGGAAACCAGGCAACAATTGACCATTGCAGAGGGCAGCGTGCGTGTGAGAAGGGAAATCAAGTGGGTGCGTCGCAATATTATATTATTGTATTATATATATTATATAATATACACATAAGCTCACGCAAGCAAAGCTTGGAGGATGGAGAAAGTGAAGGGGCAAAGCCCCCACGTGAAAATGAAGTGGTAGGCCATCTATTGAGGCATGCGTTGCACGCCTGACATAGGGGCCGGGTTTCAAATATTGATGCGATACACCACAGGGCCGGCTTTATCTATTTTGTATATGAATATTTTTTTTTTTTTTTTTTAAATTAATTTGAAAAAAAAAATAAGTAAGATGCAAAGATATAAATAAATGAAAACGGTATGAACACTATAGCAATAAAATAAATAAAGAATATACAAGGTTGGTAGCCGGAGTAAGCAAAAAACTAACATACCCACCCCCATTCACGAATACCAATTGAATGGGGATACTACTAAGGCCTAGGTTGAGGAGGATTCCGGATTGTACTTAGTTTTGGGTCAGTTCAATGTCCTCCAAAAACCCTTCCTAAACTGGACGTATGGCCCGACCCGGCTGACAAAAATCCCGGGAGCTGCCTTAACCTTTGACACTGTCATCCACGAACTCCTAGGGTGGATCTACCAGCCGGCGTAAAAACTTCGGATCCAACAAACACAGGTAATGCTGTGATTTGGCGGGATACGCAGGAGAACGGAAAGGGGGTAATATAACCCCGGGAGATCAGTGGATGATAATATATCTGGGGCTTGCCATACGTTCCCATACTCATACTCATACTCATACTCATAGAGGTTATAACCAATGATGTAATCCTGCTTTGATTTGATATGATCTCATTGAGGTTAAGAAGATTTTCAATAAGTTTTTTATACAAAATAATATAATAATAATAATATAATATATATTAAGTTTATAATAAAACCCACCCTTTTTGTTAATTTTAATAAACTATAAAATATCTAGATTGTTTAGAAGCCATAATTCAACTTTTTACGTTTCACAAGCTCAAACAATTTATTTTATGTGTACCAATTTTATAAAATAGTCAGTTCATAAGTGGAGGATTTTAAATACATATGATACCATGGACATATTATTTCGTCTAAGTATGATACGAATTGTCAACTAAATAAAATTTAGGATATATCCAATTTTTCTAAATCATTTGCTTACATCGCCTAGGTTAAGCTTACATAAATTTATGTGGTTTGGCTTTGTAAAAAGCAAAAAGTGGCATAACATAATAATAATAATAATCTTTATAGCCCGACAGATGAAAGATCTAATATAAGGAAAAATATAAAAAAACAAAATAAAATATATGGCAACGTTTGGTAACAAATTAACTTAAAAAATATTATATATGTAGTTGAAAGAAAAATTATTAACTAATCCTTAAGAAAAATAAATATCACAATTAATACAAAGATCATTATAATGATCTTTGTATTAATTCTGATATTTATTTTTCTTAAGGAATAATTGTGATATTTATTTTTCTTAAGGATTAGTTAATAATTTTTCTTTCAACTACATATATAATATTTTTTAAGTTAATTTGTTACCAAACGTTGCCATATATTTTATTTTGTTTTTTTATATTTTTCCTGATATTAGATCTTTCATCTGTCGGGCTATAAAGATTATTATTATTATTATGTTATGCCACTTTTTGCTTTTTACAAAGCCAAACCACATAAATTTATGTAAGCTTAACCTATAGGTTAAGCTTACATCGCCTATAGGCGATGTAAGCAAATGATTTAGAAAAATTGGATATATCCTAAATTTTATTTAGTTGACAATTCGTATCATACTTGGACGTAATAATATGTCCATGGTATCATATGTATTTAAAATCCTCCACTTATGAACTGACTACGCGCATAATGTATACATAGGTATACTCAATGAAAGTAAAGAAAATTAAAAGTGGAAGTACACAGTTTTAAAGTGCTCCAAGAAATTGAATAAACGACTGGGAAAGAAAGTTAAATCTCATGAAAAGGAACAGCGTTATACAGTGAATTGATTTTTGTGCCCTTATTAACTTATATCCAAAATTTTGATTCAAAATGTCTGTTTGTGATAAATGCACGCAAGGCGTGAATACAAAATCACCGGGAATAGAGTGTAGTTTTTGTCAAAGTATGTTCCACGACAAGTGCATAGACAAGGGATAGGTTGGTTGGATAGGGGGTTGGACAAGTGCGTAAACCTTACAAAAACACAAATAGAAACAATAAAATCAACAAACCAATTATTATGGAGATATTACGAGAATATTATGAATAAAGAATTTAATAAGATGATCCCTTACTTACTTAGTTATTGTGATGAAATAAACGAAGTTGAAAATACAATAAATGAAAATTGAGCTAAACAAAAAATAATAGGACTTGGACTTTTATATAAAAACCTAATGTTTAACTTGATCACTGTCAGTGCATACTGCTATTCATATGCGAATATCTTTTGATTGGTTAGAGTAATCGATAAATCTTAAGAGACCTTTTTTGTAGATCGTTCAATTTCCGATAGACATAGTAAAATCTCAATTGTCGATAATTTTTTTTCAGTAAGTTACAAAATTCAGAACAGAAAAGTTATCTTTCTTAAAATTCTTCAATCTTTGACCTTGAATATCTCTTTAATAAGATTGATCAAAAAATTATATGAGATCTTTTTTGTAGAACATTTAATTTTCTACAAATAACTCCTTTAGAGTTTTGCTGTATGATTAACGAATGATGAGATATGAATTTTTTTGTAGGGGACTAAGAAAAATATGCAAAACTGTAATGAGGCGGATCTTCCCATCAAAGTTAAGAGCTCATCGTTGCTAAGCATGTTTTGAAGGTGCCCAGAAACTGATTTTTCAGTGGCAGAAGTCAAAATAAAAATATTCGATTTTTTTGACCCACCCTAATATATATATATAAATATATATATATATATTTATATATAGGCATATATATTAGGGTGGGTCAAAAAATAGTTTGACTGAGTTATATTATCAATGATAATATGTTTGTGTATTTTAAATTGGGTGAAAATGATAATTTATCATTATCACCCAATTTACAATACACAAACATATGATCAGTTATATTGCCCATGTCAACATTTTTACAATATTTTACATATATATAAATGTTGACATGGGCAATATAACTGATCATATGTTTGTGTATTGTAAATTGGGTGATAATGATAAATTATCATTATCACCCAATTTACAATACACAAACATTTTATCATTGATAATATAACTCAGTCAAACTATTTTTCATTTAGAAACTATAAAAATATCGACAATTTTTTGTTTTTTAAGGATGCACTTAATTTAAATTTAGATGAAACCTACTAGTTACCTAATTAATTTTGAAGACAAAATAAAGTTTTTAAATGAAAAAAAAATTAGTATTTTTGACAAACATGCACCGTTAATTCCAAGAAAAATAAGTAATAAAAAATATGATTATTCTTATATTACATATAATATTAGGGAATTGATAAAAATAAAAATTAAAGCTTATAAAAAATATGTAAAATCTAAAAATATTAACGGCAGAATATATTATTTGGACTTAGTGAGGCCATAATTAGAGAAAAAAATGGATATATGCAATTTATGTTAAGTAAAAATAATAAAAACTCAAAACTTATATGAAAAGATTTAAAACAATGGGGTGTAAAAAATAATTAAAAACAATACCTTTCAAAACTTAAAGATGACATCTGACACTATTAATGATTTTTTTTGTTAATATATCCGGGGAAATAAACATTCCTAACGAATAATAAACCATTACCTACAAGAAAAATAATTTAAAAAATAATATTCAATTTAAAATCAAACCTATCAAAAGTAATGCAAAAGGAATCAATAATGTTGACATTACCATGCTAAACTTACTGATACCGTACTGTGTTGATCAAATTGTGCATATAATAAATTACTCTATTGCGACAGGATGTTATCCACTTATATGGAAAACCGCTGTAATTACACCATTACCAAAAGTTTCAAATGCGAAATCTCTGGCTGTGTTAAGACCTTTAAGTATCTTGTCTACAATATAAAAAATTATTGAAAAACTAGTTTTACAGCAATTAATAAATTACTTAGACAAGCATAATATACAGGGTGTTATGTAATTAATGTAATATATTAAAATACTGAATACCTAAGGAGTAAAGGAAAAATATTAAAAAAAAATAAAGAAAAAATATGCATTAGAAGTTTTTTATATTTTTTGTGATACGCCACTGCAGTGGTTACACACTTGGTTTATCTCTGCACACTTGTGTTCTGTGAGTACATAGATACCAACCAATAAAGTAGCTGCGCGTTGCCAGATGTAAAACATTGTTACTAAAAATTTTTCTTGCAAAAAATAAATAAAAACTCAATAAATAAAAAAGTTTTATGCCCTTAAAGCTCTAATACCCTTCTGTATTTATTTACTCATCCTGCTATTAGCTTAAGCAATGATTAGAAAATTTAGTACCTACCTATTTTAAAAAATCCATGACCACAAAATTAATTTTTTCCACGGTTTTTTTCTTTCTGTTTACTCAAATGAAATTGGGACCAGTTCACAGGTTAAACTTTAAACATTTAATTTGTGCAAATAAATTCAAAAGCACTTCTCTTAGTTAAGATATTAACAATTTGAGCACATAACCTAAAATTTGAAAGAAATGCACTAGATTCTTGGCGTACTTTTTGGTAGGATAAAGGTTATTATAAATTATTTTTAGTCTTTGAAATTTAGAAAAAAAAAGTTTCAGGTGCTTTTTTATGGACCCTAAGGAACAACCCATTTTAATATATAACATTAATTACATAACACCCTGTACATATTACGCCCTTTACAATCTGGTTTTTGCAAAATGCATAGCACCCAAACAGCTTTACTTAAAGTTACGAATGATCTTAGTACTGCTTTGGACAAATCTAAAATAAGTTTTTGATATTGGTGTTTCAAAGGAAAGCATTTGATATGGTAAACTTTAATTTTTTAATGACCAAATTGAGTTATATTGGCATTACTTATATTGAATATGACTGGTTTAACAATTACATTACCAGGGCCGGATGCACTGCGGGGCAACCGGGGCCTGAGCCCAGAGGCCACCACACATTGAGGGCCTTCACAAACCTTGGATTGAAAAATTTAATAACGATAAAAAAATATTTTTTAAGTAAGTAGGTAATGAGTAATAAAATATATCCAAACAAGGGAAATTTTCATTCTATGTCAAATCTATTCAGTGGTGGAACTACAAAATTTAGACCTCTTGCAAAATTTAATAGCAAACTTTAAAGTTTATTTTCATTGGATACTGGGTAAAATGTACACCGGTTAAGGGGCAAAATGACAGCTAAGTATAAAACGAAATGCAAGCTTTCAAAGGACATTTTTCTAAGAATTATTTGGAGCATCGAGCATATGTTGTTCAAAACGAATCATAGACCCAAGTTACAAGTCCGATGTAAAAAAATAATAAGCGAACAGCGTGGTGCGTGGTTGTCAATTATTTTTTGGCAGTGTTAAATATATTTTAGTTGTTTTTGCACCATGCTATACTCGACCGTGTAAGTGTGCTACTATTAACAGAACGTGTGTATTTCATCTTGAAAGTTGAAAGACATTTATTAAAAGAAGTGGTTGAATTTTCAATTATTTTTTCATCTCAAAATGTACTCATAAGTATTGTTTTCTACTCATGTAGTATTAATTACAACAATATATTTGTGAAGCCAAAGAAAATCACGACTTTCAGTTAAGTGAGTTTTAAAGTATAGTATGAGGCGGTGAGAATCGCAATAAGTTCTTTAGTAAAATTCCTAAAAAAATTGATTATATTTTAAAAAATATATGATTTAAGACAAAATATACAGGACCCTTTATAGTAGAGAATCTGATAATTTAACTTTCCACTATAAAGGTTTAAAGCTCATTTACATTTAGTTACTTTTTGCATTTTTCGATTGCCATTTCGCATTGCCAACCTACTTTATTTTATAGATAGGCAATCAAGTCTACATCCATGTACTTCATTACGTTTTTTGAGTGTATTAAGTGCATTTAAACAGACAACTTAACAGCCGTAGGCTTCTTTATTTAAGTTAAGCTTATTAAGCGGATGTGAATAAGCTTTTAATGTATTTTTTGTGATGCTACTGTTTTGGAGAAGTTCAAAAAAAAGAAAATATTAGCAAATTTCAATAATATTTTTAATTAGAGCCATTATTTAAATAAATATTCTCTGATTCCTTGTTGATTCTCATTGGTGAACTATTTAATTTCTGTTCGATACAATCTGTATGTTTTTTTTCTCGTTTTCTTAGAGGTTGCATGTGTGATAGGTGAGCGATCGTCACATAACTCCTCGATTTTTGCAAGTGGTGCACAAAAGAGGAAGAAGGCTGCGGAACGTGAAAAGAAAGAAGAGGAAATCCTCGCTAAAACACCAAAACTCACATCATTTTTTACGATTGCGGTAAAATCCATTGAAGAAGATGTTTACAATAATCCACTTAATTCTCAAATTGTAGAATCGATAACAGAACTAGAATCAATAATAGCTGAAGAATATATAGATGTCGATCCCACATCAACGAAAGTTGATGGTTTTGGCAATGATATTGGTCTCTGGCCTGATATACCCTGATCAAAAGTTTTTTGAAGAATCATTTAAACTTAAAAAAAAAACTGATTTCAGCTCCACTCGAAAATGCTCTCCGTAAAAATAAAAATATTGAGATCTTAAATCGTTTTTGGTTTTGCTTTTCTCCAACCAAGGGAACATTTTACTGCTATGCATGTAAATTAGCAGCTACACAGAAAATACAACTCAGTGGAGATGGATTTTACGACTGGAAACACGCAGTTGAATATTTCTGAACATGAAAACACAAAAAATCATCTAGAAGCTATCACATTTTTGAAAAAAACTAAAAGTGACGCAAGGACGCATCGATCAGAATTTAGCGAGAGAAGAAGCAGAGCAATCGCAATATTGGAAAAAAGTTTTAATGCGAGTCGTTAGTACAATAAAAGATATTGTAGAACAACGACTAGCTTTTAGAGGTGATAAAGAATTAGTTGGTTCATCGAGAAATGGCTATTTCCTAGGTATTTTGGAATTGCTGGCAGAGTATGATCCATTTCTCTTAACTCATTTGAAAGACAAGGCGAATAAAGGAGGTGGTCACGTGAATTATCTTTCTTTTACAATCTGTGAGAAGCTAATTGCTTTGCTGAGAGAAAGAGTCCTCAATAGAATAAAACAGTCTAAATATTATTCAATATCAGTTGATTCTACACCTGACGAAGCACATATTGATCAATTGACAGTGGTAATACGTTATATTGAAGGATCTGTCCCAAAGGAAATATTCCTTACTTTTATTTCAAATTGTGGTCACACTGGCGCTGCCATGGCAAAAACGAGGATTGAATTTTTAGACACTCATCAAATCTATATCTGCGATTGCCGTGGTCAATCGTATGACAATGCCGCAAACATGAGTGGCAAGTACAATGGGATGCAAGCTCTAATCTTGGAGAAGAATAAATTGTCCGTGTTCGTTCCTTGTTGTGGTCACTCTTTAAATTTAGTTGGCAAAGCTGCAGCTAATTCTTGTGCGTATTTTTCACAGCGACTACCAAGCGATATGCAATTTTGGTCAAAAAATTATCAGAGAATAATAAAAAATTCTACGTTTCCCAAGGTATTGAGTGAAACTCGTTGGTCTTGTCATGATGATGCAACAAAAGCTATTGTTCATGGTAACGAGAAAATTGAAGAAGCCCTTGCGGACTTATCGCACGACCAAGAACAGAAAGACGTCGCGACGCGTCGTTAAAATCGAAGCTGCTAAACTTTTAAAGAAGATGTTGAGTCTTGAAATTGCTCTGTACGCTAGATTTTAGAGCGATTCAATGCTACTAATAAGATGTTACAAGATCCTAAAATGGTTCTTTCTTCCGCAGTGGAAGCGCTGAAATCGCTTAGATTGTAGAGTCCAAAGGAGAAAAGTTTGAGGAATACGAAGAAGCAGCGCGAAAATTATCAGATACTGACGAATATATTAAAACACGTTCTAGATCAAAAAATGTTAGGCTCCCCTGGATTATGAGAAATCCTCAGATGCTCAGCTGTCACTCAAGGAAAAATTTCGAATATAAAGTTTTTTTCCAGTAATTGATCAGATTTTAGCATCTCTGAATGGATTCGAGCTTATGACGTTGTCTGCGATCTTGAAATAAGTCTTGGGAATAAGTTAGTTCAGTTTGTAGCCTTGTTAGAAGGATTACAAAGTCGCCATTGGACCAAAAAAAGATGTTTTTTCTACAGAATATTGGTTCTCTCTTAAAATGAATTAGTCAAAAATAACTAATTATAAGTCATATTTGACTTAGCGAAAAAGCAGTCACTAATAATTGGTCAAATTCTACTAAATGAAAAAGTCAAATTAGTAGATTTAAATTTAAAAAAAAAATTTGACCCAGCCGGGGTCACCTGTTGTCATAACCCATTCGGCTATCAGCTGCTCTTATAAAAATCAATTTTATTTGTCAATAAATATTGTTCATAATATTTTAAAGTTGAATATATAATATTTGTGTTGCTGTTTTGAGCTAAACTTTTTGCATCTTTATTTGTTTTTATGGGTCTTTTAACCATGGAGCTTAGGTATAAGCATTTAATTCAAATAATACTTTGTTGTTGGCCGCAAACGATTAAAGAAATTAGTTACTTATAACTCTCAGAAATAGTCAAAGATGCCACATGTGGTGACTTATCTTAAATTAGTAAAACTTTAACTATTTACGTAGTAAAAAATAACTATTTAAAAGTGAAAACGATTATTTTATTAGTAAGAAATGCTGGTACTAATTCAAATAGTAGAATTTTGACTATTTCATTTTTAGAGAGTTGATAACAACTTCGGCGCTGCATTCCCTACTATTGAAATTACATTGAGAATATATTTAGTGTTAATGGTGGCAAATTGTAGCGGAGAAGGTTAATTTTTTAAAATGAAAATTATTAAAAATAGGCTGCGGACGACAATGACGCAAAAACGTCTAGCATAACTGTCAGTGCTCAGTATATTGAGTGATTTGCTTTGGGAAATGGATTTCGAAGAAATCATTATGCCTCTAAAAAAGCACGTAAAGTATCTTTCACTTAAATATTGTTAGCCTATCAACGGTTCGTCACTCGTCAGAATGTAATAACGATTTTTAGGGAATTCCAAAAAAAGTATGTATCTTAATAATTTCTTTTTTAAATGTAAATATAGAATTATCGATGGATATTTATTGATTAAAAGGGCCTCCACTTTCTTGATGCATCCGGCCATTACAAATCGAGAATAGTGTGTTAAATATAAACAAATGTTATTTAAAAGTGCTTTAAGTGGAGTACCCCAAGGAAGTATTCTTGGTCCACTGTTGTTCTCCACATTTATTTTTGATATTGCATATAAAACATTTAAATTATCACCTATCACCGATGATATTCAGTTGTATATTTCATGTAAAATCATTGACATAAATAATAAGTACCGTAAAAAATATTAACACCGATTAAAACAATCTCAACATTCTTGTATGCGATATATATACAATATACCTTACAGAAACCACATAACCCCTCATCTTATTAAACACAATAGGTATATTAAACATTAAACAACGAGTTAGGTACATATTTATATTGCATTTTCATTTTTAAATTAAGCGGGGTCTACAATTGTCGAAGGTCGCAGATCTCAGAACATAAGCTTGCGCAAAGCACCCAGCTGACAAAAGAACCTTCCTCCATCGCCACGTCGCGGGGTGCTTTGCGCAAGCTTATGTTCTGCGATCGGACCCCTGCGACAATTGTAGACCCGGCTTTACTTAAAAATAAAATACCGTCATATTTGATTGACTTTTTGAAATTAAGATCATATTCACCAGATCGATATAAGGACTAATAATAATTATTATACAATACCTCTACATAAAACAACTAAATTTAAATAATCTTTTCAATACAATGCCCCTGTTTTACTTAATATGGTACCTACTAGATATTTTGTCATTGTCTGAATTTAATTTTGGGAAAACATTAAACGCTTTAATACAAAATTTGTAATTGTTATTTTTTGTGAACAGAATTGTTAAATTATTTATTTATTTTTGTCATTAATTTTTTTTCTAAATATAATTATGTATAACTAACTATAGTTTTAATTTTCAGGCAGAGTGAAATGATACGGCATATACTTAGACAAATTTTCCCTTAAAAAAGAAAACAATGTCATATATGCAAAATATAGCGAATAAGTATATGTGACTGTCTGTGGTGGATTTTGGGTCCCGTGTCTAATAACTGAGATATGGTGTTCCCAAAATCCACCAGCCGCCACATATTATGTGTGTATTTTATAATTATAAACCATGAATCTACTTCTCTACTAATTTATATAGACAAACACACATGAACTCAAAATAATATTTACTTTATGTCTTGTTTTGCATATAAAGTTGGTGCCAGAGTAAGCATGTGATAATTTCCTTAATTCAATATAAGCTCGAATACATTTTGTAATTAGCGAAAATTTAGAAGTTAAATTAGAAATGCTAGGTACTGTTTATCACACTGTGTGTTAAAACTACGCTCAATAATAAGCCGAATTTAAAAACAAACGGTATTTTACTGGAATATATTACCATTTACCATTTAAAATAACTTTATGTATGGCTTTAAAATAAAACTGGGTCTCAACTATTTTCCGCAATTATCCGTTGTGGAATGTTGGCTGCCAAATATGGCAAATAATTTAGGATAATGGAGAAAACAGAGAAATGGGTCAGGGAATCGATATTAAAATACTCTTTTTTTTGTTGCAAATCAGCGAAAACCTATGCCGCAGCAGCAGGAAACATCTACTATAGGTACATACACCACAGGTTTATTGAAAAGAAAGATTTCTTTCCTTATTTTTCACCAAGAATGGAATACTTATTGATTTGGCATCCTACCAAATCCTTACCTACCTTTAAAAATTACTTGTAAAAAAATGAGGATACAAAGTAAACTTATTTTAGAAGCGCTTATTATATGGTCTGCTAATATTTAATCTAATTTAAGCTAATATTAAGCTTTAGGCATTTAGGCTTATTACTAGGTAATACCTAGTAGGTATAGCCTCGACAGAAATAATATTTTTTATGCCATGCCGTCCCTGATTAAAAAAGTGCATATATTTTTACAACACAAGAGTTAGGGGTCGTCCATAAAGTACGGGGAGAGGGAGTAAGTGTGACATGGTGGAGGGGGGGGGTCTGGATCGTGCGTTACGTCACACCAAACAAATAAAAATATTTCAATTTACGTGTTTCTAAACTTAAATGCTTAATACCTTGAAAACTAGTTTAAAAAAACATACAGCGTACCTATAAGGTTAATTATAAATATTTATTTTTAATACTTCTATATTTTAGGGTAAATTTGTAGGGGTTTTGAAATAAAAATATTTATTCCGTCAAATAAAATTAAGTAGCAAGTAAGCAATAAAACTTTTTTGTATAATTACAATACTTGGTAGTAAAATATATAATATAATAGAGATGGAAAATGCTCGAGCATTTATTCTTGGTAAACGTATATTAGGCACAAAGGAGAACATAGAAATAATACCTACTAGTATTATTTATATGAAGGAGAATAAACTAGCATAAACGAAAAATTTCCGAGAATATATTAACAACATGGCAGAATTAGGCCATTAAAAGTTTGTTTTTCTGGTTTATTCTCAATATTCTCTTAAATATTCAGATTTTTCTTAATATTCTGATGTTCTCAAGAAGATTACCATCCTTCTCATTATTTTAACAGCTGTGATTTTAAGACCTAGGTCTTAAAATCTTTTCCTTATTAAAAAACTCTTTTATGTGAAACAGTTGAATCAATAAAAAAACATAGGTTTTTATAGTATACAAGGTGTCAGTTTTTTGAGTTATTTGTCAGTTTAAAAATTTAGCAAATAGATTTTGGCAGAATTGCATTCCTCCTAAAAAGGTGCCTTGATAATGTCTGAATTAGAAAAGCCATCTTTAACC
The DNA here is from genome assembly GCA_921294245.1 of Brassicogethes aeneus. Taxonomy (NCBI): domain Eukaryota; kingdom Metazoa; phylum Arthropoda; class Insecta; order Coleoptera; family Nitidulidae; genus Brassicogethes; species Brassicogethes aeneus. Next base: position 55,453,926 of record OV121133.1, on the reverse strand, counting down.
TTTTCAGAAATTAAAAAATGATAAGCCAAATTTCTTTTCAGATCATTGATGGCATGAAAATGTGCAACTTTTTCCTAAAGATGCTTATCTTCGAAAAACAGACACCCTGTATACTAATATCAAAAATAATGAAAAGTTATGAAAAATGAAGAAAAATTAGTCTTCTTAACCCACACAAAGTATATACAAACGGTTTAAGGAGTTTCTGGACCATTTTTCAAAATAATTATTATAATAAGCATAATTTTCAAATTTTTGTCATCTAAAGATGCAAAAATAAAATGCCCACTGCCAAAATTTTAAGTTTATTTTCACACGGTTTACAAAAAATAGGTTTTGTTTTATACATTTGTATTAATAATTAACTGTATAACCGGCCCCATTGCCTCATCGCTCCCAAGCCCCGCATAGGCCTCTGTTTCCTTGCGCCGATTTTCTTTCGCCGTTTGCTGGTTGCGAATGTCCATTGCGTCCCGTACTGTCCCCTAATTAGGACTCGAGAGCGAAATGCCAATAGTTTTAGTAGCCATTCCCGGGTTCGCCGAGCCGATGCTATACGTCCACTAGGGTAATGAAGGAGGTAGGACGGGAAGGATAGACAATTTGGTGTTTGGGGGACAAATACGCCGACTTAAATAAAGTACGACGCGGTACCCCCCTAGACAGTTAGTATTACTCCAAACATTTGGGATTACTGTATGGAGTTCGGGAGTTGTTATTTTTCTGCAAGAGCCTACGTCTTGGTCTAAGTTTTTGTCATTTTTTTCGTGTCCAAGTAGGATTGTTCCTGCACATGTGTCTTCAGTCTTGAGGCCGGAAACCATCAATAGATAGTTTAGTAGCTGGATATGTAACTTGTAGCTTTTAATGTTTTTTTAATTGTTTATTTCCGCAGTAGTGCGAAATTTCTAACAATTTTTTTAGTTATTGTGTTGCCCAAGCACGTTTTGTGGTAGTTTTTTTCTTAAATTCCAAAGTTAAGTATTGCATTTATTTATAAGTTAAACAAATGACAACCGCAATTATTTTGTTATAATCTAATGGGTTTACAAATCCAATAGAGTTTGATTAGTATGCTGTTTTTACTATGTTAGTGTTTTAATGAATTATTGAGTTTATATTCTGTGTATCAATATTTATAATCGTCTCGTTTGGGTTCCATGCCTTACGCATTTGTTGTTGACAGATTTATTGTCATTTTTTTTTATTATTTTATGGTATTTGGTTAGTTTTGTCTTTCTAATGTTTCTATTGTTTCTGATGTTTATTGTTTTTTTTTTCTAGAGTATAAGCAGTGTGCATTTCTTAGGGTTTTAAAGATATATGTCGTGTTTAATTTGCAAATTATGTGTTAGGTCATGCATATGCTTAAGGATACTTATCATTTTTTTTGCGGATGGCCACTTCGCCTCTTGTTTGACCTCTTTTGTTTGTCTAGTGAAAAGCGTCCAGTGACAGGTGGTATACCTATAGGACCAGAAGCTGAAACTTGTCACTTAACTCTTTCTTATCACTTAACACTCATTGACCGTTACACTATTTTAGTTTGCACTTTATGAAAATTGTTTGTTTCACTATAATTGGTTTGCACTTTTAAAAATTTATTTGTTGGTTTTAAACTTTAAACTTTTACGTTTTAAGATCTCTCGCTGCTACATTGCGTCATGCCTTGTCAAGTGCTGGAACCTGACTGACTGATTAGGAGGTAAAATAACTAAAAAAATATAAGTATATGAAATTGTTCTATAAAAGCTACAGTACTTCGCAATGTTGTTACTTTTATCGCGTTTTACCTTTTAGCGATCAAGCATATTCCGAGAATTTTTGAGCATATTTAAGAGAGAGTTCTCGATTGTGCTCCAAAATACTCGTCTGGGAAAGTGCGCGCAAATTTATTTAACATGCATGTACATGTACGTAGATCAACTTAAAAACGTATAAATAGGTAACCTATAGGTTGTACACACTGTATATATACAGTGTGGTTTTCACTTACGGAATAAAATTCGTTATTCGATGAGAAAAGATTTTCATGAAAAACGCTCGAACATGTAAACTTTACTTTTTTTTTCTCCCATCACATTATGCACATTTATCTTAAATAAAAACACCCCTTTTTTTCATCGCAAATTGATGGTGCACATTTAGGGTAGGGTTTAGTAAACATAGTTTAGACAGTGTTCAAATATGGGTTTTGGAATTATATATATTTTATTTTCTTGATGTATGCTGGGTTGCATACATTCAATGCATACATTTATTATTTATTTGTTTGCCAATTTGTTGCTAATACGGAGCTAGCAAGCTCGCACGCGGCATCTAAAAGGAGGGATAAACCAAATAAAATTGCAATCGCTTAAAAGTGAAAATTACACTCGCATTCAAGTTTATAAACATTATCGAGTGAATTTCGAGTTTACAAGTCCACCCTGAAAACATCGAAACTAGCTAGCTAGAAGAAACACTGCAACAAACAAGTTAAGGACTTTTGAATTCTCGGTAATATTAGTCCAACCTCTTACAGGTACATTAAGGTGAAACAACGGCCTTAACACACAGAATACAATAATAGGTAATTATTATTTAAAAAATAATTCAAAATAAACTGTTCTTCAATCTTATAAATGTTCAAAATATTCACTTCCTGCCACTTAATTAATCTACTGTGAAAATGTTCCCGAACTCTGTTTAAAACCTCCGGTATTTAATTTCTGCTGTTATTCTGTTTCTTAATTCATCTCAATTAGCAGGTTGTGTTTTAAACACCCTGTTTTTTCGATCTCCTGTGTGGAAAGGTGTCATTTAAATAATTTCATAGAAAAATAGCTTGCCCCGTTGAGATTTTTAATAAAAATAGGTCCCACCACATCACCAGCAATACCCGCGCAAACGTTGAATTTCTGAGGGCGTTGTCTTTGTCGCATCCAGATAGAGTTCTTCTGACCAGTATCTGCAATTCTGCCTATTTACCTCGCCATTCATCAGAAAAAAGAATATCTGCAGAATAAATAACTTTCTTGTTTAAGATAAACAGCATTTGCTCGCAAAACTGCAATCTCCTATCAGAATCACCGTCAATCAACTCTTGTACAGGTTGTAGATTATAATATATATATATATATATATATATGGATGATTTTTTGGCTTTTACTCTCTAAAAATGAAATAGTCAAAATTCTACTATTTGAATTAGTACCAGCATTTTTTACTAATAAAATAGTCGTTTTCACTTTTAAATAGTTATTTTTTACTACGTAAATAGTTAAAGTTTGACTAATTTAAGATTATTCACCATATTTGACTATTTCTGACAGTTAAAACTAATTTCTTTAATCGTTTACGGCCAACAACACAGTATTATTTGAATTAAATGCATATACCTCTCCATGGTTAAATGACCCATAAAACAAATAAAGATGGAAAAAGTTTAGCTCAAAACAGTAACACAAATAATATATTAAACTTTAAAATATTATGAACAATATTTATTGACAAATAAAATTTATTTTTATAAGAGCGGCAGACAGCTATACTCCAAAATAAGCGAAGCGAAAGATCACCTAGTTCAATCCCAGGCTGGGTCAAAACTTTTTTTAAATTTAAATTTACTAATTTAACTATTTCATTTAGTGGAATTTGACTAATTATTAGTGACTGCTTTTTCGCTATGACAATTAGTCAAATATGACTTATAATTAGTTATTTTTGACTAATTCATTTTAAGAGAGTAGACATCTTAAAACAGTCAAATGACTAACGTTGTTTTTACATGCAACCTGACGCGTAGAATTTGTTGGATCTTCTTGAAAAGCTAATAAAATATTGACTTTTACATTTTCATCAATAAAATGAGGCGACACATTTGCCTGAGAAAGTGGTAGTAAATCTGGGTGTTTTTCATTATAAAGGTTTGCAACTTGCTCTTGTGATCTGCACATATCAGTGTAACCAATTATCATTAATATTTTTATTCGCAGAGTTTCTGTTAAGTGTCGTATAAAATTTAAACAATGCAAAAAAAATGTAAACAATGTAAATGTAAACAATGCAAACGGAACGAACCCAAAAATAACATTGACAAAAATACACAGGTGCTATGTAACATGTTAATCAAACAATAACTAAACGAAAAAACATGAATAGCTAAATAGAGAAAGCCACAACACAAAAACTAAAGCATAGGACAACAATAACAAATTTATACTTGTAATTTGTAAATAATCACCCTGTATTGAAAACTATGTTTACTAAACCCTACTTATGGGGTATCGTAAAATATGCACTATCAATTTTCGTTAAAAAAGTGGGGTTATTATTTAAAATGAATTTTCTTAACGTTGTGGGGCAAAAATGGTGGGAGCAATAAAATTAAAATTATAATTTTAAGATTCGATATAAAAAACTAAAGTTTACGTGACCGAGCGTTTTTTATAAAAATCTTTTCTCATCGACGAAGTGAAGTGAAAACCACACTGTTTACTTCTTTGCGGTCAAAGAGTTAGTGACCCACTTATAATTTGCTAAGATATTAGAACAGCGAAACAAATTATTTAATAAAATTTATAAAAACAGAAAATTGTCGAGACTTGTGACAATATGTGACACCCAAAAATTGTGTGACGTACTTTATGGACAGCCACTTAGTAAAAAAATACAGTACTTTGCATGGCCATTTCTTTTGCTAAAACTTAAGTTTCTTTTATTAGTAGCAGGCAGGGGCGTGCTGGCTATATCAGACCGGCCCGGGAAATTCAGAAAAATCGGCCAACTACACACGAAAAATGGGGGGTGAACAAAACCAAGTTAAAACATTTCAAACATTTATTAACTTATTAGAAGTAAATACGTAGCCATTATAAACGAAAAAAAAGAGAGTGGTGACTTGATAGACAGCTTTATTCTACCTTTGCCAATTGCTTTCGCAGAGTTTCTACATTTGTTTGAATTCATTTTATCGAGTTAATTTAACATCAAAGCAAATTGCTAATTAAAAATTAATTTGATTTGATTTAAGTTTTATTTAGAGGCGGATCCAGAAACTTCGTTTGGGGAGGGTACGTACCGTAGTTTGAGTTTAACAAAACAGTATTATTTTTTTAAGTTATTTATTTTTTAGGTCGTAGACCAGGGTGGAAGAAGGAGGTGATACATCTCTATCCCTAATAACTAATAACTCATTATTTGTTAAAAGTCTTAATAGATGGCGCCTTGACTTGGAACCTGTTTTAATACCGGTGCACAACAAACTTTTGCCATTTTTAGTAAAATTGCATAGATTAACTTTAAAAAATAGACCACTAAGCTTAATTAAAATTCAAATAAAACCTTCAAACGTCAGTTTTTTGCGTTTGTGGCGACTAGGCATTTTGGCAGAACAGTCGCCAGTTTTTCGTTATCTTATAATTTGTTGTTAAAAGTTAAGTTGTTATATAATATATGGATTTCGTTGGTAAAACCTTAGGTTCTTGGTTGACTCGCCTTTTAACGAACAAAGAACGAAATACTGGAGTTATCTGGACGCTTGCTTCTGTACTGTAGAGATAGGAGCTATACCACCTTCTTCTTCCACCCTGGTCTACAACCTAAAAAATATATAACTTTAAAAATAATACTGTTTTGTTAAACTCAACCCACGTACATACCCTCCACCAAACGAAGTTTCTGGATCCGCCCCGAAATAAAACTATATATAAAATAAAACCTATATATGTAAAAAATTCAATAATAAATTGCTGGTCGTGACCCCCATGACCTAATTGGATCCGTGCTTGGTTATATTTCTAATTAAAAAGTAAGGAATCTTTAAACAGTAATACCTATATATGTATTACTGTTGGTATATATAAAAGTTAAAAACATGAAAATATTTTTAGTGAATTAATTGAAAAGAAGCTTTCATGAACTGTTAATATACTTAAACCGTAATAAACTGATAAAGATAACAAGACTTTTGCCTTACAAAGATTTATAAAATCGATTGTGTCAAAGAGTGACCCAGTTTTAGGGGCAAGAGTTCCCTCTGTTCAGATAGGTTTCTTCTATTAAATTACATGGACCTTAACGGTTTGGCACTGAAAAGGTTTTTCAGATTAGCTTTGCAACGAAATGCTAAACGAGATTCGGAAGCACCGGCTTCACGATTTTACCGACACGACTTCGTACCGTGTTAACTTTATAAAATAGAATCACCTCATTTACCGTCCCATCCTTTATACATACGATCGAATTAATTATTTATTTACGCCTCTACTACAATCAGTTTTTTCTTAAAGAAGTGTTTTTTTTCTTTTAGTGCCACCTGTAAATGTTCAAGTTAGTGATGATTTTGGACTGATCAAAAATGGAATCACAACTGCATATGCTCAAGGAGCAAGTATTTCTCTTACTTGCGTAGCTTCCGGGGGAAGACCTTTACCTAAGGTAAGTTATAAAAAGTAACCTTCTCAAATAAACATCTCAAATATAATTATATAAAATACAAATTATACACCAACAGTTATAGGTATTTATTGAATTTGTAAATAATTTATTATTAACATATACTTTTAATTTTTGTTTGCTTATTATTTCATTATTGTTATATAAAATTTAATAAATTTTAAGCTGTTTAAAACGTTAATCTAAATACTGAAATTGTATCTTTAAAATTATATTTTATAATATCTACTACCGGCAATAATTACCGACTGTTTTAAAGTCTGACAATTTTTATAATTCAAATAAAATAAAACTATTTGTTTTTAATATAAATTTTATATACTTTAAAAGTTCGTATCCATGTTGGTATACCCCTGAAATTATTAGCAATCTTAAACTAAAAAAATATTATTATACAAAATACAAAAAATCAGGTAATGTCCTTTTTTATGACGAATTTAAACGCCTTAGACGCATTATAAAAAATAAAATTTCTTTAGCTTACAAAAACTACCTTAGTAATAATGAATCACAATTTAAAAATGATCCCAAAACTTTTTGGAGTTTTGTTCAATCGAGAAGGGGTGCTTCTAGAATCCCTACAACTATGTATTTTGATGATAAGACTTATAGTGATGCAGGCGGTATAGTTAATGGTTTTGCCAATTTTTTTAAAAGTGTATAATATACACTGTATATGATGATCCTAGTATTGGTGATTTTCATACATTTCAATATTATCGTGATTGCTTTACGCTAGAGTACTTCAGTGATAGTGACATTCTAAAGTCTATTAAAACGTTAAAAAATAATTCGTGCTCTGGTTGTGATAATATTCCTAGTTTTCTTATTAAGGATTGCGCTGGTATTCTGGTTGAACCTCTTCTAATTATCTTTAATCTTATTCTTAAAACTTAAGACTACTAAAATTACTCCAATATTTAAAAATGGTGATCCCAGCGATATTAGCAACTACAGACCCATCGAAATTCTTTCTAACTTCTCGAAAGTCTTTGAGAAGTCTCTTTATACATTTATCTTCAATGGTGTTTACCAAGCTATCTCTCCTCATCAACATGGTTTCATGCCTAAGCGCTCAACCGTTACCAATCTTGTTGAGTTTACTCAGTATGTCTCCAACGGTATTGGTGATAGGGGCCAAGTTGACGCTATCTACACTGACTTCTCAAAGGCTTTTGATAAGGTTGATCATGGTCTATTATTAAGCAAACTCTCTTCTTTCGGTCTGAGCAACTCCCTAGTATTACTTATTCAATCATACCTTATAAATCGCAAATTATGTGTAACTTACAATGGTTTTAGTTCGGATTTCTTTGTGGTAAATTCCGGTGTTCCGCAGGGCTCCAACTTGGGGCCTTTATTGTTTAATATTTTTATTAATGATCTGTCATTATCACTTACTTGTCAACATTTACTTTTTGCCGATGACCTTAAACTATTCGCTATTATTAACACGCACAGTGACTGTCTTTACTTGCAAAATGAGTTAAATCTGGTATATGATTGGTGTTGTTCTAACAAACTGAAACTTAATATTAATAAGTGCAAATGTTGCACTTTTTCTATGAAAATGAAAACAGTTGATTATAATTATAGTATTAATAATATTGCCTTGAATTCAGCAGATTTTGTTGATGATTTAGGTGTATTATTTGACAAAAAGTTATCATTTAATGATTATGTTAATCGAATTGTATCTGGTAGCTGTAAACTGATTGGTTTTATTAGTAGAAATTCCATTGGTTTTACTAACGAATCTGCTTTAAAATCCCTTTATTTTTGTATTGTCAGGTCAAAATTAGAATATTGTTTAATTGTATGGAACCCATACTATAACAGTCCTATTAATATGATTGAAAATATACAGCGCAAGTTTTTAAAACTCCTGTCTTTTCGATTGGATAATGTGTATCCAGTTAGAGGTATTAGCCAGGAATCTCTTTTGGAACGTTTTAGTATGGATTCCCTAGAGTTTAGAAGGGTTTGTTCTGGTCTTAAATTTCTGTTTAAGCTTTTCAACAATCAGATAGATTCAGCCAACTTATTGTGTCAATTTAAAATTCTTGTACCGCGTATCAATTCTAGAAGAAGTGATTGTTTTTATTGTGACAGTGCGCGAACAATAAGTTTGGTTAAATCACCTGTACTTACTATGTCTAGAAATTTTAATTTTATTAGTCAAGAATGTGATTTATTTTTTAGTAGTCTCAATGATGTAATTTTTATAGCTAGATCTTACTTTTAGTTCATACTGTTAAACTACACAGAGAAAAGTAATCTCTTGATTTTACTATATCTGTCTTGACTCAAATAAATTATTTATTTCGATATGATACAAGAAGATATTTATTTAGTGGAAAACTTGGGTTTATTTGACTTTTTAAACTGATGGTTTGTTTAATACAAGTAAATATTTAGTTGACTTTTAATCTCAGGTTTGGTAGAATCTTACTTAAAGAAACAAAACATTTACTTGAAGTAAGTAATTCATTTTTTTAAATTAAATGTGAAGCTTTCTTAAAGAAACAAAATATTTACTTACATGAAGAAAACAATTTATTTCAGACAAATAATTAGTACCTACCTTTTAATATTATAATTTCACGAAATATATAGTGATTGAACCAAACAAATGTTTGCTTGTTTTAATACTATGATTTATTTATTTTAATGTTGTTAATTACTTCATATGTGGTCGGGAAAATTAAATTAAAAAACGTTTATTCCAATATTTTTTATTTGAACAAAACAAGTTTACACTTGTTTTGTTGTAAATACGTACCTATTTACAATAAACAATAAAAACAAACAATATAAAATTAACAATAAACAAAACATATAACACACAATATAAAATTAACAATAAACAAAACATATAATATATGAGCGGACAAAAATAGGAACAAAAAATACTTCAGTCACTGAAGTTCAGTGTAAATATTAGTGCACGGCATTAATAAAATACACCTGTGGGTAAAAGACATAAGAGGATAAGTCAAAACAAGCAATTTTTCAGCAGAACCTTAAACGTCTTCGCATTAATTCAGGAAATATATTTATGGGACATTTGAACATTTTCAAAAACTTAATTTATTATTATCAGATAAATATCTTTGTTGAAAACACCTACCTAGGTAGGTACCTATAGTTTAAAAACAAATACATATAGTTTGCCAACCAAAATTACTTGCACTTGTCAAATACAAAAAGAAACGGTTTATTTTTAGTTTATGGCCTGTAAGTAAAATATATATGAGTTACTTTTTGCAAGTTTGTTAAGGAATATTTATGTCAATAAAAGCCCTACCTATTTATACAATTTATTAGTCAGAAAAGTTGTTCCTAACAAAGAATTAAGGTACAATAAATTTATAATGCCAGCACATAAAACTGCTCGTTACCAAAATTCATTTACTTACTTGGCAATAAAAATTCTTAATCAGGATGTTATTTTAAATAGTTTCACAAACTACTCAATTGAAACTTTTAAAATAAAATATAAGGAAACTCTTATAAACAAAAGACGTGTTTAATATGTGATATCTGTATTTGTGATAAAGTATTTATAATGTATTTATTAAAATTTGTAGATACATATATATTTATATTTATTTTGTATTTTTATATTTTTGTATGTATTATTTATAATTAATTATTTGGGTGGTGTGGAAGAGCGTTTTTACGAACACCTCCTTTTGTGTATTGTACTTTATATTGTTATATTGTATTTTTTGCACAATAAATGTATTATTATTATTATTATTATTATTATATTTAAAAGCAACAAGTCAAGTCTGAGACATGCATGATCCAAAATAAAATAGGTACCCATATTATCATATAACTTTGTAGTTTCCAAACTACCTAGGTACACAAAATTTTAATTAACTAAATCACTTTTACTTACCAACAAAACTAAAAAGCAAATGGGTTAAATTATTTTCTTTGAAGAATTCTTCCATACTATTAATCATAAGCACTTAAACACAAAACTATAACCGTTGATTAAACACCTCCTTCTCTTAAGTTAAGAGTCTTAACGCTTTGCCAAGGACGCTCTGCGAGTTTGTTTGCAAATGCTGCCGGCAGCCGGACAAGCGTCTTTGTCTTTGGAGTCAAATGCTCTAATTGGCTCCGGGAGTCACGTGGACATAAAAGCAACTAAATATGTATTTGCTTCAAGTAAATGTATTTTTGAAACAAACAAATCACGTGTTTACGTTAATTATATGACATACATTGTATCAATTCTATTATTTTGTTAAAATAAGATATTATATGCTTGTATTAACATTTGATAAAACTAAATCCATACAACCTATATCCAAACAATTTAATTAATTGCTCTAAATAAATATTTCTTTACAATTAATCACAACAATAAGCTGTTTTCAAGAAACTCATGATTTACAACCAAATAATAGTATTTTCTTATTGTAAACAAGAAGTTACTACGAATAAGACAATTCTACTTCATACAAGAAAAACTGTTTCAAATAAATTCATTTTCTTAAATCAAGAGATTACTTTTCTCTGTGTATGTAATTATTTGTTTATTATTTTTGCTCTGTTATTGGAGTATTACTCTGTTGGGCAAATAAATTATTATTATTATTATTATTATAATTTCTTAGGCTGTCTAACTCAATACTGTAGTTCAAATTTGAATTTGTTTCTTAAAGATAATAGTAATTTAATGTTTTTAAGACAAGAAGTGTGTCTTTTTGTGGTAAGCAATACATTACGCGTAGCGAAGGAACACAATTGAGCGAAGCACAAAGAAACCTTCTTGGCCGAATGACATATAATATTTTTTCTTCTATTGGTTTATAAATTAACGCACCATGGGGTGCGACCTGCAATTTTTGTAGTCCATATTTGGAATCTATGCGTACGAGTTTGTAATTACTCTACTCAACTCCACTCCACGTCTAACTCGCAGCGGACCAGCAACAGCAACATGAGATTGTACCGAAAAGAATTATGGAGTTGTTGGACTGCTATCACGGGAACTCATATTTTCAAGAAAAAGACAGATTTTTCTCACAAGCTGACGGACCTACATGGAATGGTTTAAAAGTTTCATCTTAGAAAACTCTCCAAAGAAATGGTTAATATATGTCGACGACACCTTAATCATATGGAACAAAGGAGACGATAACCTGAAACAATTTCTTGATTATATAAACAACATTAGGGCTTGCATCAAGTTCACTATGGAGAAAGAAGTTCCTTTCTTGGATGTCACGGTAGAGAAGGTTAAAGGTCAGATCAGAACATCGGTATACAGAAAACCTACGCACACAGGACAATATCTGAACCACGTTTCTAATCATCCGGGATCATCAAGAGTTTAATCGACAGGATAAGAAGGCTATGTAACACTGAAGACGCCCTTAATGAGGAGTTATCCAATATTAAAAAAGACCTTAAGTAAAACGGGTTCCCATAGAAACTAATAGGTAAGATTTCCACTGAATCGAAAAAACAGGGACCCTGGAAGCAAATGATCAGAAGCCCGTTCTACACTGATTAAAATATCTGTGGTGTACAGAGTAATTTTAAAATGGTGTGAAAATCCAACAACAAGTGGTGTTAATATAAACACCATGAATTATGGTTGAAAATGTTATATACAGCAAACACCAAAACAGTAATTATCTAAAAATATTTGAGAAGTGCACCTACACAGAAAAAAAGGAATAGTTCATTTAACTATATTAATTTAGTTGACCCATAAGTATTTATTTAAATCAACTGTGGGAAGGTTAATATAAACAAAGATTAGTTTGACGGTACTAAACCAGATAGTTATTTTTTTTTTAAATTGGTTAAATTAACCCACAAAAATTTAGTGAAACCAACCCGCTGTATGGTTCATAGGGTGGAGCGCTACTATATAAGAAATTTTTATTTTGGTTTTTGACAGTTGTAATAGTAAAACAAATTGCTATAGGATATTTTAAATACCATCCCAAAATCGTTTTACAATCAAACCATATCTTCTGCCCTCTACCAGCCTTTAAACTTTTGCCCTCGGCGCTACTTTAGGTGAAATTTTTAATTTTGTTACTGAAAGTTATTCGATTAAAAAAAGTATGTAACAAGAGATTATAAATATTACCCCAACTCTAACTTTTCAATTTTACCGCAGTATTATAAAATTCACGTACAGCGCAATGTCATACGAGCCACGCCTACAATCGACGCAGTAATTGGTTAGATCGCGGTGATCTCAGTTTGCTAACAGCTACTGTTAAGTGAAAAACAATTTGTTTGCGTTATTATTAGGGTTTAGTTTAAACATGAGTCTTTCAAAAAAGCTATATACTAGAAGAACAGTGGAATGCCCTATATTCGGAGCCCCTTGTGATTTTAGAGATAATTTATTTCCCACTTACAAAGATGTCATAAAATGTTTTTTGCATGTGCGATATGAAATAAAGCCCCATGACTCAGGAAAAGAGCCATCGGTCTCTGAAATTTGCGACATTTTATGAGATAAGTTGTGGTCAAAGTCATCACTCCCCAGGATCAGGATCAGGATCTGCTAAAAGTATTACAAACTCCATACTAAGATTTCTTAAATTGAATTATTTTAACTTTGATAGTTTGTTAGCAGTGGGATCTGATGGGATAGTAGTAAACACTTGATCAAAAAATGGGGTTATATCTCAAATGGAGGGACAATTAAAACTTCCTTTGCAGTGGTTTATTTGCCAACTGCATAGTAATGAACTTCCTTTAAGACATTTATTTCACTTTCTCAATGGTAACACCACTGGACCTCATGGATTCGTGGGAGCTATAGGTAAAGCACTGGAATTCTGCCAGAATTTGCCAGTTATAGATTTTGAACCAATTTCTTGTATTTTGCCTGATGTAGTTATTTCTGAGTTAAGCACAGATCAAAAATACCTCTACCAAATGTGTTCTGCGATCTCAAACGGTAACATTTCCTTAGATTTATTTAAAATGGCCCCTGGAAAACTTGGTCATTCCAGGTGGTTAACTAAAGCGAATCGGATATTGCGACTTTGCATTGGCACAGAAAATCCTAGTTCCAATCTTAAAGACTTTCTTGCGAAAATGGTGCCAAGCATGTCTGGAAAACAATTCAATTAAGTCGATACCTAATACAAAAACAAAGGAATATTATTGATCCAGTAATACAACGGAATGCCTTTTTCATTCACCCCGAGAACCTGGGCAAACTTCTTCTCATTGCCAACGTATTACACTAAGGTTATGATAACACTGATAGATTTAACTTAATTTATATATATAATTATAATTATGTCTTTAAGTTTTAAGACATAATAATTAGACGAAATCTGTCAATGCTGCCATTTTAGTGAACTTGGACATGCGCGCCTTATTAATATATACATAAGGCGTTCATTATAAACACAACTCATCGTTACGTACAAATTATGGTCATATTATGTTTACGTTTTACGGTTACGTCTATTATGAATGAGCACTTATGTTTAAGCGTTAAAAGTTAATAAATCCTTACAGTATCACAATAACAATGGTTGGTTTAAGAAAATAAATACTGCATTTAATGAAATTCTAAAGTGTATAGTGCCAAATAAATGATATTTTTGTGCATTGGGCCTACATTTCTCCATGAAATAGTTTTAACTAAACCGCATTTATTAAACAAATCTAACTTCTCTCTTATGGAATAAGAATATCTGTATCAAAGGTAGGTTAATGTATTAGAACAATATCATCTAATTTTGTATTTTTAGGTTAGAAAAATTTGTATAAGTGGATTATTTAAAAGAGTGTGTTAATATGGTCATAAATAAATATAGGTATACTAAATAATTGTTGAATATGGTTCAAATTAAATTGAAGCTTTTATACTTTTAACGACAAAACTTGTGCATACCTCTCGGCATACCTACTTTAAGTTGGATTATAAGAAAACAAACAATTTTTAGAGAAACATGCAATGTGAAAATATTTAATACTCCCATGACATGTGATTTATTAAAATTTTTAAAGTTATAAGGATTTTTTTATGTAGATCAAATTCAGTCGAAGCTTTATTATAACTAGGTATTTGAATTGACAAAACTTTATGTAGGTACACTTTACGCTGGATTAGAAAAACTATTTATTTTGGTCAAAATAAATTTTTCTAACCCTAAAATTACAAAATTAGATTATATTTTTGATATAATACCTACCTTTAATACGGATATACTTATTCCATAATAGACAAGCTAGATTTTTTTTAATAAATGCTGTTTAGTTAACATTATTTTATGGAGAAAACTAGATATTTCGACCAAAGAATATTACTTATTTGGCACCATACACATTGTTATTGTAATGTTATAAAGATTTATAAATTTTTAACGCCCAAACATAATATTATTTCTTTCGTTGAATATACTTTGACAGATACATAACCTGAAAAGCTTTAAATGCCAAATTTTCAAAAGACTGCGTTCCGTACGTAGTCACGTGGTGGGACTTTGAGGTGTGGAGCATAGTACATCCCATCTTTTTTCCCTGTCATACCCTTTTTTTTTGGAGGAGGGGACACTGTGGGCCGGATCACGCGCACACAGTAGTGCCGGACTCAAACCGGCTAAAAACCCTCCTTCTTCCTTCGGAGCGACTGGTACGGGGTAGCAGAGATGGTACCGTCTGAAGACATTTCTTCGTCTCCGCAACCCCTATAAAGCCTATTTCTTACTTCAAGTTCACGATCTGCCTTTTTCTCTCTTCTGCTTCTTTGGTTTTTATTATGTTTTTAATTCCTTGGCTGATTTCGTCCCATTTTTCCTCTGATTCCAGCATTATGTCCACCAAATTGTTCAGGTTGGCCCCTAGGAGATTAGGCCCCCCCCATCGGGGACAGGAGAACAGTGTATGTTCGACTGTGTCCACCTCATCGCAGTACTGACATTGGTCGTGTTCCGTTATGTTGAATCTCTTTAGGTATGCTTGGAAGCACCCGTGTCCCGTGAATATCTGGGTTAGAAAGTAATTTATCTCCCCATGTTTCCTGTTGTGCCATTTAATAATGTCCCTCAGGAGGCTCTTGGACCAGTTCGACGCCGTCGACGTTTGAGTCCACCTTTCCTGCCACGTTGCGAGGGTTCTTGCCCTGAGTTCCGTCCGGTTCGCGCTTCTGTTTCCATCTATTTCCACCCTTTCCTCCACTAGGAGGTCTATGGGAATCACCCCCGCCAGTACCATTACGGCGTCGGTTTCCGCTGTCCTGTAGGCCGAGCAGATAAGGAGCGCCATTTTGCGCTGCACCCCATAGAGCATTTGCTTATACTTTCTGTATTTTATGGCCCTCTGCCACGTGGGGGCGCCGTATAGTAGTATGGACTGGACAACCGCATTTAGAGTCCTTCTTTTGCTTGCCCTTGCTCCTCCGATGTTAGGCATGATTTTACCTAGTGCCAGGGCGCTCCTTTCCGCCTTGCTGGCCGTGGCTTTTATGTGTTCCACCATTCTCATGTTGTGATCGAGGGTTACGCCGAGGTATTTTACTTTCCTGCTCGTGGTCACCGAGTGGTCGTTTACCTGGAAAGTCACACTTTCTGTTGACCTTTTTGCGAGGAGTATTACCGCCTCGGTTTTGTGGTGGGCCAGGATCAGCTGATTTTCCTCCAACCAGTTATCTATGAGGGTTATGCACAGGCTTGACTTTTCGACCAAATCTTCTTCTGTTTTCCCTTTAATGACTATAGCGAGGTCATCCGCGTAGCCAATCAGGGTCGCATCTTTGGGGACTGGTAACTTTAGGACGTCGTCGTAGAGGAGGTTCCACAGTGTGGGTCCCAGGATTGATCCCTGCAGCACGCCGCACGTAACCTCTAAGGTTTTCCCGTTCCCGATGCTCAGTCTTCTGTTGCTTAGGTATTCCCTTATAATTTTCACTATCCACGGCTAGAAGCCCCTTTTTTTAATGCCTTGTCGATTCCTTGCCAGGATGCGCTGTTGAATGCATTTTTGACGTCGAGGGTGATGAGGACGCAGCAACGCCGGTGTTGACATGCCTTATCTCTTTCTGCATCTACTATTTTTTGGACTTCCTTGATGGCGTCGGTGGTGAAGCAGCCCTCCCTGAAGCCAAACTGTCTGTCGGACAGGCTTCTCTATTGTCATCTCCTTTTTTAGCCTTGCCAGTATAAGGTTTTCATATAGTTTGCTCCATACACTGAGTAGGCAAATGGGCCTGTACTTGATTTCCTCATCACTCTCTTTTTTTTCTTTGGCAATTAATACCAGTCTGGCGACCTTCCATGGATCTGGGAAGGTTCCCTTGGCCCCCAGGGAGTTTAGCAGGTCTAGGAGGGGTTCGCTGAGCTCCTTTGCTACCAGTTTGACTATCTCGACCGGGACCCTGTCCACTCCCGGGGCTCGCCCCGTCTTCAGCTTTGTGGCTGCGGTCACGAGCTCCTCCTTGCTAAAGCAGTTGAAGTTCATCTGCGCCATGTGTGTAGGTGTGTTTGGTCTCCTTAGCCCTTCTGGGAAGAGGTTTTTTGCGACCCTCAGCTGTTCCTCGTCCCCCAGGCTTACCGGCTGGAGGGTCCGGAACTTCTTTGCGACTATCCTGTAGCCGTCTCCCCATATGTCTTCGTCAAGCTGGTCGATTAGGCTCTTCCATGCCCTCCTTTTTGAGTTTCTAATCTCCTTCCTTAGTCTCTTTTTGGCGGTTTTGTAATTGGACCATGCCGTCAGTGTCGATTCTTCGAGCCTTCTGTTGCTCCTCGTAAGAATCCTCCTTTTTGAGTTACACTCCCTCCTGAGTTCTGCCACCTCGGGTGTCCACCAGTATGCCGTTGGTTTTGAGCTCCTGCCGTACCCCTTTTTTTTTAAGGTGCTATCCGCTGCCTCCTTTATCGCCTCGTCCGAGCTTGTTGCGCATTTTGCGGCTCTCTTGGCAAGGCCTATGTCCACTTTCCATAGGAACTCCTCCCGGCGATCTGGGTTCATTTGTCATCCCAATCTCCGCGCAATGTGTTGTGGAGTTGTGCTGCTCCGAATGTGGTACTCAATATACCTGTGGTCGCTTAAGGTTTCCTCGTCGCATACCTCCCACCGCTTTACTCTGTCCTTAATACTTGCAGAGCACACCGTAATGTCTATAAAGGAGCGCTGTCGTCCTCTTACAAACGTGGGGGCCTCGCCGTGGTTTAGGATATGGAGGTCTTCCGCCGCGAACTACTACGCCAGTGCTATGCCCCTATAGTCTTCCACCGGTGATCCCCACAGCGCCGATTTGGCGTTGAAATCGCCTCCAACGAGTGCTTCCGTGCCCTGCGTTCTCGTTCTGTATGTCCTTCTAAGCGTATCCAGATAGCCCTCGAAACGTTTGGTGAGATGTAGCACCCAAATATGGTGGTGTTCCCAACTTGCATCGAGACGACCCCGTTGGCTGCACTCCCCTTTTTGCTTGTCAACCTATTGTTTAGACATTTTATGGCGACGTTCACGAGGTTATCACAAAGCCAGCCCCCCTTCTCCACTGTTTTCTTGTTGGGTCCCGATACTATTACTATGTCGATATGTCTTTCGGCCGCATTTTGTAGGAGCAGGTCCAAGGCTTCTCTGCTCCTGTTTGTGTTGCACTGCAGTACTTTTATTTTGTAGACTGTTTTTTGTCCCCTGTTTTCAAGATTGTCCTCTGCCTTGCTTCCTTCCTTGCTTCCTGGAGGGCCTGCCTGTATTTAGGACACTTGGTGGAGTCCTTCCTTTTCGCAGGTCAGGCATCTCTCCTCGTTTGGGCAGTCTTTGGCAACGTGTCCCTCCTGCGTGCACTTGAGGCAGGTGGAACGTTGTGTCAAGTTAGTGAAAATGTGATTGGCTCCGAAGCTAGAGATGGCTTTATTAAAATCACTGTTAAATCCAAAGCAGCAATGCCAACCTTTAATACGAAAAAAGAATTTAATCAATAGAACTCTAAAGTGGTAAGAGGGTGGGTGGGTGTAACTCGAATAGCAGCCTCCTCCTCGTGGTGAGTTCTGGGTTGTTTAGTTACCTAATCAAGCAAAGAGCTGCTTTTAGTTTAATTTCGCACCGGTTAGGGACAATTAATTTTTCACGTTTATTTTTAAGGGTGCGTAGAGGGTAGAAGATATTATCAGAATTTTTTTTTTTAATCAGGGTAAAAACTGAGTTATAGTAACAACTTTTTTTCACTATTAGAACGAAAAATGTGCAAATTTATTTTTTCGCTCCACCCTAAGGGTTCAGTTTACCAAATATGTTGTTTGTAAAATAAGAATTACTTCAACCTAAAGCACTCTGTTAAAACGATTAAAACAATTTGCCGGGCATTCTTGGTTGCGCGGTGTGGATCACGTGATGTTCTTAAATCTCGCCTCTGTTGACTTACATGAAAAGTATATAAGCTAGGTAGTCCTTTGCTTTGGTGTGACACTACAAGTTGTTGGATACTAAAGGGACTTTAAATAGGTAGAAACAGCTGTCAATACTTGAAGTATTTTAAGTTGGTGAAACGCACTAAAAACATTATCTCTAGCCAATTTTGCAATTTTCTGGAATAATACAACTAGTAATATACCAGTAATGCGACAAGGAACTTTTACTTTTTTTCTGTGTGGTATGATTTTTAGTTGACCAAAAACACAATATTTAACACTGGTAAAATTTATTTTAATACTGTGTTAAATTTACACTATTTTAGTATTTGAATTTACACTGGACCAACTAACCATATTTAACACCATTTTGGTTTGTATCGATATAGACCATGTATGGTGTTAATTTGGTGATAAAATGGTCATGAAATTTTGAACAGTGTAGTTATCCCATATACAGATTAAGAAAACCTCAGAGGAAATAAGGAGAATAGCTAAAACATATAATCTAAAAACAGTATTTAGATCACCCACAACATTAAGAAGTAAACCGAAAAAAAGGATATAAAGAACTGCAAATACCAGGTACCATGCGAATATGGAAAATTATATATGGGTGAAACTAAACGTCTTTTGGAAGTAAGAATAAAAGAGCATAAAACCCATAGGTACTCAAAAAGCAGAAACAACAAAATCTGGAATCGCCGAACATGCATAGTAGGAACACCATAATATAAAGTGGCAAGAGGCAGGCATAATCAATAAGGAAGAAAACTGGTTTTAAAGGAAGTTTAAAGAAGCAGCATACATATAAAATAACTCTACAATATTTAGCCACCCTGGCGTAGAAATCAAAGAAGTATGGAAACCCCTTATCGCACGGATCGGTGAACTTAACATGAATTCACGCGACCGGATCAAGTGGATCAAATACCAATAGTACATATAAATAATCTCGTAGTTTTTTAAATTTTTTATTACCTGAAGACGATTGTAGATGCAGTTGAAACGTTGTGAACACCACATTGTCTAACACCTTCATAAAAATGAAGAACATACCTTGTTTTCTTGTACCATACATACCTTAAAATAAGAGCACAACACAATAGTAACACTATAGTGTTATAATACTATTATAGTATTACTAAATGTTTAACATCCTCTAAAATAAATTTGGTTTTTTTTGGCTAAAAACTAAGCGTAAGTGAAATCTTTTCATTTTTGCATTGATTCTTTGTGGCACTATTACAAAGAAAAGCGCTTTTTTATTTAAAAATTATCAACACAATATATATATGTAAACTCTTTCTTATAGTAGGTAGGTATATTTAAAATTAATAAGCAATACCGACTGAATGAAACTGGTGGACATTATGGACGGCGCACTAAAAAGAAGTCGACGGAGATCGCTCTTCACAGCCTTGTGACAAGACTAGAGAGAGGGACTCAGAAGATATAAAGTGGTTTTCCCTTCCAGAAACGACTGGAGCCAGCTGACCCAGGCTTTTCCAAAACGGAAGGGCTCATCTGGTATACAGACGGGTCTTTAATGAAGGAAGGTGCAGGAGCTGGTGTATATAGGGATCGACCTTGGGCGAGAATAAGCCTTGCACTAGGTCGATACCCAACGGTATACCAGACTGAAATCTTTGCCATCCTGATATGCAGAGGGGCTACTCAGGTAAACATATCTACATATGTAGCGACAGTCAAGCAGCACTCCGGGCTTTTCACTCGGAAAGGGTCAACTCGAGACTTATACTGGACTGTATAAAAACCCTCGAATTACTCAGTGTGCTCAACAAGGTTAACCTTATTTGGGTACCGGGTCATCGAGGCATCAAAGGCAACGAGGAAGCAGACCAGCTGGCTCGTTAGGGAAGTTACACGGCCTTCTTGGGGCCAAAACCTGTCATAGGCGTCGCCTCCTGTATGGTAAAAACCAAGATCAGGAACTGGACTAACGACGAGTTCAAAAACAAATGGCGTGAACAACAAGGCCTCAGGCAGTCAAGGGTCTTTATAAAGAGTCCTACCTGCAAAGAGGCAAACAGATTCCTGAAACTTAACAGGAATCAGTTAAGAGCCATCACAGAAGTCCTAACAGAGTCCTAACAGGACACTGGGTAGTCAAATACCACCTACACAAAACCGGACTCAGCAACGAGACGGATTTTAGGTACTGCAGCGAAGTAGACGAAACTATCGAGCATATAGTCTGCGAATGTGACGCTCTAGTCAATAGTAGACTAAGACACCTAGGGGACAGATATTTTGAACCAGAGGAAATAATGCATGCTCGACCAGTCGTTTCTTAAAAGCTGCCGGCTCGTAAGGTAATGCGGGGCTTCACCAAAAGGAGGTTTGCACAATGGGCCGTATGTGCTGCCTGCAAAGGCTTCCCTTCAAATAAATCAATCAATGGCTTGAAATCTAATTAAGCCCTTAAATTGAAAGTATTTGAGCTTTTTAAAACTTTTTTACATACTTTTGATATCGCATATCGGATAATAAGTATTTTGACGCTGGCGATTTTAATAACTTAAAAAATTCGTTTTATGGCAAAAATTGAGGTCGAAAATTTACATATCGTCGTAGTAAAGGTTTAAATAAAACAGATAGCTCCAGTTTGAAATAAATACATGAAAAATTGGTGTTATAAATTTTTTAGTGGAAAACCAAAATTCAGCTTTTTGACGATTTTTATTTATTTATTTTTTATTTTGTATTATGTTTATTCTTTAACCCTTTAAGTGGCAAAAGACTGGGAGCTTTTCTTTTGGCACCAAATTAAGTATGCTTTTTCCAGGGGTCTTTGGGACAATAAATATAATTTTTTTGTATTTTTTTTTATTTTAAAACTTAAAATTTTGAGTGGGAAAATAATCACTCAGTGCCCTATTAGAGAATCCGCAATTTCGATTGGGTACTGGGAAACCATTTTCCCACCTAAAAGTTGATTTTGAATATCACAAAAAAATGACAATTAGTGTCAAAAAACTAACAAAATAACAATAATTATTTTTTATGAAAAAAACGTAAAGTTATATATACAGGGTGTTTTAGAATAAGATGCTGAACCTTAAGGGTGTGAATTCTTAGTTGATTTTAAGAAAAAAAGTTCAAATAAACCTATGACCTAAACCTCTTATAGGTCAATTCTGCGCACATCTGTAAGCATCTATAAGCAAATCTGTAACTTTCTATAAGCTTATAGACAATTTGCAATTCTGCGCTTCCTGTAGCTTACAGAAAATCTTATAGAATCGTAAATATTTACGATCGGGTGTTTCCCAATCGTTGCTAGTTACAGTTTGTTATTGTTATGTTAAGCTATTTTAAAGATTAAAAACATGAATATTTTTAATAATGTCAATGTGGATATGATAATGGTGATATTTATTAATTTGGAGCAGCCTGGGCCAACTACATTAGAAATAATTTCAATTTTGACTAAATAAAACAATAATTGTATTAATAGGTACAAAAACATTATATTTTTATTTTACATATGAAAATAAAATAAAATAATATTCTTAAAAAAAATAAACCACAAACCTACTCGGTCAAAAAAGAAATAAACAACAAAATAAATAAATATTCTAATTAGTCTAAAATTAATAGGTCAAATATCAAAATTTGGATATAAAAATTTAATTTTTTTCATTTCAAATCTTAATTGTTCTTCTTTCAGCTTTATATAATTTTCTAAATAGTTTTTAATAAGCTCAAAATGTTTTTTTTTGATTTTCTGGTCCTTGTTCAAATTTATTAAGTTCCTGCCATAATCTTTGTAAATCCATTGCATCCAAATATAGTTCAACTGTTGAGGAGTGGTGTTTTTTTATCTTTTTCTCTTGGTTGCTTTTGAGTTACCACTAACCATTGATTGACTTCTTCACTCAACGCAATAACAATTTTATTCATTATATATTATATGTTCTTTTAAATGTAAAATTATCTTACCTCATTTTATTCCTCAACCAGTTTAAATTTTTTACTTTTTGTATTATATTATATGCTGGTACATAAATGAAAACCGATAAACTGAAGATAAACCAAAGAATACATATAAAAATATAGGTTATGTATGATCGTAAGTAAATAGGCGTGAAGTTGCAGTAGTTCGTTTATACTACTTTAAATGAGACATTTACAGATAACATCCCAGAATTGCCACTTTTACGATTCTATAAGCATTATAGTTACAGATCATCGTAAGCTATAGATTTACGAATTTACAGAAATTTTACGAGAGAACCCAGAATTGACCTATTAATTTTTGAGTTACAGGGTGTTAAAGTTTAAAGAAAAAAATCGTTTTTATCATAACTTTAATAACTTCCTAGATATTTTTATAAAATTTGGCACACGCATTAACAGTAAGTTTTTGATGTAAAAGATTTTTTATTTTTTTACCAGTGGCGTCCGTACAGGATGTGGTCTAGATATTTTTGGAAAAATATTATGCTCGCCACTGCTATTTTTCAAAATAAAAATTATTTTTTAAATCCCCATTCATTTTAGGGCAAATTTAATTTCTTGACCATTTTTCGTACGACTAACGGTTTTCGATGAAAAAAATAAAAAGCATTTAATGCGTATATTGGAAAACAATGCCATGATTAAATAAACATTAAAATTAAATTTAATTATTTAATAATTTTAGAAGAACTAACTGCCAAATTTTATAAAAATATCTAGGAAGTTATTAAAGTTATTATAAAAAAACGATTTTTTTCTTAAAACCTTAAC
This sequence comes from Brassicogethes aeneus, assembly GCA_921294245.1. NCBI lineage: Eukaryota > Metazoa > Arthropoda > Insecta > Coleoptera > Nitidulidae > Brassicogethes > Brassicogethes aeneus. The sequence continues at coordinate 55,430,371 of OV121133.1, read as the reverse complement.
ACCCTGTAACTCAAAAATTAAGAGGTTTAGGTCATAGAATTATTTAAACTTTTTTTCTTAAAATCAACTAAGGATTCACACCCTTAAGGTTCAGCATCTTATTCTGAAACACCCTGTATATATATACCTATATATATACAGGGTGTTTCATAATATATGCGCAGGACTTCAGGATGTGATAGCTTATCCAAAAAGATGAAAAAAGTCGCTATTAACTTACCCTCTAAAATGGACAAAATTCGTTTTTTTCGAATATCTCCGGAACCGTTTATCGTACAAAAAACAGCTTTTGTAAGCATTTTCTACTCAAAATAAGCTATGTTTTGTACTCATAATTGGTGGAGATTTTGAAGGGGTAGCGGGTGTTTTTCTCCTCAACTTCTACGCCCCTGAAAAATGTACGGTTTTGAGAGGCCTATTCAAACCGCCAATGTTTTATACACAAAAAAGGTACTCTTGGTCATAAGCTCTAAAGTTGACCGTTTTCGAGAAAAATCAACTTTTATATTTAAAAACATGTTTAATTCTTTTAAAAAAAATGTTTATTACTAATTAAACAAAATTTATTTTAACGTTAGAAAAAGTAACAAAACCAAACGATAATTGCAAAATTAAAAAAAAAATAAAAAATGATTTTTTACACAAATTTGCTGAAATTTTCGAAATGCGTTACCTTTACGGTTTGGAGAATTTAGCAAAGACAACTTTTGAATCATTTTTTATTTTGCAATTATGGTTTGGTTTTGTTACTTGTTCTAACGTTAAAATAAATTTTGTTTAATTAGTAAAAAAAAAAAATATTTTTTTTTAAATTGACCATGTTTTTAAACATAAAAGTTGATTTTTCTCGAAAACGGTCAACTTTAGAGCTTATGACCAAGAGTACCTTTTTTGTGTAGAAAACATTGGCGGTTCGAATAGGTCTCTCAAAACCGTACATTTTTCAGGGGCGTTGAGGAGAAAAACACCCGCTACCCCTTCAAAATCTCCACCAATTATGAGTAAAAAAATTTTTTTTCTGGCACAAAACATAGCTTATTTTATGTAGAAAATGCTTAAAAAAGCTGTTTTTTGTACAATAAACGGTTCCGGAGATATTCAAAAAAAAACGAATTTTTTTCTAAAATTTCAACACCCTGTATCTCGAAAATTGTGCATTTTAGAGGGTAAGTTAATAGCGACTTTTTTCATCTTTTTGGATGAGCTATCACATCCTGAAGTCCTTTCATAATATATGCGCAGGACTTCAGGATGTGATAGCTCATCCAAAAAGATGAAAAAAGTTGCTATTAACTTACCCTCTAAAATGCACAATTTTCGAGATACAGGGTGTTGAAATTTTAGAAAAAAAATCGTTTTTTTCAATTATCTATGGAACCGTTTGTCGTACAAAAAACAGCTTTTGTAAGCATTTTCTACTCATAATAAGCTATGTTTTGCGCCAGAAAAAAATTTTTTTACTTAAAATTGGTGGAGATTTTGAAGGGGTAGCGGGTGTTTTTCTCCTCAACTTCAACGCCCCTAAAAAAAGTACGGTTTTGAGAGGCCCATTCGAACCGTCAATGTTTTCTACACAAAAAAGGTACTCCTGGTCATAAGCTCTAAAGTTGACCGTTTTCGAGAAAAATCAACTTTTATGTTTAAAAACATGTTCAATTTTTTGAAAAAAATTTTTTATTATTAATTAAACAAAATTTATTTTAACGTTAGAAAAAGTAACAAAACCAAACGATAATTGTAAAATTAAAAAAAAAAATGAAAAATGATTTTTTACACAAATGCTGAAATGTTCGAAATGCGTTAAAGACAACTTTTGAATCATTTTTTATTTTGCAATTATGGTTTGGTTTTGTTACTTGTTCTAGCGTTAAAATAAATTTTGTTTAATTAGTAAAAAAAATTTTTTTTTTTTAAATTGACCATGTTTTTAAACATAAAAGTTGATTTTTCTCGAAAACGGTCAACTTTAGAGCTTATGACCAAGAGTACCTTTTTTGTGTAGAAAACATTGGCGGTTCGAATGGGCCTCTCGAAACCGTACTTTTTTTAGGGGCGTAGAAGTTGAGGAGAAAAACACCCGCTACCCCTTCAAAATCTCCACCAATTATGAGGAAAATTTTTTTTCTGGCACAAAACATAGCTTATTTTGAGTAGAAAATGCTTACAAAAGCTGTTTTTTGTACGATAAACGGTTCCGGAGATATTCGAGAAAAACGAATTTTTTTCTAAAATTTCAACACCCTGTATCTCGAAAATTGTGCATTTTAGAGGGTAAGTTAATAGCGACTTTTTTCATCTTTTTGGATGAGCTATCATATCCTGAAGTCCTGCGCATATATTATGAAACACCCTGTATATATTGATTGATATTGTAGTCCATTGAAATTTATTTAATACATTTATCATGCAAATTAAATTATCCATTCCAGTTAATTAATTAATTATTTATTTATTAGTTAAATTTATTAAATTAAATTATTTTATAAAACAATACAATTTCAGCAAATATTATAAATCTAAAATACGTTTTCCCTTTTTTAGGTGTCATGGTCCAGAGATGACGAACTAGTAACCGACGAAACCCAGTACTTCCCCGAGCGCAGGAAAGCTCAGAGTGTGCTCAAAATGGACAAGCTGACTAGATCTCATCTGCTAGCCGTATACAGCTGCAGAGTGAGTAATAGCAAGCTACAGCCGCCGCTGGTGGTCCGAGTCGCCATAGACATGTTTCTCAGACCTCTTGATGTTATGCTGCTGGGGAATAACCCGGAATTCAGAGCCGGAAGGAGGTACAATATTACCTGTAGGTGTAGGGGTTCCAGGCCTCCAGCTATTATTACTTGGTGGAAGGTAAGATACTTTGTTTTAACATGCAAATGAAAGGTTTATTTTTGTCATTAAAAATCCAATTAATTCAAAAAATATTTAGGTATTGCTATATTTAAATATTATATGTGGCAAAAAGGCCTAACATAACAAATATGTTCATAAATCATGAAAACCCCGAGGGGCGCGGACACACTTGTTAACTGAAGGGATAGGTCGCTTGACTTCCTATACAATATAAAGCTCCCAGCACAAAAATACGCTGGTCAGTGTCAAATACGCCAAGCCTACAATAGATTGGTGGATTCACGAATGATTTCAATGATGGATGGTTAAGGAAAATTATATGGATGAATGCAAAAGTGTAAAAATAATGTGTAATGATGAGTAATTTTGGTCAATGTTAAATTTATTGAAAAGTGAAGAAAGAAAATAGACGTAAATAAATAAGAAAATGGAGAAATTGATATAGGAACTCATATACTCGCCCTTCCCAGTTATAGACAAAATTTTAAGCTGGCCAAATCCCGGAAGGGAAAATCCAAACAAAGTAAAGAAGAAGAAGAATTACTTGGTAACGCGTTAATCTCCTTATTGCATATTGTTTCAGTAGTGCTTCACCACCCAGTCCTATAAATTGATTAGAAATTAAAGTTTCACAAAAGGATAATAATACTTTTCATTTAAACAAGTTACTTCAGGAAACTGCAATTTAATAAATACCCAGTTTAGTTTTACAAATCTCGTTAACTTTGTTCTGCCTTGTCAAAAGAATCAAAGCTGCTGCGATATTTTTACAAAAGCAAAGAAAAACAAAATAAAAGAAAAAAAATTTCTTTGATAAAGGTAATTCCCCTATTGACAGATATTTATTACTCCTGACCTCTCCTATTTGGTTGAATTGTGACCTTTTTCCACCTTTTTTTATTTATATTTATTCACTATATAGAAAAGTATAAAGGAAAATCGTTCAGTTTTTATTCCGTTTGCTTGAAATTGAAAAAAGCAGATTTTTCTATTCAATATAAAAAAAAATATTTCTTTTATATTTCTGCTATAAAATGTTACAACTCAAAATATTGATTAGAAAGTACAGGTATAATATTTAACATAATAATTTTTATTTCTTCTAAATGGTGCGGCGCGTAGTCGTTATAAATAAAAAGTACACGATCAATTTTTTAGAAACAAAAATTGTTTATGATGGTAACGTAACTTGTCTTACAAAACATTCTTGGCATACGATCAGCAATGTTTTCATTATAAATTTAAAAAAAATTGATCGTGTACTTCTCATTTTAAAAAATGACTACTTCCGTGCCGCACCCTGTATATTAATAAATCGTTTTTGATTTTAACAGGCTCAAATTATCAATTCAAAAAAATTTCGGTTGTGATTTAATATTTTTATAATAAAACACGCGCCTGAATTCATTTTTGCGTATCCAAATGTTTTTTATGAAATTATAAAATCATTTTTATAATAAAACACACACCTGAATTCATTTATGCGTATTTAGGGAGTTGAATGCAAAACAACAGTGGAAAATTTAAATGAATTTAAATAACAAATCGTAATTTACATAAGTGGGTATAAGAAGTAAGAGTAAGCTGTGCTCGCCCCAAAACCGCGTCAAGCTCGATGAGCGGGCAAAATTTATTGTCGCAAGTTTTGCTTACATTTTTCGATTATATATCCCACAGGTAGTTAACCTGCAGATCTGCAGGATATAATTTATCCTTTTGCTTCTGTTTAAATAACCTTGTTTGTTTAACAGGTTATTAAAAAAAGAAATTATCTTTAAACATATAAAAGTTATATAACGTTCAAACTAAAAACTAAGTAATTTAAACAAAAAAATTATTTTATATACAAACAAATATTGGAAATATTCCCAACACCAAAACAAAACACAAAGTGCTTAAAGTACTTTTCGCCAACGATGTTGGCATCTTCAGAAGCAAAGTTATATTTCTAATATTTGTTTAACATATCACCAAAGTTATCCTTTTTTAAGTAATTTTATGTACATAAAATAAAGGTTAATACAGTAGATTGTCTGCGTTAAAAATGCTATAAAAGTAGCTTGGATATTTACTGGTTGTTTTGTGGTTTTAAACAGTTTTTTAATCTTACGAATAAATTTAAAAAAGTTGGTAACCATCACGGGCGGATTCAGAAAAATATTTCATCGAGGGTTTGTAAGATATTTTTGTATAAAGTGGTCCACAATTGTATGAAGAAAAAACGGTCTAGGTTGCCATTTACTGGTTGCCTAAAAGGTAAGTATCTAATATTGATGAATTCCATAAACGTGAACTCGTCTGGATTTATTCAGGCATCATGTCATGGAGCTCATACTTTCGGCTGCTTTCACATAAAAAAATATTAGAAATATTCCCCAACACCAAAACAAAACACAAAGTGCTTAAAGTACTTAAAGTACTTTTCGCCAACGATGTATGCATCTTCAGAAGCGAAGTGTAACTAAATCTAACTGCTAAATCTACCCTACTAAGCTAAGGTTGACTTGCTGATGCTGATGCTGAGCTGGACTATAACCGCTCCCAGAAAGTGTTTTAAATGTTACAGAATCCTTTATTTAATCGTTTAAGAAAATAATTACTGAATAGAAAAAAAGCAGGGTATTTATTTTACTTTTTACATTTTAATTCGCTTAGCAAGTTAAAGTTAAAGTGTTAAAACCTCTGGAGTTTACAAATATTAACAAACCTTAATAATTTGTTTTCCGATTTAGGTGAGGGCATTATTTATTTATTTTAAGCCAGATTAGCTACTGCTGAATTGCATTGAATTGAAATAATATAATATATATTTGATATAATTTTCACGTACGTAAGACTAAAAATAGTTTAAATTTTTAGAGCTTTGCTTGAGACGTATCCTGTAACAATTGGAGAAATAAAAACAACAAATCACCCCACAAAAGTGTATATATAATATATATACACTTTTGTGGGGTAATATATTATATATTTATATATTATATATACATATACATATGTACATGTTCTGCTTTTGGTTTCCACGGGCGTTATATGCATACAATCTAATGTACCATCTTCAGGTCTTATCTGCTGGGCTGCTGTTGCTGCTCTGCTGTGAGACGTCACTTTTTGGTTTTGTTTTGTAGAAAAAACGTACCAGTGTAGTTTTAAGGCGGTTTATAAAATAAGTTCTCTCTTTAGTGAACACTATTTATCAGTTGCTCCTCCAATTTTATTTTTTATTTCGTTGGAAAATGGTTCACGCGTTGGAAGAAAGATTTTTTTATTTATGCTGAAGTTTGATGTAATTTGCACCAAGCAGAGAGGGTATTTAATGAAAGGTACCCCAGATAACCCTATTCGCAGAAAATATCTACGAAAGTTGGTGACTAAATTTCAAACAAGTAGAAGTGTGAGTGGGCGGAAAGGATCATGTAGAAAATCAATCTCAGAAGACAAACAAATAGAAATAGTCGGTTTCGTCGTTAATAATCCACAACAATCGACAGCGGCAGTTGCAGGGAATTGTGATATAGCAAAATCAACTGTTAAAAATATTTAAAACATAACAAATTTTATCTCTATAAATTAAAAATATTACATCAACTTACTGAAGATGACCCGGATCGCAGAGTACAATTTTGTAAAGTTATGTGTGAGCGCATAATACAAAATCCCCTGTACTTGCAATCAATTTGTTTTAGTGATAAATGCACTTTTTTTCTAAATGGCACTATAAATCGGCAAAATTTATGTTACTGGTCAGATGTTAATCCACATGTTTTCGTGAAGATCATACCCAGTACCCACAAAAAGTCAATGTATGGGCCGCCCGTAATGGGCGGGATAACTGTAAAACCATATTGTAGGACACATCTTTTTGGAAGAAAATTTAACATGCATCTTGTACTCCTGACGAATTTGACATGGAAGTAAAATTTCAACAAGATAGAACGCCGCACATGATTTTAGGGATTTTAGACAGCGGCTTGATAAGACTTATCCAAATAGGTGGTTTGCTAGGCATGGTCCCAGCGAATGGCCGGTCGGTCTCCTGATTTGACGCCATTTTTTTTGTGGGGTTATTTTAAATCTATGATGAAAACCTTGTACTTAATAAATGAAAACAAAAATTTAATTTTACAAATCCATTGAACATATTTTAGATATGCGTTAAATAGAGAATAGAAAGCCCCCCTTTTTATTTGAAATTTTTAAGTTAATACTGCCCTCTTGGCACTACTTAAATAGACACCTATATGATATATCAATTTGTTGCAAAAAGTAGTGGCAGTACTTAATATCCTTGACGATATTTTTTGTCCGACTTTTAATGTATGTAAAATATTTGTTTTATTACAAAAATTAAATGTATAATTACCTAATTAAATGTATAATTACCTAATACATGGATAATTATAATTGTATACAAAAAGAAATTAAAAGCACACATTTGTAGCTACTTTATTTTTACATTCATTTAACAAAGTATGTAATTTTAGTGTATTTTGTTCAAATTTGGATGTGTAATACATCTAAGAGGACTGAGCATAGATCTCATTTTTTGGATTTGGAAGCCGAAGGGTCAAGCTTTAAGCTTTAACTAATGACCGTGGGGTGTGGATACAGACTACGCATAATTATAGCAACTTTTAAAAATTTATCAAAAATTTAAACTTTACCGCTTCACTTGGGTATTGAGTATTTAAATGTATAAACCGTTTTATGGATAGGGACAATGTCCCTGGGACATATTAATTAACAATTTAGTGCCATATATTGATGATAAAATGCCATTACTGCAGAGTATTTTTCAACACGATAATGACCCAAGGCATAAATCAAAAGTTGTCATAGATTGGTTATCTGATCAAAATATTAGTGTTTTACCCTGGCCTTCACAATCTCTGGATTTAAATCATATAGAAAATAAGTGGGATTATGTTGACAGGAAAAAAAGATTCGAGAAGATGCGCAGAAGTAGTGAAACATAAAGAATATTACGCTAAATAATATTAATACTTTCTTTCATCTTATTAATTTTTTATATGATATTATAAGACATATAACTTTAAATCCTACAAACAAACCAAAAAAAGTTGAGTTAAGATATAAAATAAAAAATTACCATTACTTAACCTTTTTGCAATATTTCATGATTTTCACAAGTTGCTATCATTTCGGCCACTACTGTATATGCGGTATGTGCATATATGCGGTATAAAGTATGTTAAATATATATGTATTATTATATAATTATAAAGGTAGGTACCCACTCATTTTTATATAGTATACAGGGTGTCCTTAAATTAGTGCACCATACTTTAACAGCAGATTCTACGTGCAAAAATAAGAAAAAGAGTCCCTATAAACATAGGTCATGAAATGCCTCTTAAGGGAGCTACAGCCACCAAAAGGAAAGCCCCTGAAGATGGTTTTTATTTAATATCTTCAAAACCGATAAAGATAGAAAAGTGAAATTTGGGGAATTAATTAAACTTTTTATGACCAATAAGACGTTAAAATAACAATTGAAAAAAATTTATGAGGTGTGGGTTAGATTAGAAGTGGGGTTAAAACCACCTTAACTTTTTTGTACGCCTCTTGCACCAGAATTTGATGTCAGATTATGAAATTTTGGAGTTTTGCACATAAAAAAGGTCGCCCTGTTGAACTTCAGTAACTTACACGGTTTTTGCTAAAAATCGATTTGAAAATTATTTTACATGGCATAAAAATTCATATGGAATCGCGTGGTCCAGGACCGTATTCCAAGGACCACTGGTCCTTGGAATACGGCTGCCATGTTTAAAAAAAATAGAATAATTCCAGACAGGTGACAGTTTCATGTAGTAAGTGACAGGGTTTTTCTACTTTTTTATAAATATTAGATAAAAACCATATTCAGGGGCTCCCTTTTCGGGGGCTGTAGCTCCCTTAGGAGGCATTTCTTGACCTATATTTATAGGGACTTTTTTCTTATTTTTGCACGTAGAATCTGCTGTTAAAGTATGTTGCAATAATTTCGGAACACCCTGTATATATAAACACAAAAAAAAATTTAAACTTATTTTATGTTTTTTAAAGTAATTCAATCAAATTTAAAAAAAATTGTTTTAGAAATGGGGTCACAAAATTAAAAAATTGATATTTAAAAGTTTCTTATGTGTCAAAATAAAATATCTACTCTATATACTGCCCTACTATGGAGAAAGGAAGTCACTGCGAAAAAATGCAAAATGCGTTTTCTTGTGCTATGGTAAAGCTATGGAAATTTTGTAACCGAATTCAACACAGAAATGCAGTCAAATATCTCAAAAGTTAAAAAAATCAATTAAACACCCACTGCTTTTTATAAAAATGTAGTTTATGCTAATTTTCAACAAATTTCTTGTTTAGTAGTTACTGCCTTTCTCCATAGTAGGGCAGTATAGGTATGTACAAAATTATAGCAGTCAATTTTTAAATAAATTAGTTATGAAAATCGGACTTAAATTTTCCATAGAAGAATTGAGTTATATTTAAAATTTGTAGTTTTAACTTTTTTTAACACCAAAATTGCAAATGTGGATTGTGCAAAAAACAAAATAGAGTCAAGTACTTCAGCATTTATAATACCCCATACATATCTGGTATTCAGTTATGTGGTCGAATTAAATTGAAATGCCAAATACAGTGTAAAATTTATGAGTATTCTCCATTTTAATCAAACCAATACATAATAACCGAATCGACGAAATATCGGTGTTATTCCAGAGGATTATGACAACAAAAAATTGTGTTTCTGTTTTTAACAGATGCCAATCGTAAATTATCGATTTTAAATTTAATTAATTGGTGCCCATGCATCACAAACAAATTTTGCATATCCATGATAACTGACCCCACTCTATTCACCGCTTATCATCATTCTATTGGATTAATGTATCGATAAAACAATAACGAGCTGCCAAAGTACCTGTTAAATTTTACACGAACGTCTATTTATTTTGGCGACACGTTACAATAAAGATGGCTTTGATTCCGTGACTCGGCACATCACCTTTTAAAATTTTCCATACAGTTAGGATGATCGATAATATTCTGTCAACCTAAATTTGATCTTTTTTTGTCACCCTGATTTATTGTTATTTATTTATGAAATACCTACTGAAATATGCATAAACAGTTTTCCAATAACTACCTATAAAATGGAATATTTTATTTTAATTATTTACTTTACCTATTTACCTTCTTAAAGCTTTAATAAAAAATGTGCATTTTAATACACACATTACTGAAATTAACTATTGCTTATAACCAAAGACAATACACCCCATAGATTGGAAACTCTCCCACCACTGCCCTCTAGAGCTACAACACCTGAACTATGTCTATTTGTAAATTGCAGACATCTGAACAAACGCTATTTGCAAATGTCAATGTCAATGTCAATCATAATTATTGATGTCGATCATAATTTTTGAATTATTAAATACATTTTTGCGCCTTAAAAGTGATAAAACGTGTTAATGGTTGTGAAATGTATTGTTGTTAGGCGCGGAAATGTAACCAATTTGTAAGTATTGACTATCCTGCCGTCCTAAGCCAAAAAGACTCATCTCGTTATTATTAAATTACTCTCTTTGAAAAAAAGACGCATTTTAACTATACATACATTTTTAAGTACTATAGCTCCTAAAAATTTCCAATTAAATTGAACGTATCTTAGAAAAAAACGATAAAGCGCTATAATTTATAAAGTATAAATGTGGAGTTGCGTCTTTTTGGCTAAGCACGGAAGTATCGCTCTAGCGTAAAAATACTGTTTGTTAATTTTGAATTATTTAGATTGATTGTTTAATGGTAATTTAGTCCAGGCCAAGCCCAGGCTAAATATGGTTGTTTCAAAACCAATAGTTGGCAAGATGGATTTTTCACGGTTGGTTAGAACTTGCCAAAAGTTCACACTCAAAAGCCTTGTACAAATTCCTATATGTATAAGTAGCCTGGACTAAATTACCAAATTTTGCAATATTCTCTAATTATTGAAGAATTAAGATTAATATTTTAGGTTTGCACTCCACAAGCAAAAACATATTCATGTATACCGATTATGTATTTAATATGTACATATAAATGTATGTATTTTATTTTATATTATTTTATTAATATAATAAATAAATCTTATATTCATACTTGTGTTATTTAAAATACAGCAGTAAATACAATATATATAGGCACCCTACGAAGCATCAACATTCAAATATGGCGCCAATATATCTGTGGGTAAAAGGCATAAGGGGATAAGTCGACTTATCCCGAAATGTGTTTTTTTGCATTAATCTTATCTTAATGTCATAACACATATGCTAGCAAAAGCGTACAGGTCTACGTTTAAAAATTAATGTTTTATTGGCCGCTAAAAAATAAGATAAGTATACTTATCCGTCAAAAAACAGTTATTCTTTTTAATATTCGTTTTATGAGTTAGGCAAAAAGAGACAAGTATACATATCCACATATGAAATGTTAATGACATCGAGCATAACGGGTTATGTATACTTATCCCCTTATGCCTTTATGACATCAGAGTGCAAATGAGTATTTACAAAAGTATAAGTAAACTTAACCTATGACAGTTCTGTCAAAATCTGAAAAGGCAGATAAAATTATTAATTATATATTACTTATAAAATACAATAATGGATATAAGTTTCCGTGGGTTACAAATTCTTCGAAGGGAGCTTATGCAAGGTAATACTTAGAACATTTTAATAAAATCTATTGTACTTAATATAAAAACTCAATAATTCCAGGTAAATGTGAAAATAAAGATAACTTAACAGAATCTGATATTAATTTATGTTATGAGCAAGAAGATAACTGTAACAAAAATACAGGTAATACATACTAACATTTTGTTACATTTTTAATTTATGCCTATTGAATTTTAAGGGACCAATTGTTGCAAGGATATTACCAAACAATCCTTCTTATCTCAAGAGGTAAATGGCAACACAAGAGTGGTCCCTGTCCCAGAAGCAACCAGTAATACAGTTACATCTGTACAGAAAAACATAATTATAGAGGAATATTTAATTTTAAATGCAAATGAGATTCCTACCAGTCAAGATAGCATTCAAATTTTACAAATAAATGCAGGCAATGCAAATATTGAAGGTGATGTTATTATGAAAGATTACCTATCAGAAGATTAAATCTATACAAATGAAGAACTTGGGAATGAAAATATGAAAGAAAATCATACATCTCAGGTAGGCGCATCAATGGATGAAAATTATGATCCTTATAATGAACCGGCCGATAAAGCCGGAAATAAAAATATGAGAAAAATAGCTAGGAATACAGGCGAAAGGTATTCAACAAAAAGCGGTAAAATTATTAAAAAGAGAAAACTGGGACCATTAATAGCTTGTAGGATGAAGTGTAGGGAAAGGTTGGAGGAAGAAAATAGACTATCTATTTTTGAAGACTACTGGAAATTAAGTAGTCATGACAAAAGGGCTGGATTTGTAGCTGGTCTTATTGATGTGAAATCAAAAAGTCTCGAAAAGAAGAAGCAGCCTAACAAAACCCACAAAAATAGAGAGTGGACATACCTTTACAAATTTAACGTAAAAGGGGGCCAGGTGAGCGTTTGCAAAAACTGTTTTTTAAAAACATTGGACGAAACCCCCAAATTCATCGAAATTGTGATGAATTATAAGGTTAAGTCTATTTCCGGGGCTACTAATGCTGATATGCGAGGAAAACATGAACCAGGGAATAAAACTGAGGAAAACAAACTTGAAGTTGTAAGGCAACATATAGCATCCTTCCCGGCGTATGTTTCACATTATACCAGAAAACACACAAATAGAAAATATTTAGGTTCTGGTTTAAATTTAACCATCATGTATGATCTATATTGTCAATTTACTCAATCTCCAGTTTCTAAACCGATTTATATCAGAGAATTTAAAAAGACCGGTTTGAAGTTCAAAAAGCCTATGTTGGATACTTGCACCATCTGCGACACATTAAGCACAAGAATTCAAAATAGTGGCCCTGCAGAAAAAAATTACTATGAAAAAGAGCTATTTAGTCATCAAGAGATAGCTGACTATGCATATGAAGCAAAAAAAATTGATATTGAAAAGAGCAAAGAAAATAATGATATGATAGTTTGCACATTCGACCTGCAGCAAGTCCTGCCAACGCCTAAATTGTCAAGTGGAAATATGTTTTACAAAAGACAATTGAATACATATAATTTGACTGTACACAACTGCACAGACGGAAGTTCCTTTCATTTCATGTGGAACGAAACGGTTGCCAAAAGGGGTGCTAACGAAATTTCCTCATGTTTATATAGTTTTTTGAATAACCTGCCTCCACATGTATCTCATGTTATCTTATACTCAGATACATGTGGAGGACAAAATAAAAATTCAATTGTGATTTCTATGATGACTTACTTGATGCGAGATCATCCTTCACTAAAGGTGTTAGAGCATAAGTTTCTTATACCCGGTCACACTCACATGGAGTGTGACTGTGATCATGCACTCATAGAGAGAAAAGCAAAATCCAGTGAGATAAAAATTCAACATCCCAGGGACTGGTATCAGTTGGTAAGAACGGCAGGTAAAAAAAATAAATTTAATGTGATTATTATGGAACAGAAACATTTCTTTGATTTTGCTTTTCTTACATCCAAAAAAGCTCCTTTGCAAAAGAAAAAAAACGATGACATTGGAAACAAATTTGATTATAGAAAACTTAGATGGCTTAAATTTGAAAAAAAATTCGGGCTTGTTCACTACAAAACTACTTTAACTCAAGACGACGAGTTTAAATCAATAAATTTCAGAAAGACTGGTCAAATAGAATTTATCCTAACGGCTGCTTACAAGGAAATTTTGCCGATTAGTGATAAAAAAAAAATATTTTGACCATCCTAGCTCAGTTAGACAATGATGTCCACGATTATTACAAAAATTTGCCAACAAAAGTCATGAGGGATGAAGATCCAGATTTGGACCGCCTTAATAGCGATAGAGAAGATTTATAGTAGTCTTTTTTACATAAGATTATAATTACCTAAAATTTATTACTTTATTTTATTATCCGAATATAGATATCACTTGTGTTACTACAATTTTATCTAAGTGTTAAAAATACTATTTAGTTATTTCCGTTATATTATTGTTAGTAATAAATCTATAATAGTTCACAGTTTGAATAAATTTCTATTTTTTAATTTGATGTAGTTTAAATATTTAATAGGTAATTCATATACTTAAAAAAGTCGCTAAATTACAGGTTTGTGGAGATAAGCTTAAGTATACTTACTTCTTTTGGCCTGACCTATTATATTGAAATAATAAAGATAAAAAATAAAGCAAAAGGGGATAAGTCAACTTAAACTTTAAGCTTTTCACTTAATTGAGTTTTGAACTAAGTATGTTGGGATAAGTAATAATTTATGCTTTTTTTCACATTTTTTGCTATAATTACTTTGTGTCTGTAATTCAAAACAATATTACTTTTAACAATTTTTCCAAATTTATACCTGCTAACCATAAACCATTTCCTGAATTAGTGCAAATACGTTTTAAGGCTCTACTGAAAAGTTGCGTTTTTTGACTTATCCCCTTTTGCCTTTTTACCACATATTATGTTGCAGAAATCTACTTCAATTTTTGGCAAGGCCTTTTGCCGCTAGCGCTAGTGCAGTTTTCAATCTATGGGGTGTATTATCTTTGCTTATAACCACTGTAGAGCTCTGGGTATATTTCATAGAGGATAACCTCTAACTCCGGGGTTTTTCCTTGCTGCAAAAACCAATAAGAATTATACCAAAGCGAATTCAAATTAATCAGATTAAATCAGGTTAAATTTCAATACCATTAAAATTATTGTATCCATTAAAGTTTTTTTCATATATGAAATAAAAGTATAAGTGGATATAAAGGGTGATTTTTTAAGTGTGTCCGAACTTCTGACAAGTGTCGCTGTCAAACAAACTGAGTTACTCAGTATAGTCTGACAAATCATCATGGAACATTTAACGTCAGATCAACGCTTGCAAATTGTCAAAATTTACCATCAAAACCATTGTTCTGTGCGCCAAACTTATCGTACTCTTCGAGAATTTTATGGTCGAATCATCGACAAATTTCGAACGAATTTCACGCTGCTAGATATTAAAATAAAGAAAAGAACAAAAACTGCGTTTCCAAGAAAATATCATGGCTGTTGCCAACAGTGTTGAGAAAGACCCAAATTTGTCAATTCGTCGAAGTTCGCAAGAAGTTGGGCTTTGTTATTCGACTACGTGGAAAATTTTGCATAAAGAACTTGGTCTGGTGCCTTACAAGATCCAGCTTGTCCAAGAACTTAAGCCCCAAGACCATCGTTTGCGTCTTATATTCACTGAATGGGCTCAAAATAAATTGCAACTTGACCCAGAATTTAACCGCAAAATTTTGTTCAGCGACGAAGCTCATTTTTGGATAACTGGCCCCCGAGGTCGTGTGATTTGACGCCTTTAGATTATTTTCTTTGGGGTTATGTTAAATCTTTGGTATATGCAAATAAACCAGAAACTATTCAAGACTTGGAAACTAACATAACTCGGAAAATTGCGAAAACAAGACCTGAATTGCTTGTAAAAGTGGTCGGAAATTGTATTAAAAGAATGCGCTTTGTTTCAAGTAGCCGCGGAGGACATTTATCTGAAAATATTTTTAAACAATATTGTCATTAAATGTTATTTCAAAAAAAAATATTTTTAAAATATATAATTTGGTTGTTATTTAATTTGATTTTAAAGTTCAGACACTCTAAAAATATTACCCTTTATAAATTAAATAAATTAAAACATTTATTTAAAATTGTTAATGCCCAAGGCCCATCTACTTGCATCGCTTAGTAATTAAGTAAATTTTTTAGTAACATATTTCTACTTGTTTGGTGTTTAGTTTGGTGCCTATACCACACATTTTGTAGGTATACAGGGCTTGCAAATCCAAGTCCGACCGGTTTAGAAAGGACGCGTAAAAATAACAAGGATAGAACGCCAAACAGAAGGCGCTTACAATACGCACGCCTGACGCTCTGACCAATCAAATTCTGTTTGGCATTCTATCCTTATTCTTTTCACGCGGGTATTGAACAACCATCCTTCCCAACGCGGTCGGACTTGGATTTGCAAGCACTGTATGTAAATCGTTTTATTATCAAACAATTTATCTTGGCCACGTTTAAAGTGACAATTCATAGCCATATTAAAGTGGACGAGTAATCAAAACGTTTAAGAGTGGATAAAACTAAAAACTGGCGTTATTTAATTAGAAATGAGGTCATTCTTAATAAAAGGCCGCAGCATGTTTATTTAGGAACTTATTTAACAGATACTGATTAAAGTAAATGAACTTATTACCTTAAAATGCGAATTCTGAGTTATCATCAAAAAGGTTAGGTATATTACCCGAGAAAGGTAATTTTACCTGGGAAAGTTTATTTCACTCTTTATTCTCATCAATATAACATATAAAACTTCTACAACCCAAGGCAGAACGAACAGCCATCGTATGGAGTTCCAT
Organism: Brassicogethes aeneus; assembly: GCA_921294245.1. Lineage (NCBI taxonomy): Eukaryota > Metazoa > Arthropoda > Insecta > Coleoptera > Nitidulidae > Brassicogethes > Brassicogethes aeneus. The sequence goes on along the minus strand of OV121133.1, from coordinate 55,413,944 downwards.
GGTATTTTAACAAAAACACGCAGAACAAACTTGTGGTTTCAAGTTTATGGCAATGAAATTTAGGTTAAGCTTTTCAACACTTCGCTCCAATACACAAGAGTAGGCGTTAGTAATGTTAGTAAGGCGTAGCGCCGCGTTACGCGTTCAATGTTAATACGTCTCCTGTAAACGGTTTTTAAGAGTGGAAGAATTAATTCTAATAATTTTTATATATAATAATAATAAGAGTGGGAGACGCCGACTCTCGCCGCCCGAGTCGGGCGGCCCGACAGACGATTTTTGTAATTCAGTAGTATATCCTTCACCGGCGATGGGTGATAGTCGAAGTTTGCTTGGAATTATTAATACGAATCACGCATTATCAAGTTAATTTACTTTTAAAAATGATTCAGATACTTAAAATGTAACGTAATCACTTTTAACAGTAAATTATTAATTAAAGGTGTAAAATCATTATTTGTTTTGCATTTAACTAAAATTGTTTTCCTATAAAAAAAATATTTAAGCATAAAAAATTGTCTTTGAAAACAAATAAAAAAATAAAATAATTCTCTGAAAACACAACCTAAAAATCAAACTTCTTAAAATAAATGTATATAAATAAATTAAAAACGTTTGTAATTGTTATAATTGTCGTAATAACGAAACAAATACATTTAACCGAGAATAGGTATCTTGTTTGACGTAGATAAATGCCCACTAAAGACTAGCTTATCATGTCAATTTTATCTTGCAATGTGTAGGATATTATAACTATAATTTTAAATAAAAGAAATTAATTTATTTTATAACGAAATACACAGTGTAACACACTAGCAAATGCAAAATATGACTGAATCGTCGCCTACGGCAATCCGCTTTCAAATGAAAATGCGGTATGTATAGTATTAATATTGCAATACAAATATTTCTAATTCCAAATGTCTTAAAATTTACCTAGTCCCTTTTAATAATTAATATAATTAGAGATTCAATTATTTCCAGATTTTGTTGTCTTTTGTTTATATAAGTTTATAATTTGGACCTCAAAAACTTTATGACGTTGTCAGTTAAGCTGTCCCACAAAACAAATCTAAAGCCGGTGCCACATATTGGAATATTTGTGTATTTGGCAAATATCCGAATATGTGGATGGACTAATATTCGCGCAAAAGCGATATTTGGCCAATATGTGGACAGTTCAGTTTGTCAACAAATAAACAATTGCAAACATTCAGGCAAATACAAGTACAAATACGTATTTCCAAATATTCGATTGTATGGCGCCGGATTTAAAAATTGAAATACTAATATTTGTCCATTCCATATTGTCCATTCGGATATTTGCCCAATAAACAAATATTTGTCACAAATATATCAAAATATGCCAAAATGTTCGTTATTAAATTTCCTACATTGGTGGGGGACATTGATTTTTGAAGTTAAAGTTTGACATATAGGTATGACGAAACATGAGGTTTTCGATAGATTTGCTTTTTGACCTTTTGGACCATATCTTTTTCATGAATGAGTCAAACAGCCTTTGATATAGCTTATAAGCTTTATAAAGTTTCCGCAATATTCTATTCTTCAAGAAAAAGTAAAAATTGTTTATACCTCGTGTATTGGTGTTGATAATTCATGAAACTGCAGTTTTAATAACAAAACCAAGCGATTTTTACAATTTTATCAAAAAATTGGATACTACGCAAAAATCTTTGGATCCCTTTTTTTCTCATTTTTAAAAAAGCTTTGGATTTTGAGTCTTCTAAGCTTTAGATTTTTACAGTTTAAATTAAAACAAACAAAAAATTGTTAGAAAACTCAGGTGATCGATGGGACGCCTATGACCGGCTTAGTAATATTGTTGTTTTTTGTTATGTTATGAATAGCTGATGCATCATTTTTTTATGCGATGTGTAAGAAGGGGGATTATACCTGTATGGATATAAGAAACACTTGCTTCTTGTCAGTGCTTTTAAACGGTCTTAATAAATTATGTGTTTATCAAATTCTTAGAATAGTGTTTTATTTATACATTTTTAATATTGAAGCGGTGAGATTGAATCCCGTTTTTCGAGGGCAGTAATTATTGGTGTGCCGTCTTTGGATTATAATACCAAATTCAAAACCGTTTGTACAGACATGAACTTTTTTTTTGTGTGTGTAAACGTTGACGATATTTTTTCTTGCACTGATTAATGTGTAATATTGGTGTGTTAAAATGAACCAGTTAACTTTTTATTGGTTTCTTTGTTCTTCTGGCTAAGGTGGAACGCCATTTAGATAGACAATTATTATCGACAAATTGATGTTTGTTTTTAATTTTTTTTTCTTGATTTAGAACTTGTTTGTTCACGGATTAACGCAAAATATCCGTGATTTTTTTTAAATCTATGCATATATTTTTTTCTTTACTCTCCATTTGTTTTTGATGTTTACTTAGATCTAGTTTTGCTTAGGAATTTACGAGGAATATCCGTGATTTTTTAAAATTTATTTTGCTTTTCTTATATATAAATTATAATTTTTTTGTTCTTTGAAAATGGATTCTGATGTAAGCAGTAGTTCAGATAGTTACGATTATAAGCGCAGTAGGACGGAATCTAGTAAAAGATCCAAACGATCTAGTAGAAATGATAACCTTACTGAAAGAAATTCAGGAAAAGAGAACCAAAATATAGCCGTACGTTCGCAAATTTTCCGCTCACAGCCTGATACTATTAATGATATAGATCAACCTAGTACTTCTGGAGTGCAATAATTTACTCCTCCACGAGAGATTACCGTAATGAGGAATATATCGGAACAAAGTGCAGCTTCTGTGGATACGGTAGCAAGATTAGAAAAACTCGTAGAACGGCTCATAGAAAAACAAACTTGTACATCCAAATCGCCCCAAACAAAATTACTTTTTGATCCTAAAACTATCCCGCAGTTTGAACCAGGGAATCCAACTCTGAGCATGACAAAATGGATAGAAAAAATTGAGCAGTTAGCAAATATAAACAATTGGGAAGAAAAACTTGTCATTTATCATATGCAAAGTCGACTATCTGGTATAATAATTTGAATAATTATAATTTAAATTGGGAAGAATGGAAGAGTTTGCTAATTAAAAGTTTTCCAGAAAATCAAGATTTTTATGTTACCTTAAGAAAAATGCTAACTCGATCAAAGCAACCGAACTAAAAATGGGATAAGTATTATTTCGATAAGATGAATCTTTTGAGTGCCTGTAAAATTACAGGAAAAAAGACTGTTTCTTGTCTCATTGATGACATAGTAGATCCCTCAATTCAGGCAGGTGCTAGAGCGGGTAGATACAAGGCCCCGGATGAGTTCTATGGAGAGTATCTTTCTGCGTTGAGGTTATAGACCACTTCGAGATTTGGTCAAGATTTACGTGAAAGAATTCATACAGCTGATGGAGCTCACCACTCAAGAGTACGGCCTATGATGTTGCCTTCAAATGGACTCAATACTAGGAGTCATTATGGGACACGACAATATAGACCTGATTTCAACAAAAACGAATATGATGAACCAGCATACAAAAGGCAAAAGATTGAAGAAAAAAAGAGTGTTAAACGTTAAAACTGTTGTGAAGAAGGACACATATCACCCGATTGTCCAAAACCAAAGAATCATTGCACAAATTGCAACCGATTAGGTCATCTTGCTGGTGACTGTAAGAGGAGAACCCGAGATGTGAAAAACAATATTGTAGACAATGCTTCTTCATTGAATCAAAACTATTTTTTGGATTGTTTTCTCAATACTTGGACACTGGATGTGGCGCTTTACTAATAAAAGAAAATTTAGCAAAGAAAACTAAACTCAACTGCTGAAAGGTGCCCTATCCTTTTAGTCAAAAAGAAAAATGGCGAACAAAAGATGGTGGTTGATTATCGTGGTTTAAATTCTAAGACAGTTAAATACCGGTTTCCTCTTCCCCGTGTGGATGATTTTATGGAAAAACTCAAAAATTGTTCGTATTTTACGAGTCTCGATCCAGCCAGCGGGTACCATCAAATAGAAATGGAAAAAAAATCAGAACCAAAAACAGCTTTTGTACCACCAGATGGACATTTTGAATATATAACCAACTTGGGGTTGGAGATACAGCGCCGGCAGCTCTAGTGTCTGGGAACTAGGTTGTGAAGTTGTGATTTTCCATACTTACTATTTTGTAGGGCGCCACTACAACGTTACAGAGCTGAAATTAACTTTTGGTTGTAGGCAAGAAGTTAAACTCAATTTTCAGTTACTTACTCAATTTTAATATGTATCGATAGTTAAATGTTTGTAGGAATATCCTAGTTTAAAATGTAAATAATTTTATATTTAAATGTTTTTAAAAATTAAACCCAAATAGCTATTTGTTCACACATAAAATACTTGTATCTCTACATTTATAATTATAATTTACCAATTCTCAGACTTTTATAAAATACTTAAAACCTTTTAAAATAACTAAAGAAAAATTAAACCTGGATCCATCCCTGGAGTGTTATCTGGCAACTGTTCAGCATTATTGTTGTTCGCATGGGGGTTTCCACCTTATTGCATGGCCTTTAAGCCTGGACAGCATGATATTGTTGGTCTGACCCGATGATGGTAATAACTGGTCTTTAAACCTTCAAAGGCCTGACAAGGAGCACCCCAAAGAAACCCTAATGGATTAGTCTTGCTACCACCTAGGCTGTCAATACTTACGGATTTCTCCGGTTTCTTTCTTAAAATGTTGAAAATGTTTAAAAAAACAACAAACTATGTAGCCTTAAGGCCGATGAAATAGGTGAAACGCATTTATAACGCCATGGAACACATCTACGAAACAGGATGACTTAGTAAATTAAAGATTAAAAATTAAACCACACTCACCATGTTGCACGTGAATTCACAACAACCCCAAACCCGTCTTTAAACAAGGGCGGAGAACAACCAAAACTCACGGTAATATATGCTTAACAAACGTAACTAGGTTTTACAATAAAACTAATAAACTGAGCGAGATCGTTACACAAATCCGATTTGTCAACCGCTCGTCGTTCACCACGCTTCTGCTCTACAGGAAGCGTCCCCTCTCCAACTCATATTTGTTAAGGTCTGTTCCAACGCATGAGTGAGTGTGATTAAAAGACAAATAATATTAATGATTCTAATTATATTCATAAATCCAAAAATAAACAAGATATTTATTCAATTTAATCAGTCACCTGTCCGGTGCCATGGTTATTACCACCTATTGACAGCCAATTTGGAAAATAACAACGAGACCAACTGCATACCCACCATTATTTCAGTATTCCCACGTTATTCGACAAAAATGATAAAATTACCAAAAATCAAGTAAGCAACTGTTTATAATAGAACAAAAATATAATATTAATATAACCTAACTTAATTTTAGATCTTTATGACCTTAAGGGACAACACTAAAATGAACTTATCAAAAGACTGATACAACTAAAATAACCTAATCAGGCTTCCTTAACAGTATTATACCATAACGCATTGTGCCAAACGTAGCCAAGATATCACATACTAAACATGAACGCAAATAGAAAATAAAAATAGGTATCCTTAATAAATGTGACAATACTACTGGAACTTACGGTCTCCACTGCAAGGTAGCCGGTATAAACAAATCAAAATATTCTTTTAAACTTAAAACTGTAACCGAACATTTGTAAGGTTACAAATATATCAGAATGCCGTTTGGCGTCGCAAATGGCCCAGCACAAGGTTTTAAATAAGTCCTAAATGCACTATCAATGGCAGGACTTACATTACGTCTATCTAAGTGTCAATTTTTCATGTCCAGAGGAGAATACCTGGCTCACGAAATCAGCAAGTATGGAGTACAGACAGGTAAAAGAAACACCGAGGCAGTATCTAAATTTCCTGTGCCAATGGACGTGCACACGGTAAGGCAATTTCTAGGACTTTCTAGCTATTTTAGAAAGTGCATTAAGGATTTTGCCACCATTGCTCGACCCTTGACCATGGTAACAAAGAAAGGTGTAGAGTTCGTTTGGTCAACTGAGCAACAGAATGCATTCGATACCCTCAAAGAAAAACTCCAAAACCAGTTTTGTCAATTTAGGACCCATAATTACCTACTAAAGTTCACTGTGACCCTTCAAAGTGGGAAATAGGTGGTATTCTTTTACAGAAACACAAAGATAACTCTATTCTTCCTTGTTTGCATTTTTCGAGGCAAACCAGTAAAGAAGAACAACGGTACTACTTATACGAGTTAGAGACCCTTGCACTCGTGAATTCTTTGAAACAGTTTACAGTGTATTTAATTGGAATACAGTTTAAAGTGGTAACAGATTGTAATGCCATTAGAACGACATTTTCCACAAGAGATTTGATACCAAAAATAGGAAGATGGTGGCTTTCAATCCAGGAATATACCTTCGATGTAAAATATCGTCCAGGGCTTAAAATGGCGCATGTAAATGCACTCAGCAGAAATCTCGTTTTTGCGTCGGAGTGTTTGAACAATTTGACTATCACTTTCAACGTAGTAAATATTAGCCTTGAAGACTGGGTTCTTACTGCACAGCTGACTGATGAAAGATGTTCCTACATTCTAGAATGCTTAAAAAACCACCAAGGGATGCTGAAGAAACAAAACTCCATAATGAATATTGTCAGCAACCGATTGTATCGAAAAATTAATGGTGCAAATAAGTGGGTAGTACCGAAGGCTGCTCGGCGACCAATTTTAATGCATTTTCATAATGGTGGAGGACATTTAGAACTGGATAAAACATTGTCAACTATTTCCAAGTCGTATTGGTTTCCGAACATGCGAATGCTAATGCTGCTTTGGCTAACGAAGTCGTAGAATTATGTCACAACTTTGAGCAAGACTAGACAAGATGTTCGTCAGAAAATCGAAGAGCAACAGAGTAAAAGCAAAGCTCTGTACGATTCGCATCGTCATTCCGGTAGAAAGTTCAATACTGGAGAAATCGTTCTTGTCGAAACCTTCCAGGCAAGTAATCAAGGACAAAGCAAGAAACTTTTGCCAAAATACATTGGTCCGTACGAAATTACGAAAGTACTGAACAATGAAAGATTTCTAGTAGAATACTTAAAGGGCTCGGTAAGATCAAAGAAGAGATACAAAGGAATAATATCTTTAGATAAACTTAAGCCCGATACTGTAAGTGTGAGCTCCGAATCTGAAGCAGATTCGCCACCAAGTAAAGTGGAATAAGAAGATGTTGAATTGTAATTTGCATCACCCGGAATACAGCTGCACAGTTTATCTGCTCGCTTGATGAGGTTGCAAAAGATGTATGTGTGAAAGAGTGGATGTATTTGTATATTATATGTTGCATTGCTGGTTTGCTAAACTGAAAACTTCTTAGGCGAGTGGAACTGTTATTTCCGATGGTCGGTGAGAGTTGCAATTTTCCATCAGGTCTTGAGCTTAAGATTAGGAATAATGTATTTGTATACATACAAAGAGATAAATTCATGTCTCAATTTGGATGCAATAAAGAGTTGATTGCATAATGCATAGGAAGGTATGCCTAATAAGAATTTACATAGTACTGGTATAAAGAACTATATAGACTTATTCTTTAATGTAAACCGAAAGAAAAGTTTTACGAAAAAGATAAGGTCTGAATTAATTGATTTATGTTTGTCAATATCTTTAGTATTGAGCAAAACAAAGAAGTTTGCGTCTTGAGTGCAACAAAGATGTTTGCTTTTTCCAGGAGGACTACCAACCTTAGGGATCACCACGAGGGTGTGGACTAGGGAGCATGGCCGAACTGTTAGAAAACTCAGGTGTTCGATGAGACGCCTATGACTGGCTTAGTAATATTGTTGTTTTTTGTTATGTTATGAATAGCTGACGCATCATTTTTTTATGCAATGTGTAAGAAGGGGGATTATACCTGTAGGGTTATAAGAAACCCTTGCTTCTTGTCAGTGCTGTTAAACGGACTTAATAAATTTTGTGTTTATCAAATTCTTAGAACAGTGTTTTATTTATACATAGTTAGTTTTATTTATTGAATTTGCCGTAACATTTATTTTGCGCTTTGGCAAAAAAGCTTAAAAAATGTTTAATTACTTCAAAAACTAATTAGTATCGTAAACTAAACAAAAAACAGTTAGTGGACAAGCTAGCAGGCGACCAAGTAGATAGATAACTGGCACAAACTCATTAAAAATTAAATTGGTTTTAAAGCGAGGAACGCTAAAAGCATGCAGAATCCTCAAATTATTGATTTGAAATCAAACTAATTGTTAAGTTTGCTTCTTTTCGCCACTTGAATGCCAAAGTTTGTGAAAAAAAAATGACTATCCATTTTGCTTGAATTATAAAAAATATTTACTGAATGTTTTAACTTTTTAAAAATACAATGTATTTTTAACAGTAGTTATAGAAAAAAAATTAGTTTATATAATATTATGTAAAATATTTATTATATAAATAATTACTGTTAAAGTTGCCTTTTATCTACTAAAAATCGTCGATAAAATATTTCTTTAATACTATGTTATTACGCGAAAGTTGCGAGAACATGATTAGTGATTAGGCATTATTGTCAACGCTTACTACTAAAGTATTCCATTATCTTCTAGGCTTTAATAGAATATTATGTATCAAGTTTTATAAACGCCATTTTGGTTACGAGTTTTATTAGGCACCAGTGAAGCTTGCGATCCAAAGTTTAATAAAAACGAGTGTCTAGAGAAGTTTATACTATACTAAGTCTACTAATCTACGACAAACAGAAATAAGAATTTAAAGCCAATTTTAATTCATAAAAATTTGACGAATTTAACCTTACTTTTTTGCAATTTATAATAAAGCTAACTTCAGCCCGTGACTAAAATGCCCAAAAGCAACTGTTGTTAACTTCAGCTCGTGACTAAAATGCCATACAGTCACAGCTAGTCAATGTTGAAATAAAAAAAAAATTAGACCAATCAGGTAATATTCGTCTGATAAGTGTCTTTTTGTGCTTCGCTCAATTGTAGGCCCCAATTAGACTACTTTTCTTTACGATTTTTAACTACAGTTTTAAAATTATAATATCTATCTGACAGATGTAGTATACAAGGAGCGACTATAATGATTTGTAATGATTTTTATTATATTAATAAATCTTTTTTATAACACGCGCAGCATAAAATCGACTTTCGCTGCCTTTTGAGCTATGCGAATATGGCGGATTTCTGGGAAAAGCAGACGACTTAACAAAAGTTCATAAATAATTAATATTAATAATTAAGACAATTATAATCTTTAGTTTGGTATATTTTTGTTCGCAAGGAAACGCCCAGGCTATTTAACAGGGTCATGTAGTCTAAATCAACTGCGGATCAAAGATCTTATAAGAAGGTCTAAGAGAGAATCTTGGAGGACGTTCTGCGATAACGTAGACGAGCTTCCAGCAGCAGCCAAGGTTCAAAAGATTCTCTCAAAGGATCCAGGACGAGAGCTGGAGACATTAAAGCTTCCCTCCAGTGACTACCCAGATAGCACAAATAAGTACTGGAAACGTCCTAAATATGTCTTGTATCAGACATTAGTAAGTCCCGAGTACGTCCGAATTAGGTCCTGAACCTTCCCCAGGACGTACCAGGGACATCCGATGTTACCAAATCGTCGGTCCCCAGAACGTCCTTAGTAATACATCCTCTGGCCGTCCTGAAATACTTTATTGGGGATTATTGGACAAGCTCTACAGAATTGAAGAGAGGTATTCCCAAAGGGTCTAAGTGACAAAAATAAAATTGCGAGTTATCAATGAAAAACAAATATTTTGAACATATAAATGTTGGAATATTTTTTAAGTCATTCTGCATGACAAACTATTTTTAAATGATAATATATTATTTAGCCAACTTGACACTTAGTCTCTTTGGAAATACCATGCTTCAATTGCTAAAAAAATTACGTCCTTGGGACGTACCGACTATATCCGCTTTAATTTTTCCAAATAAGTAAGAGACTGGACGTACCCAAAACTTCCGATATAGGTCTGGGACGTTCGGACCTATGTGGGACCCGAAATGGACGTCCTGGGTATCTCTTGTGCTATCTGGGTAAAGCACCACCGCGAATGAGGTACTTGAACGGCTCCTGAAAACTTACTTTCCACTCTCAGAAAACCTGTAAACTGTCGAACCACCAATGCAAGCTCCACCAGCTGGCGTAAGGCCAACTGACTGGAAAATAGCTGCAAAGGTAGTGACAGAAAACTCCATAAAGTGAATTTCAATCTTTTAAAAGCGCGGGACCAGATGGCATCTTTCCGGCTCTCTTATAAAAGGGGCTAGAACCACTGACCTCTTAACCACTTAATACGCCTCTTCAGAGCCTGCCTTGACGGGGCTACGTCCCACAATCCTGGCGAAAGGTTCGAGTGGTGTTTATTCCCAAGCCTGGACGTTGTAACTCCGAGACGGCAAAGGATTATATACCCATCAGTCTATCCTCGTTTCTTTTAAAAACAATGGAGAAACTGGTGATATATTTATTAGGAATAGGGCACTAAAAAGAATGCCCATGCATCCTAATCAATACGCCTACAGGACAGCCATGTCGACGGAGACCCCTCTTCACAGCCTTGTGACAAGACTGGAGAGAAAGACCCGCCCTAAATAGATGGCTCTGGGCGCGTCTCTAGATATTTAAGGAGCATTCAATAATAGTTCCTTTGAGTCGATAAATGGAGATGCAAAGCTTTGGCATAGAGAATACTATTGTCAAATGGATTTGTCATGCTTAAAAGCAGGATCATTACAAGGTCGATCGGAACTACGGAGATCAGCTCAACCCTAGCCAGAGGCTGCCCGCAGGAAGGGGTACTATCGCCCTTGCTCTGGTGCCTAGTGCTGGATGGGCTACTTTGTATCCTAAACAAGGAAGGTATATACACTCAGGGCTACGCAGACGACCTCGTTATTGTCGTAGCCGGAAGGGTACCAAACACTATTAAAGAGATCATGCAAAGAGCTCTTAATTAGGTCGACCGGTGGTGCAACAATCACGGACTATCCGTCAACCCGGATAAGACTAAAGTGGTACCATTCATTGACTCGAGATTGACCTGGAAGGAACACGTCAACAGGGTCGTCCAGAGCCACTGCTTACATCCCCACATAGTGCACTGGCTTTACACAACAGTTATAAGGCCAATGATCACATACGGCAGCCTAGTATGGTGGAATGCGCTGAGAAAGCCCACCTATAGAAAAAAGCTGAACAAGCTCCAACGACTTGCCTGCATGGGAATAATTGGAGCTTTTAGAACCACTATAACACTGGCAATGGAGGCCATATTGGGACTGGCGCCTCTACATCTCTTTATGGAGGTACGGGCTCGAGAGGCCTCGGTCAGACTCAACGATTGTGGACAGTGGGCTCACAGGGGCTTGCAAGGACCTGGACTGAGACTATTAACCGGGACCCTCTTCTCACAAAAAGGGATGTAATGCTAAACACGTCCTCCCCCTCAGAAGATATAAAGTGGATTTCCCTTCGAGAAACGACCTGAGCGAGCCTGACCCAGGCTTCCTAAAACCGAAAGGGCTCATCTGGTACAAAGACAGGTCTCTAATGAAGGAAGGTGCAGGAGCCGGGATATATGTTGAGCGACCTGGGGCGAGAATAAGCCTTGCACTAGGTCGATACTCAACCAAAAGAATCTCTAGAGGGGCTACTCGGGTAAACAAATCTACATATGTAGCGACAGTCAAGCAGCACTCCGGGCTCTTCACTGAGAAAGGGTCAACATGAGGCTTACACTGGACTGCATAAAAACCCTCGAGTGTGTTCGACAAGGTCATAGAGGTCTGGTAAAAACCAAGATCAGGAACTGGACTAACTGCAGTTCTAGAAAAAATGGCGGGAACAACAAGGCCTTAGACAGTAAAAAGATTTATAAAACTTAACAGGAGCCAGTTAAGAGCCATCACAGGAGTCCTAACAGGACACTGGATAGTCAAATACCACCTACACAAAACCGGACTAAGTAACGAGGCGGATTGTAGGTGCTGTAGCGAAGTAGACGAAACTACCGAGCATATAGTCTACGAATGCTATGCTATAGTCAATAGTAGACTAAGACACCTCGGGGACAGATATCTCTAACCAGAGGTAATAATGCATGCCTTAAAAGCTGCGGGCTGATAAGGCCGTATGCGTGCCTATGTGCTGCCTGGAAAGGCTCCCCTTCAAATCAATCAATCAATCTAAATAGTATGTTCCTAAACTCGCCTCGCTTGTGTAGCACTCACACTCTTAAGAAATCGCCGCCTTTCGCCACTCGATATGCAATTAAGAATATGACAAAATAGCGTGGTGAATGGGTGTACCCCAATTACTTTTTTCATGAGAAAAGTAATTTTTCTCGTGGAAATTTTATATTTCCATTCAATAGAAAACTATGCATGAATTATATATTTATTAAAGTGTATTTTTAAATAAAAATATTAAGTAGGTAGATATTATGTTCTAATTAATTTTATTTTAAATTTCTGTATCATTTTTGTAACCATTTTTAAGTTTCTACTTTTTTGACCTGTGTATAAGTAACTGTACACATAAACATAAACATAAACAAAGATCAGTATTAATATTATTTTTAATATTATTGTAATAATTATTATTTAGAAAACGTCTAAAAATTTTTAAACGCCTAATGGTATAATATTTTGTCGTAAATTATTTAAAGTATAATTAATTTATTTATTATTTAATTTAAATCCTATCAAAATCAACCAACAGATAGAACTAGGGTTGTGGAATTGACCGGTCAATTTTTTTTGTAAAAATGATCAGTCAACTGATAAACATAAAATTAAATAAAACAATAAGTTCTTGTTGTGCTGCGATATTAAATAATATTTCATATTATTTTAATTTATTTTAAGAATTACCTTTTTGTTTTATAATATAATTTTTTTTCTTATTAATTTTTTAATTTATGTTTTTTATATATTTAAAATAAAAATTTCCTCAAACCTATACCTATAATTATGATATAAAAATATTATAAAATAAAATAAACAACTTTTAAATATAAACAGAAAATTAAAAAAAGTAAAACTACAGTACATATTACTTAAGAATAAAAACAGGTTTTAGGGCTTGTCGTTTATTAATATGGTCTTTGAATAAATTAAAAAATATTTATTTGAAAAAATTGTCCCGATAAGATCTCTATTGGGTAACCTAATTTAGGTTGTCAATTTATATCATTGATGTTTCCCTTTAAATATATAAAAAACATGAACTTTTTTTATTATAAAAAACGATGATCATTTTTTTACGATTATAAGCGTAAAAATATGATCATCGTTTTTCTGTCTTTAAATCTGCATCTGCATTAGGGCGGAGCGATAAAAAACTTTTTCGAAATTTTTTATCCCTGGGTGTGGATTAGTTATATTTTTAGGTTATATTTAACTTAAAAAAATTTTGCATTGTGCGTTGATATCTTGAGGTTCCTTTTTGAATGTAAAATTTAAAGACTAATAAAAAACACAAATTTTTACACTTTTTTTTCAATTTCTTATATCTCTGGGTGCCCAATGGTTACATATTTAAGTTTAAATTAACACAAAAAATCATTTTTGGGTAAAGAAAACTTCAGGTTTCTTTTGTAATTTTAAATTTTAATGAAAAACACATATTTTAAATTATGTTTAAACTCTAAAACCAAACTTAGATTAAATAAATAACTAAAATTACACTAATACCGCAAGTTTTTCTCGTGTCGAAACAAGTCGTAACGTTTTGTGTGGTGGGTAAAGTGCCAGAAGTGAACTTTAATGCTACCGATTATACAGAGCTAATTAATTGTCAATCAGATGAAGTCACAGAACCTCCATTGACAAAAAGTATCCCAGAAGCAGATATTAGGAAAATGGTTGTTAATATTCCCGATACCATACAAATTTTGAATTTTCCCGGCTGTGGAAAGATACATTAGGAAGTCAGTATGTGAGCGGCAGACGGGTTAATTCGAGCAAAAATTGCTTTTAAAAAATCTACACCAAAAATGGAAACAAAGAAATATTTTACCAAGTAAATTTACTTAAAAAAATTTAAAATAAGGGGGTGGAATCCGTCTTGAAGTCACCTCCTCGTGGTGGATTCGGGGTTGTTTTTTTTAATAAAAAAAAACAAGCCAAGATCTGCAACAAAAATTGCAAATTTTTCTCAATTTTATAATGGAAAAGGAACCTGAAGGAATAAATTTTTTTAAGAAATTTAAGGTATATTTAATTTAATGAAAGGCAACGATCCCGCACCCAGGCTAAACAAAAAAAATAGTTTATTTTTCATACCTATCGCTCCTCCCTAATCTGCATATATAATTTTAAAAATACATTTACACAATTACTTATGGACAAAACAAATTTTTCTTACAATCAGTTTTAATAAACGTGACGTCACACGGAGCGAGAGAGACAGCGCTACCATTCGCAACCGCATACCCTGTTTGTGTGTATCGTGAATTTAATTTAAATATTAAAATCATAGGCGAGACGTTGCCAAATTGTGCGACGCAACAACATACAGTATTTAAAAACGCGTATATTCGAAAACGTAAACTATCGCCACACCCTCATCCTAAAATTGGTTGAACTATAGTATAGTATTTATAAATATACACATTTTATCCATTTTTAGTACATTGCTACACAATTTTAGTTTCCAAAATTTTCCGAATATTTAAACAAAGTAGGGTTGGACATTGGAAATTTTTGTACACATAAATTCTGCACAGTCTGCATTAACAAGAATCTTGGAAAGTTCCGGGATCAAGTAAATTTTAAGGTCGTCGACGAGTAACCTATAATTTTTTTTATTTATTACTCTATACTATTTGCAAAAGGGATAATTTATTATTAGCAATAAGTGATTAGTCTACATGGCCAATGCTTATATTAACTTAAAGGGGTGCAGATTTAAATCTGCACTTAAAAAAATTGCTTATAAAAATTAATGGTATTAATTTTCGCACATAAACAAATAACGAATATTTATATTAATTTTTTTTTTTAAGTTAATATCGACCTAGGTCCGGTTTACTACAAAATGATGTGTAAAAGTTTAACTTTCTAGGTTTATAAAAAGTATACATTTCCTAAGGAAATTATATTAAGAATCATAAAAAAAACTAAAAAAAAACTTACCTAGACCGACCAGTTGAAGTAGCGTGATAAATGATAGAAAAGTTTAAAGTTAAAACTTTAATAAAAACGAAGCATCTGCTACGTCGAGCCAGTTCCGCAGACTCAAAACGTGATGTTTAAAACTTCACGTAGTTCGGTTTGGATTTATCCAATCGGATTAAGGAGAAATACTTTTTAATGGCGAAATATTGCTATTTATTAGTAGATAGTCTTGCCAGAATTTACCGGTTTCTAAAGTTAATTCTCACAGATTTACTATTTTAGCTTACTGGTCACTACCTAAACCATAAGTGTAAAAGATTTAAGAAATAGGTATGCCCCTTTAATTAACTTTAAAAATTGATATAAACAAACAGATTTCATATATGCTAAGAAGCCAGAATTTTAAATTGTTTATTAAATAGAAAACTGTGGACGTGTACTTTATATATTTTACATTGGGCCATTATTTCTTATAAAAGCCTTTGTAAAGTTTCCAAATAAACCTTAATTCTTTTAATACAAAAAACTGGTTCCTTTTAAATGGTGTAGGTACTTAAAATGATCGTACTTAAAGGTAGAATTTATTTAGTTCCATAAATAACCTCAAAGTTTTCAAGATAGCTCGTTATCTGCTCCGAAGCATTTCCATCTTGTACGTACATTAAAGTAAGAGCGTGGCAGATTGTAAAAAAAACTAGTGCACATGATGATAACATGATAAGAAAATATAACTAAATAAACTAAATATAACCTTTACAAACTTTTTACACGCGTCAAATTTCTTGAAATACCAAATCGCAGTTGAAAATAAGTAAAGGCGTATCTAGTTTTTAACAAATTTCAGGGGAAGCATTTAAAGAAAAGTTACTAAATAGGTACCTATACTATTTAAAAAATTTGAGAAGCGCCTATTACTTAAAATAATTATATAAAAATTATAAGTAAGTTGCTTTAAAACTTAACTTAAAAATAATTATATTTTGTAAAATAGTCGATATCTTCTAAAAAAATGCATTTTTAAAGTAAACGTTAACGAAGCATCGGGTTTTCGCAACGCGCGTGTTACGGACGCCGACCCTGCAGCCGGTACAGCGACCTAAGAATTAAAGTTAAAGGAAATATCATATAATATTAAACAAAATCAAGCTACATCCGTTAAGACATAAAAACCCGTGTAATTTACTTTTCGCAATTCTGCAAAATAATCATTTTGTGCTTTTTTCCTTTTTATAAAATTTATTTTTGATCAGTGTTAATTGAATCGTCAAATCATTAACTTGTTAACTTCTTCTTCAATAAATATTTGGTGTACATAAAAACTTGTGTTTTCATCCAAAATATTTAACTGGCGCTGCGAACAGGATTGCCAAAACGTATATCAACGGTTCGTTTTACGATTTATTTGGAAATCCGGACCAAGAACGAAGAACGTTAAAGACGCAAGAAAAATCAAGAAGCTTATCGACAGAAAGACCTGATCAGACCAAATTCTTCATCGAAGTCAATTTTTGAACATTCTTCCCGGAATTTGCTGCCAAGTCTGCTGTTTCAACGTTATGTGGTATTCCCTCATTTTCCTTCCGTAAGTACCTCTTGGTTTCCCCTTGTTCAAAATCAATCAATCACACTCACTTAATAAAAATAAGAAAAATAAAAAATTAATTTATATTCAAGCACGTTGGTTAATAATTTATATTTAGGTATTGCATACATTTTAATATTAAATTAAAAACTTTATTGCTTATATTTTATTATTAAATTTAAATTTAAGCACAGTTAATAAATAGACAAATTTATTAATTAATTAATAATAATAATTTATAATTAATAGCAAACACTTTATTATTGTTTAAATAATATATTAATTTTAGTTTACATCGCATAAATTTTATTTTTATTTTTATTAATTTTAGTATACGTTGCATATTTTATTAAGCCTTATCGTGTAAATAAATGTCATTGAGTGAAATTCATTTAAGTGATTTGGACGAAAACGAATTGCAAACCATCCGAGACTTACGTTATCGAAACCACGAAAATTCCGATTCAGATTCGGATCTCTCTGTTCGTAGTTTGGATAACCGCTTTCGCGAAAATATTATCATGGCCATTGCAATTTCTAATGATGAACTTAAAGCATTTTGTAAAACGATACCTGAGTACAGCCACGAGAATGGTAATCTAAATGAATTCATTCATGCTGTTGATAAAATAGTATCGCTTTTTCCAGGAACATTTACTATTACAAATCCTCAACGTTTGTTGTTTAATTTATATATAGTGGGTAAAATTAAAGGGCTTCCTAAAGATTTTATAACTTCTAATAATTATGACGCGTTTGTTCCTAATAATTTTAATACTTGGGCAACTATTCGGGCCCAATTGCTGACAAAATTTGGTGAAATTCGATCGGAGGCAACCCTCGAAAGAATTTTATGTAGTTTAACTCAAAAACCAAATGAATCTTTTATGGACTTTCATCTTCGCATTAATTTAAAATTAAATGAGCTTATTCAGTTAACTCGATTAAAAAATAATCAACAACCAGCTGTAGTTGAAGCTCAAAAACAAATATATACAAACAAGGCATTAATGACGCTTAAAACAGGTATTAATCAACCATATAGAGACCTTTTATGTTCAACATCCCCCGACACAATGGAGGATTGTGTAAAACGCTGTTCTGATTACGATAATTTAATGGCTCATCGAAAAAGTTTAAGTTATCAATCACAAAATTCTCGATCTCAAAATGTTAAACATAACCCCAACTATTCGCAAAATTTTAGAAATAACCCCAATCGTTCGCAAAGTCAAAGTTATAATAAAAATTTGCCACAAAATTCTAATTCGCCTTCTTATCATTCGCAAACGTATCCGCGACAAAGTTCTGAGAATAAACCAGGTTTTTCCGGTAATGTAAACAATCCTCAAAGACGATACAACCAGACTTTCAATAATTCTTACCGCCATCCAAACTCATACCCCCAACCAATGTCCACTTCCACAACTCATTCTAATAATTCACGCCATCAGCAAAATTCCTATCCCGAGCCCATGTCAACTTTTACCATTCAATCTAACAGACAACAACACAATCATCACAATTTAGAATTATTTGACAAAAATTTGGATTGTGAACAATCAAATTTCGAAAATTCTGTTAATTATCATGACGATATTCAAACATCTCATGACAATTTTCAAACATCTGACTACAATTTTCAAACATCTGACTACGATTTTCAAACATCTGACAACGATTTCCAATCATCTGACTACGATTTCGAGTCTCAAAATTTTTACACGGAGAGCCACCATCAGCCCCCGAGATAGATTTAAACAACTTAGCAAATTCACCCCGACTACCATATTTCGACATCCCCGACTTAAAATTACGAGTTTTAATTGATACTGGAGCTACGGATTCAATAATAACCCCTCAAGCTGCCGCAAAATTCTCCAAACAATATTTTTTTGAAGAACCTTTTACTATTCGATCTCTAACGAAAACATACTCCGATAATATAAATTTACGTTATCCCATTTTACAACATTTTGGCATAAATTTTCCTATGAATTTTCATGTAATAAATTGGCATACTCAATATGATGTCCTTCTATCATCCCACGACTTAGGACAGTTTAAAAGTAATATAGACTATCAAACAAACACATTAACTATCGGTCCAATTTTAATCAAATTTAAATACTTCAATCCCAAAATAACAAAAATCCCGGTGTCCATTTCTGACGGTGATGTTTTACTTCCCTCGATACTTAATAATAATCACACAATTGTTATTCCCCAATCAATTCATACCGCTTTTAACGGCTATGTATCTGTCCCTTATATTGATGTGAATTTTCATAACATTATCCCTGTTCAACCCTTACATAATTTTGATATCGGTAATATTCCCCAAGAAAAAACTCCATTAAATGTAAATAATTTAAGACTCGATCACCTTAATTCCGAAGAAAAAGAAAAAATTATAAAACTATGTAAAGATTTTTCGGGAATCTTTTATAATGAAAACCAATTGCTTTCGGCAACTACGACAATTAAGCATAAAATCCCCACTACCGATGACATACCGGTTTACTCAAAAACTTTCAGACACCCCCCGGTAATACAAAAAGAAATTTCTTCTCAAATTCAAAAACTACTCGATAATGAAATAATTCGACCTTCCATATCACCATATTCCAGTCCAGTTTGGATTGTACCCAAAAAATTAGATGCTTCAGGCACAAAGAAATATAGACTGGTAATAGACTATCGAACTTTAAATTCAAAAACTACAGAAGACAAATATCCCTTACCCCGAATAGATGAAATTCTTGACAACCTAGGTCGATGCACATACTTTTCTTGCCTAGACCTTGCACAAGGTTTCCACCAAATTCCGATGTCTGAAGAATCGATTAGCAAAACTGCTTTCTCCGTTCCAAATGGTCATTTCGAGTATCTCCGAATGCCGTTCGGACTCAAAAATGCCCCGGCAACGTTTCAGAGAATGATGGACGAAATTCTAAAATCTCATATTTACAAACGATGCTTTGTATATATGGACGATGTCATCGTCTTCTCTCGATCTCTTCAAGAACATATTAATGACCTTAAATTAATTTTCTCTTGTTTAAAATCCGCAAATTTAAAGGTACAACTCGACAAAAGCGAGTTTCTTTCAAAAAAAGTTGAATTTTTAGGACACATTGTAACTGATAAAGGCCTTCAGCCAAATCCAAAGAAAATAGCTGCTATTGTAAATTTTCCCATACCTAAATCTATTAAAGAAATTAAATCTTTTCTTGGTTTAATAGGCTACTACAGACGTTTTATTCCAAATTTTGCAAAAATTGTCTATCCAATTAATAAATGTACAAGAAAAGGAGAAAAAATCAATATTCATGATCCACGTTATATTTCTGCTTTTGAACAGTGCAAAAACCTAATAACCCATTCTCCAATCCTACAATATCCCGATTTTAACAAAACATTCACCTTGACAACCGACGCATCCGATATTGCCATAGGTTCAGTTTTATCCCAAGAGTTAAAACCAGTTGCTTTTTATTCCCGAACACTAAATTCTGCAGAACGAAACTATTCCACGATTGAAAAGGAACTACTAGCTATAGTTGCCTCGACAAAATTTTTTCGGCCCTACCTTTTTGGACAAAAATTTAATATCGAAACCGATCATAACCCCCTCGTTTGGCTCAGTAGTTTAAAGACACCCAATTCCCGTTTAATTCGATGGAAAATAAAATTAGACGAATTTGACTACAACATTTCCTATAAAAAAGGTAAGGAAAATATTGTCGCTGACGCACTCTCTCGTGTTGAGATTAACGTTCACAATTCTGACTCAGATAATGAATCACTAATGGTTAACGTAGATCTTGATGAAATTGTCACTGTCCATGCCCCTGCCGATTATGATCCCCAAGCACCTAAATCTGTAATTTCCGGAAAATCTACCGTCCACTCTCAAAAAGAAAATATTTCCTGTACTTTACCCATTTCGGAGGAATGTATAAACAAATTTCAAAACCAAATTTTTGTACGTATAGGAACATTACAGTCTCATTCAGTCACTAATCGATTTAATAAAAATATTCATTTAATTACTCTTGTTTCAAATAATTTAGAAAAACATTTTTCATCAACATTAAAACATATCATAGACCCTCAAAAGACGTACTATATTTATCTTTATGACAGAGAACTACGTCCTATTCTTGAAAACATTCTTTCATCTTTATTTAATACAACACTAAAAATTATTCTTTGTCAGTCTAAAGTTCAAGATGTTCCAGAAATTGAAAATCATTTGGAAATTGTTAATGACTATCACAATGCTAATCATAACGGAATCAACGAAACGTACGAACATTTGCGTAGAAAATATTACTGGCCAAATATGAAAAATTTAATAACTTCAATAATAAATAAATGTGAAATCTGTTTAACATCCAAATACGAAAGAAATCCTATAAAAACACCATTTAAAGGTCCTTTACTTCCTTCTCTCCCTTTTAAAACACTTCATATTGACATATTTAGCTATTTGAGACATAAATTTTTGACAATCATTGACCCCTTTACAAAATACGCCCAAGCTTATCACGTAGAAAATACAACTTCAATCCATATCCTCTCCAAATTAAGACACTATTTCGCACACCACAATTTTCCCAAAAATGTTGTTTTCGATCAAGGTCCCGAGTTTAAAAATAAAGTAGTTAACGAATTTTTTAATCTACATCAAATTAACATTCACTATACATCCAGATCTAACTCCTCATCCAACTCCCCTATCGAACGCCTACATTCCACCATAATCGAAAAATTACGTGTTTTAGAACCCTCTGAAACAAATATTATAGAACGTATGATATCTGCCATTACTATTTACAACCAATCCATACATTCAGCTACAGGTTTTTCTCCATTTTCCCTAATATACGGACCATACGAACATGAGATACTGTTTGACAATAATCTGACAATTTATGAAAAAAAAAATCAAGACAACGAAAATAAAGATATCATTTATACAGTACACCCTAAAATCAAAATAGAGACAAAAAATAATGTTAGAAAAATTAAACGTCCCCGCAAATAAACAAAATTTCTTGTTACAGCTACATCCTTGCTTACTCGTGTGTGCCTAATAATGGGTTTTATCCTTATGATTCCGGAACCCAACAAGAATTTTCACATTTCCATAGATTCACTGTTTCCATTAACCTTCATAACATTCAAAAAAGTCTAAATTCAATGCCCTTCATGAATAATGAAACACCTTTAAGCAGAATTTACAATATAAAACTTAAAGAAGCAATTAATAATTTTCATAAATTAACATTTTTTCGACAAAAAAGAGGACTTGCTAATTTTTTGGGGTCTGCTATTAAATTTATTACGGGCAATCCAGACAATGACGACCTAGAAATAATCAATGACAATATAAAATCAATTTCGGATAAAACAGACGAACAATCGATAAAAATTAATAAACTTATTTCAAATGCACAACATATTCAAGAAAGATTTCATTTAATAATTGACAATTTTAATAGTAACAATAAACAACTGGAAAAATATTTACGCAATATACAAAATGATTTAGGAATTCATGAAGCACAAATTAATATCGCTAATATCGAACACGTAAATGATTTTTTATTAATGCTTTTACGTACAATAACATTTTCAAAATTAAATTTAACAAATTTAGAACTATTTTCTGCCGATGAAATTACAAGATTAGAAATAGAATTAGAAAAATTTTACGATACCAATCAAATTATTTCAACTAATCTGCTTGAACACTGTCAAACTATTCTAATTCACACTAACTATAAAATTATATTAATTTTGAAAATTCCAATCCTTAAAGTCAAATCCTACCCGCTAATCAAAGTTTTCCCAATACCTAATGAAGACAAAACCCTTATCCTACCACCAACTTCATGGAACTCCCACAACGATTGGTTCGAGATCTGTCAGCAGATTTCAATAAGACATTTTTTCTGCAATAAGAAAATCACCAGCAACTGTTCCATAACGAATCCTCACCGATGCCCAACAGCTAAAGCCGAATCCGAGATTGAATACGATTTACCAGATGGAAAAATAGTGTACTCCCCAACGAAGACATTCCGGTGTAACCAATCCATAACAGTCGATTGCTACACGATCCAATGTACCGATAAAGAAGAAGACGTCACACCTGAATTTTACACACACAATTTGCCTTCGGCAAGAAACAAACTTATTTTACAGAAAATGGACATCCCGACCGGATTCGACATAACACCAATCCAACCCCTTCATTTGCACCCAGTTGCCACCTACATCAGTTGGAGCATATCGACATCATGTCTTCTTTTTATTTTGGCCTTCATCTACATTATGGTTAAGAAAAAGAAGAGGATCCACCACTTTCTAAATCGCCCCAGAGTTACAAGAGAAACCCTAGAGCTCTTTCTTAAGGAGGGAGGTGTTACGGACGCCGACCCTGCAGCCGGTACAGCGACCTAAGAATTAAAGTTAAAGGAAATATCATATAATATTAAACAAAATCAAGCTACATCCGTTAAGACATAAAAACCCGTGTAATTTACTTTTCGCAATTCTGCAAAATAATCATTTTGTGCTTTTTTCCTTTTTATAAAATTTATTTTTGATCAGTGTTAATTGAATCGTCAAATCATTAACTTGTTAACTTCTTCTTCAATAAATATTTGGTGTACATAAAAACTTGTGTTTTCATCCAAAATATTTAACTCGCGCGCATTGTGTAAATTCAAGAATTATCAACCTCAGAACATAAGTTGTCAACAATACATTTAAAGCATACGAACTGCACATTATTTTTAAATAAATAAGTTGTTTTTTCACAAAAGAGATGAAGGCTGAAAGAACTCTTACTCAGCAAATTTTGTTCAATTGCACAGGTAAATCGCGCGTATATTAAATAAGTGATCATGATGAATTATTGTGTTTTTATTTGTAAATAAAATTCTAGAAATAAATCGTAGCATTTTTATGTTTTGTTAAAGGATCCAATACGGTTCGTATATTTGTTGGTGCAGAATTAACTAATGATACCATTACCTAATATAATTTATATTTAGGTTTGGACATTTTTAAGAAATCCCAAAAAATAACTTTGCAATCTATTTTATTTTACATTTAAGTCCTCTAAAAAAATGCCGACAACTGCATTTTAAACGACAAAATATACCTACGAATTTATGGCAACATAATATATAATAGTATATTAAAGAACTAATGTCATAAGACGTCATTTTGTCGCACGCGGACAATTTATATAAAACGAGCGACGAAGGAGCGAGTTTTGTAATGGACGAGTGCGACAAAAGGTCTTATGACATGAGTTCTTTATACTATTTTTATCTATTTTGCAAAATTATTATAAAAAAATTTATTTTTATACCTTATATTTAATTTGGTCGAATTTTACTTTAGATAGTTGGTATCACAGTCATTGGTTTGACAGTTTTCTATAAAATCAAAATTTTGCACCGAAAGCGGTGTTATAATGAAGTCATTATGAACGCAAAATAGATAAAATACATAATATAATCCCGGTTCTTGGTATTTTACTTTTGAGTGGAGACTTTCTTAATTAACGCTTTTAATAATGCTAAATGCTCATTGAATTTATACGACTTATTTGTTTTATGATTTTTACTGAATTGAAATGTTTACAATTTTTACGTAAATCATTACCAAAATGTGACACATTTAATGTGTATTTATTGTATCTAATAGGTACAATTTATATTTACAGGGACTGTATGCAATTCATTTCTTCATTCGTCTTTCCACTGTTTATTGGAAAACCGGTAAAAACTCTACCCAGGATTTTGTCTCGAAAACAACCCAACAATTTTTTTCGATATTTTTAAAATGTTAAAAATATCGGATAAACCATGACACGATTTATTGTGTTTTTCGAGAGGAAATCCTGGGTTGTTTTTACCGGAAATTTTAATGAAGAAATAAATTGCATACATTAAACATAAATTTTACCTATTAGATGCAATAAATACCGAGATGATTCATTCTGGCGCAACCGATTTGACGCGACTGGTTTGGCGCGGCTGTACTAGCGCAGGTCTGTTGTGACGCAGACCGCTTCTGGCGCAAAGCCTATTTAGCGTAGATAAGTTCTGGCGCGAAGACTTTATGGCGCAAATAATTTAAAACATATTAAAAATCGACCTTATTTTATCAACCTTTTGTTGTAATTAGTGCCTACCCTGCTAGAATGATAAATATAACTATATAATAATAATATAAGAAAGTTGGCGTTTATTTAGTTGTTATAGAGATGATAAGAATAATAAAATAAATTTTTGACAATAAATTGATATAAAATAGAAAGGAAATAAACCTATAATAATTATTATAATTGAAGGGGTTAGAATAAAAAGGGTATAAGTAACATTTTCATTGTTTGGAGATATTTGAAGTTAAAGTTATGTTACCAAAAAAAAGTGAAGAATTTTGTTTAGTAATGTTTTTCTACTGGATAATAGAGGTCGCTAGAAGTATGAAAATTACTTAAATCCTTTTCATTTCGATACGTCGGAACCTTATCTTTCACAAAACGAACTTATCTCCTAAATTAAAGAAATTGCACTTATACCCTTTCTATTCTAACCCCTTCAATTATTAGTTATAACAATTTTATTAGTAGTTGGTCTGAAGAATACACAGTGTATTGAAACATATTTGTTAAAAATGGAAGTGCAAATCAAAAGTAAACAGGGTCGCGAGAAGTTTTTCGAAAATGGATTTTTGTATTTATTTGATAGAAACAGTGCGTGTGGAGCAAAAAAGTTCTGGCGTTGCGATAGAAAGGGTGAAGGTTGTCTTGTATTTGTAATAAAATATATGTTTTGAATTACGTTTTAATAAATTTATGTTTCAAATAATATGTTTGTGTTTCATTTATTTTTCAGGTACATTGCGGTTTTAATGGTTAAAATAGGGTCGATTTTTAATATGTTTTTAATTATTTGCGCCATAAAGTCTTCGCGCCAGAATGTACCTGCGCCAAATAGGCTTTGCGCCAGAAGCGGTCTGCGTCACAACGGACCTGCGCCAGTACGGCCGCGCCAAATCGGTCGCGTCAAATCGGTTGCGCCAGAACGTCCTAGACCGAATAAATACACATTTTAGTAATGATTTACTTAAAAATTGTAAACATTTCAATTCAGTAAAAATCATAAAAGGAATAAGTCGTCTAAATTTAAACAGCATTATTAAAAGCTTTGATTAAGAAAGTTTGCAAGAACCGGTATTATATTTATTATGTATTAAATATAGATAATATATTCTGTAGCCATGAATTCGTAGATATATTTTGTCGTTTAAAATGCAGTTGTCGACGTTTTTTTAGAAGACTCAAATTTCTTAAAAATGACCAAATTTAAATATAAATTATATTAGGTAAAGTTTTCATTAGTTAATTTTGCACCAACAAATATACGTACCGAATTGGATTATTTGGCAAACATGAAAATGCAATGATTTAGTTTTTGAATTTTATTTACAATTAAAAATACAATCTTTAGCGTATAGTTTAACGACAAATTTCCATTATTTTTTTAAATTCTAAATATTACATATTTTATCCCATTTTATTTTTTATTATTTTTATGCACGAAATAAAAATTTATTAAAATGGTATAAAATCCGGAATTTTTAAACAAATTTTAAAAATTTTCAATAAAATATGGTAAATTATAAATTGCACCACTAAAATTTGTATTATCTTTATTAGGGGGGCCAGGCTGCAGGGTAGGCGGAGCATAAACTATCTTTTTTTCGCAAAATTCTAGGGTGTGGGTCCCATATCTAATAACTGGGATATGGCATATGCAAAATCCACCAGCCGCTACTGATAAAGTATACTCCAATACCTATAGGCACTTATAAGTAGATATTTACCCAGATAGCACAAGAGGTACGCAGGACGTCCATTTCGGGTCCGAACGTCGCAGACCTATATCGGAAGTTTTGAGTACGTCCAGTCTCTTACTTATTTGGGAAAATTATACCGGATATACTCGGTACGTCCCAAGGACCTAATTATTATCTTTTTTTAGTAATTGAAGTATGGTATTTCCAAAGGGTCTAAGTGCCAAGTTGGTTAAATAATATATTATCATTTAAAAATAGTTTGTGTCATGCAGAATGACTTAAAAAATATTCATAACATAAAAAAAACATTTATATGTGCAAAATATTTGTTTTTTATTGTCACAATTTTATTTTTATCACTTAGACCCTTTGGAAATACCACTCTTCCATTCTGTAAAGCTTTTCCAATAGTCCACAATAAAGCATTTCAGGACGGACAGAGGATGTCTTACTTAAGTCCTAATTAGGACGTTCCGGGGACCGACGATTTGGTAACATCGGATGTCCCTGGTACGTCCTGGGGAAGGTTCAGGACCTGATTCGGACGTACTCGGAACTTACTAATGTCTGATACAAGATATACTCTGGACGTTTTCAGTACTTCCCTGTGCTATCTGTATAAATGATGTTTAAAAATAAATAAATAAAATCTGACATCTGTCAGATGGTGAACCTCACTTTCTATCAATTTTAAATAATATTATAGTCGCCTTCTCCCAATATAAAATCCGATTGGTTCAAAGCACAGTGAATATTGAATTCTGCCAATCACTGATGCATAACAACGTGAATTCCGGTTGTTAGGCCTGGCGACATGGTTATCATTATATATGAAAAATAGTATATTATTATACGAGCATATAATGAGGGCTATTGTTCACGAAGGTTAAGTATAATTAACCAGAGTGAATAATAGCTCATTATATGTGAGTAGAATACTATGCTTTGTCCACGACTACTATTGACTTTTAACGGATTTTAATGCAAAAAAAATTATATTTATTATAACATTAACATTAACAAAACCAAAAATTAAAGATGCCTGTGACTATTTTTAAAACTATTTATTTATATTAATTGTAATATTTGTATTTGAGCAATGACTAATATTAAAAGAAGGTACTCTCTAAAAATGAAATAGTCAAAATTCTACTATTTGAATTAGTACCAGCATTTTTTACTAATAAAATAGTCGTTTTCACTTTTGAATAGTTATTTTTTACTACGTAAATAGTTAAAGTTTGACTAATTTAAGATTAGTCACCATATTTGACTATTTCTGACAGTTAAAAGTAACTAATTTCTTTAATCGTTTACGGCCAACAACAAAGTATTATTTGAATTAAATTCATATACCTCTCCATGGTTAAATGACCCATAAAACAAATAAAGATGCAAAAAGTTTAGCTCAAAACAGTAACACAAATAATATATTAAACTTTAAAATATTATGAACAATATTTATTGACAAATAAAATTTATTTTTTTAAGAGCGGCTGACAGCCGACTGGTTATGAGGTTAGGTTGACAAGCTTCCCAAGTGACAGACGTGAGTTCAATTCCAGGCTGGGTCAAAACTTTTTTTAAATTTAAATTTACCAATTTAACTATTTCATTCAGTGGAATTTGACTAATTATTAGTGACTGCTTTTTCGCTATGACAATTAGTCAAATATGACTTATAATTAGTTATTTTTGACTAATTCATTTTAAGAGAGTAAGAGTTTATATCTAAATCAATATTTTGTTTGCTTATAGAACTAATTTGATTGATATCTTCAGTTTGGTAGTTACAGAGCTTGATATTTTATGAGCTGTATACATTTTATTTTTAATTGACTCGTCAATGTAGTCCTCCGCGACCGATGTGGATTTCTAACCCCCGTGTCTCTTTAATGTTGTTATGTCTCCACCTGCATCGACGAGTAAGGTTGCAGACGATCTGCGGAAACTATGTCCATAATATTTCTCGGGATTTGGCAGTTTCAAAAACTCAGCTATTTGTCTTCCCATTTTTGTGAATTTGTTAATACCAATCCTTTGTGAAGTGCACTTGCCATTTTGGTAATTCAGAAAAAACACCTGAGAAGTTACATATGTCGGACGGAGATCCATGTATTTTTTACAGATCGGGTAAAAATTATCAGTAATAGTAAATTTTCTACTTATTTTTGTTTTGGTATTGGGCACGTTTACCAAAATGGCTGATCCAAGGTCTTTTATGTCCTCTATTTTAATGTTATACATTTCATTTGCCCGGCATGCACCCATTATTCCCATTATCATTGTAACCTTGTAATATTTCATTAATTTTATTTAAACAAGTTTTTAAATGTAGCTAGTTTCTTACCTTTATTGCAAGATATTTTTCATCACATGCTTGAATAAGAAATTTGTTGATTTCTTCTGATGAAAAAGTATTAGCTTTTTTTCGGATGAAAGCCTTCAGACTTCCGTTTTAAAAGTGAACGCAGTTTGACATAGTTTTGTATATTGACTCCTTGATTTATATTAAGGGTACTCCTAAGCATAGAGTAATGTGTCCATAATGTGGATGACTTATATTTTGCAGCTAATTCCGTAAAATATACCAGTAAAACTGACTCTGAGAATGAATTAATTTTCTTGGTCGCTCTCCAGTCCATAAAGGTGTTGTACACAGATACGTACAAATTTCGGACGTATTTTTGAAAGCAAATTATAATTTTAACAGGAATTATTATTGCACCACCGCGTCGTTAAAATTTGACGTTTCAAATAATTATTAGTTGTCAGTTGATTACATGGCTTACTACCTACTTGACAATTCTATTATTTATAGATTATGCAGTATAGTACAGTCATCTTAGTCAAAAAAAGGGATCAACCTCGGAATCTAACGGAATAAGCTGAATTTTAGTGAAAACCTTTATTTTAGCATTACAAACGTTGTCTCAAAAGTCACATATGCCAACGTGTGAGCGGCCTTAGATATTCAAGGTCAAAGGTCGCAAAAATCAGTTTTTTAAGAATATCTCGTTTTCTTTGCCTCCTATCGTATTTGCATTTATTATAAAAGTTGTAGAGAATAAAATTCTCTACAAATTTTCTTAACAATTTTTTTTTATACGTCGAACCGTTTTTGAGATAGAGGGCGCAGAGTGTGGAGCGCTCAGCCATACGTACCTTTAGCGCAAGGTAAATCGTGAATCCCATCTATTATACCGTTTTTTTAATTAATTATATAATAAATATTACTAAAATAAACATTTAATACCTTATACTTATATTTATATTTCTTTTAAATTAAATATATTTTATCTTCATATATATCTTATATTTTAATTTAATTTTAATGAAGGATAATTATCAATTAATTGATATCGGAGTAGGAAAAAATGTTTTTAATTATATCAATGTTATTATTATTATTAATCTTTATCTTCTTCATCCTCGTCTTCTTCAGGTTGGCCAGCAATTTCAGACTCATTCTCATCATCACTCTCCTCGTTATCATTGACATTAATTGTCATATCTTCAAAAACTTACTTATACGCGTTTGTACTTTTTTGCCTTTGTTGCCTCATCTGCGACTTCACCACAAAATAAGCACAATATTTTAAAATCAAACACATCATTCCCTTTTTTACGAGGTACAGTTGATGACGTTGAAGGTCCAGTCTCTTCAAGGCGACGTTTTGCTGCTGCAATTTTACTATAGTAAGCTATAGCGTACAATTTTCGACACTCAATATGAACGTTCACAGAAGTCAAAGTATTTAGGTAGTTTATGTTTATTTCTCTCAATAAATGCTTCTTTTAAAGTCTTTATACCGCGCACAAAAGTCACAGAATCACCTTCAGAAAGTAACTTATTACAAATAAAACACAAATCAGCCATGTTAACCTTTACAATTTATTACGAATATTACCTGTCACAACCCTAGACGTATACCTAGGGTTACAACTTGTTTTAAATATAGGTATACCTAACCTTTTTATTTATAGCAAGCCCACTATAGTATTTCCAGGTCTGTTATTTTAAAAACAATATCTGGATCCAAGAGATGACCAGAGACATATTCAAGGCAAATTCATTTAATGTCGTTTCTTCTTAAAATGCATTTATCATTAATTAGAATAACAATAGAATATATTTAGAATGATTCACTTCATTATTTAATTATTTGTATGTCAAAAGTAAGTAATATTTAATGACTATTTGTTTTAAAAAATATATAAAAATAAATATAAGGTAATAAATTGTTATTTAAGTAATATTTAATAAATAATTAATTAAAAAAACGGTATAATAGATTGGGATTCATGATTTACCTTGCGCTAAAGGTACGTATGGATGAGCGCTCCACACTCTGCGCCCTCTATCTCAAAAACGATTAGACGTATAAAAAAATGTTTTAAACAAAATTTGTAGAAAATTTTATTCTCTACAACTTGTATAATAAATGCAAATACGATAGGAAGCAGAGAAAAGGAGATATTCTCAAAAAATTGATTTTTGCGACCTTTGACCTTGAATATCTAAGGTCGCTTACACGTTGGCATATGTGACTTTTGAGACAACATTTGCAATGCTAAAATAAAGGTTTGTACAAAAATTCAGCTTATTCCGTTAGATTCCGAGGTGAAATGCCTAGATGACTGGACTAGTATTTTATTTCCAATGAATGTGATTTTTTAGGTAATTCGTATTTTGAAAAGTGACTTCTGTGATGTTTTGTTGAGTGCGTAACATCTCTTCATCTTTCACGCTTTGATTTTTTATGTATAATTTAAGCTTAATAATAATTTGTAACAAAAATCGTGTGCTGGATCGAAGTTATGACGTTTCAAATTGACAGCAATTTATGCTAAGCTTGTCATGTCATGTCAATGGCTTACTTACTTGAAATAGTCTACTTAATGTTAAATTTTTATTCAATTGCATTAAAAAAACATATTAAAGTAATACTAACAAGACTTTTATGATTGGTATAAAGTTAGCTAATTAAAGTGCCTGGCTATAATTGCCTAGACGAACTGATAAGTGCTTGCCAGATACAATCTATATCGTGTGTCCTATAGGAACTCTAGACCAGTGAATAATGATTATTTACTGCTATTATTCACTCTGTGAAATATGACTATCATTTTGCTTTAGAAAACTCATTTATAAAGTATATATTATAAGGTAGTCGTGGATAAACAATATTATGCTATAGGTTTACCTTTATAAACACATTTTTACGATACAATTAAAATTATATATAATAGGAAGAAAGAGGAGATTCCTCAAGCATAACACGCGAGTCTCCTCTTTTAACCCATAGTCGCACACAATATTTTATTCAACTACCACAAGGAATTTAAATCCAATTTTATTTCATATTTATGATATCTGACAGCTATCAAGCAGTTTTAACTTTACATCTTTTCAATTTTAACTTAAAGCTAACTTCAGCCCGTAAGCAAAATGCTATTTCTCACACTAGCTAGCACCAGGTAGCACAACGTGACGAAACCGTGACGATTTGTACAATTGGACACAATGGACACAAATCGTCACGGTTTTGTCACGTTGTGCCCCCCTAGAGGGCAAAGTAAAATTTCGTCCACCGGATGTTATATAAATTAATATTTTTTACAAAAACGACTTTTTGGGCTTTAAAACTTTTGTAAAATAGTCTATAGTAGGTATAATAGTTATTTGTTTTACAAGTGCTGAATAGCTTTTTCATGCGAGTTGCTCACGAGGCTTGAAGAAAGCTTTTCTTTCAAGTGAAATACAATGTTTTTTCTACGGCCCTTTTATTTTTTATTATTTTCAAATACAAAACAAAATAACCTAAAAACTTGTTTGACTGCTGTTAAAATTACTTTCATTTTATTTTTTTAATTTATTGATTGCTATCTCTGCCACTTGTTTTATATTTGGTGGGGTGCATTGGAATTCTTCTTCCCTCATGATTAAACAAGCAATTGCATAACAATCGAAAAAAAATTACAAATTTTAATGAAATCACGCAAATTCGAAAAAATTAAGCTGCTGTACGTCTGAATGTCAAACGCTATCAATTTCTTTTCACATAGACCTATCACTTTTCACACAGACCTGTCACTTTTCCCACAGACCTGTCACTTTTCCCACAGAAATGTCATTTTTTATTCGAGTTTTGCCTTGCCAATGAAAAGACTCATTTTCTAAGCAACGATGCCATTACGAAATGTGACTTTTACTTAGTGTTCGTAAAAAAAAGTATAAACCTGATTTTATGAGTAGATTCCAGGGACCCGGACCGGACCGTTTTTGGATAGAAAACCTGACCGGAACCGGTATTTATTCGTGGACTGGAACTGTAACCGAACCCATATTATTTTTAACGTAACTATAGAAACTGAACCCGAACCCTTTAAATTTAAAACGGTTTTTTTAGGTTATTTTCGGTTTTTTTCTTGATCTTTTTTTTGCAAAAATTAAAAAATAAAATTGTTTTGTTAAAATTAGTTTTTGCAAAAAAATATTTGAGCACGGGCTATAAATCTATAAATTATACACTCTAGCACAAGTATTGTTAGCGTTCCTGCTGTGTTAATACAAATTGTAAATTTTGTATAAATAATTATTGTAAATTTAAATTAAAATAACTTTATTGGAAAAAGAAAGACGTCATATGTATACATATATAAAAGATTTGGGTTGGTTAAAATTAGAAAATTTGTATAAGTTAAACCTATCAGTGTATGTACACCAAATTATTTTGACGAGTACTCCCACCTACTTGCGTGAAAAACTTATTTTTCGTAGATATCTGCATTCAGTTTCGCTAAGACAAAATAATAATTTATCTTTACCACAATTTCGTCTATCCATGTTTATGCGCTCTTTTAGCTATAATGCTGTTATACTTTATAATAATGTAAATTTGGATTAAAAACTCTTTCATTAAATACGTTTAAACGTAGGCTAAAACAAAACTTTTTGAGTTTGTATTATCAATCATACTAGTTTTTGTATTATTTATAAAGAATTTACTTAAGTGTTTATTTTTAAATTATTTAGATTTAAGGTTTTTCTGAATTTTTCTCTTTTTTTTTCGGGGTGTTAATATTGCCATACTAGGTTGAGTGGAGAGCCTGAGGCTAGACTTCGCCTAGTTAAGTATTGTAAAAACATATTTTTTTACTTAAATAAAGACATTTTATTATTATTTTTTATTATTATTATATAATGCTAGGTAACACTGTAATTAATAAACCCCCACTACAAAAACCGACTGCGCCATAAAGTAAATAATACCTAGGTTGAAGACTGTTTTTTTTTAATGACTAGCATGTACTTGTATGTAGGTATCTTGTGTAGCATGGTTGGTAGGTATATTTGTAGTGGGGATTTATTAATTACAGTGTTGCCTAGCATATACTTATGACACCTGCAACACAAGTAAGTAAGCGTTAAAAGGCTGTTTTCTGGTCACAAATTTTTACTTCCCCCAACAAGATCAAATATAAAAGAAAAAATTTAGAGAAACCATTATTTGTGAGAACCAATTTTTGGAGAAAAAAAAGAACAAAAGCTGAAAGTTCAGTTTATTTTTATTTTTTGGATAACTTATTTTAAATAAATTTTCCAGTTTTTCAATGGCAAGATCAGAAGAAAAAGATAAATTTAGCAAGCCGATCGAGAATAAAATTAAAGAAAAAGAGATAGAAGAGCCTAAAATTGAAAAACCTGATTTGAAAAAAATAATAGACAAAGTAATTTAATTACATGCCAAAAAAAAGATTGGTCCGAACCGGAGAGAAATATTTTTTTGGAACCGTAACTGAACCCGGACCAAAATTTGTCATTTCCCTCGGAACAGGAACCGTTATTTCATTTGGGTCCTAGAATCGCGCTAAGGCCCATTTTCAATCAACTCTCGTGCTAGGGTGGAAGTCAAAGTACAAGCTTGCTTTGTGTATTTCTTAACATTCATTTTTATTAAAATCTTACTACAGTGCATAATATGCACTGCATATGGTACTTTGTACTTAGTACCATGACATCGCATATATGCTGGAGTCATACGGTACTTAGTACTTAGGTACCATGACTTTAGCGTACGTGCTAAAACTACGAAGGTGCAAGCTTTCGTGTTGGGTCTGGCTTGGATTTCAATATGGCTGATTGCAGAAGTAAAAACAATCCTTACCTTAAATATTTTAAACAGCTGATTGCCGCAGTGAAAACAATCCCAACCTACAATAATTTAATAAACTACACATATTGTAGGTTGCGATTGTTTTATATTGTTTTTAATTATCAATTACTAAATAGTAGATATTTAATAAATACCGTTTAAAAACGGTATTTAATAAATATATACTATTTAGTAATTGATAATTACAGAATTAAGTATTAAGTAGGTACCTAATGTTTATTATGGCAAGTAGTTTTATATAACATATATATCCTTTAATGGTATTAGGGCTACCAGCCCTCCCGATTTAGGCGGGAGTCTCTCGGTTTTACAACAAGCCCCGATTTTTAAAAGACGTTTTAAATCTCCCGACTTTATTGCAAACCTCCCGTAAACTCCCGTTTTTTGACAATCTTAAGCGTAATTATGAAATGTCATAGGTCATAAGGTCATATATTTTAATCATTAAGTTCTTTTAATCAGCTGTCTTATTTATTTTATACAATTTATTTTATAAAGTTTTCAATAGAGTGTGCTAGCATGGGTATTGAAATATATTTGTATTACAAATATATTCAAGTGCTCTATAGAGCATAAACTTCGTACTGTACAACACGTTTTTACGTTTATCTTATTTCCGCCATAACAAACAGGATATTTTTATAATTAGCGAGAAGATTTTGTCTGAATAAAATTTTATGTTTTTAACCTCCCACATTTTTATTTTGAAAATCTGGCGGCCCTAAATGGTATCAAAAACTTTATGTAAATACCTGAATAATGGTGAGTAAATACAAAACTGCAAATTTTTGTTTCAGTCAAATATTAAATAATTATTTGTGTAGTTGATTTTAATTCAGTTAATTTTTTTCTTAACAATATTTTATTTTTTTGTATTAAATCGATAGTGCTCAGTGGCGTAACTATCACCGCTGGGGCCCGTGGCAAATTCATCAGATAGGGCCCTCCTCAATTTAAGAAGGTTTAATGTTGCTCGCCCTCTTGGGCCGGGGGCGTCCTTTGGCCGGGAGCCCCTTATGCCGGGGGCCCGTCGCATTTTGCCGGTTTTGCCACCCTGTAGTTACGCCACTGTTAGTGCTATCGATAGTTTTAAATTTTATATTGTGGCCCACAATTTGTGGGAATAGTAAACATATCGTCGTTTATCTGACAAAGAGGCGTATCTCATTTTTTCTTATTTTACAGGAGAGCAAAAACAAATATTGTCCTGTTTAATAATCGCAATTAACAATTTGTTTATTCATATTTTTAATATGTT
Source organism: Brassicogethes aeneus (assembly GCA_921294245.1). Lineage (NCBI taxonomy): Eukaryota > Metazoa > Arthropoda > Insecta > Coleoptera > Nitidulidae > Brassicogethes > Brassicogethes aeneus. The sequence goes on along the minus strand of OV121133.1, from coordinate 55,377,874 downwards.
ATTACAGAAAAGTATTGGAAAATAACTAAATTTTATTTCTCCAATTTTTATTTTGGTTTTTTGCGTTCGTGTCGGCTGAAAAAATTATAAAAAATGAGATAAGCCTGTATGTGAGATTTGTGATAATAAGAATAATAATTTGTTTTCAAGTTACGCCTACTTTACTGAACACGTTTAAGGTACCAAAAGTAAGTTTTAGCTTGAATTCAAATGCGATAATAGATAAAAATTTATACAACCAAAAAAAAAGTTTATTCTCAACTACCTACACATTAATTATGTATGTTTTACAAAAATTATAAATTTTCATGTGGCAGGGAAATGTAAAAATCTTTATGTTCCTGAAGACGAACCACCGGCGTAGGTCCTTGGCATAATGATGTTAGAGCCTTGTATTTTTTTGCTGAAATTTTTGGTGGTTGTTTGTTTAACCTTACAGCATGTAAATTATTTAAATTATTTACTTGTTGTAGTTTAAGGACAAGGGTACGATAATCCTCTTCTAAATGACTGCATTTGAAAAAAAATTTACCCAGAAAATCTTTTTTAACAGTTACTTCTGACATCATGGTCCAATTAAATTTTTCTTTGGGATTATCATCTTCTTTAATCGTTAATATTCTTAAATCTTTGGACAAAGTTTTGAAATCAAGAAAATCAGTTGATTCCAATTGAACAACTTCATAGGGCTGTTTTCTTCTTGCCAATTTATTTTAATTAATTTTATTAACTGACTGGGCAAATAAATATCACCTGATTTAGAAATTGCAGTGGTAATGGCACTGTGTGCAGAATCTCCCTCACTTTGACCATGACATTTTTCAAAAAATCTATGTGTTATTTCTTTTATATGCTTACTTTTGCTAAGAAAATACAAAAATATTGTCGGCAAAATAGAGTTCTTGTTTTGGCCGAAACATCCATCTGAAAAAAAGTCCACCGATGTAATACCAAGTTCATCATATTTTTTTTTTAAATAATAGCACACAGGTAGCTATTTCAGATAATCCTCTTTTGCTTATTGCCTCGTGCCAGGTATAACAACTACAGTCTCTCGATGCAATGTTATAAACTGTAAAGTTGTATACAGCAAGTCGTTGTTTATAAAAGATTTCGCTCTCTTTAGATAATGGTAAATGTATCACTTGTTGGAGATCGAAAACAGCATGGAGGTTTAACATGTTTGGGAGGAACAAGATTCATTGAATTAAGTTTAACATAGCCTTGACCTGATAAATGGAGATGTTTCTTAATGTTTTTTTGATTAGTTCTTTCTTTCTTTTTTCTCACCACTTATTTTTCGGCTCCATCGAGTTGATAATCTTCTGGTTTTTTTCGCTTATTAGATACAGACTGTTCATTGGTATCCATACTTGTATGGAAAGTACAAGAATCGTTAAGTTCAAAATGATTCCAACAAAGGAGCGCCAAGCAGGAAACACATGCAGCAAATACTTCTTGTCCACAATGACGGTGTTCACAACAATTATTGGGTAATTTAAATGATTGATCAGTCATAGTTTTGGTTTTAACCTTTTCGTATTTGTTTCTATTTTTTGATAACACATCAGCGGTATCAGAGTCAGAATCATGTTTTTTATGTATATTACAAAGTTTTTATCAAAAAAATGATTTTTACAAATCCAAAATCCACAACCGCAAAAATTGAAACCCATTTTTTTGCATTTATAAATCTGACAAACTTCCTTAAATGAAGCATCATTATCCGAGTCATCATCAGATAAGTACGCGGTTGGTGATATTGACAGTGTGTTGTCTGCTGTAATAATGGGATATACAGTTGAATCCGTGGTCTGTAAACAAATTATTGATTTTAAAAAAATAATAATTTTATATGTAAAAATACCCCATCATATTTTAAATCCACTCGTTTTGGAATATCATTGTTCTCTGGTGATTTTTCATAAATAATTACTTCTTTTACGTGCTCAGTGGATACAGGCAAATTGACTGCAGGCTGTACCTATATAGAAATTGTATTAAATTTATTGTAAATTATAAATTCAATAAACTTACCTCCTCAAAAGGTAACAAATCATTTAGAGTTGACAATAATATTGTTATTATCGCCACTTTCGACATAACTATCTTTAGAACATAGTTTGTCAGTATAACTATCTGTTAACAGTTCATTCGCAACAGGACTCGATTTATTTTGTTTTTCATCAACCAATTTGTTTAGTGGAATATTATCAGAGTCATCACTTAATTCGTTTTCGTCCTCAATAGCCAAAATCTTTCCGTAATACCACTTTTGACTGGATTTTATTGCAAATAACTCATTAGAAACTACAACATTTTTTGTCCCATCTTTCCACTCCACAAGCACATCCATGATGTAAAAACACTATTAAATAGTATAAACTAGCACACAGTAAGTATTTAAACAATACACTATTTTTAGGTTAGACAATTTTCTTCTAATGTCAACGCTACCTTACATACAGGCGTAACTTGAAATACGCTAAAAGATGCACATGGGTGAGAATTCGTGAAACGGATCACTGTTTTCCCGACTTTGGAAATTACAAAAAACAATTATTGGGTTTTGTAGTACTCATTGATAGTAAAATATTCCCAAATTAAATAAAATATATATAAACAATTGTAAAAGTTATTTAAAAAAGAGCGTTTTTGACGATTTTTTTTCGAAAATCTCTCATGGGAATAAAGCCTTTTAATAAAATTTTACCTTTATTGAAAATTCTTTAAAACTTATCAAATTTTCATAAAAAAATAATTAAATTAAAAAAAAAAATTATTTTCATAAAAAAAAAATTATTTATAATAAACAATTTGCATTTTTATAATTTTCTCAATGCTCTTCTTGAAAATCGTATTAATTTATATTTTCCTTAAAGTATTTCCAATAAAAAACTAAAAAAAAAAATTGGATTCTTAATTAAACGATTAATGACATTTGATTTTGTGAGCCGGCGCGACTTTTCTGGCCCTGGCGCTCGAGCGCGCTCCCGACGCGACCCGTCCCATTGCGATGCGTACTTTATTATCAATAACTAACTCTCCTATTCTATACTATCAAGTAATTGATTTAAAAATGATTTTGTAAGGGTATTAAATATATATTATACGTATATATATATATACAGGGTGTATCACTTTCGATGGTAGGTTAGACGTTTATGGAGAACTTTATGGAGAACGGCAAAAGATATCGAATTGAAATTTTTATAGGAATTATAATATCATTTAAACTATTTTTCTAAATTGTTTTGAACAAAATCACTCTTCCGGTTTTAACAGAAGCAATATTAACTTTGTTATTTTAAATGAATCATCTCATTTTTTTACATAAAGTTATAGTTTTTGAGTTATTAATTTTTTTGTAAAATTCGGTCAGTTTCACCCTTAACAAAAAAGTTTATAATTTTTTTAATATTAGTTTTACTGATATTCGGTTGGATTTATTGGAATCTTGAAGCATTGTTTTAAATATTCCATGTAATTTATTGTATATTTTTACATAATTAAATATGAAATTATAATACCTTTTCATTGATTGATTGAACTATTCCCGATACCTAAAGTTAATATTAAGAAAGATATTTTACAATATCTAATAATATGAAGAAAAACTAATAAAATGTTGCTCACGTGTATTAATTTGGCATGAATAACAAAACATGATATTTATTATTATTAAAATAAAGGAAAATAACCACTCAAAAGAAGTTGATAATAGTATATTATGTATTAAGTTTTATAAACGGCATTTTAGTTACAAGTTTTATTAGGCACGAGCGAAGCTTGCGAGCAAGTGTTTAATAAAAACGAATGTCTAGAGAAGTTTATAAAACGAGTTGAATACTATACTTTATCTACGGCGAACAGAAATAAGAATTTAGAGACAATTTTATTTCATAAAATTTGACATTTAACAAATTTAACCTCACTTTTTCGCAATTTATAATAATGCCAACTTCAGCCCGTGACTAAAATGCCCAAAAGTCACAACTCGTCAATGTAGGAGTAGATAAAAATATTTATTCTTAATGGATAACCAAATTAAAGGTACAACATACAACAAGTTTCTGAATGTTATAGCAATAAGTTTTTCATATTGTCCATGAAGAATGAAAAAGTTAATCAAAACTTCATTTAAATAGTGATTTTCCTTCATTTTAACTATTTTATTAACAATTTGCATTAATTTAAAACATTGCTTTTATTTAATTAATGAATTTTTAACCTTATTAGTAAATAATAATATACTTTTAATGAAGGTACCGGGCTTTCAATCAAACCGTTTATACACATAGCGACATATTTACTTTTTGTTTTGGTGCTTTTAAAAAATATATTGTTTTTATTAATATATTATTTTCTTGTCATATAAATGCATACAGTTTTTGAAAACTCATTCGTAGATTCCACTTGTATTGTTTATTAATTTAAAACTAATATTTAAAATTTTTAAATATTAAATAATAGGAATTGTAAAATTTCATTGTTATTATTTACTTTAGGTATAGGGAATAGTTATATTAATGAAAAGGTATTATAATTTTATATTTAATTATGTTAAAATATACAGGGCGTTCCATTAAAAATAAAAAAGTGATTGCTGTTTTAATTTTCCTACATTCACATTATTTTTTATAAAGTATCTTTTTAGAAATATTACAATAAATTACATGGAATATTTAAAACAATGCTTCAGGATTCCAATAAATCCAACCGAATATCAGTAAACCTAATATTAAAAAAGTTATAAGCTTTTTTGTTGAGGGTGATACTGACCTAATTTTACTCAAACACTATTAAGGAATGATAATGTAAAAAAAAATGTGATGATTCATTTAAAATAACAAAGTTGATTTCGCTTCTGTTAAAACCGGAAGAGTAATTTTGTTCAAAATAATTTAGAAAAATAGTTTAAATGATATTATAATTGCATGCTATTTAAAATTTAAATTCAATATCTTTTGCCGTTCTCCATAAAGTTCTCCATAAACGTCTAACCTATATGGTATACCATCGAACGTGATACACCCTGTAATACAGGGCCTGTATAAATAAATATACGTATAATATATATTTAATGGTCGTACAAAATTATTTTTAAATCACAAGTACTTGATAGTATTGTATAGCAGAGTTATTAATAATAAAGTACGCATCGCAATGGGACGGATCGCGTCGGGAGCGCGCTCGAGCGTCAGGGCCAGAAAAGTCGCGCCGGCTCACAAAATCAAATGTCATTAATCGTTTAATTAAGAATCCAATTTTTTTTTTTTAGTTTTTTATTGGAAATAATTTAAGGAAAATATAAATTAATACGATTTTCAAAAAGAGCATTGAGAAAATTATAAAAATGCAAATTGTTTATTATAAATAATTTTTTTTTATGAAAATAATTTTTTTTTTAATTTAATTATATTTTTTATAAAAATTTGATAAGTTTTGAAGAATTTTCAATAAAGGTAAAATTTTATTAAAAGGCTTTATTTCCATGAGAGATTTTCGAAAAAAAATCGTCAAAAACGCTCTTTTAAACTTTTACAATTGTTTATATATATTTTTTTTATTTTGGGAATATTTTACTATCAATGAGTATTACAAAACCCAATAATTGTTTTTTGTAAATTCCAAAGTCGGGAAAACAGTGATCCGTTTCACGAATTCTCACCCACATATAAAACAAAACGGCGTAAATTAAATTACGCCGTTTGTACGACACACAAAATTCAAAATATTAGTTACGCCGAAACTGCTTATGCTAAAACTTTATTTGTATTTATCATAGAGTTACGCCAGTTTGTGAGATTATAAAGTCGATTTTGGTGATCATTCTGGTATACGTAACTCAAAAACGCATTTTTTTGAGTTACGCCTTTTTGTCAGATATTATGGACATGTACCTATTACAAATATAGGAAAAAATTCGTAAATAAACATTTACTCATTTATTTAACCATTAATTTTTGTTAAGAAATAAGATCATATTGATTTTAAAGACTGTCCAGTTTCATAAAAAATATAGCTTATCATAGTTTATTAACAGTGCATATATGTAGGTACTCTATAAAAATGAATTAGTCAAAAATGACTAATTGCCATGGCTAAAAAGCAGCCACTAATAATTCTCGTCAATAGCAATTTGTATCCCGAACATTTAGCAGTCAATTTCCATGTTAAATTGTCCCCTGAATCTGAAAATGTCAAAACTTATAAAAGTAGGACAGTTTTTGAGATATAGTCAATTTTCCATATTGTTATTCGCAAATAAATATTTTAAATAATAATTAAAATTACAAATTTGAACATGCTAGCGCCATCTATCGGTTGCAACAGCCGACGAAGGCTAACGAGAGAAAAATGACATATGACGCAAAAAAGACAATATCTTGCCGCACTTTAATTTAGACAAAAATAAAGTATATTTCCATATTACAAGTGATTTTTAGTAACTAGACTTTACCTTAAGTAGTAACAAAATGGTCCTTCGAGGCCTATAATGCAAATTAGTGAAATCTTCAGAAAAATCCGAGTTTTCTGAAATCTCATCACGTACAACGGCAGCAGAAAATTCGAGTAAATTCCTGTATATGGAGAACAAATTCAGAACCCAGCGACAACCAAGGTAGGTATCAAGTCAGTCCCAATTAATAACAATTTTCCATTTCACGCCAAAATGCTCGGTGTTAATAACATGGTGCACCGGTAATAAACCCTCACCTCCTCAAGATCCAGCTGTGATTCAGCAACAATTAAATGATTTGCGTAGATCTCGCGGAGATATTAAGCGTAATTTAACTAGAATTCAAAAGTATATTCAATCCCATATCGACGAAGTCGGGGTTGAACATAGAATCGATGAATGAATTTAACACCGCTCATGCTCAAATCGAAGCCCTACTCGATTTCGACGATGAGAAAGTCCTAGAGTGTGAAGATGCTTATCGCGAATTAATAGAAAATAATTATTTTAAAAATCTCGCTTTTGCCACAAACTGCAAAACCAAAAACACAAGGGGATGGCCGGCAGGCGGATACGCTCTCGCCAGCGCTCTCAAGGTGGGGCTCCGGCAATTTAGTTCGCGCAGCGGATATTTACCCATTAGATGATCTTTCGCGAAATGTACGTGCCCTTAAGGTACTCAAACAACCAGTTGACCAATGGGACACCATAATTGTTTTCCTTATCGCTCAGAAACTCGATTCTTATAGCAGGCGCGAATGGGAAAAGGAAAATTCATCCAAAGATTACCCAACCACACTAGAATTAGAAAAATTTCTTGAGAAACGGTGTGAGTTATTCAAAACTATAGAGAACAATTGAGGTAACCCACAAAATGTAAATAAACAGGATCCAAAATCAAGCGTTCTCTAGCGGTCACAGTTTACTCCGATAAATGTCCTTTATGCGAGGAAGTTCATCGAATTTATAATTGTCCCAAATTTCGGGCCATGTCAGTAGTCAATCGTACCAAAGAAGTCAAAAATCGCAAGCTCTGTCTAAACTGTTTCTCATCCAATCACATGTCAAATACTTGCAAAGGCAGTGGTTGTCGCGTATGCAACTTAAAACAGCACATTATTTGACAACAACCAATGGCGGCCGCGTGCATCTGAACAGCAAGCCGCAAATTCAAATAATACTCAAGCTCAAGCAAGTCACACAGACAACACAAATACACCCGCTCAATAGAGCACCGTTAATACTCACGTCTACCAATACAATCAAGTAATTCCACCCACCGCATTGGTACACGTCAAATCAAAAGGTTAAAGGTTAATAGTTTGCAGAGTTTTGTTGGACAGTGGATCGCAGTCGAATTTTATTTCAGAGAATTTGTGCAGCAAATTAGGCCTAACTCGCAAACCAATCAACATTACCGTAACTGGATTGAATCAAATACAATCAACCATAACGAGCAAAACAATATTAACCATGGAGTCATGCGTAGGCGGATACACGGCTACCTTTGTGACTAATCCACTGCCAGAATCTTCATTCGTACCACCACTTTTAAATATACCACAAAACCTCATCCTCGCCGATCCAACCTTCAACGAAAAGGGTAAATTGCCTATTTGCGCATCAATTGACAGCAATAGGCCAAATAAAAATCAAAAACGGTCCCGTAATTCAGAAAACAGTACTAGGCTGGGTAGTGTCGGGACATTGAGGCTTTATTTCACAAAATACGTACACTACAAATCATCATATCAGAAATAATTCTGATATTGAACACGATCTCAATCGATTTTGTAAAACCGAAGAAATGACAAGCAAAAAATCGTGGTCAACTAAAGAATTGACATGCAAAAAACACTTCGTCGAAAATACACAATGAGATCCGCAAACCGGAAAATTTATTTATTGACAGATTCAGGAAAGGGTTTAATGTTACGATTAACGTCACTCGAAAAAGTACAATGATTTCATGAATGAATTCTTAGAATTACACCACATGCAGGATATAAAAACTGAAACCTCGACCTTAGGGTACTACTTTTCCCACCATCCCGTTATAAACGAAAAACAGGACAAGATTCGGGTAGTATTCGACGGCTCAGCAAAGGCAGATTCCGACATATCGCTCAACGAATGCCAGATGGTAGGCCCAACCATCCAAAATGACCTTTTCAGTATAATTCTAAAATTTGCAAGTATATATCCGTACCTTATCACCGCGGACATAGAAAAAAAGTACCGAATGGTATTAATGCATCCAGATCATCAGTGCTACCAACGAATCTTCTGGAGAAACAACGTATCAGACAAAATAAAAACATACGAATTGTTAACGGTCACATATGGCACATCAGCAGCAGCATTTTTGGCAATCAGGTGCTTGCAACAAGTGAACTGTTCAAAATTTCATGACCATTTTAACACCGAATTAACACCATACATGGTCTATATCGATACAAACCAAAATTGTGTTAAATGTGGTCCGTTGGCCCGGTGTTAATTCAAATACTAAAATGGTGATAATTTAACTTTCACACAGTATTAAAATAAATTTTACCTGGTGTAAATTGAACTCCTTTTCAGTATTAAATATTATGTGTTTGTCGTCAAATTAAATCAAACTACACAGAAAAAAGGGAAAAAAAGAAAACAGGAAGTTCCTTGACGCATTACTAGTATATTACCAGTGGTATTATTCCAGAAAATGGAACCTTCAACTCGCTAGAGATAATGTTTTTAGTGCGTTCCACTAACTTAAAATACTTCAAGTATTGACAGCTGTTTCCACCTATTTAAGGTCTCTTTAGTATCGAACAACTTGTAGTATCACACCAAAGCAAAGGATCACCTGAGTTTATATATTCTTCATGTAAGTCAACAGAGGCGAGATTTAAGAACATCACGTGATCCACACTGCCTTTGCCGCGATCGGTACACATTTTCAACCATAATTCATGGTGTTATATTAACACCACTTGGTGTTGGATTTTGACACCATTTTAAGATTACTTTTTACACCACAGATATTTTTAACAGTGTGGCACTTGACATCAAGGAAACAAACCCATAACTAAGATAATTGAAAACGACTTTTATGTAGGTGACTTAATAACGGGCGCGGAGTTTATTGAAGCCGCGAATAAAATAAAACATGAATTGTGCCATAAATTAAATAATGTAGGATTTAACTTGCGAAAATGGCGCACAAGCTATGATCACAATCAGCAAGAACCAAATTTATTAATGCTAGGTGAAAATGAATCCAAGAAACTTTGTATCCTATGGGATTCCAGCGCCAATACAATAAAATACCAAATAAACACAGCGCCACTAAGCGTATAATTTTATCCCAAATATCAAAAATATTTGATCCTTTGGGTTTACTAGGACCGGTAGGCAAAAATAATAATCCAAAAATTATGGCCATTAAAATCAGATTTGGATGAATCAGTTCCGGAAAGTATTTTTACAGAATGGATCAAATTTAACCGAATTCTCTCAATATTAAATATTCTTGAAATTTCAACACCGATTCTCCAATTGAAATACACGGTTTTTCAGACGCCTCTGAAAGGGCTTATGGTACCGCAATTTATATTAGATACCTAAATCCTGAAAATAACAATGGTCAGTCTCGCTTCTATGCGCAAAATCAAAAGTTGCACCTCTATATCATTGCCAAGATTAGAACTTTGCGGGGCATTAATACTCGCGAGACTACGGCATTAATACTCGCGAGACTACATCGTAGTAAATTGGTTAAAATCACCATCCAAATGGAAGACCTTTAACGCAAACCGCGTGAGTGAAATTCAAAATTTAACTCAAAATGCAAAATGGCGGATTTTATATCACGCGGCTTGTATCCTCACGAATTCATCAAGTCGAAATTATGGTTTGAATCTGCACCTTGGTTACACTTTGATCAGGATCGTTGGCCAAACCAACCGGAGAGAAAAGTTTGCTTAATCATCAGTTAATTTTTAAATGATATTTTCAAAAGATGGTCGACAATAATTAAAACCAAACGAAAAATTGCATGGATTAGGCGATTGAAAGCTAATTGTAAACTTTTATTAAACAAGAGACAATTCGGGCCCTTAACTGTAGAAGCGCTCAATCAAGGTCAACAAATTCTAATAAAACTTTGCCAGTCACAATGCTTCACGCGCGAGATTTCGGACCTCTCTAAGGGAAGGCATATCGCGTCAAATAGTCCTTTAATTTCATTCAATCCTTTTTTGAATCAGCAAGGAATCCTGCGCGTAGGTGGCAGATTAATAAATTCCGAGATTAATTATAGTCAAAACACCCCATAATATTGCCCAGGAAACACCCGTTAACCAAGCAAATTTTTAAATCAGAGCATAAGGCTCAGATGCACTGTGGTGCCCAAGCGCTTTTAAATCATATCAGATAACAGTATTGGCCTCAAAGGGGGAGACAATTAGTTCGGTAAATAATTCACAATTGCGTGAGATGTTTTAAGGCCAAACCTCCAGATTCAAATTATTTAATGGGTTCCCTACGTCCAAATAGAGTTACGCCCTCGACCGGCATAGACTAAGCAGGTCCAATTATGATCAGGAACAAACAGGGGCGTGGTAGTATTTTGACAAAGGATTTGTGTCTTTGTATGCTTATCAACACGAGCTATCCACCTTGAGGCGGTCAGCGATTTAACAACACAGTCATTTATGCAAACTCTTCGTAGGTTTCTGGCCAGACGAGGAAAACCCCAAGCAATTTATATAATGCTTCAAATTTTAAGGGCGCTTCCTCAGACTTAAAGGTTTTATATGACTTCCTTAATAAAGAAACTAATATCAACATAATTAAAAATAATGTCTCACAAGAATCAATTTCATGGGTATTTATACCTGCCAACAGCCCAAATTGGGGCGGAATGTGGGAAGCCGGGGTAAAGAGTACCTATTTTGACAAAGGATTACATTTGTGTCTTTGTATGCTTATCAACTCGAGCTTATCCACCTTGAGGCGGTCAGCGATTTAACAACACAGTCATTTATGCAAACTCTTCGTAGGTTTCTGGCCAGACGAGGAAAACCCCAAGCAATTTATATAATGCTTCAAATTTTAAGGGCGCTTCCTCAGACTTAAAGGTTTTATATGACTTCCTTAATAAAGAAACTAATATCAACATAATTAAAAATAATCTCTCACAAGAATCAATTTCATGGGTATTTATACCTGCCAACAGCCCAAATTGGGGCGGAATGTGGGAAGCCGGGGTAAAGAGTACCTATTTTGACAAAGGATTACATTTGTGTCTTTGTATGCTTATCAACTCGAGCTTATCCACCTTGAGGCGGTCAGCGATTTAACAACACAGTCATTTATGCAAACTCTTCGTAGGTTTCTGGCCAGACGAGGAAAACACCAAGCAATTTATATAATGCTTCAAATTTTAAGGGCGCTTCCTCAGACTTAAAGGTTTTATATGACTTTCTTAATAAAGAAACTAATATCAACATAATTAAAAATAATCTCTCACAAGAATCAATTTCATGGGTATTTATACCTGCCAACAGCCCAAATTGGGGCGGAATGTGGGAAGCCGGGTAAAGAGCGTCAATTCTTTTAGGATCTCAGCTCGATCTTGTGCCAAATTGAGGCCATCCCTAACTCCCGTCAAATCAGTCCCATGTCAAATAACCCAAACGACTTGACACCACTCACATCTCGTCACTTTTTAATTCGGAGACCACTCCTGACCATGGCAACTACCTGGAAACACCAAGCAGTAGACTTGATCATTTTAAGTTTCAGCAAAAAATTGTGCAGGATTTCAGGTCTAGATGGTATCTAGAATATTTAAATAATCTTCAGCAGAGAAAAAAATGGTTGAAGCCAACAGCACCGCCACAGCCAGGTGATTTGGTATTAATTCGTGACCAAAACCATGCAGTGAAAAATGGGTCGCATCAAAGAAATTTTCCCCAGTCCTACCGATGGAATAGTTCGAGTAGCTACAGTGCGATGTGCGGGTAATGTGGGTAAAAAGGGTCTGTAATCGTCTGTGCATGTTACCGATAAACTCCAGTGATTCGCGTAAGCCGATAATCACAAAACTTTAATAATAATAAAAAATGGTTCATCATAATTTTTAATTGTTTGATACGGAATAGTCTGTTGTTATTATTTAACTTAGTATTTATATCTTAAGAATTTATTCCGGTTTTGAAATACTTTTCAAGGCTGCCGGTTTCTTACTGGCAAATGATTTTTTAAAATAATAATTAAAATTTCAAATTTGAACATGCTACCGCCATCTATCGGTTGCAATAACAACGTCAACAGCCGAGAAGGGACGAAGGCGAACTAGAGAAAAATGACACATGACGCAAAAAAGACAATATCTTGCCGCACTTTAATTTAGACAAAAATAAAGTATTTTTGCATATTACAAGTGATTTTTAGTAACTGGACTTTACCTTAAGTGGTAACACATATAATATGGAATTTACTATATCTCAAAAACTGCTCTACTTTCATATTTTTTGGCGGTATTTTCGGATTCAGTAGACAATTTTACATAAGAATTAGGTATTAAATGTTGGGGATACATGGTATCCCATGGTTAACCATGGGATAAGTGAAAAAGCAGCCACTAATAACTAGTCATGTTTGATTAATTCATTTTAAGATGTCTAATTTCCTTTATTTGCCACCAATGAGTGCACCTCATATACTCCAATTTTATTTCTTTTTTAACTGTAAATAGACAAGGAGCCAAGAAGTGAAAAAACTCACTTTTTCTTTTCTCCCCCTACCACCTATTTATACAGGGCTATGCAAAAGTTACTATGCAGACCTAACTTTAAAAAATTGTACTTCTTTTGCTAATAAAGCTATCGACATTAAATAACTGTTAATTGTTAAGAAAATATTTCTCTTTTATACCATATAGGACACATTTAGTTATTGATGCCCTAAATGGTCTTTTTGGCAAAATTGTCTAATTTTATAAATTCATATATTCTTAGAACAACTTGCCAGCAAATTTTTTTTAATGTAGTTTGTTACCAAAGATCTTACTCTATATAAAAGCAATAGAAACATTTTCATGTAATATCGGCTTAGAGTTCAAAAAAATATATTTAAAACTCATGTTTTCGAAAAATCACTATTTTCAGCCATTTCATGGTTTAAAAAGGCTATTTAAACTAATTTATGCTTATCATCACATGCACTTATTAGTCTCTAATAACCATGAATAAAATTATTGTGTATTTTTCTTTTAGCTGGGCTGACTAAATCCATATATTAACCATATATTTCGAAAAAGCCTATTACATCTTTAAAACAACTCGACAGCCTTGAATTGACTTCTAATTCTAACTTCCCATTTATTTATTTTTTAAATTAAGAAAACATTATCTAATGTACATAAAATTAATTAAATGACTAAAATACTTACTTTTCATAAAGTTTATATTTAAACAAAATAAAACAGGTGTTAAAAACTAAATTTAAATTATACTTAACTGTATATAATTAAACTTAAAACATGATATTCTTAACTTTTACAATCACCTTAAAAACCTATTTACTAATTTTTACCTTTAAAAAGTTATATGAATCAGAAAATTTTCTTATGTGTATAATGTTACTATCAAGAAGAATAAATGAATGAAACATATTTGTATTTTTTATGGTTAATTCTTCGGTGACTAGAGCAAATTTAACACCTTTAATTTTTTCAACGCAAAATGTCCATCAGATGCACTTTTTCCATGTGATGTGGCATAAAAATGGCATTTAGCATCAATATTATAATCTTTTTTATGATTATATAAGTTTACAAAATTTTTCTTATTTTGTATTGACCACCACACCCATCTGTCATATACCGTTCCTTTATTTGCAAGCTAACCATAGGGAAAATACATTGTAACTGGACCAGATAAGTCTTAGTCAGCACGAAGCGAAAAACGTTATAGAAATGATTTGGACGCGTGGACGAGTAGGCTAGCATGCGCCGTAACAGTTGACCTTGCTTCATACATCGATGCTTTATTATTGTTTTTTATTTTGTGCGGTGTAAATCTGGTAAAATTTGTTTTAGTACGCATGTCTCGACGACGCATCCAAATCATTTCTGAAAAGGTTCTCCCTTTGTGTTGACTGCGACTTATCTGGTCCAGTTACAATTTATTTTCCCTATGGTTAGCTTGCAAATGAAGGTACGGTATATAAACTTAAATAACATAGTATATCTTTCTTTAACAATTTTGACAAAACGCTTTTAAAGTGCAGTGTTCTGGTATCACTTAAAACACAAAAATAAACATTGCAGCATACCTAAAATATCCCGAAAATATATGACAAATGGGTGTAACGTAGCAGATGATGAATTCCAGTGGAAACTCTGAACTTCATCCTGAACCACAAACGCATAATTTTCCGCAAAATCGCACATCGCGATACATTCGTATATATAAGTTCTCTTTTCTTACTCGCAAAAAGTTTCTTTGTTTTTTTGAGATGTAGTGATGGAGTTTCGTTTTCAGAACCTGGTCTTTAAAGTTTTCCCTAAAATCTTCGTAGCTTTCCCGTAGTGTTTTCATTTGACATCTGAAATAAAATTTAAACTAAAACATTTTTCACTGTATTTTTTATTAATAAACGTACTTTATCAGTATCAGTATCAGTAGAAACCCATTAACTGTACTGTACAAATTCATCTGATAGGTGTTGTGAATTATGAATTCTAGACAAAAAATCATCAATTTCTTTTTTGTTGGGACACTGTTTGCATTCGGATATCATACATTGCTCACTATTTATACCACACACTGCTGCTTTTATGTAATCTGCTTTATTGCTCTTGAAATTACGTTGGAGCCTAACTTTAAGTTTTGATGATAGATACAAACACAGACAATATGAGTACCCAAAGCACCTGACTTTGAAAAAGGTATATATTTCTTTTAAATTAAAAAGAAGTAATCTTTTTTGCATGTGAATCCTATTTCCAGTTTCATCCTTCACCGAAACATATTCTTTAGCATAATCAAACATTTCTTCAGAAAGTGAAAGTCTTTCTTTTTTATTTCATTTTCGGCGTAGGGTAAGATTCCTTGATTTTTCATTGCTTGTCTTGCTGTTTTTACAGTACTGAGAAAAATATTAAAATCTTTGGCTGTCCTTTCACGGGACCAATACATTTTTGCTAAAGAAGATTAACTTTATTTTTGTAAACAACCATAGATATTTTCTCTTTGATTTCAGCAATCAAGTTAAGGTAATCTTGGTCAAAATACACAATAATTTTATTCATGGTATTGGAGGGCCAATGGAGGGTAATAAGTGCATGTGATGATAAGCATAAATTGGTTTAAATCGACTTACCATGAAATGGCTGAAAACAGTGATTTTTCGAAAACATGAATTTTAAATATATTTTTTTGAACTCTAAGCCCATATTATTTGAAAATGTTTTCTTTGTTTTTATATAGAGTAAGATGTTTGGTAACAAACTCCTTTAAAAAAATTTTGCTGGCAAGTTGTTCTAAGAATATATGAATTTATAAAATTAGAAAATTTTGCCAAAAAATTGCATTTTTATAAAAATTCCCAAAGACCATTTCCCAGCAAGCATCAACATCCTCAGGACGTCCTTGGACCAGCCTAAATGTCCCAGAATGGGATGATCCTATAAGGACTTCCTGAGGACGTCCATAGGTTGACCTTATCGGACATTAGATCTTTTTTAGGTCCCATTTTGGGATATCCTAGAAACGTCATTTAAGGATGTCGTTAGGACCTAATAATATCCTAATTAAAGCCTAAAATGGGCTGATCATAGGACTAATCCCAGAGACATCCTCAGAATATCCCGTTAGGTTTTGGTAAACATTTGGTATGCACATTTTTCTATAAGAATATTTTATCCATATAATTAATAATACCTACATTTTTTTACATAACTTATTTTGCATAGGCACATCTTAAAAATGTCAATCAATATAATTATAATATTATATTATATAGATTTTTTTAAGTTTATAAACGACTTGCATACTATATTTTTTCTACGACAATCACAAAAATTAAATAACTTTCAACAATTATATATATAAATAATTATTTCGACATCGACCAGTCTATTCTAACCTCACTTTTTAGACCCTTTATTTTGATGGTCATTGTTTCGCAGTTGTAAACTCTTGTAGAGTTTAGGGAATGTTGAGGGTAGTTAGGTAGATGTGAATGATAGGCTGGTTGTGGTTGAAAAAGAGGAAGTTTTATTCAATTAATTCCTATTTATACATAATTCTAATGTGACGTAGCAACTAGATAATTTAAACAATGTGCAAATATGCAGTTTTAACGGCGATGACCGATTAATTGGTGCTGATTTTGTAGGCTCAGCACCTTTGGGTCGGTCACCGCTTCGAAATATTAAATTATTTAAATATAAAAATTAAAATAATAAAAAATTAAAAAATATTAAATATAAAATTTTGGAAAGTATAAGATATTAAATTTGTTTAATTGACGATTAAACAGTCTGCCCCCTCTCGATTGCTGGTTTGTCATCAGTTCCCTCATTTAGGTCTCCTGGATGCTGGATTATAGTGGCATTAGTTCCATCAGTTGACCCTCCTGAGGTGATGATGTGGTGGTTGTTGAAGCACTATGGTCAGCAGACTTCCTTCGGCATCTTTGACAGAACCGGTACCCTGCGGTCAAAGTTATCATAATGATGATCAGGGTTGTTGACGTGAGGATACTGATTGATATGGAATGATGATGAATCTTTCTCCATTGGTTCTCGTCGAGCTTTTCCTGAATGTTGTTTTCCATGGTCTGAAGATGTTCCACGTTCTGGGAATCCCTAATCACGGATTCAATGGGCTCCATGAGATAGGAGTTGTTGGTTGTCAGTTTGAAATTTGTGAAGTTGTATGATATGGTTTTCGTGAAGGATTCTATCACTGGGATTGAATCAATCCTTCTTGGCGTCAGGATGTTGGATTTTGTTTGTATGATGCAGTCCTGGGCAATTTGGATTATATTCGTCTTGTTCAGCGTAACTTCTTCTCTTACGCCATTGCAAGTTATCGCAATTCTGGTGGGTTTGCTTGTAACTGCCATCCATGCATTAGTTGTAGAGAGTTCTTTCCATATTGTTCCAATAAGACTTCGCTGGACCAGTTTGCATTTGGTTGTCTCGAATCGTTGGTATACTTCATCAATTACACAATTAGATGCCGTTTCTATATTTTTAACTGATGTTGGTGAACAGACATATTCGTTTGCTGAGGTCAATATGCAAGACTTGAACTCGTTTTCGTTCAATCCATAGTATAATTGACGGTTGTAGTCGACGTTGAGAAATGGAACGGTGACGTCTGGTTCCCAATATGATGTGTTAGATATTTTCACAGGAATTGGGGTCACTTTCATCAAGGTAAGTTTGTGGTTCCCACTAGTAAAAAATGACTAAATACTTGGAAAGACTCGTTTGTCGTCCTCATCGTGGTCTTTAATACAGGTTCCGTCAATATATTCAGTGTTGGGGGTAATTTTCTTCGAACATCGTTCAGGATCCTATTTACACGTATTGGTGAAATCAATTCGTGTAAGTTGCCTCTCCGGAAACGTACAGCAAGCAGCTTGGAGTAGTGGTCCAGGACTTCTGTTATAAACCCGTTGGCTACTTCATATGATGTCAGGATGTGAATGTTCAGCTTGTTTGTGTCAATGGTTTTAAACCAGCCTTTCATGTCGTTCATTGCTGATAAGGCTTGATTTAATTTTCTTCTGAACAATTCCAATTTGTTTTGTATTCTTGCTTCTGTTTCGTTAAATGAGGTTAAGGCTGACAGCATAAATTTTGTTTGGTGATGTTCAGCTTTAAGTAGTTCATCTTGGTTCTTTTGAATGCTGTCGATGTCTTCGTATACTTCATCATTCACGCCAAATACTGAAGTAAGCAGTTTTCCCAAAATGCCTCTTTTTCGTCTTTTATGTGTTTCATCTATTACTTGGGTTGTCCACTTTAGTTCTTCGAATACCTCGTGTAAATGATGAGATAGTGTAGAACATTGAGTGTCATATGTCATGTCCGTTGTTTTCTCGCATAGATTTTCGAAAGTTTTATAAACATTTTCGGAGGTTTCAACATTTTCTTTCATTTTGTGTCGGTTGTAGTCTATCTGTACTCTAAAAATGCCCTTTTCAATTCGCGAGTGGCCAAGATGTTCTATGTAAAGACCAGGTTTCATATTTCTCACAGTAAAATTTGCGTATACAGAAGGGCACAACATCATACAAAGCATCAGGGTTACTATTGTTGTAACTTTGGAAATGCTGGATTTTCGTTGTGTCGACTGTCTCACTTCGGCTTCTGGATCTTTGGTGTTTGGTAATGGGATTAATTGATGAATACTTCTTTTCATCGGCTGGCTATCTGATTTCTTAACTTTTGCCACTCTAACATCGCCAGATTTGTCAGGAAAGATTTCGGTCACTTTTGCTAGCGGCCATCTGCTGGGATTCACCTGGTTGTCCTTGATGATGACAACATCTCCAATGCTGATATTATTCTCTTTGTTCTGCCATTTGTATCGTTGTTGTAAATTGTTTAAATAGTCGCTTGACCATGCGTTCCAGAAATCCCTTTTCATTTTCTGGATTGATTTCCATCGCGTCGTTAAGCTTGTGGAAAAATCATTTATTGCTGGATGATTGGGGGATATTATCTCACGTCCAATTAGGAAATGGCCTGGGGTGAGAATTTCCATGTTACTAATGTCGTTATTTAGTGAACACAGTGGTCTTGTATTGAGGCATGCTTCTATTTGACAAAGAAGCGTGCTCAGTTCCTCGAATGTGAGTGTTGAATCTCCAATAATACGTTTTAGGTGAAACTTCATTGACTTCACCCCTGCTTCCCATAGTCCACCAAAATGTGGTGATGCTGGTGGGATGAAGTGCCACTCGGTCCCACGTGTAATCATTGCATTTTGGAAATCGTCTTCTTGCAGCATGTTCTTACTGAAGATATTACTGGTACCAACAAAGTTGGTTCCATTGTCGCTGTACATGTGAGCAATTTTTCCACGTCTTGAGGAGAATCTTCGAAATGCGGCCAGGAAAGCTTCAGTTGTCATATCACTGACCAGTTCCAGATGTATTGCCTTTGTAGCTAAGCATATAAATACAGCGATGTATCCTTTGTAGGATTTGTATCCGCGACCTTTGCTGGCTCGAACAGAGATTGGACCAGCATAATCTACTCCAGTATGTGAGAACGGTGGTGAGGGTGTGATTCTTGGACCCGGCAGATCGCCCATCAGTTGTTTTGCTGTTTGTGCTTTATGTCGAATGCAGATTGGACATTTGTGGATCATAAAACGAATTTTGTTCTTTCCATTTATGATCCAGTACTTTTGACGTATATATGATAATACCAATGTGTTTCCTCCGTGTAGGGTTTCTTCGTGTGCATCTCTGATAATTAGTGTTGTTAGATGACTGTCGTACGGTAATATGATGGGATGTTTTTGCTCGAATGGAAGTAGACAATTTCTTAGTCGTCCTCCAACTCTAATGATACCATTTCCGTCCAAAAATGGACTTAAGTTGGCGATACGGCTGCTTTTGTTAACGCTTGTTTTGTTTTTAAGCGCTCGTAGATCATCTGTCATTGCTTTCTCTTGTACCATTTTAATAGTTTGATTTATTGTTTTTTCCATTTCTTTGGTAGTAAGTGTTCCTTTTCTTTTTTCTTTTGTTTTCTGGGAGTTCTGGATGAATCGGTGAGCATACGATATAGTTCGGATCATCCGTTTGAGAGATGAGAAGCGATCTATTATGGTAGTATCAGTTTTCTTTTCTACGGTTACTTTAAGGCATGTCTTTTGCTCTATTTGAGTTTCTGGAATTTCATTCTTGGGCCATTTTTCTGCGGAATTTAGCCAGCCTGGTCCATTCCACCATAGTGCTGAATCCTTGATTTTTGCCGGTTCTAAACCTCTCGAGATTATATCTGCAGGATTTTCTTCTGTTCTTACGTGTTGCCAGTGTTCTGGCGGCAATAATTGTTGTATTTCGCATGTTCTATTGGCAACAAAGGTCTTCCATCTTGTTGGATCGCCTTTTATCCAAGCGAGCGTAATCATGGAGTCTGTCCAATTGTCTTATTTCAGTGATGCCTAGAGCAGCTACCGTTTTTTTCATTAGTTTAGCTAGTAATAGTGCAGCACATAATTCTAGCCGTGGCATTGACTGTTTGCTTCTTGCAGGTGCTATTTTTGATTTCGCGACTAGGAGCGTCACCTGACTTTTTCCAAATTTGTTAGTCGTTCTTGTATATACAACTCCTCCGTAAGCCACTTCTGATGCGTCACAAAAGCCGTGGAGTTGAATTTGATCTTTGTTTGTTGGGGAGTAGTGAATCCATCGGAAAATATGAATATCTTCGACACTTTTCAGTTGTTTATAGAAGTTATCCCATTTATCTTTTATCTTTGGAGGTACTTGTTGATCCCATTCAAGATTGTTAATCCATAGTTCTTGAATAAGTAGTTTTGCTTTTACCACAACTGGCGATATCCATCCCAAGGGGTCATATAATTTTGCCACTTCGGAGAGTATTGTTCTTTTTGTTATTTTGGTTTGTTCTGTTACTTCTACTTTAAATCGGAATGTATCATCAGCAGGGGCCCAGTGTACTCCGAGCGCTTTCTTCACATCATCTTCCATTATTTCTGAGCTTTTTTGTTCTTGAAGTTCATCTGGTAGACGGGATACTAGCTCTGTTTTGTTGCTTGACCATTTTCTAAGATTGAATCCTCCAGATTGAAGCAAGGTAATGATTTCGTCTTGAAGGTGTTTGGCTGCTTCAATTGAATCACATCCGGTCATTAGATCATCTACATAGAAGTCTCGAAGAGCTACGGTTGATGCTTTCGGAAATTTTGATGCTTCGTCAATTGCCAACCTTTGCAGTGTTTTTATTGCTAGGTACGGCGCGGCTGCTGTTCCGTATGTCACGGTTGTTAAAGCATACTCTGTGATTGGTTGGTTTGTATCGAATCTCCATAATATTCGATAGTAGTGTTGATCATCTTCAGATAAATGTATTTGTCGATACATTTTCTCGACGTCAGCGGTAAATACTACCTTGTGTTTTCTCCATCGTAGTAAAATATCAGTCAGTTCTTCTTGAAGTCTTGGGCCAATATGCATCGTCTCGTTAAGGCTCCTTCCATTTGTGGTCTTTGATGATGCATCGAATACTACTCTTAGTTTTGTTGTTGAACTGCTTTCTCGTATGACGGGCTGATGAGGGATATAATATCTTCCTTCATTTATTTTCTCTGGTTTGACTGGCTTCATGTGACCAAGGTTAATGTATTCTTGCATGAAGTTGTTGTATTGTTCTTTTAAGTTCTGATTTGATGGCTTGTTAAGCTTCGACTTTTCGAGCTGCATTAAACGGGCTATGGCTTTTGGTTTCGAATCACCTAGATTTGGTGGATGTTCTTTAAATGGTGTATTGACTGTGTAAGTCCCATCTTTGTTTCGTTTTATAGTCTTGTTGTATTGTGCTTCGCAATCTATCTCATTCTGAGACAATGGGCGGGGTTGATAATTTGTCACCTCTTCAATGTCCCAAAATTTTGTCAGTTGTTTATCTTCTTCTACGCGGCTAACCATGCTTAAAATTTTTACTGCTGGGCTTTTTCTTATGCTGCCTGATAAAATCCACCCCAAAGTAGTTTCTTGACCAAGTAGTCCATCGTTAGATCTCTCTAGGCCCTTTTGGAGAATGTGGCTAACTTCTTCTGCTCCTAGAATGGCATCAATTGGTCCAGGATGATGAAATGTTGGGTCAGCAAGTGGGTAATTCTTCCAATTGGTTGGAATTTCAGGCATCATTGGTTCGCTCGGTAGTTTTTGTGTTAAGGTTGGCAATACTATGAAATTTACTGATAGTGAGAAATTGCTCGGGAATCGGGATTTGATCTCACACTGAATTTTTGACTTGGATTGTTTTGGACTGTCTCCTAAACCAGTGACTTCTGCGGTTATTTTCTGCCGAGGATATCCCAATAGTTGAGCTGCTTCTTCTGTTATAAGAGCAGCCTGTGATCCTGAATCTATCAAAACTCGTAAATATTCCATGCTTCCATTTATTGCCTTGACTCGGACTAGAGCTGTGGCCAAAAGAACTGCACGTTCTTCTTGGTGTTTATTCGTTGTTTGATAGTTTGTTATTTTTGTTTGACTATCTTGTTTTGATCCAAATGATTTGTTTACATATTTTTGTGGTTGTTTTTCCGTATGTAAATATGTGTGGTGCTGTTTGTTACATGTTCTGCAACTCCATTTACTGTAGCAAGTCTCTTCCGAACTGTGACCAAGACAATTGTAGCACAGTTTCTTTGACTTGACAAATTCGTTTCGCTCTGCCACATTCATCGACAGGAATTTTGGACATCTTACTAGGGCATGCGTTTGTTGGCACATGGTGCATGATAGTGTTTTTTCCTTTGTCTTGTAGTTCACGTTGGAAGTGTTATGCGTGTTTTTGTGAAACATCGGTTTTGTGTAATTTTTTGTTGCTTCTAACGATTGGAATCTTCTTTCTAAGAAGCTCATTATCGAAGCTAGTGTTTGTACTTGGGTCGGGTTTTCTAATGATTGTTCGTAGAGCCTGTTCGTTTCTTCATCCCATTTTCGACTGATAATTCTTCCAATCAATGGACCCCATGGTTCTGTTGAAATGCCCAAATTGTCAATCGCTTTGAGACATTCATTTGTTACATCATGTAATCTTTGTAATTGTTT
Organism: Brassicogethes aeneus; assembly: GCA_921294245.1. Classification (NCBI taxonomy): domain Eukaryota; kingdom Metazoa; phylum Arthropoda; class Insecta; order Coleoptera; family Nitidulidae; genus Brassicogethes; species Brassicogethes aeneus. The sequence continues at coordinate 55,354,581 of OV121133.1, read as the reverse complement.
TGTGGATTCACCTTGAATTTTTGGAAGATCCAGGATTTGATCCACTAGTTTGCTGACTATTATTCGTGTATTTTCGTATCGTTTTTTGAGAAGTTCCCAGGCTGCTTCATAATTTCCATCGGTAATATGAAGATGTTGGATCAGTCGGCTGGCTTCTTCTCGGACATGCGCTTTTAGATATTGCATTTTTTCAATGCGTGAGATTGTCTTGTTCTCATGAATGACCTTAGTAAATATGTCATGAAATGTTGCCCAGTTTTCGTATCCGCCTTTGAAGTGTGGAAGTTGTATTTTTGGTAATGAGAGGTTTGGTTTACTCTCATTGTTGCTTTCTGCTATTCTTTCTTCTAGTTTTTCCACATATTCATCATAAAGTAGTTCTATTTCTTCAAATTGTTCGTCCTGGAAGTACTGGTCAGTAAATTCGTCTTCGTGAACTATCAGCTCTTCGTGAAGTTCTTGCAGTGAACTCCACTGGCTTGACAGTTTTTTCATCAGATTTTCATATCTGTACTTTGGTTTATCTACCATAAGTTCTGTTCCTAAACTCTCTAAGTTGCGTTTTAGGGAGTTTAGGCGTAGTTTTTGTTTACGGAGTCTAATAATTTGTTCGTTGTTTGTTTCACTTTGTACTTCTGTTTGTTTGGCACAAGTCGATAGGTATTTTCTAGTTTCTTCTGCCTTGTTTAGTATTTGTTCATAATACTTAGTAGTAAAGTATACGTGAGAGGTACACTTCAATTCTTCTAACTTCTTGTTGTTTTCTGCACATTGTTGTACTAATTCGTCGATTTTGGCTGTCCTTTCCGTAATATATTGGGGTGTTTTTCTTATGGACGAGTCCTTTTTTGAATTTGACAATAGCTTGGAGATGGCTTGCCCAATTTCTTCTTGTTTGGCCACTATTTTGTTGGTTTCCTCCATTGTGCTGGGTTTTGATGTTGCTGTTTTTAGTTTGTGGGATGTCTTCTTGTAGAATTTAGGGAAGTTTAAGGGTGGGTGCAGGTAGGAAGGGTGTGAGTTGGCACTATTAGTCTGTGGGTAAGTGCAGGGAAGAAAGCCCTGGTCTTGCTTACTGCCCACGTCTTAATAGAGCTTGGTCTTGTTTAGCTAACCTCAGTGGGTGAGTGCAGGGAAGAAACCCCTGGTCTTGCTTACCGCCCACTGAATTTAAGGGTTTGTTACCCTGGTTGGCTTATTTTATAATCAGTAAGTGAGTGCAGGGAAGAAAACCCTGGTCTTGCTTACCGCTCACTGATTATTTTTGAGTTCGAAGGACCATATAAACTCTTGTAGAGTTTAGGGAATGTTGAGGGTAGTTAGGTAGATGTGAATGATAGGCTGGTTGTGGTTGAAAAAGAGGAAGTTTTATTCAATTAATTCCTATTTATACATAATTCTAATGTGACGTAGCAACTAGATAATTTAAACAATGTGCAAATATGCAGTTTTAACGGCGATGACCGATTAATTGGTGCTGATTTTGTAGGCTCAGCACCTTTGGGTCGGTCACCGCTTCGAAATATTAAATTATTTAAATATAAAAATTAAAATAATAAAAAATTAAAAAATATTAAATATAAAATTTTGGAAAGTATAAGATATTAAATTTGTTTAATTGACGATTAAACAGCAGTTGACAAATGCAATGAACTTCAACCCAGGACTAAAAAGTCCGAATGCCATTGCTGCCAACTTCAGCCCGTGACTAAAACGCCATAAAGCCACAACTTGTCAATGTGTATTTAAACGATAATCGGCGTTTTAAAGGCGGGAGTTTAAAAACAATATTATATTTTGTGTATTTGTTATATATTTATATTATTTATAAATATATTTTGTATACAACTGGATAGCAGCCAACTTAATACGCATGCGCAGAAATGACGGCTGGTAATTAATAATTGTTCAAACACCTTGTTTGTAAGGTATTGATACATTTAGAGTTTTATAAATAATAAATAAGGTAGTAAGCGTCAGTTAACCTTAAACATGTAATTACAAACGCAATCTATAACTTATTTAATAGTTTGTGTTACCAATTCTTTTAAATTTGCCGCCATACGTTATGGTGATAACCATTGTCTATGGTGGTAACACTGGATGGAGAGAAAGCTAAGATGTCGTATAGCGTCCTTTAGTTGTTTTGCGCCTTTTTGTTAGAAAGAATCATAGATAACACTGTGAAAGGAATTAATTCCTTGTCTGTGCCGTGAATTCTTTTTCTGTGTCGTGAACCTGGTTTAAGGCCGTGAATCTCGTGTTCTCTAAGTATGTTTGTTATAATCAGGGTTGTGAACCGTAACAAAATTTCGGTCCATGGACCGGTTCGCCAGCGGTTCAGTTCCAAAAAAGGTCCATGTAACCGGACCGTTTGTGGACCGTTTGTGTTGGACCGGTCCAGCAAAAATAGGTTCGACTGAACCGGTCCGTTTTGGAACATTGACAGTGTGGACCGCCAAAAACGGTCCGGTCCACGGTCCATGGACCGGTCCAAACGAAGTAAAACGTATCCTCCCAAACGTTTTAAAGGGTGAATGTGGCACGTCAATTTTTATTTGTAAAGAGAGACATTTTATTGTACGACCCCACCCGCACCCCTACGCGCTCTACCCCACCCGCCCCCAAAATCTTAAATTGCACGGGGGTTTAAGTGATTAAGTAATTCCTAATAAGATACTGTAATTTTCTCATAAATCTGTTGGTCAGTTTTTTAAACTAGGTAAATTAAGAGAAAAACAAAAAAATTGTTTAATCAACTTTTTTGTGGGTCTCATGGAGCAAATGTGGATTAGGATTGCTCCAAATCTTATAAATGGTGATTCACTATCTAAAGGTGATTTATTCAATAGCTGTATACTTGCGGCTTAGCTCGGATAACGTTTTTTCAGCAACTGTCATTTTGACAGCTCATTTCGGCACCTGTCATTTTGACAGTTTTTATTTGGGCTCCTGTCATTTTGATAGCTGTTATTTGGGCCCATGTCATTTTATCACCAGTTATTTTTAAAACTTATTTTGACAGCTGTCATTTGGGCACCTGTCATTTTATCATCACTAATTTTTATAGCTGTTATTTCCGCACTTCCGCCATTTTGACACCTGTCATTTTGACAGTTGCCATTGTGAACAACGGAAGATGGAGAGAATCACTTTGAGCGTATTTCTCGTTGATATACAATAATTTTAAAAAAAATATTATTGTTTTTTCACTTAATTTACTTAATTTTTTCATGAAACGTACATTAAAATTTGTCCCCCTAGAAATAATGTTAGATTTATCATTCCACGTTAGATTTTTATATTTATTTTACCAATTACAAAAAATTTTCAGAAAATAATTAAAATTTTCGGAAAATCGCTTTCTCGTGAATAACTTATTATATTGATAGTATTTAGTTTTTTTTAATAATTAATCATTAAACATTTCTATAGAAAAAATGACACGTGGATCTTAAATTAAAGGTTCGCGATCCCTGGTCTATAGACAATATTTAAACTAAATTTTAAAGTTGGCTGCGATCGCGAGCTTTTTGTTTAGCTTTGACGTTTCGAGTTTTCAAGTAAACGTCAAAAGGTGTTATATGTTTGATACCTACGTACTGAATATTCTAAAATATTACTTTTCAATATAGTCAATTAACAATTCAAAATAAAAAGTGGTAGTAATGAGTAGTAATTTGTTAGTAAAATAGTATATTATCTCGTGTGTAATATGCTTCTTCTACTCCAATTTAGTAATTTGGATTATTGACATAATTTATTATAACCATGCTTTCTCTCGATTTAAAAGATCATTATAGTCGCCCCTTATATAATAAATGGGTCATTTTAACAATTTTTTTTTTTTGGGGGGACCCCTTCAGAATTCTTTTAAAATTTTGTGGAATTATTCTTTACATTATAATAATGACTCACTGAAGATTTGAGCTGTTAATATTAACTATAGTACTTATTTTTCGAATTTTAACGATATTTGTTTTTTTAATTTGGTACCCACTGCGCCCACATAAAACCAACTGGTATCTAATGCGCATGGAAACCACCACCTGGTACCCACTACGCATAAAAACTATCACCTGGTACCTTCTGCGCATAGACACAATAATCTCGTACCCACTGCGCATAGATCAAATCATTTGGTACACAGTGCGCACACATAAAACCACCTGGTACTTACTGCGCATGGATCCAACCATCTGGTACCTACTGCGCATAAAAATAAACCACCTGGTACCAACTAAAATAAAAAAACGTCTGGTACACACTGCGCAATAATGCGAATACATAATGATTAATTAAAATTTAAATATGTATGTAATACTGTTTAATATGCACGGTCCCTGACAAAAAAACTGTCTTGGACGACTATCAAAAAACCTGGCAACGTTGCTAAAAGCCATTTTGCCAAATTTTAGAATTTAAAGTGTCCTATTTAAGAAAGAACAATGTCACGGAGGACAACCCGACCTGGCGTGGACGCCATTTATATATACTTATACCAGCACGTAGTGTGTGACACACTGTGTGTCCCTATTACGAAATTATTATATGTATATTATTATATGAAAATTGGGTTTAGAGCAGTTATACCTTTGCGCGCGTTTAAAGTTTTACTTCCGCGAGGGACAACAAAAAAAAACTTTATTTGGTGGAATGACCCATATAATATATAAAAAAAATCTGACATCTGTTAGTTCCAATCTCACTTTTTCCAATTTAAAACCCGATTGGTTCAAATCACAGTAATAATAATAATGTCAATAATATGAAATAGGAGTGGAAATAATCTAATCATACAAAATTTGGACCGGTTCAAAGTGTTTAAACCGGTCTAGTACCGCTCCAAAACACTTGAAAACGGTTCAGTCCAAAATTTGTACCGGTTCAAGTAATTTTATAAACGGGACGGTCCATGGACCGGTCCAGAATTATAACTTGTTTATTTTGGGTACGGACCGGTCCGTAACAAACAAGCGGTTCTTGGACCGGTTCACAATCCTGGTTATAATATAATATTATTATAGTGTTGAATATTTCAACAACAATCGGAAAGTTCCAGTGCTTATTAATTGTTTATTTTTAAGTTTAGGGTAGTTATGCTATAATAATTTTTTGTTCCATATTAAGTTGTCTTTTCATTTAATAAAATGTTATTTTTGTAATTACTTCAGAAACCTGATGTTCAATTGTTATTCTGTCTTAACCATTTTAATCAGAAGAAAAAAATGCCACTAATTTCCTAATTTAACCGACTTCGTAGCTGCAATAATAATGGAGTTAAAATGGTGAGCAGATAACTTTGGACACTGTGTACCTATATATAAATAATATAACTATTATATTTATTTAGAATTATTATTTATTTTACTTTTATAATAGGTGTTTATTTTTTATTTTATATAATTGGCTGTGTAAAATTATATATATGTATACAGAATTAAAATAATATATTTTATAAAGTAATAAAATGGTATTTGATTGTTTAAAATGTATCCCCAACAAATAACAAGGCCATGCAAAGGATGTCCTCAGGACATCCCATTCCTGGACCTACATATACCCATGGGACTTTCAGGGGACATCCTTAGGATGTCCTATTCCTGGACCTATATGGACCTAGGGATATCCCTAGGATATCCTAAGGGCATTTGCGGGACGTCTGTAGGCTGGCCTTTTTTGCACCACTCGGCCATGGTTGGGATGTCCTGAGGACGTCCTAGGATATCCTTGGGTTGGCTAGCTGGGTTAGGGCATCAATAACTAAATGTCCTATATGGTTTAAAAGATAAATATTTTCTTAACAAAACAGTTTGTTTAATGTCGATAGCTTTATTAGCAAAAGAAGTACAATTTTTTAAAGTTAGGTCTGCACAGTAACTTTTGCATAGCCCTGTATAAATAGGTGAAGGGGGAGAAAAGAAAAGATGAGTTTTTTTTACTTATTGGGTCCTTGTCTATTTACAGTTAAAAAAGAAATAAAATTAGAAGATATAAGATGTACTCATTGGTGGCTAATAAATGGAATTACCCCAGAGTAGTATAGATATAATATAATATGACATTTAGAAAAAGTTCGCTACACATATTAACAAATAAACTACACTACATTACAGTATCTGACCAAAACAACAAACGTGACGATAATTGCATAACCCCACCCGCTTATTTGAAATTTGTCTCGAAATTTTGCAAGCATGCACTATATACGTGTGCATGCATGCACTCTATACGTGTACGACACACTCCCATTCTAAAGCTAGCTTTAGAGTTGATTGAAAATGTTGCTTTAAGGTTGTTTTAGTGCGATAAAACAGATTTTCAAGATAAAAAGTAGTAAACAATTATTAACATTATTTTAATTTAAAAAAATATCCTTTATTACAGAAAAAAACTTAATTGAATTGAATTAAATTAAATTGATTTAAGAAAATAAAAGTAAACGTTAAATATCCTGTCGGATCGGACTTTTTTGCAAAAATAAATCCATTGAGAATATCCATTACCAAAATAATAAATTAAAATTAAATTACAAAATTATAATTTTATAACTCGAATAAAACGAAAGTTATATTAATACAGCACCGAATACACGGAAAGAATGATAGTCGAAAATTTATAGTACACTATTTTTATTAATAGTCACTATAAATTATATTAAAAACAACATACCAAGTTATTAGCACTGACTATAAAAATATTTTAAAATAGTATTGTAACTTTAAATATAATTTTTAGTAAGCAATACACAACAAATATAGTAACATATTCAATTAACTATATTTTATACCATCTTTAACTAAAATAAATTTAGTTTGGGGAAGGTGGGGGAATTCTGCGCATCTAAGCAAAATCTCTAGTATCTTTGTTAAGTTTAAATGTGAAATTTTGCAATTAATACCAGCGATAGTCTACTATGTTTACTATGTGTATATAATGCGCAATTTATAAAAAAAAATTGTTTGGTATGCAAAAACTACATTTTTTTAAATAATGCATTTGCGCAAAATTACCCACCTATCAGGGTAATTTTGCGCATCATAGGGGGAAAATTTGCGCTGTATAGAGAAAGATTTGTAGGTATCTAAATATACCGTTTATTTCTATAATATTATTATATTAAAACATAAAAATAAAACAAAACTATTTTCTCTATGAAACAAACAAAACAAACAAAATCAAAAATAAATAACTAAAAATAAAATTTTTGTTCTTAGAAATAAGAGGTTCTACATGCAGCAGTTGTCACATATGTAGTTTTAGGGGTTGTTTTTTTCGCTACACTCCGCGTGTGCCCAAATGGAACTGTTTATGCTGAACAATTTAGGCTCCTGTACCAAAAGCTCCCATATTGGCCAAATTTTGCAGCGCAAAATTACCCCAATTTTTAAGCGTAAAATTACCCCCACTGCAAGAAAAATATTGTGATACTAAAAAACATTCCAAAAGTTAACCTGAACAATTTAAACATACACCAGATTACGAGGAAAGATCATATAAAGTTGTGTTATAAACATTTAAGCGATTGGACAGAAATTTAAACTTAACTCGTAGCGGAAACGACATGGATTTCTTAGATCAACGTACATGTATCACAGTTAGCTAGTGACCATGGTCACTAGCTAAAAGTTACAAGCTTAATTGCGGTACACTTTAGTCCCCGTATACCCAAAGCAACGTTTCCAAGTTTGCAACATTCAAAAAATATATTATGTACTTCATATCTGGAAGAATTGTTTATGCGTAAAATTACCCACCGCGCAAAATTCCCCCACCTTCCCCTACACCAGATTTTAAATTATGGTTGTAATAAATATACGAGATATTGCTTATTACTATAATTATAGTAAAATTTTCTCCCTTGTATAGTCAACCACCATGAGTCAACTTTAAACTTGTCTAGTGACGAGCGGGTTCAGGGTGGAAGAACCCTGAGCGGGTTCTTCATTTGCATTGCATAGCAACAGTGGCAGTGGTAAGAGTAGGTTGTTATTTTGTGGTGCATCGTATTATTTAAATATGTTAATTTTATTAAAATACCGAATTATTTAGATAGGTACTTAAACTTAACTTTTAATTTTATCTGTTGTTCTCTTGTGATAATTAGAGTCTAAGAAAAAACTATTTTTAGTTATTTTTGGAATATTTTTGTTTTGTTTTAAAATATGTTGGTGGCAATAAATATATAAAATATTTATATGATGCTTTTATTTTATAATTTTATGTATGTTTGTATACAGCTGTACTCTAGAGTGATTCAGAATTGTGGAATTAAATGTCGAGAGATATGGGTTTTTATATGTCTTCTATTATTGCACTGAAGACCTCTTGACATTTCATCCCATGATTCTAAATCACCCTGTATATGTACCAAAACTCTTAAATATTACTATAAAAACTGGTTAATATTTACTAAAATTTATAGTAAAACATACCAAATAAAATATAATTTAAAGAAAAAAAATAGTAAATCTTATAAAAAATATAGGTAGTTAAAATTATTATACCAAGATATTTATTACTAATATATTGTTTTTTAAATATTACTATAACGTTTTAATAAAAGCTAACATAATATTTTTGTACAAATTACTAGAAGGCATATATTAAAATTAATTATATTCATATATTTAAAAAAATCATACAATATAGTTAAATTTACTAAACAATTATGAAAGATAATTAACATATTTTTATAGTAAATTTTAAAATATCATATAGCTGTCCCTATATTTATTAAAAATTATAGTATAACTTACTAGATTTATATTAATAATGACTATATATTTCTTTCCGTGTATGTTCTTTTTGGGCCCGGTAGAAAAAAAAGAATCATACTGATTTAAAATAAAAAGAATATATTCATATAGGTAATTATTATATTCATCATAAATTATGATTCATAATTATCTTTAGAATAAAATGAATAAAAATGCAAGTCAATTTTTTTCAAAATTTTACAATTTTTTGGTTTTTTTTGCCAGCACAATTTTTCCGGAAATTTTAGGACTCTACCAGACAATACAATTAAATTCCAAAACCGATCGTGAAAATTAATTAAAAACATTAAAGAAACAATGTATGTTTTTGTAATCCTTCAACTGAAGTTGTATAAAACTCAACTTACGAATTATGACTTTATTTTAAAATAAAATTTCTGTAATAGAGTTCGTTTTATTACGGCATTAAGTGGGTATCTTGTTTAAATTTTTGCTGTAATAAAAGGGGTAAAAGATAAAACTTAAACTACTTAGTTATTTTATGAAAAAGTTTAATTGGTCGTTAGCGCATTTTATATACACTCTGTAGTCATAATTAACACCTAAAATAAGAGAAACTTTGCGTTAATGGAAAATGGACGTAAAGGAAATTTATGGCGCGAGTTGGTAATTTAGCCGCGATTCTTCTTGCCAGCCAGACATGCAAATGCAGTTCAGGTGTTCATTTAATTAATATTAATGATTGTTGCAAGCGAAAAATTACATTATTTTTGCTCTTCTTTTCTCTCTCCCCAAGCTTCATGCTTAAATAGCCGCAACTGCACATACAAACTCCAGATAAATTTTAATTAATAAAACGTTTATTAAACGTTTTTTAAACAGGGCCGCAATAGGTGCCAAAATAATTAGTTTTAATTTGGGTCGAAGAAACTAAAGGTAAAGCACAAGCTCAAAAATCATTTAGAAAAAATTGTATTATACTTCTAAACTAAATAAGCCATATACGGAATAAATAATATTATATAGTGCGACTATTGGAAGAAAGAAGATTCCTCGAGCGTGGTGTTTACCGCATTGGCGGAGACACGCGAGTGGAATCTCCTCTTTTGACCATTAGTCGCATACAATATTTTATTGAGCTACCACAAGAAATTCAAGCCAATTTTACTTAATATTTTATCTGACATCTCTTAAGCAGTTTTAATCCTAGGTTTTTAACCTCACTTTTTTTCAATGTTAACTCAAATCCATCTTCAGGACATTAAGTTAAAGTTAAATTGAGTGCTAAAAAATATTATTTCTTGTTTAAGGAATATAATATATACAGGGTGATTGATGGTCGATGGTATACGTTAGGGGTTTACGGTACATAGGAAAGATCTGAAAATTTGGTTACTTAAGTTATTGCATAAGAGTGACGCATTTTATTTTTTCAATTAAAAGACTTGTGGGTTAGTTATGGAAATGATTTTCAAATGAAAGTACAATTGATGCCATTATTTATGGAATACGACATCGTTCAAATGTCCACCACGGAAGCGCTGGCACGCTGGACTCAATTTTCCATGACTCGGGCAAAGGAAATCGTACAAACGAATCGTTTGAAACGATGCGGCAATTCGCGAGGACCGTTGCAACGCGATAGAACGTGAAATTTGATAAAAAAAGTTGAATCTGCAAACGTTGTTGAAGCGTGTATCCCTCCATGATTAAATGGCATAGACTGAAGTTTCAAAATGTCAAAGAATTGCTAAGCCAACTATACTCCTGTCAAAAACAAAATGCGTCGTCCCTATTAAAAAACCGAGTAAAAAACCCTTTATATATACTTTTATTATACTATTTAATTTCATTGAACAATTCGGTTAATTCAACTAAATTGAAGCAAAATAATTAATTCACGATTCAATTTTATTGATTTAATTTGACCTTTTAAATACACATTAACAAGTTGTTGCTTTATGGTGTTTTAGCCACGGGCTGAAGTTAGTTAAATCAACCAAATTGTTCAACCGTATTAAATCAGGTAAAATACAACGTGTATTTATTTAAACGTAGCCGAATAAAAATTAATACCACGCTTTCAAAGTTTAAAATGTCGTCTTCTAAATTAGTAACGGTGGATGTTTATTTGCGCACATTTAATAATAATAATAATAATAATAATTTATTGCCCAATAGTTTCAAACCAGTTACCTACAGGGCAAATATAACTATAAAAATATAAAAAATATATAGAAAACACATTAAGTAAGTTCAATTTGAAAACATTATAAAAACAGAATAATATATAAATAAATTACTTACAAAATAATACATAAACAATATACATGCGGTATACATCTAAAAAAAGGAGAATATTTATAAACAAATAAACAGTCATCCTATTACATTAGATTTTACTAAAATAATATTAAGTGATGTTTGATGTATATCAATAAGAGAATTTAAAAGGTTGTAGTTTGTGCACATAACATTTATTGGTGCTTTACATAGTACGTTGGTTCTGAAGATATCACATTTAAAAGTGCACATTGAGCGTAATTCAGTTCTAGGTAGGTTAAAATTTATTTTGCTTAAAATTATTAATAATAATAATTATTAATAATTTTATTATTTAATAACTTGAATAAAAATGTTAAAGACATATTTGTTCTTCTTGTTTCTAGAGATGAAAAACCAAAGCTATTAAGTAATACCAGATAATTATACCCCTGACAAGGCTAAAACCCATTTGGATTTAAATATTTTAAGAACTACGCCTGTCTCTATCCGCCTAATATGAACAGGTGACCATATTAATGAACAGTATTCCAGTTTTGTTCGAACCAGTGAAAAATATAAAGTACATTCACCACTTTTAATACCTGCTGAATTCCTAATCACAAAGCCTAACATTCTTAAAGATTCATTACAAATAGTATTTATAAATACTATTTGTAATGAATCCTTAAATAATAACAAATATGATGAGAAAATGGTAAATTTTTATCATACGTAACTCCTAAATCCCTTATGGTAAGAACTCGGTCCAATGAAATATTGTTAATTTTGTAATAAAATAGAGTTGGAGTGTGTTTGTTTGTATAGCTCATGACTTTGCATTTACCAATATTTAGGTTTAATCGATTCAACTTACACCACCTTTCTATATTATTAATTTCACTTTGTAGAGACAAACAACTTTTAACATCTTCAACAACCCTAAAAATTTTCAAGTCATCAGCAAATAGTAACTTTTCACAAGCAACACTATCTGGTAGGTCGTTAATAAAAATTAAAAATAGAAGGGGCCCCAGATTTGAGCCCTGAGGAACTCTTCAAATAGGAACAATACAACTGGAATAAAAGCCATATAACAAACCATTTGTTTTCTATTAATTAGGTATGATTCTAGTAGTATAATTAAGTCATTGCTTAAGCCAATTTGTTTATTAATTAATACACAATGATCGATTTGGTCAAAAGCTTTTTTAAAATCCGTGTATATAACATTAACTTGATTCCTATTATCAATGCCTTCAGCAACATACTGTGTAAAAATGGCTCCATATTGGTAGGGTTACAAAATACATTTAATACTTGAAAAAATATACTTATATAAAATAGATTCAAATACTTTTGCAAAGTTTGAAATTATTGAAATTGGCCTATAGATTTCAATATTTGACTTGGATCCACTTTTATGAATAGGGCAAACTCTTGATGTTTTCCAAACAGAGGAAAAGTTTTTAAAATTAAATTAAAAAGAATAATTAGAGGATATGTGAAAATACTTTTACAATCTCTTATAAGAAAGCTTGGCACACCATCAGGTCCTGCTGTAGCTGAGTTTTTTTTTTAAGTTTTATAATGGATGTATAAATGTCCTGTTAGGTAATAGTCTTTATAATAATTGTGGACTGAGGAAAATAAAGTCCATCAACTTTTGGATCTGAATTTGTATATACACTGGAAAATATTCGGCAAACAAATCTACAATAGGCTGAGGTTCAGAACTTTCAACACTATCCAGTTGCATTACTCCAGGAATTCTACTAATAGATCTTTTATTATTTATAAATGGCCAAAAATATTTAGGATCTAAAGTAAGTTTACTTTAAATGTTATGCATATATTTATCATAATCCGATTTTATTCTTATTTTACATTGCTTTCTAAGATCTTTAAATAACTGGTAGGAATGTTCGCAATTAAAATTTTTGTAATTTTCATGTGCTTTTTGTTTATTGTGAAGCATCCCTATCAGTTCTTTACTATACCAAACTGGATAATGCATTTGTTTATACCTGCAAACAGGGACGTGTTTATCAAATATGGATGGAAGGACCAAATTAAAAGTATTACAAGCGGTATCAACGTCGATACAGTTAATTAAAAATGACCAATTAGTAGTATTAAGCTCGTTATATAGGTTAAAATAATTTGCTTTGCGAAAATTATACCTTTTGTTATCATAAGCTTCAAAGTTTTTTTATTTTGAAACCTTGGCTTCAATGTTCATTTCAAGAGGAGGATGAAATAGATCAACTTTAACTAACGGACAATCAGAGTTTTTTACTTCACATTTAATATTTGTAAAAATTAGATCCAACATCGCATTATAGTTATTAAATATTAAATTTACCTGTTTTAAGTCTAAGAAGTAAAATTTACAAGACATAGTTTTTTAGAATCAGAGTCATCTTCACTATTATAACTATTCACATTAAAGTCTCCAAAAATTAAAATATTTTTGTTATACAACCAATGACAGGAACACAGTAATTCAAAAAATTGCTCTAATTCAAAAAATTGCTCAAAATCATTAATACTAACATAAGGAGGTACATAAATAACTATTGCATAACATATAAAGTTGTTAATATCAATCTTACAACCGACAATATCCACAGTTAAAATATTATTTTTTATAATTTTAATTTTACATCTTCATGAAGCCACGATTCCGTTACAGCGACAATGTCAAATTCACCATCAGAAATTCCAGTATAAAAAGAGTCAATTTTAGTATTGAGACCGCGAACATTTTGGTAATAGGCTTTAATTTTACTTAGACTGGTTTTGTTGGGCTGTACTATAGTACTTAACTATAGTTTTCTGATTTTATAATTTTTGGGACTCCACGGATATATTTTATCTTAAGATTATCCTCTCCATTCTCAGTTCTAATATCTAGTTAATTTTTTACGGCTTTAAAATGCTGCTGCTGTTTTGGAGTTCGGTCTACTGACAATTTAATGTTCCTATATTGAGGGGCCTTAGCTAACAAATGTGCTTTGCGAGTAATTTTAAAAACGGTATGTTCACCATTCAGAATAACTTTAATTGGCCTTGCAGTCGTCCTTGTAGCGTCAGCCTTACCAAGTCGAATGAGAAGTGATCTAGAACTTCTTTAATTTTTGTTTGATCTAAATTTTTTTATTGATTTTTATCATTATGGTTATCTTCCGGTAATCCATAAACCATAATATTATTTTTTCGGCGATTGCGATCAGCATGCTCTTGAATAACTTTTTCAAAATCTAATTTTAATTCATTACTACTTTTTAGTGTTTTAATTTGTTCTTGAAGACATAAAATTGGGGTCTTCAGTTCTGAAATGCTTTCTCCAACACTGGGACACTTCAGCTGTTGTAAGGTCAACGCAGCTGTGTATATAGTTCCTTTTGCACATAGTGCATTGAACCATTTTGTGTTCCTCATTGGTTTTATTGCTACAGGTAAATACCGACATTTTTGATAAAAATTAAATCTGGCAACCTTTCAGTAAATCCAAACAGATCCCAACCTTAAATGTGCATGTTTTTTCTTTAACCCTATAAATTCGTAGACAAATAAACTCAAAGTTAGTTTAAAACTAAGATGAACACTTCTTGGTAATTTTTAACAATTAAAATAATCAAATTGTACTTATAAGCACTGATAAATAGTAGGCAACGTTGGCACGTTTCATATTTCATATAATTAAAAATACTTCTAATTTCACACAAAATAAAAAAAAAACGGTTTCTTTATCAAGAAACTATTTTAATGTTCAACACTTGTTTGAATCATTTAAGTTAAACAATCAGTTGAACTAAAAGTAGAAATTTGCTCTACTTCTTTCAATGTTCACTTTGCTTGAACACTTGAATGTAAAAATACACTGTTCACTTAAATAAGCATGATCTCGTTCAACGAAGACATACATTAACGCTGATGGCAAGTTGGCATAAAGTAAGCACTACCAACCTGATATGAATTCCTACGTGTACATATAAATAGCTATATAGCTACTTACTTAAACAGCCCATCTCTCTTTGAAGACAAACGAGCCATGATCTTTCTTACCTAAATTAAATATATTCAATAACTAACTAACTAAATACATAAAAACAGAATGTTAAAAGTAAACATTCAAAGTGTAGCATTAAATAATATTATATTAATTAATATAATATATTATATTAATATTTAATACGTGGGACATGTTTGAGACGTTTAAATTAAATTAATTAAAATTAATCATACGGTCACCGGATTCGAATTAAATTTTATGCTCAATGCCCAAAATCTAGATTAAATTAGACACCTGTCTGTGAGCAAAGTGTGTATTATCTACACAGCCCAAACTTGAGTAAGAGGGTTTGATGTCAGTATTGACAGGTCAGTACAGTTGCTGTAAGGAGATAAATGAGTACATTAGATGCAAAACTCTGTATTTGCAGGATAAGTGATTTTAAGAAAAACACGAAAAACCGCTCATAAGGTCATATTTGAAGAAAAAAATACAAAAATCGTATAGACGTGCTTTTGCATCATTTCTTATTCAAAAAAGTAAAAAAAAGTCCTTTAAAATTAAGTAGTTTAGTAAATAATTGAAATCAAAAGATTTAAAAACATAGTTTTGCATCTTCCTCGTTCAAAGACCAAGTTTTGCAAGTGAAAAGTGCAAATACCAAAAAAATAACAATTAATCAGGTGATTGTTATGCCGTCAGTTAATGCGTATACTAGCGACGTGATTGGTGATTGGTCAAATACCGAGTTTTGCATCCGACAAATACCCAGTTTTGCAGCTGCGGTAAGTTTATAAATGTATTTTATTCTACAAATATTAACTTATGCATCTGGTTTACTTAGTTATGCTGTGGGCAGTGCAGTTATGAACATAAATAAGATAAAATATATATTTTTTTAAAATGTGCAAAAACCGAGTTTTGCATCTAATGTACTCAAATACGAATTTCCTATTCATAAACATTAAGCTGAAATAATAGAAAATCTTACAGGTACAATTTAAGAAAATTTTCTATTATTATCATGAACTTGTGGATTTTCCCGCTATCAATTTTGAAGAAAAAATATTTTCAGATTTTACCTAAATAATTGGATATATTTATTAATATACAACAATTGTTGGTTGTAGGTATCATATATGATTTTAAAATAAACTCAGCTTAAAAATTAAAATAAATAACAATTAAAAAATAAGGTACGAACATTTGAAAAAATGCAAATAATAAAAGATAATGTGCTATACTGCCCTACTATGGAGAAAGGCAGTAACTGCTAAACAAGAAATTTGTTTAAAATTAGCATAAACTACATTTTTATAAAAAGCAGTAGGTATTTAATTGATTTTTTTAACTTATGAGATATTTGACTGCATTTCTGTGTTGAATTCGGTTACAAAATGTCCATAGCTTTACCATAGCACAAGAAAACGCATTTTGCATTTTTTTGCAGTTACTGCCTTTCTCCATAGTAGGGCAGTATAGGCAAGTTATCAAACGTATGCTGTTCTCTATCATTAAGGTTGGGTGCATTCAAAATCAATATAATTTAATTATGACTTATTAATGAAATGTCATCGTTTTTGGGGAAACTTAAACCGATTTAATCCGTGAATTCTCCTTTAAAATCAACTCCTGTTACCAAAGCAACAAAATGTTTAAAGGATTTTTTACTGCACAGTTTAACTACCACAAAATCGTAACGGAAAAACTATTCTCTCGACATTGGTTTTCCTTCTCACTGTGATTGTCAACCCATGAAGGCACATGTAAATCGTCGTCATAGTCTAAAAAATAAAGACGCGTTAAAAATCAGGTTGATTGCTGATTATTTTCGAGGTGCTAGGAGCTGTTAATAAAACATAAGGAAAACAACTTCTTGGCAATCTTTTAAAAATTAATTTAGACTTAAGAAATTAACAACAAACGTAGGGAAAATTGCAGATTAATTCAACAGAAAACATTTAAAACGTTAACGAACTCCTTATTATACAAATATTTTAAGGCGACGGTTTCGGTCCAATGCAGGCACTCATCTTTTACTATGTACTGAAGGACACGTGTTCCCAAAAACCACCGTTTTTAGTATAATGTGGATTTCGTTAAAATGTTATTATCGTTTTTTAATTAATAATTATATTATTATATAATTAATAATATTAAACATATTTCACAAAGTTAAACTTAAAATTGTAAAAGTCTTGGATTATTAAAAATTATACTTGTTGGATGTCATTGTCTGTGTCTTAAGCATAAGCGTGCGAAGGCTTTTTCATAAGGGGGGCCATTGATTCAATTAAATATATTATAATACTGTGGGTCAAAGAATCAATTTTTCGGTAGAGATTTAAACGTATTCAAATTAATTTAGGAAATAATTTCAGGTCAGCTGGTATACGCTTTTGCTAGCATATAGATGTGTTGGCAAAAGCGTATACCCGCTAACCATAAATATATATTCTGAATTTCCGAATGCGTTTAAGGCTCTACTAATTCGTCTTCAAAAAACTTTTGCAAGGCAAAAAAAACAATTATCTGGAATAAACGTTTAGTATACAAACGTTTATTCTAGAAAATTGTTTTTTTTTACACAAAAAGGCGATTTTCTGAAATAATTAGTAATATTTAGTATTAAGTAATACTAAACGTTTATTCCAGAAAATGATTTTATACACAACACAAATCTTCAGATTAGCCACTTTGTAAATTTAGGGACAACTTGATATTTTCGAAAAAGTTACAAAACACAAAATAATCGTCAATCACCAAAAACCCAATTAAACAGCAACTAATATTTTAAGTTAACACATGTGTACCAGGCAACGTAAAAGCAATGATTGATATTTTATTTCCATTTAAGTATATAGTAACGGAGGTGATGAAATGATCTATAAACAATTATCTGTGGGAATATAAATGAGACTTATTAATATTTTTTGATAAGAGCAGTGGCGGCTGGTGGGTTTTGGGCACACCCATATCTCAGTTATTAGACATGGGACCCACATCAAATTTATGAGTTTATAATGACATTATGTAGACAAGTTCTACGCAAGCAGAATTTAAATTGAAGTTTGCGAAAAAAAGTTTGTTTTTAAGTGTACCCCCCAGCCTCATGTCCCTCCAAATTGAGATAATTCAAATTAAAGTGGTACAATATTTAATTAACTGAAGTTTATCGACAAATTTAAAATTTTAGTAAAAAAACTTAAGAATTACAGGTTTTATACCATTTTAAACTGATTTATCTACATGCCTTAAAATTGTATTAATTATAACCAATTTCATTGCAATAATAGTATATCAACACATGGGTACCAGGCAACGTAAAAGCCATCATTGATATTTTATTTCCATTTAAGGATATAGTAACGGAGGTGATGAAATCTGTGGGTAAAAGGCATAAGGGGATAAGTCAAAAAATGCAATTTTTCAGTAGAGCCTTAAACGTATTCGCATTAATTTAGGAAACATTTTTATGGTTAGCGGGTATACCCTTTTGTTAGCCCATGTCATATGCTAACAAAAGCGTATACCCGCTAAACATAAATATATTTCCTGAATTAATGCGAACACGTTAAAGGCTCTATTGAAAAATTGCTTTTTTTGACTTATCCCCTTATGCCTTTTACCCACAGAAATGATCTATAAACAATTATCTGTGGGAATATAAATGAGATTTATTAATATTTTTTGATAAGAGCAGTGGCGGCTGGTGGGTTTTGGGCACACCCATATCTCAGTTATTAGACATGGGACCCACATCAAATTTATGAGTTTATAATGAAATTATGTAAACAAGTTCTGCGCAAGCAGAATTTAAATTGAAGTTTGCGAAAAAGAGTTAGTTTTTAAGTGTACCCCCCAGCCTCCTGTCCCTCCAAATTAAGATAATTCAAATTAAAGTGGTACAATATTTAATTCACTGAAGTTTATCGAAAAATTTAAAATTTTAGTAAAAAAACTTAAGAATTACAGGTTTTATACCATTTTAAATTTTTATTATTTCTTTTACTAAATTTTAATAAAATTAGAAATGGTATAAAATCTGTAATACTTGAATTTTTGTAATAAAATTTAGTATAGATAAGTCACCATCTTTGACTGTTTCTGAGAGTAATAATTATTATTACTAAAGTAACTAATTTCTTTAATCGTTTTTAATTCTTGCGGCACTCAAGAAATTATTGTTAGCGTTAAATGCCTGTAGGCTTTATGGTTAAATATTTTTACATACTATAGTAAATTTATAAATAATATTTAGTATGTAAAAATGGCTGTACTTTGTTTGCAATTATTGTATTTTATATACTTACATAAATTAATTATAAACATTGTGCATGCATATATTTGTAACAAAAATTTACCCCTATTAACAAATTTTCGTTAAAGGAAATAAGGGGAGATAATTTAATTGTGAAAAAGTGAGGTTAATTTCATTTGACAGATGTTGCGTAGTACCTATACGACAGGCGACAATGATGATTTTGGAATAAGTCAGTTCGTTTGCAATTATTGATTAGTAGTTTATTATTGTTAATGTTTAATAAATTTACCTTTATTTGATTGCAGTACAAAATAATATGTACAATTCGTGAAAAATGTTCGATTCTAAAATGGCAATTCTTGCTCACTTCGCTCGCGTATCAAACAAATGCTCGCCCAGACAACGAAATCGCTTTCATTATAAAAATGAATGCTCCTTAGAAAATATACATATTTGTTTTTAATCTAATGAAATGTGCAGTTGATCTATTAAATTTAAAAAATATAATATAATAATATAAATAAAAAAGTAGGGTAGGAGTACCATTAGCGGCCATAACTCTAGTTTAGGGCATTTAAAATTTGTATTTAATTTATTAATTAAAGATATTAATATTAATAATTATAATAATTATTGCATGGTGAAATTTAAGTTAACCGCGTGAAATCAAATTGTTTCTGCCCCTACTTATAAAAAGTATCGGTAGATATCTCCAGTGAAGTGAGTTAAAGTCGGATACGTGAAATCAGCTGTGTGTATAATATTTCTTAAAGTGTTCGCTAAGAAAGGAGGGTAAGTACATATGTTAATAACTTTTTGGGTCACTAAAATAGAGTAGCAAAAAATTTGTTACAGGTTATCGAGACCCTAAGATTTATATTTTTGTTTAAACGGCTAACCTATATAAAATTACATCGTTTTTACTTAATTGGGGTGGCCAGAACCGGAGCATAGAAATATAAAAAATATCCAGTTACGGCCATCCTAGTGGCCTAGGAGTATGGTTTTCGAGTTGCGGCCGTAATGGCTAAACTTACCTGTATGTAGGTAATTCTGACTATTTTTTTAAATTTGGGTTAAGGTAAAGTATACCTATTTTTTAACGCTAAAAACCCTTTTTGTTTTATAACCTAATGGCAGACTAAGAAAATGTATAAGAAAAATCGCTTTAACCCACAGATAACAAAGAAGCCAAATGTTATTTGATGTATAGGAAAGCATCAAGTGCGATATAGACTCAAATAAAGATAAATAAGTTTTTGACAATTCAGCTGATTTTCGAGAAGACATATTAAAATTTCCTTTTTCTGAATTTTACCAAGTTACGGCTGAAAATTCATCCACGACAGATACAGATGATCTTTCTTGGATCTGTTAAACTGACATAGATGCGATAAAATTGTTTGATGATAACAACCTTAACGAAATCGATAAAAATTTGGAAATATCAGATTTGTTTAATAATTATTGTAATCAGACTTTAACAATTTTAATGTAGCAGATTGATAAAGCTAACGACAAAAATTACGTGATTGAAAAAACCAAAGCAAAGTGATACAGATATTAACATCGATTTGAAAAACTCTAATAATATTTTGATTAAGCTTAAGCTACAAATAAAAGCAATTATGTAGAATCTAAAATTTTCACAAATTAGACTGATGAACAAAACATGGGCTGTGATTACAAAGTTGATGAAGAGAGAAATAAAGAAAATATGGATATAAAAAGGCAGACAATTATTATTTTAACCAATGTATCTGAACCAAAGATTAACCAAGTAGCCAAAAAAGGACCTGGATTCCTGAAAGTATTACAGAATGAATTATTCTATCATCGGATGACGGAATAAACCCTGGTGGCGACATCTCTGTGTTTAATATATATCTAATCAATTTAGACCAATCGGACCCACTTTCTTCCAATTAAATTATTTTTATGGTATTATTTTTATTTTTAAAGTATTTGGTACCAAAACGTTCATCAAGTTTTTATTTTTAAAAGGGAAAAGAATTTATCTGCCTCTTTTTGCCTGTTTGATCAGCAGGATATGGAATATGTTCATGGATTTATCATATTAGTCGATTATTTATAAGTCATCATTTTGAGTGACATACAATCGCATCGTGTTTTTGTATATTATTAACGCTTTATAAAACTTTAAAAGTACACATATTCTTAGTGCAAAAATAAAATGAAACAAAAAAATTTACATTAATTAGCAGAAGTTATATAACAAAGTAAAAACGTATTTATCAGTAAATTCTCCGACTAGGTTAGGTAACAAATGTGGATTTAACCGGTTTTGCTATAAAATCAACTTTTTAATGTAATTTTAACATCGATATAGGGTTTTTTGGGCCAAGTTACTTTAGTAGTCGATAGAAATAAAGATGCGAAATTGACAAAGAAAATATGTACCGAAAAAAATGTATAAGTATAAGTGATTTTGCTCGAATTGTTTGTTTACTTTTCTATTTTTAGCCTAGGTAATATTGCGTAATTTATTTGTTTATTAATTTATATTTTTGAAGAATGAAAGATTGACAAAACCGAACTCTTCCAAATTGTGTAGACAAATTTTGTGAATTTTTGTACCTACATAATTACAACATTTTATTATCATTATTAATATTTTAGCATAAATTTAAAATAGTACAAAATAATGTGTCCCTAATTAATTACAAATTTGTCTGCGATTTTTAAAATTCCTCCCACTGTGAGCCGGTACTCTTATGATTTCAACCGGTACTCCCATAATTTTAATATCGGTCAGAAAAGTTAAAAATTTTGTAAAAGGATAAAAAATTTGGAGAAATATAGTATTTAATAGAAAAAAATATTATGGAGTTACTGGAAACTGGTTGAAAAGAGCAATGTGGGATATAATAAATTTAAGTATATTAAAATGGTTTGGCGGCACCACACTACCTGTGTGGTAGATGTCAAGAGAAGATCAAGCCTTAAGGCAAATCAATTGATTTGTCAACATTATATATCATATTGAAGTCTTATTGATGTCAAAATTTTAGAAAGAACTTATAAAAAACTCAATAATAGATCAAGCATTAATTTGTCAAGAGTTGTTGATATCGTATCAAGACTGTTGACAGGGCCGAGCCGTGCCGGGGGTGCAAGGGGTGCATGGCACCCGGGCGGCACTAACACAAGGCGGCAAAATATCATCAAAAAAATTGTATCATATTATCAAGAATAAAAAAGCCACCTTGCAATATGCAAAAAACTTTCTAAAAATCACTTGCGTTTTATTGATGTCGGCGTTTCAAGGAATCATCGTATTTATTCCATAGACAAGGGATTGACAGGGTGGGCGGGGGGCTATTCTACACATAAAAACAATGCCAAAATTGTGCGGTCAGGCGACAATGATAAAAAAGACATAACCGAACGCGCGATAGCCACAAAAAATGATGATGACAATTTTCTTAAAGCCCGGTTTATAGATTGCCTCCCGCCCGCTTCGCTTTCCGTCCGTCCGCTTCGAGTTCGTCAAGTTTCATGTTTTACGGAAGCGGGCTTACGGGAAACCAATTAAATCGCGCGCTGTGTACCACGTGATATTGTTTACAAGCTGAACTGTTAAGTTAAAGCATATTTTCTTCCGATTTGACGGCTGCGTATTTCAGCAATTTTTAGTTTTTCTATTAACGTGAGGCAAATAGGATGCAAACATAGTAGTTTCTTTTGTCTTTTAATGCGTTTAAGTTAAAAACTAGTTAATGATTTAAAAGCCTAGGCATTTTTCCGAATTTATTTGTAGCTTTAAGAATATTTTTGACGATGCCAGTTACTGTTGTCCATGGAGAGCGGTCATTTTCGAAATTAAAACTAATTAAGACCTATTTAAGATCCAATATGAGTCAATTCGGGCTCAAATTTAGCAATTATAAGTATTGAAGAAGATATTTCTAACAACTTGGATGTAGGCGACTTAATTAGGGAATTTGCTATTAAAAAAGCGAGAAAAGTAGATTTTAGTTTTTTAGTTTAGTTTAAATATTTTTGTTTTTTTTTCCTGAATGTATTTTTATTTTATTCTTTTATGTATTTGTTAATAAATACTTTGTTATTTTATAAAATTTGTTATAAGTATGTTTATTGAGAATGATAAATTATGAACTCCTTCCCTACCGACAACCTAATTTTTTACATTAATGGGGGCGGCAAATTTAATTCTTGCACCCGGGCGGCAGATACCCTAGGCTCGGCCCTGACTGTTGATGTCAAAAGTAAATAAGGAACTATGCATGAACTTGACACACTCTGAACATGATGTTCAGGACATCTGTGATAGTTGATTGCGTCGTGAATTTAGCAGATGGCCACGTTCGTGTTTAATTTAATTTAATATTTTTGATGAGAGAAAATTTTCGATTATAAAGAATTTTAAGAAATTAATAAAAAGAAAAACTTGAAAAACTGATTTATCTACACGCTTTAAAATTGTATTAATTATAACCAATTTCATTGCAATAATAGTATATGAATAGCTTGCATCAAAAAGAGGGTAACCTACATTAATTCCAATAAGCCAAATTTCTCAAGCAATTCCATGAGAATATGCAGCCTTATTAAAATAGAGGGTTTTGGACACCAACCTGGATGCGTTTTGACATCAAGACCATATCAAGCCTTGAGCTCAAGTTAATATAAAATTAATTGATTTACATAATAAAAATTTAACTGCAGTTTACAACTGTTTTTAAACTATTAAACATATGTAATTGCGTATTGAAATCACTCCGAAATCCTGTTAAAGTAGTGCACAAATTTATTATATAATGCTTAAAATTAATGCTCATTTAAATTACATGTTTAATATAACGTACCAAATGCTAATTTAAATTATCCTAGTTTTTAAATCATTTTATTTTATATAATATATTATACAGTGTGTCCGCCAATGGAGCACACAATAGGAAAAAAAATATTCATTTTACGATCAGATGTACAGAATATAAATAAATTATAAAAACATTAAAATAAAGTCTAAATACAAATTTTCAAGGGAAAATTTTAAAATTTCACTTCGGCACCCTTTTCCGCTTACTTAATAAATCTTGCGAATAATTCGCGGCTAATTGAGTTCATCTAATTAATCCTGTATGCGCTCTTTTAATACTTTCCTTTCATGTGGCATATTTCACATGTCACCTGTCATCTGCCATTTGTCACCTGCCATCTGTCAATGCTCCTTTTGACAATTTTTCATTGAATAGATTTATAGCGTATTGACATATTTCCAATCCAGAGCTTTAGAAAGAACCATGGATTGTTGCCAACGTCTGCATTACCATGGATTAGGTAATATGTTTTATTTTTAAAACCCTCTATATTTCTGGTTACAGTTCGCAGTTTAAAAGTCAAATTATTATACACCGCCGTACAAAAATAAAAATTCATTATAATTACACATTGCTTGCTTTTTTGGATGCCTTTTTAGGAGCCTTTTTCAAATATTTAAGTGCCAAAAAGTCTGGTTTCAGTACCTATCAAACCAGTTCTTAAATAAACAAATATGCGGTATTTTATTTAAATGATAGCATATTTAATTAAATTATGCATGAAACAGTTTAAAGCGTCATTTTGGGGAGAACTAACCCTTTTATTTATTAGGTGTTCAAAAAATGACACTGTCAAAAGAGTAAAACTGCATTTATAATTAATAGTACATGATCTAACAGGCGGAGAAAGCGCTCAGTGTTCACTGCCGAGGCCTTAGCAGAGGCTGCAGATCAAAGCGAGGCAGTTAATAAGCTTTCTCCGTTGTTTTGTATACTACCTACTTGTTTTTCAAGCGTTTAATAATTATAATAATTATAATTTGCTATTACTAGAGCACCGCGTGCGGTGTTTTATTCTGTACCGCTAGAAGTTGGTAGAGCGCTATGTCTAAGGTTGCAGAGAAACTATTCAGACGATTTTAAATCGTCATTACCGCAACTTATCTATAACGCCCCTCGAGCAGTTTGGTTTTAAGCGAGGATTAAGATTAAGGCCTTTAGTGACGGATAGCGGGGGGTCTGTGTGCGGTCGTTGGCCGTGGAGCTGTCAACCTCAACTTTTACATACCCTTTCTTCCTCACTTTCTCTATGCTTACTTTTGATTACCAATTTTTTTAAAGGGGGTTTTTAATTTATTTTTTCTTTAATATCTGCTTCCAGCACTTTACTTTCCTCACCTTTTCTTACTGTGCTTAATTATTTAGCTTAGCAAAAAAGGCCAGTTAAAATCCAATCTAAAAATTAAGGGGCTCTGTAAACAGGGGACAGGAGATCGTCAGGATACTGCAATTTCACTTCTTGTACCATGCAGATATTTGGCAGGGAGGTTTTAGAGGCAGGATTACATGCCCACGTGCCTTTTACAGCTAACCAAACCACCACATTGCGGCCCTTTTACTTTGTCTTTTTTTATGTATATTTTATATTGAAGGAAATTTGATTTGATTTGATTGCTTAGCATGCGAGTGGTCGATCCAGGTACCTGGATCGATGCCCGGTGCTCACCAACTTTTTTTTGTTATGTGTTGGTTGGGTTGGTTTGTTTTAGTTTTATTACTTTATTTGGATTACTACTTATTACATAACATTTACCGTCGAATAAATGATACATTTCCTCCAGCTCACAGTGAGGCACGTAACCCTCATAACTGGCATCAAATAAAATTAAGTTGCTGAAACAAATTATGTATGATAAATATTTACAGGACTAGCTCTTGTAGCAAATAAAATATTTTGTTATTTTAATTGGTCATTTTTATTAGTGATTTAAGTCTTTTAAACGTTAAATAAATTAATAAAACAATTAAGCAGTCCTCTTTTATCATGTTAATAGGATTATTTTAATATATACTAAAAATCGATATTCTCGAAGACACGCTAATGCAATGTCATTATTTTTATCTTCATCATCATCATTACCTTTCTTTGTCACTATATAATATATACCTAAGTAAACCAGATGCATAAGTTAATATTTGTAGAATAAACACATTTATAAACTTACCGCAGCTGCAAAACTGGGTATTTGTTTCTTCCTGTCGGATGCAAAATTCGGTATTTGAAAAATCACCAATCACGTCGCTAGTATACGCATTAACTGACGGCATAACAATCACCTGATTAATTGTTATTTTTTTTGGTATTTGCACTTTTCACTTGCAAAACTTGGTCTTTGAACGAGGAAGATGCAAAACTATGTTTTTAAATCTTTTGATTTCAATTATTTACTAAACTACTTAATTTTAAAGGACTTTTTTTACTTTTTGAATAAGAAATGATGCAAAAGCACGTCTATACGATTTTTGTATTTTTTTTTTCAAATATGACCTTATGAGCGGTTTTTCGTGTTTTTCTTAAAATCACTTATCCTGCAAATACAGAGTTGTGCATCTAATGTACTCATATTATGTATATTAAAAAATTGGACTTTTACCTAATAAAGATTTTGAGTTTGTGTTTACCAGAGATTACAGGATCTGTTATAAGTTATTCAAAAAAATATCTAATACTCTTGTCTGCACTTGATCGTTCTGCTCTTTATATCGATTAAAATCTTTATTTCTAGCCCCTTGTGATTCTTTGGTTAGTTGACCAAAGTGCCAAAAGTGCTGAGAATATAATTTTCAGTTTATGTATTAAAATTGTTTGTAAAGTTGGATTCATAATATTGTACTAAGCATCAAAGAAACCGTATCATGTAAGAGACTATATTTTTAGCTTCTATTTTAAATCCACTAAATACCATTCATGTGTTTATTTTATAAGATTAAGGACTATTGCAGAAATTTTAAAAGTAAAAAGTATCTGTTTGCCCAGATTTGTATTTGTTCAAAATCAGATCATAATTTTCTTTGAGGAGTTAGTTAAGGAGTTAATTAGTAAAGTAGCAAAAAGTGCTTGGTTTTTTAAGTCAATGATAGGTAGTTTAAAAAATACAACAACACTTGATTTGATAGGAAACCCATATAAAATTATAATTATTTAAGTTAATTATTTTTTTTTAATAAATATTTTCACTTATTTATTTATGTCTTTGTATAATTACAAGATCTAAAAAGTTGCAAAAATATCATTAAATTATTACATTGTATTATTATAAATAAATTATACCAAGAATACACTTAAAATACGCAACAAATAAATTACGCAAAGCTCTTGCTCATTAAAATAGTAACATTACGTCTTCTGAAAATCTCAAACTTTTAAATACTGCCGAAAGGTGTGTCAGTAGGTAAAGTAGTTAGTCCCTATCCCAGTGTGCAGCGGTGCAAAATAGACGCCGCGCGCGGTGCACTAGCAACAGCGTTTCTAGTTGGCGACATTTTGTCAGGTTTGACTTTTGACATATGATATATTATAGGTAATATACATGAATTTATTCTACAGTGACCTGTACATTTACATTTACTTTGCTGATTTTCTTTGCTGATTTCGAGCTAAACGCGATAGATGAAACCACTCTTCAATTTTTATTTTTGTACGGCGGTGTATAATAATTTTACTTTTGAACTGGGTAAAAATATAAAGTTATAAAGTCTTTTTATATCGGCTTATGAGTGTTATAATATGAAAATTGTCATAAGCTTGAAATAAATACTTTATTTAACACATCATGTTTCATGCATAATTAACCCAGACATTACTGATTTATTTTTTGGAACTAAAAATTTGAAATTATTTATAAAAATGGTTGATAAAAATCGTATTCAGTTATATTTTTATTTATTTTTAATTTTTAAATTACAAAATTTTCAAAAAACTGTTTGTCCTTTTAAAAGGCCATTAGTAATATAGGCTACTTATAGGCTTGTCAGAATTTGTTCAAATACAAAATATTTGTTAACAATAAATGACACATTTCCAAAATTAACTTATTCACTGTGAAATTGTAACTCATTAAAACAATCTTTGGGATGCAACCCAACGTCATTTCTTGCCCCGGATCGAAAATCTGTAAAGTCCAATATTTTGCGTTTTGAAATATACTTTGCTACTGAAATAGGTACAACCTCATCAGGATCTATCTCTGAGTTTTCATTAGTTTCATTTGTGTCCAAAATTTCGACTGGTGCTCGCAGTTGACTCCCGGGCAGATTATTTAGATCTTCCAAGTCCTCTTCACCAGAATCCACATCAGTCTTCGTTTGCAGTTTCCGGTGGAAAAATAACTACGTCTATATATGAAGGGCGGGCTTAAGGCAATCAAGCGCCTTAGGCACTTAAAAATTTGGCGCCTATTACTAGATAGGTACTATACTTATACTATACATGGTAGCTTACCTTATTATCCCTTATAAATTAAAATATTTTTTATTAAAAAATACATATAAAACATAAATTAAAAACGTTTAAGACGACTTATTTTTTTAGACATATTTTGATTTAGTCAGTAAACCCTACGGATATACAAGTAATATCTATAGATATACTCTCTTAAAATAAATAAGTCAAAAATAACTAATTATAAGTCATATTTGAATTATTGTCATAGCGACAAAGCAGTCACTAATAATTATTAGTCAAATTCTACGGAATGAAACAGTCAAATTAGTAGACGCACCACTGCTACTTATTAAATTTATGATATCTGTCAATAAATATTGTTAATAATATTGTTAAAGTTGAATATATTTTTTGTGTTGGAGCTAAACTTTTTGAATCTTTATTTATGGACCATGGAGCCTATATGCATTTAACGCCGCAAGAATTAAAACTTATTACTCTCAGTAACAGTAAAATATGGCGACTTATCTTAAATTAGTCAAACTTTAACTAATTAAGTATACTATAGTAAAAAATAAATATTTAAAAGTAAAAACGACTATTTAATTAGTAAACAATGCTGATACTAATTCAAATAGTAGAATTTTTACTATTTCATTTCAAGAGAGTAAATAACCATATTTGGTTAAAAGGTAGTTAAAAAGGGTAAAATAAACCAAAAACTATCAAATAATAACTTCTTTTTAACCAAAGTTAACCAAGAAGTTAATTTTTATCATAACGTTAATTTGACCATAATTAAATTCCCCACTTATTACAAAATAACGTTAAATTAACCAGTGGTGCTACTTGGGTAGTAAGTATTTAAAAAATGTAAAACAGCTTTATAGTTTTATGTAAGGCATTAGACCGCGTTATTACAAAGGAAGCCGCTGTTTTATAAAATAATAAAAACAGTAAAGAATATTCGGTGCTCTACCGTTCTTATAATTGTATATAGTTTATTTGCTTTATTTTTTGGAAAAATAAACCATTTGGTAACAATTTTTTTAAGTTGGTTGGGACAATGCGCCTATTTTTTTGTGGCCCCTAAGGCAATTGCCTTGCTTGCCTTATGGGTAATATGGCCCTGTATATATGTATGTAAAGTCAAAGGCTTTTTCCAAAAGCTGGTATCAAAAGTATAAGTGATAGTTATGTAGTAGATAACAAATATATAATAGAATTTTGATTATTAAAAATCTATTGGTTGCCTAAATTGCTAGCGTCCTTTTAAAATGAAGGTAACAAAAATACCCTAAGAAGTAACCTATAAAGGGATTAATTATTTTTGTAACAATTCATAACCCCAAAATAGGTATTTGTAAGAAAAATAAATATAGTTTTAAGGCATAAATTTAAATATTGTCTATGTTACTTACCTTCGGTTCTTTATGATTCACCCTCAAGAACAGCGATTAGTTTTTTTTAATTAGCACGAAATGGCGGTTAATCGTTTATAAAATGTTTCTATAAGTATCAGGAAGAAATTTCAACAAGTAGACTAATAGCCCCATTTCAATGACCTAAGCTATACCAGCCATTATAGAGAACTGTATAGACTCCTTTTAAAAGGACGCTAGTAACATTTGGGTTAAAGCAAAAAAACAAAGCAATCACTGCTTAAAATCTGTTTAAAAATTAAATTTTGTGATTAAAAAACCAAAGCCCGCGAATGTATTTGAAGCTTGGTTTCGCAAAACAATATCATTTAATTTTTAATTCCTGCCGTTTTTTGGTTATACGCAACATTAAATTGGCAACAGCAGCAAAACGGTGGATAACCACGTTAGAAATGTTTTAAAATGCGCAATTCCGAAAGCTTACATTCGTGCAATATTTATGAACTTTTAAAATGTTAACGGCGTTTTTAACCACCTGAATTTATTTTGTTCGGGATTGCTTTTGCTAAAATGTTAATTTAATAGGCGAATAGAAAAAGTTTAACTTCATTTTTAGCGATAAAAATAGGGAAATCCAATTAATTTAAAGAAAACTATATTTAAATGTTTCATAATATTGACTCAGTTATAACAATAACATTACATTGGAAGACATGCTCTTGTTTTGCAATATTATACAAACCTGTTTTTTTTTGTAAACATTAAAATTCGTATAAATTTAGGTAGGTATACAAATGTTAACCCTTATACGTATTTTTAACGGCGATATATGGGTCTATTTAAATAAAAAAAAAGTTTACAGTCTCAGGTTAGAAGAATTAAAGGGATTTTACATAAAAAATAATATAAATATGGAATATGATATTTTTTTGTATTTTATTTGAAAATATTTGAAATTTTTTATTTGTGTTATTTTTGATCGCTGATATCTTTGAAACGTTTGATCTGAAGAACTTTGACCTTCAGATGTTTTTTGTAGAGCGTGAAATTGTCTATAACTCCTCTCGATTGGGTGTTGAGAAAACAATCCATTCCAAAGTTATAAGAATTCAAAATGAAAAAACAACAAATGAATTGAGGCAAACCTTAATATTAATATTAAGGGCTCAAATATGCGCCAAAATTTTTGTTTTTTAATGTACTATTAATTTTTTAACACCATTGAAAAAAAAATAATTGTTAATTTTTTTGAAACACCCTAATATATATATATATATATTAAATTTACAGAAAGTACCTTTTGATCGAAGGAAAATATTATCAAAATTGTTTACACTTGTATAAATGACAAAAAAATCTTCATTTTTACATTAAAACTAGTACTTTTTTACGATTTTTTGCAATAAAGTATTTTTCCATTAAGAATAAGAAAAAACTATTTATTTTGTAATTTCGTTTAAATTTCATTAATTACGCAAATAATATTCATACTTGTTGTAAACTTTAAGTGAGTAGTAAAATGTATGAAAGCTTAGGAAGGAAAACATTATTAAAGATTTTATTTTCCTTTTATGTACCTACTTTCAAAAGTGATGTTAGATATAAATTTTAAATAAAAATTATGGTTTAACACCATTGAAAAAAAAATAATTGTTAATTTTTTTGAAACACCCTAATATATATATATATATATACAAATTCATAAAGTTATGTTTTTTAAAAACCATGGTTGCTCAAATTACCATAAAAAAAGTTTTTCTACTGCCACCTTTAAAACACCCACATGTTTCCATGATACATTGACATGTTGTGGCTGGTTACTATGTTGTTTTATAGATGTCACTGTATACAAATATTTAATTTAAATTATTTTTACATAATAATAAGTATTTTTCGTAGAAAAAGTATAATATGCAAATCGTTTATAAACTGTTCTAGACACTTATTTAATTAAGCACTTGATCATAACGTGCCTAAATTAAATTCGTTTATAAAACATGATACGTGATATACTAATTAGAAATACTTATACCAAAACTAAATCTAAATGGTAAATCCTACATATTTAAACTAATTATAAGTTAAGGTTGACTGAACCGTGGACGGACACAGTATTAGTAATACCGTATTACTATTTAGTTACACTTCGCTTCTGAAGATGCCAACATCGTTGGCGAAAATTTTGTGTATTGTTGTTGGGGAATATTTCTAATATTTGTTTAACATACTACCAAAGTTGTCCTTCTTATTTTCACATTTGTTTTTTTAATTTCAATGTTTATTTTAATTATGCTTTAATATCGTTTTTATATTTTAACCATCTTTTCATTAAAGTGTTTCATACATTTTTCTATGATTTTCTATCTATATTTTCAGTATTATTAAAAATCCAAGCAGGAAACATATTTTTATTAAATTTGTAAAAGATTCTAAGAAATCTATTTTTAACCTATTCAATATTCAATGTTACGTGAAACGTTAGCAAAGGATGTCATTATAGACATATTTTCTTCTTACATTCTCATGTTTAACATTGTGAAATAATTTGAAAAACATTTTTGTAATTTTTACTTTTATTCGAAATACAGTTTTTAATAATTTTAAAATCGTGTGGAAAATAAAAAATAATAAAAAATGTCTGTGAAAAACTAAGCAACAATAAAGAAAGGCGCTTTGTTTTGGTCTTTTTTGGTCTTTTTAGCTAAAAGCCACACACAATAATAAATTAAAAGCATTTTAGCAGACTAAGCTGTGTAGAGCGTATTTATAATAAGACGTGCTATCCGCTGATACTTTCTATTTTCACCGTGCAATGCTGAAGACTCGGGTATTTATTTAAATATTGTTTACCTTCTATATATGCTTATATATGTTTACCTTCTTTAAGCATACATGTTTTGGCATATTCGTGATCACCTAGTTAATTTACTTTAAAAAAAAATTAGGACTCTACGTTGTGTTTTTACATGCATTGCCAATTTCAAAATAACGTTATTATAATAACGTTATTTTGAAATTGGCCATGTTTAATAAAGCAGTAAGTATTTGATTTGAAACCCCTGATTTAATTAAAGCAAAGACAAAGGGATGGCCCGTTGAGTCAGAGTACAGGGAAAAGGGACCATAAAAACCCTGTCGACTTACACAGTTCAAAATAACATACAAAATAAACAAAGTCATATGTATGAGGCGCCGTTTTTGTCAAAATTGAAAGTGCAAAATAAACTTATTTTGCTTTATAAATAATTATATGCAAATTATTTTTTTATCAACTTATTTTTTTATAAAATTATTTTTTTATATAGGTAATTATTTTTTTATATAATTATTTTTTTATAAAATTATTGTTTTATCAACTTATTTTTTTATGAAATTATTTTTTTATGAAATTATTTTTTATAAAATTATTTTTTTATGAAATTATTTTTTTGTCAAATTATTTTTTTATTAACTTATTTTTTTATCAAATTATTTTTTTATAAAATTATTTTTTTATGAAATTATTTTTTTATCAACTTATTTTTTTATGAAATTATTTTGTAGGGATTACCTTATTTTCTTTTTTGAGGGGAGATTTGTCGATTTGGCGTATTATCTACCTTATGCGTATTCCAATTCGTATACGAAGTTCATATAAGTGGGGGATTTAAAATTTATGATACCATAGATATTAATATGTCCATGTATGATATATCAAAATCGACAAATCGACAAATTTCCCCTCAAAAAAGGAAAATTTCCCCTCAAAAAAGGAAACAAGGTCACCATACAAAATAATTTCATTAAAAAATAAGTTGATAAAAAAATATTATAGTATGTCTAATAACTGTTATAAGATGTTTTAACAAAACCTAAAATAAGTTGATAAAAAAATATTATAGTATGTCTAATAACTGTTATAAGATGTTTTAACAAAACCTAGATCATATTGTCTATGAGACAGTTGACTATCCTAATACTAATAAAGAAATATACTTTAGGCACTGCCTCCGGACCACCTACCCTACAATATAGCTACATGTCCGTCATTGGTTTCTTGTAAATATGGCCACTTTAGAAATGGTGCTACTACAAAATTATGTTGTTATATATGTCTTAAATGCCACTTTATATCGAGTATTAAAGGATTTTTACCCAGTATAACTTTTGCTATTTGTAGTTGAAAATTCTTATAAATGTAATGTAGTGGCTAATAGTTCTTATACACTCTGTTTATTCTCGTTATTAACAATTTACTTATTTACTTTATCTACTTCCACATTAACAAACTGTGACTTTATGACGTTTTAGTCACGGGCTGAAGTTAGCTTCATTATTAATTGCGAAAAAGTGAAGTTTTTCAAATGTCAAATATTTAACAATTAAAATTGGCTTTAAATTTCTATGTGTGTTCGTCGTAAATAAAGTATAGTATTTAACTCGTTTTATAAACTTCTGGACACTCGTTTTTATTAAACAATTGCTCTTAACCTTTACTCGTGCATAATACATCTCGAAACTAAAATGGCTTTGATAAAACTTACTTACATAATATACTACTTATTAATAAAATATTTCTTCCAGTGGAAATTATGCATTTCTCATAAGAATTATTATACTTGCTGTTAGGATACAACAAGTTTAAATATAATATAACATATATAATTTTATATAAAAAGTACAAAAAGACATAAATAAAACATAAAAACATAAATAAACATAATTAGGTGTATGTAACTAAATTCATAAATACTATAAAACAATATACCTAACACATTATAGACTAGAGGAGAAAGCACATATTATCGCAGAGCATACATTTCACTGCCGAGGCAGTAGATAAGTTTTTCCCGCCGTCTTATGTACTATATTTTTTTCAAGCATTTAATTAAATTATTTCTTAAAATTCTGTCACATGATATTTAGGTAAGGTTCTACTAACATGATGATATTTTAGCTTTATTTCTGTATGGAGTTTAATAATAATTTGACTTTTATTATAAATATAATGTCTTAATTGATACTGCATGGAGCATGGATCATAGATCATATTGCCAAATACAAAATAATGTTTTG
This sequence comes from Brassicogethes aeneus, assembly GCA_921294245.1. Taxonomy (NCBI): domain Eukaryota; kingdom Metazoa; phylum Arthropoda; class Insecta; order Coleoptera; family Nitidulidae; genus Brassicogethes; species Brassicogethes aeneus. The sequence continues at coordinate 55,319,631 of OV121133.1, read as the reverse complement.
TTTGAAACGTCAATTTCAAAAGCTTGTAAGTGTTCATTAAAACACTTGGTTTTAGCTTTTTCATAAAGAAACATGGCATCTCCATCAACTGTTGATAATAGTACATATATGAAAACAGTTCCAAAAGTAGGTAACCCATAATTAACATCAATAAAAACAACTTCTCCGATTTTATAAGTATATAGTACTTATAATGTTAAGGCGTTTTACACTTAGTACACTTAAATTTACAGAAAGTACCTTTTGATCGAAGGAAAATATTATCAAAATTGTTTACACTTGTATAAATGACAAAAAAATCTTCATTTTTACATTAAAACTAGTACTTTTTTACGATTTTTTGCAATAAAGTATTTTTCCATTAAGAATAAGAAAAAACTATTTATTTTGTAATTTCGTTTAAATTTCATTAATTACGAAAATAATATTCATACTTGTTGTAAACTTTAAGTGAGTAGTAAAATGTATGAAAGCTTAGGAAGGAAAACATTATTAAAGATTTTATTTTCCTTTTATGTACCTACTTTCAAAAGTGATGTTACACTGAAAGAAATATATACTAAAGTTAAATAAAAAAATAATTAGGGCAAATATATTTTATGTTTCATATATAGACTACCACATACATTGCTAAAACAAATATATTCGTTTGGTTAGCAGCCTATTGCTGCCCTAGCAATATAAATGGTGTTTCTAGCAATATTTTTTTGCTGTAATTCACTTATAGTTTACATTTTATAGTAAGGGTAAGTTTATTTTTATTTAGATCTAACATATCTTCTTTACAATAAATGTATTACAAAATTTACCATACATTCATAATAAACAGTAGTATAAATGTGTAAAGCACTAGTATAAAATTTTTAGTATAAATTTGTATTTACTTTTAGCAACAAATTTCTTTCAGTGTAGATATAAATTTTAAATAAAAATTATGGTTTAAACCATAAAGGTAAAATCTATTAATTTTAGACATTTTTTATTTTTTAATAACTGTTTATATTAAATTACAAAAACAAAAAATGTTTTTCTTTTTATTAAGCTCAGATATCATAACAACAACCCGACAAGAAAACTCCTTAAAAGTTGATTAAAGTATTAACCTGAGATCCTGAGTTTTAATGAAATTTTCTTATTATTAGATAAAAATGGTCCTTCTTGATTAGTTCATAAATTCTTTAAGTGAAATCGAGAAAAAACTGTAATGAAGAGTGCTTGAGGTATTAAGAAATAAATTATTTTTAAGAAGATTTTGAATAAATTATATTCGAGGTACGAGACAGGGTGTTAAAATTAATTTTAAAATTTGAATTATTTATGAATTAGCTTTTTAGACTAATAACGCAGCGATTAAAAATGAATACTTTTATATAAAACGTATAGATTTTGACCCACTAATTCCAAATATGTATAATAGGGTGTGCCAAAAAACCTCGATATTTTTTTTTTCTTGCTCTCCACCCAAAATATCGTAGAATATGTCCGAACAAATATTCTGTTAAAAGCGGAGCTCATAATTTCAATTTTAAGAGGTCCTCCATTGAATCTGAAGTTTTGCCGCTTAAATAACACAGAAAACTGACTTTTACACCTTATTTATTCTTGCAACCTAGGAAGAATTTTTTTTTTCATAAAAACCATGTCCAAATCTTACAAAGCATTAAATTTGGAAAAAAAATCTTATGAAGCCGAATTTCTATTTTCATTATTTGATTTTTTACAGAGCTTTAAATTTAAAATTTTAGGTTTTTTGCCTTTTTCAGCTAAACTATTTAAGTTAGACGAAAAAGTCAAATTGCAATTTTTTAGCTTGTCTGATGGACCACAAAAAAGTTTTAGGCGAATTTTTTGTATCGTCAATATTCTTAAAGTTACAGGCGTATAAAGTCATCATTTTTGTATTATTAACTTTAAATTTAAAGCTCTGTAAAAAATCAAATATTGAAAATAGAAATTCAGCTTAATAAGATTTTTTTGTCCAAATTTAATGCTTTGTAAGAATTAGTCATGGATTTTATAAAAAAAAATTCTTCCTAGGTTGCAAGAATAAATAAGATAAAAAAGTCAGTTTTCTTATTTAAGTGGCAAAACTTTAGATTCGATGGAGGACCTCTTAAAATTGAAATTATGAGCTCCGCTTTTAACAGAATATTTGTTCAGACATATTCTACGATATTTTGGGTTGAGAGCAAGAAAAAAAAAATATCGAGGTTTTTTGGCACACCCTAATGTATAAAGGGTGTATCAATAAGAGCGCAAGATTTCAAAGTTTAATAAAACATGGTTTTAAGTATTAAAGCATTGAAATATTTATTGATTTATAAAGTACACATTTGGAAATTATGTATAAAATAACACATCTGGTAAATGGCCACCACGGCTTAGCTGGCACATGCGTATTCTTTTGGCAAAATTTGCAATAACATTATTGAATACATGTGGCGGTATTTCGTTGATAGCGCGTCTAATTTTTGCTTTTAAGTCTTCGATGGTGGCGGGCTTGTTGGCATAAACTTGTGACTTCAAATAACCCCACAGCCAAAAGTCCAAGGGTGTTAAATAGTGGTGAAAATGGGCCTCATCACTGAAAATGATTTTGTCCGCAAAATCGGCATTCACTTCTTGCTGCTTAAGGATCCAATTGGTGAACTCTCTTCGCTGTTCATGGTCTTTTGGCTGGAGTTGTTGAGTCAATTGGACTTTGTAGGCATGAAGATGTAAATCTATAGTAAGAATTCGCTGAAGAGTGGCTTTTGTAATGTCCAATTCTTGTGCACGATGGCGAATCGACGTCTCTGGACTCTCGGCCACACTCTCGCGAACTGCTGAGATATTTTGTTCTGAACGACCTCTACGAGCTCGTGTCGTGTGTGTTTACATCACTAACCGAAGCAGTGCTTTCGAATTTTTTGATTATTCTTTTCACAGTAGATTAATTAGAAACATTATTTCGAACAAATATTGGACGCCCTTTACGAATCGTGGCAATCAAACTTTCATCATTTTGATAATAGTGTTTAACAATCAGGACGGATTGTTCTATCGTGTAATGCTCCATATTTACTAACTAATCATGTGACATCATGGTGGCCAAACTGAGGCAAAATTCAAATCTTGCGCTCTTATTGATACACCCTTTACATAAGTATAGCGAGACGCGCGCGAGTCGTGCCTGAGCCGCGCGATCCACGAGCCTAGTTCGGCATATTTATACGGGGCTCGCGAGTCTACCACGCGCCGCTCAAAGGAGGCTCGTGTCGATCCATTTTCTGTCGGTATTTTGACGTGTCATCAAAGGGATTGCGCGCGTGTAGTGGGACGGGGTTGTGCCACAACCGTTGTGGTAGGCTCGTTCGAAATTTAGTTTGCAACGAGACTGACCGCACGATAGTTGTTTCTAAATTATTGCTAAATATGGAGTGGTCCGAAGAACTTTACTTAATTTGGAGGAGAACTATAAACTATTACCAAATTTGTTGGATCCTAAAGATAAGGATTATTTTAAAAAAGAAAAAAAGGTTGACGCATGGAATGAAGTTGCGTCAGCCGTCGGAAAATCTGACAGGCCTACTTCTTCGCTCACCATCATGCATGGTGAAACCATGTACTAAAGTAACTAAACCAAATTAGTGGGAGACTCGTCGCGCGCTTACTTGACATGCGAAAAATTCGCAGGAGGCTCGCGGAAGGCTCTTTGGTGAAAAAGCGCGACTCTGGCGCGGTTTGGGCTCGACTCAGGCGCGTCTCGCTATACTTATACGCACCTTAATATTAAAATAGTTTTGACGTGATCCGTTAAAACTAAGCTTGTATATAAACTTAGTTTTAACGGATCACCTCAAAATTATTTTATTCACATTTATTTTACTTCCACAGCACAATATTAATGTATATATAAAGTAAAAAAAGTTTAAACCCTTAATATTGCTTTTATAAAAAATTGTGTTTCCTACAAAAAAGGTTTCATGCGTTAATGAAATTAAATGCAAAGTTTAAGAGATATAGATCATTTATTATTTAATAGACTGAACTGTCAAATAGGTATTGATAAATTAATTACTAGCACCTTCTCGTCTGAATCTAGTAAATGTGACGTGGTGTATACCATATGAATATAATTTTAGATTACTTTCAAGACATTTATAACGAATATTAACACTTTTTTTAAACTATTAATTTGAAGACCTGTGAAATTTTTGCTTAATTTCTTTGAGTCGTCATGAATAATCGTTATAGTAATTGATAAAGCCACTTAATAAAGTTGCAAATGAGCAGATAACGTGCAAATACCGCTGCCAAAAAGGCGGGTCGGGTGGGCATTGTCGTCGGCAGGCTTAGGCTGCACTTTCATAGCAATTAGTGCGGTATAAATGACCTACATCACTAAAACAAGGATTATATTGTGTTCCCACAATGTTCTATTTTGCCTATGCTGGCATAACCGCTCGTTGTGTGCCACAGGGGCTGTTTTTAGGGGGAGCGACAGGGGCGATCACCACCCCTAAGTATACTGCTTAATTAATTTTATTACGTGTACATAATAAAATTAATTAAGCAGTAAATTAAATTAAATAGACCTGCCTGAAAAAGTAAAATTGTATAAAATAATGCCGGCGCAATTGAGTCCAGTCAAGACTGCTATACTGTGACTGCACTGATTACCACTACACATGTGCTCAGGTTGAGAATAAACATGGCTTCGCTAACAAATGGAGCAGAACAGATTGACTGTTGTTGCACGTACATCGAGACATACCTGTGTCTCCAGACACTGTGTAGATTTGCCGAAATGCGCAAAAAATATTGATATTATTTTGTAAAAATTTCAAAATATTTTTTTAACCTAATTTTAGCGTTTTAGTTTTAGCACTATTATTATTGTCGCTTCTCGTATTTTTTCTTCCCTTAGCAGGACAATTTAAGATCTTGATATCTATCAATAAATGTGACGCGCTCCGGGGAACCCAAACGTCCAAAATCGATTTCTGGATTATGATCGTTATAGGTTTATTAAATACTTTGCATGTAAGAACGTGTTAAACATTATCCGTTCGTGCTGCCATCTAGCGCGCTCGCCTGGTCTTTCCTTTTTCCTTTAAATTACGTTAAATTAAGATTATGATCGTAATAGGTTTATAAAAGTCACCTCTTTAATTATTTTAAGACAAAAATAATTTTCCTTTAATATTTTGCATGTAACAACGCGTTAAACATTATTCGTTTATGCTGCCGTCTAGCGCTGGGTCCCTTTTTACTGAGAGTTTCACAAATATATATGGAACACGCTAAAATGGAGAGATGTGGCATCATCTACGAGTAGTTGTCAGACCATAGACTTAAACGAATTAGTAAATTAAAACAGGTCTAAATTGTTTTGTTTGTTTGTTTGCTAAGGACGGAGTCTCTTTGGAAGGCGGCATCGTGAGCGTGAGTGCGGACGGCAACACCACCACCAGCACGCTGGTGTTCACCCCTAGTTCTGCAGACCACGGCCTAATTCTGACGTGCAAAGCATCGAACCAACGCATCCCGTTCAGCGAGCAGCAGAGCACCTGGATGCTGCGGGTCCTCTACCCGCCCAAAGTCACGCTCTCCTTGGGACATGGCCTCGATGCCCAGGACATCAAGGAAGGCGCCGACGTCTATTTCGAGTGTCATTTGATTGCCAATCCATGGGTAAGTACCTTAATTATAAATAATTTTATAATTTAAGATAATAATATTATTATCATTTATGTTACACAGTGTGGACACCTCTGTAACTTTTTTATTTGTGGACGTATTTTCAAAAAAAAAGTTGTATTTCATTTTTGACAACTGTCTAACATTTTAAATTTTAAAGTCATTGCACACTCTTGCTAATAAAATTAAGTTTAATCTAACTTTTCGTGATTTAAAAAAAAACTTTACTAAATATTTTTTGATTTTCATTAAATTTTGGATATATTCATTTGGGATAGTACTAAAGTAGATGGTGTAGTCAGTTTTATAATAAAAAAAGCCTAACCTGTTTTTTGAATTTTGGTCTGCTTTTTAAATCGTGGTAGGTTGGGTTTTGGATTTTAAACAGTTTGCTGATACCCATTATGCTCAGTTTTTAATATTCTTCAATGGGAAAAAAGGTGTCCATTAGGGTGACCGCATCTCATAGGGGTGGAAAAAAACACAGCTAATTTCCTCGTGCTCAAAGTTCAGCTAGGGTCAGCAATGGCTTGACCTAAAACACCTATTTCAGCTGATTCATTTCTGACCGTTGCGTTCAAAGTTCCGTTTGTTCTATAGAACGACCGTTTGTTCTATAGAACGACCGTTTGTTCTATAGAACGACCATCCAACGGATCCTTAAGCCTCATTCATAACCTCGTAATTAGTGGAAAAAATTAGTGGTTTCAATTATACTTATAATTAACACAAAACGATCATTCACAATGCGCAAAATTAACATCTAAAATTAAGGGAATTTGCTAAAAGATTGTCCATTTTTCTTAACCTGACCTAAACAATATTAATTATATTAAAATAATATTTTGTACAATCATTACAATAATATTTATATAACCTTATCTTCACTGGCAAATCTTCAAACTTTTTGCTTTTGACATAAAATATCCGCGCACATGCGCAAAGCCGCTTTCCAATTATTATTAGTGTAAAAGTTAGAAGTTTGCAAACTTTTTCCACTAATTAAAAAGTACTACCACTAATTATTTGGTTGTGAATAACACTGTGTATATTCATAAGACAAACTTTTACGTTAATTGAAACCACTAATTTATTCCACTAATTACGAGGTTCTGAATGAGGCTTTAGATTTCACAAATTTAATCCTTACCAGATTCATTTAGTCCATGCTCTCTAAAAATGAATTAGTCAAAAATGACTATTACTACAGTTATAAGTGGCTGCTTTTTCACTTATGCCATGGTATACCATGGGATAGCATGGTATCCCAGATATATATACAATTTACATAAGAACTGGCTATTATATCGGGGATGTTATAAGTGAAAAAGCAGCCACTAATAACTGTAGTAATTAGTCATTTTTGACTAATTTATTTTTAGAGAGTGAATGAAATGAGGATGATTTTGTCTAGCGACTGAAGTTTTGCAACATTACGACTAAACAAATACCTAATGATGAGAATTTGCTTCTCAACGTCTGTTTTTTACATAAGTGTATATTTTTTCTTAACTTAAATGTCAATCGCCATAATTGTCGGTACTGGTCAGATGCAAATCCAAGGGTTTTCCACCAACCTAATTTCTGCATGTATTTTTGTTTAGAATAACTAGAAGATGTAGTTCATTCCTAACTGGTCGATATTTCTGGAAATAATGACTGCTACTTGGAAGATTATTTAATTTTTCCACAAGATAAGGCACCTCCACACTATGCACTGCTATAGCAGTGCAACTATAGTTTTTAGACCAAGTGTTTGAAACACTGTTTTCCTTAACAATGAATTAGATTTTTGGCCAGGTCTCCAAATTTGACTTATCTAGACTTTTTCTTGTGGGACTATTTAAAAATAAAAGTTTACCCAAGAGAGCCTGGGTCTCTTCAAGAGTTGCTACAACGTATCATGCTTTGTTATCTATGGTATCATGTATAAATGCCGTCAAATAACTCTCCAAATACTTAAAAATGAAACTTTGTTTCAATGTTCTACTTTTCTCATTGTTTTTCTGCGAAACAAAGTGCACTGTTGCAACTTCAATTTTAAATATTTCGAAAACGAAAGGATAGAAATTGAATTTCAATGTTCTACTTTTCTCATTGTTTTTCTGCGAAACAAAGTGCACTGTTGCAACTTCAATTTTAAATATTTCGAAAACGAAAGGATAGAACTTGAATTTTTTGGTTCATGGAGCAACTCTTAAAATAAATGTCAAAAATGACTTATTGTCCTAGACAAAAAGGAGTCACTAATAATTAAGTAATTCCATGAAATTGACAAAAGCTCGACATCTTATATTTTACTAAGGCCCGGTTTTTCAATATTGCATTTAATTAGCACTTTCGTAAGTTACAGTTATATTTAACTAGCGGCAAATTGTTAGTTAAATTGCAATCTGTTTTTTCACGCATGTTGAAGCATTAGTTACAGAATCACAACTTTTGACATATTTTTGTCAGGTTGATATAGAATTTTACCGGAAATCGCCAAATATAACCTTATTTGCGCTCTCAAAAGTAAAAAAAAATAAATTAAAAAAAAATCAATGTGTTTTTTCCTAATAAAAATTATTTTTTAAACATAATAATTTTAGAGAAAATAGAAGTAATAGATATTGGAAGGTAGTATCCTGGATCTTCTTTACTACCTTTTTTGTATATAGGAAGTAGATATTTTACATTTTTCAGGAAAATTAAAAGATGTTATTTATTCATCTGAGTAAGGTTTCTTTTATGTTAGGATAAATCTCTTTAATATCTTTAGTATACTGGTAATATTACTATAGTAATATTACCATCAAATGAGTTATTATAGTTCAAAGATGCGATTTACATTTTTCAGGAAAATTAAAAAATGTTATTTATTCATCTGAGTAAGGTTTCTTTTATGTTAGGATAAATCTCTTTAATATCTTTAGTATACTGGTAATATTACTATAGTAATATTACCATCAAATGAGTTATTATAGTTCAAAGATGCGATAACTTTTCCTAATTCACTCATTGTACAAGGGGACATAAAAATAGTAGAATTTATTATAGATATTAGCTATTTCTTTACTCTCAGTGTATTCTTTATTTTTGTACTTTAGTCTGTCTATCTTTGTTTTTCTAGTTAATATAAATTATTTCATCTATAGTTTTCCATATTTTTTTCACATTTCTTTCTGTTGAAAACAAATTTTTGTCTAATAAATTCATATTTAAAATTAGCACAATATTAAATGTAGGTTAACCACAACTTTACTAATACAAGAAGTCGTAGTTACGGAAACTCAAATATAATCTGCACTTTGATAAATAACTACCAATTGTAAAACACAAAAACAAATTAACTACCAATTAAGTAGCAATTTAATTTTAACTAGAGATGATATCATCAACTCTGAAGTTAGCTTTAGGGTGGGAGTGTGTCGCACACGTAGAGTGGCTCGCACTCCAGCATGCATCCAAAATTTCGCGCCGAATTTCAAATAAGCTGGCGCTGCGACTGGACAATAACAATGTCAAAATTTGGGGTTATGTAAATTATCTTTACGTTTGTTGTTTTGGTGTAGTTTATTTGTTAATATGTATAGCGAAAACCCTATTGAACTTTAACTATTTCTAAATGTATATTATATCCATAACACCTATATGCACTGTAAATAAACTATGACATGCTATGTTTTTTTATGAAATAACAACTTCACTGACTTCAAAATCAATACGCTAAAGAAGTATCGGGTTTTCGCAACGCGCGCGCCATCTGGTGGACTTTAAAAGCATTGTGTGAATTTAAGAATTGTTAACAATACATACATTTAAAGCATACGCACTGTACCTACATCATTTTTAAATAAATAGGTAGGTAGTGTTTTCACAAAATAGAGGAAGGCAGAAGTCTTACTCGACAAATTTTGTTCAATTGCACAGCTAAATCGTCCACGTTATTTGTGTTTTAAAGAACTGGTTTAGTACTCGATTTCGATTGATTATTCTTTATATCATTGATTAAAAACTCAACGCTTAAATGCTTATATAGTAAATAATTGTTGCACAAACATAACCTACACCAATAAAACAGTTTGGTCATTACAAACATGGGTCTTAGTTTCTATATTATGTATTTGCCACAACTAAATTGGTTGGAATTAAGAACATTTTTCTGTGACAATATTGGTCAATTAGTTGTTATTTTGCCATTAATTTAAATGAAATTAAGTTGTAAACAACTTATCATATTAAATATAAGATTATTAAAATATATCATTTTGACACAAAGAAATAAGTTTTTACCAAATAATTATTATCTATATAAAAATTGGCAAAAAAGTATTGTTTTTAACCATAGAAAAATATTGCCACAATTTTTATTAACTATAACTAATTGTGTAATTATCCCATTTATAATAAAATGATATTTAAGTAAAATTCATTCAATTACAGGCAAACATAAAACTCTTTTTAATCAGGACTAATTTATTGACTTGTTACCTTTTTTATATTTTATGTATAAGTTGGTACATGATTACTGAAGTATGAGATAACTTTTTGAATAATTTTTGTTTAAAATGAGTTAGATAGTTAAGATTTTGTTTTGTATTCTTGTTTAATTTTTTTGGTTAAAAATATTTTTATATGTATACATACATTTGTTTTAATATTTTAAAATAAAATGTTTTATTGAATTTATTTAGATTTTCAAAAACCAGCCTCTCCTACATTTAAATAATTTTATTGCAAATAAAGGGCTTATTCCTGACAATGAAATCTTCGTTTTAAGCAAATTAATTCTGTTGTGATGACCAGTTGTTTTTTTGTGACGAAATTATTGATGTGTTGCAATAAAGCACATGTGTTTATCCCAAATTATTTAATACAAAGAAAGGAAAAATTAGTAAGAAATAAATATTTAGTTGCAAGAACATAATCTGCTCTTTGTAAAGAAATGTATGCATTTACATACGTCAAATTAATATCAGTTTGTTCGAAACCAACTTTACCAAACTAAGTAATTACTTGCCTTAAGTCTAAATTAGTTGCGCAATACAGAACCACAGGATTAGTTTACCTAAAATCAATTTTGTTTCTCTTAAACAAATTGTTTGTTCGGTGTATCCGGTCCGGCTTAGCTTTATTAGGCGTATTTTGGACGTCCAAAATACGCCTATCCAGGCTAATGCCCAATTCTTACATAGCGACGCGACGCTATGCTACGCGACGCTACTCTTTAAAATGTAGCTGACCAACGCAGTTTTGTCGCTCCAGGAAGCGACAAAATATTGTCGAGTCGCGTTGATCAGCTACATTTTAAAGTGTCGCGTCGCGTAGCGTAGCGTCGCTATGTGAGAATTGGCCTTAAGCCGGACTGGGTCTAGACTTGACGTCCTATCATGTCCCAGACTCGTTCGGCCTGGCTAAGCCGAGAATAACCTAAATAGGATGTCCGTGGGCTATCTTGTGCTATCTGGGATATAGTACTGTAGCGAGTACCGCTCTGGATATCGGAGTGATGACTCATCGCCAGTGAGTCATCGCCGGTGAGTCATCGCTGGTGAGTCAGCGCTCGAACAATCGAGAGTGTGGAGCTCGCTGGAATGTTCCAGAAGACATAGGCGCTGTATATATAAGGAACGACGCATCACAGAGCAGTCAGTTAAGCTTTAGTACGCGCGAAGAAATAAATAAATATAAGTGCAAATAAATAAACTAGTAGTGATATAAATAATTAGTAGTTAAGTGTTTAGTTAGTTTTATAGTGTTTTAAGTGTAGTTAAGTTATTAAATAAATAGTTTAGTTCGTTAATTAACCAGTGCGTGTTTTAATTCACACTACGAACAGTTAAAAACGTTACATTGGTGTCAGGAGTGCGGTTAGTGTGAAACTTCGCGAAAATGGTTTCGTTAATGGACTTAAAAGTGGCGGACCTTAAGCGGGAGCTAGAAGAAAGAGAATGTGAAACAACTGGAAAAAAGAATGTGTTGCAGCAGCGGCTTCGAGAAGCGTTGGAGCAGGAAGGTGAAAATCCAGATACGTATTTATTTGAAGGCCCGTGTGATATGCATTTAATGTTGCAAAATTTAAACGAAAAAATGTTGGAGAATTCTAACGATTTAAAACAGAAAATGCTAGAAAATTCTAAAGAACTGAAAGATTTAAAGGATGATTTGCAACAGAAAATGGTAGAAAATTCTAGCGAATTAAAAGTCGATTTGCAACAGAAAATGGTGGAAAATTCCAACAATTTAAAGGATGATTTACAACAGAAAATACTAGAAAATTCTAAAAATTTAAAAGAATATTTGGAACAGAAGATTCTAGATAATGTAAATGAATCAGAAGAGAAAGTAGGACAGAAATTGAATGACGTAAGGATGGAATTGGATGATAAATTGTAAGTCAAAATTAAAGAAATAAATAGTAAACTGACAGCTGTAAATCTACCCATGATGCTGGCGGAACCAGGAACAATGCTGGAGGGGAGCCGAGTACGGATGAAACCACCTCAGTTCGATGGAAAAACTTCTTGGACAAATTACATCCGTCAGTTTGAGGCAGCAGCAAAAGCAAATGGCTGGCTACCAGAAGAAAAAGCTACAGCATTGACTCTGGCTTTACGCGGAGATGCAACGGACATCTTGCAGACACTCTCTCCCAACGAACAAGAAGATTACGAAGCGTTGGTTAAAAATCTGGAACTGCGATATGGCCAGACACATCTGGAACATGTGTACCATTCCCAACTGAAGAATCGCTGCCAGAAATCTAACGAGACTTTGCAAGAATTTGAGGCTGATATTGCACGCTTGGTCCGGCTAGCATATCCAGCTACTCCAACGACCGTTATGGAACGATTAGCGGTTCAAGCCTTTTTGGATGGACTTCGAGACAATGAAACAAGACAGGCTCTAACACTGGCTCGTCCGAGCCAACTGGTTGATGCATTGGCTCGAGCTTTGGAATTCGAGGCGGCAAAACAGAGCTGCAGGAGCCAGCCTAGAATAAGGAGAGTCGAGGAGGAGAAACCCAGTATAATTGAAGCAATCAGGCGAGTTCTTAAAGAGAATCTACCAGAAAAAAAGGAAATCCGGTGTTGGAGATGTGGAAAGCTCGGACATATACGAAGTCGTTGCAGAAAAAGCCAGGAGGCGCCGACTTCATCCAAGTCGGAAAACTAGATAGGGTCGAGGAAAAGGGGCAACCGTCGACCTGTAACCAGCATGCCCCAGAGGATATCGAACGTGTCGCATCTCTTCTACATCAGTCCAGCAGTGTTTTTGTGGATGGCTTTATTAATGGAAAGTTACATGTGCTGCTGCTGGATACAGGTGCGACGAAGACAATTATTCGGCAAGATATTGTCGAAAAGTCGAAGATAAAATCTACCAATCGGCGACTACGTACTGCAACAGGAGATACTGCTACTGTTTATGGAGAAGTGGACATCACGATGGTCATAGGAAACACGAAATTTAAACATCGAGCATTAGTAGCTGATATTAAAGATGAAGTTATTGTAGGCATGGACATTATGAACTCTATAGGATTTGAACTAAACTTTCAACAAGGAATATTGAGAGTAAATGGAGAAGAAGTCGTGTTGCATCGATCAAAAGAAAAGAACAAACATGACTTAAGAAGCTTTCTTGGATTATGCACCTACTACCGTCGGTACGTACCAGGATTCGCAAAGGTTGCTAAGCCTTTGACACGTTTAACAGAGGGAGAACGACGATTCCAATGGGACGACGAATGTCAAGAAGCCTTTAAGAACCTGAAAAACGCGTTAACCAGCTCACCAGTCCTGAGTTATCCTCTTCCGGATGGTGAATTTATTTTGGACACGGACGCCAGCAATGTAGGCCTGGGAGCTGTTTTGTCGCAGATTCAAGAAGGAAAAGAGAAAGTTATTGGATACTTTAATAAAACTCTATCGAAACCAGAGCGAAATTACTGTGTTACTCGACGAGAGTTGTTGGCAGTGGTAAAATCAGTCGAACACTTTTACAAGTACCTGTATGGAAGAAAATTCTTGCTAAGAACGGATCATGCTGCCCTAAAATGGCTTTTGCAATTCAAGAATCCTGAAGGACAGGTAGCAAGATGGATTGAGAGACTACAGGAGTTCGACTTTGACACAGAACATCGGGCTGGGAACATCCATAGAAATGCTGACGCCTTGTCAAGAAGACCGTGCCCGGAAGACTGTAAACATTGTCTCAGGGCCGAAGAAAAGGATGTGTTTGTTCGCAGAACTACAATCGTGGATGATCATTGGCAATCCGCTGAGGTTCAACAAGACCAGGAAAGGGATCCGGATTTGAAGCTTATCATCGATTGGAAGAAGAACGACCGTAAACCAACGTGGCAGGAAGTCGCCCAATATTCGCCGAATGTGAAATCGTACTGGGCCCAATGGAATTCCATCATCCTAAGTGACGGGCTTCTAAAGCGCGTTTTGGAGATGCCAGAAGGGGGAGAAGACCGGAAGCAGATAATAATCCCCAGTAACAGGATACCAGAAGTGCTGAAGGAAATCCATGATGGAACTACTGGAGGACATCTTGGGGTGACCAGGACGCTCGGAAGACTTAGGGAACGGTTTTATTGGGTCAACAGCCAACGAGATGTGAAGGAATGGTGCAAGAAGTGCGCCGTTTGCGCGGCAAGCAATGGACCCCAGAAGCGCCCAAAAGCCCCAATGCGACAGTACAATGTGGGCAGCCCATTTGAGAGAATTGCAATCGACGTGGCGGGTCCATTTCCGGAAACAGAATCTGGAAATAAATACATCATCGTTGTAATGGACTACTTTAGCAAGTGGGCGGAAGCATACGCCTTGCCAAACCAGGAAGCTGCCACAGTGGCCGATGCCCTTATTAAGGAGTGGATTTGTCGTTTTGGTGTGCCAATGGAGATGCATTCAGACCAAGGCAGGAACTTTAAATCTATACTGTTCCAGAATGTCTGTAAGATTCTTAACATTCGGAAGACGAGGACGACTGCATTACATCCGCAGTCTGATGGAATGGTAGAACGAATGAATCGAACGATAAACCGGTACTTGTCCAAGGTAGTCTCTGATCACCAAAGAGACTGGGACCGCTTCCTCCATCTGTTTCTATTGGCGTACCGTTCTTCTATCCACGATACAACCGGCCAGACACCAGCTAGCATTGTTATGGGACGTGAACTTCGTCTACCTTGTGACCTGAGTTTTGGTTGCCTACCAGGGGAAGATATTGCTGGAGAAGATTATGTCAGCAATTTACGTAGAAAAATGAGCGACATTCATAATAGAGTTCGTTTAAACACCCAGAGTGCCAGTGATAGAATGAAAGAGGCATACGACATAAAGGCGAAAAATGGAGGATTTCAACCTGGAGACCTAGTTTGGTTATACAACCCTCAGCGCCGTCGTGGTTATTCACCGAAGCTGCAGACTTCATGGGAAGGACCATACGAAGTCATGAATCGAATAAATGACATCATCTACAGGATCAGGAAACAACCAAGAGGAAAGCCGAAAGTGATCCATTTCAACCGATTGGCTCCTTACGCTGGAAATAATGCTCAAATAGACGATGCTAGAGTAAGGAGAGTTAATCCGCCGGAAGACGACTTGCCTTTTGAAGACTTCATGTATTTATATTCGAGCGGTAAAAAAGCTCGCTACGGTGTCACTCAAGAAAAACAAAAAGATCTGTTCACGGTTCCGGCCGATTACTCCTTGGCTCACTGTGTTGCGGAAGACCTAAGGATGTCCAGGGAAATAGCGGTTGTTTTTAAAAACAAGTTTGGACGGATCGACGAGCTACGAAGGCAGAATCCCACAGTTGGAGAGGTGCTTGAAATTGTGAATAATGAGCAGATAGGCAACAGAAGTATCTTCTATCTGGTAACGAAGCAGCTCTCCCATCAGAAGCCAAACTACCGTGACGTATGGAATGCCTTAAATAAATTGAGGGATATCCTTTTGTCCAAGGACATCATGAACCTGGCGATACCGAAGATTGTTTGTGGACTTGACGGTTTAGACTGGAGAATAATTAGAAGTATGATGGAAGTTATCTTCAGATTTAGTGGCATACACATTCTTGTCTGTTGCCACAACCCTAAAAGAACAACCGGAAGGAAGACCGTAGACTGCTACTTCTATAGGACGTCACAATGCAAGTTTGGATCTCTATGCAAATATCGCCATGGAGCTGAAGACCATTTTCGGGACGAAAATGTTTTAAGACGGGGGCAATGTAGCGAGTACCGCTCTGGATATCGGAGTGATGACTCATCGCCAGTGAGTCATCGCCGGTGAGTCATCGCTGGTGAGTCAGCGCTCGAACAATCGAGAGTGTGGAGCTCGCTGGAATGTTCCAGAAGACATAGGCGCTGTATATATAAGGAACGACGCATCACAGAGCAGTCAGTTGAGCTTTGGTACGCGCGAAGAAATAAATAAATATAAGTGCAAATAAATAAACTAGTAGTGATATAAATAATTAGTAGTTAAGTGTTTAGTTAGTTTTATAGTGTTTTAAGTGTAGTTAAGTTATTAAATAAATAGTTTAGTCCGTTAATTAACCAGTGCGTGTTTTATTTCACACTACGAACAGTTAAAAACGTTACAGTACAAATGTTTACTATTTCCACAAAACAATATATCGATAGCACTAATTTAATACAAAAAATAAAAAATGTTCAGATAAAAATTAACGGAATTAAAAATCACTTCACAAACAAACAAAAATTTGCTGTTTTGTATTTACTCACAATTATTTAGGTATTTCCATGAACTTTTTGTTACCATTAACATTTACCATTAACATTTAACAATTAACTAAAATTTGCAAAAAAAAGCTATTTTTTAAGTGTGCCCCTTCATCCTCCTGCCCCCCCAAATTAAGATAATTCAAATTAAATGGTATAAAATCTGTAATACTTGAATTTTTTTAATAAAATTTGAAATTTGTCGATAAACTTCAGGAAATTAAATATTGTACCACTTTAATTTGAATTATCTTAATTTGGGGGAGCAGAAGGCTGGGGGCACACTTAAAAACTAACACTTTTTTTCGCAAACTTCAATTTAAATTCTGCTTGCTCAGAACTTGTGTATAAAATGTCATTATAAACTCATATAAATTTGATGTGGGTCCCATGTCTAATAACTGAGATATGGGTGTGCCCAAAATCCACCAGCCGCCACTGCCAAGGACTCCTTGCCAAGGAGATTATAATCAAACATTTTGGACACAAAACTACCATTTTTGGTTTACTGTTTGGCTTTGTTTTTATTGTTTACTTTGTTTTGAGCTTTTACGATTTTTGGACCTTTTTTCGAGGGGTAAACCACTGATTTTTAAGAATTAAAAATCGCTTACGAATTAACGGCTAAGGATAACAATAACAAGGGTAGTCACGCGCAGCGCGTCGCTAAGAGAAATTTCTTATTTATAGGCACTGATTAAGCAAGTTTTCCTTATTGATAACGACTGATAAGGAAAAAAAATCACAACACAACGTCCACTAACATTGAACGTTGGTCTCTAAGATTTTAAAGTGGTTTACCCCTCGCCTTTTTTACCTCTGTTTTGAATTAATATTTACATAGATTGTACTCTTTAATTTGATTTTTTTTGTTCATTTAGGGTTAGGATTTTTTGGATTTAGATTAGTCTAGTGTTTTTCGTTGGTGAACAAGTTTTATTATTAAGTATGAGTATGAGTATAAGAGACGTATAACCAGCCCCATTGCCTCATCACTCCCGGACCCCGTACAGGCCTATGTTTACTTACGCCGATTTTTGTTCGCTCCCAGCAACTGCACGGCTTCACCCGTGTTTACTGGGTGCGAATGTCCATTGCGTTCCGTACTGTCCCCTATTTGGGTCTCGAGAGCGACATGCGAATAGTTTTAATAGCCATTCTCGGGTTCGCCGAGCCGATGCTATACGCCCAGTAGGGTACAGAGGACGAGGGACGGGAGGGATAGACGTTTGTTGGTTTTTGGGGGAAAATTACGCCGACTTAAAACTAAGTACGACGCGCAATCCCTCTAGACCAGTCGATAAGTATTACTCCAAACATTTGGGATTACTATTTGGAGTTGGGGAGTTATTTCGCTGCAGGGGTGTAGTTTCCTAGTCGAGGTCTTCGTCTTGTTCGTTATTGTCATTGTCCGTGTCCTGGTCAGATAGTTCCTGCACTTGGTAAATTGTGTCAGTTGTTTTTTTTTTATTTTATTTTTATTGTTGCTTAGTTGCTCCCAACTGGTCTTGTTAATTTTTTTCTTAAATTCCAAAATTAAGTATTGCATTTATTTATTAGTTAAACAAATGACAAGCGCAATTATTCTGTTATCTAATGTTTACAAATCCAGTAGAGTTTGGTTATTTTGCTTTTTTTACTATATTAGGGGTATAATGATTAATGAGTAAAGTTTATTCTGTGTGTCTAGTATGGATGTCAATCCCGGGACCCCGGGATCCCGAAATCCCGGGATCCCGAAGAAAAAACCTGTCTCAGAAATACCAGGTCAAGATTACCTACCTAATCCCGGGATTAATACCGATTTTGTATGCATATATTAATTAGCTTACTTACGCTATATCAAAATTAAAATAATTATCGCGAAAGCCGACAACGTTGCAACCTGCAATCCGAAAACATGACGCACACTTAAACCGGAATTTGGGGATTCACCGCGGCCCAATAATTATTATTTACTCGCTTAGATTAGATGTGCCCTCTGTGATTAGATGTTGTATTGAATATTTTATTCAAAGAAGAAGAATTTGTTAGTTATTGTGTAAAATGGATCTAACGTGCCAAGAGGCTAATAAAGAAAAAGATAGGTAATGCACGATTTTAATTTTAATACTAAAATACTGTAAAGGACCCCGCACAAAACTAATGGGAGTTTGGACTTCAATGAAAATATCTGAATTTTGGATATGTTGTAGTTTATCTATTGATAAAAAGTTCTTCTGGTACTAAGAAAAAATATTGAACAGAATTCGAGCTATTGAGGTTAGAAGGTCACGAATCTGAGAGGATTTTTATGTAACAAAATACGTTCGAGGCTGGAGATGAAACTTTAGACGGGATCCCGGGATTGGTAGTACAAATCTCGAAAATCCCGGGATTACGAAAACCTTTCGGGATTGACATCCCTAGTATCTAGTGTTTATTATTGGTCTTGTTTGGGTTTGCCTTACGCATTTGTTGTTGACAGATTTATTGTTCTACGCAGTGTGCCTTTCTTAGGGTTTTAGAGATATCTGTCGTGTTTAATTTGCAGATTATGTGTTAGGTCATGCATATTTGCTTAAGGTTACTTATGAATTTTTTGCGGATGGCCACCTCCCCTCTTGTTTGACCTCCTTTGTTTGTCCAGTGAAAAGCGTCCAATGACAAGTGGCACTTAACTCATTCATTTCACACTTTACTCCTCATTGACCGTTACACCATTTTAGCTTGCACTCTATGAAAATTGTTTGTTTCACTATAATTGGTTTGCACTTTTTAAAAATTATTGTTGGTTTTAATCTTTAAACTACTACTTTTTAAGACCTCTCGCTCTCGCGTGGTGGCTTCTCAAGTGCTGGAACCTGACTAATTTTGTGAACAAGTTTTATAATTGTAAAACATTTTCTATTTTATTTAAACTATTCGAAACATTTAAATTATTCTAATAGTTTAAATATTCGTTTTGAAATTTGAATCGAATATAACTATTTGAATTAATTCAATCAGCTTATGTTCTGTGAAGCAGCATCCACACCCTCAATATTATTAATTAATAATATATTGAGTTTGTGGATTAATTTCATGGGCACTTAAAGATTTATCACCAATACATTTTCAAATCCCATAAAATTCCGAATTCTTGACCAAAAATATAATAACTTTTACAGCAAAACATTTCGCATTTTAAAACTGGATTCTAATATTTTTTTAATATAACCTAAATTGCTAAACTGAAATTTGTATTTATTCATAACCAACAAACATTATTGATTTTTTAATCTCCCACTTTTAAACTGCACGTGCGCAAAAGGTAGAGGATAGCCAGCCTCCCACTCAAAACAGAAACAAGGTCATCTATTCAAAATATATGGAATAAGCGGTATATGCCTTTAGCACGGCGGATTATGCGCTGGAGTCAGATTTTAATGAAAATGAATACTATGAAATACACAAAGCAAGCTTGCACTCTGACTTCCACTCTAGCACGAGAGTTGATTGAAAATGAGCCTTTAGGGTTTGAAGATCAATGCTTGGGACGAACTAAAATCAAAATAATATTATTTTAATTAAACACCTTGAGAAATTAGGCAAGGCCATGTTGACCGCTTTGCATAAAATATTACCAAGTCGGTTTCTAAGAAATCCTTTTATAACTTTTTTGTTTATTAACATGTTTTGTACAATGTACAATGTACTTTATTAACTTTATTAACATGTTTTGTACAATGTACAATGTACTTTGTACAATGTGCAATGTACTTTTTAAATATATACCTAAAATTTTTTTTACAAGTGCTGTTTTTTAGAGCTAAATTTACGCTTCTTTTAACTGAAAAGTGAATTTTCTACCATTGATATTATGTAGTAGGCTATGAAAATTTGATTTGGTGTATATTTTTATTTATAGTAATTATAAATATCGATCGATTAAAACATAAAATTCGAAATTATAAAAAAGTACCCAAATTGCAGGAAATTCCATTTTTATTATGAAAATTTCACATTTTTGGCGAAAAAAAATTAACTTTTTTGTCCAGAGGGACTGAACGAATTTAACAGAATGTTCTTCTCAATATACAGGGTGATTGATAGTCGATGGTACGTTAGACGTTTACGGAGAACGGTACCTAGGAATGATCTGAAAATTTGGTTACTTAAGTTATTGCTCCTGATCTATCAATCTAAAATATTTTTAATGATGCGGCGTTGCCGCGTATACAAAAAAGTAGCATCACCGGTGATATTTTAAATGGGACCCCCTATATATTATTGCATTTTTTGATCCGTTATATGAAATATGAAATTTTGGGCGTAGTTTAGGGAGGTCCTGTGTATTAGTTCTGAGTAAGAAAATTTGATCTACATTATACAGGGTTTGTAAAAATGAGTTACTTTACCGCTAGAAACAAAATTGGTGAAAAGTGCATTTTTTTAAATGTAACACCGTAACTATTTAGGTATAGGAACATGATATATCATTTAAAGGGGATTTTAATTGGCTTTTAGAATATTTGATAAAATACATGTTGTGATCCCTTTAAAATTCACAAAACACCGATAAAAAATTCTTACGAGAAATAACCATTAAAACTTGTGAAACATCAAAAATTGTTTTGACTGTCACAGTGGGTAAGGCGTTATGCATAAAGTGTTATAAAAATGTTAATAAAAAAAAGAAAAATGAATTAGAAATTAATACCTACGAACAGACTTTAGATGGCGATCCATAGAACAAATTTCAACACCCATTTGTGATCTATTAAAAATTCCCTTAAATAATTTTAAAAAGTTACCAATACAAAAAAACGCAGCCGAAAATCAGATAATAGCAATAAGTAATGAGTGTAGAAAAAAACTAAATATTACTACCAATAAAAGTACCGAGAAAGAAAGTCCAGACGAATACTCAATACTTGAAACACACAAGAGAAAATTCAAATATTGAGTTTACTTCCAGAGACCTGGATTATAAGTAAAATAAAAATTAAATTTAATAATACATAATATTTAATAAAATTATCAAAAAAATTACTTCAGGAGTACTACCAAAACAAGCAAAAATTTAACAAAATTAACATAGACTTGATGAAAAGACGAAGCAGGTCGTTACAAATTTTTATAAGCCGCATTTGTCCAGAAATAAAGGAATGTGTTTCGGTAAGAACAAAAAAGACTTTTGTTGTGTAACCTACAAGAACTGTATGTTAAGTTTGTAGAAACCGAGACAATAAGTTTTTCCAAATTTGCCCATTTCAATTTAATGTTGGAAAATTAAAAGTGGGGACTTATATTTAATATCCTTGACCGTTTGAGACATTAAAAACGAGGATTGTATGTTTTCCAAAAATGCCCTGGCCAGCAGAATGCGCGAATATTTTTGGAGAATCAAATTAATAAACATATAAACGTAGAATAGAACAGCATTATATTTCAAAAGCTCATGCAAAATATGCAGCTTTCAAAAAAAGTAATTTGCTTCAAGGTGATTTTCCCAAAAATTTCTCTTTTGTTGTACAAGACAAAATACAACATTTTCACTGGGTAAATAGTCAGGCCACTTTACATCCCTATGTTATGTATTATAAAGATAAAAATAATGAATTATGTCATACAAGTTTTTGTATCATAAGTAATTATTTAAAACATAACTCTACTGTTGTTAACACTTTTCTTAAGGAATTTATAAATTTCATAAAACTAAATTATTCGCAAATAAAAAAATAATATAATTTACTGATTAAATTATTCGCAAATAAAAAAATAATATAATTTACTGATGAATGTGGGTGACAAATAAATAAAATTTTATTAATTTGGCATATCACAAAAATAACTTTGGTTTGGAGTGTCATTTTTTTGCCACATCGCACGGAAATGACCTTGTAATGGAATAGGGAGAGCCGTTAAGATATTGGTTTCAAAAGTAAGCCTGCAAAGACCATATAAGGATAAAATTTTGATCACCTTTAGATATGTTTAAGTTTTGCAATAAAAATATAAAAGGAATACATTTTTATATAAAACCTGAACTAATGAAACAACAAAAATTAATCCTTGAATCGAGATATAAAATGCCTGCAAAGACCATATAAGGATCAAATTTTATCACCTTTAGATATGTTTAAGTTTTGCAATGAAAATATAAAAGGAATACTGCACTACTAAAAACTACTAAAACTTTTCATTCATTTGTGCCTACAAATTTACAAATTATTCAGGTTCGAAGTACATCGGAATCACTGAACCAAAAAGTAGCGTAAATACAATAAAAAAAGTTCATTGTCTAGATGAAATGCTACATTGATCTAACGAACGATTTTATCAAATCATTTATTAACCAATAAATAGTTAATTTTATTAATAAAAATCAATTCATTGAAAAGAAAATGTTAGTTTTATTTATTCAATAAAATATGTTATTGTTGTAACGAACACTATTTATTTTTAAATAACCATATTTTGTTAATTCTACAATTGTTAGTTATTAATTATATGTATTTGTTTTATTAGTCTTATCAATAATAGTAATAGTTAGAAAGAATAAAAATTATTATTACAATTAATTTTATTCGTTGATACTGTAATCGTTAAATATAGATCGAATGTACATATACACATAGATTCAAAAGTTTTGCATCACCCTAGATCTTTTGAAAGTATTTTTTTATCAGTAAAAATGGATTAGAGACTTATTAATTCATTAGTTTTAATTAAGGAAACATTTACAATACTTGTAAAAAAAATTATTACGCTCAAAACCTCAAACATGTAACAAGCCTGGAGACGCCTGCCCATGCTGTCTATCAGATTGGTGATATGTTGTTGAGGAATATTTTGTCATTCTTCCCGACCAGCATGAACAAACTCTTGTAGAGTCCTGGGTGAGTTTCTGCGTGCTGCCACCGCCCTGACACGCATTTCCCAAGCATGTTCTATGGTATTCATTTCTGGCGATAGTGCAAGCCAGTCCAAACGATTGATGCCTTCTGTTTTCAGGTACTCATTTACAGCTCTGGTATGGTAAGGTCGGGCGTTATCGTCCATAAAAACAAAAGTATCACAAAGAGCTCCTCGCCATAGTCTGACGTAAGGATCTAGAATCTCTCTAATGTATCTGTCTCCAGTTATTAGGACCTGAACATAAATTAATTATGTGCGACCATTATACATGATACCAGCCCAGAACATAGCACTTCCTCCTGCAAAGGGTGGCACGGGGCGTGCATGAGCAAGCTGGGCAGCTCTTGTTGGCTCCCTCAATACACGTATACGATTACTATCCTGCACCAAACAAATTCTTGTTTGGTCAGAAAAGGACACCGAGTTTCAAAATTCTGCAGGTAAAGCCACGTGCTCTTGAGCCCACTGTAGTCGACGAACTTTGTGCTCAGGTTTTAGTCGGGGTACTCTCATTGGTGGGCGATATCTCAAACCTGTCGCGTGTATTCGTCTCCGCAATGTAGAGACCGATACTTGAACTCAATGACGCATATCTCTTTGGAGTGCTGGTATTGCCATGGTCGGGTTTCTTTGGATAGTTAAGAGGATATAACGGTTCAGTTGTTGATTAGTGACATGTCTTCTACCGCTTCTAGGTCTATCACGAAGAGAATTATTCTGGAGATAGCGATTTCAGGTGCAAGACTCATCACTTTGCCAAAAACCAACTTAAGTAGCCACGGACCTTTGAGAGTGATCTTCTTCAAATAAATTCACTATTCTTGCACAGTCAATCTTAGTTATGACTTGTCGAGGCACCTTTGCACGTGAACTCTTTAAATTTAACTGTCTTGAGAGAAATAATCGCACCAAAAATTTGAACTTGTAAACAATTTTTTCGGGCAACAAATATGCGACGATTCAGGAAGCCCACAAAAAATTTCTGATGCTAAAAAATGTCTTCGTATAAAATCAAGGTGATGCAAAACTTTAGAATCTATGTGTATATTCATACTCTTAACGAATTATTGTAGCTGATGCAACGAATATAATAAATCAGTTTATTAATGTAATGAACCTAATTTATCGATGCAATAATCGTACGTTATTGATATTAAAATTAAATTTAGCGCTCGTCATTATTGAATTAAGAAATTTACGGCAAAGCGGACAAGTGGGAAAAGACAGAAAAAACCTTAAAGTGGGTTCGATCATCACACCAACAAATTTTTTTCTGCCATTTCCTGCATGTGCGCTTTGCTGTGAATTTCAAGGACTTGCAATTAATTTTAATAAACATTATATTTATTGTTTTATTTTTTTAAACATAATACAAATATAACTTAACTTAAACCTATTGAAAAAACCTATCACATACTTATTATTAAAAATGCTAGTAGGAAAACTTTTAAATGAATTTGTTGGCAATTAAGTTTAAAAAAAATATTTTTTAACTTAAAAAAAAACGGATTCAGTCAGAAAATCAAGATTAAAAACAAAAAATATTTTAAAAAATAAATTCATCGCCCTTAAAAAACTAAAAAACTTAAATCTAATGTTGTCAAAAAAATTTAAATTTCTTTAGTAGAAAATTTACCTATGCAATAAATAAATGGTTGTATATTTTAATTAAATTTGAATAGGTAATGTATAAAACTATATCGCTGAGCTAGTTATTCAATGTGGTTAATAGTCTTTCTCTTTTTAATATATATTTTTCTCTGTTTCGATCTGTCAAAAAGTTGTTTACATTTGAAATTTAAAATATTTTAAGTAGGTACAATTGCTCTTAAACCGAATTTAAACTTTGTATTAAAATGGTAAACGGGGTGTTGTCAGTAAAAATAAATGATAGGGTGCTCCATATTGTGGAATCTCCACAAGTGGATGAATTATATGCAGGTTTGTTTTAATATTCTTCCTTATTTTGTATTAAACATGTAGGAGAATTGGATAACGTGTATTGAAAAAACTAGTAACTATAGAAAAAGAATATACTAGGTATAAGAAGAGGCAAATAAATTTATTTACACCGGTAAAAGCATAGAAATTAAATATAAATAGGTAAAAACACATTTCAAAAATTATAGGTTATGAACAAGTAAACAAATGTCAAATGTTAGAAACCTAACCATGGTTATATGAATTAACTGTGACGTCATGACTTATTTAACCGTAGTATTACATAGTATTTACGCGAAAAAACGACTGAAGTATTTATTTAATTAAATGATATTATTTTTAGTTTTTATTTTTTATTAGAAATACTATTATTGGTCTTTGGGTTTTCCAAAAAAGCTTTAATATTCTTGTCTTTTACATTATTTTCATTACTTAAAAATTTAAGTTACTTGTCGAAAGTTCTTGCTCGAAATAATTAATAGCCCATCCTCATCATCGAAGACAACATTAAAATCGATATCGATCTGTAAGCATAAAATAATAATAATAATGTTAAAAAATTATAACGCATACCTACCAATTGATAGCCTGTCGGATTTTTATAGAAAGGCCATTTCTCCATTATCGCATCAGTATTCCCAAAACTTTTTAAATTGTTTAAACGATATTTACTTACTGCAGTATGAAACCATAAGGCTCTTAAGCATGCTGCCGCATCATCTTCGGGTTCTAAAAGACAATACTCAACTTCAAATTTTATTCACATATCCACAAAAATCAAAATTAATAAATAAACGAAATATAAAACGTAATTTGAATTAGCTTACCTACCAAATGTTTTGCAATTCGACATGTCTTGGCAGACGTTTTTGCTGTTACATCAACAACATGTTTACCAACCACAGACTTAAACGAAGTTTTTAAATTGCAAATTTTCTTGTATATTCTTCTTCTCTTGATGGAACCATAGTACTCCTAAAATATAAAAAGAATATTTTGTGACAATCTTTTTAAGGCAATAAACATACCAATTTTTCAGACGGAAATCTGTCTAGAATTTCTCTTTCAAGTCTATATAACTGATTGCTAAGGTAATTGTAACACCTTTAACTTCAACATCATGATGATAAGCCACGTGATTAATAAAATACCATACATAACATTTCTTTACATTAATGAAAAAAATCTTTGTCCCAATAAAACATTTGTCAATAAACTAAATTAATTGATATTATGGACTATTTTTTTTCCAGTGATCAAACCGTTTTATAAATAAAAAAATATGAAAAAGAACAAAATTTGCAGCCAAGAAGAAAAGAATCAAATCAATAGCCTACTACATACTACATACCTAATATGAATGGTAGAAAATTGACATTTTCAGTTAAAATGAATTTAGCACTAAAAAACTGCATTTGTATAATTTTAGGTATGTATTTAAAAAGTTCATTGTTTTATGGTTAAAACAAAATATTACGATACGACAGAAAATATGAGTAAACAACAAAAGGGTTTTCTTAGACACCGATTTGGTATTTTTTTATGCAAACCGGTCAACATGGCCCTACCTATTTTCTCAGGGTGTTTAAAAACCCTGAAAGTTAAGAAAATCTAATAAGGTTTGGTGAAAAATAATAAAATGTCTGAATTATCTTCAACAGCAATTTGTAGGTATCTCGGACATTTAGCAATCAATTCCCATGTAAATTGTCCGCTGAATCCGAAAATTTCGTCAAAAACTATAACAGTTTTTTAGATATAGTCAATTTTCCATATAATTTGAAATTAGCTATATCTTAAAAACTGCTAAACGGGTTTTCGGATTTAGGGGACAACTTTTCATAAGAATTAAATGTTAAATGTCCGGGATACAAATCGCTGTGGACTATAAAAACTATTTTTTAGAGAAAAGGCCTTTTAAATGCCCTATCATGCCATTTAAAAATATACGGGTAGACCCGCGAAAGAGTAAAGCGATTTACAAAAGATGTACACCTAAAAAATGATGTTGACGAGTCTTTGCGTTTTTAAAAATTACTGCTTAGGTACTACCTAAAAACTCCTTTGTTTCGTTTTTGTCGTATAATATTTATTATTCAATTATAATATACATGTAATAATTATTATAATCATTCCCACATATCCTTTTTAAAAACTTGACTTGCAAATACATTAATTTATGTACATAAGAACATATATTACAGAAAAAGTTAGAAGTAAGTAATACAAAACTATTAATAAATGTTTCCCAATGTTAATATCTCTAATAATATAATCTGTAAAGAATACTTAATTAACAAACAAATAAAGTTGTACCTCTGTACATCGGTAACTAAATGTATATGTGCATGTGCAATATATTGAAGAGAAACATGTGTATTTGATTAGGACCGTGTGTTTGCTGAAATACAAACTAGGCAGATACTTCCATGTTTGCTCAGTTAATTAGGAAACCAAAATGAGACGGTTTTAATGGTCAACTCGGGTCAACTTTTCACCGTTTTACGTTTAAAAAAAAAACATTCACCCAAGGTTAGTCAATATTAATAGATTATCCAAAGTATGTGTATTTAGAATTTTAAATTAGATTTTTCTTTATACTTATACAAGTTTACAACAAGAAATAAAAGTTGCACACTTGATCTAGAGGTGATATGAATTTGTAATATTTTAGGAAGGTGTATGAAAAACAAATGTTGGCATTTATGCATTGAATTACATTTCAATGGAATCTATATAAATAATTAAACGGAGGTGCGGAGGTATTGCGTTAAATGCATTAAACCAAACCAAAGCGATAGATATACTGCGACACACATTGTATGTCAACATGTTTACATGGGAAAGTTGTTACCTGTAAGCTGCTATTAATTACTTGTCAAAAGTTCCAAAGTGATTTACTGCAGCGCAAATAATACCAACCGTGTTGTCCATAAATTTGCGTTTAATTTGCAAAAACCATCACGATAAAATTTATCTCTATAGTTATTGAAAATCATTTAGAAGAAATCCAAGCATTTTTTATTTATAAAATAATATTTTATTTATTAGTTCACAAAAATAGCATAATAATAAAATCAAAGCTTATCCCAACACTTTGTTTCTTCCGTTTCTTTCAGTCTAAGAAACGTTTTTAATATCTCACTAAAAACTTACACTTACAATTTATTATACATTGTATATACAACTTATTAATTTATAACTTATTTTTACAAAAGTAAGAAGAAAGATATTTATTATTGTTCATATTTTGCCATTGTCTTGCCAATATAAAATATGCAACAAATCAATTTTAAGTCTATAGAGGCTATAGAATCTATAGAGGCTCTATAGCGGCTTATACTTTTTATAAACTATAGTTTATAAAAAGTATAAGGTTGAAAATAATTTTTAAGAGGTTCTGCAAACTATAGTTTATAAAAAGTATAAGGGTCAAAATAATTTCTAAGAGGTTCTGCAAGCCGAATTCTCTAGTAAAATCACGCCTAATTCCAATTTACGGTAAAAATACACGACCGCCCCTAAATTTGGAAATAATGGACTCTTTTCACAATTTTAACATCTGTACATTTATGACTATTGAGTTTAATCTAAATCAGTTTAATGTTAACTTAAAGTTAATTTGTGTGAGTTAATATTTACCTACCCCACTATACTTAATAAACATTGAAAACAAGTAGAAAACGTCTTAAAAATTAACATATTAACTCTCATATTATTCTAGGACGCTGCACAAATTATAATAAGAACAAAATCACACTCCCCCGAAAATTAGGAAATAAAGCAATGAATCTGCGTGATATTAATAGTGTGTATGTTTTAAAACAATTACATTAAAGTACTTACCAAAAGCAGGACGAATCTTACGAGCAGAAAACACGTAAAAAAATGCACCTTTTGATAGCAAAATCAAATTGAAAACTGACGTAGCGAGCAGCTATGGCATGGCAGCCTGCCATTGGCAGCGCCAATCACATGATGTGTATTCGGCCAATCAGATTGCGTTCTTCAGTTATGCGTTTTATATGGTTATGTATAAACGTATTAAATACGTTTATTTAAACGTATTAAGTACGTTTGTTTAAACGTATTAAATACGTTTGTTTCAACGTATTAAGTTCGTTTGTTTAAACGTATTAAGTACGTTATTTTTAACTATTACAGTAACTGTCTAGTTTAAAGAATGTTAATAAAATAATGCACTTCTTAAAGCAACATTTGTGTATGTGTATAGTGTTCTGCCTTACTGTATGACCATTGACTATAGAATTACTTATGCTATTCTTTAGAATGTAATTAGAAAATTTCTAAATTTCATTTAATATTACATATAATATTACATATGTTGTTTATATATATGTATACATATGTATATTGTTTATGTATGTATACATGTTGCATCAGTTTATTAAATATTAAACGTTATAAATTATTTTTAAACAAGTTATCCCATTTTAGAGAAAAACGATATGGATAAAAGTAGGTATATTTGTATTTGACAAAAACCGTTTTATTAACGTTATAAAAATATTCTTTTGTAAAAGTGAAAAAGTTAAATTATTCATTTAACATTCATTCATAATTCATTTTTTTAACAAACAAAATTCTTAGATTTTATACCTTCAGAATTTAAATAAGAAGTCATAGTCTACATGTGTAAACTAAGCAAAAATTTCACAAAATAAATATATAAAAAGTAATTTTAAAAGTGTTTGATGGAGCGTGTTGAATATAACATAGTATAAATGTTAAAAGAAAGAGCTGCCTGCACAGTTCATAAAATAATTACTTCAAACGTTATTTTCTAATATTTGTGAAAAAAAATTGTGGGTTGAAACGTAATTTAAACATTTAAATGTATGGTTGACTGAAAACCTTAATACATTATTGTAACGTAAAAGTTAGCCACTATTAAAAAGCACATTTAAATTAACGTTGTTTTAACGTTTAAATTAAACATTTAAATATATGGTTGACTGTACACCTTAATACAACGTTATTGTAACGTAAAAGTTAGTCACTATTAAAAGCATATTTAAATTAACGTTGTTTTAACGTTTAAATTAATCATTTAAATATATGGTTGACTGAACACCTCAATACAACGTTATTGTAACGTAAAAGTTAGCCACTATTAAAAAGCATATTTAAATTAACGTTGTTTTAACGTTTAAATTAAACCTTTAAATATATGGTTGACTGAACACCTTAATACAACGTTATTGTAACGTAAAAGTTAGGCACTATTAAAAAGCATATTTAAATTAACGTTGTTTTAACGTTTAAATTAATTGGTGTAAATTTATACCAATATCAAACCGTTGCTTTTTCCACGTAAAACGTTTTATTGACCTTTCACACGTTTTAAATACGTTTAAATAACGTGTATGTGTTTACTGGGTGTTGATAAAAGCTTGATTGTATTGTGCCGTCTATCAAAATTCTCTATGCATATTTTAAAATTCAGCTCTAAAGAAAAAAATTGTCACGTTGCCTCTTTATTGAGACGTTTGCGTTTATATTGAAAGGGCTCTTCTTTCTTTATAAATACTTATGGCATTATTTTTTGATTTTTGTATTTCAGCCGTTTTGGAAACTATAGTTTATAAAAAGTATAAGGTTGAAAATAATTTTTAAGAGGTTCTGCAAACTATAGTTTATAAAAAGTATAAGGGTCAAAATAATTTCTAAGAGGTTCTGCAAGCCGCTGAGTAAACAAATTAAATTCCAAAACGGCTGAAATACAAAAATCAAAAAATAATGCCATAAGTATTTATAAAGAAAGAAGAGCCCTTTCAATATAAACGCAAACGTCTCAATAAAGAGGCAACGTGACAAATTTTTTCTTTAGAGCTGAATTTTAAAATATGCATAGAGAATTTTGATAGACGGCACAATACAATCAAGCTTTTATCAACACCCAGTAAACACATACACGTTATTTAAACGTATTTAAAACGTGTGAAAGGTCAATAAAACGTTTTACGTGGAAAAAGCAACGGTTTGATATTGGTATAAATTTACACCAATTAATTTAAACGTTAAAACAACGTTAATTTAAATATGCTTTTTAATAGTGCCTAACTTTTACGTTACAATAACGTTGTATTAAGGTGTTTAGTCAACCATATATTTAAAGGTTTAATTTAAACGTTAAAACAACGTTAATTTAAATATGGTTTTTAATAGTGGCTAACTTTTACGTTACAATAACGTTGTATTGAGGTGTTCAGTCAACCATATATTTAAATGATTAATTTAAACGTTAAAACAACGTTAATTTAAATATGCTTTTAATAGTGACTAACTTTTACGTTACAATAACGTTGTATTAAGGTGTACAGTCAACCATATATTTAAATGTTTAATTTAAACGTTAAAACAACCTTAATTTAAATGTGCTTTTTAATAGTGGCTAACTTTTACGTTACAATAATGTATTAAGGTTTTCAGTCAACCATACATTTAAATGTTTAAATTACGTTTCAACCCACAATTTTTTTTCACAAATATTAGAAAATAACGTTTGAAGTAATTATTTTATGAACTGTGCAGGCAGCTCTTTCTTTTAACATTTATACTATGTTATATTCAACACGCTCCATCAAACACTTTTAAAATTACTCTATAAAAGCCAAAGAATGGATTGAGGCTGCTGATAATTCAATGGTTAATATGGAAAAACCAAAGTCTCGTAAGTTCCACTACAATGTGTGCAAAACATAATTATTAATGTATATTATTTACTTAGATCGAATTTGTGCTATACATTTTGAGCCAAAATATTTGGTAAGGCATCCACACGAAGTTTTATATGGTTTGTCACCACCTAAAGCTTACCGAGGCCTTACTGAGAAAGAAAAGCCAAAGAATGGATTGAGGCTGCTGATAATTCAATGGTTATAATGGAAAAACCAAAGTCTTGTAAGTTCCACTACAATGTGTGCAAAACATAATTATTAATGTATATTATTTATTTAGATCGAATTTGTGCTATACATTTTGAGCCAAAATATTTGGGAAGACATCCACACAAAGTTTTATATGGTTTGTCACCACCTAAAGCCTACCGAGGCCTTACTGAGTATGCTGTTACAACTTTGAAAGGTAATATTATATTATTGTTAAGTGAAGAGTCTTCAATTAACAATATTATACCATTTATTTTTTATATCTGTTAACTAATTTTCCAACTATGAAATTTACAGATCCGAAACATTAGAAATGTTTGTAGATCTACCAAATGAAGCAACTTGTGCCAAAAAGGTAATATAAATTATTTGGAATAAAAAACATAATAATATGAATGTTATTTTTAAATTAGCAGTTCTGAACCATTGGATGACCTGCCTAATAATGCCAAATGTTACAGGAAGAGGATAAAACAAAAAATTAAAATATGTCTGCCCTTTACATATTTTTTTTTATTTATTTGGACATTGGACCTTTTTCCAAAGGTAATTTTTAAAATAAAATAAAAAAACAAAAATGTACTAATAAATAATTAATCAATTTTACCAAAACTGTGATATATATACAATTCAATACCTTTTAACCAGTGGAAACCAAAGAAAAAGGTGGAAACTATTATAGTGTAGTAAAAATTAAGTTTTAAATATTCGATTTTATATGAAATTGTTATTAGAAAGTATTGCTATTAAAACGTATTTTATTAAATTTTGTGTTAGTAGTTGACTAGTTAACCCTAATTAGGGATTAAATATGTTACCTAGGTTTTTATTAAATAATATTATTTTTTTATCAATTTAAATATGCTAAATTGTATTATTTTATAAGCCTGAAGAAATATATTTATTTTGTTAAATTATATGTAAAAATTTAAGTGTATTTAAAAAATACTATTTATGTTTAATTTTATTCATATTTATTTTGATTATTTTTTATTAAAAATATATATTATATTTTTTTGTTTTATTTATATATCTACTTACTAGAAATCCTACCTTCACCATTAATAATTTCCGTACTTTCAAAAATTAATTTACTAAAAAATTATCAATTTGCAATTAAATTATTTTGATTTATATTACTTTATCTTAACTTTTAATTTCTAAAAAAATCATCGACTATGGTCATGTACATCCATTTTTACTTGCTAAAATACTTTCATCATTGATAATTTTATTTAAAGATTTTAATATTGCCAATAATCAATTTTTAAGAAAATGTATTAAAAGTTATAATAATTATTATAACTTTTAATACATTTTCTTAAAAATTGATTATTATAATAATTATAATATTAATAATAATAATATTAATAATTATAATTATTATTAATTATTAAAATAATTATTGATTACCATATTGTAAAATAATGTTTAATTTACACAAGTAATAGTGTATAAACGTATTCATTAAAACTTGAAACAACTATATATATTTACTTGCTCAAAATACCTTTTTATAAAGATATCTTTAATAATTTATTAATTAAATTCCCCAATTAACATATTTTTGTCAAAGCTTTTGTTTAAAACAAACATTTGCGTTTACATTAAAACTTTAAACAACTTTTTATTTTTAAATTAACAGCGGCAAATAAATCAAAGATGGTGGCCATTAAACTGTTCACGTGGTGCGCATAACAGTCCTGATTTTCGTTCGCATTTTATCGAGGAAGAACAGACCTTGTTGTGTGGATTGTGGTTAAACGAACGTTTAATAAATACGTTGTAAAAACAAGTATTTGTGGAGTTTTATTTATTATAGAACTAACGTTAGAAAGGACATTAATATGAATTTAAATATAACGTATAGATAAACGTTATAAAAGAGGCAAAAACAATCATTAATTTACGTTATTAATAGACGTATATTAAACGTTCTAAATGTAACATTTCGAAACGTGTAATGATCGTTTTCTTAACGCCAAAATTAAACGTTTATTTATTAGTATTATTAAACGTTATAATCTGCGACATTTTAAAGTTGATTGTGCGTTATAAATATACGTAAAAACAAAATGGTGTTACGGTTTAAAAAAACGTTTAATTAACGTATGTGTGTTTACTGGGCATATAGTTGTTACGTGTCATCTATAAAACGTTTAAAGATTTCCACTTTTAAGATTGTCATCATTATTAGATTTTATTTTCATTTAATTCGTCTTTATCTTCAAGCGTTTTATAATTTAAACTTTATTATTGTCAACACTCATTACTAAAGTGATTAATTATCGCATAGGCTGTAAAAATAATTTAGACCAATTAAGTTTTTTTTTTACCTGTCTGTTAAAATACCGTTTGGACCAATACAAAAAATCGACTACTGACAGATCTCTAACCTCACTTTTTACCTTTAATAATTATTATTATAATAATTATTGTACGTTTTATGTATCGTTTAACAAATATAATTATGCCTTATATGCCTGATAAAATTTTGTATGCCATGCGGCCGAAAAGTGTTTTGTCACAAAAATACTCACTTCCCAGCCTAATAAATAACTATTATTTTAGTTTGTCGTTTTCTGCTTTATTTTAAGTTGTTGGCATTTAAGCAATGTTTTAATTTACCTAAATACAATCTCACAAACCCCTAAGATATTTTAAATGCCATTTAGGCCGTTTTTTTTAAATAGGTAAAATATTAATGATGGATTTCGGTTGAAATACGAGGTGATAAAATATCTATGAAAACGGGTATGAGTTAGCGCAAATAGAGCGTGCAGCATTGACCGAAGCAAGATTTATATTTGCAATTATTCAATATTTATCGGGCCCATTCAACAGCAACTTGTATGGAGCGCTCGTCTGTTTATCAAAAAGAAAAGAGTCAAATTGTGCCATGGACCTGTTTGTACGTTCAACTTGATCCTTTGTATGGTATCATAGGATCAAGTTGTGGTTGGCAAAGTAATGCGGATTGTGTGCTTTATCTATAGATGGTATATTGGTGTCTGATAATACAATAACAATTTATGACTTGATGCATTGCGCCACCGTTAATTTAACTTACAAATGAGCTTTCACTTCCCTAAGATCATAGCTAATGAATTTCTGGCCCCAGATATTCTACCTATAGCCTGCAATATAATATGCTAATATAATTTTTGCTATTGATTAATAAAATATTTCCCAATTAATATTCGTAATATTTTAAAATAGGGTTAAAAACATTGAATTTGCCATCTCCATTATTGTATGGGGCTCTAGTTCTGAGACAGCCTGTTAATTAATATAAAAATCTTCAAAAAGACTTTTTTCCTTGTTAAACTTTGTTTTCTTCATGTTAAATGTGCTGCCATGGTATATGCACATAGTCAAAATTTCGATAATGTCATTCTCGACATTTAAACTACCTATGTAATCTGCATGCAAGATCTTTATTCGGCTCCCTAAATTACGGGTCTTGTGTTGAGCTATTGCCTTGGGAAAACATTCCTTTTAATTGGGCTTTTAACGCGCCTTGTCGGCGCAAAAGTCGGTCTTCCGGCAACGGCTCCAGTTTATTTCTTACTTTTATATAAGAGCGAGCTTTTCATAAACTTCTAGATGCAAAGGTTTTAAAATCCTTTTAATTTATCGCGCAATCAAAAAGGTTTTCAACATGTTCTTGTAACCGACTCACGTCCAACTTTAAGAGTTTTAAGTCATCGACGTTTTTTAATTTTAAATGAATTGTATGCACAAAAATATGTCAAGCTAACTTTTGTTTTACTGTAGGGTTTATTTAATTAAAAATATGATTTTCAGGGAATTTTTTTTTTAAATAATATAGTATATATTAGGGAGCTTCAAAAAAAAATTTAATTTTTTTTTCGCTTTTACCCTCTCAAATGTTTCTATTTAATATAAAAAAATCCTCGCCAAATATGGGCGTTCCAACTCAACTCTAAGAGGTCGCTGTTTTTATTTTAGTTTCCCATTTAATTAACATGGGACAAAATTTTATGTTGAAATTTTATCAAAGTAATGGCAATGATCATTGCAGTTTCTTATATAAAATGTAACGCTCTACAAAAAAGGTCTCTTATTATTTTTCGATAAATAAATTTCTTCTAGAGTTATTCGAGGTGCTGCCCACATATTAATTGGTTGGAACTGATGTTGATAATGCGAAACAATAGTGGCATGAGGATTTTCATCAGCCCATACATTTGTTGTGTAAATTCCTGATACCTTTTTTGGTAAATCCTGCTTCATCCGTGAAAAGAATAGTGGTAATAAATTTTACATTATTTTGTTGATCCAATAGCCAGTTTGCAAACTGCATTCTACAAGGAAAATCTTCAAAAATAAGTTGATGCACTTTTTGCATATGATATGGATATAGCTGTTCTTAAAGAACATCATACACTATTGTTTTCAACGTATTAAACTGTGCTGATAATTTTCGAGTGCTCGTTGAAGGAGTGTCATCTACAGCATTTAAAATATTTTTCTCCAACTGCGGCGTACGTATGGCCCTTCCCACGCCAGCATCAATACTTTTTTTTACAAACGTACCTAAAATTATAAAGAAAGTCAATAATATTACTTTAATAACTGAAATTGTCAACCATTCTCTCTAAGACGTTAGTCAATTCGTTGAAATGTCTTCTGATTTCGAATAATAAGAAGAGAATGGTGGATAATTTCAGTTATTAAAGTAATATTATTGACTTTTTTCATAATTTTAGGTACGTTTGTAAAAAAAGTATTGATGCTGGTGGGAGAAAAATATTTTAAATCCTGTAGATAACACTCCTTCAACGAGCACTCAAAAATTATTAGCACAGTTTAATACATCGAAAACAATAGTGCATGATGTTCTTTAAGAACAGCTGTTATATCCATATCATAGGCAAAAAGTGCATCAGCAACAAAATAATGTAAAACTTCATTAGCACTATTCTTTTCACAGATGAAGCAGGATTTATCAAAAAAGGTATCACGAATTTACACAACACACATGTATGGGCTGATGAAAATCCTCATGCTACTATTGTTTCGCATTATCAACATCAACCAATGAATATGTGGGCAGGAATCATTGGCAATATTTTGATTGGACCAATTGTATTTCCGGCACGATTGAATGGACAACTTTATTTGGAGTTTCTCCACAACGCTTTTTGGGATTTAATAGAGCCACCTCATTGCAGCGTTGCTGTGCGGAAGCACTTGAATAACGTTTATTCAAACCGTTGGATAGGTATACCTCTATAGAGGAGGACCTATTGACTATTGACTGGCCTCCTCGATCTCCCGACCTTACGCTGATGGATTTTTTTCCTGTGGGGACACCTAAAAAACTTGGTGTATTCCACTCCGATCGATACTAAGGAGGAACTTTTACAGATAATCACGTTTCATTGTGATATGATAAGAAACAATGCTGGGTTATTGTGGCGGGTACAGCAGTCCTCAATTCGTCGTGCCCGTGAATGTATCAGAGTTCACGGAGCCCACGTTAAACCCTCTTATAAAGTTTTTAATTCATTGTTTCGAATTATCGTCCTTCAATTCAAGGTTTGCAACAATACGTTATATTATTTTTTTATGGTCCTTTTTATTAAAAATAAGACATGATTTCGTTTATTATTTTTTTTTTCGAAAACGGTTCATTTTATTGACAATAAGTACCTTTATTTTAGTTTAAGGTTCATGCTACGCAAATTTAGTTTTTTAAGTCTTTATCATACGGGGTGTTCAAAATTTAAGCATTAAGGTGTAATACTTAGTCCGACCCTGGTAAACAAAAAAAGCAAAACATTTTTCAAGGACACTATTTTAAGAGATTCTTACCAGGGTCCATCATCAAATTTTTATTAAATTATACTCATTACATTAAAAGTTATTCAAGGAAAACCAATTTGAAGGGGAGTCCTTTTGGGGCCCATGTCTCCGTAAGGAGGGCAAGTAGGAAATTTTTTTATAGGAACATATCATCTTATTTTTTCATATTTTATCTGAATCCGAGATATTTCCCACATTTTCCCGGACACCCTGTATATATACAGGGTGGTCCAGTTTGAGATACATTAATTTTAGGAGGTGATAGAGAATCAAAAATGAAGGGGACTTTCCTAATAAAATATTTTTCAAAAGTGCCTAATAAGGAAGCTATAGCCCTTCAAAGTGGGAAATAAATAATCGTTTTTTTAGCATAACAAAGTTTGATAAAATAAGTCTTGTTCGACCAGTGATAACGCGTTTTATCAAAATAATTCAGGGGCGTAGATGATGGGGGGAAGCTCCCCTTTTTCCCTCCCCATTTTTCAACCCCTTGCTATTTTTATAAATTGTTTATATTTTTGAATTCAACATTAAATTTGAACAAAAAAGTTACCCCTGGAAAATTGTGACTGAAGACTTTGTTTTTGAGATATTCGTGTTTTAATTTTATCGAAAATGCACAATTCATGTTTTCAAAGTATTTTTTTAACATATCTAAATTTAGTTATTTATTTGATGCAAACAAAAATAGCAGGTTTTAAAGGGCACTCCTTACTCTTTCGGATTTTAATAGATTTTTGACATTTCGTAGGGATAACTTTGAGTAGGTAGATAATTTATTTTTCTTTCGTAAGTATCATTTTTAATACTTCTCGGAATCAATTCAGATTTTTAAAGGTTTGTATCATATTTTCAAATTCGGCTTAAAATTTTGGAAAAAGTAATTATCAAGTGAGCCCAATGAAATTGCTAGACTTTTGAGGAAAAGTGATCAAGTAGCCTTACGTCAAGCCTCGAAATGTTCTACTAAATGTCATTTAGGCATATTTGGTAAACTTATTTTCTGTTTGTCCGATTGATTTTGTCAAATATCTTTACGAAGAATGCCAAATTTCTTCAGCAATGCCGAGCCTGCAGACATACATTTTGTTTATGGATTCTGCAATGGAAATGCCGCAGCGGCCGTTAGAGAATATCGCAGAAGATATCCAAATAAGAGGCAACCAAATTCACGCTTTTTTGTGAACATTCATTGAAATTTTTGTGAGTTTGGTTTAAAAACCGTCATGGACCGGCAGCCTAGAGAAAGAAATAATGAAAATAATGCCATACTCAGAACCGGAGTATTTAATCACCATAATTCTCACATTTGGGCTCAAGAAAATCCAAGACAGATTCGAATTCGTTCCTTTCAACATGAATTTAGTGTTAACGTGTGGCTTGGGCTTATCAATGGTTATGTTTGTGGTCCATTTTTCTTACCACCTCGACTAAACTCGGCACTGTTCCTTAACTTTTTAACAAATAGCGTAAACGACTTGTTTGATGATATATCTGCCAAAGTACGTCATAATAGTTGGTTCCAAATGGATGGCGCACCCGCTCATTTTGGCCGACAAGTGAGAGACTGAATGAATGAAAATTATCCGGAAAGATGGATAGGGCGAATCACAAATAACGATCCACCAGAAGTGGGAAGGGGGCCAGTACCTTGGCCACCAAGATCACCCGATATTACGCCATTAGATTTTTACGCATGTGGCTACATAAAGGATCTTGTGTACGCCACAAGAATTGATACAAGGGAAGAGTTGATTGAACGAATTCAACAAGCATGCCACCAGTTAGGTGAAAACCGGCATCAAATATT
Organism: Brassicogethes aeneus; assembly: GCA_921294245.1. Lineage (NCBI taxonomy): Eukaryota > Metazoa > Arthropoda > Insecta > Coleoptera > Nitidulidae > Brassicogethes > Brassicogethes aeneus. The sequence goes on along the minus strand of OV121133.1, from coordinate 55,279,826 downwards.
AGCAGCAATCAATTCAATTAATAAACGATGTCAAAAATGTATTGAGGCCAGAGGATTGCACTTTGAAAATCTATTGTAAATTATCATTATTATATTATTGTAAACCCTTGTGTTCTTTAAAAAATATTGCTTCAGTAAAGTTTAATTCCTAAAAATCCGGTAAAAGAGAACATGACTAGTGAGACAAAAGCAGACATTGGGGAAAAATATATTTGACTACCTACATATTTCAAATTGCTTTACATGACATGCAATGGGCAAAAATATTACATTTCAAAAACATGAATTCTACATTTTCGACATGTTTTAAAAACTTCAAACTCGAATATCTCGAAAACAAAGTCTTCAGTCACAATTTTCCAGGGGTAAACGGTTCAAAAGTTATGCTAAAAAAACGATTATTTATTTCCCACTTTGAAGGGCTTTTGAAAAATATTTTATTAGGAAAGTCCCCTTCATTTTTGATTCTCTATCACCTCCTAAAATTAATGTATCTCAAACTGGACCACCCTGTATATATATATATATATATATATATATATATATATATATATATATATAAATATATATATATACATATATGTATATATATATGTATATATATATATTTAAAATAAAAAATAAGGGACACCCTAATGTACATATATATATATCACGGTGGGGCTGAAGCATGTTTAAATGACGAAAATTTGCACAAAAATTCTTTTTGCATATTTAGAATCTGTGTATTAAAACGAGTCGAAATCCAATATTTCAGACTTTTTCCCCGAGCCGTTTTTGAGAAAACCCAATTTTAAAGTTGAAAACAGAAGTTTTTGTAATTCCAAGAAAATTTACAAAAAATTTTGTTTTTTTAAACAAAAAGAAATGGTTAGGCACTTATACCTACTTATACCTAATTAAAAAAGTGCACTAAAATTATTAATAATTTTTGAGTAAAAAATTTCAATTTCATATTTTGGAAAGAGCCCGACACCGAGGCTTTTTTCTCAAAGTATGAAAATGACCGATGGCAGTTTTTAAAATGCAAAATAATCTGATGGTGTTAATGCACGAGTATAATTTGGGTAGATATTTACATGTATACACGAATAAACTAATTAAAACAAAGAATGACATTCTGTTAGTTCAGAGCAAATAATTTATTTTCAACTGCTTCTTGCTAAAACATGACATTTTACGAACTGTCAGATTCAAATAAAACCTGACGTTTTTTTTATAAATTACCATGGTACAATGCAATTATTGATTTATAGTGTGTCAAACGATAATTGACGTGTAGTTGTATATGTATAAGACTTTTATGATAGTTGTAATAATTAACATTCGTCACTAGTTTTATGTTTGTGTTGAATTATTTAAAAAAAATGGTTTCAAAGAAAGATCATGCTGGGACTCATGACGAAAACCGGAAAAAGATATGCTTGTTTTGTTTGAACAAGAAATTAAGTATGAGGAAGGTTGAAGGGGCCATGAAAAATGCGGTTGAAAAAATTGTTTTGTACAATTCTGAAGACGATCGTTTACCAAAGGCTATCTGCAGTGCTTGCGCAATACTAGTTTATCGAGCAAACAAAAGTGAAAAATCTAATATTAAGTTACCCGATTATTCTGAATTTCTAGTTTTACCTAAGAACACCAGAGCTCAAGATAAAACAATTTGCAAGTGTAAATTGTGTGAACTTGTAAGAACTCCAGGACATGAAAACTTTGCGAAGAATAGGGTAAGAGTTTAAAAAAAAAGTTCTCGTAAGTGTCCAAAATGCAAGACCTTGTTGCGAAAAGGAAAACCGCATTTTTTTGTTGCTCAGAAATATGTTGGTGGAGCATATTATGTCGGCGCTTGCTCCAAAAGCCCAAGAGCATTTAGTAATCGATTTAATGGAAAATATTACTAGAGATGCAAATATAAATCTTCAAAAACCGGGTGCTGAAGTTAGTTTGTCTCGAAGTTGCGGGAAAGCGCTGAAAGTAGCCTTCAATGTTGATGCTAAAACTTCACCTAAGCCAATTGTTGCGGAAGATGTTTTAACAATTGGAACGGAATTCGGGCTTTCGAATAATGCTGTTGTCGGTATTGCTTCTGCCCTTCTTATTTCCACTAAAAGTAGACAAATGTTTGAACTGAAATTAAAGAAAAAAGTAAGTACTATTAGACATTCATTGGACAATTATTTTACTGTTAAAGATTGTAATGTGATTCATACAGAGAAGAGCAATAAGAAAAGTGAGACTACAGAAGCTTTAGTTTATTGCAATGATATCGAAGGTCTTCTAAAAGTAATTCATGAGAAAAGAAATAATACTGAAACGCATTTAAAATTCGGCATTGACGGTGGAGGTGGATTCTTGAAAATTTGTCTCTCAGTTCAAGCAACTAATGAAGAAACGAATAATGGAGAAAAACGAAGAACCTCTTACAAAAGGACTACCGGGACAAGTAAATTTAAAGACAGTGGCGTCAAAAAGCTATTTTTGCTCGGAATAGTCGCTCATACCGAAGAAAATTATGAAAACATAGCGATGTTGTGGTTTCTATTGCAAATAAATAAATATTAGGCGACGATAGCAACGGACCTAAAATTAGCCAATATTCTCACAGGAATTTTGTCCCATTCGAGTTGTTTCCCCTGTACATGGTGTTCTGCACACAAAGATAAATTAGATATTTGCGGAGAATACAGAACTTTAGAGATCTGTTCAAGAAAATATAGAGCTTGGCGCGAAAGTGGTGGCCAAAGAGCACGAGCAAAGAATTTTGAAAATTGTATGCATCTACCGATCATTGCAAGTAGGAATGATACAAAAATAATAGATATAATTCCCCCACCTGAATTACATTTAATGTTAGGGGTTGTCAACACGCTCTACAACCACATGCTTAAGGAGTTTGAGAAAGATGCTTTGAAATGGGCTAAAGAATGCAATGTAATCCAGCAATTCGTTCATGGAGGTCCTGCATTCGCAGGAAATGCGTGTAGATCACTTCTTGGAAAAGTTGATCGCTTACGTAGGTCATGTTCCGTGGGATGTCTAAAGTTTGTCCAATGCTTTTCAGACTTTAATACTGTTGTAAATTCATGTTTTTCTGGTCAGCTAAAACCAACTTACGAGGACGATATAAAAAAATTTAAAGAAAGCTATTGTGACTTAGGGATTTCTATCACTCCTAAAGTTCATGTTCCTGATTTTTGTAAACAAAGAAAACAAGGCCTGGGGTCTTATAGCGAACAAGCTATGGAATCTGTACATGCTGACTTCAAGAAAATTTGGAACAATTTCAAGATTTCGAAGGAGCATCCAGAATATGCAAATAGATTACTTCGGGCAGTACAGGAATATAATGCTAGACACATGTAATTAATATGAAGTTTTGTTATATGTAGGTGTGTCAGTATTAATTTATTAAATGTTTTTTAAAGTGGCATGGTTTTTTTTACAGATTATGCAACAATGATATTGATTTAAGGCCTTCTTCATAAATCCATCACTTTAAAACTGATGTTTTATTTATAATATTTATATATTTATTTTGTTGGTGTTTAATTTATTAAAAATAAACAAATTTATCCTTAATCTGCAATCTTTGTACAGAAACACCCACCTAAATTAACAAAAGCTAACCATAAAATATCGCTAGTGATTGTTGGTTATTTTCACTTTTAAAAATAGGTTTTCTCAAAAACGGCTCGGGGAAAAAGTCTGAAATATTGGATTTCGACTCATTTTAATACACAGATTCTAAATCTGCAAACAGAATTTTTGTGCAAATTTTCGTCATTTAAACATGCTTCAGCCCCACCGTGTATATATATATATATATATATATATATGTACATTAGGGTGTCCCTTATTTTTTATTTTTTCACGCATACCCCCTACAAATTTCAGCTCATTCTATAAACGGGAACCCGTGCCGACTTGCATCTGAACCCTCCGTTAGCCAACGTTAGGCGCGCGGTATTTTGTAACACGGTTGGTCGCGAGGTCTTCGATCGTAAGTCATTTTGTGTTTGTTATTATGTGACCCTTATATTATAAATTATTGACAAATGTTAAAATATAGTTTTATTTATGTGTATACTTTTATAAAAATGTATATTTTCACAGAGAGTGGCTAGTTACCCGGAAGTGAATAGGCCGTAAACTCTGAAATTGATAAACTTAATGGGTTTTACTCTAAATAACTAAAAGAGTCTATTGTGAGAGATGACTACCGAAAACTTATTGAACTGTCTGAAATATTTTTGGGAGGACATCAATAAAAGAAATGCTTATAAAAAGCTGAAATTTCGTATAACAGTATATTTTAGCAATACTAATTTTTTAATGGTCATTCAGATATAATAAAAAAAAGAATTTCGGGTAATTAGTTTTACGGCCTATTCACCCGACACTTCCGGGTAACTAGCCACTTCCTGTAAAAATATTCATTTTTATTAAAGTATACACATAAATAAAACTATATTTTAACATTTTTTAATAATTTATAATATAAGGGTCAATAATAACAAACACAAAATGACTTACGATCGAAGACCTAGCAGCCAACCCACGCTTAGCCTCGATTAAGTTTAACCCAAAGGTGCTTGCACCTCTAATTTTATTGTTTTATATGTTTTGTTAATGGATCCTGATTATTTTAATGCCAGGTAGGAAAAAATCTGCTGAGCCGTTATTTAGAAAACCGTATTTTATTCTTTTTCCTAATAATAAATAGGTATTGTAACCAAATATACAAGCACACTGGCGATTCCAAGCGGCAAAGCTTGGTAGGCGCTAACTGTCATGTAGCTGTCAGATTGATTTTGTATCTATCATTTAATCTGTATGATTTTCCTAAGTACTTACTTGAAGATGTCCAAAGGCCACGCAGGAACTCATGATGAGAATCGACTAAAGATTTGCTTACTGTGTTTCGGAAAAACAAAAGTAATGATTAAGATACAAGGTAAACTTAAAAAAGAAGTAGAAAATCTGTTTGATTACGATGTCCACGATAATCGTTTACCACTTGCTCTATGTAGTAGTTGTAAAAGAGATATATATCACGTAAAAATTGAATCCAAAAAAGCATACAACTGCCAATTTTTTCTGAATTGCGACCTCTCAAGAAAATTACAAGATCTAATGCCCATTTTCAATGTGATTGTCATGTTTGTAAACTTGCAAGAACTCCTAAAATTGGTAATTTTACAAAAAACGGTATTTTACCTCCAAGAAAAGGAATATTAGTGGAAAGTTTAAATACTACTACCTCCTGTAAGTATAAGATCCCTTAATTAATTGAGACCAACGTATCTATTTCTTCTTAAAATTTAGGTAATCCTAAACGACCGTGTTTCGAAAAACGTTGTAGTTCCTGTTTTTCTGTTATTGCAAGACGAAAGACACATAAATGTAATCTTTCAACAAGATTTGATAACTTAAACAAGGAGCTATTAGAATCTACATCAAAATTTCAACAGCAGGTCATTTCTTCACTAGTAAAACAAAACATTAATAAAAAAAATAAATTAAAAACTACTTCACTTTCGCTGATTCAATCAAAGGGAGGACAACCTCTTACCGTTGTTGTTAATCCAAAGAGAACTGAAGATAACGTTCAGAAAAAACAACTACTATCAGTAGATGACTTTTTAAAAATACAAACAAATTTTAATCTTAGCCAAAAAACAACTTGTGGAATAGCAAGTGTTATCAGAGTAGCTACTAAAAACCGCAAAGTTATCGAACCCGACTTGAAGAGGAAAATTTCAAATAACATTCATTCCGTCGATAATTTTTTTGGAATAAAGTGTTTTGATTTTGTGAATATAAAGGCTAAGGTTTCGACTGATGCTAAAGAGCTTGTAGTTTACTGCAAGGATCTTGGTGGATTCATTGAATACGTTAAGGAAAATCGACAATCATCTGAGGTTCATTTGAAATTTGGAATAGATGGAGGTGGAGGGTTTTTAAAAACATGTTTATCCATTCAATCAACTGAAAATGTGGAATTGAAAAAACATCGACAAGAGTACATGGAAGGAATAGCTGCTAAACGATTTAAAGACTTATGCAGGTGTGAAAAAATTGTTTATTTTTGGGTTAGCGCAATGCTCACAAGAAAACTATGAAAATGTGTCAAAATTATGGTCTGCAATTAACATTAACGATTTTGAAGGAACAATTGCAACTGATTTAAAACTTGCAAATATTCTAATCGGCATCATGTCGCACAGCAGTCTTTTCCCCTGTACATGGTGTTACGCCAGAAAAGATAAACTTTGCGAACGTGGCACTTTAAGAAGTACTACTAACACATTACAAAATTATTCCGCTTGGCTTAAAGCGGGAGCTGTAAAGGAGAAGGCAAAAGAATACAAAAATTGCATTCATCCGCCGCTTTTCTCAACTCCCTTAGATAAAACGTTTTTAAATATTATTCCTCCACCGGAACTACACCTAATGCTTGGCGTGGTTAATACGTTGTTTACGCATATGTTAATAGATTTTAAAAAGGAAGCCTTGGCATGGGCAAAACATTCAAATGTTCAACGTGAAGTAACTCATGGCGGTCCCGCTTTCAAGGGAAACGCGTGCAAAACACTTTTAGATAAAATTGATGTCTTACGACGAGATTGCAGCCTGGGCTGCCTAAAATTTGTGAAAGTCTTTGAAGACTTTAAAGTAGTTGTTAAATCATGTTTTGGTCAAGTTTTAAATCCAGATTTTAAAAATTTTATTGCGGCCTTCAAGAAGAGTTACCTGGAACTGGAAATTAGTGTAACCCCTAAAGTTCATGCAGTTTTTTTTCATATCGAAGATTTCTGTGATAAAACGCAACAGGCCTTGGGCTTCTTTAGTGAACAGGCAATGGAGTCTGTGCATTTTGATTTTAATTCGGTATGGAAAAAATACAAAGTCTCCAAGAACCATTCAAACTACCCAGAGAGGTTACAACGGGCTGTATGTGAATATAATAGTCTTCACATTTAAGTTTTTTACCTAAATATGCAAACTTGTTACAATTTTAATTCTTGGAGTTGTATTAAAAAAAATATAATTACTTAGCTTTATTTTGATAAGGTTTTCCGCAAAAAAATTATTTTATAAATGAAATTCAAAAACGGCTCAGCAGATTTTTTCCTACCTGGCATTAAAATAATCAGGAACCATTAACAAAACATGCAAAACAAAAAAATCAGAGGTGCAAGCACTTTTGGGTTGAACTTAATCGAGGCTAGGCGTGAACCGTGTTACAAAATACCGCGCGCCTAACGTTGGCTAATGGAGGGTTCAGACGCAAGTCGGCACGGGTTCCCGTTTATAGAATGAGCTGAAATTTTTACTGGGAGTATATAAACAAGTACTGAATATAATTAGAGGGTATGCGTAAAAAAAATAAAAATAAGGGACACCCTAATGTACATATATATTTAAAATATGTTTATAAATTTGTGTACTTATTAATTTAAATAAGCCTTTAACTATTTCACATTTTGTTCTAAAGTTTTATTTCAAAATATTAATTTTTTTAGAAGTATTCCGGTATCCGAGCCTCAAGGATCAGACCATTTAAAACATTTATTTGTCATATAAATAATTACATTACATTTATATCTACCAATGAATTATTCAGGGGAAATGTTAAAAAAAAACTATTTATAATTTTTATTCAGCAGGAATAGGAAAAAAGGTAGTTTAGCGTAATTATTTTTTTCTGTTTTTTTTTATTTTTAGTGAGTTTAGCGGACTTTGGCAAAGCCGAATGCTGCTGTAATGCAAGTCAGATCATTGATTTTAGACCTCTAAAAACAATGTTTAGATGTTCACAACAAAAATAAAACTGATTTTCATATATGCAATATTGTTTAATTATAGTATAATTATTATACCAGGTTGCTGCTAGTACTCGATTTTCCTCCTCACGCGCCCTTCTTTTATTTTTATAAAAACTTCCTGAATCTTTTTTGCTCTTTCAGACATTTTATACTTCTAATTATCAAACTACCTTAGCAATGCACTGATTTTACAACGCACGATCGTGATATAATATTTGTCAATCATTAATTGTCAAACACAAGTATAGAAAACTACAGGATGTAATTGAATAACCGAATGAAAAGGGCGCCAGAGTCGTCTTCCGAGAGCGCCTCTATTAAATCTTTCTAAAAATTAATTAGTCAAAAATAACTAATTTAATAGTAACTATTATTAACTGTTATTAGTGGCTGCTTTTTCACTTGTACCATGGTTAACCATGGAATACCATGGTATCCCAAAATTTAACAGCCAATTCTTATGTAAAATTGTCCCCTGAATCCGAAAATGTCGTCAAAAGTTAAAAAAAGTGGAACAGTTTCTGAGGTATACACTGAAAGAAATTTGTTGCTAAAAGTAAATACAAATTTATACTAAAAATTTTATACTAGTGCTTTACACATTTATACTACTGTTTATTATGAATGTATGGTAAATTTTGTAATACATTTATTGTAAAGAAGATATGTTAGATCTAAATAAAAATAAACTTACCCTTACTATAAAATGTAAACTATAAGTGAATTACAGCAAAAAAATATTGCTAGAAACACCATTTATATTGCTAGGGCAGCAATAGGCTGCTAACCAAACGAATATATTTGTTTTAGCAATGTATGTGGTAGTCTATATATGAAACATAAAATATATTTGCCCTAATTATTTTTTTATTTAACTTTAGTATATATTTCTTTTAGTGTAGTCAATTTACCATTTAATATGGAATTGACTATATCTCAAAAACTGCTCCACTTTAATATTTTTTGACGGTATTTTCAAATTCAGGGGACAATTTTACATAGGAATCGACTGTTAAATTTTGGGGTACCATGGTATTCCATGGTTAACCATGGTACAAGTGAAAAAGCAGCCACTAATAACTATTAAATTACTCATTTTTGACTAATTCATTTTTAGAGAGTTTGTAACAAAGATTTTAAATTATCTAAACTGCATTTCTCGAGCGTAATTCTTTAAAAATCAAAAATTTTTTAGTATGTCAAATGAATTTGGTAACACAAATATGTACTACTCATTTCAAAATCCTAAATATTCTGCAAGTTAGGTATAAAATTTTGAAAAAAATGTGAATTTTGAGTGGATAGGTTTACGAAAAAAAATATAAAATATCTTTTTGTAGAGAATTCAATTCCCTTTTATTTTTTGTCACTCCCCAGCATTTTGCTAAAATGAATATTGTAGAAGGGCACTGTATAATAACATATTATGGGTATAATTATTATATCTAACTGTTGGATTCCAACATGTTAAAAACACACTTTGCAGTTCTCTTTTTTCTTAAGATTTTCATAAATAAAACAGCTTAAAAAATTCCGAAGCGTCTTTTTTAGCTTTATTACGGCTAAAAATTGTTATTTATTGGCCGGTCTATATGAAATTGAAACGGGCCGAGCCAGGCCTAATAATTTATTGACTGTGCCGGGCCGGACCGGGCCTGAAAAATTCGGCCCGTGCACGGGCCGCATGCAGGACTCTACCCCTTAATCTTACTCTAAGTACTTTTATTTTGATTTTAAAGTTTTTCCATTGGAATAAGAAGGTAAAAACATCTGTTAGAAAATCCTTAAAACTAGTACTTTTTACGATTTTTAAGATTTCTTTTAATAAAGTATGCGCATTCCTATTAAGAATACGAATACTATTCTTGCTGTTAAAGTATTATTTTATCTATCTACCATTGCGGTTAAAGTACGATTTTATCTACGACTCTTATTAGATACATAGCGTAAAAATCAATTTTATTTTACTCGATTTTTTTGACAATTTGCATTGAATTTGTTATAAATAAAGAAAAATGTTTGCACTAAAATTTCGCCAATTTTAAATTTTTTCTGGGGACATCATTTGAGAAGGAGAATAAACAATAACTTTTTAAGTGGCTGATAACAAGACTACAAAAATAAATATTTGAAAAAAAAATGAAAAAATCCCGTGTTAAATAAATGAAAAAAGTAAAGTGATTAATTCATTTAAACAGTGCCTATATTATATAATATAATAGGCCTCTCCAAAATTAACCTAAAACAGTTTTTAAAAAATCTTTTACACTTAAGCTATAAATTATATCCAGCCTTTTTTTATTAATACAATGTTTCACAAATTAAAAAACTTATCAATTAACCCGGCGCATTCGCTTTTTTTAATTCTAAGAAAATGGCAAATGCACCGGTATATTAATACCAGGGTTTTAGTGGTAAAAATGTACTTAATATAAATTTTACAGAATATTCTAAAACTTTAGCTTTCCGACTTAACAAAATTAACATCCTAATTTAGCAAGGTACAAGCATTAAATTTACCTTGTGTTTTGTAATCTATTCAAACCTACATGAAAATGGAGTAATCTGATTACGTTAACTTAATAACTTAAGCATATATAAGTATATCCAACTACATTTTGAAATGGAATTATAAAATACTAAATCATTCATTTTGCAAATGCATTATTGTTGAAAATAGGGTCAGTACAATCCTTATATACTGTAAGCGTACAAACCCCCCAGCAAAGAATCGGTAAAAGTTACACCCCAAGTGATAAATGAAATATAACACCACGGCAAATGTTATAATAAATTACGACAAATAAATAAAATAATTACTTACGGTAATAAAGCTCATTAATATAGTAACCCAAGGTACTTTTGAGGTGTTGTATTCATGGGGAAAGTATTAAAAGGAAAATTATAAATACAATAAATAAAATACAATAAATTAAGTTTAAACTCAAGTCAAACACCCGGAAGGCTCCCGTTTATTTTTATATAAATATCGCTCATAAAACCTTCCAAAATGAGGAATTATATGGTAGATAGTCAAACGTATAAAATATTTAAAAATTATAACAAACAATAATGATAATTATAATATTAATTATAATTATTTGGATAAAGCAACAACAATAACCGCAACCCAAACGACATTTAACTTATTTTTTACAAGAGAACTCCGAAAGAAAGGGACATCCTACAAACCCTTAAAACCACACAATATCTCCGTACTGCGACCACAACCCACATATAATATAAATAAATAAATATATAAATACAATTAGATAAATAATACATCATACTAGAGAACTGTAAGCTCTCGTTTTGATGCTCCTCGTTTTAATTTTTTTAGTTTTTTGTTTGCTTGTATGTTGGATAAAATAAGATTGAGTCTTAGTCTCTATTTTTGTTTTTTAAATTTAACTTTAACCGTCAAGTATTCCATCTGCATTAGGCTATCATCCAAATAAAGTTTTTATAATTATTTTTCTGTTGAATTTAAGTTTACTGTTACATGATTTTTCATGTAATATTTATTAGAGTTCAGGCTCAATCAACTGTTAGAAAAAGGAGTAAATAAATTATCAGGCTCGAGAACGCTTTAACTGAGGGTTCGCAATTGTCTATTATGCCTCATTTGTCGGCAAACTTTAATAAATTAATAATAACCATAAAATACTAGGTAATTAAAATGACACAAATAACAAAAACAATGTCTGCGTCGCGCAGTCAGATAAAACCAGACCGGCCGGCACCTATTTACATTATAATACGACATAGTCCAAACGTAAATTTATTTCGTGTCGATTACGAGGGAGGTTTATTAAAACGGCAACCAACATGGCAGAATAGAAGATCGATGATGCCAAGTCAATTGATCGAATATTTATCTTTACACAAGGCATGTGTGTAAACTAATTATACCAAAATGTTCGAGAATATTTATACTACAATAATTTAGTTATTAAAATGAACAAATCTACAAATTTAAACACTTTTTCTTCACACCCTTTTTAACAGTTGTTTTCTAAATGTTTTTCATTGCACCAGTTTTAATCGAATGATCTCCGTTCTTCCCTGCCCAACTCGAATGCTGTATTTCGCCCCCTTACATTTCCCACCTAAACAGAAGTGCCCGTCTACGCCAATCGTTCGGCACTCGGTACGTTAAATACATTTCTACTTCGCGCTAAATTTAAATGTTATCGTAATAACCCACCGATTGTTTAGTAGAGGGGGTATTTGCATATCTCCTCAATACTTGGCTTTATATGTCATGTGAAGGAATAATTTTAATCTAATTTGATTTTATATATCGCATTTTGGACAAAGCTTTAACTATAAGGCAAAATATATTTAATCCTTATTCGGTGAGAGTTAAATTTCAATGTATATAACTAGACATCGTTATATAATGGAATTGTTATATATATCTATAGAGTATAACAATACTATATTGAGTAGAACGGTGTAATTTTAGCCAAAACTAATCAATACCATACATGGCTAAAATAACATCATCCCCCGCAAACGTGGATAAATTTATATTATTAATTGCGATGTACTAAAAGACAACTCCCTCGTGTGTATATTTCTGGTTGATGTAAGGCAAAGGAACAATTAGCATGCAGGGGCGTATATATTAAATTTCACTCCTTAAAGCTTATCGATGGCAGGGGTGTAGGCAGGGTGGTTTAAACCCCTCCTAAAATTTGAAAAACCTTTGTGTTTTAGAATTTTTTGAAAAATCCCAACAAGCTTTGGATTAATATAGTTTTATTTTACTTTAAATTATAACCCCCCCCTCGGTTTTTTTTGCCTACGCGCCTGGAAAGTGGATTCAAATTCGACATGAGTTTCAAACAGACACACAAACAAAAGACGATCGTTTCGAGTAAGTAACAAGCTACAATGATGACAAACTATTAATTTAGTAAAATAATATTTTAAAGGACAAGTATATATGCTCTAAAAAAGTGAATATTCTCATAGTCAGTTTTTGTACTTAAAGTTAAGGGAGTGGAGGAGGTTTTGGTTGGAAAACTTTTAATCACCCACGATTCCGAGTTAATCCGGGCTAGAATGCGGCGGAAATCCGGGAGGTCCTTTCAGTTGGGCCATGCCTATTGAGCATGTATAGGATATCAACACCAATAAATTTACCTTTCCTCTCTCGCAAAGGCAAGAGCCATAGAGTATATAGAAGGTCGGTTAAATTAGAAAAAGGTTGCGTAATTATAAACCTATTAACATGAAATTTATAAATTGAAAAAAGGTCAATCGAATCTAAAAATATTTGAAAAAAACTAAAAACCTTTCAAAAACAAAAAAGGTCATAACTTTGTTATTTCTAGAAATTTTAAAACATGTTCATCCAATTTCTTCCCTACTTATGAGTTACCAACACTACTTTTTGTTTTTATAATGACCGCCATAAATTATGTAGTTTCAAACATCGTTAAATTCCTTGATTTTTTTTCTATCCAACCATGTAAAAATTCCAATATGGCGGCCAAAGAAAAAACAAAAGATGGTGGTGGTATGTTAAAGTATGGTAGAAGAAAAAATCACAAATTGGATGATAATGTACTTAAAAATTAAATATCTTGAATATTTGACCTAATACAGCTAAACCGAGCACGGATTTATATTAAGACCAGAATTGCGTTTAGCTGGGATATTTTTACTTCCCTACATGTATAGTATACATTGTATACTTATTATAATAATTAGTTAAATAATTATTTAACTAAAAATGTTTTAAAGAATTTGTCTACCCATTTTTAAAATTTATGCTACTGTGTGAATTTGTACTTTTTTTAAAATTTAACCCACTGTGCGAAATGGCAATAACTTGGCCCAATATTTTTAAATGTATCCTACCGTACGGATTTCTCCTACCATTTTTTAAATTTATACCACTGTGAGAAATAGCAAAAATTTTATGTTATTTAAAATTATTCCACTGTGCGAAATAGCAACAAAATTCCTTACATTTTTAAATTTGTCCTACTGTGCAATTTTGTTTACTATTTTCTTAATTTATTCCAATAACGTACATTATGTACGAATTCGTAGCCTGTCATGTCGTTTTTTATGTTCTGACTATAATTAAATTATAAAATGATAATACCTTACCTTCAATCAGTATTGTCGAACCTACCGAAATTTCGGTATTTCTACCGAAATGGCAACGGACCTACCGAAATACCGAATACTTTGAATTTTTACCGATTTTTGGCAATAATTTGTTTCCACCAATTTTTGGCAATAATATCACATTTGATACTGGAAAATATGTTCACAGCTTTAGTTCAAAAAATTATATATTTAATGTAAGACTTTTTAAAACAATTTCCGAATTTATTAAGCATGTCACTCCTATTATGATTACAACAATGAAGGTTTTGGATGGAATTGCAACCAGCATAATCAACTCTTATTTACTTAAATTGATTTAGGGTTATTTCTTGTAAAACGGACAGTAGCAATAAAGCGATAGTTCAAACCACCCAGACAGCAATATGACGTCTTAATTAAGTCTGCATAAGCTCTATTTTATGATTTGGACGTCAAATACAACATCAGAAAGAAGTTTTTAAGAAGTTCTTAAGACTTCGAATGCGCCACCTAACTAATCAAGACTTCTCAAAAAAGAACTCTTGAGAAACTGTATAAACTTATAAAAAGACTTCTTTAGAATTTTCCGTTTTGGATATAGATGTACTACTAGGGTACTGATGAAGAAATTGCATACTGGATCGTTGCTTATTTTGACATGTCAAGTTTATTTTATTAATTTTATTAATTTGTTAAATTGATTTTATTAAAATTATTTTAATAATTTGCTTGTATTCGCTTATTTTAGGAATTGCGATTACTTCGTCTCACTTTTGTTTAAATTCAAGCGTGCTCTTCACCGGCACCGATAGACGGCCTGTTTCACTCTTTTGGAGCTCGTCAGTATCAGGTAGCCGTTTACCTAGGTCTAAGACCGTTTGGTATGGAGCACGCTCTTCTATCAAACACAAGCAGTTACAGCGGTGAGAAGAAAGTAATCGCATTAAAATGTCATAAATGTGACGTCTCCATGATGACTTCTAAAAGATAGTATGATTTCAATTGGAAGTAAGAAAAAAGAATACTCTGTAAGCTCAAAATAAATTGTTCATAAAGAGGTCAAGAAAAGATCTTCATTTGTACGTAAAAAAATTGACTTCTTATTTATGAGTTCATTAACAGCTCAGAATTCTGAGCTCATAAAAAGGAACTCTTTAAGACGTCATGTTAGAACTTCTACACGAAGTTGTTTAAAATACTTCATACTGAATTGGATATGCATATACATATATTAGCAAACAAAGAATTAACAATAAAAATGAAAAGATAAAAAACAAGGAAAATTAAGTTACTTAAGTTAAATTAAAAGTAGGTAAATAATAAAGATTTAATTAAAGAGAACTACTAGTTTACAAAACAGACTAGAACTCTAGATTAAGAAATTTAACTAAAAGTGAAACAAATAATTAAACTTACTACCAAAACACATATTCACACATAATTACAATTGTTTGAGTGAACACAGTATCGTAGAAACGGGGGTTGCTTTAAGCTTATTGTCCCATACAAACTTTGAGGTTAGGTTTTTGTAACATTTGATGCAATTTATCAATTAAATAGTTCAGCTACTATTAAAAAGGTGTACCTCTCAAACTTCGATAAAATAAACCGTGTCCGAGATATTCGAGATTACAATAATTGTTATATCGCATTATTTAAAAGGGTTAAAAGGTATATGATAACAAATTTTATTTTATAATTGAAAAAAACTAAAAAAGGCAGTCTATGAGCTTCGGGACTTTTTGCCCTGACCTTCACATTAAAAAAAATTGTAGTTTTTTCAATTAAAAATTTGTTTTCATATACCTTTTAGTCCTGTAATGCGATATAAACAATTATTGTAACCTCGAATATCTCGGAAACGGTTTATTTTATCGAAGTTTGAGAGGTACACCTTTTTAATAGTAGCCGAACTGAGTAATCAAAAAATTGCATAAAATGGTATAAAAACCTAACCTCAAAGTTTGTATGGGACAATAAGCTCAAGCAACCCCTGTTTCTACGACACTGTGTTCACTCGAACAATTGTAATTATGTGTGAATATGTGTTTTGGTAGTAAGTGACTCTTCGCAAAATATTACCTTTCCAAGTCTACCACAGTAGAAGTTATATTAAAAAAACTGATATGATAAGTCACACTTTATCACCCTGTATCTTTTAAACATACGTAATTATGAAAAATATTTATTTAGATTTTCGTCTCATTTTGACTTTCTCAATCTGCTCCTAAATTTATGCCACCTTGTATATTATTATATAAATATAAAATTAATATTAGTTTGGATAAGATCTGAAGATGCTACTGTGTAGCGAAACAATAGTTTATATTAACATATTATTAACATGGAGTTTCATCAAGTAAAAGTCGAAACAATTAATTGTCTTTATTTACTTATAACACATACATATCGCTAAATTTATGACAGTCAAAGTGGGGTGCAAAGGCGGCTCCGGCGTCCCGACAAAACAAAATGACCCTCAAACGTTTGTTTAATAACACCGCCTGACGATCAAGTCCGCTCGCAGAAATATTTTCCTGCGAGACTCTCGCACGAGACTTCAGAAGTCTCGATCGAGACTTGAGACGAGACCAATAAAAGTATCGTCTCGTCTAGTTTTGTCCGGTCCAAATATCGTCTCAAGTCTCGTCTCGAAAACGAGACGAGACCATGCGAGACTCTCGAAAACGAGACTCTAATGGGAATCACTAATTTTAACTTAAAAATATGTTTTATCGTGGTAAGAAGCATTTTTATCGCGCTTATATTAAATATAATTGCAATAAAAAAGCTTTTCAGGACAAAACAACATATTTTTAAGTTAAAAATAAAATTAAAAAATAAATCAAATTTTATAAAATCAGTTTTATAGTTTAAAAATGCATTTTTGTGAGAAAAGATCAACTATTTTACAAAATATAAATATTTTTTATAGTAATTTATTTGGAATGTTGATATCAAAGATCAAAAAGTCGTTTTTGGGAAAAATATTAATTGTACACAAAATATAAAAATTTTGTGGCTACACAAGTTCTTTAAATCTTCCAACCAAACATAATATTGTTTGAAACTATCCAGAAATAGTTTTATTTTATTTTACACAGGTGTTAAATCAAAAATAGTAATTAATTAATAGATATTGTAAGGAAAATGTTAGTTATTAAGACGAAACTGTATATAATTATAAGTCTATTAAAGAGGAATGTCTGCTTTAATAGGAAAATTAAAGCGGGGCAAATTACATTTGCTTTAACTTTGAAAAGCAAATTTGCTCTCTCTCTCTCTCTATAAAGGAGAGAGGCTAAAGGCCATATTTTTTCGAATTGAACTAATCTAATAAATCAATCTCTCGATACCTGCTGCCAAAGTCGCGGCAACAATTTTCAATTTCGGTTTTTGTCCAACCGCAACTCTGTTCTCATTTTATTTTACCTTTTTCTTTTTCATTAATTTTTCACGGAATTATAAATATTTTCCAGCTTATTCCAAATTTTACTTTATCGACAGTTTTTTAACACATGGAATTTTAATGTGTTTTATCCAGTAGTAAAATATTTCATGTACACTGAGAGAAAAAGTGTTGTAGAATCATTCAAAACGATAATATAATAATATCATTATCGTTTTGAATGATTCTACAACACTTTTTCTCTCAGTGTACATGAAATATTTTACTACTGTGGATATTATGTTTTTCCCATTAAATTAATATGTGTATAACAATTTTATAATACATATCTTTTTGAAACAACGTTGAGAAAGGCAATGAAATAAATAGATTTATTTTTGTATAAAAATTTTAAAGAGGGTACACTTTAAAAGTGTTTAAAAGTATAATAATTGTAAAACTGTTGGTAAATGAATATAAAACTACAAATTTTTCTATTTGAATAATATTTACCCGATTATTTAAATTAATATAATTGTATATATATGCTTTTCATGGCATGATATTTCTCTGAGTGTAGTGATGCAACGGTTTCGGGTTTTACGGTTACGGTTACGGTTAGCTCTACGGTTACGAATAAATTCACGGTTATTCAAAAAAAATACCGAATTACGAAAAATAAAGTTTTTTGTTCAAAAAGAAATTAATACACACGTTCAGTAAAGGTTAAATAATAATTTATGTAAAACAAAAACAGAATTTCTAATAAAACTATAAAACAAAAGGAAATGAGTAACATTTTAAACCTAAAAACAGTAAAGTAAAACCTAAGTAGGTACCTGAATAATATATTTAAAAAAATAAAAAAATTAAAAGTTAATATTCAAAATTTACGAGTAAAATTTTTATTTAAAAAACATCTGCAAATTCTGCGGAATCAGCCTGTTCCAGAATGTAAACGGATTTGACTTATGTGGTATATTTGGTAACGTTAAATACTCTTCAATATTCTTTTTACATGCATTCACAAAGTAGCATGAAAAACCGTAAATGCCGTATACGGTTACGGTTAACCGTATAATATCGAAAACCGTGAATTAACCGTAACGGTTGCAACACTAATTTCATGTGATATTTTTAGGCATAAAACATTTCTTAATTTTACATTACTAAGTTTAGATGACGTCTATCTTAACCAAGGGCGTCGATATTTTTTTCTTTGGGGGGGTAACATATTAGGATTATAAGGTACCAAAAATAAATATCTCATAAACATAAACATATATGTTCTTTTTATTTTTTATTTATACATATTATATATATATTCTTTTTTAAGTACATAGCTTCTCGAACTTTTATTATCAGGTAGCCACTGATTTTTGTGTTAGTTTTCCTGGTACCTATTCAAGAAGCATTTACAATATGCAAATGATTCGAAGACATGCCCCGAATAAAGATTATTTTTATTATTTTCGAGGAGATGTCGTAAACGAGATGTTTGATATTATTATTAGGTTTTGTAAAATCTGATGCAAACTGTTTTGACTATATATTAGGTGTTTCAGTATACTAACAAGATTTATCACAAAAAATAAATAGGACGAAATTTCTACTTCGCATTAACTTTTTTCCGGAAACGAATCGTTTGGTATTGTATTTTTTTTAAATATCTGATTTTTCATAATATCTATAGATATATCTAAAATATCGTACCGATGTTGTTTAAACTTTGTGTGTTCCTTGGGCAAGAAATCCCATCCTGATTTTATTTCGCAATATTATTAAATCACCCTACATCAGGGTCGGATCTAGGAATACCCATTAACCCCTTAATATTATTAATATTAACCCGACCCCCAACACGAAAGAATTTTTCAATGATAAAAACATGTATTTTTTAAAATCAAACTTTGAATTTCTATAACTCTAAAAGTATTTAATTTGAACACCAGGTTATATAAATATTTAAAAAAAATGTACTTTCTACAAAAAGGTTTCAATGATATCAAGACTTTTCAAATCATTCTATTATAACCACATACTTCCACAGAAGTAGAAGTATGTGACTGTATATACAGTGTGTATCAGCCAAATGGAATAAATTCGATAATACATAAATGGGGGCATGTTCCTAAAAATGCTCGGACACGTCGATTAGTATTTTTAGTTGCGCACTTTTTTTCAACAAAATCTTTTTGTACAGCGTGTCTCATATATCAGTGGCCAATACCAACTTTCAAATTTCAAATGGAACACCCTGTATTTTATTCAATTTTTGGATTTTTCAGAAAATTATAGACATATTTCATGTACAATGTCCTATACCTATCTTCAAGTGTTTCGGAAATATTAAAAAATTAACGTTAAAGAACGATTAATATAATTATTTGATTACACACTCAATATTTATTTCCCATTTAGGTTTTAATAAGCAAAAACCATTTCAGTGGACCTGATATGAAATAAAAAAGCTATAAATAGTTTTGTGTTTGAATTTCGTTAACTACACATCAGAAAAATGGTTCATTTAATTGAAATGCACAAAATAACAATTCTACAGATGATTGGTTATGGAGATAGAACACGGACACAAATGGAAGTTGTTCGCTTATTTCAAGAAAAATTTTCAAATTTACCTCCTATATTCCAAGGGACAATGAGTAAAATAGAAAAGCAGTTCGCGAGCTTGGACATGTAAAGCAGATGAAAAAAACAGCTGCAAAAGTAATAAGTGATGATACCAAGTTGGATATTATGCTTGAGTTTGTGGAAAACCCACATACTTCTAGTCGAAAAGCAGCCCCAATGTTCGATGTTAGCCATTCATCGATTCTTCGAACTTTAAAAGAAAATAAAATGCATCCCTATAAAATGATACCAACTCAGGAGCTCACGGAAGACGATTTTGATAGGAGAATGTATTTTTGTGAGGAAATTATGGCAATGTTAGATAACAATGTGATCCAATTACAACATGTTTTGTATTCTGATGAGTCCACCTTTACACTTCATGGTCAAGTTAATCGTCAAAATTGCCGCTATTGGTCTAAGGAAAATCCTCACTTGATGAGAGAAGAACATACGCAATATCCTGAAGGTTAATGTTTGGGCAGGAATTGTTAGAGATAATATAGGTCCCTTTTTTATTGATGGCAATTTAAATGGCAATAATTATTTAGCACTGCTTCAAAATAATATCGTGTCTACTGTAACAAACTTATATCCTGATCCAGCAAACCCACAAGTTCCAGCGAATATGATTTGGTTTCAGCAAGATGGAGCACCGCCCCATTATGAAATCAATGTATGGCAGTACCTCAAACAAATATTTCCAAATCGGTGGATAGGGAGAAGAGGATCGATGAAATGGCCAGCACGATCCCCTGATCTGACGCCATTAGACTTCTTCCTATGGGGATATGTCAAAAGTATTGTATACAAAACCAAACCCCTCGACTTAGCTGACTTAATAATACGAATAACGCTGGCGATTAGATCGGTCACACCTCAGATGTTGAGTAACGTTAGAAGTAATTTCTATTTAAGATTAGGATGTTGCCAAGTCGTGCTCGGCGAGCATTTTGAACATCTCCTACATTGACAATTGTTCTTTTTTGTTGTTTACAATATCAAAAAATAAACAGTATAACTTATTCGTTTTTCAGTGTTGTAGCGATTTTATGTAATTAAATAATTATAATTATGATAATTATCGTTCTTTAATGTTAATTTTTCAATATTTCCAAAACAGTTGAAGATAGGTATAGGACATTGTACATGAAATATGTCTATAATTTTCTGAAGAATCAAAAAATTGAATAAAATACAGGGTGTTCCATTAATAATAAATAAATCAATAATTATGACCTAGTGATCAAATGAGGATAAAAAGTGTATCTATTATTGATCAGCTATACTATTTATAAATAGTATAGCTGATCACACTGAGAAAAAAATGGGACAAATAAACTGTTTACCTAATACTTTTATTTGTAGTGAATATATTGTTTATTACCTCTAAATATTCGAAATAATAACGATAAATATACTTTAGTAAAACTTTATATGTCAGGAATAAAAATATATTTAGGATAAATAAACTGTACCCTTGTCCCATATTTAAATATTTTTTTTATTTGGGAGCAATAAACTTTTTTCTCCGTGCAATAATGTAGCGCAGTAGGAACATAGAAACACTTTTTATCCTCATTTGATCACTAGGTCATAATTATTGATTTATCCCAGTCCCTGAACAGTTTTGCAAATACTTACCTATATAGGTATACCTATAGGCTATAGGTATACCTATTCGGAAAAGTACCTAATACTCACTAGAAATGTGGTACTAACCTCACAATGATCTAAAGGTCTAAAGATCTTAAGGTGAAAATAAAAGATTGTACGTGTCACGCTTTGCAATTAATCTTTACTAGGCTCACTGGATTACGGGGTTCGCTCCTGCGTCGCAAATACAAACTTACAGCTCACCTGTAAAGATTCATTTACAAAGCTTGACACGTAAATAACTATTAATTTTACATTAATATATTAACTTATAAGTTTAGATGATATCTATCTTAACTTCGTCATTTTAGTTTGTCATCGTTTTAAGTAGCTATTTCAATTTACCCTTTTTTATTATTGTATACCTATAGGTATTTAAAATACTAGAATAATATGTATGCGCAATTGTATTCAACCATTTTTTTATAATTGACATCAATTCTAAAAAATCTTTATTTTCAGCATTAAAAATTCAATTCTCGAACTTTTATTAGTAGAATAATTCCTACTGACTTTTGTTAGATGATATCTATCTTAACTTCGTCATTTTAGTTTGTCATCGTTTTAAGTAGCCATTTCAATTTACCCTTTTTTATTATTGTATACCTATAGGTATTTAAAATACTAGAATAATATGTATGCGCAATTGTATTCAACCATTTTTTTATAATTGACATCAATTCTAAAAAATCTTTATTTTCAGCATTAAAAATTCAATTCTCGAACTTTTATTAGTAGAATAATTCCTACTGACTTTTGTGTTAGTTTGCCTGGGGAGGAACGCAGGTATTCGAGAAGCATCCACCATATGCAAATGATTCGGAGACATGCCCCGAATAGAGATTATTTTTATTATTTGCGAAGAGATGCCGTAAACGCAGGGCCGGTCTTTTTCCGCTGATAAAACCTAGTTGAAAAATATTTTTACTTTTAGACAAAAATATTATCTCAAATGGCGAAACGTGACACGAATAATTTTCAACAGATAAGGTTACCCGTTTGATATTAGTATTAAGTTTTGGAAAATCTGATGCAGAATGTTTTTGACTATATATTAGTTGTTTCAATATTCAAGGTTATTAATATTACAAAAATTGATTGATTGTTCCTAATATCTAAAAAATCCTTATTCCGATTTTTTAAGAGGCTCATTTTGCCTCACCATATAGGGTGTATTCAGGGTATCCGGTAAAATGTGAGAAATATCTCGGATAAAATATGAAAAAATAAGATGACACTACTGCTACTGCTACTGCTCCTTGAGTTCTGCAACCCCTAACTCAAAAATCCTAAATTGCAAAAGGTATCAAGTGCAATACAACTGTGTAGTTAGTTTTGTAATTTATCGGTTGGTTCTCAAGAAAAAAACAATATTTATTGTTTGGAAATTGGTTTTTACTAAATCTAAACGAATAGGTTTACAAATTTATTTATCAATTACAATTGAAAATAAAAAACTCTTTTAATATTTTTAGGTCAAATGTTCAAAATGTCGCCCGTTCTCTTGCAAACAATAATAAAGCCTGGATTCAAAACCCTCCCTCACATTACGGAACATAGCTGGAGTTATTTTATTATTCATCCAAATACGCATGAAAACTTTCGACTAAGGTATCCCCACAAAAAAAATCGAGTGCATTTAAGTCAGGTGATCGGGCAGGCCACTCTACAGGACCTCTCCGTCCAATCCAACGTTCAGGAAACCGCATATCTAGATGCCGACGAACTCGAGCTACGTAATGAGGAGGAAATGTAAGTCCTGTTCAGCAAGCAAGGGATCATCTTCCAAAGTTTGGGTTATCAAGGCATCAATTTCATTTTCCATCATGTTTAGATACATTTCGCTGTTCAAATTACCTTGAATAAACAGAGGTCCAATTAAATGATCCCCGAAGATTCCTGCCCAAACATTCAACTTCTGCGCTCCAAAACCTGCAGTTATGCCGATGGACCTTTCCATTGAGTGAGAAAGTTGACTTGTCCAAAAAGCAAATGTTGTACGACAAATTTTCCTTTTGAATAAGACGGTCACTAATGATTTCGCAGAATTCCTGTCTTTTATCCAAATCATCTTTATTTAATAATTCATGTACCAGCCGAATTTTTTAGGGATGAAACTTGTTTTTGAGTAAAATTCTAAACACGTTAGTGCTGCTCACACCGGAAGTTGCAGATATTTGCCGTATTGAGTGCGTATTTGGCATAAGCTGGATATGTCCCAATACCGCCACAGCAGCTCCTTCGTCATGCACAAGTCCTCTGGAAGCCTTTTTTTTTATTTAAAACTGAACCCGTTTCAACAAATTTTGAGATTAATTCTCCGATGTATTTGTTTCCAACATTGCGATCGGGGTGATTTTCGTTGAACACCCTTGCAGCTCTTCGAGCACATTTTTGATTTTCGTAATAGCAGCCTACCAACTCAACACGTTCTTGTAATTTGAACACCATGTTTAAACAATTAAGCAAGGTAAGAATAGTAACTTAACTGATTTACAATGCATCTGACGCTCAAACATTAGAGTTTTTCGGTAAAAACTTTATTCATCAACAATAAGCAAAAAACGATCGACGACAAGTAAGTTATTTTAAATGGTTTAGTTCTTCGAACAAAAAAGTAAACAGTTTATTAGAATGCAATTGATAGGCATTGGTTTTTTCTAAATCTAACCGAGTTTCTTTCTTTTTTAGATTTTCATCGATGAGATTTGTTTTGTTCCGAAATTTATTAAACATAGACATTAGAGATTCAAACTCACCAAAGCCGTTTTGACCAAATTTTTCAGGATTGATACGGTTATAACAATAAAAATTATTTTTTTCTTTACAATTAATCGGTAAATTACAAAACTACACAGTTGTATTGCAAATTAAAAGAGCTTTAAAATGATGTGCCACATGATACCTTTTGCAAATTTAGGATTTTTAAGTTAGAGGTTGCAGAACTCAAGGAGGTTAAAGTAGCAGTAGCGCCAAAAAATGTCCCCATCGATATAAAACTTTATGTGTGTCCGCGTTTTTGCAAAATTCTTCCAGTTTTCAAAAAATATAAGGTGGGAAGTTTTAAAAGCATATTGCATGGTTTTTCTAAAATATCTCAAAAATAAACACCGATTTTTAAAAATAAAACATTGATGTATAGGGATTTTAAAGACCTTTAAAAAAATGTATTGGTCGATACCCCTTCCCTATTCAAATTCTTAAGGGGGTAGCTCCTAGGCGCAAGGGGTAGGGGTGATAAACCAAATTTTGCCATGAAAAGTTGTCCCCTCGATATAAAACTTTACGTCTCGGCGTTTTTAGGGTGGTTCGTTTTAAATGGAACACACTGTATATTCTTTTATAAGCATTATTTGTATTTAAATTTATTGAAATAAATGTATACACAAATAATAACTACTACTATATTATTTATCAATATGATATTTTAATTTTATTTATCCCATGTCATTAAATTATTATTACGTACTTTTGCCATATTTTTATATTTACATTTTAAACCAGTATAAAATTGTCACTGCTGATCAAATTAAATTAAAATATATATATTCTTATTATATAAAAATTGTATTAAAATTTCATAATGATACTTTAAAGTAGTAGTTTTTTAAATAATTTAATTTTAACTTACTTTAACAAAACTAATCATTTTAACCCTTATAAAATCGCGTATATTAATATAAACAGATTTTATACTATTTTAAATTTTTATTATTTCATTGAAAATAAATATTAATAATATTAATAATTTAAAATTTTATAAAATCTGTATAATTTGGATTTTTTAAAAGAAATTTGAAATTTGTCGATAAACTATGGAAAATAATAAATTGCACCAATTAAATTTATATTATACTTATATGTATATACCCAATATATTGGGGGCGCCATGGGGCCGGTACGGCCGAGCAAAAAGTTATTTTTTTCGCAAACTTCTGCTTGCGCAGAACTTGTTTATTTAATGTTATTGTAAACTCATATAAATTTGGTGTGGGTCCCATATTTAATAATTGAGATATCGGTATACCCAAAATCCACCAGCCGCCACTGTTCCCGACATTTTCAATTTACACTCGGTAGGTGTGTGTATAAAGAAAACCGGAAAAGAAAAATTAAAGCAAATTTAAAAAATCCTTTTTTAAACCCCAAGATAAATTGGCAATTTTGCCCGGCGTACCTACATTAAAGTTTAGTTTTGTTAATTACAATTTTCAATTTAGAAAAAACTTACTAAATTTAAAGATTTTACCTTAGTTTTTTGTTTTAAAATTTATACAATAGAATTATTATAATAAGAAGTAGGCAACAACTGTTAATAATCAAGTTTTATTGTTCGAATTGGACGAAAGTTTCCTCCTATTAAATTTCACTTTATTGTTTAATAAAATAAATTTTAAAAATATACTTTCAACCTGTACAAAAAATTGTCAACCTGGACAAAAAATTGTCTACTGTATTTATTTTAATTGGAAACATTGTATGCTTATAAGCATATGGCCTTTTAGGCCAAAACTACCCCTTTGACTGAAAAACGTTTCTGTGATATTTTTTAAATTTTTTTACATACCCCAAATTTGGTGCTTTTTTTTAAACCCTTATTCCTTTTTTATTAATTTATTAATCGAGTCATTTTTTTTCAATATTTTACAGTTTTTTAGAAAAACATAAATTCGTCATTTTTTTTCAAGAAAAACTGGCTTATTTTGCCTTTTTATTATAAAAACAAAGTTTGCAATTTTAATGTAATTATGCAATTACAAGTAAAAAAATCAAAATAAAATTTAAAGCATAATAAATTAAAGTTAAAAAAGTAAACAAACAATGGGTTACTTCATAAAAATAAAAGTTTTTTGAAAAACTTAAACATTTTATAGAATAGGACTTTTTTGTATTGTTTTCTAAAAAGCAATTTTTTTAATTAAAAAAAGTCTCGATAAATTAGTCGCGCCATTTTTTACATTTCCTTCGGGTAAAATTTAAATAAATTTACAGAAACGGTTTTAGTGATACAATAAATAAAAATTTTATTCAAACTTAAAGTTATTGATTTGGCGTGAAATTATGGTGCCGTGTGTGCCATAATTATAAATAATAAAATATGTTAATATAAAATAATATTTTAAAAATATATAAATGTAAATTAAAAATTATAAAATATTTCAAAATCTTGAAATTAAAGAAGTGGCATCGCAAGTAATTGGGTTGAGAAAAGAAGTTCATAAAGTTCTAGACGAGTACGACCATAGAATTACAGAACTTGAACAGGAAAACCAAAAATTGCAAGAAACGAATATAATATTACAAAGAAAAATAAGAAAAAACAACTTAGTCATTTTTGGCTTACAAGTAAGGGAAAACGAAGACATTTTAGTTCACCTAATAAACTTCTTTAAAACAAATCTAGATTTAAGTGTTGAAATATCAGATTTAAACGATACCTTTAAGCTGGGACCAAAAAACAGCCTTACAGCCCCAATCCTGATAGAATTTATTTCATACCAAAAAAAAACTACTGGTTCTCAAAAACGCCTATAAGCTAAAAGGCAAATCAATATATATAAATCCAGACCTTTGCCCTCAAGATCAAGAAATAAACACACAGTAAAAACTAATATTCTTAATTTAAGAAAATTGCTATAATTGGAAATATATTTTTGAGTGAAATAATCAATTATTTAGTTTAAAAATATATCTTTCAATTAAGCTTTGCAATTTTCTTTTTCCAAGAAATAAAAAATCTTCGTTATCAAATAAAAGCTTCTTTAGCTAAATATTGAAATATTTGATTTAAGTAATATTTTTCTTCGATTTTAAGAATATAAAGGTATTTAATCTAATACAATTTTATTTTTGATTTAAGTATATGATTTATTTCATACTAAAATACCAAGAGTTTTAAGTCAAAGTAATATTTTTGTTTTGAACTAAAATTATAATTCTTCAAACAAATAATATGTATAATTGATTTAAAAATATAATTTTATTTTAAATATATGGTATGTTTAAAATATTTTATCGCGAGATTTTAGTAGCACGTGACTTATGGAACCAATGGGTTACCAGAAACTGTTTCGCTTCGGTATCGGTGCCGGTGCCGGTATTCTTTTTAGCCGCCATTTCGTTTATGTGTTTCCTCTGGTGTAGTTTATAAAAGTTTGTGCAAAAATATGGAAGAACTATTAGAACAATGTAATTTGGAAGATCTAATCCCCGTTTTTAAAGGTAGGTAATATGTTATTAATAGGGATGGGATTTTAGTTATTTTACCTTTTTTTAACCGATGTAACTATTTGAAAACCAATAATGCCAAAATGTGTTTAAATAGCTATTTACATACCATGGGAGGAAAATATTGCATTTCCTCCCGCGAATAGTTTGATGCCCGACGCGAAGCGAAGGGCATTAAATATTCAAGGGAGGAAATGCATTTTCCTCCTGAGGTATGTATATAGTTTTTTCTATTACCTTTTAACGGTTTTAAGACATTTTAAGCGTTCCGGTTCCTTTTACTTACCCGGTATGGGGTTATAAAATTATGACAAAATATTAAGTAGGTTTTGCGTCGCCGACGTTGTGTTGACAACGCTTTGTTGCTATGGTATTTTTGGTAATACCAACATAACAGTTTTTATAAGCTGTCATAATGTTTATCATAAATTTAATAGTTAATATGAATATAGTTTGTTAAAAGAATGTTAAAAGAATGGTTGGACAAGCGCGGAGTAAATCTTTTTCCTACAAAATCAAATAAGGCTAGACAAGGTACAAAAACTCTTGCCAATGTAAAATTTTTTAAAAAATAGAGGGAGGAAATTTTTTTTCCTCCCGGGGAGGAAAAGAAGCATTTTCCTCCCTCGCTCGGGGGTGGAAATAGCTATTTACATACCATAGGAGGAAAATAATGCTTTTCCTCCCGTGAATAGTTTGATGCCCGACGCGAAGCGAAGGGCATTAAATATTCAAGGGAGGAAACGCATTTTCCTCCTGAGGTATGTATATGGTTTTTTCTATTACCTTTTAACGGTTTTAAAGACATTTTAAGGGTTATTTTTACTAATCCGGTATTAATTATTATGACAAAATATTAAGTAGGTTTTGCGTCGCCGACGTTGTGTTGACAACGCTTTGTTGCTATGGTATTTTTGGTAAAACAAACATAACAGTTTTTATAAGCTGTCAGGTTATCATAAATTTGAAATTCTTCCTACGTTTTAAAAATGAGTTTTAGCGAAGAAGACCTGCCGCAAGATCTTGCTGGAGGCAAGAGTAGTTTAAATTAATCTTCTTCCTCAAAAATCGAAAAAGCGATATAAAAAGGAATGTACCTAGTCATGTGTTTTTTTTGTAACGTTGACACTGCTAAAACACTAAACTAAACAAAGAATGGTTGAACAAGCGCGGAGTAAATCTTTTTCGTACAAAATCAAATAAGGCTAGACAAGGTACAAAACTCTTGCTAATGTAAAATTGTTAAAAAAAATAGAGGGAGGAAATATTTTTTCCTCCCGGGGAGGAAATATTTTTTCCTCCCGGGGAGGAAAAGAGGCATTTTCCTCCCTCGCTCGGGGGTGGAAAATTAAGTTTTCCATTAAGGTAGTAGAAAAAATAAGTTTTCTAGTAAGGTAGTAGAAAAAAGATTTTCTATTATATGAACCTAACTTGTTTTCACCTTTTTTACCTTTTTTGGAGGTTTTTGCTTTTAACTACCTTTTTTATACTTTTGTTACCTATTTTTTTTTAACTTTTTTCACCTTTTTTGGAGGTTTTTGCTTTAAACTACCTTTTTATACTTTTGTTACATATTTTTTAATTTGTCAGTTTATTTTTATATATTTGTTACCTATTTTTACGTATTTTTACTTATTTTATTTTTTTTGTTCTTTTTAAAATTTGCGCCAATGTTTTATCCAGGGCTTGCAACTCATCTGTATAGAATTTTTTCTTATGGTTACAGACTGTAACAGTAACTTTCTTTACAGTTACCTTCCTCTCACTACTAGTCAGCATATGTTCTGTCATAGAACTTCTGTGTAGTGAGTGTCACTCAGTAAAACATAGTTTATTGCATAGAAATAGTTTATTGTGGGTATGTTCTGTGTTTGGGTATGCGGCTAAACAAAATTATAAACGAAACTTAAACTTTTAATGTTTTTTTTTTACCTAAAATGCTGCTTTTTTAACCTAAAATTCTTTTTTTTAGTACCTTTTTAGTTACCTATTTTTCAGTTTTTTTTAATACCTAAATATCCCATCCCTAGTTATTAATAATATTAGTAATATGTGTATTGTTATTGTTTTGCTTTTAAAATTATTATTATTAATATCGTAATATGTTATATTTAAAATACGGTATCTTATATTTTATAAGATACCGTATTGTTTATTTTTGTTTAATTTTAAATACGAAGGTTTATCTTTTGTTTCATTTTATATGCGAATGTTTATTTTTTGTTATTTTAGGATTAGTTTCATGATGCTCTTGTAAATTTATATTATTTGTACCAAAATAATTATAATTAAATAAATATGGATTTTTAATTATTTAATGTATTATTTCTTTATTTAAAAAAACAAAACATCCCTACTTAGTGGAGTTCTTGAACAATTTAAATCATGGTAATATATTCAAGCTAAAGGAATTTAAAGCTGTTATCTACTGTAGACTTAATCTACTAGACTGTAGGCAAAAATGTAATGTTTTTAAAATAATTCTGCAAAGAAGGATTAACTTATTAAAATGCTTATTTTAACTAATATAATATTACTATATTTATATATGTAAGTGTATAAGGTACATTCTTACTTAAATTAACTTGTTACATTATTTTAAACTACATTATGTATTTACATTTTGTGTGTAAATAAACATTTTAATTTAAATAAAGCCTATATAAAAGAATTTATTAAAAAATTTTACATTTTTGCTTTAAATCTAAATTTCACCTTAAAGTAAGTATAAAAATTATTTAAATTAAACACATCGTTGCCTCAATATGAAAGCATGAATTTTTTCCAACAAAAATATTATACATTTAAATCAACCATAATATAAAATTTAACATATTATGTTAAATTTTAACCAAAAAACATTATTTTTGCGTCAAATTTAATATATTTTTAAAATAAATATATCGTAGTTTTCTATAAAAAATATCCAATACTTACGACAAAGGCATTATATATTTACATAAAGAAGCCCAACTTTTCCATTTAAGAATATATTAGTTTTAAACTAAGTCATAACATGCATTTAATTTAAAGCGCGCATTTACTTTTTCTAAGATCATGATATATTTAAATTACAAATATAAACTTATCTTGAGTCTAATAGATGATTTATTTGTGGCTATTTAAAACAATGAATGCTTTGGTTTAAACCTACAGTATTTGACTGAAAGCATCTTTTTTTACTGTGCAAGACCCTAAATAAATATAAAAAAGAAGCAACTTCTAAGGGGTTAAAAGCAGTTATTAAGGGAAAAACAATAAAAATTGGAGAAGACATATACACAATCGAGGACCTAAAAAAACAAAATCTACACGGAAAAAAATCTATACTGATTCCAAGAAAATTCAACTCTATCCAAGTATAGCTTAGTTTCCCTATTCCGCAAGTAAATTTATACTTGTTTCAAGTATCCTCATATTCTTATAAAATAAAGATAGCTTCGGTTTAATCTAAGATTACTGCTATACTAAAAATAAGAAACACACTAATTTTGAGTTAAGTATACAAATTTGTTTTCAATGAAGACTACGGTATTCTTGTTGTAACGTTAGTATGTACTTCATCAAAGTATAGTTTCTTTGTAAAATCTTTACAGTATTCTTGTTTTAAGAATATACTTTCTTTAAAATATATTTATTTATACTTATTGTAAGTACACGCTTTACTTGCATAAAATGCTTGTATTCTTACTTTTCCTTTTTTTATATTTGATAAAAGTATAGTATATATTTAAAATAACTTTACACTATTCTTAAAGAAAGTGGTTGATTAGAAAAAAAAATTCCCTCGTCTGGCGACTCGGAATAATTTTTACAAAAAAAAACATTCGTGACCCTGAAAAATATTTGTATTAATTATCCTACCACTACCGAAAATACAAGTGAAAGTGAAAATATAATCGTTATGACAGTAATTTAACAGTATTTTTGGAATATTATTTTAATTATTTGTTTGTACTAAAGTACTAATAAGTATAATAGGCACTGATATATCATCACAATAGGTTTATTACCTAACAGTCTTAGAGGTATTAGAAAAAGTACTGTCAATTTATATAAATTCATTACCTAGGAATCACATTTTTGGTGCTATATGTAAAGGTAAGGTTTTTAATCACAATAGTTATTATTTTTTTAAGTAGGTATTTTTATTGTCAGTAAAATATATCTCCAGCTAAATAATTTGTAAAATGAGTCTCTAAGAAGGCTAACATTATCATCGTAGATGGTTTGGTGTTAATTCTTCAATTTTTTCTCTACACTTGATCCTCAATCCTATTTTGGGAATTAATTCCTTTAAATTCTCCTCGCTTAAGTTTACCATAATATTGAGATCTATCTCGTTTTCTAAAACAAAAATAATATAGCTGAATTGGAGGCTATAGCCTTTCTGCTGTTTATGTGCTATTGTCTATTACCTGTCGTATGCTATCCATTTTACACTACAGTATACCTATCCATTTTACACTACATTTTTACGATCATGCCTAGTTAATTACTTTAAATTAATGAAATATTATTTACTTACCCAAAAATGTGTCTACACTGTTTAAAATATCTGTGGTGTAAAAAGTAATCTTAAAATGGTGTCAAAATCCAACACCAAGCGGTGTTAAAATAACACCACGAATTATGGTTGAAAATGTGTACCGGGCGGTGTGGATCACGTAATGTTCTTAAATCTCGCCTCTGTTGACTTACATGAAGAATATATAAACTTAGGTAATCCTTTGCTTTGGTGTGACACTACAAGTTGTTCGATACTAAAGAGACCTTACATAGGTGGAAACAGCTGTCAATACATGAAGTATTTTAAGAGTGCAACGCACTAAAAACATTATCTCTAGCGAGTTGAAGGTTCCATTTTCTGGAATAATACCACTGGTAATATACTGTTAATGCGTCAAGGAACTTCCTGTTTCCTTTTTTTTCCTTTTTTCTGTGTGGTATGATTTAATTTGTCCACAAACACATAATATTTAACACTGAAAAGGAGATTTTAATACTGTGTGAAAGTTAAATTAACACCATTTTAGTATTTGAATTTACACCGGCCAACGAACCTTATTTAACACCATTTTAGTTTGTATCGATATAGACCATGTTTGGTGTTAATTTGGTGTTAAAATGGTCATGACATTTTGAACAGTGTAGTAAACATTCTAAGCCCCAATTTTTAAGTTTCTTCTCCATTATTTTTTATTAAAAATAACATCCAGACGGTCTGGACCAGACCGAAAAAGGAAAAAACGAACTGCCGGCGCCGACACGTACACACGCTACCACCTGGTGGTAACCACCATAGAACACAGGACAGAACTGAACACAGAAACTGCGTCTTTTCTTTTAGCGAAGCGGTCTTAGAGGGTGGACGGTATTTACTTAAGCGAAGAATTAGGTATTTGTTTTAATAATAGCTATACTTAAATACAGTATAGTGTATTCTTTGTTCTAGAGGTCTTATACTTAAATTGAAGTATAAGCGTTCTTGTATTAAATATACATATATTTAAATAAAGTATACCGAAATTTCGTACAAATATACAGAATACTTAAAATAAGTGGCAATATTCCGCTTTGAGTAAAAAACTAGAGCTCTTTCATCTAAGCATTATTGTATATTTGATTTAAGTATACCAATTTTCTTTAAAATAAAATACCTTTAAACTCAATCCAAGAATACTCATCTCAAATCAAGTAACAGTTTTTCTTAAAAATTAAGTATATCCCACTACTTAGTTTATATACTTAATTTTTAAGAAAAACTGTTACTTGATTTGAGATGAGTATTCTTGGATTGAGTTTAAAGGTATTTTATTTTAAAGAAAATTGGTATACTTAAATCAAATACAATAATGCTTAGATGAAAGAGCTCTAGTTTTTTACTCAAAGCGGAATATTGCCACTTATTTTAAGTATTCTGTATATTTGTACGAAATTTCGGTATACTTTATTTAAATATATGTATATTTAATACAAGAACGCTTATACTTCAATTTAAGTATAAGACCTCTAGAACAAAGAATACACTATACTGTATTTAAGTATAGCTATTATTAAAACAAATACCTAATTCTTCGCTTAAGTAAATACCGTCCACCCTCTAAGACCGCTTCGCTAAAAGAAAAGACGCAGTTTCTGTGTTCAGTTCTGTCCTGTGTTCTATGGTGGTTACCACCAGGTGGTAGCGTGTGTACGTGTCGGCGCCGGCAGTTCGTTTTTTCCTTTTTCGGTCTGGACAGCGCCGGATTTAGGGGGGGTCTTTGGGGGTCTATAGACCCGGGGCGCAAGCTTACAGGGGGCGCAAAATTTTTGACTGGTAATTTTTGTTTTTTACTACAACCTAAAGGGTTTTCCCCTTTTTTTTAGATTTGGTGTTGTTCCTTGTTTTTGCTCGTTTAGCTTAATCTTTTTTAATTCTTTAATCTCCTTTATAAATTCAGTATCGATTTCGCTTTCTAAATTTGGGGACAAATTAGGATCTTCTAAACTTCGTTTTTGCCTCAATGTAGGATTGGGTGATGAAGAAGCACTGGTTTGATTTTGTTGGGGCTCTTGTTCGGGGGATGAGGGTACACGGAAAAAAATCCCTTACTAGGTTTAAGAATAGTTCTATACTTCATGTTAGGAACTTGATTTAAGTATATTTATTATTTCTATGAGATTAGCGCTAATCTCATAGAAATAATAAATATACTTAAATCAAGTTCCTAACATGAAGTATAGAACTATTCTTAAACCTAGTAAGGGATTCTTCATCACCCAATCCTACATTGAGGCAAAAACGACGTTTAGAAGATCCTAATTTGTCCCCAAATTTAGAAAGCGAAATCGATACTGAATTTATAAAGGAGATTAAAGAATTAAAAAAGATTAAGCTAAACGAGCAAAAACAAGGAACAACACCAAATCTAAAGTCTGATTCCGCATCCCGCATGTACACCAGATCCACCTCACAAACAGGAGCTCAATCTAAACCCAAATAATCTGTTTACATACATGTTCTGTTTTTAAATTTTTGCTATTGATCTTATTTGTTAATTTGTATATTAAATCATTACTTGTTTAACGTTTGTTTATAATATTTAATGTTTGGTATTTGTATTATATAATTTGTACTAATATATTTAGATATACATAGGTTATTGATTGGTTTTTTGGGCAAAAGATATTTACATTTTCAATTTTTTCCCCTCAAAACTGAAAGAAATGGATCCTTATTTAAGAGAGTTCGATTCTAACACAAATATTATTAAAACGGACATTTTAAATAATGCATTTGAATGTAACGAAGTATTTAAAATAAATTCTAAGAACACAAATTTTAAAATGTTAAATCTTAATATACGTAGTATAAATAAAAATTTACCAGAGCTCGAAATCTTTTTAGAACAATTTTCAACAAAATTTGATTGCATAGTTCTAACCGAAACTAGGCAAGTTGATATTGATTATGTAAAACTGGATGGGTACGTGGGGATATATAGTGAAGGCACATTTAACCAAAACGATGGTGTTATAGTTTTTTTGAATGATGAACTAGATTTTACATACAGAATTGATTATATTAATCAGTGTAAAGTAGTTAATGTTAAAATCAAATATTGTAAATCTAAAACCATAAATGTTATAGGTATTTATAGGCTACACGGTTAATTTTTAATTGATATTGATTTATACTTTAAATTATATACGGCAAACAATGATTTATGTCTTTTTACGGGAGACTTAAATATAAACCTACTAAATGAAACTGGCGCTTCAAGTGAGTACCTAGATATAATGGCGGAATACGGTTTTAAATCACTTATTAACGGCATAACTCGTAAACAAGATAAGGAAGAATCATGCATTGATCATATATTTTTAAAAGCCAATAATAATTTATACAAAAATGTTCTTCCAGTCATAGTCACAACAAATATAACTGATCACTATCCAACTGCTACACAGATTATATTAAATGATGTAATTAAACCACAAATATCAACAAGAAACTTTATTAAACAAATAAATTACAAAAACTTAAAACATGATTTACACAATATAAATTGGAATGAAGTCCTTAATAGTGAAGTTGAATCTGCCACAGAAAAATTTATTAATATTATTAAAAATAAAATAAATAAACATACAATATTTAAAAAGATTAAAAAAGAAAATAAAAAGCGTAAACCATGGATTACAACAGGCCTTATAAACTCAATTAATCATAGGGAAATTATTTTGGAAACGTTTAAAAAAACACAGGATATAAATATAAAAACTCAGTATAAGACCTACAAAAACCAATTAAAAAAATTAATAAATAAAGCTAAAAATGAATATTATAAAAATAAAATTAATGATTGTATCAGTAACAAACAAATTTGGAATACAATAAATAACTTTAAAAATCCAAAATCACAAGACAATGAAATCAAAGAATTACGTCACAATGATCAAATAGTATCAAACAAACAAAAAATTTCAAATATCTTCAACTATCACTACGCTACAATGGGAGATAAACTAGCAAATAAAATATATAAAATTAACAACTTTAAGGAAAATCGCTTAAGACTTAATAATTCACTGTTTTTATTACCCACTTGTCCAAATGAAGTCAAACAAGAAATACAAAAACTAAAAAATAAAAGATCAGTAGGCATAGATAATATACAAAGTGAAACCA
The DNA here is from genome assembly GCA_921294245.1 of Brassicogethes aeneus. Lineage (NCBI taxonomy): Eukaryota > Metazoa > Arthropoda > Insecta > Coleoptera > Nitidulidae > Brassicogethes > Brassicogethes aeneus. The sequence goes on along the minus strand of OV121133.1, from coordinate 55,243,318 downwards.
TTAAACAAATTTCTGATATAATTGCATACCCTTTATCTAAGATAATAAATAAAATCTTTGAGACTGGTACTTGTCCAAAATCTTTTAAAACTTCTATTATTGTGCCCATATATAAAAAAGGTAATAAACAAGATCCCGTCAACTATAGACCAATATCCCACATAACTAACTTCACTAAAATTTTTGAGTCCCTACTAAAATCAAGAATAGATAACTATATTAAAAAATATAAAGTTATATCGGAAAGTCAGTTCGGATTTCAGAAGGGCAAATCAACTCATCAAGCAATTGTGTCATTAACTCAAGATATCTACGAGGCTGTTGACAAAGGTACCCCAAACACAATTTAGCGAAGCGGTGACTCCCATATGTGGGGTTCCTCAAGGTACCATTCTGGGTCCTCTACTGTTTTTGCTGTACATAAATAACTTATTTAGGGTTAAAACGGAAGGAAAACTTTTAAGTTTTGCTGACGACACCACCGTCTTTTATAAGGGTACAACATGGGAGTCACTGAAAACTAATATTAAGAAGGATTTTGTTTCCATTAAAAATTGGTTTGATCATAATCTATTAACATTAAATGTTGAAAAAACCAACTTTATGGCATTTGGTTCGTACGTTAAAAGCCTACCACAATACGACACGTTAAATTTTAATCAATTTTCGATTAAGATTTGTAAAACAGCGAAATTTCTAGGAATAACGCTAGATCCACATTTGAGGTGGGACTCCCAAGTGAAAACTATTACAAAAAAATTGAGATGTCTCATTTCCTATTTTAAATTACTTAAGCCAATTTTATCAATCCCACAGCTACATACGGTTTATGATGCACTCGTGGAGTCGCACTTAAGGTACGGTATCTTAGGCTGGGGCGGTGTCTACAAATCAATACTAAGAGATTTGGAAGTGGCTCAAAAAAGAATACTAAAGATTATTCAAGGGGTAGAAACAACTTACCCTACGGATCACCTGTTTGAGGAATCAAGAAAAATGGATTGTAGACAGTTATATTATTTGAACCTTTTGTTGCGTATGTTTCATGAAAAAAAAAGGTTTTAAATTAGTTAACACCAGAAGTTGCAACTACTTACCTATTCCAAAAATGAAAAAAACTATAGGCCAACGTTGTCTAACCTACTTGGGCCCAAAAGTTTATAATAACCTACCTGATAGTATAAAAAATACCAAAGGTAACTCTTATAAAAAAATGTGCAAGAACTATATACTACAGCTACCCAGGCAGTTCACGGATAATCAAATTGATCTTAAAAACACATATTAAATTACTTCAATTTTGCATATTTTAAATTGTCCAAAACAAGTCAGTTGGCGTTATTCAATTATTTAAATTGTTCAAGTTTTTATGCCTAATGCCTTTTATTTTATGTTTTAAATAATTACTAACCCTTATACATAACTTACTAACACTTATTATAATTGTTATTTACATATATTTCTAGTATTGTCCAAAATTGTACAAGTTTTTATGCCAAATGCCTTTTATTTTATGTTTTAAATAATTACTAACCCTTATATATAACTTACTAACACTTATTATAATTGTTATTTACATATATTTCTATTTCTATACACGCACAAATGTTTAATTACATTTAAGTGTTTTAGCATATTTATTGATTTTAATGTAACTTGCAATCTATGTTATTTTTACTATTAATCAATAAATATTATTATTATTATTATTATTATTATTAATATTATTATTATTATTATTATTATTATTATTATTATTATTATTATTATTATTATTATTAATTATAGAAATAAAATTATAAATTGATATTTAACATTATAATATGCATAAATATGTTTTATTAATATAAACACGAAGATATTTATATTTCCGTAACAGTAATAACATGTGGTAGTAATAATTGATAAATAACTTTTAAAAATGCTCTCTATTCTCCCTCTATTCCTCTATTTCTTAATATTTACCACCTACTTCTACCCGAATTAACTAAGGCAATGTTACTGTTCTATACAATTCCTGTCACTTCTGCAGAAGCTGAAAGATCATTTTGCAAATTAAAAATAATGAAAAATTATTTAAGAAATACTATACGCCAAGCTCGACTCCGACATTTAGCGCTAATAGCAATCGAAAACCAAGCCGCATCAAGCCCAGATTGAACCGATGTCATTAATACTTTTGCGACTAAGGCTAGGAAAAGATTATAAACTAAATTGTTATTTTATTGTCAGTATACACATCAGTATATATATATATATATATCAGTTCTATATATAGAAGGTAGGTCTGACTCATATAATAACTGGAAGAGACCCCAAACATCCCCTGGCTTTGTATATGACTTATCTGTATATAATTGTCTTTAGTGTTTTACTCTCTAAAATGAATTAGTCAAAAATGACTAAATGTCGAAAAAGCAGCCACTAATATTTCTTGTCAATAGCAATTTGTATCCCGAACATTTAGCAGTCAATTTCCATGTAAAATTGTACCCTGAATCTGAAAATGTCGTCAAAAGTTATAAAAGTAAAACAGTTTTTGAGATATATTTAATTTTCCATATAATATGGAATTAACTATATCTCAAAAACTGCTCCAATTTCATAATTTTTGACGGTTTTTTCGGATTCAGGGGACAATTTTACATAAGAATTGGCTATTAACTGTTGGAGATACCATTGTGTCCCATGGTTAACCATAAGTGAAAAAGCAGCCACTAATAACTGTAGTAATTAGTTTTTTTGACTAATTCATTTACATACATACGTGCATAAACCTTTTGATTTTTTAGTTTTATTGCTTAAAACCAATATTATTAATCCAAGTATACGTTCCTAAACTCTTTACCTGTAGAACTTAAGCGCACTAAAGCTCACACAAGACACTTATGCACATATATATAGTAAGTAGTTTTTCTGTGCTATGCAGTGCCTGATAAAGAGCTGATGATAAACTAGTAGCTTTGTACCTTTAAAGTATTTAGCCTCTGCCTACCAGCCAGCAGTTCTACATAATTAAGTTTTTTACTCCCACCTTTTAAAGGCCCCCTTACTATACATGTTTCCATGACACTAAGTGATCTTTTAAATAAACATTGACAAGCTGTTAATTTATGCCGTTTTAGTCATGGGTTGAAGATAGAATCAGTGGCTTTCTGGCATTTTAGTCACGGGCTAAACGTTAGTTGTGGTTACTTCACAGTTGTCAAATCTCATACAATCGTGAAAATAAAGTGCTGCTCTTGTGAAATGAGTATGAGTATAAGAGCCTTGCACAAGCCTCCGTTACCGTACGCCGATTTATTTCTGCCACCAGCAACTGCACGGCTTTACCCGTGTTTGCTGGGTGCGAATGTCCACCGCGTCCGGTACTGTACCATACTTGGGGCCCGAGATTCGCCGGGCCGTTGCTATACGCCCCTTAGGAACAAAAGGAGGTGGGAACGGGGGGACAGACATTTTGGTTTTTCGGGAAAAATTACGCCGACTCTAATCTGTGTCAACGCGGGATCCCCCTAGACCGGGAAGTATTACTTCAAACATTTGGGATTACTATTTAAAGTTAGGGAGTTTTTAGTTAGCTGTAGGGACTTGTCTTCCTTGTTGTAAGCTACGGCTTGAATGTCACCCTGTCTCTCCCCCTGTGGTTTCCTTGCGACGTTGAAGGGGGCTAGTGTTGTTTCCACTCCTACCCTATTGCCGTTTTTGCCCAAGTCGTTTAAGCACAGTATACAGTTATTTATATTGTGGTTTAAGTACGCATTGGTTTGTCCGTCTTTGTCTTTTAAGTTTTCGACTGCTGAGTTCAATTATTGCATTTTCGACGTAGGGTCTAGATTCTAGGTTCCTATGTCTCAGATAGTTTACACACTTTTGTTTATTGGAAAAGGTCTTTTAAGTTTATGGATGTTGTGACTTACTCAATGATTGATTTATTTGTCTTGCTCAGCTGTAATCTCGTGAATGCCAGCGATAAGATTTGGGACGTCTTGGATTTATTATTTTTTTGTTACTATTGTCTTATAATCAATGTTGCTGTTGCTCTTTGTTTTACATTGTTTTTTTTAGATTTATTTTTTACTAGGGTTGTGTTTAAGCGGAAAGAACTGCTCTTAGGGTTGTTTAGATATCTTAACGTGGTTAATGTTGCAAATTTACGTATTAGGTCATGCATTTAGTTAAGGGTGCTTATCAAATGTTTGCAGATAATGGCCCTTTCCACTCTTGGTAAGCCTCGTTTGTTCTTCACATAGAATGCTTCATATTGTCAGGTGGTTCGTTGGCCAGGTATGCTGTCACTTATCACTTCACACTCTATTACTTCCTTGACCGTAAGGTGCATTATAGTTAATTTGCACTGTAGGAGTAGTTTATTGTTGAATGTAAAATTTTGGTCTCAAGCGAGGTCTCAGTTACTATGTCTTACCTCGTCAAGAGGTCGAAAGTGACTGAAGTGCCACTCTTGTGAAATAATACTAAAATGTGAAAATTATTTTATTATCTCAAAACAAAATTATTAAATAGTTTATTGACGCCAATATTGAAAAATTTTATATGCACCCAAGCAAACATTAATATTGCCAAAGGTCGCATGCAGATGTATTTTACGTCGGCCCGATGATGAAAATGGAAACCTTAATCTATAGGAGACATCGGCGATGATCATGCGATGATGATTGACCGACATATCGTGCCGACGTTTGGCCGATCAGTATTAAAATTTCTCGGAATAGCGTCGAATTTATGTATCGGCCAGACGACAAAAAGAAAAGTCGATGATAAATCGAATCTCTGTAGGATGATCCTAGGCCGACATCCTACTAGGATCACATTTGCAACTGAATATCTGTAGCCTATCGGTATTTATAGTAAACGAGCGTGCGTAAGCAAGCAGCAGTTAAATGTTGTTTATAACTTTTTTAATTAATTACATTTTTATGATTTTTTTGGCAGTTATATTTAGTATTGTCAATTTTACCTATTAAGTAAATAAAATAAATATTATTTCAATTAATTAATATTTAAATGTGGTACCCATTTTTCGACATTAAAATATTTAATTAAAAAATGTAATTAATTTTTATTTAAATAATAAATATTATTTTAAACTATTTACATCTGGAAAATAAACACGATATCGTCCTAACGTTTTGCCGACGTAAGCTTCCTGATTATAACTTTCATTCGTTTAACCGTCTTCGGTCTAAATCGGAACACAATGTTGGTTTGACGTATTACTGACGTTGCCTATTGGGCCCGAGGTACGGGCGAACCGGGGAAGGGCCCAGAGCGGCATAATGAGGGGGCGGCATTTTTACGATTTGTTAATGATAATCAATTTTATTCAACATACCTACTAACAATTTTTCGATTCGCGATTTTTTCAAGAATTACGCCTGAGAAATGCAGTTTAGATAATTTAATATCTTTGTTACAAAGATTTAATAGAGGCGCTCTCAAAAGACGACACAGGCGCTCTCTTTCATTCGTTTCTTCAATCACATCCTGGAGTTTTCCATACATTTGTTTGGCAATTGACAATTAATAATTGACAAATATTATATCACGATCGTGCGTTGTAAAATCAGTGCATTGCTAAGGTAGTTTAATAATTAGAAGTATTAAATGTCTGAAAAACGCAAAAAAGATTCAGGAACTTTTTATAAAAACAAAAAAAGTACTAGCAGCAACCTTTTCCAAATTCTTGCAAAAAAGACCATCGTAGGCAGGTTAATAATTATACTCTAATAATTAGAGTATAATTATTAACTATTAAACTAATTAAACTATTAAACAATATTGCATTTTGAAAATGAGGTTTTATTTTTGTTGTATACACCTAAACATTGTTTTTAGAGGTCTAAGACCTGACGCATATATGACGTGCATCACAGCAGCATTCGGTTTTGCCATAGTCCGCTAAACTCATAACGTAATTATTGAGTTAATTTACTTTTAAAGATGATTCACCTGAAGTAAGTAAGTTACTTAAAATGTTCGGGTGCACTCGGTCTGTATACTTTTAGATTAAAAATACGATATATATATATATATATATATATATATATATATATATATATATATATATACGGCTGAAGGACTACGGTCAATAGCCTTTGAACTTGGTTTTAGTTCAATAAAGCATTATTATTATTATATATATATATATATATATATATATATATATATATATATATATATATATATATATATATATAACAGCAATTATGTATGTAATAATCTGAACGTAATATTGCGAAAGTAAATTATAACAAACCAAAGAATTCTTGTAATTTAAAAATATTATTTAATTATACTCACTATAATAGTGACACTATTTATAGTATAATAGTATATATAGTATTATAATATATAGTATATAATCATTGAGAAGTGATGCAATTATGTATATATACAGGGTGTTATGTAATTAATGTTATATATAAAAATGGGTAGTTCCTTAGGGTCCATAAAGAAGCACCTGAAACTTTTTTTTTCTAAATTCCAATGACTAAAAATAATTTATAATAACCGCGGATTAACCTTACCTATTACTTTTTAATGCAGTGTTGCCAAATGTAAAATTAAAAATGTATTACCTTATATGAGATGCTGAAAATGATTTCATTATTTAGAATGCAAGCTTAAACTCTGCGAAGCATGCTTTCGCGCACCCGCGAAAAATGTCTGGACTATTTACAATTAAGTTCCTGAGTTGCTGCCCAAATAGCGTCTCTCGTAAATGTGGCCTCATCGGTATACAAAACACTACGGCTCCAATCAGCATCTTCTTGATTTTTCTGTATATACCAATGGCAAAATTCCTACTGCAGTGCATAATCTCTATCCTGAAGAGCTTGAACTTTTTGTAGGTGATAGGGGTACGAACTATTTTCGTGAATCGTGCGCCACGTAACAAAGTTGGACATTTGTCCAAGTTGGGCAGTTAATCGTCTTGTACTAATTCTCGGATTTGCTTCCACTTCGTCCAAAATTTGTTCTTCAAGGGCCACAAATTCACATCCCTGAGCCCGACCCCTATCACAAACAAATGCGCTAAATCTTCCGCGGTCCCTTAAATTTTGCACAGCACGTACAAAACTTTGCTCCGAGGGCGGTGTATGTCCGTCATTGGCGTTGTGATAATTTTGAATATACCTACCTACAAAATTCTTGCTTGACGAGCATTTTGCATCGCTTCCCCGTAACACAAAACCATATTTGTTAATTGAATATTTGTGAGCGCCCGACCCGCCATAGCATAACATCTTTCGCACTAATTACTTATTATTATTACTAATAAAATACAAATTTTCAAACTTTCAAAATATTTATAAAAGAATAAAAACCTGAAAAAACTTGAAAAAAAATAAAAACCTGAAATCGCTAGATCACTAATTAGACCTTGTAAAAATTTGTAAACTAAAGATTTTTTAAAAATCGTTTTAACATTGTGATTTAAAAACATAATTATAAAAAAATTTAGACACACCAGATTTAAACCTTATTCATAATTCGTAATGATTTACTTTACTTTAAGTTAATCTGGTTTAATTTATTATGTTATGGTTGGTAACACATTCTGTCAAAAAATTGTAGGTTATGTGCTCAAATTGTAAATATCTTAACTAAGGGAAGTGTTTTTGGGCGTTTGGATTTATTTACACAAATTGAATGTTTAACGATTAACCTGTGAACTTGTCCTAATTTCATCTGAGTAAACAGAAAGAAAAGGAGGAGGAGTTTTTAAATAGTTACTAATTTTTCTTATCATTGCTTAAGTTAATAGCTGGATGAGTAAATAAATGCAGAATGGTATTAGAGCTTTAAGGGCTTAAAACTTTTGTATTTATTGAGTTTTTATTTATTTTATGCAAGAAAATTTTTTAGTAACAATTTTTACAACTGGCAACGCGCAGCTACTTTGTTGGTTTGTATCTATGTACTCACAGAACACATGTGTGTAACCAGTGGCGTATCACAAAAAATATAAAAAACTTCTAATGCATATATTTTCTTTATCTTTGGGAAAATATCTTTTAAAATATTTTTCCATTACACCTTATGTCAAAAGGTATTCAGTATTTTAATATATAACATTAATTACATAACACTCTGTATATTTAACAGTATTTTAATTTAAAAATTTGAATAAAAAAAATTACGTTAAACTAGTTTTTTTCCTATTCCTGCTGAATAAAAAGGAGGCGGCAAAATACGTCAGACCGGCCCTGCCTATTACCAACATTTATCCGATCATCGGCCGACGATTTAATGTTTGCTGGGACGTTTGTACTGACCTTTTTATTTCGCCGGCAGCAAACAAGCTTGAATGATGATGTGAAAAACTACTTGTATATCGGATTTAAACGTCCATTTTCACGGTAGAAATTTCGATTTTTTTAAGAAAAAACAAAATGAATTCCCGCAAAAAAGATTCCTGACACCATTTTTGGTTACTCTATTTTTGTATAGATGCCGCTTTATACAACATTGTTTTAATTGATTATTACATTTTTTTTATAATATGTTTGTCTCAGAAAAAGTATAGTATGCAACTCGTTTATAATCGTTTCTAGACACTCATTTTTATTAAAGACTCGCTCGCAAGTGCCTAATTAAAAATTCGGGACTAAAATGGAGTTTTTTAATCTTGATACATAATATACTATTATCAGGCTGTTAAATAAAACATGTCTTTAAAACTTTCAGATTTGATAATTGCATTTCTGTGCTGAATGCGGATTTCAAATACTTAATCTGCATTCCCAAACAATTAGTTGAACTTTAATTGAATTTTAGCGTTGCTTATAGAGAGTACGATTAAGTGCTTAATAATACAGGGAAGTTTCTTTAAGCCATACTAAACTTAGTTTGTATTTCATTTGAGTATATCTATGCATATTTATTACAATTTGAAGAAGGTAGTCAAAATTGTTTAATAAACTTTTTAGTTTCTCCAATAATACCATGTTTCATTTAATGTTACGTAAAAAATTGAATATGAGTTATTATTAAAAACTCTTAAATGGAAGCAACAATCTGAATATGAAAATCCCTTGGATTTAGCAAATCCAGTATACAAGCAGCTTTACATAAATAAATTAGCTTACTCCGTCTGGCAAAAGCCTTAAATTGAATTTGCTAATTTGAAAATGATTTCAGGTGCACAGGGTATGGTGGCTTCGAGACGGAGACCGACTCTTTAGCAATGCCACCGCTGGAGTCATAGTCAGCAACCAAACTCTAGTATTACAGGTAAATTTTATACTCGTAGTTAAACGTAAATCTTCTAGTTTAAGTATCTTATATCGTCAAGTATACAGGGTGTTAAGGAATAAATGGTAAAAAATCTAACGTGCGTGAAGTTTCTGACGCCTGTAGCTCGTTACGGGGGCATTTCAGGACACATGACCAGGAACCAAAAAGTCTTGTCTCGGCGTGACCTACCATCCTCTGATATTACCATTTATTCCCTAATACCTACCCTTTGAATTGCCTTTTATCTTGCTTTGTATGAGAATTTTGTCATAGATTACTTAATATTATGTTTAAAATTAAATAAAGTTTTAATAATTAAATTTTTATTATAAAATTAAAAAAACAACCTCTTTAAAAAACAAAAATAAAATATAAGAAGATTAATATTTCCATCGTATTTTATAGAGTAAAAAATGTTGTTTTGTTTGCTGTGGTTAAAGCATCATAACAACTGTTTTACCCCGCTGACAGGTCAAAACAAAACATATTTGTTGAGATAAATGTCTTAATTTGCATACTAAAAACCGCTATGAAAAAGGCCACTTCTTTCTAACCTTTTTTTGTTCTGAGCTAAATTTAAATTTTGTCCGGTTGCGAAATTTAAAATCTGGTACTTTTTTAATTTATATATTTAAAACTGTATTGCGAGTTCTCTAGTGATTAATAATAATTATTTTTATGCAAAATAAAACTGGTTGATTTGTAAATGTAAATCATCAGCGATAAATTAAACTGAACATATCGTCAAACCCCATCATACCTAATTAATGAAAACAAATATCAATCAATAATGTGATATAGCTTCTTACCCTGAAATTAAAAATTACACGCCATTTACCCTATTCATTATGTCTTAAACACTAACAATTTTCCATTAATTTCCGATTACCTTAATTGGTCCACTCTCAGGCCGCCGAGTAGGCTTGCCGACAATAATTATCTAGTTGCCTTGTTTGGCCACTATAACCAATTAAATTCGGTTATGGGGAATATTGGCAAAAGCCTACTATGCCATATAGATATTCAGTGCAGTTGTAATCCTATTACCGAAACGCAGTCAACAATCATTTAATAGTAGGTATTAAGTTTTTTTTGATTTTTGATCGAATTGATTTGTTTGATTGTTAACAGTTTTTGGTTGAGGTTTTCTAGAAATTTAATTATGACCGTATGCAAAAGCATGCTTAAAATTTGTTTGAGATGCTATATAGTATCTCAAACTATATATACTCTATTTAAACTGCTTAGGTCTGTAAAAAACAAATTTTATAATGAATTTAGAAGGCAACTCGGTTTTTAAAATGTGAAACAAATTTTATTTTACTCTATTGTTATGTGTATAATAAATTAAAACAAATGGTTTAAAAAACTTTTATAAAATGTAATGTAAATGAAATATTTTATTCCTGGCGCATTCGCAATGTTTTCTTGATTTACTTCAATCAATAAATTGACTTATTTTTTTATGTATTTTTGTAGGGTGTGAGTAGATTCAGCTCTGGCCGGTACTGTTGCGAGGCGACGAACAAAGAAGGCAGCGCAAAAAGTCCCGCTTTTCATCTTCGGGTGAAATTCGAGCCGGTGTGCGGAGACGTAATGCCCAGGAAAGTGCTGGGCGCGGCCAAAGACGAGCCCCTTCACGTCGAATGCAAGGTGAGTCTAAACATTATCGAGTACCTACCTACCCACCCATCTCTTTTCTCACCTCTTCTTTTCGCTGAGGTACACCGAAAAAAATATATTCGTTGAGTTAACATTTGCCTAAATGTCATTTTTGAAAATGTTGTTTCAACAAAAAACCTATTGGATTAATCTATATTTTGGTGTCAAAGCAATAGTCAGAGTTTGTCAAAGTTTATTTGTTCATTTGACAATTTAAAATATTGATCTTACATGAACTAATTGTTTGAATTAAAGTTTTTATCCTATTTTGATTTAATAGCTGGAATTGGTTAAATCAAATACTAAAATTGTTGGGATTACCTAAAAAAACTATTAGATTAACGTTTAGTTGCTGTTTAATCCACAACATTAAATTTGTTCATTTAACAAATTGTAAATGTTATTTTAAAATTTAAAATGTTAAATTTGCATTCATAAAGTTCCCTTAACACTCTAAGAATGTTAAATTAACAAAATTAGCAGATTGGAACAAATATCCTAATTTTGTTCATTTGACTGTTATTTGTTGTTCAATTAAACAATAAAATTTGACATTTTTAGATGGTTAAGTAAACGTGCAAAAACCATTGCTTGTATTTAAAGTGCATAAAGAGTTGAATTAATATTTTTTTTGTTGTTTCAACAGCTTATTTTTTTCAGTGTATTAGTTCATATTTCACATGTTTTCAGCGTTTGCTTTGCCATCGTCGCACGGTCTAATTAAAGTTTAAAATATTACGCGCGATGTATACATATATATATATATATATATATATATATATATATATATATATATACAATGTATATTATACATCCCTTTTTTTATCAAATGGGCTATGTTGTTTAAAAAAGTTTACATTTGTTACACTTTAAGAAAACTGTTGTATTTTGTACAACAAGGGTCGAGTTGCACAAATTCCACGAGTTGCTCATTCTTTTCTTTTCAGAATCAAATAAACGTAAATCCTTTTGGCCATATTTGTATCTGTGATACAATTTGCCGTGTACAGTCTTAATTTCATAATATGTACCGATTTCGGCTCTTATCTTTACTTTCGCTGCATTCAACATACTGCATGCTTTTGTTGCTTTATTTTTGGTTCTCTTATAATCTGTGGTTCTTATACCTTTTTTAATACTGTCAAAAGCGAAAATTATTAACTATTAACAACTGCAGTGCCATGGCAATGTTGTGGCGTTTATATCCTATTTTTTTACGTTCTTGTGTTAGTGCCTTTTGTATTAAAATAAAAAATTACTATAAAATCAGTTGGAAAATTGACTTGTTTTAAATCAAATGTAATAAAATGATATAAGCATACATATGCATTAAGTATAAAAGCAACTCCTAACCCCTTTCCTCGCAATTTACTGCCCGAACCTCCTTAATCAAAAAACCTCCTAGACTGTAAAAATAATTTAGACCCATCGGGTGTGAGTGTGCTTAGCTTAAAAGATTGCAGCTTGCCCCAAGGCAAAGCAATTGAGCGAAGCACAAAAAGAGCTTCTTCTCCAAATAACATATACTATTTTATCTTCTAACAAAAACTAAAAACATAAACTTAATATGAATGACAGCCTACTACTATAATAATGAATAATTTTTAAGATCTGTATTATTAAGGCTAATAATATTGATATTATATTATGTTAGAAGATAAAGTTTTTTATTCACCACCCATTTTATTTCTCAAGCTGTGGGCGAAACTTTACTTTTCCCACTAGGGGGAGATGTTAGCTGTAAGTTAGATTTGGAAAAAAGTGAGGATAAAACCAATTGACAGCTATAAAATACCAAATAAAATTGGCTTTAAATTTATTGTGGTTGTTGATAAAATATAGTTTACGACTATTGGTCAAAATAGGAGATTTGACTCGCCTGTTACCTTACTGCAAACTGCAACCTCCACGCTCGAGGAGTCTCCTCTTTCTCCCACCTACTATTATCTCCCATATTGTAAAAAACCTGTTTGAACGAATCAAAAAAATTGACTACTGTCAGATCTAATCTAACCTTACTTTCTACTTTTTATATTAATTATTGTATAATAAAATTATCGCGTGAAATCGCAATTACCCCCTCAATGAATTCTTTCACTCGCCTATCGACTTGCTCGGAACGTTTCATCATCGGGAGTAATTGCTATGATTCCACGCTCAACATACTATTTTTTTGTTATCAAATTGCAAAAGCTCCTGTTCATTTTATTCCCATGCGTTGTACATGTATATATACATGTATGGGTATGTCTCATTTAACTTAAAAATGACCTGTCCCGGCCAAATATTTTTTTAAATAATAATATTTTGCAAGTTTTTAGGACATCACTTAAAAACTATCATGCTCTTTAGCGCATTTATATAAAATAAATTGTAAAAAATATATAAAATATATTTTTATTTAATTGGAAACATTTATAATGTCACCTACACTACCGGTCCCTCACCCGAAACTAAATGTGCAAAATAGTTTTTTAAATGTAAATTGCACTGTTTCTTAAGTTTAACCTTATAAACTCATAGAGTAAACATCAAGTTCACCCAATTTATCAAATTTTAGTTTTTTTTTTAATTTGTTTAGTTTTTAAGACTCTAGATATTGTGTCCCATAAGGTAAGGGTCATCTACGCCACTTACTATTATTTACGAAATGGAATATTGGTGGGGATGATTTTTGGTCAAACGTTCTTGACTAGAGCAGTGAATCAGTCTTATTTTGCTACTGGAAACGTGTAGGTGGTTTATTTATTGTCGTTGTTCCAGAAAATTCTACGTGATTCTGTTGGAGCAGGTACGTACTTTTATTACTCGTCACCTTCGTTACCGGTTTTGTTAGACTACTGCGTTTTTTTATATATAAAAAAACGCAGTAGTCTAATAAAACCGGCAACGAAGGTGACGAGTAATAAAAGTACGTACTGTATTTTGATAATAAATAATGATATATACTAAAAACTATTTAATTAATTTTAAACTTAAATTTAAATATTTTTTTTTATTGGTGGCGTAGATGACTTGATATTTTGCTTAAAACCTTAAAAAAAAGTTAAAATGGGTAAAAACTGTACTGCTTTTGGTAGGTATATACTTGCAAAGGTTTACTGAATTTAAAAATCCAAAAAAATATAATTTTTTGAACAATCAAAAATACTTAAAAAGTTATATCTGGAATTTAAAGTTAAATGAGACATACCCGTATACATAGAACATTAAAAATAGAATATAATTACAAAAAGCACAGTACATTTTATTTTTTACTTAATTTTTTTCTACAACGTTTCGACTATAAACTTATTTAATATTTGGATTTGTTAAAATCACAATCAAAATGGGGAACATGAATTTTGAATTTATACAGAATATAGGTATTTCGGAGAAAGAAATTAATGTGATTAGCGTGTTTATTATTAAAACAATAATTTGGTAAAATTAGTAATAGGTTCTCATGTGGTTTGTTATAAATTAGACTTAAGAAATAGATTTTAGTTATGGCGGGTTTATACAACTTCATATCATTAATTTATTTCATAATTCACAATTTAGTGCATAAGCATAAAAGTTAAGTCGTACTATCTGCTATGAAACAGTTTACAACGTAATCCGTAACTCACAATGTAGTGTTGAACTACCTTGAAAGTTCATAAAATTTAATGAAATAAATTATGAATTATAAATAAGATTGATTTTTTAAGGTTATAATTATTAATTATTGTGTTTTGTGTTTGTACCTTAAAAAATATTACAAATTTCCTACATGAGTTTTAATGAGGACTTTTTTTTATTTTACATTAAAAATAGAATATAATTACAAAAAGCACAGTACATTTTATTTTTTACTTAATTTTTTTCTACAACGTTTCGACTATAAACTTATTTAATATTTGGATTTGTTAAAATCACAATCAAAATGGGGAACATGAATTTTGAATTTATACAGAATATAGGTATTTCGGAGAAAGAAATTAATGTGATTAGCGTGTTTATTATTAAAACAATAATTTGGTAAAATTAGTAATAGGTTCTCATGAGGTTTGTTATAAATTAGACTTAAGAAATAGATTTTAGTTATGGCGGGTTTATACAACTTCATATCATTAATTTATTTCATAATTCACAATTTAGTGCATAAGCATAAAAGTTAAGTCGTACTATCTGCTATGAAACAGTTTACAACGTAATCCGTAACTCACAATGTAGTGTTGAACTACCTTGAAAGTTCATAAAATTTAATGAAATAAATTATGAATTATAAATAAGATTGATTTTTTAAGGTTATAATTATTAATTATTGTGTTTTGTGTTTGTACCTTAAAAAATATTACAAATTTCCTACATGAGTTTTAATGAGGACTTTTTTTTATTTTATTATTTGCCACTTTTAATTATCAATATTGTTATTTGAAAAAATAAAATATATATTAAATAAATGAATTGTATAAACCAGATTTTAAAGTTATGTATTATGTATTAAATAATTCATTCGTTCATTAAATACCTATTGTATAAACCCAGCTTAAAGAAACAGCTATTATGTCTGCAGTCCGATAAGCATGCATTAGTGAAGGTAATCACTAACGATCACCAAACGTAGCCACAGTCTCATTGGAAAGTAGAGATAAAGAAAGATTTAAAAAGATGGAAATGTGCTAACCCTTGAGGGGATGAGGTGAGCATTAATAAAAGGGCATTAAAATGGAAAAGACAAGTGTCATTCCGGAGATTGTGGATTCGTTACAATCGTTAGCTTTCGACTTTAATTTACTTTGTGTATTTAATCTTTAATCTATTGTTTTGTCTAGTTAGATAATCGTAATACAAGGTACTATTGTCGAGAATCGGTGTTTGATTGTTGTAAATGATGTCCAAGTACAAGCAGCGCGGCCCAAAAGGCACCGATTCGATTGTGGAATATTAACGATTAACAATAGATAACAAAGCACCGTGTGAAACGTGGCATTATGTCAAAACGTAAATTTCAAATGTATACATACATATACCTATATACTTATGTATATATATTAGAGTGCTTCGTTTGAGACGACTATTTTTTTTCTCACTCCATTGACAAAATATTGTTCTAAACATAGAAAAAAATTCCCACCAAAGAAGAGCTCTTAATTTTAATTTTAAGTACTCGCTAAATGAATTTAAAGTTTTCCCATTTAATTAACCCATAAAAATATTTTTTTGCTTAAATTATCTATAGCGTAGCAACATTTCATGGCATTCATTTGACCATGAGTCAAGTTGTAGAGGGATAATTCCTCTTTAAAAGCTCTTACAGCTAATTTCCAACTTTTGAATTGTATTGCCAGTAAAAAATTTAATTTAAACAATTTATTCTGCGGGTTCGGCTGTTAATCTGTCTTGTAGGAAATTAAATTCTCTACAAAAAAGGTCCTTTACAATTTTGGTGTCAAGACAATTGAAGACCCAAGTGGATGAAGGTGCCAAGCAACAAAATCATTATTTCGAGAAAAAACGGTTTTCGCGTATTTTATTACAATTTTTTTTGTTAAGATAAATTTTATCCTTTTTTTTCATGACGTGTTAGGTCCTACCAATGAATGATTTTCTATTATACATACACTTTAAAAATTAATCGATTTAGGTTCAAAATTTGAGTTTGAGTGTACTTAGCACCTTTATCCACGGAATTTTTAAAGAAAAACATAAGCAGTAAAGGTGATATGGAACAAAAAGTTTTATTTTTTTCCTTATAAAAGAACAAAACAATACTAAAATTCACAAACTTAAGCTTCTAAATAGTGTTTCGTTTTTTCTTTGATTGCTTTGGATTATTGCTCTGTTCTTCCAATATTTTTTCATAAAACCATTTGAATGGCTCTTTGACAAACTGTAGCTGTTGACGCAAATTATCTGATTTTTCAGCTGTCAGTCCACCTATTTTATTTTTTATTATTGTCACGCTTACATTATCTTCTTCGGTAATGATTTTTCGTTTTTTTAGTAAGTTAACTTTGTGAAATGGCGTCATTTCATCGAAGCTTTCTTTGTATAAATAATTTCCAAACTCATCTACTCTTATCCATTTGATATTATCTCTAAACTGAACTTTTTCTCCTAGTTCATTGGTCTTTTTATTGTATAAATATAATGTATTTTGAAGTTTATCAAAAGAATAAAAATTATTTTCCCTATTGATACATTCTGCGTTCTTTTTACTTGCATGCCTTATAACATCTCTGTATTGATCGGGTAGGTAAATATTTTCCCATTTTCTCAATTTTTTTTCGATTCTTCCGAAGTTCCTGTCCGAATCTAGGTAACTATGTCCGACCTCTGGAAACTTGTGGTCAATAACTTTGAAAACCTTGTTTAGAATCAAGAGCTGGTAAAGACATATTATCGTAAAATTTTTGTTTTGGCCAGCGCAAGAGTCGGACCATATTATAAGATGATCAACCTTACATACTTCTTTGATCAAAAAGCAAAATTTATAAAGGCAGCTGGCTATTTCAAGGCTACCACGATTAGCTACATCCTCTGTCCAATTAAAGAAAAATGGCTTTACTTCGCTTGAAGTGATGCAGTGAATGCCAAAGTTATAAAACCACATTTGGCGCAAATAGAAAGCTTTGTTTGTAGTTAGCTTAGGAAGGGGCATGGTTTGCTGTAAATCCATAGTTATAAATACAGTGTTTCTTTCATTTTGAGGCTTCAGTTTATCTCGATTTTGTGCATCAAAGGCAGCATGGTAATTTTCGGTATGGGTTTCAGTACCTTGATTTGAATCGCAAACACTACATGTATCGCTTTTTGGATGACCAAACGATAAATTAAATTTTGTTTTAAAAATGTGTTCGTAGAAAGAAAGCTTAACTTTATAGGACTCATCCATTTCTTATCTTCACATTTCTCAAGATACATCTTATGCATCTGAGGTACACTAAGAATGGGCGACAGGTATTTTTTAAAGATATTTTTATTGCGAGAGTAGTGCGACTCTTCTGCCGGAAACTGACGTATGTGGTCAGTTATAAAATTAACTACCTCTTCTTTTATCTTTGTGGGTCTGTTTGAGTGGCGACCTCTTTTATCAGGTGAAGGGCAATTTTGTCCAAGTTTAAGCATCTTCTGGATTCTTGCAATTTTTTTCCTGCTAAACTGATAAAGGGAAGTAAGTGCAATTTTGCACACCGGTATTTTTTTTTTCTTAAAAGAAATTGAGTATGTAAAGGTAAACTTTTTTTCTTTACGTGCAGCTTTCTTATGTCTTTTAACGTCAAACGCTTCAATGCTGTTGAATATTAAGGCAGTTTGAGCCTCTTTATTCATAGAATAATATCTTTTTAAAATCATTTCTCGATCTTCCTGATTAAACTGATCTGAACATTTTAGTCTACACTTTTCCGAACACAATAGTCCCAATTCAATTTCTTTCTTTGGCATTTGCTTTCCTTTATAAGATATGTATTCCTGACCATGTTCCCTAGCCAGAGCAGCTTTCCTTTTTTTCCAGGTATCGGGATTTCTTGTTCGAACCCTTGATTTACTTTCCTTTGGTGAAAATATTTTTTTTTTCGCTGATTTTATTTTTTCTGACAGAACCGAATCTGTATTACTATCTGCTGTGACATGAACCGAAAGAACTTGTTGTTTAGGAGTGGGACTATGGGTAGTATGGCGATTCTTTTTTGCTTTCTTGGACAATGGTTCATCATCGGAGCTATCACTGGTTTCATGTTCACTTTCAGCTTCACATTCACTTCCTGATGAAACTTCTTCACTAGTGTAGGAATGTACAGAGTATGGGCTTCTATCTACAACATCTTTTTTGGCTGTGCTTTGAGTTGGTGACATATACTCAGAAAAGTAAATCTGAGCTGTCATATCTGCGGAAGCTTTTCAACTCGTCTCTAAATATAGGTGGTTGACAGGGGTACCTGGAATACAATAGAAGACTGAATGTTACTTTAAAGACTAAAAAAGTATCTTGAATCCAATATTTTTCAACTAGGATTTACTTGCATTCGATTTCAGATTGGTGATTGTAGTTTTCTATTTGTGAGCATTAAAGAACACTTTACTGCACCAAGTAGTAAGTAACATAGTAGGTACTTTTCGGACACAAGCAGAAAAATAATATTACCTTCAACAGTTTCTTTAGATGAACTTGGTATGGGTGAGACATATGCAGAACTTTTAGTTTGAACTGGCTTTTCAACGAAATCTTTCGCGCTAGTCTCTGTATGTAGTTTTTCGTCACAGGCATCTACAATAAGTTAAAAGACTATGTGGTAAAACTTATTTAAATATAGGCTATGGCTAAATACCCAACAGTCCTTACCTTTTTACATAGGCTGTCCTTATATTAGGGAAAATGCTAAAGTCAGGACAGTCGCCAGACGCGAAAATGCGATTTTAATGGATTTTCTCAAGAAAACTAATAAAATAACTAGCCTGGCCTAACCCAACAAAAAGTGCTAACCTGCATTATATAGGTAATTACCGGCTACCGGTTTTAAAGGCGTTTTATTTTGTATAAGTATCTAAGTGGGTACATTTAGGATGTTGTATATGTAGATGTTAAAAAAATAATTTGAAAAGTAACCGAAAAGATCAGCAAAACTTTACAATGCTAAAAATATTTTTTTACAGGAATATCTACTTCACATAACCTCAAAATGTATTTTTTTTAAACCGCAAAACTACATAGTTTCTTACCTTTCTTTAGGTTCACTTCATCACTCTTCTCGTTTACCAGTGACACAATATACTTTCCTCGCGACATATCAGCTTTTCTATTCACTTTTAGGTAAAGAAAACAAAAATCGCATTCGCATCTTCTTACCAATTTTCCGTGGATGAAGGTGCTATGTAACCAAATTTGACCATAGCACCTTTATCCACTGAAAATTAAAAAAAAAGAGCGTACATAGCACCATTAGACATGAATATCTCAGGTAAGTAAGGAGTTTTTGCCAGAAAATGATTTTTGCAAGAAAATATAGCAGTTTTTATGGTATTTGGTGCGAATAACTCAATTTTGGAAAAAGTGTTGCTTGGCACCTTCATCCACTTGGGTCTTCAATTATTGTTTAGAGAGAAATTCGAAAAACCACGATTTTTGAGCAAAAATCAACGACACAATTTTTTACTGGCAATATAATTCAAAAGTTGGAAATTAGCTGTAAGAGCTTTTAAAGAGGAATGATCCCTCTCCAACTTCCACCCATGAAATGTCGCTATGCTATAGATAATTTAAGCAAAAAAAATATTTTTACGGGTTAATTAAATGGGAAAATTTTAAATTCATTTAGCGACTACTTAAAATTAAAATTAAGAGCTTTCCTTTTTTTTTCTATGTTTAGAACAATATTTCGTCATTGGGATAAGAAAAAAAATAGTCGTCTCAAACGAAGCACCCTAATATATATACAGTAAACCAACTAAAGCGATAGAAAATAAAACCGGCAACGCTAAGATTCACACAAATTCATCAACATCAACAAAAAAACAACTAAATGTAAGCTTAAAATAATGGAGAAAACAAAATATATTTATATAGCAAATCCCACAGAGGAAAATACCTACAAGGACATATTGGACTGCCTCCATGAAGAAGTACCAGAAGGAGCGTTTACCTGTGAAAAAATAACAACAAAAAGACAAGGTGTTGCCTATAAAATCGGTGTACCATCTCAACATCTACAAACTTTTATTAATCCTAGTTTCTGGCCTGGTGGAACGTACAAGTTTATTTTTCCAAAAAAAGAACCCACAAATGTTCCCGAACAAAATTTTCCCAATCACATAGTAAATCCATTAGTAGCATGATTAACATAAATAAACAAAACAAGGACAGCACAGTGAGTATTTTTCATGTTTGTTTTGTTTTTTTCAATGTTTGTCAAATAAAATTGAAGAACTTCATTTGTTTTTAAAACAATATAAATATGACGTTGTCTGTGTCAGCGAACATTGGATAAATCATAAAAATATTAAATATATAAATTTACCCAAGTTCGTTCTGGCAAATAGTTTTTGTAGAGCCTCAACAAAACATGGCGGAGTGGCAATATTCGTAAAAAATCACTTAAAATTTAAAATCAATGATATATCTGAATAAATTTCAGAAAAAAACTTTGAACTTTGTGCGATAGACCTCCACTCCATAAAAAATGTGTAATTGTGGCCATTTACCGTTCACCCAGTGGTGATTTAAAATATTTTTAAAAAATTTGGAATTTGTTTTAGTTAAATTAAATAATAAAAATAAAAAGATAATATTGTTAGGCGACTTAAATATAAACTTCAACACGATTTCCACTATACTTACAGACTTTCAATGTCTAATTACTTCCTTTGGAATTTCTGTAACTATTTTAGAATCAACAAGAATAACTGAATTTTTCTCGAATTGCATTGATAATATACGAACAAACATTGAACCAAATCTGTTCAAAGTGGGGGTTCTGACCCATGTCTTTCGGATCACCTGGGGCAATACATAATAACAAGTGGTAATAATGATTTAAAGAGTGCTAGCTGGAGAAGAAATAGGTATATCTCGGGGAGGTATAGCAGTTTTTAAGAATTCGCTAAATGATTTAAATTGGTCTCAATTTAATAATACAAATACTGATGCTAACATTCTAGCAAACTTTATGATGAATAACTTTACATCACTAATAAACAGGGCCGGATTTAGCATGGGGCCAGAGGGGCCACGGTCCTAGGGCCCCTACTATTTAGGGGCCCCCACCAATGCAATATGTAGCTTTTTAATGAAACGAATATGAAAAAAGTTGTCGAAAAAACAAAAAATTGGGTCGGTTATACCGCGCGAATCCTGTAATTTTCAATTTATTTTTCGTAGATCTAACTATAATTTTTCGTGGATTTTTTATCGCTTATTCGTACAAGTTTTGGCGCGCGAAGACGTTTTTATAGTCTATAGTCAAAAGTTATGACTCATAACAATTTTAAGCAGTTGCTCCTTTAGTGCTTGTCGTAAAGTTTTTGTAAATACAGGCAAACAGTCAATTACTTATAATCTAATATTAAAGTTATTTTTTGTCCCAGATTTGTATTGGTACATTGGAGTGTTGTGGAATATTTTCCGGTGTTTCCGAAATACTGTTTCGTGCTTTTCTTTGGACAAAAGATTGTTTTATTGTTTGATATGGAATGAAAAATAGACAAATAATACAACTTTTGATGCACTTTTTTTTAGTTTGCGGTAGTATTAAAAATACAAACAAAACATATTTATATTTTACTTGAGTAAAATATATATATAAGGTTATGTTCGTATTATTCAAAATATAATATATTATAAAATATAAGTATATAAAAACACTTTCATTCACAATTCTGTTCTACTATCTACGTTTTTATAGTTTTGCATACGGATTTATAATTTCTCAGACTTGGGTAAAATGTATGTTCATATTATTCAAAATATACAGGGTGATTCAGACTTGTTATGTCAAAAGCTCGGGAAATTCCTCTCATCAAAATATGAAAAAAAGTTCCTATAAACACGTGTCCGAAAATGCTACATTTTCGAGATACAGGGTGTTTCGTTTAAAAAATGAGTTTTTTATTTATAGCTTAAAAACGCTTTGGCCGATTTTATTAAAATTTATATGGTTTATTAAATAAAAAATGATTCAAGGATAATAAAAAATCATGTAAAGTTCCTCTAGCTTAAAAATTTACCATGAGTTTTAATTTCTCAAGTGTCAATTTTTTTTAGAAATATTGAGGGCCCCCGCCAAATTCGGCCCCAGGGCCTCAAAACTCTTAATCCGGCCCTGCTAATAACAATTTTCCTTAAACAAATTTTCCAAACTTACAAAAATTCCTGTACCAGGGTTTAATGATTTATTAAAAAACACTAGAAATACCCTATCTACCTTAAAGATTATTTATAATACCACAAAAAACCCAAGAGACCTAATCAAATAATACAAACTAAAAAAAGAGGAAGCAAGCGAAAAATTCATAATTAACTCAAAAAATAAAGCAAGGGATACTTGGAAGTTAATAAATTACGAAAGAAATAAAAGCACATTTCCAAAATTGGATCATACGTTAACACCAGATAACTTTAACACCTTTTTTGCTACAATAGCTGAAAATTTAATAAGAAATCTGCCATACACCGATAAAAGTGCACTAAACTTTTTTAAAGGTATGCATTCACCAGCTATTTCTTTTTTATTGATCCTGTAAGCACTTATGATGTACTATTGCGGCCGATAAAAAGTAATCGACTAATTTTCCCGTTGTAAATATGGTTGTCACCAGTGGCATTTCAAAAATAATTTTATAAAATTAAGTACCGTCATCTTAAATTAAGTAAATCTAAAATTAAGTAAAGTCATTATTTAATTATGCCTTACCATACTTTAAGTGAAGCAGAGAAAGGCTATATTATCGCCAAAATTGGAGAAGGATGGTCTCAACAACAAATAGCAGATGAAATAAACTGAAGCAAAAGCGCTATTCAAAAATTATACAAAAAGTGGGTGGAAACTGATCTGAGTAGGGTAATGGGTTCTGGGCGTCCAAGAAAGACAACTCCAGTAAACAACAATGAGTTGGTTAAATATGTAAGGCAAAACCCATTTTCTAACTCCATTCAAGCCAAAGAGGAAACCAACTTCCCAGCATCTGTTAGGACGGCAAGAAAACGGTTGCGAGATCAAGGTTTATTTAACTGCGTGAGTGCTTAAAAGCCTCGCTTGACGGATGTTAATAAAGAGGCAAGAGTGGTGTTTGCAAATAATTTTTTAAATCAAAACCCTGAATATTGGCAGCGAGTAGTCTTTTCAGATGAAAACATATTTCAATCCTGCTACAATGGGCAACTGCGAGTTTATCGTCCCAGAAACCATAAGTTTGATGAAGAATACCTCCACAAAACTGACAACAGCGGAAGATTTTCTGTCCACGTGTGGGCGTGGATATCATCTTCAGGGGCAGGTATAATTCATATTGTAGAAGGCCGATTAACTGGGAACGATACGTGGAAATTTTAAACGATGTAATGCTCCCGTCAGTGCAAGAAAGATTTGATAATGATTTTGTGTTTCAACACGTAACACTTTATGATTTATCTTTCCTGATCAAAAAAATATATTTTCTTCATTTTAAGAATAACTCGCCAGTTCACACTGCTCATGTGGTTCATAATTGGCTAGAAGAAAATCACATTACAACGCTTCCTTGGCCGTCAAGAAGCCCCGATTTAAACCCAATCGAAAATATTTGGGGATATCTCGTAAAAAATATAAATAAATTTGAATTTAGACCAAGAAATAGAGAAGACCTTATAAATGCAATTCAAAATGAGTGGAACGATTTGGAAGAAAATTACGATATGCAAAATTTAATTAGTTCCATGCCTAGGAGATTACAAAATGAGAAGAATGGTGGTTCTACCAAGTATTAATTTTTTTTTAATGGAGTTTTTACAGCATTACAAATGTGTAAGATTATGTAAGATAATGCCCGAGGGAGGGCTGAATGAAAAAATTACCAGGGCCGGTTTTTCTGAGCCCATCCAACCCTGGTTGGCTCATCTTTTATAATTGTTATAGTCGTAGTATACTATTTCTTTTTAAGTTTAAATTTATTTATTTTGGTCGCCCAATAAATAATTTGTTCTCTTTGTTTGTATTACGAATAAACATGCTTTATATAATTTAAGTTTTTTTTATTTAAATATGTAATACACCTATGATTTCTTGTCAAAATAATTTAATTGACATGACTGACGTTTAACGTAAGTAATACTTACAATAGCCAGTTTTTAAGAAAAACATGCAACTTGATAAAGAATCGATTACTTTTTATCGGCCGCAATAGTACATGATGATGTCATATCACTAAGTGACTCAAAATGCCCAGATATATACGAAATGAATAGCTTCTTTATAAAAAACACTATTGATATAATTAGTCAACCACTAACTTTACTTATTAACAAATGTTTTGAGGATGGAAGCTTCCCAGATTGTCATAAAATCAGTAAGGTAATACCAATTTTTAAAAACGGTGATACTAAAGAAACAGCAAACTACCGCCCAATCTCTATTATTCCTGTAATCGGTAAAGTAATAGAAAAGATACTAAAAAATAAACTCGTTAAATATCTAAATAACTTTAAATTATTGGACGACAGATCCACAATTAAAGCAGTATCTAAAGTTATAAGTGACATTTTGGAAGGTCTTGAAATAGAAAATAGCATATTCCTAACTATGTGCGATCTGTCTAAAGCTTTTGACTGCGTCTCACACTGCCTGTTACTGGAAAAACTACAATTTTACGGAATCAGAAGAAAATCTCTGGATATTTTTAAATCATACCTTAATAACAGAAAACAACGGGTCTATTTAAATAACTGTCTTTCCGAAACCAAAATGATACCTTATGGGGTGCCTCAAGGTTCCATATTGGGTCCGGTTCTATTTATAATATATATTAACGATCTTTTCTTTAATTTGCTACCTAAAAAAAGCGTGGCTTTCGCTGATGATGTCACAATTATCGACTGAAATAAGGATTTAAATTTACTTAAAATATCTGCTAAAAAATCCGAAACTACTGCATTTGATAGATTTACGCCTAATAAATTGGTAATGAACAATGATAAAACCCAGAGTTTAATTTTCTCAAATCGTTCCAACGAAACCAGTAGGCAAAAAGTAAAACTTCCAGGTATCACATAATATAAGACGATAAATTAGATAGGAAAGTGTACATTGAACAACTTAGCAAACAACTTTCCAGCTCTATTTTTGTAATTAGGCAACTGTCCTATACATTGTCTTTTGGCATCCTTAGGACTTGTTACTTTTCATTTTTCAACTCCCACCTCAGTTATGGTGTAATTTTATGGGGGAATTCAGTTAATTCCATTAAAATATTTAGACTTCAGAAAAGGGTGGTTAGAGTTTTGGCGAATGCAAAAACTGACGAGCATTGCCGAACAATATTTAAACATTTACAAATATTACCCCTACCGTGCATTTTTATATTATATTCTTTATTAGAAATTCATAACAGTAAATCAAGTTTTATTGCAAGCCATGATATTCACAACCATAATACTAGGATACACAATTTTTTTAAGAAACCCCCAATTTGGGCTTACAAAAACTATAAAAAACACCTTTAATGTCAATTTATATAATCACTTACCTAACAAAATAAAGGAACTAACATCCGAACGCTTTAAATCAACAATAAAAAACATATTATTGGAAGAATGTTTTTATTCAACTGAGGAATATCTTAGCTTTACTTTTTAAAAACCTTTTGTTTTTTAAACAGTGCTGTCTTTGTTTGTTTATTTATACAACTTTTTGTATGTACTTTGAATTTCTTTGTTTATATATTTTATAAATCTTGTTCTATTTGAATACTTTTATTTTTGACTTGTCACAAACATTTTTTTGTATAGCTGACCAATAAATTATTATTATTATTATTATTATTATTATTATTATTATTATTATTATTATTATTATTATTATTATTATTATTATTATTATTATTATTATATAAATACTTATGTATATTGTAATGCAGTAGATAATAGTTGGACGAAGAGGCATTTGTGTCATTTATGATTTTGTCACGTAGTGCATAGCACCTAGACATAGGAAGTGGCGGATTGCCGTATAGGCATATAGGGCCCCGCAAGTTATGGCGGCCCCATTTTTTACCCGAGCTGTCTACATCTGTTTAAATTGAAAATTGAAATAAATATTTCAATGAAATAATTTCATTATTATTATTATTATTAATAAAATATGAAGTTGTTTATATAAACATAATCTAAAAAACTTGACGTATTGGGAATATTTCTTTAACACAGATGCTCAAGGGCGGATACAGAAAGATCTTAGATAGACAATTTTATTTAAACTTTAAAACTATAATATGATTGATAAGAAATTATTAAAATATTAATTTTGAAGTTTAAGTACATTTTTTAAATGTTTAATCATTAAACTTTTCTGGACAATATCGGCGTTTAACATTTAAAATAAAATCCGATACACAGAATATATATATTGGATTGCCTTTTTAAGTACTGACATGCTCACTGCGCATTGCGCAATGCTGCCGCAATAGTGTTGGGATTTAGATGCGAGTCAGTGTCAAAGCTCTAAATAAGAATATTATAATCTTCTTTGCTGTAAGTTACAGCCTGCTAGATTTAAAAAAATGTCGAGTCGAAAATATTTAAGCGGTAGTCAAACGCGTTAAATAACAGAAAATATAAAAAATGAAATTAAAAAATTAAAATATTGCAGAACCACATCAAATAAATGAAAATAAATGAAAAAAATTAAACTGTTTAAAATAATAGGGGAAACTCAAGTAGAAATGAACATATAGACGTAAGTGATCAGTATCAGGTAAAAAAAAAGTCAAGAGATAAATCTGAAGAAGATGAAATTCAAAATGCAGATTTGGAGGCAGTAAATCATGTTGAAAATGAAAACAATAGCGATTTAGGACTTTGGCCTGAATTATTAAGTATGCAGTTCGTTGGGTATTGTTTAGGAAAATAATTGTCATATTTCCAAAACCGTGACGCTAATAATTGCTACCCAAAATCCCGCATAATATATAAAGGACAGAACAGATTTTTTTCCAACAGCTGTTTTGAGAAAAAATTAAAAAACGGTCAGAATGTTTATAGATCCTGGTTAGGTATGTTATTCGAAAGCTTAAGGAACGATTTTTTTCTGTGTTTGTAAATTATTTGCTCCTCGACTTCTCTTTCAGACAGTCAAGGGACTTCTGCTGGTCATAAAATATCAATGTTAACATATCTCACAAGGAAAGAGAACAAGGTTTGTGTATAGATAAAGCCCTTGAGGAACAACCTTGTAAAAATGTGGAATATTATTATGACGTACTCAAACGAATGGTTGCTGTTATAAAATTTTTGTGTGAAAGAGGGAGGCCATTAAGAGGTCATGAGAAAAAATGGGGATCTCCACATAATGGTAACTATATGGGCATATATACAAGTGTCAACAGAATAAAGGTAAAAGAGATTTCAGTTAATTATCAAAAACGGTCTATGAGGAAATAGTTCAGATCATGGGGAAAAAGGTAAAAAATAATAGATCAGATTACCAGTAATAATACTAGGTATTACGCTATTATTGCGGACTCCACTCCTGATATAGCCCATACCGTTTGAGGGTGAAGTTTATGAGAGATTTCTAATCAAAATTGAAAATCATACCGGTCAAACTCTCTTTGAAAAAATTACAGAATTTCTTAATGACGTGCATCTCCTAACAGAAAACATCCGTGGTCAATTCTATGACAATGCCGCTAATATGAGTGGTAAGTACAGGGGACTACAATATCTTATAAAAGAAAATAATGGGTTAGCGGATTATGTGCTATGTGCTGCTTATTCTTTAAATTTAGTTGGGGTGGAAATGGTATCTAGAGTTACGGAAATACATTTTTTTTAGGATTGTACAGCAGCTCTACGTCTTTTTCTCAGCATGGGAAGTTCCCATTGGGAACTGCTAAAAGGAAAAGAAGGTTTAAATTTTGTATTGAAAAATCTAAGCAAGAAAAGGTGGTCTGCTCATCATGAAGCTGTTTGAGCTCTAAAATTGGGCTACAATAAAGTTCTAACTATTTTAAAACATCGGAAAGCAAAGAATTTATACAAAAAAATACTTTTTCTCGAAACTGCTCTGTTAATATGGGAAGAAATTATGGTTTAATAAAGTAATTATGGTTTAATAAAGTAAGTTTAATAAAGTAAGCAAGAAACTTCAAGATTCCGGTTTAGATATTTACGAAGGGTATGGTTAGGTATGTTATTCTTTAAATTTAGTTGGGGTGGAAATGGTATCTAGAGTTACGGAAATACATTTTTTTTAGGATTGTACAGCAGCTCTACGTCTTTTTCTCAGCATGGGAAGTTCCCATTGGGAACTGCTAAAAGGAAAAGAAGGTTTAAATTTTGTATTGAAAAATCTAAGCAAGAAAAGGTGGTCTGCTCATCATGAAGCTGTTTGAGCTCTAAAATTGGGCTACAATAAAGTTCTAACTATTTTAAAACATCGGAAAGCAAAGAATTTATACAAAAAAATACTTTTTCTCGAAACTGCTCTGTTAATATGGGAAGAAATTATGGTTTAATAAAGTAATTATGGTTTAATAAAGTAAGTTTAATAAAGTAAGCAAGAAACTTCAAGATTCCGGTTTAGATATTTACGAAGGATTTTCTTTAATGTCAAGTTTAGAATTATTTGTAAAGGCGATAAGAGAAAATTACAAAACAAAATTTGATAATTATGAGACGCAGGCCAAACAGTTAAATTATAAAATTGAAGAAAATTTTAAAGATTCTAATATGAGGATCAGAACAAAAATATTTTTGAACGACGAAAGGGGTACTGACCGTCTTAGAGGAAAAAATAAGTTCCGCGTTGATGTTTTCATAGTATTAATCGATAAATTAATTGAAGAGTTAAATAAAAGAAGCTGCGTATACAAGAAGTTGGCTTATAGTTTTAAAGGCATCGTCTATATCGTCTTTATATTACCAAATCGCGATGGACTGAAAAATAAATGTGTACAGTTTAAAGAATATATTGGAATTATATATTCTGGTAATACTGAAAACATTTCCTGCTCAAAAATGCTAAAACATATACACGATCACAAATTAATGGATACATTTTCAAATTTGTACACGATCATTAAAATATATTTAACACTGCCCATTGCGAGTTGTAAAGCAGAGAGGGCTTTCTCAAGGATGTCCTACATCAAAAATAAATATCGAAGCGCGATGCTGGATAAAAGACTAAACTACTATCAACTAAAAATGATTTATCAAGAACCATGTCATATTATAATGCTATCAAAGAATATGCCTCAATTAAATGTGTTTTAATTTGTATTTTTTTTTACTTAAATAAAATTAAAAAATATCCAATTATTTTGTTTTCATGGGGCAAAAAAAATGTAGCAGTAGCCCTTACATATAGGACACACTGGGGATTAAGGGCCTCAAAAACAAGCGTAGCCCAGGGCCTCGAAAAATCACTATCCGCCGCTGGACATAGGACACCAACACGTTTGATATTTTACCTTTAACTTTAAACCACATGGGAGTATTTCCGTAATAGAATGGGGCTTTGAAATTCCAAGTTTTAATCCTAAAATTAATCATTTATAAATCAAAATTTTTAAATACCAATAAAAACCAACATTATTATTTTGAAATTAACATATTTAATGTTAAATTGTAACTTTTCAACAAGGTAAATATTAATTCGAGTTGATATTTTAAATATTGGGGCATGTAATAAAACGCTTATGTTGCTTTTAATGAGTAACTATCGAATTATGTACGTACT
The DNA here is from genome assembly GCA_921294245.1 of Brassicogethes aeneus. NCBI lineage: Eukaryota > Metazoa > Arthropoda > Insecta > Coleoptera > Nitidulidae > Brassicogethes > Brassicogethes aeneus. The sequence goes on along the minus strand of OV121133.1, from coordinate 55,213,001 downwards.
TGCCATTCGCCATTATACAAATTATTGTACCTTAGTACACATTATATTTTAAATAATTTGTAATAATTATGTAAGGAATATGTTTTGCTGATTTCAACTGGACCAAACAAAAATTATTAAGTAATTTGAATTTAACTAAATCACAGTATGATCGTGTTTTTATGTAAACATTGTTTTGAATCATGTTTATCGAGTACGTTTGTAAATTTTAAATGTATTTTAAATTTTCTAATTTGGTCCATAGACAAGGTATTGTAATTCCTATTAGCGGTATCTCCAACCGACAAGCCGGTAATTGATTTGGGTCCAACAAAAAGCATAGAGAACCGTTTTGTCTGACTGAATATGAGAATGACAATGGGCATTCGACAAACCTAATTGGGCCGTTCAAAGTACACTCCAATAGATTTATTGTGTAATGCTGTGTAATGCATTATTTTGATTTTTCATTTACATACAATCGATACCGAGAGTAATACTACGAAAACAAATTACTAACAATAATTCGGATAAGAGACACGCTATGTATGTAGGTATTAAAATAAATCAAACTAAATAAATTATTCACCATGACTTTACTAGGTAAATTTATTTTATTACTAAAATTAACAAACAAATAATATTCTTTAGATAAAATATATTCATGATATAATATATTATATACATATGTATATAAATATTATACTATATATATTATACTCTTTCATGATTTTTTCAAATTTAATATTATTTTTATATTTTCTAACAGTATTTCGTGTATAAAAAATAACGATGTGTATGAAAATGGGTGACAGGGACAAGGAGATCTAGCTGGAAGCAGCATTTGATTTCCTTGATCTGTTTTGTCATGCCTAACCATAACCGTCTTCCTGCTGCTACTGCCACTTTCCCAAAATGATTGCCCTGCTTGCTAGCTGATATGCTAATAATGCCACCGAGGCCCGGCCTTACTCACTTACTCCTTTTTATCAACTACGGGCCTACCCAAGCACAGAGACATATTAAAGATATTTTAAAGATGTCGGACTCGGACGTTTATGACATCTCTAAGACGTCCAGTGTACGACGTAAGTCATTTTTTAGACGTCTTTAAGATATCTAATGTTATAAAACACAGCGTCTTTAAGATGTCCTTTTAACGGCATTATTAAGTCGTTGCTAAACGTCTTTACGATGTTAAAGACTACCTATTGAAAACGTCTTGGTTATGCATTGCTACATCGCCAAAACGTTTTTAATGTATTATGTAATTAAAATGTAGCTAATAATGCTTTTAAACTTCTAAAAATAACGTATACGAAGTATATATACTTCTATTAAAAAAAATTAAATTGTTACTTATTTATTTCTGCTTATTAATTCAAATCAATAGTCAAAACTTTTTGGCAAATAGAACCCTTTTGTCTGAAGCCCTTGTATTATAGGTGGGTGTCAGGGTCAGAGACCAGGGTATCCCTCGGGCTATCAATTATTTTCTCGGAAAATACCACAAAAACGACACCAAATTCACAAAAAACGGGAACATAAAAAAGAAAAACCGCCACGATTAGTAGGTAATAGCCTTCAAACAAATTCAACATACTTACTTAAAAGAAGCAAAAATAGCGTCGGATGTCTACAATCTGCATTTAGTTACGAGTTATTTAAGAAGTGAAAAGAGGCAGACATATCAGCGCTTGGTTTAATAGAAAAGAAGAAGGATCACATGGCGTGACTTATAAGATGGTACCGATTTGATGATTTCATTGCATTATGGGAAATGTGCGGGTAATTTGATTAAAAAACTTTGGCTGGGTTATTTTAAGGTTATTTTGTCTTAATACTTAATTTTTAAAAAACATGTTTATAATGTTTTTATTACAAATGGATATTATTAATTGTAGGAAAAATAATCAATCTACAAGAATGTCAGATATATATTTATTCAGTTACATTACTAATCATCGTTGTCAAAACTCAAAATCCTACATTTATGTTGTTTCTATTACACCAAAATAAGATGGTACCTAATTATTGGCGGGTTTATACAACTTCATATAATTAATTTATTTCATAATTCATAAAAGTTAAATCGTACTATCTGCTATGAAACAGTTTATACAACGATTTAATCCCTAACTCACAATTTAGTGTTTATTGAGTAATCTTGAAAGTTCATAAAATTTAAATTTTATGAAATAAATTTTTCTCTCCATAAATAAAATATAATAAAATATTTATTAAATTAATGAATTGTATAAACCAGATTTTAAAGTAATGTATTATGTATTAAATAATTCATTAAATTAAGAATTAAGTTATGAAATATTTTGTCTACTAAATTATCAATAGTTGTATAAACCCGCCATATATCTTACTATGAAGTCGCTGATTATGGTATATAATTTCGATATTGACTATTTTATCAAAAAATTATAAAAAATAAATAAACGGCGGTATCAGGCATTTATAAGATGTCTTTGGAACATTAAATGAAGATATATTTAAGACGTCTATCGAAAGGCGTCTTTTAGACGTATTTTTTAGATCTTCAGAGGTGCAGGCATAATACAGACATACAAAAGACATATTCAAGACTTTGTGTGCTATCTGGGTAAGGGAACCACAAGGGTTAAGTACAACTTTTTAGAATGTTTATCTCGTTTGTGGCATAATGTTTTCTTGGGAATAATAGTGCTGTGGAACAACGCATTTGATTAAATACTAAATGGGTGCTTCTTTATTTTGTATGATTTTTTGTAGATACTGCATAAATTACAAATGTAAGAATATGCACCATTTATCGAGAAAAAAAATTAAACATAAAAACTCTTATGAAATATTCTCTTCGGTAGATAATGTTAAAAAATAACAAAGATGTTTAAAAAAAGTAAGAAATTTAAAATAGTAAGAAACAAAGGATATATTTTTTAAAAGCACCATCTGGTTGCATTGTTATAAAATGGAGAAATAAAACACATTCTCTCTTGATGATTATTTAGAAAATTTTAAGTTTCCTAAAGAATTAAAGAAGTATTATATTGAAGGATATAGTAAAGACATTATTTTTAAAAGTTTTAATTTTGCAATTTCCAAAAATAACTGGTATTGCAAATTGATTTTGTAAAAGGAAAATACCAAAAAGTCTGTAGGACATACAGTGTAGGTACTAGGTACTTGTGTATTATTTTATTTATTTTATTTTGAGAACAACTCTTTTTATTTTTTATTTTGTTTTTATTTTAGAGGTAAAATAGTTTTCGTTTGGTCGTGGTAGATTTATATCCAGAGCGCATTCGAGCATCGAGCATCCATCCAGTGAATCAGTTAAGTTCTTTAGTTTTACACCGTTGAACCGCGGGCCCACTTTGCAATTCGAGACAAATTCACGACATGCTCTAAAATTTCCGGCGCTGCCGCTGCGGTAAGGCTATTGTGCCGGTTTATATTGTGGAAAAGTTTCGGGAAAACTTTCGCAATCGATATGCCATTCGTTGTCCGTGATATTTTAAGGTTACGACGAGGATGGGGATGGGCTGCAGGGAGTAGGGAATTCAATCCGTATTTATCGTCAAATTGCCGCCGTGCAGGTGGATTAATTCTCTGTTGTTCTTTGTTCAATCCCTTCTTACCTACCTTCGTCTACCTCTAGCTTAACTGCTGAATGTGTCATGATTTTACTTTAGCCTAAGCATGCTTCTCCAAACAAGTTTTTCAATAAAAAATGTACGGGTTTAAAGAGTTAAAAACAATTTTTTAAATGAAAAATATATTTTTATATAAAAATTATATTAACTTTGTTGATTGTGTTACTTGCAGGTGGATGCCGAACCAGCCGCATCACTGTACCGCTGGAGCTTTAACAGCACACCTGGAATATCGCGAGAGCTCAACGAATACACCTCGGGCACGGGAAACAGTGTTCTCACCTATATGCCGCGCGTTGCCGCCGACTACGGTACGCTGCAGTGCTGGGGCAAAAACGCGCTCGGCACGCAGAGAGTGCCGTGCACTTATCACATTGTGCCGGCTGGCAAACCGGACCCTCCGCACTCGTGCTCGGTGCTCAACGTCACGCATCATTCCGCATTGATCACATGTAAAAAAGGATTCGATGGAGGTATGTTTGAATGATCTAGTAAGCTTTGTTGTCTAGGTTTTAACCAATATCATTCTGACGTATTTATGTCAAAAAGACCAGATTATATTTGGTCAAATACAATTACAATGCAATTTTTAATATTTTGATTCTTATAAGACAAGCTAAAATGATTAAAATATCAACAGTCTAAAATGAAAACAATCTAAAACGTAGCTAAAGTACCTGGTAATTTAAAGTACCATGGTAATTTAATGTACAAAACAACAATTTTCTTAATATTTAAGCGGCACATAAAACTTAAAATTTGAGTGTAAAAAAAATTAAGTGTGCATCTAAATCTGATCAAAAGAGAAGGCGACGTTTTCATTACATAAAATAAATCAGCTTAAAGTGCAGTAATAAAAACGAGGATGATATAATAAAATTCGCATTACACAAAAAGTTTCTAGCTACTTACTATGTTACAATAAATTAGTTTAAGGGTAAATTATACCTTTGCGTAATTAAAAAGCTTTTAACTGGATGTATAATTGTATAATGAGCGGGGTTGGTAATAAATTATTTTATGTTCGTAGGCCTACCGGTATCAGAAGACATCAATTTTCTTTAAAAAATACCTTAAAATATTTAATAGATTTTCTTGTTAAAGTGGAGTTAAAATTTGTACTGCATTAAACCACACAAAAATATCTTTGGCTGGTAAGAATGGTAAAGTTAAATTTGTTTATTAATGCTCTTTAATTTAAATTATATATACCAGGCTATCAATAATTTGAACCCAGACGAAATTAAGTAATAATAATGTTAATAATAATATTATTTATTTAATCTAAGAGATCTTTTACAGATATAGGATAGGTCAAAAATCATTTAGCATAATGATCCAAATATAAAAAATTAAACGCTGGAAACTCATTTACGGAGTAAAAAGCCTTACTTAAAAGTAAAGCGACAGCGGTGAGATGTAATCAGCCACCGGATACCGTCCAAACGAAAAAGGGCTCACTTCATAGCGGGAGTCAAAAATCACATTCCACTACGGCCCAAAAGACATGGTTATCCAAAACCATAAAATGGTTTTCTACTTAAGGTGACAAGGTATTTAGCCAGTTCTCACAACATAGTCACTACACCTTAAGTAAAAAACCTTTTTTAAAAGTTAAATATTTGTTTGCTAAAATTATGATTCAAACACAATATCCAACAACAGATTTAGTAATTAAATAAAGACCCATCCACACACATTAGGTGGTATAAAATATAAAAACAAAGAAAAAATTCTCGTAAAACGAAATTTGTGTTTTAAAGGCTTCTTGTAAATTACTATTTACTTTGTATTTCTGCATGTAGTTTTTACAGCGAAGGTTTAACCAGTAGGTGAAGTAGGCGGCCGCCTAGAACCCGAGAGCTTAATAGGGCCCGAAATTTAACATAAAAATGAAACTAAAATATTTTTTAAATTTTAAGTAAAAAACCTTTTTTAAAAGTTAAATATTTGTTTGATAAAATTATGATTCAAACACGATATCCAACAACAGCGTTAGTAATTATATAAAGACCCATCCACACACATTAGGTAAAATATTAAAACAAAGAAAAAAATTCTTGTAAAACGAAATTTGTGTTTCAAAGGCTTCTTGTAAATTACTATTTACTTTGTATTTCTGCATGTAGTTTTTAGAAATTTAACATAAAAATGAAACTAAAATATTTTTTTTAATAATAATAATAAAATTTTCATTAGGTTTTGGTAATCCATTTTTAGCAAGGTTTATGGAATGTTTAATAATGTATACTTCCTTGCTTGTGTGAAATTCTTTATTTGCGACTAGTTTCGGTTATACACCATCTTCAGGCAAACTACAAATAATGAGGTATTAAATAAATATTTAAAAATTTTTAAAGTTAGGTTAAGTCCCCTACATACAATCTTAATAAATTCACAATAGAAACATTTCTAAACATCACCAGTTACAAACCTACCCATTGTAGAAACATTAAAAATCGTTGAAAAAATACTTCACCAACATATAAATGATAAATCTGAAGAGATACAGCATATAATTAAACTATTTAAACTAACAACAGAACAAAATTACTGCCAATTTGATAATAAAATATATAAAATGGAAGATGGATTACCTATGGGCGCCACAAATGCCTGCTTACTAGCCAACATCTTTATAGATCAACTAGAACAATGGATCTTTAACAGCAAACATAACATTATCAAACACATAAAATTTTGGAAAAGGTATGTAGATGATATAATATTAATCTGGGATAACAACATAGATCTATTAAAAACATTTCATGAATATATTAACAACCTACACAAAAACATAAATTTTACTATAGAAATAGAAAAAAAAAATCCATCAACTTTCTAGACCTTACAATTACAAGAACAGATAATACATTTCAATTTATAGAAAACCGACTAACACATCCGCCCTTATACCATACGACTCACACCACTCATACAAACACAAACTTGCAGCATTCCACAGTTTCATACACCGAGCTTTAAACATCTCAATGAACCAAAACAACAAAGAAAACGAACTTAACATCATCAAACAAATTGCATCAGAAAATAACTTTCCCTTATCTACTATCGAGAAAATAATTAAAAAACAAGAAAAAATACTTTTAAACAAACACCTCTTGAACCTCACTGAAAAAACCAAAGAACATACTTATAAAAAATTTTCATATCAGGGAAATATAAACAATAAAATAGCAAAAATACTTAAAAAATACAAAATCACCTGCGCAACATCACAAAAAGAAAACCTTATCAACTGCCTAAAAAACGGAAAAGACAATACACATTATCTCGATAAAAACGGAGTATACTGCATAACATGCGAAGATTGCGATGCAAAATATATTGGGGAAACAGGAAGAAGTATAAAAATAATAATTAAAGAACACATAAAAGATACCAAAACATCAAACTTTGGAAGACATCTACAATCAAGCGGACATAAATTTGAAGACTGGAAAAATATAAAAATATTACATCAAGAAGAAAAAGGAATAAAACTAACACTTCTAGAAGCCTATGAAATAAACAAAAACAAAGACAAATGTAACCTACTAAACGAACAAGTAGAATTATATTTTGAACCTATTTTCAAACACCTGTAAGACCACAACCAACATCTCATACCTACCACAAAAAACATTTATTTATAAAGTGTAAAAATTGTTTATAACTTCTATGTTCGTAATACATTATTATTTTAATTCATATTTTAAAACTTGACATTGTAAGTAGATACTAATTTTACATTTTTAACTATATTTATAATAATCGTAATTAACAAATATTTTAACCAAAATAACTTAACCTAACTTTAAAATTTTTTAAATATTTATTTAATACCTCATTATTTGTAGTTTGCCTGAAGATGGTGTATAACCGAAACTAGTCGCAAATAAAGAATTTCACACAAGCAAGGAAGTATACATTATATTTAAAAATTAAACAATAATAAAATTAATATAGAAACACAAACTTTAAAATGTTTGCTATCCAAGTAGGTAGATTTATAGGTTTACGATCAATTTACTCATTGATTTCCTCATCAATCGTCAGAGTTTTTGGAAACGTAAAAAATTCACAAATATACGTGAAAAAGGCAGAAATAAACTTTAAATGACCACAATCACGGCGTTCTCTATATATAGAGAACGCCGTGCCACAATACAAATCACACAAAGAACGGCAAAATTTGAGCCTTGTCCCAGAGTAGTTCTTCTGGAACTGGAGGAATGGTGAATATTCGAACACTCTGGCACTCTTTAAAGAATTTGTGAATATTCACTAACTCTTTAAAGAGTGCCAGAGGAACTACGCATGTGCATCTCAAAACTAAAAATTACCCACACTAGCCCAGACAGGCACAGTTTTATGGCTTTTTACATTTTTAAGAAAATTTAAATAAAGGTTCTTTTAGGGTATTTTAACCAGATCTTTTAAATATGTTCTAAATTTTTAGGTCAAAGGCAAAAATTCGTGTTGGTGCTAAGCATGGGAGAAAACGTAATATCCAACATGTCTTCATCGACAATCCCGGAATTTTACATCCCTAATCTGGAAGCGACTCAAGATTACTCGACGATGGTTTCCTCTTTTAATTTAAAGGGTTTTTCTAAACCGACGATGCCTCTGGTGTTTCACACGCTGCCCGCTCCGGGCCTAAAAGAGCAACGAAGAAGCACGGAACCTTCCGAAAGCAAAGTTGGCAGTACAGGTCCATGGCTATACATATTGTTGGCTGCTGGGTCTACTTTGATAGTGGCGGCGGCTATTGGAGCCATTATATTCGCCATAAGGCGGTTCAGGGTAAGAAATATTAGTCAATGTTTAACTCACTTTTGTTCTTTTATCAATGGTATCAATTTCTACTAGAAATGTTAACTGGTTGTCTCCCGTAACGTGAGTCATGTTAGACAGTCAATTTCTAAGATTTTGATACAGTATTGAATTAGTTTTCCATATAACCCAACCCTTATTATGTACTCACAAAATATAAAGTCGTGTTAATGTTAGTTCTCTTAAAATTAAGACAAACTTTGACAGTCTTTAGTTTTTTTATTTTTTACCAAATTAAAAAAATATTTACTTCAAATGTTAGATAATTTCATATACTTTTAAAAAATTTCTTAAATCTTAGTATGCTCCAGTAGGTACCGTAGCCAATCCAAATTCTAATGCGAACATAACAGAACTGGTATATTTTTTCGTGTTCAGGGCACCCAAAAACTAAAAATGCGAAAAAGGTCAGCCAAAGAATTTGACTGATTCATTCAAAAGATATGGTTTAAAAGATCAAGAAGCAAATCTAACGAAAACCTCATTTTAGTCATCTGTCGAACGTTGAAAATCAATACAAACGTACAATATAACCCCAATTTTTGTTGTAGGAAATTTTAGTTTTCGGGTGCCCTGAAGACAAAAAAAATATTTCAGCCCTGTTGCAAAATATTTGACAGTGTAATCATTCTGAACACACTTTTCCCATTCTAACCGCTTGTTTTCTTCTTGCTCGCTTCAATTTATTTACATTTCGACTTAGTCTGTATATAAATCCATTATGCGTACATACGTAAGTAAAGTATTTATTCGACTTAGAGCATAACAGACATCTTACGGGTGGGAGGGTTTTCGGGAAGAAACCCCACCGAAAACATTATGACATATTCATATTTTTATACTTTGTATAAATATATTTGAGGCATGTCTTAAGGGGATCACTAAATTTTGACCCATCTAGCAGATCTTAGCAGGCCTTGAAAAAATTAAAATTAAAAATTTTCCTAAATAGAGCTAATTGAGTCCCAAAAAAATTAAAATCGTTCAAGACGTTCCAAAATAATAAGGTGTTGCGGTCTTAAATCACACACACTGTATAAAGTTAATAAAATCCCCTAAAAAGGTGTGACGTACTTTATGGATGGCCCCTAATAAATAATTTTATTCCCATCGGACAGTGAGATTTTTTCATATTCTATAAAATATAAAGTCTTGTAAATTCAAGTAAAATTAACATAGAATTATCGAATTTTTAACGTTATATTCCATAAAAAAAAGTTGTACAAATGTCTAACGTTAGAGTAATTATAACAAATTAGGTTGTGCCTAATTTCTTGTGATTTTTTTAACCACCTTATGAATATAATAACCAATCCACCTTATAAATATGATAACCAAAGACAACCTGAAACCTTCCATTCCCCTGCCAATTGTTAATACACCTTACAACAATATTTCCCAGTTTCCAGTTTAAAAACTCATTTCGCGCTATTCCCCTAAATTGAACTTTTCTCTTCCATGCCCATGTCTAATCCTCCCCAAAGACAAAACTTTACGCTGCACCTTCACTTTGACTTATAATTTTTTATCATTTCTCCGTTTTAAGGTCGAAAGTCCTGTGAGAAATCCACGCACCCGGAGTCCCAAAATGGACGGCGGGCCCAGCGTCAGCTCACTTGATCCCAGGACGTCCAATCCCTACACCGACGAGATGGCCATGGACGATAACAACCCCGATCTTATACCTCCTGCCAACGGTAACAAAAAAAATTATGTCTAAAAATATTTTAATTGCAAAACCAAGTTTATTTTTATTGACTTTCACAACATTGTGTTTTTTATTATTAAAAATGTTACTTAGCTTCTTTATTCACATGCCCCTTCATTTAACTTTACAATTTAATTGCAATCTTTATAATTACAATCCTGTTTCTCACGAAAGTTTCAAAATTCTTGAGCTCAAGAGAGTTGAAGTTGTTTTTATACCGTTTTAATAACCCTATTTTGAAATATAATATATTATGGTTTACAAAACATATTATCCTATTTATTTATTTTTAGCCATAAAGTAAATTGACTCTGGGTCTATGGAGAAAAGCGCTGAGTGGAAAAGTTTGCGTCCAAACGGGCTATCACTCAATACGAAAAAGTTATCTCTCTAGGTACAAAGCCCAATTGAACAAAACACTATGTTCTCTAAATTAATTTTCTAAAAATAACTCTAAAATTTTTACCAAAACCTAATTAAATGAATGTTATTTGCTACATAATTTCATATCCAATAAAATTACAGATTAACTTTTTTACAGTCCAATAAGACAAGATTTATAAAAAATATTTACATTAATTTGTACAGACAGGTAGCGGTTTTCAGCAGTAAGTAATCTAGTATTACTATATTGTATAGGATGGCAACTCTCTGCTCTAAACCAAGTAATTTGCATAATTTTCTGCTATAAGTCCATTTATTGCGGAATCGATAAAATCAGAACTTAAGATTTATTTATAACGAGTTTCCCGCTGAAAATTTGTGCATCAATTTGAAATATTGTGGCCAATAATTATTGCATTGTGTCTTTAGTTTTGTTATTTTTTATACAATTTAAAAATAATGACTTTAAATGTTAGATCCACTTTTAGAAAATGTAAATATCTTAATATACACCACATTGGGGCGTCGCCAAGGGGGCAGCTGCCCCTAGAGTCTTGAAAGGTCACTTATTGTCCGATTTAAACTTCCTAGCAGTTACAAACTAAAATAAATTATAGAAGAACATAAAAATATTTTGACATTTTTGGTAAATTTGGGTAAAAAAATATTCAAATTCATTTAATTAAACCGAATAAGTAATATTTTAGTTTAAAAAATAATTGACCGGTCATTTTGTTTTAATTCGTTGATGATTATCTATTACCCTTCAATTCTTTTTTTTGCCCAATTCCGTTTTCTAAAAATATTTAACGAAAGTATTCAAGGAACAAAATTCATGACCGTCCCGAAGCAACTTTACCCCAACTTTTTTTAGAGTCTTTATTGATTAATGATCAAAGGGCGAAATTCAGCATTAGCTGTTCAACCACTTAATCCTGGAAAAACACAAATAAACAGCCATACCCCATGTGGGATCCGAACCCACGACCACTGGACTTGTAGTCCGCGGCATTAACATTTAACATTAAAAATATTTATTTCGATAACATTACCAAATTACAAAACATATAATATATATATATATATATATATATATATATATATAGGTCACACATATATTTTTACTAAAATAGTCTAACTCTAAAAAGGTAAATATTTGGCCCATAACTTATTTTTGTTTATAGCACTGCCAAGACTATTTTTTCTCATAAATTAACAAACATTGTTTTTCGACGGATTTTTATACTATACGTTTTTAAAAATAACTGTGTCAAGACGAATATGCACAGCTAAGCACATATATAAGCGCACTTTTTCGTCTGTCGCTATCTAACGTAGTGGTCGTAACGGACAACACACCTTTAAGTTCGAAACTTAAGGGTGGTGACTAAGATTGCTTGTTGGGAGCCGACGGACAAAAAAGTATGCCCAAACCAAACTAAACCCAACCAAAAAAAGCATAGACATTCGTCACTCACCCAATTCTCGACATAAATTTGCAAACAGACTAATTTATTCACAAGCAAGCATTCTCGGCTGTCGCTACCTGACGTATACTATAGTGGACGTAAAGGACATCGCGCCTTTATCTTATAGATAGAGGTGCTTGCTTACCGACAATGGGCCGACATTAGATGACCTTACTCCCAGACAAAACGACTCTTACAAAATAAGGGCTAAAACACCCCTTAGCGCAATAGACAAGCTTTTTACTATTTTTTCCTTGAGTTTTACATCCACCTCGTTTCCCAATAATGGGAGCATCCTGGGATGCAATAACTCCAATTGCCAAAAACATATATATATATATATATATATTATTAGGGTGCTTCAAAAAATAAAATTTAATTTTGTTTTTCGCTCTTACCCTCTCAAATGTTTCTATTTAATATAAAAAAAATTCTCACCAAATATGGGCGTTCCAGCTCAACTCTAAGAGGTCGCTGTTTTTATTTTAGTTTCTCATTTAATTAACATGGGAAAAAATAATTTTATGTTTGTAATTTTATACCTCTGTATCAAAGTAACTTATGGCAATGATCATTGCAGTTTCCTATATAAAATGTAACGCTCTACAAAAAAGGTCTCTTATTATTTTTCGATAAATAGATTTCTTCTAGAGTTATTCGAGGTCAAAGTTTTATTAACATCAAATTTTCTGGTTTTCTTAATTTTATGGTACAATTAGGAGAAGGGAGGTAAAAGGGGGTAAAACAAGGTAGCGGGGGCAATTTTTGTTAATTTATGGGGGCATCAAATCTTCCTGAAAAATGGGAAGACGCCTGTAAACAAGGCCGTGCTTTATCCTTATATTTTTACTATACCTAATTCTGGTCATGTTGGCGGTCAGTGGTGACTTTTTGACACCTCGAGTGTAAAAGTCGTTTGAAATGTCTAGTATGTGTAAATTTTGATTATCCTCGATACGATTGTATCGAGGCGAGCATGTTATCATTCTCAAATTTTTTGTTTGTAATCTTTCAATTTGAATATATTTTCAATAAAAGAAACCGAAAGAATTTCGTCAAGAAGTATTTCTTCTGGACGAAACAAGGTAAAAAATTCGACTTTACACCGTTATCGGTTTCAAGCCACCGGGATTTAAAAAAAAGCGATTCACAGACAACCGAAAACAAAAGTTGATTAGAATTCGATTGCGAGTCGATCCATACATTTGAATGAACACCTGTCGGTGCTCCTTAACTTACTTTCGGCCGGGCTTTGACTAGTCAGTGTTATGCAACGGGCTTCGTATTGATAGCCGTGCATGTATATATATTAGGGTATTTCAAAAAAAATTAAAATTATTTTTTTTCTAATGGTGTTGAAAAATTAATAGTACATTAAAAAACAAAAATTTGGCGCATATTTGAGCCCTTAATATTAATATTAAGGTTTGCCTCAATTCATTTGTTGATTTTCCATTTCACGGGAATTTTTATTTTATAAATTTTGAATTCTTATAATTTTGGAATGGTTTGTTTTCGCAACACCCAAGCGAGAGGATTTTTAGACATTTTCACGCTCTACAAAAAACATCTGAAGGTCAAAGTTCTTCAGGTCAACCGTTTCAAAGATATCAGCGATCAAAAATAACACTAATAAAAAATTTCAAATATTTTCAAATAAAATACAAAAAATATCATATGCCATATTTATATTATTTTTTATGTAAAATCACTTTAATTTTGTCAACGTGAGACTGTAAACTTTTTTTTATTTATATATATACATATACATATAATATGTATAATATACATTGTATATATAATATAAGATGCATCTATAGATACCTATATATAGGAATTAATACCTATATACAGGGATTAATTTAAAAAACTACTTGAAAAAAGTAGTGGAGCATAACTACTAACTACTTAATTAAAAAAGTAGTTTAACTACCTAGTAGTTAAACTACTTATACAAAAAAGTAGTTAGATTACTAACTACAAGTAGTTAGTAGTTAAAAATTTAACTACTTTTTTTAACTATAGTATACTTTCTTTGACATATTACAGCTACCAAAATGGCAAAATAACTCAAAGTTATAAAATTTAATAAATCACTTAATATTATTATTATTATTATTTTAATTTATAGTATATAAAAATAATAAATATGTTTGCTTAGGATTTTAATCTTTTATTAAAAAACAAAGTTTTATGTCTATTTTTTAAAATTAATTTTTTGTATTTCTTCGCACTTTTGAGCGAAACTACTTTAATCATTGCTAAACCCCGTTTATTAGTTCTAAATTAAGCAGATAAAAATTAATTTTTGCCAAATGAATTTAAACACCAATAAATACAATAAATACAATTATTGCATTTTAAGGACAGAACATATCCAAGATTTTAAGGATGGAAATTGGCGTAACTTTGCGTATACTTGGCGTAAATTGCGTAAATTGGCGTAACTTATTCGACAATATACTTATAATAATCTTTTAACCGGCAATTAAAAAACACTCTTTAAACTTAAACTACAGGTTAAGTCAAAGTTGCAGGCAATCTTAAGACTTAAGTTAATCATAGATTGAAGAACCAAGGATTGGAAAATTAATTAATTAATCTTACGTTTTTACTTACCTCCTGAAAAATATCAATTTCAGACATAATTATTCTTTATTTATTGCACTTATGCACTTTACTTGTCGAAATGTAGGATTGCTCAATAACAGTAGTAAATAAGACAAAATGCGCTATAGTTAGCCTATAGGCGAAGGGTTTTCAACAAGTTCTTGACAACAACTAATACCATGTTTCTGCACATGGCATATCTAGGAAATTACTTAAATAACTACCTCAAAAATAGTTAAATTATGTAAAAGTAGTTAAAATATATTAGTAGTTTAACTATACAAAGTAGTTACGACTGAGTGGTTAACTACTTTTTTAACTACTTCTTACGAATATTTTATGAAAACCTAAAATAATCGAGTATAACTACTAGGTAAAAAAAGTAGTTAAAATACGATTATTTTTAGAAAAAAGTAGTTAACTACGTAGTTAACTACATTTGTAGTTAACTACTGCCCAGCTCTGACCATGAGTAATTTTACACTTATTGCTCTAAATATCCCAAAATTATGTTTTTTTGACTCATGACACTGTTGTGCGGTATATTTTTAAGATCTATTAATGCCAAATTCAAAAAACTAAAAAAAAAAGTGTTTTTTAATGGAAAGGTTAAAAATGAATGGAGTCGTAGATAAAGTATAGATGTAAAGCAATTAAGCGACACGAGGCGTTTCTCAGATGTATTCCTGGCTTAAAGCCGGGAATACATCTGAGAAACGTTGCCATTCGTTCGCATTCACTGTTATTGCCAACATTGCTGCTCGTTTGCGCTCGTTCGTAGTCATTTGCGGCAACTTTGCTTGGTAGACTGACACATTTGCGAATTGCATGCAGAAAATGCCAGAAAACATTCACTAGCATTCTACTCATTCCCGGAGCTAGAAATCGTAAACAAATGGCAAATATGACTTCTGGTGGTATAGCTTCTCTGAAGTATGTAGTCCGTTTTACAATTTCTGGTTTAACCATATTCAGAAGGAACTTCCTTCAAGGAAGCTAAAATCTTCTCGAGACATTCTAGTAAAGTTTTTAAAAAACGTAGGATTTGAATCGGCTAGTAAGTTTATACTATCATATCTTGTTCTACTCAAATATAAATCATTCATCCAAACAAGCCTCTTTTTTCTCTTCTGTTTTTCTTTTAGTCGCTTAATGATTTTATAGATAATTATGTACGAGGCACAGGCCACTATAAAATGATTCTCACTCATTTTTATTCTTCATGAACGGAAACAAAATCCTTCCTGGATTGTAGCGAAGTACTGCAAATTATTTTTGACACTGCCACATGTGAGCGCCTAACAACGTTCGCAGACATTCGCAACTCGGATTTCCTTTGATCTTTTCTTTTTTACCGACAGACGATGGAAAACGTTCGTTCGCTGTGCTGACCATTCGCACCAAAATTTATTCGTTGCGAATGACCACAAATGACCATCCACACTTGAAAACGAATGGGAACGAATGCAAACGAACGCGAACGAATGGCAACGTTTCTCAGATGTATTCCCGGCTCCCATACATACTCGCCGCAAGCGGCTTTGAGTTTAACCTCGCCGCTCGCGCGTAATATGCTACTTACATCTCTTGTAATATAATATACCCTTATTAAATGATAGATAATTTAATAAACTATTAGAAAATGTGATAGATTATCTGTCAATTTGAGTCCTTTAAAAATTAAGACCAACTTTGATTGTTTAGTTATTTTTTAATTAATTTTAAACATAATTATAATTAATGTTAGACAATTTCACCCACTTTGAAAAAATATAAATGTCTTAATATGTATGTTTTTTGTTGTTTTTAGAATCGTTCTCGGAAGGACTGCTAGACTCTTCTATAGTTCCATACACGATAACCGCCCGGCCGTCGCAGAAACGCAACAGTGCCACGCAAATGCCTGTGAAGCCGTACCACGTGACGTGGGCCCCCATCTTGCAGTCGCGTAACTGCTCCACGCAGACCCCCCTTCCGCACAAAGAAAGCTCAGTCTAGTCTTAACAGGGCCCCCTCCCACCAATCAACCAAGTCTCGGCATCGTGACCAATAACACCTGTGATATTTGTGAATATCTCTCATATTTTTAAGCATTATTACGAAAATTAAGTTATTTCAAAAAAATTATCAGAGGCAAGGACCTGTATGAGGCGCCGCACTATGTCGTAAACAGAGTGATTAGGTGACCAAAAATATTTTTGTTGAAAAACATATTGAAAATGCTTTTTTGTTATACAAAAAGATAATTTTTAATAAATTTAACCATTAGTTAGGATTAAAAGAAGCTAAGTACAGGGTGAACCACGTAAGATAACCCATATGCCTATCTCAGAAACAACTGTAGTCATGAAAAATTTGTAGGGAACAAAAATATTTGAATTAATACATATTTTTTAATGTTGTAATTTAATTTATACAGGGTGTTCAATTTTTTCTGGGACGATACCAATTTTATTATTTTCGATTTTTACAACTTTTTATTCTACGTACTTTTTTATGTTTTTAATGGCCTTTTGCAGAGCTAAAAGGGATTCCGCACTTGTACTCTTATCCTGTTAAAGTTTTCTGTTTAGATACCTCATCTGCCATTTATTTTTCTCAAATCCGTTAGATTGCTAAATTTGGGTATTTGAAATGGATGTTGTTAGCAAGAAAGTTAAGAAGTTATTTTTATAGCCAATTGGCCATAAAAATTAGTTTTAAATTAATATATATTTATTATTTTTATGTTTTTAATTAATTTTAAGGCGCCAGATTTAAAAAAACTCGGAAAATAAAGACAAAAGTTTAAAAAAATAAGCTCTGACATAAAATCAAGTGTAGCCAAGTTTCTCAACATTTCCCGTCAAAATCCTTAATAACGACCATTATTCATATATTAACAAACACTTCCACACACAAAAGAAATTGGGGCAACCTGGGGCACCATTACTATTTGCAAAAAGTTTGCTTGAATGCACGTTAAAAAAATTGACAAAATTTGAACGGCTATTACTATATATAAAATAAAATATTTTTTTTAATTTTTAACGTTATACCTTAAAAGACATTTATTTTAAAGCAATCTACCAAATATAACTCCTGTTAATTATAATTTATAGTTTTAATCGCATATTTACCAAGCGCGAGTTATTTATATAAAAAAATGTGTTTGTGCATTGTTTTAAAATTTTATACGTCACGGTCCTTATTAATATTTTATAAATAAACAAATGGTTGTACATTGTCAAGAAAAGCATAATGATCAATTTTATGTATATTTTTTTGCTGTAAGGGCAACTTCAGAAATCGACTTTTGGTCACCTATACAGGTCAAATACGACACAGTGCGCCGTTTGTGTCAAAATTATAAGTGCAAAATGAACTTATTAAATAAGTCTTATTTTGCTTTATTAATAATTAATTATATGCATTATTTACCAAATTATTTTTTTATGAAATTAGTTATTTATCAACTTATTCATGAAATTATTTTTTTAACAACTCTTTTTTTGTTTCAACTTTTTTTTATCAAATTATTTTGTATGGATGACCTTGTTTCCTTTTTTGAGGTGAGATGATCTACCTTATGTGCATAGTCATACGTGGGGGATTTAAAATATATGATACCATACATATTAATATGTCCATGTAATGATAAGAATTGTAAACTAAATTAAGTTTAGGTTATATCAAATTTTATAAAATTCATATTATGTAAAAGTCACTAAAAATCTCGTAAAGACAATGAAAATAACGGGTGACATTCACAATATCGAAATTCATTATATCGAATTCAAAATATCGAACACTTTTTATCGAAAATCAAAATATCGAAATTACAAAATGTCGAAGATCAAAATATCGAAAATTCAAAATGTCGAAAATGATAATATCGAAAATTAAAATGTCGATTTGAAAATGTCGAATAATAAAAGGTAGTGTCTCCCCCTCGCATATTTTAACCTCATTTTCAACTAGAGGCTAAATGTAGCAAAGTATTCCTCAAGGTTATGACGAATAGCTGTCATTTTGGTTATGCAGGTACACTGCATTGTGCCATACCAAACTAACCTAAACTTAACAACCCAACCCAACCGACCCCGCCCCATTGGGCCCCTCCCGCCCCATTGTCACAATCCAGCCTGCCCTTAGATATATTATACCTCTATTGCTCAATGGGGCGGGAGGGGCCCAATGGGGCGGGGTCGGTTGGGTTGGGTTGTTAAGTTTGGGTTGGTTTGGTATGGC
The DNA here is from genome assembly GCA_921294245.1 of Brassicogethes aeneus. Lineage (NCBI taxonomy): Eukaryota > Metazoa > Arthropoda > Insecta > Coleoptera > Nitidulidae > Brassicogethes > Brassicogethes aeneus. Next base: position 55,194,135 of record OV121133.1, on the reverse strand, counting down.
ACAATGCAGTGTACCTGCATAACCAAGATGACAGCTATTCGTCATAACCTGTATGACAGCGGTCGAGATTTTATTTTCGATAAATTGAAAATTCGATTAAATAAAATTTCGATATTTTCATTTCGAAATTTTGAATTTTCGATATTTTGATTTTCGACATTTTGAATTTTCGATATTTTGATTTTCGATAAAAAGTGTTCGATATTTTGAATTCGATATAATGAATTTCGATATTGTGAACGTCACCCGAAAATAACAATGCCAAAACAATTGACTATCGTGGTCAAAATACTACGTTGCCAAATTTTTGCTGTTATAAACATGCTAAATAGCTTAATTTTATAAAATCCAAAATATCATCATTTTATGTGTTTATTAAGGCCGTATTACAGCCGGCAATTCTTTCGGCAATTGCAATGAAAATTGCCGTAGGCATGCGCGGTAGATACATTTTGACGAATCTCTTGCAATTGCCGAAAATCGGTCCGGATGGATTTTTATTGCTGTATTACGGCAATTCTGGGGTGAAATCTGGTAACTTATATGTTACCAACCCTACTACAAATTCCCTAGAGAGACGCTGTTTGACTTAAACAGTTTAAGGTTATTTGTTTTATGATTGACATTGTGTTTAAAGTTCTAGTATCCATTTCACTCATTAATTTTTAAATATCTCCACTAAATAACAAATAAACTTAGTGTTTACAAAATCGTATATTTTTCTTCGGTTGGTAGCACGGTAATAAACTGCAAGTTTTCTTGCCATTGCCGGCTGTAAAACAACATGCAAGACGGCCTTGAAAACTAGATGGCAAGAAAAATTGCTGCAAGAAAAATTGCTGCAAGAAGAATTGCCGGCTGTACGGCTTTTATTGTTAAATGCTTTTTTTCATACAATTTATTAAAAAGTATTTATTATTCTTTCCAAATAAGGACAAAAATATGGTATTTTTTAAATTCGCCTCAATGCAATCACCATTTAATTCTCACTTTTCCTACTTTAATAACAATAATAAACACATCAAATGTTTTGGCATTGTTTTTTTTTCATTTTCTTTACGAGATTTTCAGTGGCTTTTACATAATATGAATATTATAAAATTTGATATAACCTAAATTTAATTTAGTTTACAATACAATATTTTTAACTATCATATGTATTGAAAGACAAAATTTACTAACTAACAGTTCACTTCTGTATTAAACAATTTTATTTTCTATAATTTTTGCAAAACATCATTTTTTAATAAAAATAATTTCCCAAGTAGTAAAACTTAAATAAATATTTTATAAAATTATTGAGATATTAATTTGGTAAAGTTAATTTTTTTAGTATTTAAAAATAGTGTCAAAACATTTAAAATAAAAACACATCTAAAACATTTTCTACCAAAATAGTTAAATTTTTGTAAACTCAAAACTATTGATAATCAAAATAGTTTATTATGTATTAAGTTTTATAAACGCCATTTTAGTTACGATTTTAATTAAGAATAAAATATTCAAATTCCATTTTATTAAAATCAATATTTTTACTTAAACTTAAACAATTGCATTTTATATTTTAAATATTTTATCTACTCCTATGTATACATTGACGAGCTGTAACTTTATGGCGTTTTATTGACGGGCTGAAGTTAACATCAGTGGCTTTTCGACATTTTACGTCACGGGCTGAAGTTAGCTTTATTATAAATTGGAAAAAAGTGAGGTTAAATTCGGGTGACAGTTGACAGATGTCAAAATTTTAACAAATAAAATTGGCTTAAAATTCTGTTTTGTGTTCGTCGTAGATAAAGTGGACCCCGTTATGCAACAAAGAACCAAACAACATATTTGCAGTTACGAGAAAATAAGGAAAAACGTTTCAGACTTTTGATTAAAAAATTTATTTATAAAAACACTTTTAAACTGAACAAACGCTATCATATTTTACTATATATGAACAGAACAATAATTTTAATGAACAAAAACACTTAAAAAGTTATTCCAAGTATGGAAAAAATACCTGGTTCCCTATTGCTTAATTGAAAATTTAACAAAATCACTTGGGTCCGCAACCAAGTTACAATAAAAATAAAAAAAACTTACGTATATCAAAAAATAAAAGTTTTACTCTAAGAAAAACACTTGGTTCTATATTGCGGAACAGGAAAATTGTATATTACACTACAAGGGCAGAAAGTGTGAGATTCCTGCACTGCGCGCAGTTCCGGGCTCTCACACTTTCTGCCCGTGTAGTGTATACTATTTTTCTTACTACCTCGGCCGAAAATACGGGAAAAAATTAAATGTGTATATCGAAACATATTGATGCCTGCCCAAATTTTGAGGTTATATTAGTGTCGTAATCAGAGTTGCATATGTTGAGCACACGACTAAAAAATTTTTACTCCCGCTATTATAGAGTGTGCGCGTATAGCTTGACCAATGCAAGAAACGTAAACTTTCTGCCGTGGAATCGGGGACGAAACAACGTATTTTCAGTCGAGGTAGTAAGAAAAATATATTATTGGTCAAAGTCTAACTCGCCATTACAACCATCTATGTCTTCCTCTATTGAAGGGTCTCCTATTAGACTAGTATAAAAATTATGATCAGCCTCAGATATAACTGCGTATGTCATAGTTTTGGCTTAGCCACTGTTTTCCCGTTTGGCCATAGCGATTCCAGTAACTAAGAAAACTGTACGTCTGAATCCTTTGATTTTTTTCTCTTCCTTATATTTATTTCTTTATATTCAGTCTCATCAACATAGTCCGTTTTTATAAAGATACTAAATTTTTTTTCTCTAATAAGTTTTATTTCTTTTATATGGAGCCAATTAACTTTTTCACATTTAGGTACAACTTTTCTTTCTGTTAACAATTACTTAAGGCCCTAGTGCTAACGAAATCATCTTTTTTTATTTCATGTACGTCAATGGGTCGCTTCTTTTTACATGTTTTCATGATGTTTATGTAATCTTGAGGGCAAAATACTTTATTTTGTCTCTTAATCGCGCATTCTATGTCACCGAAGTCGCTATCGTTCGGTAGGAAACTATGACCAGACACCAGAAACCTTAATCCAATACTTTTTAAATGTACCGAATCCTTAAGAATACTTTTTAGCAAGAGAACCATTTTTATATTGCGATTCTGGCTACCGCAGGAATCGCTCCAGAGAATGATGGTTTCCACAGATTCGGATACAGCACTAGATAAAATATATTTCTTTAAACAGGAACCCACTTCTTGAGCTCCACGGCCCGCTTCCCCTTCGATCCAAACAATAAAAGTGGATTTTTTTTGCTCTAATGCATAAATCCCGCAATTATAGTAGTTAGCCGAGGAAGAGGTAGCGTCTTCTCTATGTCGAAAGTTAGCGTTTCCGTTTTATCGTCAGTGTCTGCTTTAGAAAGATCTAAATTCATTTTTTTTCTGTCTGTCTCTGCTTCTTCCAAGTGTAAATTCTTTTCATTTTCGATTCTAACTTTTTCATCTCCTTCAGGTAAACTTTCCATTTTTGTGCTAAACTCATCACATTTATTGCAAGTATCTTTTTTTGTTTTTTTCTGTTTTAAATTAAATTCCGTTAAAAATATTTTTTTGCTTACTGAAATATTTCAATTTTCAATCTTGTACATGACTGGCATTGTTGTTCCTTCTTTCAAAAACTCTTGGTCTAGTCTTTTGACCCTACAATAATGCGATTTGTAGTGTGGGGGAATTTGTTTATGTGGGAGACTACGGAAGCTTTTTGTTCATTTGACATTTTATTGTGTTCTCCGTTAATACCACGCCTATCTAATGCTGTCAACAATAAACAGAAAACGCCGTGAAACACGTGGGAAATTCGCAAAAGGGAACCAACACATCTCAGAATTGGCAAAAGGGAACCAAGTAACTTTGGATCTTTATAGTAAATTACAATCGAAATAGTTTTGGTTATGCAAGTAAGTTCTATCGTCCGCCAAATGGCGCTAGAGCGCCAGATCTTTGGATCGCTATTGTAAATCGGGGGAAGACAATATTTGACTATGTATAATGCAATTAACTCGTTTTTTCGTAAATTGTCGGTTGGTTCCTTATTGCATAACGGGGTCCAAGTATAGTATGCAACTCGTTTATAAACTTCTCTAGACACTCGTTTTTATTAAACACTCGCTCGTAAGCTTCGCTCGTGCTTAATTAAACTCGTAACTAAAATGGCGTTTATAAAACTTGATACATAATATACTATTAAATATAAAATGCAACTGTTTAAGTTTAAGTAAAAATATTGATTTTAATAAAATGGAATTTGAATATTTTATTCTTCAAAATTATTGGTTTGAATTTGTAAAGAGTCATTTAATGACAGTCGATAAATTTTTAATACAAAAATTTAAACAATACATTATATGTTAGTTTTAAATTTTAAAGTGGTGATTTTTTTCATTAAAAATTTATCGACTATCATAATGATAGTATCATTTAAATGACTCTTTACAAATTTAAACCAATAACTTTTATTTTAAACAATTTTAAATTGATAGGTACATTTTTAAAACAAAATTTCTAACTTTACATTTAAATGTAAGTCGATAATTTTTAAATTACAAAGTGTACGCACAAGAATCTAGGATCGGAGCCACGATACAGCCAGTTTGATCCGCAGTGTTGCCAAAGCGTGCTTGTCCCATAAGTTATGGGCCATAACTACGAGTATTTGATCGGAGCCACGATACAGCCAGTTTGATCCGCAGTGTTGCCAAAGCGTGCTTGTCCCATAAGTTATGGGCCATAACTACGAGTATTTGACGCGTTTTACGAATTATCCAGAGATATATATCTCTGGAATTATAGTTTAGAAGAATAAACATACTCACATGGAATTCAAAACTTATTTATAAATACATACCTATTATTTTTAATAAAAATATAGTTATTATATCCCAAACAACATATGACAAACACATGGATAATAAATCAACAACCTTAAACACTTAACACCTTTAACCTCACCACAAAAGCGGGCACTACGTTTTAAAAAAAAATCTGTACAATTAGAAAAAATGTTTTTTAATTGTCAAATTAAATTAGTACAATAGGCACTAAAAATGTTGTTGTTTTATTATTAAATTTATTTAATAAAGAAACATTTCATTACGATAATTTGTAAAACGGGTCAAATATTTATGGAGCAAGCACGATTTGGCAACACTGCGGATCAAACTGATTGCATCGTGGCTCCGATCCCAGACTCTTCGTCACCCTAATATAACAAGGTTGAATGTTAAAAAACCGAAAAATTTGAGTTTATGCTTCTACAAGGTTTTATGTAATCCACCCTTGACATACAACTTAAAAATAACTCTATACCCAGTAAACACCAAACACTCGGCAAACAGTCGGCCTTCGCTCGGCATAAGCGGTTGACCGGCGGTTCGGCTTGCCCCTGCCGGCCCGCTTGCGGCCCGCGTTATGTTACCCCGCTACCGTTTAGCCATGTTCTAACCGAAGTCGGCCAGAATACGGCATGCCGCTGCAAAATTCTTCGGCTAGCCCTAGCCGGCCCGCTTACGGCTGGAATACGGCCTGCCGTGGCAAAAGCGATACATCTCACGGCTGCTTACGCACGCGAGCTAACTATATATAGCGATTGGTTGCAATATTTAGTTGGTGTGCGTTTGTAATGGCATAGCTGAACATTAATTGTTTGAAGTCTCCATCTCCATCCCCATCTCCATCCTCATCTGCTCAGTAACGAATAATGCTACTCGAGTGTGTTAAAGAAGTATCTTGCCATTCAGATAATTTCAGGACTGAACTTTTAGGATATACCTCTCCAGGACGTCTATAGGCTTTTTTTGGATGCCCAGGCGGTTGTGGCTGCCACTCGAGCAACTATACACAGCCGAAACTCGGCCGAGTTTACATAGCCGACATTCGGCCAGGCGGATATGCCCGACAGTTGGCCAGGCGGACATGCCCGTTCTACAAGCCGGAAGAAATACGTGTGTCAGGCCGCACGCGGCCGATTCGGCAAAACGTATTCGGGCCGTATGCGGGCCGGCTAGCTTGTGCTTACTGGGTATATATGTATACATAGAATATACATTCTATAGAATTATTTTTAAGTGGTATGTGAAGCGTAGGCCACGTATAATCCTGTAGAAACATAGACTTAAATTTTTCGGTTTTTTTTAACATACAATCTTGTTATATTAGGGTGACGTCTTGTGCCTTCTAGTAAAGCTACGTTTACACTTCCTAATTTAAAAATTATCGACTTAAGTTTAAATGTAAAGATATAAATTTTGTCTAAAAATGTATCATTTTAAAATTGTTAAAAATAAAAATTTGTGGTTTAAATTTGTAAAGAGTCATTTAAATGATGGTCGATAAATTTTTAATCCAAAAATTACTACTTTAAAATTTAAAACTTACATTTAAATTTAATGTGAGAATTTTTGGATTAAAAATTTATCAACTATCATTTAAATAACTCTTTAAAAATGTAAACCAATAATTTTGTAGAATAAAATATTATAACTAAAACTTTGAAAAATCAATATTTTTATAGTTGCATTTTATATTTCAAATATTTTTTGTCAAAAATTTTTGACTATCAATTGTTTTGAGTTTAAAAAAATGTAACTTTAGAAATTTCTTTTAAAACATAATTTAAGTGCTAAACTTTAATCTTTTAAACTTTTTTCTAATAAAACGGCGTGCCATAGCATATTATTATGGCTATGGTATCATATATTTTAAATCCCCTACTTATGAACTTACTATGCGCATAAGGTAGATAATTCGCCAAATCGACAAATTTTCCCCCAAAAAGGAAACAAGGTCATTTATACAAAATAATTTCATATAAAAATAATTTGATAATAAAATAATTTGATAATAAAATATGTTGATAAAAAAATATTTCATAAAAAAATAAGTTGATAAAAAATAATTTTATAAAAAATAATTTTAATTTGATAAAAAAATGAGTTGATAAAAAACAATTTCATAAAAAAATAATTTGATAAAGAAATAATTTGATAAAAAAGTAATTTGGTAAATAATGCATATAATTAATTATTTATAAAGCAAAATAAGTTTATTTTGCACTTTTAACTGCTATACAATTTTAAACAATTTAATAATATTGATAATAAAAACTACTAAAAACCTTTATCAATTTATTTTAAGGTTCTTAAGTAAACATTATAGTTATCGATATTAATAAATTGATTATAACCTAGGTGTGTATGGGAAATTTTAAAATTTGAATAAAATACGAATTGTTACTCCGCTGTTATTATTTTATTGTCAATAAAATATCATTACATGTGTAAATATAAGATAATGTCGTATCTAATAGTTTGTTTTATTTAATTATTTTATCCTAAAATCTCAAAATATATTTTTTTACTCAAAAAAGTTTTGTATTTAAATTACATAATCTTATGTAATATAGAATAAGTTAATGCATTAAAATTAACAAGTAAGGTTCTCTGCATAGAAAAATAGTATATTAAAGAACTAATATCATAAGACGTGAATTTTTTGCACAATTTACAAAACGAGCGGCGAAGGAGGAATTTTTTTGTAATGGATGGAAATTTTCAAATACTTTCCAAAAAATGAATAGATTTTAAAAGCTTTTTTAGTAATATTCTTTCAAATATAATTATAATATTTGTAAATACTCTGGATTTGTCTAAATATTTACCAATATCATGTCATTGGTCAATTTTTCAAAAGCCTAATATTTGCCCAAATTGAAAATAGGGCAAATAAAATGCTTTATAAACTACTCAAAACGAGGACCACTTTTTAAAATACATGTATCTTTTTTAACTTTTAAGCAACCCTCGTATATTTTTATAGGCTTGTACTCATATTATGTATAATTTATTTTATGTAAACAAACATTTTTTGTTTTCATAACTTTTTGTAGAAATGCGATTTGTTTAAAAAACAGTGCATTTTAACATTTATTGTAAGTCATTTTAGTCGTTGTTGTGCATTGTGATAAGTTCAATAATTAATTAAAATGAATGTTGATGCTCTAGGAAGGCCTCTTCATCAAAGGAGGCATTTAAATCAGGTTGAAGTAGTGACAGCGGTTACTTTATTCCAAGAAGGACATTCGGTTAGAAGTATTGCCCGAAGACTTCAAACAAGTCATTCGGTAATTTCTAGACTTCTTAACAGACATAGAGAATTTGGTTTTATCACTAGAAGACCTTATCCGGCAAGAGAACGAGTCTCAAACCCACGTGAGGACCGTAATTTGGTAAGGTTAGCCACCCAAAACCGAGCCAGAACAGCAAGAAACATTGCTGATTTACATTTTGACGCCAGCGAAAGGCGAATATCCACTCAGACAGTTAGAAATAGACTTCATGAAGCCCATCTACGTTCCAGAGTCCGAGCTGTTAGGCCCCAGTTAACCCGTGCGCACCGAAGAGCTCGATTAACTTTTTCTCGAAATCATATCAATTGGGATATGGATCAGTGGGGCCACGTGCTCTTTTCAGATGAGTCTAGATTTCGACTTAGCCACAACGATGCACGTGTACGAGCATGGAGGCGTAGAGGTGAGCGTTATTTAGATTCAACTGTAACAGAAACTGTTCACTTTGGAGGTGGCTCACTTATGGTCTGGGGAGGTATAACTTTAACGGGGCGTACAGGTTTGCATATCTATAGGGATGATGGTGTGGTAAATGCTCATAGGTATTTGGAAGATATTGTAGAACCCTATATAGTCCCATTTGCCGCTGAAGAAGGTCCACAGTTTATTCTACAGCATGACAATGCGAGGCCCCACACTGCTCGTATTGTCACACAATATCTTGAGGAGAATAATATCGAGGTTTTAGATTGGCCCGCAAACTCCCCGGATCTAAATCCTATTGAGCATCTCTGGGATGTTCTTCAGAGAAGGATAAGGGATCGTCCGGCACCATAAAATTTGGAACAGCTTGGAGAAATGCTTCAAGAGGAATGGAACAATATTCCCAGAGAAGTAATCAGAAATTTTGTGGAATCGATGCCTAGACGATGTGAAGAAGTTCGGCTAGCCAGAGGAGGACACACACATTACTAATTTTGTTAAAAATATTATTTATAGTTTATTTAAAAAAAAAAACATTTGTGAAAAATAAAGGTTTTAATTTACAAGCGTTTATTTTTTATTTGATTTATAAAATATATACTCCATTTAAAACCCTAATGTTTTTCAGAACTAACAGCAGTTAGAGAATGTAAAAAAAAATTTTTGATTAAAAGTTATAAACAAGTTTAAAAGTGGTCCTTAATTCGTTTTGAGTAGTTTATTATAAAGCATTTTATTTTCCAAATCCAAAGTTTATATATTAGGGTGGGCAAAAAAACTTTTAATTTTTTTCTTTAGTTACCATAAAAATATCGTCCAGGATGACGAAAAAAAATTTAACGAATCGCGCTCCGTTTGATTTTTTATTCACTAATTATTTGGTTTTCCTACTATAAAGAGTTGGGCATGTATTAAAAATAGTTTTACTTTTTTAATAAGACTAATTATTAGAGAACATTAATTTAAACATTTAAAGTAAAAAAAAATTAACAAAGAAATTTTAAAATAAACAATATAAGATAATTTTTTTACTAAAAAGTTATTAATAATTGGTAATTAATAATTACTTATTATTAATAATTATTGATTATTATTAACTATTTAGTAAAACATTTTTATAGATTTTTCGATATTTTTATATTGGTAATTAATAAACATGGCAAGATGGGTATCTATAGAAAGGTCTTGATAATTGCAATTAAAAAAAATATATTATTTACCTCCTCTCTTTCCCCCAATTTAATAAGTTTCTATATTTCAAAATTAACTTGTCAAGATGGGTATCTATAAAAAGGTCTTAAAATTTTCAATTTAAAAAATATATAATAATAATCCCCTGCCTGCCCCCTTATTTAAAAAAAATTATATTGCAAAATCTTATTATCTGACAAAATTGATAATTACAAAAATGTCTTAATAATAACAATTTAAAAAATATTATTAATTACCTACCCCTTCCTCCCCCTAATTTTTTAAATTTTTATGTTGCAAAATTAATATTTCAAGATGGGTATCTATAAAAAGGTGTTGATAATTGCAAGTAAAAAAATTATATTATTTACCCCCCTCCCTACCCCCACTTTATTAAGTTTCTATATTTTAAAATTAATATGTCAAGATAAGTATCTATAAAAAGGTCTTGATAATTGCAATTAAAAAAAATATATTAATTACCCCCTCCCTCCCCTTAATTTTAATAAATTTTATATTGTCATGTCAAGATGAATATATATAAAAAGGTCTCAAAATTTTCAATTAAAAAAAATAAATAACCCCCTGCCTGCCCCCCTATTAAAAAAATGTATATTGCAAAATTAACCTGGCCACATTGGTAATTAAAAAAAGGTCTTAATAATTACAATTTAAAAACTAATATTAATTACCCCCTCCCTCCCCTAATTTTTAAAAATTTTGTATTGCAAAATTATCATGGCAAGATGGGTATCTATAAAAAGGTGTTGATAATTGCAATTAAAAAAATATTTTATTTACCCCTCCCTTCCCCCCAGTTTATTAAGTTTCTATATTTTAAAATTAACATGTCAAGATAGGTATCTATAAAAAGGTCTTGATAATTGCAATTAAAAAAATATATTAATTACCCCCTACCTCCGCCTAATTTTAATTCTTCAGAATAAAAGTTTAATAAATAAAGAGGGAAGAAGGGGATAATTAATATAATTTTTAAATCGTAATTATTAGGACTTTTTATAGATACTCATTATGCCACGTTAACTTTGCAGTTTAATAATTTAAAAAATTAGGGGGCAGAAGGGGGTAATTAATATAATTTTTTAAATTATAATTTTTAAGACCTCTTTATAGATACCCATCATGCCATGTTAACTTTGCAATATAAAATATAACAAATTAGGGAGCAGAAGGGGGGTAGTTAATATAATTTTTTTTATTGTAATCTTTAACATCATTTTATAGATACCCATCTTGCCACGTCAATTCTTCAATAAAAAAGTTTAATAAATAAGGGGGGAAGGAGGGGGTAATTAGTCCAATTTTTAAAAAAATGTAATTATTAACACCTTTTTATAGATACCCATCTTGCCACGTTAATTCTTCAGAATAAAAGTTTAATAAATAAGGGGGGAAGGAGGGGGTAATTAATATAATTTTTTAAATTGTAATTATTAAGACCTTTTTATAGATACCCATCATGCTATATTAACTTTGCAATATAAAAATTTAATAAATTAGGGGACAGAAGGGGGGGTAATTAATATATTTTTTTAAATTGTAATTTTAAACACCATTTCATAAATACCCTTCTTTCCAAGTTAATTCTTCACAAAAAAAGTTTAATAAATTATCGGGGAAGAAGGGGGTAATTAATATAATTTTTTAAATTGTAATTATTAAGACCTTTTTATAGATACCCATCTTGCTAGGTTTATTTGCAATCATCTACTTATGTTATTTTAGTAATGATTATTACCATAATATTAATATAGTTTAATCACAGAGAAATGTAATGTATAATGTAACATTAATGTTATTATAAATACCACTTTTTTATAAAATTTGCGAAATAAATATATACCATATATCAATAAAATAATTTTAAAAATTAACAATAATATTAAGTTATTTTTATAAAATTAATTTAATATAATTTTACAATTTATTAATTTAATAGGAATAAAAATTTATAAATAATAATAATAAATGAACTTATTGCAAAAAAAAGTTAATACAATTTCTTACAAATGGCCATTGACCGAGGTCCTTCAGCCGGTGAACATATCCTGAATATATGTAACAAAAAAAAAATATATATACATATATAATCGTGAAATTGAAATTAATTAATTAGTATGTTATCTCGTGTTTGTTTAAGATGTTCCCATATGGTCTTCTCTGGGTGCTTGAACTTCCTGTTGCCCTGTACCTCCAAACACATCTCGCTCAGAATGTTGTAGTTGGCGTCCTTGCTATAAAGTTTGTAGATAATTTGATAAATCTTTCCATAATTGGTAAGATATTGTAGGTAGCATACAAAAGGTCGTTGGGAGGGTTGTGTAGAGAATTGGTTGGATGTCTCATTTTGGAGATTTTTCGGAGTGATGAGGTTTCCCCGGTTTTAATTTTGCTTAAGGCTGGTTTCCGGGCATTATTAAGTAAGATGCATCTATATTCCAGGATTGGTCTGCATATTAAGGTGTATATTCTTTTTTTTGTTTCATCATTGATGCCTTTTTTGTTGTATGTAAGTCCTCTGAAGTGGCTGGCCCTTGTTAGTGTTTTCTTCTTTGACAGGGAAGAGTGAAGATTAAAGTTTACTTTATTATCCAGTGTGATTCCCAAGTATTTTACGTTAGATTTTGGCTCTATTAGTATGTCATTGTACATCTTAATTGTTATATTAGGGTTAATCTTGTTTTGGTGGAAGTGTATTAGTTGAGACTTTAGTGGATTTGGTTTTAGTCTCCATTTGTTAAACCATGCCAAGATTTGATTTGACAGAACTTGGAGTTGGTCAGAGGCAGTTTTTTGATTTTTACTATGGCAAATTATAGCGGTGTCATCTGCGTATTGAAGTACATATTTATCTTGGTCAAAGAGCATGGGATCTTCATTGTAGATGTCGGCACAATAAAGGTTATAGAGCAGAGGGGAGAGAGGGAAACCCTGGGGCAGTCCTTGTTTGGCTATAAAGTTTCTTGAGGTTTTATTGTTTATTGATACCTGCAGACTCCGGTTATCTAAAAATTTCATAAGTATTTTTAGGATGTTGTTTGGGCAATTTAGCTGGTGCAGTTTGTATAATAACCCTTTATGCCAGACGCTATCAAATGCCTTGCTGATGTCTAGGAACAGTGCCGTGGTTTTTCTTCCCATCAAACGTAAAGTTTGTATATTATTAATAAGTATTGTCAGAGGATGAATGGTTGACTTATTCTTCTGAAACCCAAACTGATAGCGAGGAATCGTGTGTCCTATTGCTTCTGTAATTCTGTTGCATAAAATGTTTTCGAAATTTTTGGCCAAGTTTGTCAGGAGAGTTATAGGTCTGTAGTTTTTTACTTGGGATTTATCGGTGTTGGGTTTTGGAATGTTTATAATAATGCCAGTTTTCCACTTTTCTGGAAAATATTGGTTGTTAAAGCAATAATTATATATTCTCAGAATTTCCAAGTGTGTTTCGTAGTCTAGTTGTCTTAGTCGTAGCCTGGAGCTGTGTTTTTTCCTTTATAAAGGATATTAAAATATTCCTCCTCCGTAACGCTTTCAGCTGTCAAAGCAAGGTCTTCTTCTTTGAAGTTGGCATACCATTGCGAGACCTCATTATAGTGGGCTACACAGAAATTTGCATCAATACTTTCTTTATAGGTGTCTTCTAAATAGTCTGCAAAGAGTTCAAGTTTTTCGTTAGTTGTTTCGTATGTTCTGCCGTTGTTCACCAGGGGTGTATTAAACTGGTTCGAAGTGCCCTTATACTTAGTTAGTTTACTAATTTCTTTCCAGTAAGTTCTTCCATAGTTTTCTTGGATTTTTTCACAAGCTTCTATCCATTTATGTTGTCGGTATTGATGAATTAATTTTTGAATGTTCTTGTTAAAAGTATTTATTTCTGTTTTTAATAGCGGATCTCCCAGATTTTTGTATTCTCTATAAAGTTTTCGTTTCCTTTTTATTAATTTTAGGATAAAGGGTGGTAATTTTTGGGTGTAAAATTTGATTTCTTTTTTGGGAGTATTTTCCATAACTGCATTTTTTAGAGTTTCAAGAAAGTTGTCTATGTGGAGCCTGTCCATATTTGGTTTGGATGTTAAAAAGTTGGCCATATTACTGTTGACAATTTCTATATTGGTTTTATCAAATAGCCATATTTCGGGGGTGCGGTAAGGATGTTGTGTAATGTTGTTTATTTCTATAAGAAATCCCAGATGGTCAGAACACAGATCAGGAACAAGGCTTATTTTGTCAATGTTATTTTTTAAATTTTCAGAATAGAGGATGATATCTGGTGTACTATCAGTATTATTGGCCATGAGAAAGGTGGGGGCTGTAGAGTGTTGTACAAAGTTGGTATTATTTGTAAATGTTGATAATTGTTTCTTTTTTTGTCTGTTTACGTTAAAATCTCCAACAATCAAGGAGTATTTGTACAGGGAAGCTTTTGTAAAAATAGTTTCCTCTATTCTGGAATGAGGGTGTATATATACTAAAAAGACATGCAGATGATCATTGAAGAATGGAAGAGTAAAATGTATTACCTCATTCAAAGGGTTGTTTATTCTTGGGGCATTTGCCTTGCCTAATTTTATGGATGGATGCATTTGTACAAGACTCCCTCCTCGTGTTTTGTTGTGTATTTGATTTCCCTTTTGTAATACTTGGTTCCAGTCCCTATATTGGGTACTGAGGTTCTGGGAGATCTTAGCTTCTACTAACATTGTACACTGGATATTGTTTTGTTGTATGTAGTTATCAATATTAAGTTTTCGTTTTGAGTAGCTGTTTATATTATTGTATAGAATTTTAACTGACATATTGAGTTATATTTTCCTCCGTGGATGGTTTTGTGGGGGATTCGGAGTTGGGTTTTTCCAGGTCAAACATTAGGATATACATTCGGGTTCCAGAAAATACTGCCTGGGTGTCAATCTTGAAGTTATTTACAAACATTTTCCTTAGTTTTTGAATAAGTTCCTCCCTTTTTTCCTCATTGTTTTTTTCATCGTTTAGAGTGTTGATGTATGTGTTTATTATGTGATCGTGGATGGTAATTGAAGAGTGAATCCTTGATTTTTTAATTTCCTCTGGTAGTTCTCTAGATTTTTGGTTAATTGGTTTAATTGGCATGTTAGGAATGCCTGGTATAGGAGTTGTTGGTCGCTTGGGGCATTTAAATGACCATGCTTGATTATCAATAGCATTACAGGCAGTACATTTAGGTTCAAGATTTGTAGTGCATTTGTTAGTTGCGTGGTCTCCAGAGCATTTGTTGCAAGTTGTTTTTTCTTGGCAATTTTCAGTAGTATGGTTAAATGAGTTGCATTTGATGCAAGGTTTGGGAGCAGCTGGGGGTGGGGTGCTAGGATAGACTGGGTAGTGACAGCTCTTGTAGAAAAATCCATCTTGAAGCAGGGATTTAAATGTTATTTCACTAGCTGTTATTATTCTTATAAGTGTGGTGGGTTTGTTGGTGGCTTTTGAAATAATTCTTTTGCAATATCGATGTGGTTTTTCTTCTTCTTTGAGATGATTGCTGATGTCATTGTCACTTATTTCTGTCTCTACTCTGCTTATAAGTACAGAAAACGACGGGGCGCTGATCTGCCTGGATGGACTTGTGTTCGGTGCAGTTTCCTTAAAATCTTTAATTATTGAGTGTGTCTTCAGGTTTTCCAACGATTTTACTATAATTTTCTTATCGGTGTCTGTTTTGAGGAGAAATCCATGTTTTGTTTTGATTATGACGTCTTTCGTTTTAGGGAATTCGATTTCCCATGTATCAGCCTTGAATAACCGAGTCGTATCAATATTGGTAGGACTGATAAAGTGCATAAGTTTAAATTTTTTGTGCAAAATAGCGTTCATGTTGTCACTGTAGTTGATGTTTTTTTGTGGATGTTGGTTTTTGTTTTGATTGGAATTGTGTGCAGTGTTGTTGTTTTTTGTGGGTTCGTTTTTGTTATTTCCGAGGTCTTTCGTCACGCGTTTTTTATGAGGTTGAAGTTTTGGTTCTCCATTATTATCAAATCCTATTAATTCAATATCGGGGCTATCAGGATCTCTACCTCGTTTGTTTCTATCCTTAACAGGTTCGAACCTCCCCCCATCACCATCATTTTCATTTTCATCCATTTTTTAAAACAAAAAGCACTATATAAACTTGGTAATATTGCGAGCGATGTGCACCGTGCCGCTTCTATAAACACTGTGTAAAAAAAATTTATATTTATTTAATAAATATAAATTTTTAGCCCTTTTAAATAACCAGTATTAATAAATTACCAGTATTTAATTAATTATATCATCTGATAATTTTACTCTGATTTAATCACTGGGTTCCGAAAAGGATTAAATCTTAAATGAGCAAATATAAATAAATACTCTGAAATGATTAAATCTCAAAAGTAGCTAAACTATGGTTATCATTTAGAATATAAATCTTTTAGGTATTTAATCTTTAAAAGAGTAGAAGTGTTTTGATACTTTTGGGATTGAATCCTTAATGTATCGAATCACTACGAGAGCGGTATAATTTAACTCATCTGGAGAGTAATACTTTGCAGATCGAAATAGGTTTCGATCGCGAGTGAGTTAAGAGCTATTCAAAATCAGTGATTTAATCCTAGTCCCTGGTTATAACCGATTCTATAAATTTTTGATTCAGGTCGCGATATTATTTCGTAATTTGGCGTTATACAAATTTTACGAGTGTTGTGGATATATGTCGGCTCCGCATTATTGCATACCATGGCTTTTAATGTTTCAAAATTAACGTTTTTACAACTTTTTGAATTAATAGTTATACCCTTTACTTTGCATACAGTATCAAATTCTTGCTTATCCGCGATATAAATTTTGTAGGCGTAATTTTTAGGCCCTCCGCTTACAAATTCCGTAATTTTACTACCAGGGCCGTATTTAATTACTTCGTCCGTTAACATACCCAAATAATCGCCTACTTCTGGTAACCATTCACCCTCTATACGTGAATATAACACTATCTGTATCAAAGTACAGTACTCGTCTACCTAGTTTCTTTAAATAAGAGTAAAGTTCTAGTCGAGCCATAGCCGTGGAATACGCTGCTATAGCGACATTAACAGTTGATAATGATGAAACTGCTTCTTCGTGTTTTTTCCAACTGACAAGAAGCATTTCATCACTAATAATCACCATATTGTTAACAATAACAGAAGGGTCAGTTAATATGTTAAATAGTTCCAGGGGTTCACTAATTACCGATGTTTGCATTAAGTTTTCTCTCTGCCCGAATTTACCCCAAAAACTATTTAACATTAATTTGCTTGAATATACGCATCTTTAGATTCTTCCGTAGTGCACCAACTGGGCCATCCACTACACTCTTGCTTTATTTTTAAAAAAGTGTCGACATATTTTGAGAATAGGCCTCCAGACTTGGTTTCACGTTTGAATTGAGTAACTTTATATTCCCATACCTCGTAAATTTACAAGATTTTATAATTTAAAGAAATAGCTTTTCTTAATTCATCGGCTACGAAGGTACCGGTAAACTTACGCTCCCCCTCTGCATGCAGACATTGTCCCTGGTGCAATGACTCTACACAAGCTTTACATAGGGGGAACATTAGTTTATTGTTACATTTATACGGTAGAACTGGGTGGTATAAATTTCTAGGTGGAAGAACCGAGCATTTAATAATACCTTCTATCGTATCCATGGGCAATTTCCGGCACGCTTCGTCACCAACATGAGTCTTAGGACGGCCAAGGGGATATTTTTATATTTATTTATCAATGGATATAAACTACACACGTCAAAGTAACAACTTTTTTCCTTCTCATCTGATATTTTATGGTACAACTTTACTGCATTTGTACGACCACCGAAAAAGCTTTCGCGAGGGTTTAATGGTGCCTCTACGTATTTTTTAATGTTACTATTAGCACAAGCTCTTATGGTTTCATCAGCTTTTAACAACTTTTTAAATTCACACTCCCAAATATTTTTTAAATTATACCCGGCATCTTTAATTTTTTTGTGCTTGGCTTTAGTCTTCTCGAGTCTTAAAAACATTAGCATATTTTTATCTGTGGAATTTTGAAAAGAGGTGGTCTGCTGAGGAAAACATTTCTCACAACCATGAAAATAGCAGCCATCAAACTCAAATACAGTGTTAGTGGTCGCACAAAAACCGTCAACTAAGAGATTCTCTTTAAGTCTTATTTCCTGTCCATTACCCGCGTGTTTAATATCCGGAAAAAGTGATTCTTGCCAGCACTAAAGCGATATTTCGGAAAAATTATTTTCCATTCTATAACCCTTAGGCGGTATGATACCTATGGTATTAGGTTGAAGAAAATTTCTCCTAAATACTTTACTACAAACGCTTGCTATTGTAGTCGCTTCTTGGAAAGGATCAATATTTGTAGCTTCAATAAAACATTCGCGGAATTTAATACACGATTTCCGTAAAATATCAACATCTAAGATACAATATTTAATTATTTCATTATTTAATATTTCCTTATTATACCATTTCAAAAATTTACTACGCGCATCTAAAGTCATTGAATCTGGCATATAAAAAGAGGCATCAGGTAAAGGACCTACATAATTACTATTTTCGGTTCTATTAAATAAATGAGGAAAATATCCTTTGAATTCTTCAAATTTAAAAGCACTGGGAAGTTTATTTAAAGGTAGTGGCATATAATTTAAACTATCAATAAATTTAATATTATTACAAGTTATCGAGACAAATTTGCAACCATTTCTTATGATCTTAGGGTTCCATCTATTTACATGTTTTAAAATATGCTTCGTCATAAAAAAATAACCATCATACCATTTCATATTGTGGGCCACAGCAAAAACATTAAATTTTTTCTTTTCGAATTCGTGTAGGTAATTCAGTAGTGAGGCAACAGGGTCTTTTGAAAAAATATGCTTTCGCTTACCACATTTGCGGCAATCTAGATCTATATTATCTTTCGATATACACTCAGAGCATACTTGTTGTACTACAAACAAATTTGGTTCATGTAAAAATATATTACTGGACACTTCTTTTTCTTGCATGCATTTAAAGTCGTAAAAGGCAAACAAAAAATCGTTCTCGAGGGACTGTTTAGCTTTATCACTTATACGATTTGGCTGCATGTAACAATCGTGCCTAGTATCTTTTAAGCATAAACACGTACGACAGTATTTTTCGCCGCATTTATGCTTATCCTTAGTCCAATAGCTATTTAAACATGTCAAACATCTATGCAGTTTTGAACAAAGTTTCTCCTTGTGTATATTTAAACACGTAATACCTCTGAATGTTCGTTTACAATCTTTACACGTTATTTCCTCTGCGTCGAAAACACAAGGGGGTGAACTATGACAATTAGGGCAAGTATTAGTTATTTACGTGTCAAGCTTTGTAAATGAATCTTTACGGGCGAGCTGGAAGTTTGTGGGGTGAGCGACGCAGGAGCAAACCCCATAATCCATTGAGCTTAGTAAAGATTCATTGCAAAGCGTGATACGTACAAACTTTTATTTTCACCTTTAGATAAAGATTTTCAAGTTTAAAATTTCAATTAATGTGTCAGATGTGTCATTTCATTTAATAAATTACTTTTCTACAAGCCCGTAAAATATTACAGGTCTGTTCCCATAATGTATCGTTTACTTGGATACAAAAACAACAAAATTAACCTATAAAGTGTCATTTACTAAGAAGGTGGAAATAAAAGGACATTTAACATGCTTATCTCTACTAGCATAACGTTTTTGGCATAATTTGCAAAAATAACTTGTTGAAAAGGCAGATGTTAAAATAATTATGAGATTATAATGGTTATTTTTTAAAATTAAATTTATTGTTTTACGTGTGTCTTTTGGCTTTCCCTTAAAATATGTCTCACTACCCCTTCTATTATTGTACACAACAATCGTAAAATCTTTTTTTTAATAATCTTGAAAACATTTAATGTCTTCAAGACTCCCTCCATTTGAGAGATCCACGTTAGCAGCCCTGGATAATTCTATTCCCAACGCTAAAGCATAGGCTAAACAATAATAATCATGATTATTAACAGTTACGATACCGTATTTTCTCCTGCAGAATTCGCTGTAAGTTGCTCCTTTTAGAGATTGTCTTCCATGGCCTGTTGGAAGCTGCACCCTGTCGATAGCCATAGTAAGCTTGTTGTTGGTAAAAAAAAATGGAGTTGCTCTGTAGCACCAGCCCCAAAGTATTGAGAATGACGGCTACAGTCATTTGACTTCTATTTCTTAAAGATATCGCCAATGGCCTGTCCGGAAACTCCGCGTTTGTAAAACAATTACAACTTTATCATGAAGAAGCTGTTTTGAATGCGTTTGAGGAAAATAGTAGGAAGAGCATAAGGGAAGTTGCTCGAGAACTGGATATTTCCCGCTCCACAGTTCAGCGGGTTATGAAGAACGATCGGCAACACCCTTTTCATTTTACCCGAGTGCAGCATCTTCAGCCGGAAGATTATCCCGCTAGAGTCGAATTCTGTGGTTGCTGGAGCAAGAAAATCTCCAGCCAAATTTTGTTTCTAACATTATGTTTTCGGATGAGTCAATTTTTGCCAGACAAGGATGCTTCAATGCCCATAATTTACATGTATGGGCAAATGAAAATCCGCATGCTATATTCCAAGGGGGGTTCCAACATCGATTTTCTATTAATTTTTGGAGTGCAGACTTCTTAGAAAACAATTTAGAGAATTTGTTAGGCGACGTGCCACTGGTATATCGAGTAAATGAATGGTTGCAACACGATGGGGCACCACCACATTTTAGTCGCGACGTTCGGCGAATCTTGGACGGGCAGTATCCTGGCCGATGGATAGGACGAGGTGGGCCACAAAATTGGCCTGCTCGTTCACCCGATTTAAATCCCTTGGATTTTTTTCTTTGGGGACACCTTAAAAACTTTATTTATAGTGTACCCATCGAAACAGAGGATCAGCTTAGGAACCGCATCCAAGACGCTTTTGCGACGGTTACTCCTGAAATGGTCATGGAGTCAAAATCCAGCCTTTTAAGAAGAGCGCGGATTTATTTACAAATGAATGGAACACACTTTGAGCACTTATTGTAAACAGATTAGCATATTTTTTTTATTTAGTTGTTAACACATTTTCATAATATTTAATTTAGTTTTACTTAATGTTGTTTGTTTACTTTTACGGAAATTTATAGTTTTTGTAATTTTTTAAAAGTTTGTTTATTTGTTTCTGTAACTTATGACTTTTTCTAAAATTTTAACAAAAAAAGCCTACAAAATTACAACTTGTTTGATTTTTTACTTTAAAACATTGTCGTTCTGAGGTATCAGTCATTTTTGACAGCTTTTGACAACTTAGTAAATACAGTCGGCCAAAAGATTTTTAAAAGTTTTAAGACAACAATGTTCTATCGTCTCCTAAATCCCCTACGTTTAATCTAGGCAAGAGCTCTCGGTATTGGCTGCCACTTTTTTGCTTTAATTCGCTTACAGTATTACCTAGAAATTTTTTATTTTTAAATTTGGCATCTCCATTTCTGGCGGCACGCCCCCTTTTTCTCTGTGGCGCGAGTTCTGGGACACCCTGTATATATTAGGATGCTTCAAAAAAAAATTTTTTTCGCTCTTACCCTCTCAAATGTTTTTATTTAATATAAAAAAATCCTCACCAAATATGGGGGTTCCAGCCCAACTCTAAGAGGTCGCTGTTTTTATTTTAGTTTCCCATTGAATTAACATGGGAAAAAATTAATTTATGTTTGGAATTTTATACCTCTGTATCAAAGTAACTTATGGCAATGATCATTGCAGTTTCTTATATAAAATTTAACGCTCTAAAAAAAGGTTTCTTATTATTTTTCGATAAATTGATTTCTTCTAGAGTTATTCGAGGTCAAAGTTTTCCCCCTTTCACCTCCCATCTGCTAATTGTACCAGAAAATTTGATGTTAATCAAACTTTGACCTCGAATAACTCTAGAAGAAATCAATTTATCGAAAAATAATAAGAGACCTTTTTTGTAGAGCGTTAAATTTTATATAAGAAACTGCAATGATCATTGCCATAAGTTACTTTGATACAGAGGTATAAAATTCCAAACATAAATTAATTTTTTCCCATGTTAATTCAATGGGAAACTAAAATAAAAACAGCGACCTCTTAGAGTTGAGCTGGAACGCCCATATTTGGTGAGGATTTTTTTATATTAAATAAAAACATTTGAGAGGGTAAGAGCGAAAAAAACATTTTTTTGAAGCACCCTAATATATATATATATATATATATATATATATATATATATATATTATGGGAAAATAATTTAGAGCAATTAACTTAAAATGCTTAAAGTAATCACTAATTGTACTTAAAAACAAAATATTTTAATATAAATTTTAAAAAATAATAAAATTAAGAAAATTATTGGAAATAATTTAAAACAATTAACAAAAATGCTTTAAGACATTTTAATATAAATTTAAAAAATAATAAAAATTGTGGCATAATATAAAGTATTGGAAATAATTTAAAACAATTAACAAAAGTGCTTAAAGACCTTTTAATATAAATTTAAAAGTAATAAAAATTGTGTTTCGAAAATAATTTAGAGCAATTAACTAAAATGCTTAAAGTAAGCACTAATTGTACTTAAAAACAAAATATTTTAATATAAATTTAAAAAATAATAAAAATTGTAGAAAATACAAAATTATCGGAAAAATAAAAAAAAATTTAGTAAAATAAAGTATTGGAAATAATTTAAAACAATTAACAAAAGTGCTTAAAGACCTTTTAATATAAATTTAAAAATAATAAAAATTGTGTTTGGAAAATAATTTAGAGCAATTAACTAAAATGCTTAAAGTAAGCACTAATTGTACTTAATAACAAATTATTTTAATATAAATTTTAAAAAATAATAAAATTGAGAAAAATTACACTGTGCAACACAAAAAATGAACTGGGATCAAATCTGAAAAAATCGAATCTAGGCAACCCCCAAAACAAATCCTTTAAGGGGTTTTACCAGTTTAGCTCGAATAATGGAGATTGTTTATGTTTCAATTCATAAATGTGTGATTCGTTCTTTGTTAGAAAACTTTCGATTCTTTTCAATTCTGTTCGTGCAGCACAAAAATTTTTACCATTGTCGGAAAATATTTTGGATGGAATTCCGCGACGCGACACAAATCGACTTAAACACAATAAGAAACTATCCTTAGTCAAGTCCGAAATTAACTCAAGATGGACTGCCTTTGTGGCGAAGCAAACAAACAGTCCAATGTAACACTTTGATATTTTTCCTCCTCTACCCCTTCTATCCTTGATTAACAAAGGCCCAGCATAGTCTTAACTCGTAATATTAAATGGAGGACCAGGCTGAAGCCGCGTAGCTGGTAATTGTCCCATTATTGGTTGTATAGTAGATGGATTTATTTAAAAACATCGCACACACCCCCTCACAGTAGATTTCGCTAGATTTCGACCCAACACAGGCCAGAATCTATCACGAACCGAAGCTAGTAATTGTTGAGGACCACAGTGCAACAACCTTATGTGTTCAATGACACTGTTCATGCCTAAATATTAATACTGACATTAAATGTTTTGCGCACAAAATAATTGGATGTTTTTTATCCTCGGACCAAGTTGAATTGACAAGACGCCCACCCACACGCAACAAACCATTTTGGTCCAAAAACGGATTAAGAGATAAAATTCGACTCTTACAGTGTAAGTTTTCGCCTTTTGACAATTTATGTATTTCATTAAAAAAGGAATTGGTTTGAGCAATCTTAATCAGACGCTCAAATGCATTTTCAGTTTCTTCAATAGTCAAATCACCATGTAATTGCGTACCCTCACCGGTAATACGCGCACGTACATTATTATTGAACCGTAAAATCCAAGCTACTACTCTCTTTAGAGTCGTCAATTTTGAAAATTTATCAAAAGGAAAATTTAATTTTGTCTGTGAGAGAAAGCTTTTAACAACACCCTTTACATCTGGTAATTCTGATCTCAACTCTTTTTTTTCTTGTTGTTTAGGCCATTGCATTGTTTTGAGCCATGCTGGTCCGTGCCACCACAAATCTACTTTACCAATGTCACTTGGCGCTACTCCGCGAGATAAAAGGTCAGCAGGATTTTCCTTACTACGCACATGATTCCACTTGTAATCCTTAGTTAATTCCTGTATCTCAGAAACTCTATTGCTAACAAAAGATTTTAATTTATCAGGCGAAGTTTGAAGCCATCCAAGCACTATTATAGAATCGGTCCATAAAATGCAATCTTCTATTTTAATTGTTAATGAATCAATCACTGTTTTTACCAATCTAGCTAGTATTAATGCACCTGATAATTCCAATCTAGGTAAAGTTACAGTTTTAAGCGGTGCTACTTTACTTTTAGCACATAAAAGATGCACATGTACTTTCTCATTTTTGTCTACCGATCTAAGAAATATCGCACCGCCGTACGCCTTTTCCAAAGGGTCCGAAAAGCCATGGATTTGAACGTTCTTGCAACCACTTGAAAGTGCAAAGCGATCAATATTTAACCAATCTAAATGTTCAAGTTCATTACAAAACTTAATCCATTGGTCAGCAATGTGTAACGGTACACCTTCATCCCAAGTTAGCTTTTCCAACCACAATTGTTGCAACATAATTTTTATGTTTATTACTACTGGACTTAATAACCCAAGAGGATCGAAAATCTGTGATATGCCTGATAAAATCGCGAGTTTGTTTAATTTTTTAAGTACCCGACCCTTGTTGTATTATATTTTAATTTGTCTTCACTAGGGTACCAAGTTAGACCTAAGGTTTTTGCGCCTTCGTTGTGATCAAACTCCAAGATTTTGACACTTGAATCCTTATCACCTTTTACATATTTTAAAGCACCAGAATCGTTTGAGTAAAATTTTCTTAGCTCAAAGCATCCATTTGACAACACGTCGTGTACCCCTTTTGCAAGTTCAGCCGCTTCTTCGACAGTGCGCGCCCCAGTAAGCATGTCATCGACATAGAAATCATTCATTATAGTTTCCGCAACTTTTAACCTCATAAGCAAGTTCGAACAAGCAACGTTTTGACAAAAAAGAAGCCGCAGTAGTTCCATAAGTCACCGTATTTAACTCATAGACATCTATAGGATCATTTGGACCATCCCTCCATAAAATTCTCTGAAGGCACGTTTGTTCTGGATTGATTTTGATTTGGCGATACATTTTCGCCACGTCTGCCGCTACCACATAGTTATGCTGTCGAAATCTAAGTAGGATTGAAAAAAGTGTATTTTGTAAAATTGGACCGCACATTTGTAAATTATTTATTGAATATCCGGACGTTGTTGGACAGGAAGCATCGAAAACAACCCTCAACTTGGTGGTAAGACTTTCTTTAAGAACGCAATGGTGAGGCATGTAATATGCAGTATCGCTCAGTATCATACTGCTAACCTTGGTCATGTGGCCCAATTGAATATATTCGTGAATAAAGTCGCCATATTGAGTTTTAACTACCGCTTTATTATTTAACCTTTTTTCCAACGATAAAAATCGGTTTTTTTGCTGACGGGTAAGAATCCCCCAATTTGTCTACTGAACCCTTTAAAGGCAAGGTCACTATGAATCTTCCATCATTGTCCCGCTTGGTATGTTTCACGAAATGTGCTTCACATTCAGATTCTTCGCCAGATAGATGCTTGACACTAGGAACTTCTTCAAGCTCCCAAAATTTCATCAAATCATTTTGCAAATTAATTTGACTAAAACTACACACGGTTTTTGCACCAGATTCTCCCCAAGCACCCGACAGGACCCAACCCAAACGCGTTTTTTGAAGGAGCGGTTTATCATGCCCAACCTGGCCTATGCACATAAGACGCCAAAATACTTGAGCTCCCAATAACAAATCTATTTTATCAGGCTTAGAAAAACATGGATCAGCCAATTTAATATGCGTGGGAATATTTAGACTCGCCGCATTAACATTAATACTCGGTAAATTGTCTGTGATTTGTGGGATGACAAAACACGAAATTTCAACGTTAAAGTTAGTGTGAATAGATTCAATCCTTAATGCGCATTCACGATTTTTGTTTGATTGGCAGTTATTTAATCCCAAAACGGTAATTGGCCTTTCCTTTGTTTTTAGCCCAAGCTTTTCGCAAAGATTTTGAGATATGTACGAGGCTTGTGAACCCGAATCTAATAATGCTCTTTCTGTATGCATTTCTCCCCATTTATCAGAAATTTGCACCAACGCAGTTGCTAACAACACGTAACTACTGCTTACTTGAGCAGATAAGGCAACACTCGAGGCAACACTATTTTTCGCCCCTGCATCCTGAGTTGAATCTGGCTTCGCCCTTTCAAAATGAAGTAATGTATGATGTTTTAAGTTACATTTTTTACAAGTGGATCCCCTGAAATTTTTATAGGCGTGACCGAAGCGTAAACAATTTAAGCACAAACGTAGTGCCTTCACTTTCTCAATGCGATCGTTTACGTTAAGTTTTAAAAGTTCACCACAATTTTGAATATAATGAGTACCCTTGCATGCGATGCATTCGTTAGTGCTACTATTAGATTCTGCTGTAAAAAAACCCCTAGTTGATTTCGCATTATTACGGTTTTGTAATTCGTTGTAAGTAAAGCTTATAGTTTTTAATAAGTCCGCTCTAGATTTCAGAAATGATTTAAATTCTGTTAGTGACGGCACTTCTTTGTCAATTTTAAAATCTTCCCACTTGTGTAGTGTCGACGTGTCTAGCTTTTGTGAAATAATATAAATTATTAGAGTATCCCAATTGTCAGTTGGTTGATTTAATTGTTTTAACGCTTCAAGATTTTTTGTAATACCATCCAACAATGCCCTTAGGTCCCTTGCGGATTCTTTGTGAACTCTATCCACTTCGAATATGGATTTTACATGATTATGAACTAATAATTTGTTATTGTCGTATCTATCCCGCACCAAATCCCAAGCAACCCGATAGTTATTCGCGGTAAACTCCAAAGATTCTGTTTGTTGCTTTGCCTCACCACTTAAGGACGCCCGTAAATAATGAAATTTTTGAATGTCGCTAATAGTTTCATTTTCGTGAATTAACGACACGTATGTGTCCCGAAATTCCAACCACTTTAAGAAGTTACCATCGAAATTTGGCAATGTTATTGTTGGTAATTTAATGCTTTGACTAAACGAGTGATTTTGCTGAGGTACCGAACCCCCTGACATAATAACCGATTGTGTCGAATCCCCTTTATCGTTATCTTTAGATATTTTTTTTGCTTTGGCTATTTGAATTTGCACCTCCTCGAAATTGTCTAACAATTTTTCCGCTCTAGCTATTCTCTCATTTAATTGTAAAACCTCCACGTCACCGAGATCGTTTCTTCCCTCAAATTCACCGACATATTTAGCAAACGTTGTAAGCTTTTGTTTTATGCCGCCCCGTTTAGTTTTTAACGTACTTATTGTTTAAATCATATAGTTAGTAAAAACTTACGTTTGTTAACGCCTTTGGATTAGGATGGGATCGCACACAGAACACAGGAATGCTTGTATTGGCTTCGTTTTTTATCAACCGACGCTTCTCAATTTTGCACGATGGCCGGCTTGATTTTTCACATAAATTGTTATTTTTCTTAACCACGCTCTGCTACCATTATGTTTATGTTTCACTTCTTCTGTGTAATTCGCAAAATAAAAACACCTTTGGTTTTTTGTAACACAACCTCTTTTCTTTATTTTGTTAAACTGAACAAGAATATACACTGTAAAAAGCATTTGCGGCGTATACATTGCCATGCATCACTCTGGCTTCTCGCAAAGGCCGCTAGCGCCACCGTCTCTTCCTGTCAAAGCCAAGCGCGAAATTTAAATTTAAAAGAAATCAAATGTACAAATACAGACAGAGATATATAAAAGCCCCTAGAACTTAAAAAATATGAATTTTATAGAAAAATGCTCGGACACGTCGCGACGCGTCGATTTTTATTTTATATGACGCAATTTTCAGTTGATTTTGAAATTTTTAATTTTTCACAGATTCACCCTTAATACCTTTATACCTTAAATAACAGGTAGTGTATACATTACCTATTATTTAAGGTATAACAAAGGGTCGGTTTTCTTAAAAAAAAAAAAAGTGGGGTGGCTGGGGGTGAATCTGTGAAAAAATAAAATTTTAAAATCAACTGAAAATTGCGTAATATAAAATAAAAATCGACGTGTCCGAGCATTGTTCTATAAAATTCATATTTTTTAAGTTCTAGGGGCTTTTATATATCTCCATTATTTGAGCTAAACTAGCAAAACCCCTTTAAAGATTAGTTTTGGGGGTTGCATAGATTTGATTTTTCCACATTTCATCCCAGTTCAAATTGTAAGGTCAAAATTTGTCGCACAGTGTTATTGGAAATAATTTAAAACAATTAACAAAAATGCTGTAAGACATTTTAATATAAATTTAAAAAATAATAAAAATTGTGACAAAATATAAAGTATTGGAAATAATTTAAAACAATTAACAAAAGTGCTTAAAGAATTTTAATATAAATTTAAAAATAATAAAAATTGTGTTTGGAAAATAATTTAGAGCAAATAACTAAAATGCTTAAAGTAAGCACTAATTGTAATATTTTAATATAAATTTAAAAATAATAAAAATTGTGGAAAATATAAAGTATTGGAAAAAATTTAAAACAATTAACAAAAATGCTTAAAGACCTTTTAATATAAAACTAATAAAAATCGTGTAAAATATTGTAACGTTTTTAACTGTTCGTAGTGTGAATTAAAACACGCACTGGTTAATTAACGAACTAAACTATTTATTTAATAACTTAACTACACTTAAAACACTATAAAACTAACTAAACACTTAACTACTTATTATTTATATCACTACTAGTTTATTTATTTGCACTTATATTTATTTATTTCTTCGCGCGTACCAAAGCTCAACTAACTGCTCTGTGCTGCTCCGTTTCTTATATATTAAGCGCCCAAATCTTCTGGAACATTCCAGCAAGCTCCACACTCTCGATTGTTCGAGCGCTGAGTCACCGGCGATGACTCATCGACGATGAGTCATCATTCCGAGATCCAGAGCCGTCCTCGCTACATTGCCCCCGTCCCGAAAATGGTCCTCAACTCCATGGCGATATTTGCATAGAGATCCAAACTTGCATTGTGACGTCCTATAGAAGTAGCAGTCTACGGTCTTCCTTCCGGTTGTTCTTTTAGGGTTGTGGCAACAGACAAGAATGTGTATGCCACTAAATCTGAAGATAACTTCCACCATGCTTCTAATTATTCTCCAGTCTAAACCGTCAAGTCCACAAGCAATCTTCGGTATCGCCAGGTTCATGATGTCCTTGGACAAAAGGGTATCCCTCAATTTATTTAAGGCATTCCATACGTCACGGTAGTTTGGCTTATGATGGGAGAGCTGCTTCGTTACCAGATAGAAGATACTTCTATTGCCTATCTGCTCATTATCCACAATTTCAAGCACCTCTCCAACTTTGGGATTCTGCCTTCGTAGCTCGTCAACCCGTCCAAACTTTAAAGACAACCGCTATTCCCCTGGACATCCTAAGGTCGTCCGCAACACAGTGAGCCAAGGAGTAATCGGCCGAAACCGTGAACAGATCTTTTTGTTCTTCTCGAGTGACACTATACCGAGCTTTTTTACCGCTCGAATATAAATACATGAAATCTTCAAAAGAGAACTCGTCTTCCGGCGGATTAACCCTCCTTACTCTAGCATCGTCTATTTGATCATTATTTCCAGCGTAAGGAGCCAATCGGTTAAAATGGATCACTTTCGGCTTTCCTCTTGGTTGTTTCCTGATCCTGTAGATGATGTCATTTATTCGATCCATGACTTCGTATGGTCCCTCCCAAGAAGTCTGCAGCTTCGGTGAATAACCACGACGGCGCTGAGGGTTGTATAACCAAACTAGGTTTCCAGGTTGAAATCCTCCATTTTCCGCCTTGATGTCATATGCCTCTTTCATTCTATCACTGGCACTCTGGATGTTTAAACGAACTCGGCTGTGAATGTCGCTCATTTTCCTACGTAAATTGCTAACGTAATCTTCTCCAGCAATATCTTCCCCTGGTAGGCAACCAAACCTCAGGTCACAAGGTAGACGAAGTTCACGTCCCATAACAATGCTAGCGGGTGTCTGACCGGTTGTATCGTGGATAGAAGAACGGTACGCCAATAGGAACAGATGGAGGAAGCGGTCCCAGTCTCTTTGGTGATCAGAGACTACCTTGGACAGGTACCGGTTTATAGTTCGATTCATTCGTTCTACCATTCCATCAGACTGCGGATGTAATGCGGTCGTCCTCGTCTTCCGAATGTTAAGAATGTTACACACATTCTGGAACAATATAGATTCAAAGTTCCTGCCTTGGTCTGAATGCATTTCCATTGGGACACCAAAACGACAAATCCACTCCTTAATAAGGGCATCGGCCACTGTGGCAGCTTCCTGGTTTGGCAAGGCGTACGCTTCCGCCCACTTGCTAAAGTAGTCCATTACAACGATGATGTATTATAATTATTATGTATTATAATGGGCTGCCCACATTGTACTGTCGCATTGGGGCTTTTGGGCGCTTCTGGGGTCCATTGCTTGCCGCGCAAACGGCGCACTTCTTGCACCATTCCTTCACATCTCGTTGGCTGTTGACCCAATAGAACCGTTCCCTAAGTCTTCCGAGCGTCCTGGTCACCCCAAGATGTCCTCCAGTAGTTCCATCATGGATTTCCTGCAGCACTTCTGGTATCCTGTTTCTGGGGATTATTATCTGCTTCCGGTCTTCCCCCCCTTCTGGCATCTCCAGAACGCGCTTTAGAAGCCCGTCACTTAAGATGATGGAATTCCATTGGGCCCAGTAGGATTTCACATTCGGCGAATATTGGGCGACTTCCTGCCACGTTGGTTTACGGTCGTTATTCTTCCAATCGATGATAAGCTTCAAATCCGGGTCCCTTTCTTGGTCTTGTTGAACCTCAGCGGATTGCCAATGATCATCCACGATTGTAGTCCTGCGAACAAACACATCCTTTTCTTCGGCCCTGAGACAATGTTTACAGTCTTCCG
The DNA here is from genome assembly GCA_921294245.1 of Brassicogethes aeneus. Lineage (NCBI taxonomy): Eukaryota > Metazoa > Arthropoda > Insecta > Coleoptera > Nitidulidae > Brassicogethes > Brassicogethes aeneus. Next base: position 55,163,211 of record OV121133.1, on the reverse strand, counting down.
GGCACGGTCTTCTCGATAAGGCGTCAGCATTTCTATGGATGGTCCCAGCCCGATGTTCTGTGTCAAAGTCGAACTCCTGTAGTCTTTCAATCCATCTTGCTACCTGTCCTTCAGGATTCTTGAATTGCAAAAGCCATTTTAGGGCAGCATGATCCGTTCTTAGCAAGAATTTTCTTCCATACAGATACTTGTAAAAGTGTTCGACTGATTTTACCACTGCCAACAGCTCGCGTCGAGTAACACAGTAATTTCGCTCTGGTTTCGATAGAGTTTTACTGAAGTATCCAATAACTTTCTCTTTTCCTTCTTGAATCTGCGACAAAACAGCTCCCAGGCCCACATTACTGGCATCCGTGTCCAAAATAAATTCACCATCCGAAAGAGGATAACTTAGGACTGGTGAGCTGGTCAACGCGTTTTTCAGGTTCTTAAAGGCTTCCTGGCATTCGTCGTCCCATTGGAATCGTCTTTCTCCCTCTGTTAAACGTGTCAAAGGCTTAGCAACCTTTGCAAATCCTGGTACGTACCGACGGTAGTAGGTGCATAATCCAAGAAAGCTTCTTAAGTCATGTTTGTTCTTCGGTATTGGCCATTCCCGCACCGTCTTCACCTTCTGTTTGTCCACTGCCACTCCTTGACTCGAAACAACATGGCCCAAATACTTCACTTCCCTCTGGAACAAGTGACATTTCTTCGGGCTTAGCTTCAGGCCGGAACTTCTTAAGCGCTGAAAGACTTCCTTCAGGTTCTTCATATGGTCCTCAAATGATTACCCAACCACAATGATGTCGTCAAGGTACACCAAGCATGTCTTCCAGGATAGTCCCTTCAAAACCATTTCCATGAGCCTTTCAAAAGTTGCAGGGGCATTACATAGTCCAAACGGCATGACAGTAAACTGCCACAGTCCTGCACCCACGGTAAACGCCGTCTTCTCTCTATCTTCTGGTGCCATTTCAACCTGCCAGTAACCGCTTTTCAAATCCAAAGTCGAAAATATTTGGGATCCAGCCAATGTATCCAGGGTGTCATCTATCCTAGGCAGAGGGTAGCTGTCCTTCTTCGTCACGTTGTTCAGCTGACGAAAATCGACGCAAAATCTAGTTGATCCATCCTTCTTATTAACTAACACCACTGGGGAAGACCATGGGCTATTAGATGGTTCGATCACCCCTTCCTTCTCCATTTTTTGCACTATTTTATCAGCTTCCTCTCGCTTAGCAAGAGGTAGCCTTCTTGCCGACTGTCGAATGGGCTGCGCATCACCGGTGTTAATTTTATGCTGGACAGTTCTTGTCCTACCCTTCTTTCCTTGTCCGTCGTCAAAAACATCCTGATAATTGTGTATCAGCTCTCTTAGCTTTATTCTTTCATTGAGCTTCAAATCCATTGAAGAAGTTGACAGAAGATTTCTCAATTCATTGCTCACTTTCTTGGCCGGGACTGCAGATTCACGAATGCCTCTAATAATCGAGGAAACCGAAGAACAGTTCCCCAAAACGATTCCTTTCTTCAAGTTCACAGAGTAACCATTAACATTCAATACTCTAACAGGCACTTCTTTTCCGACACGTATTAAAGTCTTCCCTACTACAATTCCTCGACCGACCTCTTTGTCATCAATTCTTGGCTCCAGAAGCATTATACTTCCATCTTCTGATTTACAATCCAAGAAAGCCTTCAATATCATCTCGCTGTTTTCCGGTATCAAAGTATCTTCTGTTAGCATTACACGAATATTCTTTTCTTTAGATCGATGCAACACGACTTCCTCTCCATTTACCCTCAATATTCCTTGCTTAAAGTTCAGTTCAAATCCTATTGAGTTCATAATGTCCATGCCTACAATAACTTCATCTTCAATATCTGCAACTAATGCTCGATGTTTAAATTTCGTGTTTCCTATGACCATCGTGATATCCACTTCTCCATGAACAGTAGCAGTATCTCCTGTTGCAGTACGTAGTCGCTTATTGCTAGATTTTATCTTGGACATTTCGACAATATCTGGCCTAATAATTGTCTTCGTCGCACCTGTATCCAGCAGCAGCACATGTAATTTTCCATTAATAAAACCATCCACAAAAACACTGCTGGGCTGGTGTAGAAGAGATGCAACACGTTCGATATCTTCTGGGGCATGCTGGTTACAGGTCGACGGTGGCCCCTTTTCCTCGACCCTATCTAGTTTTCCGACTGAGACGAAGTCGGCGCCACCTGGCTTTCTCTGCAACGACTTCGTATATGTCCTGGCTTTCCACATCTCCAACATCGGATTTCCTTCTTCTCTGGTAAATTTTCTTTAAAAACTCGCCTGATTGCTTCAATTATACTGGGTTCCTCCTCTTTCTCCTCGTCGACTCTCCTTATTCTAGGCTGGCTCCTGCAGCTCTGCTTTGCCGCCTCGAATTCCAAAGCTCGAGCCAATGCATCAACCAATTGGCTCGGACGAGCCAGTGTTAGAGCCTGTCTTGTTTCGTTGTCTCGAAGTCCATCCAAAAAGGCTTGAACCGCTAATCGTTCCATAACGGTCGTTGGAGTAGCTGGATATGCTAGCCGGATCAAGCGTGCAATATCAGCCTCAAATTCTTGCAAAGTCTCGTTAGATTTCTGGCAGCGATTCTTCAGTTGGGAATGGTACACATGTTCCAGATGTGTCTGGCCATATCGAAGTTCCAGATGTTTCACCAACGCTTCGTAATCTTCTTGTTCGTCGGGAGAAAGCGTCTGCAAGATGTCCGTTGCATCTCCGCGTAAAGCCAGAGTCAATGCCGTAGCCTTCTCTTCTGGTAGCCAGCCATTTGCTTTTGCTGCTGCCTAAAACTGACGGATGTAATTTGTCCAAGAAGTTTTTCCATCGAACTGAGGTGGTTTCATTCGAACTCGGCTCCCCTCCTGCACTATTCCTGGTTCCGCCAGCATCATGGGTAGATTTACAGCTTTCAATTTACTATTTATTTCTCTAATTTTTACTTCCAATTTCTCGTTCAATTTTTCTTCTCTTGTATCTAATTCCCTCATTACGTTATTCAATTCCATCCTTACATCGTCAACTTTCTGTCCTACTTTCTCTTCTAATTCCATCCTTACATCGTCAACTTTTTGTCCCACTTTCTCTTCTAATTCATTGACATTTTCTAGAATCTTTTGTTCCAAATATTCCTTTAAATTTTTGGAATTTTCTAGCATTTTCTGTTGAAAATCGTTGGAATTTTCCAGCATTTTCTGTTGCAAATCATCCTTTAAATCGTTGACATTTTCCAGAATCTTTTGTTGTAAATCGACTTTCAAATCGCTAGAATTTTCCAGCATTTTCTGTTGTAACTCGTTAGAATTTTCTAGCATTCTCTGTTGTAAGTCCTTAGAATTTTCTAGCATTTTCTGTTGTAAATCTCTAGAATTTTCCAGAATGTTCTGTTTTAAATCACCTTTCAAATTTTGCAACAATAAATGCATATCACACGAACCTTCAAATAAATACGTATCTGGATTTTCACCCTCTTGTTCCAACGCTTCTCGAAGCCGCTGCTGCAACACATTCTTTTTCCCAGTTGTATCACATTCCCTTTCTTCTAGCTCCCGCTTAAGGTCCGCCACTTTTAAGTCCATTAACGAAACCATTTTCGCGAAGTTTCACACTAACCGCACTCCTGACACCAATTGTAACGTTTTTAACTGTTCGTAGTGTGAATTAAAACACGTTAATTAACGAACTAAACTATTTATTTAATAAATTAACTACACTTAAAACACTATAAAACTAACTAAACACTTAACTACTTATTATTTATATCACTACTAGTTTATTTATTTGCACTTATATTTATTTATTTCTTCGCGCGTACCAAAGCTCAACTAACTGCTCTGTGTTGCTCCGTTTCTTATATATTAAGCGCCCAAGTCTTCTGGAACATTCCAGCGAGCTCCACACTCTCGATTGTTCGAGCGCTGAGTCACCGGCGATGACTCATCGACGATGAGTCATCATTCCGAGATCCAGAGCCGTCCTCGCTACAATATAAATTATTGAAAATAAAATCAAGTTACTTACCGCAAGCCAATCAAGTGGACTCTGATTATTGGAATCAAAATGTCTAAATTTGAATATCATTCTCCTTGCTGTTAAATTAAAACGTGGAATTAAATGTTCGTATTCGTTCTCCAAAATGTTGAGAAGCCATCACTGCACAGTGCAGTCTGCACTAGTCAAACAACACAAATAATATACGAGTAGTAGTACTACTACTACCAAGAGCTTTCTGTAAACTGAATAGATGCACAAAATGATTTTTCGATACCTTGCAATGCTGGGGCGTTCTTGCGACCCCCCGCCCACTAGTTCGATATAATTTTGGAGGTGGGACTTATTTTTCAGGTATAAAATAAGTTTTTAGAAGACTTTATGAAATTATTGCTTATATTCAACTTGAATAAAAAGTGCCTTTTTTTAAATTGTTCCTAAAAAAACAAAAAATCATCATGGACAGAGTATGGGAAGAAATTATTATGTATTCTCCCAGGTATTGTGAGAGACTGGGGAACGTATTTACGCCAAAATCTCTTAAAGTTCTCTGCAGACAGGTTGTAAACTCGAAATTAACTATGGCCAAAATAGTAAGCGGAAAACTACCCGCGATTCTCAACGGTGAATTAATCCAGAACAGAATTGTCGATTTCATAACGGGTCATGAAATTGACAATTCATTAGTACGCAGACGAAATCTAAGGTTTAGCATACATGCTATTCGCCCCGTAATAGAAATGTTTATCCCATATAGGGAATATTACTGCACAATCAATAAATTTTATTCCACTACATATGAGCATATGTGCAACAGCTGCTGGGATGACAAAAATTTTAATTTACACAACTACAACGCAGAACATAGGCACTACTTGGAGTTCGAGGAACTTTTGAACCTATATTTATGGCCCGAAAATTGGTGTAATTTTTGCAATCGTCGGGTCCTATTCGACGTGGTACGATCTGGTACATGCCATTTCCCTAGCATTGAGTCCGGGGAAATTACAGACATTGGCGAAAGCGATAGCGATGATACCGACATTGAGAATATATAAACTGTTTTTTTTTTTTAGATTATTTAATTAATTTTTGTATAATCTTTAACATATATTTTAGGTTTAATTTTTATTTTAGGTTAAATTATAAATTTTGTCTTTTTTTTATTTTTTTGTATATTTTATTAATTTTTCTTAAATATAATTAAAAATTTTGATACTTTTTATCTTGTATACTTTTTCTACCTACATACCATAAAAGAAGATAATAAAAAAATACTGAGATTTGTAAGTATATTATAGGATATAATTAAACAAGTTCTGAAGCTTAAATACTTTTTTATTTAGGTATAGATAAACAAAAAATCTATCTGCATTTAAACTTTAAATGCAGATAGATTTTTTGGCGGCTGGTGGATTTTGGCACACGCATATCTCAGTTATTAGACATGGGACCCGCATCAAATTTATATGAGTTTATAATGACATTATATAGACAAGTTCTGCGCAAGCAGAATTTAAATTAATGTTTGCGAAAAAAGTTAGTTTTTAAGTGCAACCCCCAGCCTCCTGCCCCTCCAAATTAAGATAATTCAAATTAAAGTGGTACAATATTTAATTCACTGAAGTTTATCGACAAATTTCAAATTTTATTAAAAAAATTCAAGAATTACAGGTTTTATACCTATTATAATTTTTTTAAATTTATTAAAAGAAATAATAAAAATTATAAATGGTATAAAACCTGTAATTCTTGAATTTTTTTAATAAAATTGAAAATTGTCGATAAACTTCAGTGAATTAAATATTTTACCACTTTAATTTGAATTATCTTAATTTGGAGGGGCAGGAGGCTGGGGGTTGCACTTAAAAACTAACTTTTTTTTCGCAAACTTTAATTTAAATTCTGCTTGCGCAGAACTTGTCTATATAATGTCATTATAAACTCATATAAATTTGATGTGGGTCGCATGTCTAATAACTGAGATATGGGTGTGCCCAAAATCCACCAGCCGCCAAATTTTAAAGTAACATTCAATTTACGAACTATATTACAAAGTAATAATAAAGAAAATAATCAAATTTATTCAATAATTCTAAGAAAATCATTTAATTATTATATCCCTTTTATCATGCATAATTTTTCTACCTACCATAGAAGAAGATAATAAAAAAAATACTGAGATTAGTAAGTATATTATAGGATATAATTAAACAAATTCTTAAGCTTAAATACATTTTTATTTAGGTATAGGTAATTAAACATAATATCTATTTGCATTTAAAGTAACATTCAATTTACGTCATATATTACTATATACAAAATAATCTTATTTTGTGTAACTTTTCCAGAGTGGATTTTTTTTTAAATATCGTATTTTTTCCTGATTATTTTTCCATAATTTGGGGCTAGCAAAAAAAAGGTATATTACTTTACCTCTGTCAACCCCCACTAGAGTATCATACGTTTGGTAAATAAATTATTTTAACCTTCCCTTTCTCTAGCACGCATCCACCCCCCTACATGTATTTGATTTACTTTTAGATGTGTGGAAAAAAGCTATAAGAGCTTTTTTTTAAAAAACATTTACCATTTTTTATTTTTCAATATTACACCGAAGACTTTTTTTTATTATCATGGATCTAGTTTGGGCATCTTTGATTCGTAATACGAGGAAATCTAGTGTTGTTGAAGACAATACGCACCAACCTAAAACTTGAAAACATTGTGTAGGGAGGTTATCAATGCTAAAATAAATACTTGTGAAGTGGTTGAAGCTAAACTAAGTGAAACAGTTGTTAACGAGGTGTTTCAAAACCGGGTTCACGACTGCGCCATGAGTTTTGATTTAGACAACTCTGTGTTATTTAGAAATATATTCGGCCCCATAACCGACTGTTGGGGTGAAAAAGCTTTGAGGCGGTTTTGGGGGTTTAGGACTGATGGGGTTTTAATCGATTCCATATTCAGATCGTTATTACCGGCCGCAGAGCAATTCTGCGTTACAAACAAGTTTTACCATACGACCCATGGTAGAGTATGCGAGCAATGCGTACAGCAGGATTGCCTGAAAAGGGTGCCGGAGTTTCGTATTCACAAATATAGCAGGAATCATATTCCTATGCTATTAAGTGAGATAAGCGATTTGGTTCTGCACCCCGACAGCTGGTGCAATTTTTGTACCAGGCGTCTCCTCGTCGACAGTGCCATCGAATAGATTCCACATGGCATATGTCGTAGACGGGGACCCTGACCCATGCGAAGAAATCTATCCAGCTGAAGTGGCCGAAGTCCTCCAAGAGGACCTTTTCGACCCAGAGGCTGATGATGGTTTTGTGGATGAGGAAGAAGAAGAAGAAATGTACCAAGCAGAAGAGCCCGAAGCAGTCCACGGGGGCCATGATATCGATGATAATTTGATATATATATATATATAATTTACTCTAAAATATAATTAAACCTAATAAATATTTTTACACTATTATGGCCATTCTATCAAATTATCATCGATATCATGGCCCCCGTGGACTTCTTCGGGCTCTTCTGCTTGGTACATTTCTTCTATATATATATATATATATATATATTTACATCCCGCTATAGTTGTGAGGTCCGACCGTCCTACGAGCGTTGTGAGGACCGGTGCTTCCCTTGTACTTAAAAGATCTTATTTGATACGACCTTGCTCAATTCAAAATCAGCGTCAGTATGGTAAAGAGTATACTCGCTTAAAATCCATAATACAATTTTTTTTGTGTGGCTGTATATTCGACAAAGTGAGGACCGATCATGCAGAGTACAAAGCGGGGTCCGTATATCCTGCAGCATGCACGGCATCTTATGAGGTCCGATTTTTGCATATATATTCATTAGACGCATTAAGTGAGGACCAGCAGTGTTGCCACATCGTATCGATGTTGCGGCATGATTCGGCGGTATCAAATCATGACCAGTGGCGGATTTACGGGGGGGTTTTTGGGTACGGACCCCCCCTACGGAATCAGAAAAACCAAGTAAGTACCCGAAGAAAATATTAGAAGGCATTTTTTTTGAAAATGACTTCTAATATATTTGGACCACCAAAAATATTGGATATGAGGCAAAACTCGCCAAACATGCCACCTATCTGCCTCGACTTCAGCCTTGGAAGAGTTGTATATACTGTACTGTACAATATTTAACTAATTAAGTGACGCGTTTCGTATATACATAGCGTTCAGGATTTACAGTGGTTTAGTAATTTGCTTATATCTTTCACAAATATTAGGTAATCAATTTAAAATCAAACAAGATTTTAAGTCACATTTTGATGCTGTACGTCATATCCTACTTTAAAAATATAACCTCAAAGTCGCATTCAGTGGCGTACTTGTTTATTTTTTATTTTTTTTACAAAAAACGACCCTAATATTTTTTTCCGAATTTTGACATAGAAAAAAATGTTATAGTGGGAATCTGTCGGGTGACATTAAAAACAATTTTTACAGCTTACATAGAGTTTTTTATTCTCTCTTTTGAGCCTCTATTCATTAAAATCAAATTGCAAGTACAAAAGCTTCTGCCGTGTTGTCGGTTTTTGGTTCTTAAAAGAATCGTATGTCTGACGACGTTTTGGTACAATCTCATGTACCATCTTCAGGTCTTATCTACTGGGCTGCTGTTGCTGCTCTGTTTATTATGATATATCACAAACTTATAATAATGTTTTAAATTTGATGCTATGAATAAGTTTGTAATTATATTTCTTAGTATCACCTTATTGTCAAACGCGGATGAAAAGCTATGAAATGCCTATAGTTATAAAGCAAATGCTATATTTATAAAACAAATTTGCTTTTAATTCATTTTAATTTTGGACACGTTTTTAAAAACGTATCTAAAATTAAAATGCTCAACTAATTTGTTTTACTAAATGTCTGGCAATGGCGGATTGTGGATTGTGGATTGTGGATAAGCACAGTGTAAGAGATCATTGATCACGTCGTGCGCTCATACTGCTCTCATCGCGTGGGCGCGCACAGTTATGCTACTCATATGCGTGTGAAAATGAACACACGTGTGCGTTCTCATGCCGTGCGACCTACGTGCGACGCACGATTGCTATCTGGGTATTGTAAAAAAATATTAAGGTGTCAAAAGATGCAATAACTTATTTTAAATATTCAAAGGGATGTTTAAAAAAACACCTCCCCAACCCAACCCATCCCAACCCAACCTTCGTGAAGCTATCTGCCGTGAAGCTCTAATATTCAAAATGTATTATTTCCTAAAATTCTTGCATTAGTGCAGAACCACTTATGTTATGTTATTACTAGACATGGTGGCTTCCAAAAAAAACCATCCTGAACTAACAGTGAAACAACCAAAAATAAAAAATAATCATTTTCACTTGGGGGACATCTCAATATATTCACCCACTATATATTATTCATCAAAAACTAATTCTGCTGGACAAACGTCATCAACATCATCTTCAGTTAAATTATTATTAATATTCTTGTTATGTTTTAAATTATTATAAAACAATCTACTATTTGGCTGTATAAAAGGCAACAAACTTATGATATTGTCCAACCGGGTTTTCCTAAGTGACACTTAAGCCCATTTCCATATAAAATTTTGAATGTAAAAACGGCATAAAATTACATAGGCCCAATATTTAAGGGCTTATAAGTCCACAAAATGAGGGCCTATCATGAACATTGCTCCTTTTTCCTTAACCATAATTTCAGTTGGGCCCTTATTATATATTTTTTCGGTTATTTTTGATAATAATGGAATAAAACCTTTTTCATATGAAAGATCGGGTTTAGATAAGGAAGATAAGCCATATAACTTAATTTCGGTAAAAATGCACTTTTTCGACCAAGCCACAGACATGGTTGGGTTGATTTAAAAAAAAAGGAGCAACATGCAAGATGCTGGTAAACTTTAAAATTAACAGAAATACAATTTTCCTTATAATTTATTATTTACTTGTGTGTTTTATTGAAAAATTATTACGCACTTTTATAATATTTTTTCTTATTTAAAAATCAAAAAAACCTAATATTCTGTAAGATTTTTCAAAAACTTATATTTTTTAATTTATTTACGGGGAAAATAAAACAGTAACAATTGATGCGCAGTACAGTAATCCACTCAAACTAATATGTAATGTGCAGAATATTGCTCACTATAATTCCTTGCACTTCTCATTGATGTGACATGTCAAAGTAACCCGTGAGCCTAGACCCGTGAGTTTTTATTTAAAATGTATGTATGATTTCAAATAGTACATTGACCTTGACGTTGGCATTGTACATTAGTGTTCTGCACATCATTCGTTACTGTTTTATTTTCTTCCTGTAGGGAAAGTTATGGATACATTTTTATATGCAATATATCTGTTTTAGAGTATGTTTTTAGGGATTAAATAAAATATATAATTTATGTTGCAATAGGTATATTTTTTTTAATTTTACAAAATTGACATCACTACGTTTATATTAATTATAATAATTATTATTGTTGTATGCTGGAGGTGAGATGGTCAGGTCAGTTATTATTGTCTTGAGTCGGAAACCAGGTTTGACATGCCTCGTTTGCTATTTCACACATTGCAGACAGAGCCTTGCTAGCACTATCATACTCTAAAAAAATTATGTTTCTATTGTTTTATACATAATAATACTATATGCAGTGTGTCCGCTTAAGTTTGCAACATATGGAAAACTTTTTATTATTATTTTAACAACAACAATTACTGTTATTATTATAATTAAATCGGTGAGAATAAGAACAGTACAAGTCCAAAAATTTAATTTTGACAAGTCATTTTTTAAAATCAATTTTAAAGTTTAAAATACATTTTTGTGAGAAGATATAAATCATTTTACAGAATATAAACATTATATTTTATAAAATAGTTAAAATAATCCCACAAAAATGCATTTACAACTATAAAACTGATTTTTTGAAATATTGTGTCAAAATTTTGACTTTTCTACTTGTACTGTTCTTAATCTCACCGATTCAATTAAAATTCTGCCTTTTAAAAGATTATATTAGAATATTGAAACCTAAAATAGCATGCATACTATAAAGTAGGAAAATTTATAATTGTATAGTATTTATTAGTTTTATTATTTTGGAAATATCATTTTTTAAGGGAGGCAATGGATTTAAACTTACATACAAATTTTAATTCCTAACAAATTTTCTTATTTTATTTTGTCGTAAAAAAAGGAGAACAAATTTGTAATTTTTATTTTGATTTTTAATATTTTTTAATAGAAAACGGTTAAAGGTAGACTTTTCTAATTTAATTATTAAAGCACTTTTTCGAGGGGAATTTAAATATATTTGGAATTTTGTATTAGAATACTGAATAATTAATACAAATGTATGCAATATTCTAAACGTTAATTGAATGTTTTTATACCATTTGTATTGCCTCTTTTTCCAAAAATTGATCCATTAAACGGAGGTTTTCTGTAAGTTGCCTCAGTGTAGGTAAACAATGAATAGACAATTAAAATTGCCACCACAAACATGACCGATATCCCACTTTTCATGATTAATTTTCCTAAAAATTCAAAAACATTAAATTCTTTTGGTTTTCGGTGGTTTTATAAGCTTTTTAATATATTTTTTTGTAAGGAACATTTTCTAGATGCATGATCCAAATGATATTTTATAATTTTTGTAGGTTATAATCATATGTATATATATACAGGCGGAAAAAATATTACGAAAGATTACTTAAGCAATCAAAAAACTGTGCTTTTTTTCCTGCTTTTATTACTTTACTTTAAGATATTTTTGTACCTACTTGTTTTGAAAAAAAAACTTTGGAATTAAATTAAATAAAAAGTTTATGTATAACCAAACCTTCCGGGAAAGGTTACAGTTCCACCACCTTTATTTTTAGAAATCGAGCACTGTACAGGTATAACAAAAATGTTTTACTTATAGATTTTTGTAAGCAAAATAAAGTACCTACCTACATCAATTTTTAAATAAAGGAAAATAATGCTCACCTTCTTGATGTCTTCTGGTGCAAGTTTAGGTTGTACTGTTGAATTTCCCAAGATTTTCTTTCCTTTTATAGCAGTAAAGTGTTCAATTCATCCACCACGAGTTAACCAAATTACTCGCCTATTTGCTACATTGGCGCAACGTTAATACAATAAACTAATACGAAATTTCCCTACAGAATTGAATATGATCCTTTTCGGTTGACCAATAATTCTTCTTCTTACTCTATTCTATTTATTTTTAATCAAGACTGACGTACCTATAGGTATACCTACCTATTTAATTATCATTATTATATTTTGTCTGATAACTTTTTTTTGTAATTTAATCAACCACTAAGCCCTGGTATTTTTTTCTAGTTATTTATTTTCGTACTAACGGACCAAGTCTTAAAATTCTTAAAATTATTGAAATTTTCATTTATTAAATATAAAAAATCTCTAGTAAAATCTTGAAAAAGTCACCTTTCCTACCAACAATGACGAACGAATAACGAAAAAAATGCCCAGACTCGCCATCTGACACTTTACGAGTCTTCAGAAATAAAAACATGTTTTCGAGCTTTGTTTCTCAAAACAGAATAGGAGTTCGGTCTTGGCTAGCCGGCTCTTGTGGAGCGCGCATAGAGAAAGGGTAAGTATACCTATATACCTATAGGTACACTAGTTCGATTTCTTCCTTTGGGTATATCTTAAATCTAAAGTGTACGAGAATTCAACAAATAATTTCATTTTTTTTGTAATTTTTTTCAATAAAATATCTTAATAAATGAAAGTTTTATTTCAAATTCAAAAAAGAAATCTCCCGTGGGACACCCTGTATATTAAGTATTTTTTTGCGTATCATATTTTTTTTTGTATTGTGTTCGGTTTGCTTAAACTATACATATATTTAACATAAGTTTACCAACTACCGTTAAACCGTAACTGACAGTAACTAATTTGGAACAAAAAATTAAGATTGCAACACTACTCTAAACTTAATATTAAACAATTAATAAGTACTTAAACTTTCTGATGGTTCAAAAAAGTAATAATTTTGTTATTTAAACAACCATCAGAAAGTTTAAGTGCTTATTAATTGTTTATTTTTAATTTTAGGGTAGTTATGCAATAATATTTTTTGTAGTAGTTAGTTATAACTATAGTGGTAGACTCCTGACTAATGTAGTTGCGCAAGAAAGTTTTGACCATTAAAAGGACCCACAAGGTTCATATGAAAATAAAAAAAGGTATTCTTTCATAAAAAAAGTATGAAAATCTACTTCCTTACCTTGAATTGGTGCATCAGAAATAAAAGAAAGATTGAACTGATAGGCTCAAATGAAGTCAAATATGTGTAGGTTAAAAATGCTCTTTACATTCCGGCTCAGATTTAGATAATTAGAAGAGAAAGAACTTCCCAGAATTTCCTTAAAATTAAATCCAAAATATTCAACCGAAGCATGCCATGAATTCATACTCTCTAAAAATTAATAAGTCAAAAATGACTAATTTAATAGTTATTAGTAGCTGCTTTTTCACTTGTTCCATGGTTAACCATGGAATACCATGGTATCTCAAAATTTAACAGCCAACTCTTATGTAAAATTGTCCCTTGAATCCGAAAATACCGTTAAAAATTATGAATGTGATGCAGTTTTTGAGATGGTATTCCATGGTTAACCATGGTACAAGTGAAAAAGCAGCCACTAATAACTAATAACTATTAAATTATAATTATAAATTAGTCAAAAATGACTAATAGCTATTAAATTAGTCATTTTTGACTAATTTATTTTTAGAGAGTACATTTCATTTATAACTTTACATTCATAACTTCACATTTAGGGGGTAAAATGTGTAATAATTATATTTTGAATTAAGAGGTAGAGAAAATTAAACATTTTTGTTCCAAAATGAGAAAATATACTTTTCAGATCGATTACTGCATTTAATTTTTCAAAGAAGTCTCCGATTACGCCCTGTATACTAGAATCGAACTCATCGACTATTAAAAATTCATGATTTACAATTGTTTCTGCTAATTTAAAATTAATATTTTCTGCACCTTTTGAAAAGGCTAAACCACAGTTAGTGAAAACAGCATTTTTAGGGAAAAAAATATACAGGGTGGTCCAGGTTATAGTAGCAATAATTCACCATTCGATAGTCCAATTTTTTTCTCCTCTTTTTTTTGCCACAACTCTCAGGAAATAAAAGCGTTTTTGACCAAATTTGGTACAAGTACTTATGAAATAGGTACTCGTTACCTGACGTAAGTAACTTTTGTCAATATTGTCCAGTGACGTAGATACAGGGGGGTTGTTTCACTTTTTAAACCCCATTTTTTACGCCACTGGATATTGGTTTAAATTGACCTTTCTAATTCCTTGTTCAATTTTGAGAAAAAAAGCCACTCTTGTCAAATTTTGATTTAAGGCTTTGTTTACGAGATAATTGAGTTTAAAAAAAACATACAGTCCTGCAAAGTTCAGTTTTAAATATCTTTTTTTTGTCATAACTCTAACTCTAAGATCGCTAAAGCGTTTTTCACCAGATTTGATACAAGTACTTATAGTAGATACTCGTTACTTGACTCAAGTAAATTTTGTCAAAATTGTCCATTGGCGTACATACAGGGGTTGTTTCACTTTTTCCGCCCAGGATTTCACTGAAAAATAACTCGAAATGCATTGTTTTATTTTCTTCAAAACTTCCTCAGAAAAGACATAAAGCTCTTCAAAATTCAATTTTAAGATTTATCTTTTCGTATAAGAATATTTGATTAAATTTGGTATAGTTATTTAAAATAGGTAATCAACACTTGACGTATTTTTATTTAAAATTATTAAGTGGCATACTACTTTTGGAAACGGATCAATGTGATAATTATTGATTATGATAATAAAAAACGATATGTACTAAATAAATCATAATAACATTTTAATAACGAATTCAAACTTATCTAACATTTACAAATGAATTAATTTAACAATTGTTCAAAATGCGAACCGTTCTGCTGTATGCACAATTGGCTACGTCTAATGATGTTCTGGTTTAAGCTTAATAGCACATTGCGATTAATTTCTGCACACGCATTCTGGATTCTTTGTAGAAGCTCTTCCCTTGTGGGCACAGGTGTGGCATAGACCTTGTCTTTAAGGTGACCCCATAGATTGAAATCTCTTCTTCTTCTTCTTCCTGTAGCTCCTTCTGGAGCAAAGGGCACCTGTAAAGGTGTTTCTAGGGCTTTCTATGGTCAAAGTGATGGTAGAGTAGCTAATTCTACGCATCGTTCCTTTCATGTTTGTCTGTTCTTCGCCATGTTCCTTGCTTCTGTCCATGTTAAACTTTGTTTTTGGAGTTCTTCATTTATTGTTCTTCTACATGTGTTATTTGGCCTGCCTGTTCTTCTTTTTCCTGGAATCTTATAGCTGAGTGCTTGTCTTGCTATGCTTTTGTTATTTTTTCTTAGTGTGTGTCCTATCCATTTCCATCTGTTTTTCCTAATTGTTCTTTCCACTTTTTCTTCTTCTGTAGTTCTGTGTAATTCTTCGTTTGTTATAGTGTTTGGCCAGAATATACCACATATAATTCTCAGACATTTATTAATAAAGGTTTGAATTTTTCCTATGCTAGTACAATTTTTCCATGTTTCTGCACCATATAATAAAATGCTTTTTACGTTTGATCTAAATATTCTAATCTTGTTTTTTCTGGATAGGATTGTTGATGACCATATTTTGTTTAAACTTTTAAAGGATTTTTGTGCCAGAGAAAGTCTTCTTTCTATATCCTTTTCGGTTCCGCCTTCCACACTAATTATACTTCCCAAATAACAGAATTCCTTTACTTCTTCTATTTCTTTATCGTCCATAATTATATTGTCTTCGGTTTCATTGTTTGTTAGCAGTTTCGTTTTTTTGCGTTAATTTTTAGACCCACTATCTGTGCGTTTCTTTCTAGCCTTTTTGTTTTATCTTGTACATGCTTTTTTCTCGTCGCCAGGAGACAGATATCATCGGCGAATTCTAGGTCTTCTAACCTTTTAAAAACTTCCCATATTATTCCACTTTTCCGATCTTCAGTCTTAATAATATTGGTGAGGGCAATAATTACTACCTAAAAGTTCTTTGGCATGTAAGATATCATCCAAAGTGGCTACTTCCAAACGATTTCTAGTTTTAGTTTTTAAAAGAGCCACATCCGAAAATGTCCTTTGTGCTGCGGCAGAGGATTGAGGTAATGACAATAAAAATTCAATAATTTTTTTTAAAGAAGGAAACATAAGTTCATTAATTTGATTTTTCATACTGAACACCTCTGACCAAAAATTTTCTGGATCTGTTTTCTAAGTTCTGATAAATCAGCTAACAAACGCCATTCAGAATTTAAATTTTCAACATTGTCTACCAAATTTGGAAAATATTGTAAACTGGTTACAGCAATGCTATTAACCTCTCCAGAAACAGTCACTTTTGGATCAAGAATTTAAAAAAAACTTAGTAAAGGGTCTGAAAAATTAAATCTGTTTTTAATCTGCTTTGATAGTTCTATATAAAAGTCTAGAGCCCTTATTCTAAAGTTATGAAGCTCAGTTTTATTAATGTCCTTTCCAGCAGTCAATAACTCAACTTTTGTTCCAAAATAGATTGATTCAAGGGCTAAGAAATTTGATGGGTCGCTACTATTAATATTATTTAAACCAGTACTCTCTATATATTGTTTTTTAAGGAAATTTCTTAAAAGATTTCATCAATTTTCAAGTATTCTGTTATTGATTGATCGCAAGTTATCGACAGACATTGTATATTTTGAAACCAAACCCAATATATTGGGTTTAAGTCCAAATTAATTTAGGGAAATTCTGTGTCAAAACTGAAAAGTGTAAGGTATACTTCCTTTTTCTATAAGCAGTTGATTTATAAGTATACTTACTGGTAAAAAAGGGACTCTAGATTGTGAATTTACTTACATTGATATAACATTATTTTAAAATTAGTTACGTAAAAGAAACACAAGTATTAATTTTTAAACCCCCAATTTAATTCAAGCATATTTGGTACAAATAAAATTATAAATAATAATACAAGTTATAAAAACAAACATAAAATAAACCATATGCAAATATGTACACTAAAAAACATCATTCTAACAATAAGGATATTTTATAAATAAATAATAAATAATAAATAAAGAAAAACAATATTTTATTGATTTTTAAATAAAATAAGCTTATGTAGTTTTTGTCTAACATATTCTGGTTTTTCAGAAGCCTTTTTACCTTCCCAATTTAGTCTGGAAGCTCGAGCTTAAAAAGATAGCAATAATTTTTTTAATCAGAAGAATTCTATGATGATGGTTCTTTATATGATCAATCATTGCAGAATTTGAAAATACTGACTGTACATTATACAATACTTTATTACTTATATACATGGCACCAGAGCCGGCAGCTTTTCATTTTGACGTGTGGTGCTCATCTACAGTTGGTTGGTAGCAGTGGTTAATGGATGGCGGTGTGGGTGTTTTTTTCCTTGTGGGTTGCGTGAAGGAGAACAAAATAAAATTGGAATAGTTTTTTAGTCAATTTATTTATCAAACTCAGTCACAGTTTTTTACCTTGGAAATATCTCGCGTAATAAGCACACTACTAATTTTAGCACTAATATATCCCCCCGGAATGATTAAATTTAGTTTATATAGTTTTTTCGACTGTCGAAATTCGACAGTGCTTATTTCGCCAGATATTTTTAAAGTTTCAAGTTAAAAAACTCGACCTGTAATGGAATCGAATGGGATAGGTATATTACTGCCACATCGGTCGTTTTTAGGGTTGGCATCTGCCACTTATTGGATCAAGGGTTATCAGCATCAAAAATACGGGTTGAGATTTAGGTTCTAGATTTTTTTACGAGAGACAATTAAAACAGAGTTACTCTAAGATTCGAACTAACTTACATTTGTTGATAAAAAGTCGGGTATCTATCCACTAATACAATTGGTGGTAGCAAACACGAACTCAGAGATAATAAACAAACCGCACGAACTGTAAATAATAATAATATGTAACTCAAAGTTTGGTCGGTTACCGTCGGTATAGTAGAAATACCCTAAATACACGTCGCGACGTATTGGTATGTTATTCCTACTATACCAAGAAACATACACTTAAGCCCGCTGCACAACAGCTCGGCAACGGGAACGGGAAACTAAATGGTAAAGGTGGGATAGACTCAGCGAACCCTATCTATCAACAGTGGTTTTTTAGTCTCTTTTAGGATTCCCGTTCCCGTTACCGGGCTATTGTGCAGCGGGCTTCCCTATTAAAAATGCCATATAGAAACACAAAATAAAAATCTATCTGGTTCAATATAGGAATTTGAAACAGGCATTGCACTATTGAACCAGATAGAATTCCATACCTGGAAAACCATATAGAAAAGTGATTTCTATATGGATTGCCATATAGGTTCATATTGCTCTATCTGGCCCAATATGGTTTGGGTGTGAAAAAATTATTAGGTACCTTATAGATCCATATTTAACCATATAGGGGAATCTATATGGTTTAATATGCAATTTTCGTTTAAAATTTAAACTTTATATATATATATATGTATATACATTTTAAAATGGAATTCCATATTCAACCATATAGGGAAACCTATATGGAAAAACACATAAAACAGAAACCAGATAAATCCATATAAAAATCCCTAAGTTGTACATTTTAAAATAAAATTCCATATTAAACCATATAGATTCCAAAGTGTAAACCAGGTCGTTCCATATAGGACATATAGAACCATATAAATCCATATTAGTTTCCTTATCTGGATCAATATGGGTTCTATAGGGCATTTTTAATAGGGTTTATACATACTATAGTATATATGGTATATATACCGGCCGACTTCGATACTTTAAACCAGCGGTTCTCAAACTGTGGTACGCGTACCACATTTGGTACGTAAGGCATCCAAAGGTGGTACGCGAATAGATAATAGATGTACTTGCCTTCAAATAAAATTATCGTTGGCTCAATTTTATTGAAAATCTATCATTTTCCACATTTTATATTGTAAATGGCAACACTGTTGTTTGTGTTTATTAAACGGGTTATCCCCTGCTCGTTTTAAAATCGTGACGAGTCATGCGTATTTTGTTTTGTTCTGACAAATTGTTGTTTTAATACTATAAAAATTGGTTCTGTTTGACGGTGATCAATATTTCTTATTAAACTACAAGTTCAATAAATACGTATACGCAGCACAACTTGTTTTATTTAGTTTGGTGGTACTCGATTAATCCACATTGCACATGAATGGTACGCGAAAAAAAAAGTTTGAGAACCGCTGCTTTAAACTTTGGATTCCTCAGCTTCAACCGTAAATTTGTAGAGGGCGTTGGTGTGTATCCCAGGCTAGCAGGATAAAAAATTTAGAGACCGCAATATATTTGACAAATATTATTTGTTATATGCCGCAAAAGAAATGCAATTTTTCTGCTGAAGATACGTGTGGTGCCGAGCACCATTTTCCTTTACGTGTGGTGCTTGAGCCCGCGAGCACCGCTATTGTCGCCGGCCCTGCATGGCACTATTTTTAAATTTAAATTTATTTGACATTTGTCTAGTTAATTTTTCAGTTTCTTGACAAATTATAACTACATTGTATTTGATCTAAGGGGGGCCCCTGTCGATCCCGGGGCCCTGGACACTTGCTCAAAGTGCCCAATGGGAAAGAGGGGTCTGTTTATAGGAATGTCTAGTTTTTGCATATGCTCTAAAATTGAATTGAACAGCCCTTGAGCAGTGCAATCTTTTACTCTTAAGAGGCCCATAAAAACATCTGAACATTTATTTTTCCTGTGCTCATAATATCTTCCAATCAACTTATATCTGTCGTCTCATCAATAATCAAGGAAAAAGGTTGGATTTTGAATAATTTGGAAATTATTTCTGTTTGTTCTTGTGCCAAGCAGTCTGCAGTTATTTTTGTAGCTTTAGTACGACCACATTTTAATCCTTTAGCAATATCTGAGTCTGGAAATATACTCACTAATAAGAGAATTAAATGGTCCATTATTAAAAATGGCAGATTATGCTCATGTAAAAATCCCAGAATTTTAAATTCTGCTCTTTTAACTGATTTTATTATTTTTTTGTTGTTCTTGTAAAAATCTTCTATTTTTGGTGTATTTTTGGCTTTCTCCATATTGTAAATATGGCTTGCTCTTTTCATGTGTCGTATAAAGTGAGTTACACCTCCCTTTAATACAGTGTGACAAGCTTTACAGGATGCAGATCCATTTGGAGCAAGTTCAAGAAAATCAAATTTTTCGGTCCAGGAATTTTTAAACTTTTGTTTATAAACCTTTTTTTTCAGTTTTGGTTCTTCCTGAGTTGATGAACTAGCTGCGTCCAACAAATCTTAAATTTCCACTACATTAGACACCTTTAAATTTGGAATGTCCACAGGTTCCTTTAATTTTGCAATGTTTTGATTTTCCGAAATTTCAACACCTTGCGATTGCTGTCTCTCCGGAATGGGTTTTGGTTGTCGAATGAGAAATCTTAAAAAGTGTTTAGTAATAACGGACTCCAAAGCAGAGGAATCTTGAGGAATGGTTGGTTACATTGAACATTGGAGCTTTTAAACAAATAAAGTACAAACTGGCTATTTATACGTCCGACGTATACAAAATTTGGTATACGTCTTGTGCTTTCATTGGCTAGTTTATTATTAGCGTCTAGTTCCAGCGCCGGCTACTTTTCGCAGACATGCTTCACTACACTGTAAACTGGTATTATTTTCAAAACAAAAGGAATTATTTAATAAGCTCGGTAGCTCCGATGGAAGAGCGCCCGCTTTGTATGCGAGAGATACCAGGTTCGATTCTTGGCGCCAACAACTTTTTTTTTTATTTTTATTTATATAGCAAAAAGGATTATTATTTAATTTTACATTAATATTCATTTTGCTACAGTTATATAATATAATATGTAATTATATGAATATTCCTTCGTTGAAAAATTGGGCGGGGGGGGCCAATGGGGCGGGGTCGGTTGGGTTGGGTTGTTGAGTTTGGGTTGGTTTGGGTTGGTTTCGCTCACTTTTGCCCATTTAAGTTGATTGACAGTGAGCGAAACCAACCCAAACTCAACAATGAAAGCTCAAGACGTATACCAAATTTTGTATACGTCGGACGTATAAATAGCCACTTCGAATAAAGTAAGTACCTATAATTATATTTTGTTGTAAATGCATTTCATTAGTATAATGCCTAGTTCTTTATATTCTTTTAGATATATCTTGGACTCTAAAATATCAAACAGTAATATGATACCTCGTAATAAGGAAGATAGGTACTTAATGAATTTGGTGACCATCTTTCACTCAACTGACAGTGACAGTATTTGTACATAACCTCTTCGGGTATTTTCTGACATAACCGAATGAAATCATTAACAAGACAACTTGACAACAGGGTAATTTTCAACCAATAGAAATCTTAGAATGTTGGTCACATGGCGAGGTTTGTGACGTCATAAAAATTTATATTTTTTGTAAATATCTCGAAAACGGTAAACTCAATTGAAATTCTGATTTCACAGATATGTTTAATATTACAAAACGCCTTGAATAAAACCATAAAAAGTATAGGTCAGAAAAAATTTAACTACCCCATTATGGTTGTTTAGCTATTATAAAAGATTTTTGTTTAAACTTTGGACGTTATCGAAAGGGGTTTGATAAATATATAAATATGTAAAACAAGTAAATTTAACATCATTTGTAATCATGGCAGCATCGACTTCCAATGTAACAAAACAAATTATGAACTCTCTAGAAATGTAAGAAAAAAATATTTAGCTCTTAAATTGGGGAAATCAGAAACCGATGTTGAATTGAGTATGAGTATGAGTATGGGAACGTATGGCAGGCCCCAAATATATTATCCTCCACGATCTCCCGGGGTTATTTTACCCCCTTTCCGTTCTCCTGCGTATCCCGCCAAATCACAGCATTACCTGTGTTTGTTGGATCCGAAGTTTTTACGCCGGCTGGTAGATCCACCCTAGGAGGTCGTGGATGACAGTGTCAAAGGTTAAGGCCGCTCCCGGATTTTTGTCAGCCGGGTCGGGCCATACGTCCAGTTTGGGAAGGGTTTTTGGAGGACATTGAACTGACCCAAAGCTAAGTACAATCCGGAATCCCCCTCAACCAGGGCTTTAGTAATAACCCCATTCATTTGGTATTCTTAAATGGGGGTAGAAGTGTTAGTACGCTGCTAGAACCTGTCTTTTTTGGTGTATTTCTGAACATCACTGTCCAACCCTATTGAAAATGCCATATAGAACCATATAAAAAACACGTATCTGGATTCTATATGGTTTCTATCAGGTTCAATATAAGTATTTGAAACAGGCATTTCACTATAGAACCAGATAGAAGATTACATTATAGAACCAGATAAAAACACTCTAAAACACTATAGAACCAGATAGGAAAACCTATCTGGAAATACATATAGAACAGAAACCAGATAAATCCATATACATCCATATACATGTCTTTATAAAGACATGTAAATGGTTGTATATGGATTTATCTGGTTTCTGTTCTATATGCATTTCCAGATAGGTTTCCCTATATGGTTAAATATGAAAATTTTTAAAATGGAAATCCCTATTCAACCATATAGAATCCGTAATGTAAACCAGGACTTTCCATATAGGACCTATAAAACCATATAGAACCAGATACGTTTCCTTATCGGATTCAATATGGGTTCTATATGGCATTTTCAATAGGGAAGTCAGTATCAGGTTCCAGGTAACCTCTTAAGAATTGTTTGCCCCCCTGTGTGATACTGAGTCTTGTCTTCCGTAGCGAAGTGTTGACGGCCCTGACACCCGTGGGTGCCCTCTCCCTTGGTGGATATTCCTCCTGCCAAGTATCGGCTACCCACCTTGTATATTCCTTATTTATTTTATTGTTTAATTAGTATCTATATAAATCTAATATAAATATCAATTAGTCAATACTAATACTAATCAATACCAATAATCAATACCAATATCAACCAATCAATCAATTAATCAATATTAACGTTAGTATCAATATCCACCAATTAATCAATCAATATTAATATTAATATCAATATCCATAATACCAATATCAATATTAACATTAATACCAATAATATTAACATCAATGCCAATACCAACACCCATAATATCAATACCAATCAGTCAATCAATTAATTTACTAATTAATTAACCAGTCACTCTAATGTAAATACCAATATACAAAATAGGTAAAGCCGATCCTGTAGTGTATCTAATGGAATGCGCCCATATGGCATTGGCTGAGTGGGTCTTTCTTCTTATCTTTGATTTATGGCTGTATCCTAAATGCATATACAATATTACCTATTCACACACAACACTTATTTATGTTATATTTTTGTCTTCTTGCTTGTTTGGTTTATTTACTCTTACGCCTTTTTCGATGGTTGTTTATGATTTGTCTACTATGAGAAAATGAGGTTGTTTATTTAAAACTTGCAGAAATGTTCTTATTATTTTTTAAATTTAGTTTTTGAGACAAATAAAAAGAAATTCTTAGTTTTTTTGGCATCATTGTGAAATGCTTATATAAACATTTAACGAATATACGGTAAGACATGCAATTAGAAAAATAACTTGGCTTGATTATTAGGCTATAATCCTGATGCTTTGTCCTTCGGGCTGTCCGTTGTTCATTTGCCTGCAGGTTATTGCACTAAAAAATATTAAAACAATAAAACAATAAAATATAGTTAGAAAATAATAGTAGAGCCAACTATAATTATCATTATACAAGTCAAATGTAAAATAACCTGATGGTCACTTTAACTATATCTTTTTGGTTAAAAAGATTGTGGTTAGCTTAATTATAAATATCATAAATTGGTAAAATACATTTTTAATATAATTCTGACAACCACAAAAAGTGGTCGGTGAATCGATTATTATAATTTGTGGTTATGCCAACAATGTGCTTTGATTGAATTTAAAGTTTCCGCGTTTTGCTGTCCAATCGGTGTGCTTGGCGGTCAACTATGCATCATTTGGTAGGGTTAGTTTCGCAAATTGTATCACGTGTTAAAGATGGATGTAAGTAATTTATTAAGTTTGTGGGGCATAGAGCATCTAACGCCTAGATTTGGGGGTAAGTACCTACATTAAATTTTATAATAGCAATGCAATGTAAGACATACAAAAGTTTTCGCTAATGAGACAAAACGCGCCAAACCTGCCTGGACTTAACCATACAAACCAATATAAAATGTATATCAAACTTGGTACTAACTGTAGGTACTCCATTTTTTCAAATTGGGTTACGTGTTTCGTATATACGGGGCGTTAAAGTAGACTGGTTATTGGGTAATTTTGTTTATTAATTAGCTATCTCCATTATTATTATCCTATATTTAAAACTGTAGGTACTCCATTTTTTCAAATTGGGTTACGTGTTTCGTATATACGGGGCGTTAAAGTAGACTGGTTATTGGGTAATTTTGTTTATTAATTAGCTATCTCCATTATTATTATCCTATATTTAAAAAAACAACAACAATGACTTTAAATCACATTTTTATACTGTAAATCATGGCCTACCTACTTTATTTTTTTTTAAATATAACCTTAAACTTTGGTGAAAAAAATAATATTAATTTTTTTTCAAAAATACCATTTTTATTTGTTTTAACTAATTTTAAGATTAAACTAACAACTACCTACTTGCTTATATTGCATTTAGGAAAAGGTTTTATTAGCTTTATAGTAGGTATGGTTTTGTTTTTTTTACTAAACTAAATTAGCATCAAATAAACAAAAAATAATAATACATACAAAAATATCATTAGCTATTTTTAACGCTAAAACAAGTAAAAAATCAAATAAAAGTTATAATTTTTGTTTTTATTAAATCGGATAGATTATTTCAAAGTTGGCTTTGATATCTAACAATAGTTGTTAGATTTCAAAGCCAATTTTGTTAATTGTCAATTATTGACAAGCGACGTTTTTTCAATAATAAATCTTATTCTAGGTCGAGTGTTTTTACTGTTTGAAAAAATATCCATAAATATAAAATACATATTTTCGAAATCGGTCAAATGTAAATGTTTGCCGATATCTCGGAAATGATTGGAGATATCAAAATACGGTTTTCAATGAAAACTTTTCAATAACCGACGTTTTAAAAGAAATCGAGATCTAGATTCACAGTTCATTTTATTATATATGCAGGACCATGGACTGTTTAACTCATTGCTATTATTGTTATTGTAAGATTTTTTAATAAATATATTTTTTATATTATAAATTGTATTCATTCAAATTTCCCGCCAAATTTATAGCATAAAGCCGAGTCTACAATTGTCGCAGGGCCCTGCAGGGGTCCGATCGC
Source organism: Brassicogethes aeneus (assembly GCA_921294245.1). Lineage (NCBI taxonomy): Eukaryota > Metazoa > Arthropoda > Insecta > Coleoptera > Nitidulidae > Brassicogethes > Brassicogethes aeneus. The sequence continues at coordinate 55,137,727 of OV121133.1, read as the reverse complement.
AGAACATAAGCTTGCGCAAAGCACCCCGCGACGTGGCGATGGAAGAAGCATAGATTAATCTATGGGAAGAAGTTTCTTTTGTCAGCTGGGTGCTTTGCGCAAGCTTATGTTCTGCGATCTACGACCTGCGACAATTGTAGACCCGGCTTAATAGAACAAAATAATGTGATTGTCATAAATATAAAAGTGGTTAAATTAACAATAAGAAAGGATTGCAGTAACTAAAATTTTATAGCTCTTGGAACATTTAATTAAAATTAATGGTCAACAGAACCATAACATATAATTAATAAAACTATATTCCATTTGGTTGTACTAACAACACCGCTATAGTTAACTACACAATGTGATTGCTTTGACCATATTCTGTAATAATAACTTTATGGTTTCTCTGACCACTGCAAATCATTGTATCATATTTAATAATTGATTATAGTTGCAATTGTCATAATTATTGTAATTACGACCATACATTTTTTAGTGTGTGGCACGGTCTGATCTAGGTGTCCTGGTTGGCTTATTGTTGTGGCCTAGCCTTAATTACTTATTCACTTGCACATTTTTACGGCGTTATCCCGCAATTTCGCACTTGTTGCACTTTTCGCAATTCTAGCACTTGTTTGTTTATTTATTATTTATTTATTTATTTATTAACGATTACCGATATTCCGGATACTTTGTTTCGTTTTGGTACTTTACGTTTGTATCGTATACGCTACTTAGGAGGGATCTATCTTAACGCTTCCGACCACTTCGAGTGTCAAGACCCAACTGTGAAACCGATGTTGAATTAATTAAATTATTTAAACCTATAACGAAACCAATAAAAGATCTTGTAATAGTTATTTACGATATAAGTGGGATAAGAGCTTTATTAACGTACGCATGCGAAATTTGCCCAACGAGTGCGTAGCACGAGTTGGGCAATCGCAAAAGTAAACGGTAATTATTTTTGTCTAAGACTAAGGGCCGGTTTTTTAATCGTTGGTTAAGTTTATCTAACGGTTAACTTTCTTAGATACTATTGTGTTAATAATAGTATCTAAGGAAATTAACCGTAAGATAAAATTAACCAACGATTGAAAAACCGGCCCTTAATTTAGGGTTATTTTGACATTTTGACATTTTGACTTTTTTATTTGATTGGTTAAAAGCAGAGAAAAACGCGTGCGTTAATGAACTTCTTATCTCACTCAAAATGAGTGGGATAAGAAGTTCTTATCTCACTGGCGTAGAAAAAAAATTAAAAAAGAAAAAATTGAGTTAAAGGGTGAATCAAAAGATAAAAAATTAGAAACTACCCTCAAAAATAGGGATGATGATGATGACGATGATGATGGTTGTAAGGGTCCGGTGGTACATAAACTTTTAAATTCAAATTTGGCGCTATTTTTACCAAGGAAAATTTAAATAATCCACTAAAAATAAAATTATAGTTTTAAGTTATTTTATGTTTTAATAGTTTTAAAATTTCAATTCTTTGTATCTGAACCTAGAAATATTAACTCATACGATATGTTTCTGCCCGCACCTTTCCGCTATGCGTTGTCTGCGGCGCAGTGTGCGCATATTTTTCTGTGCTCTGCGCCGCATACCATCGTTCGATTCAGAGCCGGAACCGAGTACGTCTCTGTACCAACCGTCCAATATCACGCAACCATGCAATCATATTGAAATATCGCAGCAGCGCTTGGACAAAATGGTACGACAACTTAAGTTGTCACAAGCAAGATCCATCCGCATTGATCAACAACTAAAAGCCGTTAACATCTTAGCACCAGGTGTAAAAGTTTTTGGAGCTCGATGCCACCAGCGACAGTTTTTACAATTTTTCACTGTTAACCAAAACAATGCGTTCGCGTATTGTCATGACATTAGTGGCTTGATGGCGGCCATGAATTACACGTACAAACCGAAAGAATGGCGCTTGTTTATCGACAGTTCGAAAAGCAGCCTTAAAGGCGTGTTCCTGTTTGTCGACAACACAAAAAATTCCGTTCCAGTTGCGCTTTTCACAAATACCAAGGAAACATACGATTCTATGGAGCAAATTCTCGATTCTGTGAAGTACAAGAAACATTTTTGGAAGATTTGTGAAATTGTTATAAATAGTATATTGTTTCCACATAGTGAATGCCTATACCGAAAATTCTACTGGAGCTGTAAAAATAAGCTTAAAGTGACTCAAAATCCGAAATTTGTTGCAAAAACATAAAAAAAGTATTTTCTCAAAATCCCGACGTGATGGATACTTTTGGTGGGCACCATTGGATTCAGGAGGATATTTTCAGTCGGAATGCCATTAATGGCATTATCATATTTGTGTACTTCTTTTTCTGGCCTCAAAACTACAACACTGAGAAAAAAGTTTATTGCTCCCAAATAAAAAAAATATTTAAATATGGGACAAGGGTAGTTTATTTATCCTAAATATATTTTTATTCCCGACACATAAAGTTTTACTAAAGTATAATTATCGTTATTATTTCGACTATTTAGAGGTAATAAACAATATATTCACTATTAATAAAAGTATTAGCTACACAGTTTATTTGTCCCATTTTTTTGTGAATATATTCACTACATTGACAAACGACTTGCCTTTATTTTAAAATTTGCCTGTACATAAAAATCTATGTACCTATACATATATTATGTATTAAATTATAAAAAAATTGGTAAATGCAAAAAATGATCCCCTTGAAAAAAAATTGTTGTTTGCCCAAAATAGGCTTTGGGCGTGACACCCTGATTGTTATTATTGTATTATCTATGCATATATGCATAGAATTAAGCATAAAAAACAGTCTACTTACCTAATTAAAATATTCGAAAAAATACTGCAATCCTAATGTTTATGGTTAAATAAAATGCTTTTGTTAAATAAAATTTCTTCGAATTTATTAGATAGGTAGGGGCGGAAAATTTGTATTAGACCCAGCAAAATTTTATAATTTTATAACAATTTTTGCTATTAATTTGTCTTTAAAAATTACCCCATTAATCAATTGATAAATTATGTGGGTAGCGTGACGCGACGTCGGCATAGAAGACGACGCGTCGTCTTCTATGCCGACTGCTTCGAAATAGAACGAGACGCTAAATCTGTGATCTGTGCGCTAAATGCCACTGGCGGCTCCTCTTACTGCGCATGATCGCTTAACTGACAAATGTGCCGCGATTGAAAATGTTAAAGGCACGTTAGTTACGTTATAATTATAATCCGTAGATAGCTCAGATGGTAGGGCGGTCGCTTAGAACCTTGATAAAACACAGTATCGAAGAACATCGAAATACTGCATGGTATTATTTGTTAAAATCCCTAAAAACTAGCGACAACTCACTTTGGAGAGTCACAAGAAAGCTAAAGGGCGGTCATCGTGTCCCAATACCCATATTTACTGACAATCTCGGCTCTTGAACACCCTGTCCAAGGTGGCCGAAAGGCTCATACTGGACAGGATTAGTAAAATAGATAGACGGCTTGCGCTAACTCCACCTGAGCAATTTGGTTTCAGACCTGGGCATAGCACTGTCCACCAAATCGCTAGAATAGTGCACGATGTCAAGCAGGCATATAACCGCGACCAGTCGACGGTTCTGTTACTGCTTGACATGGAGAAAGCTTTCGACACGGTTTGGACGGATGGTCTTGTCCATAAATGCCACACAATAGGTCTACCTATCTATCTAACCAAATTGCTCAACTCATATCTGCGCCAGCGAACCTTCCGGGTTAAGGTATCTAATAAATACTCCTCTAAGTACACAATAGCTGCCGGTGTCCCCCAGGGCACAGTATTGGCCCCAAAGCTGTACACACTATATACAAGCGATATCCCTCACTTCGCGAGAACGAAGCTAGCTCTGTATGCCGATGATACGGCATTATATTCACATTCTTTTTCATCGGCAGTTGCTAACAAGCAAGTCAAAATATATCTTGACCAGCTCAAATCCTATTGGGATCGATGGCTGATCAAGATAAACCCAACCAAGACAGAGCTGGTGAACTTCTCGCGAAAATTCACTAATATCAAAATATTCGAACATATACAGCTCGAGGGACACGCAGTGCTTGAAACACCGGTCGCCAAATACCTTGGGGTACAGTTGGACAGACGCCTAAACTTCCAACACCAGCTGTTGTGTACAAAGAGAAAAATGTATGGAGCATTGAGGTCGATATATCCACTGCTGTCACCAGACAGTGCTCTTTCCATCGAAACCAAAGTGCTGCTGTACAAAACAGTATTGCGCCCAATACTTACGTACGCAGCACCGGTTTGGTGTAATATGTCTAACACCCGAAAAATGCATCTTGAACGACTGCAAACTAAGGTGCTTTGCACCATAACACAAGCACCTAGGTATACTACCATCGGGGAGATGCAACAGCAGGCAGAATGTTTATCACTTATTCAACATATCCAGGAGCTTTCAAATAGGTTCTATACAGTAAATATCAAGGCTTCGCCTTTGACACGGAACATAACTACAATAAGGCACGGAGACCCCGATGTAATTAAGCACGGCCTAATATACAAAGACCTACCCGTGTATTTCGAAAGGAGATGACTTCGACCCGCTGCGGCGACCCAGGTACATACCCAAGCCGTGGCGGGGCGATAATCTCCTGTGAGAATGCACGGGGACGCGGATACCTTATTAGCTTTTTCTGACTTAGAAAATTTTTGTTGACAATAAATTTTCGTCAAAAATATTTTTCGAACTTAGAAAAATTTTTGGTGCATTTAAGTAAGAGGTCACTCTTATATATGCGCAAAATATCGGCTGTCGCTTCCCAACAAACTTACACCAAGGCTTCACCTTTACCGCGAAATCTCATTTCAATCAGGCGCCAAAATTCCAACATATCTCGTCCACCTACACATAGACCTACCCGTGTATTACGAAGGGAGATGATTTCGACCTGCCGCGGTGATAAGGGCACACGCCCAAGCCGTGGCGGGGCGATAATCTCCTGTAAGAATGCACGGGGACGCGGAAACGTCTTTTACGCCCAAAAACACTTTTAAAATTTTTTCGGACTTGGAAAAATTTTTTCCGCCCGACGCCACTTCGGAAGCACTAGTCCCCCTATATAAGCGCAAAATATCGGCTGTCGCTTCCTAACGTACCTTACGTGCGGTCGCCGTACCTTTAAGTTTTAAAGGTGTGGCGACTGCAAATAAAGGTGCAGCGACGGCCGATGTTTTCTGCTTATAAAATGCCCCATATAACCAAAGGGGCACTAACAACCCTGAATAAAGAAAAACATCATAAATTCTGCAAAAAAGCAGAAAGAAAACCGATCGCTGGGCCTTTGTTTAAATAAAGGTGTAGTGACGGACAAATAAAGGTGTACCGACAGCACCTGACGCTACACCTTTATCTTCCGATAAAGGTGTAGCGACTGCACAAATAAAGGTGTACCGACTGGGATATTTCAGTCGGTACACCTTTATCTCCAAATAAAGGTGTAGTGGCCGGCCTCACTGAACCACTGCATCTTTGTTAAAAATCCCCCAAGCATGACACTGGCAATATGCCCATACACAACCAAATCAGACATTGTAATTAAACGTCTCAAAAAAACATTCTTCAACAAGCACATGACAGGGTTTTTTATTTTTATTTTTCCCTGAATTTTACACACAATAAGCAAAGTCAAGAAAGTCGTAAGACATTATAAACCATAATTCAAAAAGAGCACAAAATAAATGTCCCCCATAAGCGCTCAGCGCATACAAGGGAAACAAAGTCACTAATTAAAAACATGTGTTGCGATTTGTACTGTTTGTCAAACATCGACGGCCATAAGAGCTACGGCCCTTAAGGCACCCTACACCCATATGGGCCTGTAATAAAAAATGTTTTGTTTTATTGTCTATAGGGAAACTGTATTGTGAAATGTCTGTGATATATATGTTAGTTATGTAATCAAATAGGTAAATAAAAGTTTTGGAATTTGGAATTTGGAATTTTGTTCGCTTGGCATGCGAGAGGTCCCGGGTTCGATACTAAGAAGCTGTCGAACTTTTTTTATTTTTTTATTTCATAAATTTGTTGTTTCTTTGTTAAACAGTGTTCGGTTGGGTTGGGTTGGTTGGTTTGTTTTAGTTTTATCGTAACATAAAATCTACTAGAAGTTGTCGAACTTTTTTTATTTCATAAATTTGTTGTTCCTTTGTTAAAAAGTGTTTTATTTTTATCGTAACATAAATTTGTCAATTTTAGTTGGGTTTTTTGCTCAATTGGGCGGGGGGGCCCAATGGGGCGGGGTCGGTTGGGTTGTGTTGTTGAGTTTGGGTTGGTTTGGTTTTATGACGTAACTAACGTGCCTTTAACATTTCGAATCGCGGCACATTTGTCAATTAAGCGATCATGCGCAGTAAGAGGAGCCACCAGTGGCATTTAGCGTCTCGTGAAATAGAGATACTATCGTGTTATTTCTAGAGGGCATACATGTTTGATAGTTCGGCAACAACTAGTGAGCACGTGTAAAGTGTGTGAATTTTTTTGTAAATATTTTAAAGGTAAGATTTTTTTGCGTACACTTTTGGTGTCTTTTACAGAACGCTACATACAACTCTTGTTTTAGAAGTTAACTTTTTTATTTTCATTTTGTATTATAGCATATTATATAGTAGAAATTCCAAATAAATGCCGAAAGATATTTACATTTAACAATATTTCTGAAAAATAACGTTTGAAAAAGTCAAAAGCAATGTGTCATAAAACGTTCAGGAAGATGCGTTAGGAGAAGGACAATGTTTCATTTCTTCCCAGATAGCACAAGAGGTACCCAGGACGTCCATTTCGGGTCCCACATAGGTCCGAACGTCCTAGACCTATATCGGAAGTTTTGGGGACGTCCAGTCTCTTACTTATTTGGGAAAATTATAGCGGATATACTGGGTACGTCCCAAGGACGTAATTGAAGCATTGTATTTCCAAAGGTCTAAGTGCCAAGTTGGTTAAATAATATATTATCATTTAAAAATAGTTTGTGTCATGCAGAATGACTTAATAGTATATTCTGTAACAATTTTGGAATACAGCATATATCCGCTCGAGTGAAGAGTTTGTCACACGATCCGAAGGCGAGTTTGACGGTTTCAGGAGAGCGGAATATGCAATTCCAAACGTGTTTCAGACATTTCAACATTTACATGTGCAAAATATTTGTTTTTCATTGATAACTCACAATTTTATTTTTGTAACTTAGACCCCCCAGACAGCATTCAATTCAGAAAGATTTCTGTACGAAGTCTGTTGAAAAACATCTTACTGAGGTCACAATATGACATCTTAGGGCCAGTTTTTCAATAGGCTAATTAAATCCAGAGTTGAATAACTCTGGCTTATCTCTGACTTAAGCCAACTCCGAGTTTAGGTCGCGTTTGGGTTTTTCAATTACAATCATAGTGAGGATTTATCAACTCTGGGTTTGTATAAAATTTGTAAGGTTGGTAATGCGTTGTCATGGTAACGGCTGCAAGCCAACGTCATTCGGGTTTCGTTCTTCGAAGAGTGCACTTGTTTCATGACCTGTGACCCTGGAGGGACGAAATTGGAATCCCAGCACAAAAATACGCTGGTCAGTGTCATAAATACAAAATCTACAATAGATTTGTTAATGTACGAACAATTTCCACGATGGATGACTGAAATATTTAAAGAAAAGTCTGTGCATGTGCCATGTGTTTCATGGTTGGAATTGAAAGAAATAATGGAGTTTAGAAGTGTATTATTATGTTAACCCTTTAGGACCTTTTGGTCACATTTGTGTACGCTCCGTTTGATGTTTTTTTTTAAATACATTTTTACTGAAAAGACATCCTATGACCCGTTGTACACGTTTGTGTACAATATTTTTAAATTTTTGTGGAGCCATCTATACCATATCTATCAAAGCTGGTAGAGAAATCATTCATTTAAATTCAAATTCCAAGATGGAAGGCCAACTGCCGGGTAAGGGATACAATTTTGTAATTATTATATGAAAATTGAAATCGAATAAATCTCCGTTTTTTTTGCAATGAAATAATACCTTTGTTTACCATTTGAATATATTTGCAATGTGTGTCAATGCATATAACTCGTAAAAAAAAACCAAAAACCGGGTGTACCCATATGTGCACATCAGGTCTGAAGGGTTTTTAATCCATGTTCACATTTGTGCACAACAGGTCTCAACGGGAAAAAACATAGACATTTTAAATATTTTTATCATCTCAACGAAACCCTTATTTGACTCCTTAAAAGCCCAATGGTCACATATGTGTACAATTTTGAATTTTGAATTTTTTTTTCGAAAAGTTTAAAAAATTTCATATAAGCTGTTTTTATCACTTATTAAGACATGAAAATAACGGAAAATAATATCAAATATTTTTTTTGACCAAAAAGAAAAAGTCAGGTCCTAAAGGGTTAAATGTATGGATCATGAATGTAACGTAATGTGTTTAGAAGGATGGTGAATAAATCTAATTTTGTGAATAAAGAAGTGAAAAAAGAAACTAAAAGTGACAAAAATAATAATAAATAAAATTTAAAACCAAGAAGAAAAGGAGTAAGCTATAGGCTATCCTAGACTCGCTTGTTCCAGCCTATGATATTGAATAAAATACAGCTGGCTAATTCCCGGAAGGGAAAGGCCAATCAAACCGAAGAAGAAGAAGAAGAACGTCATTTTTGACTCTGTTGTGCGGTTTTAACCTTAAAAAAAAGAATGTCACGAAGGTAGTGTGATCATTATTATAAAATTATTAAATTTATTGATTACAATTTTAAGATTACGGTGGGTTTTTTTTTGCTTTAGTGGAAAATGTGCTGCAATTTATTAAGTATAATTATTTGAAGGCAGTAATGTCGTGTATTAAAACTGCTATATGTGATACTGAACCGCTCAAAAAAAAAGGCTCGATCTAGAACTTTTTCTTCGTCTAAAAAGAAAGTAAAATGCAGAAAACATTGGGAAATCGCAAGAAAGCCTTGGGTATACTACCCAGCCGTTGACGGGGCGCAAACCTTTCCGGCTAAACGAGAAGATTATTCAAGACAAAATTGGTTTTGTTAAACTGCATAAAGAAAGTTGTTTGAAAATGAAAGTGTTGTGGCTTGATTATAAAATTTTAAGAACCCGTGGCGTAAAACCGCAGGGTAAGCAACAATTGGATTTCCGCAGATAAAGTGTCATTTCTACAACGAACTAAATTAAAATATGACATTTAGAAGGACTAAATAAGCTGAGAGCCTCTTGCAATACTTTTTGCTACATAAACTTTTCACCTGTTTCTAGGGTATTGTATTACATCAACAATTTCTTCTAAAATATTTTCCACCGTTCTTGGAGACGACCGAAATCTGGTTAGAAAATCAATATTGTCCCACATTTTAAAATGATTTAAATTGGATTAATAACTTTTGGTCTTCCAAAGTTCTCTTCATCATTACTATAGGTAGGCATTTAAATCATTGGGACTATCACTATACACAACATCACAACAGAACGATATATAACCTCTTTTTACTTTAATTCTTACTTAACTCATACCCTTTCTGGGAATTAAAGTAACTCTGAGTTTAATATAAACTCGGGAATCAAAATGAATTGAAAAACGCGAATTTAGTTAACTCCAAATTTAACTCGGGGTTTGAAGTTAAACCTCGGATTAAATCACATTGAAAAACTGGCCCTTAGGGTTCTAAAATTCATAAGTTATATCATTGCAGAACCACTTGCACACGTCACTAATTTGTCAATAAAGTCAGGGTATTATCCACAATGTGGATTGTGGTATTATCCAACAATCTTAAAAGTAGCATCACTAACTCCAATCTTTAAAAAGGGAGATCCATTGTGCAAGGATAATTATAGACCAATATCTATACTAAAGTCTTTTTCAAAAGTAATAGAAAAAGCAATTTGCAATAGAATTATTTCATTCCTTAATCAAAATATAGTTATAACAAACTCGCAGCATGGATTCCGGAAAAATTATTCCACCGAATCACCAGCATGTCAATTAATGCAACATATTTATGAAGACCTAGATAAGGGAAGATTGGTCATGGGACTACGTTTTGATCTAAGTCGCGCATTTGATGTCGTAAATCCTGACTTTTTGGTAGATAAAATGTATGAGATGGGATTCCGAGGTAAATTTTCTCATTGGATTAAATCATACTTAAATAATCGTAAATTCTGTTTCAAGTTAAATAATAATAATACTGAACAATTTAACAGTAACTTAGGGGTTCCTCAGGGCTCGGTACTGGGACCACTTCTGTTCTCACTCTACATAAACGATCTTCCTAACTATTTAAATGGCAAAGTTACCATGTATGCCGATGACACATCAGTGGTGGTATCAGCATCGAGTCATGGGGAACTCATTGAAAATGTTGAGATTGTCAAAAGTCAATTTACGAGCTGGTGTTTAAAAAATCGCCCAATTCTTAACAAAAATAAAACTGAATATGTATTTTTCTCTCCTCGTGTAGCTAATTTAAATAGGTTTAATAATGACTTTACTGTCTCTAAATTTGTAAAATTCTTGGGTATTTCCTTAGATGCTCAACTTTCGTGGGAAAATCAGATTGACCATATTTGCAAAAGAGTAAGTTCCTCAAACTTTGCTTTATTATCTCAGAGACCCGGACCGGACCGTTTTTGGACAGAAAACCGGACCGAAACCGGTATATATTTGTGAACCGGAACCGTAACCGAACCCATATTATTTTTAAATGCAAGTCTAGAGACCGAACCGGAACCCTTTAAATTTAAAACGGTTTTTAGGTTATTTTCGGTTTTTTTCTTAAATTCTTTTTGCAAAAATTTAATTTTTTTTTTTAACCAAATAATTTTTGATTATTTTGGCAACAATGCAAAACAACTATGACTAGCATTATGTCAATGACATGTTAGTGAAATTGCCTACAGATGGCAGCATCGAAGTATGTGAAAAATGTCCATATAATTAATTGAAAGACGCGCCATTTTGTGAGAAATGAACGACCATCTTTAATATGTGCTTCTTTGGGGTTTTCTAAGCCATTCTCTATGTGCAAACTTGGTTAAAATGGGACGAAAAACAACTAACCCAGCCCATCAAAAAGAACAACAAAAGCTCTAAGTTTAGTTTTTTTATTTTTATATAACTTATTTTAATTATAAATTTTCTAGTTTCTCTATCACAAGATCAGAAGAAAAAAATAAAGAAAGCCAGCCGATCGATAATAAAAATAAAGAAGAGAATGAAGACCCTAAAATTAGAGAACCTCATTTAAAAAATAAGAAGAGACAAAGTAATACTTTATTTAATTACTTGCCAAAAAAAATTAAAAAAATTAATAAACTTTTCATTTTATAATTTAAGTACTTATTTACACCTAGTAAAAAAATTGGAATCGAAAAAAACCGTATGGACCGAAAAGATTGGTCCGGACCGGACAGAAATATTTTTTTTGGAACCGTAACTGAACCTGAACCGAAATTTGTCGTTTCTCTCGGAACCCGAACCGTTATTTCATTTGGGTCCGGGTCCCTGTTATCTCTAAAGGAGAGTTTGTCTCGGCATGGACTCTTGAGCGTATACTATGGTATGATATACTCCCACTTATCTTATAATATCGTTCTTTGGGGTAGAGCAACATCATTAAATAGAGTATTTGTTCTACAAAAAAGATCATTAAGAATAATCTTTGGTATGCGTTCGAGAGAGACATGCCGACACATATTTAGGAGTAATAATATTTTGACAGTCTATGGTATCTACATATATAACCTTATGAAATATGTACGTTCAAACTACTCCCAATTTCATATAAATAATGACTTTCACATGTATTCAACAAGAGGTGCCTCTTTAAGTGTTCCGAGACATTCTACAGCACTTTATGAAAAGTCACCCTACTATTCTGGTATAAAAATTTATAATAGTCTTCCAGAAAGCATTAAAATAATAAATAACAATAACCAATTTAATAGAGAGCTTAAAAGTTTTTTAATTAGTAAATGTCCTTATGATCTTTTTGATTTTTTGTAACAAACATTTTTATTTATAAATTCTTGTAGTGTGGAACAGACTGTATACACTCTAAATGTTAATTTATTTTTAGATTTTAATAATGTATTTGTGTTGTTAATCTTTGTAATATTTATATACTGACCTGTCCTATACATGTAAATATGTCTTTTGGATTAATAAACTATCTATCTATCTATCTATCTATTATCCTTTTTGTTTTAAATATCTAAAAAAACATGAGAAACTTTTATTATTTTTAAAATAGTAACAATAAAAGATATCGATGATCATTTTTTTACCCTTATCTGCTTTTCAATCTATATATATATATAATTTAAAAAATTGACACAATGACTTATGGACAAAGTACACATTTTTAGAAATACTACCTACCTCGTAAAACAATTTTCATTGATTTTCATGATTGTAAATTTAATAAAACTTGAACGCGCGCCCCAAAATTACATTAAATTACATTGGAACGAGTAATCAACTGCCTCATGGCATCACAAGAAACGAGAGAGACAGCGCTACCATGCGGTACCGTGATTGTGTTTATCGTGAATATTTTCTTAAAGCGTTTATAATTAAAAAAGGAACGCATGAGCAAGCGAGAGAGATAACTAGACTAAATCTATTTTTAGACTCGAAAATCTGGCAACCCTGTCGGAAGTGTTAACGATGCTATTGTGTCTATATATGATGGAAGTCACTAAGTAGCGGCCATGGTACACAGATAAATATTTGCGAAATACTTTCCCCTCTCTTAAGATTCGGATTATGTAGGTTCCCCTTCACCTATATATAGTTTCAAAATGCTTGTATCACCCTTCGTTCATGTGGAAGTTAGGAAGTCTTGGTTATACTACGGAAGTGACAACTTAACAGGCATCGATATATATATAAGTATATATATTAAGGTGCTTTTTTTCGGAAATGAAAAACTTTGTTAAAAAAAGCACCCAAATATATATATATATATATATATATTGTCCTAAAATTATAACCCCATTTTAGAATAAATGTTTGTGGGTAAGGCCACTCTGGTTCTCAACGCTTCATTTATTAATTTATTTTAATTTCTGATTCGTTATCGGCAAATTGCCACCAAATTCAGTGAATTTGAATAGGTAAATCATTTCCTATCCGTTGCCCACAATCAGTATACGCAAAAGGTTTCCCGTCTGTTGCCGGTGGGTTGCACACTATAAGTTGCCAGGAAACATTTCCGCCTATAAACTCTTATGTTGTCCACAATAATTATAAGCAAAAGGTTTCCCGTCGGTTGCCGGTGGATTGCACACAATATATTGTTAGAAAAGATTTTTGTCTACAGACAGTCAAATGGTGGCACCCACTTGACAGCAAACGGCTACCATATCAAGAGAACGAATAGAAGGCAACTGACCGGCAATAGAACATAAAAAAGAAAACTAAACCCGGGAAGCTTCCACTAGTCCACCATTTAATTCAATACACTTATTAAATCTACGTAAAATATTCTTTTGGACTCTTCTCAATTGCTGTGGAGTTATTTCCTCACAGGCGTTGCGTATGCCGGCTTCAAGATCTGCATTGTTCTGAGGACGTAATTTATAAACTTTGTTTTTTATGGTACCCCATAAAAAAAATCTAAGTGAGATCGGAAGACCTAGGAGGCCATTCGATTAATGGGCTATTGCGACCTATTCATTTATTTTCAAATTTTAAATTTAACCATTGCCTCACATTAACTGAATTATGAATCGGACAGCCGTCTAATTGAATATAAAGGTTTCTATGATAATTAAGGGGTAAATTGTCCAAAGCATTTCTAACTTCTTCCTGAAGAAATTCTAAAAAACTTTGACCATTTAGATTTCCATTTAAAAAGAAAGGTCCTATGACCCTATCTTTTAGAATACCGCACCACACGTTTACTTTTTGTGAGTACTGACTTCTACTATTAATAATCCAATCTGGATTATTTACAGACATATTTTGAGATGAGACTACTACATTAGTAGTAAAGGTTGCTTTATCAGTAAATACATGTTTAAAAAAATTTGAGTTATTGAGATATTCGCCCTGTGCCTATAGACAGAACTCCAATCTTCTTTCATTATCCCCTGGCAGTTGAGTGTGTAAAAATTTAGGCTTGTAAGGTTTTACTTTATTAATTTTTAAACATCTTCTTAAGGATTCTTTTGAAATATTTAAATCTAAGCTAGCCTTTCTTAAACTTACTTTCGGATTGTTATTAAAATAATTCAGAATTATTTGATCATTTGGTCTTTGGCGTTGACGTGGATTATTATTTATTAACTTCTTTAAAACCATACCAGTTTCATTAAATAGTTTATTTATTTAAAAACAGTACTACTGCTCAGGGCCATATTACCCATTAGGCAGGCAAGGCAATTGCCTTAGGCGCCACAAAGAAATAGGCGCATTGTCCCCAACCAACTTAAAAAAATAAAAATTGTTCCAAATGGTTAATTATTTCGAAAAATAACAAATAAACAATATACAATTATAAGTACGGTACCAAATATACCTGTTTTTATTATTTTTTTAAAATGCGGCTTCCTTTGTAATAACGTGGTGTAAAGCCGACAAAAATCTTAGCATTAAACTGCAAAGAAAAACTTAAAACATAATTTTATTTGTAAACTTCACCATGTATAAACATATCTTTAGAACTTTTTAAACTATTTCAAAACCCCCGTATGCTAAAATCACACGCTTTCCCCTTGCATCGCGTACCCGCTGTGGTATGCTGCTTACCTCAGCGGGTACGCGATGCAAGGGAAAACTGCTGCCGGAAGGATTTAGGTGTTTTCACGTTTCAATAGCAGTTCTATGTGTTGTGTGTTCGGTGATACCAGTCTGTTTTTTATAGTTAAGGTGGATTTAGCCAACATTTAATGTAATGTAATGTAACGTTACGTAATTTAATGAAATTTTTCGAAAAAATGTGCCTTTTTATAACATTTAGTCCATGTTTGTAAGCATGCGCAATGCATGCATGTTCTTTTTTTTAAATCGATGTTGGCAATACTGTGGTTGACTGAATAATAATTAGGGACTGTCTACAGTTCCTACCAGTAGGAACTTAAGTCTTCAAGACTAAAGTTCCTACTGGTCGGAACTGCAGCCACTGAGTCAAAAGTTACTACCAGTCGGAAATTCTGTTATGGACGCCAAAGTTACTACCACCTGTTTAGATTAGAAATGGCCTATTTGGGAAATAATGTTCAAATCTTTACTTGTTCTGCACAAAAAAACCATTTTATAAAAATCTTTGGAAAACTTATTTTATTACAATAATGTTTAATCATTAAGTAAAGTATTACTTAATGGTCTAATATTATATACAATTCGTTATAAATGAAAAATTGAATCAAACATATTTTTTCATTATTGTATAAAGAAGTTTTACTAATCTTATAAGAAAGAGTATTTCTATAATAACTATAGTTTTGGTATCTTTGCTAAAAGGCTTAAATTCAAAATATATATTTAACAACAAACATTTATTTAGTAAAAACAAAAATAAAATGTAACTTAAAATTAATGGTAAAACATAAAAAATATATTCTTTTTAACTATTTATAAATAAAATATTAAAGTATCTTGCGATTTAGGTAGGAAATCTAGAAATATATCTCTAGTTTTCTAAATATATTTATAAATATATATGTATATACATATATACAGGGTGTCTCACCAGCGATGGTACCTTAGACGTTTACGGAGAACGGCTGAGGATATCAATTTGAAATTTTTATAGCAATTATTGTACAATTTAATTTACCTTTTAAAATTATTTTGAATAAAATTCCTCTTCCGGTTTAACCGGAAGCGACATCAACTTTGTTATTTCCAATGGAACACCCTGTAAATTTTTTATTTTTAAATTCCTCATGAAATTCTTAATGAAATTGCTGTACCATTCCCTATACCTAAACTTAACAGTTTTCGAGTTAATAATTTTTAAAAATTTACAGGGTGTTCCATTGGAAATAACAAAGTTGATGTCGCTTCCGGTTAAACCGGAATAGGAATTTTATTTAAAATAATTTTAAAAGGTAGATTAAATTGTACAATAATTGCTATAAAATCTTCAAATTGATATCCTCAGCCGTTCTCCGTAAACCTCTAAGGTACCATCGCTGGTGAGACACCCTGTATATATATATATATATATATACATGTGTTTCATAATATATGCGCAGGACTTCAGGATGTGATAGCTCATCCAAAAAGATGAAAAAAATCGCTATTAACTTACCCTCTAAAATGCACAATTTTCTAGGGTGTGTAAATTTTAGAAAAAAAATTGTTTTTTTCGAATATCTCCGGAACCATTTATCGTACAAAAAACAGCTTTTGTAAGCATTTTCTACTCATAATAAGCTATGTTTTGTGCCAGAAAATTTTTATTTTTACTTATAATTGGTGGAGATTTTGAAGGGGCCCCTTCGCTACCGGTAGCGGGTGTTTTTTTCCTCCTTCTACGCCCCTGAAAAAAGTACGGTTTTGAGAGGCCCATTCCATCTGCCAATGTTTTCTACACAAAAAAGGTACTCTTTGTCATAAGCTCTAAAATTGACCGTTTTCAAGAAAAATCAACTTTTATGTTTAAAAACATGGTCAATTTAAAAAAAAAATTTTTTTTACTAATTAAACAAAATTTATTTTAACGTTAGAACAAGTAGCAAAACCAAACGATAATTGCAAAATTAAAAAAAAATAAAAAATAATTCAAAAGTTAAATAAAATGTTGGAAATGTTCACCGTTATCTTCAATGCACGCAAAGACAACTTTTGAATTATTTTTTATTTTGCAATTATCGTTTGGTTTTGTTACTTGTTCTAAGGTTACAGTATAGACAAAGAGCGGGAACCACAGAACACCAAGTTCCTACTGGTAGTAACTCTTGACCAGGTGGCTAAAGTTCCTACCAGTAGGAACTTTAGACTCGGCGACTAAAATTCCTACTGGTAGGAACTGTAGACAGTCCCTAATAATTATCTTTACTTTTAAATATGATACAAAGATTTTAAGCATAAAACAATTCAACTAACCTTGATAATTATCCCTACTTTTAAGCAGAAAACAATATATAACATTCGATACGAAATTTTGTTGCAAATATATTTATAAGGTTGGTATTACGCCGCGCAAGCGCATATTCATTTTCATGTCAGATAATTAAAAAAAAAAAATTAGGCCAATTTTTAATTACATTATTCATTGTGAAAAAGCAGCCACTAATAAAATGTAGTCAAAAATTATGAAAGTAGAACAGTTTTTGAGATATAGTCAATTTAACTTTATAATATGGTAAACCTTAAGCTAACAGTTTGGGGTGGCTCTAAAATTTTACCCGGGTCCAGGAAGTATAGTATCTAGTAATAGGCGCAAAATTTGTAAGTGCGTTCAATTACCTTAAGCCGGCCCTGAATATCAGCCATAATGTTGTTAACGCTATATAGGTGAATTTACAAAAGAATACCTACTACCTATATTTGACAAAAATATTATTTGTTAATATTTATATAAATAAAAAACCTACCTAACAAAAAATTTTTACTCTTAAAAGGATTCAAACCTCTGTCATTAATCAATTATTATCGTATTGGCTCTGATAAGCTTTTTTAAAATTTGACCGGGAAGTGTAGTATCTAGTAATAGGCGCAAAATTTGTAAGTGCCTAAGGCGCTCAATTGCCTTAAGCCGGCCTTGCTACTGCTTATAGGCTGCCTTTCCGGATGCCTATTATTAAATTCTCTAGCTGCTTCTCTCGCTGAACGAACGTTATCTCCTACTAAACGGACAATTTCAATTTTGTGCTCTAAATTTAACTGATGGGCCATTATGATTGTAGATAAGAACTTTTAAATACACTGTTAAAAAATACACAAAAAGGACGCTACTATTTTCTGTCAAATCGCCTGTTTTTGGTTTGACGTTTGTTTGAAGTTGTAAGCATAGCTATCTTAGTTTTTGTTTTGTAGCAATAATTAATTAGGTATTAATGATTATAACGTAAAAAAATAAACTTGCCCAAAATAGTTATTAATTGTTTATTTTTGATGAAATTTGGTATATACCCATTTTAAAGCCTGCCAAATTCGGTGGCGTACCTATTTTTTTCCTTAACCTTTTATATGTGTTTCTATTGTCGTTATAAGCATTTAAAAAATCAATAAATAAACCGTTGTAAAATAATTATCAATCGATTGTTTGGTATTTACCCATTTTTAAGCATGCCAAATTCAGTGGCGTACTTATTTTTTTCGTAAAAATTACCCTAAATGTTTTTTTTTTAATTTTGACACAGAAAAAAAATTATAGTAGGCATGTGTCGGGTGACTTTGAAAACAACTTTAACAGCTCTAATAGAGTTTTTTATTCTCTATCTTTTGAGCCTTTGTTCAATAAAATCGGGTTACAAATAAAAAAGTTACGGGGGTGTTTCCATCTTAAGTGGGCCACACTGTATATACAAAATGTACATTTAACGAAAATTTGCCCATAACTCAATAAAAGATATATAGGGACATCCCTATAGAACAACCATAAAACATTTGACACATTTTTTTTTAAACCGATGCACAGTGGGCTAGCGAGCCAATTTAACGCGCAGAAATTATTTGGTTAAGTAATTCTTAGTTAATGTTAATTTTTTTGGTCTTATTGATGAAATTTTAATAAAAATTACTTTTTACTACAAATAGAAAAAACCATGTTGGAATGTATTCCAATACAAATATGTATCGGTTTGAACAGGGTCTCTATGGGGTATTTTAAGCAGGGCTGTAATACTTTAAGGAATATATGTCATTGCACATTAAAAATTGATGTCATTCCATATTCCGCTCTAGTGAAACTTTTCACTCGAGCGGAATATGCTGTATTCCAAAATTGTTACAGAATATACTATTCTCTATGGTCAAAATTTTATATACACTGCGCGTCAAAATTAACGGATAACAAGTAAAAAATTCTAACTCTAAAACGACTTTACTAATCATTATGAAATTTTTTTATAAAAATACTTCAACTTATATCTCAGTTTACGTGTTCGAGGGTTTTTCGAGAAAATATTTTAAAAGCCCTTTTATTTAATAAAAAAAAATGTTTAAAAAATAACTTTTAGGGAAAACTTTTTTTGAGTAAATAAAAAATATGCTAAGATATAAGATAAAGTATTTTTATCCAAAATTTGATAGATTGGTAGAGGCGAAGTAGAGTTAGAATTTTTTTACTTATTATGCGTTAATTTTAACGGGCAGTGTATTAATGTTAACTTAAAATTTCAATCATTTGATTTTTACATTTTTAAAGATTTTTTGGAAATAATTTATTTTATTAGCAACATTTTTTCAGATTTCATATATGAAAACCTTTTCAATATTTCATTATAATAGACATTTTTTGATAAAATAACAATAAAATTTTAGGAAATTTATTTACAACTATTGTATATATTTTGCACTACATATTACAACAACATCCAGCAGAACAAACCAATGATTGCAATTGCAATGAACAGTTACCATAAGAAAATGTAACGAGAACCATATTTGGCTTCTGGTTTTGGTATGTCTTCGGGAAGCCTAGGTGTAGCGTCTTCGTAAACAGTGGGTCCCTCCACTGGCAGCCTTGGCCTGGCAGTTTTATGTACATGAACTCTGGTGTAGTAATCATAAGGTGGACGATCTATACCCAAGTTATCTTTCACACACTTGTCTAGAACAGCTTGTGTTTTACGACATCTAAAATAATGTAAATTTCTATAGTTTTTAGCACAATCTTAACAGTGTCTTATTATTTTATTTTTTTTTTTAAATTGGTTGAAACTAGTTTATGGGTACATATGATTTGGGTAGTATTTTAAAGTTGACAAAAATACTTACGGATTAAAAGCCTGATCAGGACTGGACTTATCAAGACAGTTAACATACTGCATAAATTCGCCAGAGCAGGTTTTCTTAATTTGCCTAAAAAAATTCATAGCGCAGTTAGTTACAGCTTTCCCTTCGTTAATACATTTTCTCGGATCTCCCAATTCGTTTCTACACAACATAAACTCCTAAAACACAAGAAATTGGCATTTTTTCGAAGATTAGGTAACACTTAACCTAACATTATTTTGATTTTCGCAGGCTTTTCCCAGATGAAAGGCTCCAGCTTTTAGAGCTGGTCCGGAAAGATTGATTTCCGGGACGGTGAGTTCTTCTTCTGTGGGCAGGATAACGTCGTCCGTAACACCCATTTTTTAATAAATAATAATAAGATTTTTGGGGGAAAACGTCAAATTCTAGCCCCTACTTACGCGACATCTACGTAAAGTCCTTTTAACTAATTCACCTGATAAATATTTTGACTTCTTGCCTTTAACTTATGCAACCCACAAAACAATAAAATTAATTAGTTGCATATCTACAAAGATAATAATATTTTTCTTAAATTAACGCATTTAACGACATGATAATTAATATTATATGTATAATGAAGTTAATAATCTTATCCTTACTCTCTAAAAAATTACCTAATTTTTGTATAAAATGTCAAAATCTGGCAAGGGTGTAAAATATTGAGCTTAAGGTGCTAGAGGAGTAGCGACACCTGTGCGCTGGTGGTGAAAGTTTGTCGGGTCGAAATGTGTGTCACGGCTGCGACCGGTTTAATAGAGAGGAGTGGAGGAATCGAGTGCAGCCGATCCGACCTTCATGGCTGTCAAGCTAGAAGCGAGCTCCTCTATTTTTTCAACTCGTTTAAGGTGTCTTCTTTTAATGTAGTTTAATGTTGTTTAGGTAAAATCGCCGCGAATAGGTGTTAAGAAGGCAGAAGAGACAGGCTGAAGGTGTGGTGTGTGAGTGCGAGGAGCAGTGGACATGTTTACAGGAACACTGCGAATTAAAATATGCGAGGCTACGGGCCTTCGGCCGACGGACTTCAGCAGACGCCATACATTCGGCAAAGGAGACGAACTGTTGGACCCTTATGTCACTGTCGATGTCGACGACACGCACTTGGCTCGCACGGACAGCAAACCGAAAACTTTTGATCCCCTTTGGAACGAGTTCTTCGAGCTGCAGGCGCAAAACGCCAAAATTCTCACGCTCACTGTGTTTCACGATGCGGCCATCCCGCCCGACGTCTTCGTCGCCAATTGCAGCATTCCCATGGAGGATCTGCTCAACAGGGACAAAGACGACGGAGATTTTTGGGTATGCTGCTCTATGCTCTACGTCAAATCATATGATCCTTCCATCCTAATCCATTCCCAACAACTATCTATCTCACTAGAAACGTCAAACATTTCACCCTGTATTGCTTTCAAGCTAGATTTATAAATTTAACAAAAAATATTTAATTTTAAAATAAATAAAACTTTGGTATTGCCATACTTAATACTTAATAAACAATAAAATGTTTGCAATTGGAAACATTTAAAACTTTGAATATAGGTACCTAGGTAGGTATTTGTTTATGTTTACACATAATCCATGGCAATTAAGCCGGATTTATAGTTCTAAAAAGTAGGAGTAGCAGTAGCAGTAAGCCAGTGTTACCAATATAATAATAAAATAAAATGTCTTCATAAATGTCTGCAATGTAATTGGCTGGAGTAGGAGTAGCAGCAAGAAAAGTTAAAACTTGGCCATCTCTTACGCCAACGACCTTGGTTGCTACTGAACGCTACTCCAGCCATTCACATTGCATCATTTATATTATTATATTGGCAACACTGGCTTACTGCTACTCCTACTTTTTAGAACTATAAATCCGGCTTTACACTCCATGTATGCATTTGCAAAAAAGTATTTTTTTAAATTTAAAACAAACTTAACATTAAAAATAACATAATAATATGGGAGTGTAGGTATATTGGTCCGGCCGTTCGGACGAATTGTAATTGACACTATTTGTCCGGGCGCTACCCGGACAACATTCGTGATATTCATACGAACATCATGTCGTGATTTTCACAAATTTTATTCATATTGATATCATATGGAAGTCACCGCGTGATAAATGAAAATCATACTAACGTCACGTTGTGATTTTCACAAATTTTATTCATACGGACATCATCCGGATGTCACAGCGTGAGAAATGAAAATCATGTCGTGATTTTTTATGCCATCGCTGTTTGCGATTGACTGATGGCACAAAAAATCATGTCGTCATTTTTAATGCCAACAGTGTTTGGATAATCATTTTTGCGCTCCGTTCGTAAACTAAGAGAAAAATAATGTTGAATCAACAGTTTTTGCGGTTAAATACATTCAATATTTTCTTGGATTTAAATTAACTATAAATTAAATCCAAGAAAATATTGAATGGTAAACTGTTGATTCAATTGTTAACATAATTTTAAATTAACTATAATTTAATCCAAGAAAATATTGAATGGTAAACTGTTGATTCAATTGTTAACATAATTTTTCTTTCAATGTACAAATGTGTCGCAAAAATGAATATCCAAACACCGATGGCATAAAAAATCATGTCGTGATTTTTTATGCCATCGGTGTTTGGATATTTAATTGTGCGCCACATTCGTACATTGAGAGAAAAAATATACCTACATGTTGGTGCACCGGCATAAACAATCATGTCGTGATTTTTTAGGCCATCGGTCAATCGCAAACAGTGATGGCATAAAAAATCACGACATGATTTTCATTTCTCACGCATTGACATCCGGATGATGTCCGTATGAATAAAATTTGTGAAAATCGCGACGTGACGTTCGTATGATTTTCATTTATCACGCGGTGACTTCCGTATAATATCAGTATGAATAAAATTTATGAAAATCACGACATGATGTTCGTATGAATATCAAGAATGTTGTCCGGGTTCAATTAAAAAAGATATTCCCATGTTTAACAAAACGTGAACGTGAACGTTTTGTTGGAATATCTTTTTTAATTGAACCCGGACAACATTCGTGATATCCAACGTTTCACAACGTTTTATAAGTTTTATAATTATAACGTTTTATAAATTATAACGGTGTAATGTGAATAACAAACTAGGTTTTAAATTCGCAGTTTGCAGGGCTCATGCGCATGCAAATTTTGCAAATATCACACCGTGAGTTCTACATGATATCACGGTGATGAAGCATGTGTATGCACTCAAGATATCAGAGCGTGATAAAAAAATCACGTTGTGATATCATCATGACTTCACCAGGAAATCCCGATTGTTGTCCGGGTATTTGCGCGCTATGCTTGAACAGCTGACGGCCGGACGAATATTAAGGCGACTATTTGTCCGGGTGAACGTTCAAACATTTCCGTCGTAAATTAGCTGCAATGGAGGTTGTAGTTTTTGTGCGAGTGCTTTAGTCAATATAAAGTATAGGTACCTAAGTACCTATAATAAATTATTAATTAGTATAATGATGTATGACTCGAGGTATGACTAGACTAACAGTTTCTTATTTTCGTAAAAATCAGACAAAACGGTATTAAATAAAGACTAAGTAAATATTTTTTAGTGTGTAATTAGTAGGGATGGGATATTTAGGTACTAAAAACTGAAAAATAGGTAACTAAAAAGGTACTAAAAAAAGCATTTTAGGTTAAAAAAAACAGCATTTTAGGTAAAAAAAACATTAAAAGTTCAAGTTTCTTTTATAATTTTGTTTAGCCGCATACCCAAACACGGAACATACCCACAATAAACTATTTCTATGCAATAAACTGTGTTTCACTGAGTGACACTCACTACACAGAAATTCTATGACAGAACATAAGCTCAATACAAAGAAATACTGTAAAGAAAGTTACTGTTACAGTCTGTGACCCATAGAAATAATTTAGAATAATAGAATAATTTCTATGCTGTGACCATAAGAAAAAATTCTATACCGTTGAGTTGCACGCCCTGGATAAAATATTGGCGGAAAATTTAAAAAGAACACAAAAAAATAAAATAAGTAAAAATACGAAAAAATAGATAACAAATATGTGAAAATAAACTGACAAATTAAAAAATATGTAACAAAAGTATAAAAAGGTAGTTTAAAGCAAAAACCTCCAAAAAGGTAAAAAAGGTGAAAACTAGTTAAAAAAATAGGTAAGAAAAGTATAAAAAGGTAGTTTAAAGCAAAAACCTCCAAAAAAGGTAAAAAAGGTGAAAACAAGTTAGGTTCATATAAAAGAAAATCGTTTAAAACACATTTTGGCATTATTGGTTTTCAAATAGTTACATCGGTTGAAAAAAGGTAAAATAACTAAAATCCCATCCCTAGTAATTAGGTATACAAACAAGCATATAATATAATTGCTCTATCAAATACTTCGTTTAAAATGCCTTCTGATGGCTAAATATCCAAGTACCTGCAGTGGCGGCTGGTGGGTTTTGGGCACACCCATATCTCAGTTATTAGACATGGGACCCACATCAAATTTATATGAGTTTACAATGACATTATAATATATTATAATATATTATAGACAAGTTCTGCGCAAGCAGAATTTAAACTAAAGTTTGCGAAAAAAAGTTAGTTTTTAAGTGTGCCCCCAGCCTCCTGCCCCCCCCCCCCAAATTAAGATAATTCAAATTAAAGTGGTACAGTATTTAATTCACTGAAGTTTATCAAATTTTAAATTTTATTAAAAAATTTCAAGAATTACAGGTTTATACCATTTTAAATTTTTATTATTTCTTTTACTAAATTTAAATAAAATAGAAATGGTAAAATCGGTAATACTTGAATTTTTTTAATAAAATTTGAAATATTGTACCACTTTAATTTGAATTATCTTAATTTGGGGGGGGCAGGAGGCTGGGGGGCACACTTAAAAACCAACTTTTTTTTTGCAAACTTGTCTATATAATGCCATTATAAACTGATAAATTTGATGTGGGTCCCATGTCTAATAACGGAGATATGGGTGTCCCCAAAATCAACCAGCCGCCACTGAGTACCTGTGCACTAAACTGAAGCAAAATCTAAAATTATTATATTCATACGAGTACTTTCATTATATTCATATGAGTCATATAAAGAGATTCTCTATATTTCTGCTTACTTTTATATTATTGCTTATATTCATTGTTGTTCATTTTGTTTTTGGAAAAATGGATAATTACCCTGCGTGTCAAAATTAACGCATAATAAGTAAAAAAATTCTAAAACTTTAACACGCCTTTACTAATCTTTATGAAATTTTGTATAAGAATACTTCAACTTATATCTCAGTTTACGTGTTCGAGGGTTTTTCGAGAAAAAATTTTTAAAGCCTTTTTATTTAATAATAAAAAAAACGTTTGAAAAATAACATTTAGGGAATTTTTTTTAAGTAAATAAAAAATATGCTGTTAAATACCGTATTTTTGTTGAAAACTTTGTATTAATCAAACGAACAGTAACGAAGATACAGTGCTTCAAAGTCGGTAAAAATGACCTCTTTTTGATTATTTTGCTGAAAAGTGGTCATTTTTGACTACTTTAAAGCGCTGTATTTTCGTTACTGTTCGTTTGATTTGTACAACATTTTCAGGGTATACTTACAAAAATACGGTCATTCACATCATATTTTTATTTACTTAAAAAAATTCCCTATAAAATTTTTTTTGAGCCTTTTTGTTATTATTAAATAAAAGGGCTTTAAGGATATTTTCTCGAAAAACCCTTGAACACGTAAACTGAGATATAAGTTAAAGTATTTTTATCAAAAATTTTATAAAGATTGGTAAAGGCGTTTTAGAGTTAGAATTTTTTTACTTATTATGCGTTAATTTTGACGGTCAGTGTACCTATATTGCTGTGGGTAAACTGTTCCAATCATTTAAAGATATTGAAGAAGCAATAAAACAATATGAAAAAGAACACGATATTCAACTTACTGGAAGAGAATTAAAAACTCTTTTAAGTGCAAGAAAAAAATGTCCACAACGAATAGAAAATTGCAATTCAAGGCTTCAATATTACTGTATTAATTATGCATGTTATAAGGGTGGGAAAAAATGCAAAATGTTAAAAGTTAGAATAGCATGTTCTTTTTCGGATCGATTTATTGCTTTTTCAATATCTTCAAATAATTGGAACATTTTACCAACAGCAATTTTATATCCATTTTTCTAAACATAGAATGGACAACAACGAATATAAGCAATAATTAAAAAATAAGCATAAATATAGAGAATATCTTCATACGACCCATATGAATATAATAAAGGTATAAAATAATAATTTTAGCTTTTGCTTCAGTTTATTGCACATGTACTCGGATATTCAGCCTTTAGAAGGTATTGGAAACGAAGTATTTGATAAAGCAATTACGTAAATCTGCTTGTTGGTACTTACACACTAAAAAATATTTACTTTATTTAATTCTGTTTTGTCTGAATTTTACGAAAATAAGAAATTGTTAGTCATTCACGAGGTGCTTTTACTTTATATAGACTGATTCCAACTGTTGCCAACCTCAAAATAAAAATTATGGTACACATTATGTTCTGTGGTACACATTAAGAAAATTTATGGTACATTATGGTACGCATCAAACAAATATTATGGCACAAATTATGGTATATTTTAGGACTTAAAAATTCAAACAACTAGTCATTTATTTTAACACAAACTTTGTTAAAATCACAATTCACACAACATTGTGGATTGTGAATAAAATAAAATAAATTAGGTACAAACAAAATAATAAACTTTGGTAAAAAAATAATAAATTATTTTAAATTTAATAAATTAATACTTTTAATTAAAAATAATATCGCATTCATCACAGTCTTGATTATTGAATAAATTATCTTTAGTTATGTATTTGCACATTTTTTCTGAGGGCTCAAAATTTATAAAAAAAAAATTTATACCGTTTTTATACCGTTTGAAAAAATCTCATTTTAAAAACCACAGAGGTGAAAAACAAAAGTTTGTATAGAAAAGAACATAACTGCTGCTAACCTAGAACATTAATTTTTATTAACAGCTGTTTATGAAAATTTAATACTGTACTGGCAGGACTGATCGCAACGTTGCCTAATTTATTTTCGGTGCAAGAGCACTTAAAAATTATAATACTTAAATTATGTTAAAACAATATTGTAAAAAAAGAAATTATGGTACAATTATGGTATTATGGTACGGTTGGCAACACTGAGACTGAAGCACTTTCACAAAAACTACAACCTCCGTTGCAGCTATTTTACGACGGAAATGTTTGAACGTTCACCCGGACAAAAAGTCGCTGCAATATTCCTTCGGCCGTCAGCTGTTCGAGCACAGCGCAAATAGCGCCCAGACAAATCGTGTCAATTGACCATATGCAAGGAATGCGGTCGATGTTGCCAATGGTAAAAAAATAAAATTCCCTATTGGGAACATTCAATTATATTACGTTGGCTACACTGAAATTTTGAATTTCCCGCACAAACTGACATACATTCTAGTAGTTCCCAGAGATAAAGAAGGTAGTTCCAATGTTGTATAATAAATTAAGGTGCGAATTTCAAATGTGGGAATTATTATTATTTATTATTATTAAAAAAAAAAAAGATGGAAATTAATTTAGTTTGTGCGGGAAATTCAAATTTTCAATGTAACCAACGTAATATAATTGAATGTTACCAATAGGGAATTTTATTTTTTTACCATTGGCAACATCGACCGCATTCCTTGCATATGGTCAATTACAATTCGTCCGAACGGCCGGACCAATATACACTCCCTAATAATATTCACTTTGTAATAATTTGAATTTCATTCAAATTTGGAAATCTCTGCTTTCAGTCAAGCAGTTATGACGTTATTTTATAATCCGTTTTCAGATTTAGTTCTTAATGTTGCCAGATGTAAAATATGTATACTTTTAAGGGAATTCTGATATTCAAACATTTAACCATAGTAATATATTATAATACTAGAGAAAATGCAGGCTATTATTCACAAGGTGAGGTTTGCATCGACAATATCCTACAATTGACTTATTCAACAACTATAAAATTAATTCTCTGAACAACATTTACAAACTTCAAGTAAATTTGTTTATGCACGATGACATTATAATATGACAATTATAACAAAAATTCTTTGACGTAAACGTCTTTTTATAGCCCGCGGGCGTTATTATGACCCAGCGGGCTATAATGAAACGTCAAAAATTAAAAACAATAGGCGCAAAACTATTCTTCCTATGTTACACCATTTGATATATTCGAAGTAAGTTTTTTCGTATAAAGATTTTGATTTTTCCGGCAGCAGGCCGCAATTTTTCGCCTTTTCAGCTGCTTCCTCAATTTCATTCATCTTTAAACTTTAAAACTGACTGATGTCAATAATATTTATGCACGATGACATTATAATATGACAATTATAACAAAAATTCTTTGACGTAAACGTCTTTAAAAACAATAATATATTAAAAATAATAATATATTAATCGTGCATAAAGTTTTGTATGCATTGCTGGCATAACTGTTTTTTATGGTCCTACGACGCTTTTCTAGCCCTCGCGCTAACGCGCTCGGGCTAGAAATAGCGCCTCATAAAAACCTTATTATGCCCCTAATACATAAATAACTAAAGGGTTTTCCATTTTGAGTGTCATAACTTTAACCCTAAAAATAAGGCTGCTCTGGAATGTAAATGTCAAATTTTGACAACACATGTGTTCAGTACATTGTGTCAAATTAATATGGACAGATAACAATTTAACAGCGCTTAGAAATAATTCGTATTTACCATCAAAATGCATGTTCGGTTTGCCAAACATTTTGCAAGTTGCGAGAAATATAAGGTTTATCGTTTAAGAAAAAACTGGTTTACTGGCAAATAAGTCAACTTTTGTGCATCTAAAGGATCATGTGAAATCTCAGGTTTACAAAAATAAGCCACGAACAATTCTCGACCTTAAACGAAACATTAAACGCACTATTCAAAGTATACCACGCGATATTTGTAAAAGAATAGTAGAAATTAGGCCTTCATAATGCATTCAGTCAGGCAAAGTCGAGGGGGACATTTAAACGATATTATATTTAAAACATAATGTCATCGATCGTTCTTCAAAATAAAATATAGATTACGGGATTATAACATGTAGTTATTTTTTTATCTCATTTAAAAGTTCTGACGCTCTAAATGAAAAACCCTTTATTATACATCAAGTTTTAAATCATTCTAGATAGTCTAACTTAACTTTCACCCCAGGATCTAACATACATGAGCACTAGGGCCTAACATACATGAACACTAGGGCCAGAGCAAATATAGTCGGTACATTTTGTAGATCTCGATATGGTGTAAACTCTGTTTAAAAAAAAAAACTTTTTTTAAAGGAATAAAAAATTATAACTTGCTTCCCAATAACCTTAAACAAAAAAACCTCATGCTTTGCACGTTCACTTAGGGACTTCTTGGGCTATATATAGAATAGGTATGTATTGTTTTTCTTCGAGTTAAAATTTTGTCTTACTGTGTTAATTCTCTCTGTGATATACCTATACCTATGTGTTCAATAATTTGATTTTAAGTTAAAGGATGAGATCCAAACAATAAATTTTTTGTATATTTTTTTTATTTGTTAACTAAATCTGTACCTACCTCAGAGCCAAAGTAGGTCAAGTCCAAAAACCTGATTTCGAACATTTTAAAGATCTAAAACCTGAAAATTCACCTGCATTGTTGTTTAAAGCTCGATTTATATGAAACCCACAGAAAATACTTTGTTCCATAAGTTCCATAAAAACTTAAGTTATTATCCAATTAGCTAATTAGCCTCGTAATTAGCTTTAAATAATAGTACAAAAAAGAAAATGTCAGCTTTTTGAATTTGACCTACTTTGGCTCTGGGGGACAGAAATTGAAGAAAAAAATTGAAAAGGAGGAACCTCCATAGATTTCCTGTAATTATCTTGGTTCAATAAAGATATTCATTTATTCATTCATCTCGACCGTCAGGCGAGAGACGTAAATCATCCGAATAAAGAATATAAAATTTAATGGTATAGGTATGGTATAGGTATAATAGGCATGTCAAATGAAGTATAAGAAAAAATAAAAAATCCGAACACCAAATTCTTTGACAGTTACTTGTTATAATAGTATATTATTATACGAGCATATAATGAGGGCTATTATTCACGAAGGTTAAGTTTATGTCACGAGCGTAGCGAGTGGCATAATTATAATTAACCTGAGTGAATAATAGCTCATTATAAAATATATATGTGAGTAGAATACTATGCTTTGACCACGACTACTATTGACTTTTAACGGATTTTAATGCAAAAAAATTTATATTTATTATAACCTATTTGACATTAACAAAACCAAAAATTAAAGATGCCTGTGACTATTTTTAAAACTATTTATTTATATTAATTGTAATATTTGTATTTGAGCAATGACTAATATTAAAAGAAGGTATATATGTGAGTAGAATACTATGCTTTGACCACGACTACTATTGACTTTTAACGGATTTTAATGCAAAAAAAATTATATTTATTATAACCTATTTGACATTAACAAAACCAAAAATTAAAGATGCCTGTGACTATTTTTAAAACTATTTATATTAATTGTAATATTTGTATTTGAGCAATGACTAATATTAAAAGAAGGTAAGGAGTTTATAAATATCTACATCAATATTTTGTTTTCTTATAGAACTAATTTGATTGATATCTTCACATAGAAAAATCTATGTATCTTCAGTTTGGTAGTTACATATAGTCTCTTGTATTGAGCTTGATATTTTATGAGCTGTATCCATTTTATTTTTAATTGACTCGTCAATGTAGACCTCCGCGACCGATGTGGATTTCCAACCCCCGTGTCTCTTTAATGTTGTTATGTCTCCACCTGCATCGACGAGTAATGTTGGCAGTTTCAAAAACTCAGCTATTTGTCTTCCCGTTTTTGTGAATTTGTTAATACCAATCCTTTGTGAAGTGCACTTGCCATTTTGGTAATTTAGAAAAAACACCTGAGAAGTTACATATGTCGGACGGAGATCCATGTATTTTTTACAGATCGGGTAAAAATTACCAGTAATAGTAAATTTTCTACTGATTTTTGTTTTGGTATTGGGCACGTTTACCAAAAAGGCCTCGAAAAAGGCTGATCCAAGGTCTTTTAGTGTCCTCTATTTTCATGTTATACATTTCATTTGCCCGGCATGCACCCATTATTCCCATTGTCATTGTAACCTGATAACAAAGAATAATATTTCATTAATGTTATTTAAAGAAGTTTTTAAATGTAGCTAGTTTCTTACCTTCATTGCAAGATATTTTTTATCACATGCTTGAATAAGAAATTTGTTGATTTCTTCTGAAGAAAATGTATTAGCTTTTTTCGGATGAAAGCCTTCAGACTTCCGTTTTAAAAGTGAACGCAGTTTGACATAGTTTTGTATATTGACTCCTTGATTTATATTAAGGGTACTCCTAAGCATAGAGTAATGTGTCCATAATGTGGATAACTTTTGCAGCTAATTCCGTAAAATATACCAGTAAAACTGACTCTAAAAATGAATTAATTTTCTTGGTCGCTCTCCAGTCCATAAAGGTGTTGTACACAGATACGTACAAATTTCGGGATTTCACAGGCAACAAATTCAGGGAAGTGACTTTTGCAGCTTCTGTTATCTCCGGTGGAGTACACAATATCTCTTCCTCACTATCAATTTCCATTGTTAACGTATTTTTGAAAGCAAATTATAATTTTAACAGGAATTATTATTGCACCCCCGCCTCGTTAAAATCTGACGTTTTAAATAATTATTAGTTGTCAGTTGATTACATGGC
Organism: Brassicogethes aeneus; assembly: GCA_921294245.1. NCBI lineage: Eukaryota > Metazoa > Arthropoda > Insecta > Coleoptera > Nitidulidae > Brassicogethes > Brassicogethes aeneus. The sequence continues at coordinate 55,105,903 of OV121133.1, read as the reverse complement.
TTACTACCTACTTGATAATTCTATTATTTATAGATTATGCAGTATTTTATTTCCAATGAATGTGATTTTTTAGGTAATTCGTATTTCGAAAAGTGACTTCCGTGATGTTTTGTTGAGTGCGTAACATCTCTTCATCCTTCACGCTTTGATTTTTTATGTTTAATTTAAGCTTAATAATAATTTGTAACAAAAATCGTGTGCTGGATCGAAGTTATGACGTTTCAAATTGACAGCAATTTATGCTAAGCTTGTCAAGTCATGTCAATGGCTTACTTACTTGAAATAGTCTACTTAAGGTTAAATTTTTATTCAATTACATTAAGAAAACATATTAAAGTAATACTTTAACAAGACTTTTATGATTGGTATAAAGTTAGCTAATTAAAGTGCCTGGCTATAATTGCCTAGACGAACTGATAAGTGCTTGCCAGATACAATCTATATCGTGTGTCCTATAGGAACTCTAGACCAGTGAATAATGATTATTCAATGCTATTATTCACTCTCTGAAATATGACTATCATTTTGCTTTAGAAAACTCATTTATAAAGTACTTATATATTATAAGGTAGTCGTATTAACGGTGTATTTTAGTTTAAAGTTCATTAGATTTTATTAAAAATTTAATGTTTGCACCTCTATGGACTTTCCCTCGATGTTTAAACGATTTAAATATTGCATATAAAAAATATTGAACATGACCCATACGCTAAAGAAGTATCGGGTTTTCTGAAACTTTGCAAATTGTGCAGCCATCTAGAGTAAAATTGTACCAACTAACATCAAATTGTACTAACCATAGATTAATAAACTTTGCAAAATGTGTAGCCATATGGCTCAAAAACTGTCCAAATTCAATCATTATTAGATTTCAAACTTTTTCTATGATTCCCTCTGTAACGAAGGCTCCGTTACCAACAGTAAAAAAACAGTTGCTAGAAATGTTGTCTAAATTTCGAAATTCGTTTTATTATTTTTTTCTAATTGAAGGCAATTTTGAAAATTGTACTAGAATTGCCTAAGAGGTGCTGACGTACCTACTAGAAGCTATTTTTTGGTACTAGAAAAGTACAATTGTACTAAAAATCACACCCCTGCAACGCGCGCCATCTGGTGGACTTCAATAGCATTGCGTAAATTTAAGAATTGTCAACAATACATTTAAAACACAGATTATACATCATTTAAATAAATAGGTAGTTTTTTCACAAAAGAGAAGAAGGCAGAAGTCTTACTCGACAAATGTTGTTCAATTGCACAGCTAAATCGCTATGTGTTTTACGTTGCAAGGAAAAAATTTAAAAAAAACTTGATATGTATTTATTATAATACATAATATAATGGTATTTGAGTGAAGAATGTCTTAATCAACGCTTTTAATAATGCTAAATGCTGTTTAAATTTAGACGACTTATTTGTTTGACGATTTTTACTGAATCGAAATGTTTACACTTTTCACGTTAATCACTACTAAAATGTGTATTTATTGTATCTAATAGGTACCTACAATTTATATTTACAGAGACTGTATGCAATTTATTTCTTCATTCAGATTAACACTGTTTATTGGAAAACCGGTAAAAACTTAACCCAGGATTTCCTCTCAAAATACACCCAACAACACAACAAATTATATAATATTAAGGTGCGATTCCACCAAAAAATTATTGCGAACAAACGTTTGCAAACGTTTGCAAATGTTTGTAAACGTTTGCAATTCATTCGTCTCCACCACCCAAATATTTGCAAATAAATGTGCGTTTGCAAACATTTGTCATCGATCCAGAAAATAGGTAGTAATGGCCCCGAGAAAACGTCGTGTTATAACTTATGAACGCTGCGGCACTATATATAGTGCCGCAGCGTTCATAATTATGCATGTGTTAATTGAAAAAGAGAGTGAAAAGAGAAAGAGAAGAAAACACAGGTTTTGGACATCGTATTTTTTGAAAACAAGACGGTCATGCTTTTTAAGTTTGTTGTAATAAAACTTATTAGTAGCTTGCCATATTTCTGGCTTCATTTTGTACAATTCAATTAATTGCAAACACTTTTCATTGTCCAAATCCATTGTTGTTGTTCAAATTTGTGTACTCGGCTCGGAATGCTGGTTGTCACAAAACTCCAAGGTCGTTTCCATTGAGCGCACACACGAACAACAAATCCCTTTGATGTACCGACACCGCTCGGAACACGGCCGAATGCGAACAAACGTTTGAGAATGCGCGTGACCACCGTCTCCACCAAACAAATATTGAGTTTGCAAATATTTGCAAACATTCACAAACGTTTTGCGCGCTTGGTGGAATCGTACCTTTATGTTACCATGAATTCGTAGGTATATTTTGTTGTTTAAAATGACGTTGTCGACGTTTTTAAGAGAACTCAAATATAAGAATGGTTGATTTTAAGGTTAGATTGTGCAAAAATTATATTTTACTAATTTCTTAAAAATTTACAAACTTAAATATAAATTATATTAGGTAAAGTTATCATTAGTTATTTCTGCACCAACAAATGTACTTACCGAATTGGATCCTTTAGAAAACATAAAAATGCAACGATTTAGTTCTTGAATTTTATTTACAAATCGAGCCACGGTTTTTTCCGATATTTTTTAACATTTTCCTGCTTTATCAAAAAACACTCGTTTTTAACATAAGCGTTTGACAGCTGATTATTAAAAGTTGTAGGTACTTTTGTTACGAACAACCGAGTGGTGGCGCTACTACACTGTTCAAAATCAAGCCTTTTAAAATACCTAAATAGAATTAGTTAAGGAAAAATAAGGTAATATATATTCTCGTTTATTAGGCAGAAACGAATGCCTTAGTTCTATGGTGTATTCACTAACTTCTAGATAAATATTTATATTTACTTAATAAACTTGTCAAATTTAAAAAGATAGGCAGATTACCTAAATATTTAGTCAAAATCTCAATTAATTTTAGGTACGACAATTTTGCTTTTAATTTAGGTAATTCTTCTAAATTATTATGGCAAATTATTGAACTAATTTAGGTAAATTCCTTTAAATATTAGTGACTTACTTGCAATCGGCCACGATCGCTAATACCGACGTTTTACGATAAATATTCGCGCCTATATTGTCCACCATAATGCCAAAATCAACGAAAGCTTAAAGACCGCGTTGTGTGCTATTGATATAACAACATAGTTAACAATTATTATGCTATAAGTGAACATTTTGTAGTGCTATAGTTAAGTAATCCAAACTAAATGGAATTTCCATTGACCCCAATTTATTTTTAAATAATCCCAACCCTGCAGGGTACATGCAGTACCGGAACCGCCGTTGTTAATTCGCCTAGGACATAAAGATAAAGGAGTCCTAACTTGGAAGAAAATTCCTATGCTAGGATTTTCAATAAACACCTGAAAACTTAGCTAAAATCTACCTAAAAATTTAAGGAAATTGCCTTAGAAACAGGAAATTTATTCTTTTATTCTCAGGCAATATCCCTTACGATCTAAGGTGTATCATCTTTGAAACCTAAGTAATTTTGCTTAATTAATTGTATCATTTTCTTTAAAAATATCAGTTAAAGAATTCACTAAATTAAAAGGGGAATATTCCTCTGAATTCATTTCAAGCAGTTTGCCTTAAAAAATCAATGGTCCTATATAGTCTAATATTTTAGGTAAAAATTAGCTAAAATTTTGAACAGTGTAGCGATACTTCTTTAGCTTATTGCTAGAAACCAGTGATGGGCGATTTCGAATTAAAAATAACCTGTAATCCGATTATTGAAACAATTGTTTGAATCCGATTATTGGAATAATCGTAATTCGAATTCAAAATACTTATTAAAGTCACTTTATTCTTCAAGATCAGGATATATCATAACATTAAACAAATTTTATAACCGTATCGTATCATCATAATCGTAAATTACTATTTGTAGTTATTCGAGTCGCCGAAAAACTTATTTAATTTGAAATCCGAAAGAAAATATGCGATTAATAATCCCGGATTATTTAATTCGGCATACTTTCATTCGAACTATCAATTTGATTAAATTATTCAGATATTGAAATAATCGTATCGGATATAATCGGTTTTTGATATAATCCGATTATGCCCATCACTACTAGAAACCACTGTCTTAGGGGACATACATTAATTACGTGAAATAAAAATGGTGGGGAGGGGTCTAGTAAAATTTCACCAAATCTCATTTTAAGGGGAGAGGTGGGTCATTGAAAATCTTTTTTTTGGGGTTTACCATGTTGTCCGCAAAGAAAGTTTCATGGCTAGAATCTCACGTGAGGGATAATAATAATATTAATAATTTACAGATTTACAGATCTACTTAAACACGTCATAAAAACATAGAACAAAGACATCCAGAAAAGAGAGTTATGGTGGTGCTTCGCAGTTTAGGAATTCATCATACCCATAAAAAGCATGACATATGAAATTTTTTTTTATTTTTGTTTTAAATTTATTCAGAGGTAACCTTCGCGTTTCCAAAGATATTTTGTCGTTAAAAGAGTATGCTAGAATATTTGGTCCATTTTGGGCTTTTTTTAATCTGAAAATTTTTTCGTACGTGGTCACGTGGTGGGACTTTGAGGTGAGGAGCATAGTACGTAATAAGTCATTACTAACTGTACAGCAGGTACCTGCTCACAAAACTAGTAAATTTAAAAACTGTTTTGAAAATATGGCTACCACAGTCTTTAATACTTATAGGGAATTCCATGTGAATTCCACACGAAAAAAACCCTTGCCATTTCGAAATTCCATGGCAATTTTCCATGGGTTCCCTGACTCAAAATAAAATTTAATTTTAATTTTAACATGGTTGGTCAATTGTTTTTGTAAAATTGTTTCATTCATTCATTCATTCATTCATTGTTCATTCAAGAGTTATGGATTATTGAAATTTATCGATTTATTACTTTTTGGTGAAATCGCTTTTTATTTAATATTCATCTCTTTATTAAATATTTCAATTTAACCACCTTAAATGATTTTTTCCGTATTTTTCAATGGGCTATACCGTTTTTGCATTTGTTTTTTTAAATTTTGCAAAATTTTGCATTTTTTGAAACAATGTGTATTTTTTTATTTTTTTTTAAATAGCATAAAATTGAAGTTTATTATGTTACCTTTGAATAAAAAAAAATTTAGAGTGGGCCCGACATGTAGAAGGGAAGTTTTTCATATTTGAATGCGTGCGGGTCTAGCCATCGAATAGCTACTACACTGCCGTATGCGTTTATACCTAGTAGATGCGAGTAAACGAATACAAAGTGATAATTTAAAATGTAAAATTATGTTTGAGTAGTCAATGATATATTTACACTGTCGCACGATATAGTTTTTTAACTGTATTTTTTTGCACAAATTGTTTAAGCATGGGTCTACATAGATTTCGCAAGGAGGATCGATGATATTAAATAAAAAATTTATTGTTATAACAGTAACGGCTTGCCTATAAGCTGAATAGGTCAATGGCGCTAATAATATATAATGTATATAAACGGTTTTTGCTGTCATGACGAGGTCTAAACATTCGCCGTACGGACTCTCTAAAAATGAATTAGTCAAAATTCTACTATTTGAATTAGTACCAGCATTTTTTACTAATAAAATAGTCGTTTTCACTTTTAAATAGTTATTTTTTACTATGTAAATAGTTAAAGTTTGACTAATTTAAGATTAACCATATTTGACTATTTCTGACAGTTAAAAGTAACTAATTTCTTTAGTCGTTTACGGCCAACAACAAAGTATTATTTGAATTAAATGCATATACCTCTCCATGGTTAAATGACCCATAAAACAAATAAAGATGCAAAAAGTTTAGCTCAAAATAGCAACACAAATAATATATTAAACTTTAAAATATTATGAACAATATTTATTGACAAATAAAATTAATTTTTATAAGAGCGGCCGAATGCGTTAAGAGGTTAGCTTGACAAACTTGTCAAGTGACAGACCTGAGTTCAATCCCAGGCTGGGTCAAAACTTTTTTTAAATTTAAATTTACTAATTTGACTATTTCATTCAGTGGAATTTGACTAATTATTAGTGACTGCTTTTTCACTATGACAATTAGTCAAATATGACTTATAATTAGTTATTTTTGACTAATTCATTTTAAGAGAGGACATTACTTACTTTTTAAACCGTAACGGTCAGTCAGAATATTTGTATAGCCAATCGGCAGATTAAAATATGATTTGTAGATTTCGTAATTCGGAGGATTTTTGGCGAATATTACTAGAATTATGATAATTTTTATTTTTGTGCCTAAAGTAAAATACAGAAAGAATAAAGTGTTGGTGTTGTTTTACTTCAATTTTTCGCCCTACCATACTTTTAAATTAAAATAAAATCATATGGTAATAACGACTTTTTTTGCTCAGTATTATACAGTTGACAGCGGTTTTTTTTATTAGAATGCGTTGCAAATCATTCAACGCGCTGACACGCCTTCAACACTATGGTAACACTGTCAAATAATAATTTGTTGATTTCAGTATTTTTACTTGTTACTTTTACAGTAATTAAGTAGTAGATATTGAAAAACAGATAGTATATTTTTTATTATTTTGCAAAATGGCAGAAAGATTACAAATCGCAAAACGCTGCTGTAATCCATATAAGCTAGGAAATCATTCCTATAAGTCAAAAGTTACAACTCAAATTCGTGACAAGATTCCCTCTCGCTGCTGATGCAAAAATTTGTGGCCCATGCAGAAAAAAATCTTGTGTGGTCCTCGAAAAAATGAATTCAAATACATCTGATGGTTGCAGCTAACCTGTGTCTTATCTAAGTACAAATTGTTTCATTTGAGTGTAGAAAATCTTAAGGGTCTAAGCGCCATTTCAGAACTCGCATTTATACACAGGGTATCCGAGAAACCGAGGAATTAATTTAAATATTAAGTCAAAAACTTTTTTCCTTTGCCAATTAAAAAAAAAATCAATATTAAGAAAGTTATGTTCTATTTTATAATATAATATTATGACCCAAACAAGTCTTAATTACTGCCAAGGAATGATTTTCCCCTAAAAAACAAGTATCGTATTATGTTAGGTAATTGATGTATTTAGAAACTTATATTTTTCTTCAATAAAATTTACAAGAAGAGGATAAGTGCATCTACTACGTATAAACGCATGCGGCAGTAGTAATAGTACTTAGCTATTCGAGGGCTAGACCCGCACGCGTTCAAATATAAAAAATTTCCCTTCTACATGTCGGGCCCACTCTAATTTTTTATTTTATTCAAAGGTATCACAATGACCTTCGATTTTATGCTATTTAAAAAAAAAATTAAAAATACTATTTTGCAAAAAACGGTGGTTAAATTGAAATATTTAATAAAGAGATGAACAGAAGTTATGAATGTTTAAATAAAAAGCGATTTCACCAAAAAGTAATAAATCGATAAATTTCAATAATTCATAACTCTTGAATGAACAATCCTAGAGCAAAAAAATTGTATGCTATGATTCTTCGTCATAAGAACAACAAATAAGTATAGTTTAAAAAATCGGTGACAAATTTTTTCACCTAGTACATTTGGCGAATTTTGCCCCATGTGTATATGTTGATATACAATAATAGTATATTCTGTAACAATTGGAATACAGAATATGCCATTGAAAACGTGTTTCAGACTATAATTTTTCTGCGTTTCCAAAAAATTCCATAGAAAAATAATTTAATTGTAAAAAAGTGAGGTTGGATCGGTCTAAAATTTGTTAGATATTAAAAACATAGATGTCGCCTCGAGTGTTTATTCTGTCATCCGATGATAGAATATTTCATTCTGTAATACTTAACGGAATCTATGGTATTCCATAGATAAAAGTGATATTAGAACGGTCAAATTCCGTAATAGGAGTAGAAAAATATTTTTATTACGGAGTTTAGTAATAATTTGACTTTTGAACTAGTAAACTATAGGTAATATATATATATATATATATATATATATATATATTATATATTAGACGCGTCGCGTCACGCGACTCGCGTGCGGGAGAGCTCTTGAAACGTAAAAGTTTAAAGATGAAACCAACAATAATTAAAAAAAAAAAAAGGGGTGCGAACTGATTAGTGAAACAAACATTTTCATGGAGTGCAAGCTAAAATGGTGTAACGGTCATTGAGGAGTGGAGTGTTGGGTGATATGAATGACTTGGGTGCCACCTGTCATTGGAGGCTTTTCACTGGACGGACGGGGGAGGTCGGAGAAGAGGGGAGGTGGCCATCCGCAAGGGGAAAAATCTGATAAGTTTTACTTTAAGAGTATGCATGACCTGATACAAATCTGCAATATAAATAAGGCAGATCCCAGCGTTATTTGTCACCATTAACATTGCCCGTATTCATTTTATTAAACATAACATTTATTTTACTTGATAATGTTAAAATAACTTTAAAATATGATTATGTTAATATTTTACTCTTTAAACAATTGTTTTGTTTTTAATTACTATCATTGCAAAATTGTATTAAAAAGTGTTAAAAATTCTTACACGGTCAATGTTAATGGTGATAGGTATCGTTAAAGTGTTTATTGGGATATCTTTAAAACCTATAAAGGGCACGCGGCGTGGGGCAATAAGTCTGTCAACAGCAAATGCGTAAGGCGGTCCCAATCGAGACCGAAAATAAACACTGACTGACAGAGTAAACTAACATTGATCACATAATTCTAACACATTAAAAAAAGGGCCTAATAGCCAAACTCGAGATTTGTAAACATTAGACAACAGAATAATCGCGCTTGTGATTTGTTTGACTAGTGAATAAATGCAATGCTTTGGAATTTGATAAACAAAGACGGAACTCTACCACAAAACGTGCTTGGGACAAAAATTATTAAAAACAACTGACACACTTTACCAAGGGCAGGATCTATCTGACCAGGACACGGACAATGACAATAACGAACAAGACAAAGACCTCGACTAGGAAACTACACCCCTGCAGCGAAATAACAACTCCCCAACTCCAAATAGTAATCCCAAATGTTTGGAGTAATACTAATCGACTGGTCTAGGGGGATTCCGCGTCGTACTTGGTTTTAAGTCGGCGTAATTGTCCCCCAAAAACCAACACCCTCCCGTCCCTCCTCCATACCCCACTGAGCGTATAGCATAGGCTCGGCGAACCCGGGAATGGCTATTAAAACTATTCGCCTCTCGCTCTCGAGCCCCAAATAGGGGACAGTACGGAACGCAATGGACATTCGCACCCAGCAAACACGGGTGAAGCCGTGCAGTTGCTGGGGAAGAACAAAAATCGGCGTAAGTAAACATAGGCCTGTACGGGGTTCGAGAGTCAAGAGGAAATGGGGCTGGTTATACGTCTCTTATACTCACTCATACTCATACTCATATATATATATATATATATATTATATATTAATATGAAGTCTTTCTTTATAGATTTATGAGTCATATAATAGGACATTTTTTGAACACTTGAAAAAAGGTGTGTTTTTAATATTATCCATTAATAAAAACTATAAATAAAATATTCATTTACCACTAGAGATTTTAAACAAATAATTTCGAAGTGGTATGATTACAACAAATTGTATTTAACTTAATTTATCACAAGGTAACAAATGCTAAGAACAAAATCACCTAGGTGGCGGCCACCTTCTTGTACCTTCATGTCACAGAACACAATCTTCATGTCAAAAAAACTTTATTACGGAAATATTTCTTATTTAAAACAATCTTGAAATTAGCGCGTGCGTATTACTATGAAATAAAAATTCAATACATGTATACAAGAAATCCATATGAGTTATCCAATGTATATCCAGTGGATATCCATTAGACATACATACATTAGTTATCCAGTGGATATCGACACACTTTATTGAAATTGGCTTTATTACGATTTATATCATATTTACTAATCATAACATACATTTATTTTATAAGGGACCATTTTAAAAAAGGAAAAATATTTTAATTGTTTTTAAATGTTTTTGACTATCCAGTGGATGTTGTAAAAGGCATGAATGTTGTATGGATATTGGGAATTGGATTTTATGTTATGTGTGGGTTGTATGTAAACAAATCTAGGAAGTCGGTTTTAACCTTTTTTACAATCCCCTTGATATGGATATCAAGTGCATAGGTTAGACGATTAAAACATTATCAGGTTAGTGACGTCATACAATCAAATCAAATGTGACGGCCGCCCCAAGATGGCGGATTACCTATTTATTTACAGTGAGGTCATTCTAATTACAGTATGTAACTAACAAACTTAAGACTAAAAGATAAAATTAAAAAACATGCTTTGACGCACTAAAGTATAAAACAATGTAATTAACTTGTCAAACCCCCATTTCCTATACTTACATATTTTTTGTAACGGCGACCATATTGAAAAAATTACAAAATTGGGTATACTATATTGTATTTTAACCTGCACCAAATGTGCAAATTTTAATCTCAATTGGTTAGGTTAAAATCGAATTTCTATATATTTGTTTACATACATATATATTAGGGTGGTCCTTAATAAGGTTATTTTCAAATTTCTTTGCTCCCAGGGGCTCAAATACTTCCAAATTGATAAAAAAAAAATTCCCTGAAAATTTGAGCTCTTAATATTAACTCTAAGATAGTGCGCATTCCAATCTAAATTTCCTATAGATGGAAATAACATAGGAAAAATTACTTTTGTTGTTTATAATTTTATAACTTGGGAACGAATAAATTAAAAATTATAAATCATACATATTTTTATAGAGAATTTAACGCTCTACAAAAAAGGTTTCTTATAATTTTTCCATTAGTCTATTGGTTTAAAAGTTATTCAACGCCAAAGTTTAATTTTCATATTATTATTAATCTTATCAAGGCCTTTTTATGAGGCGCCGTTTGTGTCAAAATTAAAAGTGCTAAATAAACTTATTTTGTTTTATAAATAATTAATTATATGCTTTACCAAATAATTTTTTTATAAAATTATTTTTTTATAAAATAATTCTTTTTTATAAAATATTTTTTTTTTGATTTTTAGTTTTGTTTTAAGAGAATTGATTTGTTTATTTTAATTTGTTTTCAAGAGAATTATTTTATTTATTTATTTTAGTTTTTAACAAGTTCTTTCTTATAAAAAACGTTTAACCATAAAGAATTCTTGTTAAAAACTAAAAATCAAAATAAATTTAGATAAAAAAATTAATGAATTAATGAATAAAAATAATAAATTATTATTTTCAATCGTTTCCCCCAAATTGCGTCAAACAAAAGCCCAGTCCGTCATAAAATTGTATCTGGGGAGGGGCGTTCGGGTTGGGTTGGGTTTACTCGAGTGTCTACAACAAATAGAGATGGCTGCAGTAAAAATTAATTTATAAATGCGCCCGTCGTCTTTTATTAAATAATTTTTGATTCGAATTGAAAATTATTTTATAAAAAAATAATTTTATAAAAAAGAATTATTTTATAAAAAAATTATTTTTAAAAAAAATAATTTTATAGAAAAATAATTTTATAAAATTTTATAAAATTAAAAAAAAAAAAATTTATAAAAAAATTATTTTATAAAATTTTTTCCAAAAAAAAAATTTGTAAAAAAATAATTGTTTAAAAAAATCATTTAGTTAAGCATATAATTAATTATTTATAAAACAAAATAAGTTTATTTAGCACTTTTAATTTTGACACAAGCGGCGCCTCATAAAAAAGCCTTGATAATATTAATAATAATATGAAAATTAAACTTTGACGTTGAATAACTTTTAAACAAATAGACTAATGAAAAAATTATAAGAGACCTTTTTTGTAGAGCGTTAAATTCTCTATAAAAATATGTATGATTTATAATTTTTAATTTATTCGTTCCCAAGTTATAAAATTATAAACAACAAAAGTAATTTTTCCTATGTTATTTCCATAGGAAACTTAGATTGGAATGCGCACTATCTTAGAGTTAATATTAAGAGCTCAAATTTTCAGGGATTTTTTTTTTATCAATTTGGAAGTATTTGAGCCCCTGGGTAGAGATGCGACTTGAAAAAAACGGTCCGTTTTTTTTGTTTTTTTTTCAGGTTTTTTTTCATTGTTTTTTTTTCAAATGGTTTTTTTTCACATTTTAGGTTTTTTTTCAAGATTAGTCCCATTTGCCTAATGTTTTAGGTTTCATGGACTAAAATTAGCCACTAAATGACAATTAGTAAATGTAAATACAGTCTCGCGCTATGCACGCGCCACCACCATCGAATTGACCAATAAGGGCCGCGCTTGTTTTGATTTGGTCCTAAAAATGTAACTACATATAATATTTTTCATTCAGCGTTTGATTTTTCAAAAAGCTACCAAAAGCACTTTTTTCATGATTTTTCAAATTCATGTAGAGTATGGAATTTTTTTTTTCAAAAAACAATAGCAAATTTTTGTAGAAGTTCTACAGTAGAACATTTATTCATTGGTGGTTAAGTCATAACATTCCGTGGACCAGAAAGCCAAAAAAAATCGATCTTTTTTATTACGTTATTTGTTAGGAATGAGCGTTGCACATTTTTCATCTAAAAATCTCAAAACTAGAAACTTCAAGCTTCAAATTGCTTTTTTTACGGCTCCAATACGACCATTTTTAACAAAGATACAGCTATCCGAAGAATCGCAAAATAATTTTTTTTATCCTTTAATTTTTTGTATTGGTGTAGAAGTTTTACATTGCTATTGGTTTCTAATGTGGAAACTACCAAATAATAAGAAATCAGATTTTTTAGTCTCGGTCAAAATTTTCAATAATGAAAAATTTAATATATTGTACATTTCACTTTATTATTAATATATATTTTACTCAAAATTTCATTTTGAAAAAAAACAAAAAAAACCGTTTTTTTTTCTAGGATTTTTTTCATGTTTTCTTTTCACATCTGAAAAAATACCGTTTTTTTACATCTCTACCCCTGGGAGCAAAGAAATTTGAAAATAACCTTATTAAGGACCACCCTAATATTAGAGTAAAACCGAATATAGGAAAACGTTATGGGCGTGGCCTCACCTCACTCCAACGCGCGTCACAGTAGCTTGTGTGATAAATAAGCAACATGACAAAAGGTCTAGCAGGTATACGACCGGTATGACGACCTTAAAAATTAAATAATAATGCAAAAAATCTCATTAGCGATGCAGGGTATTTGCTTAGCTACTGTGTCGCGCGTTGGAGGGAGGCGAGGCCACGCCCCATACGTTTTCCTATATTCGGTTGTACTCTGAACGGGCTGTATATATGTATATATCAAAAAGGAATCGGCCCACTTTCTCAAAATTCTATGAGGAAAAAAATGAAAAGAAAATGGCGTTGTCATCAAAAATCAATTTTTGCTAATGGCCATAAAAGATATTTTGCAAAGATTTATGTAAAAACATGCAAAAAGGCTGAACATAACGCTTCCTCATTTATTATTTTTACATGACAATTTGAATTTAGTCAAATTTCTCAAATTGGATATATAATTTGAGAAGGTTTAGAAAATTCGGATTTCACGGATCCGCGTTAAAAATTTTGAAAGCTGCCCTCCAAATCGCACAAATTAAGTCTTTTTTTCACTACCGCGCTGATTGTCTGCTGTTTTGGTAGCCCTACGGTACAAATCAAACAATCAACGGAACATCAGCGCCCTCTTATCTTAGGAAGATTTTTGTATACATTAAGTTCGGACTCCTTGTGTAGGCTCCTTGTGTAGGCTCCATGTTTGGGATGCACGTGTATGATAACCGAGAACGCAAAATTGAGTTCTGTGCACCTCCCCTCCAGGACCTATCCTTTGCAGTGATAAAGAAGGAATTTTCTCAACCTCTATTTTTTGTGCATCTTTCAAGCGTCAAACCAATGTTTACATTTACCAAAGTCGAAAATAATAATATAATTGTATTATATTTTAATATTTTATATTAGAATAAAATCTTCTTAGTAGTAAACAGAACAGTTTGTTAAAACAGTGAGTAAATTACTAACTAAGTATTAAGTATTAACAATACGTAAATCGTAGTCCCATTTATAGATTCCCGTACAACGGTTTTTGTATTGTTCATCTTGTACTATGCTCCACACCTCAAAGTCCCACCACGTAACCACGTACGAAACGCAGTCTTTTAAAAATTTGGCATTTAAGGCTTTTCAGGTTATGTACCTGTCAAAGTATAGTCAACGAAAGAAATAATATTTATATATGTTTAGGCGTTAAAATGTATAAATCTTTATAACATTACAATAACAATGGATGGTTTAAGAATTTCAGAATATAAATACTGCATTTAATGAAATGGTATGTATGGTGCCAAATAAGTAATATTTTTGTGCATTTGGTCCAAATTTCTGGTTTTCCCCATAATAGTTATTTACGATATAAGTGGGATAAGAGCTTTATTAACGTACGCATGCGAAATTTGCCCAACGAGTGCGTAGCACTCGTTGGGCAATCGCAAAAGTACGTTAATAAAGCGTTATCACACGTACTATGCTCCACACTTCAAAGTCCCACCACGTGACCAGGTACGGAACGCAGTCTTTTGAAAATTTGTCATTTAAGGCTTTTCAGGTTATGTATCTGTCAAAGTATAGTCAATGAAAGAAATAATATTTATACTGTTACCGTTTATGTTTAAGCGTTAAAAGTTTATAAATCTTTATAGTATCACCAAAGATTAAATATACTAGAAAGAGTATATTTAATCTTTGGTATCACAGTAACAATGGTTGGTTTAAGAGTTTAGGAGTACACTGAAAGAAATGAGCTAACAATACATTTATATACTATTATAACAATGTTATCACTGTCATTGTTAAACACGGATTCTTAAAACGTTTTTATTGTGGTTAAATACCTAAACCAATTAAAGGATTATTAGGACAATTACATTGATTAAATATGGTTATTAAATTGTTTTATTAATATTTTTATTATTACCATTATTAAACCGTTTATATGCAAATATTAATGATTATTAAAGACTTTAATTACTATTATTAAAATATTTTAAGAACGATCATTTTCGGCATCAATTCGCCCGCTCGCGTTAGTTTCGCGGTACTTTTGGCAAACGACGCAACGTGAGAGCGAGGAGTGGTCGATGGTGATAAATGCTAATAGAAACTTTTTATAGTGCAATGGAAATGGAGAGAATTCAGTGCTTTTTAAAAAAAATGGGTTTGGAGGCTTATTATTATTTTAATAAACATTCTTATTTATTTTAATAAACATTTTGTTGTTTTGTTAAATACTTTTATATGGTTTTAAAACCATGAAGTTCTTATATATTTTAATAAACATTTTTGATCTCATACAGTGTTTTACTATTTTATATACATATATACACACATTTTTATTAAGATTTTTATTATTATTATTTTATTATTTTTTTAGGGGGATTGGTTAAAAAAAATAAAAAAAAATCATACAGGACAAGTTAGCTCTAAATATTAATTATAACCTAATTAATTATAACCTAGCCCCCACACCAGTTTAAGTTTTCAATAGAAAAATGCATGTATTTTTAAAATCAAACTGAAAATTTATAACTTTGGTAATAATAATTATAATTATTGTGGTAGTTTTGAGAACTTTTTTTTCTAACCGTCGTGAAAATGGTCATTCTTACCTAATTCGAGGCCAAGGAATTCAGTGCTGACAACCGTTTTGCTAGGTTGGCTCGTAATTTCATACAAAATGCTTGTAAAGTTTTTTTCTAAACTCATAATTGGAAGTACCTAACGTGTTTTTACTCGATCGCTATTAAAACCTGTATTTGTGGGTTTTTTGGTACAATTAAACCGAATCTGGCATTTATTTTGCGATACGATAAAATTTGGATACGCTTTCTATACAAAAATTTGAAAAAAATACTTAAAAATGTGAATTTTTACCATTTTTAAAGTAAATATTGAGTGTTTACTAAAAATCACTTAAATTAGTAGTAGTTATCTTAAAATATACAACCATGTTAGCATTTGATCGATCCATTACTTTTTATTGTTTTTTTTTAAATATCTACTAAATTAGCTTTGATTTATATTTTAATCACTCGATATTCTTTAAAACAACAAATCTCATTTATTTACAATTAGTTTTTCCTAATTTAACCTTTATTGTGATTTGTGGTTCAAATATAAAATGATATATGTATCTTTTAAAGTGCAATAGATGGCGCAAGAATGAACAATCACATTGCTGTGTTTTTCACAAGCGGATTGTATTTACGTGTTTTATGTTGTTTCTTTTTTAATGTATGTTTAAAAAAAATTTTATTTGTAAATTGCTTTATTAAAATTTTATTATATACATAATTCGTGCAATTAAATTCAGTGTATTATCGAAATTTTCATAATAAACATGAGCGATTGTTATCAAAAAATTAATTTTTTTTGTTACATTTGTGGCAAATTTACTGTTAAGCCGAGTCGAAAAAAAATGAGCGACGATGTTATTGAATTTTCTGAACAATATTTTAATATAGAAGTAATTCGGAATGTACACTGGGTGCCATCAATTGCTTGTACATCGTGCATAGTTACACTAAGAAAATGGGCGAAAGGTGAAGTCGAAAGTATGCCGTTTGGAATTCCAATGGTGTGGACCGATCCTGGAAACCATGAAGTTGATCAGTGCTATGTGTGTGTGAATAAGGTAAACGGACTAAACAGATTTAAAGCACGCAATTTCAGAAATAAAAGTGTTCCATCAGCACAAACGCCTTTACCACATTCCGAAAACGTTCCGATCCCAAAGTTACCACGTCCGGGAGAAAATTATGTGCCACCATCATTTGATTTTGAATCAGAATCACATTCATTGTATCAGCCATCTAACATTACATTACCTTGCAAACATATTGAATGTACACAAAATCGCTTGGATATGATGGCACGCCAACTAAAATTATTACAAAAACGTCAGGTTATGTTGGCACAGCATCTCAAGTCACTAAATATTTTAGCCCCAGATGTAAAGATCTACGGCGCTCTCGGACGACAACGAGAATTTATAAAGTATTTTAATCGGAATGATGAAAATACATTTGCATATTGCAATAATATTAGTGGTTTGATGGCAGCAATGGGCAACGAATATAATGCAGCAGATTGGCGACTTTTTATAGATGCATCAAAGAGCAGCTTAAAATCGGTACTTCTTTATATTGACAATACAAAGAGCCCAATTCCAGTTTCAATAAATACAGAAACAGATGAAAACAAAGAATCCATGCAAAAAATAATTGATGTTATAAAATACCATGAGAATTTATGGAAAGTATGCGCTGATTTAAAAGTTGTTGCATTGTTGCGTGGACTGCCACATAAAGGTTATCCAAAAAACATGTGTTTTTTATGTCAATGGGACACAAGATATGCGAACCAATATCAAAAGCGCGACTGGCCAGCCCGCGAAACCATTAGAATTGGACATCAAAATGTGATCTATGAACCAATGGTTCCGATGGAAAAAATTTTGCTACCACCGCTGCACATAAAATTGGGCCTCGTCAAGAATTTTATTAAAGCATTGATAGCAAGAAATAATGAACAAGCATTTCAACGATTGCAACAAATTTTTCGTCGATTGAGCAAAGTGAAAATTAAAGAAGGTAAGAATTTTTGTTTAAAATTCTGATTTTGTTTTGTATTTTATATGTAAAAATGTTTATTAAACATTTATTTTCTTTAAGGTATGTTAAACGGGCCAGATATTCGGCGATTAATGAGGGATGATCAATTTGAACAATGTCTAATGGAAGATGAAAGTATTGCTTGGGATAACTTAAAAGCTGTTATAGTAGGAGTACTCGGTATTCACCGTGCAGAAAATTGGCGCATCTTGACCGAAAACATGCTTCAATCATTTGAAATAATTGGCGTCAACATGTCTCTAAAAATACATTTTCTCCACCATCACCAAG
Organism: Brassicogethes aeneus; assembly: GCA_921294245.1. Classification (NCBI taxonomy): domain Eukaryota; kingdom Metazoa; phylum Arthropoda; class Insecta; order Coleoptera; family Nitidulidae; genus Brassicogethes; species Brassicogethes aeneus. The sequence continues at coordinate 55,087,971 of OV121133.1, read as the reverse complement.
ACAAATTTGAAATGCAAGCCCCTTCTGAGTCTGATGAGCATGGCGAACGCTTTCATCAGGTGACCGCCCAACTTGAACACTGGTATAGTGGTAAGAAACTTAATTTATTGCTCGCTGACCTGTGTTGGAACTTACAAATGAAACTAGATGATGAAGTTGACGACTAGAATTTCATCCGAATATTTTTTATAAAAAATCTCAAAATATGTTAGTAGTATTCAATAAAGACATTAAACTGATTGTAAATAAATGAAATTTGTTGTGTTTAAAAATATTGAGTTGGGCTAGTTTATTTAATATTTTGAAAAAAAACACTGAAAAAGTAATATACCTATTTTTGAGGAGAAAGTCATACTTTTTTCAATAAATCGATCAAATGGTAACAGGGTTGTATATTTTAATATATCTACTACTTAAGTGATTTTTAGTAAGAACATTTAATATCCAACTAAAAAGTGGTAAAAATTCACATTTTTGGCTTTTTTTTAAATAGTATGTAAAGTGTATCCAATTTTTATCGTATCACAAAATAAATGCTATACTCCGTTTCTTCCTACCAACAAACCCCTAAATACGGATTTTCATAGCGATCGAGTGAAAAACACATTACTTCCAATTATGAGTTCATAAAAAGACTTTAACAGAATTTTGTATGAAATTACGAGCCAACCTAGCAAAACGGTTGTTACCACTGAATTCCTTGACCTCGAATTAGGTAAGAATAACTAATTTCACGACGGTTAGATTTTTCAACTACCACAGTGATTGATGAAAATATTTAAAATTAGGCACAATTTAGTCACTTACTTACCTACATAATGTAAAAGAGGATGCATTGAAAAAAATTCAAGAAATGTTTTTTCAATGCAACCTTTTATACATTATAATATAATGTAATTACATTTTATAAATAATATTTCTGCCAAATTTAAATTTTTTCATAAATTATTACCAAAGTTATAAATTTTAATTTAAAAAAATACATGCATTTTTTCATTGAAAGGTTTGACTGCGATGGTGGCCAGGTTAAAATTAATATTGAGAGCTGAAACTTGGCATAATTTTTTTTATTTATATTTAACCAATTAGAACCACCCCAAAAAAAAATCAAAAATAGTAGTTTAAATTTAAGCGAATAATGAAAAAAAATGCTAATTAGCCTTAAGGTTATGAAATAGCTTTATTACAGTAAGTACACAATTATTATTACAGCTCTAAGAGAGTTGTATTATAATAGTTAATCTTTAAATGACATAATAGCCATCATTAAACTGCTTCACTGGTAGCACAAAATAACTTGGTGATAATAATTAAACTGTTTAACAGTAATAATGATATTTCTTAAATAACTGTAGTTAATAGTTTTGAATATGTTTATAGATTGAAGAACCATTGTTAAAGTGTTTTAAGACAACAGGTATTATAACCATAACTAAGCTGATAAACTGTCCCAAATAGTATACAACTTTTTAATAACTATTATTAAATATTTTATTACCAGCTTTAAACATTTCTTTCAGTGTATAAATACTGCATTTAATGAAATTCTAAAGTGTATAGTGCCAAATAAGTAAAATCTGGTTTTATGCATAAAATATAATCCATAAATAACTAAACGGCATTTATTAAAAAATCTAGCTTCTCTATTATGGAATAAGAATATCTGTATCAAAGGTAGGTTAATATATTATTACAAAAAGGTAGTGTCTCCCCGACCGTCGGACGGACGTAGAAAAGTGTGTGCTCGACCGTCGGACGGACGTAGAAATGTGTGTGCTCAACCGTCGCATATTTTAACCTCATTTTCAACTAGAGGCTAAATGTAGCAAAGTATTCCTCAAGGTTATGACGAATAGCTGTCATTTTGGTTATGCAGGTACACTGCATTGTGCCATACCAAACTAACCCAAACTTAACAACCCAACCCAACCGACCCCGCCCCATTGGGCCCCTCCCGCCCCATTGTCACAATCCAGCCTGCCCTTAGATATATTATACCTCTATTGCTCAATGGGGCGGGGTCGGTTAACCCAATTGGGTTAGTTGTTAAGTTTGGGTTGGTTTGGTATGGCACAATGCAGTGTACCTGCATAACCAAGATGACAGCTATTCGTCATAACCTTGAGGAATAATTTGCTACATTTAGCCTCTAGTCATTTTCACACGTTTGTACGTCCGTCCGACGGTCGAGCACACACATTTCTACGTCTGTCCGACGGTCGAGCACACACTTTTCTACGTCCGTCCGACGGTCGGGGAGACACTACCTTACAAAAAATATCATCTAATTTTAAAATTTTAAGGTTATAAAAATCTATTTTGATCAAAATAAATAAGTGTTTTGGATTATTTGGAAGAGTGTGTTAATATGGTCATATAAATATAGATATACAAAATAATTGTTGAATATGGTTCAAATTAAATTAAAGCTTTTATACTCCTAACAACAAAACTTGTGCATACCTCTCGGGATCCCTACTTTAAGTTAGATTATAAGGAAACAAACAATTTAATACCGTCAAACGGGGCTAAGTGGATCTGCTGGGGTAAAGTGGATGACAACTTCCTGACGTAATATTAAAATGCGCAGTCTCGAACCTGTAACGTGAGTGCGAATTTTGCCGGCGCAAGTCAGTCTACTACACAATGGTGGTTGGGCTTATATGCGTTAATTTTCATAAACAAAAATAAGTTTGCTTAAAACAATATATGTTCTAAAATTCAGAAATGTAGATTTATCGAAATGTCAAAATTCGTTTATTTGCACAGGCGATATGTTAATATTTATGTGTATTTGACAATTGCATATCAATAACCTAACTTTTGACTTAAAATAATAAACAGTCAAGACCTTTGTGTCTTAAAGGGGAGTCCGTGTGGGATTTTTTTAATCCACTGATGTCACCTCTTGGGGCAAAGTGGATCTCGAGATCGTCAACAAAATTCTATAGGTACCTATGGATATAAAAGTATACCAATAGAATTTAATTTTTTTTTTGTTGATAAAAACATATTTTGACTTTATTTAGACTATAGACTGAGACTGTGAGAATAAAAGACCTATTTTTGAAGTTTCTCAGTGATTTGAACTATTTATATTGTTTTTTCCCTTATTTTTGAAGTTTTTCATTGATTTTAATGGTTTACACTGCTTTTTCCCTACAATTTTTTTAAAATTATTATTTAATTGTGATCCACTTTACCCAGCATATGTTTAAAGTGAAATTTGTATGATTTTTAATGGATTATCCACTTTACCCCAAACTATGGGTAAAGTGGATCACTATATATATATAAAAAAAATAGGTCATTGAAAGAGTTACAATGTGGGCAAATGGTCAATGCATAACTGAGTAACCAAGAAATGTACATTCCAAGTTTCAGGCAAAAATTTCGAATAGTTTTGGAACTAATTTGAATAAATGGATATTTTTGATCCATTTAGCCCCGGTTGACGGTACTCCCATAACATGTGATTTTTGAAATTTTTAAAAGTTATAATAATTTTTCGATTAAGATAAAATTCATTTGAAGCTTTATACGTAATTGTATTGACAAAACTTTATGTAGGTATACTTTAAGCTGGATAAGAAAGACTACTACAAGTAAAAATATTAGATAGAGTATACTGTGGTTTTATTTAAATTTTAGAATTTATAAGGTTATTTATACCTAATGATTGTTCGATGTAGATAAAATTTTGTCGAAGCTTTTATAGGTACTTGTATTGACACTATGGGTATATTAGCTGACAGTGTTAAATTTCAAAATTAGATGATATTTTTTGTTATAATATGGGTCAGAATTTCTCAAACGGGCCACCTGAATTAGGTCAAAATTAGTTTTTGTTTGTAGATACATTTTTTTTATAGTATTTTACATCACTAACACAAATCCTAAAGGATTTTGTAAAAAAAAATTTTCAATTGACATATTCATGATATTAAAAGTCAAAGTTTTTAATAATTAAAAAATAAAAAAATTCATTATGGCTGAACTAATTATCCGATTCCAACGATATAACTAGCGTTGGAATCTTGTTTTGACATAGATTCTTTGTTATTTTTTTCAATTGTCCTATTTTCATTTAGGTCGATTTTTTTTTGTTTTTTTTATACCAAATTCGGAAATAATTGCCTTCTGCGCCACCTATCGACTCGAGAAAAAAAACACATATACTCCAATCATTTCTCGAAATTATGCTGCTGAGAAAAAAAATGGCCCGCAGGTTGACAAAAAGTTATTCGTCCTTTTGTGGCCGCGCGCGGTGTCAGCTCACGCTCCGAACCGTGTACGCTGTACGCGCTTGTGACGCGACGTCTTACGGTGGTCTGGAACCTGCGGGCCATTTTTTTTCTCAGCAGCATAATTTCGAAAAATGATTGGAGTATATGTGTTTTTTTTTTCGAGTCGATAGCTGGCGCAGAAGCCAATTATTTCCGAATTTGTTATAAAAAAAAACAAAAAAAAATCGACCTAAATGAAAATTGTACAATTGAAAAAAATAACAAAGAATCTATGTCAAAACAAGATTCCAACGCTAGTTAAATCGTTGGAATCGGATAATTAGTTTAGCCATAATGATTTTTTTTTATTTTTTAATTACTAAAAACTTTTACTTTTAATATCATGAATATGTCAATTGAAAATTTTTTTTTTACAAAATCCTTTAGGATTTGTGTTAGTGATGTAAAATACTATCGAAAAAATGTATCTACAATCAAAAACTAATTTTGACCTAATTCAGGTGGCCCGTTTGAGAAATTCTGACCCATATATTAACCTACCTTTGATACAGATAGGTATTCTTATTCCATAATAGACAAGCTAAATTTTTTTAATAAATGCCGTTTAGTTAAAACTATTTAATGGATAAAACCAGATATATGTAGACCAAATGCACAAAAATTTTACTTATTTGGCACTATACACTTTAGAATTATATTAAACCAACCATTGTTACTGTGATACTATAAAGATTTATAAACTTTTAACGCTTAAACATAAATGGTAACAGTATACATATTATTTCTTGCATTGACTATACTTTGACAGATACATAACCTGAAAAGCCTTAAATGAGAAATTATCAAAAGACTGCGTTCCGTACGTGGTCACGTGGTGGGACTTTGAAGTGTGGAGCATAGTACCTATATTGTACAAATTTTTATCTACGCCTCTAAATGAAAAAATAAACGGTAATTATTTTTGTCTAAGACTTAATTTAGGGTTATTTTGACATTTTGAATTTTTTATTTGAAAGAAAAACGCGTGCGTTAATAAACTCAAAATGAGTGGGATAAGAAGTTCTTATCTCACTGGCGTGAATAAAATAATTTTAACTAAACAGCATTTATTAAAAAAATCTAGCTTCTCTATTATGGAATAAGGATATCTGTATTAAAGGTAGGTTAATATATTATAACAAAAATATCATCTAATTTTGTAATTTTAAGGTTAGAAAAATTTATTTTGACCAAAATAAATAAGTATTTTGGATTATTTAAAAGACTGTATAATATGGTATTTAAAAATGTGGTAGATGTTCTTATCCAGCTTAAAGTGTACATAAAGTTTTGTCAATACAAATACATAGTTAAAAAGCTTCGACTGAATTTGATCTACATCAAAAAATCATTACCTATAACTTTTTTTATTTTAATAAATCACATGTCATGGGAGTATTAAATATTTTTACATTGCAAGTTTCTCTAAAAATTGTTTGTTTTCTTATAATCTAATTTAAAGTAGGTATGCCGAGAGGTATGCACACGTCATTAGAAGTATAAAAGCTTCAATTTAATTTGAACTATATTCAACAATTATTAAGTATACCTACCTATATTTATTTATGACCATATTAACACATTCTTCCAAATAATCCACCTATTTATTTTGGTCAAAATAGATTTTTCTAACCTTAAAATACAAAATTAGATGATATTTTTTGTTCTAATACATTAACCTACCTTTGATACAGATATTCTTATTTCATAATAGAGAAGTTAGATTTTTTTAATAAATGCTGTTTAGTTAAAACTATTTTATGGAGAAATGTAGACCCAATGCACAAAAATATCACCTTACACTTTGGAATTTCATTAAATGCAGTGTTTATATTCCTAAATTCTTAAACCAACCATTGTTATTGTGATAGTATAAAGATTTATTAACTTTTAACGCTTAAACATAAGCGGTAACACTATAAATATTATTTCTTTCATTGACTATACTTTGACAGATACATAACCTGAAAAGTCTTAAATGCCAAATTTTTAAAAGACTGCGTTCCGTACGTGGTCACGTGGTGGGACTTGGAGGTGTGGAGCATAGTACGTGAGGAGGGAGGAAGGAAGGAAGGCAATCTATAAATCAGGCTTTACTGTCGAGCAAAAAACGTAAACTGCAATGATGTTAATTTGGTCATTAGTAATGCATTTTCACATATAAAATGACTGAATTTTGAAATATAAAATCAGTCGATTGCAAGTTGTTTGGTCCAATCATTAAACTGTAATGTTTCATTATAAACGTACTGATGATATTTCAAATAACTGATGTGCAGGGATTTCATCCCTTGCAAAACAATTTTCAACACATCATAAACATCACATAGTGATTTTCTCAAATAATAATTTTGAAATTTAAATAAAACCAAAAGTATTTGCCAATTAACCTTCTTTTTCTCTGATGTCAATCTTCCAACCAATGCGTGCACCTGCAGTCAGTCACGTGAGACGACGGTCTAAGCGTGGTTGATTAATAATCAGGGCTGGATGCTCCCGTGTACGAGTTTTGGTTCGTCCCGCGCATGACGTCACTTGATGAGTGGTTGCCGTGAGAATACACGAATAATAGTAATATTATCAAAGAAAATAGAGAGGAGTTCGATTTTATCCTCGGTGAGAAGCGCATCGCTCGTGCTTAGCTCCATGAAAAAATGTGAAATATAGTTGACTTTGACTCAGGGAGGACAAAATCGGATTCCAGTCCTAGATAATATTCCTCGTTTTGTCCTTTTTTAAAGGAATAGAGGAATTTTTATGAACATATAAATTTCAAAGTTAGATAACCTATATGTGTGCACGTGTTTTGTCCGACAATTGTAGTCCAATGATGGATGGATGCTGAAATCATTGGACGTTAAAATGGGCACCACTATAAAAGGCATGAAATAATCCAGACATGTCAAAAGGCACACCTTTTATTGAGCACTTTTTTTTTGGGCGGCCGTCTCACGACGCGAGTCCATGGTAACAAGGAAAAAGAAGAAGAAAATAGAGAAATATCTGGACATAGTGCGTTTTTATTAAACTTAATATTGAAGAAAGTGTTATAATATGGATAATAGATGCTTTCAGTCCTTGATAACATTTAGTGCTGTAGTTTAAGCGTTGGTGTTTTAAATTAAACTTATAGGTAGTCACTGTCCAGAAAATGTTTATAGGAAACAGAAGCGGCCTTAACTTTAATATTGTCTATTCTTTTTGTTGTATTTAAACACTGTTTCCACAAATCAAAATTTTTCGGGAATCAATTAAATTTAATGTTTTATTTAAAGGGTTTTTCTTGGACCTGTTGTCAAATTTGCATCCAAATAACCACACTGCATTTTAATAAATGCAAATAGCATGATACAAACTAAAACACAAACAAAACAAGTTAACGCAACACAAAAACAATAATAAACAAACAGAACAGGTTAACACAACGCAATAACAATAATTTGAATACTGAAAAGTAATTCTAACCTTACCGAACACAAAAACAACAAGTTAAACAAAAAATAGAGGAAGTTAACATCCAACAGCATCGCAAAAACAAGAATTTTAGCAGCAGATAATTAAAAAGCACGTTAGAGATTTAAAAACACTCATCAAGTGACGTATTTAAGCCACGCCCAACATGCGCACCATCCTATCTTAAGGTGTAGGTATGTATCTTGATTAATAATCATTAGAGATGGGGTTTTAGTGTTATTATTATTATTTAATGCATGGAGCCTACACAAGCAGTCCGAACTGCATGTAAACAAGAATCTTCCTAAAGAAAGTAGGCGCTGGTGTCCCGTTTATTCTGAAACAATTGACTAATTTGTACCGAAACGCTACCAAAAGAGCAGACGTCAGGACGCATCAACAATCAGCGTTGCAGGTGGTGAAAAAAAAAGACTTAATTTGTGCAATTTAGAGGGCAGGTTTTGTCAATTTTCCCTATTAAGTTCGGGCTCCTTGTGTAGGCTCCATGATTTAATGGTACAGTCACAGACCTAGGTCTGTGGGTACAGTTCATTTTTTTTATTTGGACTCGTGTTTTTTGTTAGGTTGGTGGCTTATGCCAGTTTGGCTTAGTATTTTTCGTATTTAAAAGTGGTACTTCTGCTAAAGAATTATACTTTGGCACTGTCAAACTGACAATAATATTTATTATTGATAATTTACTTGTTAATTATAAATAAAAAGATAATTATGCCAAAAATAATACGACCATTCCAAGCCCATGGACAGGACACATCAGAAACATGTCTAAATATATTCTTGTTACTTCCTTAAGTTTACTTATTTTTTCTACGAGTATTTATGAGAAGTATTAGCCAAATTTGGCTAATACTTCTCATGATTTTTATATAAATTCTTTTCAAAGCGAAGATTATTATCCGCTAGGAATACTTTCTCTTCTGGGCCGTAAAGCAACCTTTATTTAACTACTTTTAACTCATCCAAGCACCACCAAAGCCAAATTAATTGCATTTTTAACTACGAATTTCGACAACTCAACTTGACAACTGCACAATGTAACCTACAATAATTTATACATAACCACAACTAGCTTAGTTTGTTTTAAGCAATGCGACCAACTTGACTGTATTTACCAACCAAACCCCTAAATTTGCAACGTTGCCGCAGTCCAGATAAAAAAAAATGAACTTTATAAAATCCGTTTTAAAGAAAATGATTTCATTTAATAGTCCAGTCATCTAGGCATTTCACCTCGGAATCTAACGGAATAAGCTGAATTTTTGTACAAACCTTTATTTTAGCATTGCAAATGTTGTCTCAAAAGTCACATATGCCAACGTGTGAGCGGCCTTAGATATTCAAGGTCAAAGGTCGCAAAAATCAATTTTTTGAGAATATCTCCTTTTCTCTGCCTCCTATCGTATTTGCATTTATTATACAAGTTGTAGAGAATAAAATTCTCTACAATTTTTGTTTAAAACATTTTTTTATACGTCTAATCGTTTTTGAGATAGAGGGCGCAGAGTGTGGAGCGCTCAGCCATACGTACCTTTAGCGCAAGGTAAATCATTAATCCCAATCTATTATACCGTTTTTTTAATTAATTATTTATTAAATATTACTTAAATAATAATTTAATACCTTATATTTATTTTTATATATTTTTTTAAAACAAATAGTCATTAAATATTACTTACTTTTGACATACAAATAATTAAATAATGAAGTGAATCATTCTAAATATATTCTAATGTTATTCTAATTAATGATAAATGCATTTTAAGAAGAAAAGACATTAAATGAATATGTCTCTGGTCATCTCTTGGATCCAGATATTGCTTTTAAAATAACAGAAATACTATACTGCCCTACTATAGAGAAAGGCAGTAACTGCAAAAAATGCAAAATGCGTTTTCTTGTGCTATGGTAAAGCTATGGACATTTTGTAACCGAATTCAACACAGAAATGCAGTCAAATATCTCAAATTCTCCATAGTAGGGCAGTATAGTGGGCTTGCTATTAATAAAAAGGTTAGGTATACCTATATTTAAAGCAAGTTGTGACCCTAGGTAAAGGTCTAGGGTTGTGACAGGTAATATTCGTAATATTTTAAAGGTTAACATGGCTGATTTGTATTTTATTTGTAATAAGTTACTTTCTGAAGGTGATTTTGTGACTTTTGTGCGTGGTATAAAGACTTTAAAAGAAGCAATTATTGAGAGAAATAAATATAAACTACCTAAATACTTTGACTTCTGTGAACGTTCATATTGAGTGTCGAAAATTGTACGCTATAGCGTACTAAAGTAAAATTGCAGCAGCAAAACGTCGCCTTGAAGAGACTGGACCTTCAACGTCATCAACTGTACCTTGTAAAAAAGGGAATGATGTGTTTGATTTTAAAATATTGTGCTTATTTTGTGGTGAAGTCGCAGATGAGGCAACAAAGGCAAAAAAAATCTGCAAAGTACAAACGCGTTATAAGTAAATTTTTGAAGATGTGACAATTAATGTCAATGATAACGAGGAGAGTGATGATGAGAATGAGTCTGAAATTGCTGGCCAACCTGAAGAAGACGAGGATGAAGAAGATAAAGATTAATAATAATAATAATATTGATATAAATAAAAACATTTTTTCCTACTCCGATACAATTATCCTTCATTAAAATTAAATTAAAATATGAGATATATAATATATATGAAGATAAAATATATTTGATTTAAAAGAAATATAAGTATAAGGTATTAAATTTTTATTTTAGTAATATTTATTATATAATTTATTAAAAAAACGGTATAATAGATTGGGATTCACGATTTACGTTGCGCTAAAGGTACGTATGGCTGAGCGCTCCACACTCTGCGCCCTCTACCTCAAAAACGGTTCGACGTATAAAAAAATTTTGTATACAAAATTTATAGAGAATTTTATTCTCTACAACTTTTATAATAAATGCAAATACGATAGGAGGCAGAGAAAACGAAATATTCTTAAAAAACTGATTTTTGCGACCTTTGACCTTGAATATCTAAGGTCGCTCACACGTTGGCATATGTGACTTTTGAGACAACATTTGTAATGCTAAAATAAAGGTTTTCACAAAAATTCAGCTTATTCCGTTAGATTCCGAGGTTGATCCCTTTTTTTGACTAAGATGACTGTACTATAACCCTGATTTTATTTTACCTATTTTACCAAAATTTTCATTTTCAAGAGAAATGGACCTAATTCTTACCATTTACTACCTAAACTAGTGTAATTTTACCTAATTCATCTAAATTCCTATTTTTAACGCAGCGATGCATCGCAGGAATTTTACATTTGCATGCAAATGTAAAATTCCTGCGCAATGTTGCCAGGTTTGATGCTTTTGCATAAGATCTCATGTTTTTCCAATTAATCTCATGTTAATATATTTTATTTAAAAATGTCATGTATTTTCACAAATTCCAGCAAAGTTTTTTTTTAAACATTTCTATCATAATTAATGTGAATTTGTTATTTTCAGCAATGCTTATTCACAAAAACATTTTGAATGTGCCGGCGCATTAAAAATAAAAAAAATTATGATGGTATTATAATAACGGGTGTCCAAACAAGAGCGCCGGATTTAAATTTGACTGTACTATAACCCTGATTTTATTTTACCTATTTTACCAAAATTTTCATTTTCAAGAGAAATGGACCTAATTCTTACCATTTACTACCTAAACTAGTGTAATTTTACCTAATTCATCTAAATTCCTATTTTTAACGCAGCGATGCATCGCAGGAATTTTACATTTGCATGCAAATGTAAAATTCCTGCGCAATGTTGCCAGGTTTGATGCTTTTGCATAAGATCTCATGTTTTTCCAATTAATCTCATGTTATTATATTTTATTTAAAAATGTCATGTATTTTCACAAATTCCAGCAAAGTTTTTTTTTAAACATTTCTATCATAATTAATGTGAATTTGTTATTTTCAGCAATGCTTATTCACAAAAACATTTTGAATGTGCCGGCGCATTAAAAATAAAAAAAATTATGATGGAATTATAATAACGGGTGTCCAAACAAGAGCGCCGGATTTAAATTTGCCGCGATTTTGTTAATACGAGTTGTACGGTGATTTTTTTCGACATTTATCACGTACAGACCAGGCGATTTAGGAGTATGGAGAAGTATTTAAACGAACAACGTTTAATTATTGTAAAAACACATTACAAACGGAGTTTTTGTGGCCCGAATTGGATGTAATTGATTTGCAGGACATGTTTTTTCCAATAAGACGGTGCGACCTGCCACACACAACGTGAAACAACGCTGTTACTGTAGACCAAGTTTCCAGGCCGTGTCATTTCTCGATTTGGTGATCAAGATCGTGCGATCTAGAGCCGATGGACTTTTTTCTTTGGGGCTAAGTAAAGGAAAAGATGTATGCGAATAAGCCTTAAACAGTTGAACATCTTAAATACAGCCACATTTATGCGAAAACGTTAGATATTCAAAATTTCAACGAAAGAATAAACCTGTGCCAGAGGTTTCGTGGTCGCAATTTGCCTGATGTTTCACGTTTTTCTGTATGTTGAAATACAAATGTTTGCTTTCCAAAAAATAAATGTGTTTTTCTTTAAAATTAAATCCGGCGCTCTTGTTGGGACACCCTTTATTTTTACAAGATATATTCGCCAATCTTGTTTAATACAATTTTATACAATAATAAATTAAATTATTTTACCACCTAAAAGTTGCTTTCCAGTACTTATTTTTGTAAAGTACGTACCTAATTTAAGAATTTTCTCACCTAAAACAAGAAAAAACTTTACCTATTTAGGTACCTACCGATTTTTATAAATTTGGCAACCTAAAATCCCATCTTCTAATTATGATTTGTGCGCATTGTCTTCTCCTTTATCCAGCTGCCAAGCGACGCTTTTCCTATCTATTCTCATGCAGAGTCTACAAGGAGTCGGAACTTCATGTATACAAAAATCTTTTTAAGATAAGAGGGCGCAGGTGTTCCGTTGATTGTTTGATTTGTACCGAAATGCTCAAAACAGCACACAGCAAACGGAAAAATATAGAAGTGTATTGGATGGCGCCACGTTTGAATATAGTTTTCTAAACCCTCGCCACGGTATAGAGGTGTATTCGTCAGTCGAGCGTTTCAATACTCTCCACAGTATAGTGAACTAGTATTAATACAAAAATTTGTTCCTAACGGAAAATGAATTTTGTACTTTTCCCAAAAATTAAAAAATAGCTAAAATGTTTAATAAAAAGTTTACATGAAAAATGTGTATTATTATTGTGAGACACTTGCAATTGCATTAAAATAGTAGAACTTATTTACATTTACGTGCACGTGTAATTTATTCAGTGTAAGAGCAACTTATTACTTTCTACATTTTTCTTTTTCGACTACCAAAACCAAAACGGGTTTTAATTGCTATTAATTTGAACTATTGCAATAAAATCGATGAATTTAAGGCAAAACAACACAAGCGCCAAAAATTTTAAATTTGTTAGAAGTACATGTACCTCGATAAAGAATTAAATTCTTTATTGACCTTCTTCTAAAAAAAAAAAATTTGACGCTTGTGCTGTTTTGACTTAAACCCATCGAAAAATAAATTTATTTCTATATAAAAATAATTTTAAAAGTTGTATTGACCCTCTCCAATTAATCCACTAAGTAGTAGACCGAGCACCGCTGCAATAGGTATACTATAGTAGCTGCTCGCCGCACGGTCCCTACGCGCTTCAACCCTTATTTTTTTCGACTTATTCTTGGGATCCCATCTTCATATTACATCAAAATTTAGGGAATTGAAAAAGATTTCTTTTGATATTAATTTTTAAAAAATCCAATGTGTGACATTTCTAGAAAAAAACAAATATATTTTTAAAACCGTTTTTTTATAACCAAAAAATTTTTTCTCGCTTTCGAGACCATTTTCATCGTAAAGCGTGGAAAAAATGCTATACAATATGCTGATATAAAAAAATGCGCTACATTTTTGAAATTAGCAAATTGCATTTACCCAAAAACAGTTACAAAAACATTGACCTCAGACAAAAAAATTAATACGCAGACCAGTGTAATCATTTGTGCGCATTATACACTTCCCCTCCCTTATCCGTACAGGCCCCATGGCGCCCCCAATGAATATAATATAAATTTAATTGGTGCAATTTATTATTTGCCATATAATAGTTTATCGACAAATTTCAAATTTTATTTAAAAAATCCTAATCATTTCACAGATTTTATATCATTTTAAATTTTTATTGTTTCTTTGAAAATAAAAGAAAACGTAATTTCTTTTCTTATTTAACAATTAAGAAATTGCATTTGTATTTATTTGTACTGCTTCTACTATTTATTTATTTTTTATACTGGAAAAGGTCTCCCAGTTTGTTAATTTAAGGCAAAGATTAGAAAATAGTTTGATTACTTACTAAGATTTATGTGTTTATTAAGTACTACTTGTCACGTACTATAGCGCCTGTACATTCGGTATCTTTGGTCTATTTAATGTAGGGGTTCGTTAACCCTGTTCAACTCTTTTATTCTTTCTTGTTGATTTCTACGGATTTGTCACTTGGGAAGGTATAAACACACCCGTAGGCTCAGTGAATTCTTATTTACGCAAATAGCGAAGTGCAAATATTAAAAACTTATCTGAATATGGCTCCTTGTCCCCTTGTAATTGGTTTCTTACAGGTTCATGCCGCGATGAACTACCTGTTCAGGTGGGTGGTTTCGTGAATTCGACAGGTGGGGTGGCATTTCACTTCCCGCTTTTAAACTTTTAGATTAGTTTTTAAATGCACTGACTATGCACTGTATAATTGTTTATAGTTCAGAGCGGAGAAACTATTACGTCTCGACCATAAGAGTGTTGATTTGGTGTATAAAATAAGTTTTCGAATATTAAATAATTTATTTTGAATTATAGATTAATCTATAATTCAAAATAAATTATTAGCTTTAAAACAAGAAACCTATAGATTTATGTTTTAAAATTCATTAAAAGAAACTCATATTTGTTCTTAAAATTAATTTCTGATTATTTTTCCACAGGTTAACTTAGAACCAACTGGCCGTCTACACATTAGAATAGATCTAAAAGCTTCAAATGGTTAGTTTTTGATAAAAAAAACATGATTTTGTATCAAAAAACGTAATTTTTTGTAGAATTCCAAAGTGGAGCAAAGCCGAAAGAGTTCAAGGAGAGAAAGGGCATCAATCGGCGAAGGGGGGCCATGCGAAGACGCGTTCATCAAGTTAACGGGCACAAATACATGGCCACCTTTTTGAGACAACCCACTTTTTGTTCACACTGCAAGGAATTTATTTGGTAGGTTGTTTTTTTCAATAAAAGTAGTTTTTCTTTGTGACTAACAAACCAAACACCATACAAATTATCTATAAATGGCTTTTTTAGCTTCAGAATTTATGCAAATACTTTGTAAAATAAATATTGGTATTTTTTAGGGACAATCTATTAAAAAACTAGACTTGTTAAGGCATGATTCTAATTAATGAAAAAATTGATATTTAAAAGGAAGCAACGCTTTTTACTTAATTAATAATAAGAATTAAAAAAATGTTTTTGATTTGTGTTGTCTTTTGTTGCACCATTGGGCACTAACTAAAGTTCGTTTAACATGGAAGGTTTTCTTTTCAGGGGTATTGGCAAGCAGGGCTATCAATGTCAAGGTATGAATAAGTGTCGTGCGTTCTTATTATTTATACAGCGTGTCCGCAAATAACGTAAATGTACTTCGGGGGGTGATTCTACACGTGACAATACAATTCATTAATATTAGAACCAATAAAATGCCAGTATTCCATAGTGACGTATTTTATCACAGCGGCAATAATTTTTATCATCTTGTTTACACGTTACTATGAATTTTGACGTTTTTTTGATTTGACATTTGTTGTCATTTAAATTCTGTTTTTGATATATATCAATAAAATAATGAATTATAAACTCTAAAAGATCGATGGGTTGGTGTAAACGATAATGAAATTAAGGTAAGTTTGAATAAATAAGGTTTATTAAAGTCTTTTTATATTTTAAAGCACATTTTAATTTCAAATGTCAAACTAAAAATTCGTTAAATCCTAAAATTCATTATATTTTCTCACTAAATATAACTCGTGGTATGATTAATTATTGATGATATTTACTCATTAAAACCGAAGCAGCACATTTCACTCGTCCTGCGGACTCGTGAAATCTGCAGCTCGGTTTCAATTCGAAAATATCATCGATGATAATCATACCACTTGTTATATTATGGGTGAAAATACAAGAAAACATTGCTATACCCAGATGTCCGAACATGTCTCATGAGGGCGCTATAGGCATTTTAAACTGTTTAGGTTTTTATTAATTAGGTATTTCAGAAACGATTATTGCAAAAATAATGATGCTTTATTTCTGGGGTATTTTTTGGGCAAGAAATCATCTGCTGGTGTCAAATCGGATAAATAATGACCATAGGCGTGCAAAACAGGGGCTATTTGGGTAAAAACTCTTATAATTTTTTGTGTTTTTTTTCTAGATCTTGCAATACAATTCTCCAGATAATTTTACGTAAAAAAGGTTACAAAGTCATAAAGTCAACCGTTTTCGAAAAAACGATATTAAAAATGTCTCGCCACAAAAAAATATTAATAGAAAATTCGTTATTTTGTCAGTGGTGACATTTGTCAAATCGTTTGTTATAACATAAATCAATAGTATAAGTAACTAAGCTCGAAGATTGTACCAAGAAGTATTATCCGTTATACTCCCATGTGAACGGACGTTTTACACCAATTTATTGAATAAAGGCACCACGAAAGATTTTCTATAGATCTATATCTACGTTTGGGCAGGAAAAATTGGCGATTTCTTGATATATAGGATCTATAGATCCTCACGTCTTACCAAATCGACTGAACGGTGAAACATAGGTACTTGTATTTTCTCCAAAACGTTTTCATAAACCTTCCTTATGACGTTCCCCTTCTATTTGATTTGTTTATTCGTGATGGCGCCCCCACCCCAATTTTCTGCGAACGTAACATTTAGTTTACGCCGCCCGATGGATTGGACGAGGAGGGAATTCCGTGACCTCGTTCTCCAGATTTAAATCCACTTAACTTCTGTTTGAGGGCATATTTAAAGTCATTGGTGCAGTCCCAATTCATAACGTTGAGGAATTAATGCCGCGGGTTGTAAATGCTTTTAAATACATAAGAAATAAACCTGGATTTACTGTGTAATAACTAGAATTTATACATTTTTATGGCGAGACATTTTTAATAGCGTTTTTCTCGAAAACGGTTGGCTCCATGACTTTGTAACGAGCACCTTTATTACGTAAAATTATCTGAGGAATTGTATTCCAAGAACAAAAGTTCAACAAAACCCCACATAAAAAATTTTTTTCACGAGTAGCCCCTGTTTCGGATGCCTATGGTCATTATTTATCCGATTTGACACCACCAGATGATTTCTTGTTCAAAAATTTCTCCAGAAATAAAGTTTTATTATTTTAACACTAACCATTTCTTAAAATAATTATTAAAAACTGGATTTGCGAAACAGTTTAAAATGCCTTTAGAGCCCCTAGGAGGCATTTTCGGACATCTGTTTGTAGCAACTTTTTTTATATTTTTACGTGTAGAATCGTCCCCCGAAATATACTAACGTTAATTCCGAACACCCTTTATGTACATTTTTTATTATTATTTAGGCTTGGCTTTTTATTTATTAATTTAAATTATTATGCTATACGTCAATATTGGTTTTATATAATTTAAGCATTGAATTAATTTTTATTCGTTATTCTTCATATTGCGCAATAAAATATATAAATTGACCACTTTTTTTCCTGTGTTAAAGTTAAATATTAGTTCACCCACTTTTACTAAAATATTTTAGTTTAGGTACATTAAATGCTGAACCATCATTATTATTTTAAAGCAAGTATTGACGTATTCCGATGTAATATTAATGTTCTACACAGTACAGATAATTGGGGGTTTGAACATTTTTTGGAGGCCCAGGGAATTAGTTATTAATGTTTGAATGTTTGTATTAACCGATGACGCCCCGGAAAACCAAATATTTATAACTATACGCGTGACTTCACATTTCAGTAAACACAAATCAGTAAAACGGTTTCTGTTCATAGTGTTAAATTTATTTATTCACAGAATTCGAGTTAACAATGTTGTCGGATTTAAAATTATATCATTAATTTTAATTAAAAATATTAAAGTAATAGTATAGCATAATAGGAAATATCAATAATAGTCACTATGTATTAAATATATTTAAATTTAATATTCTAATATATAAAGGGTTGCATATCAAATTTCCAGTGGCGGCTCTTGGTTATTTATATAGGGGGGTCATCGTGAAATGCGCCGCAGGCTAATTGCAGGCGAAATTTTTGTTTTCGATGCCACGCCCTAATTTTGCTTTATTCTTGATTTTCTAAATGAAGAATATAAAAAGAACGCTTTTTATTTAATTAATCAAGAGAATTTGTTTAAACTGTTTTCAATTTTAGATATCATAAATAACTTTTAGTTCAGTTTTAAGCTTTAAACAATTTACACTGGGAATTTTTTTACCGATTTTAAAATATGTTCCGGAAAATTATTTTTGTAATGTTCAAATTGGTCGCTTTAATTGAGCTTTTTTTTTCTTTGGCCGGCGGAGAAATTCTTTACTAACACTCGGTTCCTCTTGGGGCCCCGAGTATTGTGGGACTCCGTCTAATGACGTATACCCACTAAAACTCCCCCGTTATGTGGTTCAAAGCCCTGCACTGCGGTATGCTTTCGCAATCCTATTGTGTCCTAAATGGTATTACTTCCATAGCTCTAGCTCCGTTGCTTCTATGAAGCGCAGTAGCCGAGGCAGTGGGAGCAATTTTAAAAGTTCTTGTGTGAGTTTGGACTTTCCCAGGTGTGTTCTTCTTAAGGTGTTGAATCCCTCACATTGACACATGATGTGAAGAGGTGTTTCCTCTTCTTCTTCTCATCCTCTACACATGTCCCATTATGTGAAGGTTTTTTTTGAATGGAGAGCTTTCTTTAGTTGGGTCCTAGTATATGTCCTCATTGGTTTCTGTCCTTCAGCAGATGGATTCTCCAAAAGTGCTTTCGAATGCTCCAGACAAGACAGGCTTTCCCAGTATTGTTTGTGTTGTAGTTCTGTCCAGTCAGTTAGTTTTTTCCTGGACGATTCTTGGCTGGTGCCGCATGTGGGTTCCGGCCCCATCAGCATGGCTTCGGCTTCATCAGCTGCAAAGTTGGGCTTCCACCTCATCGAACTGTCTCTGCCTTCTTCTTCCACTAGGAGAGTTATCTGATTTTGTGCTTCGATTAATGCCGTCATAACTCTCAGACATTCTAGTACGGCCTTCGAATTGATTTTGATTGATTCTGCTGAGTATCTGTTTTATAGTGATTGTTTTTGTTGCGTGCCACCATATTAGCGCCGCGTGGGTAATTATGGGTCTGACCATAGCTGTGTACACCCATTGTGAGTGTACACAGCTGGTGGCAGTCCCCAAGATTTTCCAAATGTTCTTTTACAGGTCATAAAGGTTTTTACGGCTCTATTTGTTATGTTTTCTATATGCTTCCGATAGGTGAGTTTTTTATCCAGTATTACTCCTAGATATTTAACCTCGTCTTTTAAGGGCAGCGTTTCCCCGTAGAAGATTAGATTCTTCACGGGTTCCAACTTTCTTTTACGAGAAAAGGCAATACACAATACACAATACAACATGGGCTGTGTTGCTGTCTATGATACAATGTCGTTCGCATATCCTATTGCCTATATTTCTTTATTTTCCAATCGTGTCAGTAAACTGTCCGGTACGAGATTCCATAGCAGGGGTGATAGCAATCACCCTTGTGGTGTGCCTCTGCACACTTTATCTCTAACAGTGGTGTTGTTAAGAGTGGTTGCTGGCTCTTAGGATTTTGCACAGTCTTGGTAGCAGCAGGTCTTGGCCCTTTTGTAACATGGCTGGTATGATTCCGTCAGTTCCGGCAGATTTAAATGGTTTGAAAGTTTTTATTGTCCATTTGACTTTTTCGTATGTAATTATTTTTCTCGGTAGAATCCAGTCCTCCCTTTTACCCCTCTTGATATCAAGTGTGGTTTGAATTTCAGAATTTTCGAGTATGATTGATCCTGGAAAGTGGGTCCTCAGCATAAGCCTGAGTGTCTCACTTTCAGTAGTCGTGTTCTCATTCTGGTTTTAGGCATGTTCCTAGGGTATGCTGTGGCCCTTTGGCCATGGCTTTATGCAGTCTGGAGTAGGCCGGTATCTCTGATAGTTCCAGGCATAGTTTGCCAACCTAGTTTCTTGGCCTTCTTGATGGCATTGTTATATTCGGTAAGGTGGTGTCTGTATAGGTCCCATCCTCCCGTTCTTTTCGCTGTGTTGAACAGCTTTCTTTTTTCCTTCTGCGGTTTTCTAGGTCAGAGTTCCACTTTTTGTTTTGAGCAACGCAGTGGACATGCCCGCTCATAGGCATCCTTAATGGAATCTGTCACAGAGTCTGTGAGTAATTCAAGATCAAAGGTATCT
Source organism: Brassicogethes aeneus (assembly GCA_921294245.1). Lineage (NCBI taxonomy): Eukaryota > Metazoa > Arthropoda > Insecta > Coleoptera > Nitidulidae > Brassicogethes > Brassicogethes aeneus. The sequence goes on along the minus strand of OV121133.1, from coordinate 55,067,622 downwards.
TTCGCCTCTTTTGGGCAGCTCTCCAAGTTACGTTCTAGTAATTGTTTATATAGGTCCCACTTCGGTTTTCTTGGGTTTCTGTACTCCCGTTGGGTGTTAATTTTGGATTCAAGGTTAAACCTTATGTATCTGTAATCTGACAGACTAATTTTATTCGATACATGCCACAGTTTCACCAGTTCACTTATGCGTCCCTTTGACAGTGTTAGATCGATTACTTCTCTTCTTGCCACGGTTACGAAGGTTGCTTCGTTCCCAGTGTTGAGAATATTAATATCTGTGGAAAGACAGTAGTTAAGTAGTGAATCACCTCGTTTGTTGATGTCAGAGCTCCCCCACATTGTGTGGTGTGCACTGGCATCAAGCATGGCAGCTTGTTGGTCGTAAGGAAGGTACGCTGATGTAAGTAATACACCTTGTTGGCTCCCTTCTAATGTAAGATCTAATCTTACTGTCGCTGTGTCTTTATCGCAGTAAGTCTACAGTGGCATAGCATCCATATTACCTCTGACGAGAATACAACTTCTTGGGTTCGTCTCGTTGGGGTGTGAAATAATCCTCCCCCTCAGATCCCCCAGACCCCTATACACATACAGTTCCTGAATAAGGGCAATATGAATCTCGTCAGCGGCCATAGACTTGCATAGGGCCGCTCTTGCTGCCCTGCAGTGGTGGGGTTTGAATAAGTATCACTACCGTGCGGGGCGATTAGAGTCTAGACGAGGACTTTTGCGGCTCCTCGTCCGTTGGGGTCTGCTCCATGAGCTCCCCCTCTTCTTTTTTCTCGGGCTCCCCTCTCCTCCACTTTTGGATATCGTACGACGAGGGTCCTGGTGTCGGTTCCTCGTCCATTGGGGTCTGCTCCATGAGCTCCCCCTCTTCTTTTTTCTCGGGCTCCTTCCCGGTGATCCTTCTGATCTTTAGCCAGCCTAGGTTGTGGTACAGGGTTTTCTTCCCCCCCACTTTTTCCCAGGACTGTTCATCCATCAATAAGGTCATTAGGTAGCCACTGCCTCCCTCGACCTTTCTGATGGACAGGACTTTCCAAGTCCCGGTCTCTAGCTGGTTTTGAGCGCCCAGTGTTCGCAGGAACCGGTCCTTATTCTGTACTTCCATGGATATAGTTCCCCCATTCTACCAGGGGGCAACTTTTGGTCCACTCGTTGGCGCATTTAAGGTATAGCACTCCTCCCCCGTAGTATTTGCCCTGGAACTGAGGACCTTTCCCTTCTTCGGGTATTTAGCGATTAGCCATTGCTGGGACTGCTCCTCAGAAATCGTCTTAGTTGGGTATCCAATGGCTGTTATAGCCATTTTGGTCCCCACTGCAGCATCGCGGTAACTTGCCATTGGTTTCCCTGTTTCAGGGTTCCTGGGCCTCTTTTTTGTCTGCTGGGGTGTGCTCCCGTCTTGGCGGTGTCACTTTTGCGTCCCAGTTTTCTGGTGTGCACCCTCTGCTACTTCTGGGGTGGTCCTATAAGGCTCTTTCCCAAGATTTTGGCTCGACCTTTCGGTTCTTTGCCTTTTCGAGCGCTTAGCCCTCCGCCTTTTGGCCCCAGATTTCAGTTTTTCTACCTCATCCGGTTTTTTCATTTTTTTCTTTGTTTTTTTCAAGTGTTTCTACTGTGTCCCAGTGGTCGCTAGAAACTGGGCTTCCCCCCAGCCTTGCATCTTATAAGCGCGCACCATACTTTTAGAATTGGGAGAAGTTATAGTGTCAAGCCACGAGCTGGTTCGCGACAGGCTTTAGTTCCAGGACGCGTGGGTTTTAGACCACGGCACTTAACCTATAGCTCACCGTTGCTGGGTGTCCTGTTTCAATAATTTACCTGGACTCCTCCTATCCACCACCTGGAGATGCGCCCGGTAGGTATGCTCAACCCTCGGGGATTACTATACTTAGTAATTACATTTAAATGGTCATTAAAACGGTGTTAAATTTCAAATTTAGCATTATTATTACTTAACTTCATATATCTATAGTTATAGATTTATGCTTAATACACATGATGTAACAAATATTACATCCTAACATATACCTACAGCTAAAATAAAAAATTGCACGACCTAAAAATACTTCCACATACTACATACTTCCGTATGTGGCGACCTACGTCAAACCTGCTATCTCTTTTCCAAGCGTTTAATAATTACAATAAGGATGAGATGACCTTTACGAGGGGCAGCTAAAATATTATCGCTATATTATTAGTGCTAAACTTATAGTAATTTCTAATATTAAAAAAATAGTTTATTTTTATTGTTTTATTGGAAGGTCAGTGACCTAATGACCTAAGGGAGAGGCCGCCACTGCAAATTTCCTCAAAGAGTGTAAATATTTTACGTCTGGCAACATTGCTCTAAATTTGAAAACTTCCTTACCGCGAAAGCAGAGATTCCAATTTAAATAAATTTCAAATAACTATTACCGTGTAAATTTGACAATAATTAATAAACTGTTATGCAAACTCCCAATAATTGTGGTTGTGGACTTCTTTTGCATGATTATTAAAACAATGGGTGCTGGACTGAAATATACTGAAACAAAACCCCCAATGATTTTATATATTTTATTTTTGCAGCACCACTGGCATGGCTGTCTTTATATAGCTTTTTAATTTTTGTAAGTGCAACTTTCTTTTTTATAATTTTTTTCCTTATTTTTTTATTACATGATGTTTTTTGGAAAATATTTATTATCTATGAAAATATTGTATATAGCCTTTTTTATTACAGAAGTTTTTTCTAAATTAAATAAATATTTTCTTTTATTTTGGTGTGAGATTTTTTCTGTTAATTGTTTATAAGAAAATACGGTAAAAGTTTATTAACAGGGTACTACCAAGTTTCTAATGAAAAAATAAATGTAATAATGTTCTTGTTTATAATATTAATAATGGTGTTTGATTATTAATGTAAACATATTAAAGGTAGTACCATCTAGCTATGTTAAAAATATTAATTGAGAGTAAATTTTTCAGTATGCACATGCGTTGTTCACAAGAGATGTCATTCCCTTGTGGTTACAAGGTGTCCTGGGATGAAAGATGAGGTATGGACAACGTATTTTGTTAAATTTGTAAATAATACAATTAATTTGTGTTGTAGTCGAGTTCACAAAGCACGCGGTTCAACGTGAACATACCGCACAGATTCGAGGTGCACAACTACAAGCGCTTCACGTTTTGCGACCACTGCGGCTCGCTGCTTTACGGCCTCTATCGGCAAGGTTTGCAGTGCGAGGTGTGCAACCTAAACGTGCACAAGCGATGCCAGAAGAACGTCGCCAACAACTGCGGCATCAACGTGAAACAGATGGCAGACATCCTCACCGAGATTGGAGTCACGCCGGACAAGCAAACGTCGAAAAGGAAGGCCGTTTTAACGGGACCCGGCAGCAACGGAAGCCAGCAGGACAGTCAAAATGATAACCAGGCGAGGAACGAAGCCTCCGATGAGGCTCTCTCCAAAATGATGGAGGAGAAAATGCAAAACAACTGTAAGAACCTTTTTTACAATTTCAGCCTACCGTCGGATGTAGAAAGTTACTTTAACTAAAAAGTTTCAATAAGTTTATGTCCAAATTTTGCTCCTTTGTCGGTTTATTTTTCTTTTAAGCAGCAACAGAGCAACGGATCGACGCAATTTTTTGCGTAGAGATAGTTTATGGGCCGGAGAGTAACCTAGGCGATTTTTTTGTTTTTTTATCATTTTAGTTTTATGTGTCAAAAAATTCTTAAATAAAAAGTTGTACGCGATATTTAACTCTAAAAATCTCCAAACCAAATTTGTTTTTGTGACCTTACGTACCTTACGTAACGGTTAGGTGTGTCGATCTTAAGCCATTTTTTCAATCCCACGACTTTCATAAACTAACGAACATAATAATAATACTAAAAATCTTAACAGTTTTACAAAATATAATTTAAAGTAATCAAACAAACGCCATCTTTTGCACTTTACACTAGTTGGAGGAATGGTTTTAAAAAGTTCGTTGGAACGATATAAATTGTAGGTACCCACGTTTACCCCCACTACCAAATAATTCCATTTATTTCCCATCTCCCCTTAGCAATGTTCTATTCTATCTAAAAATTTCTTCTAATTCATGTTTAATTTTTGCGGCCGGCCTTTCCATTTTGTCATAGCCACCCGTAAAACGTGAGACTTTTTGGAGCCATATATTGCATTTTGAATGGGGGGTGGTTAAGAACACTTTAGTTTTAATGTGTTCTATTTGCTAATTTTATGACGAAAGTATGTGTTTATATAAACATTTTAGGGCTTAATTGACAACAATATCACCTGTTGTGCGGCATTCGGTAACTAATTAACAATAATTGTTAATAATTGTTATAAGGGGTAGGCAACCCAGATTACACGTGCGTGTAATATTGGTTACGTTTATTTTATTTTTTCTTCTTCTTCTTCCTTGGTGGCCTAAGGCCTTAATGGTCTCGGTTTCAATGAACCACTTTGACCAGCAACAAGTTTTAATGTCCATGCGCTTCACGAAGAGACACGTGAATTTTCCAAATCTTGGATCATCCACTCCATGTGTTGTACAATTCACAAAATACCTCGCTAGAAGGTCAAAGCTTGCGATATTGTCCAAAAATACAGGTATATTTCTATACCCGGAATTCCATTTTGTCCCTCCTGGGTCAAAGTCAGCTATGTTTCAAACTTTTCATCGAGCAATGACCCAGAGATGAAAGTACGATGCACCACACACGAAAGACAAAATCGAACTCCATTTTATTTTTTAATTATCACACAAAAACCGTGCCAAATAAACATAAAACTTTAAAAACATTAAATTAACGTTTAACTAAAGTAGATGTTATGCTGGTTGCGTTATGAGTTTTCTACGTATTTTTCAATTATTCCATAGGAATACGGTTGCCATTAAGGAATGCAATTTTGCAGGAAAACATACAATCTTGGTATAGCAAGATTTAAGAGGTGTAATCTCGCAAGATCTCGGTATTTTGCGAGATCTCGAAGATTTAAGATTAATAAAAAAAGAAATTAGTATAATTATTTGTATTACAACTTTGTTAGGTTATATCGTAAAGGGAAAGTAATGAAATAAACCATAAATTAAATAATTTATTTAAGACTATTCCACTCATTACTTTATAGACCAATCAGATTTCAGAAAACGAGTATTTTTTTCAGTGTTGCAGCGATAAAACTACTACCTATTTAGGTAAAAAACCATTTGTTTATACGACCAACCAATTGGTTGCTATTCGAAAAATAATTGTCAATGTTGAAGTTTCTAATTTTAAAATCAAAATGTCAAAAAATATGCGTTTTAGTCAAAAATTCTAATTCTAATTAAAAATAATATCGTGAAATAGTCTTGCCGAATACCACTCGTAATAAAATTTTCCCTGAATTTTTTTTTTTATTTTTACTCAAGTTTTTTCCTTGGAAATTTCTCTCGTGGAATTAATTTAAAACCACTCGCCTGGCGCCTCGTGGTCTTAAAAATTAATGCCACTTGCAAAATTTCCAAGAAAAAAACATTCGTATATAAATCAATAATTTTATCGATAAAATTTTACCACTAGTGGTATATAATATTATACAAATACGAATAATCATCAAGCTATTGAAGCAAAAAACATAAACAAGACTAAAATTATTTATTGAAACTATACATTATTTTGAAAATGACTTCTCAAAAAACAGAAAACACACATGGAATGCGCTGCGCCCTAATCTCGCAAATCTTGCGAGATCGCGCATGATTTTCGTGCAAGACTAATCTTGCAGAATTAGTGCGAGATCTTGGTATTTCGAGACCTTGGTATACCAAGATTGCATTCCCTAGTTGCCATACGTCCCGATTTAGGCGGGACTGCCCCGATTTTTTAAACAATGTCCCGCTGAGGTAATAAAATGTCCCGATATTTCTAAAAGTTAATTTTGATTGCTACAGGCCTAACTAAAATTAAGTATATACATATGATACCTGACAAACAATTTTTTGCGGTTTTCTATTGTGAGAATTTGCGACATAATGAACAACGAGACCTGGTCTGAGTTGCTGCGTTTTTTATGATCTGTGATCTGTGTCAGTATCGATGCAGTAGTTGGCAGCGGTCGACAAACTGATAAAACATTTTGCTCATCAAAGCCTATTTTCTATCGCTCGACTCCCGACAATGCTCAAATTTTTGAGCATGAGCTAGCGAAAGACTCTTTAGTATTTATTTTGAACGTGGGAGCTGTAATGAACACTGTTCATTAAACAGCCCAATTACAACCCTGAAATCTGGTGGTAGAAATTTGCGCCAAAGTAAGCAAGTTTTTCCTGTATCACTTTTGCTACTGTTTTTGCAATTCATGAATAAAACAAATCATAAAAATTAACGTAAACATTAATTAAGCATTTGATGAACAGACACTGGTTTCGTTGCGTCAGCAACAGCTGTAGTCCGAAGTATAGTCGGCTTGTTAAAATCATCGACAGCAGTATCTTAAAGACAGTTTAAAGTTTTAATGTATGATTAGCTAAAAAAAATATATGGAAAACAAGAATGTCTAGTTTGGCTTCGCTCTTAAAATTATTTTGTCCCGCTTTCGATTTTTAAAAATCTGGCAACCTTACACAGGAACCGAGGGGTAAACTTCCCTATTGTAAATGACCGATAGAATCCAATAAAAAATAAGTAATTGGTTTTGGCGCTATGAATCACCAATTTATTCCAGTTGCATTCCTATTGGTAAGTTCCAATGAAGTCAGCGGCTTAAATTGGAATATACTAATCCATGCCTCTGCTCGTCTCTATTGGCTAAATCCAATATAAATGTACCTGGAATGAATTGGTAATTCATTGCGCCAAACCAATTCGAACCAATTTATTTTTTTAAATTTGGATTAAAAATACCAGTTGATTTTTCATTCAAAAATAATTAAGATCCCAGAATTCATTTTCACAGAAGAGACAAAAAAATTATTATAACTGAGTAACTTAATTTCTTTATTATTTTTTTGTGTTAGTGAGATAAGTATTGATACATATAACTTACTAACACAAAAAAAGTAATAAAAATAAATAAAATTACTCGGTTATAATCATTTTTTTTGTCTTTCTTGCAAAGGATGTTTGTAGGCATGGTCAAAATCAATATTATTTATGTCAATTTTTTTTTTATTTTGTCCGCTGTAACCACCATTCTCACGCCACATTTACACATTTAAACATTTTTTTAAGGCATAAGTACACACCACTATAAGTACACAACTGCCACTAAGCACAGAAACCCATAGATTATAAAAGAAACCGACTAATAAAAAAACGTCATTAAATAGCGTCCAAAGACTTGTTTGGTTCTTTATGATGGCTTCTCAACCATTTGCGCCGCTACACGAGAGACCTCTTGCGATATTTTAAAGTATTGGGAATAAGCAATTAGCAGATTCCTTTTTAGAATCTCACACTGGGAATGCCCAATTGAATTCAATTGGAAATTACCTATGGGTAGCTTTAACCAATCGAAACCATTAAAAAACAGTAGAAGCCTAATCGGACTTTTCCATCATGGAAAATACCAGTAAAAACTAATTTATGTTTTATATCGCTCCCAATTAAACCCAGTAAGACCAATTCAGACCTATTGATACCAAACAATACTTCAATTGGTTTCTATAAGGAATAAATCGGTCATTTACAATAGGGTTAATAGGGGAAATTAACAAAACCTGTCCTCTAAATCGCGCAAATTAAGTCTTTTTTTACCACTGGCGGCGCTGATTGTCGAGTCGTATCACAAAGAAAAATGTCTTTTTGATAAGGATTTTTTCTGCTATGTTGCTGCGTGAAAGAGGAACGAAAAGGTATTACATACAAATACACTTTCGCATTAATATATTACTTTGGCAATGATACATTTATAAACTGAAATAATTTGCTAAGGTGGAGAAAGGGGCGCCAGTCAAACCATCGGATTGCACGACTTCCACTTTGTAAAGGTTCTGGGCAAGGGAAGTTTCGGCAAGGTGATGTTGGCGGAGAAAAAGGATACCGAAGAGGTGTACGCGGTGAAGGTGCTAAAAAAGGACGTGATAATACAGGACGACGACGTAGACTGCACTATGACGGAGAAGCGCATCTTGGCGCTGGCCGCCAAGCACCCCTTCCTCACCGCTTTGCACTCCTGCTTCCAGACCCGCGACCGCCTCTTCTTCGTCATGGAGTACGTGAACGGCGGCGATCTGATGTTCCAGATCCAGCGCGCCAAGAAGTTCGACGAGCCGCGCGCGCGCTTCTACGCCGCAGAGGTCACGTTGGCGCTGCAGTTTTTACACAAGCACGGCGTCATCTATCGCGATCTCAAGCTTGACAACATTCTGCTGGACGCGGATGGGCACTGCAAACTGGCCGATTTCGGCATGTGCAAAGAGGGCATTCTGGACGGCATCACCACGGCCACGTTCTGCGGCACGCCGGATTACATAGCGCCCGAAATATTGCAAGTAAGTACAGTCATTATTTAAAATTGTCTAGCTTGTCTATTTTCATGTTTCATCAATTTTAACTTGTATGTCATTTTACCATCGGATTGCACGATTGTCTAGCTTGTCTATTTTCATGTTTCATCAATTTTAACTTGTATGTCATTTTACCTTGTCCTATTATTTTTTTATGCTTATCTTCATTTATGTTTGTCGTCATTTTAGCATGTCCCCCTTTAAACTTGTCCTCCTGGCATGTCTTCATCTTAGTTTGTCGTCATTTTAGTTTATCCTCACTTTTGTTTGTCCCCATTTTAGCTTGCCATTATTTAAGCTTGTCCTTATTTTTGTTAGTCGTCATTAGGTGCGTTCTTTTCGCCTGAGATCTCAGTTAATCTCAGCTCACATCGGTAAATTTTGCAAATGTGCGCGTTCTTTTTGCTTCACTCACCATAAAGTGAGCTGAGATTTTTCCTCCCCCCTCACCGATACTGCACATGCTGTGCGGGGGAATCAGTTTGAATTAAGTCGGAAATAAAGTGGAGGGAATAAATAAATTATTGATTTGTTAAGATTTTAAATAACATAACCTAATCTTATTTAGGTGATTTTTTACAATAAAACTTAAATGTTGTAAATTAGCTATAAACTTAATATAATAAATATAATTCGAATAAAATTGTTTTTCAGAAGTAGAAAAACACTTTACAATAAAATTAAACAAAACATGTCAAAGTGAAGTTTTTTTATAATTTTTTATTTTGTCATAAAATTAATATTACTATCAAAAAATTGTTGTTTTTGTTTTTCATCCAATTATGGAAAGAATAAGTATTATAGATCGGGAAACGTCTTTAATATATACACTAATTTGTCCACTGAATATGCACAAAGGGTGCAGGAAGGTATTATCCATAAAGCCTGATTTATAGATTGCCTTCCTTCCTTTCTCCTGTAAAAGATGAACAATACGAAAATCGTAGTGCCATTTATAGATTTCCGTACGGATCTATTTATTAGGCTTAATTCAACGCAAATTTAAACATAGAAAAACACGAAATTTAAACCATAAGGATATGACACAGAACATAATTATATCAGAGATAGGTTATGTTGCCTCTTATTTACGTATTCGCCGTCAGATTGCGTTTCAATTGAGTGTGTCGTTCTTTTAAATGCTTACTCAGATCACTACATCCCATATCACATTAACTGAAGTGAGCTGAGATCTCAGGCGAAAAGAACGCACCTATCATGATACTTATGTAGTATCATGGTCGTCATTTTAGTCATAATTTAAGCTTGTCCTCGCTTAACGCAGGCTTTCTGTTCCTACTCTTAACCCTCACAAGCAATTCAGTTGGCTTCTGGGACTTCTTAGGAAGTAACGGTGAAACTAAAAGAACTTTTTTTTATTTGTCAGTTTAGCTCGTTCTAAAGATCGTCAAAACTGCAAATGAAAAAATATTGGCCGTATTCAGGTTTAATGGACCTGAGTATGGTTCTATTCAAGATTTGACCTTTTATAATCTTAGCTAGCTCCTATTGCAGAACTAATTTTAATCATGGCGGAGTATCAATTTATACGAAGAATTCAGTTAATTTTAATAATTTGAGTGAGATATTTTACTTATGCGAAGATAAAATATTTGAATGTTGTGCAATTAAATTAAACGAGTTCAATATTTCTATTTTATGTTTATAGAGATCACCAACCGGTGACGTTAATATATTTTTTTTTAAATTGGAAGAATTATTGTACATATTGTGTAGCAAACAAACTTATTATAAAATTATATTAGCTGGAGATCTTAATATCAATTTTTTGTCTAATTCAAAAGATAAAAATTAATCGACTTAACAAATTCCTTTTACTTGAGTAGTGTTTTTGAAAAAACAAACAAGAATTCAAAATAACACTTATAGTGCCTTGGACTATATTTTTACCAATTTTAATGATGTGATCTGCATGAAAGATGTACTTCAAAATGGATTGTCTGATCAATCAGGACAAATTATATCATTTTACGTGGAAGAGAACATTTCTACCATTAAACATAGGATATTTTCTCAAAAAAATTAACAACTTTATAAATATTTTAGCATATTATTACAATATGTCTTTTCCATTAAGTTTTAAAAAGTTACAAAAAAGCAATAGGAAGTTGATTACACAAGGAATTAAAATATCATCAGCAAAACTAAAAGATTTATATAATTTAAAGTGTAATGGTGTAATTCAACCCAACTATTTAGTCCGGGAGGCAGTGAAGATTTTCGGTACTTATTTTCCCAGTCGGCAAACACCGATACAATTATTGGGTTTGTTATTCTGAGCAACATTTATATATATTAAGGGGGGGGGTTTCCGATGGGTTAAGGCGGAAAATGCGTTATAAAGTACAAATATATTGCACTTTTTTTTCCAGTGATAAAAATAATTCCATTAGTGAGAGATATAGTGAACTAAAGAAAAAAAATAGTCTGGCTAATCTGTGAGTATGGGTAATATGTCTGGCAGGTGGAAAAATTATCCAAACCATTGCCCTTATTTTCGCAGTCCTAAAAATTTTGTGAGATGATAGTTTATATTATAATTACAGCTGCAAATATAGTCTGGCTAATGTGGAACACTCCGAAAGCCTTGCCAGACTCGTCCAACCGGGAGGCAGTGAAGATTTTCGGTACTTATTTTGCCAGTCGGCAAACACCGTTACAATTATTGGGTTTGTTATTCTGAGCAAAATTTATATATATTTAGGGGGGGGGTTTCCGATGGGTTAAGGCGGAAAATGCGTTATAAAGTACAAATATATTGCATTTTTTTTTCCAGTGATAAAAATAATTCCATTAGTGAGAGATATAGTGAACTTATGAAAAAAAATAGTCTGGCTAAACTGTGAGTATGGGTAATATGTCTGGCAGGTGGAAAAATTATCAAAACCATTGCCCTTATTTTCGCAGTCTGGCGGGGCTTTCGTGATTGTAAATAACAGCCAGACGTGTATTTTCTACGAAATTATAGTATTATTTATGATGTGACAAATTTTCAAATCCGGGAAAATAAGAGCAAAATTTTTGTAATTCTTACGATTTTCAAGATGCCGTCAGAACAATTTACCAATTTCATAAATCAGCCAGACTTAATTTTGATTATAGTTTATGACAGTACCAAATAATGGGTTAAATTTTAAGCATGGGAAAATAAGGGCTACGTATTTCAAAAACCGGTCAAATTTTTGCTTCCGCAAATTTTCAGCCAGACTGATTTTCCTTCACTTGGGATGTGCGAGACTGTTATTTCCATTAATAAAATGACTCACTTTAATTAATGTGAAATATTTATGACTAGAAAATAAGTGGACTTGACTTTTTGGCTCATCTAGTGAACCCATCCGAAAATTTTAGCCAGACACCCAAATTGTCGTTTTGTGTCACCATTTGAACAAACTTAATGACATTCACAAACTGGGAAAATAAGAAGATAAAAATCTTCACTGCCTCCCGGACTAATTATAATACCTTTAAAAAAAAGTTATTCAAGAGGCTAAAGAACTGTGCTTTAAAAAATCGATAAAAACTCAAATAACGTGTCAAGAACATAAATAAAAATTTTGGCAATGAAAAACAAAATCAAAATTTGACCTTTATTATAACTGATAGAGAAAAAATGATTTGTAATTTTTTTTGTAAATGCCCTATAAACTGAATACCAAAAAACACAAATACTGTTGTAAATTTTAAAATACCATTTATAAATCAATCAATCTTTCTTTCACCTGTTATAGAAATTGAAATGTTAAATATAATATACGCTTTAAAAACAACAAATAGTTGTGGTCCAGATAATATACCTTCATTTTTAATTAAATTATGTGCCCCATATATTGTTTTACCATTATGCCATTTGGTAAATACTTGCTTTACCAAAAGAATTTTTCCAGACTGTCTAAAAATTGCTAAAATTATTTGTCTTTTTAAAAAGGGTGATAAAAGTTCAATTCAAAACTATAGTACTATACGTAACTATAGTATACAAGTACTTGCAACATGAATTAAATATATATTACTGATCATTTGCTGATGATAATACGATTATTTCAATTGCCAATAATGAATTAAAAATGTCCAATAAACTTAATTTAAAAAACTTTTAATATTGAATTTCATCCATTTGGTGCATATTACATTAAAAGTACACTTATTAAATTAAACAATAAAACAATTAAACAAGTTTCATTCACAAAATTGTTAGGTTAATATTGATATGTCACTAAATTGGAAGGAGCAATTGCTTAAGTTAATCTGGTATGTACTAAGTGTAGTAGTGGATGCTAGGCTTTTAAAAGGTTACCAAATATTTCTAATGCAAAAGTGGTAAAAATGTTCTATAACTCCAATATAGAATCCATAATGCGTTATGCTATCATATTGTGGAGAAACTCTATAACATCGGACAGGGTTTTTATTCTTCAAAATCGGGCGATACGATGTATGTTCGATTTGAAAATGACTCGTGCAAAAATATGTTTATTAGGCAAAACATACTAACGTTTCCATCATTGTATATTTTTGAAGTTTGTTAAATTAAATTTAAATAATTTTAAGTTTCAAAATGTACACCACAATTATGGTACTCGCAGAGGTAACAAATTACAATTTGCTTTGCACAGAATGGAGCTGTATAAATCTAATCCTTTTTATATTGGATCTGTATTATATTATAAACTTCCATTATCGATTAGAGACTTACCAACTTTAAATTATTTATGTCAAACTACAAAAATTCTTATTGATAGTGCATTTTATTCTGTAAATGATTATTTGCAGTGCCATATTTAACAGAATATAAAATATTGTACTTTCTGTATTTAGTTAAGTTTCATTGTTTGTTGTATTTGCTTAATGGTCTAGGTAATATAATGTAATTTTTTGTTGTTGACTTGTCGTATATCGTGATCTGATCTACTGGATGAATAAAGATATTATTATTATTATTATATTCGCAGCTTATGTGTCAGAATATTTTGCTGCTCTTATACTTTGTGGATGTTTTTACCTTCATAGTCATTAAATATTTTGTGATTAATAGAAATCCGGTATAGGTAATTCAAGGTGCTGAATACTTCTCAATGGATTAAGTTTCTCAATACCTCTCTAGTATTCACAGTCAAAGTTGATGTATGTTTTGATTTCTATACCTGAGTCAAGTGTTCAAATCTCGTGCTGATGAATATTATTTATTCTATCTTACGTGGACTTTTCACCTTAATAGTCTTTGAATATTTTGTGATGAATACTTCTCAATGTGTCAAGTTTCTCAATACTTCCCATAAGTATTTGCAGTCAAAGTTGATGTATGTTCTGATTTCTACACCTGAGTCAAGCGTTCAAATCTTGTGCTGATTAATGTTATGTTATTAATGCTATGTAAAAATGAATATTGAAACTTGAGTCGAGGATTCAAATTCGAAGAATAAGTGGAATAATAAATACCATCAAAATACTTTACTTCATATTTTTTTTATAGATGATGGGAAAGGCAATTTTTTTATTATCCTTAGAATTTACAATAAGAAACTTTATCCTCAAAATTTAACAAATGCATAACAAGCATATGTATATTGCACACAAAAACAAACACTTCTTCACAAATTACATAAACTAAACCAAACACTGTTAACCCGTAACCGGTACTGTGGTGTCTGGGAGACACTCATCAACGAACAAAGCCCTGTCCCACCCTCACCTTTTGTTTTAAAAATCTGTCGCTTCCAATACTTTTAAGTTGAGCAGTTATAAATATGCTCTCAAACTTTGAACAAGTTGGATTTGTCAAACGGACAAATTATTACAAGTCAAAGTGTCAAGGTGTCTAGTAGACCACTGCGTACCGTTTACGTAATTTTTATAAAACAATTAATTCGTTATGGATTCGCAACAAGGACCTTCTAAAAGTGTCCAAAGTAATAAGAAGGGCTTTAAGGAAACTGTAATGTAGTGGTTTTATGAAATCTACAGCGATATAAGTGATGACTGTAGTATACTACATAACCATTATAGTGATTATGTCGTTGAAGATAATCCCAGCAGCGATTCAGGACTTGTCTGTGAAGAGTCTATAGAAAATAATTTTATAGGGTCAGATAGTGAAGAATTTGAAATTTTTTAAGAATTTGAAAAAAAAACAAAAAAGTTACTATGGAAAAAATAATTGTAAAAAGTTAGCAGTTTGAAGCAGTTATTTTTGCTGTTAAAAAAAATATATTTAATTTTTTTTGTTTATGTTATTTTTTAAGGTATATTCTTCGAAATAAAGATCGTTTTATTTTGTTTGGTTTAATATTTTTTATAGTTTAATCACAAAGTTTGCACTACTGCACTTTTTGTACATGTTTTGATTAAAACCTATTTGTTTAAATTTTTCTTTTATTCAGGTATTATTTTTGGTGATATTCCAACTTTATATATATTTCCTAGTATCTCCAAAGCCTCAGATAAAAAAAAATAATATAAATTATAATTTTAAAAGGCAGGTGTCTCTCAGACCCCTTAGTACCGTTTATGACCTGAAAGTCGTACAGTACCGGTTACGGGTTAAAAAGTTTTTTTTGGAAAAACACATGAAACGGCATCAAACGGCAGCCATTAATAATGCTATTCACTCACTGGGTGCCAGCAGGGCTGGACGCATGACGTCACTTGCGAATACACGAATAATAGTAATATTATCAAAGAAAATAGAGAAATATCTGGACATAGTGTGTTTTTATTAAACTTAATATTGAAGAAAGTGTTATAATATGGATAATAGATGCTTTCAGTCCTTGATAACATGTAGGGCTGTAGTTTAAATTAAACTTATAGGTCGTCACTGTCCAGAAAATGTTTAGAGGAATCAGAAACGGTCTTAACGTTAATAATGTCTATTCTTTTTGTGGCATTTAACCACTGTTTGCACAAATCAAAGTTTTTCAGGAATCGATGAAATTTAATGTTTTTATTTAAAGGGTTTTTCTTGGACTGGTTGTCCGAATTGCATTCAAATATGCCACACACCATTTTAATAAATGCAAATGGCACGACACAAACTTAAACACAAACAAAACAAAATAACGCAACACAAAAACAATAATAAACAAACAGAACAGGTTAACTGAAAAGTAATTCGAACCTTACCGAACGCAAAAACAACAAGTTAAACAAAAAAATAGAGCAAGTTAACATCCAACAGCATCGCCAAAAAATTAAAATTAAAACGCACGTTAAAGATTTAAAAATACTAACAAGTGACGTATTTAAGCCCCGCCCAACATGCGCACCATCCTATCTTAAGGTGTATGTATCTTGGGCTGTGAGTGTTGCCTGGTCAAAAAATGTATATAAATGTATATGCATGCGCAATAGAAAAGCCTTAAAATATAAGATATTTTTTATGTAAACGAGATGAGGCCATAGATAACCAAAAGTAGCCTTATGTGAGTAACTCGAGTAATTTTGGCCTTTTTTTTAAATTTTGGGTAAATATGGGTATACGAGTATATAGCTAGGTATATCCAAATATATGGCATTTTCTATGTGCCATATACATAACTAGAAAAACATATAAAAAGAACTTGTATAAGTAATTTTACTATTAAACCAGACAAGAAAATATAAGAAAATCTATATTATAATATGGATTTTCTTATAAATTTATGTCATTTTCATTACTACAAAGACATATAAAAAACTGACCATATACCCAATTACCTATAAATTCATATAAGATGGTGTTCCATATCAATTCCTGACATATAAAACCATATAAACACATATAAGCACATACAGTGCTTGCAAATCCAAGTCCGACCGCGTTGGGAAGGATGAGGTTGTTCAATACCCGCGTGGATTTGCAAGCACTGTATATGTGTTAACTACGGTTTCGCGAAAGGATCGAACGGTCGATTTGCAAGGGTTCAAGAAATCGATTGAAACTTTTTTACCTTATTTCTACATCTAAATGCAGTACTTTTTTCAAAAAAAAAATCTCGTCCATTGACAACTTTGTTTTTATTTTTATTTTTTTCTTCTCTGTGTTAAAAATGAATAACTTTTTTATTTCATGTATCGATTTGAAATTTGGACAAAATGTAGATCTTACTAATGACAATTAATCCATGAAAAAAATTTGTTTAGATTATAACGTACAGGGGGCACTGGTGATATTTTTGTTTAAAATTGAACAATTTTTAAAGGGTAAATAATCGAAGAAGTAACTTTGTTTTATAAATTTGAGTATAACACGTTAAAGTATTGATATTTGACTATTATTTGATATATGAACTTTTTTATGCAAATGATGTTTCTGTGGCCATGATCACTTTTAAATTAGCAGTATTCATAAATGTTTAGTTTAGTACATTTTGTCATTTTTATTTAAATATTGTTGTATCTTTTATTAATAATTAAGTATACTTAATAACACATAAATTACGTTTATTATACAGGGTGTTTCACGTACTTAGTACGTTGGAAGTTTCTAGGGAATCGCGAAAGACATCGATTTAAATTTTTAATAGCGTAAATTATTCGCTTTAGATTCTTTTCCTAAATTATTTTGAACAAAATAATACTTCCTGTTTTACCGGAATACCTCATATATTTTCACATTATTTAATTCTACATAAAATTCTGAGTAAAATGGCTATACCATCCTATACCTAAAGTCAATATTTGTTGAGTTATTAATTTTTCAATCAAATATTTTAATTAATTTTAAACAATCACAGATTTGGTGGTAACCATGGATACTGTCACATTAAACCACATGTTAAATTTCAGAGGTTTCTGATACAAAATAGTATTGAAAATATTAGAAAGTGTTAAATGTCTCTGAAATTTTAACTTCAGTAAAGAGTTACTATAATATCAATAGAAAGATTCTTTAATGTTCTATTTGATTATGTTAAAACATACAGAGTTTTACATTAATAATAAAAGCGTTATTATTGTTTGAAGTTTGTCTAATTTCAAGTGGTTTTTCTCAAGGTATATGTTGAAAAAAATTAATATCTTGAAAACTATTCACTTTATGTATAGTCTAAATCAAATTGTATATGCTATTAAAATTTCAAATCCATATCGTTTGCGTTTCTCCAGAAACACCCTGTATAGCATTATATTAAATTTAATATAATAATATATTTATATAAAAAAATGCAAAATAATTACTTACACAAAATCGAAAAACAACTGAAAAAAATATAGATATATCTAAATTGCCGATTGGAACATAAAAAGTCTTTATTCTAATTTATTTATTGGGTAAATATTACTTTCCTCAGTAATCGAGTAAAAAATAAATTGAAGCTTGGTTGTGGAGCAAAAAATAAAATTAAAGTAGGTTATAATTTATAACTTGCTGACACTGTCTATAATAATTATTATTTAGTTTATTCATTTTAAATAATTTAATATTTTAAGTTTATAGTACACTTATAAATTGAAACGCAATCAGTCATTTGCAACCTATAAACTGAACTGTTCAATTATCATCATGCTTCCAATGGTAGGTTACCATAGAGATAAGTCTGTGATGCCTACTATGATCAAAATTAGTAAACTTAAAAAAATTAAAATTTATAAATAAAACTAATTTTAGCTCCATCTATGGCGATTTTTTTAAATAAATATGTAAGAATTGTATGTTATATATAAAATATTGTATGTAATATATAATACATTATCTTATAAAACTAGATAAAAGAATTTATAATTTGTAAAACACGTTAGTATTACGCTCTTTGAAGGCCTTACTTAAAAATGGTGCCTCTCGTAGAAACATAATTTGCATTTAGAAGTTTATATATCAAATAATAGTTAATTATCAGTACTTTAATGTGATATACTCAAAAATATAAAACAACGTTGCTTCTTCGACTTTTTAACCCTTAAAAAATGGTAAAATTTTAAATTAAATTGTCCCCCGCGCCCCCTGTATCTTAAAATCTAAAAAAAATAATACGTGGATTTATTGCCACTAATAAGGTCTACATTTTATCTTAATTTCAAATCGATACGTTTTTAAATATAAATTTTATCACAAAATATCGAAATTAATTTATCTATTTTTAATATTAATTATTAATTAATTAATTATTCACCGTGAATTCACTGTGAATTCACCGTGAATAAACCCTCTGTTTGTGACATTTGTAAACGGTAGTTAGACGGTGAATTCACGCACTTTTCACAGTATTTTAGTTGTGAATCCACCGTATTTTGGCGGTATATTCATGGTGAATTCACAGTGAATTCACGGTGAATAAACCAATAATAATAACACAATCGACTATAGCTAGCCATTATTCGTTACTGAGCAGATGAGGATGGAGATGGGGACTTCAAACAATTAATGTTCAGCTATGCCATTACAGACGCACACTTCCAACTAAATATTGCAACCCAACGCTAGTTATAGTTAGCTCGCTTGCGTAAGCAGCCGTGAGATGTATTGCTTAAACCGCCTAACACAGAAATCGACTAATAAAAAAAACCGCTAATAAATGCCGTCCAACTTGTTGTTTTTTTCTTTATGATGGCGTCTCAACCTCGTTGATTTTGCGCAGCTTCACGACAGCTCTCTTGCGATATTTGTATTATATTGGAAATAACCAATTAGCAGATTGTTCGAATCTTACACTGAGAGAAGGTTTTATTTCAGCGAAAGGCATAACGTTTGTTTCAAACTTATAACATATTTAAATACGGCGGAATGTACCAAGGTTTAATGGTAAAAAACCATCACTTTTGAACGAAACGCATGTAGATTTGTGTCAAATTTGCTGAGTTTGAATTCTTTGTTGAATACTTTTCTGATAAATTGGTAATTGCTTGCTACCAGTATAGTCGATTTTGTATGAATCGATGTAAGTTTGACTCAAACTTACTAATTTTGAATTTCTTGGCAAGTAACTTTAGGAAAAATTGGTATCTGCTTGTTACCAATAAAGTTCATTTCCATTAAACGTACCTGCATTTCTGAAGAAATTACGGTTTCTTTGGATGAAACGCCATAATGCTTAAGAATATTGTATGAATCGTCGGCCTTATCACGAAGTCGCCTAACCCACAAAATTGAAAAACAAAATGAGATTTTTCGCAGATTAACTTACGATGGTCCTACTATTCTCACGAAATGGAATATGTATTTTTACAGCACAGACTTTGTACTATGGCCCACCTCGTGGAGTATTAGAATATCGTAAGTTAACTCTCTCAAAATGTCACTGTTTTCAATTTTGTGGTTTAGGCCACTTCGTGATAAGGCCGACTATTTATACAATATTCTTAAACGTTATGCCATTTTATCCAAATGTTTTCATGAAAGCAAAATTATTGTGTAAGAACTGTATGTATACAGTGGAGGCAAATTTAAAACTTTATAAGACACTGTAAGTGCACGAGAAGACGCGTTTCAAGAGGCGTTTCCCCACTCCAAAAATTGCGCTTTCCAAACTAAGCACAATTGCCCATTAAATTTGATATGTTTGCCACAAACTTATTATATTTGTTGCAAATGCTAAGGTTTTCGCAAAAATTGTAGCAGATTTATTATAAGTTTTATCTATTTCAGTTAACCCATAAATAAATTTTAGTGGAAAATATTGCACGTTTTATGAAAACCCACCTAAATTTAATTTAAAAGTAAAAAACCTAATATTATTGACTATCAGTACAAAGTTTGCATAGAACTTAATAATATTCCAAGCAAACACAGCAGCCTAAACGAATCATCCATTTCTGGCAACGCAGTTCACCCATTCTAAGCAAAAACACTAATTTTGAATTAAATTTCAGTTGTTTGATTCAAAGCAATCAGGCTCAAACAATTGCAACGTTTGGTAAAAATATTCTTTTCTCTCAGTGTACACTTACAATTTGCGGTGTTTTCACAGTCAATTTACGGTGTTTTCACAGTAAACTCACAGCGCTTTTACGGTGAATTTATGGTGATTTCACGATAAATTTACGGTACTTTCACAGTGAATTTGCGGTGATTTTGCAAACTTGAGTTCACGGTGAATTTACCGTGAAATCACCGTGAATTAACCGTGAATGTATCGCAAAAACAGCGTGAGTTCACCGTTTAATTACCGCCTACAAATGTCACAAATGGACGGTATATTCACTGCACATAAACGGTGTATTCACGGTGAATTCACGCAAACGGTGAATTCACCGTAAACTCGAGGCCGCAAGGGACAGTAGAGTAACTTAAGGCCTGAAAACCACAGCGGTCAATGGATGATTTTTTTTAAATGTACCATTTACAGGTCCAAACAAGCTAACAAAAATTATCTATAGGCACACCATAACTTTTACATTTTCCCTATTGAGACCGATACCAAATAAATCAAGGAAGGATATCCCTATAGAACAACCATAAATCCCAACTATGGGTCCTATACATAACGATACACCCTATAGAAACACCATACAATCCGATACAAAAATCTATTGGTTTGAACAGGGTCTCCATGTGACATTTTAACCAGGGATGGAAAACCATATGAATTCATACATACTTACTGATTTCATATTGAAACCATAGTGCCATATAACAAACTATAAATGCCTATAGAAATACTGTGCGGATTCTATGTTTCTACTGGTCATTTTCAACAGGGATTTACTTTATAGACAACCCCTAATGTAAAATATATATTTTTTCTAAGGAACTAGAATATGGCGCTAGCGTGGACTGGTGGGCGCTGGGCGTGCTGATGTACGAAATGATGGCGGGTCAGCCGCCTTTTGAGGCCGACAACGAGGACGACCTGTTCGAGTCGATCCTGCACGACGACGTTCTCTATCCTGTGTGGCTTTCCAAGGAGGCGGTCAGCATCCTAAAAGGCTTCATGACCAAAAACAGCAGCAAACGGTTGGGCTGCGTGGTCAGTCAGGGCCAGGAGGCCGCCATACAGGGGCATCCCTTCTTCAAGGAGATCGACTGGACAGCGCTGGAACAGCGCAAGGTCAAGCCGCCGTTCAGGCCTAGAATCGTAAGTACAACTTCGTGCTTTTATGTTTTTAATTTATGTATAGGGCATCTCAATTTTTTGTATTAAATCATTCAAGAGATAAAGTTTTAGAAAATTACGTTAACGCAAAGATGTTTTACTTCATAGCAAACGGAAAAATATAGAAGTTTATAGGATGACTCCCCGTTTAAATACTAAATCTTAAAGTTTTATTAGAACTGTTTTGAATCGTGCTTTGTTTTTATATTTTTCGCCTCTATACCTATGCACGACTATAGTTAAAGTCAAACTCAATGGTGTCTTACAAGATACATTATTTTGATTTTCTATATTCAACAGATAGGTAGAAACTCGACCCTGCATGTCGAATGGTGCAGTCATTTATGTCTCTAGAAATTATTGAAAAAGGGGGCAATCCAATGGTGCAGCAACTTCGGATTCTTATTCTCTTCAAAGACATAGAAACTCAAGCTTTTCGAATTTTACTGGCAATGATTTTTGTCAATGTCCCCGAGAATTATAAAAAACAGCGAAAATGCAATATCGCAACGGTTTCGACTTCTCTTTACTCTACCAAGTTATAGAAACTAGTCTTTCTAATACTGTTCTAGTCAATATTTTTGAGAGCATAAAAAGAGGGTGTAATTCAATATTTCAAGAAGTTTTTATCTTTTGATGGATGCAAGTATTTTGATTATTCTCATTTCTGCATATGATTTTGTTTAAAACAGTTCCTTTCTTTGGTTCCTTTGTCTGATTTTTATTTACCGTAACAACTCAGGTATTTAAAGCACATATAATATGATGTAAAGTATATTTATGTATTATATAAAGTACTTACCTTTTTATTTTTCTTCTTCTTCTTTAATCTGAAAACCGTCTCCGTTTCTTCAGGGGGGATGGCATTTAGCTTAGTTAAAAACTATTTGCCCAATACATATGCTCCACACCTCAAAGTCCCACCACGTGACTACGTACGGAACGCAGTCTTTTTGAAATTAATGTTCATTTGTTCATTGCTACTTTTTTCAAAAAAAAACAATTTTTCCCAAAAAAGACATTTTTTTAAGCCCAATTTTTTCGGTTTTTTTTTCGACACTTTAAAACCCTAAATATTTCAGGACCCAGCTTTACCATAAAATATAAACTGATTAAAAAAAAATACCCCGGAGATTTCAAGTTTCTAAAGAATAACATTCTATGTAAAAACAACAACAAAATATAAAGTCAAAACTAAAAAAGATTTTTAATTTTTTGGTCTCGGGAGCCCCTATCCATCAGAAATTAGAAAAAAGGTTATAATTACATTAAATAATGGTTAATCTGCCATAAGTGAGCACCTTGATTTTTATAATTTAAATTATTAACTTGCTAAGAGTATCTACTAATTACATATAATAAAAAATATAAAAAAATTAACGCGGGCGATTTAAATGGTCATTATTATTATTATTACAGGATTAAGAGCCGATATTTCAATCGTCAGATAAACTTAACCAGCGATTTAAATACTGGCCCAAAAGTAATGTACCCATAACATTACCATTTGCAGGAGGAAAAAAATAATACAAAAATAATAAATTTACAAAAATCTTTATTATTAATATTTTTATAATACAAAAAAATAGGTTTACTTACAAACATAATGAAATATGTAATACAGACATAATGAACTATGTAATATGTAAACTTTAACAAATTAATATAAAAAAACTAAACAGTTAAAATAAAACTTCAAAATGTATTAATATGAAATAGTTTTTTAAAAATGTTAACCTTAAAATTTTAAACTTTAATAGTAGGTATATTATGTATCAAGTTTGATAAACGCCATTTTATACACGAATTTAATTTAGGCACGAGCGAGCTGGCGAGCGAGTGCTTAAATTAATGAGTGTATAGAAAAGTTTATAAACAAGGTGCGTACTATACTTTTTCTACGATAAATACTTAATTATTATCTTAAAATGATTTCAATCAAAAATTTGTATAGAGCGCCATCTATGAAACAATAGGGGAATCTGTGTGTCACTGTCAAATGTCAATTTTTTTTATTTTATAAACACAGATTATAAAGGTTATAATCGAAATGTATTTCTTGAAAATTGACAGTTTTTCACAGTGAGGACTTTACAGTGGAGTCCGTGCCCGAATTTAAGTTATAGTTTACTGCCGGCGAAATTAAAAGGTCAGTACAGAATTCATATAAACTTTTCAAATATTGGCGTTGAGAAAGTATTTAATACTTTTGTATTTTTGTATTGAGATAATAAAATAATTCACATTTAGTATTATTTTACAAGAAAGGCACTTTATTTTAACGATTGTATGGCATTTGACAACTGTCAACTAACTTAAAACTAACTTCAGCCCGTGACTAAAAACCTGTAGCTAACTTCAGCCCGTGACTAAAGCGCTATAAAGCCACAACTTGTCAATGTGTATTTAAAAGGTCACTTAGTGTCATGGAAACATGTACGATAAAGGGCGTTTTAAAGGTAGGAGTAGAAAAAATTTATAACGTATACTGTTAAATAAAATCTTACCTTGAATAATATAATAGATATATTATAATAAAGATGTAAAATAATGTATAATAACACTTAAGATGTACAAAAACTTTTTTTAAAGCAAAAATGAAACACAAACGTACCAAACATTTTGAAATTACAATGATAAATAACCATAGACAAGGGATTGATTGGGTGGGAGGGGGGTTAAATAAATAAATAAATCTTTATTATCCAATAGACCAATAACTGACAGATGAAATGTCGCCAAAATGATGTAAAGTCCCTAGATTTATGGGTGTTAGCGCCACCTACTCGGGCTGGGGACAAGTATTTTGCATTTAAAATAGTTTCATTCAGATATTCATCTATTTCTTTTTTATCTATGGACATACGTATAAAAAACGTGAAATGTTAGGTTAGGAGATCAGTAGCTTATCATTTTCAAGGGGTCCACGCGTATATTGTGGGTGGCCTGATTATCGAGTGACATTTCGAGTAAGTAAACTTTGCATTGGTTTTTTAAATGAAATGCCTCTTATTTTTTGGATTTTATCCGGTATTAATGTTGTACAATTGTTAAGGAACAAATTCTCCTGGCAAAGCACCGTATGCAACTGTCCCAATCACTGTAAACCGTAACCATGTGGGGACATTTTATTAACAGAAACGATTTAGGTGGGAAAACATACATATTTATAAAATGAAGGTGTTTACATATTTTCTCAAAATTATTTATAATTTTTATATTTTAATGTACACTAT
This sequence comes from Brassicogethes aeneus, assembly GCA_921294245.1. Lineage (NCBI taxonomy): Eukaryota > Metazoa > Arthropoda > Insecta > Coleoptera > Nitidulidae > Brassicogethes > Brassicogethes aeneus. The sequence continues at coordinate 55,042,852 of OV121133.1, read as the reverse complement.
GTATTTTATTGTCAATAAATTATTTATCTAAATACTGTCGTCAAAGTCATCATCCTCGTCGAAACTGTCGTCTCCGAGGTGGATGATTAGATCCGAAACTTCGTCCATTATTATTAGCCGCTGGAACCAAAGATAATACACCCCATAGATTGGAAACTCTCCCACCACTGCCCTCTAGAGCTACAATACCTGAACTATATCTATTTGTAAATTGCAGACATCTGTACAAACGCTATTTGCAAATGTCAATGTCAATCATAATTATTGATGTCGATCATAATTTTTGAATTATTAAATACATTTTTGCGCCTTAAAAGTGATAAAACGTGTTAATGGTTGTGAAATATATTGTTGTTTGGCGCGGAAATGTAACCAATTTGTAAGTATTGACTATTCTGCCGTCCTAAGCCAAAAAGACTCATCTCGTTATTATTAAATTATTCTCCTACAAAAAAGACGCAGGGCTTCTAGCAAGTCATTTTAGTCATTAAAAATCATTTTTTTCTGTTGTGGTCATTTAATGTCATTTTTTGTAGGGATTGGTCATTTTTGGTCATTATTTTAGGTTCTTACTTAATGTTTATAAGATTTTTTTGTTAAATAATACAAATAAAATGGAAAATCTACGTCACTTTAATTTATTAATCTACACCACTGGTAGTGCCGTGCTGTTGCCACCTGTTAATACTTTTAAAAAGTTGTAAATATAATTCTTTGTTGTTCTCATTATTTTTTTAAATTCTTGTGTCTCATGAAACACAGTCCCGCCATTTTCTTCTAAAGAGTGCGTGTTTTAATTGTTTTGCTTAACCTAAAAGGCGAGAGCTCGAGAGCGAAACATAATAATGTAAGTAAAAATTAAATAAATAAATTGAAACCCCAATTAATTTGCTAATTCTTTTAGAGATGCATTAAACGTACAAATAATAATTTCTGTTATAAGAGAATTATAAGAATTTTATATTTATTTATTTATTTGTTAATTTATTTTAATTAATTTTATCTTGTTATTGTTAAAACAATAAAGATTAAGAATAAAACTATTTAAAAGGAGGTTTTAATACTATTTTCCAACTTAAAATTTATTTTCATTAGGATAAAAAGTCATAAAATGGTCATTTTTTAAAAGAAAAAGTCATTATTTTGTCATTATTTTCAAAAAAGGAAGTCATTATATCATTAAAATTTTCAATTTTTTTACTAGAAGCCCTGAAGACGCATTTTAACTATACATTTTTAAGTACTAGCTTCTAAAAATGTCTAAATTGAACGTATCTTAGAAAAAAACAATAAAGCGCTATAATTTATAAAGTAAAAATGTGGAGTTGCGTCTTTTTGCCTAAGCACGACAGTATTGCTCTAGCGTAAAAATACTGTTGGTTAATTATGAATTATTTAGGATTGGGTATGTATGCGCACCAATTGCGAGTGGTTTTCTGTGAGCGGAATTAGGCATTCGTTTTCAAATGTCGCATACTTTTTCGATGGTTTTCTATGACATAAATATTATTTATTTTCTATTCTAGTTTAGTGAATCAAAGAAAAAAATGGAATTAATTTTACGAAATATTCAAAAACACAACTGACAAAAATTGAAATGAAAAATGAAATGAAATTTCTATGCGTCATTTTATTAAGCAAAATTTTAATCTAAACCTGACAAAATTCCAATTGCTGCCAACTTAATTTGGTTAAAATGCGTTTTATACATTTAGTATTGGTACCAGTGCGCAAAATTATGACGTCATCGATGACGTGTACGTCGTTTCCTTTTAAATTTACTATACAGTGTATTTTTTGAATGTGTGTGATTGCGTCATCAATTGCTGAACCAAACAAAGACATTAAAATGTGTAGCTGTCTTTTTTTTCTTTGTAAAAGTTCAACCGAAATTCTAAAACGTATCGGGATCCGCTAAACCAGCAGATGGCGACACAATTAAACGTAATTTACGACAAACGTCAATCCGATGTCGAGCTCACGCACTTGCGTCTATATCCCAAACCTATTCCCTGTCATTTTGGTTATGTAGGTACACTGCATTGTGCCATACCAAACTAACCCAAACTTAACAACCCAACCCAACCGACCCCGCCCCATTGGGCCCCTCCCGCCCCATTGTCACAATCCAGCCTGCCCTTAGATATATAATACCTCTATTGCTCAATGGGGCGGAAGGGGCCCAATGGGGCGGGGTCGGTTGGGTTGGGTTGTTAAGTTTGGGTTGGTTTGGTATGGCACAATGCAGTGTACCTGCATAACTTTTTACTTTGAAATTTGTTAAAGAAACACTTGACAGTGACAAACTACGGAACGCATTTGACAGGGAATAGGTTTGGGATATAGACGCAAGTGCTCACGCGGCTTGTGGTGAAAAAGGACAGAGCGCGTATAGTTTGTTGTGGCATTGAGCCGAAATTTATCAAAATTTGAAGGTTAGTCAGTGGCGTTCATACAGTAATTTGGCATTAAAGAACAGATTTTGACAGGTTTGACAGGTTTTAAAAAATGTCTTGCAAACGTTTGGACGATAACCAAAAACGTTTTATTATTAATTTAGTGCAATATTTTTAAAGGGAACTGGAGCATGGGGAACCCCTGCTCCCACTAAACTGTGTCCAAGAGGTAAGCTTGTTTCTACTGAGGATGTTTACTTTAGGGTCCTTCACTGATTGTGATGGACAATAAAGTGCTAGAAATGTGGGGCCAAGCACTGAACCAATGCACGCCAGAACGTTGGTGTTCGGTAGTGAGGCACACCAACAAATTAATCGACGATTGGTTCCAAAAGACAAGGATGGTCGATGACGTGCCAGAACTAGTTATCCACCTCGGAGAAGACAGTTCCGACAAGGATGACTTTTAGTAATTTTGTTTTCGTTCTCCTATAACATTTTATTTTAATAATTGATGTTTTGTCTTAATTAACTTTTAATATATTATATGTATGTACATAATATTATGTACAAAAATTGTGTATGTTTATTGTTATTCGTTTTTAAAACTTGCATAATTTACATTAATAAAGTTAAAATAACTATCATTAGAATTATTGTTTAATTGTATGTATTTTGAGTTGCGTAACTATGAGGCGACATTAGGCAACCAAAAATACACCCACAATAAATGCTTAGACCCCTTCAAAATGATACGCTACTGACTCTAATTTTAGTTTCGGTTTAATTCATACGACCCAATTGATGACGCAATCACACACATTCAAAAAATACGTCGTGGCGAATGTTTAAAATTGCGTCATCAAGTTGAATGTCAAAAACCGATTTCTCGACGTCCCCCAGTAAACATTTGTTATTGCGTATGGAAATCACTCCCAAATCCCGTCGTGACATCGTGATATCACTGGCGCATTCATATGTTTCCACAATACACAATGAATGGGATATAAAGTCGTGACATTCAAGCGCAAACCCTGCTTAAAATACCCCATAGAGACCTATACAAAATAATCTTTTGGGCGCTACCGGATTCAATATGTGCATTTGTCCATGGTTTTTTCCGGATACGGCCCGATAGAAAATTTATAGGAAATTACCTATAGGCACACCATAACTTTTACATTTTCCCTATTGAGACCGATAGCAAATAACTCAATGAAGTATATATAGGGATATCCCTATAGAGCAACCATAAAACATTTGTCAAAATTTTATTAAAACCTATAGGGTTCTATGGGGGAAAACCAAAAGCAAATAAATCTAGGGTGGATATCCCTATAGAACAACCATAAATCCCAACTATGGGTCCTATACATACCGATACACCCTATAGAAACACCATACATTCCGATACAAATATCTATCGGTTTGAACAGGGTCTCTATGGGGTATTTTAAGCAGGGATACGCACTCAATGGGATATCACTCCGTGACATACCTAGTGCGCATGCGCGAGCGAAAGTCGGGGGGGATATTTAAAATATGTTGGAGCTGTAATAAACGAAAAAAGCGTCGTCGCTATCGTTAATAGTGATGCAACGTCTTTTAAAACACGTTGCATCGCTAGCAACATTAGCAACGACCCTCTTATTGTATATCACAGCTTCAACATACTTCCGGCCTTGGGTGAAATAAAATTATGGGCTAAAATATTAATAGTCAACGTTTATTTAAATATAATAATAATAAGACAAGTTTTGCACACTACCTTTATACAGGGTGCATCAAGTATCCTATAGGTATAATACCTACATGTATACAGGGTGTCGCAGATTTTAATTGGGAAAATGTAGTGATCTATAGAAATCTAAAATATCAGAAGAAAAGTATGTACGTTTTAAAGCTTCGTTTTCGAGAGACAGGGTGGTAAAGTTATTTAAAAAAATATTTATTTTTTTGGCGAATTTGATAAAACCTTTTAGGTTTTTAGTAGTTAGTAATGTAAATTAAATTAAATCCCAAATAGATATTTAAAAATAAAATCTGCTTTTTTGTAAGTTTATTATTATTTATAGATTAAAAATAAAACGGAAACGAATTTATTTTTTTCTTCAAAATTAAGCTTTAAAGCATACAAGTTCATATAAACTTTTCTTCTTATTTTTGGGAGTTCTGTTTACTACTAAATTAAAATGTATAGAAATTATACTTGTATGCCGCTTTTATGGGTATTTTTTTATTTAGCAGCTTAAACACTTCTCCCGATACAAAAAATTGGAGGCAATATAAGTGCAAGGCTATGCAACCTTTAAATTTGCCACGGATGCTGCAAACAACTTCAGCATCTGAACAAGAGCACGAGGCCCCCATACATATATTGCAATATATGTATGGGGGCCTCGTGCTCTTTTTCAGATGCTGATGTCTCTGACACTAAAATACCACAGTTATTGTTTCATGAATACTAAGAGAGAGGTAAAACCTTCCCTAAAATATAAAGAGTATAATGATGTACCATCATATAAATTGGCTAAAGAAAATTTTATACCGCAACTAGCCAAAAAAGTGTGTCAGAAAAAGGCTGACGAAAACACTACAAAAATTCTTTTTTCTTTTCTTTTGGCATTTTTTTTTATTTTAATATTGGTTATGTATACTATTTTCTTCTTCTTCTTTCTTCCAGACTATATTCCCGTCGAACAATTCTCGTAATTTTTTTTTAATAAAAGTGAAAGTTACGACTTGACGTTCAACCGACGTCGAACAATGACTTCGGATACAAAGTTATTATCCGACCGCAATTTTTACTTAAAGCGACGTCGAACATAGTGCAAGTTTAGTCGGAAGTCAGAAAAATGTTTATTGGGTTGTTATACCGATAGTCACACTTCATACTAATCGTATGACTTCGTCAATTTATTTTAATTATTGAACTCAAAATTTATATTGCAGCGAGTTTATTAACAGAATTATATATAAAATGCAATTATTTCATTTAATTCTGAGAAACAAAGATCAAACAAATTTTTTTAATCATGACGATATCGTTAACGATAAAAGTGACGTGTCGTAGAGTCTCGTCATTTTTTTTGTTATGCGTATCGTCATATGTAGGGTTAAAATAAAATTTATAAATTGAAAAAAGGCAGCTGTTCTCAAAATTTTTGAAAAAAACTAAGAGCCTTTTAAACCAAAAATCTTCATAGCTTTGTTATTCCTAGGAATTAAAAAAAAAAAGTAAGTTTGACTTGTTAACATACACATTTATCTACATTTTCATCCAATTTATTCGTTACTTTGAGTAACCATCACCATCTTTTGTTTTTAAAATGGCCATGGCGATGGTGCACCATAAACATAGTTTAATAAATCGATTTTTTACTATCCACTTATGTAAAATTGTATTATGGCAGCCATAGCAAAACCAAAGATGGTGGTGATAACTCAAAATCAAGCAGACAAAAAAATTTATAAATTGTTAATGTAGAAATGTATACATGCAAAACTTACTTTTTTTTAATTCTCAGGAATAACAAATTTTGGTTTTGGATAGATTTTTGTTTAATTATGTGAGAACCGCGGATTTATTTTCCAATTTTCAAATTTCATTTTAATAGACTTGTAATTACATAATTTTTCTCCAGTTTAATGGCTTAACCAACCTGCACGTGCCGTGCCCTGCTCCCTGTATATGTAAACATAAATATATGTATACGAGACCCGTCGCATATAAGTTGGGACAGTAAATCCAGGTTTTCTCACAGTTTTTTGTTTTTGGACAAAGTATGATATTTCTTATAGTATAATTCTTATTTACATTTAAAAACCTACAAAAATATCTTTTCACTCTTGACAATATTGATAACGGTTTTTCACCTTAAATTTATTCCAGAGCAAATGGAGTATTGTTTACCATGTATACTTGGCTAAAATCGCTTGCATATATATATAGATATATTTTTGCGGAAATAATTTCTTAAAACCATTATTATGAACAAATTAAAGTAATGTCATTTAAATGAAAAGTTTCGTCCCTGCGGGGTGACGTCGTGACATAAAAAGATCACGCGCGTGTCACTGCTTGACATAAAACGACAAACTTAATCACTGTGCCAGGCTAGCACTGCCAGCAATTGGGTATCAAGTTGTGACATATGTCACAACTTGATACGTGACATATGTCACGTCGTGACTTTTTCGTGGTATCACAAATGTTTACTGGGACGGTTAACCTAGCGGTTCCTTGGATTATATACGTAAAAGAAAACAACAATAATTGTAATGTTTGTGCTTGGTTCAGAATTTGACAACTATATATTTGTATTAAAAATTTAAGAGGTTAAGTTGAAAAAACGATATGCTATTAAACTTAATAATTTAATCGGTGAAAATATGAACAGTACAAGTCCAAAAATTTAATTTTGACAAGACATTTTCTAAAATCAATTTTAAATTTCAAAATACATATTTGTAAGAAGATATAAATAATTTTACAAAATATGAATATTATATTTTATAAAATAGTTAAAATATTCTTACAAAAATGAATTTAGAACTATGTATGTATAAAACTGATTTTTTCAAATATTTTGTCAAAATTTTAAGTTTTGGACTTGTACTGTTCTTAATCTCACCGATTCAATTAAATTTTTATTTTAGTAATGAGGTCTGTTGGTAGACCCTGCACTATCTCCACTGGTATATGTTAGTATAGCAATATGTTATCTGGTTGATCAAAAAGTACACACCATATATATGTATATGTTAGTATAGCAATATGTTATCTGGTTGATCAAAAAGTACACACCAGTGCAGGTTATTGTAGCATCTACGAACAAATGAATTAATGGCCCATTGGCAATTATACCTATTGGAAAAATATTCAACACAGCTTAGTTATTTAATAAAATGAAAAAAATTACAATCATGTCGTATATAATTTTTTTTTCAAGCTTAAAATAATTTTCATATTAATACTAGTTCAAAAGTCAAATTACGACCTCTATACTGTGGAGAGTATTGAAATTCAATTCAATTTGAAATGCTCGACTAAAAGCGGTGTCATAGATGCGAAATACAAAAATGTTTTCATTGGTCCATTGGATTTGGCGGGAAAAGCGTTTTGACGTTTCGACAGATCTTGCAAATTCGCAAGATTTGAAATCTGGGAAGCGGGAAACTTGAGATTGATTCAATATTTTGCGAAAATTGCACGAATTAATTATGTCTTCGTTTCAAGAATAAATAAGCGCAATTGCACGCCTTCGTCGCCAATGGTATAATTGCCACTGGTATAATTGTTCATCCTTAATAAAACACAAAATCTCAATTTACATAAAACACAAATAGAAAATGTTAACCAAGTATGGCAAATATCGCCTCGTGAGAAAATTAAGTCCCTAAAATACCATGGCAAATATCACGTAGTGACAAAAAAATGTCCCTAAAATAGTTCGCATCTATGAAATAGGAGTTGCGAAATGCGAATATTCGTATTTCGCATTTGCATCCAAAGATAATATATAATAATAATAGTATTATCTTTGTTTGCATCTACGTATATGAAACCGCTTTAACGAATTCAAATCTATACCGTGGCGAGATTTATAAAACTGTATTTAAACGTGGCGTCATCCAATACATTTCTATATTTTTTTCGTTTGCTGTGTTCAAAAGTACTTACTGAATTGAAACTTCATAGAGAAAGAATATTCGAACGAAATTAGTTCAGTAGCATAAATTTAAAAAAGGAGAAAAAAATTGCGCAGGAATTCTAAAACTAAAAAGTTTTTGAAATTCCTAATGAATCATTAGTTATTTGACAAAATTTATTTTGAAAAATCTTGTTTGGAATACTTTGGCATTTTATAACTCATCAACGCATGTTTGTATTTGTTAAGTTCAGGACCTATTTATGTAGGGAGTTAAATCCCGGACAACAATCGGGATTTCCTGGTGAAGTCATGATGATATCACGTTGTGATATCCTGAGTGCATACACATGCTTCATCACAGTGATATCATGTAGAACTGCGAATTTAAAACCTAGTTTGTTATTCACATTACACCGTTATAATTTATAAAACGTTGTTTGAATATCACGAATGTTGTCCGGGTTCAATTAAAAAAGATAATCCATTCCACGCGTAACGGATGGGAGTCCCATCATGGGACAGTTGCAAGATTTTATTTAAATAATATTGTTCTATTATATTACTAATGTCAAATTTTTATAAATAGTTCTAAACAAAAGTTGTTTAACAAAGTTTTTATTTGGCAAAATTAGGTATCGTGGTTGTCTGTTTAATTCCTACAGTACTAGTAGTATTTTCGAATAAAAAAATTAATTTTTAAGGAATTAAACAGTCAACCACGATACCTAATTTTGCCAAATAAAAACCTTGTTAAACAGCTTTTGTTTAGAACTATTTATAAAAATTTGAAATTTGTAATATAATAGGACAATGTTATCTTGTAAATAAAAACGTGCAACTGTCCCATCCGTTACGCGTGGAATGGCCGTATACTTTTTCTCTCAATGTACGAATGTGGCGCAAAATAAATATCCAAACTCGGATGGCATAAAAAATCATGTCGTGATTTTTTATGCCATCGGTGCACCGACATGTTTGGATATTTATTTCTGCGCCACATTCGTGCATTGAAAGAAAATACTATATTATGTATCAAGTTTTATAAACGCCGTTTTAGTTACGAGTTTTATTAGGCACGAGCGAAGCTTGCGAGCGAGTGTTTAATAAAAACGAGTGTCTAGAGAAGTTTATAAAACGAGTTGCATACTATACTTTATCTACGACGAACAGAAATAAGAATTTAAAGACAATTTTATTTCATAAAATTTGACATTTAACAAATTTAACCTCAGCCCGTGTCAGCCCAAAAGCCACTGTTATTAACTTGAGCCCGTGACTAAAATGTCATAAAGTCACAACTCGTCAATGTAGGAGTAGATAATAGTATATTATGTATCAAGTTTGATAAACGCCATTTTATACACGAATTTAATTTAGGCACGAACGAGCTTGCGAGCGAGTGCTTAAATTAATGAGTGTATAGAAAAGTTTATAAACGAGGTGCATACTATACTTTTTCCACGACAAATACTTATTATCTTAAAATGATTTAAATCAAATATTTGTATAGAGCGCCATCTATAAAACAACCGTCAAATGTCAAATTTTTATATTTTATAAACACAGATTATAAACATGATACATACATGATCTTTGTATCATGGATTATAAAGGTTATAAATCGAATGTATTCGTTGAAAATGGACAGTTTTTCACAGTGAAAGTAAAGAAAATGTTTTATGAGCACTTTACAGTGGAGTCCGTGCCCGAATTTAAGTTTTAGTTTACTGCCGGCGAAATTAAAAGGTCAGTACAATGTTCATATAAACTTTTCAAATGTTGGCGTCGAGAAACTATTTAATACTTTTGTATTTTTGTATTGAAATAATATAATAATTTTCACATTTAGTATTATTTTACAAGAAAGGCACTTTATTTTAACGATTGTATGACATTTGACAACTGTCAACTAACTTAAAACTAACTTTAGCCCGTGACTAAAAACCTGTTGCTAACTTCAGCCCGTGACTAAAACGCCATAAAGCCACAACTTGTCAATGTGTATTTAAAAGGTCACTTAGTGTCATGAAAACATGTACGATAATGGGCGTTTTAAAGGTGGGAGTAGAAAAAGTATGTTAACAATTGAATTAACAGTTTTTGCGGTCAAACACATTTAATATTTTCTTGGATGTAAATTAACTCAAAAAAAAATATTGAATGTATTTAACCACAAAAACTGTTGATTCAATATATATGTAGGTATCCCAGATAACAATTATGACATCATTTAAGACATCAACGTGAAATCATTGCTGATTCATTCAGTGATGTCACTGTGGCACGCATATGTGTTCCCCTTTTGATAGGCAACATGATATCCTTAATGAGTCACACGATGAATTCGTTGTGACATCAACGTGAAATCATTGCTGATTCATTCAGTGATGTCACTGTGTTGCACTTTTGATGAGCAATGTGAGATCCTTAATGAGTCACACGATGAATTCATTATGAAATCAAAGGGATGTCATTAATGATTTTACTTAAGGGACTAAAAACGTTAAAATTAATTAAAATACCTAAATATTTATTTTCTTAAATAAAATATAAAATATTTAAAACAAGTTTTTATTAAAATTTAAAAAGTATCTTGCATCTGATTATTAATTTTTAATAAATAAAAAATGTATAAAATAAAAATAAATAAATAAAATAAACTCGATATGCTAATTATTAATAATTATATAATTATTAGCATATCTAGTTTAATTTATTTATTTATTTTTATTTTATACATTTTTTATTTATTAAAAATTAATAATCAGATGCAAGATACTTTTAAAATTTTAATAAAAACTTGTTTTAAATATTTTATATTTTATTTAAGAAAATAAATATTTAGGTATTTTAATTAATTTTAATGTTTTTAGTCCCTTAAGTAAAATCATTAATGACATCCCTTTGATTTCATAATGAATTATAATCACATGCAAGTTAATTTTTGGTACAGTAAGCGCATTGCTCAATTAATTGCCATCATTTAAAATTTCTTTATTTTTATTGAGCAATAACTTTCTGTAAGTTTGTTTTGCTCCCCTTAATAATTCGAAATATTATATCATTCGAGAAAACACTTTTTGCCCCTTGGCCTTTCTGGTACAGCTTTAGATCTAAAGCAGCTTCTGTAATAAAAAATGATCTGATTATATCGCCCAGGCCTCTTAATGCTAAAGCCGGATAACTCAACTTTCGTGATAAACAAAAAAGCCTTAACCAAGTATAATTCATAAATTAATTATAAAAATATATTTAAAAATACGATAACTTTTAAGCCTTGCCATGGTAAGATAAATCCATTTCCAAAACTTGGCAACACTTATGGTATATACCATGGCAACACTGTTATATAACACAGCACAGAAATATGTCAGAAATGTTTCTTAGAAATTAGAAATATTGCAGTGGTATTGCAAAATGTTGCCGAAATATCTCTGATATGTTTCAGACTTATTAAAATGTCCGCCCTTGGAAACATTTCTTTGTAATGTTTCAGAAATATTACCTGGAAATATTGGAAATATTGGAAATATTGCTGGAATATTAAATAAAATCTCAAAAACATTTATATGGTTTATTTAAAAAATCTACATTGTAAAGCTCTTTTAATTTAAATTAAAAATTAAATAAAAAAATATATGTTTACATGTTGACTTCATTCTTCTTCTAAAAAGAATATTTTATTACTTATAAGTATATAGAAGTAATTTAATTTTAAACTCACCGCTTGCTCTCTGTTAATGTGTAAGCCGCCTTGTATTAGCCACTTCTCTATAATTTTATTGATTTCATCTTCATTTGATTCAGTGTAGTGAAGACAAACCACTTTTGTAAAAAGAGCAGAAAAATTTTATTTAACATAATATATTATATTCTGTCATTTAAATAATTATTATGAATATGAAGTACCTAAGCATTACTCTATAATTTTAGCATTAGCTGATAGTAAAGCAAATCAGGAAGTTTCTTTTATAGAAAGATGGGCACCTTCCCTATACCTTCTATACAAAATTTAATAAGTAAAATTAAACACACTTCTCAAGAGAACACCCATAGAATGTGGCTCTATTTTTTTATTTGTTTGTATTCTATTGGAAACGTTATGCAGATCTCGAGCCAAAGCAATGGATCTAGAATTGCATACATAGGTAGAATGTTTCCATTGGAATAAAGACAAATTAAAAAATAGAGCCAATTTCCATGAGCCACGAGACTTTATGTTCGGATGAAATTGTTTAAGGCAGGAAAAATATCCCTGAAGGAGTTCAGGAGGTCAGGGAAATGTAATATTCATTTTAAATATCTCTTTAATTTACTTACTTAAGATTACTTTGTGAAGTATGAGTTCTTTAAAACCCTTTTTGTTTTTTTTACCCATCAAATGTGGACTGTACAGCTACTTCATTTTTCACCAAATGATTTAAAATTTTTGTAGTGGCATCATTTACAGAAGTGCCTTGCCCGATTCCTTTTAGGAAAATAACCTAAAACAAATATTTACCTAAGTCAATGTTATCAAAATAATAAAAATACACTTACAACATTTTTAAAGTACCCTATACAGGGTTACTAAACTCTTTTTCAATTTTATTTAAAACTGCATGTGTAAAAATATTGATCTGAATTGTTATTAAAAAATTCACAAACAAAAAAAATGTAGGTATAATATGATTAGAGTTGCCTCGGCAATGCCTCCTAACCTAAATGTTTTTGAGCGTACTGGAGTGAAGTCAAAACCATAGAAAAACATTGTTAATATGTAGGTACTTACCAGAGTGGGTACTTCTTTTTTATACGTTTTTCCTTTAAGTTTACACCATACACAATATTCTTTATTATTATTGTTATTTAGAGCATAGAAAAAGGATTTAGAGAACAAAAAAACCGTTACACACAAGAAAGCATAGAAAGCGTCACTTTAAGCAGTGTTGCCGGATGAATTTCATAAAAGTTCCCGACCAAAAATAACAAAATACCCTATTTTACTTGCCAGGGTAAGAAAAATGTTTTGTTTATAAATTTTCTACCGTATCCGTTTTATTTTTAAAAATTAATAAAATTGAAGGATGGTAAGAGGGTAGAATAAAATAATTTGGTAAATATACAATAATATTTGCTGAAAATACCCGATTTTCAGGTAAAATAATCGCAAACGGCAACACTGCCTAAAAGCCAAACATTGAAATATTTCTGACATATGTTGTGCTGTCACTGCTGTGTGGGATGCACTTGCATAGTTAAGAGAAAAAAAAGGTTATAAATTTAAATTATGGCACTATGACATATGTCATGATATCAAATGCATTTCTGTGAAATCACCTGGAGCTCATTGGCTGAATCATTGCTGAGCTCATCCTGAGTTCTTGATGAGATCATTTGTGAAATTAATTTCACAAATGATCTCATCAAGAACTCAGGATGAGCTCAGCAATGATTCAGCCAATGAGCTCCAGGTGAGGTCCAGGTGATTTCACAGAAATGCATTTGATGTCCTAGTGAGCTCACTGTGAGCTCACGCTATGATTATCACCGAGTGATTTTTTAATGATTCATAAATGTTATCTGGGTATACTTTTTCTCTCAATGTACGAATGTGGCGCAAACATAAATATCCAAACACCGATGGCATAAAAAATCACGTCATGATTGGCATAAAAAATCATGACGTGATTTTTTATGCCATCGGTGTTTGGTCATAAAAAATCACGACATGATTTTTTATGTCATCGGTGTTTGGATATTCATTTTTACGACACATTCGTACTTTGAAAGAAAAAGTATGTTAACAATTGAATCAAAAACTGTTGATTCAACATAATTTTTCTTAGTGTACGAACGTGGCGCAAAAATGATTATTCAAACACCGTTGGCTTAAAAAATCACGACATGATTTTTTGTGCCATCGGTCAATCGCAAACAGCGATGGCATGAAAAATCACGACATGATTTTCATTTCTCACGCAGTGACATCCGGATGATGTCCGTATGAATATAATTTGTGAAAATCACGACGTGACGTTCGTATGATTTTCATTTATTACGCGGTGACTTCCGTATGATATCAGTATGAATAAAATTTGTGAAAATCACGACGTGATGTTCGTATGAATATCACGAATGTTGTCCGGGATGCTTTACAAAAAAGGAAACTCATTTTTAAAGAGTTATTTAAGGTCAATTTAACTTTAAAGTTAAATTTGCGGTAAATTTCATAACTTTTCTACTTTTTCAGCAAAACTAGTCATTAAATTTTATAGGACTTATTTTGTAGAATGTTTTATTTCCCTTAAATTATTTCTCACTAAGTTTTAAAATTCCTGAATGATCTTTAGTTATTTACATTTTCAAATCTGGTTTTGACGGTTCACTGTCCTTGTTGAGTTTATTTTACTGAAATTTTACAAAAATATCCATAAATACGAGTTAAATGTTTGATGAATATCCTCAAAAGCTAAATAAGATTTGTGTCGTATTTGTTCTTAAAAACGCACTTACTAAAACGTGATTTTGTTCAAGCAGAAGAGTCGCAAAGACGTGGCGAATTTCGACCAGGAATTCACTCGAGAAGATCCGGTGCTGACTCCGGTGAATCCGGAGGTGCTGCAGTCAATCAACCAGGATGAGTTCAGAGGTTTCACCATTGTAAATAAGGATTACAACCCGCACCGCTACACAACCGAATAAACAAAAACATACGAAAACAAAACAACATCAGCTTCAGTTCTTGTTGTTTTGTCTCTCTCTGTCTCTTAGTTTTTGACATTTTATGCGAGGCGTAAATATAACAAACAGTACCTACTCATGTTATGTATTATATAGAGTTTATTTACCCAATTTCTTTCTTTGATTTATTAATTAATACAGGTAAGTTATTTCTTGGTTGTGTTTGCAAGGAAAATTTCTTGCCAGATTACTTACAACACAGATATTGGCAAACAGAATTGTGAAAAAAGCCAAAGAGTTGTATACTGTAACAATGAGTTAGATCTTTGTCTTTCGCTCTGTTCCACGACCCGCAAAAGTATGTTAAGGTTACCTAGGTATGTGTATTATTTTGAAGAAGTTGTGGAACAGAGCTGCTGGATGTTTTATCCAGCTTTAATCTAGTCACTGTATGGCCTATGTAAATATCAGAAAAGATTTAATCCTATTTAGGGACAATGTTAAACTCACTTTGAAAAAATACACCCACTTAATTTACTACAAAAAAATCATTGAATTTTTGACAGACTTTTTTTTACCTTTTTTGTCATTTTCAATGTCTACCTTTTTTTTGAAATTAATAAAAAACGCCGATTTTTTCAATTTATTCTAATAAATTGTGGTAAATTATAATAGAGTTTAGCAGATATAATTAAAATATGTTAAAAAATTTAGGGAAATGTGCATTAACTTAATAACAGAGCTTTATATAGGTTGTTTACTATTACCAAAGATTTTATTTATTATTCTTAATGTGTTTAAATGTTTAACATATAGTTTATGTAATAATTAATTTGATGATGCATTTAAATGTTCTTTAAATGCATAATAAAATGTTACTAAGCATGACTGTTTAGAATGTAAGCAGTACTTACAGATTATTTATGTAGGGATGCAAACGTGTGCAAGTTTAACTTTAAGTTAAGTTATTCTGCCATAATAACTAATTAGTATATTTAAAACTACATTTCCAAAGAAGAAATGTGTAAATTGTTAAAAAGAAGTAAATAAAAATGTAATGTTTTAGATATTTATTAATGTGAAGCTTAGAGTAGATATAAAGAAATAAATACAAATATTCAGGCTAATATTAGTAAATGTTTAGATCTCTATATCACAAATCTGTGTTAGCACTAAACTGTTTTAACTGTTTCAGAAGATTGTCAGAGATTTTGGTCCTACCCAAACTTTTTCCTTTTGTAGATTAAATAAATAATTCGCTTTTGTTCATTACAAGCTTCACTGATAGACATAAAGTTATATTTCAAAGACATTTTTTAAATTCTTCTTGATATTTTTAGTTGAAATTTTTAACTTCACAATATTTTTAAAAATGTAAAAAGGAATATCTTGAAAATTTCCGATTTTTTAAATAATAAATCTTTTTAAATTTTTAAATATCTTGAATTTTTTTAATTTTTAAAATTACCGAATTCCTATTAATTTTTGAAAATTTCATATATATGTATTTGGACTTTCTTAAAACATTGAAATGTTGAAATTTTTAAAAAAATTTTAACTGAATTTATAGATTTTTAATTTTTTTAAATTTATTGATATTTATAAAATTTAAAAAAAATTATCTTGAAATTTATGAAATTTCTTTAATTTTTGATATTTCTAATTTTTTTAATATCTTTAAATTTTTTTGAAACATCTTGAAACTTGTTCGTGGAATTTATAAATATACCTACTTGATTTTTTTATATTGTTTAAAGTTTTTTTTGAAAATGTTATTTGATTTTTTTTAAATTTACGACTACTTTCTATAGAAAATGATGTCTACAGAAAGCAATAAACCAATCAGAAGATGGCATTCTCCACCGCGATGGAAAATGTCTGATTGGGTTATTGCTTTTCATAGACATCATTTTAGTAAAGTAGCAAATATTTTAGAATAACTTGATTGATAACTGATTTTAGCTATATTTTTTATATATTATATGTTCTTTGATGCAGTAATATAATTATAAATCATAGTATTTATGCTTACAATGTTGTGCCAAAGCATATCAATCCTCCCTCCCAACAAACAATAAAAAATAGGTATTCATCAGCTGGCTGTTTGCACCAAAGTTTCCTACATTACATTACATGCCTTACCTATTTACCTTATCATTAAAACACCTACAACAAACAAACAGACATTGTTTATATCATATTTGTAGTAGCAATCTTGTTGTAAATGGTGTACCTATTTCTCTGATTGTGTACTAAATAAAAAATAAACATTTAATGTAATTTTGTTTTTTATTCTGAACAAGCAAATAGTATAATCATTGATTAATGAGTCGCTCAACGTTATAATATTATTATTCAGTTGGTAATTACCATATAAAATACTTAAGTATTTTATATCGATTTTTATATGGGGCTAGAATTTTTTGAATCTTAAAATATTGTTTAAAAGATTCCATATTAATTCTTTAATATTTCTCAACAAATTACTTGAGAAAAACCAGGCCAATTGGGCTAACTTGAAACGTTAATAACTTTTTTTATTTTAAATGTAACACCCTATATGTTTTTAGATAACCAAATAGAAAATTAAAAATCCTTTCGATTAATTTAACTATTCCCTATACCTAAAGTTAATAATTTCAGAGATATTTAACAATTAATTAATACAAAATAATATTTAAAATTTTATAAATTTCTAAAATTTTAAATATTATTTTGTATTAAGAAACCTTTGACGAGTGAGATGAAGGTATCTATGGTTACTAGTGATGTAAAATTCTCGAGCACGTATTTTAGAAGAACGTTCCCCGAGCACAAACGAGCATGAACGAGAATAAACGAGCATAAACGAAAAAAACCGAGAATTTATGTTTGGGGTGTGATAAGTATTCAAAAACTTACTTTTCCTGTTTTTTCCGAAAATGCTCAAAATACTAAAAATGCTCAAAATTCTCCTAACGCTTCTTAAGTATTAATTTACACATTTTGTCAAATGATTTGCCATTCGTGTGGCATTCCGGCTGTATTCACAATTACAAAATTTTCAAGAATAAACGTCTTTACCATCTCTTTTTTTTATGAAAAAAAAAAATCAAATGCCTCGCATTTTCTTCTGGGCATATTTATTAAATCAAATATTTAAGTTTCCCGCGGAAAAAAAAAATAACACTACCCAATCTCTATAATCACACACACTGACCCGAGCACTGACCTTAGTCAAAATATTTTTAAAACGTAACAGCCGCATAGAAATACATGCAAAAACTACGGTTGGCATCGCCACAAAAGAGACCGACGGTAATATACGGAAAACCGACGCCGCTTTGTCTTTGTGATACCGTTGCCGACAGTAGTTTTTGCATGTTTGTTAACTATTTGAAGATATTACCAGGGCTATATCCTTTTTCTATGGGCTGTATTATGTGCAATACACGCGGTCACGCGGATGAAACGCGCCGATTGGCCAGAATCGTGCTGAAAATTCTCTAGAGGACGTTCGCGGCGCGAACTTCGCGCACGATAAATCGTTTGGACACGAAAGAACGATCTATCATGCGCGCACGAACGATTTAATTGTGCGCGAACGTTCGCGAATATTCGCCACAGCACGAAGGGAACGTTCCCACCCTACATCACTAATGGTTACCATGTAATCTGTCATTGTTTAACATTTAATGATAAAAAATAGGAGGTAGTAATCCAGACCGCAAAATCACATTCCCTGCACATGCCAGGAATATTCCAATCGTCCCAGAATATTCCCAGGAATATTCCTGGCATAATCAAATGTCCGTTTTTTGATTAACCCAGGCATCATAAAAAGAATATTCCATATATCTGCCTGCAGAAGACTCAAGGATTGTTAGGGGAATATTCCTTGATACAATTTGGGGATTATTCCCCGCCCTTATTGCCTCTTATAACCAGGAACTTAACTTAAGTATAGGCATTATTGAGTTACTGAGTAGATCAGTCCCACTCTAATCATTGTTTGGCTGTGCCATCACAGACGCACATCTCCAACTGATATTATTAACCTATCGGTATATATAGTTATCAAGCGTGCGTAAGCAACGGTGAGAGGTATTGCAACTAAACTAATGAATATTCACTGGGAATGTTCCTAGATGATGCTTGGAAGTTTTAGAGGATCATTCTAGGAATATTCCCAATGAATATTCCTAGAATGAAGCGGATTATTCCTAGGCGATAGGGAATATTCCTGGAATATTTTCGAACCTTCATTGCAGTCTGGGAACTTAAGTCAAATTTGACAATTCTAAACATTTTTAAAATTTAAAAGTAATACAAACAGTATTTGCTAATTTAAAAAAATCCACAAAGCTGGAATATATTAACTAGATGAAGCTCATTGGAGATAATAAAAAATAAAATGCAATTTGCAAAATGCATTATGCAAACTTTGTTTAATATTTATGAAATATTTTAATTACTAAAAGAATGTGTAACTGTAAAAATTGAATCAACCAACAATATTTTAATTAAACAATTTTTATTACTTATTACCTATCTAATTTTTAATAAATGTTCAAATTTGAACATTTATTAAAAATTAGATAGGTACGTAATAAGTACTTAATAAAAATTGTTGAGAAGAGAAACGTCTAATGTGGAAATAAGAGTTAAAAAATGCTTAAATGTAAATGGAGGACACTTATTTCCACATTAGACGTTGCTCTTCTCAACTCTTCTGGGTCTAATTCTTGAAAAGCAGCCTGAACACGGTTTCTTAGTACTTCTTTTAAATTTTAGATTACGTGTAACCATAAATACAATATGTACAAAATAATATTTAAAATTGTTAAATATCTTTGAAATTATTAACTTTAGGTATAGGGAATAGTTATATCAATCGAAAGGTTTTTTATTTTATATTTGATTAAGTAAAAATATACAGGGTGTTACATTTAAAATAAAAAGTTATTAACGTTTCAATATATATCCGCAAACCTATAGGTTCATAATAACAAAAAAGTTATATATAGTCTATAGGCTATTTTTGATTGACGCGCATTTGTCAAATTTTAACGAAAAAAATGAATAGCTCGAAAACTATTAACCTTAAGTATAAAATAAAAAGTTATTAACGTTTCAAGTTAGCCTAATTTGTCATGGTTTTTCTCAAGTAATTTGTTGAGAAATATTTAAAATTAACATGGAATCTTTTAAACAATGTTTTAAGATTCAAAAAATTCCACCCATATATCCGCAAACCTATAGGTTTATAATAACAAAAAAGTTATAGGCTATTTTTGATTGACGCGCATTTGTCAAATTTTAACGAAAAAAATGAATAGCTCGAAAACTATTAACCTTAGGTATAGGACATGGTATAGTAATTTTTATTCAGAATTTAATGTAGAATTTAAAAATGTAAAAATATATGGGGGTGTTCCATTTGAAATAACAAAGTTGATGCCACTTCCGTTTAAACAGGAAGTGGAACTTTGTTTAAAATATTTTATAAAAAAAGATTTAAATGAATTATAAACGCTTTTAAAATTTCAAATCTATATCTTTTTCAGTTCGCCAGAAACTTTCAATGGGCCACGGACGTGAAACACCCTGTATCATGTTGTCTCACTTTTTCAATTTTGTATATGACCCATGCGATTCCCAGGGAAGTTTCCCCTTATGTACTGTGATTTGCCCAAACAATAAAGCAATTTTGCCTTAATAAAAAATTAACAGACATAAACCGAACGCTTAGCACATTTCAAATTTGCCCGCTCACAAACAAAATCCAATCGGATTATGCGCTTAGACGTTACGACCGCAGTTGCCAGATTAACCGTTTTAATGTTTTACCGTTCTAACGCAGATACAGCAATTTCTACCGCTACATAGCACATTTAATAAAATTAAAAATCTTTTCTACTACTGGTAAAAATGTTTTTATACATCTATCCCGTTCCTTCCACAGAATTATATTTCTGTGGTTCCATCTGGCAACACTGATTACTACAACGAAACGTCATTTATATCTTGTTCCCAGGGCACTTACCCCTCTTACTGACAGTTTTTGCTGTCAAAGTATCAGATGAATGTAAAATAAAAAGTTTCAGTGTAGTTATTAATATTTGTGTCGTGCAACCTCTTCTGCTAACTTCTATTATAACCTATCTTATTTATCTGTGTAAGTTGTCTCAATACCAATATTTTGAGTGATTTGACAGGCAAACAAAATACACATTAACAGCAAATTTATGGTTTAAACCGTATTACAATGAGTGTTTATTGTAGTTTTTAACAGTTTACGAAATAGTAAGCCTTTAAACGGCAATTGTTTCTAAAGTACGGTTTTTCCGTGTTCCGCACCCGTCTGGGAGTTATTGATTTCTTGTGAACAATGTACAGTCGCATACAAAAAGACCGCTAGGGCGATAAATTCATTTTTTGTTGTTAAATCGTGGATTTGTTAATTGATTGCGTTGGTTTGTCCTAGCAAAATGCCAGCAGCACCAGCTCCAGCTCAGGGCGCCGCGGAAAATGGGGCTCCCAGAACAGAACTTCAGGAACTTCAACTCAAGGCCGGACAGGTTACAGATGAGGTAGGTCTGCATCTTAGCAATCCATGGCACAGCCATGATACCTATGGGTCAGTCCACGTCAAATCAAACACAATAATAAGAAAAGTTCACCACACCGACTCAGATTTTGCTCAAATTTTGTGCAGATGATACATAGGCTAGGATAACCACAAATCTCAATTTTGAAGGTTCTTTGATAATTAATTACCGATAAATTAATTATTGGAATTTTAAACATTTCAGCAAGATGTGATTTATGTTTTTTTTATTTTCTTAAATAACTCCCCACCTGCCCAAGTTATTTAAGTGACAGTTTGTTTCTAGAGGTAACTTTTAAAGCTGATTTTAAAAAATTAATCAGAATTTGTGTATTTTCTATTGTTTTTGCATAAGAAATTGCAATGTTGCATTTGTTAAAAAAAATATTAATTTTTTTTTCGGCATGTTTGATCAGGATCACACGTTTTAAATTTTTATGAGTTGTTGAGATGGTATACCACTACTTCCAGAAAAAAAATCATTTTGGCTTTCCACCTAATAGCTGAGAAAAAAATTATTGTACTTTCATGTGACAAAAAACTTAAGTTTAGTTTTTATTTCAAGGCCAAGAAAACTTTGACAACTCTCCTTGACAAAGGACTGAATTTTTTTTAGATAAGGTTCAAATGACAGATTGACATTTTATTCATTTCAGCTCCGCCGTACAATAATAATGACATTTTCATTATTGTACGGCGCGCCGCCGGTGTATTATAATTATTATTATTTTTATCACTATTATATAATATTAACAATAATTACTTGTTCAAATATCGTAAATATAAATACTGAAAATTAAGTAAAAATAATATAAACAAAATAAAAAATATCAACAAACCAACAATAACATTAAACAAAATAGTGTTGCGTGGATCCATCATTAATTCTTTAGTGCGATAATAAAACTTTGGTACTAACAAGCAATATAACAATGTCATATACACTGTCAAATTGCATATTTGGTGACATATTGCAGACTGAATGTCACGTAACCAGTTATTTACGACAAACTGGATTTTTTGAATGGAATAGTTTTACAGAGGAGCAAAAAGAAATCATTGCACTTAGGTCTGAAATTTCAAGAAAACAACTTGATAATAATACAACCATTTGTATTCACCATGAAAAAATGTTGCTTTCGACATATGAGCAACTTCAAAGATACTGTTGTGATCCATTTCAGTCACATACTAGAGGCATTAAGAAAAGTTTGAGATCTGTGTCATTGGAATTTGCAAAAAAACACACTAATCTTAAACCAGGGCAAAAGTTATGTCCTCAGTGTCGAACTCGGATGGCAGAAACTGAAGCTTTGAACAATGAGACTATTTCTAAAGAGGATATTGAGAATGAAAGTGAACCAGAGGCATTTTTTGATTCAGATGGCACTGAAGCTTTGAATCAAAGTATCACAAATCTTGGATGCACACCTGTCAAGTTGCATGGTGTAAATAAAAAACAACGACTAAGTTATGCAAAAAGAAAATCAGCAGAGGCAATTTCTTTATTGCAGGAGAAATTTTCAACATCGCTAAATGTTCCTCTAGAGACTCTGTCTCAAACCAACGAAAAGCAGTGTACCAGCTGTGAAGATTTAAACTGTCTGATTGAACTCTTAAAAGAAAAATGTAAAATTTCTTGTGGACAAGAAGTTCTAAAATTACTAACTCTTGTACTGAGTAGCTGGAGCATTCAGAAGACCGCTAATGAATTTGGTGTCTCAACATACATGGTCAATAAGGCTAGAAAACTTAAAAAGGATTACGGTATTTTGGCAGAACCAGAAAAGCTGAAAGGAAAATCAATTTCCAATGAGGTATCTAAAAAAGTAAGGCAATTCTATGAAGATGATGAATTTTCCAGAATGTGCCCTGGAAAGAATGAATTTGTGTCAGTCAGAGATTCGGAAACTGGTAAAAGAACTCACATGCAAAAGCGACTGCTTTTTGTAAATTTAAAGGAACTGCATTTGGCTTTTCAAGAAAGATATCCACAGCTAAAAATCGGTTTGTCAAAATTCTCTTCTTTACGACCACCTTGGTGCGTTACAGTCACTGCCCGAGGAGTTCATTCAGTATGTGTTTGCGAGACTCACCAAAACTTGAAGCTACTGACAGCAGCATTACCCAAGAAAATTGAATACAAAAATATCCTCTCCACTATAGTATGTTCTGTGGACTCAAGAAATTGTATGCTTCACAGATGTGAGAATTGCCCAGGGTCTGAAGCTTTGGAGCAGCTTATGCTGGATATATTTAGTGAAAATGATTTGGAAACTGATGACAATATTGCCTATAAGCAGTGGGTCCACAAAGGACAATCAACACTAGTGAATATGACATCAACTATTGAAGATTTTGTGGCAGCAGGCAGCAGATCAAGCAACAACACATCATTTTACTGCAAAATCACAAGTATCCTACTTAAGAAATCTTAAAGAAAATATTCCAGCTGAAACAGAAGTAATCGTTTTACTAGACTTTGCAGAAAATTATTCTTTTGTTTGCCAAGATGCCATTCAAGGTTTCCATTGGGATACGACACAAGCCACACTTCACCCATTCGTAATTTACTTCAGGAGTAAAAACCAGACAGATTTAAAATGCTTTAGTATGTGTGTTATTAGTGATGAACGTGAACACATTACCTCCACAGTTCATTACTTTCTTTAAGTAATTATACAACATATTAAAGAAGAATTACCAGATTTACAATACATTCATTATTTTAGTGACGGTTCAAGTGCACAATATAAAAACTATAAAAACTTCATTAATTTATGCTTACATAAAAAAGATTTCAACGTCCCTGCTGAATGGAACTTCTTTGCCACTTCACATGGAAAAAGTCCATGTGATGGAATTGGCGGCACGGTAAAAAGACTTGCAGCTCGTGCAAGTTTGCAGGCCACACTGGACAACCACATTCTTACTCCTCTTGATTTATTTAACTGGGCTAATTGTAACATACATAACATAAAGTTTTTCTTTGTGTCCCATGCTGATGTTCAGCAACACGCCAAAAGCTTGGAAGCTCGTTTTCAGAGCGCGAAAACAGTGCCTGGAACTCGCAGTTATCACAGGTTTGTTCCAATAAATAATTCTGAATTGATTCTGTATCGATTGTCGTCAGATGATGAAAATTCAGGATTTAAAGTTAGTCTTACTGTCAGAAAAAAACATGAAAAGAATATAGATATCGACGAATTGCAACCGGGAGTTTATGTAGCTGCAGTATACGATGACAACTGGTTCATTGGCTGTATTAAAGAAAGACATTTTGATGAAACAGACTTGCTTATAAATTTTATGCAAAGACATAAAGACAATAATGTGTTATCCTGGCCATCTAGAGAAGATAGTTGCTTCGTTCCTTTTGAGCACGTGTTATGTGTGATACCAGCACCTTCAGTGAAAGGTAGCACTGGACGACAATATGTTCTTGATAGCGATATGAGTAAAAGTATTACTCTTTTATTTAATAAGTTCAAATCAGCTGCAAAATAACTTTTTCCTTTAGTTGTGTTATATTTCTATTATGTTTGTTATATTTCTATTATGTTGTTTTATAATATATTATGGTTTCTTAAAAATAGAAAATGTTTACATTAATTTTTTTTTTTATGATTTGAGTTAATGTTGTATGTATAATAAAGCTATTGGATATGAAAAAAAACGCCCGGTTTTAGTCCCATGAAAGTTTTTAATTAATTTTTTTCTCAGCTCCTAGTTAGAAAGCCAATATGATTTTTTTTCTAAAAGTAGTAGTGTACCATCTTAATAACAAATAAAAAATTTAAAACATGTGCTCCTGATCAAACATGCCGAAATTTTTTTTTGAATTTTTTCAAGCAAATGCAACATTGCAATTGCTCTTGCTAAAACAATGGAAAAAATACAATTTTTAATTATTTTTTATAAATTAGCTTAAAAATTTACCCCTGGAAACAAACTTTCACTTAAATAACTTGTGCATGTAAGGAGTTATTTAAGAAAATAAGAAAACAAAAATCGCATCTTGCTAAAATTTTTAAAATTAAAATATTTAATATATCGGTAATTAGTTATCGTAGAACCTTCAAAATTAAGATTTAATGTAATCCTAGTCTATATATCATCTACACAACATTTGAGAAAAATCTGAGACGGTGTGGTGAACAACACTGTTTGATCTGACGTGGACTTACCCCTATGTATTCATGGCCAATATGATTCTAGTATTAGATATGCTTAATTACAACCCTGATGTCATCTTCATTTATGTACATTTATTATACAAATATTTATCCTAAAATGTATTTAGTTTGTCCCCGGATGAAGTACATAATTGGGGTTGCCAGCTTCAGCTCACAGATGACCCAGAGACGAGGGGTAAACCACTTTAAAATCTTAGAGACAACCGTTCAATGTTAGTGGACGTTGTGTTGAGATTTTTTTCCTTATCAATCGTTATCAATAAGGAAAACTTGCTTAATTGGTGCTTAATCGGTGCATAATCAGTGCTTAGCGACGCGTTGTACATGACTACCCTT
This sequence comes from Brassicogethes aeneus, assembly GCA_921294245.1. Lineage (NCBI taxonomy): Eukaryota > Metazoa > Arthropoda > Insecta > Coleoptera > Nitidulidae > Brassicogethes > Brassicogethes aeneus. The sequence goes on along the minus strand of OV121133.1, from coordinate 55,017,018 downwards.
GTTATTGTTATCCATAGCTGTTAATTCGTAAGAGATTTTTAATTTTAAAAAATCAGTGGTTTACCCCTCGCCCAGAGATATACAGTAGATATGTCCACAGAAAATTTTATTCTTGTTGATTTCAAACCCCCAGAATATGTACCATATTATTTTTATTGCCTATGGTTAATTTGAAATTTTGATTTTTCTGGAAGTTTGGGATTGATATATTTTTGATAAAAATCATTTTTGGTCAGTTTTTGTTCATTTGTCATTTTCTTTTCAACAAATTATTACGGAAGGTAGAAATCTTTCGAGAATAATTCTAATAAGAATGTCAATAATTTCTACTTGTGAACGAGCTTGTGAAATAGTATAAAAAATGAATAAAAAATCAAAGAAAAATGAACTTTTGGCGATAAATTGAAAAGTAAAAGCTTTGAACATGTCAATAAAAACGATTATTTTTAAGAATAAAATAGGTATTTTTATTGTTAACCCGGAGTCTGGAGATTTTATTGTACACCTAGACCAGCCCCCCAAAAACCCGCAGATCTGGCAATAATTTTACGACAAAAAGTCATTCTTTATAAGAAAATTAATTTAATTACAATATTAAAATTTGAGATCAGATGTACAGGGTGTTAATAAATTATGAAAACATTAAAATGCTTCAAGAGAGAACTACCATTATTTATTTATTACTTTTGACATTATAAAAAGTTTTTTATAAACTAACACAAAGTCTAAATACAAATTTTCAAATAAAAATAAAAACATCCCAACTAAACACACTATTCCGCTAACTTAATAAATCTACCGTTCACTTTACGAATAATTCGCGAATGGAGCCATAGAGTATATTTGCGCAAGGAGCCCGAACTTCATGTATATAAAAATCTTCCCAAGATAAGAGGGAGCTGGTGTTCTGTTGATTCAGTCAGTACGCATCGACAATCTGCGCCGCCGGTGGTGAAAAAACAAGACCTAATTTGTGCACTTTAGTGAGCAGGTCTTGTTAATGTTCCCTATTAAGTTCGGACTCCTTGTGTAGGCTCCATGAATTCGCGGGTCATTCAATTCTTACAGGTATTATAAGTCAGAAATTCTCAAATGGGCCATCTGAATTAGGTCAAAATTCATTTTTGATTGTAAATACATTTTTTCAAAAGTAATTTACATTAATAACACAAATCCAAAAGGATTTTGTAAAAAAAAAACTTTCAATGATATTAACAGTCACTAAACACGGTGTGCCTGAACGAAGTTTAAGTCGGATAAAAATGCCGCCAAAAACTGATTGCAGTTTCTTTTTCGGGACCCTTTGGTGATTTAAAAACGATATTTACCAAAATTCTAACTGCTTTTTTAAAAAAATTAAATATATTTTTTTTAATTAATTGTTTATTATTTTATTATTTGCCAGAGTACACATTTGTACACCTATTTTTCTTGGAGTATATGGTTAACGAGAATACTGTTTTCATACTGAGCAGGGTTAGCCAAAAATCACTTTTTATATAGTAAAATAGCATAATGCATTATGTCCAATTTTTTTTTTAAATCATGGATTTTAAAAAAATTGGAAAAGAGGAGCAGCTAGGATTTTGGTAAATATCATTTTTAAGTTACCAAAGGGTCCCAAACAAGAAACTGCAATCAGTTTTTGACTGCATTTTTATGTGACTTAAAACTTGTTCAGGCACACCGTGTAAAAAATAAAAAAAATTATTATGGCTGAACTAATTATTCGATTCCAACGATATAACTGGCGTTGGAATCTTGTTTTGACATAAATTCTTTGTTTTACTTTTTCAAACAATTTGCATTTAGGTCGATTTTTTTTTGAAATTTATAAAAAGTTCGAAAATAATTATAATTAGCTTCTGCGCCTTATTTAGGGGTCGGAAAAAATTTAACAGAGGCGCCCCCCAAATCGGTTCCAAATCATAAAAAAAAAATTCCTGCAAAATTTTAGGTCAATCGGTCAAAGGGAACACGTGCCCCACAGGGGTTTTTTAATAAATAATTGAGAAAATTCGGAAGGCTGATATAACTCCGAAACGGTCCATCGTAGGAAAAAAAAGTGTATATAAATTTTATGTGTTTTTTTTAGATAAACAACTTTCGAAATAATAGTCCTGCGTTAAAAAATTTATTCGGGGTCAAAACGCGATAAAACGCTTTTTTGTGTACTTTAGCGCTACCTACTTTTTGAATTTTCGGTCCTAGAGCATCGACCCAATGACATAAATTGTAGGGGACAATGCACCCTACATTTTTTGTTGACAATTTTTTTTTCTTAAACTAACCGATTTTGAAAAAAATTAAATCCAAAACTTTTTGAGTTTTAACTAAAAACACGTTGTGCTCCGAAACTACGAAACGGTTTATCGTAGGAAAAAAAAGTTAAAATATATTTTGTAGTTTTTTTCAAGCTAATCAACTTTCCTAATGCCTTTGTCACAATAGTGTTAATGTTAATGGTAATGTTAATAAAGCATAGACAAATGCGTGTATCAACATTACCATCATTGTGAACGGATACACGCATATTTCTATGCTTTGGGTATTAACATTAACATTACTATTAACATTAACACTATTGTGAGGTATAATAATAGTGCTGCGTTAAAAAAATCGAGTTCAAAAAGCGATACAACGCTTTTTTGGTACTTTGGCCCTACCTACTTTTGAAATTTTTTGTTCTAGAGCATCGACTCAATAACATAAATTGTAGGGACTACATTTTTTGATTAAAAATTTTTTTCTAAATCTTATCGTGCGTACGTGTTAGTTTTGACGGATTAATCTTAAATTTGGCAAGATTTTTTTTGCGTGAATCATTGTGGCCTTATAAGAAAAGCCTAAACTCAACTGCGTTATCCTACTCCGGATTAAGGAGAAAACTCAATTTTTGTTTTTTTATATTTTATTTTTCTCAAAAACGATAAGATTTAGAAAAAAATTTTTAACCAAAAAATGTAGTCCCTACAATTTATGTTATTGAGTCGATGCTCTAAAACAAAAAATTTTAGAAGTAGGTAGGGCCAAAGTACCAAAAAAAGCGTTGTATCGCTTTTTGAACTCGATTTTTTTTTAACGCAGCACTATTATTATACCTCACAATAGTGTTAATGTTAATAGTAATGTTAATGTTAATACCCAAAGCATAGAAATATGCGTGTATCCGTTCACAATGATGGTAATGTTGATGGTTACGTTGATATACGCATTTGTCTATGCTTTATTAACATTACCATTAACATTATCACTATTGCGACAAAGGCATTAGGAAAGTTGATTAGCTTGAAAAAAACTACAAAATATATTTTAACTTTTTTTTCCTACGATAAACCGTTTCGGAGTTTCGGAGCACAACGGTGAAAACTCAAAAAGTTTTGGATTTAATTTTTTTCAAAATCGGTTAGTTTAAGAAAAAAATGTTGTCAACAAAAAATGTAGGGTGCATTGTCCCCTACAATTTATGTCATTGGGTCGATGCTCTAGGACCGAAAATTCAAAAAGTAGGTAGCGCTAAAGTACACAAAAAAGCGTTTTATCGCGTTTTGACCCCGAATAAATTTTTTTAACGCAGGACTGTTATTACGAAAGTTGTTTATCTAAAAAAAACACATAAAATTTATATACACTTTTTTTTCCTACGATGGACCGTTTCGGAGTTATATCAGCCTTCCGAATTTTCTCAATTATTTATTAAAAAACCCCTGTGGGGCACGTGTTCCCTTTGACCGATTGACCTAAAATTTTGCAGGAATTTTTTTTTTATGATTTGGAACCGATTTGGGGGGCGCCTCTGTTAATTTTTTTCCGACCCCTAAATAAGGAACACCCTAATGTATATGAACAGTCGTATGCCAATAAAAAACGTACAGGCTTAGAATGAGAGGTACTGCACTTGTCAAATATTGCGAGTTAGGTTATAAAAATACAGTGCCGTAGATGTAAACCAGCCGTCAGTTAACTGTCGGCTGGTTTACATTTACGGCACTGTATTTTTTATAACAACTCGCCATATTTGACAAGTGCAGTACCTCTCATTCTAAGGCTGTACGCTTTTTATTTGCATACGACTATATATTAGACTGGGCCAAACAAATCAACTATTTTTTTTTTAACCATATCGAAAATATGGTTTGGGGCGACAAAAAAAAATTATTGAGAAAGTTTGAGTCCATAATATTAATATTAAGAGGTCTATCATCGCAATTTTAATTTTTTTTCCCTCATCAAGTTTATTTTCCAACCATATTTTCGATATGGTTTTCAAAAAAAAATAGTTGATTTTTTTGGCCCAGTCTATATACTCCAATCATTTTTCGAAATTATGCTGCTGAGAAAAAAAATGGCCCGCAGTTTGACAAAAAGTTATTTGTCCTTTTGTGGGTGCACCGCGGTGGCCGCTCACGCTCCGAACCGTGTACGCTGTACGCGGCTTGCGACGCGACGTGGTCTGGAATGGTACTTTTCTAATCAAAATTAATTTGTGACCTTAATAATTGACTTAAAGCTTGTTTTTTTTGTATTAAATTCAGAAATAAATAGGCTTTACATTGGTATTAACAAAAATAATTTTCGTTCATTATATTTTGTTTTACAAAAAAATTATTTTTTCTGATTACACATTTAAAACAAATATTCTGCCCTTATAATTAAACGTAAAGTCTTGTGTTTTTTTGTTGTCGTATTAAGAAATTAATAGGCTTTGCTGTGAGGAAGCCAAACATATTTTATGTCCATATGTCCAAAACATGTTCTTTGTAAAATTATTTCATCTATCGACGAAAGCTATTTGTACAAAATTGAAATGTAAAATATTATTCAGAAGACAAATTAAATTATTATTTTCGTACTAATTTTTTTGCAATAAAACTTTTTTATTTTTAACCATCATGGTTAAACCGTTGAGTGAAGTTACCTTAATCAATGGTTAAACCATGTATGTAATATTAATATAACTGTCTTTTATAAATCGAGAAAGTGTCACTTTTCTTTATGTTCAGGCAGTCAATACTGTCACTTTTCCTTCCTAGATTTTAGATTAGAACAGAATTTTCTTTGCGTTTTAGGCGCTGTTACTTATAAAATATAATAAATTATATAAACAAAATAAAAATCCCAGATACCAAAATGAATTCACTACGAATTCACGCGTGAAAATTAAATTCAGATGACTAAAAACTTAGACTTTTAATATCATCAATATGTCAATTGACAATTTTTTTTACAAAATCCTTTTGGATTTGTTTTAGTGATGTAAAATACTATCGAAAAAATGTATCTACAATCGAAAATTAATTTTGACCTAACTCGGGTGGCCCGTTTGAGAAATTCTGACCCTATATTATTATTATCTATCGGTTCCTGTATGCGCTCTTCTATCCCTGTACCACTGTCATGTGGTTCTGTCACCTTCCATTTCCAGTATTAATATTGCGGTATTTCCAATACCGTACAATGTATTAAATAAATACGCTATCTTTGCTCAACATCTTTGAAAATGCCTTCACAAAATCAAAATACTAAATGTAAATAGGATGATGAAGTGACATTGACGTTTACCAAATAAATGATTTTGAATATTGGAATTTTCACTAGTAATACCACTAGAGGTCAAATTATTTCCGGAAATTTTTTCGAGCTCATGAATATTTTGAAAATTATCCCGAGTCGAAGACGAGGGATAATTTTCTAAAAATATTCATGAGGGAGAAAAAATTTCCGGATTTAATTTGACCTCGTGTGGTATTCGGTAAGAAAATTCCACACCAAATTGTGTTTAAATAATTAAAATTTATTTTTTGATTTAACTTGACCTCGACTTGATTATTTAGTTACCATGGCAACTAAGTCAACCCCAACCTAAAAGTTATTTCAGTTTTGAAGCTGTCAAGCGGCACGACGTAAAAAAATGTGAAATTGTCTGCTGTAATGATCAATCATCGTGCAATGACTTATTTACCCGCATTATTAGAGGATTGTGGCTCCTACTTGAAGAAAGAAAATTTGTTTTGAATTGTTCACGAATATTTGCATCTTAACTATTCAAAACTCAGAGTGCTAAATGGAAAAAAAGGTGAATAGAATAGTGTCTAAATATTATATATATTTCATTAGACATAGACATTTAATTTATTTTAAGTCCTGCATTTTCGCCATTAAGAAGAAAGGAGGTGTCCAACGAATATAGAAAACATCTAAACTTTGTAATGGAAATGTATCAAAATTATGATGTAAACAAATAAAAACCAGATTGTCAAAAAAATATTCTGTCATTATAAACGTCAAAAAATTTCCAGTATAATTCGCTGTTGGGTACCCACGAGGAAAAAATTTCCACTAAAATTCAACCGTTGCCATGGTGATCTATCAAAAATACACGTTTTGATTGGTTAAAAATTACAGGTGTGGAATTTTCATTCGAAAATTTGTGTTTAGACTGTGTTACTTTATAAACAACTTTGTTCTCATGGGCGTCGCCAAGGGGGGCAGGGGAAATCTGTCAAGACTGGAAAAATTCAAAACCAATTAAGTATTTTTTTAATAAAAAAAAATTACCGACTATTTTGTTTTAATTCAATGATGATGATCTTTTAGTACGTTGAACTGCATTATTTTACCCTTTAATTGGTGGTTTTTTGTCTGCCCATTTTTTTTTCAAAAAGTTTTTAACGGATCCCACCTATTTTTAAGAAACATTTTCCTCAAATTTGGATCGCCGGTAAACGGGCTAAATTGGACGAAAAAATAAAATAAAATGGAAAAATTTGGTCAGAATTAAATAAAAATTTTAACTTCCCACCGTTACCTATCGGTGTTCAAGACAGAAAAAAAGTTGTTCGGAATTGAATTGCGAGTCGATCCATACATTTTAAGCCGAAGGTGTAAGGTTTTATTAAATAAATGTATACAAAAATTGAGCCGAAGGTTTGACCGAAGCCTACTTCCTACAAGAAATTTGGGGATTTACAGGTTTCTGTTAAGCCGGGTCCACAATTGTCGCAGGGGTCCGATCGCAGAACATAAGCTTGCGCAAAGCACCCCGCGACGTGGCGATGGAGCAAGGTTCTTTTGTCAGCTGGGCGCTTCACAGTGTTGCACCCAATGGACAAAAGTCCTAAATGCAAATCCCGTTTATTAGAATTTTTATTATTGGAATTTATAATAAAATAACCGGGTTTTCATAAACTGGCAAATAATCTGCTTTTTATACCTATACAAATTAACACGAACACTTGAAATTCAATAAAACGCTTTTATTAGTATTTAGGATCGACTCAAGACAAAACAATAATAAAATTTTGATCTAGTTAAAATTTCTAACTTGAAAATGGTGAAAATTAATAATGAGCGGTCTTTATTATAATAGAGGTAAATAAATTTATATGATCAGTTTTGTATATATTTCTTTAGCCATTTTATTTGTAAATATGAAGATCTATAGATAATATATTAAAAATAAGCTATATAAACTTTGGCAAAACTTAAAAGTTTGTTATGCAAGATTTTTGTTGCATAAGTACTCTACTTATTGTAGTTTCTTTTGCTCCATAAATTATCTGCAACGGCCTGCAACGAACGTATTTTTTTTGCGAGATATCAAGGCGCACTTTATTTGAAGAATCGAAATTTTATTAAAAATAAAGTTATATTTGCCTACGTATATCACGTGAGAGGTGATTTTTGGATTTTCTGTGAAACCTAATTTTTTTATATTTTTTTTAATTAGGTCATACCTAACTAAAATTTTAAGAGCAAAATAAAAAAAATTTGACGGTTTGAATTAAAACTAGCGATTTAATTTAATTATTTAATATTTGCATAACTAAAAAAAAGGTTTTTACAATTTTTTTTATATATTTTACTGTTTTGTTGCAATAAACGTTCAAACTTTTAATCTAACCTTTGACGTATACATTTATGTTCCCTTAATTAATATATCCTTAAAGGTTGCCATGAAACTTAGATCTATTAAAAATTTATTTGACGTTTGAATTGTCATTTTCAGTATTACGTATAATACGTATTCTATAATTTTTCTTTAGTTTTTTAAAGTGTTTTTTATAAACAAAAATGAAAAATTGTAGTAAAAGTTACGAAGAAATTCATGAAATTTAACTAAGGACCGGTTTATTCATCTTTATTGAAGTTTATCGGGCCGATAACTTTCATGTCATGGCAATATCTAGTATCCAAAGAAATTATTCGTCAAATAAATCAAAAATGAATAAATCGGCCCTAAATAAAATGTGGCACCCTTAGAATTATTGTTTAATAAATGTATACTATACATTTAACCTTAAATTAAAACTTTAAACGTGTATTACAACAAAACAGTAAAAGATATAAAAAATGTATAGACCTTTTTTTAGGAAATTAACTAATCTTTAATCTGATTTAAAAAGTTATGATAATATTTAAATAAAATCGCAAGTTTTAATTGGAGAATTGAAAGTGTGCATACATATTTTTAATAAACATCCAATTAAAACAAAATTAACCGTCAAATTTTTTTTATTTTGCTCTTAAAATTTTAGTTATGACCTAATTAACAAGAATATAAAAAAAAATTGGGTTTCACAGAAAGTCCAAAAATCACCTCTCAGAACAGCACCGTGATATAGGCGAAGCTATAGAACAAAACTTAAAAGAAAATATATATACCTTCGCCTATATCAGTAGGCAAATATGACTTTATTTTTAATAAAATTTTGTCTCTTCAATAAAGCCCGCCTATATATAGTATCAGTTTTGTCGCCAAATTAATAAATGGTGGCATACATTCTTCCGATCACGCAAGAAACTTGAAAAGATCATGCTGCCTGGCTTAATGGCACCATAACTATTTATTTAATTAAAAGCCAAAAATTTTTTTGAAACATTGTCTTAAAAAAGTAAAATTCAGCGAGTAGACTGGTACTATATGCATAGTTCATTTTACAAAGTTTTGGTGCATGGCTGCAAAATAATTGATTTTTTTGAATTGCCTATTGGACAACTTTCGGAAGATCTCTTAGATGCCAGATATTAAAGAATACTTTTTAATTGAGGAGTCTCTAAATGATTCAGGTTTGTCTGTAAATTTCAGTTCTTTTTTCCTAAATAATGAAGACAAAGAAAGATATTAGCGAGACTGAAAGAATAAAGGTGTATTTTTATAAAAAAATAAAATTATTTTTTTTGTCTACATAAAACTTATTGGGATTGGCACTAAATAATTAATGTACTCAGTAAATTTGGTCTTTTTTGATTTCTTTACTATATAAAATATTATTTTAAATAATATGTACTTTTTAAGTTTTACAACAATAAACATTGATTTATTACTACAATTAAATCGAATAAAATATTTAGGTACATTTTGTTGGTTTATTACGGTTATTAATTTCAATTTAATTAACTCTTTGGAAAAAAAAACTTATTTTGTTTTCTTTTTATTTAAACATTAAAATGAAACTATTTATGTAAATATATAGTTATGGTTCTTTGTTTTTATTTTTAAAACTGAATACAACTTTATTTTTTTTTAAATATTTCGTATAAATACTTTTGTCCCATGCCCCCTATCTCTAGCAACACTGTGCGCTTGGCGCAAGCTTATGTTCTGCGATCTGCGAAAATTGTAGACCCGGCTTTAAATGTTGGCTGGCGACGCCCTTGTTTGTTCCATAAAATTTCTCCTAAAAGTAATAAATAATAATACTTCTCTCTTATATCCTTTTAATGTTTTCCTAACTTATTAACATCTGATCTCAATTTTTTATATTATAATAGTATATTATTATACGAGAGATAATGCATTCACAAGGACGAGGTTTGCGTCCCGAGCCGTCAGGCGAGAGACGTAATTCATCCGAGTAAATAATGCGCATTATTTCGAGTGTAATACTAATTGATAACAAAATTTATTATAACCTCACTTTTTCCAGATTTTAAAGATCATTAAAGTCGCCCCTCGTATATATAAACAAATCTGACATCTGTTAACCTTACTTTTTCCCAATTTAAAACCTGATTGGTTCAAATAACAGTGAATATTGAAATCAGCCAATCACTGATGCCTATATTGAACTCATTATTCACGTTGTTATAAAAACGTGAATAATGAGTTCAATATTCACGTTGTCAGGCCGGGCGGTTATATTGGTTACCATTATTTACGGAAAACCCCAAATAATGTCAATAATATGCAATAGGATTGAAAAATTAATTTTCTTAACAAGCAGAACTTTTTATAATGAATGACTTGGTTGTAAAATGACTCCATCCGCGAACACTCTATATTAAAAATTATTTTTAATTATAATTAGTTAGTTAAAATAGATATTAAAAATAGTCTTATCTGTAATACCTAATTACTTTATTATTATAGTGGGTTAATTTGAAATTAATAATTTTAAATGTTATGCATGGTTATGCATAAAGATATAGGATACAGGTATAGGAAATACATTTTTTACATAAAGTTTCACTAAAATTTTTTTTTATATATATTGTTTAATATAAATATAATTTTCCTATAACAAATTCATAAGATTAAAATATATTGTTTGTTTTTTTATTTCAGTCTTTGGAGAGTACCCGGCGTATGTTGGCGCTCTGCGAAGAGGTAAATTATGCATTTTATTTTTTATATTTAAGTTAATGTTTAAGAATAATAAATGTTTCTAGCAATTCTCTCCTAGGTGATAAATAATGTTAAAAATTGGTTTATCAGGATATATTAGTATTTCTCTATAGTTTTTAACACTTTCTCTCTATGCTCTAAATGTGAAATAACCATTCTAGAAATCTTAATTTTTTAAGTAAATCTGGGGGTTTGCACTAATAATAATTTTTTTAAATGAAAACAAACTACGGTAAAAATAACATAATTATTTGAAATTCATTTAAATTTGAAAATCTCTGCTTTCGCGGTCAAGCATTTATGACGTCACCTCATATTAAGGGATATTTTATATGCAACCAATTTACATACGTTAATATGCGCAAACCCCCAAATGTAATCAACATGATTCGATTTTTGGATGGTTAACCGTTTGATGTTTCTCTGTGCTGCATGTGTTGCACTCTTCTCTATCTCTGTATCTTTTTCTCTACGCCTTTTATTTTCTCTGTACTGTCTACTCTCAAATGTATTGAGCAGAGCAGGACTACCTCTCTTTCTAACGCACACACTCTGTTATGTATTCCGGAATTTTATTCGTTTCTCTTAGCCCAAATGTATTAAACTAATGCTACAAACAAGAGTCAAAAAGACTAAAAATATTCCTGTATTTTTATTATTTTTAAAACCCTAAACATCAAAATCCACCGCCCTCGATAGTGTAGACCGCCTTCAGTGGTGTTTTAGGAATGTGGCCACGCGCCTCTCTACAGCCAAATCCATCACGCTATACATACATTCTATTCATTTATATTTAAATAAATTTGATTTGCTGCGGGATACAAGGGGTGGGTTTGAATCCCACATGGGTATGGCTGTTTATTTGTGTTTGTTCCACTGAGTCCTCCTGTAATTGCCTGTTGGAAACACATAAATATATTAATTTTAAATAACTGTTTTTTAGAAAATTGTATTTCATCAATTATTATCAGTTTTTATAATTTTTAAAGAAATGCCTTATATTTGTTAAAAAAAATAAAATCGTATAAAGAAAATGTAGTATTTTAATTGTTAATATATTATTATAATAAACAATGTTACCATGCAAACCTTAAAAAATTAAAAACATTCTTTAACTTTAAAATGAGTAAATTGACTCATAAAAGAGATCTATGATGGGATTTATGAATATCTACATATACAGAGTGTGTTGTTAGTTTCATAATAATAATAATAATAATAATGCTGTAGGGCGTAGTTGCAACTATGGTTCATAAAATATTATTTTTTTATGACGCTTTTCAGGCGAATGTGTTCTGGCCGTTTCACTTTTGGATATTTCGATTTCAAATTTTTTTACTCGCCCAAATATTAATATTTTTAATAAACAAATTAAAATGTTGTAAAATGCATTATTTATTATTTTTCTGCAGATTTTTAAGTGGTTTCTTGAATGTTTAATTTGCACTTTTATGATAGCAAGAAATTCATTAGATTAATAATACTTTTGTTTCATTGTTTATGATATTTTAACTTTTGTACAATTAAAACCGATAATAATAAATATTATGATCAGTTATTTCTGTACCTTTAATTGTACAAAAGTTAAAATATCATAAACTATGCAACTAGTAGAGAAATGTTGCCATTTTTAAATTGTTTCCATTATTTTTTAATTCCTAATGTATAATGTCGATTTTGTAGCCTAATTTTTCTACTTTAACCAAAACCTATTCACTTTGGAAATACATATTTTTTCGTAATTATACAGGGAAAATGGCAAATATTCTGTCAAACTTAGGCCAACCCTCAATTTTATAAAAATTATTTTTTAACCGCCTTTGTGTTAATTTTAGTTCAAAAACACATTTTTCATAAAAAATAATTGTTTTATTTTACATTAGCTACAGCTACGGTATACAACAAAAAATTTATAAAATTTAGTATATATTTTTGGAAATTCTCAAATTTTAAAGTGGGCAGTTCGAAAATTTGATATCTACAAACCTTATAATGGTAATTTTGGTGCAATATTAGAAAACTTTTAAAGAACTAAAAAAAATTGTGAAGCGTCCCGTACACTGAAGTACTAATGAAATTGTACGTGTACGTTGTCTATGTTGTGGTAGCGGTAGCCCTGCCAGTGTGGCTGTGTTGTGCTGTGTTTCGTGTACAAAATCAAAATGTTTACGAATATTTATTTATATATTTATATACCCACACACATGCACTATCGCACACACACACTCGCAGACATACTGCAGATTTAATATTTTAAACAGACCACAGCCACTACCATAACATAACCAAACTATTCGGTTAAAAGTATACTGGGTGTGGAACACCGGATAGCCTTTTAACCAGGAATTCCTGAATACATTTTATTATTAACAATTTTCAATTTAAAATTTACTGAAAATAGGTACCTAATAATGAAACAATTTCCCTATGAATTCGTGGTCAAAAGGTGACTGTGGGACACCCTGTATACATATTTAATTTAATAAAAAAAAATAAACGTTGAGTTCATTATTTTTGTCAGTTATTTTTTTAAATTTCTTGTTTTAATTTTTTTAGTTGGGTGTTTTCCAGGATTAGGATATTAGTATTTACAAATCTAATATAAAGGTTATTAGGGAAAACACTTTGGTAATTATAGGATATTAATAAAAAAAATGTTATAGGTATGCATTTTAGGTCAATTCTGGATTTTTTATTTAATTAAATGTTACCGATATTGAAATAAAATTTAGTATTAATCGATTCACTGGCATGAATAACAAAGAGGTTAGGTATCTGTTACTGACAGTATAATTATTGTGGTTATTTATTAGGGTGATTTTTTTTCACTATTTTTATTTTTTTCGCTCCCTACGCAAAATCTTGTTGAAAATGTTAAAAAAAAATTCCCTGAAAATTTGAGCTCTTAATATTAACTCAAAGTACTCGACCAAAGCGTATAAAGATTTCCCATTTAAAATACACGTAAACTTTGATTATTTTTTTTTTAATATCTATATCTCAGCCGCATTTTATGCTATTGGATTGTTTCAAAAAAGGATTTACTCGTAATCAAAAGTTCTACAAAAATGCTTAATGTGCCATAGCTGTAATCTGCACATGTAGGATGGTACGGCTCACTAAATCTTATTTTAGTGAAAAATTATCATATTTTTGAAGATATTTCAAAAGTGACTGGATTCTTTGAAAGAATGTAAAGAACAAACTTGTAGAAAATTTAATTTTTTAAAAAAAAGGTCCTATCAGTTGAATCGCTAAGATTGATATTTGTTGAGATATAAAGCGTTTACATTGACAATTTATGAAATTTTTAGGATTTTCGTATCAAACTTTTTATAAATGATGATTTTCAATTGTTTATCAGTAAAATTTCATCTAATTACGTTTTTTCTACAGTCGGGTGATTAGAGAAAAATAAATAACTCAAACAATCAAGCATAATTATTAATAACATAACTTTAAAGAGAAAAGATATATCTAACCTAAAAATTGATATAACGAGGTGTATTACATACAACATGTTATTTTATTAATAATTATGCTTGATTTTTTTAGTTATTTATTTTTCTCTAATCACCCGACTGTAGAAAAAACGTAATTACATGAAATTGTACTGATAAACAATTGAAAATCATCATTTATATAAAGTTTGATACGAAAATCCTAAAAATTTCATAAATTGTCAATGTAAACGCTTTATATCTCAACAAATATCAATCTTAGCGATTCAACTGATAGGACCTTTTTTTTTTTAAATTAAATTTTCTACAAGTTTGTTCTTTACATTCTTTCAAAGAATCCAGTCACTTTTGAAATATCTTTAAAAATATGATAATTTTTCACTAAAATAAGATTTAGTGACCCGTACCATCCTACATGTAGGGTTGCCAACTTTTATTTTGGGATTTTCTGGGCAAGGTGATTAAAAATTCTGGACACCGGTACAAAATTATGGACATATTTTATTTGTTTTTTTTTTTAACTTGGGAAACACATAAATAGGTAATATACAGAACTCGCCATATAGATTAAACACTTAGTTCAATAGTTCAATGTAAATAAAAAAATACTTATTCTAGTAAAAAATCTTACCTTAAGACAACAAACATGAATATATGTATTAAATGGGTAACTTTAAAACATAAACATATTGCTTTATAAATTAACAAATCTCTAGATAATAGAAAATAGGTATCTATAGGAAAAACTAATATAAAACGTTCTAATAAATTAGGTATACAAAAAATAGTCTTACCTTTTAAGAAAACTAAATAGGTCAGCAGCAGCAGTTCCGCAGTATTCCGCACGTTAATTGTCACAATCAAACGATTAATTAAACAAATCGATAATTATATTAAGACAACAGTCGTAAGTTACTTATAAGACAGGACTGGATTATTCTCGATAAGTGCTGTCTTTCTCGCTCCTGCCTTATGTGTAAGAAAGGAGTGTGAGTGAGAAAGAAAAGAAGCATGGTTTCAGCCTTTCACGCAACGCCTACGGAAAAAGTCCAGCGCGCACGAGGCAGGCACGAATATTTAAATTCTGGCGGCACGAGGCATGGCTGGTATGTGGAAAAAATCCTTCGAAAAAATTGAAAAATGTGCCAACGTGAAAATTATGAACATTTTACGTCCAGCCAAAGGTATTGACTGGACGCTGGACAAATGAGCCGAAAAGGTGGACGTCCACCCAAATTCTGGACAGTTGGCAACCCTACCTACATGTGCAGATTACAGCTATGGCACATAAAGCATTTTTGTAGAACTTTTGATTACGAGTAAATCCTTTTTTGAAACAATCCAATAGCATAAAATGCGGCTGAGATATAGATATTTAAAAAAAATAATCAAAGTTTACGTGTATTTTAAATGGGAAATCTTTATACGCTTTGGTCGAGTACTTTGAGTTAATATTAAGGGCTCAAATTTTCAGGGAATTTTTGTTTGAACATTTTAAACAAGATTTTGAGTTGGGAGCGAAAAAAATAAAAATAGTCGTGAAAAAAAATCACCCTATTATTTATATGTTGTGTCTAGACCCGAGGCAGGACTTAAGTTTGACCCTAACTGACGTCATAATTTGACCGTACACACTGTATATCGGTATTAATCCCCGAACGTTATAAAATTCATACTAAGCTTTGTAGCTTAGATGGTGCTCGTATAGCATGCGAGAAGTACCGGGTTCCATATTTGACCTCTCCACAACTTTTTTATTTATGAATTGAAATAACGTGGCTTTAAAAAAACATTAATATTTAATTTTACATAAATATTATCATTTTGTTACGGTAATATAATATGAATTTAAATAAATATTCCTTTGTTGAAAATTGTTGGGTTGGGTTGGGTTGGTTGGTTCGTTTTAGTTTTACCGTAACAATTACATAAAATCATAAAATTATTACGTCAGATCCCGCATCAAAACTTCAGCTGCGTTGTCAGATAGCTTTAAAATTGTTTTTTTAAATTTTGTTAAAAATTTAAGAGTAAAAAAAATTATTAAGCAAAAGTTGTTCCAAATGACTTACCCAAGTGTTTTTCTTAACATCCTGTGTTCATTCATATACCAACAAAATTGTTTTTATTTTAATACCATTTAAAATCAATAAATTGATATACCCATATCATGATGGCAGTAATTTAACCAGAAAACTTTTACAAACTGACTTATAAATAATCAACTAAAGTGTTTAAATTTATAAACGTATCTAAAAATAACTTGATTAGAATATAAATAAAGAATACCTACAATATTATATATACTAATTTAAAACTTTTATCCTGTATATTCTCTATATACTTAATACTCTACTTTATTTTCAGGTATTTCAAACATCTGCAGATATTTAGAACAATAAAAATTTAATAATCATTAAAATAATCGATTTATATTTTAATTTTTTTAGTAAAAGATTTTGATATTAAGATAATTCAGTTAATTTAACTAACTTTAAAATCAATTTTATAAAAAGCTTGAATATCTTTTGCTTTTATGTTTAGCTTTTATGTTAAAGAGTGTTAATCAATTTTATAAAATTAGATTATGGCCTTTATCCTTAATAAAGTTCATAAAGTACGTCACGAACATTTGTAGTAAGACAGAGACATTGAAATAATTTATCATTTATACAAAATTATTTGGTGCAACTAAAATTTGAGGTCAGCTGAAAAAATATTGTTTAACTTTTATTTTGTGGACATTTCTTGCTACATTGGATGTGTATATTCTTTTATTTTTATTTATTAAATCCATATCGAAAAAAAGTTGGAATGAAATTTTTTCATCTAATTATATATAGGGTGTCACACGGTCACCGGATAACATTTTAAACGCGAATTTCTTGAGAAACTCTAAGCAGGTTTTGTTTTCACCAATTTTAAAAAATTCCGCTTTGATTGGCTTACTAAAAAGAGCTGTCTTGCTTAATTTTAAAAATTGGTAAAACACAATTTATCATGTAGTTCGTGGTTAAAAGGTTATCCAATAACACTCTGTATTTAACCCAAACCCAATTGGCAAATATTGTAAAAAAGTTTGATTAATGTATAGCTATAGTCTAAATACTTAGTGTATGTGCCTGTCAATAGACACTGACTTCAACTTGGTGACAAAAAAATCTATATGCTACTACCAAGTCCTGACACTAACATGTCTTTTGAAACTAATAAGAAACATATTTACCAGATTTGCGTATGATTTGAATAAAAAACAGATTATTAAAATGAATTAAAGACGGAAAAAATCATAGGCAGACCTTGGGAATTTTCTAAATGAACTTTAACATATAAAATAAATAAAAATATCTGCGGGCGTGTCTCACTAACAACATGGATTAACTAACCAACATTTGACATTTTACACTTGTTTTGTGCTGCTTTAGAGCAAGGAGGCCGGGATCCGCACCTTGGTCGCATTAGATGACCAGGGAGGTGAGTCTTGTCTTCTCTTCCTCCACTTCTTTTACTTTTTCTTATTTATTTCTTCTCACAATCACCAATCATCGACAAAATATGTTCCCATTAAACCTTCATCCGTCAATTTTTACCTTCTTCACGTCATTACTTACATCGCTCACGTCACTTGATACAAGACGATATCGTGTTGTATTAGACACCCTAATAGTCTTGTTTCTTGAAATTTCCGTTTTAAAAAATTCTACCTGGTGTGCAATTAATAAAGTACATGTTCAGTTGCATTTACCTAGATAAAATTATTGTGGGCCTGGAATAAAATTATAATAATGATAAACTCTTGTGGTTGTAAGCTTTCGCAAATTTCAAGAAACGTTCACCCAATATCATTTTGTCTTTACAAAATCATAACATTTGTTTGAATGTATTCCATACTACCACCTAATAATTTATTATATTTCTCAATCTACTATACCTACAATATAAGTTACATTATACTAGTCACTGAAAACTACATATTATACTTGACTACATATTGCATGCCAGTTGCTTTGCTTAGTAGATAATAATATTATGTATTTTAAAATGTTTTATTGTAATTGTATATTTACCTTCACTTATGTGTGATGTCCCAATATTTATTAAATAGTATCAGAGCTAACATTAAATATAGCTCTAAACCTACAGCTTTTTGTCTTATTTGATGTTTAATGTTGAAATGTCCGAGACATTTAAAGCACTTAGTGCGATGTTTTTGTTTATTTTCCATGTTTGTAAATTACATATTTGATTTGATTTTGCTATTCGCACTATGGTGTTGTAGAGTACGGATGCGGGAACCAAGACATTGGAGATGCTAGGCAATCAAGGCGGTAAGCTCATTAATAAAGAAAAGTGTTATTGAAAGGAAACTTAATTATATCGTGCGATCGTTGTGTTGTGGGAATACGCATACTTACTTTATACTTAATAGCCCAGATTTTTTGCTTGTGTCAAACACTTTATTCCCAAGTCCAAGTTTATTTTATTTACTATTATTATATAATAACAAGAATAACGAAACAAAACCGAAATAAATCCTGGTCATGGCACTACTTCCGTTGCTGCATTATTATTATTACCATTAAGGATTTGTTGTCTGCAGCTAAATGGCCGTTGACCTGTATAATTAATAATTGTAAAGTTTCACGAAGATTGGGTATAAAGTGTATGGTACAATTTGGTTTTTATGTGACTCTTTAATATATTTTATTAACATTGGTGATACAGCTTTCGATGGTAAACTAAATGTTGGTTTGGTGGACTAATTCTATTTAGGTTTCTACTACTACTACTACTACTACTATCAACTATTTTAATTTACCTACCAATTAACCGGATAATGAACGGTACATTTACCAATAGTTACATGGTGAGGGTTTTGCATCTGGTTCAACCGAGCTGACATATCGTATCTTTTTCGTAGAGCACCGAGGTCGGGATGAAGTCCCTGGTCATGCTGGATGAACAGGGCGGTAAGCATCTTAAGCAACTAACTAAAATAACATCCTACCTACTAATAGTACAGTCAAATTTACTAACTATAACCAACTGTAACGTCTCTATTAACCAAATATTTTTGCTCCGAAAACTGCTTTGTCAAATGGAAAGCATTCATTTACTTCAACCACTTCAATTTATTAATAAAAATGTTGGTTGTTTTTAATTTGACATAACAGCTCTCGATCAAAATTACGATCATTTTGTACAGACAATTTACCCAGTGATAGCCCGTTTTACACATCAGATAAACATTACAATGTTCACTATAAAATTATAGTCGGGGTGAAAACCACCAAATTAGAATTTACAATTACCTAAATGTTTATTAAAAAATTCTCTACATAAAATTCTAACCACTCAAGTTTCAATGATAATATTTCGCTTGATAATAAATACATTATCTAACAGGTGGAGAAATCGCTTATATTATAGCCAAGCTCAGTGTTTGATATCGATGCTCATTTAATAATAATTATTAAGAATTACTCTATACTTATAAATTGGAATTCTTGAGTTTGTGACAATTTGGACGTATTAACAGTGGACGCGTAACGCCTACTCTTGGGTATTGAAGCGATGTGTTTTTGAACTAAACCTAAATGTACCTCGAAACGACAAGTTTGTTTTGTGTGTTTTTGTTAAAATCCCATGAAGCTCCATGTAAAGTACGATGGCAGTTCGTTCTGCGTTGGGTTCTATGTTATAATGACCAGAATAAAGAGCCTGAAGTGAAACTTTCCTACGTTAAATAATCTTTTACCGGTAAAATAACCTTATTGATGATAACTCAAAATTTGCTTTTTAAGGTAATAAATCTACTTATTTGATTCAGTATCTGTTAAACCAGTTCCTAAATAAACAAACGTGCGGTCTTTTATTCAAAATGATCTCATTTATAATTAATTTTTTTGGTTCAGTTTTTCCACATTTTAACGTTTTGATTACGCGTCCACTTTTATATATCTATGATATATGATATGATATGTTGACGTTTGACATTATAGGTTATGTGCATGAATTTATTTACCTACACTGATTTCTAGGTAAATGCGATAGATGGAACCACTAACTACGTAATTTCATTGTATTTTCATTATTGTACGGCGGTGTATAATAATTTGACTTTTGAACTGCGTACAGTTTTTTCTATATAGGCTTATTAGTGTTATAATATGAATATTGTTATACGCTTAAAAAATCGTAGGTTATTTAAAAAAAAAGTATTTTACAATGCGAAATATTAGCGATAAAAACTTGGGTAATTAACATTTTTTGTAGGTAATTTTATTCTATTTTAGTTGTTTTTACTTTTTTGATTAAAGTTTGTCGCACAGTGTTATTAAATAACTAGATCTTCTAGCTAATTAAAATTTTCTAAAATTAGTACAATAGTTGAAAGTTTTCGTTCTTATTTATGTAAATATTCTTATATGGAATCTCTTAAATATCTCTATAAGTAGCTGTTATTATATTTCCCTTTCTGATGTACTCAATCAATATAATAAAGAGCAAAAGAAACTTTGACCATGTAACTTTGGATACCTACAGTACACGTTGTCCGTTCCAGAGGATGACACTCAAAAACCGCATTGATGTTTTTATTATTAGTGTATCTATGCCTTCATGCGATTGGCTCGCTCCCAAAAAAACATAAAACAGATACCTTACTAAATATACCTACAAAATATATGACCAAATACACCATACAGTGCGTGCTCATATATTTGTTAATAATAAAATTAATATGTATCATTCGTCATTAATAAAGTAATGAGCGACTCTTAATACACAGAGAAAAAAACAGTAACCATTGTGACCCAGAACAGTAATCCACTCAATGTACTATTCGAAATCATATTTAATATGCTAAATATTGCAAGCTTAAGGGAAAAGAAACGTTAAAACAACAAATAAAAGCCTACACTGTAATAATTATTTACGTGTCAAGCTTTGTAAATGAATCTTTAAGGGCGACGCAGGAGCGAACCCCATAATCCAGTGAGCCTAGTAAAGATTAATTGCAAAGCGTGTCACGTACAAACTTTTATTTTCACCTTTAGATAACGATTTTCAAATTTAGAATTTTAATTAACATTTCATGTGACATTTCATTTCATAAATTGCTTTTCTACAAGCCTGTAAAACTTAACAGGTCTTTTATACAAGCCTGTAAAATATTACAGGTCTGTTATCATAATGTGTCGTTTACTTGGATACAAAAACAACAAAATTAACCTATAAAATGTCATTTACTAAGAAGGTGGAAATAAAAAATATTACATGAATATCCATGGCATTAAGGGCCATTCCACGCTTAACGGATAGGACAGTTGCCGTGTTTTTATTTACAAATTAATATTGTTCTATTATATTACCAATGTCAAATTTTTATAAATAGTTCTAAACAAAAGCTGTTTAACAAGGTTTTTATTTGGCAAATTAATTAAAATTAATCATGTAATTTAACTAACCATATGTAAATTTCCAAATGTCTAAATATCATTTAGAACACAATTAATTGTGTTTGTATAATAAATTCTAATTTTTAGTGTCTATATCGGTCTTTATTTAAATTGAGAAGGTAAGTTTATTGATTTTAAGTACCGTTAGAACCACAGACCTACAAACAACTTGTTTGTAGGTCTGTGGTTAGAACGGATGACTTTGCACCCCGCGGGTGACTTTAGCCCTTTTATGAAAAATCTTTTCGCGCTCGATAAAATTAACATTTATAATTTGTTGGTCTAAACCTGTCAATTGAGCGATTCTATTGAGTTTATATAACAGGAAAATCAGTGTTTTAAAAAAATAAATGGGGTTTATTACACTTTAAAATTGTATATATTGCATTAGTGCAAAACTCTTAAAAATACATGCGTTTTAATTTCTATATTATGCGCAATTCTTTGGAATGATGATCCTTGGTTAACTACAGGTCGGTTTTTTATTTTTTTTATCGGTAATCCCTTGCAATAGATATAATATTATGTCGCTGCTAACATATGTCTAATAAAAATAAAATAAAATATTGAGTTAATTTTATATGGAAAATACACTGTGAGACAAAGTAACCCGCAACCAGGGGGTAACTTTGCACACCCAGTTTTTAATTTTAATTTTTGTAACTCAGCCCTATGTAAGATTAAAACATAGATATTATGAAAGAGCAACTCAAGACTCAAATTTTGGTATACAATATTTAATGTTTATGATTGTTAAATCTACAAAAATGTTAAGATTAAGTTTGAAAGTGCGCTAAAGCCACCCGTGTTTACGGTAACTTATACCTTAAAAATTAAAATAATAAGATGAAAGTAATTTTAACAGCTGTCAAACACGTTTTTAGGTTATTTTGTTTTATATTTGAAAATATTAAAAAATAAAAGGATCGTACAAAAAACATTGTGTTTCACTTGTGACAAAAGCTTTCTTCAAGCTCGTGTTAATTCACACTCGTCCTAACGGCCTCAAGAAACTTAAACACTCGCTTTTCAACACTTGTAAAACAAATAACTATTACATGCAGCTTTATGTAAAATTTTGTAAATTAACACAATAAAAAAAATATTTTACGTAAAAGGTTATGAAATATCATCACAGAATATTTTCACCCATAATATAACAAGTGGTATGATTATCATCGATGATATTTTCGAATTGAAAACCCAATGGAACACCCTATTTTTTATTGCAGATTCGGATCATTCGACTAAAACATTTTATCATATTTGTAATAGATGGCGCTGTAATGAAAAAAAATCAATTTTCTTCGATATTTTGATAATTTTTCAACAAAATACTTGGTTTAATTTTTTTAATTTATTTATTTTTTTAATTTTAATTAAAGTATGTGCTCAAAATCGCATTTCGTTTTAATGTTCTGCTAACACTGCTCTGGGATATTCCCAAAATTAGCGGCCGTGGCTGCTAATACATTAATTTCATTATTTCCACCTGTGACTGTTGCTCGACGAACTCTTTTTTTCGGTTGAACACTCCCGTTTGTAGTAAACTGCTTGACTGTACGGTGAAATGAAGTTCGTGATCGAATTTTATTCGGAAAACGCTGAGCCTAGATATTAACAGCATCATCAAGATTCCTGCCTGCTTCTCCATAAATCAAAATCATTTCTATTTTTTCTTCCACTGTTAAAAAATCCATTATGAATAACTGCTTAACGAAAGGAGGTCTTTTTTTTGTAAATTAATCTTCGAACTAAATTGATTAAATAATGCTAAACTATAAATAGTTTCTTTATACCTCAATAATAATTATTATTTATAACTAAATTCCATTTTTTATACCTCAATTAGGCCTAATTTATTTATTGACAAAATAATGTTTTTTTACCTTAAATGAGGTATTTTTATTAAAAATAGTACAGTAATCAGTAGTAGTACAGTAAAGTGTGGAAACAAAGAAAGCGCATCCTTACCAATACACCACTATAGTGGTGTGGCAGCATGCTGCGTCTTACTTACATGAACAATGTTCCTAGCATGTTCATTAAATATGTGAATACACAAAAGTTTATGTAAATGTACAGAAAATACTGTATTTTTTTGTGAGTTTACAATAATTTATATGATTTATATAAACATAGTTTATGTTACAAAAATGTACATGTAATTAAAATATTTACACCAGTTTCATTGGAATTATTAATATAAGAATAATGTTAATTTATTGTGATTAACAATTATTTTTTAGGCCCAGTTGTATAAAAGTCCGATTAACAACAGATTAATAAATTACGGATTAATCAATAATAGCTGGTTAAAGAAAATTTTGTTGTACAACACTCGGTTATGTTTTAATTAGTTAATTTTCAAATTTAGGGGAATTCACTAAAAAATCACAAAATTTTCTTATTTGTCATGTCATAATTTTCGTAATTTTCAAATTAACCATGTCCTCCTCAAATTAATATTAATAATTTTTGTTGTTTGGGAAGATTTTAGTAAGTATATTGGTATTTATTTATTTATTGCATACATTAATGTGCAATTGTAAGTAGCTTTAATTACATTTCTTCTTGCAGGTATGTTTTGTGTTTTTGGTTAAAGGTTTTAATATTTTGTACAAATTATACAAAAAGCATAGGCTTGTTGGTAAAAATGAAAGATTGTGGTAAAAGTGTCTCTAACTTTAGTGGAAAAAAATCTTGGCTATTGCTTTGAATAGGTAGTTAAAAAATATAAAAACATGTAGAATGCAAAATGAACTCATTACCAAAAATCGTAAAGTTAATTCAATCATTTGTCTAAAAGCAAGCGCTTATTTTGTATTAGTTCTTAAAGAAATTATGGCTGATTTTTCTTTATTTCAAAAAGTTATAATATTTTTTGAAAGACAAAATCTGTTTCTGTATTCTTCTATATTTAAATCTGTAAAATATTCAGGTCTAGCACGAAAGTTTCGGTTTTCTAGGAAATATAACAATTTCTACTAATTATAAAAAAATCTGCATCATCCGTTAAATGTTCTACCATTTTAATGCTAACCACAGATAAATACTAACAAAAAAAATAATTAAAATTTTTAAACGTTGACATTTATAAGGTTATGTGTGTTCTAACCCGGCGTTAACCACACAAAATTCACCGATTTGTTAATTGTATGTTGATCACTTGATTAAATTTTAATCAATGTTTATACAACTTGAAAGTTAGCTTAATCATTACATAATTATTATCAAGAGTTAACCAGCTGTTTACCAACTGTTATACAACTGGGCCTTAGTGTATGATTTGGCGTCATATAGTAAAAATTGTTGTTTTAACAAAACCAAATTGTACATTACTTAACCATAATGTTTAATAATCAAGTTTATTATAATTAATTAGACAGATATACCATATACCTGTAAAGTCCTGTAAAATCAAAATCGAAAATGTATTAATATTAAGTAATACCGTTAAGTGAATCAACGGAACATAGGGTAATATAATAAATACATTAATATAATCAGAAATAAAATAAATACTTTTCTAATCATATTAAAGAATTTGTACATTTCTTATACGTTTTCAATTGAGAAAGTGGCTCAGTTTTGAACTGTGGAGAAAATTGACCTCTTTCTCCACTGGTCACTGTTCAGAGATTTTACTTTTCTCCAAATATTTATTATTACTATGATTATTATCTAATTTCAGTTGGGTCTTGACTCTTGAAGTGTAAGGACGCTCAAAGATAGTTAACGAGATCCCTTCTAAGCAGCGTATACGATACAAACGTAGTAAAGTACCAAAAGCGAATCTAAGTGTGCGGAAATATCGGTATTAAATAAATAAACAAACAAGTGCGAAAAGTGCGGGAGGACCCCGGTTAACCCCGTAAAATAACAAAAAAATCAATATCGATTCTACACGTAATAACTGTTCCAAGTGCAAAAGAGTGCAAATTGTGTGTGGTACCTCCCCCTGGATTAAGTCCTCAAGTGTTTGACCTGGTTAAAAGGTGTGAGAGAGACGATCAGTTCCAATGAAAATTTCCTGGGCTACCACACGTGCGGGCGGCATGCGATAAGGATCATTTCAGCACACCTGCCTGGCAATTATCCCGAAGTCCAAGTCTGCATAAATTAGATAAGTAGCTACCAAAATTGCATGACCATATAATACCCAATAATATTAATACTAGTTAGTACGAAATACGCAACCTTTAACTAACAATAATTCTTCGTAAGTAATATCATAAGGGCATCTAATTTTTCCAAAAAAAATCGAAAAAACACGTTGCTAAGTAATATTTTAACAAGAAGCATGAGTGCTGGTGGCCACAAAAATCCGAGTCGAAGAGGAGGATTTTTGCACCTGCACGAATGCATTTTGTTAAAAAATATTACTTAGCATTGTGTTTTTTCGATTTTTTTTACAGGAAAAATTAGATGCTCGAATGGTATTTGACAAGACTATTTCATGAGTAACAGTTAACAATTAAAATATAAATTGCAATTTTTGGTAACAACAGCTGTCAAGTTTTGCCGCGGGTAAACTCGAAAAAACTGCTGACAGGTGCTGTCACACAGTTTTTTCACCTAGAAACCATTTTTAATTCAAAATTGCGCGTTTGTGATTGGTGGAAATTAAGACGAGGGAAATAGTCAGTTAAAATTAATTAG
The DNA here is from genome assembly GCA_921294245.1 of Brassicogethes aeneus. NCBI lineage: Eukaryota > Metazoa > Arthropoda > Insecta > Coleoptera > Nitidulidae > Brassicogethes > Brassicogethes aeneus. The sequence continues at coordinate 54,990,808 of OV121133.1, read as the reverse complement.
TCGCAAACAATTTCCAATATTCTCATGCAAAAATGAAACATAGTAAAAAAAACTATAAACACAAGGGCACATAAGAAGCCATTAATCACTCAAGTTACGATAAACATTAGGCAAAAGAAACCATCTTAAAGAAATAAACATCTATAGATTACAAAGGGGGACATAAATTAGGTAAAAATCGTTCCAAGCGTAAATAAACTGCGCACCACTCAATGTGTCGCGACCAAAAAGTTCGTTCTTTTTCAAAACGACATAACTTTTTTGTTTCTTGAACGATTTTATTTTGGTTTGTGATGTCTGCTAGCCTCATCCTCTGGCAATTTGTGCTATATATATGAAGCTCACGGTTGGTCAAGTAAATTTCCTACAGGGTGATATGTTAAATGGTGAAAAATTTCAATAACTTTACCCAAGCCCCGTTTGTAAAAAAATAATTTTTTTTTCGTTTTTACTTTGAAATAATGAAGTATTATGTGTTACCTTGAAACGTTTTTCAAATTTTTCGAATTGGAATCTTAGCAACGAAAATATGATTTTTTTCCAAAAGAGTACATTTAAGGCTTTTTTTAGGCAATACTCTCAGTCTTTTTAGGAACAAGAAGATAAGATGGTGAAAGTTTAAATAATTCTGAACAAGCGACAAGCAACAAACTTCCATTATTTTCAGAGGGCCTAAGCTAAGACCACTTTTTGAAAATGACATTTTTGTGAAAGTTTGCAAAAACTAAACCTAAACCGATATTTACTTTCGTAATATGTTTTCTTCATAATTTTGACCTCCTGATTGTTATTCAGTTGTCAAAATTAAGTTTCAGATAAAACAATTCCCGGCTGTTAAATGTGTCAATAAAATCCGATTGCTGGTTTTTACTGTTTTTTTTACATATCGTAAATGAGTATTTAAGGACCACCATATTGAGAAAATGAATTGGCCACCTTTGTCTCCGGATATGAATCCTATTGAGCATGTGTGGAGCAGGATAAAATTGAAGATGAAATAGAGGCAAGGAGGCATGGAAAATTTGGATGAATTGGTAAATGCTATTCAGGAAGAATGGGGTACCCCAGAGGGGGTTAACGAATTATTACGGCTTAGGGGAGGGCCAAAGAAATATTGAAAGGTATTGTTATTGTTTGTTACATTTTTCTGTTGAAGTTTTGATTATGATTATATCTACGCATACAATTTTAAAAAATGAACTAAAATATTTTTATTTAACTTTATTACCAATTAGGTAGAGATGGGAAAATTCCAATTTGACGAAAATTCCCGGAAACTTTCCAGCGAAAATTCCCGAAATTTTCAAAAAAAAAATTTTATTGCGAAAATATATTTTTTATGCCAGGGTTTTTTGTGATGAAGCTGAATAATCCGGCTTCATTGAGGTTATGTAACATAACTTACATTATTTATACTTCTTCTTCTGCCTTAAATTAACACACATTAAATTCTTATTCAAAGTTTCTTGGCCTTGTATCATGGCCTTAACGAAAATCAGCGGTTAAACAATTGACATTTAAATGAAAAAAACAAGGAATGTTTCCGGTAGCTTAAAAGAAACTTTCAAAATGAAAATAAATTCCCAATTGAAAACTTTCCAAAACGGAAAGTTTCCTTAAAATGGAAACTTTCCGATTCCCATCTCTACAATTAGGTAGGTACTTATGTTATCACTACTGCGCAATGTAAATGTAAGTTATGTAACATTATCCTAACCACTCAAAAAAATTGCAGTAATTTCGCCCAAAAAATGAATCCCCAAATGGCATTTTCATCATAAATATGCAAGAAACACGACAGCAATCGGATTTTATTAAGACAGGGAATTGTTTTCGAATTTTGATTCTTGATGATTTTGGTTTTATCTGAAACTTAAATTTGACAACTGAATCACAATCAGGAGGTCAAAATTATAAAGAAAACATGTCACGAACGTAAATATCGGTCCAGGTTTAGTTTTCGCAAATTTTCACCAAAATGTAATTTTGAAAAAGTGGTCTTTGCTTAGGCCCCTCTGAAAATAATGGAAGTTTGTTGCTTGTCGCTTGTTCAGAATTATTCAAGGAACAATCTTTTACCATCTTATTTTCTTGTTCTTATCACTACTGCGCAATGTAAATGTAAGTTATGTAACATTATCCTAACCACTCAAACAAATTGCAGTAATTTCGCCCAAAAAATGAATCCCCAAATGGCATTTTCATCATAAATATGCAAGAAACACGACAGCAATCGGTTTTATTAAGACATTTTACAACAGGGAATTGTTTTCGAATTTTGATTCTTGATGATTTTGGTTTTATCTGAAACTTAAATTTGACAACTGAATCACAATCAGGAGGTCAAAATTATAAAGAAAACATGTCACGAACGTAAATATCGGTCCAGGTTTAGTTTTCGCAAATTTTCACCAAAATGTAATTTTGAAAAAGTGGTCTTTGCTTAGGCCCCTCTGAAAATAATGGAAGTTTGTTGCTTGTCGCTTGTTCAGAATTATTCAAGGAACAATCTTTTACCATCTTATTTTCTTGTTCTTAAAAAGACCGAGTATATTGCCTACCAAAAAGCCTTAAATGTACTCTTTTGGAAAAAAAAATCATATTTTCGTTGCTAAGATTCCAATTCGAAAAATTTGAAAAATGTTTCATAATACTTCATTACTTCAAAGTAAAAACGAAAAAAATATTGTTTTACAAACGGGGCTTGGATGAAGTTATTGAAATTTTTCACCGTATTACATAACACCCTGTAGGACATTTACTTGAGGAACCGTGTGCTTAATATCTATAGCATGAATTGCCAGAGGATGGGGTTAGCAGACATCACAGACCAAAATAAAATCGTTCAAGAAACAAAAAAGTTATGTCGTTTTGAAAAAGGACGAACTTTTTGGTCGCGACACATTGAGTGGTGCGCAGTTTAAATAGCCACACCGCACAGTGAGGCACAAAGATGGACCCAACCCCAAGTGAATGGGGATCACGCACAGTGGGAAAAAATAAAAAATAATTCGAGGGTATTGACAAATTCAGTAGGTTAAACAAAGGCGGGAAAAACAGCTGCTTATGAAGTCGGTTCTCGGCATGAATTGCCGAATTTCCACATAGACAGGGCACTAATTACGGCGGGGTGCGGCCGGCAACACTTCGGTTCTTAATATAAGACTCAATATCGCACAGGGGGGCAAACAATTCTAAAGCGGCTATCAGGAACCGAAATCCGACTCGGACAGCGACGAACAGGAAGTACACCATCAAGGAAAGGCGCTAGCAGCATACTAATCCACCTACCCCCAATCAGGAATCCCAACTGAATGGGGTTATTACTAAAGCCCTGGTTGAGGAGGATTCCGGATTGTACTTAGTTTTGGGTCAGTTCAATGTCCTCCAAAAACCCTTCCTAAACTGGACGAATGGCCCGACCCGGCTGACATAAATCCGTGGAGCGGCCTTAACCATAGACACTGTCATCCACGACCTCCTAGGGTGGATCTACCAGCCGGCGTAAAAACTTCGGATCCAACAAACACAGGTAATGCTGTGATTTGGCGGGATACGCAGGAGAACGGAAAGGGGGTAAAATAACCCCGGGAGATTAGTGGAGGATAATGTATTTGGGGCCTGCCATACGTTCCCATACTCATACTCATACTCATAATTACTATGATTATTATCTAATTTGTGGTTATTGCACAAAATTGTACTAAATTCTTTAATAAAATTAAATAAAAGTATAGTGTTCCACTTGTTTAATAAGCTTAAATCGACCCGGATGATGTCATGGGGCATTCGGCTGAAGGCACCAGTAACATAATATCGATATGCTGATTAAGGACATTCTTATATCAACATTAGTCTGGATTTTGTTTGAGATCGTTTTTTTTAGATTATTAATTCTCTCTCTTTCGAAGAAATTTGTTAAATGAATATTAAAATTATTAAAATATAAAATTGTGTTTACACTGTTTCCAACATGTCAGAAGTGGGATACGCGCGTGCCCAAATTATAAACAGCAGTTTATTATTGTTTTTTTGTGTTGTGAAGTGGGTTTACAGGGGACAATTATGTCTTCTGAACAGGACCATGAAAGATACTCCGGAAGTGATGTATCAGCGCCTCTTAGAGGAACAGATTTCATGAAGAATTAACGCAGCTATTCAACGTTCGTTGGGAGCTCTATCTTCCTCTGATGATGGTCGAAATTCTGAGGCTGTAGCGTCGTCCTTAAGATCAACTCCAACCCTAGGGTTGCTTGCGACCTGCGATATTTTACCTCGTTTTGATCCGTATCAGAAAACATTAACAGTAACGTATATGGTTGCAAAAAAGCAGCGAGGAACCTTGCACAAATGGACCGAATATGAAAAATCTTGTTACTTACAGAACAAACTAGCTGGTTCTGCACGAGATTGGTATAATCGTATGGAAGGTTATGTATTGAGATAAATTTGAACATGCGTGAAGGAAAGAAGATAGATTATCAGGTGATTACTTAAGCTTTCATGTTCGTTTGCGTAGGCGGGGCTTATTCTTGTCAAATGCGAAACCATCGGTGTAGACGATCATGTTTGCTGATGTTTATGATATTCGAGCTTATTGCTTGCCATTAGCAATGTTACACTCATAAATGTTTGAGGATGCCTAAGGAAATATGAATAATAGTTATGTGATACTTCAAGGAATTTAAAATTTTAGGTGAATATTCCCGAGGACGTAAATTAAGTAGGATGGCCGATTGTTAAATAAGCTTAAATCGACCCAGATGATGTCATCGGGCGTTCGGCTGAAGGCACCAGTAACTTAATATCGATATGCTGATTAAGGACATTCTTATATCAACATTAGTCTGGATTTTGTGTGGGATCGTTTTTTTAGATTATTAATTATCTCTCTTTCGAAGTGACCACTTGTATTATAAATTTGTTAAATGAATATTAAAATATAAAATTGTGTTTACACTGTTTACAACACACTCTTAAGAAATGGTCATTTCCAATCGAATAAATAAGTCATCCTCATGGAAATGGCCAACTTACACTCAATTGTTGAACAATGTACCATTAATTATTTTAAATAAAACACTAAAATTATGTAGGTATTTTAAAAATACACAGATTTATTTTTAATAAATTAACTAAAAATGAACAAAAAATTGGTATTTCTTAAAAACAAATAATCACATGCAGCTCTAAAATAATTATAATATGAAGGGGTAAGAAGCAAAAGGGTACAAATGCAAAAAGTGGGGTTATTAACGTTAAAGTTTTTGCTATATACAAAAATCTGGATACTGGTTTCAATATTGTTGTTTGCATTAATCAACATTAGGGTGGGCCGAAAAAATTATTTTTTGAATTCAATTTAGGGGTAGCAAAAAAAATTTACCTTATGCTAAAAGTAGTTTGTAAAAAAAAAATTAGCGTACTAGCCCAATATTTAAGGCCCCCCCTGGGGGCCCAAAATATTATTTTTTTATATTTTTTTTGGGGGTAGCAACAAAAAGTTACATTTTGTTAACAGTAATTCTAAAAAAAAAAATAGCGTACTAGCCCAATATTTAAGGCCCCCCTGGGGGCCCAAAATATTATTTTTTTATATTTTGTTTGGAGTAGCAACAAAAAGTTACATTTTGTTAACAGTAATTCTAGAAAAAAAATTGATTACTAGCCCAATATTTAAGGTTACCCCGGGGGCCCATTTTTTATATTTTAATTGGGGTAGTCACAAAAAGTTACCTTATGTTAACAATATGTCTAGAAAAAAAGTCCGATATTAAATTTGACGTCAAAAATTTGTCGGTTTAGCAAATTCTAGGGTTAAAAATGTTTATAAATTTGGAAATGTTTTTTTTTAAATAAAAGAACTAAAAATATTTATAAGTCAAGCAGACGACTTATATATAAGGTTCGGCAAGTTTCCCTTTCACACGCAAGCGGTGAAAAAGTTTGTGAAGCTTGTAACAGAAGCTGCATTAAAAATTTGCTGTGAGGTAGCAAGAAATGGTTATAACCATATATATATATATAGATGCGCGGACATCTTTACCGGCCTATATGATAACAAGTCTCAATATTATTTAAATAATAAAAAATACTGGGTGGGAGGGAGCGGTTGGAACTCGAGGAGCAAATATCCAATTAATTAATAATAATAATAATAATAAATGCTTTATTGCATAAAACACAAAATTAATTACACAAAAGGCTGCGTTCGTAAGGACGTCCTTCCATACCACCTACTAAGAAATGAAATCTATTTTATTCTGCATATCACATATTAATTAAATCCTATAATTTCATATCACAACAGTTAATAACAAATTAAATGTGTTTGGATATTGAAATATTATGTTAAAGAATGTTTTATCGTTCAAAATTTTTATAGATAGGTCTATAAACGAATCCTTAGATTTTGAAGTTTTGTGACTAGGTATTTGAAAAAGATTGTGCCTTAAATCAAGATTGTATTTATTGGATCTATGAATACAGTTGTTGAATAGGTATTCAGGCAATTATTAGGTATTTACTTTCTGTAAGGATCAATTATTTTTAAATGATTGTTTTCCAAATAGATTGAAGTAATGGGGTCAAATTTTCCGACTAAATATATGAATCTAATACATGAGTTTATTTTTAAATATTTCAGTATGATATGAGTAGTAGACTGGCATGCAATAGTCTATAATAGGGTGTATATTAATGTTGAAACAATTTTGCACTTGGTGTTAGAATTTAGAACATACTTAAATTAATATAGTGATTTCAGCTTCATATAACACAAACTAAGTTGTCTTGTAACATGACTTTCAAAGTTCAGGTTTGTATAAATAATAAAAAAAACACCCAGATTTCTTGCTGTTTCTTGTCGAGTTATTTCTATAATATTTATATGTATGGTATTAAAATTATATTGTTTTTTATTTATCATATATACTGTACCAATATTTATTACAAGACCCTTTTTGGCATTTAACTGAAGTCTATGATTAACTGACCAAGCATTTACTTATTTTAAGACTTTATTTATTTCGATAGTGGTTGTGTTAATTAATTTAGAGTAACGCAAAATCTTTTTTAAATTTAATAAAATCAAGCCAAGAGTTGCTAATTTTTTTTCATCAAAAGGCGTCTTAATAAAATAATAAAAAAAACTTAGACTGATACAGGCATTTGGTTTGTCTATGCAATAATACATGGGGTAACTTTTTGTTGCCATCGCAATTAAAATATATATAAAAAAATTTGGGGCCCCCCAGGGCACCCTTAAATATTGGGCTAGAATGGCTATTTTTTTCGAAACATACTGTTAACATGAGGTTACTTTTTGTGGTTACCCCAATTAAAATATGAACAAAAAATATATTTTGGGCCTCCGGGGCACCCTTAAATTTTGGGCTAGTACGCTCATTTTTTTTTTAGAATTACTGTTAATATAAGGTAACTTTTGTGGTTAACCCAATTAAAATATGATAAAAATAAATATTTTGGGCCTCCGGGGCACCCTTAAATATTGGGCTAGTACGCTCATTTTTTTTTCTAGAATTACTGTTAACATAAGGTAACTTTTTGTTCCCACCCCAGTCAAAACATGCAAAAAAAAATATTTTGGGCCCCCGGGGGACCCTTAAATAATGGGCTAGTACGCTACATTTTTTTCTAATAAATTACTTTTAACATAAGGTAACTTTTTATTGCTACCCAAAAATAAATATCTCAAATATTTTTTTTTTACGTTTTTCGGCCCACCCTGATCAACATGCACAATAGGGTGGGCCGAAAATCCGCTTTTTTAGAATTTCGTTTAGTATTAGCAAAAATTTTGTTTATTATGTTGTAAAAAAATGTTGTGTAAAAGATTAAAATTTTCGATCAACATCCTAGGCTCGCCCAACGCAATTAAAGATCAACGTAGGACCGTTTGGGAAATATAGCGCTCCAAAAGAAAAAGTGATTGGGTTCTTTTTTTACGATTTTTATTGGTTATAATTTAACCGACCACCAACTAAATCAAAAAGTTTAATAAAAAATAACTTTATTTGCTTTATGTATTGGTGTATATATATTATATATATTATATTTCCCAAATGGTCCTACGTTGATCTTTAATTGCGTTGGGCGAGCCTAGGATGTTGATCGAAAATTTTAATCTTTTACACAATTTTTTTTTACAACATAATGAACAAAATTTTTGCTATTACTAAACGAAATTCTAAAAAAGCGGATTTTCGGCCCACCCTAATGCATAACTTTTACAATTTCCACGTTATTATATTCCCAATTCTGTACTTAACTTATTTTCATGCTAAAATGCACTTGTACCCTTCTGCTTTTCAACCCATTCTAGGGATGGCAATCCGGCACCAGATTCAATCTGGTCGGATTCCTGTCGATCCGGCCAAATTCAATAAATTTGTATTAAATTCTGTTTTGTGTTCGTCGTAGATAAAGTATAATATGTAACTCGTTTATAAACTTCTCTAGATACTCGTTTTTATTAAACACTCGCTCGCAAGCTTCGCTCGTGCTTAATTAAACTCGTAACTAAAATTCAGTTTATAAAACTTGATACATAATATACTATTATTCATCAGTGTAATAATAAAGTTAGATTATAAACAAAATCAGAAATATGCATTGTTAGCAAGGATTCATTACATAATTTAATTATATAATTTACTTAAATAATTCTCAAACTCATAAATGCAGCAAAAAAATAATTTAACTATCAATTAAATAATAACAATGTCTACTTACTTACTTTTACTTAACAAAGCAGCGACAAAAACATACATTTGTTCACTCAAGCGAGTCAAATGAAAAACTGACAATTTGAAACTAATGGCTTGTGATCGGATCCGGCAAACTCATGCCGGATCCGGTCGACTTTTAATGATGCCGGATCCGCCGTATCACCGGATCCGGTTTCCGGATTGCAATCCCTAACCCCTTCATATATAAAATATTGATCCTTTAATATTTTTTATATAAAATTAGGTACCTACATTTTTTAGAATAAAAAGCGGACATGTCCTCTGCCGTGCTAAACACAAATGTGGTAACTACAGCATTAAGTAATACCACGATTTTGCTAAAATAATACAAAACAATACTGCCATGTTATAAATAATTTACAATTAAACTTATTTAGCCACAAAACTACATAAACAAAAAACACACAAGTGATCAGTTAGGCGCGTGCCGTGGGGGTACGTACACAGATTATAAAACCCATTTAAATATTAAAAATAACATAAAATCATATTATGATTTAAATAGTAAAATTTGTTAAATTAACAACTTTTTGATATTGTACCAGGTATTAACAATTTTGGCCGGTAAAATTTACAATATTTTAAATTCAACCTATTTAAATATTAAAATAATTAAATGGGTTCAATTTAAAATAATGGGTTAAATTGTTAAAGTTACCTTGAATGTTCAAAACATGTAGTAAAAATATTTAATTTAATAATGGTGTGGTAAAAATAACAAATAACAAGTAGGTACTACTAATAACAATTAGGTTCTGCATTGCAATATTCATGGGTAAATTTACTTATCATTATTGGATGGATTCACAATTCCACTTATAACTCAATTAAAGTGTTATATTGACTAAAAAAGTAATTTTTACTATTTTACTGATTAAATTAACTTAATAGTGGGTATGTATATATATTGGATAAACAAATCAGAAAAGGTTGAATTGACCAAAATGTTTACCAAAAAACTACTAAAATTAACAAAAATTGTTTTGCTACCTATTTTTTATTGTTGTTTTAAGGTGTTCCCCTCATTGATTACATATCAAATAATATGTGGTAAAAGTAACTTGTGCTACTGTCTAAGTAATTCATAAGGTTTTATTAAAAATTATATGATTTCGAATAGTATGTACATTGGCATTGTATTGACTGTATCCACAATCCACACAACAAGGTCTGTTCGATCTCGTAGTAAAAATACTAAAAATCACTGCAACACTGCACATCATACGATTGCGGCCATTTTTGTTGTTTACAATTCTTGTGCTTTGGGTTTCTACAGATTAATAATCGTTTGGTATGAACAATCATTTTACTCCTCTTTTGCAAAAAATAAACCTTATTCTATCAGGGCTGTCAAATGTCAATTTGAAGGTTATTTTAAGGTTATTTTATAACTCACAAATTGACATTTGATAGAATAAGGTTTATTTTTTACAAAAGAGGAGTAAAATGATTGTTCTTACCACTTTGAGGTCTATTTAAGGCTTGCAAGTCTCTCTGTAAGAAACACAACGTTTAAAACGATTATTAATCTGTACAAACCCAAAGCACGAGAATTGTAAACAACAAAAATGGCCGTCATCCTATGATGTGCAGTGTTGCAGTGATTTTTAGTATTTTTACTACGAGATCGAACAGACCTTGTTGTGTGGATTGTGGGCGCATCAATGGTTTGTTACTGTTTTTTTTCGTAGAAGTTGACAGTGTCGAAAAATAACCAAGTTTTGAAATCTACATGTTTTATTCTTTATTAATATATTATATGCTTTAAAGTAGAATCCATGTTCTAAGATACTACCTTGGAGTATATAAGACAAGGATAATATACATTGGATATACCATAGAGCTGATTGTTTTAATTTAAAACCTCGTTCATTTTAAAAATAACCCTATTCCACCATTTCTACTAAGATCTGGTAAGTTTATGTGTTTTAATTAATTTGTTGTATGGCACTTTGATAATTTTTTCAACCCAATATTTATGAAGTAACACTTGAACAAAAATTTCCAGAGTGCTTTTTAACTGTTTAAATTATCTTCAAAACATTATACCTATTTCGTAGATTAAATTTTACCGTTTTTAATGTTAGATTTTAAGATTTAAGTTTTAGATAAATTTATTAGTGTTTAATGGTTCTATATGCTCATTACTTTAGCAATGAATTTTTTTAATTCAAATTTTTTTATCGTGGGTTATACCAAAGAATTTGAGGATTAAATAGAAAATATAAATATCATTTTACAGACAAAGAAGAGATATTTTAATGTAAAAGAAACTTTCAACTATTATATAAAAGTAACATTAAAAACAAGCCTTATTAGTGATTTTTCTTGCAATTAAATAAAATATACAAAATAGTTAAAGCATAGTTTATTTAAACAGATACAGATCCTAGTTTTGATTTGAAATGATAATCGGTCAATTTGTCAAAAATCTCTATCTATGGCCACCTTTCCTCATTTGATTTCCTAATGAGAGATACCTATTTTTATAAAAGATGATTTATGAACAAACACATCGCGCATATGTTGCCTACATACGTTCGTCGTCCACTCCACCCTTTTAGATCTGGCAACCGTGTCTGACCACATTAAGGTAGGCAACCAATACCCGATGTGTTTGTTCATAGATCATCTTTAATTAAAAATACCTCATCAGATGAGGATAGGTGGACCAAGGTCGGGCTCTTAAACTATAAGTAACTAATATAGTAACACACAAAAAAACAAACTTATCTAATAATAATACAGGGTACAACCCTAAAAACAACCTTAATCTAAATATGTAAAACATGATCCCAAGATACCCCACTTACTTAAAGGATTTAACACTAACGAAGTAAGTTGAAACACCCACTCACATAAACGTAAAACGTATAAATATTTAACACTATCAATTTTATATCTCATTCTATGCGCTAAGCCCTAACATTTGCCTTTGATAGCATGATGATATTGCCAAGATATAGCTGCTTACCTGATTACTACATCAATATAAGAATTTTAAAGTGTACATGTACAAAAAGTTTGTAAAAGTCTTAAGAAAACGGGTCTTTGATACCCAACATTTTTTGCATGTACACTGACCGTGTTTTAAGTAGACTAGCCGAGCATGCGCATGTTGAATAACTTACCAATACCTACACACACACACAAACAAGCCATGTAAAAACTTGCTATTAGATTATTAAATTAATGTGGTCGAATGGTGTCATCCACATCCACCATTTGTACGCTTCGATGTCGTGTAATTTATGTGTTTATCCTCCTTTAGAGCAACTAGACCGGATCGAGGATGGCATGGATCAAATCAACACCGACATGCGCGAGGCCGAGAAAAATCTCACCGGCATGGAAAAATGCTGCGGACTGTGCGTCTTACCATGTCAAAAGTAAGTCATGTTTAATTACTCAGTGATTAATAATCACTAATTATCACTAGATGAAATACATTTCTTTCCTTCGTCAGAAAATATCAAAACTTATAGTAAAAATGATGGTTCCCTTGTGGAAATTTTTTTCTGAGAAAGTCTTACTTTCTCTTAAAAAGTCTGAATAATACTTATTAAGTCGGAAAAAGTCAGAATAAGACTTAATAAGTCGGAAAAAGTCTTATTAAGTCAGACTAATAGCAAGATTTGGGAGTCTTCTGGAAGAGTTAATAAGAATTTTTAAGACTTAATAAGACTTTTAGTAAAGAAATGGTATGTACCTACCTATGGCGATAAAAATAAATATCCGAAATAATTCATAGAGGTTGTATTTGGTTATCGTAAAATAAAACACAGAAAAGTATTTATTAACATTTTTGCTGTTGTTATAAGCCAAGTTTATTGCATAATTACCTATATATATATATATATATATATATATATATATATATATATATCGTATGTATAAAATTATAATTGTTATAATTATTACATCTTACCTATGTTATTATATATATATATATAATATATATATTATATACACTATTGGACAAAAGTAAAGCAACAACTGTATAAAAAATCCAACTCCAAAACGCCTTTATTATTCTTTAAGAAATTTTGGATAAAATTACTTGAACTTAAATCTCAGTTTACGTGTTTAAGGGTTTTTTGAGAAAATATTTTTAAAGCCCATTTTTTTAATATTAAAAAAACGTTCGAAAAATAACTTTTACGGAAATTTTTTTCTAGTAAATAAAAAATATTCTGTTAATGACCGTATTTTTGTTAGTATACTCTAAAAATTTTGTACAAATCAAATGAACAGTAACGAAGATACAGCGCTTCAAAGTCGGTAAAAATGACCCTTTTTTGATTATTTTGCTGAAAAGTGGTCATTTTTGACGACTTTGAATCGCTGTATCTTCGTTACTGTTCATTTGATTTGTACAAAATTTTCAGGGTATACTAACAAAAATACGGTATTTAACAGTATATTTTTTATTTACTTGAAAAAAAATTTCCGTAAAAATTATTTTTCGAAGGTTTTTTTAATATTAAAAAAAATGGGCTTTAAAAATATTTAAAAAAAAACCCTCAAACACGTAAACTGAGATTTAAGTTCAAGTATTTTTATCCAAAATTTCTTAAAGATTAATAAAGGCGTTTTGGGGTTAGATTTTTTATACAGTTGTTGCTTTACTTTTGTCCAATAGTGTATATAATAACATTTTTGCTGTTGTTATAAGCCAAGTTTATTGCATAATTACCTATATATATATATATATATATATATATATATATATATAATTATAATTATAATTGTTATAATTATTACATCTTACCTATGTTATTATATATATATATATATAATATATATATTAGATATATAATAACATAGGTAAGATGTAATAATTATAACAATTATAATTTTATACATACGATGCGCTTGACATGCTTTCATTATTTCTACCATAGAAAAAGGAGTTGCCACTGTACGTTTTATATTAATAGTTTCTTTTGATACACGCAAATATTGATCTATCTAAACATTGTTACAAACAAATCTTCTAGACATAATATCGAGAGACCAGCTCAGCTAGCTGACCAATTAGAGCACAGCTGACCTGTCAGTGGGACACAGTGTTGCCGTTTTCAAGTATTTTACTCGAAAATCGGGTATTTTCGTAATATTTGCGGGTGAAATCGGGTGATTTGCGAATTTCTATCAAAATAATAACAAAAGAAATTTTCAGTAAATAATGTATATTTACTAAATATGCACAATTATTTTATTCTATCGTGTTACATTTTTACTATTATTTTAGTATTTTGTAATTTATGGTCAGGAACTTTTATGGCAACACTGTACGTAAACACGAAGATCAACCATGATACAAAGATGAATGAAACACGGAGATCAACCATATTTGTCTTATGAGTCTATCGAAAATATCATGTCTATAGACATGATATTAACTCCTTTTTCTATGGTGGAAATCATGAAAGCATGTCAAGCGCATCGTATGTATAAAATTATAATTGTTATAATTATTACATCTTACCTATGTTATTATATAGGTAATTATGCAATAAACTTGGCTTATAACAACAGCAAAAATGTTAATAAATACTTTTCTATGTGTTTTATTTTACGATAACCAAATATGAATTATTTCGGATATTTATTTTTATCGCCATAGGTACCTACCATTTCTCTACTAAAAGTCTTATTAAGTCTTAAAAAGTCTTATTAACTCTTCCAGAAGACTCCCAAATCTTGCTATTAGACTGACTTAATAAGACTTATTCAGACTTTTTCCGACTTAATAAGTCTTATTCTGACTTTTTCCGACTTAATAAGTATTATTCAGACTTTTTAAGAAAAAGTAAGACTTTCTCAGAGAAAAATTTCCACAAGGGTTTAATATGGATGAAATTTTGATGGATTCTATTTTCCAAATTCTGGATAGTAGAAAACAAGGGCGTCGCCAAAGAAGGGCAGGGGGGCAGCTGCCCCCCCTAGAGGTTAGCGCTCACAAGTCACCCTGCTAATTGAAACGATAAACTGAGTGTTGTGGAAATCCTTAAGGAAACTGAAGATTTTTTTCCTGAAATTAAGAAGGCTTTAAAGATCCTTGTTGCTTTACCTTGTACGACTGGTACAGTTGAAAGGTCATTCAGTAGCCTCAGGAGAATCAAAACCTGGTTGAGGAGCACCATGTTTGAAACTCGACTCAATGGCCTCGCAATGATAAGTGAACACAGGCAACACATTTTCAAAAATTTGGACGATTTCGTCAACAAAGTGTGTAGTTATTTTGTTCGTTTTTTATTTTTTTTATGAAAACTTTTTTTTTTTAATTTTTCTCTTGTTCTTATATGCTGCCCCCCCTAGCTTACCGGCTGGCGACGCCCTTGGTAGAAGATCAAGGAAAACCCTTAAAATTTAGATTTTCTTTAAGGCACTTAAGAAAAAACAATGCCATTATCCATTTCTGGTTTTGCTTTTGGTTATTTTAAATGAATTCTTTTTTTTAAATTTTGGATAGTATAAAGATGTAGAAAAACGGTTTTTTTTAGATGTAAAAAAACATGAAAAAAAAACCTAGACAAAAACGATTTTTTTTTCAAATC
This sequence comes from Brassicogethes aeneus, assembly GCA_921294245.1. NCBI lineage: Eukaryota > Metazoa > Arthropoda > Insecta > Coleoptera > Nitidulidae > Brassicogethes > Brassicogethes aeneus. The sequence goes on along the minus strand of OV121133.1, from coordinate 54,975,474 downwards.
CGCTACAATAAAGAATATTCTGTCAATAAATAACATCAATCTTTCAAAATGGAGTATTTTTTCAAAATGAAATTTTGAGTAAAATGTATATTATTATTATTAATAAAGTGAAATGTAGAATATATTAATTTTTCATTATTGAAAATTTTGAGCGAGACTAAAAAATTTGATTTCTTATTATTTAGTAGTTTTCACATAAGAAACCAATAACAATGTAAAACTTCTACACTAATAGGAAAAATTAAAGGATAATAAAAAAATCCAAATTTTTAGCGATTTTTCGGATAGCTGTATCTTCGTTAAAAATGGTCGTATTGGAGCCGTAAAAAAAGCAATTTGAAGCTTTCAAAGCAACGTGCAACGCTCAATTTTAACGAATACCGTAATAAAAAAAAATAGCTTTCTTTTTTGGTCCACGGACTTGGATAAAAATTTTCTGACTTAACCACCATATGGACTTGTTCATTCAGCTTCAATTTGCTTTTTTTTAGACTTTGATACGACCATTATTCGCTGATATATCCGACTGAATGGAAAAGCATCATTTCGTCTTTGACCAAAAATCATGAAAAAAGAGATTTTGGTAGATTTTAAAAAAAAAAAAATTGAAAAAAACAATGAAAAAAAAAACAAACTCTAGGATAGTACATTTAATATTAAATATTTTTTGAGTAACCATCTTAGAAAGGAACATTCCATTACTGATGTTGTTTTTCCTATGCTATCATTTTAAATGGATTCTATTTTCCTCTAAAAACAATTATTGCACTTGCTTTGCTACTATGTGTAAAATTACATACATTTTTCTCAGTGTATATACTAGCGCTTTGATTTTGTAAGGACTTATTTAGTGGCTCATTATCCAAACTGTTTGTTCTATTTACTATTGTAAACTTGTGCTTGTTAGGGGTTCTTCGTTCAAAGAGGATGAGGGTACATGGAAGGGAAACGACGATGGAAAAGTGGTCAATAATCAGCCGCAACGGATGATGGACGATCGCAACGGCCTTGGACCTCAAGGCGGATATATCGGAAGGATTACGAACGATGCTCGCGAAGAGGAAATGGAAGAAAACGTTGGTCAGGTAAAACTTGCTTTTAAACTATTCATAGTTTTGGAAATAGGCGTAAATTTAAATAATTTTAGGTAAACACAATGATCGGTAATTTACGTAACATGGCCATCGACATGGGCTCCGAATTGGAGAATCAAAACAGACAGATTGACCGCATCAACTTGAAGGTAATTTCGAAAAAAAGTCTTATTCTTTTTTTTTTCAATTTTGTATAACATTTACCTTTGTGCTAACTTAACATAAATTTCATTGCCAAAGAAAATGATACCATTAAAAGTAATGGACCACTAAACTCTAAACAGTCTCATTAGAATATACTTTGCTATACTATTTCCACAACATTTACATACCTGTAATTACATTTAAAATTAAAATAACTTTGGTGGAAATACAATTTACACATAAAACGTACAGTATTAGATAGGAATAATTTATAGACATTTTTAAAATATCCATTGATTTATTATAACAACGCAAGGTAAAAAAATTTTAAAGGCCACCCAAATAAAAAAAATGCTTCCTTTTTTTTTGGTAAAATTATGCAAACCAATTTGTTACTATCGTACAAGGTTGGCTTGGTTGTTTTTATAATTGGGGGCCTTAGAAGGGGTATAAATCCAGCTACCCTGCTAAGCAAAATTCCTTATCCACAATATTAAGTAATAATATATATACAGGGTGTTTCTTTTAACTTGAGACAGCTCAATATCTCGAGAAATACGCATTTCACGGAAAAATGTCTTAAATAAAAGGTTAATGTGACTAAAGGGGACATTATTGGGTGCTACCGCTAGCCACCCCCTACCCCTCCTTAAGGGTGAAACGGGGGGTAACTTTGGAAAGTCAAATGGAATGACCCGATTTTTTCACAGAGTTTGGTAGTACATAAAAAAATAAATAACTTTTATTTAAAACTTTTTTCAATTTATCAACAGATGGCGCTGTAATTCAAAATTTAAGAAAAATGAGTTTCCTTGTAAAATGTATTATTTGAAACGTTTGAAAAACAAAAATTAACATTAACAACAATAGTCGGCTATGAAAACAATTTATAACAAATGTTCGAAATGTCGTCATTCCATTTCAACACATTTTTGAATGCGGGTAATGGATTCTGGCACACAACGCGCCAACATGTCGGGCGGTATCGCCGTACAGGCGTTCCTGATCCGCTCCACCATGTCCTCCCAAGTTGTAGGAATTGCAGCGTAAACTTTTTCTTTCAAGTAACCCCACTGGAAGAAGTCTGGTGGCGTAAGATCAGGTGATCGAGCAGGCCAAATTACTGGACCACGTCTACCGATCCACCGCGGTGCACCGGCCATTGAACTCCCGATCCAACACCTCTCGAGCAATTGTCGAATAATGTGCAGGACAACCATCTTGCTGGTACCACATGTTTTGGAGCCGTGCTAGTGGTACATCCTCCAAAAGGTCCGTCAGATCGTTTTCTAGAAAATTCCGGTACTTTTCGCCATTTAATGCACCGTCAATAAAGAAGGGTCCGATTAATCGTTCGCTTAAGGTACCGCACCAAACGTTTACCGACCAGGGACGCTGGTGCTCCACTTGGTGTCGAAATGGAAGGACGACATTTCGAACATTTGTTATAAATTGTTTTCAGAGCCGACTATTGTTGATTTAATGTTAATTTTTGTTTTTCAAACGTTTCAAATAATACATTTTACAAGGAAACCCCTTTTTCTTAAATTTTGAATTACAGCGCCATCTGTTGATAAATTGAAAAAAACTTTCAAATAAAAGTTTTTTATTTTTTTATGTACTACCAAACTGTGAAAAAAATCGGGTCATTCCATTTGACTTTCCAAAGTTACCCCCCGTTTCACCCTTAAGGAGGGGTAGGGGGTGGCTAGCGGTAGCACCAAATAATGCCCCCTTTGGTCACATTAACCTTTTATTTAAGACATTTTTCCGTGAAATGCGTATTTCTCGAGATATTGAGCTGTCTCAAGTTAAAAGAAACACCCTGTATATATATATATACAATAGAAATAATTTTGTCCTTTATTATTGAATATTGCTGATAAAGCATTTTTGCTTAACAGGGCAGCTGCACTTGTTTGTTTTAAACAAGCTTAGCATATACTTTTTAAGTTTGTTAAACACAATTGGCCAACTGTTTTTTTACCATAGTGCATATAACTTTTTTTCTCTGTTCTTTAGAAAGCTTTTTAATTATCGGCTTAAATGATTTCAATACTTCACATGTACAAAACTGTTTAGACATATGGAAATGCTGTATGTCTAGAACTTTAAATTTACCTCAAATTTACAATTGATTTGCTTGACTGGATTTTTAATAATTTTGATGTTGTTTGTTTTACATTGCTACTTCCGTCACTCCACGACACACCAACAACTACCAACCCAACAACTCAAAAAAAAATATGTACACAACATGGAAAACGAAAACAGGGCGACTCCAATGCGACAAGGATAGAGGTGGCCAACCAACGTGCTCACGATCTTCTCAAGTAGACACTTAACCACACAAAAACACTTATTATCATTATTAAATTATTATTATAATTACTTCTTTTACTTTATTTGCAATCTGATTCGTTCCCATCATCGCAACTTTAAAAAAAATATTATTAATATAACACCTTTAATTATTATCGAGCGACAATAATCAATCGAAACATTATCCTTTACATATCAGTTTGTCGTTAAAAAATTAGCAAAAAACAAATGCTGTTAATTCGCAAACCTATAAAATGGAAAATCTTTTTGTGTTGTCTAACTGTGTAAAATAAAAGAGAAAAAAGTGAGAATGGGTGATGAACAAGAGATGGGAACGGTGCAGATCGAATCCAGGAGAATTAGAAATTCAAAATGAAAAAAATAGATACAATGATGAACATGGTTTTTGAAAGCCCATATTTCGCTAACGGTGCACTTTTTGACAAAAATGTTTAGAAATCAAATTGTAGATTAAATAATGTCCAGAGGTATATTCGTATTAGTACCCATTTGTGAGAAAAAGCGCTTTAAAGATCTCTCAGAGCGAGTGATCTTTGAAGCGCTTTATCTCGCAAATGGTTACTGATACGAAAAAACACCACTGAACATTTTTATAGGAAATTGACTGTTACAATTTATTACTTAACATTTTTTGTCTCAGTGTAGCGCTACCATCTCACAAATTGTTCCTGCTGAAACACCACTGGACATTATTTATAGGAATTAAGTCACAATGTACAAATATATAAAATGTATAAATATAAATATAAAAGTGCACCGTTTGCGAGGTTATAGCAAAAAAGCAAATTGTCTATTTTTTCTGGACTTAACAAAGATTTAAAGAATTTAAATGTAAACTTATGTGATGGGGCACACTGGTATGTTGTTGATTGATGTTTGTTGGTTGGTTAATTAGGGTGACAGCAACGAAACGCGCATAGCAGTGGCAAACCAGCGCGCCAACAAACTCCTCAAGTCCTAAGGGGTCGAAACGCCTTTTATACTCTCCTCTCTCTATCTGTATTTCAATTCTCTCGATGTTTATTATTATGGCCATAGCTTAGCAGCGCTATTGTCTAGTTATTTGCTAGTTAAACTACTTTTTAATAATAGATTAGATTCAATCAGGTGTCTATTAGTCAACATACGGGGTTGTTGTTTGCCGTCATTCGACAACTGTTGTTTACGTAGCTGGCATTTCAAGACCTTGATGTTGAGTGCCTGATTTTGTAGCTGTTCAGTTTATTAAAATAATGTGTAAGGAAATATAATATAAAAATATAAAATAGCAATAATAAAATTGGCAGCTTTGTAACCAATAGTTGTTAAATGGTCTACTTGTGAGAAAAATTAAATGTTTACCCCTCAAATGAAATGAATGTAAGGGTTAAAATATATAAGCAAAGGTTAAAATGTAGTTAATTTGTTTAGAGCTACGTATAAATTTGTTAAATGTAGGCAATTGCAATATAATAACATAAGCCCAATATACTTAATAATAATAATAATAAACAACTTAATTATTTAGAAAAGTACAAATGCCTGAAACAGTGAGAAGCATTAGATGTACATTTATTACCCATTCATTTCTATTATTTATATTCTTCGATCTATATGTTGACTAATGGAAACTACAAAACAGTATTATTAAAAGAACTTATTTTGATATATTTACAAACGATTTTGTGCTAATTAACCCTTTAAATTCCATTGGTTATGTGTTGACCAAGGTCAAATAAGGCACAATTATCGCACATAACCGAACATATCCACTGTTGAATGGATTTTTCACTGTATCTAGCGCTCCTTTTAATTTCATTAATATTATTAAAGCCCGTTTTTTGTTTGGATGGCAATGGCCATGTAGCAGCACCACTTCAAAAGCTTAATTCTGTGACATAGGTAACTTAACAATTAGAAAAAGATTTTCATCTAAAAGAAAAACGGACTTTATTGCGTGTTATTAAATTATAAAAGATGATATTATCAGATAAAGGTGTGGTGCTCTTACGTCACCGTAATAGCTTTAAACTGTTACATAATTGTAAATTGTACCAGTATTTCATATTTAATAAAATAACATTGTGATGTGAAGTTTGGATTGTTATTACGTACGTTTGTAAATAAGGATGTCTGTTAGCTGTAAATAATTTTGTTTTGTACTAGTAACTGAATTGCTGGTACATGAATTGTGGAATTATTTGCTATTTTCTAATGTTTTTGTTCAAGTTTGGCACAGTTTATATCTTAATACTACTGCTTACCTGTAAAGGGACTGCTTTTATTTAGTTTATTTAGTTACCTCAATAAACCTGTCAGAATTGACTTCTTCCAAAGCATTTTTAATGGCTTAATTTTTTATGTACAGATCTTATTTATTTATATTTTTATCCATATATCTAACTATCTATCTATCTATCTAGTAATAAATAAGAGGATGAAGTGATATTTACTTATTAATGATAAATGGGCTGTTGTATTGCGAAATTATTTTTTTCGCAATATAACGCTGTTTTTGCGTAATATTTAGAACAGCTTATAGTTACTTAGGAGTCATTCCAGAATGGCTTAATTTTAACTAATTGTAATAAATTACATATTTACAAACCATGTATTATTCTAATAATGTATAATAATGTAGAATAGTTATCTCAGAAATTATAATAAATAATTGAAATTATAATAATTATTGAACATTATTTGTTTTAATTAAAACCATGAATTTATTGCATTTTAGGCATCAGGTATATTTTCCAGCATTACACCTTCAATATTAGTCTCATACTGAACTAAAAGAGTTTCCCCATCCTCTGTATACGAGGGATCGAACATTTTTCCTTCAGGATTTTCCTTAAACAAAAATTCCGCCAGAAAAGTCAAAGGCTCAGGTGGCTTAACCTTCGCAGTCTCAACTAAGCCTCTAATAAGAACTGGAAAAACGTATCTCATTAGGTAAAATCTTAACGGTTCCGCTTTGGCCGTTAAAACTTTTTCTTCTTCTTTTTGGTACTTTTGCAGCATATCAGTCCACTCCTCCATTTTGTCTTGAAACGCGATCTGACACTCATTTTCCTCAGCCTTGAGAGTAATAACAACTATAATATCGTTACTAAATAAATAACGGTCTTTCTTTTTGCTACTCACTTTTGCTCTTAATTTTTCTTGCTCCTCTCTGAGTCTCTCGTTCTCTTCCTGCAAACGGTTCAGCTCTACTTCTTCCTCGGGAGTTAGCCCAAACGTGTTCGGCTCACCAACAATCGTAGAAAGGTATTCCAGAATGCAATCCAAAGTTAAATCATCGTCCTCTATGTTTATTATTATCGGATGAATTTCGATCTCGTCGAAAAAATTCAGCATGCTGTTGTCCTCCGTATTATTAGCTCGGAACTCTGCTAGCCGTCGAATCATGCCTTTCTCGTCATAATGTGTATTCTAAACGAGAAATTATTTTTTACCCGATGAACACTACCTAGCTAACAACTTACTTGTATTTGACTTTCTGGAAGTGCCATAACTCTTGCGTTCAGAAAATCGTCCGAGGCTTTAAGACTGATGACAAAATGCGGAAGCAGTTTACTGCTGGCATTACCAATCATTTCTTCGAATTCATCCTCACCTTCCCCCGCGCCGCCCTCCTCACCTCCTCCTTCTGCAGATTGTCCAAAAATTTCCTTCGCCTAAATTAACATTCTTGATAAGTCTTCAATGTGTCTATGTGTATAACTAATATTATACTTCTATGGGTATTTTTTTAATGAAAAGTTACAATTGTAGCCTTAAGACCTTGAGGTCTGTTAATTTATAGAAAAATTGCGTAATTAAAAAGTGGTTTTAAAAATAATTAAAAGAAAAATTGTTATTCCTGGGATTTTTTGAAAAAAAGTTAGTTTTACACATTAATCTACATTTCCATCCAATTTCCTTGCTTCTAAATTTTGAGTTACCACCCTGCTGAAAAAAATAGGCTGCAATGTTCGCCGACTTTACACAGAGACTGACATAACATTGGTGCAAAACTGTGATATTCACCATTACAATACTCGCACAAACCAAAACTTTTATATTTTACCAAGTGCAAAAAACATTGGAAAGAAGAGAGTAACTACTACGGCTGTGCAATGGTACAATGAACTCCCAAATAGTATTAAGGACTTAGATGTTATAAACTTTAACAGAGCTATAAAAAATTATTTATTATCTAGAAATAACACACTTTAATTTATTTTGTATATATTGTATATTTATAGTATTTTGTTAAACACAAAAAGCCTTATTTTATTTTATATTTATGTTAACCTGTTATGAACGTTTGTTTTTTTGGGTTCAATAAATACATTAAAAAAAAAATTAGGGATGCACCGGATTTGATTTTGGCCGGATTACCGGATGCAGTAATCCGGCGTCATCGGCCGGATTTTGGCGGATTTCGCCGGAGTCGGCCGGATCTTACAGTGTTTTTACACAGGCAGGTGCAGTTTCTGTTTCAGTATTATGCAAATCTTGCACTTAGTTACCAATTACGTGTTGATGTGGTATGTGGGGATCCTGTTATATATATATATATATATATATATATATATACAGGGTGTCCTGAAATTAGTGCACCATACTTTAACAGCAGATTCCACGTGCAAAAATAAGAAAAAAAGTCCCTATAAATATAGATCGAGAAATGCCTCCTAAGAGGGCTGCAGCCCCCGAAAAGGGAGCCCCTGAATATGGTTTTTATCTAATATTTATAAAAAAGTAGAAACACCCTGTCACTTACTACATGAAACTATCACCTGTCTTGAATTATTCCATTTTTTCCTAAACATGGCAGTCGTATTCTAAGGACCAAGCGAGTCCATTTCTATGGTTGTGATTTAATTGTGAATTTTTATGCCATTTAAAATAATTTTCAAATCGATTTTAAGCGAAAACGGTGCATGTTAACGAAGTTCAACAAGATGACCTTTTTATGTGCAAAACTCCAAAATTTCATAATCTGACATCAAATTCTGGTACAAGATACGTACAAAAAAGTTAAGGTGGTTTTAACCCCACTTCCTATCAATCTGACCCAAACCTCATGAAATTTTTTAAAGTGTTATTGTTATGTCTTATTGGTCATAAAAAGTTTAATTAATTCCCTAAATTTCACTTTTCTATCTTTAACGGTTTTGGAGATATTAAATAAAAACCATCTTCAGGGGCTTTCCTTTTGGGGGCTGTAGCTCCCTTAGGAGGCATTTCTTGACCTATGTTTATAGGGACTTTTTTTCTTATTTTTGCACGTAGAATCTGCTGTTAAAGTATGGTGCATTAATTTCAGGACACCCTGTATATATATATATATATATATACATATTATATTAGTTAAAAAGTAATAAAATTTAACATATATAAATACGTATTATATACGTATACGTATTATTATAGCTATTTTTGTAACATGTAACGGCTGTTCTGGTTTTGGCTTAGCCTCGACCGCAAACAGCTACGATTCGTCCTAAAAAACATGATTTTTAGGTACATGTTGCAAACAAAATTTTTTTGTTCTAGGTCCATATATTCAAACTTTTTAATAGAGTAAATACCTATTTCTCGAAATTAAGTTTATTGACAGTGACAGTGAGTCACTTTCAGTGACAGTTATCGAATTTTATTTTTAATTGTTGTATTGCAATGGTTCAAGAACCATTTTGCAAAAGTTTCCATAGCAACTTTTTCGTACTAGTACAAAAAAAGAATTATTTTACGGACTCAAATGAGTTCGTTAAATAGCTATTTTAGGGGAAAAACAAAAACATATACCAATAAATAAAAGTTTTTAAAACCACATTATTATATTAAAAAGTATATCTTTATAAAACGTTTAAAAAAATAATAAATAGGTAACATAAAAATAAATAAATAATATTTATTAATATACTTACTTAATCTAAAAGTTATAACAATTAAAAAACATAGGTACAATAATTATAATAGGTATAATACAACCATCTGAAAACCACTGCGCATACGTACGGCGTCTGTTACTTAGTGCGCATAGATACGATCACCTGTTAACTGCGCATAGCCGATTTCTTCCCGAGAAAGGTGAACAACTCGAATTTTTGCACTATAACTTAAGGACTTCGTTATCTTATGTTCGCTTAAATCATGAAGTTTAATCCTTAATCTATTTTTAAATTATTTCTAAAAAAATTGTTTGTTATTTGTAAAAGAATATATATATTTTTTATAATAAACATTTGAAAAAATATTTTATTTTTAATTTAAAAAATCCGGCCACAATCCGGCCGTTGTTGCCGGATCAGTTTAAAAATTTGGCCGGAGCCGGATATGCTGCCCCATAGGCCGGATCGGCCGGAGGCAGTAGGTGGGCAGTAACTCCGGTGCATCCCTAAAAAAAATATATATATTTCCTGTGCTACTTGCATTAACATAAATGAAATGTTTCATTTAAAATATTGCATATAATAATTTCCAACAAGTTGGCAACAACATTAAATTTGAAACATTATTTAAAGATTCACATGGAAAGTTTTTACAATGTTATATTTGTAACATTTAGTATAAAATGTTGCATAAAAGTATTTAAACATAACAATTATAATATTGCAGGCATAACTTTTTTTCAATGTTTCCATTGAAATATTTTTAAATAACTGTAGATTTTCCTTAGCTAAGCTTTACAAGCTTTAGCGGAGGAAAGTCTACATTAACGAATCTTCTGGTTTACGAGGAAGATACCCACTGGGAAAAATAATATTTCTACAATGTTACTGAACGTTACATTTGTTAGATGTAATGTTACAAAAATCCTTGTGGCAATGTTGCAGGAATATTGCAACAAAGCCTTATGTCCGGCTCAGGAACATTACATTTACAAATAAAATGTTGCTTAAATGTATTGTTTGCAATGTTACTAAATGTTATTTTTGTTAATGAAAGGTTCCTGCAACATTACAGGAACATTGCAATTAAATTAATATGAATTATTATAATAATAATTAATTATAATTATTTATCCGTAAGCTATATATATATATATATATCAAAAACAATAGTTTTTCTACTTTACGCCAGTAGTAGGCAACCAATATTGCAAAGACTTAAATGCCTTTCCATCTCGCCACCGAGCCGAGCTTGAAGCGCGTCTCCCGAATGGTATGGTCCAATGACTAATGCACCATACCCACCAACACAGTGTTGGCAACACTGTTTGGTCTCATCAGTGTCAGGCAGTCGGTGACGGGACACACGCATAAATTCGTCACTGTTTACTTATAAAGATATAAATGACCAAGACAGCGGCGAGATGCATCGGCAAGTCAGTCTGCAAACAACATTGCAAAAACTATCTTAATGCAATATTTCGGATGAAACATGTTTCATCCGAAATATTGCATTAAGATAATTTTTGCAATGCATAGTCCAAAACTAAAGTTATAATTATAAATGGAATATTATAGTTAGTTACAATGTTCCAAAAATCTTGCAAATGAAATGTTTATATTGTTTATATAAAGCAACATTGCAAAAATCATCTTAATGTAATATTTCGGATGAAACATTGCCCAAAACTTATCAATGTAATATTATAATTGCAATGTTCCAAAAATCTTGCAAATTAAATGTTTATATTGATTATATAAAGTAACATTGCAAAAATCATCTTAATGTAATATTTCGGATAAAACATTGCCCAAAATTTATCAATGTAATATTATAATTGCAATGTTTCAAAAATATTCCCAAACATTCCAAAATAAATGTTTTTATTGTATATTTAAAGTAAAGTTGCAAACATTTTTCATTTGAAACTTGTGTTAATATTTCAATTGAAACATTGAAAAAAAGTTATGTCTGCAATATTATAATTGTAATGTTTAAAAACTTGTATGCAACATTTTATACTAAATGTTACAAATATAACATTGTAAAAACTTTCCATGTGAATCTTTAAATAATGTTTCAAATTTAAGGTTGTTGGAAATTATTATATGCAATATTTCAAATGTAACATTTCATTTATGTTAATGCAATTGCACTTAAGTAGCAGAGGAAATATTTTATTTGTAAAGTCGGCGAACATTGCAGCAATATTTTGTAAGGTTTCTTTCCCAGTGGGTATGTTAGGTCACCTAACTTAGGTGCCTTAGAAAATCGTAGCCAGGTGGGCACTATTTACACCGATTTCTCGAAGGCATTTGACACCGTTAGTCACGAAATTCTGTTGGCTAAAATAAATGCATTAGGTGTTACAGGAACTTTTTATTTATGGTTAAAAGTTATTTAGATTCTAGAATTCAAACTGTAATAGTTCAAAATCAAGTCCAGAAAAATTAGGGTTACTTCTGGTGTACCTCAGGGTGGACATATTTCTCCACTGCTATTTAATCTATTTATTAACGATATTGGCTGTGATATTAAGTATTGTAAATATTTGTTGTTTGCAGATGACCTAAAGCTGTATAAAGAAATTAATGATTTTAATGATTGCTATAATATTCAGTTAGATCTCAATCAATTACAATTGTGGCGTGAACAAAATTTGATGAATCTTAATGTTAATAAGTGTAATTACACTTAAGTGTATAAGTTTTTATAGAATTTAAAGAAATATTGTGTTTCCGTACTCTCTATACTACCTATAGCCTATATTTCTAAAATAATATTACCTATAGGCTATAGGTAATATTATTTTAGAAAGAGTCACTAATATAAAAAGCAAAATAACATTTTCCTATCACATTGATTATATTGTAAATAGATCTTTAAAGATTTGTCAAACGTAGTCTTAAGGATTTTAATAATGTTCAATGTTTAAATTAAGGATTTTAATAATGTTCAATGTTTAAAAAATGTGTATATGTCATTCGTGCATTACGGTAGTATCCTAGAGTATTGTTGTGTTGTTTGGTCACCTTATTATGAGAATAATAAGGTTAAACTCGAACGAGTACAAAATAAATTCTTGCGATTTTGCGCATTCAAGCTGAACATTGACTGTACTTATTCCTTAGTCTTATTTAGAAGTACTGTCAATTTGGATCGACTTGATAAAAGAAGAAGTCAATTTGGCATTTTATTTTTATATAAACTTTTAAATAATTTTATTAATTGCCTAGACTTGTTAGAGTAAATAAACTTTAATGTTCCTTTAAAAATTACAAGGCAACAACAATTATTTTATATAAAGACCCATAGGACTACGTATGGTAAATTTATCCCCTTAAGTAGAATCTGTTCCGAAGCAAATGATCTAAATTTAGATTTTTTCAATTGTTCTCTGACGGTCTTTAAAAATAAATTAAAAATATGTTATCTAACTTATAAGTAAGCAATACATGATTTAATTGTAATATGTATATTGTAAGGGTCCTGTAGTACATAAACTTTTAAATTCAAATTTGGCGCTATTTTAACCGAGGAAAATTTAAATAATCCACTAAAAATAATATTATAGTTTTAAGTTATTTTATGTTTTAAAAAACTATTGAGTTTTAAAATTTTACTTCTTTGTATCTGATCGTAGAAATATTAGGCCCTAATAATTAGGGTGATATGTTTATGTGACACATTCTTGCTTAAGTGGCCGAGATGTTTAAAAGCTAGATTAGGAAATAGAATAGGCTACAGACAGAGGGTTTTTGCTCGCCCTTCGAGATACTCCTGTTAAACAGTTTTGTGAAATATATTATAATATAGCTATAGTTTTTGTGATTGTTACCGATTTTCTGCTATAACTAGGTATGTACACATTTATCAATTGTAATATTTGCTAGTAATGATAAACAACTCCTCGTTTTGGGTTTTCTTAATACATTTTTGCTTATAATTTTGAACAATATTATTTAATTCGCATTTTGGACTATGACGTTTATCATTGCTAGTTTATTGGGTCCTAATCATTTTAATATGTGTAAATAGCGAGTGATTTTTGGTAATGATTTTTTATTGTATCACTATTTCATTATTTTGGTTTAATATCTTGGGATCGCGCATACACTGAGTGCCAATCTTTATGTTGTCGCATATACACTGAATTACATTTGACTTACATTTTAATATTTTGTATTGTCTTTATTTGGGGTTACAGTCACTTTTTGTTATATTCATTCCACTTGAAATATCTAATAACTTTTTTATATTATTAACACTCAGATGTCCAAGTTTTCTATGCCACTCTTGTACTGATTTTTTAGTTTCTACTAGAAATGTCTCTTCTTTTGATGTATTTAGCATGTAACGTCCATTTTCTTGTTTTTCTCCACTAATTAAATTTTCGTTATTTCTTCTCACATAAACCTTATTTTTAGTAAAAAGTAACTTGTCCGCCTTTTTCAGTTATTGCATTAACTGATAAAAGATTTTTGCTTAGTTCAGGGACATAAGTTACATTATTTAATATGCATTTTTCAGTAATAATTTGTCCTTTTCCTTCTGAAATCATTTTTTCATTATTCTTAGCCATATAAATATCTATTTTACTGTCATATAAAGAATGAAACAATTCTTTGTTATTTGGCATATGTGAAGAGCATCCAGAATCTACAATAAATTCAGTTTTTGGAACCTTTTTCTATTTGTGTCAAAAATGCAACTTTATTTTTCTGATTAGTTTTCATGTCATTCGAATCATCTTTGTTTCTAAAAAAACATTTGTCTTCTTTATGATTACTCTTTTTACAAATTTTGCATCTTATTTTCTCCAAAGATCTGCAATATTTGGCTATATGCCCTATTTTTCCACATTGATAGCATTTTCTTTCTGGATATTTCTTCTTTCAATCTGTTTTATTTTTCTCTTCAGCTTTAAATGCAACATTGTCATCACCTACCTCTTTCTGTTTTCTTCTGTGTTCTTCTAAGTTTACGTAAAAATTATAATAGTCATACAAATACTAATACTACTTTTTTTTTGTCAAAGTCTGTCCGAAGTCACCCCTTAAGGTGGGGCGATTTCGGACAAGCGTTGTAAATTGTATATAATCGAAGCTAGCACATTCAGTGGCGACTTCGGACAGAAATATTGCTTTAAAAAAAAGTATAAAGCATAAAATTAGGGAAAAAAGCATGGAATTAGGTAAAAACTCATTCAAATGGAAAAGGGCATTTTATTTATCAAAATATAAAATAAAATTGAATTCTGAGGATCAAAACAATAAAACAAATGTATTTATTTTTATACTAAACACTAGTATATTAAAAAATATTGTCCCCTGTATAGTTTCTGTAAAAATTGCTCTACAAATTTTTTTTATAGACTTTAACCCTGTCCGAAGTCGCCCCCTAAAATGCAAATATTTGTATTACAACCCTGTATAAAAGTTAATGTAATATGAACGTAAACCAAAAAAAAATAATTTATTAACAAAATTACGTACGTACTACCGAAAATCTATATTATTTTCATCATACAGTGCATATGTACTTGCTGGTACCAGTTACTTTTACCAAGTTATGAAATAAGTAAAGTTTGAACTCCAGACTAAACGATGCAAAAAGCTTATTTCACTTGACAACCGAACCCACGTGCCTCTTGCCATAGCTTTAGCCATCTTCTACGAAGTTTTTTCCCGAATTACAGAACTCTGTTACGTCAGACGTTCCAATCGCGAATTTTTAATAGCTTTAAGGTAATGATGTCCGAAGTGGCCCCGGCTGTCCGAAATCGCCCCGTTTTACGGTACTTCTTTCTGTTTTCTTCTGTGTTCTTCTAAGATCAATCTCATTGTTAAATTTATTAAGGTTTTTTCTATTGGAGTTGTGGAATCCCAAGCTGTGACAAAAACATCATATTCTTGTGGTAAAGTTGTGAGAATTTTTGATATAATCATTTCTACATCAATATTATGGTTCACTGTCTTTAATCTATATGCTAAACTTTCAATCTTACTAATATGCAATGACATATCCGATCCTTTTTGATATTTATAATTAAAAAATTCTTGTAGGGTATTGCATTTTTGTTGCTCGGTATTTTTCTGAAAAATGTTACACAACTTGTCAAACATATCTTTTGACGTTTTACAATTTATTATGTGCATAAGCAGCTTTTTATTGATGGTGGTTATTATTATCTTTTGGGCTTTCGCATCCTTTCTTTTCCACTCAGCTTTATCTTTATCTTCAATGCAGTCAGCCAATTTTTTAGTTCCATTTACAATTTCATCTTGTCCGTTTGATTTAAATACTATTTCAATCTGAAATCTCCATATTTCAAAACTTTCTGTATCAATTAATTTTTCGATCAAAACAGACTCATTTTCTTCTGTCATTTTTCTGACTTTTTATTATTATTCCACTCAGATTTTTTTTTTTTTTTAATTTTCACACAGATTTTATTTTTATTATATCTCTCAGATTTTTAAAACCCCAAACTTGCCTGGGCCCATAACCTGTTAGATTTTAATTAAATAGCAGATTATATTTTTAACAGTTTTTTAATATTCGACTGACTGATTTATTACATATATTATTATTCTAACATTTCCTTGGTTACATTTCCTTCAACTGTTTTCTAACCTTATACAATTTTAATATTAATTACCTATTTTCAACATTCCCTATATGGTTGAATATGAAAATTTTTAAAATGGAAATCCTTATTCAACCATATAGAATCCGTAATGTAAACCAGGACTTTCCATATAGGACCTATAAAACCATATAGAACCAGATACGTTTCCTTATCGGATTCAATATGGGTTCTATATGGCATTTTCAATAGGGACGGTTTATTTAAAAATTGCGCTGCAAACCTGCGCAGGAGGAATAAAAATTAACATTATCATTAAGAAGATAACAGTTGGCCTTCTCTTAATAGGTGCGTTCTTTTCACCTGAGATCTCAGTTAATCTCAGCTCACATCGGTAAAATTTGCAAATGTGCGCGTTCTTTTTGCTTTACTCACCATAAAGTGAGCTCCCTCCTCACCGATACTGCACATGCTATGCGGGGGAATCAGTTTGAATTAAGTCGGAAATAAAGTGGAGGGGATAAAGAAATTATTGATTTGTTAAGTTTTTAAATAACATAACCTAATCTTATTTAGGTGATTTTTTGCAATAAAACTTAAATTTTTTAAATTACCTATAAACTTAATTAGTCCGGTCAAATTAGACCAAAAAATATACATAAATTTACAACAAGCTGAAAATCAGTAAAATTGTTCAGAATATAATTATAAATAAAATTTTAAAGTTCCCCATTATTCACCTGTATAGAAAAAAATTTATTCAAGGTCAAAGGTCGCGATTTTTAGCAAAACGGTAGGTTTTATCATAAAAATGCCCCAAACAAAAATTGTAGACCATAAAATTATCTATAAAAAATGTATCAATACTTTTTTTCCTACGAGCCACAGTTTCTGAGATATATCGATTCGAAAAGTTGTAAAAGTTGTAATCGTTATAATTATAACGATTACAACTTTTACAACTTTTCGAATCGTTATATCTCATAGCACAAGATAGCCCACGGACATCCTATTTAGGTTATTCTCGGCTTAGCCAGGCCGAACGGGTCTGGGACATCCATAGGACGTCAAGTCTAGACCCAGTCCGGCTTAGCCTGGATAGGCGTATTTTGGACGTCCAAAATACGCCTAATAAGGCTAAGCCGGACCGGGTCTAGACTTGACGTTCTATGGATGTCCCAGACCCGTTCGGCCTAGCTAAGCCGAGAATAACCTAAATAGGACGTCTCTTTTCACACAGCACATGATGTCCAAAGGGCGTCCATTGGACCTCCTCAAGCAATTTTCGGATATGTAATAAATTGTGAGAAATATCATGTAACTAAGTACGAATTATATAAACCACGTATTTTTATGAGGTTACTCTTTTGCCTTCTTTAGATGTTCGTGGGACAGCCTGAGGGGGTCACAGAGAGACAAACAAATCGATTAGCCTTATTATAAGAAAGATTCATTTACTATTAAATATAGTTTATAATATCTATTCGTTCTTTAATCGTTTAAATTATTTAAATGTATATAAACACCGTTATTATAACTCATAGTTTTAAATTTAAAAACATCGGTCTTCTTCGGGTATAACCGAACGGGTTCGTGACGACGTTTCCCATAATCCGTTGCCAATGGCGTTCTTTTTCTATGATGGCGTATATGGTGTAGGGGTGTCAATCCCGGGATCCCGTAAAAAATCCGATCCCGAAAATCCCGGGATTAAAAGTCCCAATCCCGGGATCTTAGTAATAAGTTACAAAGAATAAAATAGACTTTTTTTAAGAGTTTGACATTTTTCATATTATAATACTCATAAGCATATATATAAACACTTCAATTTTTTACTCAGTTCAAGTCAAATTATTATACACCGCCGTACAATAATGAAAATACATTGAAATTACATAGCAAGAGTGGTTCCATCTATAGCTTAAAATCAGCAAAGAAAATGTAAAATTACAGGTCACTGTAGAATAAATTTATGTACATAACCTATAATATAACATATTTCAAACGTCAAACCTGAAAAAATGTCACAAACTTAATAATTTCAATGTAAGTTACAGCCCCAATTGGAACTCACCAAGGCCCGATTGATAAAAGAAATGGAATTATTTGTTAATGGGGGTAAAAGTGGGTACAATGTGCCTACGAATTCTTGAAAACCATTCTTCCGACTAGTGTGAAGTCCGAAAGATATCGTTCGTTAGTTTGTTTGTTGTTTTATTTTAAATTGGTTTTAAAATTAATGATATATATTTTTTCGGGACTGATCCCGGGTTCAGGTAAATTTTGAGTTAGATGGGTAGTTAATACCAGTCTCCATCCTGTATTGAAAAAAAATTATACAAAATACGTATATTTTGACGCTTTCAGTTCAAGGTACTTTACACGCGATCGCTGCGGAAAATTGTTTATTGTTTAAAAGTGCATAACTTGTGTTTGGTGTGTCCGATTGTTATGCGGTTTGATGAAGGGTGATCTTCAAGGTATGTAAAATTCAGATATGTATTTGTTTTTCGTAGATTTTGCTTGTACAACGGGTTATCGTAACCGACAAGATCGGTCTGTTAAACTCGGGCTTTTAGAACAATGGAGCTACAAAAATTGTAATCAATTGTAAGTTTACAATTCATTACAATTTTTGTAGCTCCATTGTTCTAAAAGCTCGATTTTAACAGACCGATTTTAACAGACCGATCTTGTCGGTTACGATAACTGATGCCTAGGCATCAGTTCAAGATCCGTTAAATAGCTTACAGTTTTGTCTATCAAAGCCATCAATAAATTATCTGCCCCAACTCGCCCCCGGCTCTTTAAAACTACATGTTCTTGGGCGCCCAGGCACGGTTGTGATAAAAAAACCTCGCAATTTTAAGCGTATGTCGCGCGCGTGTCTGTGTTTTTGCTTTACAAAATATAAGATTTTTTTTTATTTTGGGTTGCGTTCATGATGTGCGTTTACTCGATTCACTCGGATTTAACTCAAAACGTTTATTACAACAGCGGGGTCTAGACTTTTACTTTCGTAAATCGTTCGTGACTACTAAAATATTTTATCTACGCCAGTGAGATAAGAACTTCTTATCCCACTCATTTTGAGTGAGATAAGAAGTTCATTAACGCACGCGTTTTTCTCTGCTTTTAACCAATCAAATAAAAAAGTCAAAATGTCAAAATAACCCTAAATTAAGTCTTAGACAAAAATAATTACCGTTTATTTTTTCATTTAGAGGCGTAGATAAAAATTTGTACAATATACGTGTGATAACGCTTTATTAACGTACTTTTGCGATTGCCCAACTCGTGCTACGCACTCGTTGGCAAATTTCGCATGCGTACGTTAATAAAGCTCTTATCCCACTTATATCGTAAATAACTATAACACCGATTTAACATATTTATCTACGCCAGTGAGATAAGAACTTCTTATCCCACTCATTTTGAGTGAGATAAGAAGTTCATTAACGCACGCGTTTTTCTCTGCTTTTAACCAATCAAATAAAAAAGTCAAAATGTCAAAATAACCCTAAATTAAGTCTTAGACAAAAATAATTACCGTTTATTTTTTTTCATTTAGAGGCGTAGATAAAAATTTGTACAATATACGTGTGATAACGCTTTATTACTTTTGCGATTGCCCAACTCGTGCTACGCACTCGTTGGGCAAATTTCGCATGCGTACGTTAATAAAGCTCTTATCCCACTTATATCGTAAATAACTATTAATCCACCTCTTGTAGGTGCGTTAAAACAACTCATGCGCATTGTATTGTGTTAATCGGCCTGATTGGCTGGATTGGTCGATAATAATTCTAGTGGCTAACGTTAACGACTCATGTTAGTGAATTGGCCTGAATGTCAAATTTGCATGAGAAACTTACTTTATTTTAAAGTTCCCAAAAATAACGAAGTTATAACGATTTTTGGTTTTAAAAGATTTTCAGTTTTATTTAAATTATTTAGGAACCGCTGAGTTTGTTACAATTTTTAAATGCCATTTCAATACTGGTATTTACTCAACTTTTCTCTAATTTAACAGACCTTATAGCTCCTTAAATAAAAAAGATACCCATGCATACATAGTAGGATACTTGGTGCACCTTGTATACTCTTCAAGGTTTTTGAAGTGCTTAATACAAGTACGATCTCAGAATGGCTCCATGATATCAGGTTTTTGAGAAATTCTAACATTCTAAAATTTTTTATGTCATGGCCGACACTCGGCCAACTATACATAGCCGACACGCGGCCAGGTGGAAGTTGGATATGCCAAATCTCATACGTGCTACGGGCGGGACGCGGCCGGCTGACTTGAGCCTACTGGGATTTCCCAAAAACCTAACGTGATAGAGTAATTCGGATTCGGATTCAGCGCATCAAAAAAATCTAAAACTCCAAACATACTTGCTGATACGTTTTCGGATATCCATCGATTACATATCCTTGATATTGACATTTGTTCTGCAGCAAATAACTTCTCAGCAATCTAATTACCATTTCATCTGGTATTTTTTGATCGGGACTCTCTTTAAAAACAACTCTAATCTCACGAATTTGTTCTTCCCACTCCTCAATGTTTCCACCTACGTCTTCCTCCTCCATTTCTTCTTCATCGATTTCTTCATCTTCATCGTCTTTTTCTAGGATTTCCTTTTCTTTGGCGCGTTCGCGAGCTTCCTCCAAACGCAGTTGTTCGTCCTCTATGTTATTTCTCTTTTCAATTAAAACGATTAATTGAATTAATATAATTGGAAAATTAAATGAAAGTAAAAAGTGGTTTTACCAAATTCTCCACAATATCTTCAATCATGGTGGCGATTGAAATATAATGCAGACCGTACTTTTCGGCAAGCATTTTGGCTAATCTGGTTTTTCCACTGGCTGGAGGTCCGTGAAGTATTATTTTCTTCGATATTAAGTGTCTTTTGATCACAAACTGCTCGGCAATTCTTTTCATATTTTGGGCTATATTTAACTCCGTCTGCCAATCTACTTGCAAAGCGTCTGATACAAACTCAGGTTCCATTCTTATGTCGAGAGTGCAGAGGTCGAAAAAACGTTGCTAAGAATGTCTAATTGAGATTATTTTAATATTATGCCAGTCTACATACGTTGAACTCATTATACAAAAAAGCTTCTGCCTGAGATACATTTTTAGTTCTTCCGCTACCCAGTGCTTTCGATAGAGCGACCAGAATTTTTTTTAAAGATGTTGGAGATGGTTCTACAGCCAAGATGTACTGAGGAGTCCCAGGGTTAATATCCATCAGCTTATGCAGTACTCTAGTCATTTACAATAAATACATATGTATGTACTTACAATTGCAAATAATTGGGGCTGATCAAAAATAACGTTACGCTTTTAGGGGGAAACGAGGGTCCACGAAAACGTGAGAGGGAGGGGGGTTACATCAACATCAAATCAAATCAAAAATTTTTAAACTTGCCGCTAATTTGGTGTAACATGCTGAATGGGACGGAGAATTTTTCGCTTTACGGAGAATATTCCGAGAATATTATTTTAAAGGGGGGGGTTGAAATTTGTGACGTAATTTTTAAACGGTCCCATTACTGATAATTTTTAAGTAAAAAGTAAAATATTTACCGAGCTAGATCTCCTACATGGATTAATGGAACAGAGTTTGTTCCAGGGTAAAAGCACGGTAAATAGGACTCGTTAAGCCAGGCTAATTTGAAAATTGGAGTTAAGTCTAGCTCCTCCTCCCCATATACAATCCCAGAACAAACTACATAAGTTTTTAAATGGTCCTTATCCTAAAACACATTTTTTAAATCCCAGAATAGGTAGCTACTTAAAGTGTTACCAAGTACCTTTCTTCCTCTTAAGACAACTTCCCGTTCACAAGCAATGTGATCTTCATAATTGGGATGAGCTTTTCTTTTTTTGTATTTTGATTCTGTATAAGCCAATGTTGGATCTCTCTTAATCAAACAAAAAACGTTAAAAAGTTTCTTTTTAATGTTTACCCCACTTACAGGATTTAATGGTTTTGTTTTTCCCCAAGTCATTACAGTGGATATTAAAATAAATATTCTTTCTTCTTCTAAACGACTAAACGTTTTTGGTCCGATTTCTTTAATTTTTTCAATTTCTGCTTCAAGAACTAAAAAACATTACCTGTATTAACATTTTTACAATAATTTTACATACAGTTTAACGTATTTATCGCCTTTTTAATCTCATCTGGATTCTGTGTAATATCATAGATTATATATCCGCATTTTAGCAACTCAACGTGAAATTTTTCCTCGTCCTCGTCAGAAAGAGTAAACAAAATATCTTCTGTAGGTTTATGAAAACCAAACTGCATGGTTCCTATTACTTCATATTTGTTCTGTGGAATTACCTCCATGTTTTGGTTGGCTTCTTCCTCTCCCTGCGCCTCATCCATACCTATGATACGCGAAGCCCCATATATTTGATCTGTAATGTACTGAATTTTTCTGTTGATATAGTAGATTCACTTGGGTACTGTTTACTTACAGCAGCAATATAACGGCTATTAAAAGAATCCACGCAATTCATGAACACTCTGTGTTTAATAAAAGATGCGTCATTTTTATTATCTGGATTTTGAATCGTTAGTTTTGTGCCTTGCTCCAATCTTTCTTTGGCTGCTTTAAAACCGAAAATATCTTCCAAATCATCAGGAACTGGTTCTGTGCTACCTGACATTTTTACTTAATTTAACAATTGGTTGTTTAGACTTCAAACTTGAAGTTTCGACTTTAACTGTTTTGTGGTTGATTAAATTTATTTAATAAAAGTATAATATTCATAATAAATTCATATTTATTAAAATTTACATATTATATTATAATCACAGACAATTTTTTTAATCAAATAATTTAAATATATAAATGCCAAAAAGTACCACTTTAGGTTTTATATAAACATATCTTTTAAATTGGGTACCTAACTATAAATAAATAGGACGATATTAATTAAAATGTAATTATTAAATGCTACATATTCTAGAAATGCTATGTTTTATTTAAATATACTAATACAAAAATGCAATAAAAATAATGATTTTAAATTGTTTCATTATTCAAAACAAAAAATTTCTGTATTCTGTATTTATAAAATATAGTATTTATAAAATATAGCACTCACAATTTTAATTATAAATAAGCAATTGTTTTGTTTTAAATTTTAAATAAATGTTTGAAAAAATGTGAAAAAAACATTAAAAACAAAATATTAGAGGACTATTTTCAGGACACTCTGTATATGCCCATATCTAAATGAAATTAATGAAAATTGTTTTAAGATATTAGAATTAAAACTATGTCTGCTCCATGATATGGCAAGTAATAATCTGTAAAAACTATTTGGCATAAATATCTTTTTGTCATGTTTTACCTTGTTAATCAAGTCTTAAGATCCTAAATAGACATTTTGATGGTCAAAAACTGCATATTTTAGACTAAAAACTCAAATAATTTCGGGTTTTAAGTGATTTCTTAGGTCTTTTGCGTATTTAAACATCATAGCGATCATTTCTTTCTCAATGACCGATTTTGGGACGAATTTCAGTTTTAAGTTTGTGTTTATCATCCACTTGAAATTGCACTTGTTTGGTTCATTTGGAATGGTTTGCATTACATGGCAACCTACTCCTGTTTCGCCCCTAAAACAAGAATATTGTGAAATGATAAAAAAATCTAAAATCGTTTTATTAATTATTAAAAAAATATACAAATTACCCACCTAATATATTTATCCACGGGAAAAGACGGGTGCTCAGTTCTGACCATGGCAATCACGAAACAATCTTCCACTTGCGCCCAGTGGCGTAACGTGACGAAATCGCGACTCTTCACGAGCCCCCCAGCGGCGTCCGCCGAAACCTGATAGCAAATATCGGTGTACTCGTCTATCGCCTGCACTTTTTGAGATTCCAAAATCGCCGGGTTCCACGCCGGCAACTCCTGCACCTTATAATACAAATCGTCCAACAGATATTTCGGAGAAACGTCCATTTGCGCCTAAAATCACACCACCCTTGAAATACACCGAAATTTGTATAGTAGACTATAGCAATGATAATGCACACCAGACATCTGCCAAAGTAATTTTATGATGAATAGATTGTAATAAAATTTAATACAAAAAAAAATGTTTTAACTTTGGGTCACCTGTGGTGAAAATGCGATCACCAGTTTATGATTTTCTTTTACCGAATTGTAAAGTAAACATCTCTTCACAAAATCTTTTTAGTTTGACCCAAACACCTTCTAAATAAACGAAGATATAATCATATTTAAACATATAACATATAAACATAAATTTTATAAAATGTAACAAGTAAATAAAGTGTTTTAACTTTGATGTGACATGTGGTGAAAATGCAATCAACAGTTTGTGATATTTTGTTCACCAAATTGTAAAAATTTCTTTAAAAAATCTTTGGTGTCTTCTGTCAAAGAACATTTGTCAAAAAAACACTAGTCACTGGATTATATTAAATAACCTTTAAATTCTCACATTTAACAAAAATATTTTTCCTCCTTTTTCCATTCTACTTTCCACAAAATCGTCTCCATTGTTTTTTTCCAGATTCCAGTCTCTTTTTTGCAATAAATCCCATGCGTCTTGTAGCGTTCTTGCTGCTACGGATTTGTGGTGGTCTTCCTAAAAATAATTAAAAATATTAAATTAAATTAATTTAACAATGAATTTAGGTGGTACCATTTTATTTGGGTACTTGAGTATTTTATTCTTTGAACCTAAGCTAAGAACTGTTCTAAATTTATAGGCAGTGACATAAAAATTTAAAAGTAAAATTTGCTGTAATGCTTTAATTTATGAAGATCAAACTCTTTTAATAAAACATTGTTGGTTTTCATGTATTTATTAAATATTTTGAATAAATAAAAAGTACAATTTTTAAGATTTTCTATAATTTTTCTCAATTTTTATTATTTTTTGTAATTCGCAAATTATTTTTTTATTTTAATTTTTTACTTTCATAAAAATATTATTAAACTTGTTTATTATTTTAATTGATATAATATATTATATTATATAACATATACAGGGTGTTTCACATTCGTGGTCCAATAGAAGTTTCTGGGGAACGGAAAAAGATATCGATTTTAAAAGCGTTTAAAATCCATTTAAGTCTATTTTTCTAAAATATTTTAAACAAAATACCGGTTTAACCGGAAGTGACATCAACTTTGTTATTTCAAATTAAACACCCCATATATTTTTACATTTTTAAATTCTACATAAAATTCTGAATAAAAGTACTACCTATATCATGTCCTATACCTAAAGTGAAGTTATCAATTTTGTTCGTTAAAATTTGACATATGCGCGTCAATAAAAATAGCCTATAACTTTTTTGTTATTATAGGGTTGGAATTTGTGGAATCTAAAAACAATGTTTAAAAGATTCCATGTCAATTCTTTACATTTTTCAACAAATTACCTGAGAAAAGCCAGGGCAAATTAGGTCAACTTGAAAGGTTAATAACTTTTTTATTTTTAGTGTAACACCCGGTATGTTTTTACATAATCCAATAGTAAATTAAAAAACCTTTCGAATGATGTTTCTATTTCCTATACCTAAAGTTAATAATTTTAGAGATATTTAACAATTTCTAAAATTTTAAATATTATTTTTTATCAAGAAACCTGTGATGGGTGAGTTGACGGTATCTATGGTTACCACGTAATCTGTCATTGTTCAAAATTTAATGGCGTCAATTTTTCAGGTTGTTATAAACAATTTTTTGACTAACAAAGTTATTTGTAAACAAAATTACTGATATAAAATAGCAGTAAAAATTAAGAAATGCTTGAATGTAAATGGAGGACACTTGAAACATTTAAGTCGTTTTTTCGCGTAAATACCATGAAATACTATGGTCATTAAACTTAACCTTGGTTAATAGTTAAGGCATTTTTGCGTTTAGAGTGCGTTCAAAAATCCTAACTATGACGTCACAAATACCAGACCATAAAACTATATCGCTGAGCTAGTTATTCAACGTGGTTAATAGTCTTTCTCTTTTTAATATATATATTTAATATGTTTATGTAGGAATAATGTTGTGTGCTAAACATATTAAATATATGTATATCTTCTCCAAAACATACCGCCAACCTTCGTCTTTTTCTTTGGGGTTCCATTCTAAATTTTGAGTTTCACAATAATAATTTTCGTATAAACGTTAAACACTGTTGGATTTTAGTTATGGTAAACAACAGGGAGGAACTGTTTATATATAAAAAGAGGTATAAGAACTAGGGTTCATAGAAAAAGAATATACAAGGTATAAGAAGAGGCAAAGAAATTTATTTACACCTGTAAAAGCATAGAAATTAAATATAAATAGGTAAAAACACATTTCAAAAATTATAGGTTATGAACAAGTAAACAAATGTCAAATGTTAGAAACCTAACCATGGTTATATGAATTAACTGTGACGTCATGACTTATTTAACCGTAGTATTACATAGTATTTACGCGAAAAAACGACTTTAGTAATCAAATTGTAATAAAAATTGTTAATTAAAATATTTTTAGTTTATAAAATTGTTACAGTTAAGCATTCTTTTTGTTATTTAAATATTTCATAAAATACATTTTATATTTTATTGCCTGCAATGAGCTAGTGCTTTAACTGTGTTGACATCCAACAGCTTTGTTGAGTTTTTTTCAAAATTAGTATTTGCTAATTTTGTTTGTATAGCTTTTAAATTTTTAAAATATTTAGCTTGTCAATGTTTTTTATAAGTCACTGACTGCTATTTTTTTAACAGTAATATTGTTTACAGGACACTTAATTAGTCAAAAAATTGTTTATAACAACAAAAAAACGCCATTAAATTTTAAACAATGACAGATTACATGGTAATCATAGATACCATCAACTCACCCGTCACAGGTTTCTTGATACAAAATAATAATTAAAATTTTAGAAACTGTTAAATATCTCCGAAATTATTAACTTTAGGTATAGCTATACCTAAATCCCTAGGGAATAGTAACATCAATTGAAAGGTTTTTTAATTTACTATTGGACTAGGTAAAAACATACTGGTTGTTAGGTTTAAAATAAAAAAGTTATTAACCTTTCAAGTTAGCCTAATTTGCCCTGGGGTTTCTCAGGTTCCAACCCCATATTCACAAACCAATAAAAAAGTTATGGACAAGCATTTCTCAAATTTTAACGAAAAAAATTAATAACTCCAAAACTATTCACTTTAGGTATAGGACAAGGTATAGTAATTTTAATCAGAATGTTATGTAGAATTTAAAAATGTAAAAATATATGGGGGTTCTATTTAAAATAACAAAGTTGATGTCGGATAAACCGGAAGTAGCATTTCGTTTAAAATATTTTAGAAAAATAGACTTAAATGGATTATAAAACTTTTAAAATTTTAAATCGATATCTTTTTTCGTTCTCCAGAAACTTCTAATGAACCACGTATGTGAAACACCCTGTATATAAAAGTAATTTAAAAAAATCGATTTTTTTTACTTCCGACGCTGAAAAATTGGTTTTTAGTCACCTCTAGAAAGTGTTCACCAAATTTTAGCTCTTAATATTATTAGGAAGATCCTCCTGATCATAGTTTTCCATTTTTTCTTTAGTCCCTTATAAAAAGACCATGTTTCATTATTAATCGTTTATTAATATTAAGGGCTTATATTTGGTAAGCAATTTCTAGAGGTGCTTAAGAACCAATTTTTCAGTGTCGGAAGTAAAAAAAAATATTCGATTTTTTTTAATCACCCTAATATATAAAGTGTGACCCATTTGTTTGCGACTCATCCCAGTAAAATCTTTATTTATTGTGCGATTTTAACCGGATAGGTTTTAAAAGGTAGATCTTGATCAACTTCATTTTTGGAGCAAAAAACACTATATTTTTATAAAATACAAGGCCTACTATGCCAGTTTTTGAGAGTAAACTTTTAAGAATTTATATTATCGATTTTTTTGTAAGTCTTCGCACGGCACTGCACCACCCCTCAAAACTACCCTATACTAAATTTTATTGAAACGATTTTGTAGCTAAATTAAAAACGCACAATAATTACTATTTGCAAAAATTTATTCTGTCAAGTTATCCATGAAAAAAACATTGATATAAATTTAAACTAATAGTAACATGGTATAAATATTCTTATGCTTAAATAAAAAACGCAATAGAAACTTAAAACAACAATAAAACAAAAAATAGAGAATTCCAAAAATTCTTTATTAGATTTTCGTCACCTCTACTAACCATATATTTCAATACACTTTCATATTTGTTCTAGAGTAATGGCTGTGCAGGCTTGTATTACCCTTGCTCGTTGTTCTTGTACAGGAGAGGTAATTAAAATCTAATTACTTATAGTCTATAAGTCTATAAGTTATAGAGAATTTTTTGAATTCTCTATTTTTGTTTTAACAAGTTCACTACCGGCGACCACTATAGTGGCCAATCGGTTGGCTCATCATGAACCGCGGCCACTATACTGGCCTCAAATTTAATCTTACTTAGGTGCAATATAAATTTAGCTGGGTCACAAGTAGTGACTTGTATGTTGTCTTCGGTCTATAACGCGCGCACGGCCAGTTAAGTGGCCTCTGGTTCACTTTTGTGGCTTTATTTACAGTGACTCAGGTTTATTTCCTACGCCAGTTTATGGGTTCAAAAGATGTCGAAGTTGGTTTATTACAAGCGACCAGTTGTAACACGGCGGTAGTGAACGTGTTTCTATTGCGTTTTTTATTTGTCAAAACCAAACATAGGAATATTTATAGCATGTTACTAGGTATTTAATTTTATTTCAATGTTTTTTTCATGGATAACTTGACAGAATAAATTTTTGTAGTAATTGTTCATTTTTAATTTGACTACAAAATCGTTCCTACTTAAAGGTATTTAATGAAATTTAGCATACGGTCATTTTTAGGGGTTGTCATTTTTAGGGGTGGTGATTGCTGTGCATAGACTTTTATTTTTTTAAACGCTAATATGAAAAATTTACCCTCAAAAACTGACATAGTAGGCCTTGTATTTTGTAAAAATATAGTGGTTTTTGCTCCAAAAATACAGTTTATTAAGATCAACACTTTAAAACAAATCCGGTTAAAATTGCACAACAAATAAAGATTTTACAGGGGTGAGTCGGTATTTTTACCTGTTCCCTTGAAAATCTAGCTGAAGGATACTGATGCAGCTGATCAGCAAACCTATGCAAAGAACCCTCCGGGGTTCCTAAAGGAGAATAAAAATTCCCTACACTCTCTGTATACAGTGAAGGCAACCCATGAATGTAATTCCTAATCAAGGGGGCCCTTTCTGACTCCAAATTATCTAAAAAATAAGATCAACAATTATGCCATATTTTTTAAAATATAAATTTACTTATAATATAACGACTAGCATCTTCTTCCTGGGGAATAACCCTAAAGTCAAGAAACCAGGCTTCCCCCCAGGACAAAACAAAAGATGTCAAAACAAGCAAAACTTCAAAAACTGGCTGCGATGAATGAGGCCACTAAAAATAAATTATTTAATAAGTATTATTATATATAATAAAACTTACATCATACAAAAATACTTTTGCTATTAAAGCTGCAGAAGTTAAAGCTGTAGATAACTAAAAATAAAAAACGATAATTTTTTATGTTAATAGACTCTAAACTTTAAATTACCGCAATTACAATCCAGTGGTTTATATATAAAATAGCATAAAACAGTAGAAGAGAGCAAAATCTTAAAAATGCAACCAAAACAATATCAAATAAGGAAGTATGAATATTGTAATGATAAATTTGTTCACTCAGTGCTGTAATAATATATTCTCCCTTTAACTAAAACATTATACCTAATTATTATTATATTATATTAGACAATTTTTTATTTTATTACCATAACACAAATAATCCACATAAGTCCAGTAAATATAAAATCGAAAGTAACAAATAAACAAAAAAAACGTCTTATATTTGACATTCTTCCATTCATTCTCTGTCCTGCTATTAAATTTTCCGAAATAAACTCCCTGTTAATTGAATGTATTGTATTAATGCTATTTGAATGAGCTAAAATATTGTTTTATGAATTTATAAAGAATGAGAGGCCGTAACTTACAGATATCAAGTGGAGATTGAACAGTTGGATTTTGATAATTTCTCTGGAATTGATTGTCAGCAGTGTAAAAACTGGCCGTGTCCATTTTCAAATTAATCTAATGCCTAAAACACAATGAAACAATGTTTTTGTTCAATTATTATTGGTTTATTAATCATAATAATATCATATTATAAAATTATGTATGAGGGTAACAAAGGGAAGATATTTTTAATATGTTTCTTACCTAAAAATCAAGTAAACAAGTAGTAATTCATTTGTTTTCAAATAAACAAATATTTGTCAACATCAAATTTTGACATTGACTTCTGTCACTTAAAAAATATATATATATTTAATATAACTTATAATAGGTATGAGGTAGCGTTCCATGCACTCTGTTTTTATAATACGAGCGTAAATTTTAATTATTAGTGCGTGATATAAATTAAATTCTCCCTAAATCTATCCTAAAAACCACAAATAGAACGAAAATAAATTAGGGTTTTTTATCTCGTGAGGTTTGTTTTTGACGTTTATTTGACAGACTGTCTGTCAAAATCCTTGTGTGAGCGAAGATAGTACGTATTTTTCAGCGAGTTACAAAGTAATTTACTTCGCAAATTTAAATGTGCACGAATAGATTTGTTTTTGGATAAAGTTATTGTCGAAACAATGAGCGAAAACTCTCTGTCAGGGGCACAGCCCCTGGTCAAAATTGGCCACTACATTTTGGGGCAAACTCTGGGAGTTGGTACCTTTGGAAAAGTGAAAATAGGTGAGCATCAACTCACGAAGCACAAGGTGGCCGTGAAAATCCTTAACCGTCAAAAAATCAAGAGCCTAGATGTGGTTGGCAAGATTCGTAGAGAAATACAAAACCTGAAACTGTTCAGACACCCCCATATTATTAAATTGTACCAAGTTATCAGTACCCCTACAGACATATTTATGATCATGGAGTACGTTTCTGGCGGGGAATTATTTGATTATATTGTTAACCATGGTAAATTACAAGAGCATGAAGCTCGCAGATTTTTTCAGCAAATAATATCAGGGGTTGATTACTGTCACAGGCATATGATTGTACACAGAGATTTAAAACCTGAAAATTTGTTATTGGATCATAATATGCACGTTAAAATTGCCGATTTTGGACTTTCCAATATGATGATGGATGGGGAATTTTTAAGAACCAGTTGTGGATCCCCTAACTATGCAGCACCTGAGGTAAGTTTTCATCCATTGATTTGTGTGTTTTTTTAAATAAAAGCATGATGCCTACACAAGGAGTAGAAACTTAATATGGGAAATTTTCATAAACTGCCTACTTAATTGCACATTTTCTTTTTTCACCACTAGCGCGCTATAGCGGCGCTGATTTTACAACTAGCGCCTGTACAGATTATAAACGTTAGGTACATCCAGGGTTGGAAAAATAACGGGTTTTTTAAATAAAACCCAACCCATTGGGCTTTTTTGGCGTTTATAAGTGGGTTTTCTATGGTTTTTTAATTCTATACAGATTTTAGTAAAATAACAAAGTTTAAAAAGAAATACTGTCAATAATGTTAGAGATGTATTTTAATTAAGCACGGGTAGTTCTTTAAGTAATTTACTAATTATTATATATAAAAACAAACTCTAATACATTCAGTTCTCACGAAAATATGCCCCAAACCCCTTAGTGTGTGGCCCTCTTAAATGAATCTTATATACAAAGGTAATTTATGAGATGTTTGACATGGTTCTTTAATTAAGAATTGCACCAAGGGTGCTGGTGTTAATTTAAATGCGTACTTAAATCTAGTAAATATAATGAAGACATAATTATCTAAAAATAAGAAAAATTCTAATACATTCTCCTTCACGACTTATTTTGGCAGTCGTTTGTCAACTATAAAATGCACAATATTTTGCCGATCTATAGATCGGAAGGGGAACCCCCGAACTTTAATATTATGTTTTGTTTGGTCAATGGTTTGATCGTTTCTAGTTTTAGAGTGTACTGATTTTGATTAAATACTATTTTTTTACATACATAAAAATGTAATGTTTTAACAAAATAAAAAATAATAATAAAGTTAAAAAACTTACTTTTAAAAAACCCTGGTTACATCTGACATCTGCTTATACCTCTTTACCATTGACATAATTTTAATATTATATTATATACCATAGTTAATGGTGGAGGGGTAGGTATATTAATATGTCTGTGGTGGAGGGGTATAAGCAGTAGGCTGGGCTGAAAAAGGCAACTAAAAATTTTTTTTGGAAATCTCACTTGGCTTAGTTAAAAAAAGTTGTAAGAAGGGTACAAAAATAAGCTGTATTTTTTAAATTTTTAAAAACAAATTTAGCCGCGCCCCCGGGGGTTTGAATTTTCTTAAAATTCAATAAAAAAATATTTAAATTTTGAATTTGGCATATTAAAAAACTATTAGCTATTAGCTTACTTAAGACACACAAAAAAAATTATATATATATTTTAATTTTACACCGGGCCCCACGGCTTTTTTTAATCGAAGAGCTGCATATTAGAACTTTAAAAGCTTTGGGACGGGGCTTGAAATTAAAATATATTAATAGGATTTTTTTTGTGTTACAAGTGAGTTAATACCTTATAGTTTTTCAATATGCCAAATTCAAAATGTAAGTTAAAAAAATTGTCTTAATTTTAAGACATTCAATCCCCCGGGGGCGCGGCTAAAATTATTTTTAAAAATTTCAATTTCAACTGCTTATACAAATACCCTTTTCACAACTAAGGCAAGTGAGATTTCCAAAAATAATTATTTCGGCCCAGCCTAATAAGCAGGCTTTTATAATCTGTGAGCACTGCTAGTGTTGAAAAAATAAACGCTCCATAGTCATATTAAAAGAGTGGACGCGTAATCAGAAAGTTGAAAATGTGGAAAAAACAGTACCAAAACAACAACAGTTTCATGCATAATTTAATTATAAATAAAATTATTCTGAATGAAAGACCGCATAATATTATGTAGTTTTGTCTAGATAGGTCGAAATCAGGTACAGATTATCCTACCATGAGTCTTTTTAAATTTTCTTTATGCGCTGCTGTGCTTATGTAATTTAAACGGATTTAATTGAAAAAAAGTCACAAAAACAGTTTTTTTTATTTATTGGAAAAAATAATTTATCCAGAACCATGCATGCCCTTTAGCATTGTTATTTACGTTACTTGCTAAATTATGCTTTTTTTTAATAACTTCATTGGAAGCTGGCCGACCAGTTGACAATCGTTTGCTGCCTCTTGTGGCCATTGGATTTCTTCTGGCTATTGCAGTAGGTTGCACGCGAATGGCCGATCCATGGCGTTTTCGAATAGTAATATGGCTTTCGCAACTGCTGAGAAAAGTATCCTAACATTTTTTTATTTTAACAAGCATTTGTCAATGACTAAACAAAACGTACCGCGTTTCCGTCGCCGCGAGAGTAGAGACCATGGACAAGGACAAAGGACAAACTCCATGTATAGAAAAATCTTCCTTAGATAAGAGGACGCTGATGTTCAGTATATTGTTTGATTTATACTGAAACGCTACCAAAACAGCAGACGTCAATACTCATCGAAAATCAGCACCGCTGGTGGTGAAAAAAAAAGACCTAATTTGTGCGATTTAGAGGGCAGGTTTTGTCGATTTCCCCTATTAAGTTCAGGCTTCTTGTGTAGGCTCCATAGTAGAGACAAACCGTACCCGATTTCGACCCTATCTAGATAAAACGTGGTGAATACGCACGTGGTACGTTTTGTCTACATGCCGCCCGGCCAATTGCCGGTTCTGTAAAAATAGACATTTTTAAATGGTCCAGTAATGGACCGGACGACATTCTGCTGCTGGAACCGTACCGGCACTTTGCTTGTGTTTTTTTTGTTAGTTCAATGCTCTGTTAGTGGTTAGCAGTTAGAAGTGTTCGGTTAACCGCTTTTTATTTTTCATAAAACCCTGGTTACACTTTTAATACAAACCGGTTTTCGGTTTATTCGATTTTTTGACTGGTTAAAACTTGTTTTTGACCAGTTAAAAACCAGTTTTTAAACGTCTAAAACCGGTTAGTTATAGTATTTTTGACCGGTTAAAAATCGATTTTTTTCGACCAGTGATAATCAGTTTTCTTGGCCGATTCCAGACCGGTCAAAATTGTTTTATCTTAACTGTGAAATACTGCATTATTTTTTAACCTTTTTATTTAACCATTTTCTGCTGGAGTATTTTATAACCTATTTTCAAAAACGGTTTTCAAACATTTTTGAAATTGGATTGGCTAAATCTTTAAACTTAATAAATTATTTCTGATAATAAATAAATGCGAAACCTTAAACGAGTTAACAATTGTTAAGAATTATAACTATTAAAAATGAAGACACAAATTTAAATAAAAAAAAATAAAATTATCGTGAATTATTAAACTAAGATCTGGTAAAGAAAAAAGTCAAATAAAGAATTAACCACCACATATTTAAATTTAAATTTATTTTTATATAATGTTTGTATTGGGCCTTTCAGAAGGATTCGTTAACCATGAAAACCGCGGTTACACTTAATAATAAAAAATGACGGTTAAATCAATTTTTTTCACCGGTTAAAAACCGGTTAACCGCCTCATAACTTTATTTCTGTCATACTTTTGAAAACTCGATAGTAATTTGATTCGTAGTATGTAGAACATACTTAATGCATACTTTTTTTTATGAGTTTATTTTTATAAAGCTTTTTTAAGCTGCATAAATCTTTTTTGTGAATTATGAGTATACTCATATATGTATTATATAATAGTATATGATGTATTAAGTTTTATAAACGCCATTTTAGTTACGAGTTTTACGAAGCACGAGCGAAGCTTGCAGGCGTGTGTTTAATAAAAACGAGTGTCTAAATAAGTTTATAAAACGAGTTGCATACTATACATTATCTACGACGACCACAAAAAAGAATTTAAATCCAATTTTATTTGTTAAACATTTGATATCTGTCAAATGTCAACGGAATTAACCTCACTTTTCTCTAATTTATAATAAAGCTAACTTCAGCCCGTGCCCAAAAGCCACTATTAGTAACTTTAGCCAGTGACTAAAACGTCATAAAGTCACAGCTCGTAGGAGTAGATAAATTTACTTACTCGCACCAAAGTAGGTGACCTATTTATAACAAAACGTATTAAGTCTATATAAAACATCAATGTTTATCACCCGATTTTTCATAGGCATCGATGATCAACGTTCGATGTCTACATCGAACACAGCCTGGGCGATCACATGACTCTGCCTTTAAATTTCATTGGTTGTTTCGAGATTCTGTTACAAACTTTGATCGCGGCATCTGTTGGTAAATTGCGCAACAAAAAAGATAAACCATCTCGAACGGCACCCAGCGCCAACCGAAAAGCAACTGTACTTTAAAGGTTTAATTTTGAGTGCGAACCGAAAGTTTATGAATCTCGCTTAAATCAATAATATAGATTTTTACCTGTTAAAGGTTATGTTACCTGTGAAAGGTTATTACAGACTCTTTATTCTCCTCGTTTTAACATTAGGGTTTTAAAATTTCCGAAAAAAAAAAAGAAAAATTGGGAAATTTTCAGAAAAATTGACTTTTTAATTTCTTAAATTTTATTCAAAGGGTAATACGAAAAAAAAATGTCAATTTTTCTGAAAAGTTCCAATTTTTACGGATAGTATTCGGCTTTGCACCCCACGGGTGACTTTAACCTTTTTATAAAAAATCTTTTCTGTTGGTCTAAACCTGTCAATTGAGCGATTCTATTGGGTTTATATTACAGGAAAATCAGTGTTTTAAAGAAATAAATGGGATTTATTACACTTTAAGATTGTTTATATTTCATCAGTGCAGAACTCATAGAAATAAATACACGAGTTACAATTTCTATATAAGGCGCAATCCTTTGGAATGATGATCCTTGGTTAAGTACAGGTCGATTTTTTATTTATTTTATCCTTGCAGCCTTGCAGGCGCTATATATCGCTGCTAACATGTGTCTAATAAAAATAAAATAAAATATTGAGTTAATTTTATACGGTGTGTGAGACAGTTACCCGCTACTAGGTAACTTTGCACACCCAGTTTTTTTATTTTTGAAATCAGCCCTACGGAATATTATAACATAGTTATTATGAAAGCAAATTAAGACTTAAATTTTGGTATACAATATTTAATGTTTATGATTGGTAAAAGCACAAAAATTTTAAGCTTAAGTTTGAAAGTGAGCTAAAGACACCCGTGTTTACTGTACACTGTACGAGAAAAAAGTAAATTTCCGACGCTGATTATTATCATATAATATTATGATTATAATAACTATTTTATTTACCGGGCCGCATAAAAACATATTCGGTGCTGTATTAACATAACTTTTATTTAACACTTCGATTTATAAAATTATAATTTTGTACTTTAACTTTATAAATCATTCATTATTTTGTAGTTAGATATTTTTAATGGACTCCTTTTTGAAACAAACAAACCCAACAGACGTTCACGTTTATTTTCTTAAATTTAATTTAAAAAACTAAACGTTTTTTTAATAAAGTTGTTGATTGCTATTTTTTTTCAAATGTGTATATTTTCCAAAAAAAAGTCAATATTTCCCAAAAAAGCCAATTTTTCCAAGGCCTGAAAAAAAAAACAGGTTTTTTTCCGACACTTTAAAACCTTATATAACATACAACTTCTACAACCAAACGCACAACAAACTACCATTGTATTTTAACAAAAACACAAAACAAACTTGTCGCTTTGAGGTTAATTTCATTGTCAAATTTCGGTTCAGTTATTCAACACTTCACTTTAATACACAAAAGTATGCGTTACGCGTCCACTCTTTTAATA
This sequence comes from Brassicogethes aeneus, assembly GCA_921294245.1. Classification (NCBI taxonomy): domain Eukaryota; kingdom Metazoa; phylum Arthropoda; class Insecta; order Coleoptera; family Nitidulidae; genus Brassicogethes; species Brassicogethes aeneus. The sequence continues at coordinate 54,938,465 of OV121133.1, read as the reverse complement.
TGTCTATGCCCTTCACTGTTTTGGTACAAACGGAAAACTAGCGCCCTCTTATTTTGGTAAGCCATTTATACAGGGTGTCCCAGAACTCGCGCCACATAGAAAACCGGAACGTGCCGAAAGTAACGTGAAACACATATTTGAAAATTAAAATTGTCTAATGCAAAGGATAAGCGAGATAAGAATAAAAAACGATAGCCAATCCCAATAGATGGCCATAGGGAATTCTTTAAATTGCTAGGATACTTAGGTTGCATTGTTGATAATAAAAAATATGTAAAATATTTGGTCCACTGGAATCCAATTCATTGTGACACTGCTGTCAAACTCCTGTCATTAATATTATATTAGGTTATAAATTAAGTTATTATAAATAATGTTTTCCTTAGATGATTATACTGAAATGATAACTATTTATTTATTTAGTGTGGGCGCAACGCCAGGGAGACAACGCGAGTTTTTTCCCAGCCCTTTCCTAATCGTTATTTTAAAACATTGGCGTTCTGAAGTATAAGTCATAGATTAATAACCTCATTTTTGAAAGCTTTTGACAACTTAGTAAATACAGTTGGCCAAAAGATTTTTAAATGTTTTTAATACAACAATGTTCTATCGTCTCCTAGCAATTTTTAAAGCTCTTACGTTTAACCTAGGCGAGAGCTCTCGGTATTGGCTGCCGCTTTTTTGCTCTCATTCGATTACACTATTACCTAGAAATTTTTTATTTTTAAATTTAGCATCTCCATTGCTATCGGCACGCCCCCTTTTTCTCTGTGGCGCGAGTTCTGGGACACCCTGTATGTATATGTATACATGGAAATTATACTCCTTGTGTAGGCTCTATGAATAATAGTATATTATTATACGAGAGATAATGCGCAAAATCTCGAGTGTAATACTATACTTAATCTACTCCAATAAGTAGATAATTAAATGATTTTCAAAAATAAATAAATAAAATCTGACATCTGGGCCATTTCAGGCTCGCAAAACGCACGAATTACAAAACTGTTTTTATAAAAAAAAATTAGATAATTTATTATATAATATTTTTATATATTCTTCTTTTATTAGGCTATACATTAAATAAAAAAACGCAAAAAATATAAGTAGAGATAGTTTTAATAATTGAAAGGTGTGGGCGGGACAAAAAAAAGATTTACACTTGTCAATTATTAAAATTATCTCTACTTTTATAAACAAATTCTTGCGTTTTTTTTAAATTAATGTATAGCCTATTAAAAGACAATTTTGATGCCAAAATATTATATAATAAATTACCTACCATTTTTTTTATAAAAACAGTTTTGTGATTTATCCCGTCCGCATGCTTGAAATGACGAGAAGTTAATTAACCCAGGGAACACCCACTGTTGCCACGTTTCTCCGCGTCATCTGTCAAACAAAACTATTAAAACCATAAAACCAAACCAACCCAAACTCAACAACACAACCCAACCGACCCCGCCCCATGAGCAAAAAACCCAACTAAAATGGGCAAATTTATGTTACGATAAAATAAATAAAATAAAAAAAGTTCGACAACTTCTAGTAGATTTTATGTTACGATAAAACTAAAACAAACCAACCAACCCAACCGAACACTGCACTGTTTAACGAAGAAACAACAAATTTATGAAATAAAAAAATACCTCTCGCATGCCAAGCGACCGCCCTACCATCTGAGCTATCTAGCTTGATGTCAAATGTTAAACGCTCGGGGAACAAAAACGGATTATAATTATGACAAATTTACACAGTACAGGCATCATAAATAATAATAATAATAATGACATTTCGTATAAGAAATTAGGTTAAAGATTTGTTTACGTTTAATAGTTTTGTTTGACAGATGACGCGGAGAAACGTGGCAACAGTGGGTGTTCCCTGGGTTAATTAGCTTCTCGTCTTGAAATGGCCCATCTGTCAAATGGTTAGCCTCACTTTTTACTAATTTTAAATGTTTTATAGTCGCCTTCTCTCAATTTAAAACCTGATTGGTTCAAATCACAGTGAATATTGAAATCGGCAAATCACATATGAGTTCATTATTCACGTTGTTGGGCAGGAAATTTATAATGTTTATCAATATTCACGAAAAAAAAAACAATATTAGGCAATAGGAGTAGATACAAGTTTTAAAAATAACATTTTAAAGGTTTTAAAAAATAATAAAAATAAATTTAGTTTTTTACTAAATCTTTTACGTTTATAAACAATAATAATAATTTTTCATTATGGAAATGTAATGTAATTTTAACAATTTTTAAAAAGGGAAAATGCCATGGTAAAGATTTTTTGTAGGTACGCATATTTTATTACTTTTTTTATATTTATAAAGAATATTATTTAACTCATTCATTGGTTTGATTTTTTTTACCTGTCCGTTTAAATTTCCCTTGATTTGAAACTATTTTGACAGTTCTGGCACTATCTTAACAGATTTGACACTATTTTGACAACTGTCAGATTAGGAGCAATGTTGCCAGATGTAGTATTGTTACCCAGTGTAGGGAAATTCTGTTTTTTGGTGTAGGTAATCTCTGGAAAACTGTACGCAGGTCCTGAAGTGGATATTTGGTCTTGCGGAGTGATTCTCTACGCTCTATTATGCGGTACTCTTCCTTTCGATGACGAGCACGTTCCTACTTTATTCAGAAAAATTAAATCCGGTATTTTCCCTATTCCGGAATACTTGAATAAGTCGGTTATCAGTTTGTTATGCCAGATGTTACATATCGATCCCATGAAACGGGCTTCGATCGACGACATCAAAAAGCACGAGTGGTTCCAGAAAGATTGCCCCGCTTACTTGTTTCCCTCTCCCGTGGAGCAGGATTCCTCCGTTATCGATACCGGGGCCGTTTTGGAGGTTTGCGAGAAATTCGGCGTTCAGGAATCGGAAGTGCACGCTGCTCTTTTGAGCGGAGACCCCCACGATCAACTCGCAATCGCCTATCATCTCATCATCGACAACAAGCGCATAGCTGATGAGGCGGCAAAGGCGGAAATTAAAGATTTCTATGTGGCGGGAAGCCCGCCCCCAGTCAACATGAGCCCCAGTCCTAGTCCTTGCGACCTTGGAGGCAGCAGCCCGATGAAGCCGCACCCCGAGAGGATTGCCCCCTTAAGAGATAGAGTTATTGCTTCCAATCATGCTGCTTCAGGAGAAAGAGGAAGAGGTGAGAGAGATTAAGCACTTTTTAAAACATTTTGAAACAGTTTTTAGAAATTTTGATGTTTTTGAAACGTTTTAAAAAATTTTAGAACAAAAATGCTTTCAACGTTCTAAAATGTGTTTTTTACAATCAAAAGTTGCACTTTTAATTATTTTTATTATTTAAAATTGTATTTTCACTAGGGATTAATCGGATATATCAACTATAGTTGTATGGCCGGATACCGAATATCCGACACTATTCGAAGCCAGATATCCGAATATAAGGGGGTTGAATATTCGGCGTGGCGAGTAGATTCGGGCGAAATCGTGAATACATGGTGGCGGGTGTCCACGTTATAAAGAGGGTTATTTTAATTATAAAAAAAGTTTTTTTGACAAATAGTTTCTAAATTTTAAGTGTTTAAAATTAAATTTGAATTTCTTTATTTTTTATTTAATTATGTATTTATTTAAACAACTGTTAGCCATGTCAAGTCAAGTCACTGGAGCAAGAATTGTTTCTTTTTCACCACTACCAACGCTGATTTCCATTTTGTACTGACATTTGCTGTTTCGGTAAAAACCAAACAAGAAACAGAACACCAGCGCCCTCTTATTTTGGAAAATCATTTGTATACATGTTGTTCTCCATCATAGATTTTGGTGTTGATGCGTTACAAGTATACATGTATATTTTGTTTCCATAACAACCGTTTTTATGTTTTCCAAATCCGCTTAAAAAATACACAGCGTTTCCAGGTTTTTTTTATATTAAATGACTAATAATTTAAAAACTACTTGACGGATTTTTTTATACTTACGGTATACAACTGTATACAACGAGGAATTATCTTTGGTTTTACCTACTTCTAATTCTTTAACAATTCATTTTCGGGCATCATGGCGCGCAGTGCAGGAATCTCACACTTTCTGCCCTTGTAGTGTAATATACTATTAATTGCTAGAATACTTAGGATGCATTGTTTATATTATAATATGTTAAATATTTGGTCGAATGGAATCCACTTCATTGTGACACTGCTGTCAATTTTTGTTCCTGTCATTATTTATCATTTTAAGTTATATTTTCCTCCTCTGATTATGCCGAAATAATGATTATTTATGGGGAGTATGGGTGCAACGCTAGGGAGGCAGAACGAGTTTTTTCCCGATCGTCCCCTGGACTGTAAAGATGTTCTGCGTTGTAACAAAATTGGGTGCTACTTAAGGCGCGGAAAATAAAGAACCTATTTTTAATGCCTTTGATGCAAATAGTAGGAAGAGCATAAGGGAAGTTGCACGCAAATTTCCCGTTCACAGTTCATAGGGATGTGAAGGACGTTCATTTTACGCGAGTGCAGCACCTGCAGCTGGAAGATAATCCCGCTAGAGTGGAATTCTGTAGTGGTTGTAAAAAAACATGAAAAAAAACTAGAAAACGGTCCTTTTCGGTTTTTTTTCAAATCCGCTACTATATTATAGTAATAATAAAGCATATTAAAGGAAAGTTTATTCATCATCAAAAAATTACATGAATTGTCAAAATATAATATAAAAGTGTAAAATGTATAAGAATTAAAAAATATTTTGTATAATAAACATGTCTCAAAAAATGCCTTCTAACGGAGCTACAGCTCCTTGAATATGAGCCTAAGAGGACAATTTTTTTAAAACTATTCCTAAAGAGTTGAACATAAAGAAAAGAATTTTCGGTATCTATGATCAAAACTGTTAAAACTAAATCATAGGCGATTCATTTGGGGGGCAAAATTACAAAAACAGCCCCAACTTTTTTCTAGATTAATATTTTTTTTTTTATGAAATTTATAAAAATTTATAGTTTTTTACGAAAAATAGGTACTCTTGATTTGAATCGCTCAGATGCACTATTTTCGGGAAAAATGCATTTATAAATTACTCTGCATAGCATACACATCTCATATTTTCATTAAAACTTTGAAGTAGGCTTTGGGACAAAAGTGACGTTTGGGTTATTTGCTGACTTTACATTTATTGTAATAATTTAGTTAACACTTTCTGGCTTAATGTTCGTTCTTTTTTTATTATGAAGCGATTTTCCAAAAGGGATCTAGCTAATTTAATTTATAAACGTTATTTTGTAAAAATAATTTTGAAGCTCTCCCTTCTTTTCGACATAACTACATGTGGAATGGCTATTATTATTATAAAATAAAAACACATTAGTAGGTAATTATGTATTAAACGACTAGGAACTTGAAAACACTAATTTACTTTAGTAATTGTTCAAACCAATTTCCATTTTGTTGAATGCACATACTGGACCTTTTTTGATATTTTGGGTCGATCCGGTCGAACCGGTTTTCTTTAATTAACACAGAGAAAAGTAATCTCTTGATTTTACTATATTATAAAAAATTATTTATTTCGGATTCTCATTACTCCAAAAATAAGTATTATGCATGTTAAATGCCTTGCCTCTTAAAAAGGTTGCCCCATCCGACCATATTCCTTAATGCGTTTTGGTGGTTTCGAACCCAATGGCAAAATTCAACATGAGGTGGAAAATCTTCGGCTATGCTGAGTAATTTATAAATGCATTTTTCTCGAAAATGGTGCATCTGAGCGATTTAAATCAAGAGTACCTATTTATCGTAATTTTTTATAAATTTCATAAAAAAAATTAAAATATTAACCTAGAAAAAAGTTGGAGCTATTTTTGTAATTTTGCCCCCCCCCCCAAATGTTACGCCTATGATTTAATTTTAACAGTTTTGATCATAGATCTAGATTCAGCATGTCAAAATTACCAAAGTACCGAAAATTCAATTCTTTATGTTCAACCCTTTAGGAATAGTTTTAAATGTCCTTTTAGGCTCCTAGCTGTAGCTCCGTTAGGGGGAATTTTTTGAGACATGTTTATTAAACAAAAAAGTGTTATTTTTCTATGAAGAATGCACTGTTTAAGTTTGGCCCCCTAATTTCTGGACACCCTGTATTACATTTTTCATTATTGCAAATTTTGACCGAGACTAAAAAATCTTATTTCTTATTATTTGGTAGTTTCCACATAAGAAATCAATAAAAATGTAAAACTTCTACACTAATGGAAAAAAATTAAAGGATAAAAAACATTCCAAATTTTTTGCGATTTTTCGAATATCTTCGTTAAAAATGGTCGTATTGGAGCCGTAAAAAAAGCAATTTGAAGCTTGAAGTTTCTAGTTTTAAGATTTTTAGATGAAAAAAGGTTAAAAGCAACGTGCAACGTTAAATCATAACGAATACCGTAATAAAAAAAATCGATTTTTTTTCTTTTTTGGAAAAAAAATTTCTGAGTTAACCACCAATGAATAAATGTTCTACAAGAATTTGCTATTGTTTTTTGAAAAAACAATTTCCATACTCTACATGAATTTGAAAAATCATGAAAAAAGGCCTTTTGGAAAATCAAGCGCTGAATCAAAAATATTATAGGTAGTTACTTTTTTTAGGACCAAATCAAAACATGCATAGCGCGAGACTGTATTTACATTTACTAAATGTCATTTAGTGGCTAATATTTAGTCTATAAACTGGACTGGAAACATAAAAGATATGTGGAAGGTAGCCCGATTGTGTCCAATATTTAAGAACGGTGATAATAATTACCGACCTATAGCTATTTTATTAAATTTTTCAAAGGTTTTTGAAATGTCCTTATATATGCGTATCTACCCATCAGTCAAAAACTCTATTTCTCTTCACCAACATGGTTTTATGGAAAACCGTTCAACGGTATCGAATTTGACTTATTTTACCCAATTTACCTCTGAAGTACTGGATAATCGTGGGCAGGTAGATGCCATATATACAGATTTTTCAAAAGCTTTTGATCGGATATGTCATCCTATTATTATTTCTAAGCTTGAGTTATTTGGTTTTTCGGAAGCACTTCAGAACTTTTTTACATCCTATTTAAGTAATCGATACCAGTATGTTTCCTATAGTGGTTTTAAGAGTATAAAGTTTTTATCAACTTCTGGTGTTCCACAAGGCTCTAATCTAAGTCCTCTTCTTTTAACAATTTTCATAAATGACATAGGCGACGATATTGTTTGTGAAAGACTTTTGTTTGCCGATGATTTGAAAATATTTAAAGAAATACGCAGTGTTAATGACTGTAAGGCCCTTCAAAATGATTTGTGTAAGATTGAAGACTGGTAAGTTTACTTTTCCGTGTCACCGCCATTAAAGACCTGGGAGTATTATTTGATAGCGAATTAAATTTTCATAACCACATTAATAGCATAATAACATCTGCCAACAGAACCCTTGGTTTTATAATTAGAAATACCAAAAACTTTAAATGTCAAATGGCGTTTAAAACTCTTTATTATTCATTTGTAAGCTCTAAGCTTGAGTATGGTTTTCTAATTTGGAATCCAATATACTCTAGTAATATAAGTAACTTGGAGAAAATTCAACGACGGTTTTTAAAATTCCTCTCTTTTAAACAAAACGGTGCATATCCAGATCAGGGTTATGATCACTTAACTCTTTTGAATGAATTCGGGTTTAGTTCCCTGCAGTTAAGGCGAGCCACGTTAAGTGTAAAATTTTTGTACAATTTGCTACCTACATAACAAAATTGACGCTCCCCTACTATTAAACCAAATAAATTATTTAATACCAAGAAATACTCGTACCAACCTTACATTTTACTGCCCCAACGCTAGGTCGAATATTATAGTCACCAATTTATTTTATGTGCAAAAATTTTAATATACTGCAATAAATGTGACATTAACTTTAATAGTATTGGTTTTATAATTGATAGCTTATGTAAAAATTTTTTAGTCTAATCTTGTTATACCTCTTTTTGTATATATATTTTTTTAATAATATTAGGACTTATTTTAATTTATTGTATGTAATTGTTCTGTAAATGGATTTTATATCTGTAGGACAATAAACGTTATTATTATTATTATTATTATTATTATTTAAAAAAAATAGGCAAATGGGACTAATCTTGAAAAAAAAAACAATGAAAAAAAAAATTAAAAAAAAACAAAAAAAACGGACCGTTTTTTTCATGTCACATCTGGTTGCTAGAGGTATGACAATCCTTTTTGAAAGTTTAGTAAACACAGTTGGCCAAAAACAACAATGTTTTATCGTCTCTGTGGCGCGAGTTCTGGGACACCCTGTATATAACTACGAGTAATCAAAAATATGTCGAATATTAATACTCGCTATATCACACCTCAAAATTTTGAGGTGTGATATAGCGAGTATTGTTTGTGCTTGCTTTAAATATTCGCAAATCTCTACTCGCAACCACAAACAATATTCGCTACATCACACCTCAAAATATTCGACATACATATATTTTTGATAATAAGTGGTATTTGGAGGACAATTTTATTAAACCAAAATTTAAAAAAAAACAAAATCGATCCAAATTGAGTTGCCCAAAATATTCACCTTGTAGTTACTATTCATTTTGGACCAATCAAAAGTAGTTGTTGCGAATATTGTACTAGTATTTAATATTCGCTGCAATTTGTTCTAGTCCAATATTCTCAACAATTACTTTTAATTAGTCAAACATTGACAAATAAAGCGCTTTGATTGATCCACATTTATCATAATATCATATTATGACAGGTGAAAAAAATTCTCATAACACCCCTTTTTATAACTTGTTTCTCCTAATCCAATCATTAGCTAAAAATTGTATAATATAAAATGTATGGATCTTCGTAAAAAGTAGAGTGTAATATAATGTCTAAGGAAGATGCTATAGCATATTATGGATATAGCATCTTCCTTAGACATTATATTACACTCTACTTTTTACGAAGATCCATACATTTTATATTATACAATTTTTAGCTAATGATTGGATTAGGAGAAACAAGTTATAAAAAGGGGTGTTATGAGAATTTTTTTCACCTGTCATAATATGATATTATGATAAATGTGGATCAATCAAAGCGCTTTATTTGTCAATGTTTGACTAATTAAAAGTAATTGTTGAGAATATTGGACTAGAACAAATTGCAGCGAATATTAAATACTAGTACAATATTCGCAACAACTACTTTTGATTGGTCCAAAATGAATAGTAACTACAAGGTGAATATTTTGGGCAACTCAATTTGGATCGATTTTGTTTTTTTTTTAAATTTTGGTTTAATAAAATTGTCCTCCAAATACCACTTATTATCAAAAATATATGTATGTCGAATATTTTGAGGTGTGATGTAGCGAATATTGTTTGTGGTTGCGAGTAGAGATTTGCGAATATTTAAAGCAAGCACAAACAATACTCGCTATATCACACCTCAAAATTTTGAGGTGTGATATAGCGAGTATTAATATTCGACATATTTTTGATTACTCGTAGTTATATACAGGGTGTCCCAGAACTCGCGCCACAGAGACGATAAAACATTGTTGTTTTTGGCCAACTGTGTTTACTAAACTTTCAAAAAGGATTGTCATACCTCTAGCAACCAGATGTGACATGAAAAAAACGGTCCGTTTTTTTTGTTTTTTTTTTTATTTTTTTTTTCATTGTTTTTTTTTTTCAAGATTAGTCCCATTTGCCTATTTTTTTAAAATAATAATAATAATAATAATAATAATAATAATAACGTTTATTGTCTAACAGATATAAAATCCATTTACAGAACAATTACATACAATAAATTAAAATAAGTCCTAATATTATTAAAAAAATATATATACAAAAAGAGGTATAACAAGATTAGACTAAAAAATTTTTACATAAGCTATCAATTATAAAACCAATACTATTAAAGTTAATGTCACATTTATTGCAGTATATATTAAAATTTTTGCACATAAAATAAATTGGTGACTTAAGAATAATATTCGACCTAGCGTTGGGGCAGTAAAATGTAAGGTTGGTACGAGTATTTCTTGGTATTAAATAATTTATTTGGTTTAATAGTAGGGGAGCGTCAATTTTGTTATGTAGGTAGCAAATTGTACAAAAATTTTACACTTAACGTGGCTCGCCTTAACTGCAGGGAACTAAACCCAAATTCATTCAAAAGAGTTAAGTGATCATAACCCTGATCTGGATATGCACCGTTTTGTTTAAAAGAGAGGAATTTTAAAAACCGTCGTTGAATTTTCTCCAAGTTACTTATATTACTAGAGTATATTGGATTCCAAATTAGAAAACCATACTCAAGCTTAGAGCTTACAAATGAATAATAAAGAGTTTTAAACGCCATTTGACATTTAAAGTTTTTGGTATTTCTAATTATAAAACCAAGGGTTCTGTTGGCAGATGTTATTATGCTATTAATGTGGTTATGAAAATTTAATTCGCTATCAAATAATACTCCCAGGTCTTTAATGGCGGTGACACGGAAAAGTAAACTTACCAGTCTTCAATCTTACACAAATCATTTTGAAGGGCCTTACAGTCATTAACACTGCGTATTTCTTTAAATATTTTCAAATCATCGGCAAACAAAAGTCTTTCACAAACAATATCGTCGCCTATGTCATTTATGAAAATTGTAAAAAGAAGAGGACTTAGATTAGAGCCTTGTGGAACACCAGAAGTTGATAAAAACTTTATACTCTTAAAACCACTATAGGAAACATACTGGTATCGATTACTTAAATAGGATGTAAAAAAGTTCTGAAGTGCTTCCGAAAAACCAAATAACTCAAGCTTAGAAATAATAATAGGATGACATATCCGATCAAAAGCTTTTGAAAAATCTGTATATATGGCATCTACCTGCCCACGATTATCCAGTACTTCAGAGGTAAATTGGGTAAAATAAGTCAAATTCGATACCGTTGAACGGTTTTCCATAAAACCATGTTGGTGAAGAGAAATAGAGTTTTTGACTGATGGGTAGATACGCATATATAAGGACATTTCAAAAACCTTTGAAAAATTTAATAAAATAGCTATAGGTCGGTAATTATTATCACCGTTCTTAAATATTGGACACAATCGGGCTACCTTCCACATATCTTTTATGTTTCCAGTCCAGTTTATAGACTAAATATTAGCCACTAAATGACATTTAGTAAATGTAAATACAGTCTCGCGCTATGCATGTTTTGATTTGGTCCTAAAAAAAGTAACTACCTATAATATTTTTGATTCAGCGCTTGATTTTCCAAAAGGCCTTTTTTCATGATTTTTCAAATTCATGTAGAGTATGGAAATTGTTTTTTCAAAAAACAATAGAAAATTCTTGTAGAACATTTATTCATTGGTGGTTAACTCAGAAATTTTTTTTCCAAAAAAGAAAAAAAATCGATTTTTTTTTATTACGGTATTCGTTATGATTTAACGTTGCATGTTGCTTTTAACCTTTTTTCATCTATAAATCTTAAAACTAGAAACTTCAAGCTTCAAATTGCTTTTTTTACGGCTCCAATACGACCATTTTTAACGAAGATATTCGAAAAATCGCAAAAAATTTGGAATGTTTTTTATCCTTTAATTTTTTTCCATTAGTGTAGAAGTTTTACATTTTTATTGATTTCTTATGTGGAAACTACCAAATAATAAGAAATAAGATTTTTTAGTCTCGGTCAAAATTTGCAATAATGAAAAATGTAATACAGGGTGTCCAGAAATTAGGGGGCCAAACTTAAACAGTGCATTCTTCATAGAAAAATAACACTTTTTTGTTTAATAAACATGTCTCAAAAAATTCCCCCTAACGGAGCTACAGCTAGGAGCCTAAAAGGACATTTAAAACTATTCCTAAAGGGTTGAACATAAAGAATTGAATTTTCGGTACTTTGGTAATTTTGACATGCTGAATCTAGATCTATGATCAAAACTGTTAAAATTAAATCATAGGCGTAACATTTGGGGGGGGGGCAAAATTACAAAAATAGCTCCAACTTTTTTCTAGGTTAATATTTTAATTTTTTTTATGAAATTTATAAAAAATTACGATAAATAGGTACTCTTGATTTAAATCGCTCAGATGCACCATTTTCGAGAAAAATGCATTTATAAATTACTCAGCATAGCCGAAGATTTTCCACCTCATGTTGAATTTTGCCATTGGGTTCGAAACCACCAAAACGCATTAAGGAATATGGTCGGATGGGGCAACCTTTTTAAGAGGCAAGGCATTTAACATGCATAATACTTATTTTTGGAGTAATGAGAATCCGAAATAAATAATTTTTTATAATATAGTAAAATCAAGAGATTACTTTTCTCTGTGTTAATTAAAGAAAACCGGTTCGAAATTCTTCGATCGACCCAAAATATCAAAAAAGGTCCAGTATGTGCATTCAACAAAATGGAAATTGGTTTGAACAATTACTAAAGTAAATTAGTGTTTTCCAGTTCCTAGTCGTTTAATACATAATTACCTACTAATGTGTTTTTATTTTATAATAATAATAGCTATTCCACATGTAGTTATGTCGAAAAGAAGGGAGAGCTTTAAAATTATTTTTACAAAATAACGTTTATAAATTAAATTAGCTAGATCCCTTTTGGAAAATCGCTTCATAATAAAAAAAGAACGAACATTAAGCCAGAAAGTGTTAACTAAATTATTACAATAAATGTAAAGTCAGCAAATAACCCAAACGTCACTTTTGTCCCAAAGCCTACTTCAAAGTTTTAATGAAAATATGAGATGTGTATGCTATGCAGAGTAATTTATAAATGCATTTTTCCCGAAAATAGTGCATCTGAGCGATTCAAATCAAGAGTACCTATTTTTCGTAAAAAACTATAAATTTTTATAAATTTCATAAAAAAAAATATATTAATCTAGAAAAAAGTTGGGGCTGTTTTTGTAATTTTGCCCCCAAATGAATCGCCTATGATTTAGTTTTAACAGTTTTGATCATAGATACCGAAAATTCTTTTCTTTATGTTCAACTCTTTAGGAATAGTTTAAAAAAAAATTGTCCTCTTAGGCTCATATTCAAGGAGCTGTAGCTCCGTTAGAAGGCATTTTTTGAGACATGTTTATTATACAAAAAAGTGTTATTTTTTTATGAATAATGCACTGTTTAAGTTTGGCCCCCTAATTTCGGGACACCCTGTATATTCCACATTTTACTTTATTATTAATATACATTTTACTCAAAATTACTCAATTTTTTAAGATTGATGTTATTTATTGACACCTACCTAAAGAAGTAAAAGAACTAAATACAGAGAAATTTGCAATTTCTATAAAACAGATGCTACTAAATCACTCCTTCTACTCAGTTGAAGAGTGAATTGTAGTTGTTTAAAATAAATATAAAATATATTTTATAATCATGTAATTTGATGTTGTTTGTTCACAGTTTTGTATTATGTTTCTATACAATTTTAAATTTGCATGTTTAACTTCTATCTTTATATTCTATATTTTTTAATTCTTATACATTTTACACTTTTATATTATATTTTGACAATTCATGTAATTTTTTGATGATGAATAAACTTTACTTTACTTTAATATGCTTTATTATTACTATAATATAGTAGCGGATTTGAAAAAAAACCGAAAAGGACCGTTTTCTAGTTTTTTTTCATGTTTTTTTACAACCACTACAGAATTCCACTCTAGCGGGATTATCTTCCAGCTGCAGGTGCTGCACTCGCGTAAAATGAACGCCCTTCACATCCCTCTGAATTGTGAACGGGAAATTTGCGTGCAACTTCCCTTATGCTCTTCCTACTATTTGCATCAAAGGCATTAAAAATAGGTTCTTTATTTTCCGCGCCTTAAGTAGCACCCAATTTCGTTACAACGCAGAACATCTTTACAGTCCAGGGGACGATCGGGAAAAAACTCGTTCTGCCTCCCTAGCGTTGCGCCCATACTCCCCATAAATAATCATTATTTCGGCATAATCAGAGGAGGAAAATATAACTTAAAATGATAAATAATGACAGGAACAAAAATTGACAGCAGTGTCACAATGAAGTGGATTCCATTCGACCAAATATTTAACATATTATAATATAAACAATGCATCCTAAGTATTCTAGCAATTAATAGTATATTACACTACAAGGGCAGAAAGTGTGAGATTCCTGCACTGCGCGCCATGATGCCCGAAAATGAATTGTTAAAGAATTAGAAGTAGGTAAAACCAAAGATAATTCCTCGTTGTATACAGTTGTATACCGTAAGTATAAAAAAATCCGTCAAGTAGTTTTTAAATTATTAGTCATTTAATATAAAAAAACCTGGAAACGCTGTGTATTTTTTAAGCGGATTTGGAAAACATAAAAACGGTTGTTATGGAAACAAAATATACATGTATACTTGTAACGCATCAACACCAACATCTAACATGTATACCAGTGTTACCAGATTTTGAGGTGTGATATAGCGAGTATTGTTTGTGCTTGCTTTAAATATTCGCAAATCTCTACTCGCAACCACAAACAATATTCGCTACATCACACCTCAAAATATTCGACATACATATATTTTTGATAATAAGTGGTATTTGGAGGACAATTTTATTAAACCAAAATTTAAAAAAAAACAAAATCGATCCAAATTGAGTTGCCCAAAATATTCACCTTGTAGTTACTATTCATTTTGGACCAATCAAAAGTAGTTGTTGCGAATATTGTACTAGTATTTAATATTCGCTGCAATTTGTTCTAGTCCAATATTCTCAACAATTACTTTTAATTAGTCAAACATTGACAAATAAAGCGCTTTGATTGATCCACATTTATCATAATATCATATTATGACAGGTGAAAAAAATTCTCATAACACCCCTTTTTATAACTTGTTTCTCCTAATCCAATCATTAGCTAAAAATTGTATAATATAAAATGTATGGATCTTCGTAAAAAGTAGAGTGTAATATAATGTCTAAGGAAGATGCTATAGCATAATATGCTATAGCATCTTCCTTAGACATTATATTACACTCTACTTTTTACGAAGATCCATACATTTTATATTTTATATTTTATATTATATGATCCATACATTTTATATTTTATATTATATGAATGATTTATTGACTTAAGTAAAGAACAAATATTTAGAAGCTAAAGATTGATATGAAATTAAATGTTGTATGTATAAGAAGTGATTTAATAAGAGCCAGCTATATTCAAATTTGGTATATAAGCCTAGATAATGATTCTAAACAACTTTTCTTTATAACTTTTGGTCATATTGGCAACATAAAAGCCACTTTACTCTAGAAAAATATGTTTTCGGAAAATTTTCAACACATTGATATTACAAAACTGAAATTATGTTAAAAATTAGTCTTTAACCAAGCAGAGCTGAACCCCAAAAAATGAAAATTTAATACAACAACTTTTTTACCTATCTGGGGACACACCTCGTTATACCTATCTGGGACATACTGTATGCACATGAACTTTGCAAAGTTAGCTTTAAAACAAACAAAAATAAATAAAATATCCCCAGTAGTTTCCAAATTATAAGCCCCTGGCAGAGAAAACTATACTTTAGTTCCAGTGTGCGACGCTCGGCACGGAAGCGACTTTAAATCGGGATGCCAGTTAATTATGACTGGCAGAAACCCGGCATCCCATATTTTTTATTTTTAACTGGTCCTGTTTATTTTTTCAAAATCTGGTTTTTAAAGGACATCCAAAAATTGAATTAAAAAAAAATTGATTTATTTTATATATAATATAATCATATAATCTTAGTTGTTACCTACTTGAATGCGAAATTCAGAAAGTTCTAAACTTACCATTTTTCAAATTTATTTTATCCATTGTTTTGCCAAATATTCTTTCTTTGGAAAGCTGAAGTATTTTATGTCGAGACCTTTTGTAGATTTATTACATTTTTACACTTAGCCACAGTACAGTTCGGCATTGTAAATTAATCCCACACACACACAATTACAAAAACACAATAAAAATAGTGAATTTAAATATCTTACACTTATATATAATAATAATACACACAATTATCTATGCTTATAAAATAATAATAATAACATTAAAAATAATAATAATTACTAATTAAACACGATAATATTATTAAAGAATGCATCAGCAAGTCGAATATCTAATTTCGCTACTCGAATGTGACGTACATGCGCGTGGCGGACGAAAATTGGTTCCAATAGTATACTATGCTATAGCATACCGTGTTTATGTAAATCTTGGTTTAAATCATAGTGAATAGGAAGTCGGCCAATCACTGATGACTAACAACGTGAATAACGAGTTTATTATTCCCGTTGTTAGGCAGGTTTATCACGTTTATCATTATTCACGGAAAAAAACAATATTATGCAATAGGAGTAGATAATCAAATTAGCATAGATGTTATTCTGTTTATCGTTCATGGTGGAAGCGTTTTTTGCGGTTTGCCTAATGTAAAAATCTCAAAAAAATACACATTTTAAATTAATTAAGGGGCATCTGGGCTGAATCAGACCTGGCAACCCATAAGTTTCACATAATACAAGTTCCAAGAAATAAAATAACAGGTTTAAATCGGTTTGTCGTTCAAGGTATACTTGGCGTCGCTGGCTCTCCTAGTATTAATCCTGTTTACCACTGCAAAGAGCGGAAAATATAAGCAAAAAATAGATAAAGTGATTTAAAAAAATTGACTTAATATAGTTTGGCTCTGGGGTACAGAAAATAAGATAAAATTAGCGATAAACTGACAGATACATAACCTCAATTCTTTGTATTCCAATGTCAAGGTAGGACTTTTTGATGTGGAGCATTCCCTTTTGTTGAACATGCATGTTCATGAACTACATATGTTTCTTAACATATGTGCCCATTTCCTTTCAATTATTTTGTCTATAGACGCATGCGCTCAAAGAATTTCTTAAACATCCATTCTATAAACATCATCGGTGTCTAATTTGTTATTCCGTTTCCAAAATATGCTATTTGGTAAACATACATGATGTTTGAAAACGTATGTTTACGAACGCTCGCCTGAGAGGTACCGTTAGCCAATATTTGAGGTTTTTTATCTTGCATTAATCGTAAATTTCGGCGATGTTTGGTACAGTATATAGTACATTCTCATTAAAAAGCACTGTGATTGTCTTAAATTAATTAGTAATCATGAATTAATTACGTTTTCATAATTAATATCTAGTTAATTATAATTATAAATTATATATTATTATTTATAAATGAAAATGAGTCAAATCAAAAGGAGTGATACCAAACAAATAAAAACAATTTTTTTGCAATATAAAAATATTATTATAATTTGTTTTTTTAATTATTAAAATGTAGTTTTTAATTATCATAGTAATACAAAAATACAGTTTTTGCTTTACTAAATTTAATAAAATTAATTTATTTAGAAAAAACAAAATTAAAAAAATCTGATTGTGACGTGAGAATTTAGGGAGAGGGAGGTCAAGACTTTGACAATATAATATATTATATTATGTTATAACGGGGGCAGCGTGTCTAAAAACGACTTCTAAAATATATATTGGTAGAATAAAAAATCTTGGAAAAAATATTGTTTGTTAAAAAATACAACAAATATAAAATATCAAATACCCATGTAATGTTAATACACCAAAATAAACATAAAAATTAGTCAAACAAAAGTATAAGAGCTAATAAAATACAAAAAATATGCATATAAAAATTTATCTCAATTTTTTTTCAAATGGGAGCTAAAACTTTTTTGTTTAATTTTAAAATCTCTTTTATTTTTTATCAATGCCTTTTAAAACCTCTACATCAAAGAACACTCCTCACGTTTGCTACTCATCAGAGTTTAAGTTGGACTTTCTCTTGGCCTCTTTTTGCCTCTCTGTTGTAAAAGGGGTCCTTCCACACCGCCTGTGTTGACCTTAAAGGCTGGCCAATGCAGTGCTCGGTATGCCGAGTTTAAGGCTTGGTAATCCCTCCACCACTAACTTCCCTGTTAGGGCTAGTAATTTATTCTCAATGTCATTAAGTTTTTTTACTGGCTCCCCGACATTGCCATTCTCCATGTGAGAAATGTGTAGTTTCCTCGCCCTTTTCCTTACATGGGGGTTCAAGTCACTAAAAGTATGTGTAAAAATAAGTTACAAACAATTATTTTAAGATTACCCTTTTTCATTTAAGGATGGACTTGATGGCCCCTCCAGAAAATCTGTTCTTTGGCTGGTTCAGCATAAAACGATTTTTTCAAGTATTTTTAGAATTTGTGAATTTTCATAAGTTGGTTTTAAATTCATTTATTATATTAAATAGGTATCACCAATAATTTTTAAATTAATTATTAAACATCATTTTAGTTCGCGATCTGCGACTTTTATAAAACTAATATACTCTATGTCCTAGAAACATTATATTGCTGTTCAGAAAGTTTTAAGGTCAAGCCTTTAAACCTTAGGGTGGGTTGAAAACAAAATTTTTGTTTTTTTTTCTTAGCATGGGAGTAGAATTTGTACCTTATAAAAAAAGAAAATTTAATTTCAAAAGAAAATTTTTTTTTTAACTCAACATTTTGAGGTGGCCCACTCGTTTTTTAAATAAATATTTAATCAAATGGGGTAGTTCCAACAGGAAATTCTTTTTTTTTGTTCTAGAATCTGTAGGGTGTCCCCTTAAAAGCCAATTGGAAGTCAAAAGTTGAAAAAGTTTTTTTCCCATTGTTTTTGTAATTGAAGTAAAAAATTTAAAAATTAAATATACTTTCTTTTGTATTAGCATGAAAGTTGAGTGAAAAAAGTCGCATTCTACAATTTTTACATGTTTTCCACGATTTTGGACCAAAAAAAAAAATTTCCCGTTGGAACTACCCCACTTGATTAAATATTTATTTAAAAAACGAGTGGACCACCTCAAGATGTTGGGTAAAATTTTTGTTTTCGTTTGAAATTTTTTTTTTTATATAAGGTACAAATTCTACCCCCATGCTAAGAAAAAAAACAAACATTTTGTTTTCAACCCACCCTATTAAACATATTTGGGTTGTTGGTTGGTGAACATACTGTTAAGAAATCGATGTTTATGAACACCAAGAAACGGAATAGGCCTCTTAGAACCTAAGTTTGTCACAAAACAATACCAAAAAACATACTAAACTAAAAACTTTTTTCAGTTAAGAGAGCCAAGTGGCATTTAGGCATCAGATCCCAAAGCAAACCAAATGACATAATGATGGAAGTTTACAGAGCTATGAAAGCTTTAGACTTTGAATGGAAGGTTATTAATCCGTTCCATGTGAGAGTAAGGCATAAAAATAGCCTACACGAAAAGTATGTGATGATGTCCCTACAATTATACCAGGTAGTTTTTGTTAATTTTTTTAAATTCAATTTTAAATAATAAACTTGTTTTAAACATTAGGTCGATTATAAGAGCTATTTATTGGACTTCAAAAGCCTAAGTAATGAGGATATAGAGTCCAGTAATGCCAACATAATTCTGGGTGCAATTCCCACCCCAGTTTTAACTGGTAGCACCATAAATGTTACCACAAAAGCATGTGGGCATCATACCATGGAGTTCTTTGAAATGTGCGCTGCTTTAATTATACAACTTGCAAGATAAACTTTTTAAACATATATAAATATTTTATTGTAGAGGCTTCATTGTTATAATTCCTTTATTTTTGTTTTATTTTTTATTATATATTTTTTAAAGTGATAATGTATTATTATTTTGCGGTATTATCGAGTAGAATAGGCGAATTGTAGGTAAGCTTTTAAGAGTTATTTGATTCTCTATATAAATATTTGTGTTTTATTTATTATGTATATAGTGTAAATTAATAAAGTACAAATTAAATGGCTGATTTTTATTTAAAAAAAGGATAAATTAAAAAAGGAATTAAAAAACTGAAAACAAAGAAGATTAAAGCCTGATATACAGGGATGGTAATGGGCTCTTAGGCCGTTTATTAAACAAAGATGTATGCTATATGAAACGTACGAATTAGTGAGATAAAGGTATAAAGAAGAGACAAACAACCATTGTTGAACGATATGCTATATATGCTATATGAAACGTACGAATAAGTGAGATAAACGTATAAATAAGAGACAAACAACCATTGTTGAACGAATTGGATAACAAACACTTAATCGTGCAGTACAAGATTTTAAAACTATTAAATCAAAACAATTAAACGTCCGCCAATGTTTTACTTCCCCTCCTCTAACTGCTGTGCAATCCCACTACTAGACAACCTTGACGCAAATTTCGCTATCGAGTCTCGATTTAATTTCAGTATTACTCCGGCCACGTTGGGCGTTGATGTCGGATAAATTTTAAATTTTCTTTAAAATTTAACTATGATTTTGTTTACAAAAACAAATACTTATTGAAAATATGGAAAATAAACGATAGTATTCTTGTAATAAAAAATATTCTCAAACAAAAATGATATTCTAAAATGTTTAAATAAATAAATTAAAATAAATGTTCAAATAGGCCCCCAAACGCTGCTGTACAATAGGTTAACCTATTATAAAATTTTTGTCGTACATTTGACAGCATCTCAGGGCTGATATTCCTTAATGTATTAATTATTAATTCTGATTTGCTGAAACCAGTACATTTTGGATTTGGCATATCCCCACAAAAAAATCGCACGGAACCAAGTCCGGTGATCTTGCTGGCCAGAGCATATTTCCGTGACCACTTATTAGGCGGTCTGCAAAAGTGTCTCTTACCAATAGGGTATTATGTGCGGGACATCCATCCTCTTGAAACCATACTGACTCAAAAGGCACAGGCAGAGCACGAACTGCGGGAACAATTTCATTTTGCAGCAGTTCAAGAAACTTTTGACCATTTAAGGTACCATCTATAAAAAATGGAACTATAATATGGTCTTCCAGCACTCCACACCAAACATTTAATTTTTGTGGTCGTTGAGTATTGTCAGCATAATGCTGATGAGGATTCGTCCTGGACCAATACCGATGGTTCATGGAATTATGCCTACCAAAAAATGACGACTCATCGGTGAAAAGGATTGATTTTGATTTGAAGGGGAGTCTTTGCAGGCAGCACGTAGGCACACATACTGCCCATTGTGCAAACCCCCTTTTGGTGAAGCCCAGCCTTACCTTACGAGACCGCATCTTTTAAGAAAAGCGCAGACCCGCTGTGGTCGGGCATGCATTATTTCCTCTGGTTCCAAATATCTGTCCCCTAGGTGTCTTAGTCTACTATTGACTAGAGCGCCGCATTCGCAGACTATATGCTCGGTAGTTTCGTCTACTTCGCTGCAGTACCTACAATCCGCCTCGTTGCTGATTCCGGTTTTGTGTAGGTGGTATTTGACTACCCAGTGTCCTGGTGATGGCTCTTAACTGGTTCCTGTTAAGTTTTAGAAATCTTTGTGCCTCTTTGCAGTTAGTAGGAACCTTTATAAAAACCCTTGACTGCCTGAGGCCTTGTTGTTCACACCATTTGTTCTGGAACTGGTTGTCAGTCCAGTTCCTGATTCTGGTTTTTCCAGACAGGAGGCGACCCCTATGACAGGGCCTGGTCCCAAAAACGCCGTGTTACTGCCCTCACGAGCCAGTGGTCTGCTTCCTCGTTGCATTTGACGCCTCGATGACCCGGTACCCAGATAAGGTTAACCTTGTTGAGCACACTAAGTAATTCAAGGGTTTTAATGCAGTCCAGTGTAAGCCTCGAGTTCACCCTTTCTGAGGGAAAAGCCTGGAGTGCTGCTTGACTGTCTACATATGTAGATATGTTTACTCGAGTAGCCTCTCTGGAGATTCTCTTGGGCGCATATCAGTATGACAAAGATTTTAGTCTGGTATACCGTTGAGTGCCGACCTAGTGCAAGGCTTATTCTCGCCCCAGGTCGTTCCCCATACACATCAGCTCTTGCACCTTCCTTCATTAGAGACCCGTCTGTGTACCAGATGAGCCCTCCCGGTTTGAGAAAGCCTGGGTCAGGCTCGCTCCAGTCGTTTCTAGAAGGGTTGATAGTCTCAGTGCAGGCCCTCGCATGCCCTGAGTTTTCCCCCCCGTGAGCCCACTGTCCCCAATCATTGAGTCTGACCGAGGCCTCCCGAGCCCGTGCCTCTACAAAGGGATGTAGAGGCGCCAGTCCCATTATTGCCAATGTTGGAGTGGTTCTATAAGCTCCCCTTGTGAAAATTTTTCTCTGGGAAAGTCTTACTTTTTCTGAAAAAGTCTGAATAATACTTATTAAGTCGGAAAAAGTCAGAATAAGACCTATTAAGTCGGAAAAAATCTTATTAAGTCAGACTAATAGCAAGATTTGGGAGTCTTCTGGAAGAGTTAATAAGACTTTTTAAGACTTAATAAGACTTTTAGTAGAGAAATGGTAGGTACCTACGGAGATAAAAATAAATATCCGAAATAATTCATAGAGGTTGTATTTGGTTATCGTAAAATAAAACACATAGAAAAGTATTTATTAACATTTTTGCTGTTGAATGAAACACGAAGATCAACCATATTTGTCTTATGAGTCTATCGAAAATATCATGTCTATAGACATAATATTAACTCTTTTTTTATGGTGGAAACAATGAAAGCATGCATGTCAAGCGCATCGTATGTATAAAATTATAATTGTTATAGTTATTACATCTTACCTATGTTATTATATATAGGTAATTATGCAATAAACTTGAGTCGTTTTTTCACGTAAATACCATGAAATACTATGGTTATTAACTTAACCTTGGTTAATAGTTAAGGCATTTTTGCGTTTAGAGTGCGTTCAAAAATCCTAACTATGACGTCACAAATACCAGATTATAGTCGTTTTTTCGCGAAAATACTATGTAATACTACGGTTAAATAAGTCATGACGTCACAGTTAATTCATATAACCATGGTTAGGTTTCTAACATTTGACATTTGTTTACTTGTTCATAACCTATAATTTTTGAAATGTGTTTTTACCTATTTATATTTAATTTCTATGCTCTTACCGGTGTAAATAAATTTCTTTGCCTCTTCTTATACCTAGTATATTCTTTTTCTATAGGTACTAGTTTTTTCAATACACGTTATCCAATTCTCCTACATGTTTAATGCAAAATAAGAGGCCTATTCCCTTTCGCTAAACATGCATGTTCATGAAGTACATATGTTTCGTAACATATGAGCCTATTCCCTTTCAATTATTTCGTCTATAGACGCATGCGCTCGAAGAATTTCTTAAACATCCATGTTTATAAACATCATCGGTGTTAAAATGGCTATTCCGTTTCCAATATTCGATGTTTGGTGAACATACATGATGTTTGAAAACGTATGTTTACGAACGCTTGCCTAAGAGGTGCTGTTGGCCAATATTTGAGGTTTTTTATCTTGCATTAATCATAAATTGCGGCGATGTTTGGTACAGTATACAGTACAGTATCATTATCAAGAATAGTAATTATGGAATAATTACTTTTTCATAATTAATACCTAATTAATTATAATTAAAAATGATAAATAATTATTTATAAATGAGAATAGGACAAATCATAGGTTTCACACCAAACAAATAAAAATATATTTTTTGGTAATTTTAAAAATATTTTTATTTATATATGTTTATGATTTGTTTTTTAATTATTAAAATGTATTTCCAAATTATAATACCAAAATACAAATTTTGCTTTACTGATTTTTTTAATAAAATTAATATTAATTTTATTATAATAAATATTTATTTAGAAAAAAACAGAAAAGTAAAAAATCTGAGTGTGAAGAGAGAATTTGGGGGGGAGGGAGGTCAAGACTTATATGTTACAAGGGTGGCAGAGTGTCTAAAAACGACCTCTTAAACTTAATATATTAGTAGAATAAAAAATAACTTGGAAAAATATATTTTATTAAAAAAATACTTAAAAAAATAGACAATATATTAGTCAAAGAAAAGTATAACTAATAAAATACAAAAAAATATGCATCTAAAAACTCTTTTTCTTCACATGGGAGGTAAAACATTTTGGTTTAATTTTAAAATCTTTTAGGTTTTATCAATACCTTGTAAAACCTCTACACCTTCACTACTCGTCAGAGTTTGAGTTGGACTTTCTCTTTATGCCTCTCTGTTGTAGAAGGGGCCCTCCACCCGACCTTAAAGGCTGGTCAATGAAGAGTTTTAACGATGGTATTACCTCCACCTTACCCTCCACCACTAACTTTCACAGCGCTTCCTCTATTAGGGCTAGTAATTTATCTTTAAAGTCATTAAGTTGTTTTACTGGCTCCCCGACATTGCCAGTGTCCATGAGAGAAATGCGTAGTTTTCTTGCCTTTTTCACTCAACGCTAAAAGTGTGTAAAAATAAGTAACAAATAATTATTTTAAGATATTTTATGATTACCCTTTTCCATATAAGGATGGCCCCGCCAGAAGATCTGTGCTTTGGCTAGTTCAGCATAAAACGTTTTTCCCAAGTATTTTTAGAGTTTGTGGATTTTCCTCAGTTGTTTTTAAGTTTATTTAATATAATAAATATCACCAATGATTTTTAAAATAATTATCTAACACAATTTTAGTTTACGATTTGTGACTTTTAGGTTATAAAACAAAGATACTCTCTGTCCTAGAAACATTTATCGCTGTTCAAAAAGATTCAAGGTCAAGACTCTCAACATATGAGAAACGGAATAGCAATAAACATAGGTGATGTTTGGATTGTCGTTGGGTGAACATACATGTTAAGAAATCGATGTTTACGAATAGCAAGAAAGGGAATAGGCCTCTAAGGAAGAATATTAAAACAAACCTGCATATAATTCATCCACTTGTGGAGATTCCACAATATGGAGCACCCTATCATTTATTTTTACTGACAACACCCTGTTTACCATTTTAATACAAAGTTTAAATTCGGTTTAAGAGCAATTGTACCCAAAGATAATACATTATCTTTGATTGTACCTACTTAAAATATTTTAAATTTCAAATTTAAACAACTTTTTGATAGATCGAAACAGAGAAAAATATATATTAAAAAGAGAAAGACTATTAACCACATTGAATAACTAGCTCAGCGATATAGTTTTATGGTCTGGTATTTGTGACGTCATAGTTTTAAAAGTAAACTACGTACACGTCATCAATAAAACAAAAATTTTACGCATTGGTACCAACACTAAATGACTAAATCGAAGTCTGTAATTGAATATTTGAATGCATTTTAAACATCTTCAGTTGGCAACAATTAAGATGTCATATTTACA
Source organism: Brassicogethes aeneus (assembly GCA_921294245.1). NCBI lineage: Eukaryota > Metazoa > Arthropoda > Insecta > Coleoptera > Nitidulidae > Brassicogethes > Brassicogethes aeneus. The sequence continues at coordinate 54,913,180 of OV121133.1, read as the reverse complement.
TTCAAATATTTCATATTTAAATGACACATAAAAAAGAATTTGACGTTTTAGAATTTCGAAGCTGTCAGTTGTGTTTTTGAATATTTCGTTTAATTCGTGTATTATTTCGTTTATTTTGTTTGTTGTTTGTGTTATTTTATATCGTTTAAGTTTTCATTGCCGTTTTTGTGTTTGTTATATATCGTTTTTTTTGTGTTTCCTATATTTAAAATGCCGAAGCATTTAAATAGTCGGAGTCAAGAGTTGGTGTCATCCTTAATACGCTATTTTGAGGCAGAACGGGATAATAATGGACCTTTGTTACCTTTAACAGCTGTTAGAGAGGTGAATTGGATTATTATTAATTATACAGGGTGTTTCTTTTAACTTGAGACAGCTCAATATCTCGAGAAATATGCATTTCACGGAAAAATGTCTTAAATAAAAGGTTAATGTGACCAAAGGGGACATTATTTGGTGCTACCGCTAGCCACCCCCTACCCCTCCTTAAGTGTGAAACGGGGGGTAACTTTGAAAGTTAAAAGGGATGACCCGATTTTTTTCACAGATTTTGGTAGTACATAAAAAAATGAATAACTTTTATTTGAAAGTTTTTTTCAATTTATCAAAAGATGGCGCTGTAATTCAAAATTTAAGAAAAGGGGTTTCCTTGTAAAATGTATTATTTGAAACGTTTGAAAAACAAAAATTAACATTAAATCAACAATAGTCGGCTCTGAAAACAATTTATAACAAATGTTCGAAATGTCGTCCTTCCATTTCGACACCAAGTGGAGCACCAGCGTCCCTGGTCGGTAAACGTTTGGTGCGGTACCTTAAGCGAACGATTAATCGGACCCTTCTTTATTGACGGTGCATTAAATGGCGAAAAGTACCGGAATTTTCTAGAAAACGATCTGACGGACCTTTTGGAGGATGTACCACTAGCACGGCTCCAAAACATGTGGTACCAGCAAGATGGTTGCCCTGCACATTATTCGGCAATTGCTCAAGAGGTGTTGGATCGGGAGTTCAATGGCCGGTGCACCGCGGTGGATCGGTAGACGTGGTCCAGTAATTTGGCCTGCTCGATCACCTGATCTTACGCCACCAGACTTCTTCCAGTGGGGTTACTTGAAAGAAAAAGTTTACGCTGCAATTCCTACAACTTGGGAGGACATGGTGGAGCGGATCAGGAACGCCTGTGCGGCGATACCGCCCGACATGTTGGCGCGTTGTGTGCCAGAATTCATTACCCGCATTCAAAAATGTGTTGAAATGGAATGACGACATTTCGAACATTTGTTATAAATTGTTTTCATAGCCGACTATTGTTGTTAATGTTAATTTTTGTTTTTCAAACGTTTCAAATAATACATTTTACAAGGAAACTCATTTTTCTAAAATTTTGAATTACAGCGCCATCTGTTGATAAATTGAAAAAAGTTTTAAATAAAAGTTATTTATTTTTTTATGTACTACCAAACTCTGTAAAAAAATCGGGTCATTCCATTTGACTTTCCAAAGTTACCCCCCGTTTCACCCTTAAGGAGGGGTAGGGGGTGGCTAGCGGTAGCACCAAATAATGTCCCCTTTAGTCACATTAACCTTTTATTTAAGACATTTTTCCGTGAAATGCGTATTTCTCGAGATATTGAGCTGTCTCAAGTTAAAAGAAACACCCTGTATATTAGAATATTTAACAAAATATATGTTGGATACATAAAATAATAATATATATACCAGAGACTGACTTAAGATGGAAAAATTTTTGGGTTTTATATCATATAGGTTATAAAAACTCAGACTTTTGACATTTTGGTATTATTTATGTAAACGCCATCTATCGCCCTGTAGTTGCACTACCACTTTTCCTTGATGCAAGGATTTTAGCATCACATTGACAACCGTGCCCGATCAGCTGATTGATGACGTGTACGTAGTTTACTTTTAAATTTACTATAGTCGTTTTTTCGCGTAAATACTATGTAATACTACGGTTAAATTAGTCATGACGTCACAGTTAATTCATATAACCATGGTTAGGTTTCTAACATTTGACATTTGTTTACTTGTTCATAACCTATAATTTTTGAAATGTGTTTTTACCTATTTATATTTAATTTCTATGCTTTTACCAGTGTAAATAAATTTCTTTGCCTCTTCTTATACCTAGTATATTCTTTTTCAATACTAGTTTTTTCAATACACGTTATCCAATTCTCCTACATCGGGCGAAGATCTGCTTGTATCTGTGAACGTCTGCTTTAATCCGCAAACATCTGTTTTAATCTCCAAACATCTGCTTTTATCCGCAAACATCTGGTTTTATCCGCAAACATCTGCTTTCATACGGTTTCACCTGAAAACATGATTTTATCTGCGAACGCCTGATTTCATCCGGTAAGTGCACCCCCGCAAACATCTGCTTTTATCCGCAAACATCTGCTTTTATCCGCGAACATCTGCAATCACCCGCGAACATCTGCTTTTATCCGCAAACATCTCATTTTATCCGCGAATATCTCCTTTTATCCGCAAACATCTGGTTTCATCAGCAAACATTTGCTTTTATCCGCAAACATCTCATTTTATCCGCGAACATCTGCTTTTATACGGTTTCATCCGCAAACATGCTTTTATCTGCAAACATCTAATTTTATCCGCAAACATCTGATTTTATACGCAAACATCTGAATTTATCCGCAAGCATCATTATTTAAATAATTCCTTTTAGAGTTATAAAGTTGTGTGCCGTGAACGGCCAACAACCAGTTAGTTAAAGCTCAGTAAAATTTGACAAAGCAGATAAACTAAACTAAAGTATACACGAGAAAAGGGAAAACAAAAAGCGCGAATGAAACCAGACGTTTGCGTACGAAACAGGATTGAAATGGACAAATGGACCGAAATGCAGGCAAACCGAACGCGGATGAAAGCAGAGGTTTGCAATTAAAAGCAGATGTTGGCAGATGTTCGCGGATAAAAGCAGATATTTGCGGATAAATGCAGATGTTTGCGGATAAAATCAGATGTTTGCGATTAAAATCAGATGTTTGCGTATAAAATCAGATGTTTGCGGATAAAAGCAGATGGTCGTGGATAAAAGCAGATGTTGGCGGATAAAAGCATATGTTTTCGGATAAAATCAGATGTTTGCGGATAAAAGCAGATGTTTGCGTATAAAATCAGATGTTTGCGGATAAAAGCAGATGTTTGGAGATTACACAGCAAACGAAAAATTATAGAAGTGTATAGGATGACTCCGCGTTTGAATATCAAATCTTAAAGTTTTATCATAACTGTATTGAATCGCGCTTTGTTTTTATATTTTTCGGCTCTATACCTATGCACGACTATATTTAAAGTCAAACTCAATGGTGTCTTACAAGATACATTATTTTGATTTTCTATATTCAACAGAGGAGTAGAAACTCGACCCTGTCGAATGGTGCAGTCATATATGTCTCTAGAAATTATTAAAAAAGGGTTCAGTCCAATGGTGCAGCAACTTCGGATTCCTATTCTCCTCAGAGACATAGAAACTCAAGCTTTTCGAATTTTACTGGCAATGATTTTCGTTAATGTCCCCGAGAATTATACAAAAACAGCGCAATGCAATATCGCAACGGTTTCGACTTCTCTTTACTCTACCACACAGCAAACGAAAAATTATAGAAGTGTATAGGATGACTCCGCGTTTGAATATCAAATCTTAAAGTTTTATCATAACTGTATTGAATCGTGCTTTGTTTTTATATTTTTCGGCTCTATACCTATGCACGACTATATTTAAAGTCAAACTCAATGGTGTCTTACAAGATACATTATTTTGATTTTCTATATTCAACAGAGGAGTAGAAACTCGACCCTGTCGAATGGTGCAGTCATATATGTCTCTAGAAATTATTAAAAAAGGGTTCAGTCCAATGGTGCAGCAACTTCGGATTCCTATTCTTCTCAGAGACATAGAAACTCAAGCTTTTCGAATTTTACTGGCAATGATTTTCGTTAATGTCCCCGAGAATTATACAAAAACAGCGCAATGCAATATCGCAACGGTTTCGACTTCTCTTTACTCTACCAAGTTATAGAAACTGGAGTCTCTCTAATACTGTTCTAGTCAATATTTCTGAGAGTATAAAAAGAGGGTGTAATATTGCAAGAAGTTTTGATCTTTTGATGGATGAATTTTCTCATTTCTCCATATGATTTTGTTGAAAATAGCTCCTTTCTTTGGTTCCTTTGTCTGATTTTTATTTACCGTAACAACTCAGGTATGTAAAGCACAGAGGATATGATGTTAAGTATATTTATGTATTATATAAAGTACCTATATTTGTATTAAAAATTTAAGAGGTTATGTTGAAAAATGATCGATATGCTATTAAACTTTAATAATTTAGTAATTAGGTCTGTTGGTAGACCCTGCACTATCTCCACTCACAATCATGTCGTATATAGTTTTTTTAAGCATAAAATAATTTTTATATTAATACTAGTTCAAAAGTGAAATTACGACCTCTATACTGTGGAGAGTATTGAAACGCTCGACTGACGAATACAACTCTATACCGTAGGGAGATTTAGAAATCGATATTCAAACGTGGCGTCATCCTATACACCTCTATAATTTTCCGTTTGCTGTGCAAGTTATAGAAACTGGAGTCTCTCTAATACTGTTCTAGTCAATATTTCTGAGAGTATAAAAAGAGGGTGTAATATTGCAAGAAGTTTTGATCTTTTGATGGATGAATTTTCTCATTTCTCCATATGATTTTGTTGAAAATAGTTCCTTTCTTTGGTTCCTTTGTCTGATTTTTATTTACCGTAACAACTCAGGTATGTAAAGCACAGAGGATATGATGTTAAGTATATTTATGTATTATATAAAGTACCTATATTTGTATTAAAAATTTAAGAGGTTATGTTGAAAAATGATCGATATGCTATTAAACTTTAATAATTTAGTAATTAGGTCTGTTGGTAGACCCTGCACTATCTTCACTGGTATTTTTTAATTTTGTAATATTTAAATCTGGTTGATGAAAAAGTACACACCAGTGCAGGTTATTGTAGCATCTACGAACAAATGAATTAATGGCCCATTGGCAATTATTCCTTTAGGAAAAATATTCAACACAGCTTAATTAATTAATAAAATGAAAAAAATTACAATCATGTCGTATATAGTTTTTTTTAAGCATAAAATAATTTTTATATTAATACTAGTTCAAAAGTGAAATTACGACCTCTATACTGTGGAGAGTATTGAAACGCTCGACTGACGAATACAACTCTATACCGTAGGGAGATTTAGAAATCGATATTCAAACGTGGCGTCATCCTATACACCTCTATAATTTTCCGTTTGCTGTGTAAAACAGATGTTTGCGGATTAAAGCAGACGTTCACAGATACAAGCAGATCTTCGCGGATAAAAGCAGATGTTTGCAGGTGAAATCGGATGAATCAGACTTTTGCGGACTAAATTAGATGTTTGCGGATTAAAAGGATGTTTGTGGATTAAAGCAGATGTTCAAAGATAAAAGCAGATCTTTGCGGATATAAGCAGATGTTTGCAGGTGAAATCGGATGAAGCAGACTTTTGCGGACTAAAGTAGATGTTTGCGGATGAAATCAGATGTTTGTGGATTAAAATAGATGTTTGCGGATGAAAGTAGATCTTCACGTATAAAAGCAGATGTTTGCAGGTGAAATCGGATAAAGCAGACGTTTGCGGATTAAAGTAGATGTTTGCGGATAAAATCAGATAAAACCGGGTAAATGCAGATATAAACCCAAATACAGGTATTTGCGGATGAAACCAGATGAAAGCAGACATAGAACTAAATAGATAAAACCCGACGTTCGCAGATAATATTTATACCCGCAATTGCAGATAAAAACCGACATGCCAGGTAAAATCTGATATGTCGGATGAAAACAGATCTAAATGGACATAAAACTAGCTTGGTTTTTTATCCGCAATCATCCGATATTAACCGTCAGTTCGATTTTGTCGTTTGTGGTGCATCGTACTTTCATCTCTGGGTCATTGCTCGATGAAAAGTTTGAAACATAGCTGACTTTGACCCAGGAGGGACAACCCTGCTTAAAATACCCCATAGAGACCTATACAAAATAATCTATCGGGCGCTACCGGATTCAATATGTGCATTTGTCCATGGTTTTTTCCGGATACAGCCCGATAGAAAATGTATAGGAAATTACCTATGGGCACACCATAACTTTTACATTTTCCCTATTGAGACCGATAGCAAATAACTCAATGAAGGATATATAGGGATATCCCTATAGAGCAACCATAAAACATTTGACAAAATTTTATTAAAACCTATGGGGTCCTATAGGGGAAAAACTAATTTCTACATTTATGTGTATTTTCCCCATTGAAACCGATAGCAAATAAATCAACGGTGGATATCCCTATAGAACAACCATAAATCTCAATTATGGGTCCTATACAAACCGATACACCCCATAGAAACACCATACATCCCGATACAAATATCTATCGGTTTGAACAGGGTCTCTATGGGGTATTTTAAGCAGGGAAAATGGAATTCCGGGTATAGAAATATACCTGTATTTTTGGACAATATCGCAAGCTTTGACCTTCTAGCGAGCTTTTTTGTGAATTGTACAACACATGGAGTGGATGATCCAAGATTTAGAAAATTCACGTGTCTATGGGTGGATGGCTTCGTGAAGCGCATGGACATTAAAACTTGTTGCTGGTCAAAGTGGTTCATTGAAACCGAGACCATTAAGGCCTTAGGCCACCAAGGAAGAAGAAGATATTAACCGTCTTTTTCAGCAGGGAAAGATTAAAAATATGTTTAAGGGGATTAATACAAACTACAATGCAGACCAGGGTGGAACCCTGATGCAGACCTTGACAATTAAACTATAGTTTCCCTATAGGGATCCCATCAGTGCCTGCAGTAGGTTTGTTACTAAGTTTTTTAGCAGCCTTCATAATATCAGAGTCAGATAAAGTTCCGATGTTAATGATACAATGATTAGAAATTTGTTCATCCGGCAAGTCGTTCAGGTCCGTATTAACATAGACGGATCGAAAGTAACTGCCAAAAGTGCCTTTTTTAAGGTTAACAAAATTCCAAAATTGACAAATTATTTTCAGTAGATGATATAAAATCTTGATAGGCCTTATGTATTAAACGCTTGCATTCCGTATCTAAGTAATTTAAACTGATTAATATAATGTAAGCTCTTATATTTTTTATAATTTTTGTTTTAGTACCTTTATAATATTACCATTAAACCATGCAGGGAGGATACTGGCGGGTCGATTCGCGACTTATACTTATTAAGATCCTGTTTTTTAATTTATATAATAATTTAATTTACTTTCTATTATAATAAATACAAATTTTAATATACATATTTAACATACATTTTTCTCCGTGTAGTGAAACAATGCTACTCATATGCGTGTGAAATCGACCGCACGTGTGCGTTCTCACGCCGTGCGACGCACGATTGCATTCTGGGATAGGACAAGGAGGGTCAATATGGTGTTTGGGGGGCCTTGAACTGACCAAAAACTAAGTAGAATCCGGACTCCCCCTTAGCCAGGGTTTTAGTAATAACCCCATTCATTTGGGGTTAATGAATGGTGACTTGATTGGTTAATATGCTGCTAGGATATATCCTTGCTGGTTTTAAAGTACTTCCTGTTCGTCTGTGTCCTCTCTGTCCGGGTCGTATTCCCAGCTTGTTGATTATCTATAGCGTTGCTCCCATATAAACAATACTATTCTTAGTAGTATCTTTTCTATGTTTGCACTCGACTGTGCGGTGCGATTGTTTATTCGTTTAGAACGTTTGAGGAGTCAGCCCAATTATGGTCCCCTTAATGTCTTATAAATAAATTTACGGTAAATGATATAACTTTTAAATTTCTACGGGAGGAAGGGCATTCTAACAGTACAGTACAGGAATATATAAACAGCACTACGGTTTTCGTATTGTTCATCTTTTATGGAAGGAAGGCAATCTATAAGTCAGGCTTAAAGGGGAAAAAACTAAAAAATATGACAAAAAAAATTAAGTCAGTTTTTTTTTTTAAATCCCAAGGGGATTAAAATATAAATAAATTTGATTTATTTATTTTTTCTTTTTAATGACAACTGTTCAACAACATTAGGCAATTCCTTTAATAAAAAATCAATATCCATAATAAAATTGTTGGCAGCCCAATACTGCTTCAACTTATCCATAACCAGCCCCATGAATTTTCCACTCTCCACACCTTTATCTTTTAAGAGAACTCCATTAATGGGAAATTTCGGAGCCTCCCAATTTGCAAACTCCTCTAAATGCGGCGAATTATTATACTTTAAAACTTCCAAAATCCACTGCTTTGTATCAGACTGTCTGGATTTACTTTTCACCAGAAGTTGTTGGTATGGTTTTAGTGGTTTAGGGTCCAATTTAGGCTCCCTGTGGGTTACAATGAACAAAGCTAACTCCCTTTCAAATGCTGATAATTTTAAACGATTGTTTAAAGCCACAACATCATCTTGAGTGGTTAAAACACTACACAGTAATGTTATAGCGTTCATTTTGTGTTGTTGACTTTGTTTCCATACCAAAGACAACTCATTTGTGTTGCATACTTCTGGCAAACCTACATTTATAAAATAAACAGTAATAAATATACAAAATAAATAATTTGTTTTGTGTTTTTACCAATGTAAGTATGAAGTTTACAATCTATAATTGTATTAAATAATTCCCCTGCAAATTTTCCTTCTAATATTTTCTTTAACTCAGTCCAAATTCTTTCCCCTGAGATTCTTTCCAAACCAGAAATATTCTTACAAATTGCTTTTAAAGTATCTTCTTCATGTTTATTTGGATATTCTGCAATTTTCCCATAAAATCTATAGAATAAATTTTTATTAGATAAATTAAAAAAATCCTTATGACAAGATACAGTTTGTTTTTTTTATTCAGAATTTTACACATTTGATTATATTGGTACTGTTACAGTACCTACTACCCGGACAACATTCGTGATATTCATACGAACATCACGTCGTGATTTTCACAAATTTTATTCATCACTGAAGTCACCGCGTGATAAATAAAAATCATACGAACGTCACGTCGTGATTTTCACAAATTTTATTCATACGGACATCATCCGGATGTCACTGCGTGAGAAATAAAAATCATGTCGTGATTTTTTATGCCATCGCTGTTTGCGATTGACCGATGGCACAAAAAATCATGTCGTGATTTTTTATGCCAACGGTGTTTGAATAATCATTTTTGCGCCACGTTCGTACAATAAGAGAAAAATTATGTTAAATCAACAGTTTTTGCGGTTAAATACATTTATTATTTTCTTGGATTTAAATTAACTATATATAGTTAATTTAAATCCAAGAAAATATTGAATGTTAAACTGTTAATTCAATTGTTAACATACTTTTTCTTTCACAGTACGAATGTGTCACAAAAATGAATATCCAAACACCGATGGCATAAAAAATCATGTCGTGATTTTTTATGACCAAACACCGATGGCATAAAAAATCATGTCGTGATTTTTTTATGCCATCGGTGTTTGGATATTTATTTTTGCGCCACATTCGTACGTTGAGAGAAAAAGTATACCTACATATATATTGAATCAAGAGTTTTTGTGGTTAAATAAAAACATTCAATATTTTTTTGGATTTAAATTAATAGTTAATTTACATTCAAGAAAATATTGAATGTATTTAACCGCAAAAACTGTTGATTCAACATAACTTTTCTTTGAGTGTACGAACGTGGCGCAAAAATGATAATCAAAACACCGTTGGCATAAAAAATCACGACATGATTTTTTATGCTATCGGTCAAAAAATCACGACATGATGTTCGTATCGACATCAGGAATGTTGTCCTTTTTTAATTGAATTCAAACTAGGTTTTAAATTCGCAGTTCGCAGGGCTATTACGCATGCGCAAATTTTGCAAATATCACACCGTGAGTTCTACATGATATCACTGTGATGAAGCATGTGTATGCACTCAGGATATCACGGCGTGATAAAAAAAATCACGTTGTGATATCATCATGATTTCACCAGGAAATCCCGATTGTTGTCCGGGTACTGTATATGAATATTTTTAATATTTAAAACTGGTGCTCCTCGTCGTCTTGCATACGAAAGGGCGTACTAAAAAATGGTAATTTTGCAGGAAACCAGTTTCAAATTCTTGATACAATCAAAACTTCTGCCACAAGAATGCAATAAGGTTTTTTTGGCTGTCTGCAGGGCATAATGATTCAGATATGCCCGTTTGACAGCAACAAAATATCAACTAAAGACATAATTATAACGGCATATCTAAAAAAATCGATTTTTTGAGATAAACCTTTTTGTATGCAAGACGACGTCCTGTTAAATGCCTTAGTTTACTTTAATATTTATTATTTAATTGTTAGAATCATACTAAACAATGCCAAATGCATTTTAATAAAATAATTCATTTGTGCTGAATAAATCCACTAAATTAGTTTGTTTTACTCAATTTAGCCAAAACAAAACCCCCAAATATGTTATGTCAAATACTTAATAAAAAAAACCTCTATGTACCTACAAAGGTACTACAGTCATATGCAAATTAAAAGCGTACAGCCTTAGAATGAGAGGTACTGCAATTGTCAAATATCAAATATCAGATCTGTGGGTAAAAGGCATAAGGGTCAAAAAAAGCAATTTTTCAATAGAGCCTTTAACGTGTTCGCATTAATTCAGGAAATATATTTATATGTTTAGCGGGTATACGCTTTTGTTAGCATATGACATGGGCTAACAAAAGGGTATACCTGCTAACAATAAATAAATTTCCTGAATTGATGTGAATATGTTTAAGGCTCTACTGAAAAATTGCTTTTTTTGACTTATCCCCTTATGCCTTTTACCCACAGAGATAACTGACGGCTGGTTTACATCTATGGCACTGTATTTTTTATAACCTAACTCGCCATATTTACAAGTGCAGTACCTCTCATTCAAAGGCTGTACACTTTTTATTTGCATACGACTGTACTATAATGGGATAAGGTTTACTTTAATCATTTTATTTTGGTAGGTTTTGGAACCTTTCACATACTAGAACTACTAACCTAAAATATCTCAATATTCTTAAATAATCTTCTTGAATTCTAGTAGTAGCATCACCAACAAATGCTACCCTTTTTATTTTTAAATCATCATATCCAAAAAAGTAATCATAAACTGAACCATCAATACCTTAAAAAATCACAATAAACTTTTTGAAATGCAAAATGTTTTAATTTTTTTTAACTCTAAAATACAAAATATCCAAAATATTTTTAGAGAAGTTACCCACCCAAAAACATAGAATTTATTGTCAAATCCCTTCTCAAAGAATCCAACATCCAGTCAGTAGTAAACTGAACTTCAGCATGCCTTCCATTAGTAACAACATCAATTCTTAGTGTTGTTACTTCAAAGTTTTCCTTGTTATTAATCCTTGGAGTTATAGTGCCATGTTTTTCCCCATTCATATTAATCATCCTCACATTTTCTTTCTCAAACATCTCCTTCATCTCACTCGGAGTTGCAGTAGTGGCAAAATCCAAATCCTTAGGGGTTTTACCCATTAACAAATCCCTAACAGCACCACCCACAATCCTAATTTCAAAACCATTATTCTTGAATATTGACACCAACGATTTCAACTCTTCCGTAAATATAGACTTAAATTCCTCCGTATCAAGTTTAAGAACAACAGGATCCTGCCTGCTTTTTGGTAATGCCATTTTATACAACTCTTTAATACGTTCAGATTTTGTAAGGTTTTGCAACTAAAATATCAATAATATATACACAAAAAATTACGACGACATACTAACTTGTACGGTGGAATATCTTGTACAACAAGTCTTTATTAATAACTTACTAAAATTAAAAATCATTTTTTCAAAAATTAGACACACATTTTGTGGGGTTATGTTGTGTTGACCACCAGGGGTGTTTCTGGAACTTTACAAATTGTGCAGCCATCTAGCGTGATATTGTACTAACTAAGATCAAATTGTACTAAACGCGGAAATTCAAAAACTGTCCAAATTTAATCAACATCAGATTTCAGCTTCCAGAATCACCCTTGCATAAGTTCAAAAGAAAAGTAATAAACAGCTAACCTGTCCATTACATTCACTATCACCTCACAGATTCACAGCTGGGTGCCGACAGAAGTAATATGTTAGGCTAGTGATGACCACATAACATGATGACTTGACTTTTAAAGTTGACATTTCAGTACCTTAGAATGACAAGGTTCTAGCTGCAGTTGCCATATTAAGCAAAAATGCCTTATCTGCAATATTTAATATTGTAGATAAGTCACTCTTGGTTAACAGTGCAGCTGCACTTAGAACCTTGTCATTCTAAGGTACCGATTTGACGCCTTGCGCCACATTCCCTTCATAGAGAAACTTTCTCTATGATTCTCTCCGTAATGTAGGCTCCGTTACCAACAGTAAAAAACAGTGGCTAGAAATTTTGCCTTAATTTCGAGATTCGTTTTATTAATTTTTTCTAATTAATTAATTGCCATTAAAGGCAATTTTAAAAATTGTACTAGAATTGCCAAAGAGGTGCTGACGTACTAGAAGCTATTTTTTTGTACTAGAAAAGTACAATTGTACTAAAAATCACACCCCTGTTGACCACTGTCAGATCTAGGGATTTTTCTTTTGGTTTGTTGGTACCACTTAGTGTCACTTGGTTCCCGCCACCTGAGATTTGTGATCTTTTGCTAAAAATATTAACTTTAGTTGTATTTTATATCAGTTCTGGGTGAAATTAACTGCTAAAATGGCTACAGTAGAAGAAATAAAGCGTTTTTTTCTCGATGTCAACATTATTCCTACGGCATCGGTTTTAGACAAATGTAATATAATAAAAATCTCTAAAATAAGTGTGTTCATAGGTAGTATTTTTTTTCTTTTTTAGGTCTGGAACTTTGTCAAAATTATAACATTGAAGCTGAGAATTTTGTTGACGAGTGGTTTGCATATACAACCTCAAATTTAAATGGAGCCTTACCTACCATTGAAGAATTGGAAAAAATGGAAAGAAAAGAGTTCCAAAAACAAGCCAAAGAAACTAGTAGTGTTAAAAAAAGTATGCCTGCAACATCTAGAATACCAAATATACAAGAAGATATGTATCCTTTTATTTTTGTAATAATTTATTCAACACCCATTTTATTCCTTGATTTCAACCAGCAGGCTGAAGTTTCAAGTTGAAATTGAAAAAAATAAAAGGTAAAACTGCTTGACAGTTGTTGGATAAAATATTAAAACAACTTGCGGTAGTTCAATAAAATATTGTGTGCAAATATTGGTCAAAAGAGGAATTCCACTCTCATGAGGACTCTCCTCTTACTCGCATTAATTAATTAATGCAATTGCACAATACACTTTTGTTTTTAATTTATCAGTAATTTCCTTAATTTTTATATAGTGATGCCAACGCTTTAGTAAATTCGTATTCAGGAGGAACTCCAAAGGTAAGATATCAATAATTGATAATAAATTATTAATATTTATTGATGTGATTTTAAAAACTCTGGTTCAGTGTTGCCAAGCATCGTTAAATTTGGCAACCCTGTTTTTGATGAACAAAGACGCCTGTTGAATGCCGCGCACCTGCGCAAACAACTTAAGTTTTCTCAGAAGTTTCAAGGCCATTTTATCCTTCGGCGGCCATTGTTAGAAGTGGTCGAAGAAGCTTGGCTTTGGTTTTGTGTAGTGATTAACAACGCCAAGCGAAATCCAGTAAGCTGTGGCTTCCTTTGTCTTTCAATATCAAGCCGGCATTTTTTGACAACCTGTTGCATCGAATTTTGTGGTTATATGCGCTTGGTGGATTTGATTAGTTTTTCAAGTTTTGGCAGTGTAAACAACCTTTTTGTTAATATTTTCGCGTCTCGGTTGTTTGCAGACGAAATAATTTACAAGGTTAAATAGCATTAACCGTTATTTTATTAAACAAATATTATTATTTTATTGTTTAATCTGCTACAAATCGTTCTTTATTATTTTTTAACAATAGCGCAAAGTACAAAGGGGGGTTGTTAGTGAGTTGGGGTTTGGTGCACATATATTCAAATTGTGACTAGATCCACACTCATTAATAAAAACCTTTTTAATCATCGGTTCAAACAACTAAACTGTACATAGTAATGCATTGAAATTAGCACCCTGTTGGCGATTGTGGGTTTAGTCCATGTATTTTTAATCATGACTAGATCCATACTCGTCTATAGGGACTTCAACCTCCACAAATTATCATTAATTGATCTAATTTTTTGAAATAAATGGTAAAATGCGTTTTTCTTGGTTTCAGAGCAATAAAACACTGAAAAGTATTCAGACCCCAGAAAATCCTAGGAGATTAGCTGGTACTTCATTAAATTTTGAAACAACTACAGATATTTATGGCAGTCCAGCTCAGTATGTATATTTACTCTTAATAACATAATTTAAATTTTTGCAAAATTTATTTATACAGTTATTTTAAAGTGATTTATTTATATAATCTGTTATTAATGTCATTAATAAATGGCATAAATTTGCAATTTAAATTTTACTCCAAATATTGTATTATATTGATTTAAAGAGATGTTTAAACTAAAAATATACAGAATTGCTGCAGATTAAATACAAGGTCTTAGAATAAATTTAAAAATGTTCTATTAGTGTTAGATCTCGACCTAGGTCCATCTACCCTCATATGATTATCTGAGGTATTTTTTATTAAGCTGATACCTATATGAACAAACAAATCGCGCATAGGTTGTCTACCTAAAAGTGGTCAAGACAGGGTTGCCAGATTAAAAGGGTGGAGTGGAGTCCAAACTTTTTTTTGTGCCCCACTGCTTAAATTTAATAATTAAATTAAATTTCTTGGCCTATTTGCTATATTTTTGTCTTTAAGTTCATTTCATATACAGCTTTGTTTTAAAAAAAATAAGACAATTAAATTAAATGAAATTTTCTCAATTTTTTGAATTTATTTTTCTTGCCTTAATTAATTTTAAACAAAGCTGTTGTATATGAAAATACTTGGAAAAAAAATTAATTGATATCCAATCTGGCACACCTGTGTCTTGAATTTTAGGTAGGTAATCAGATGATGGTAGGTAGACCTACATAGATTGGGATTTTTGACCATAGAAAAAGAATACCTTGGACTATACCTCATCAAAAGTTCTCATCTTGACATTAAAGAAGGAATAAAGACAAATAATTAAGGTTATGTATCTGTCAGTTTAACGCCAATTTCGTCTTATTTTCTAAAAATAATACTTTATAATATACAGTGTGACCCATTTGTTTTGCGACTCAATCTTTATTTATTGTGCGATTTTAACCGGATTTGTTTTAAAGTGTAGATTTTGATAAACTGTTTTTTTGGAACAAAAAACGCCATATTTTTACAAAATACAAGGCCTACTATGTTAGTTTTTAAGAGTAAGTTTTTAAGAATTTATATTGGCGATTTTTTAAACAAAATCACGGCACTGGATTCGCCACCCCTCAAAACGACCCTATAATTTTATTGAAAAATTTTAAGTAGAAAAATGCACACTAATAACTACAAAAATTTATTCTGTCAAGTTATCCATGAAAAAGCATTTAAATAAAATTAAACTAATACTAACAGGGTACAAACATTTATTCTGTCAAGTTATCCATAAAAAACAATTAAATAAAATTAAACTAATACTAACAGGGTACTATTACTATAAGTTTAATTTTATTTCAATGTTCTTTGCATGTTTAACTTGACAGAATAATTTTTTTTATTGTGCATTTTTCTACTTTATTTCCTTGTCTAAGGGTTAGTACCTATCTTTTACAGTTCAGGCTCGAGGTATTTTGCCTCCCCCTTTTTATTGGTGACAAAAATCTTATTGTAGAGAATTTTTTGTTACATTGTTGTTTTAAATTTCTATTGCGTTTTTTATTTGTCCAAACTAAGAATAGGAATATTTATATCATGTTACTTTTACTTTAATTTTCAACGTTTTTTTCATGGATAACTTGACAGAATAAATATTTGTAACTATTTACAAAAATTTATTCAATATATTGTTCATTTTTAATTTGGCTACAAAATCGTTAATACTTAAAAATTTTCAATAAAATTTAGTAAAGGGTCGTTTTGAGGGGTGGTGAATCCAGTGCCGTGCTTAGATTTTGTTTAAAAACATCTCTAATATGAATTCAGGAGTGAGTCGCAAACAAATGGGTCACACTCAGAGCTGGGCACGAGTACTAAAAAAAGTATTCGTAAAATTTTAAGTACGTATACTTAAAATATTTACTCGTAAGTACATTTGTAAAGAGAGGTTACGGTTACGAGTAGTAATCGTGAAAACACGAGTAAAGAGTACGAGTACTTTTGAAAAAACATGTTAGTTTATATAATTAATTATTCTTTATACATTATACATACTTTCGTTCTGAACTTTTTTATTTTAAGTGACAAAAAATTTAAAAATGTGGTTATGTATGAACTAAAAATATTTTTTTTCAACGTATAAAAAAATTGGAAATTGGATCAGTATACAAGGAAAAACAAAAAGTTTTTTTTTTCTTAATGGATCACCCTATGTATGAATTTAATTTTTGAATCCTTGTAAAAGTCTAAGCATAATTCATATAACATAATATCATATGCCTAAATTCAACCGTTTCCGAAATATTTAAATTATTTTTAAGATAATAAGTTAAAACAGTTTGTCTTTTCTGTTTGAGTACGCCATTTTTACTTAATTAACAAGACATACGTATTGACATTATGTCACTATAGTTATTTATTTTCAATAAACATTTTGTTTATCAGTTTATCAATGTCCGGTTAAAGTTGCAGTTAGTTATCTGGCAGATAATCTCCATGGATACCATTGTTCTCACAACGATCAATATGGAATTTAACTGTCAGATAGACTAACTGGAACTAAACCAGAGAATGATAAACGGGCTTCTTGATTTGTAACAGTTTAAAAAATGTTTGATGATAACGTTTCAAATGCGAATGCAGAAGCGGTTGAATTTAGGTATATGGTTATTAAGCTTAGAATTTTACAAGGAATCGAAAAATAAATTCATATATAGGGTGATCCATTGAGAAAAAATATACTTTTTGTTTTTTCCTGTTTAATTTTTGTTTTTTGGACACTTAAAATAAAAAAGTTAAAGGGGGGCGACATTATAGGGAATCACCCTGTACATAAAATAATAAATAAAAATAACAATTCTTAAAAAGTTTATAATTTTACCTATATACTTGTTATAAATCCTATAGGCTATAATATATTATATTATACTGTATATTATATAATTAAAAACAGACTTTCAAACAAAATGTTTTGATGCTTACGATATTACTCGTGAATTCTACGAGTATTTTTTACGAGTACATTGAATTTGGTTTGTAAATACGAGTAATAAGTATTTCAAATGAAAAATACTTATGAGTAAAAAAGTACTCGTACTCGTAATTGAAATACGAGTAAAAGTACTCAGTACTTGGCCAGCTCTGGTCACACTGTATGTATACATTATTGTATCATTATCAGAGAATTAGACCAAATTAGCGTTAAACTGACACTAACATCAATTATTTTACTGCATTCCTTATTCAAATGTCAAAGTGAAACTTTTTAATGTAAGAAGATCGATATGATCTATGAAGCATAGTACCAAAAAACTTAAAATAAACATAAAAACTATAGTAAATTCTAAAAATATTGGGTACAAAATTTTAAACAATTATAGAAGATAATAAAAATGGAGGAACCCAACTGGTATGCGTGGTTAATATTCTACTATAACGTTAAATTACCGTTATTTTGCAATAAGAGAAAAATTAAATTATGGTTAAATTAACGTTAAGTTAAGTAAATTTAACACCCTAAACTTAAAAATTAACAATTCATTACTTTATTTTAACAACAATTAGAAAGTTCAAGTGCTTATTAATTGTTTATTTTTAAATTAAGGGTAGTTATTCAAAAATAATTTTTTGTTCCAAATTAAATTATATTTTTCATTTAAAAAATGTTATTTTTTTTAAATATTTCGGAATCCCGACGTTCAATTGTTTTTATGTTTTTACCATTTTAATTAGAAGAAAAATACCACCAATTTGCTTTAACCGACTTTGTAGCTTCAATAATAACGAAGTTAGCAATGGTGAGCAGATAACTTTAAAGTTATTTAAGTTTATATTGTAGGTACTGTATATTTATAAATATTGTTATATACATATATATTTATATATATATATATATAAATGTAATTCCATTACATTTCGAATAATTTCTCGGGAGAGGTCAATAATTTTGTTCAAACTTGGGAATCTTGGAGTACATCATAAAAGATCCCCACAAACCAAAATTCAACCCTCTAAGTGCCATAGGTCACGAAAAATGACTATTTAAAGGACTAAAATTCACTATTTTTAGCCTATTTTTGAAAATTTGACTCTCAATAACTATAAGCCGGAATTAAATTATTTGTATCAGGTTTTGTTTATTATATCTTTTAGTATGTATAAAAAATGTTTTAGACCTCGAGACCATTTGACCTTTATTTGGGACGTAGTTAAAAAAAATAAAAATTTCAATAAAATGACCATTTTTAATTGGCCGCCAAAAATTCAATTTTTAACTGATTTGCTCTCGCTATAGTTAATTTTTTTCGTTGATGTATGCTCTTCAAGCGAGTAACTCAAAAAACTTTATGCAAGGATCGCTAATATTGCTTTTCAAAGTTGGTGTTTTTAAAAAAATTGCAAACTTTGACCCTCCAGTACAAATTTCTATCAACTCCGAATCGCACAAAAACTTAGGAGGACCTAGTGTTCTATGTCTAGAATAAGCACTCGAAGGGATTTTCTTGGCCCAAACTTCTATGATTATTTATAATTAATTAAACATAAGTAAAATCGACCGAAATTTGAATAGTTAAATTTAATAATAAAACTGCTTTTTCGTCTCATTGTTTATTATGCTTTCATTTCGTCTCATTGTTTATTATACTTTCATCCGAATACTACAATATTAAAATATTATGGACGTCAATACTCAAAAAAACGTCTTTTCAAAATAATTTTAATTTTTTAGTACTCCACATTGATCTATGATGATGCATTTTCTAATAAATCGTCGAAAGGTCAATTTGAGGATGCTGTCTAAATAGGGTTTTAAAATTTCCTGAAAAATTGAACCGGCGGAAAAAAACCTTTTTTTTTTCGAAAAAAAAAATAAAAAATTGACTTTTGCATTTTTTTTATTTTATTCAAAGGGTAATAGGAAAAAGATGCCAGTCAATTATCCAAAAATGTCCAAATTTTTACGGATAATATTCGTACACTAATATCCAGAACAAAGTGAATATCCGACTCTGATTATGATCATATAATATTATAATTATAATATTTAATTTAATTCAGTAAGGATATTCTACCGGGCCTAAAAAAAACATATTTGGTGCTGTATTGACACAATTATTATTTGAACATCGATTTATAAAATTATAATTTTGTAATTTTAGTTCATATATCATTCAATATGGATATTTTCAATGGACCCCCTTTTGCAAAAAGGGCCCAACCGATAATATATTTAATGTTTACGTTTATTTTATAAAAAAACGCTGCAGTTAATTTGAGTGTAGTAAGTAGTGATGGAAAAAATGGTTCCCAATCCGGAACGTACCAGACCGTTCCGTTCCTAAAAAATCACGTACCAAAATCACGTGATTTCGGAACGTAGGGCAAATGATTTCACAATACATGCGAGTACGACACGACGTTGCAACGCGTTGCTGGGAGAAACGTCCCGGCGTTCACTCGACTGCATTTTGTCTGGCGCACCTCTTAGTTCTGTTGACCGCACCATAACAAATTTAATACAAAAATTAAATATTGTAACTTGTATTTATTTTTCTTGCTATTGAATAAAGACCATTCATAATTCAATATTATTGCACAATATGTTGTATTAAGCAATATAGTTAACAGTGTGTTGACAATATTGCTTAATTTATTTATATATATTGTCTCTATATAGACAATAATTAATTTTTTGTGCAGTAATATTAAGCAAAAATATTTTTTGAACGTCTAGGGACCCCTTTAATACACAAAAACCTATTGATTCCTTGAATGTTTTGTCTATCTATTTTTTATGCACCGTTTCAGCGGAACGATTCCACCCGCCTAGTTATATTGGTTATATGCACCGATAAAGTTTATCAGAAATCGGCGCCGCAAAAGTCGAACAAGAAACGTTTCGAAACGAGGTAACTGCGCCTTTAAACAGTTCCGACATTAGCGACGTTCGTTCTGTTCCATGTTTCACGTCGTTCTCTTCCCACTCGCTCCGTTCACTCATTCGATGGTCAGATTCTCTGTTTCTATTCAGTTCGTTCCGCTGTCACATAGTTCCGATATATTTAGAAACGTTCCGGAACGTGATTTAAAAATAACGTTCCAAAATCACGTTACCAAAATCACGACCCATCACTAGTAGTAAGGGTCTGAGTATATATTCGAGGAAGCGTGCTCGAAATGTGTAGCGTATTCGAAAAAGTTTTCCGGGAAATTTTTCAAGGAAAAAAATCAAAATAATTCATAGAATCTGTTTATTTAAAATCGAAGAATATTGCAGTACATAATTTAGTGAGCAAATATTTAATTGTCATTGTTTACTTGTAAATATGCATTTTAACATTGTTATTAATAATATATAATACATATATTACTTTATTATTTTATAATAATTTTATATTATAATATTATTATAATAATTTTATTATTATAATATTATATATTAATACTATTATTTATTATCTAATGCTGTTAGAAAAAAATGGAATAGGATTTTTATAACTTTAAAAAGAAAAATCAATTAAATTCATATATACTATAGCAATGTTTAGTTTTATTTATATTTTTTCTAATAAAATATTTATAAAGGATTTTTAAAAATTAAAATTAGGATAAGTTGTTAATTCCTACTTTTATTAAAATGTGTACCTATATTTTTTAAGAAAAATTCAATTTTGCAAAAAAAAACAATTTTTTCAAAGAAGGTAAACCTTCTACCAAATAAAAATAAGTTTGAAATTATACTCAAAGATAAAGTAGTCCAATAATGTATTGTTATCTTGATGTAAATTACATAATAAGGTAATCAATATTTCTAACTTTGTGTATAGTAAGTAAACTTAAGCTTATAGAACCACAAAACGAAAACTTTTTTGATGGAAAAAAAATAAACTTTAACTTTAATAAAAAATCAAACTTAAATGTATGTACTACAAAATTAACATTATTTTGAAACGGCTTTTTTAGAATTCCCGCTGTGTTTATATAATTTTATTATTGTATTATTTGGATGAAAGTATAATAAACAATAAGAGACGAAAAAAGCAATTTTATTATTGAATTTAAGTATCCAAAGGGGGTAGCGGGTTAAGGGGGGTCTGGCGGCCCCCACCGAATCTGGTAAAATCGTTCCAAAAATCTTGAAGAGGGTCGAAAAACAAGCAGTATAAGCTTTTTACCGACATTACAACCCCAAACGAAAACACAGTAATGGCGAAAAATATGATTTTTTGTGATTTTTATTTTTTTCAACCAGTTTAATTTATTTTTAAATGGTTTAAACGCAATTTAAAATTTGTTTTGGATGTATGGTAGTCCCCTGAATTTTTTCAGATTTTTTGGTCAAGTAAAAACATGTGAATTTTAGGTTTAAATGCGAAAAAATCGTGAAAAACGCGTCATTTTCAAGATTCAACCCTCTAATTTTTAGGGTTGTTTTCATTTTCCCAAGGGGTTCTGTATAGTATAGATAGCGACAATCGTCCTCTTTTGAATGCAGGCAACTGGACTCAATTTGGTCAATTCTGGTGAGCGGGGCGATTTTTTGAAAAAAACTCGAATTTTCAACTTTCGGTAAATTACGGCGCGTACTTGGTATAATGCGTCTTTGCTATAAAAAAATACATCTCTTAGAGATGTATTTTTTTATAGCTGATCTCTATAGAGGTTTTTGAGGTCGCTGATCACGAATTTGATGTCAAAAAAATTTTGGTTGATAATGTAAAAATATTAATGAAAGATTTTTTTAATTTCTCTCAATTAACTGTTTTTTAGTTTTTATTCCAGAAAAAGTTAATTAATAATATTAATAGTAATTAATATTAATAGTATTATAGGCTTTGCCTGTAAGCTGGATAGGTTAATGGCGTTACTACACTACTCTACTTTACTTTTTTAGTATTAAAAATATTTATGGATACATTTGTTGTCAAAAATTTTTTTTGACATCAAATTCGTGATCAGCGACCTCAAAAACCCCTATAGAGATGTATTTTTTATAGCAAAGACGCATTATACCAAGTACGCGCCGTAATTTACCGAAAGTTGAAAATTCGAGTTTTTTTTCAAAAAATCGCCCCGCTCACCAGAATTGACCAAATTGAGTCCAGTTGCCTGCATTTAAAAGAGGACGATTGCCGCTATCTATACTATACAGCACCCCTCGGGAAAATGAAAACAACCCTAAAAATTAGAGGGTTGAATCTTGAAAATGACGCGTTTTTCACGATTTTTTCGCATTTAAACCTAAAATTCACATGTTTTTACTAGACCAAAAAATCTGAAAAAATTCAGGGGACTACCATACATCCAAAACTAATTTTAAATTGCGTTTAAACCATTTAAAAATAAATTACTGGTTGAAAAAAATAAAAATCACAAAAAATCATATTTTTCGCCATTACTGTGTTTTCGTTTGGGGTTGTAATGTCGGTTAAAAGATTATACTGCTTGTTTTTCGACCCTCTTCAAGATTTTTGGAACGATTTTACCAGATTCGGTGGGGGCCGCCAGACCCCCCTTAACCCGCTACCCCCTTTCTGTCGATTTTACTTATGTTTAACTAATTATAAACAATCATAGAAGTTCGGGCCAAGAAAATCCCTTCGAGTGCTTATTCTAGACATAGAACACTAGGTTCTCCTAAATTTTTTTGCGATTCGGAGTTGATAGAAATCTGTACTGGAGGGTCAAAGTTTGCAATTTTTTCAAATACACTCACTTTGAAAAGCAATATTAGCGTTCCTTGCAGGAAAATAATTTTTTTTGAGTTACTCGCTTCAAGAGCATACATTATCGAACAAAATGAGCTATAGCGAGAGCAGATTAGTTAAAAATTGAATTTTTGGCGGCCATTTAAAAATGGTCATTTTACTGAAATTTTTATTTTTTTTAACTACGTCCCAAATAAGGGTCAAATGGTCTAGAGGTCTAAAATATTTTTTTATACATACTAAAAGATATAATAAACAAAACCTGATACAAATAATTCCATTCCGGCTTAAAGTTATTGAGAGTCAAATTTTCAAAAATAGGCTAAAAATAGTGAATTTTTGTCCTTTAAATAGTCATTTCTCGTGACCTATGGCACTTAGAGGGTTGAAAGTTGGTTTGTGGGGATCTTTTATGATATACTCCAAGATTCCCAAGTTTGAACAAAATCGATTGACCCCTCCAGAGAAATCATTCGAAATGTAATGGAATTACTCATATATATATTAAGGTGTCCCAAAAAAAAAGAATATATATTTTTTTCTTGTCTCTTGTAAAAATATGTTAGTTTATCATGCTGTAAGAGCCCTTTCAAAATATCAGCTCGATTAAAAATTTTGTAGGGGTCGCTCAAGATTTTTAAAAATTTTCAAAATCGTCAAAAATTGAATTTTTGTTTTATTTTAATTCTTTTTCTCGTCTCGATATTATTTTTTAGATTGAAAATAATAAAAATTCTGTAAATTTCAAATCAATATTTTGATTTCTAAAGGTTGCTAAAAGTTCGTTGATATTTATATTCAGAGGTCGCTCGAAAACATTCAAAATACTCTACTTTGAAAGTTAAAAAAATCTTGAGCGACCTTTAGAAATTAAAATATCGATTTGAAATTTTCAGAATCATTACTATTTTTAAATTAAAAAATAATATCGGAACGAGAAAAAAAATTAAAATTAAAAAAAATATAATTTTTGACGATTTTGGTAATTTTTAAAAATCTTGAGCGACCCCTAAAAATTTTTTAATGGTGCTGATCTTTTGACAGGGCTCTTAAAACATAACAAACCAACATATTTTCACAAGAGGCGAGAAGAAAAAAATATTCTTTTTTTTTGGGACACCCTTAATTACAGAAATAAAATTATTTATTTATTAAAGCTTCTAGTTCTAACAAAAATCAAAGGGGCATTTTTTTCTGATAAAGTAGTAAATAATAATTCCATATATAAAACGCGCTTTAAAAATAAAAATGAAATATTAAAAAAAAATTATTTGGTACCTAATTTTTTTTACTATTTCGTTTAAAATTGATTTAAAATACTTTTAAACCTAAAACAATATTTTTTTAATTAATTGTTTGTTTAAATTGCCTAATTAACAGTTAAATAAAATTAACGGAGTCTCGTTTTGTTAAAATGGACTATTAGTTGTCAACTAATAAGGCGGATTACCAAAACACCAAAAAGTTATATCAAAAGTTAAATTAAACCAAAATCCATCTGAAACAGATAACTACTAGTAGTATAACCATTTTCGTTGGTTAAAATTAAAAGTAAATATAATCATTATACCTAATGTCTAGAGTCCCGCCAGACGGTTCTCTATTGTTAACACTTTGTGACGTCACACACTGTAAATCGGTATTATTTTTCGAGCGATAGGATATTTACAATAAGCTCGGTAGCTCGATGGAAGGGCGCTCTGCGAGAAAAGGCCAGACAAGCTCCATGCTAATAAAAAGGGCTTAATACAAGGGACTAAGACCGTCGGAAGACTGCGCTGCTACCACCCGTACCACGCATCTTCACCGCAGGGAGGCTCAAGAGGTGGAACCACACTTCCACGCGCCTCTTTACAGCCAACCACATCACCACACTGCGGCCTTTATTATTTACCTTTTTTATGATCTGTAATTATTTAATTTAGAAATATATTGATTTTGATTTTTTGATTTGCGCCTGCTTTGCATGCGAGAGATACGGGGTTCGATACTTTGCGCCTCTACAACTTTTTTTAATTTTTTTTTTAAGAATTTATATACCGAAATAATACAATGTGGCCTTAAAAGCATTTATATTTAATTTTACATTAATATTTTAATTTATTTACCTTTCCTCATATGAGGAAAGGTAAATAAATTAAAATATTAATGTAAAATTAAATATAAATGCTTTTAAGGCCACATTGTATTATTTCGGTATATAAATTCTTTAAAAAAAAAATATGATTATGTAATCATTTTGCTACAGTTATATAATATAAAATGTAATTAAATGAATATTCCTTCGTTGAAAAATTTTTACTCAATGGGGCGAGGGGGGGTCAATGGGGCGGGGTCGGCTGGGTTGGGTTGTTGGGTTTGGGTTGGTTTCGAAGCGGGCGGACTCGGGACGTTGGTTAAGGAAAAAAGATTGCTTCCCGTCTTAAGATTGCGTCATTGGATGACGTCACGCTGTTAACGGGAGCGCAATAGAGAACCGTCTGACGGGACTCTAGACACGGCGATCATTATATTATAATGTTATGCAACTTCTAAAATAACCTACCTTTTAACTGAGGTAAATTGATAATAAAAACATTATTTATGTTAAGGTAGTTGTCGTGGTACAATATTGTCAAAAATTTTTAGATTATACGCACCGTAAAAGTATACGAGCTGGTAGCTAAGTGATTCATAATTTGTTCGCAAGACTGTACCCTGGAGACGTTATTTTTACGTAATACTTTCAAATATTTTCATAAGTTTTAATCCGGCAACGTCGCTTATGCTCAACCAATAGATATATTGGAGACTGAATCAGACGTTTGAATTTACTGCGGAAATTATATCTATACTCGCGTACAGCCTTGCCAAGTTGTTTTTATCTGATGTATACTTTTTACAAATTGTTGAACTTTAAACGGTTATTTATAAACAATTGGACGGTCAAAAAATTTTAATTTTTTTTTTAAACTCAGCAAAAATACATTAAAACAATGTTAGTTTTTTGAAAGCTTCTGACAGTTAGTTTTTTCTGTATAACTAAGAAACTGGTACAGAACTACAGAAAGCCTATACAATCCATGTTAATTATCCAATTTTTAATTGAATTTATCTCTGGTTATAGACGGTCAATCGACTTCAAATTTTAAGGATATATGTATTGTCATGTCCTTAATAAGTATACAAAAATTCAAAATTTTCTGATGGTATGCTTATAGCACGACAACTACCTTAAGTAAATACTACCAATAATTTTGTTTTAATATTTAAATTGTATTAAAAAATAACCTTTATCTTAAGGTCATGCAACAATAATCCATCCAAAAGTATTGGAAAAAATTCTTTTGTTATTTATTTAATTACCTACTTATTTTTACAGTGAAATATTTCGGCGTGTTTATTTGGAAAAGTTCTGAAAAATGTTGTGTAGGATAGGTCTTAAACTATTAAAAAAATATATAAGGGGCAAAACACGCCAAGTGTTCCCACTAAAAACTTGATTTTGACGAAACTTAGCTAAATCATTGTCCTGTCAGACTACTTTAATTAAGCAAAAGGGCAGCGGAAAAGACTGACGGGTTGCAGATATACAGGGGATTAAAATTTTTCTTTTGTGAGAGTGTGTGATAAGAAAATATAAATGACTTTTTTTTTAATCGACAAATAACACAGTACAACACGATTTTCCTCCCATGAAAAATTTTAACAGATTTTAAAAATAAAGGTTAAAAAAACGTACCCGTGTCTCACCGTTTCACGAAATCACGTAATTTAAATTTTTTACACAGCCATTTTTATTATTTTAACCTAAACAGATTTTTAATTCTCTATTTTGTTATAAATCATTTTTTTTCTTCAAATATTTTATATTTTTAGATAATACAAAAATTACACCTAAAGAAAATAACAATTTTATTTTTTTTAAGTAAAAAAAATATTTCTTGCTTTAATTTTTATTTTTTTTTAATAAAAACAGATTTGTATTTATCTTATATTAAATATTTGTTGGAAACAAATCTTGATCTTTTAGTTTGACGATTATACATTCCTTTGAATCTATAGTGGTATCACAACCTAAAAACACCACTTGATATACAGGGTGTTTCACATTCATGGTCCATTGGGAACGGAAAAAATATCGATTTGCAATTTAAAAGCGTTTATAATCCATTAACTATTTTTTTAAATATTTTGAACAAAATGCCACTTCCGGTTTGACCGGAAGTGACATCAATATGTTATTTCAAATAGAACACCCCATATATTTTTACATTTTTAAATTCTTCATAAAATTTGGAGTAAAATTACTATACCATGTCCTATACCTAAAGTGAATAGTTTTCTAGATGTTTGCTATTAGGTTTACGGATATGGGGGTAAATGTTTGGAATCTTAAAACATTGTTTAAAAAATTTCATGTCAATTCTTCATTCATTTTTCAACGAGAAAACCCAGGGCAAATTGGGCTAACTTGAAACGTTAATAACTTTTTTATTTTAAATCTAGCACCCGGTATGTAAAGGAATTGACATGGAATCTTTTAAACAATGTTTTAAAATTCAACCCTCATTTCCGCAAACCTATAATAGCAAGAAAGTTATAGGCTATTTTTGATTGACGCGCATTTGTCAAATTTTAACGAAAAAAATTAATAACTTGAAAACTATTCACTTTAGGTATAGGACCTGGTTCAGTAATTTTACTCAAAATTTGATGTAGAATTTAAAAATGTAAAAATATATGGGGTGTTCTATTTAAAATAACAAAGTTGATTTCACTTCCGGTCAAACCGGAAGTGGCATTTTGTATAAAATATTTTAGAAAAATAGGCTTAATTGGATTATAAACGCTTTAAAAATTTCAAATCGATATCTTTTGCCGTTCCTCAGAAACTCGCAATTTACCACTATCGTGAAACACCCGTATTTCGTAAATGTGCAACACCTTGTATATAATTAAAATAATTTTAAAATAAATAAATTATTTTAATGGTTGTCCATTTATTCAGTTAATAAATTTTTCATAAAAATATACTGTCTAGCTGTTATCGAAGCTGGTATATTATGTGCTGAATACCGTGGATAACATTTTATTGGATCGCACAAAAAATGACGTGATATGAAAAAACGCTGAGACACGGGTATCATTTTTTTAAGTCTATTTTCAAAATCTATAGAAATTTTTCATGGGAGGGAAAAAAAATCAAATTTTGTCGTACTGTGTAATATATGCTATATCTTTTTTTTTTCGTGCTTTAAGATAGAGGTGGTTTTAAAAGCGAAACAAAATTTTTTGGCTAAGAAAAATTGATATAAAATCTATTTTTACTTTACTGTACTAAAAAAAAGCCTATTCTTTTCACTAAATTTTGATATATGTATATATATTTAAATGGGAACTCGAAACCAGTTCGAAAAGAAAAGCGTTAAAACGCACAGGGATCGGGCATCGACTGGCTCTGTTCAATCCGCTAAGTAAATAACTGATAGGTAAAGGGTCTCACAATTTTTTTCAATCATTGGTAAATCGGTAGTTTAATATTTTAGTGTTAATTAATGTAAATTGTACACAAAAAATAAACACCTAATTAATAACCTATTCCATTTTGAATATTTGCATGTCCTACGCAAAATAATACTATAATTTAATAATTAAAATTTTAAAATGTATACATAAGTAACTTAAAACATTATATCTTAAAACAATTTAGTTATAACTTAAAACATTTAAATATAAACCATTTTACTTTTTTAGAAAAAACAAAATATTCGGAAGCAAACGATATTTTTTTAAAGTAAAGTAGGTCCTTCTTTTTCGGCCGGAACGAATGAATGGTATTTTTGTGCTCCTGGAACTTCTTTTGCAGCACTAAATCGCTGTTTTAAAAATTCAGCTGCTCTAATATGCTAAATTCTACAATTTAAGTAAACTTGCCTCGCCTAGTCAAATTAAAAAATAATAAAATTCATACATTATTTAAATAGGATTAAATTACGCGAATACGTATGTTATGGTATAAAATAAGTATAAAATAATTAAATATAATATTGTATAATTAATGAATTATCCCCATTTATATTAAATAGACAACAAATAAAACACAAAAAATTTAATTTTAAAGTAAGTAAATGATTAAGTTCTAAAGTTTACTGTGTTAAACATGCTACAATAGCAGCTTTTATATAAAAAAAATATGCATCTTTTAACCCAATATTTTATTTATTGGGCATTATAATCCGATTTTGCAGACTTGCAGTCCGTGCAAGTTGGCAGGCAAACAAAAATCTTATTCTGCCAAGGTGTTTATTGCAAATGGAATAGGTTATTAATTAGGTGTTTATTTTTCGTGTACAATTTACATTAATTAACCCTTAAATAATAAACTACCGATGTACCAATGATTGAACAATAATTGTGAGACCCTTAAAGGGAAGTAAATAACTGATAGGTAAAGGGTCACCCTTTACCTATCAGTTATTTACTTCCCAGTCGATGCCCGATCCCTGTGCGTTTTAACGCTTTTATTTTCGAACTGGTTTCGAGATCCCATTTAAATAAATATATCAAAATTTAGGGAAAAGATTATGCTTTTTTTAGTACTTATTTTAAATGGTCCCAACATACCCGAATGGACGATTTTTTGAGGTAATAGACTTTTTACTGCTTTTCAATGTACAGGGGGTTCTTTTTTCAAAAAACCCATTTTTTATTTCCCAAACGGCTTTAATGAGCCACTTTGTTCTACCCTAGATTTTTAGGTACACTAAGTCTTATCCCCGTAACGAATCCGTAGGTTTTTTTTTTAATTATTTTCATTGCAAGGACCCCACAAAAATGAAAGTTTGCTTGTTTTTTTTTAATTTTTCACCCATTGTCCGTGAAAGCATTTAAGTCATGTATACATTAAGTTATAGACCTTTTCAAGACACATGTATGCGTTATATCAGTATTTTTTTTTAAATTATTTCGTATACCTACCTATGCATTGTACACCTTTTCTCTTATTATATGTGAATTTTGTTTTATAAAGCATCTAGGAGGTCGTGTATTTTAATAATGGTAAGTAAATTGTGTATTAAAAAACAATTATTTATTTTTATTATTTTAATTGTATTTAGGGTAGGCAAAGATTTTGAGACAATAGTTAAACTGTTTAGATATGGTAATAAAGAAAGTTTAATACTCCGACAAATAACTTTAATTATGACAGCTAAACATTGTTTAAAAACTGCAGCTAAACTTTTTTAGAGAAATCCTTTTAATAAACAATAATAAATCCAATAACTGTCCCAAATAGAGTTATATTTTTTTGTTACTACAGTTAAATATTTAGTTATCTTTACTACTCTTTTTTTCGATGTATCTACAAGCTGCCGGTTTTGACCTAGCAACAGTCGCATTCCCGAGAAAATTGTTTTTTTCACTGACAATTTAGCCCAAAATTATGTTTTTTCAATATAATTTAAGCCTACCAAACGAAAAATAGTGAGAATACGTGAATGTTTTATAAAATCGTAACGAATCCGTAGTTTTTTTTTTTAATTATTTTCATTGCAAGGGCCCCACAAAAATGAAAGTTTGCTTGTTTTTTTAATTTTTCACCCATTGTCCGTGAAAGCATTTAAGTCATTTATACATTAAGTTATAGACCTTTTCAAGACACATGTATGCGTTATATCAGTATTTTGGTCTTTCAGACCGTTTGGCCAAAAATATTTTTTTTTAAATTATTTCGTATACCTACCTATGCATTGTACACCTTTTCTCTTATTATATGTGAATTTTGTTTTATAAAGCATCTAGGAGGTCGTGTATTTTAATAATGGTAAGTAAATTGTGTATTAAAAAACAATTATTTATTTTTATTATTTTAATTAAACAATGTATTTAGGGTAGGCAAAGATTTTGAGACAATAGTTAAACTGTTTAGATATGGTAATAAAGAAAGTTTAATACTCCGACAAATAACTTTAATTATGACAGCTAAACATTGTTTAAAAACTGCAGCTAAACTTTTTTAGAGAAATCCTTTTAATAAACAATAATAAATCCAATAACTGTCCCAAATAGAGTTATATTTTTTTGTTACTACAGTTAAATATTTAGTTATCTTTACTACTCTTTTTTTCGGTGTATCTACAAGCTGCCGTTTTTGACCTAGCAACAGTCGCATTCCCGAGAAAATTGTTTTTTTCACTGACAATTTAGCCCAAAATTATGTTTTTTCAATATAATTTAAGCCTACCAAACGAAAAATAGTGAGAATACGTGAATGTTTTATAAAATCAACTAAAAAATTACAAAAGGTCTCCCACCTTGAAAAAAAATAAAGGTATTAAGCAAAAACAAAATTCACATATAATAAAAGAAAAAGGTGTACAATTCATAGGTATACGAAATAATTAAAAAAAAAAATTATTTAATTTCCAAAAAAAATATTTTTGGCCAAACAGTCTGAAAGACCAAAATATTGATATACATGTGTCTTGAAAAGGTCTCCCTATTGTAAATGACCAATAGAAACCAATAAAAAATAAGCAATTGGTTTGAATTGGTTTGAAATGTGTTTTGGCGCTATGAATCACCAATTCATTCCAGTTGAATTCCTATTGGTAATTTCCAATGAAGTCAGCGGCTTGAATTGGAAAATACCAATCCATGCCTACGCTTGTCTCTATTGGCTAAATCCAATAGAAATGCACATGGAATGAATTGGTAATTCATAGCACCAAACCCATTCCAACCAATTTAAACCAATTAATTTTTTAAAATTTGGATTAGAAAATACCTACCAGTTTATTTTTCATTCAAAAATAATTTTAGATCCCAGAAGGATAACCGGGTAAAAACCAGAATTCATTTTTTACAGAAGAGACAAAAAATTTATTGTTACTAAGTAATTTTATTTATTTATTATTTTTTTTGTGATATATGTATGTATTAATACATATAACTTACTATCGCCTAAATCCCTAAATCTTACACAATGTAATGTTACACATATAAACATTTTTTTAATATATAAGTAGACTACTAACACTAGGCACTTAACACTGAAATGTAATGTTACACATATAAACATTTTTTTAATATATAAGTAGACTACTAACACTAGGCACTTAACACTGAAATCGACTAATAAAATAAACCGCTAATAAATGGCGTCCAAAGACGTTTTTTCTTTATGATGGCGTCTCAACCTCGTTGATTTTGCGCAGCTACACGAGAGCCCTCTTGCGATATTTGTATTGTATTGGGAATAACCAATTAGCAGATTTTTCGAATCTTACACTGGGAATGCCCAATTGAATTCAATTGGAAATTACCTATAGGTAGCTTTATCCAATCGAAACCAATAAAAACCATTAGAATCCTAACTGGTATTTTCCATCATGGAAAATACCAGTAAAAACCAATTTCTGTTTTATATCGCGCCCAATTAAATCCAGTAAGTCCAATTCAGACCCATTGATACCAACCAATACTTCAATTGGTTTCTACAGGAATTAATCGGTCATTTACAACAGGGCTATAACTTAATGTGAATGACTTAAATGCTTTCACGGGCAATGGGTGAAAAATTAAAAAAACAAGCAAACTTTCATTTTTGTGGGGCCCTTGCATTGAAAATAATTAAAAAAAAACTACGGATTCGTTACGAGGATAAGACTTAGTGTACCTAAAAATCTAGGGTAGAACAAACTGGCTCATTAAAGCCGTTTGGGAAATAAAAAATGGGTTTTTTGAAAAAAGAACCCCTGTACATTGAAAAGCAGTAAAAAGTCTATTACCTCAAAAAACAAGCAAACTTTAATTTTTGTGGGGCACTTGCACTGAAAATAATTTTAAAAAAACTACGGATACGTTACGAGGATTAGTGTACCTACCTAAAAATCTATGGTAGAACGAACTGGCTCATTAAAGCCGTTTTGGAAATAAAAAATGGGTTTTTTGAAAAAAGAACCCCCTGTACATTGAAAAGCAGTAACTTTTAAAAAAAGTCTAGTACCTCAAAAAATCGTCCATTCGATTATGGTTTGGGATCGATTACTTTTAAAATTAGGCTATAATAAAAAAAACAAAAAACTGATTTTGAAAGCAACGCTCAACTTTACACACTCCGCATATCAAAAGGGCACATCATATAGGTGCGCAGTGGGGTTTAACGTGTGCCTTATTTAGTACATAATTAAAAGTATAAGAGGTCAAATTCTGAAAAAATGCACGGTTAGCGAGTTATGAGCCAAAAAGCAAAAAAACTCCCCTTTCGGGGGATGAAATTAGGGGACGCGGAAAAAATTTTTTGGGGAATATTCTTGAATCATTATCAGTACCCCTGACTCTACATGAAAAAAAATAAAACCCGACTACCATCGAGTTTTCCTTCTACAATCTTTGTTTCCTGGACTAATTTAGGAAAGTCAAAAATATATTTGAAAGTGTTTTAACACAGGTTATAATATATACATATTAAAAGAATGGACACGTAAAACCTGATTTATAAATTGGCTTCCTTCCTTACGGCTTAACGCCTATTGTTGTGTATTGCAGTGAAGTGTGCCAGATGTGAACCAAAAATGTTAACTTTACAAGCTTGTTTTGTGGTTTTGCTTTGAAAAGGAATTAAAGATGTCGGTTTCAATATTAAAATACAATGGTGGTTTGTTCTGAATTTAGATGTAAAAGTTATAAAACCCGAACAGCATCACTGAGCTCAGATTTTTCGCAGTTTACCTCACGCCTTGATTTCTCATTAATTTTGGTAATTTTTGTATCAACTGGCATGCATAGAGCATTATGCGTGCGTTCAAAATAAAGATCCATGTGACATACCCACATACTTCCACACATACAAATCATTTCTACCTGAGACTGTTTTCTTTTCGTGGGGTTAAATTAATTGTATATAAATTGTATGAAAAAAAGCAGTCTCGTCCCAGCGCTTGACTGAGTAAGTCGCTTGGCAGCGGAGTCAGAGATTAAACGTAAAACGTTAAAACCATAACCAACAAATAATCCCTCATAGCGCAAACAACTATAGTGTAACAAATACAGTGAGTACAGACTACTCTACAGACAATAATTAGTTAAGGGCCAAGTGAAAAAGAAGAGTGAAGTGACAAGTGCAAACGACCATAGTGAAACGGTCAAAAGAGTTAAGTGTTAAGTGATAAGAAAGAGTTAAGTGACAAGTGTCAGTGTCTGAGCGGTCGCACCAGGTCCACAGGACGATTTTCACTGGCCAAACAAAAGAGGTCAAACAAGGGAGGAATAGGCCACCTGCAAATAATTGATAAGTATCCTCAACTCATCTGCATGACCTAACACATAATTTGCAAATTAAACTAAACAAGGCACATTGCCTAATCCCTACAAAAAAACAATAATCATCGGTAACAAAACAATAGAAAGTCAATACTATCCAAAAAAAACCAAACAGCCGATCGCGGACATACACCAAAGCTGAACAGGGCAATAAAGCTGTCAACAAAACAATTCAAGTATAACAAACCGAGACCAAATAAATTTGACACTTAAGACATAAATAACACTCATAAACTAAGAAAACATAAACAAAGTAAAAAAAAGCACTCTAATCAAACTCCATTTGTAAACACATTAGACTTTATACTAAAAGTAAAAAAAATACCCCCCACTGGCAACTGCCTAATCGCAGCAATTGCTCACCAGCTGTTCAACACGGAGATAGGTTCGCTACGCGAAACTGAAACAACAGCAGACACTAGACAAATATTAAACAACCACTTACGTAATAATCTCGGAACGTACAGACCCTACATCGAGGACGCAATAAATGAATTAAGAAGTCGTTGTGAACACATAAGTGACAAAACAGGACAAATTAATGCGTACCTAAACGACCACGGTAAATATGGCTTCTGGGCCGGTCTGGAAACAATACTAGCCGCCTCAGACGTATTCAGCGTCGCAATCGAAATTTACCATGAACAGGGCGGGAAAGACAAGATATCCGCAAGACTGAACGACAATTCCCCTACAATAGCAATATGCTACAGACTAAGCAACCCAACTAAGCAACAATAAAAACAAAATAAAAAAAACAACCGACACACTTTACCAAGTGCAAGAACTATCTGACACGGACAACGACAATAATGAACAAGAAGAAGACCTCGACTAGGAAACTACACCCCTGCAGCGTAATAACAACTCCCCAACTCCAAATAGTAATCCCAAATGTTTGAAGTAATACTAATCGACTGGTCTAGGGGGATTCCGCGTCGTACTTAGTTTTAAGTCGGCGTAATTGTCCCCCAAAAACCACCTCCCGTCCCTCCTCCATACCCCACTGAGCGTATAGCATAGGCTCGGCGAACCCGAGAATGGCTATTAAAACTATTCGCCTCTCGCCAAATAGGGGACAGTACGGAACGCAATGGACATTCGCACCCAGCAAACACGGGTGAAGCCGTGCAGTTGCTGGGAAAGAACAAAAATCGGCGTAAGTAAACATAGGCCTGTACGGGGTTCGAGAGTCAAGAGGAAATGGGGCTGGTTATACGTCTCTTATACTCATACTCATACTTATAAATTGTATGAAAAAAAGCATTTACCAATAATAAACAAACAAAATGATGATATATTGGATTTTATAATGGCATGTTTATAACAGCAAGATTTGGCAACGTCGGATTTGGACAACGATAGCTTAAAAACCTTAAGGTTTTTATCATAGATATTAATATGTACATGGTTTTTATAATCAACCATTTTGTTTGTTTTTTGTTGTATACTAATGGTTTTTTCATTGTTTTTTCCATTGTGTTTACGAGTTCTTTAGTAGCTTTTACATAATATGCATTTTATGCCTCTTTTTGCTTTTTATAAAGCCAAACAACAGAATGTTATGTAAGCTTAACTAACCAAGGCAAGGTGAGCAAAACAAAAATTCACCTAAATTTAATTTGGTTGACAATTCGTATTATACATGGACGTACCAATATGTCTATGGTATATATTTTAAATCCCACACTTATGAACTGACAAAAAAGGAAACAAGGTCATCCATACAAAATATAGCCAATAAGCAGTATACCGTATTTTCATGTTTCCTGTAGACATTCGGTAACCTTCTTTATCTCTGATTCGGTTTTTAAGAGTCACGGTTAATTTTATAGACGATTTCAGAAAAAATATATATAATCATCGAAACTATTGTTTTCGGGTTTATCCGACTTCCAAGTAACAGAAAACATGAGAAATAAAATCCTTCATGTATGGCATTCTATATAGTGGCCCAAAAATATGTCAAAATTTTTAAATTTTTTGTAAAAACTAAAAATTTTAAAAAAACTTCCTTTGAGGATAATAAAGCGTTTAATTTTAAGTAAAAAACGTCTTATAAAGTTTTCTGTAGACGCTATAGTTTTGTTATAAAAAATTTCTGATTTTTTTTACTTCACAAAATAATACATATTAATCATATTCAATTAACTTAATAAGTTTTAATGTCCAAATAAATACATGTAATTTAATGTGCTGGCTATTATAATAACAAATACTACTTAACAGTTTTTCTTTAAAAAATTGCAAATTCCTTGAATTTAAATTAAAATTTTTTGAAAACGTTAAAATAGTGATGCACTTATTCTGACGCTTGTTCAGAAAAAAGGCAAGTGCTCGTTGATATTTTTCAATGAACTCTGGAACATGATGAACTAGGGCATGCATTTTTGTTGTGTACCGTACTCCGACTTTAGATAGTTCTACTGCGAAACGTTGAATATTTTCGGCATAACTTATACTTAGAGATTTCCCAAAGCAACTGGAAACTACTTCGTCAAAATACTTAAACAAATTGAGGTATTTGTTTCCTAAAACCATATGTATAAACTTTAATACATTAAAGACGAATATATATATCGCACATGGGCGACAACAGTGTCATAAGTTTTTTATTATTTTATTGTTGAATACGAATATGACGAACGTATGACTGGCCCCATCGCCAACGCCTTATACTGATTTCCCAGGGTTATTTTACCACCTTTTAGTTCTCCCACGTATCCCGCCACTGCACAGCATTGCCTGTGTTTGGTGGAGCCGAATTTTTACCCCGGCTGGTAAATCTCGCCTAGAAGGCCGTAAATGACAGTGTCGATGGTTAAAGCCTCTTAAAGAATTTTTTCGCCTAGTCCGCTAGTGAAGTGCGGAAAAGGAGGGAAAATATTTTGGTTTTTGAGGGACATTGAATTGACCCAAAACCAAGTACAATCCAGGTAATACTGAGACCATCCATCCTGGATTAAAGCAATGGCTCTGGAAACATCAGTCGGAGACATATCTATTTTTAAAAGTAAGAAAACACCTCAAAAGTAGCACATTAATTTACAAAAAAATGTCCAAGTATGGGATGATTCAACAAAACAATCACTGTCATCCTCCATAGGCTATGGGTGGACCATAGCAACCTTAGTTCTTCGAACAAAAAAATATTGGAAAATGCAATGTTGTTTTGCCACTTTACAGAGTGTCTTAAACTTATGGTAAAAAACATCTTTTTGTTTAAACCTGTATATTATAAACGTTCGTCTATTTTTAGTAATTTTTTAAAATGTAAGCGATTCTCCATTAATTTATCCACAATATTGTTTAATATTCGTTTAAATCCGAAATCAAATAAAAAAGTTATTTGCGATTGAAATTCATCGAAAATTTGTGTGGATCGATTATTTTGCCTGTGAGTGGAAGTAAGATTTTTTTTAGAACAAAACTATAGGATCTACAAAAAACTTTTTGAGACGCTTTTAACTTAAAATTAAACGCTCTATTATCCTCGAGATTATCCTTAAAAAAAGTTTTTTTTAATTTAATATTTTTAATGTTTAGAAAAAATTACAAACTTTTGACATATTTTTGGGCCACTATCTAAAATGCCCTACATGAAGGATTTTAATTTTCATGTTTCCTGTTACTTGGGAGTCGGACAAACCCAAAAACACAATTTTCGATGATTATATATTTTTTTTCTGAAATCGTCTATACAATTAACCGTGGAGTGGGAGACGTCGACTCTCGGACCGACAGACGGTTTTTGTATTTCAGTAGTAGATCTGTCACCGGCGCGCCGCGGCGATTGGTGACAGTCGAAGTTTGCTTTGAATTATTACTACGAATTACGCATTATTAAGTTTATTTACTTTTAAATGAAAATGATTCAGATACTTAAAATGTAACGTAATCACTTTTAACAGTAAATTATTAATTAAAGGTGTAAAATCATTATTTGTTTTGCATTTAACTAAAAGTGTTTTCTTATAAAAAAACTTTTAAGCATAAAAAATTCTCTTTAAAAAAAAATAAAAAAATTAAATAATTCTCTTGAAAACAATTTAAAATAAATAAATTAATTCTCTTAAAATAAAACTAAAAATCAAACTTTAAAATAAAAGTAAATAAATTAATTAAAAACGTTTATTATTGTTCTAATTTACAGAATAGAACGATCCGGATATTCAACTAAGAATAGGTCTCTTGACGTAGAGAATTGCCCACTAAAGACCAGCTTATCATGTAAATTTTCTCTTGCAATGTGTAGGACATTATTACTTATAATTTTAAATAAAAAAAATAATTTATTTTAAAACGCTCGAAATACACACTAGCAAATGCAAAATATGACTGAATCGTCGCCTACGGGCAATCCGCTTACAATGGGGAGGTGCGATCGGGTTCACTCGGTTTCACTCGAGTGTATATATTTCAAATGAAAATACGGTATGTGTAGAAGTATGTGGACATTCCTTTGCACCCACATTATACGCATGCGCAATTAAACTTAGTGTGCACTATGCTTTCACATCTCACTCTGCGCTCATATTGTTTTTCTATGGCTCATATGAGCACATATACGGCGGTCCGATACAACTGAAAACCAGTTTTGTAATTGAAACCATTTTTTTTTTAGTTTTGACCAAGCCAGTGGACAAAACTGGTATAAACCACTTAAATGTGGTTTAAACAATTTTGGTGGTCAAAATTAAAATACGTGCATTTCACGTTAACTAATAATATACTTAGGGCCGGTTTTTCAATCGTTGGTTAAGTTTATCTTACGGTTAACTTTCTTAGAAACTATTGTGTTAACAATAGTATCTAAGGAAATTAACCGTAAGATAAACTTAACCAACGATTGAAAAACCGGCCCTTAATCATGGTTTTTGTTTTCCTATTACAAATACAAACAAAACAAATATCTGACGATGCACCTTATCGCAGCGACTTCGTCGCGGCATCAATTTGCAATGATTTTGCTGCGTCTAGGCCTTAGACTCTAGGGTGTTTACCCCATTAGTGATGGATTGTCACTTAAACCTTCAGAAGAAGAGGTAGCACAAAAATATTTATTAAAGGAAGTAGATAAGAATTATTTGTCTTTTCTACTGAAATTTAGACAAAAGGTTCTTTCATTTCCTCCAACTTTATTTCCCCAAAAGCTCGGTAATTAATTTAAGTGCAGCTGTTTGGTGGTCATCATTAAAGAATGACACCAACTTTTTACCCTATGCAATTCACTTAAATTCTTGCTTTGCGTCATCTGCCGCTATCGAACGCATTTTTCAAATTATTTCTTTGATCAAACCAAAATACGAAATCGGTCTCAAAATTAATTTTGAGGCCACTAATTAGTGGCTTGTTACAAGATGCTGAATTATCAAGTAAATAAATGACAGACTGTGTGTTGTGCGCTACATTTATTTTTTATTAGAATGTTATGTTTATGTCTTTTTGCTTTACGATTTTGTTCGTGTTTAGGTTTCTAATAATTTTATTTCGTTCGTTACCTATTTTTATTTCATAATTACATTTCTAGAATAATGTTATATCGTTTTGTTTGTGAGTTTGTATCTTCTATTTTTATATAATATGATATAAAAAAAATTACAATACCGTGTGTTTTATTACTTAATATGACGTAATAATTAGTTAACTATTTTACTTTTAAACCAGTAATTAAAATCACAGTGGTTTAAGCTGTGAAAACCCTGCTAACATAGTCAAATAATATTAGCTCATAATATAATATATTATAAGCTCATATAATTAATAATTTTTTATCTATCTGAACTGCCAGATATGTAAATTTTGTAATTTCAGAAATTTATAAAATAAATAAAGACATTTATTATTATTATTATTATATAAACTCAGGATTGTTGTGCGGGAAGTTATAGTAAAAAGAAAAAACCTGGAATAGCCTTAAATACATTTGACAGGAAAAAATCTATATAAACAATGATAAATCAAAATTCGCTTTTTATTGCAAATAATCTATTTATTTTAATCAGTATATGTTCGTAAATAAAAATTATAAACGGCTTTTATTCAAAATGATCTCATTTATAATTAAATTATGGAGGAAACTGTTGACAGCTTGGTTCACATTTCGCACATTTCCAACTGTCTGAATACGCGTCTCCTCTCTATCCTTGTTATATTATTAAAATCATATTTTTGAATTATAAAAATAATTCAAGATCGTCAAAATACATTTTAAAATGTCATAAACAATTTTTAAAATGTTAAATCCGGATATTTTAGAATGTCGAGCCTTCTAAAGAATGCCAAAAGATATTACCTGTGTACAGGGTGATCCCCTATAATGTCGCCCCCTTTAACTTTTTTATCTTAGTCTTCTAAAAAATTTAAAAGTTTAGTTATGTATACTAAAAAATACTTTTTTTCTATGTATAAAGAAAATTGAAAAATTGATCAGTATACAGGGAAAATCAAAAAGTTTATTTTTTTTCAATGGATCACCCTATACAGGGTGTTATGTAATTAATGTTATATATTAAAATACTTTTTGACATAAGGAATAAAGGAAAAATATTTAAAAAAACATTTTTCCAAAGATAAAGAAAAAATATGCATTAGAAGTTTTTTATATTTTTTGTGATACACCACTGGTTACACACTTGTTTATCTCTGCACACCTGTATTTTGTGAGTACATAGATACCAACCAACAGTAGCTATGCGTTGCCAGATGTAAAAAATTGTTACTAAAAATTTTTCTTGCAAAAAATAAATAAAAACTCAATAAATACAAAAGTTTTATGCCCTTAAAGCTCTAACACCCTTCTGTATTTATTTACTAGCTTAAGCAATGATTAGAAAATTTAGTACCTTTGAAATTTGAAATCCATAATCACAAAATTAATTTTTTCATCAGTTTTTTTCTCTGTTTATTCAGATGAAATTGGGACCAGTTCACAGGTTAAACTTTAAACATTTAATTTGTCTAAATAAATCCAACAGCACTTCCCTTAGTTAAGATATTTACAATTTGAAAACATAACCTAAAATTTAAAAGAAATGCACTAGATTCTGTCATAAAAGTTGGCAGATTTTGTTTGAATTTACCTTCAGTACAAAAATGAAATAACCAACAATTAATAAAAACGCCAAATTGACAATTTGCATTGTTAATTTTGTCATTTTTGTAATTAAGCTAAATTTAAACAATGTTTGTCAACTTTTTTGAGAGATTTTGGAAACACTGTTACCAACCATAACATAATAAATCCACCAGATTAACCTAAAGTTCCTAGTCGATCAGTGACGTTATTATAAATTATTTTTAGACTTTGGAATTTAGAAAAAAAAAGTTTCAGGTGCTTCTTTATGGACCCTAAGGAACAACCCATTTTAATATATAAAATTAATTACATAACACCCTGTATATGTATTTATTTTTCGATTCCTTGTAAAATTCTAAGCATATTTCATATAACATACCATATACCTAAATTTAACCGTTTCTGAAATATTTAAATTATTTTTAAGATAATAATTTGAAATAGTTTGTGTTTCTCTGTCTGAGTACCAAATTTTTACTTATTTAACAAGACATATTGACATAATGTGACTATAGTAATTTATTTTAAATCAAAATTTTGGTATACTGAGGCTTCTTGATTTCTAACAGTTTAAAAAAACATTTAATGATAACATTTCGAATGCGAATATTTCAGAAACGGTTGAGTTTAGGTATATGGTTTGTTATATGAATTATGCTAAGAATTTTACAAGGAATCGAAAAATAAATTCATATATAGGGTGATCCATTGAAAAAAAATAAACTTTTTGGTTTTCCCTGTATACTGATCAATTTTCCAATTTTCTTTATACGTAGAAAAAAAGTATTTTTTAGTACCTATATAACCACACTTTTAAATTTTTTGGGACACTTAAAATAAAAAAAATAAAGGGGGGCGACATTATAGGGGATCACCCTGTACAACATTTTTATCGACCATCTTTCCGTTCACATCTAAATCTTAAACTGCCTTTATGGACAACTAACCTTACCTTAGGTTATTACTATTCTTGTCATTTTGACAGCAAAAGCAAAAATCATCATTATTGTATCTTTGCTATTTACAGAATCACACAAAGACAAGCAAATTATGATGTTCGAAATTCCGTGTTCACCTATGTCATAAATGACTTATTTAAGAATGATACCTTAATCACCAATTTAAAATCTGCACGTTATAAATAAAATTTGGACTGTCAAAACACATTTCAAATGTAAGGCAAATCGCGCCAAACCTTCCACCTATCTGCCTCGGCATCAGCGATTTTTACAGTTGTATACACATATATACAATATATAATAATAATATAATAATAATAATAATTTTATTCATCAGAAAAACAAAATTACAAATTGCAAATATTAATATTTGTACAAGATAAAATAACATTTAACACATGATTATGACATGTTATAAGCAAAGGCTTGAGAGACTGATAATCATGAATAAGGCAAATATAGGTTTTTATTACCTCTTGTACCGTAACTATGCATATCCTTTGTTTGTATAAATAAACCTTTATTTTCTTCAATGTATATAATTAAATTGTAAATACATATTCATTCACATTTTAAATAACTGTTTACACGAATACGATGGACTTTTACTATCTAGGCATCTAATAAGTTTTTTTGTAATTAAAATACTCTTTTAAAGTGAGATGAAACACCTCAAAAAATAATAC
This sequence comes from Brassicogethes aeneus, assembly GCA_921294245.1. Taxonomy (NCBI): domain Eukaryota; kingdom Metazoa; phylum Arthropoda; class Insecta; order Coleoptera; family Nitidulidae; genus Brassicogethes; species Brassicogethes aeneus. Next base: position 54,869,971 of record OV121133.1, on the reverse strand, counting down.
CAAAGTACATTAATCTCAATACAGGAAAGAAGACTGTGTTTCTAAGAGATCTTATTAAAAAAGATAAGGAGCTTAATCTCTTACATAAAGAATTTATATGTGGTTCCCAAGTCAATTTTGGGTTCAATGTTATACCTAAGAATTTTAATGTATCGCGGGCTGAAATTGGTAAACTATTAATGTTTATGTACAGGCTAAAATAAAGCCTTGCATTCCTTGGAAAAAATTGCATAAAGTTTGTTTTATTAAGATTTAATAGTAATCCATTTTGTTGACACCATGTACTAAACTGATTTGACACTGAGGATAAGTTTTTGGAAAGATTTTTCAATTCTTTATCCATAAGCAAAACATTTGTATCATCAGAATTTAATACAAATTTTGCATGTTTATTAAATAAGACAGATAACAAAGGCCCCATAATTGACCCCTGTGGAACCCCAAGTGAGACTTTTTTACAAATTGTTTGTGCATTTAAAAAAAAGTTCTGTCGGATAAATAAAAGGAGACCCACTTGAGCGGTGGACCCCGTACACCTAAGGATTGAAGTTTGTTAAGCAAAAGTTTATGATTGACCATATTAAATGCTCGACTTGGGTCAAAAAATAAGACCTTCATATATAAAATTAAGGGCCTCAGCTATAGCCGTATGTGTGGATTTCTTTTGTCGAAAGCCATTATGATTTTCAATAATAAAGTAGGTACCTAGTTATTTTCTAGGAAATCTCGCAGTCTTTTATAATATAAGTAATCTAAAACATTGCTAAATTGACTTGATAGGCAAATTGATCTATAGTTGGTGGGATCATTTTTGCAACCCTTTCCCTTATATACCGATATACACTTAGACTTCTTTAATGAGATGGGGTAAACTCCATCAAAAAAGGACAAGTTCACAAGGTGCACCAGAGGAACAGCTACAATTTCTCCAACCATGTTTAAGATTTTACCGTCGATATTGTCAAATCCAGCTGCATGCTTTTTAGTAGTCTTTTTAATTGTATCAATGATTTCAAGATGAGTTACGGGATGAAGAAAAAACTTTTCCGTTATTATTATTTATGTTATCAAATTCAGATACTAACGTATTGTTTATATTATTAATAAAATTATTGTTAAAAATTTCACACATATCTTTTGGATCATTAAAGGTAGTATTAGGTATTTACTAGTATTTCAGATATTGAATGCCTTATGGCTTTAGACTTATTAATTATCTTCCAACTTTCATTTGAGATGTTGGTAGCATTTTCAATTCTAAAATTATTTATTGTTTTTTGGCAGTAATTATAGAGTTTTCCTAAATGGTCTTAAATTCTTTATATCGTTTCGTGTATGTCAAGTTAATGAGAGTCCTGGAAAGAGTTTTCATTTCGCATAATTGTTGATGCATTTGTTTTAGATCTCTATAGAGTAAACTATAGTACTATAGTAAACCATTCTTTATTTCTTATTGTCAAAGTTTTTTTACACAGCGGAAATGCACAATTATAATAAAAAAGAAACTTATTAAGAAAAAATTCAAATTTAGCACTAGAATCGCCTTCCACGTGGATATATAGATATCACGATTCCTCAGATAAAAGTTTACTAAATTCATTAATATTTTTTACAGAAAAATCTCTTCTCAATATACATTTTTTTTCAGTCCTACTGGATGCCTTGAGAAAAAAATTACACATTTGATAGCAATGATCCGTAAAGTATATATCATTAACATAAGTATTATTTACATCTAAGTTTGAAAATATATTATCAATGCTGGTACCTAGCTGAATTTCTTGTTATAAGGATAGGAACATTTATGTGCGATTTTATATTAAACTCACATTTAACAAAGAATTTTTTTGACAGCAATCTGCTAATATGTAAGATACATTTAAGTCGCCACACACAATATAAAAATAATTGTTTTTAAAAAATTTGTACATAAATTCTTGAAATCTTTCAATAAATTCATTAAAATAACTATTAGGTGAACGATATACACAAACAATATAAATTTTTAAGTTGCCACTATACGCTAAAGAAGTATCGGGTTTTCGCAACGCCCGCGCCATCTGGTGGACTTCGAATGCATTGCGTGAATTTAAGAATTGTCAACAATAAATTTAAAGCACTGATTATACATCATTTTAAATAAATAGGTAGTTTTTTTTAAAAAGAGAGGAAGGCAGAAGTCTTACTCAAGAAATTTTGTTCAATTGCACAGCTAAACAGCGCACGTTATTTGTGTTTTACGTTGCAAGGAAAAAATTAAAAAACTTTTTTAGTACTCGATTTTGATTGATTATTCCTTATATCATTGATTGAAACTAAACGCTTAAATGCTTATATAAATAGGTCAGTGTGTGTATTTTATCAAAGGGATCATGGTGAATTATTGTGTTTTTAATTGTAAATAAAATTCAAGAACAAAATCGTTGCATTTTCATGTTTTTCCAAAGGATCCAATTCGGTAATTTGTTGGTGAAGAATTAACTAATGATAACTTTACCTAATATAATTTACATTTAAGTTTGGACATTTTTAAGAAATTAGTAAAACATAATTTTTGCACAAACAACCTTAAATTCAATCATTTTCATATTTGAGTTCTCTAAAAAACGCCGACAACTGCATTTTAAACAACAAAATATACCTACGAATTCATGGCAACATATTAATATGGTATTTTACCGTTGAGTGGAGACTTTAAAGAATTCTTAATCAACGCTTATAATAATGCTAAATGCTGTTTAAAATTAGACAACTTATTTGTTTGACGATTTTTACTGAATTGAAATGTTTACACTTTTCACGTTAATCGCTACTAATGTGTATTTATTGTATCTAATAGGTACAATTTATATTTACAGAGACTGTATGCAATTTATTTCTTCATTCAGATTAACACTGTTTATTGGAAAACCGGTAAAAACTGAACCCAGGATTTCGTCTCGAAATACACCCAACAACACAACAAATCGATCCGCTTTTTTTTCGATATTTTTTAACATTTTCCGGCTTTATTCTCAAAAACACTCGTTTGTTTGTAACCTAAGCGTTTGACAGCTGATTATTAAAAGTTCTACTTTTGTTACGACGATAACAGCCGAGTGGTGGCGCTACTAGCGATACTTTAGCGTATTGTATTCACTAACACACACTTCAAAATGCTTCTCAATTGATTTATTATATACCAGGGTTCTTAAATGTAAATTAGCCTTTGCAAAAATACGTATAAAATTTTCTCTACAGTATGCATGTATATATATACATATACCGTACCTTCATTTGCAAGCTAACCATAGGGAAAATACATTGTAACTGGACCAGATAAGTCTTAGTCAGCACGAAGCGAAAAACGTTGTAGAAATGATTTGGACGCGTGGACGAGTAGGCTAGCATGCGCCGTAACAGTTGACCTTGCTTCATACATCGATGCTTTATTATTGTTTTTTATTTTGTGCGGTGTAAATCTGGTAAAATTTGTTTTAGTACGCATGTCTCGACGACGCATCCAAATCATTTCTGAAAAGGTTCTCGCTTTGTGTTGACTGCGACTTATCTGGTCCAGTTACAATGTATTTTCCCTATGGTTAGCTTGCAAATGAAGGTACGGTTACCGTACCTTCATTTGCAAGCTAACCGTACTACGGTATATGTAAAATCAAAAATACGGCTGTTATTCGCAAATTCACCCCTAAATCCAAGATGGCGGAAAATCTGCAAGGGGTTGATGGTTAAGTGATTATAAATAATAAAATCTAAATATACTGGACAAAACTGTATTGACCTGAAATACATTATATTCCTATTTTTTGGTTTATTTAAAGCTCATTTAGGTTAACCCAACACAAGCAAATACGTCAACTACGTGTCATAACACGACCACACTTTGAACTTTGTGGAGGTCATAGCTTATTTCATTCTATTCTAGGGTGGTAATCAACTTGAGATACTTGAACCTTGAAACTACGCAAAAAATTAAAATAAAAATTGTATTTTTTAAGACAAAATCGATATTTATCTTGGCCCAAGATTCTTGGGGCCGAGGATGGCGCAATGGGTTAAAGCTACAGAGCGGTAATCAATCTGCGCCACGGTACCGGGTTCGATTCCCGGTCACAGCCTTTTGGGTGTTGTGTTTTTAAGAGCACAAAAATATATAATAATGAGCTGGCTAAATAGTCGAAAAGACTAAAAGCCAATAAACCTTAAAAAAAAAATTATTATCTTTTTACAAAACTTTGAGGTTATGTTTTTCAAAGATATAAAAATAATTAAGTAGGCCATGATGTATAGCATAAAAATGTGATTTAAAATCATTTTTGTTTTTTAATAGTATATTATGCATGGAGCCTACACAAGGAGCCCGAACTTAATAGGGGAAATTGACAAAACCTGCCCTCTAAATTGCACAGATTAAGTCTTTTTTTTCACCACCAAACTTGATATCTGTCAACTGTCACCAGAATTTTACCTCACTTTTTCCCAATTTATAATAAGCCAACTTCAGCCCGTGACTGAAACGCCATAAAGTCAGAGCTCGTCAATGTAGGAGTAGATTAAATTGTTTAATAGTTGTGGAAAATATAAGCTAATTACCAGCGATGGGCAAGTACCCGGTATATACCCGATTTATTAAAATTTTGATAAATACCCAAGGTATGTACTATGTACAAGTGGTGAGCACTATTGTAAACTTTGAACTATAAACTATCGATAGTGCTCATCACTGGTACATAGTACATACCTTGGGTATTTAACCAAATAATAAATCGGGTATATACCGGGTACATGCCCATCACTGCTAATTACTAAACCACTGTAAACTCTGACCGGACTACTCAGGGTTCACTTAAATATTGGAGTACAGTACATACCTCGTATGTACAACTGTTCCAAGTTTGGTCAAAATTGCTGATGTCAAGGCAGATAGGTGGCAGGTTTGGAGCATTTTGCGTCATGTGTTCCTATCATTACAGAACAATTTCCCAATCAGAAAACTACGCAAAACGCAACAATTCAGGCACAGTAACATGCTCTTATGGCCCTGCTACAGCCACTTTTGAGCGTAACAACCATAGTTCCCTGGTCATTAAAATCAACGGGGAAGAGGATAAATCCTGCATGACTGGGGATGTAAAATACATGTTCGAAGTCATGGGGCGTAAAGCCAAATCTATTAATGCAACGGCAGAATGGTTGGGAGAGTACATTCTGAAAAAGCATAATTTGACTTTGTCAGAGGGGACCCTAAAAAACTTTACGGTAAGGTATATTTTGTAAAATGTGTAGACATGTTATGTTCGAACGCTGTCAGTTTTATACCGCAACGTCATCGTTTGACAACGATGGGCAATGCATAGCTGATGACGTTGCGGTATCTACAACTCTCCAAGCTCCACATCTAAAAGTCCCACTTTGACATTTAAATAATTATACATATAATATTATTTGAATATTTACAGGGTGCGGCAAAACAGACAATGCAGTTTTGAAGGGCCATTAAAAAACGGCTCAAGTTAGAGAAATGGGGTTTATTGTATTTTATTCGGTACACATTACTCGAAATGGAATTATTCACGAACCGGAACGCAAATTTACAAACGTAAATTAAGGTATTTATTTAAATATTTGTAAAATAATAACAAAAAGACTATTCATAAAGAACTTGACCGTTAGGTAACAAGTTAAAAAATATTCACTTTCGATAATGCTTGTTACTACTTGTTAGGCTATAGCAGTTTCCACATACAATCATATCGCTTATCTTCCTTATGTACTCTCTTTTGACTGGCCGTATCATCTGCTGAATGTCGGCCTGAAAGAAGGATAATCAATTAATTAATATTATTTAAAAGTTATTTATTATAAGTTTACCTTTATCCATTATCGCACATAATTTTCGGGATTAAATCTGATTAGTGGAGGACCACCACAGTTAATAAAGATAAGTGCAGCGATTGTTTCAATATTTAAAAAGGTTCTTAAGGGTGTTACAATTTTATTCATACTACTAAAATTTCTTTCGCATTCGCTGGTTGATACTGGAATGGTAGCTATGACTTTTATTAGTGGTTTTAAATCGGCAGGTATTTCATCCGTTTGTTCACACATTTTATAAATTCTAAATCCACGAATTATTTGTTGCTCGTCACGTACTAACACTCGAAACAGCAAGACGTCTCGCATAGCGACCTCTTAAAACATAAAAGCTTAAAACTCACAAATAATTACTAAAGTGCAAATAAAATATAGTGTAACAATTGGACGATTTTCACGAGACAAACAAAAGATGACAACCAAGGGAGGAAAGGGCCATCTTCAAAATCGGATAAGTAACTTTAAACATCTGCATGACCTAACACATAATTTGCAACATTGGACACGACAGTTACCTTAAAACCTAAATTAGGCACTTTACTTAAACTCTAGAAAAAAACATAAAGTAAGTAAAAAAGTGCATCAGTAAAAATAGTAACATTAGTAACACAATAGTAAGCAAACACCAAAAATAAAGATATAACAAAAAAATCAAAACCGCCTCATCCTACGGTAATTTACACGAAAGCTGAGTAGGACAATAAATCTGTCAACACACGCGTAAGGCAATAAACCCATTAATTTAAGAGAACGGACCCAAAAAAATAAACTTTAAACAAAACGAGACCAAAACAAACAGACATGGATTTTTACCAAACTCAGCGAAGATGACTAACGTGCTTGGGCATTACAATAACTAAAAAATTGTTCGAAATTTCGCACCACTGCGGTAATAAACATAAAAAACGAACAATAACGACCAAAACGTAGACCAAAACGTAGGCCCCTGCAGGAAAATAACAACTCCCGAACTTCATACAGTAATCCCAAATGTTTGGAGGAATACTAACTGCCTGGTCTAGGGGAATACCGCGTCGTACTTAGATTTGAGTCGGCGTAATTGTCCCCCAAACATCAAAATGTCTATCCTTCCCGTCCTACCTACTTCATGACCCTTCTAGGCGTATAGCATTGGCCCGGTGAACCCGGGAAATGCTATTAAAACTATTGGAATTTCGCTCTCGAGTCCTAAATAGGGGACAGTACAGATCGCAATGGACTGGTGGCAAAAGAAAATCGGCGTAAGGAAACAGGCCTGTGCGGGGCCCGGGAGCGATGAGGCAATGGGGCCGGTTATACGTCTCTTATACTCATACTCATCCACGAATTATTTGTTGCTCGTAGTGGTTTAAACGGAATAACTGGCACATATTCCTAACTTCCGTATGTCCATGTTGAATATTAATAATTGTCCCATAATTAGTTTTTGGCCAATTTTTCGGCTCCAAAACATTATGTTCTTTTTAAATTATTAGCTAAACTCGGGGAAAACTGAGCTGCATTTATGGGCACAACTTTTCCTTCATGAAGCTTTACGCCTTTATACGTGCATATTGGTTCTTGTATCGAGCGCAACGCAGAAGCATATTTTGACTCAGGAGTGATAGCTATAGATTCTAAAACTCGTATTGTGAATCGAACAGCTGTATCCGCGTCGGTAAATAATATATTTTTTACAAAATCTGTAAGCCCACGTATTTTGCCCTTTCTCTTGCATCTCATTTCCGTTCAGTAGAAGCATTTTCAAAGTGTAAACAAATAGCTTGATAGTTTTGCATAACAGCATTAACTGTTCTTTTACTAGAAGCAACCCATCGGACTGACAATATTCTCCCAATTTTTAAAAGCTGAGCCTCTAGACTAACTGCTGCTTGTTTAAGTTTATTTTGATTTTTCCCTTCTCAATAATATTACGCAATCGTTAACAGCAAACTCTTATCTGTGGTTTGAACAGTGCCAAACTAATAAGTTTGAAAAAATTGTTTGCAGTCGCTTGGCAACTCCTTTTTTTTACCTAACATACCTGAGGCCCCATCGCAAGCGAATGCATTTCCATGTTTATATAAGCAACTCAGAAGCTGGTTTATAATAGTTTCTGAAGTAGTATCAGCTAGTTCTATTAAATCGAGATTAAATACATAGACCTTACCTATATATTGGATATCTTCAAAGTATGTTCTAATTACAATAACGAGGGTTGTTTTTCTTCTAAGAGTTGTTGAAATCTTTTGCTTAGCGTTCCTTTTACGATAAACAGCCCAGTTCTTTGTCTTTAACAACTAACCAACTATTATTGCTTTTAAATGTTTCACATTGTAACAAAGTCCAGCAAACAGGCAAATCAGCATTGCTTTCATTTTCCCTTTCTTCCTTACTTGTGCTTGGAAGATTTTCAGCTTCCTGTATTGCAGGTCTTAAATTTTCGGGCGAGTGTGGCCTTTTTTTAACCAATTTATCAGTTGACTTATTTTCAGTTATTTACTTTTCACACACGTAATTAAAAATAACTTTAAGTATATGGGGCAAAACACCTCAAGTGTTTCCACCTAAAAATGATGTTTTCTCCGATTTTAACAAAACTTTGCCAAATCATTGTCCTATTGGACTACCTTAATTTTCCAAATGGGGAGCAAAAAGGATTAGCGGGTTGCAGAGATACAGGGGCCTGAATTTTTTTTTTCTCGTGCGCTTAAAAGACGTCGAAATATTCATGTATATAATAATTTTTTTTTAATTGATAATCAACATATCGTATAGCATTTTTTCCACGCTTTACGATAAAAATGGTCTCGAAAGCGAGAAAAAATTTTTTGGTTATAAAAAAACGATTTTAAAAATATATTTGTTTTTTTCTCGAAATGCGATACATTTGATGTTTTTTAAATTAATATCAAAAGAAAGCTTTTTCAATTCCCTAAATTTTGATGTAATATGAAGATGTGATCCCAAGAATAAGTCGAAAAAAATAAGGGTTGAAGCGCGTAGGGACCGTGCGGCGAGCAGCTACTATGGTATACCTATTGCAGCGGTGCTCGGTCTACTACTTAGTGGATTAATTGGAGAGGGTCAATACAACTTTTAAAATTATTTTTATATAGAAATAAATGTATTTTTCGTTGGGTTTAAGTCAAAACAGCACAAGCGCCAAATTTTTTTTTTCAGAAATAGGTACCTGCAGGTAAATGTACTTCTAACAAATTTAAAATTTTTGGCGCTTGTGTCTTTTGTCTTAAACTCATCGATTTTATTGCAATAGTTCAAATTAATAGCAATTAAAACCCACCCAGGAAGCAGAAACTACTTTTTAGTTAAAATAACATGTATTTCACGTCCCAAACAAGTCATATGTCCGCCCTAAATAACATCACAAATATGACATCCTAAAATAATGTGATTTGGATATTGAAATAACGTTATTTTATGACATCCTAAAAATGACGTAACTTTCACATCAAAATAACGTTATTTTAGGATGTCATATTTGTGATGTTATTTAGGGCGGACATATGACTTGTTTGGGACGTGAAATACATGTTATTTTAACTAAAAAGTAGTTTTTGCTTCCTGCATGTTTTGGTTTTTGTAGTCGAAAAAGAAAAATGTAGAAAGTAATAAGTTGCTCTTACTCTGAATAAATTACACGTGCACGTAAATGTAAATAAGTTCTACTTAAACCAATTTTTTATAATTTAATGAATTATATATAGGCAAATTTTAAAATTTGTTCTGGTTTTAGACATTTACAAAGGTTTCTATTTTAAAATAAATAATTGTAACGCTAATAATTATTTCTAATTTGCTATTAATCACACCCCGCCTTAAGTAGCCCAAAGTTTTGATGCTGTGACGACAAAATTGGCCAGCTGAGATGAATTCTTTATCCTATGGAGGTAAAAACTCTGTTGAAATTTAAATCGTACCTGCTTCGCATACCCTGAGGGTGGTTCTTTTAATATCTGGTTAAGTTTCAGTCAGTGTATCTAAGATATAGTTTCTAGAGATTATTGCCAAAACAATGGTATCCATGAACGTAATATGTCAAATAAACTAACTAAAACTTAAACTGACATTGATAAACCGCCCCGATCTACGTTGTTTACATTACAGGAATGGTTTTTGCTGATCCTGATATTATATAATCATGTCGAAATACGTATGTCACAATGGAAATCGGGAAAAAGTGTGTGCATCTTGTGGCAAAAAAACAGTGTTTTGGGAAAAAACCTGCAAAGAATTTCAGAATAAAGAATGTGCTGAACTTATAAGGAAACATTTAAATTCTAATTTTAATTTAGAGAATCTAAAGTTCCCTGTTAGTATATGTGTAAGTTGCAGACTCGCATTAGTTGAACGAGAAAAAGGTATACTTAGAAGAACCCGACCAATTATGCCTAATTACCTAATTAATAATATTAATAAAGGAAACCAGAGCACATGTTCAAGAAAAGAACTATTGTCATTGCTATATTTGCGAAAAAGCCAGATATGTTGGTCACACGAAAGAAAAAAAGGCCCTATACCGCGAAATATTTCTAACACAATCACTGAAAGTAATAGATATGGGACAAAGTCAATTGATAATAATCCTAAAAAAGATAATGATTCTTTAGTAAAGTCCAAATTCAATCTTAAATCATAAAAAAGGTGTACAAAATGTTTCACAGAATTGGGAAAAGGTAAGCCGCATATTTGTGCCGGCCCTATCACGGCTAAATTTCGTCAAAATTTAGAGAATATAATCGATAAGGTCGCTGGTACAGATTCAATTGATAAGAGAAACGTGACAATAAATTTGAACACAGGGTGCAGGAAGAGAATGATAACTTACGGAACTAAAAGACGAGGTAAAGAAAATGCTAGATTTTCAACTGAGAACTTAGACAATTTACAGAATAACTGTAGATTTTCCAATACTGTTATGCAGAAAGTAACAAATTTCATACGGTGCAGCGCTGGTAAGAAATCCGTAGCGAAAATTCTAAGCGTCTGGCAGATTTGTATAAGACCAATGAAATGAAATTTGAAGTATGCGAAACAAACACTTTAAAACAGAAAAGGACTGTAGTATTATGGGCTGATGCAGAAGGGTGTGTTGTTAAACGAACGAAAGTTTGTAGGAAATTATGAAGTAAAAATTATGGCAGACAGTGGACAGGGATCATTCAAAATGTCAATGTCAATAATTCCAGAAAATTATCAATTAGAACCTGTTGAATCGGAAGATAACTTCTGTAATGATAACTGTGATCAAATTGCTGCTAAAAAAAGAAAAACATATTTAGAAGGAGGCACTGTTGGCAGTAAAGCTAAGCTAACTAGTGTTCAAAGGCTCATAATGCTCTGTCTTGTACCTGATATAAAAGAGTCATACTTTAATATTGCATTACTTTTTCAGTTAACTAATCTAAATAATATATCGTTTCAATTTGTATCAGATTTTAAAATATTACTAATAGTAAATGGACAACAGACCGTACCTGCCTCTCAAGTCTAGCAATCAGTTACAAAAGATTAATGATATGTACAACTTTAATAAAAAAAAATAAGATGATAATTAGATGTCATGAACTATTTAGACTTCAAAAATCTACGCATTAAACAAGTTTTAGCCTTAATAATAAACATAGGGAATTTCCGAGTATTAAGTATATTACCTGCCTCTTAAGTCTAGCAATCAGTTACAAAGATTAATGATATGTACTATGCTCCACACCTCAAAGTCCCACCACATGACCACGTATGGAACGCACTTTTGAAAATTTGGCATTTAAGGCTTTTCAGGTTATGTATCTGTCAAAGTATAGTCAACGAAAGAATAGTATATTCTGTAACAAGTTTGGAACCGTCAAACTCGCCTTCGGCTCGTGTGACAAACTCTTCACTCGAGCGGAATATGCAATTCCAAACGTGTTTCAGACTATACTTTGTCTACGTTTCCAAAAAATACCATACAAAAATAATTTAATTGGAAGAAAGTGAGGTTGGATCGGTCCAAAATTTGTTAGATATTAAAAACAGAGATGTCGCCACGAGTGATTATTCTGTAATCAGATGATAGAATATTTCATTCTGTAAAGCCGGATTAAAGCTGGATTTATAGTTTTAAAGGTAACGGTAGAGGCAGCGGTAAAGGTAGAGGTAAAGGTAGCGGTAGCGGTAGCCGAGTTCGGCATTGAATATTGTACGAAACAATTTATAGTTGTCAGAGGTAGCGGTAAGAGAGGTAGAGGCAAGAAGGTAGCGGCAAGAGATGACCATCTTTCAACTTTTCTTACCTCAACCGCTACTCCAGCCAATCACACGGCAGTTTTCAGTTGGCAGCCTCGCCTTGTAAGTTTAGTTTTTATGCGAGGGGCAACCAGACTTGATAATTTGTCAAAAATGGTCACCGTCATTTGTGTATTTAAAGAAATACTCTATATCGGTCAATTTTATTTTATTTTAATACTGCGTAAATGGCGTTTCTTAGCTCGTTCCCGATTTAATTCCCTCATTTTATAGCGACGTACTTGACGACCCCCATAACGTACTTGAAACCCTGCAATACAACATAATATCTTGTATATATTGTATAATATATTGTATATATAATATATTGTGTTGCAGGGTTTATTATATAATATTTCGCACAACGCCATATGGCCCAGAAGTACAGCATTGTTCTCGCAATTCATGTTTTCATAGAAAACAACCTTTTGCTATTAAATTTTAGAAACAAAATTACAATCTGCATTAAAGTACGCATGCCTCGTCAGTACCGCTACCGCTACTTTCGGAACTATAAATTGCAGAAAGTGATACCGCTACCGCTACCTTTACCTCTACCTTTACCGCTGCCTCTACCGTTACCTTTAAAACTATAAATCCAGCTTTATAGTTTTAAAGGTAACGGTAGAGGCAGCGGTAAAGGTAGAGGTAAAGGTAGCGGTAGCGGTAGCGGAATTCGGCATTGAATATTGTACGAAACAATTTATAGTTGTCAGAGGTAGCGGTAAGAGAGGTAGAGGCAAGAAGGTAGCGGCAAGAGATGACCATCTTTCAACTTTTCTTACCTCAACCGCTACTCCAGCCAATCACACGGCAGTTTTCAGTTGGCAGCCTCGCCTTGTAAGTTTAGTTTTTATGCGAGGGGCAACCAGACTTGATAATTTGTCAAAAATGGGCACCGTCATTTGTGTATTTGAAGAACTACTCTTTATGGGTCAATTTTATTTTAATACTGAAAATGGCGTTTCTTAGCTCGTTCCCGATTTAATTCCCTCGTTTTATACACTGAGAAAAAATTGTATGGTTCCCAAATAAAAAGAATAATTAAATATGGGACAGAAGCATTGTTTATTTATCCTAAATATATTTTTATTGCTGACACATGAAGTTTTACTAAAGTAAATTTATCGTTATTATTTCGATTATTTAGAGGTAACAAACAATATACCTATTCACTATTATTAAAAAGTATTAGCTACACAGTTTATTTGTCCCATTTTTTTCAGTGTAGCGACGTACTTGACGACCCCCATAACGTACTTAAAACCCTGCAATACAACATAATATATTGTTTTGCAGGGTTTATTATATAATATTTCGCAATATGGCCCAAAAGCACAGCTGTGCTAGCATTGTCCTCGCAATCCATCCGCAATCCATCCGTAAATTACAATCTGCATTAAAGTACGCATGCGCCACCAGTACCGCTACCGCTACTTTCTGAACTATAAATTGCAGAAAGTGATACCGCTACCGCTACCTTTACCTCTACCTTTACCGCTGCCTCTACCGTTACCTTTAAAACTATAAATCCAGCTTAACACTTTACGGAATATATGTCATTCCATAGATAAAAGTGATATTAGAAGGGTCAAATTTAGGCGTTAAAAATGTATAAATCTTTATAACATTACAATAACAATAGATGATTTAAGAATACTGTATTTAATGAAATTCCAAAGTGTATGGTGCCAAATAAGTAATACTTTTGTGCATTTGGTCCAAATATCTGTTTTCTCCATAAAAAAATTTTAACTAAACAGCATTTATTAAAAAAAATCTAGCTTCTCTATTATGGATTAAGAATATCTGTATTAAAGGTAGGTTAATATATTATAACAAAAATATCATCTAATTTTGTAATTTTAAGGTTAGAAAAATTTATTTTGACCAAAATAAATAAGTATTTTGGATTATTTAAAAGACTGTATAATATGGTATTTAAAAATGTGGTAGTTTTTCTTATCCAGCTTAAAGTGTACCTACCTACATTAAGTTTTGTCAATACAAATAGTTAAAAAGCTTTGACTGAATTTGATCTACATCGAAAAATCATTATAACTTTAAAAATTTTAATAAATTACATGTCATGGGAGTATTAAATATTTTTACATTGCAAGTTTCTCTAAAAATTGTTTGTTTTCTTATAATCTAACTTAAAGTAGGTATGCACAAGTTTTGTCGTTAGAAGTATAAAAGCTTCAATTTAATTTGAACCATATTCAACAATTACTTAGTATACCTATATTTATTTATGACCATATTAACACACTCCTCCAAATAATCCACTTATTTATTTTGGTCAAAATAGATTTTTCTAACCTTAAAATACAAAATTAGATGATATTTTTTGTTCTAATACATTAACCTACCTTTGATACAGATATTCTTATTTCATAATAGAGAAGTTGGATTTTTTTTAATAAATGCTGTTTAGTTATAACTATTTTATGGAGAAATGGAGACCCAATGCACAAAAATATCAATTAAATTGCACCTTACACTTTAGAATTTCATTAAATGCAGTATTTATATTCCTAAATTCTTAAACCAACCATTGTTATTGTGATACTATAAAGATTTATTAACTTTTAACGCTTAAACATAAGCGGTAACCCTATAAATATTAGTCGTTTTTTCGCGTAAATACCATATACCTATAACTAATAAGTTATAGGTATATGGTATATGGTATAACTAATAAGTTATAGGTATATGGTAAATACCATGAAATACTATGGTTATTAAACTTAACTTTGGTTAATAGTTAAGGCATTTTTGCGTTTAGAGTGCGTTCAAAAATCCTAACTATTACGTCACAAATACCAGACCATAAAACTATATCGCTGAGCTAGTTATTCAACGTGGTTAATAGTCTTTCTCTTTTTAATATATATTTTTCTCTGTTTCGATCTGTCAAAAAGTTGTTTACATTTGAAATTTAAATCGAACGCGCCACGGTACCGGGTTCGATTCCCGGTCACAGCCTTGGGTGTTGTGGTTGTTTTTAAGAACAAAAAAATTTATAATCATGAGCTGGCTAAATAATCGAAAAGATTAAAAGTCAATAAAACCAAAAAAAAAAAAAAAATTAAAATATTTTAAGTAGGTACAATTGCTCTTAAACCGAATTTAAACTTTGTATTAAAATGGTAAACGGGGTGTTGTCAGTGAAAATAAATGATAGGGTGCTCCATATTGTGGAATCTCTACAAGAAGTGGAGGAATTATATGCAGGTTTGTTTTATATTCTTCCTTATTTTGTATAAAAAACATTTAGGAGAATTGTATAACGTGTATTGAAAAAACTAGTATAGAAAAAGAATAGGTATAAGAAGAGGCAAAGAAATTTATTTACACTGGTAAAAGCATAGAAATTAAATATAAATAGGTAAAAACACATTTCAAAAATTATAGGTTATGAACAAGTAAACAAATGTCAAATGTTAGAAACCTAACCATATGAATTAACTGTGACGTCATGACTTATTTAACCGTAGTATTACATAGTATTTACGCGAAAAAACGACTAATAGACTATACTTTGACAGATACATAACCTGAAAAGCCTTAAATGTCAAAGTATTGTACGGGAGCAACTAATGGATTCTTGTTATTTTCAGGTTTTATATATTTAACAAGTCACGACTTGACACAGTCAACGAAATGAGGTTATGACACAACAATCCGTCAAACAGTAATTCTATAAGGATCATGGCAATCTTGGTTTAGTAGCATGATTTGTATCATGGTTTAGTAGTACTAAACCAAGATGGCACTTATGTACTAAATCCCTTGTCTATGCCTTGAAAATTTGATTTTAAACAAAATAATTTACCAAGTTTTTACACTAAAACGATTATACCACAATTAACTTTAAATTCCAATCTTATTTGTTTGCTATTGCACATAAAACTATTATTTAGCAGCACGTGATCGTTAGGGAAAAAAATAGAATTTGAAAAAAAATCATATCTTCTTAACGAAAAGTTTGGGCTAACAGTCCCTCAGCCAAAATGCAGTTTGGACTGTCTACTTTTTGATAACAAAAAAATAAAAATACACATTTTGAAAAATTAATTTTTTTTTATTGTATAAAAAAATTATCACAATGAATTTAAAATTTTTGTTACTTTTAATGGAAAGTGTTAATAAGTACAAGCATTTTGCAAGTTCAATTGTCAAAATCGGTCAATTTTTGAACAAGTTATACGCAAAGATAATATTTGGTTATACGCATTTAAAAAAAAGCTTTTACGGTCAACGGAAAAAATCGATTTTTACCGCCAAAAATGAACAACAAAAATTTGTTTTCGCCAAACAAAAAAATACGTGTCTCATTATTTCGACCAAAAAACGACATATTTAAGTTTCATAGTAAAAGAAAATCATGTCCTGCGCGTACCGGTCGTTTTGAAATGAAAAGACCCTTAAATGTTGTAAAATAATAAAAACGGTGCGGTATTTGTGTTATTTGCTTGATTATTATAGGTATATTATATTATATTATTATATACAAGGTGTCCCTAAACTTATTGGCATAAATTAAAGAAAAGATTGAGCAAGTAAAAATAAGACGAAAACCTAAATAAATATTTTTCCTAATTACTTATGTTTCCAAGATACAGGGTGATAAAGTGTTACTTATCATATCAGTTTTTTAATACAACTTCTACTATGGTAGTCTTGGAAAGGTGATATTTTGCGAATAGTCACTTACTACCGAAACACATATTCACACATAATTACAATTGTTTGAGTAAACACAGTGTCGTAGAAACGGGGCTTGCTTTAAGCTTATTGTCCCATACAAACTTTGAGGTTAGGTTTTTGTAACATTTGATGCAATTTTTCTATTACACAGTTCAGCTACCATTAAAAAGGTGTACCTCTCAAACTTCGATAAAATAAACCGTTTTCGAGATATTCGAGATTACAATAATTGTTATATCGCAATATTTAAAAGGATTAAAAGGTATATGACAACAAATTTTATTTTTTAATTGAAAAAACTAAAAAGGGCATTCCATGAGCATCGGGACTTTTTGCCCTGACCGTCACATTAAACAAAATTGTAGTTTTTTCAATTAAATTTTACCTTTTAGTCCTTTAATGCGATATAACAATTATTGTAATCTCGAATATCTCGGAAACGGTTTATTTTATCGAAGTTTGAGAGGTACACCTTTTTAATAGTAGCCGAACTGAGTAATCGAAAAATTGCATCAAATGGTATAAAAACCTAACCTCAAAGTTTGTATGGGACAATAAGCTTTAAGCAACCCCTGTTTCTACGACACTGTGTTCACTCGAACAATTGTAAATATGTGTGAATATGTGTTTTGCTAGTAAGTGACTGTTTGCAAAATATCACCTTTCCAAGTCTACCATAGTAGAAGTTATATTAAAGAAACTGATATGATAAGTAACACTTTATCACCCTGTATCTTTTAAACATACGTAATTAGGAAAAATATTTATTTAGATTTTCGTCTTATTTTGACTTGCTTAATCTGCTCCTAAATTTATGCCACTAAGTTTAGGGACACCTTGTATATTATTGATTATTATATATTATATATGTATATATATCTACAGGTTTTTACAATAATCAAAACTTTCCCAAAAATCAATAAAAATTCATTGACACATCCCACTGAGCAAAAAATCATTTCTGCAAAGTTGCTTTGTAATCTGTAATGTTGAATTCAACCGTATTACAGCCGGCAATTCTTATGCAATATTATATTGTAGCAACCCTAATTCCTCCAACATCTATGGACCAAACCATAACCTCAATTATTTGACTGCATTCTTTATTTAAATGTCGAAATGGGACTTAAATGTGGAATATAATAATTAATTATAAAAATATAGTGAAAAACAAATTCAAACTAATAATTTTATTCAGGGTCAAATGAAAACATACGGTAGAATAATCCCGGATTCGGATGGAAAAATAAACGCCCAATCAATACTACTAGAAGGCACTCAACAGTTAAATATGGCGCATACGGTAACTTTAAACATAAACAAAGTGCAAAAGTACGCGCTCTTTCCTGGCCAAGTGGCCGTTGTGGAGGGCAGTAATGCGCACAATGGGACATTTTATGCGGAAAAAATGTTTACAGATGCCTCGCCGAGTTTACCAGTGGAGCCACCAAACATAACAAATGGTAAGTAATTAAATTTTAAGAGTTTTATATTAGAATATAAATTACTTATTCTTTATTAATAATTGCTATAGCAAAATAAGTCAAAATAATACTAAAAATCAGCATACAAGTAATTTTATTTACAAGTTAGGAATAAACAAAATAATGTATTTATCCTACAAAATAATAAATATATATCAGTCAATCTTAAAAAATAAATTATAACTTTTAAAACACTGGTCAAATTTAATTTTTTAGGTAAAAATGCATGGCTTACTTAAAGGACAAGGGTAGATAAGCCATATAAATACTATTGTTGCAAAAGGCCTCTGCTTTCGCTTTAGCAGCTGCGGAAGTTCTGCATACTTTTTCACATACGGTTTTGCATCTGGTTCCGCATTTTTTATATCGGAAGTTTATCGAAACTTTTTAGAAATGGCAAGATTGACGATAAGCGCGTTTATTAGCTAATTGAACCGGAGGCGCGGACGAAGTGGGGAACATAGTAAGCCGGCACGTCACCGTAAGAAGCGAGAAAAATAAAAATTGATAAAAACTTGTAGTATTTAGGTATACTTCCGCATTCGCTTCCGCAAAAATTTACTATTTCCACTTCTGTTATGCACATTTCCGTTGCATCACTAATTAATACATAGTGTTTGTTTTAATAGATTTAACATTTGAAAACCAGTAATTAACATTTAAATATCTACCCTTGTTCTAAAAATTGGTAAACAGGCAAAATTACGTTAAAAAATGTACACTTCACTTGAACAATATTTTCATGATCTCATTCATAGCCAAATTTCGTTCAGCTTCCGGCTTTTTTCTTAGCATCAAAACCACCAAATCGCCGAACAATTTTTCCGGCGTCTGTTCTTCCGGCGGCTCTGGGTTTTTTTGTTTCTTAATATCTATAACCAGTGGCGGGGTTTCGCTGGTTTCGCTGCTGGTCCTTTTTCTCGCCGCTGTGCTGCTCAAAGAACTATCAGGTTTTTGGTAGGACTTTTGTAGGTTTAGGTCAAAATTTTCTCTTAGTTCTTCTTTTATCGTGAAGTCGTTTGATGAGTCGTTGTAAGAGTTATCTTCGCTTCCCGAGTAATAGTAACCTCCTTCACTTTCCTGTTTTTTGGAGTCCATATGGTTTAATGATGAGCTACAATTTGGTTCCATTTCGTTAACTTTTCTTCTGTAGAGGATCACACCATCCAGAAACTTCATGTCATCTAGTAGCTCCCATTTTTGCTCTCCGACTTGTTGGAATTTGTTTTTTTGCCGTATGTATTTTTCTCTTAACGCCTTCCACCTCAACATGCAATAATGCGCATCCTTGTTCATTTTCTTGCCTATTTTTTGCCATAATTCGTTTTTAATTTGCCTATTCATCGTGTACGTGTTACAATTTCTATTCCAAATATGTTCCGTATCCCTCACGAAAGCAATCAAATTCTTGTCGAAAGAATTCGACATTGCAGGCACGTTATTTAAAGATGAAAAATCCGGAGAAGTGCACAAAGGGTTATCTTTTGAGAAATTGTTGTATATGGAATGTTTTTGCCGCTCTATTATGTGAGGGTCCAGGAAACTCAAATAGTTTAACAATTCCCATGATTTTGACGTGGAATTATTTTCCGCTGTTTTTTCCCGTTCGCGTATATATTTTTCACGCAGTCCTTTAAACGATTGTTTACAAGCATCACCTTAAAAAAATATCAGTAATAAAGTTGTATTCAGGGTTTAAAAAATAATCTAAGTTAACACTTTAGGGTAGGCTAGTATGCACTCATTATCAAGACACTTTCTATACAGTGTCTTAATAATGACGCAGTACCAGGTGATAAAGGAGCTTATTTTGAGTAAAAATTACTTAAATACGATAAAATTAAAAAAGTTAATTAATGCTATTTTTAACAAAAACGACTTTTTGCAATAAAAATTTGATTACAACATATTTAGGTAAATTAATATGAAATATACATCATTATATTTTGGAAAATAATGTTTTAAAATGTGTTTTTGAATTTCCAAATAGTTTTTTTTAAACCGCCTGAGCTACTCAAAAAACATTAATAATACCTTAATATTAAGTTTTGCAATATGTGGCAACAATTGCAATTAGCCCCTCCCACAATATGTTAATAATATGAATAAACTTTCTTAATACATTTTGAGGCCAGAAAGCGATAAAATGTTTTTTTTGGTACTGTGGCGCCACCTACTTTTTGCATTATTCATCCTAAATCACCCACCTAATGACATAAATTGAGAACCAAGAACAGAAAGTAATAGTTTATTGCAGTGATTTACTATTAAATTTAGGAAGTGACTAGTGCACGGTCTAGACAGTGCACTATAAAAAATACCTGCACTGTCTAGACGGTGCACTATAGAAAATACCTGCACTGTCCAATATTCTCTGATATACGCGATATACGCAAAACACTGCTTAGGTTATGTCACGATGTCTGATTTGTTTAAGTAGGTTTTTATTAGATTCTGTTTTGTGTTTATTATTGTAAATACTATAAAATGAATAATATACGATTCATAAACTTTCAGTTGGCGGTTGGAGCTGAAAGTTACATCATTAAAAATACATTCATAATGTGCTTTATAAATGCATGCATGTGTATCTCTATTGACCAATGGGGCGGAGGGGGGCCAATGGGGTGGGGTCGGTTGGGTTGTGTTGTTGAGTTTGGGTTGGTTTTGGTTCGTTTCGCTTACTTTTGCCCATTTTATTTGATTAACAGTAGATTAGCTGATAAACCAAAGTGCATGTGCGGGATTGAAAGCCTTTGTGTATGGTCTGTAGACTCTAGTAACCGCCAACGCAAATTGAAAGCTTATGAATGGCGCTTAAGTGTCTGGCAGACACTGCAAAATGCAGAATTTTTAACCATGGACAGTGCAGGTATTTTTTATGCTGCACTGTCTGGACAGTGTAGGTATTTTTTAAAACTGCACTGTCTGGACAGTGCAGGTATTTTTTATAGTGCACTAGTCACTCCCTTAAATTTATTATTCTATATCTTTGTTAAAACAGAATTTTGATAAAATTGATACTTTTTGCAAAATAACCAAAAAAGTAAAATTAAACCCATTTATATTATATTTTTCTTAATAAATAACAAAAAAAACCGAGAGATTTTTTTTATTTTTGGTATTTTTTGTCTATAACAGGCATATAATCGATTTATGAAAAAAAACCGTGGTTGCCTGATGATCCGAAAATTGACCCTAAAAATCCACCGTGCAATGAGCCTGTCCGTTTCTTATTAAAATTTACAGGTTGTCATGCAGTTTTAAGTTATTATTATTTAAATTTAATAAACTCGGCAACACCCTGTATTAAATATGGAAGAATGCACATTGCTCTCAAAATAAACCATTTGTAAAGAAAAATGTAATCATTTTATGACAGTTCAACAAAACAATAAGCAATTAATTGTTAAAAACATAAAATAAAGTTAAATTATATTACTCACAAACTATTTCACATTATCGCGTGGCATGGGGCCATTGTGACACCCTATGTAAAAACAAATGTTCTTCAACCTTCTGAATTTTGAAAGATTGGCTCCAAATAAAAAAGTTTATCCACCCTAAACGTTTTGACATAAAAAAATCGTATAAAATAAAAAATATTACTTGTAGTTCCCATTAGGGTCGCAATAGTTTTCCAGGCAGTCTCCTTCATATCCTTCTTGTTGAAAAACTCATTGTTCCGGTCCCAAACTTGCGGGTAATTTTTTATAATTGCAATTAATTTATAATGATCCATTAATTTTAAGGTTAACTTTGCAAAAACACTGTTTTTTCTTCGAATATAAACAGAACTGTAACTGAAATCGCTGGTATTCTACTAAACCTATTCGACTTGCTTCACGTACTGAAGAAAATTCTGCTTTCAGTGACGTAAAAATTAATTAACTTATATTCAATTATAATAATGAAGCGTTTGTCTTTCTTTGTCTTTTCTCTCTCGTACAATCTAACGCGCGCCTCCTGAACAATACGTCCGTCTCTCTCGTACTTATTTATTATTTAATATATCCCCTCTCTTTCGCACCCTAATGGCATATGGCTCCCTCCACAAATCTATAAATTATTTTAATTAAGTAATTTAATTATATGATACGTTTGTCCTTGATTCCTAAGCGCGGATGTAAAAATATTAATTTATTAATATTACTTATAAGTACCTATAGAGAACGCACGTAAAATATTAATTGTTTTTATTTAATAATTTTGATGTCTGTAAGTACAATTAAATGCTTGCATACAAATAATTGCAATTAAACGATAAAAAAATAATCTAATTAGTGCGATTGTAATTATTAAACGATATCTTCTATTAATTGAAAATCATAATTGCCAATTAAATGTTTTGTTTATGATAATAATTATTATTATGTTCCAGCAGAGGCCAATATTTTTCTCCATTTGGTTTTTTTCGTTATTTTTATAATATCGTCCATTCTGGGTTATTACGAACACAGCGTTGTTTTCTTCTTTAATAATTATAGAAAAAAAGAGTTTCATATAAAAAGCATTTATAATTTAATTTTTTATAGCACCACTTCAGCTGGTGATAGCCTCAGGACCCTTCACACTACCAAGTAACTTATCATATGAACCATTAAACGATATTTTAAAATACGTCGTGGAAAATCAGCCGAACATTCTCATTCTAATGGGTCCTTTTATAGAAGAAAACCACGAAGGCATTAACAACGGACAATTGACCGAAACTTTCGATGCTTTATTCGAAAAAATCATCGAAAATATTATGACAACATTGCAAGAAATTGATGTGGAAATCATAATAATGTGTTCTGCCAAAGATGCGCATCATCACCCTGTATATCCGACGCCTGCCTATAAAATTAACAAGGATTATCACAAATTGACTTTGGTTTCTGATCCTTGCATGGTTAATATCAATGGGCTTATTATAGGAGGCACAACTCCTGATATTTTGTTTGATATCAGCAATTCTGAACTTTACCAGTGAGAATTCTACTTTAAATTTTAATATTACCACAAAATTAAATATTTTTTGTAGGGATAAAACTCTATCAACCCCTGTTGATAGACTGGCGCGTCTGGCTTCACATCTTTTAAACCAGCAAAGTTTTTATCCATTATACCCTCCAAATTCAGAAATGAATGTGGATCATGAATTGTTAGAGCAACATGGGATATTTGAATGTATACCTCACATTCTAATATTACCATCTACATTAAGGCATTTTATTAAAGTAAGTAAAACATCCTTAATGTTTATTTTTTTTAATTACATTTTATTTTTCTTGCAGAATATAAATGGGTGTCTTGTTATAAACCCAGAAAGGACTACCAAAGGTTATGGAGCAGGAACTTTTTCACGTTTGGAAATAAACCCTGGCTCAAGCACTTCAATATGTAACAGAAGTTCCTGTCAAGTACTTCGTGTTTAATTTATTATTTTTTTAAATAATTTTTTTTTATAAATTTGAATTTTTTTCATTTTGTAGGTCCTGAAATGATATAAAATAAAAAAACAATTTTCTAATATTTGTTAATAAAGTACAGTCAAACTTTGATAACTCAAACCATGACTTGCCACAAAAAAACTTCGAATTATCAAGACTTCAAGTTATTAAATTACACATAATTCTCAATCTTGGCGCTATTGTCAACCAATTTGATTCAAGTTATCGAAGTTTGACTGTAATATGGTGTTTTAATTTTTTTACACAAACAATCAAAAAATACATCTGTCAGCCACGTTAACTTTAGGTAGCTACAAATGACTTTATTAATTTTTATTTAAAAGCTTAGTAACTTGTTAACTATTGTTAAAAAAAAATTATTGTTTTATAATTAATTGCCTAGAATGGTAAAAAAATAACAAAAAGGTTTTTTAAAAATTATTTATTAAACATGTTGCTAATATAGCTCCTTAACAATAAATTAAAATGATTTGTATATAAACGTTATTTTGGTTGACTAAACAACTTTTTAACTTTATTTGTTTTATCTAAACTCTTCTTTTTAACAGCAGGACTAAAATTCGAGGACAGTCTTATTTTTTTTAGTACATTTGGTGTGCCTTCAGATGCCTTTCGCTTTTTATCCTTAAAAAAGTTGTATTGATAATAAGTTAATAATTATTAAAAATTAAAACAAATTTACCTGTTCAATGGCAATTGTATTTTCAACCTGTGAAACAGATTGGAACAAAAAATTCCTAGAATTTTTAGCTGCGGCATTTCCACCAGTAGTGTTGGAAATTTTATTATATTCCGCCAATCTTTGCAGAACTTGATCACTTCTACTTAAAAATGAACCTCTTTTACTCTAAAAAAAACTTATAAATAAAAAAATATTTAAAGACTGCTTTGCACTGACACTTTTTTTCTCCAAACTCAACACTTGATTAGAACTCTTATTGACTTGCAAAACCTTTTTGCCCAACTTCAAAATTTGACTGTCAGAAAGATCCTCATCCTCCGCCATTTTTTTCGCCAGTTTTTCCTTTAAGAACATCTCCCTTTCATGGCGTTTTTTTCTCCATTGCTCTTCACTTTCTTCTTCATCAAGATATACGTCATCATCGTCATTGTCCTTGCTTTCTTCATCATTTGTCATAGAATCTAAAAACAAGTCATGCAAAATTTCTAAAGCTCTTTTGTTTTACTGACCTATATTTTTCCATTTGAACTGCCTCTCCCTTCCACTTCCGTGAAGTTCCCCATCTTCGAGCAAAAGTTCTTGTAGTAGTTTTATTTCCCTAGTGTCATCATCCAACATTCGACGCCTTAAAAAATGAAAATCTTTAAAAAGTGCCACATATTTAACGTAAAATATTTTTACATGTGAATTTTCTCCAAATCTTTCTTCAGTTTTTCTTGATTGAATTTTTCCTTATCGCCCAGTTCAGCTTCAAACTTATCCAACTCTTTTTCGTCTTCATCTGCACTCCCCCATTCCGATTCAGACAATTCTGCCTCTTTATCAAAGAATTCCGAAGGCTTATAAACAACGTGATCTCTTTCGTCATCATCTTCATTAGTTATTTCGATTTCGTTTTCCTCGGAATCATAGTCGACGTTTCTGTCGGTTTCTTCCTCCATTTCATCATCTTCATCATGAAGATCTATTTGTTCTTCGTCTGCATCTTCATCCTCATCATCTGTATCAACAATTTGCTGCTTTTTCCTTTTTCTAACACCCACATTTTCATCTTCATCGTCCGAATCTATGACGCCTCCACTAGCTGCAACTTCACTGGCATCATCTAGCAAGGATTTTTTAATGGGAGAATCAAATTTCTTCTTGAAATTCTCCAGCTCTTCTTCATCCAGCAACTGAGATATAATCAAGTCTTGATCAGTATCCAAACTCATGATTTCTTGAGTAGGATTAATGTTGTAAGTTTCGCAAGTTTTATTGCTGGGGTCTGTAAAACCCCCTGAGCAAACGTTCAGCAAATCCTGCGTTTTCAACTGTTCATCCTGACTTTGAGTGTCCGGAAATTGGCCAGTACACATATTGGCTAATTCTTCGATGTTTTGAGAGTCGCATTCTCTGTTGCTTTCGTCCTGCGAAAGTGGCTTGGTAGTAATCGAAGTATCGGCGTTCTAAAACAAGCGTGCGTTATTTGGAGTTTACCGCATGTTCGAGAACGTTCAGTAAGTAGGAACACGCAGTGTGATAAAGTCTTAATTAGTAATTAACTGTGGGCAAAAAATTAGTGACATTACAATATTTGCCAGAAAGAATAGACAATTTTTTAAAGTTTATTCTTTTTACTATATTTTATAAATATACGCATTTCATTTAACTTTAACCGGCGGGCGAAATTTTACTTCGCAACTAAGTTAAAACTAAAAAAAACAGTGGGGAGTCGAGACTGCTATACTGTAACTGCGCTGATAATCACTACTTGTGCTCAGGGTAACCGATTTAAGGTAGGTAAGCCAAATATTGCCACCTTAAGAGAAAAGATTCTACAACTTTGGTTGAAATTAATTTAGACAAAATTTTTTACTCTAAATCACAGCTATATACAGGGTGTTTCATAATATATGCGCAGGACTTCAGGATGTAATAGCTCATCCAAAAAGATGAAAAAAGTCGTCATTAACTTACGCTCTAAAATGCACAATTTTCGAGATACAGGGTGTTGAAATTTTAGAAAAAAATTCGTTTTTTTCGAATATCTCCGGAACCGTTTATCGTACAAAAAACAGCTTTTGTAAGCATTTTCTACTCAAAATAAGCTATGTTTTGTGCCAGAAAAAAAATAAGTACGGTTTTGAGAGGCCCATTCGAACCGCCAATGTTTTCTACACAAAAAAGGTACTCTTGGTCATAAACTCTAAACTTGACCGTTTTCGAGAAAAATCAACTTTTATGTTTAAAAACACATGTGGTCAATTTAAAAAAAAAATATTTTTTTTTACTAATTAAACAAAATTTATTTTAACATTAGAACAAGTAACAAAACCAAACCATAATTGCAAAATAAAAAATGATTCAAAAGTTGTCTTTGCTAAATTCTCCAAACCGTAAAGGTAACGCATTTCGCACATTTCAGCATTTGTGTAAAAATCATTTTTTATTTTTTTTTTTAATTTTGCAATTATCGTTTGGTTTTGTTACTTTTTCTAACGTTAAAATAAATTTTGTTTAATTAGTAATAAATTTTTTTTTTCAAAAAATTGACCATGTTTTTAAACATAAAAGTTGATTTTTCTCGAAAACGGTCAACTTTAGAGCTTATAACCAAGAGTACCTTTTTTTTGTAGAAAACATTGGCGGTTCGAATGGGCTTCTCGAAACCGTACTTTTTTCAGGGGCGTAGAAGTTGAGGAGAAAAACACCCGCTACCCCTTCAAAATCTCCACCAATTATGAGTCAAAAAAAATTTTTTCTGGCACAAAACATAGCTTATTATGAGTAGAAAATGCTTACAAGAGCTGTTTTTTGTACGATAAACGGTTCCAGAGATAATCGAAAAAAACGATTTTTTTTCTAAAATTTCAACACCCTGTATCTCGAAAATTGTGCATTTTAGAGGGTAAGTTAATAGCGACTTTTTTCATCTTTTTGGTTGAGCTATCACATCCTGAAGTCCTGCGCATATATTATGAAACACCCTGTATACAGGGTGTTCCGAAATTAGTGCACCATACTTTAACAGCAGATTCCACGTGCAAAAATAAGAAAAAAGTCCCTATAAATATAGATCGAGAAATGCCTCCTAAGGGAGCTACAGCCCCCGAAAAGAGAGCCCCTGAATATGGTTTTTATCTAATATTTATAAAAAAGTAGAAACACCCTGTCACTTACTACATGAAACTGTCACCTGTCTTGAATTATTCTATTTTTTCCTAAACATGGCAGTCATATTCCAAGGACCACGCGAGTCCATTTCTATGGTTGTGATTTAATTGTGAATTTTTATGCCATGTAAAATAATTTTCAAATCAATTTTAAGCGAAAACGGTGTATGTTAACGAAGTTCAACAAGATGACTTTTTTTATGTGCAAAACTCCAAAATTTCATAATCTGACATCAAATTCTGGTACAAGATACGTACAAAAAATTTAAGGTGGTTTTAACTCCACTTCCTATCAATCTGACCCAAACCTCATGAAATTTTTTAAACTGTTATTGTTACGTTTTATTGGTCATAAGAAGTTTAATTAATTCCCTAAATTTCATTTTTCTATCTTTAACGGTTTTGGAGATATTAAATAAAAACCATCTTTAGGGGCTTTCCTTTTGGGGGATGTAGCTCCCTCAAGAGGCATTTCTTGACCTATGTTTATAGGGACTTTTTTTCTTAATTTTGCACGTAGAATCTGCTGTTAAAGTATGGTGCACTAATTTCAGGACACCCTGTATATGAGTCATTCCACGTCAAACCGGACAGCTTTCTGACCACTAGTTCTCTGATTTTAAAATAATTTTTTTTACAGGTTCTTTGGAACAAATGAATAGATAGAACATTTTTTTTTTATTTTTATCACCCCTAGTTTAGAAGTTACAAGGGGTTGAAATTTCGCGAAAAAGCCCAAAAATCGAAAACACGGCCTCCTTCAACTGCCTATATCTCCGGTTCTATTCAACCTACAGACTTCATCAAAAATGCATTTTGTAGCTCTTGGAAGACACTTTCATGACATATATATTTAATTCCAAGATAATCGACTATTGCATTTGTTATAAACAATTATATTATTCAAACGTGATTTTCGAGACAATTGTCACTTTTTTAAATTTTGAAAAAAATATCATCGTATTCCTTGATCGATTCTCTATAAAAACCCAAAATTATAGGTTGGAGGATTGATAAGAACTGGGTCAAAACAGCGATTGATTCACAGGATACGCCGGTGGCGTCCGCGACGCGCACTGTTTGGCGCGCTTCGGGGTGATTCAACCTCAGGTTATGATAGGCAAGCAATTTAATACACATTCTTACATGATTGAATGACATGCTCGAATAAACTTCAGGTAGGGACAGGTAGAAAACATTGGCTTGGTTTTTGAAGGGAAAAAGGATTATAGGATTATATTCCGAAGAATTTCTACGTTATCTATTTTTGTGATATATTCAGGTAACTTCTCCATGGTATATTAGGTGCTGTAGATACACAATTCAGGTCAGTATCGTTCCAAAGTGTGTTCGACTAACATCTGGTGTTTGGTTTCAAAGTTTTGTATTTCAAGTTTTCATAGTGTTTTGCTTCATTATGATGAGTAATCTACATCACCAGTGTTTCAACCCGTTTAAGTTAGAGAAACACCGGTACCATAGAAAATGTGAACGCAAATTGAGAAATGTAAATCCGTCGCTGCTAAAAAAATTGAGACCGGAAAATCAACCTCCATCAGCGGAATCGAAAATTTGTGACACATGCCGACTGAAACTGGTCAAAATGCCCAATCTAAGTGAAGCCAGTAAAAGTTCTACGCTTACAAGTGAGGAAAGTTCTACGCTTTCAAGTGAGGATCCACAACCCAGCACAAGTGCAATACGGGGGCCGGACCGTGATGGGGTCTAAACAAGCAGTGAGGACTTCGTGGATATCGACACATTGAACGCATCTTTGGTTGGATTGGGAGAATCACCAATTAATAAACGAAAATTGCCGCAGAAGGGATATTCTCAACATAAATATCAAAAGCTACAGCAGACACTGGCTTCGAAAGTATTTCACTTGGAAGAAGACACTGAAAGCTTGAAGTTTTATTTTTTTTATTGGTCATTAAACTTTTTGTGTACCTTATGTTAATTTACCTTACCTTACATTTAAATTTTTTCACAGGTGCATTCATTAAATTTTTTGTTTACCTTATTTCGTTATTTTACCTTCTCTCTTTATTTATATTTATGATTTAAACTAAGCACATATCTATATTTATTACCCTATGTTCCTTAACTCAAAAGAAGGTGATTGGTTATTTCTAGATTTTTACATATACAGTGCTTGCAAATCCAAGTCCGACCGCGTTGGGAAGGATGGCTGTTCAATACCCGCGTGAAAAGAATAAGGATAGAATGCCAAACAGAATTTGATTGGTCAGAGCGTCAGGCGTGAGTATTGTAAGCGCCTTCTGTTTGGCGTTCTATCCTTGTTGTTTTCACGCTTCCTTCTCAAACCGGTCGGACTTGGATTTGCAAGCACTGTATGTATATGTATACATTAGGCGTCCCATACTCTCAATTTGCCCAAGGGCGTAAGGTTACGCCGCGTCACAGGCCGTGTCGCTGTTTTGACCCAGTTCTTATCAATCCTCCAACCTATAATTTTGGGTTTTTATAGAGAATCGACCAAGGAATACGATGATATTTTTTTCAAAATTTAAAAAAGTGACAATTGTCTCGAAAATCACGTTTGAATAATATAATTGTTTATAACAAATGCAATAGTCGATTATCTTGGAATTAAATATATATGTCATGAAAGTGTCTTCCAAGAGCTACAAAATGCATTTTTGATGAAGTCTGTAGGTTAAATAGAACCGGAGATATAGGCAGTTGAAGGAGGCCGTGTTTTCGATTTTTGGTCTTTTTTGCGAAATTTCAACCCCTTGTAACTTCTAAACTAGGGGTGATAAAAATAAAAAAAAAGTTCTATCTATTCATTTGTTCCAAAGAACCTGTAGAAAAATTTATATTAAAATCAGAGAACTCAAGGTCATTTTTCACCTGTTTTTGTCCGGTTTGACGTGGAATGACTCATATACCGAGTGTATCTCAGAATAGGCGCACCCCTGTAACTTTTTTATTTATAAAGATAGACACATGAAATTTAGCATGGTTAATTAGAATATAAAATGCCACTTATAAGAGTACAAAATGAATTTTTTGAACTTCCGGTTTTGCCAGAAATGATATCGACTTTCGATTTTTAAATGGAACGCCCTGTATATTTTTACATATTTAGAATCCTGAGAAAATTCTGAGTCGGACAGCATCCTCAAATTGACCTTTCGACGTTTCGTCATCAGAAGAGGCATCATCATAAAGATCAATCTAGAGTGCTTTGAACTATTTGAAAAAAAAACGAATTTTGACAAGTTTAGACTGCTGGGAATAGCTAAATAACAACTTTCTAAGGCAAGCTCTATTTTTTAGGCATTGTGTGAATCCATTAGAAGAAAATAAGATAGTTCAATGCACTCTAGATTGATCTTGATGATGCATTTTCTGATGACGAAACGTCTAAAGGTCAATTTGAGGATGCTGTCTGACTCAGAATTTCCTCAGGATTCCAAATATGTAAAAATATATAGGGCATTCCATTTAAAAATCGAAAGTTGGTATCATTTCCGGCGAAACCGGAAGTTAAAAAAATTCATTTTGTACTCTTATAAGTGGCATTTTATATCCTAATTAACCATGCTAAATTTCATGTGTCTATCTTTATAAATAAAAAAGTTATAGGGGTGCGCCTATTCTCAGATACACCCGGTATATATACACTTCGCGTCAAATTTAACGCACCACTAAAAATTTTCCACAATTTCAAAGGTGATTTTCTCGGGAACCGTCAAAACGACTTTGGTGATTTTTTTAATAAATTGTAGGTTTATTCTTCGGTAATAATACGTTTATTGAAATATTCTTTCAAATTTACATTTTGAGTATATACAGGGTGCACGAGTGATAATAAGTTTTTTCCCGAAAATTTGAGATTAGAAAAGTAGTTTTGAGTATGAGCCGTCGATGTGAAGACGTAATTAGAAGTAGAGGCGAAAATACGCGATATTTATATTTTTTAATGTTGGTTTTATTAATTTTGTTGATATTTTTATTGTTATTGGTACAATCGTTCTTTTTACATTTTTTTATTAAACTGGAGTTCTTTAATATTTAACTGTATATTTCTTTTAAAAATAAAGATAACGCGGTGAATTAAAAAAGAAAATGTTAAGAGAAGATGGGGCTATAGTTTGATTATAAGAGAAATATGCTGTTATAGCTGGTACGACCCACAGGGCGTTTCAAATTTACAGGAAAAAACTTATTATTACTCTTGCACCTTGTATATACTCGAAACGTAAATTTGAACAAATATTTTAATAAAGGCGTCATAACCAAAGAATAAACCTACAATTTAAAACAAAAACTACCAAATTCGGTTTGACGGTTCGCGAGAAAATCAACTTTAAAATTGGCAAATTTTTAGTGGTGCGTTAAATTTGACGCGAAGTGTATATATACAGGGTGAGTTTTAAGTTGACGCGTTCCTTTTAACAGCGTGTAGAAATCAGATAAACAAATAAATATTTTAAGTAAATTTTTTATCAAAACTCAAAAATAAGAGAGTTATAGGCCTTCCAAGTTTAATTAAATTTTGAGCCGGTCCTGGCTATTGTTAACAAAAAACATAACCATAAAAATAACAAAATAAACAACGCCGTGTCTAGAGTCCCGTCAGACGGTTCCCTATTGCGCTCCCGTTAACAGAGTGACGTCATCCAATGACGCAATCTTAGGACGGGAAGCAGATCTTTTTTCCTTAACTAACGTCCCGAGTCCGCCCGATTCGAAACCAACCCAAACCCAACAACCTAACCCAACCGACCCCGCCCCATTGGTCAAATGGTCAAAAATGAGAGAAAACAACCCAAACCAACCCAAACTCAACAACACAACCCAACCGACCCCGCCCCATTGGCCCCCCGCCGCCCCATTGAGTACAAATTTTTCAACGAAGGAATATATTCATTTAATTACATTTTATATTATATAACTGTAGCAAAATGATTATGAGGAAAGGTAAATAAATTAAAATATTAATGTAAAATTAAATATAAATGTTTTTAAGGCCACATTGTATTATTTCGGTATATAAATTCTTTAAAAAAAAATTAAAAAGAATTGTAGAGGCGCCAAGTATCGAACCCCGTATCTCTCGCATGCAAAGCAGGCGCCCTTCCATCGAGCTACCGAGCTTATTGTAAAAATCCTATCGCTCGAAAAATAATACCGATTTACAGTGTGTGACGTCATAAAGTGTTAACGGGAGCGCAATAGAGAACCGTCTGACGGGACTCTAGACATTATGAATAAACAATGCAAAATGTCATCTATGACAACAAACATAAGCATTTAAATCAAAATGACATTTAGCAATGAAAAATGTCAGTTTTTTGTGCCTCAATTATTGTTAAAAATGGTTCATAATCATAACAATAATGAATTAGTGGAAATGTTACTAATTTATGGAGAGTGTCGTCAAAATGCAAATGCTGCAACTTAGGTAAATAATGACATTTTTTATTGCAAAATGTCAATTTGATTTAAATGGTTATGTTTGTTGTCAAATATGACATTTTGCATTGTTTATTTTGATATTTTTATGGTTATGTTTTTCGTTAACAATAGCCAGGACCGGCTTAAAATTTAATTAAACTTTGATGGGCTATAACTTTTTTATTTTTGAGTTTTGATAAAAAAGTTAGTTAAAATATTTATTTGTCTAGCTGATTTCTACACACTGTTAAAAGGAACGCGTCAACTTAAAACTCACCCTGTATATATATATATATATATATATTAGGGTGGCCCAAAAAAAAAGAATATTTTTTTTCTCTTGTCTCTTGTAAAAATATGTTGGTTTGTCATGTTTTAAGAGCTCTGTCAAAAGATCAGCTCCATTAAATAAATTTTAGGGGTAGCTCAGGATTTTTAAAAATTTCCAAAATCGTCAAAAATTGGATTTTTTTTTATTTTAATTTTTTTCTCGTTCCGTTATTATTTTTTAATTTAAAATAATAATGATTCTGAAAATTTCAAATCGATATTTGGATTTCTAAAGGTCGCTCAAGATTTTTTTAACTTTCAAAGTAGAATATTTTGAATGTTTTTGAGCGACCTCTGAATATAAATATCAACGAACTTTTAGCGACCTTTAGAAATCAAAATATTGATTTGAAATTTACAGAATTTTTATTATTTTTAACCAAAAAAATAATATCGAGACGAGAAAAAAAATTAAAATAAAACAAAAATTCAATTTTTGACGATTTTGAAAACTTTAAAAAATCTTGAGCGACCCCTAATTTTTTTTTAATTGAGCTGATATTTTGACAGGGCTCTTACATCATGATAAACTAACATATTTTTACAAGAGACGAGTAAAAAAAAATATTCTTTTTTTTTTTGGGCCACCCTAATATATATATATATATATATATATATATGTTTACCTTTTTATATTTTTAAAACAATAAAATTTAAATTATCTAAATATATATCTTTCCAAGTATCTTTCTTTTAAATATTGCAAACAGCCAATATTTGCAACAGTGGTTTCAAATATTGCTGGGGTTTTAAAAATATTTGAATTAAGCAATTTAGTGTCTTTATTTTGTAACATTTTTGTAATTTTTTTATTTGAAAATATTTTTTATATGCCTAGTTTTGCGTGTTCGTTTTAGCACTATTAATGTCGCTTCTAGTATTTTGTCTGCCCTTTGCCAATATTTGGGAATTAAGGGGCAAATTGGCAATAGATAGTTTAACAAAAATTAGGGCCACGTCCCTTTTTTTTTAACCTCGTGCGCGTCTACAATGCTGTAGTTTTTTCTATCTTTGCCTCCCCCTCAGTATACTGAGTATACTTTAACGCAGGGGCACTTATAGGCATGTCTAAAACCAGGGGTTATTATTTTATGTCTAAAAATACCCTTGAGTTAAAGTTGCTTGACATCTGTCCGATTTCAGATAAAATATCAAATATCACTAGTTACACAATTAGTATATTGTTATACCTGGCATTCATTTTCACCAAATAGATTCTTCTGTAATCCCACATGCCAATTTGGATTTTTGAATGGAGATGGGTCTGACTGTATTGGAAATGCGGAAACCGGTGAATCTTTGGCCTAAAAAGAAAATTAGAATAAAACCCTGATTTAACAAAAACAAAAAAATACCTTATTTGTTAAATTTAAGTTCTGCAATCCAGTCATAAAAGTGATTGGGGTTAAAAAATCGAATTCCGATTTTTGAGGAGTTGCAATCTTTTTATTTGGTGTTTTGCTGCTTTCTGGTTGGTGAAGCAGAAGAACGTCGTCTTCATTGTTTTTCAAAGTTTCATTTAAATCTTTTTCTTCATCTGAATCCTCAGTGAAACCTTTTAAGATTCTTTTCAGGGTTTTTTTCTTTGGTACAATGTCATTTATGTTGTCATAAACGTCGGAATAGTTGGAACTTTGGGTGGTTTCATCCATGTTTTCTTCTGGGTTTTTATCATCTTCATTATCTTCTTCCTCGTCTTCATCTTCAGCCTCATCATCTAAAAACTTAGATTTTTTTCTTGTCTTTTCTTCCAAATCTTCATTTTCTGATTCTGATTCACTTAATTCTTCTTCTTCTTCATCATCCAGAAGCTCATCATCTGCATTCTCTTCATAATCAGGTTTTTCTAAAATTTTGAAATTCATAAGTTAAAATTGTAATATTTATATAAAATCTTACCATCTTCTTTGGACTCATTTCCGATATTTTTTTGGAATTTCTTCTGCCAAACTTCCGATCTTTTCAACGCCATTTGATTTTGCAACTTGTCTCTTAATTTTTGCAATTTTGCCCCTGGTTTTTCCTCAACTACAGAAGTATCTTCATCATCCACATTCATAGCCAAAGTTTCCTTATGAATTTCCCCACCACTCACACTAACAATACTTACTACATTAACTTTATGTTTGTTTGTATGTTTTACAGAAGTATGCTGATGAAATCTTTTGATGAGTTTTGATACTTCATTTTCCTTTGTGACTCCCAATTCTAAATCAATATCTTCTTCAGGAGCACCACTTAGTTTGGGAGTTATACTTGCCAACTTTTCCTTCAAAATATCCTTTATTGATTTTTTTGACACTTCCTTCTCATTTGATGTTTTTTCTGCATGCATCTCTGAATCTTCTATGTCATCTATGTTGAAGTCAAAATCTGTTGAAATTCTCAATTTTGTGTTTTCTGTGTTGATTTTTTCACTTTCTTCTGTTTCCTTTGAGGTTTCAGGTTCTTTTGGAGTTTCTTCATCATCTAGTAGATTGTAGTACTTCAAGTCTTTCTTACCTATTCCCTGATTATCTTCATTTTCTATATTTGCTTTAGAATCATCTACTTCCATAGTTTCTGTAAAGATTAGGTTTAGATTTTCAGATGTTTTACTTTCTTTTGGTGTTTCTTCAGTAATATGAGAAGGAATTTCATTCAAATCATTTTTTCCCTTAGTTTTTTCAGTGTTTTCATTTTCAGGAACATAATCTTTATCATCTTCATCTTCTTCATCTGATTCACTTTCAGATTTATAAAATTCTTTAACTTCTTTTTCACGTTCCTTCATTTTGTTTCTAAAACAAAAATTAAAAAAAAATGTATTGCAATTTAAAATACTTACGAGACAATTTCAAGCATATCCCTGGACATTTTAATGGCAACTGAGGGGGGAGTTTTGGCTGCAATCGGTATTGAAGATGCCAATTTGGATCTTCTTGACAAAAATTCTTTTAATGTGTATGATTTTGGTTTATGATATGGCAAAGAAACATTTGATTCTCTCAACATTCTTTGTGATTCTGAATGTATTTCCTTTCTTTGTTCGGCTGCTTCTTTGCCTGTCATCTAACAATTTAAAAAAATAAGATTTTTTTTAAATTTCATTTGTAAAATACCTTTTTTTCCTCTTCATCTTCCATTTTATTACTTTTTGTAGATTTTTTATAAATAACTGGTTTAATAGCATCATCTTCTTCATTTTTCCTTTCTTCACTTTTATCATCAACCACTTCCTCATCTGATGATTCTGAATCGCACAAGGCTAACAAACAATTTTTCTACACAAAAAAATTAAACATTAAATAAAAAACCCACACACTTCTGTGGGTAAAAGGCATAAGGGGATAAGTCAAAAATAGCTTTTTTTCAATAATTCAGAAAATATATTTTTGTTTAGCGGATATACGCTTTTGTTAGCACATGACATGTGCTAAAAAAAGGGTATACCCGCTAACCGTAAATATGTTTCCTGAATTACTTCGAATAAGTTTAAGGCTCTACTGAAAAATTGCTTTTTTTGACTTATCCCCTTATGCCTTTTACCCACAGACTTTAAAAGTACCTGATCTTTATTTTCTTTATCATTTGTTTTATAAATGGGAGCCTCAATTTGTTCTTCTGTACTTTCTGGTATAGACATTTTCTCAGACTGACTTTTATTATGTGGTGTAATTTCAATTTCTTCCTCTGAATAACTAGGGTTATTTATTTGTCTGTTTTTATCCCCTTTCGTATATATAATATATTTACTTGTATTTTCTTCAGTCTCATTGAAGGTTTCTTCAGTTTTGTCATTATTACCTATTTCTTGGTCTTTATTTGAATTAGATGAAACATCACTTGTAGAATCAACTTCCATATTTATTGTTTATATAATAATTAAGCCCCTTACAACAATTTATATAATAACTAGCACTTAATAAAACATCCCTTAAACATAAAACCCAGTTTTTAATTATTTAAAATAACCATAGTTTTGCAATATTTTTGATAAAAATATCTGAAATCTATTATATAGGTACCATAAAAAAAGAATATATGGTGGTTGTCTATGACTGAAATGTCAAAATATTTTCGCGGGATTTTATCTCAAAGTAGGCAACCCAAAATACATTTTAAAATATTTTTTTATCTTTAGACCAAACTATAGTTTATAGTCACCAATGTATTCTGCTGTGTACAATTATACATGATTTATTTATTTAACACTGGTGTTGAATTTAAAAAAAAATAATATTAGGTAAGTCTTATTTTTTAACTTTCAACTGTGCCGCAATTTTCTAGGGAATTTATCTGTGTTGGCTGCACTGCATTAAAGTATGGTTTCGTTTTAGTATAACAAATTTGTTAAGTGCATGATTTGGACCTTGAGCAGCTCAAGTTGAGCTGTCATAATAATGACCAGTAAAAACAGGCTATAGACTATAGTTATCTATTTTGGCAGCTAACCTAAAATAAAATCAACATTTGAAACATTTATAATTAAAATCAATTACAATTACAATTCCAAGATAAAAAATTAGATAATTAGTTTTAAGAGTTGAACAATTAAATGTTGGACTGTTGTTCTCAGTATGTATGTTACGTACGATAGTGTAATAGTGTTTATTAGTTTATAAAAACTATAAAATGAGTTCAGTTAAGGAGTATCACAATTTTTTACAAGATAGAAAGGATGAATTTAGCAATGTTTTGTTTATGTCGAAAGCGGTGAGAGCTAAGAAGTCTTTTTACCAAAAAAAGTCTTTATCTCCTGCTGACCACAAAGTGGAGGTTTTAAAGAGCAAAAAAATACAAGAGTTAATCAAAACTGTAAGTCTACAAATAGTTTAAATAGTATATTTTTTAATGTATTTTTTAGGTATCAAAGCAAGAAAATATAGCAAAGGAAAAACTGCTAGAACAAGTTCAAGAGATTTTAAACGAAATAGGATATAATAAGAACTGGAAAGTTATCCGATCTCTGGGTTTATTGTTGACTAAAATATGTTTGAAAACTTGCTCGGGATTGTATTTAAATGTCGCTGGAGTTAAACTGGTAGGTTTTATTACTTTAATTTAGGTAGATACTTTAAACATATCTACAATCAGAGCTGTTGTAAGTTCCAAGAAAAAGTACTTAAGTATTAAGTACAAGTTTTTTTTAATACGAAATAAGTATCAGTACAAGTATAAGTAAAGAAGGAAATACTTAAAATATCAAGTAAATTTACTTGAATTATCCTAATTTAAGTACAAGTACCATTGTTCATGAAAATCAGAGTGAAGTTTAACTAGTAAGTAAATACTTATAAGTTTATAAACTTGCAAAATTGAAATGATATTTAAGTACAAATACTTTTAAACATAATTTAAGTATTTTTTATTTTAATTAAAGTTTGGATTAAACTAACAAATTAAATTATTGCTTATTGATAAACTTAATAGTAAATATTAAGTATAATAATGAAACAAAATTGTTTTTGTTAATGTTTTTTATTAATAACAGGATTAACATAAACGAATTACTTAACATAAACAATTACTTATGGTAAGAAATAACTAAAACTTATTTGCTTTTAAAGTAACCACTTTTTCGAAATTGCCGTCACTTAGTGCATGTCTACTAAACGCATTAATAATTTGGGTAAAACTAAAAAGGCGCAAATAATTTTAATTCCCTACTGAGATTCGGTTAGATTAATGAATACCGCTGTACTTGTTAGTTTATTACTTACTAAAACCATGATGATTTTTGCTGGACACATGCTCAGACACAGGGATTGGATTTGGAATTGAGAAACAATATGTCGCACAGCTTGGCTGCACGCCTATTTTCACGAACTACCATTTTGTTTTTTAAGTAAATTGTATTTAGGTATTTAAAAATACTTCAACTAAAACTATTTACTACAAATTTTCGAATGTTTTGAAGTACAATATACTTGAATGATATTTTAAGTACCAACGTTTGTATTTGTACTTAAGTCTTAAGTCAGTACAACAGCTCTGTCTACAATTGGGGCATTTTATGTGAGGCAGACAACAAAAAACATGTAAGATTCTGAAATTTGTTCTTATTTTAATTTTTATTCTTATAGAAAACTGAAAAAATTTACGTAGCATAAAGTAGGTACATAAAAGTTTTAAAATGGGATCTACATTAGTTTTATATTTTGAAAAAAAATGATTTAAAAAAAAGTATTGAAGGGCGCCATTCCACGCTTAACGGATAGGACGTTGTAATAGTCCCGTCCGTTACGCTTTAAATTATTAATTTTTAAGGAATTAAACAGTCAATCACGATACCTAATTTTGACAAA
This sequence comes from Brassicogethes aeneus, assembly GCA_921294245.1. Lineage (NCBI taxonomy): Eukaryota > Metazoa > Arthropoda > Insecta > Coleoptera > Nitidulidae > Brassicogethes > Brassicogethes aeneus. Next base: position 54,830,296 of record OV121133.1, on the reverse strand, counting down.
TAAAAACCTTGTTAAACAGCTTTTGTTTAGAACTATTTATAAAAATTTGACATTGGTAATATAATAGAACAATATTCTTTTGTAAATAAAAACACATCAACTGTCCTATCCGTTAAGCGTGGAATGGCCCTGAAGTTATTTAAATTTTGATTTAAAATGTTTACAATAAAATTTCAAATTTGATTTTATAATAAAAAAAAATAATTTTCGATAAAAACCACTGTTTCATATTTTATTGTAAATTTGTTAAATTTAAATAACTGCTACCAAAAATTCCGTACTTCATATTATGTTGACAATCTTTAAAAGCCCATAACTTGACAACCAAGCTTCATACAAAAAAAAATGGTGGGTTTACATTCACACCTTCTAGAAGTACAATTAGGCTAAATATGAACGAATTTCAAAATCTCAAAAAAAACTTAGTTGTCTACTTCACATGAAATGTTCCAATGGTTATTTTATCCATAAATATAATTTACCTACATTTTTTTTTAATTTCTAATTTAACTCAAGGTTGACTGATAATATTATTAATTAAAAATAAAATTGAAAAAATGTATGTAACATGTTTTTATTTTGATTATAACTAAATACAATTTAAAGTAATAGCTATTTACAAAAGTTACAAATTCATGTTTAAAAAATAAATAACTTACCTATAACTTATTGTTTAATTGATATTGATATCTTAAATGGTACTTATAATATAAGTACCTATAAAGGTTTAAGGTCATATTTTATTATTTATTTACCATATCATTAAAATTAGGAGTTTATCACATATTTCCTAATCAAATACTAAATAAACATAAATAATAGTATATGTATCAAGTTTGATAAACGCCATTTTAGTCACGAATTTAATTTAGCCTAATTAAATAATAATTAAATACTTAATATTATCTAAAAAATTATTTAAATTCAAATAATATAATAAAGCGACATCTATACAAAAATAAAGTGGGATGGTTACTTTATTTTCTTATAATAGTATATTACACTACAAGGGCAGAAAGTGTGAGATTCCTGCACTGCGCGCCATGATGCCCGAGGCGAAGCCGAGGGCATCATGGCGCGCAGTTCAGGACTCTCACACTTTCTGCCCGTGTAGTGTATACTATTTTTCTTACTACCCTGCAGAAAATACGGGAAAAAATTAAATGTATATAAAAAAATTTGTGTCGAAATTAAAATCTGACGTTTAATTTAATTCTGACGTTTACATTCAAAATCAATCAAACTGTAGCGTTGTCATGGTAATTCAGCGGTGCCAATACAGTAAAAATAAAAGGTTGTATTTTAATTAACAAATTACTACTTTATAACAAATAAAAGTACCATTAAACACTTAAAACAACATAAAAAGTAAAAAAGTAAAAACATAAATTGTTTATTTGTTGTTATAATTGCAAAATTATGGTTTAAAACTGTCATATTTTTGTGTTTCTCATGTTGGCAGTACGAAATTTAAATGTTAAGCACGCGACTAAAAAATTTTTACTCCCGCTATTAGAGTGTGCGCGTATAGCTTGACCAATGCAAGAAACGTAAACTTTCTGCCGTGAAATCGGGGACGAAACAACGTATTTTGAGTCGAGGTAGTAAGAAAACATTTTTGACGATATTTTGACCATTAACATTGCCTATTATTATTTTAATTAAACTTAACAATTATTGATACTTAAAAATATTAAAATAACTTCAAAATATCATTATGTTAAGAAAATATGTTATCCTTTGATTTTTTTAATACTATAATTGCAAAATATCACAAAGTATTACAAATTACAAAAAGTGACAGCTGTATTTATTGGAATTAAACTGTTAGAATTTCTACCGGCGTTAAAATCTAAAATGCACTACTACAGCGAAATCAAAAGATCAGTCCAAACGTTCATGTCTTTTCAAATATTGGCGTCAAGAAACTATTTAATACTTCTGTTTTTTTGTATTGAGATATTAAAATAAATTTTACATTTAGTATTATTTGACAAGAAAGGCACTTTATTTTAACGATTGTGTGACATTTGACAGCTGTCAACTAACTTAAAACTAACTTCAGTCCGTGACTAAAAACTTGTTGCTAACTTCAGCCTGTGACTAAAGTGCCATAAAGCCACAGCTTGTGTGTATTTAAAAGGTCACTTAGTGTCATGGAAACATGTACGATAAAGGTCGTGGAAAAAAATATATAGGTATACCTACTCACCATACAAATACTATTTTTATTATAATTTTAAAAAAATAGTTCAGGTGTTATAGGTACTACCTACATACACATAAAAATTTAAAAATAAAATAATGAGGGTGTTACATAAAAATTTTGTATAGATGATAGAGATATTTTTTTATTTTAAACCAAAGTCCAAAATTTTAAATATATTTTTTTAGCTTAGAAGTAAAATGGGCAATTGCCCAGTAATATTTGTGCCTACACATAGAAGTTATGCTGACTTTATACAACTCTCATATGTGTGTTTTACATATGATTTAGCTATTCCTGCTATAGCTGCTGGCATGGGTAAGTTAAAATATATTTCTGTTGGTACATTTTTTGACATTGGGAATGTGTTATAACTCAAAAGCCTGATATTTTGTCACAAAAAGTCATCTAGAAATATATGGACTAAGAAATTTCTATTTACAGGCAAATGCATTGTCTTAGATATATTTGTCCATAGACAAATGGTCTATAAGATCTTAAAGATGAAAAGTCCTCCCATGCAGCCTACGCAAGAAGTATGAACTCAAAAGGGGTAAACTACAGAACGATTACTAAGTATCACAAATTATGTGTTCTTTTTTCAACAATAGCTAATTTCCATTTTGTACTGACATATACTGTTTCAGTACAAACCAAACCACTTACAGAACACCAGCGCCCTCTTATTTTAGAAAATCATTTTTATACATAGAGTTTGGACTTCTTGTGTAGGCTCCATGACTTCTACATAGACATTTTCAATGTCTACCGTTTTTACAATTCAATAGTAAACCCGCTAATTTTTTTAAACACATGTTTGCAATAAAACTTTAATTACATGATTAGATAATATCATATTATGGAGAAGGCCACTGTGGTTGGGTACTTAATTTATGGCCTTTTTAAACAAGCTTTGTAGGTACCGAGTGCTTATTTTATTTAGGTTGAACGTGCTTTAAGCATTCAGTCAATTTTAGGTACGCCAGAGTGTAAACCGAAAATCACTTGTTAAGTTATTAGTTTTATTATGATTAACCTAAAGTTGACTGAATTACGTTGCTATTTAATTACATTTGTACGTGTTCGAATTGCAATTGGTCATGCGATTAATTAAATCAGTTTTTGAGTCCGCCTTTGTTTTCTTTTGGTATGCTTATCTCTGGCAGGTGGTAACACCCAGGTACGGGGGATTAGTGGCGGCTGGTGGATTTTGGGTATACCAATATCTCAGTTATTAGACATGGGACCCACACCAAATTTATTATTGTTTATAATGACATTAAATAGACAAGTTTGCAGTGCTTAGCGATCAGAGAGTGCAGTCGTGTTTCAAAGAGTTCTTCGAGTTTTAACTTAAGGTTGATCTTAACTATGAGTGAGAGACTTTGGTGATACTGGTAGCGAAATGGAATGGGAAATAGAGGGAGGACAGAAGAAACGAAAACGCAAAAGATCTAAAGAAGTACTGTTAAATAAGTGAATCAGAAAAGGATAAAATTCGTGAAATTATCGGGTCGCAAAAAACTCAGGTCAACGCAAAAACACCGCTAACAGAATGGCGTTTATCAAACTTGATACATATACTCTGCCGTGCTTAATGAAAACGCCGTAACCAACAATTTTGCGATTTTTGTTTTACAGCATTTTCTACTAGAACAATTCATCCTGTGTCTATCCCCGGTACTCAAAAAACCGTATATATATAGATATATATAGATACGGTTTTTTGAGTACCGGGGATAGACGCAGGATGAATTGTTCTAGTAGAAAATGCCGTAAAACAAAAATCGCAAAATTGTTGGTTACGGCGTTTTCATTAAGCACGGCAGTACTATTATTTATGTTTATTTAGTATTTGATTAGGAAATATGTGATAAACTCCTAATTTTAATAGAGGGAGGACAGAAGAAACGAAAACGCAAAAGATCTAAAGAAGTACTGTTAAAAAATAAGAGTACATCATTAAGTGATTCAGAAAAGGATAAAATTCGTGAAATTATCGGGTCGCAATTTGCGACTCGCAAACAACTCAGGTCGACGCAAAAACACCGCTAACAGAAAAAACTTCACTCAATAATGTAAACAAATTGATTCCATCTACAGGGTGTCCCCACAATAATACAAATACAGAAAATCCTACAATTTTACAAAACTCTTCACCAAATGCATCAAATTCTCATAATTCCTCACCCAATACATCAAATTCCCAAAACTCTTCACCTAACAGAATAAACAACTATTCTTTAAAAATGAACCAAATCATCAACAGAAGCTTTCTTAATACTATATTTATCACAACTAACGAAGATCTAACAAGAATACAATTCTCAGATCTTTGGAACTTACTAGGAGAGTCGAAAACCGATGTCGTTATTAAGACTAAAAAAGGGTTTATTCTAAAATCTGACAGATCAAAGGTTATTTTAAAGGCAGCACTACAATAACTGACGAACCAAAGTGTCGTAAAAACTTTTGAGTACAGCAAAGCTCCAAACAAGGAAAATCACGAACCACGTAGTAACTATACCTTTGCAGCAGTAATTTCGTCAGTTGAATATTTGAAATTATTGAAATTAAGGATGAAGAAATAGGGGATTGCCTAAAAGATTCTTCAATAAACTTTCGCTACTGTAAAAGAATAACCTCAAGAGCTACAGGTAAAATTACTACTCTAATTAGAATAATTGCAGTCTTACGAAAAACTGCTCAATGAGGGAATTTTCTACAAAAATAGACACTATGCTGTATACACAAGCCTTTCTCCCCCACCTCTACCAATACCATGCAACAATTGCTCCCAGTTCACACACACAACTAATAACTGTAAAGCAAAAACTATCTGCACTAAATGTCAAGGAAACCACAATTCTTGTCAAACAACTCTTTCCCCCAAATGCGTAGCTTGTGACTCAACCGAACACACTGCTTGGTCTATGTCATGCCCAAAAAGGCCTACTCAACCAATTGACGGTATCCCCAATATTACAATTAAGAGTAATAATAAAAGATCAGCCGAATTAAAAGAAAGCAGAATCCATAACACTTACACAATACACAATTTGATTGTGGACACTTACATAACCAAAATGAACAATCCAAAATATACAAACAGACAAGATCTTAAACAAAAACTAAAAAAAAGATTCATAAACCTATATAACATGCTACAGATTGTGTTTTTTCTGGTAATAGGCTGTATGTTTTAATGTTGGATCTAGACAACCCAAACTACTGAACTAGAGAAGGAGCTCAATACCAAATCAATCAAAATCCATCAATTTCTGGGGTTAACATTTAATCTTAAATTCTTGTATTCAAACATCAATAGTTTCAACATGAAAAAAGAAATAATCTATAACTACTTACAACAAAATAATATACAATGTTCAATGTTTGTGGAAACTAAACTAAAGGAAGACATTAGTTCATTTAGAGATTGGTCAATTATCCAAAAAAAGGTAATATTCTTAACATAAACGGAAGAGGTGGCAGTCTTATTATGGCTTCAAGAAGTTCAAAACTTAGCAAACAAAACCCACCAACAATTAACAATCCACTGAATGAAACTCTTCATGTTTCCTTTCCCTTCTTTGCAGATAAACTGCATGTTTTTCTGGTATATATATATATATATATATATATAGCTGTGTAAATATGCCATAATAATTGGTGATTTTAATGTAAACCTGCAGAAGAGGAAACAATTAGCTTATTTCTTAAATAACTCCAATGTTCAAAAAATACAAACTCCTCCTACTTTTATAATGGCTAATAACCCTGATACCACACCAGATATCCTTCTCTGTACAAAAAACATAGCAAACAATATAAAAAATGTATCCGTTCTCCCCGACTTATGTTCCGATCATTTAGATATTCAATTTGAAATTATCAGTCATCAACTTCCAATTGACTCCAATCAGGAATACTTCCTGAATTTACATAGATGTAACTTTGAAAATGTAAACAAGAAACTATTTAATTTCTGCGCTTTGGAAAGTCCATTAAATAAACCAGCTATTAATAGTTTTCTGGTACTACTGGAAAAGAGCGTTATAAACAATACACCCAGAGTAAAAAGAACGTATTTTAATTACAAGCTTCCACCTTACCTATTTGCTATGTTAAAAACGAAAAGAAAACTGTACAGGGAAATTAAACAAAATAGTGATCCGCAATTGAAGACTCTTTTCAACAAATATAATAAGGATTTCCACATTATGGTCGCCCAGTACAAAACTCATAAATGGCTTGAAACTTGTAAAAGCATTAATGACTTAAGGGGAAAAAATTACTGGAAGGAAATTAAAAAGCTTTTAAAATATGGAAGCTGGCCAGGTACAGTCTACAGCTATCTCGTCAAAACCTCTCCGACCTTGTCGGAATTATAACGGGACACTGTAGACTAAACAAACATCTTCATACGATAAGAAAAGTAGACAGTCCTCTTTGCAGAGCCTGTAACTGGGGCGAAGAGAATGTAATACACATTATTTGTGAATGTCCTGCTCTTCTCGAATTCAGAAAATCCACTTTAGGAGAAGAATGGGTTGATGCAACCAACATTAGCTCCATCTCTCCAGCCGTCTTTCTAGATTTCTTTCGGAAACTCGGATGGCTGGATTAAAAAATTTGAGCAAACACAAATGGGGAAATGGATCTCGGGGGCAGTACAAAGGGCCAACTGTGGCCTAAGTGCATGTAGCCACAATGTGGCTACCCTCCACCCAACAAATCCAATCCAATCCAATATGGAAACTGGTCCCAATCCTACAAAATTATTAAAAACAACCAAATACTTACATCAGATAAAAAAAGCTATTCATTTTTAGATTACCAAAAATTTAACATTAGGAATCTTAACCACATTAATGTCTGGTACAACGACTTTTTTAATGCACGAAACGCCAATTTAACACCGCCTACCATCAGGGAAGAAGAATATTATAAAGTCCCACAAGAGGGAAAAAATTCCGCCCCAGGACACGACAATGTGAATAAAAAACTCCTAAAAAATCTTTTACCAAAAATTCATGAACACATCTTAAAAATTTATAACTTCTTCTTAAAGCACCAATACTTCCCTACAATCTGCAAAGAGGGTATTTTTGTTACAATTCCTAAATCCACCTCTGCCTCATCAACAAGTGATTATAGACCAATTACTCTTCTGCCGGTGCTAAAACTTTGAAAAAATTATTAAAAACCATCTATTTGAAGAGATTGGCAATAAGGTTCCGCAGTATCAATTTGGTTTTAAAGAAAAACATTCTACAATACATCCCCTAATCACCCTGGTATCAAATCTGCAGCATCACAGCACTATAGAACCTCACTCAGCAGCATTCTTCCTAGACATTAGCAAAGCCTTTGATAGTGTGTGGCATAGAGGCTTGCTATATAAACTCTACCTTCTGGACTGTCCAGAATATTTAATGTGGTTAATTAAAGAGTTTTTGGAAAACCGTTCACTTAAAATAAAAATTAACCAATATATCTCACCACCTTTTTGAATGGCACAAGGAGTTCCACAAGGCTCCAACTCTCTACAATTTCTATGTTTATGATATAATAGATATCAACTATTTGCCCCAAAAAACACAGATCCTACAATACGCAGATGATACCGCCTTTATAGCCCACAACAAATCCCTTTCAACAGCTCTCAATAACCTTCAATTGTCACTTAACATGATTTCCAATTGGTTCTCAAAGTGGAGAATAAAAATTAATGCCCAAATATCTCAATTTATTATTTTTAACCACAAAATTAAATATGACTCTCCACAAATCTCAATTGGAAACCAACATAATATGATATAATATAATATATTATATTCCCATCAAACAACATTAAATATCTAGGAATTAACATTGACTCCAAACTAAACTTCAATTGCCACACGCGAACCATTAAACAAAAGGTCATAACCAGAGCTAAACACTTAAATCTCTAACTTTTAAGAAAGAAGGAATATCCACCAAAACAGCTACCAACATATTCAAAATGATCTGTCGGCCACTGTTGGACTATGGTTCCATAATATTTCAAACCTGCAGAAGACCTTCCCTAAAAAATCTGGAGATAGCAGAAACAACAAGCCTTCGACATCTAACCAAACTAACTTAGATATCCAAGAAACCCCTTATTTAACCCCTCAAATCTACTTTTGTATGAAATTACCAACTTGACACCCATTATGGAAAGGAAGGTAACCTCTCTGAAAAATTCTGCAAAACTAGTGCTAATCTGGAACTTATTGAACCCTTTATTTTTCCTGAAATAGAAGGCATCCCGAGAAAAAGTAAATTTCCAGTGAAATCCCTGTGGAAAGTTATTTTAGATACTTTAGGTTAACATTAATAATTCTGTTTTTTTTTTGTTTTTTTTTTAAATAATTTATATAAAAATATCTGTTAAATTTTTATTGTATTTAGATAGGCAGAAAGACCTCGGTCAGTAGCCTTTTGGTTTCCCAATAAATATACATACTACTACTATACAAGTTTGGGAAAAAAGTTAATTTTTCGTGTAGCCTTACCCGCCTTCTGGCTCCCCTATTTGAGATCATTTAAATCAAAGTGGTGCAATTTATAATTGACTAAAATTTTTTGATAAATTTAAAATTTTATTTAAAAAATTCAAATATTACATATTTTATACGATTTTAAATTTTTATTATTTATTTTATTAAAATTTAAAAATATTTAAAATCCTATAAAACCTGTAATATTTGGATTTTTTAAATAAAATTTTAAATTTGTCCATAAATTATAGTAGATTATAAATTGCATCACTTTAATTTGAATTATCTTAAATAGGGGGGCCAGGAGGCGGGTGAGGCTAAACAAAAAAGTAACTTTTTTCGCAAACTTCAATTAATATAAAATTAAAAAAGTTATTGTACAAAGTTACTAATAATATAAAATTATTTTTTTTTACAAAAACGACTTTTTGGACTTTAATTTTTTACTATGAAAAATTATTATATTTTGTAAAATAGTCTATATAAATAAATTTCATTTTTCTAGATTTTTACCAGATGTGGGGTATGGGAACTCTCCTTAGAGATACAGGAGCATTTTTCATGCGTCGTTCCTATAACAACGATAGTTTATACTGGACAACTTTCAAACAATACATTTACCAATTAGTCACCAATGGAGAATTGCCTCTGGAATTTTTTATTGAAGGAACTAGAAGTAGAAGTGGCAAATCGTTGGCACCAAAATATGGTACAAAAATAATCCATAAAATTAATATTTTTTATTATAATCGAACATTTTTAAGGTCTTCTATCAATGATTTTAAAAGCGTTCTTCTTGTCTCAAGTCCCTGATATAATGTTTGTTCCCATTAGTATTTGTTATGATAGAGTTTTGGAGGAAAATTTGTTCACCTTTGAACATTTAGGAGTGCCAAAACCCAAGGAATCCACATCAGTAAGTTTTTAGAATCAAATATATAAAGTCATGTACATTTTAGTTCTTACCCAATTTTAAAAATAATATATAATATTATAGAGAAAACAACCTTACCGTCGAAAAAAAACTTTTCCTATAAATATTTCCTCAAAAATTAATTCTCTCGGGAGCGTGACGTCACGATTTTATAATATAAATGGTTTTTGGTATATTGGTAGGTATAATGGTAGTGCCAAGTTAATTTAATTTAAGATGTAATTTAATTTAACTTATAAGTTAAAAACACAAGAATCCTTTGTAACGTTCTTACAGTGATGTAATTTTATAGTTGGGAAACTTTTATCTTTAAAATTAAATTACGTTATTTCAACGTTATTTCGTACTAATCTAACCTATTTTGGAGAATATAACTTGAATAAAAAAACGCTGTGACTAGAGGCACGCTAACGTGCCGCGATTCGAAATGTTTAAGGCACGTTAGTTACGTCATAATAATAATCCGGTTTTGTTCCACGAAAATTACAAAATTAATGTCAAGCTAGATAGCTCAGATGGTAGGGCAGTCGCTTGGCATGCGAGAGTTACCGGGTTTGAAACTTGATTTCATAAATTTGTTGTTTCTTTGTTAAAAAATGTTGGGTTGGATTGGTTGGTTTTGTTTTAGTTTTATCGTAACATAAAATCTACTAGAAGTTGTCGAACTTTTTTTATTTTTTATTTCACAAATTTGTTGTTCCATTGTTAAAAAGTGTTGGGTTGGGTTGGTTGGTTTGTTTTAGTTTTATCGTATCATAAAATCTTAAAATTACGACGTAAAATAATTATGACGTAACTAACTTGCCTTTAACTAATAAGAAAAATATTTCGATTGTAAGCCATACCTACATATATCTAAAACTTTAAGTTTTAGATACATGAAGTAAGCACTCTCTTTAAAATATTGTTTTTAATTTCAAACTCTATTAAATTACGATTTTTTAAATTAAATTACTTTTAAAGTTAAATTAAATTATATTACGGTATTTCTTTGTTAAAACCCAGTTTTATAATCATTTTACTTGTTATGAAACCATTAACAGCGTACTTTAGTAACAAAATTATTTTTAAAATTTAATATTCGCACGTAGATTTTAAAACGATTTAAATAATTTAAAGAGTTTTGAACATAACCTAGAACCCAGGCTAGAAACAGATCTTCGATTATAAGTTATTATAATTTATAACTGTTATAACATCGTGACGCCACGATCATTTTTCAAGGTCATCGAAGCGTTTTGAATTTTGGGGATTTTACAATTGTACACTTTAAAGTGTTTGAGAAACGTAGGAAAAAAATATAATAACTCGTTTGTGTAGATTTCTAATATGCAATACGCTAAATAAGTATCGCTAGTAGCGCCACCACTCGGCTGTTATCATCGTAACAAAAGTAGAACTTTTAATAATCAGCTGTCAAACGCTTAGGTAACAAACGAGTGTTTTTAAAGCCGGAAAATGTTAAAAAATATCGAAAAAAAACCGTAGATCGATTTGTTGTGTTGTTGGGTGTATTTCGAGAGGAAATCCTGGGTTGAGTTTTTACCGGTTTTCCAATAAACAGTGTTAATCTGAATGAAGAAATAAATTGCATACAGTCTCTGTAAATATAAATTGTACCTATTAGATACAATAAATACACATTTTAGTAGTGATTAACGTAAAAAGTGTAAACATTTCAATTCAGTAAAAATCGTCAAACAAATAAGTCGTCTAAATTTAAACAGCATTTAGCATTATTAAAAGCGTTGATTAAAAATTCTTCAAAGTCTCCACTCAACGGTAAAATACCATTATATTATGTATTAAATATAATATTATGTTTCCATGAATTCGTAGGTATATTTTGTTGTTTAAAATGCAGTTGTCGGCGTTTTTTAGTGAATTCAAATATAAAAATGTTTGTGCAAAAATTATTTTTTACTAATTTCTTAAAAATGTCCAAACTTAAATATATATAAATTATATTAGGTAAAGTTATCATTAGTTAATTCTGCACCAACAAATGTACTTACCGAATTGGATCCTTTGGCAAAACATGAAAATGCAACGATTTAGTTCTTGAATTTTATTTACAATTGAAGGGGTCAATGCAAGAAGTGCCTTAGTCACAAATAGGTGATTCTGAGATATTGCGGTTTGAAGGTTTATTTTTAATTATGAAATATTACACAAAATATTATGATGAAAATGTGTGTTGTATTGTATGCTTTGTGATAAGTGGATTGGACTTTCATATTAAAAAAGAAAAAACGTTTTGTTATATCAAAAAAAATTATAATAATTTGGCACTTTTTGTGTTGAAATGTTTTTATTTTGTCAAAAATTAAGGGATATTTTGAGGAAAAATTTGTTTATACTTAAAAAAGGTTTATTATATTATAACGCCTTAAAAAAAATATAAATTGTGAACAAAACTTAAGACTAAGACATAACTTAGGATTAACTTAAAGCAAAACTAAGAATATAATAAGAAGGCTGGCTATTCAAAAACAGCGTCGGCCTCTTGCAACTGATCAATTTCTTTATCAATGACATCATTTTGCTGGATTATACCATTTTCAGACAAGGTTCGAACAAAAAAAAACGGTAACTAATATGTTTTAAGGTTCCACAATCTATTTTATTTTACTTTACTCACCTGCCATAGTTATGTTTTTAATCACAGACACATTTTTGGGATTTACACAGTTTAATAGGTAATTTGCTCAGATATAACCAAATTTAAATAACGTGGACTAAGGCACATGTTGCATTGCATCTGTCAAAATGATGACTTAGGTACTTCTTGCATTGAAAACCAGGTAAACTCCCATTGAAGTAAATGCAAACTAAGGCACTTAGACACATATTTCTGCCACTCTGCAATTACCACCTTTTAGATAGCGCCACAATGTCAATTTTATTGAAAATGTGACTTAGGCACTTTCTGCAATTAAAAACACAATAATTAATAATAATAATTTATGCGTTGATATAAGGAATAATCAATCGAAATCGATTACTAAAAAAGTTTTTTAATTTTTTCCTTGCAACGTAAAACACAAATAACGTGCGCGATTTAGCTGTGCAATTGAACAAAATTTGTCGAGTAAGACTTCTGCTTTCCTCTCTTTTGTAAAAAAACTACCTATTTATTTAAAAATGATGTATACCTAATCGGTGCTTTAAATTTATTCTTGAAAATTCTTAAATTCACGCAATGCATTCGAAATCCACCAGATGGCGCGCGCGTTGCAAAAACCCGATACTTCTTTAGCATATAGCAAAATTGCATGTCCCATTGTATCAAATGTTACCTAATAATTTCATACACTTGGGAATGTTAATAACTAATACGCCCCGTACTAATTTTTCGAGATTATCGACAAAATATTAAGTACACGACGTCGTGTCAATTTTAGTTCTCTTAAAATTAATAGCTATTTTGACACTTTTTTGACCCAATTTTAAAAATAATTGTATTTATATTTATTTAATTGTATATTTCACTGTATAATAGTTTAACAAAACAGTTCTGCAGCTGGTACCGACAAACCATTTTAATTTTCTTATTTTTTTATATTTCATATAATATCAGATAATTTTAGACTTTGGGAAAATATAGGCCAATATCTGAATATGCCCCAGTACCAATCTTTAGAGTTTATCCCCAAGTATAAAGTCGTGTCAATTTTAGTTCTCTCTGACCAACTTTGTCAGTCTGTAGTTTTGTTATCATTTATTAAATTCCAATAATAGGTACACCAAATGTTAAATAATTGTATTCACTTTTATTGTAATTAAGTGTATTAAGTTTTATTGTAGGGATTTCTAAAATCAATGAAAATCCTTAAGGAAAAATTTGGTGATACTTATGTCCACTTTGCGCCGCCACTGTCTGCAAAAGAAATATTCGCCGACAAAATGGACAGGTCCGCGCACAATTTGGCACCACTGCATCAACAAGAACTAACCAATCAAGAAAAAAGCTTGTTGCCCATTATGGGACACTCCATACTAAAAAGCCAGCAAAAACATTCTGTCATCACTGTTTTTAATTTGATTGCGATGATTTTGAATGATAATTTGAGCAGGGAGAATACCGCTCTTACTTTAGGGGAATTACATGAAAGACTGATATTTTTAAAGAATTCTCTTGAAGTAATGGGTGCATACATCCCTTACAAAAACCAAGAAGACGTCTTGAAAGCCCTGAGTGTTCACTCCAACTTAGTTCAAGTAGTAAAAGATAAAGTCAATATTATTTTTAATAGTGTGGTTTTGGGGGATATCAAAACCTCGCACTTGAAAGGTCACGCTTTGACAGATAAAACCATGTCGCGTTCTGTACCGCTTGTTATGCTGCAAATTTACGCGAATCCTGCTATACATTTGTACATTGATTTGTGTTTTGTTGTCACTATTTTAAGGGTGAATCCAGAATTAACAAAAGGTATAGTATTTTTGCTAACATTTTCTAGATGATTTATTGATGTTTTGCAGATGTATTATTTAGACGTTTTTCTTTCCTAAAAAAAATATTTTCATTGGAGTTTGTTTCCTATGAACCTTGGATAAATGAGGTACTTAAAAACACGTTGTAGAAAATCATAGTATTAACATATTTTCTAGGAATTCGTAAATGCGTTGGAATTAGGAACAAAATTAAAGAGTATTACCAGAACAAATGGTTTATATTCCATAGGAAATAATAATTTACTAAATAACATATTATGGAGTAATATAGAAGCATATTTTTTGTCTTATTACAGCATTTTAACTATATTGAAAGTAATAATATTTGGTATTTAAAAAAACATATAACTGATTTAGTTTTTTAAGGATTTTTCTAATTTATTAGATGAAAAGTCAATTTATGTAAAAGCTCAACAAGCCTTAGAAATCCAAATAAATAATATGAATACAACTTTCATACATCCATATAGTTTGAGTTTGGACTCTCTTAACAATTGTTTAAATTCCTTATCCCTCCAAAAAATCATTATCAAAACAAGAAGGTAATTTAAAGGAAATAAAATTTAGCAATCTTAAATATACATTTGTTTTACTTTACAGAGATAACAAAATCTATTATGATGCCAATACCATTGTCATACAGGAAATTAGTCAACAATTTGGTAAGTTAATAAATATAATATAACAAAATATTTATTTGCATTTTTTTGTATTTTTAGATTTATACATTACCAAACTTCAACTAGTCATTGAGTGTCATCAAATATTAAATAAGCTTTAAATATTATTTATGAAAATATTCGCTAAAAGTTACACAATTTTTTGTTTTAATGTTTAGTCTCATGCGCCAAAATGTATTAATTTTATTATAGCACAATTTAAAAAAATAAAGATATCTTTTTGGGATTTTTTTAATTGTTAATTCTTACTTATACGTATTATTTTTGAAAGTTAGTATTTAGAATTTTTTATTATCAAAAAATATTAAATAATATTATGTTACCAAAGTCTGGTCAAATATTATGACAATTTTATTAAAAAAGTTCCTATCTTTAACAAATATTTTTATTTGTTTGTTGTATAACTACATAGTTTTATTATGTTTTTGGTTTTATATTAAAAACTATTTTGCAATAAAATATGGTTACATTACACTGATTTTAATTTGTAACTTCATACACTTTAAGAGTGCAAGTGCATTTCATTAACCATCCGGAAATTATGTGGACAAATCCCTATAAAGAAAAACCCCGTCTCCAATTTTTTTTTTATTTATTAAGCCCAAAAAACATAAATGTTTATAACAGGTATAAATACAACATAAATATAATTATAGTCAAGATAACATAATAGCATTATTACTAATATAGTCCGGTCAAATTAGACATAAAAATAGTGGTTAAATAACAAAAATTCCGACAGAGCTAAATTTTGGTAGAGACCTTGGGTACACCAGTAGAAATAAAATGCCAAAAGTCCCCATTGATCCCATGTGTGCTAAAAAAGTTACTCAAGGTCAAAGTTAAAATTTTCTCTTTTTTTTATTTTTCTCGAAAACGGTAAGTTTTATCAAAAATATAGCCCAAACAAAAATTGTAGATCATAAAATTATCTACAAAAACTTTTTTCATACTTTTTTTCCTAAGAATCACCATTCCTAAGATATCGCCATTCTAAAAGTTCGAGGAGTTACATTCTACATGATATGCACACATTTCCACGCCACCTATGAGGTAGTGTACTTGGCGCTTTTTTTTAACGTGATTTCCCTAGTAGACCTATTCCACGAGTTTTATGGGAACATACTGTATTTACTGCATGATGATTAGTGATATTGATATAGGTGAATATTTTACACTGTAGTTATATTTTACGTTAATATTTTAATCTGATTCATACTCTTCAAATTCCACTTCAACAGTCATGTCTTTTTTCTCTTCTTCTTGCTGGATGTTCAACTGAAGATGAATCAGCAGTCTCTTCATCGATATTAAACGAATCTTCGTCTATATGATTGGATTAAACATTCGAGCAAGACTGGCCTTGGCAATTAGTACACGCTGGTGAACACGACAATCCTACTCTTCTACAGCCACATTTAGCACTACAAACCTTTTTACAATCGCAAAAAGTAGAGTTTTTCCGGTGCAGGTGGGAGGATAGTTTGATTCGATTCCAAAATATTGTCTGTTAATTTCCAACCCCAGTCTTCGGGGTTTAGTTGATTGCCTAGCCATGTCTGAACCTGATAAAATGCTCGATACAAGTGTGTGGAAGCCGATGTTGGAGGAAGACAAGATATATCTATACAACTATATAGTTGCAACATGTACAGTGGCAATCATTTGAAAGTGCACGATTTTTTTCACTAGTGTAATACGATCTCTTATGTGTCATATTTATGTGTCAAATGTTAATTTGAAATTTATTTATTAATTGAAAATGCCGCTGTTATCTGAACCCAAAAAAATGCGAGCTATTGCCCTTCTGGAAAATGGTTGGTCGTTGCAAGCATAAAAAATTATCTGGTCATGAGAGCTATCAATAATATGCGAAATATTTTTTTAACCACCTGTCACGATGACACTTCACGTTAACCTTAAATTTTAAAGTCAGTATCACACAACTCAATTATACGCAAATTCGGCATAAGAGTCGTGCACTTTCAAATGATTGGCACTGTACATGTACTTGTTTCTTGTTCCGTGTATTTTTTTACAAAAGTTAAATATCTATACTTGTCTATACAATCAATTTTCTTTGGAGCTCCATAAACAGCAAGGAGAAAGCGAATTCCTTTTGTAATTATCGTTTGAGGAGAAGATTCAATTTCTTCAAATACTTTAGCGCAATCAATTAAATCCATTTTTTCAAATAATTTTAATACTGATGTTTTACCCCTTCTGAACATTGCTGATGTAGTATCGCAGCCGGTTATCGCATGTAAAAATAAAATATGGTTTTGGCATTTTGGATAAGCAGATAAACTTTTTGAGGAGTATATTTCTGTTCGCTGTTGAGTCTTTCCAGGTTTTAAAAAGAAAATAATTTTATCAATTGGAGTCCGTTCAGTAAGTAGTACTAACAAATCAACATCTTTACGAACCACAACGGTTGTATTTGTTGCATTGAGTTGTTCAATTGCTGTTTCTTTTTTTTTATTTAAGTTTTTTTTATCAGACCAGGTTTGACTTAAAATGTCTTGGTAATTGTCGACGAAACAAATAAATGTTAATTTTCCCGGCTTTTCTGTAATAATAATTCTACTACCATTCTTTACTTTTAATCGTATTTTTATAGTTTTCTTATCTAAAGCTACATTTTTACTAACATTCTTTTGTTCGTCCAATGTAAACAGGCAATCATCACTACTTTCTATAAAATTATAAATTTCCTCCATCGCCTCTACTGCCAGTATTAGGTCTCAGGAAAGATTTGTAACAATTGTCATGATACTTGGCCTCAGCAGCAACTAAATCATACTCAAAATTAATGCGTTCAGTGACAGCTTTTGATACGTAATCAGAACGATCCTGAGCTACTGTCAAAACGTATTCTTTAAATGAAAGTGTAGCAACGTTATACATTTTTTGTCGACGATGTAGCGATTTTTTTTTAGCCTCTTCATCCGCTTCATCGCCGGCGCAACATTTTTTAAAACAAAAGTCGGATTCACTTTCTCGTGCTCTAGTACGAGGTGGACTTACTTTTGATGTACTAGCTTGTCCATCCTTATGTTGTCTTTTGATAGCAGCAATTAAATTTTTCCGGGTGTATGATTTTCGGCAATCCACGTGAATTGTTACAGACTTTTCACTTCTCAGATAATCAACAAACTCATCACCTCTTTCGGTACTTGCATCGATCAAAGTTTTCATTCCACGACTAACTGTAACAGCTTCACCTTCCGTCAAAAGTTTATTGCAAATAAAGCACAATTGTGACATTAAAAAAAATATTATTGGGTACAAACTGTAATAGTAGACCCTAGCAATAAATACATGTATTCACTCGTATTCACCCGAAAGGAACGTTCAACACTAAAAGTATTTCACTTAACCACTTGAGAAAAGCAGGAATATGAGCCATAGATAGTAAATCATAAGTTTGTTGATTTCGTTACCAAGCAACCGCCAAGATAAACCGCCGCAATGCACACAAATACCACGTATATGCACACTGTGGATATCATGTAGAATGTAACTCCTTCAACTTTTAGAATGGCGATATCATAGGAATGGTAATTCTTAGGAAAAAAAGTATAAGGAAAATTTTTGTAGACAATTTTATGATCTACAATTTTTGTCTAGAATATATTTTTTATAAAACTTACCGTTTTCGAGAAAAAAAACCGAAAATTTTTTCTTTGACCTTGAGTAACTTTTTTAGCACACATGGGATCAATGGGGATTTTTGGCACTTTATTTCTACTGGTGTACCCAAGGTCTCTACCAAAATTTAGCTCTGTCGGAATTTTTGTTATTTGAAATGTCTATTTTGACCGGACTAATATCACATGCAAATTAAAGTCTTAAATTAAACAAATGAGTTTTTACAGCCTTCGAAAAAGTTTGTAAATTTGTTAAAGCTTTATTTCATCAGGAAGTTCTTTGAAGAGTTTTGAAGCATTATAAGTTTTCTTCCAATGTTGGTAACATTTGGTAACAGGTGGAAATGTTGGTTTGTCCTCGTGTTATACTCATGGATAACACAGTTTTGTTGTAAGTGTATATTTGTACTAACAATATCATGTTTGATTTTATAAATTAATTTAATGCTGTCCAATTTTACAAGTTCATTTATTTTTAATAACTTTATTTCGTTATACAATTCCCTGGTGTTGGTTAGTGATGATTTACAGAACAGGGTTTTTATAATCTTATTTTGAGTGATTTGTAGTTTATTATCTTATTTTCGAGCTTGTCCCCATAATGCACTCAAATAATTTAGTATGGAGTTGATATGAGCATAGTATATCTTATATTTAGTGTCTTTGTTAAACATAAACGAAATGTGCCACAGTGTATACATCATTTTATTACACTTACTTTGTATTTATTCGATATGTTTGTTAATTATGAATATTTCAGCACTGATACTTTAATATTTCAAAAGTTGGCGTTAAAAAGAAAAATTATATTTTTGAAAACGGAATTTATATGGCCTGGACGCCTATTCTCGAGTTCGTAGGAGTAGAAATTTGTAATAGAAATGGGCAGAGTTTTCTCGAAAACTTCTACAGCTGTATACTTGAAACCAGCAAGTAAATATTTTCATGCATTATCGGGCGAATCCACTTCTACTACTGATTTGTAGTAGAATTCAAGATTCCCGAGAGAAAATTTGACATTTTGCGAATATTAGTATTAGTGTTTATGCTTATGTTCTGTGTGCTTTCAATTGATTTATTACAATGGATCCGCACAATTTAAATCTAGCGTTTAATATTATCAGAGACTTGCAAGATGCTAAAGAACAAGCAGATGAACCCAACCGAGTTGTTATCAGAAATAAAATTTATGAGATATTTTAGAGCTAATAATCTTTGCTTGCTCCACCAGGGACACTATTTAATATTATAGCAAGTTCCTGTCATAATGCCTGTGCCTCTTTTTTGTCAATTCTGCAAAATTGTCACTTAAAAGTTGAGGGTAGCTTTTTAATAAGCCTAATAAAAAAAATTATTTGTCTTGCAGTAACGGACACTTTTCATTCCATTTTGAATAGTAATAACTAATACACAAAAACTCTTTGAATTTGCAACACAAATCTATTACATCAGGTTATTAATCACATTTCAAATCATGATACTAAATAAGACTGGTAATGTAACGCGGCGTATTAAGCCGCTGAAAAGTGAATCTAAACTTGGGTCAATGTTCGACAGAGAGGTCGAGAGAGAGACAATGCGAGAAAGGGCTATGCGAATCGTTCGGTTATATATAACCGAACGATTCGCATAGCCCTTTCTCGCATATATGCGAAATTAAGGAGACGCCGATAATTTTTATTAATTTATTAAGTGTCCGAGACTATTTTATTTATTTTTATTACAATGGTTAAGACTTGTTTGTGCCTACGTGTAATGGTGGGTAAAAAAGTTGTTTAGAGAAAGTTTCTATATTTAAATTGCCAGAGAATAGATTAATTTTTTGGCAAAACCAAATACCGCGTAAGGACAGACTTCTTTCGAAGAAAGATTTTATTTGTAAAAAACATTTTAATAAAAACTTATAATTAGAGAAGTTAAAACTGAACTGTTTACTGTAAGTATAAGGTAAAATAGGTAAAATTATTTTATTGGCATTGTAAATAATAATTATGTATTATCATGATAAAAATTAACATAAACTGCGTTGTCACAATATTAGGTAAAATATTGGATATTATTTATATTATAGGTATTTATTGTATTTTTAGGTGGATATTTTAATTTACACATAATATGTATAATATACATACATAATATTTATTATTAAATTAAACTTTTTTACAATTTGTTTGTAAAATTAAAATTATATTAATCATAAATTAAAAACATTCAGTCATGATATGATTATGTAGACTTAGATATTATTTATATTACATTTATTATATTACTACGTAAATATTTTAATTTATACATAATAGTTTTTTATACATATTTTTTATTTTAATTTTTTTATATTTTGGAAAATTAAAATGAAAAAAATATTAAAAAATTCAGTACCCCTTGAAAATCCCTAGATTGTCCCACATATCTCTATAAAGCAGTCAAAAAAAGGATAATTATTAAACAGCCTTCAGTCACAGAATATTATGTGCTTCAGTTGTGAAGAAGCGTAAAAAATAGATAAAAATCTAAGCGAGAATCATCAATGTAAGTAATCAGTGTGTCCTTTTTTTTTCAAGTCGGCTTATTTACTTGGGTGTCATCTAAATTATTTTTTTACAATCTAAAAACAATTTTGGTAAAAAACATTTTTCGATGTCGTTTACCTAAATTATAAGAAAACATTCATAACTTGCTAATAAATGGGAGAATGCAAAAAAACGTGGACAATTTTAGGTATTATTTTTTTCTGTTTTTCCAAAATTGTGTTAAGACTAAACAAATAAGTTAGGTGGTATATTTTCTAGCTCCTTATATATATATATATATATATATATATAGATAAGTGGTCAGCTGTGACCTCCGTTAAGTTGAGAGGGCCACCTCTCCTCCGGGTCTGAGGAATGGACGATTTTTATTTTGATTGCATATATTGCGGGGGGGAGCCTTAAATATTAACGCCACCACAAGAGGGGAAGCAATTTTTAATTTTTTAAAATGTCAATTTTTTTACGCAAACTGGAGATACTCAAGATACAAAGTCACCTCCGAATATATATATAATTTCGGAGAAACAAACAGCCTTGTATCCTCCGACAGTGTTGCCGGATTTTCGGAGGTCGCAACGTATCTTTAGTATCTGGGATATATATCAGATTTATTTTGTCCACTGCTTCGTGCTATATGTGCCATACATTATTTAGTAATAATAATAATTATTATTATTTTTGTTATAAAAGACAAAATATTAAAAATAATAAAAATGGAGTACTTTGAAATAAATAATTTATTTGATTTAAAAAAGAACGTATTGGTATATAATAGGTCTTGCAGGTATAATGGCAAAAAAAAATGTTTTATTACATAACCCCTGTAAAATCTTTATTTATTATGCGATTTTTACCAGATTTGTTTTAAGGTAAAATCTCGATAAACTGTATTTTTGAAGCAAAAACGCCATATTTTTACTAAATACAAGGCCTACTATGTCAGTTTTTAAGAGTTAATTTTTAAGAATTCATATTAGCGATTTTTTAAACAAAATCTAAGCACTGCACTGGATTCACCACCCCTCAAAATGACCTTATACTAAATTATATTAAAAATGTAAATAGAAAAATATAGAGAAATAATAACTACAAAAATTTATTTTGTCAAGTTATACATGAAAGAAACATTGAAATAAAATTAAACTAATAGTATAACATGGTAAGTATTTATTATAAGTTTAATTTTAATAAGTTTAATTTTATTTATTTTTAATTTTATTTATTTTTAATTTTATTTCAATGTTTTTTTCATGGATAACGAGTCGTTATTAACGACGATAAATTTTTGTAGTTATTGTGCATTTTTCTACTTAAATTTTTTTAATAAAGTTTAGTAAAGGGTCGTTTTGAGGGGGTGGTGAATCCAGTGCCGTGCTTAGATTTTGTTTAAAAAAATCGCTAATATGAATTCTTAAAAAATTACTCTTAAAAACTGACATAGTAGGCCTTGCATTTTGTACAAATATGGCGTTTTTTGCTCCAAATATACAGTTTATCAAGATCTACACCTTAAAACAAATCCGGTTAAAATCGCACAATAATTAATGATTTTACAGGGGTGAGTTGTAAAAAAATGGGTCACATTGTATATGTACTGTTTTGCTTGCAAGTAGTTTTTTAAAAACTTTTCAAACCGATTGACTTTTGAAAGAATTATTAATATTATTATTTTCAATAAGTTTTGTTATTTTAATATTTATTATTTTTAATATTTCAATTGTATTTTTGTATTATTTTTATTTTTTCTAATTTTTTTGTTATTTTTACCAAGTATTTTTATTATAATTATTTTTTTTGTTAATATTTTTATTACGTAGGTATCTACTTCAATTATTTATATTCCTTTTACAATCTTCATTATTTATTTATTTTTATTATTTTTATCAATTTTACTTTTTTAATTATTTCTTTATTTTTAATATTTTTATTTTTTATATTTTTGATATTTTTATTATAATATTAATAAAAATATAAGAAAGAAATTTAAGTAAACAATAAATAGGGATAATTAAAAAACATAAGTAAAGTAAAACATTTTTATCTATTAAAATAGTTATGAATAATAATTATTATAATTATAATTATCATAAGGGTAACTAATTAATGTTTTTTTTTTCGTTTTTCTTAAGGTGTTGGACTTTGGCTTTAATAAGGGATACACTTCTTTTTATTTTCGTTTGTTCTAGAAAAGATTTAATTTCTTTGCTAGATGAATAAATATTTTTTTAATATGGTTAAGGAATTTATCCTTTATTAACCCGATTTCCATATTTATGCAGCCTAAAAATAATAACACATTTTTAATCAAATAAAAGTGAAAAAAGATTGTGTGAGTAAAAAATATTGTTTAAACACATTTTATGTGTTAAAATCATTTTGTACTTTTTTTTGTTTAAATTCTTTATCTTTTTTGGTAATTATTTCATCATTACTAGTATCGTCTAAATCTAAAAGAATTATTTTACAATATCCATTTCTATAAACATAATGCATTTACCTAATTATGTAGGTACTAAAAACTTACTTACCTTGAAAACCGACTCTCTGGATTATTAATTAAGTCCTGGAAGATATATTTTTAACTTAAATCGTTATTTTACATTTAAGATGTTAGAACAAAAGCGAAACTGCGTAACAAATAACATATAAGAAGTATTAAAGATCATCAAGTCTGAACATCTATGACTGCGCGAGATATTGCAAGGTTGCCAAATTTCGGAGGTAACAAATGTACGTATACATGACGGAGGTAACTTTGGTGTGGCTGAATCTGATTAAAAAGCGACACTAGCGCCAATTCATATATGGTGGAACTAAAAGTTCCTTTTTAAGAGAATGGGGGGTCAAAGTGACCTCCGAAATATTTTTGCACAGATTGAGTACTGACACTCCCCCAATGTCAAAAATATGGTTAAACACTGTGACCTCCGAATTTGGAGGTCACAGCGTCATATATGAGGTCACAAAGTATGAAGGGTCTCCGTTTTGGAGGTGACAATGTACCCTTTATCTATCTATATATATATATATATATGGAGGTGACAATGTACCCTTTATCAATATATATATATATATATATATATATACCGTACCTTCATTTGCAAGCTAACCATAGGGAAAATACATTGTAACTGGACCAGATAAGTCGCAGTCAACACAAAGCGAGAACCTTTATAGAAATGATTTGGATGCGTCGTCGAGACATGCGTACTAAAACAAATTTTACCAGATTTACACCGCACAAAATAAAAAACAATAATAAGCATCGATGTATGAAGCAAGGTCAACTGTTACGGCGCATGCTAGCCTACTCGTCCACGCGTCCAAATCATTTCTACAACGTTTTTTGCTTCGTGCTGACTAAGACTTATCTGGTCCAATTACAATGTATTTTCCCTATGGTTAGCTTGCATGAAGGTACGGTATATATATATATATATATATATATATGAATTTTATGGATTTAATATTTTTGAAAGTCATCAACGTCTTTTTAACGACCTTTTAAATAAATTTATATGTCTTGAATTGCTTTCAATTTTTTTTCCAAATTATTTTGTGTAAAAATAATAACCATTGAGATAACAAACTGTGACTTCAATTTAAAGTTTTAAGATGTTGTCCAAAAATTATTTATCCTTGCAAATAATTTTTTCTACCTCAAAGATTATTTTTGCCATTATCAAATTAATTTTGGAAAAAGGCGACTCACTCTATTTATCAGTTTAAATTTAATTTGCTTTTTATAATTTTTATTACCTCATATGAGGTAATAAAAATTATATGCATATGCTAATAAATAAAATTTAGAAATGTTTATCGTTTCACTGTCCCATCCTCTTTTATAAGTTTTGTTGATAAATTAGTGTTGATAGGTAATTGTACATTAAGTATTAAATCATTGTTTTACAATATTTTTCGATTTTAAAAGTTTTACCGATATTAATTATATAATTATAATATATATATATATATATATATATATATATATGCCTATAGGTACATAAAGTAATTTATTAAATCTATTATATATTTATGTTTTTAAGATGATATTATCCAAAAATATTAATGCAGTGCATGTCTTTAAAAAAAAGATTAATAAACGTTCAAATCAAGCTTTTTACTATAAAGTTATATGGATTTCAATCGGCCACCAGCCCTTTCTATCGCTATCTCTCTCACCGGCCGCAGTGCCTTGAAACCGGTCCGCTCCAAGCGGTGTGACGGATTACCAGTCTTATGTAGTATCATGTTTCAAATGTGACATTAGTCAACTTAAGTTACGCGGGAAATTTAAATTACTTTCATTTGATTTGGCAAATACAGTATATAAATATGGCAACATGCTTCTCACGGTAATCCGTCGAGAATACGACTTTGGCATACCGAGAGAAAATTTCGGGGATGTGAATGTTCGTTCTATTACAGGGAGAGCTCTCCGGCGGATATTTTCTCTCGCAGTCAAGAAGTCCTGGGGGCTTTTTAAATAAACAGACTATCCAATGCAAAAATAATTTTATTAGGATTTCCTGAGATGACCGCGTTTCAAGATTTTCTTTATTATAAAAATCAAAAAATAGTAAATAAAATAACTAACATTTGCGCAATTTTTAAGTATTTATTTTTTTGTACACCTATTAACTGCAATTATAAATTGTTTTCTTCACGAAAGCGCGTTAAATCGCGCCACTGATCAACGGCAATTTTCTGTTGGGGCGTGAAAATTAAACACACAAATTAATAATTATTGCCACATACCCTCCTCAAGTTAGTTCCTATTTCACAATAATTGTAAAATATTAATTACACAGGCCAACAAAAAAGAAGTGGTCTGCGCCGTGATAAGACCAAACAATTTCCATGTATTTTGGACCTACTGAAATTTTAGATTTTTTCATTTTTTGGGTTCCACTATAGTGGAACCCAAAAAATGAAAAAATTTGCTTCAAATTTTGAGGGTCTATAGACCCTCAAAATTTGAAGCAAATCGGTCCGTGGCAGATTTGGCATTAAATGTTTTGTGTTAGGATTTTGCTTAATCAAAAAAATCAAAATTTATTTCACTTTTTATGGCAAAATTAAAGATGACATATTATGTTGAAAACTTATCTTTTTCAAAATTGACAATCTTAACATTTATATATTAATATAAATAATAATATAATTATTATTATATTTGAAATTCCAAGTTTACAACAAATATCCAAGTTTATTGTTAATATTTAAAATTAGCAAATAACTAACTATAGGGTATTTCCATTGTAACGGATGCGACACTGACACTGCGTTTTTTCATGTTAATAAAGTGTGTTCAGATATATCAAGATACGTTAATATGCAAAAATAGTATAAAAAACTGGATATTTAACTCAAACAAAATGTCAATAAAAACTTGTATAGAAAACCATATAACAAAATTATTGTCTAAAATTTTCTCTAAATGTAACGGGTGCGACATTTGAACTTTTTATCGAGTATTGAAACTCCTCCGAGTTTATTCTTAAAGTTACGTCGCAATTAAACTATTTGACTTCAGGTATAGTTTGGGTTTTGTTTAATAACACATCTGATTTTTTGTCAAGGTGGGGTAAAGTTTCGCGGAAATACCCAATAGTAAACATGGTAACTTACAAGGTTTGATGTAATAAAAAAAAAGTATTTTTAAAAATTTAATTATTTTTATACAATCATATAAATATAAACTACAAAATAAAAATTATAACAAAAGTTGTATGGTATCCTATATTATACAAATTTGAATAGGTATGAAAAAATCAAAACAAATTTAAAGGATAATAAGAAAATAAACAAAATATGTGCCTAGCAGCTATTAGTAATATAATATTATCCAAGTGCTTTCATATCAATTTAATTTAATAACATAGCGATTACAAAAAACTCAGTCAAATTTATTTTGATTAACTACAAAGAAAAATCGATTATACATCCCTAAAAAAATACTCCAATATTAGTTACAAAGATTTGTTGTTTAAGTGATAGGTCAATAAAAACAATGATTTTTAAAAGTGAAATATATTTTAAATAAAAAATTATAAACATCCCTGGTTTTTGAAAACAAAGAGAGCCTTTGCAAAATATTTTACCGCAAAAAATATTCTATATTCTTTGTCTCCAAAAAAGGTATATACAGTTAGTTGTTTCAATTTAGCTGTTGTGTACAAATTCGCTAGGAAGAAGTTAGGTTATTAGGTAATTAGGCTAACAGTAATGGGTTTATTTTTTTCATTTTCATTTAAATTGTAAATATAAATTGTGAAAAGATTACACTGTAAATTATCTATACTTAAAGACGGATATATTAGGTTATGAATTTGTAATTGAACGGCTACTGTACAAAATAATGAATGACCACCTTAAAACCTGAAAGTAAAATACATGTTAAAAAAAATACAAAATCTTATACAAAAAAATGCATTTTTAATAAAAATTGATCTTTAAGTAAAGCTGTTTCAAATTGCCTTACAACCTGGTAAATTTTTCTGAAAGTATCTCAAAATGCAAAAATATTTTTTTTTACTCATTTACTTTTTCAAAATTTAAGTAAATGTTTATGTATGTATTATTCATATTTTAAAATTAAGATGCATATTGAGATACTTTTAGAACAATTTAGACAGTTGTAAGGCAATTTGAAACAGCTTTACTTAAAGATCAATTTAAGAAAGTTACAAAATTTTATAACAGTTTTAAAAAGTTTAAAAAAGTTTTAGTGAGGCATTTTAAAGCAGTAAAAGAAAGTTGTAAGACAATTTGAAACAGCTTTACTTTGAGGGCAATTTTAATGTTTAACAGTTTTAAGGTCTTTTAGACCAATTTTAGAAACATTTTAAAACAGTTTAAGAGGTTACATACATTTGTGCTGGGTCAAAAAAATCGATTTTTTGTTTATTAAATATTCTTACAACATATACTTTTAAGAATATGTACTCAAAATTTCATTATGATCGGAGCACTAGAACTTATGTTATAGCAATTTATAGCGCCCTACCTCACGAAAATTTAAGGGCAAATTGAATGAACTTAAAACTTTAAACGCGTTTATCTCGGAATCGTATTTTTTGAAAAATGCCGTTGCCGTGAGCACGATTTCTCAAAAACCAATTTACCGATCGATCTGAAATTTGGAAGTGTTATTCCTTATTACAATAGCTAGGATTTTTATTTGGACAATAATTTCTATTTTTCCGGCCGGAAAATTCAATTTTTGTACCCTTGAAAATCGATTTTTTTTAAAAAAACCCTCGTTCACGAAGGGGGTGATACTATGTACTAATATGGTTTTTTTTTCATAAAGATCTGTAGGGCGGGTTTCGATATTTTATGCTCACCGCAAACGCTTGAAAAAAAAGCCGTTTTGGGGCAAGGGCCGTATTTTCCACAATTTTACATATTTTCGCATAACAATTTTTTTACAAATACTTTGATATGTACCCTATTCGATGCTTAATAGTTCGTTTCAATATAAATATTATTATATACCAAAAAAAATCACCAAAAAAACGTTAATTTTTACGAGCTCATATGTATGTAACCCCTTAAGAATGTTTAAGGGAATTTCAAATGTATCGAGATACTTTTAGAAAGATTTAAGGCATTTTAAAATATGTACTTTGAGAGCAAGTTTAACCCTTTTAAGAAGGTTTTGAGAATGTTTTAAGGTATTTGTGCTACTCCTCCCAGATAGCAAACGTGAAGACAAAATCACGCGTGAGTGAATAATGTGTGCTATATGATTTCACGCGTGAAGTTTTGGAGTAATTCACACGTGAGTCGATTATGAATTCATAGTATAGTCTCGTGTGATTTAATCGATTTTATTTTAAAATACATGGATTGCATAATTAAAAACTGCACTTTTTATTTCAGGGTTCCCCATAATAGACTACCCATTTTATTTTATTAATAAATTCCCTACGAGATAACTAAATAAGTTGTTCTCTATGGGAATATCTTCTATAGTCTTTGGGATTTAAGTTTATTATTAATCAAGTAGGCGCCTGTCACAAATAAGTTTTAAATTAATAATTTCCTGGAACGTCATTTTTTTTTACGAGAAGTTTGTTAGTTTTCATCAATAATTATTTAAGTTATTTAATTTTTTTGCTTTGAGACATTATTTCAACATCCGTTTGAACTTTCATCGATTACTCAGTCCAACAACGTGTGTTTTGTGTAGAAACTTACATAAGAAGCAATTCGATAGAAGAATTCTAACTTAAGTTAGGCGTGCATTCCGGCGTCAACAATAGGGGTCAAGCGCCAAATCGTAAAACTGTTAAGTTATGGGTTCGTCATTGGCGTGAAAATGGTTCTGTACAAAATTTGAAAAAGCCTGGTTCGTACACCAGAAAATATTGAACGAGTTAGAATTGCGTTTACGACTTTACCACTTTTTATCTAATATTGAAAAATGTGTTGAAGTTGGTGGAGGTCATTTCGAAGACGTGATTTTTAAAAGTTAAAATTAAATTAGCCAAATATTTATAAGTTATCATAAATCCCAAAGAGTTAGCTGTAATTTAGTATAATAAAAAGTTTGTATTGTTAACTAATAAATTTTTAATTCAAATTTTAAAATGGGTAGCCTATTATGGGGAACCCTGTATAAATATCTAATCTTGGGTCTGCTGAAAAATAATATTTAAAATAAATAAAATCAATTTAGTATTGTTCAAATTATACGTATCAGAGAAAAATTACGTTCTAAAAAGAATATTATACATTATCAATATAAATAGATCTATAATATCGGTATTAATATCTATTAATTAATACAAATTACACTTGTAAATATAATAAAATATATTTTCATATAATATTTTATGTTATTATAATAAATAATAATTTCGCATATGTGCATGCAACACCCTCCCTTTTCCCATGTCAAAAAATTAAGACATCTTTATTTTAAATGTTTAAAAATACACAAACTAATCATTATTAATTATTTTAAACTATGTTTTTGTGTATTTTAAGATGTTAAATAAATATTTCGACAAAATTATTTTGAAAAATTAAATCAATATTCTTAAAGCGCGTGCGCAAAAAATTTACGCGTGATGGCAAATTGAGCATCAATTGAGTACTCATCTGTCGCGTTATATGAATTCACGCGTGAATTTAATTTTCACGCGTGAATTATAGTGAATTCATTTTGCTATCTGGGCCTATTAAGGAATATGCCTCACTAAATCCCACCTACACAGAATAGGATTGGCGGACGCACCAGCATGCGAACGAACAAAGCATCCAACACCTACTAGAATGTCCACTCTTAATAAGACAAATTAACACACTTTACAGAAGAATCAGTAACCAGAACATAAATCCCATTAACCTCTCCACGATTTTAAACAATCCTTCCCACGAAGTAGTAGTAGCTTTCTAGAGAGTTCTAACATTAAGCTGTAGTAATCGCTTTTTATTAAGTTACGCTTCACATGGTCAGACATAACCCACTTTTAAGCACGTTGGTACAATATACCCCGGATTAGAAAGAATATACCCCGGATTAGAAGGAACACAAAACCACTGGTCGATATGGTTGCATCTTAACCGAGGCCAACAAATACAGAAAGAAGAAGACGAAATATGACCGTTCTAATATCACTTTTAATGTGGAATGACATAAATTCTTTAAAGTATTACAGAATGAATTATTCTATCATCGGATGACGGAATAAACACTGGTGGGGAAATCTCTGTGTTTATTATCTAACCACTTTTAGACTGATCCAACCTCACTTTCTCTCATTTAAATTATTTTTCTATGGTATTTTTTGGAAACGTAGAAACAGTATAGTCTGAAACACGTTTGGAATTCCATATGCTGTATTCTAAACTTGTTACAGAATATAATATTTTAAACAGTTTTCGAAAGTTTTAAGACATTTTAAACCAGTTTTAGGAAGCATTTTTAGGGCAATTTAAAATATCTTTACATTGAAAACAATTTTAGATAGTACCTGTATAAAATCAAGCTCAGCAACATCCTGATTTGGTGGTTTCTATGGGCCTTCCCTGGTCGATTTTGACTTTGTTGGCCTGGTCGGCGGCCGACGATGGCGGCCCCACTCTGTTCTTGATTTCAGCCGCCATGGTCATGAACGCCTGTTCGACGTTCGAAGCGTTTTTCGCCGACGTCTCCAAGAACGGGATTCCCAGCTGGTCGGCGTATTCCTAAATTCACATGAGAAAAATACATACACTGTTCAACATTTTGCTGCAGGGTAGACATTTATTTTTTTGAGTACCCGGAATACAAAAAGTATGCAAAAGTGCTACTTTAGTTCCACCCTTACTTCCTTAAAAGTCCCAGAAGCCAACTAAATGGCTTGTGCGAGCTAGGGGTAGGAACGGACCGCGGGTTTAAAATCCCCTCCGAAAAACTTATACACAATAGGACAACACAAATAAACAACCATCCCAATATGGGATTCGAACCCACGACCTCATGGCTTGTAGTCAACAGCACTGACCACTAGTCACCGGCGGCGGCGGAATGTATTATGATATTTATTTTAATTTTATACACCTTTTTGGATAAACTTTAACATATTCTGTATTGTATTTAGATATTATAAAACAATTTTAGTATATTTAAAAACAGCTTTAAAACTATCCATATTTAAAAAAAAATTAATACCAGCTTTAAAGCTGTTTCAGAAGGTTATTTAAATTAACATAAAACATTTTAAAACAATTTTATAAATTTTGGAACAGCTTAACTTTAAGAGTAATTTTATAAATTTTGAAATGTTATAAGGCGTTTATTAAGTTTTGAGGCATTTTGAAACAAATTCAAATTTATTAATAACAATTTCAGCTATCACAACAACAGGTCATACAGTACAGAACAGTTTTATAAAGTTTTATGGCATTTTAAAATAGCTTTACTTTGAGTTAATTTATAACGTTTTTTTGGCATTTTAAAACAGTTTTTAAAAGTTTTAAGGCATTGATATTTAAATAGTTTTAATATAAAAATAACAAACTCAAACATAATCATACAATAAAAACGTATTTATTCTTTAGAAAAATAATTGATAATATTTAATTGTATAAAAATAAGGAGCATACTAGATCATATTATATACTTAACATTTAATAAATTGTCGATTTGAATTATAAATACAATTTTTATAAGATGATATATATCATAAAATAATAGTTGATATCAGCGTGATATATATCCGAAACCCTAAGGTTTTGAGATTTAAGAATAATTTTAGGAAGTTGGAAAGTTTAAACAGTTAAGACATTTTAAAAGAATTTTAGAAATTTTAAGAAGTTTTTTTAGTAGAAATTTTAAAATGCATTTTGAGATACTTTTGGAACAATTTAGAATGTTGTAAGGCTATTTGAAACAGCTTTACTATAAGATCAATTTAAGAAAGTGCGGGCATTTTAAAACATTTTTAGAAAGTTTTAAGGCATTGTAAAACCGTTTTAGATTTCTTGATACTTTTAGAAAGTTTTAACCCAGATTAAAACCGTTTAAAAAAGTTTAAAGGCATTTTAAAACAGTTTTAGAATGTATTAAGACATTTTAAAATGTTTTAGAAAGTATTAAGTCAATTTGAAACAGCTTTACTTTTATAACTTGACATAGAAACAAAAAGATGATTCATAACTTAAACAATAAAACAATAGTGCAGTATTTAAAAACAACTTAAGCAAATCTTCATACCTTTGCTGTTGTGAAGTCGACAACTTTTTTTGTTGTCAAATCACTCTTGTTTCCCACCAGCAATTTGTTTACGTTGTCGCACGCGTAACGATCGATTTCCTCGAGCCACTGTTTCACGTTGTTAAAGGAATCTTGGTCTGTGCAATCGTACACCACAATTATACCATGTGCCCCCCTGTAATAACTCGACGTGATCGTTCTAAACCTTTCCTGACCTGCTGTGTCCCACTAAAAAATAAAATGAGCTATAAGATGCGGAAAAACTAAATTGCTTAAAAATACTTACAATTTGGAGTTTAATTGTTTTTCCATCCAAATCTATAGTACGGATTTTCTAAAAACAACAAACCAACATTATACTTATGTTAACAAAGCATATTCCTGTATTTACTTACAAAATCTACTCCAATGGTACTGATATAACTTTCCGTGTAAGTATCATCCTAAATATTACGTTCAAAGTTAAAAAAATATTTTAAAATTTGGAAGAATGTAGTCTTACCGCAAACCTAAGTAACAAACAGGACTTTCCAACTCCAGAATCACCAATAAGTAGAAGTTTGAATAAATAGTCGCTAAAAATATTTTTAATTAGTTTTAAAATCTTTTAGAACCAAAGTTTTTAGTCATTTTAAAAATGTTTGTACTGTTTAAAGGTATTCTATCAGTTTTAGATTATTTTAAAGCGTTTAATATAAGTCTTAGACCAATATTAAAAAGTTTTTAAGGCATTTTAAAACAGTTTTAGAAAGTTTAAAGGATTTAAAACACCCTTACTTTAAGAGCAATTTTAGAAAGATTTAATGAATTTTAAAATAGTTGTGTTTGAAAGTTAAACGTTTGTACAGTTTTAAGATATTTTAAAACAGTTTGAGAAAGTTTAGTTATAGACATTTTAAACGAGTTTTAGGGAGTTTGTAGGCATTTTAAAACAGTTTTGGAAAGTCTAAGTCTAAGTGTTTTTCAAAAGTTCAAAAGGGTTTGAAATTATAATATTTATATAACTATCACATCAGTGGATATATATTGATATTGATATTTATTTAATAAATGATTATTTATTATATTTGGTGTTTATTTCATATACAGAGAGTCCCAAAATCACTGGACCAAACGAAATGGGGTCGGTTCCTTGCGAAAATCTAGGACAAAATTTCCTATACCATTTTGTCGAATTCGCAAAACTGCAGGAGTTATTTAATTTTTAAGGCCGCCAATGAGAGCGCAGTGTGTTTGCTCTAGGGCGAGTCCCGCCTTTTGACT
This sequence comes from Brassicogethes aeneus, assembly GCA_921294245.1. Classification (NCBI taxonomy): domain Eukaryota; kingdom Metazoa; phylum Arthropoda; class Insecta; order Coleoptera; family Nitidulidae; genus Brassicogethes; species Brassicogethes aeneus. The sequence goes on along the minus strand of OV121133.1, from coordinate 54,796,337 downwards.
CTGCGCTTGCGACAACACTCACCGAATTTGTTTATGTTTACCGTTTTCCAATGATAGCGTATCAATATTAATTATTAGTCTTTTGTAAACACAATAATATAAGAAAAACTTATCCGATAGAGCAGAAATACTGCGCTTTGATTGGTGGCTTTAAAATTAAAATAACTGCAGTTTTTTCAAATTCTAAAAAATGGTACAGAAAATTTCGCAAGGAATCGAGTTTGATCCGGTAATTCAAATAGTTTTATTAATATAAAAATTACAAATTCGAATATAACTCCAAATTTTCACTGAAAAAACTTACATAAGTGACCAATTAATCATAAAATCAAAACTTATTTTATGAGGCGCCGTTTGTGCCATAATTAATCTCTTCTATACAGGGTGTCCCAGAACTCGCGCCACAGAGGAAAAGGGGGCGTGCCGATAGCAATGGAGATACCAAATTTAAAAATAAAAAATTTCTAGGTAATAGTGTAATCGAATGAGAGCAAAAAAGCGGCAGCCAATACCGAGAGCTCTCGCCTAGGTTAAACGTAGGAGTTTTAAAAGTTGTTAGGAGACGATAGAACATTGTTGCCTTAAAGGTGGGATTTCGTTGCGACGCCCAGCGTTCGCGGCCCGCCACGGCGTCCAGCCGTCGAGTACAGCTATAATGCATTGCAATGGCAGCGATTTCGTTAACGCGGCTCGTCTGGAAGACGCAGCAGTCCGCCGTCGACGGCTACGTCTCGACTGCTCAAAAACAAGTCGGGACGCGAACGCTTCATGTGAACGGCACTTAGTGCCGTTTCACATGAAGCGTATGACGCGCCCTACGCCCTACGCCAGAAACTCGGTTGGCATCGAGTTTAATTGTACATTTCAGATGCGGGCGTGTACGCGCGCGTGAAATTTACAGCGCGGGCTAGCGCGTGGCCCGTACGCCCGACGTAGCTACGTTAGGCGTTTGGGCATGGTGGTGATACGTACTATTCACATGCTGCGTCGCGCGTTGGCTGGAGAGCTGAATTGCCGGTTTTATTCATACGCATTTATGCAAATGCACTCGAACGACATTGATAATAATATTGATACAGAACTATTAATAAGTGCAGTACACGAAAACAAAAATATATGGGATACTTCGGACGAATATAAAAACCGAAACTGTAGGCAAAAGGCTTGGGAAAAAATCTCTGTTGCTTTAATTGAGAATTTTGATGACTTACCGGAAAAGGAGAAAAAGGACAAATACAGGGTGACAAATGCACCTTTTAGTAACCGTTGTTCCACAATTGGATGTACCCAAAGTCGTTTTTTTCGTTCACGGGTTTTATTAATTAGGCAATACGCAGAAATGGCAACAACGCCTGGTGTGTATCGAGACACGTCTATACTGATACCGCTTCATGTGAAAACAAAACCGACCGATCCTAAAACGCGCGGCGCACGACGTAGGGCGCGTTCTACGCTTCATCTGAAACGGCACTTAGGCGTTTGGGCATGGTGGTGATACGTGCTATTCACATGCTGCGTCGCGCGTTGGCTGGAGAGCTGAATTGCCGGTTTTATTCATACGCATTTATGCAAATGCACTCGAACGACATGGAGTTAAATATTGATACAGAACTATTAATAAGTGCAGTACACGAAAAATATATGGGATACTTCGGACGAATATAAAAACCGAAACTGTAGGCAAAAGGCTTGGAAAAAAATCTCCGTTGCTTTAATTGAGAATTTTGGTGACTTACCGGAAAAGGAGAAAAAGGACAAATACAGGGTGACAAATGCACCTTTTAGTAACCGTTGTTCCACAATTGGATGTACCCAAAGTCGTTTTTTTCGTTCACGGGTTTTATTAATTAGGCAATACGCAGAAATGGCAACAACGCCTGGTGTGTATCGAGACACGTCTATACTGATACCGCTTCATGTGAAAACAAAACCGACCGATCCTAAAACGCGCGGCGCAGGACGTAGGGCGCGTTCTACGCTTCATCTGAAACGGCACGAACCAAGTTTTTCCAGGTTAAATTTATGGAGAGAGAAATAAATGTTATAATAGTAAATTTATTAGTCCAAAAATTTTAATGAAGTAATGGGGACATGGGGGGACATATTTAGACATATTTTTGAAATTTAGCCCCACCACATTAAGGGGCGGGGTGTATCTTTGGATTTTTCGATGGAACGATGTACTTTTTATATAAAATTCGGATCTACGTAAAAAACTACGTATGTGTGCCAAAAAAAATTGATTTTCTCTTTAGGTTAAAAAATAATTTTACTGTTTTCTCTTCTGCTTTCTTTCTAAATTCGGTATTTTCGACCTTGGTGCTTGGAAGCTAGTCCATGTGACCATATGCTTGTATACGGCTTCAGCAAGTTACCTCCGCCATTTGACAATCTCTTAACCAAATAAAAAAATACCTCGCTAAAAGGTCAAAGCTTGCGATAATACAGGTATATTTCTATACCGGGAATCCAATTTTGTACCCCCCGGTTCTCAAAGTCAGCTATGTTTCACACTTTTCATCACGGCGTACAAAACCGGACCCCTTCAATGTTTTTATCAAGTCTTTTAAGCTGCACGTTGTTGTTTATTTCCATGGAAACGCGTTATTTTTATCTAAGTTAGTCGAGAATTTTGACGATTAAAGTTTTTTTGTGCAATGAATCATGGAAAATAATTTTAATGTGCAAGTTGATATGTTGTTGATTTTGTGGGAGTGTTAGAACCCGTCTCATCGGTGTCTACCTCGAAAGCCCAATTTTCTCAAAAATTGTTATATTTTCGTTCTTATCAACAAAACAGTTGAAGTTATAAAAAAATTGTCAGAAAACAATTTGTAGGAAATTAAATTTCCTACAAAAATACCCCTGTATGGATTTTCTGAGGTGCATAGTCCAAAAGGTATAAACAGTTTAATGTATTAAGATAAAAAAAATGTGAAATTTTAATTTTTATTGTATGATTTTTCAACTTACGCTTTTTTTAACAAAATTAACCTTAAGGCCATTCCACGCGTAACGGATAGGACAGTTGCCGTGTTTTTATTTACAAAATAATATTGTTCTATTATATTACCAATGTCAAATTTTTATAAATAGTTCTAAACTAAAGCTGTTTAATAAGGTTTTTATTTGGCAAAATTAGGTATCGTGGTTGACTGTTTAATTCCTGAAAAACTAATAATTTAAAGCGTAACGGACGGGACTTTGTAATTCCACCTGCAATTTCTACTCCTCTGATAGACCCTTGAGGCTCTGCATTGAAATATCCCAAAACGTTAATCTGATTTTCTTTATTGCCTGTCACCATTTTCTGTCGGTTTCTCTCAACTTTAACTTCTTCTCTATCTTTCGAAACTTGAGTTTGGTAAGCGGAGTTAAATAAGGATACCTCTCATTAAAAGTTCTTACAGTTCTTTCCAAAATTTTGCCACACTCGCCATATGTATAAATCATATTAAGAATATCACGATTAGTATAAGTATTGTTATCAGCCATCATGAAACAATTAGCTATCTGTCAGTTTACATTTACTTATTTGTCAAATATGACATATAAAATCATCCAAAGCACACTTGTGACAATACACACAAGTCGAATGAGCGTTTTTTCACATTTTTGGTAATATCTCTGTAAATACTCATTTTAGCTATAGGGTATGCTATACCATTTTAATGGAAAATAAAATTCCGCGTCGAATGGTGTAAAAAATTTATTGTCGTTCCATTTGAAATAAGAAAGTTATTGGCATTTAAAATTGCAAAAAAAGTAAAGGTAAATACCAAACACCCTGTATAACATTTTGGAATATTATTAATGGCTCCTGATAGGATACGTCTTTGTTACTAAAAATAAACTTTTTAACATTACAATTGTTGGTAATACAGACATTTTAGTCAGTCACTCCAAGTGTCAAATTTTTTTGAAAAAATTAAATATCTCAAAACAAATGAAGATAGAAACCAAAGCTGCAACCAAAATTTCAGATTGATGTCTCTTTTAGTTCTCTATAAACCCCTAATGAATCAGTTAGGTGAATCACCCTGTATAATATATTTATATATTATCATAAAACAATAGTTGATATATGTATATTGGATTGGTATATATACCTCAGGGTTCCGGATATATATATCCGGAACCCTGAGGTTTTACAATTGTTAAGAATTCTTAAGGTTTTGAGATACTTTTAGAACAATTTTAGAGAAGTTTAAGGCAATTTAGAACAGCCTTATTTTAAGAGCAATTTTAAGAAGGTTTTGATATACTTTAGAACAATTTTAGAACATTTTAAAAGAGCTTTTACAGGCATTTTAAAAGTTTTAGAAAGTTTAAAGGCATTTTAAAACATTTTTAGAAAGTTTAAAGGCGTTTTAAAACATTTTTAGAAAGTTTCAACATTGTTAAGAAGGTTCCCAGTAAGCACCAAACACGCGGCCACCGCTTGGCATAAGCGGTTGACCGGCAGTTCGGCTTGCCCCCAGCCGGCACGCCTATGGCCCGCGTTATGTTACCCCGGTTACCGATTGGCCACCTACTAACTGAAACAGGCCGGAATACGGCCTGCCGCGGCATAAGCGATACATCGCACGGCTGCTTACGCACGCGAGTTAACAATAAATAGCGATGGGTTGCAATTTTCAGTTGGATGTGTGCGTCTGTATGTAATGGCACAGCTAAACATTGATCGTTTAGAGTGCTCGCGTATACCAAGAAGAGAATGAAGCACTAAAATCCACCTACCCCCTGTTCTCCCTAGTCAGCCCGTATACTCCACAAACCAAAGTGCTGTGCTTTATAAAACGGTATTGCATCCTATACTAACATATGCTGCCCCAGTTTGGTGCAGCATATCTAAAACCCGACAAATGCATTAAGAACGACTGCAAACCAAGATGCTTCGTACCATCACACAAGCACCGCTATACACCACAATTAGGGAGATTCAAGATCAAGCAGAATGTTTCCACTTATACAACACATATAACAGGAACTCGCGAATAAATTGTTCACTATTAACATCAAGACACCACCTTTGACACGCAATATCTGCCATTAGGCACGGCGACATTATCAAACACGGACTTATTTACATCGTACAAACCCGAGCCGTGACGGTGCGATAGTTTTTCGAATAAATGCACAGTGACGCAGAATCGACGGTTTTGACCCCTTAAACTATTTTACTGTCACATACATTGCTCAATAAAGGTGTAGCGACAAACCACCTACCACCACACCTTCATTTTCATAAATAGAGATGCATAATCTCATAAAGGTGTACCGACAGGCAAAACCAGTCGCCGAACCTTTTATTACATTAAATAAAGGTGTAGCCTATAAATGTGTACAGTGAGAGCACCTTCTGGCACCACACTTTTATTTTAAAATAAAGGTGTGGAGAATGCACAGATAATGGTGTGGCGACTGAAATTAATTTTGGTCGACACACCTTTATCTTCAAATAAATAAGGGTGTAGCGACCGGATTCACCAGGCCCTGCTGCCTCTTATATAACATAATTTCTCAAAAACGGCCCTAATCCCATTAAGCTACAACCCTTAAGGCACCCGCCCCACTTGGGCAATTCTGTAATACAAAATTTGTGATATATATATGTTAGTAATGTAATTAATAATAGGAAAATAATTTTCTTGGAATTTAGATCGTTTAGAGTGGCTAGCTAATCGAGTGTGTTAAAGAAGTATCTTGCCATTCAGGGAATTTAAGAACTGCACCTAGGATATATCCAGAACGTCTGTAACTTTTTTGGATGTTCAGGCGGTCGTGGCCGGCACTCGGCCAACTATATGTAGGCGATACTCAGCCGAGTAAAAATAGCCGACATTTGGCCAGGCGGACATGCCCGATCTACTTGCCAAATCTCATATGTGTTTCGGGCCTGACGAAGCCAATTCGGCCAAACGTATTCGGTCCGTATGCGGGCCGGCTAGCTTGTGCTTACTGGGTTTTAAGATATTTTTAGAAAAATTTTAAGTTTTAAGACATTTTAAAAATTTTTATTTCCACCTTCTTAGTAAATGACATTTTATAGGTTAATTTTGTTGTTTTTTTACATATCCAAGTAAACGATACATTATGGGAACAGAACTGTAATATTTTACGGGCTTGTATAAAAGACCTGTTAAGTTTTACAGGCTTGTAGAAAAGCAATTTATGAAATGAAATATCACATTAGACATATTAATTAAAATTTTAAATTTAAAAATCGTTATCTAAAGGTGAAAATAAAAGTTTGCACGTGTCACGCTTTGCAATTAATCTTTACTAGGCTCACTGGATTATGGGGTTGGCTCCTGCATCGCTCACCCCAAAAACTTCCAGCTCGCCCGTAAAAATTCATTTACAATGCTCGACACGTAAATAACTATAAAAAGCATTAAGGCTATTTAAAACAGCTTTACTTTGAGTATGAGGCGCCGTTTGTCCGTAAATTATTTTTGCTTTATATAAGAATATTTTTTATATATAAAATTTAAATTTCCTATATAGAAACTTTTTAGTTCAGATAATGCCGCTTGAGAATGAGGGCGCTTTGCGGTTATTAACTAAAAAGCACTGTTGTCAGAGTGTGCCAATGCAAAGTTTTGGTCAGTGTTTCCAACAAAACGTTTCGCCAGATCTAGCAGAATTTAATAAAGGTCGAGGGGAAAAAGATATATCTAAGAGTATACTCTTACGGCTGACGGATTTTTTAACGGAAACTTGAACATAATATTGAATGGTATTTGTACCTATATAATTTAATTTGTAAGAGTCCAAGTTTTTTTTTTAATTCTTTGTTTTTTTTATAATTGACAAGAGAAGCAAAACGTAAGAAATTTTAGTTTTTTTAAATACCTATTAGTAAAACCGAAGCCGTGTGTATTTAGAGAAATAGAGACGGCCAAAGAAGAGAAATTTTCTCTTCAATAAAAATAGACCAACCGACCAATATATAACTTATCGGTATTTTAAAAAAAATCCTATACTTTTTGCTATCATTTTGTTCCGCTAGATCTGGCGGAAGATCCGTTATGTTGGAAACACTGACCAAAACTTTGCATTGGCACACTCTGGCAACAGTGCTTTTTAGTTGATAACCCAGTGTTGCCAGAAATGCAGAATTTTCTTCAATATGCAGAATTTTAGCCTACATCGAGAGCTAATGAAGAAAAGAAGAATATTTTACAAAAACTAGAATATTGTAATATTTTTAACTGTTCGTAGTGTGAATTAAAACACGCACTGGTTAATTAACGAACTAAACTATTTATTTAATAACTTAACTACACTTAAAACACTATAAAACTAACTAAACACTTAACTACTAATTATTTATATGTCACTATTGTTCAAGAGTCTATTTATTTGCACTTATATTTATTTATTTCGCCGCGAGTACCAAATCATAACTGACTGCCGTGTGCTGCTCCGTTTCTTATATATTCAGCGCCAAGGTCTTCTGGAACATTCCAGCGAGCTCCACACTCTCGATTGTTCGAGCGCTGAGTCACCGGCGATGACTCATCGGCGATGACTAACCGGCGATGAGTCATCACTCCGATATCCAGAGCGGTACTCGCTACATTGCCCCCGTCTTAAAACATTTTCGTCCCGAAAATGGTCCTCAGCTCCATGGCGATATTTGCATAGAGATCCAAACTTGCATTGTGACGTCCTATAGAAGTAGCAGTCTACGGTCTTCCTTCCGGTTGTTCTTTTAGGGTTGTGGCAACAGACAAGAATGTGTATGCCACTAAATCTGAAGATAACTTCCACCATACTTCTAATTACTCTCCAGTCCAAACCGTCAAGTCCACAAGCAATCTTTGGTATCGCCAGGTTCATGATGTCCTTGGACAAAAGGATATCCCTCAATTTATTTAAGGCATTCCATACGTCACGGTAATTTGGCTTCTGATTGGAGAGTTGCTTCGTTACCAGATAGAAGATACTTCGGTTACCTATCTGCTCATTATCCACCATTTCAAGCACCTCTCCAACTTTGGGACTCTGCCTTCGTAGCTCGTCGACCCGTCCAAACTTGTTTTTAAAGACAACCGCTATTCCCCTGGACATCCTAAGGTCTTCCGCAACACAGTGAGCCAGGGAGTAATCGGCCGAAACCATGAACAGATCTTTTTGCTCTTCTCGAGTGACACCATACCGAGCTTTTTTACCGCTCGAATATAAATACATGAAGTCTTCAAAAGGCAAGTCGTCTTCCGGCGGATTAACTCTCCTTACTCTAGCATCGTCTATTTGAGCATTGTTTCCAGCGTAAGGGGCCAATCGGTTGAAATGGATCACTTTCGGCTTTCCTCTTGGTTGTTTCCTGATCCTGTAGATGATGTCATTTATGCGATCCATGACTTCGTATGGTCCTTCCCAAGAAGTCTGCAGCTTCGGTGAATAACCACGACGGCGCTGAGGGTTGTATAACCAAACTAGGTCTCCAGGTTGAAATCCTCCATTTTCCGCCTTGATGTCGTATGCCTCTTTCATTCTATCACTGGCGCTCTGGATGTTTAAACGAACTCGGCTGTGAATGTCGCTCATTTTCCTACGTAAATTGTTGACGTAATCTTCTCCAGCAATATCATCCCCTGGTAGGCAACCAAACCTCAGGTCACAAGGTAGACGAAGTTCACGCCCCATAACAATGCTAGCGGGTGTCTGGCCGGTTGTATCGTGGATAGAAGAACGGTACGCCAACAGGAACAGATGAAGGAAGCGGTCCCAGTCTCTTTGGTGATCAGAGACTACCTTGGACAGGTACCGGTTTATCGTTCGATTCATTCGTTCTACCATTCCATCAGACTGCGGATGTAATGCAGTCGTCCTTGTCTTCCGAATGTTAAGAATTTTACAGACATTCTGGAACAGTATAGATTCAAAGTTCCTGCCTTGGTCTGAATGCATCTCCATTGGCACACCAAAACGACAAATCCATTCCTTAATAAGGGCATCGGCCACTGTGGCAGCTTCCTGGTTTGGCAAGGCGTACGCTTCCGCCCACTTGCTGAAGTAGTCCATTACAACGATGATGTATTTATTTCCAGATTCTGTTTCCGGAAATGGACCCGCCACGTCGATTGCAATTCTCTCAAATGGGCTGCCCACATTGTACTGTCGCATTGGGGCTTTTGGGCGCTTCTGGGGTCCATTGCTTGCCGCGCAAACGGCGCACTTCTTGCACCATTCCTTCACATCCCGTTGGCTGTTGACCCAATAAAACCGTTCCCTAAGCCTTCCGAGCGTCCTGGTCACCCCAAGATGTCCTCCAGTAGTTCCATCATGGATTTCCTGCAGCACTTCTGGTATCCTGTTTCTGGGGATTATTATCTGCTTCCGGTCTTCCCCCCCTTCTGGCATCTCCAAAACGCGCTTTAGAAGCCCGTCACTAAGGATGATGGAATTCCATTGGGCCCAGTACGATTTCACATTCGGCGAATATTGGGCGACTTCCTGCCACGTTGGTTTACGGTCGTTCTTCTTCCAATCGATGATAAGCTTCAAATCCGGATCCCTTTCCTGGTCTTGTTGAACCTCAGCGGATTGCCAATGATCATCCACGATTGTAGTTCTGCGAACAAACACATCCTTTTCTTCGGCCCTAAGACAATGTTTACAGTCTTCCGGACAGGGTCTTCTTGACAAGGCGTCAGCATTTCTATGGATGGTCCCAGCCCGATGTTCTGTGTCAAAGTCGAACTCCTGTAGTCTCTCAATCCATCTTGCTACCTGTCCTTCAGGATTCTTGAATTGCAAAAGCCATTTAAGGGCAGCATGATCCGTTCTTAGCAAGAATTTTCTTCCATACAGGTACTTGTAAAAGTGTTCGACTGATTTTACCACTGCCAACAGTTCGCGTCGAGTAACACAGTAATTTCGCTCTGGTTTCGATAGAGTTTTACTGAAGTATCCAATAACTTTCTCTTTTCATTCATTGACATTTTCTAGAATCTTCCCTTCCAAATATTCTTTTAGGTTTTTAGAATTTTCTAGCATTTTCTGTTGCAAATCGTCCTTTAACTCGTTGACATTTTCCAGAATCTTCTGTTGTAAATCGATTTTCAAATCGCTAGAATTTTCCACCATTTTCTGTTGCAAATCATCCTTTAAATCGTTGACATTTTCTAACATTTTCTGTTGTAACTCGTTAGAATTTTCCAACATTTTCTGTTGCAAATCGACTTTTAGTTCTTTAGAATTTTCTAGCATTTTCTGTTTTAAATCGTTAGAATTCTCCAACATTTTTTCGTTTAAATTTTGCAACATTAACTGCATATCACACGGGCCTTCAAATAAATACGTATCTGGATTTTCACCCTCTTGTTCCAACGCTTCTCGAAGCCGCTGCTGCAACACATTCTTTTTTCCAGTTGTTTCACATTCCCTTTCTTCCAGCTCCCGCTTAAGGTCCGCCACTTTTAAGTCCATTAACGAAACCATTTTCGCGAAGTTTCACACTAATCCCACTTCTGACACCAATTGTAATATTTTTAACTGTTCGTAGTGTGAATTAAAACACGCACTGGTTAATTAACGAACTAAACTATTTATTTAATAACTTAACTACACTTAAAACACTATAAAACTAACTAAACACTTAACTACTAATTATTTATATGTCACTATTGTTCAAGAGTCTATTTATTTGCACTTATATTTATTTATTTCGCCGCGAGTACCAAATCATAACTGACTGCCGTGTGCTGCTCCGTTTCTTATATATTCAGCGCCAAGGTCTTCTGGAACATTCCAGCGAGCTCCACACTCTCGATTGTTCGAGCGCTGAGTCACCGGCGATGACTCATCGGCGATGACTAACCGGCGATGAGTCATCACTCCGATATCCAGAGCGGTACTCGCTACAATATGAAGAATTTTTTTTTCATTTTTAATTTTTTTTTAATTTTCTAGATTATTTAATTCTTTAACTCGATTTTAACACTGTAATATGATTTAAAATTTAAATTTTAAATGTAATTATTTTATTCATTTCGTATGCATTCTGACATCTCTCGGTAAAATGGTATAATACTCTAATTGCATCACTGGTGCTACACTAGGGAAGCCCCGAATTTTAATATATATGATTGGTATAAAATAGGTATATTTATTTTATTTATAATTTATAAATCATAACTCCATAAAATATAATATACCTACTATATTATAAATTATAATATACCTAGTAGGTATATTATATTTTAAGGATTGCATGCACATGTGCATTGTGTATTAGAGATTTATTTAAAAATGAGTTCAAGTGAAGAATATTCTCAAGGGTAAATATTAAAATTTTAAATATGTATGCATATTTATTAATTAAATGAGTGCCTTTGTCACAGCAAATAATAATTAAGTATTTTGTATCTTATTTTAAGATTTTCCAAAATCCTTGAACAGGGTGGCTCTGTGAAGTGCCAAGTGAAGGGACAAAATTTGAATGTCGATGGTGTAATGCAATACTTTATAAGGGTGTTTTCAATAATGAATGATGTGAAAACAAAATAACAAAAAGAAAATACATTAAATTCATAGATTAATTTCCTTTGCGTATTGCGTACCCATTTTAAAGATTCAGGTACAAATTCTGTCACCAAAAAACATTTAGATTTAATGAAATTAAATAATTTATTTAATTTCTAAATCATGGTGTATAGCTCGGTGTATAGTTTTTTATTCTGCCTATAAAATTAATTCATTTTCTTTAATTTGTAATACTTTATCTCTTGTTTACCATAAAAGATATTTGACTTTTAAAAATATTTTTTTTATTATTATTAAGTACCTAATCAAGTCAGAAGGTTTTTTATCTAATGACGTTTTACATCTCTGCAGAAATATGAAGAATTTTTAAGGTTAAATTGAAGAAAATTGGTATAAAGAATCTGGCAACACTGTGATAACCGCAAATCACCCTCATTCTCAAGCGGCATTATCTGAACTAAAAAGTTTCTATATATATAGGAAATTTAAAGTTTATAAATAAAAATTATTCTTATATATAGCAAAAATAATTTACGGACAAACGGCGCATCATATTTGAGAGTTTTAATGGATGGTTTATAATGGCAATAACCATATTCTCTAATCTGCAATCTCTTATCTGTATTCCCGTAAAAATTGCCTTGCGGTTTATAATGGGAATTAAAAAAGATTGCAGACATCTGTATTATCAATATTATTGTCTTTGATTATAACCTCTAATATTGACAGTTGACATAAATATTTACCAATTTACCTTGTGGTTTATAAAGAAATACTTTTTTTGGTGTCCTAAGGTAAGATAATGTAAATTTGTTATTAATATTACATTTTACTGAATAAATTTTAGGTGTTGTTAAATAAAAAGAGTACAATAAAAATGACTGGTGAGGACGAACTTGTAGCAGTCGGTTTATTCTTAACCATTATAACCGCTGCGGCTGTGGCAATAAAATCGCGAAGAAAAAGAAGATGGTCAGTACACCCCATTAACCAAGATCGAAAAGCTCAAGGATATTATAACAACCTATTTAAGGAAATTAAAACAATGCATCCCGAACAATTCTTTAAATTTACAAGAATGACTAAGGCCTCTTTTAACTATTTGTTAGGTCTAATTCAACATAAACTAACTAAAAGAAGTCATCGGGAACCATTAAGTCCGGAGCACAGGCTGGCAATAACGCTGTTTTATTTAGCCCATGGTTGTAGTATGCAAGTAGTTGCCTGGGGTTTCAGAGTGGGAAAAAGTACAGTTTCAATTGTTGTTCGTGAGACGTGCCAGGCAATTTGGGATGTATTATCACCGGTTTATCTAAAAAAACCCACTGTGGAGGACTGGCTATGCATTTCACAAGGTTTTGAGGAAAGGTGGAATTTGCCGCACTGCTGTGGTGCCTTGGACGGCAAGCACATCACCATTCAAGCCCCTAAGAAGTCAGGAACTACTTTCTTCAATTACAAAAAGTTTTTCAGTATAGTTTTAATGGCAGTGTGTGATGCCGAATATAAATTTACGCTAGTTGATATCGGTGCCTTTGGCTCCCAGAGTGATGGAGGTGTTTTTGGAACTTCAGCTTTTGGTAAAGCATTTGAATCAGGATCCATGAAACTGCCTGAAGCTGCCACCTTGAGAGGCACACAACTGCTTTTACCCTACTTTTTTGTTGCGGATGAGGCTTTCCCTCTGAAATCATATATTATGAGACCGTACCCTGGCCGCTACTTGAGTGTATGCAAAAATATATTTAATTATAGACTTTCTAGAGCACGACGCACAATTGAAAATACGTTCGGCATTTTAGCTTCTCGTTGGAGGATATTGCGACATAATATCATTGCTGAAGTAGATACAATTGAGAAAATTACAGCGGCCACAGTTATTTTGCATAATTTTTTAAGGACACATGAATCAGGCCTCCAAACCGTTCATAGCTATTGCCCGCCTGGGTTTGTCGATTCAATAGGGCCTAATAATGAGATCATACCAGGAACTTGGCGACTGGAACAATTAAATGGCCCACAGAAAATTGGAAGAGTTGGTGCAAATACTGCTGCAAGAAAAGTATTGGCAATAAGAGATCGTATGGCCCAATATTTGCAAAATGAAGGGGCTGTGAGCTGGCAGATGGAGTACATTTCGCGGGGATCATTGCCTAATGAACCTCTAAATGGTTAGTTTTAAAATAAAATGTAATACACATCAGGTTTAATAAAAAGCTTTTAATTTTTTATTTAATTTATTTGTTTAAACATTTCTTTAACAATTTTACATAGTTTGTAATTTATTTTACATTAGTACTTTTTTATTGCATTTCAAGTTCACTTAAATAATTATCTAAAACTTTCATAATTTCTATTTTGCATAATCGTAGCTGGGGCGGTGGTAAACGGTTTAAATCTGCTACCAAAGAATCGCAAAAACTTTGCACAGAAGAAGTGCTACTACTAGACGTACTTTTTGATGCTACAAATGATTCGAATACGTGAACGGCTTTATTTAAGGTGCCCTGTATAGCGCAATTTTTACCATGAGGGGTAAACGTGACAGCAGATTGTGCGGATGATGCTCTGCTCGTTGATGATCCTCTGCTGGTTGAACTTGTAGGTGTGTCGGCCGGGGTGATAGGTTCCAGCATACCTGTATCCGTATTAACCATAAAAATTTCTTCAGTCTCTGTTGCTTCTGGAATATCCATTTCTTTCGATATTTCATCGTCCGTGCCTGGATCTTCCAACGAAGTTGAATCTTCATCATTTGCCACATTACCAAATGTGCGCCGCCTTTTTACCACCGTATTTAAGAATTGTAGACATTTGTATAGGGACCACTCCGGTTTGCCACTGCATGAGCCAGACACCAATACTTTGGACCGTTCTTTTGAAAAACGAGCACGCAACGCGGCCCATCTTGCTTGGCAATCCGACACTAAAGTTGGATGAGATATACTAGTATTTGTTGTTAACCCTCAAGTCAAATTCAATTAAAAACAGTGTTTACTCACCTTCTGTTTGCAACAATTTGCCGATTGTTTTCCATGAATTTTCTACTGCCACCTTATCTTTATATAATACATTTTTTTTGTCATATAAATGTGGAAATGTTTCCACCAGACTAATTAATTTTTCGTCCATCACAACCTTAGAAGATCACAACGAATTTTGCAAAACAAATAGGTTATTCTTCTTCTTCTTTAAATTTCATTCTCTCCACAGGGTATATGGATAAAATAATTGTATTTTAATAAAATAATTATTTTATTAAAATAATTATTGGTTTCGACTCTAGCAATAGGTTATAATTTATAACTTTATAATCACATTGACTGACAGCACACGTGAACCTTAGCTTGCATCCCATTGGTTGAGAATAATCCGTAATCCGTTAACATAAAAGTTGGCGAACTTTGCGCTACGAGATTACAGAAACTTCTAGTCGGTGACCCAACATCGATCCCGACTTCTCACGAGCTGGCACGAACCGCCTTATAACGTGACGTCATAATAATAATCCGGTTTTGTTCCCCGAACATACAATATTTGTTGTCAAGCTAAATAGCTTATATGGTAGGGCGTTTGCTTTGCATGCGAGAGGTCCCGGGTTCGAAACTCAGAAGTTGTCAAATTTTTTTTACTTTTTTATTTCATAAATTTGTTGTTCCTTTGTTAAAAAGTGTTTTATTTTTATCGTAACATAAATTTGCCCATTTTAGTTGGGTTTTTTGCTCAATGGGGCGGGGGGGGGCCAATGGGGCGGGGTCGGTTGGGTTGTGTTGTTGAGTTTGGGTTGGTTTGGTTTTATTACGTAACTAACGTGCCCTTAACATGTATACAGGTACAATTTATTATTATATTATTGTTGTGCCGCCAATTTTAAATGATAATGATGCATTGTATAATATATAATAAATTCTTTGTCCAGTCGGGATCAATGTTGGGGCACCGGCTAGAAGTTAGTCGAGATTACGGTAAGAGATTAGCGCCAGTGATTATATACCAAAGCATTGAAAATGAATGTTTAAAGAATAGTGGTTAGAGAATAAAATTAGGCTTATTGCCATTATAAACCATCCTTAATAGTTTTAAGGAAAGTTTGTAAATAGTATATTAAAGTACAAGTTGCAGAAGGCCACATATTCTCGCACGAATTCGAAATTTGGCCTCGAGCGACGAAGGAGCGAGTGGACGAACGAATAAGTGCGAGAATAGCCTTCTGCAACGTGTGATTTATACTATTTTCTCGATTTTAACTTTTATTTAGGATTTTTTAATTGTTTTGTGGTCGTTGTTAGTTGGGGGATTTTTCTCGCAAAATGTCAGTTGGCAACACAAAATGACAGTTGCATGGACAGGTATTTTTATTTACTATTTATTAATAATCTGTCTGTTTTTGTCAACTGGATAATAGGGTTTTGTGTAAGTATTGTATTATTTTTTAATGTTTTCTGATATTTTTGAACAATTGTGTTTACTTTTAGCAGTGAAAAATGTCACAGGAGGTTTTACAAGCAACACCGAACATTACAATAAAAGTTTATAACTATTGTGCTAGTGATTAATTTATAGTAGTTTTGTGTACTGTGGGTATATAATATTTCCAATAAAATATAGTTTGATTGACCTGTTTGGCTCATTTATTTGTCAATATTTGTTATCCTGCACAAGTTCAACCTGAACTGCACTTTTTCACATTAAACTTAAAATTTTGCATTAAAATGCATTGTTGGAGCAAACTTAATATAACAAAACAATAATAAAGGCTTCATTTTCAATAAAAGTGTAGTTTAGGTTGCACTAGTGCAGGATAACAAACAAAGCTATTATAAATAATCCTAAAAGTAATGAATTTGAGGTTATTAAACAGTTTGACATTTTGCCAAAATGATTTTGGGGGTACCAATACTTAAAAACTAAATGTTACCAAAAATCGTTTAAGAATGAGCTTCATTCTTCAACGATTTTGCGTGCGAGAATATGACATTCTTACATAAAAATCGAGAAACCGTATTTTTATTTTGTTAAATGCCCTGCTTAAAATAACCCATAGGGACCCATAAAAATAATCTATAGGGCGCTAACAGACTCAATATGTGCATTTGTCCATGCTTTTTTCGGATATGGCCCTATATAGAAAATTTATAGGAAATTACCTATAGGTACACCATTCTATAGGACCGTATCCGGAAAAAGTAGTGGACATTATTATGCATAACTTCTACATTTCGCCTATTGAGACTGATAGCAAATAACTCAAGAAAGGATATATAGGGATATCCCTATAGAGCAACCATAAAACATTTTACAAAATTTCGTTAAAACCTATGGGGTCCTATGGGAGAAAAACTAATTTCTACATTTTTGTGTATTTTCCTTGTTGAGACCAATAGCAAATAAATCAAGGTAGGATATTCCTATAAAACAACCATAAATCCCAACTATGGGTCCTATTCATACCGATACACCTATAGAAACACCATACAATCCAATAAAAAAATCTATTGGTTTGAACAGTTTCTTTATGTGACATTTTAACCAAGGTGTAACTTTTCATTATTTATCATAATTTTCTGTTTTAAAACCATTTTAAAACGTTTAACATTTAGTAAATACAAGTAAAACACTTTTAAGATAGGAACTTTCAGAACAATGTAAATTTTAAAAAAGTACACAGTAAAAAATAATGGTAAAATTACGGATAAAAATATGTAATATATTTACATAAAATATATGGTGTTTCAAATATATTTGGTAAAATTACGGATAAAAATATTTAATATTTACATAAAAAATATGGTGTTTCAAATAAATGCATAAATTATTACGGTTATTGAGTGATTTTACTGAATATATTCTGTAAAGGTAAATATTTTACAGAATAAAACGTTGGCTATTCTGTGGCCAACGTAATATTCTGTAATTTTTTCTTACTGTGCAAACGCATAAATTATTACGGTTATTAAGTGATTTTACAGAATATATTCTGTAAAAGGTAAATATTTTACAGAATATTACGTTGGTTACTAGGTATGTGGCCAACGTAATATTCTTTGTTTTTTACTGTGTACCTAGTTTTATATATAAAAACAATGATTATCATTTGTGCTTACATTCTAAAAATTGTTGGTTATAATTTTGATTGTTTTAGGGCCAAACTCAAACTTTAAAATTTAGGCTATATAATCATTTAAAACTATTGTCAAGCACGTTAAAAGGGGTGTATCAGTACTTGCAAATGGAAAATACGAGGAATTTACGTTTAAAAAACGCATTAAATTTATTGTACAATATTGCATGTAATTATGGGTAAATACGTTATTTTAAATGCGTAAATAGAAAAAGATTCTCGACTTAGGTTAATTTTAGACGTTTCTTTGTGGATATTTTAAAGAAAAGAAACCATTTTATTGTAAAATACCTAAAACGATTGACTCATGTAAAAGTGACGTGCCATTGATAATCGTATTAATTTGTGGGTGGAACACAGCGCTAAATTATTTATTCAAAGCAATTAACATTAAAATCCCGCAAAAATCTTTAATAATGCACTTTAATTAGATAAAAACTACGCAAATACATGTCAAAATCGCAATTCATTGTCAAAAATCCTCAATCGAAAAGATAAATAAATCGATACTTACTATTCGGGATTCATGTTTATTTCGCTAATATTTCAGTTTAATACGTTCGAAATACTATTTGTACGTTTATATTGCACACTTATTTAACACTTCACTATGGTATTAATGCTAGGAATTCACAAAAAATACGCAAATTTGGAACAACGTCTACAACAAATCAACAACTTCGAACATTGACGTAATGCCAAAGTGGCAGCGCACCTGTCGCAGAACTAAACGCGAGCGGGAAATTTAAATATGTGATCTCGGAACGTAGCCCAAAAACGTTATAATTTAAATTATATCTTATAATTGAAGTGGATGAAGGAGTTGAGTAAAATAATATGTAATTGCAATAAAAATGATTTTTATTTACAATCTTTTCTAATTTATATGATATCATGATATCACCTATACCTATATATCATGATATCATATAGGTATGTAATAGTATTACCGTAATACCAATTAGCCTAATGGCATTAGGTATATATACCTAATTACAAAATACAAATATACCTAATTACAAAATACAAAAGTTGTTTGGAGAATCAAGTGGATAAATTAGCTTATTAATTAACTAGTTAATAACTAATTTATCCACTTGTCCTTACAAATAAAACCCAGACCGAAAAACACCATTCCCTGCAGGCACATGTCAGGAATATTCCCAGGAATATGGCGTAATCAAATGTCCGCTTTTTGGTTAACCCATATGGGTTAACCAAAAAGCGGACATTACTGCAGTAATCATAAAAATAATATTCCATGCACAATCCACACATTGTGATTCCATGTATACGCTATAGCGGCATGCATAAGACTTTAAGTACCTATTGTTATAGGAGCCCCTTAATATAATTCGGGGATTACTCCTAGCTCTTATGGCCACTTAGAGAGTTCGCTTTCTACCCCTTCGGGGTTTTCTATCATAGAAAACCCCGAAGGAACTTAACTTAAGTTAATTATATATATATACTTATATACAGGGTGTTTCAATAAAAACTCCCAGGCCAATTATTTCGAAAACTAAAAGTGACATTTAAATTCTGTAAACGTCAGTTTTTAGCCTCTATGATTGGCTTCACAACTGTGTAAAAAATGTGTTTGAATAATACAAGATGTAGGTGGCGCCACTGTGCAAAGAATTTTTTCGATGGCAGGTACTTTTAAATTAATTTTTGATCAAATTATATCCCATACAAATTTTTGATAAATCCGACATGAACCGAGATTTGGGTTAAATTTTTCATTAAAAATAATTTTAACGAGTATTTTAATTATAAATATTTTTAATATCCTTTAGCAGATGTTCATTTAATGGTAATGATAATTTTAGTGATAAATCACTCGTGTAGCCCTAACTATACCCGGACAACAATCGGGATTTCCTGGTGAAATCATGATGATATCACAACGTGATTTTTTTTATCACGCCGTGATATCCTGAGTGCATACACATGCTTCATCACAGTGATATCATGTAGCACTCACGGTGTGATATTTGCAAAATTTGCGCATGCGTAATAGCCCTGCGAACTGCGAATTTAAAACCTAGTTTGTTACCTGTTGATTCAACATAACATTTCTCTTAGTGTACGAACGTGGCGATAATGATAATTATCAAATGATAATTATCAAAACACCGTTGGCATAAAAAATCACGACATGATTTTTTATGCTATCAGTCAAAAAATCACGACATAATGTTCGTGATTTTTTGACCGATAGCATAAAAAATCATGTCGTGATTTTTTATGCCAACGGTGTTTTGATTATTATTTTTGCGCCACGTTCGTACACTAAAAAAAAGTTATGTTGAATCAACAGTTTTTGCGGTTAAATACATTCAATATTTTCTTGAATGTAAATTAACTATTAATTTAAATCCAAAAAAATATTGAATGTTTTTATTTAACCACAAAAACTCTTGATTCAATATATATGTAGGTATACTTTTTCTCTCAACGTACGAATGTGGCGCAAAAATAAATATCCAAACACCGATGGCATAAAAAAATCACGACATGATTTTTTATGCCATCGGTGTTTGGTCATAAAAAATCACGACATGATTTTTTATGCCATCGGTGTTTGGATATTCATTTTTGTGACACATTCGTACTTTGAAAGAAAAAGTATGTTAACAATTGAATTAACAGTTTAACATTCAATATTTTCTTGGATTTAAATTAACTATATATAGTTAATTTAAATCCAAGAAAATAATAAATGTATTTAACCGCAAAAACTGTTGATTCAACATAATTTTTCTCTTATTGTACGAACGTGGCGCAAAAATGATTATTCAAACACCGTTGGCATAAAAAATCACGACATGACTTTTTGTGCCATCGGTCAATCGCAAACAGCGATGGCATAAAAAATCACGACATGATTTTTATATCTCACGCAGTGACATCCGGATGATGTCCGTATGAATAAAATTTGTGAAAATCACGACGTGACGTTCGTATGATTTTTATTTATCACGCGGTGACTTCCGTATGATATCAGTATGAATAAAATTTGTGAAAATCACGACGTGATGTTCGTATGAATATCACGAATGTTGTCCGGGTAGATTAAAATTATTACGTCCAGTAACGTCTCAGGGGGCCCCTTAACAAATAATATTGGCAAAAAATAATACGCCACTGAGTGTCTGGTAATTTTTATATTTTTTTCGGATTATGCAACTAAAAATATCCTTTTTTGCCTGTTGAATTGTTTTCATATCTTGCTTCGTTTTCGAGAAATAAAAATAAAACCATTTCACTGCATATCTCTGGAAAACAATAATCATTAAATAAAAACAAATGAATATAACCCACAAACGTCATTACGAAAATTAAAAGATAAAAGTAAGTTCCTATAAAAGGAAATATGTTTTTCCATACAAGGTTCATATATGATATATCAGGGCCGAGCCGTGCCGGGGGTGCAAGGGGTGCATGGCACCCGGGCGGCACTAACACAGGGCGGCAAAATATCATCAAAAAAATTGTATCATATTATCAAGAATAAAAAAGCCACCTTGCAATATGCAAAAAACTTTTCTACACATAAAAACAATGCCAAAATTGTGCGGTCTGGCGACAATGATAAAAAAGACATAACCGAACGCGCGATAGCCACAAAAAATGATGATGACAATTTTCTTAAAGCCCGGTTTATAGATTGCCTCCCGCCCGCTTCGCTTTCCGTCCGTCCGCTTCGAGTTCGTCAAGTTTCATGTTTTACGGAAGCGGGCTTACGGGAAACCAATTAAATCGCGCGCTGTGTACCACGTGATATTGTTTACAAGCTGAACTGTTAAGTTAAAGCATAATTTCTTCCGATTTGACGGCTGCGTATTTCAGCAATTTTTAGTTTTTCTATTAACGTGAGGCAAATAGGATGCAAACATAGTAGTTTCTTTTGTCTTTTAATGCGTTTAAGTTAAAAACTAGTTAATGATTTAAAAGGCATTTTTCCGAATTTATTTGTAGCTTTAAGAATATTTTTGACGATGCCAGTTACTGTTGCCCATGGAGAGCGGTCATTTTCGAAATTAAAACTAATTAAGATTTAAGATCCAATATTAGTCAATTCGGGCTTTCAAATTTAGCAATTATAAGTATTGAAGAAGATATTTCTAACAACTTGGATGTAGGCGACTTAATTGGGGAATTTGCTATTAAAAAAGCGAGAAAAGTAGATTTTAGTTTTTTAGTTTAGTTTAAATATTTTTGTTTTTTTTCCTGAATGTATTTTTATTTTATTCTTATATGTATTTGTTAATAAATACTTTGTTATTTTATAAAATTTGTTATAAGTATGTTTATTGAGAATGATAAATTATGAACTCCTTCCCTACCGACAACCTAATTTTTTACATTAATGGGGGCGGCAAATTTAATTCTTGCACCCGGGCGGCAGATACCCTCCCTGCTTAAAATACCCCATAGAGACCTATACAAAATAATCTATCGGGCGCTACCGGATTCTATATGTGCATTTGTCCATGGGTTTTTCCGGATACAGCCCGATAGAAAATGTATAGGAAATTACCTATAGGCACACCATAACTTTTACATTTTCCCTATTGAGACCGATAGAAAATAACTCAATGAAGGATATATAGGGATATCCCTATAGAGCAACCATAAAACATTTGACAAAATTTTATTAAAACCTATAGGGTCCTATAGGGAAAAAACTAATACACATAAATGTAGAAATTATAATTTCTACATTTATGTGTATTTTCCCCATTGAAACCGATAGCAAATAAATCAATGGTGGATATCCCTATAGAACAACCATAAATCTCAACTACGGGTCCTATACAAACCGATACACCCTATAGAAACACCATACATCCCGATACAAATATCTATCGGTTTGAACAGGGTCTCTATGGGGTATTTTAAGCAGGGCTAGGCTCGGCCCTGGTTCATATGGTGGATCATCTACAATAAGGAGATAACCAGCGCAGATTAAAATTTTTGACACATTTTCATATTCTTTTGGAAGAAAATCCAAATTTATTAAACCAAATTATGTGGAGTGACGAATCACGCTTTTACAATAATGGAGTAATTAATAAACATAATTAATTAGCGACAATTGTCGCTATATTCCTGGGACCAGCTGGTCCAGTTAGGATTTTCCTGGGACCAGTATACTAGTATACTGGTCCCAGGAAAATCCTAACTGGATACGACAGACTAAATTTTAAACACGATTTGGGGTAAGTGTTTGGTGAGGTATTGTTACATAGTCGGGCCCTATTTGTACCAGAGACAAGGGATCCCTTGTCTCTGATTTGTACCATGAACATTTAACTTCAGTTCGTTATTTACAATTTCTGCAGACGATTTCCCTTTGCTTTTACAAAATTTGGGAATTGACGTAAATATTTACTATATACTATGTGGTCTTATCAAGACGGTGCCCCAGCACCCAATTGGGTTAATAGCAATATCGTTATGAATAATCTAAATGACGTTTCCAGGAAAAGTGATCAGCACAAATGGGGATCTTAGATGGCCAGCAAGTTCCCTGATGGACTTTTATTTAAGGGGCGGCTAAGAAGATTATATTCCTGCAGGGGCGTGCTGGCAGAATCAATGCAGGCCTGGACTAGAAGGTAGAGCAGTCCAGGCCCATATAAGTGGTAAAAATACATCACAATTAAATAACTCGACTGATAAAACGTCCCTTCGCAACAAAGAACTCAGCTAGCTCAATTTTTGAGTCACAATCTAAACCATTTTGCACCTTTCTCTCCACAGCAATCAGCATAAAATCTTCCAAATTTACGTCACTTCACACTGATATTAAAGGAAAGTATTATGGTATTATCACAAATAAATCAAGACAAAAACTGCGAGAGGGGGCTTTTTGTAATTATGTTTCTGTTCCTCTATAAATCCGAGCTGATCCCCCTTCCGATCATTTATAAATTGACTAAAATTGCATTTTATCGAAGTGGCCCCGGATCAGTTTGGATTTCAAAAGAAACGGAAAAATAATTACAAAAGCATCCAAAATATTCCCACGCTCTAGGGTTTCCACCTGCGACTTCTTGGTTAAGGGTTATCATAAAAATACGTGTTTTAGATTTTTTTACGAAAGTCAATTTGCCCTGCTTAAAATACCCCATAGAGACCTATACAAAATAATCTATCGGGCGCTACCGGATTCTATATGTGCATTTGTCCATGGGTTTTTCCGGATACAGCCCGATAGAAAATGTATAGGAAATTACCTATAGGCACACCATAACTTTTACATTTTCCCTATTGAGACCGATAGAAAATAACTCAATGAAGGATATATAGGGATATATATAGAGCAACCATAAAACATTTGACAAAATTTTATTAAAACCTATAGGGTCCTATAGGGAAAAAACTAATTTCTACATTTATGTGTATTTTCCCCATTGAAACCGATAGCAAATAAATCAATGGTGGATATCCCTATAGAACAACCATAAATCTCAACTACGGGTCCTATACAAACCGATACACCATATAGAAACACCATACATCCCGATACAAATATCTATCGGTTTGAACAGGGTCTCTATGGGGTATTTTAAGCAGGGTGCTTATTTTTGATGACATGGGGGGTGGGGGGTCTAGATGGTGATTACGTCAGCAGTAGTTATTTACTTTTTTACACATATGGCAACCCACACATTGTCTATGCTTGAAAAGAAAAAGACCAATGTTTACGTAAGCATTGGAGGGGGTAAGATCTTTGATTACTTTTGTTGACAAGGGGGAGGGGGGGGTTAACAATTGTAGTAAATCTGCTTACGTAATACCCAACCCCTTGCACGCATATACCCATAGAAAACCTCTGTGTTATGCTCGCACAAACGGACTTTAAATTATATAGATAACTATTTCGCACAGCAAATGTCATGTAGTCGGTAAAAAAGGTTGCTTTCATAATTAAAATTTAGTGACTTTCTACTTATTTTTTTAATATTTTTTATTTTTAATTATATTTAATATGATATATTAAAATTAGAAACTTTAAGGCGATGAATTTTTAGCTGGCGATTTTCGGTGACTATCGTTCAAATTCCTCTGACTATCGATAGATGGCGATAGTGGTTAAACTATCGATAGTCCGGGAACAGCTCGTTGCATCGAAACTCAATAGATCGAATCTCGCCAGATCGAAAATTTACATGACCTTCGAAGCTCACCAGATCGAAAATGTGTGGCATCGTCGCACTTTAAACATCAAATTGGTAAGGTTTGGTTCACATTTTTCATTAGGAAAAAGCGATTTTTCTTAAATGCAAACAAAGTTCGATCTAAGATTGTATACTAGACGTTAGGCGTAGTCGGATACTTTGGCTCCCGATGCCATGGCAACGGGTCGGTGCGCGCGGATATTGTTTTGTAATTTTATTGAGGTTAAAGACGTCGTATTTTTAGGTTATAGACATAATTTTATTTAGCCTGTTTGCATTATAATTATTATAATATTTAAAATTTAAATGTATGTCCGTGCGTAGAAAAAGTATTAAAGATGAAATGATGAGAAGCTATAGGAGGAAAAAGTAAATAATAGTTATAAGCGAATTTTACAAACGAAATTGTTTATAAAGAAGCTAAAGATGATGAAAATTTGATTATTTAATGTACCTATAAGAAGTGGTTTAATATACTAAGCTAATGGTTGGATTCCTGGTATAGAGATATATGTACCTACCTGTATTTCTCGATAATATCCATCGATTGGCCCCTTTATAAGGGAATAGAGGAATTTATATCGACTAGGAAGTTATACTGAAAGTGGTCCACTTTAAAACTTGTATCTGTGTCAGTAAGAGAACAGACTCTCTTGAGAAAGAGTCAAAGAAGATGATTTTTATTGAAGCCTTATCAAGTAAAGGAATTTTATAGTATTTTTATTAACATATAATTATATTTTAATTTTTTTTCAGCTGAACTAAGAATGAATTTATGTGAATTGTAAAAAAACATTTACAAAATTAAAAAATTTACGACAACAAACAGTTAAATTTCATTCTGGTAAAGAGATGGAAATAGCTCTGTATAAGATTTTAAATTAAAAATGTTCAAACTGTAATAGATAGTTTTATATTGAGTCACATAATAGTAGAATGCATATTGGTTCTTTAGCACTAGAATATGTTTTGAATTCAAAACATATTCTAGAGATGTATTCATTACATAATGGACATTTCACTTTATTTAAGCACATATAAATTAAAAATTAAATTAAATTATACTTTTAACTTAAGGCAACCTAAATAAATAAAGTCCATTTTTTAAAAACTTTGTTTTATTGGCTTTTGAAACAAGTGTTAGAGAAAATAAAAAAAACAAATTTTACAATGTAATATGTAATTGTCGGCTTCACAAGCAATCCAAGTAATTCCATTTTTTGCCCAACAACGCTAAAACCGCTGATTATGTCAGATGTAATGTAAATACATCTGACATAATATGTCAGATGTAATAATATGTCAGATAAAATATGAAATAAAATTGACTTTAAATTCTTACTTACCTATATATTTTTTTCAAATTTAAATTAAAGTCAACTTCAGCCCGTGGGCGAAATGCTATTTTGCCCACCGGTTAAAGTGAAATGAAATGGGAGTCAAAAAAATATTTTTGTCTCCTCTATTATAATAATAACTGATTTGGAAGTTACGTGGATTGCTGGTGAAGCCGACGATATTAAAATATAAAAGATATATGTATGTATTGCAATTAAATGTTCTTATTTAAAACTAAAGATAAGGCAATGTTTACAGATTCCTCTGTATCAGGCTTCGTTATGCGATTTTTATCTCTTTTTTTTATTTTTCTTGATTTCTTGTTAATGAACCGCATTTGCGGATTGATTTTTTTATTGTTTGATTCAGAATTTTTTTCTATAAATTGATGATCTTTGTTTTGAATTAAACGAATTGCATTCAATTTTGGTTTCACGGAACTAATCGAGTCTTTTATTAAATCTAGTTCTTCTTGTGTCTCTATGCTGTTAAGTAGTTGGTTTAAGTCTTGAATTAAATTATCTTTTTGTTTTTTGATGGAAATTTCGCAGGATTTCTTTTTTGTCAAATGTGAAACCAGCTTTCGGGATTGTTCCATTTCTTCCGCATTTTGGGTTATAACAATTTCTAAATTTCCTGAACTTTCGTCTCTGTCATCAACGCCGTCGTTATCCATAACATGACATACACTTTGGTGATTCTCTTTAAGAAATCGGCATACTAAATGAATGTGTTTACATAGGTTCCATTTAATAGAATTATCTAAGCAGGAACAGACATAACGGTGTATACAACAACTGCAATCTGTGCAAACAATTTTACAAGAGCATTGATTATCTTTTAGTTCGACAAAATATTGTTCCATAGACGTTCTTGAGGAATTTACGTACCAACCATGACCATTTTCGCTTTGGACAACGTCCTTTGTAACAAGGGTTAAACTTTGAAGATGTCTTTTACGCAGATCTCTTATTTTACTGGTTACCTTTCCCTTATGCAACATAATTAGTCTATCAAAGAACTTATCTTTAATAAACTTCATTAAAACATGAATACATTTATCTAGTCTCTTAATATGTCTCCCTTGTAAATAAATGTATTTTATCGTTTTGTGCATACGTTCTATATGCATGTTCGTATTGAGTCCACAATGAACCCTAAAACAATAAGCCCAATTTTCAATATTTTTCAAATAGTTATCCCTAAAATAACAACCAAAATCATGGCTATCGGGATCATTTAACAATTTTCTTAAACCTTCTTCAAGTAAAGTTCTAAACGTTTCGTGGTTCGTCTCCTGCAACAGTGTCCTAAGTAGATGGTATACTTCTATCTGTTTTTCCTTTGACTTTACTTTTGACAACTGCTTCCTCCAAGCACGATCTACGTGCCACGTACAAAATAATCGTTTTTCAGGAACGCCCATAGACAGTACCCAGGCATTGAAAAACGATTCGGCCATATCCGTCATAAATACTTTTGGGCTTAAGGTACCGGTAGTCTTTTTAATGGTTGAAAAAAATATATTTAAAGCGGTTTTGTCTGAACGATTTGTTATAAGAAATGAACAGGGTAACCCTTGTCTCATATCATCTATTACCATTATAGTTATCAGTTCAAAACCGTATGCATTTAGACCATGTGTTCCGTCCATGCAAATGCAATCACTTGAAAATTTCTTTAACATTTCACATTGAAGCTCGTTCATAATTATTAACATGAAATCCTCAGATCTTAATTCAGGAAAATCTTCAGATAATGTATCTTGAGCCTTATAAAATAGAACTTGGTCTTGCATTTCCCTAACTAACATATCTATACTAACTGCATCATTTTTGTGACGACTAACATGTCCATTTAAATTATAAGCCCTTTCAATATTTCTTAGGTCTTGTTTTGTAACTAAATGTATTCGTTTCAATTCTTCATCAGAAATTGAATCGCGAATCTAAAATAAAATACATACATTTAGAAAATATATACATTTGTAGCTATTAAGAACACATTGAATCTAAATAAAACATAAAAAAACAATTTTTATCTTTAAGTACAAGCAAAGGCATAGATTTGTCTTTATTTTAATTTTGGAGAAAAAAAATTAAAATATTAGTAGGTAAATACAAACAACAGTGACAGGGTGCTGGGAAGAACAAAAAGTTTTCCTACCATTACCCAACAACTCATTGGTGCTCAGTGATTCCTTAGCACCCCCTGAGACAAGAAAACTTTATTTGTTAATTGTAACTGTTCATTTGGGAGAGAATTTGTTTGATCGCTTGTTTCTGGAAAGGAAGCCCTACAAGAAAATACATTTTGGATCATTTAAAAAAATTGTTTTTAGTAAACCTCCAAATCACTCCTAAAAAATAAACAGTTACGATTTAGGGATGAAGTTTTTGAGTCTTAGGGGGGTGCTAGGGAATCACCAAGCACCAATAAGTATACTTACTATAGTAGAGGCATATTTAAAAAAGCCACCTGCTAAGTAAAACAAATTAAATCAATTAACCTCGTCAAGAATATCCTCAATTGGTATTTTGGTGGCTATTTTAGCTGCCAGTGCCTCTCGGTCAGATTTAGTTAATGTTAAATGAGATAACTCGTATTCATGGCCTAAATGAGTTTTTACAAATCTAACTTTGTATTTTTCTTCATTATATACCGTTACATAAATACTTGATGGGCAATAACTATTAATCTTCTTCGTGCCTTGAATTTTAATTGACCTTAAGCCTTTTCCATTTGGATTAAAATAACCAGAACGGTGACAATAAAAAGCTATTTTTTCGGAACCGTCAGCGGTTCGTTTATTACCAGTTTTCTTTATATCCCAGTAAGCACAAGATAGACGGGCCGCTTAAGGACCGAATACGTTTGGCCGAATTGGCCGCGTTCGGGCCGCTACACGGTACAAAGCCGGCATGTACACCGGGCATGTCCGCCCGGCCGCCTGGACGTCTTTGAGAGCTCGGCCGCCTGGTCGGCTGCGAGGGCTCGGCCGAGTGTCGGCCACCACCGTGTGGCCGGGTGACGGCCATCACCGTGTGGCCGGGTGACGGCCATAACTGTCTGGCCGAATGCCGGGCATGTACGCCCGGCCGAATGTCGGTTAATAGACGGCCACACGAAGCTGCAATAGATAAAATAATAAAAAAAAATCAAAATTATAAATAAAATGTTTATTCTTAAATAAAATTTCTACAAATAAATATAACAATATTCTAAAACATAAAATAAATATCATAAATAAATAAATCAGTTCAAAAAGTTTAAATTTACATCAGTATAAGAACCAGAACATAGAAACAATAGAGTTTATGTATATATACATAGTATACACGGAGAAAAATATATATTAAAATTTGTAACGTACTTTAAAACACTTTAACAACAATGTAGGCACAGAGTGAATGTAGGCGACCTGCCAACCATAAAACAATGTTTAACCATATAACAATGTATAACAATAACTTATGTTCTGTGCGACCTGACAACCATAAACAAAAACACCACAGATTATAAAAGAAAAACACTTTCAACGCAATTATAACAAACACACGCAATGGCGGCAATGCACTTGTCGGACAACAGAACGGACTGAGCATGGTTGATAGCTATTGGCCAACGCGATAACCCAGCAAGAGCGGCTAATTTAAATCTCGCCCAAATCCAATTTACAATATTAAATCGTGATGCTGGCCAGGTTCTGGACGGCTTCGGCTAGAATATGGCCATTCGGAACAATTACATCCAATGGATATCCAATGGATTTCTTTTATGGATATCCAGGATATACATAGGATATCCGGGATATCCAATGGATAACCATTGGATATATAAATGTCCGACCCTCCTGGACATAGTGTGGATATCCAATGGATACCCAGTGGATATAGTATTGTATGCAATAAGGTTGTAATCTGTATTCAATATGGAGATTGTATGGATATCCAATGGATAACCATTGGATATATAAATGTCCGACCCTCCTGGACATAGTGTGGATATCCAATGGATACCCAGTGGATATAGTATTGTATGCAATATGGTTGTCATCTGTATTGGATATGGTGAATCAATGGATATTTACTTTTCAATAAATAACATTGGGTTTTAAAATAAAAGTCTTATTCTTTAATTTAAATATTTATTTTTATGAAAACATAAAATAGAACAGAAAACTACATATAACTAGAGAAGTGCTTGCCATCACTCCTCCAGCTGTCATTTGCCTTTTTATCAGCCTAATCATTTAGGGCCTATTTCACCTGTCTCCTTATGATCCCCAAAATTTGGCCAATCCATCAGCCCATTTGTTAAAAAATGCCAAGGTTTTACTACTACGCCAGTAGTTAGGCAACCAAAATGACAAATATTACACAAGCCGACACATCTCTCCACCGTGCCTGGCCCGAAACGCATCTCTCGGGTTGACATGGCACAATGACTAATGTACCATGCCCACCAACACTGACAGACAGACTGTTTCGACCTGTTGGGTCTCATCAGTGTCAGGCAGTTGGTGCCGAGAGACACGCTTCAAGCCAAGCAACCGCCCACCTATATACTAGTTGGGCGACCTGGACAGCGGCGAGATGCAGCGGCATTTATCTTCTGTGTTCGCCGGCAGTGTTGTCAGACGTTTAAATAATTTCAGAAAGCTCATCAAATGGCGGTTATATTATTAAATCTTTAATACTTAATTAATTAGTATACCTAGTATACCTATTTGACATAAATGTGGTGAATAATTATTTTAAATTTTTTTTTTTTTATTGTATTGCAGACTGTCATAGTCATATTATTAACAGAAATAATATTATTAATATATAAATATTATTATCTGGGTAAAGTGAACATTTCAAAATTAAAAATTTCGTAGCTCTTGGCAAAAAATCAATTTAACGTAAAGTCGTTTTTTTTACATATGCTAGTTTAAACCATCACAAAATCCCACATGTATACATACAAGTATATATATATACTTGTATGTATACATGTGGGATTTTGTGATGGTTTAAACTAGCATATGTAAAAAAAACGACTTTACGTTGATATGGATATCTTGTATATATACAAGATATCCATATCAGTTATCCACCGGATATCCAGTGGATATCCAGTGGATATACATTAGATGTACAGTGGATATACTTTGGACATACATTAGTTATCCATTGGATATATATTAGAGATACTTTGTTGAAATTGGGTTAATAACGATTTAAATCATATTTATTAATCATTACATAAATTTATCCTATAAGGGGCTATTTTAAAAAAGAAAAAAATATTTTTAATGTTTTTGTTTTTATTTGAACATCCAGTATGGATATCCATCGGATATCCAGTGGATATCCAGTGGATATACTTTGGACATACATTAGTTATCCATTGGATATATATTAGAGATACTTTGTTGAAATTGGGTTAATAACGATTTAAATCATATTTATTAATCATTACATAAATTTATCCTATAAGGGGCTATTTTAAAAAAGAAAAAAATATTTTTAATGTTTTTGTTTTTTTTTTGAACATCCAGTATGGATATCCATCGGATATCCAGTGGATATCCAGTGGATATACATTAGATGTACAGTGGATATACTTTGGACATACATTAGTTATCCATTGGATATATATTAGAGATACTTTGTTGAAATTGGGTTAATAACGATTTAAATCATATTTATTAATCATTACATAAATTTATCCTATAAGGGGCTATTTTAAAAAAGAAAAAAATATTTTTAATGTTTTTGTTTTTTTTTGAACATCCAGTATGGATATCCATTGGATATCCAATGGATATCGTAAAAGGCATGGATGTTATATGGACATTGGGATAGCCATTGGATATCCATTGGATAGCGTGTTCTGTGTGGGTAGGCGACCTGCCAACCATAAAACAATGTTTAACCATATAACAATGTATAACAATAACTTATGTTCTGTGCGACCTGACAACCATAAACAAAAACACCACAGATTATAAAAGAAAAACACTTTCAACGCAATTATAACAAACACACGCAATGGCGGCAATGCACTTGTCGGACAACAGAACGGACTGAGCATGGTTGATAGCTATTGGCCAACGCGATAACCCAGCAAGAGCGGCTAATTTAAATCTCGCCCAAATCCAATTTACAATATTAAATCGTGATGCTGGCCAGGTTCTGGACGGCTTCGGCTAGAATATGGCCATTCGCTAACCGGGCTTACATACACGGTCCGTACGCGGATCGGTTGGGGGCAAGCCGAACCGCATATGCAACGGCATTGCCACAGTAAACTGTGGCATTGCCGCTATCTAACCGAACAGGGTTAGACGATGGCCACACGGTAACCGGGCTACCATAATGAGGACCGTAAGCGGGCCGCCTGGGGCAAGCCGAACAGCCGGCCTGCCGCTTGTGCCGAGCGGAGGCCGACAGTTTGCCGAATGCCTTGTGCTTACTGGGATGGTCATCTCTTGCCGCTACCTTCTTGCCTTTACCTCTAGAGGTAAAGGCAAGAAGGTAGCGGCAAGAGATAGGTAATTACCGCTACCTCTGACAACTATAAATTTTTTCGTACAATATTCAATGCCGAACTCGGCTACCGCTACCGCTACCTTTACCTTTACCGCTGCCTCTACCGTTACCTTTAAAACTATAAATCCAGCTTAAAGCTGTAAAGGTAGACCCTGCTTAAAATACCCCATAGAGACCCTGTTCAAACCGATAGATATTTGTATCGGGATGTATGGTGTTTCTATAGGGTGTATCGGTTTGTATAGGACCCGTAGTTGAGATTTATGGTTGTTCTATAGGGATATCCACCATTGATTTATTTGCTATCGGTTTCAATGGGGAAAATACACATAAATGTAGAAATTAGTTTTTTCCCTATAAGACCCTATAGGTTTTAATAAAATTTTGTCAAATGTTTTATGGTTGCTCTATAGGGATATCCCTATATATCCTTCATTGAGTTATTTTCTATCGGTCTCAATAGGGAAAATGTAAAAGTTATGGTGTGCCTATAGGTAATTTCCTATACATTTTCTATCGGGCTGTATCCGGAAAAACCCATGGACAAATGCACATATAGAATCCGGTAGCGCCCGATAGATTATTTTGTATAGGTCTCTATGGGGTATTTTAAGCAGGGGAGGTAAAGGTAGTGGTAGCCCCTTACGGAAAAACACTGTTCGAACAGTATTAAACACTATTAAACACTGTACAACACTACTGACGATTTTAATACTGTGCCAACAGTGTTAACGACTTGTACCATAGTGTTGCACTAGTGTTGTTGTAATGTTGCACAGTGATAAAGAGTGTTGCATAGTGTTCATGGTGTTCCAACAGTGTTAACGACTTGCCCATAGTGTTAAAGTGATTAATGTTGCTGTAATAAGCAGTTTTGTGTAGTGTTCATATAAATATAAGTGTTTATCTGATAAATTTAAGTTTCAACTGAAAATTAGAATTTCCAATTAATTTTAATTAAATAACTAAATTAAAAAATATTTTTGAACCTTATCAATTAAAAAAAATGCTAAAAAAGCACCAAAAAATGCAGAATTCTACTGTTTAAACTTTTTTTTTAATTAATATTAAAAAAAATTAATTTAATAATTAGATAAAAATTTATTGTAAATTTTAATTTACAATTGGAACTTAAATTTACCAGATAAAACATAATTGTGCGAACTTTTCGTAATTAATTTTCAATGTAAACTTAAATTAAATTATAATTTTCAAATTATAATAAAACACTGTCGACTGAAATATTTCATTCCGCAGTGATAAATAGCTTTAGACCTATCCCATGAATTGGATTTTTTGGATAGGGGGTGCGTTAAAAAGGGCGACAGTCTCTTTCTTCATTAGAATTCTAATAAAAAAAGACTGCCGCGTTTTTTCACGCACGCGCTATCCAAAAAAATCCGATTTATGGGCTAGGTCTATTAACACTGCAACACTAATCACACTATACAACAATAGTCACACTAAACAACACTGGTCACACTAAACAACACTGGCCACACTAAACAACACTGGTCACACTATGTAACACTTTTAACGAAAACATTATTCAAAAGTAGTGTTGCATAATGTTGTGCAGTGTTAACAGTGTTTTTCCGTAAGGGGCGGTAAAGGTAGCGGTAGCGGTATCACTTTCTGCAATTTATAGTTTAGAGAGTAGCGGTAGCGGTACTGGCCGCGCATGCGTACCAGTCCCACTCATGATTTATTATCTATGGTCCCACAGTGGGACTCCCAGTGGGAGTCTCCCACTCATCATTGTTTAGCTGTGCCATTACAGACGCACATCTACTGATATTTTTAACCTATCGGTATATCAAGCGTGCGTAAGCAACGGTGGGAGGTATAGACCTATCCCATAAAACAGACTTTTGGATAGCGCGTGCCTGAAGAAGAGTGGTATGTCTTTCTCTTCTATATAATTAAAAAAAGACGACGTGCCTTTTCACGCACGCGCTATCCAAAAGTCCGTTTTATGAGATAGGTCTATTGCAACTAAACTAATAATTCATTAGTTTAGTTCGGGCTCCTTGTGTAGGCTCCATGGAATATTCATTAGTAATGAATATTCCATGGAGCCTACACAAGGAGCCCGAACTTAATAGGGAAAATTGACAAAACCTGCCCTCTAAATTGCACAAATTAAGTCTTTTTTTCACCACCAGCGGCGCTGATTGTTGATGCGTCCTGACGTCTGCTCTTTTGGTAGCGTTTCGGTACAAACTAGTCAATTGTTTCAGCATTTCAATGACAGAATCTGGCAACCCCTATGGCATAGAGACCTACTTATATAAAATAATCTATCGGGCGCTACCGGATTCAATATGTGCATTTACAATTGTCCATGTTTAGGCACACCATAACTTTTACATTTTCCCTATTGTGACCGATAGCAAATAACTAAATGAAGGATATAATATATATCACAATCCACATTGTGATATATATTATAGGGATATCCCTATAGAACAACCATAAAACATTTGACAAAATTTTATTAAAACCTATGGGGTCCTATGGGGGAAAAACTAATTTCTACATTTATGTGTATTTTCCCCATTGAAACCAATAGCAAATAAATCAAGGGTGGATATCCCTATAGAACAACCATAAATTCCAACTATGGGTCCTATACACACCGATACACCCTATGGAAACACCATTCATTTCAATATCGGTTTGAACAGGGTCTCTACCCACTGAACATTATGGATGTGGTGATGTCACAGTGACGTTTAAAAATTGTCAATTTTAAGGCACATTAACTACGTTCTTTAGTGATGTTCAATTTACGTAAAAATTACGCTAAAAAATAAAAGGTGCTGTCGAGCACGTCACTATACCGTCCAGTCTATGACTTTTATTTTACTTTAGCGTATTAGGTGCAAAACACAACGTACATTTTACGTCACCAATGTGACACATGATAAATATGAATGTGATAGGTTTGCCAATGATGAACATTAAAATATATGCCACATTTACATTTTTGTTGGAAATTTGAGTGTATACTTA
The DNA here is from genome assembly GCA_921294245.1 of Brassicogethes aeneus. Lineage (NCBI taxonomy): Eukaryota > Metazoa > Arthropoda > Insecta > Coleoptera > Nitidulidae > Brassicogethes > Brassicogethes aeneus. Next base: position 54,760,632 of record OV121133.1, on the reverse strand, counting down.
GATAATTAAATACCAAATTTAATTCATAATTTTAGATTAAACCCAAGGTAGGTACTTACTTAGAAACTAATGTAAGTAGGTACAATTATTATTTTAATGATTTAATATAAATCCCAGAGTGATTTATTAATTAATATTACCGCTTATAAAATAATAATTATTCTCGCATAGTGAGATTAAGAAACGTATATTTTATGTAAAATTTACGTAAAAAAGGACTCGGGTAATTTCGTTTCCAGTCGATATATCGGTATAAAAGGGGCCCTGTAACAGGGCATACTCTGTTTGCGTTGCGACTGCCATTGTTCTGTGTTCAACACAGTGTGTTGCCATTTGTTGCTGTGTGATAGAAAACGCATTGTTCTCCATAGGCGAGACTGAACGGTTTAGGCATATACCTATAACTTATAGGTATATGGGTTTAGGTAAGTTGGCTTTATTATTTGTTTGCAACCATACAGTTATAATATAATTAATTAATTGTCCCAATATCTCCATGATGGAGCTATTAGTGGTTATCGAATTTTGTTGATTTAAATGTTAGCGTTGAGTGAGAAGTAATATTAATCAATGCTGTTAGACTTAAAGAAAAGTCTTTTAATCAATTTGATTTTTCAGTTAATACACCAGTGAACATGGGAGACAAATTTTGCGCCGAGCGACAGGCAAGTTATATAAGTTTTATATACTTAATTACTTAGATAACTTAAGTTATTAATGTTTGTTTTAGAAGCCAGTATGAAATTATTTCGTCTGACTGAAAGTGATTTCGATAAAGAGAGCAAGGAGTTGTTCCAAACCGCCAAGCAACGCTCATAACGTTTTTTGGCCAAATTTGGACATGAGAACCGAGACCGAAAATTAATTAGGCGGTATGTTTTATTTTTATTATGTTTATCAGACTATGTTTTATTTTTATTATTTATTTTAATAAAAAAAAAATATATTTCCAAAGTGGTAGTTTTATTTAAAAAAACGTAACTATTACGTACAAGTGGAAACAAAACCTATACGTCGATATTAAAATGGCATTTTTACGTCCTTTTAAAAACGTAATTTTTACGTCTCCTTATCCACGTAACGGTTAGGGCTAATTCACGGCCCAGGATCCGGACATAGGCACATCACAGCGACGTTTATGTGACGTTTATTTTACAAGATTCTTATACGTCACACTACAACCTTTGACGTTAATTTTACATATATTTTACGTTTTTTTGCTCAGTGGGTATGGGGTATTTTAAGCAGGGGTTGCCAATCACAACATATTCCTAGAATGAAACGGATTATTCTTAGGGGATAGGGCATATTCATGGAATATTTTCTAACCTTCATTGCAGTCTGGGAAGATCTTCACTCCACAATAAGATTTTTATTATTTGAACTGTTTAAAATTGGTTAAACAAATTTTTATGTAAAAAAAAGATTTTAAAGCACACTATAGAGATGGTCTACATGTACCCTGCAGGGTATTAAATACACATGTAATAAAATAACATGGTAAAGCATATTTAAGGAAAATTTTTTATTGCTACCTATTAATAATGTATACAAAAAGGGTGATAATTAAAAATAACTAAAATATTAATCATCACTATCACTTTCATTTTTCTTTCTTTTTTTTACATTTTTCTTTTTCTCAATACTTGAATCAGGTTCATTTGCACCATTACTTAAAGACTCAATTATTTCTGTGAGATATTGTATTTTCTGCTTTTTTTCATTTAAAATTGTACCAAATTTGTTTAATAAATTTTCGTCATCGATATTTTTGCGTTCAATAAACTCATTTAATTTTTCTGTGCATTCAATTTTACCTAAAAATAACAATTAAAGCAAATTTAATGATGAAGGATATTAAAAAGCATACTTTTCAATAATTCATTATATCTTTTTCCCAATTCTACATCTTCATCGTACATTTTACTCTTTTCAGTATGTAAATTATCACAAAGGTTTAAAATGAACTCACCAAAATCTACCTAGGTAAATAAAAAAAATTTAAAATCATAAATGGAATCACAAAGGCATTTTAATAATTACTTTGTTTAGCTCACAGTCAAAAACTTTGATTTTTAGGTCGTCTTTGGTGTTGGTGAAAAGAATAAGTTTATTATTTTCAAATGTTATACTGTTGTTTTGAGGTTTTGTAAAGTTCAGTTTTAGAGACTTGTAATATTCAGTAATATTCGTGTCATATTTAATTGATAAATCTTTTAATATTTTATTGTCAATCTGCAAATAGAAAAATTAGTTTATGCATAATTAGCACATTTATATATTTATGGATATTTACATTTACTTTCCAGGCTTTTAGGGATTCAAAAACGGAAATTTCTATATTTTCTTTGGAAAACAAAATATTTAATCTATATAGTGTTGATTTATATTCAAACTTCGTAAAAATATGACTTTTCATGATAATAACACTAAATTAACATCCTAGAAAATAAATCAAAGTGTAAATAGTTAAATTAACATAATGTCTAGAGTCCCGTCAGACGGGTCTCCATTGCGCTCCCGTTCAAACTTTGTGACGTCACACACTGTAAATAGGTATTATTTTTCGAACGATAGGATTATTACAATAACCTCGGTAGCTCGATGGAAGGGCGCCTGCTTTGCATGCGAGAGGTACGTGGTTCGATACTTCGTGCCTGTACAACTTTTTTTAATTTTTTTTTAAAGAATTTATATACCGAAATAATACAATGTGGCCTTAAAAGCATTTATATTTAATTTTACATTAATATTTTAATTTATTTACCTTTCCTCATAATTATTTTGCTAGTTATATCATTGGTTATATAATATAAAATGTAATTAAATGAATATTCCTTCGTTGAAAAATTTTTACTCAATGGGGCGGGGGGGGGGCCAATGGGGCGGGGTCGGTTGGGTTGGGTTGTTGGGTTTGGGTTGGTTTCGAAGCGGGCGGACTCGGGACGTTGGTTAAGGAAAAAAGATCTGCTTCCCGTCCTAAGATTGCGTCATTTGATGACGTCACTCTGTTAACGGGAGCGCAATAGAGAACCGTCTGACGGGACTCTAGACGCGGCGTTAAATTAAATGATCATAACCTCACTATAAATCAGGACATAACCAGGGCAGAGTCTACTGCGCCGCCGGCGTGGTTTTAAAAATTGTATTGCTACTCCGCGGCCGGCGTTTTTTAAATGTTATTACAGCACCGTCCTTGCCGTTAAGCTGGATCACAGAACATAAGAGCTGGATTAAAATACAGCTTAAATTGCAGAAAGTGATACCTCTACCGCTACCGCTACCTCTACCGCTACTTCTACCGCTGCCTCTACCGTTAGGAACGCCTAAATGCAGGAATGGGCTCCATCTTAATATAATTTTTGCGTAAAATAAAACAAACCAAATCAAACCAAACCCAACCAACCCAACCCCCCGTAACCGCCCTATTGAAGCCTAACCACCCTATTGAAGACGATTATTCCATCGTGCATTGCCCTCTATCTCGAACTTTGTTTGTATTTAGGCGTTCCTTTTATGCGAGGGGCCGCCATTACCGCTACCGCTACTTTCTGAATTATAAATCCAGCTTTATACTATTTTTAACAATTTTTATAATTTTCTAAAAATTCGATAATATTTTCAACCCTGCTTCTTTCACTTTTTTATGATTAAATTATAATAACTATTGTAACATAATTATTACAATTATTGTAACATAATTTTCCGAAAATTCGATAATTTTATTAACCCAATTCGATAATTTAAACTTTTACATCTGGCAACACTGTATTCCATAGTGAAGAAGTTAGTTTTTTTTTAATAAATGCGGTTTCGTTAAAACCATTTTATGGAGAAATGTTGGCCCAATGCACAAAAATATCACTTATTTGGCACCATACACTTTGGATTCCAAAGTTTGGAATTTCATTAAATGCAGTATTTATATTCCTTAATTCTTTGACAGATACATAACCTGAAAAGCCTTAAATGCCAAATTTTCAAGACTGCGTTCCTTACGTAGTGGGACTTTGAGGTGTGGAGCATAGTACCTGATATGGAATCTTGTAATAAATAAATTACGTGCCACCACTGGACATAACCCAGTCCATGTTTGACCAACATAAAATAAGAAAAAGGTGTGCTGAAACAAACTTATTATTTCTTCTAATTCAATATTTAACACTTAAATTTCTAGATTTTAAATGTTTTTAGAAATAAAAAATCAAAATAGTCTTTTATGTTTTTATTACATAGAAAGATACATTTATCTTAATAATTAAGTGGCTTGGTCATCACCCTTTGTCGTTCTAGTATAAATAAGTTGTGCTCTGTGTTGTACAACTTGTTTAATAAGACCTGAAACAAAAAAAAAACACAGGTTAATTAACTGTCGAGCAAATGTCAATGTCATAATCATAACATTACATTCCTAGGATTACATTTGCTTACCTTTTTGCTGGAGTTCAATGAGAGCCCTCCTTGCAAGGGATCCCCTGACCTTAAGACGTTCAGAAACTACTGAAGGGGTGATCAATTTATATGAGGGAACTTCTTTGTACAATTTGTCGTAAGTTGCTTTATCAAACAAAACTTGGTTGTTTAACTTGTCACGAACTTTTCCTTTGGACCACTTCTACAATTAAAAATATCGCGTTTTTATAGTTAAAAATTAAAAACCCTTAACCAAGAATTTCTTACCTTCTTCTTGGCTTTGCCACCGCCAGACCCTTCCTTCTTCTTTTGGGTCTTCTGTGGCTGCTTGGCTGACGACTTGGAATCCTTCTTAGGAGGCTAAAAAAAAAAAAAATTGGTACTTTCCCAACACTTTTGCAATGTGAAAACACTTCTTTTAATAATATCAGACTCATTAAATCAGATTTAACAACCACGGAGATGGTCTTGAATGAATTTTTACATCATAATAAAACAGCATGGACATATATATAAAACAAAATCAATATGAAAAAACTTGACGATTATAGCAAAAGTATTAACTTATACCTTAATCAATATATAATTTACACGAACTTGAAGTGTTTTATACAAAAATTAAAAGAACGAGAAATCAACGAGGTACCTACCATGTTGGCTTTTGAGAGAAAGGATATAACCACACGGAAATGTCGTCACTTACGCTTTATACCAACGTTAAAACAAAAAAGACACTAGAAAACAATCAAAATTGTATTTTTTTATAATTTAAATACTAAGTAGCATTTAAAAACATATAAAACAACTAAAAAATAAAATTATTTTTATTAACATTGTTTAAATAAAAAAATAAAAATAATTGTTTTTTTCTTACTGTTGTCGCCCTTTCTTTTGACAAGTGACAGAAAATAGTGACAACATGGCAGGTTGTTTTCTGTGGTTTTAAAAGTTCCAGCCGGTTTCGGCTTGGGAAAAATTAATAAAAATACCAAAATTATAAACTTTATAGTTCTCCAGTTAATTTAATGCGTTTTAACTTTCCACTTGAGGCCTTTTTGTGTTTTTTTTGTATATTTTTAAAGTGATAAATAAGCAAACTGCATATCTTTAGTTCTTTAAAAATTATTATGATATAGTAGATAAAATTTGTACAAACCTAGAAAAGTGAATCATGTTACCTTTATCGCATAAGGATAATTACCACAGGGGCTTCGGCTCCCAGTTAAAAGAGAAAGTCTATGGATGGATTAGACTTATTTTTTCTGATAGAAATTCCAAAAATTTATTCCTGTTTTTACTACTAAATTTGTCGTTTGCCTTCGTAGAATTAGTTTATGGGGTATGGAGCAACAGTTTAGGTATGTACTTTACTTTTTTTGTTCTAAATACAAAATATGAATGAAACCTTACGGCTAACAATTGTTTGTAGGTTTAATATCTGATTCCTTCCATATGTTTTTTGATTGCACTGGATTATTGGCTGGCATGGTAGCAACGGTAATAACTAAATGGAAAGCAAATGATAAATTTTCTTATGGTTATGTGCGAGCAGAGATTTTAGCTGGTTTTGTAAATGGACTCTTTCTTTTATTCATATCATTTTTCTTAATGTCTGAGGCTGTGGAAAGGGCGATTGAACCTCCAGAAGTAAGTGTAACAAGGTATTTTATTTTCATAAGATAAGGCCCATCAAATATTCATTAATTACTAATTATTGGTATTTTTTATCTTGTGGAATTTCAATAAAACAAGTTATAATTTACTTTTGGCAAATTAAATTTCCAGAAAAATTGGAAAAAAGTAAAAGTTTGAGAAATTTTTTTCTTTTATAAAGTTTATAATATAAACTAAAAAAGTGTTTTAGTTGCCAGGCATGGTTTTTAGAATTATTGAATTTTGAATATTTACAAATATTTTGATGAAAAATAGTTTATTATCGTGGGAGAAAGACGAGTTCCCTCAAGCATGGAGTAACAATATTTTATTTAACTACTTTTATTTGATATTTTATTCAACATCTGACTGTTAAGCACTTTTCCAATTTTTCCAATACTTTTTTCCAATTTTAAATTAAAGCTAACTTCAGCCCATGGATGAAATGCTATTTTGCCCACTAGTGGTCAAAGTAGAATCTTGCCACCAAGAGAGCTTCACTGCAGTACCTCTAAACTGTAAAATACATAATTCAGAAAGTTGCGCAAAACATTTAAAACTTTGATTTCCGACTTATGGCTCAGTATTTAGGGTTTTGAAGTTAACTTATAGATGGGGCTAGTTATTCCACATAACATTAAAAATGCACTTTCATAAGTTACAAGTAGTGTTACCACCTCTCCGGGCCTGAGGAAGAATCTCCGGGGTTCCGGGCGAGCTTGAATTTCTTTGGGCCACCAGTAAAGTTAAGTTAAATTTTTCGTTAAACTTGAAAACAAGGAGATGCATCCGGATGGTCCAAAATACGAATTATATAGTCGAGTTTGACATCGTAACGCCGGTAATACAGGCTAGAATTTACTATAGCAAAAATAATACATAATTCGTTTTTTGGATCATTCCCTTGTTTTCCAGTAGAAATTCATCTATCAGATGATCTTTATTGGAATAAACCAAAAGGTTAATGACTGAGGATAAATACATTTATATATTAACAATCAATTTGTTAAAAAATTATTTGACATAATTATATATAAAAAAAAGAAACAATATTTAATGGACTTGAAAATCTAAGATAACTTTCCATAGGGTCTTCCTTGGGAATTTTCTTTTTATTGGATTACCTTCTGAGTCTGGGAAAATGAAGGGTTCAATAATATCCAAATTTGAGGTTGTATTGCTGAATTTCTAAGACAGTTTTCGTGATCTCTCTGTAATTGTTATAAGGTTGGTCATTTCATATAGGAGCAAATTTGAGGGGTTGTGCAATGGATTTTGTGGATATCTAATCTTGGTTAAGTGTCGAAGGCTAATTGTTTCAGCTCTCTCCAGATTCCTCAGGGTTGGACTTCTGCAGCTTTGATGGAACCATAATCTAGCAGTGGCCGACAAATCATCTTGTAGATGTTGGTAGCTGTTTCAGAGCTTATACCTTCCTTTTTAAAAGTTAAGGATTTGAAATGTTTTGCCCTAGTGACTATTTTTTGTTTTATTTTTTTTGTGTACAAATTGAAGTTAAAGGCGCATTCATGCTCACTAAAATAAGAAATAAGAATAAGAAATAAGATAAAAAGTTAAAACTGTGTAAAGTAATGGTTGCGTTCATGCTCATGAAAATAAGGAATAAGAAATAAGAATAAAGATTAACAATTTTTAACTTTGGTTCTTATTCTTGCGTATAAAACTGCGCAAAGGACCAAAATGGGTCTGTGAATTATTTTGATGGGTTTTATGTGCTGGCCATGGAGCCATGGTGTTGGAAATCGCGTTGAGTGTCGCTGTCGATTGTTTACGTTTATAGTAGTGAAGGGAGAATCGAATGATTTTAAGAATCGAATACTTTGCATTCGAATAGTCTAAAGAATCGAATGATCATTCGAATGCAGAGAATCGAATAGTTTGTTCCGAATCGGAACCGATAATAGCCGAAAACATTTATTGAATGAATGTTTTCGGAACAAACTATTCGATTCTCAGTATTCGAATGGTCATTTTATTTTTTGTTTACAATTCGTTATGGGCTAAGCGGGTTGGCGTCGCACTGGGTGCAATATAAATTCTAAACCGGCTAATATACCTACTAATTGATTTATGACAGGCTTTCTTTATTTTTGTCATAAAACATAAACCATATTATTTGTCAGGTTTTGTAAATATGGCCTATTGTAATAAAGTAAAAATGTATGCTCTTTATTTTTAATAAAATAATACCTTTTGATTCAAAATTAAAATCCTTAAGGAAATAGTCACCAAAATTCAACATTCTTTATTTTTAATTTGGTTGGAACGTCGGTTATATGTTTTATTTTTGTGACATTTAAAAAGTTTTAATAATAATTGTTAGATAATTATGTTTTTGTTATATTTACTAGATTTTAGTACATATTAAAATTAACACAAGCAGTGCTGGTCCAGCTCGATGCAAGCCGATTCTCCATGCGATACAAAAAATCAACTTTGGCGTGAATTCGAATGCAGAGAAATCTCTCGTCTCCCACCTTCCGCTCGATGACACGCAAGCGCTTTCGATTCGATTCGAATAGTTCGAACTATTCGAATACTTTGTTGAGAATCGAATGCATTCGAATGCACGCCAGAATCGAATACTTCGATTATTTGTATTCGAATAGTCCCTTCACTAGTTTATAGCCAATATAATCCACTATAATAAAATATAATTGTGTGACAACATTTTTTATTTCTTATGTTATCAGCATGAACGATCAATCGCGATCTTATTTCTTATTCCTTATTTCTTATTCTTATTTCTTATTTTAAGTGAGCATGAATACGCCTTAAGTCAAAAATCATTCAGAGATATTTAATATTGTTTGTGAGGGAGATTAGTTGGTTGTCAATTGAAATTTGTGGTGAGGTATCTTTTATTTTGTGATTAAATATGATAAATTAATTTATCATATCCCAATTGGGACTTTCTGGAATTAATTCTTATTCTCCATTTTGAAAACCAGTCGGATATAATATTAATCGATTCTTAAAGGTTAGCTACTGCAGTTGAGCGAGATTTGTGATGTGATATTAAAGCAGTGTCGTCAGCATACTGTAGGATATAAATTTTTAGAGGCATAGAGGTGGTATCTATTATATCATGAACATAAAAGTTGTACAGTGTTGGAGAGAGTGGGGAACCTTTTGGTATGCCTTGGGCAATTGAAAATGATGGTGAAATATATTGGCTGATTTTAATTTTGAGGGAACGGTTATCCAGAGTTTTTAATAAGCCACATTAAATATTCCAGGCAATCTAGTAGATAATGTTTATATAATAGACCTCTATGCCATACACTGTCAAAGGCTTTACTGATGTCCAGAAAGACGGCTGCTGAATGATGACCCATAATGCTGTGATGTTGCAAATTCGAGACTAGGGTGATCAGAGGATGAATTGTGGAGTGTCTTTTCTGAAGCCAAATTGATATTGCGGGATCTTATCGCCAAGCTCTTGAAGAAGGAAGTTTTTGATGATTTTTTCAAAGTGTTTGCCTATCACCGGTAGAAGTGTGATTGGTCTGAAATCACTTGGGGTTGAAGCAGAGTTAGATTTGGGTATTGTAATAATAATGCCTTCTTTCCTACCTGAAGGGAAGTGTTGATGTTCTATGCAGAAATTATAAATTTTTAGGATGTACTCGTGGATTTCTGGAGACAGATTTCTTAGGATTTTTCTGTTGACATGGTCATGTCCTGGGGCAGAGTTCTTTCCTTCAAGAAGGACCTTGTAGTAGTCTGTTTCGCTGATGGTAGGTATCGTTAACTTGTCATTTTTTGAACTAAAGAAAATGTACCAGTTATTAATAGAATTTAGATTTGTAGCATTGAAATTTGGATCATCTAAAAACTCATAGCTTTTTTTAAAGTATTTTTTATGTAATTTTTAAACCCTAAAAGATTACAAGCATCTACAACAGGTATAAATTAAAGAATATATATTAATACATGTCAAGTTCTCAGTGAGAACAAATATTTTTTAAATTAAGAATAAATAAGTTTAAGGATGTAAGCGTTTTAATATTTTCTGATAGTTGGTTAAACAATATCACAGCCTGAGAGGAGATCTTCTTGTTTCCCACATTTGAAGAATTTGGTACCACATGGAAATGTTGTCTGGTCCTCGTATTGTGTTCGTGTAAATCAAAGTTTAATTGCAGCTTAATTTTGGTAATTAAAATATTGTTTTTTATTTTGTACACTAAGATCATGGAGTCTAGATTAATGATTTCTTGAATCTAAAGTTCTTTGTACATTTCTATTGTGTTTGCCATAGGTGGTTTATTATATATTATTTTTACTGATTTGTTTTGACAAATTTGTAAATCCTTAATATCACATTTTCTGGCCTGTCCCCAAATGCATGGGAGGTAAGTTAAGTGTGCATATATTCAGCATAGTAGATCTGGAATTTGGTTTTTTGATTCATTAGGAATACATTTCTGCGTAGAAAGTAGCACATATTGTTGATGGATTTTTTAACTTCACGTATGTGTTGTTCAAAATTTAGTTTATTGTCTATAGTGAGTCCGAGGTAATTAGCATGTTTTACTTCACTTATTGGCGTATTGTTTATCCTTAGGCTTATTGGTGAAGAGTGTGTATTCTTAAAAACTATATAATTGCACTTATTTTAATTTAACTTAATATTATTTTGACTAGTCCAATCACAAATTTTAATAAGGTCTCTTTGAGCATCTTCGAAAATTTCCCTTTCATTACCAGTATAGAATAGTGCAGTGTCATCAGTGAATAGTGTCATAGAGCCTTTTATATTATAGTTAGTTATATCATTTATATATTGAGAAAAGTAAAGGGCCAAGCACCGATCCCTGTGGGACACCAGAACACACTAGACTAGTATCACTTTTCTTATCACAGATTTTAAAAAAGCTGCTGCAGTATCTTCGTCTGATGTTAATGTTTGGTTATTTTGTATGATTTTTTGAGAATGAGAAACCCTTCCATACTTTGTAAGTTTTTTAATTTCTTTCCAGTAGTTTTTACCTCTCAAATCATTAATATTTTTACAGGTTTCAAGCCATTTATGCGTTTTGTAGTAAGCCACCATATTGTGGATTTCCTTGTTATATTTGTTAAACAAAGATTTTAATTGAGGATCATTATTTTGTGTGATCTCTCTGTAGAGTTTCCGTTTAGTTTTAATCATTGCCAGAATATAAGGTGGAAGTTTATAATTAAAATATGTTCTTTTGACTTTTGGAGTGTTGGAAACAACGCTTTTCTCCAGTTGTAATAAAAAGTTGTCAATAGCGTTTTAATTCAATTGGTTTTCCCGAGAGCAAAAACTTATTATTTCCAAATTTACTTTTTCAAAATTGCATTTATTTAAGTTTAAGAAGAACTCATTAGTGGATTCGACTGGAAGTTGAGGACAGATAATTTCAAATTGTATAGCCAAATGGTCTGAGCATAAGTCTGGGAGAACTGACAAGTTTTTTATATTACTTGAGATATTTTTTGTGTAAAGAAAGATATCCGGGGTGGAGTTGGGATTGTTCGCCATAATGAAAGTGGGGGGAGTTTTAAGTTAAGTAAAATTGGAATTAAAGAAGTTTGTTGTGTGTTTTTTCTTTTGTGTATTTACGTTAAAATCCCCTATTATTATAGCAAATTTATACAGCGAAGCTTTGACAAATATTGTATCTTCAATTTCAGAATGTGGGTGTATATATACAAGGAAAACATGCAGTTTATCTGCAAAAAATGGGAAGGAGACATGAAGAGGTTGTTGATTGTTGGTGGGTTTTGTTTGCCGAGTTTTGAACTTTTTGAAGCCATAATTAGACTGCCTCGTCTTACGTTTGTATTGATAATATTACCATTCCCTTAAATAATGGACCAATCTCTGAATCTGATATTATCTTTTAATTTGGTTTCTACAAACAATGAACATTGAACGTTATTTTGTTGTATATGGTTATAGATTAGTTGTTTTTTCTTGTTGAAACTGTTGATGTTAGAATATATAAATTTAAGATTGAATGTTAGCTCCATGAATTGATGCATCTTGATTAATTTTATATTGCGTTCCTTCTCTAGGTTCAGTAGGGGTGATAGAGTTTGGTTTGTCTAGGTCAAACATTAAAACATATAATCTATTACCAGAAAAAAAACAGTCTGTGTCGATGTTATAAAGGTTTATAAATCTTTTTTCAGTTTTTGTTTAAGTTCTTGTCTGTTTGTGTATTTTGGGTCTTTCATTTTAGTAATGTATGTGTCAATAATGAGATCATGAATGGTGTAAGTGTTATGGATTCTGCTGTTTTTCCTAGTGTCAACCTCTAGTTCTGCCGATCTTTTATTATTAGATTTGATTGTGACATTGGGAATACCGTCGATACGCTGTGTGATCAGTTGAGTTACAAGAGACGCATTTTGGAGGGAGAGTTGTTTTACAGGAGTTTGAGTTATGGTCTCCTTGACATTTTGTACAAACAAGTTTTGAATTACATTTATCAGTTGTGTGTGTAAATTGTGAGCAGTTGTTGCATAGAATAGGAAGAGGAGGTGGGGGCAGGCTTGTATATACAGCGTAATGTCTATTTTTGTAGAAAATCCCTTCATTAAGAAGTTTTTCGTATGATTTAATACACCCTGTGATTAATCTTATTAAAGTAGTAAGTTTACCTGTTGCTTTTGAAGTTATTCTTTTAACAGTATCTGAAGATTATTGCGGATTCTTTTAGAAAATCACTCATTTCTTCATCTTTTATTTCATACTCAACTGACGCAATTACTGCAGCATAGGTGAGGTTACTTCTGGGTTTGTTGTATCGCTTGTTAGGCGCGAATGTGTCTTTAAAACTCTTTACAATATTTTTGTTCGTTAATTTTTGTAACGCAGCTTTTAAAATTACCTTGGATCTGTCTGATTTTAAGATAAAACCTTTTTCAGTTTTGATAAGAACATCGTTTTTTGATTCTCCTAGTGAGGTCCAGATATTTGAAAACTGGATTCTTGAGAGATCTTCACTTGTTGTGACGAATAATGGTGTAGTATAGGGTCTGTTGGTGATTTGATTCATTTTTAGAGAATAGTTGTTTATTTTAGATAAAGAATTTTTCGTGTTTGAATTATTGTTGGAAATTGTTGAATTATTGGTGTGTTGTAAAATTGTTGTATCGCTAGAGAGACACCCTGTATGAGAAATAACGAAGTACACAACATAATTATTATGTTGTGTACTTCGTTTTTTTCTAAAATCGTTTCTGTTTTGACCTTGGATGTTTCGCTACCGATAATTTCTCGAATTTTGTCCTTTTCTGATTCGCTTAATGTTTTTTTAGACCCTTTGCACTTCCGTTTTTTCTGTTTATTTTCCATTTCCCAATCCATTTCACCACCGGAATATTCAGCATCAACATCACTCATAATTAAAGGTCAAAGTTTAAACCAATTATTTAATTCAAATCGCGGAGAACTGAGAAGCACAACTGCACTCTACAGTGGACACAGGCGAAATGTTAGTTTTTAATTTGTTTGAAATAATTGTTAAATTAAGTTTGACTGTCGTACCAAAGTATTGACCAATAAATTGGCTTCTTAAAAGAAATATCTATGTCATGTCGAGTACAAAGTATACTTTTTAGAACATAACATTTATTTTGTCTGAAGATTAGATAATAAAAATAGTATATTATGTATCAAGTTTGATAAACGCCATTTTATACACAACTTGTCAATGTGTATTTAAAAGGTCACTTAGTGTCATGGAAACATGTACGATAAAGGGCGTTTTAAAGGTGTTAGTAGAAAATCATAATAAACATCTCCGGGCGAGTAGTACGGCCGGCATATTCGGAATTCACCGACACAATTCGGGTAAGGCGAATCACAGACTCGTAAAATCCCGACGGTGAGAAACATTGATTTAAATAAATAAGTATAAATAAAATAATAAGTAAATAACACAGTTCAACACGATTTTTCTCCCATGAAAATTTTTAACAGATTTTAAAAATAAATTTTTTTAGTACCCGTGTCTCACCGTTTCACGAAATCACGTCATAAAATTTTTTTATACAGCAATTCATATTATTTTAACCTATACAGATTTTTATTTCTCTATTTTCTTATAATTTTTTTCTTAAAATATTGTATGTTTTTACATAACACAAAAATTATTTCTGGTTTTAATTTTTGATTTTTTTATAAATTAACATTTGTATTAATCTTATTCTTCTCATTCTTTAGTCAATGATTTAGGTCTATTTTTTTTTAAAATATTTTGATCAAAATTCCACTTCCGTATGTTTTTACATAATACAAAAATTATAGGTACTTAAAGAAAATAATAATTTTAATTTTTTTTAAGTAAAAAAAAATATTTCTGGTTTTGATTTTTGATTTTTTTTTATAAATTAACAGATTTGTATTTATCTTATTCTCATTCTTTAGTCAATGTATGTTTTTACATACAAAAATTATACTTTAAGTAAAAAAAATATTTCTGGTTTTAATTTTTGATTTTTTTTATAAATACACAGATTTGTATTTATCTTATAAGATATACATATATAATATAAATATTAAATATATGTTGGAAACAAATCTTGATATTTTAGTTTGACGATTATACATTGATTTAGAATCTAAAGTGGTATCACAACCTAATAATCACCACTTTATATACAGGGTGTTTCACATTCGTGGTCCATTGAAAGTTTCTGGGGAACGGAAATAGATGTCGATGTGAAATTTAAAAGCGTTTATAATCCATTTAAGTATATATATTTTTTTAATATTTTGTTCAGAATTCCACGGTTTGACTGGAAATTTTTGGAATGTTAAAACATTGCTTAAAAGATTTCATGTCAATTCTTGACCATTTTTCGACAAATTACCAGAGAAAACCCAGGGCAAATTGGGCTAGCTTGAAACTTTTTTATTTTAAATGTAACACCTGGTATGTTTTTACTAGGGATGCACCGAAGTTACTGCTCACCTACTGCCTCCGGCCGATCCGGCCTATGCGGCAGCATATCCGGCTCCGGCCAAATTTTTAAACTGATCCGGCAACAACGGCCGGATTGTGGCCGGATTTTTTAAATTAAAAATAAAATATTTTTTCAAATGTTTATTATAAAAAAAATATATATTCTTTTACAAGTAACAAACAATTTTTTTAGAAATAATTTAAAAATAGATTAAGGATTAAACTTCATGATTTAAGCGAACATAAGATAACGAAGTCTTTAAGTTACAGTGCAAAAATTAGAGTTGTTCACCTTTCTCGGGAAGAAATCGGCTATGCGCAGTTAACAGGTATCTATGCGCACTAAGTAACAGACGCCGTACGTATGCGCAGTGGTTTTCAGATGGTTGTATTATACCTATTATAATTATTGTACCTATGTTTTTTAATTGTTATAACTTTTAGATTAGGTATATTAATAACGTTTTATAAAGATATACTTTTTAATATATTATTGGTTTTAAAAACTTTTATTTATTGATAAATATAAATGTTTTTGTTTTTTCCCCTAAAATAGCTATTTAACGAACTCATTTGAGTCCGTAAATAATTCTTTTTTTGCACTAGTACGAAAAAATTGGTATGGAAATTTTTGCAACTTAATTTCGAGAAATAGGTATTTACTCTATTTAAAAATATGAATATATGGACCTAGAACAAAAAAAATGTTGTTTGCAACATGTACCTAAAAATCATGTTTTTAAGGACGAATCGTAGCTGTTTGCGGTCGAGGCGAAGCCAAAACCAGAACAGCCGATGTTACAAACATAGCAATACGTATACGTATATAATACGTATATATATGTATAATTATATTACTTTTTAACTAATATAATATGAATATATATATACATATTATATCAGTTTTAACGCGCCAAAATAACAAGTAGGTACATGAAAAAAACCTGGTGTAAAAATAAAAAAGACAATGCGCCACCTAATAATGATTACCTACTTATAAGGTGGGCAGGTACCTAAAATATAAACACTTTTGTGGCGACTGTTTTTTACTGTTACTGAATACATGAATAAAGTGGACTAAGTTATATAAGTAAATCCGTGTATAATTTAAGTATACCACACTTTTATTTATTTTTAATACGACTAGAATGCATGCGTAAAATGAAAGGTCTGTCAATTTTTCTCCTTGTTTTAAAAAACAAATGGGGGGGCCGAGGATGGCGCAGTGCGTTAAAGCTACAGAGCGGTAATCAATCTGCGCCACGGTACCGGGTTCGATTCCCGGTCACAGCCTTGGGTGTTGTGGTTGTTTTTAAGAACCAAAAAATTTATAATCATGAGCTGGCTAAATAATTGAAAAGATTAAAAGTCAATAAAAACCAAAAAAAAAAAAGACAAATGTTAATTTACTTTACATGTATTGTTGGTTGCCTGTTCGGGAACAGGATCCCCACATACCACATCAACACGTAATTGGTAACTAAGTGCAAGATTTGCATAATACTGAAACAGAAACTGCACCTGCCTGTGTAAAAACACTAAGATCCGGCCGACTCCGGCTAAATCCGCCAAAATCCGGCCGGAGTTAATCCGGACGATGACGCCGGATTACTGCATCCGGTAATCCGGCCAAAATCAAATCCGGTGCATCCCTAGTTTTTACCTAATCAAATAGCAAATTAATTTCGATTAATTTAACTATTCCACATGCCTAAAGTCAATAATTTCAGAGATATTTAACAATTTCTAAAATTTTAAATATTATTTTGTATCAAGAAACCTGTGACGGGTGAGTTGACGGTTCTGTGCTTACCACGTAATTTTTCAAAATTTAATGGCATAAAATTTTCAGGTTGTTATAAAAATATGTTGACTAGTTAAGTGTTTTGTAAACAAAACACCAAACGTTTTTAAAATTTAAAAGTTATACCTACAAACAGTATTTGCTGATTTTGAAAAAAAATCATCCAAGCTTTATGTAGAATGTTAACTAAACTGCGCACCACTCAATGTGTCGCGACCAAAAAGTTCGTCCTTTTTCAAAACGAAATAACTTTTTTGTTTCTTAAACGATTTTATTTTGGTCTGTAATGTCTACTAGCCCCATCCTCTGGCAATTCATGCTATAGATATGAAGCTCACGGTTCTTCAAGAAAATTTCGTACAGGGTAATATGTAAAACGGTGAAAAATTTCAATAACTTCATCCAAGCCTTGTTTGAAAAAAAAATATTTGTTCTCGTTTTTACTTTGAAATAATGAAGTATTGTCTTACCTTGAAAAGGTTTTCAAATTTTTCGAATTGGAATCTTAGCAACGAAAATATGATTTTTTTTCCAGAAGAGTACATTTAAGGGTTTTTTGTAGGCAATACACTCAGTCTTTTTAAGAACAAGAAGATAAAATGGTGGAAGATTGTTCCTTGAATAATTCTGAACAAGCGACAAGCAACAAACTTCCATTATTTTCAGAGGGGCCTAAGCAAAGACCACTTTTTCAAAATGACATTTTGGTGAAAATTTGCGAAAACTAAACCTGATCCGATATTTACGTTCGTGACATGTTCTCTTTATAATTTTGACCTCCTGATTGTGATTCAGCTATCAAATTTAAGTTTCAGATAAAACCAAAATCACCAAGAATCAAAATTCGAAAACAATTCCCGCCTGTTTCTTGCATATTTATGATTAAAATGCCATATGGGAATTAATTTTTTGGGCGAAATTACTGCAATTTGTTTGAGTGGTTAGGATAATGTTACATAAGTTACATTTGTTAATTGTTCAATTGAGGAATACAAAAAGTAGTATGGCAAAGATCACTTATGGAGTCCCTCAGGGCTCCATACTTGGTACTACAATCTTTTTGACTTACATAAATTCAATGTCAAGTTTAAATTTATACGGACGTATAATGTTATACGCGGACGACACCTCATACTTACTTACTTTGATTCCTCAGTCGACAATATTAGAAGATTGCCCATGATATGAATTTGATTGCAAACTGGCTAAACACACACAAACTTACTTTAAATGTCAGTAAGTCTTCTTTTATTTGGATCAAACGATCAAATAATATAATCTATGACAGCAGACCAATCGCGTTCACGGAAAACTATTAAATATAACAAATGAAATAACATTTTTAGGATTAATTATAGACGAAAAACTTTTATGGTTAAACCACATAAGTCACATTAGAAAAAAATTGTTGGGTCCTGTGGGCATTTTGAAAAGACTGAGCTATGCTGTGCCTAGTGAGTACCTGAGGCCTGTCTATTTTTCCCTAATCCATTCTCATTTACAATATCTAAATATAATCTGGTCATCGACTTCCAAAAGGAATATAAAAATTATAAAAACCTTACAAAATAAGGCTATAAAAAACTTATATTCCTTGGATGCTCGACACCCAGCAAATGAGTTATATAATAATTTTAAAATTATGTCATTAAACAATATTTACAGATATCAAGTAAACTCCTTTATACATCAGGTAATTACAAAAAAACGTCATTCACATATTAACTTTACCATTCGTTATACTAATACTAGAAACAGGGGAAAGATAGACATGCCTCAGTGCAGATCCCGGTATGGCATGGAATCGGTTCTTTATAAGGGCGTAAAGAGTTACAACCTTCTCCCGGACGAAATAAAACACCGTCGGGGATATGGTTTTAACACATTACTAAAAAGGCATTTAGGGTATATTTAATTTACTGTCCAGTTTTGTTACTTTGAAATCATTACTCTAAACATTAACAATGTGATAAAATATTTGTGATCTTTTATATTGTGTATGTGATTGTATGAGTATTATATTATATTGTTTTACTATTGTATTATAATGTATAGGTAGAGGATATGGGTGATTCTCAAATAGTTTTAATATTCCAGCTAGCAAGTTTGAAAAAAAAAATTGAAGAATTTTGGTGAAAAAATACAAGAAAGCAAATTCTTTGATATTGAACATGTCGAAATTAAACTCCGGCAGGCTCAGGTTAATGTTAGTTAAACATTATTTCTGTTTTTTAATTTGGCGTAACACATTTTTTCATTACCGTCCTCATTCCTTAATAAGGTTAAAATAAATATTAAAAAAAATAACAGATAAAATCTCAGGTAGGTACTTATTATAGAAGATATGTTTTTGTTTCCGAAAAAAATTTAAGGCACAAAGTACTTTAAAATGCAATTTCATCGATTTTTCGTAAACCCATTTGAAATAAATAAAAAATTACTGCTTGTGTTAGTTTAATACAAGTGGAAAATGCAATATTTAATTATATTATATATATATTGGTACGTAAGGGTTCTTAAACTATACTTTAAGCCAAAAAAGGTGAGATTTTTAAATGCACTCTTATATTTTTTTTATATTTTGAATGAAAGGACGGTGATGATATCGGGTGGACGGTGATGATATTAGGTGGATACAAATTAGATGGTACTGAAAAACTGAGATGTGTAAACAAGAATGATGATTTAAAAACAAAACGGAATAAAGTATAGTGTGAGTCATAAACTTGGGTATAATAAAAACACAGAATAATGGGATTCTGTAGAAACAAATATATTTATTATAACTCGTATAAAAAAACTTAAGATAAATTCTCGGTATCTCCTTGTTTAATTAAGTTATCGACTTCTTTTCTAGAAGAGGGACTAGTCTTTCTAGTGTTAACAACTCGGTGATACTTTCTTTTCCATTTTTCCATCTTCATATTAGTCAAATATAGTTTTTTTTTCAAAGCCAATACTTCTTGTCGCTTTCTTTCAGTGTTTTGCTTTTGTCTTCTCCTTCCTGCTTGCTGTCTTCTTGAAGAAATTTCAACAATTCTGTAATTAATGTTTTCTTCTAACGATAAGGGAGAAGATGGTGGAGTATTGTCGTTGATAAATTTCTCTGTTCTCCCACTTAATTTCTTTTTTTGATAATATCTATTTGATGCCTCCCTCCATTTTTTCCTCTGCTTGTTTTTTTCACGATTTTCCATATCACCTATATTTTTTAGCTGTCCTTTTTCTTTTCTTTTTTTATTTCGTTCACGTTCATACGACTTAGCCTTCTCTGACCTTTCTAGATCAGCAGCAACGCGTTCTCTGTATTTCCTCTTTTTTTCTTTCCACTTCTGTCTTTGTGCATCAATCATAGCTTGTGTCATGTTTTGACCTCTTTTGTTAGCCTTCTTTTTTTTCTTTTCTTCGCCTTTCTTGTTGTTAGTAGCTTCATTTGTATTTTTTGTATCTGATGATTTTTCATCGACTTTAGTTATCACACATTTTTTTTTATTTTTGTTTTCTTTAAGTCTAATTTTGATAACAGACGAGCTTTTAAGTTCAATGGCGTTCTTTTTTCTTTTTTGTTTTGACTCTAACTTCTTTGTTTCCTTCATTTTCAGTCGATTCTCATATGCTTCTTCTTTCATTCTTTTTAGCTTTGGTAAGACGTTTAATTTCCATTTATCAGAAACGTTGTCTTCATTCATATTAACTCTGAAATTAAATTAAAACTATCTGCTTTTTAACTGTGAGTTATTACCGTAGTCTACGGTCCGTAGATATGTAACATATCTACGGATCGTAGATCTATATGTATTTCATAAGTTTCTCATTACCGTCTTTTTGTATATCAAACCCGTCTACCCTTTATCAGCACCGTCCTCCTCTAAAAAGTAGACGGTAATGATATAGACGGTAATGAGAAATCGCTTGATAAATATTTTTCTATGAGGCAACAGCTCCCGGTTAAAGCGTGTACGCTCGTTTTTAAAGATGTTTGAGGTTATGTCATTGAATTTTGACTTAAATTTTGTTTTAAATTACTACACATCAAAACTAAACCCTATGGACGGTATTGAACTCTATGATGACAGAAGTACTTGAATACTACACTTTTAAATAAAACAATAAAGTACTCACCTTGTTGCTATTCACAAATTTATTGCACGAAACTCAAACAAACTTTTAAACATGCTATGATGAAGGGAACTGGTGATCCAGCCACCTATCGGACAAAATAGGCTATTAAATTTGCGGTGTACGGTAATGAGAATTGAATATCGGGACAATGGTTCTTCTTATATTGGATTAGTTTGTAATAATTGTTTTACTGTTTGATACTTTACAATTATTAGGTGAATATGTTTTTAAAATTTACAAACAAAAAGTATTTCATTTAGACCTTGAAAATATAATTAAAAATGGTCCGAACTAGTTAGATTTTTCGATCGGGACTTAAGACGGTCATGAGAAAACGGTAAGATAAATAGATATTTTGCAAATTCTAAACAGTATTTTGCGAATGTAACGTTAGTTTTTTTTGAAAACGAAGTAGTACAAACGATCTTGTAAAAAAACGCAGTTTTTTTAACGTTAAAAGTCCATAAAAAGTCTCAGGGACCAAGATGTTAAAACTATTTGAGAATCACCCATATCCCCCCTTTCTCGGCAAATATCACGTAATTTTTTTTTCCGAAAGAAAGAGTGTAAAATTGCGAGAAAACTGGGTTAAATTAAGTAAAAAATATGTATCCATAAAAATAGGATTAAATCATACATAATAATATTAATCTGTTTAATTATGCAGTGATAGAAAAATTTATTAACTATTATTAAATTCATTTATTTGGAAACAATTCATTCATTTATTAAATATAAACTGTTGATAAATATGTACAATTACGCACTACAGGACAGTTGTAAATTTTGAAGACAGTTTCATATAGTCCAGTGAGTAAAATTTAATGGACATTTCTCACCGTGTATGCTACGTTTAACTAATAATATTAGAAATCTTAAATACAACAAATCTTAAATATAAAAAAAAATTATAAGCATTGTTTTTTTTTAATAAATCTAATGGAATCAAGCACAGATTAACTAATTTACATTAAAACTATGCATTTAAAAAAATCTCTCGTGAGATTAAGGGGGGGAGGGGTTTTGAGCAAAATCTCACGACATCTCACCAAGGGGAGGGGGGGGGTCGAAAAATCTCCAAAATTGTCTCACGTAATTAATAAACGGCCCCTAAGATTGGGGTAGGTATGTAGGTATAACAAAAAAACACAAGCAAACTGAAAAAATCAAGAATATCCCTCATAATGCGTTTTAAATGTTTTTCAAGAACTAATTTTCATTTGATCCTCGATTTCATTATTTAGCGACATGATAATATCGTACTAAAGATGCAAAACACAGTAAAAAAATAGTAAAAACCAGCAATCGTATTTTATTGAGACATTTAACAGCCGGGAATTGTTTTCGAATCTTGATTCTTGGTGATTTTGGTTTTATCTGAAACTTAAGTTTGATAACTGAATCACAATTAGGTCAAAATTATGAATGAAACATGTCACGAACGTAAATATCTGTTTGATAACTGAATCACAATTAGGTCAAAATTATGAATGAAACATGTTACGAACGTAAATATCTGTTTGGGTTTAGTTTTCTCAAATTATCACCAAAATGTTATTTTGAAAAAGTGGTCTTTGCTTAGGCCCTCTGAAAATAATGGAAGTTTGTTGCTTGTCGCTTGTTCAGAAATATTTAAGGAACATTATTTCACCATATTATCTTCTTGTTCCTAAGACTGAGTGTATTGCCTTAAATGTACTCTTTTGAAAAAAATCATATTTTTGTTGCTAAGATTCCAATTCGAAAAATTTGAAAAACGCTACCAGGTAAGACATAATACTTCATTATTTTAAAGTAAAAACGAGGAAAAAATTATTTTGTTACAAACGGGGCTTGGATTAAATTTTTCACCGTTTAACATATCACCCTGTAGGAAATTTATTTGAAGAACCGTGAGCTTCATATCTATAGCATGAATTGCCAAAGGATGAGGCTAGCAGGCAACACAGACCAAAATAAAATAGTTCAAGAAACAAAAAAGTTATGTCGTTTTAAAAAAAAACGAACTTTTTGGTCGCGACACATTGAGTGGTGCGCAGTTTAGATTAAGCACTAGACAATAAAATATAAAATTTATTTTATGAATTATTTTAATAACAAAAAGAATGCGTAACTGTAACAATTAAATGTTCCAATCGAAATGTTTTTTAATTTTTTATTTGATTATGTAAAAACATACAGGGTGTTTCAATGAAAATAAAAAAGTTATTAACGTTTCAAGTTAGCCTAATTTGCCTGGGTTTTCTTGGGTAATTTGTTAAAAAAATGCTAAAGAGTTGATATGGAATCTTTTAAACAATGTTTTGAGATTCCAAAAATTCTACCCTTATTTCCGCAAACCTAATAGCAAAAAGTTATAGGCCATTTCTGATTGACGCGCATTTGTCAAATTTTAACGAAACAAATTAATAACTCAAAAACTATTCACATTAGGGATAGGACATGGTACAGTAATTTTACTCGAGAACGTTTTATAGAATATATATGGGGTGTTTAATTTGAAATAACAAAGTCGATGTCACTTCCGGTCAAACCGGAAGTGGCATTTTGTTTAAAATATTTTACAAAAATAGGCTTATTTGGATTTAAACTCTTTAAAAATTTCAAATCGATATCTTTTGCCGTTCCTCAGAAACTTTCAATGAACCACGAACGTGAAATACCCGTTTTTCGTAAATGTGCAACACCCTGTATATAATTAAAATAAATTTAAAATAAATAAATAACATTAATTCGTGTCCATTTATTCAGTAAATAAACTTTTCTTAGAAATATAGAGTCTAGCTGTTGTTGAAGCTGTTATATTTGCCGAAAAAAAATGACGTGATCTGAAAAGACGCCGAGACACGGGTATCATTTTTTTAAGTCTATTTTCAAAATCTATAGGAATTTTTCATGGAAGGGAAAAAATCAAATTTTGTCGTACTATGTAATAATAAAAAATAGAGATAAATAATTGGCAGTAAGTATTATTATTTATGAAAGGCGAGATTCAGCTTGTTTATTTGGACTTGGTACAGCACAATAAACAGCTGTTCTTTCATCTAAACCTTTGCCGACACATAAGTCCAATTCGTCGGGACTTCGTCTGCGATTCCCAAACGTCACCGTCACCCGAACGTCTAATGTGTCGGCGAATTCCGAATATGCGTTCGGCTGAGGTGGTAACCCTAGTTACGATATACTGTCGTGAAGGCCTCGAAATGGGTGTTGAATAAATGCATTTTACCACACTGACGAATTGGCGCGGTATTACCACATTTAATGTAATTCACCAGCAAATTTCCTCCGCGTTTCGGTAAATCCCCGAAAAAAATCAATTTGGATAGTTTTTATTTAAATACTGCAAAAATGTATTTGTATAATTCTTATTCTTATACAGGGTGTCCCAGAACTCGCGCCACATAGAAAACCGGAACGTGCCGAAAGTAACGTGAAACACATATTTGAAAAGTAAAATTGTCTAACGCAAAGGATAAGCGAGATAAGAATAAAAAACGATAGCCAATCCCAATAGATGGCCATAGGGAATTCTTTAAATTGCTAGGATACTTAGGTTGCATTGTTGATAATAAAAAATATGTAAAATATTTGGTCCACTGGAATCCAATTTATTGTGACACTGCTGTCAAACTCCTGTCATTAATATTATATTAGGTTATAAATTAAGTTAAATAATGTTTTCCTTAGATGATTATACTGAAATGATAATTATTTATTTATTTAGTGTGGGTGCAACGCCAGGGAGACAACGCGAGTTTTTTCCCAGCCCTTTCCTAATCGTTATTTTAAAACATTTGCGTTCTGAAGTATAAGTCATAGATTAATAACCTCATTTTTGAAAGCTTTTGACAACTTAGTAAATACAGTTGGCCAAAAGATTTTTAAATGTTTTTAATACAACAATGTTCTATCGTCTCCTAGCAATTTTTAAAGCTCTTACGTTTAACCTAGGCGAGAGCTTTCGGTATTGGCTGCCGCTTTTTTGCTCTCATTCGATTACACTATTACCTAGAAATTTTTTATTTTTAAATTTGGCATCTCCATTGCTATCGGCTCGCCCCCTTTTTCTCTGTGGCGCGAGTTCTGGGACACCCTGTATATGAATTCATATATTAATATATATTACTTTATACAAATATATATTCAGGTTTTCGGTTTTTGATTCGATAATTTTTCAATATACAAAAAATTTACAATTTTGTTTTCGAACCGTTAAATCTCTAGGTAGTCCGACCGATACAATTTTATTTGCTATATAAAACCTAAAATGTTTTTTTTTAATTATAATAGTATAAGGCTGGAAATTTTTTTGTTTTAAAAATTCGAATACTTATTTGAATATTCAAATAATCGAACTTTTAAATAATCGAATATTAAAATATTTTAAATAATCGAAACTATTTAATCATTAGAAAAATTATGTAGTATCTCATGTTTAAGTTTTGTTAGGATTATATACTTAAATATTTAATAAATAAACAAATGGGTTTACATCACTCAAAAACACGTTTTTTTGCGCAACCCTTACATATACTGATTTAAAGTGTTTTAATATTAGAGTATATTGTAGGTGCCAATGACAGAAGCAGTCGACGCACCTTAATGAAATTTAAAAAAAATATTTGTGTATTCGAATAATTTATAATCGATTTCCACCTCTATTCGAATTATTCGTAATCGATTCCCAGCTCTAGTATATATGTACATACGAGAGATAATGCAGGTAATAACGAGATTGAATCCTCATGAGGTTTGAATGACGTAAATCATCCGAGTGAATATTGCGCATTATCTCGAGTGTAATGCTTTGCTTTTTTTACTTTAATTAAGCAATTTTTATTAATTCAAAATTTAAAAAAACCTCACTTTTTCTCGATTTGAATGATTATTATAGTCGCTAATTGTATATATAAAAAAATCTGATATCTGTTAAGTCCATGTCTGACGGTGCAATTTCTCGCGGCGACTTTGTTGCGGCGACTAGTTGTAGCGACTTTCTCTCCTCTAGGGTGTTCACACGGTGCAACCAAACCAAAGGCTTTGTTATCTATGAACCAAACTGACGTTATTTTCTACTAGGATTGCCAACAAAACCGCAAATTACTTAGTTGAAAAATAAAAATACCTACAAACAAATTTAATGTTTATTTAAATCGGTTTTGTTTTTCTTTTAAAGTTATAAGTATATTGTGGTGTAAAAATATATACCTATTTATTTTTTAATTTATAACCCGGATCATTTTTGAGGTACAGATTCGGGTTTGTCTCGTAACCTAGAATCAATATTTTAGTGGATTCCCTATCCCACGTAAATCCTGAGAGCCTATTTGGTTCATTATCACAATTTGTAAATAAATAAAAAGTTTTTTTATTAAAAACACTCAGATTAAAGCACACGCAAACCACATCTGTCATTCCACAGCTGATAAATATTGAGTACCAACCAAAAAATTTAGTGAAAATTCGTAAATCCCTAAAAAAGTTACAAAGTCGCGGCGATTTTATTGCATGAAAATGGAACATGTTCTATTTTAGGACATATTAGATCAGCTGATTAGTTGCATCGTGTGACCACCAAAAAATCGCGGCGACCTAGTCGCTGCAACAAAGTCGCCGCGAGAAGTTGCACCGTCAGACATGGACTTTAGTCAGTTTCAACCTCAATTTAAAACCGGCGGTTATAACGGTTACCATTATAAACTTAAAAATAAATGTCAATAATATGCAGTAGGAGTAGAAAAAAACATTTATTCACGCCTTATTTTAGGTAAAACATGAGAGACTATTCATCGTATCAGTACTTGGTTTGCTGGTAAATTTGGTGGGAATATACGCCTTCCAACACGGCCACGGGCACTCTCACGGCGGCGGCTCGTCGCACGGGCATTCTCACGGGGGCGGCGGCCACGGCCACTCGCACAACAGCCACGCCCACGACCACGCCATGGAAATCGACGCGAGCGGCGCCAACTCGCAAATCATGAAGGGGGTCTTTTTGCACATTCTTGCGGACACCCTGGGCAGCGTGGGGGTCATAATCAGCGCCATCTTGATGCAGAGTTTCGGCTGGATGATCGCCGATCCCATCTGCTCTATGTTCATAGCTATCCTAATCGCGCTCAGCGTTCTGGCCCTTATCAAAGATTCCATTATGATATTGATGCAAAGGCAACCTTATGCTTTGGATAACGTGCTTCCGCAATGTTATCAGAAAGTTGTCAGTTTAGCAGGGGTGTATTCCGTGCAGGAGCCACACTTTTGGACGTTGTGTAGTGATATTTACATAGGGGCTATCAAATTGGAGGTGTCCAAGAACGTGGATCCAAAATACGTAGTTTCGCACACCCAAATGATTTTTGCTTCGGTTGGCGTGAGGCAGATTTACATTCAATTGGACTATACACCAATGTGAAGTATGTATTAAGAATAAATTCAATTATTTTATAAAATTGATTATTTGTGGAAGATGAAAATTTAAAAGTGCAAAACTGACACTATAATTCGTTTTTATTTTTTGCATTATTTATGTATTAAATTATACAACATTATTTGTTTATTATTGATGGTATAACCCAATTGATTGGCAAACAAACCCTAAAATTTAAAACTAAAATATTTGTGGTCATAAAATAAACGTCTTCAAATAAAAACGAATCTAATCAATAAATAAAATACATTTTATTGAATAACTACTTAAAACTTAAAAATTGCAATATTAATTTATTGCCGTTAAAAATTATTTATTTTAATTATTACCTTATTTATATAAAACAAGTCTTCCCAGTTTAAAAAAAACTTCCAAACATTCCCTTATTATTTAAACATGCGATCCACACCTATTAATTAAAAAAACTCATCTCTAAAGGTGCCAATGCATTTTATTTGTTTACTCTACCTTTGATTTGTATATTTTTATATTTATCACGTTTTTATTTTGCTCTAAACATTTACGTTTTTCTGTAAACTTGCAACTTTACTTTTTACAGAAAATGATCTCTATAGAAAGCTATAGAAAAGTGGCAAATTTCTAGATTTTTCTACTTAGTTATTAATTTTCTGAACTTGTATGATATAATATAATGTATTTTTTAAGATTATATTTTGTGTTGAACATTGTTTTTTCTTTAAATCCTTTACCTTACTATAATTGGGGTTGAAACAATAAATTAAGAAGACTACAAATTTATTTCATAATCTATACAAAATTTTATTAGGATTATGCTTCTTTTTACCATGGTATATTAAATATTTAATACATACATGCACCACATTTTTTAATTTTTTGTAAAAAATATACAGTGTGACCATTTGGTCACTAATATTTATGTCTAAAACTACAAATAATTTTAGTAAACAGTAAGAAAAATAATTGTTAAAAATATATTAGATTTATTAATCAATATAAAAACGAAATGAGGCCTTGAAACCAATTATTTAGAAAAGCTTTTTTATTAATCTATTAGAAAATCTGTGGAGATTCTCTTTACAAGTAATAAATATGTACATATGATGAGTCCAACTTACCAGGATATAATAATACAATAAGGAATATAACGTAAAAAAATTATAAATATAAATAATCATTGATGTATATGTATATTTTCTATATCAAACGGTAAATTTAAGTTACATTATTCATAATTTCATAATACAGCTACAATTTGTTTGTTATAAATAATTTTTACAATTTAAAAAATTAATAAAGGCAAAATTAATTCTATGAACTTATTGCACACATTGATATAAAGGGAATGATAATAGTTTTAATAAAATTAAGTATGCAGTATAAATAATATTATTCAATTTGAATTTGATTACAGTGTATTTAGTGTCCAGTGCCCTAAAAAAGAAAAAAAAATATATTTTTTGTAAACAAATTTGACCAAAAACAACAAAAATTAAGACAAAAACATGCAAAAAATGATGTAAAAAACATGCATGCAGAGATCATTAAATTATGGTGTATACCTTCTTTTTTTTCTTTTTGTTCTTTGATTTTTTTATTTGGAAAGCTTCACTGGATGCCAGACTTGCCGTGGATGATGACAATGAGTTCTGAATAAATGTTAGTTGATATTTTTGTTATTTTAAAAAATAAATGTTATTTTATTAATTTTAACATAAGTATGAAGTCCAAGAACCTTGTTAAAAGTTTACAAAATTAGCCCAAAGTTAAAAAAATTCTGAAACCCAATGAACACAAAAAAAATCTTACCTCAATTACTGCAATACCATTTGTTGATTTATAGTTTTGTTCCTAAAATAAAAAAATTATAAATTTTACCAACTTTTTTAATTAAACTTACTTTTGGACTACCATTGAGGTTGCCATTTTTGCTTGTTTGTTCTAGCCTTAGTAACTCACTTAATCTGTTAACTTCCTATGGGAGAGGAAATATATATTTTTATTAAAGTTTACGCAATAATAATTAGAATATAAATTAAATTTACCTCATTTAGTTTTTCTATAGTTGCAGTGGTATCGCCGCTTGGTACCCTATTTAATTGTTGGCATTGTTTGCTTAAAGTGTCGTTGCGCTGCTTTTCTTGTTCTAATTTGGTTTCGTATTCCAATTTTGTTTGTTGCTGAAAAAACAACAGTATTTTTATAAACCTTAAAATATTAAAATAAATATGTACCTATACAAATAATTTTTATGATGTGAGTTTTAATTCTAAAATCTATTTTTTTTAGTAAAGTTAGTATTCTAACATCTTTTAGTAAATTTTACATTTGGTATGATTTCCAAATGTGATTTTGACATTTTTTAGTAAACTTGGAATTTTTAAATGTTACTTGAAGAAGGACAAATTTCCTGATATGTAACAAAACAATATTAAAATATGAAGTTGGCATCTTCAGAAGGCTTCTGACAAAAGCAAAGAGTAACTCTGCCAACTTAATTGGCAAAAAGTACCTACTCCATGTACTTTGTTTTTGGTTTTGGGGAATATTTTAATTCTTAAATGTGATTTTTACATTCCCTGCTTAAAATACCCCATTGAGACCCTGTTCAAAAAGATAGATATTTGTATTGGAATGTATGGTTTCTATATGTTGTATCAGTATGTATAGGACCCATAGTCAGGCGCGTGCTGGGATGATTTTAGGGGCCGGGAAATAATTCCCTTACAGGGAACTCCCATGCCTTAAATTGTATGTCATTTAAAGAAAGGGTTGGGGAACAGGTGGGGGTGTTGTGTTTGTGATTGAAATGTTACGTCGCGTGCTGGGGCCTTTACTACTCACTAATAACCAGGGACTTGTGACGCATTTCTGTTACGGTATCCGATACCGGGTATCGTTCTTCATGTAAGGATCTAAACTAAATTGAATCGAAACATACACCCCCGAAAATGATTACTAAACTTTGAGAAATAGTACCAACACAAGTAACTAAATCTTGTTGTTATCGAAACAGTTTATAACGAAAATTGCAGGTGCGAAACAATTACCGAAATACGGACATATAAAAATCATTTTCCAATTTTAACCTAAAGCTAACTTCATGCATTTCCGCCCACTAGTGGCGCGAGTGAGTTACGCGGGTAAAACTCTCGAGTAAAACGAGCAGGTAGGTAACGCGGGTGAGACGCGCAGGTAAATCAGGTTAGAAAGCCGCAGGTATGTCGCGCGGATAATACTTGCGAGTAAGTCGCACAGTACGCTGCTTCATTTATTCATTAACAGAAAACGTTATTTCAAGAAAATAATTTATTAAGTTAATTTGTTTTTATTCGCAATTTTTTATTTTGTATCTTACGAGCTCGCTCAAGAGATTTTCATAAAAATAAATTTTTAAGCTATCATGATCCTATTTTGTTTTTAAAGTTTGGAAACGAATTTTTAAAATAATCTGTAGCAAATAACACTTAAGAATTCTGCACTTGTTATTTTCCATAGATTCTTTTTTCGTTTCGTTTTTAAACTCCAGCAACCAAAAAGGATCATGGATCATGATGGCTTAAAACTTGATTATTACGGTATATTAGTTGGTGGTCCTCCAGAAATGGTCTTCTTCTTAAACAAAACAAGACTGTGAGCATTTGCAAAACATGTAATATATGTAAATGAATCTGTGTTACAACGTTTTTTAAGTTTTTTAAGATTTAAGTTTTGTATCTCATGTAAAAAATCTTTTAAAAAATTTTAAATTATTTCTGTCAAGTGATGTTAAATGTAAGTTATGTACTCGTCTTATTGTAAGTACTTTTAATTACTGTAGTAGTGTTTATTTTCCTGTAGCAACTAAATCAACTCAATGTAAAATTCAAAACTCTTGTCTGCAATATGCTTATAACATTAGCCATAAGGATTACTTAAGTGAACATTATGTAAGACTTAATATCGCCCCCTCTTTTTAATACAACAACTAGAAATAATAATTTGATATGCAACATATCTGTATAGATTTTTAAATATTTTTAATTACTTAACAGCTGCAATTTTTTGCGTTTTAAATCTATAAAGTGGCTTTTCTCAAAACTATGAATTTCAAGTTATCTAGGTTGCACTAAGGGGGTGATATACTTAAATGTGATAACATATTTTATAGTCAATGTTTTACTTATTTATTCAATTTACGTTACAAATGTGCCAGTATACTTATCTTGTCTTTTAATCTTTAGGACTCAGCAGCCCCGGATCTACGATTTTTTCGAACTTTGGCAAAAACTTGATAGTGGCGCCCCCCCTTCAGTGTTTGAGAAAAACCCATGGGAAAAAATCGTTTAAAAAAAAGACGATCGTCTGAAGAAGATCGTCTATTTTTAAACGATATCGCTTAATTTTTTAAACGATCTTTTGTAAAAAAGACGATCGTCTACTTTCAAACGAAATCGTTTAATTATTTAAACGATCGTCTTTAATCGTCTAAAATAATAGCCGACCCTAAAGACGATCGTTTAAAGTGATAAACAATACAAAAGGCGATCGTCTAAAATAATAGTCGAAAAAAGACGATCGTTTTAATTAAAATTTTAAGTTATAACTTAACTGATGAGAAAATATTTTTATTTTGTCATAATTATTAATTAAATTAATTAAAAAAATAATTCTAAAGGCGATACCTACCTACTTCGAATAATAGACAATTCCAAATATTCCAAAGTATATTTGAAATTCTTTATTATAATAGAGAAGAATTTCAAAAATATATTTCGTCTGTACAGCCGACCGCCTAACCTACGCAACCGATTGAATCGTTTCAAAGTCGATCGTTTGAAAGACGATTGGACGAATTCGCGTCTAAAGACGATCGTCTTTAGACGATTTTTCCCCATGGGAACTGTTAAAACTGACAAATAAGTAGCATTTTTTGTGACGATTTATGAAAATAATAATCCTTTGATAAATTTAAACTTTTTATTATCTGTTATAACTTTCATTTGTGACATAAAACAGAAACACAGAAAAAATATATAACCAGGAAAGACTACACCTTTACACGGCGTGCTTTCTTTTCTGCGAAAGAATCTATTAGCTTCTCAAAGTCTGTCGCATAGGCAGTTTTGTTTTCAATGGTTAAGATCGCGAGGCCAGATAGACGCTCCTGACTCATTGTTGAACGTAGATAAGTTTTAATTATTTTTAGTTTGCTAAAGCTTCGCTCACAGCTTGCAGATTTTGGTAATGTGCAATAAATTCTTAAAGCTATACTAACATTGGGAAACGCTTCTTGCAAATCATGCTTGTACAGATGTTGTAACATTAATTTAAAAATTGTTTTGAATATATGGCTATATATCTTTAATACTTATTATTACAACAATGTAACTTAGCTATAAGCATAAACTAAAAAAACACCTGTTAAATGTTCA
This sequence comes from Brassicogethes aeneus, assembly GCA_921294245.1. Taxonomy (NCBI): domain Eukaryota; kingdom Metazoa; phylum Arthropoda; class Insecta; order Coleoptera; family Nitidulidae; genus Brassicogethes; species Brassicogethes aeneus. The sequence goes on along the minus strand of OV121133.1, from coordinate 54,727,848 downwards.
ACGTTTAAGTCTCAATTTGTAAAAACAGTGTAAGCTAAACTTTCACCTTCTTATGTATGTTGATATACAAGATTTTTTATTATTATTATTATGTTTTATGAAAATCTCAAAATAGTATATTATGTAATACATAATATGTATCAAGTTTGATAAACGCCATTTTAGACACGAATTTAATTTAGGCACGAGCGAGCTTGCGATTTTTTTTTATTAAAATAAACAAAATAAAAATTCAAATAAAAACAAAAAAAAACACAGCATAAAATAGTCTCTTCTAAATCTTATTTATAATTATATTTTTTTTTTCAAAAGTTTGATTTATGTTTGAATTGAGTCCAATTTAAGATTTTTAAGTTTCAACTCCTTTATTTCCATAAATGAGTAGTAAAAATATTATTTGTAGCAAAAATCAAGACTCTTTAGTAAAAATCATGATTTTTGGTCATTTTTAACCAAAATCCATGACTTCCATGCTTAACATTTATATCCATGACTTTATCATGACTTCCTGGATTTTCAGGTTTAGAGGGAACCCTGTATAAACTTTTTAAATATTACCGTTAAAAAACTATTTAATACTTTTGTATTGAGATAATAAAATAATTTTCACATTTAGTATTATTTTAGCCGCGCCTATCGGCGAATTTCAAGGAGGTAATAAAATACTGTCGGACGCATACTAAACACAAATTATATTTTAGGATGGTTTTCGATATCATATATTTTAGTTATATTTTATCTAGACCTAAATAAAATGCCTGTATAATGTGTAGGGTTGTGCCTGGTCAATTGACCGCGGTCAATTGACCGAGATTTTGACCTATTTTGACCGGAGAGATTTTGACCATGTCAAAATCGGTCAAAAACTTTTAAATCAACCGCGCGCGGCGACGGCGCTACCTAACGGAAAACATCAAAACTATTAATAAAGTGTTCTGTAGTAGACCATGGTGCCATCTTAATAATGCTTTTTAAAGTTAGTAATGAAGTAAACTTGGGAATCCCAAATTGAATTTTACTCATAACCTAGCTTCTTTATATCTGTTTATATAAAGTACAACTTGAAGCTGTTGAGTGGAAGTGAAAATAAAAAATGTGGAAATTCGGAGGAACCAGCGCTAAATTTTAGTAGTGAGGATGAAATCGATGATTTTGAAGAAGGCTGAGTTCAGTGACGAGGATAATTTGCTGTTATCTACCCATACCAGCACTGCCAGCCGTCATAAGTATTATTAGAATATTTTTATTTTTTGTACCTCAGAATGGTTTGTTTATCCTTTAATAGCAGTTTTTCAATAAATACACGTTTCTATTTAATGCCTTCATTTCTTAAAAAAAAACTAAAGAATTTGACCGGTGCTTAGTCAATTGACCAGTCAATTTACCACAAAAGATTTTGACCGGTCAAAATCCCAACCCTAATAATGTGTAATATTATTCTGACTTTTAAATATTAAGCTGTCGGGGGCCCGTTTGAATGGCGGGTCCTGGGGCTATAGCTTCCAAAGCCCCCCTTAATCCAGGGCTGACAAGTACGTGGAATGGTTTAACGCTAGCGGGGCACGTGAAGGGAGGGTTGTTATTGCCCCTTGTGTGGTGCATGTCTACTGGTTGACGGTCTTCTTAGGGAGGTCAGGAACATGGGAGTATTCGTCAGCGCGTATGCATTTTGATACTGGTCCGTGGATTAGACTTAGATGAGGATCCTCATGGAACTCATACAGAGGTCCTAGCGTGGTAGAGTGCTAGTGCCGGCGGGTTGGGCTCTTTTCAAATCCGGAAATGACCGACATGTTGCTGTTCACCAAAAAATACAAGGTCTAAAGGGTCCACTGTTCTTTGACTCAGTGAAGTATCTGGAGGTAACTATGAATAAAAAGCTGAGCTGGGAGGGGAACCTTCAAAAGCAGCAGAAAAAGTGATTCCTGATTTTCTGGACATGCCGCAGTGCGCTGGGTCGGAGCTGGGGCCGGGCTGCCAGCCTGGTATACTGGCTAAGGGTCAAACAGTTTGATGAAGCTGCAGATACTAGCGTTCCAAAGCATCTGGGCGGACCCAGGTCAGCGCCAGTCGGAAGACCCGCTGTACCTGACGGCCAAAGCAAAGGCAGCAGATACAAGACTTTAGGCGTTAGGGATCTGGAAACACGGATCCAAGCAATAGGGTAAAAAAACGACTGAAGTTCAGTCTTTCCTACAGTGCAAAAATCACATGTAGAGGGGACTGGACTGACGCAGGAAGCCCTTTATACCTTCGGGGACCTCTGCAGACAGACTGCTCTAGGCGATAAGAGAGGACTGGTGCCGGAATAAATGGGCGTACGGACAATGTGAGGCTGAGCCTTTTATTAGGAAAGTACGCCACGGTCTTTAATAGCTGTCTGAACGGACAGCAGGGCGGCATTGGCGGTTCTCGTTTCCACCACAGTGACCTTAAGGCTGGTGGAAGACTGCCGAGAAGCCCTGAGAGAAAATAGCCAAAAACAATAAAGTCTTCCTTGTTTGGGTCCCCAGCCACATGTGCATTAGGGAAAACGAAGAGGCAGAGGGAGCCTGAAACCGAAGAAACGCCGATGTACATTCCACATATGTGTGAGAGGATACATCTATAGCTGGACCAAAAAGGAACATACCAAGTTCCGGCCAACTATGTGGGGGACTGGCATACCAGGGCCTTTCTAGGGTACAAATTTAGAGTTGACCTGGCGGCCAGCATCCTGAAATTAAATAGGAGGGGAATTAGGGTGGTGATCGGACAGGATGTGCGGTAGGGGGATGAAACCCCCAATGCACGTGCTGACCAAATGTGAGCCACAGACAAGACTTAAAAGGTGCTGCTGGGGAGCAGTGACTATGGATCTGGAGACCTTAAAGGGATGCACCCAAACACAATCCCGGGCTATTGTAAGAGGACCTAGGAGTCGACAGGAGGAGCAGATACAGGGGATCACAGAGGGCTCAAAAAGAGTTTGTGTGACCCAGACAGGGGCCAGCAATGTGACCTGCATAGCGCTCTGGGGACCCGAAATCTAATAATAATGTTACATGTGATTTTGATATTTTTTAAGTAAATTTGGCATTCTTAACCCTTAAGCAGGCACACGGGGTGTACAAAACACCCCAGCTTCCTAAATATAGCTACCGGTCTCACTTCGATTCGAATAAATGGCGCATACTTTCAGTACCTTCCTGTTAAAGTATTCTCAGTCATATTACATTGCCGATTTTGAAGTTAATGTAATAGGTTGTCTGGTATTTTGTTTTAAACAGGCTCTGGGTGCTGTGGACATTAATTTGTTAAGTAAAGAAAGATTCGATTCCATAGTAAATTCTAGTATCGAAAGTGAGTGACTTTGAGCAGGCTGGGTTTTGCCTCCCTATTGACTTTTTTACCAAATCATAATTACTTGTAAAAGTAAACCTTATCTTAAGTGCTTAGTGTTTTTTTGTTTTTATTATTATGACTTTTAAAATTTGTGTTTTTTAAATAAATGCTTTATTTGATTAAAATTGTCGTCTTTTGACATTTTCTTTTTTTTGTCATCTTTTATCAAATTTGAACGCAACGAAATATGTTCTCATTGTATCTCAGCTCATCTTAACTTGATAACCTTAAAAAAAAAAAACAAACAAAATGTAGATAACACTTAGGGACGCTTTGCCATCAGGGGTGTCTCTGCATAAAGAGGTGCCCCTGCATAAGGGTTAAGGTGCAATTTGTGAACTTTGCAAAAAATAGGAACACGGCAAAATTTAAATCCGGCATTTCTATTATATAAACTGCTCTTCAAAAGTTAGGGAACTTGCAGAAAAATTATTATGTATAAACTATTTTGAAAATTGTGGCATACTAGAGAAAAATTAAAATAATGTGGAGACCAAAATTAATATATATTTTTACATTTTATAACCAAAAGGGAAATTAATAAAAAGTCTGATTTAACACAAATTAAAAAAAACTATAATTTTAAATTTAATACGTTGTGTAACCACCTCTTGCATCAATAACGGCTTGACAACGTCTAGGCATCGTCTAGAAAATAAAAATTTTGACCTACAGCAGCGTGAAAAGTGGTAACAATATTGTTTATAATCTGCTCCTCATAAATTTCACTATTTATCGTGTTTTCACACATGTACAATTCGGATCTTCCTCCTAAACATATGCCACCCCATACCATAATTGTGCCACCTTTAAAAGGGTAAACCTTTTGAACTGTCCTTAAATTTCTAGGTGTTCCTGGTGCTGTACATACACGTACACGTCGACTGTCAGAAAATCGACCATATCTGGACTCGTCAGTAAAAAATACAGATTCCCATTCTTGTACCCAGTTTGCATATTCTCTCGCCCATCGTAATCTTGCTTGTTTGTGTTCGACAGTTAATGGAACTCGTCGAAGTAAACGCCTGGAAACCAGATTGTTATCCAGTAAACGTCTCCTAATCGTTGCAATGGAAATTGAAACTCCTGTAGCATTTTCCAGGCGGCTTGCTAGTTGACGGCACGTCGATAAGGGCTCTCTACGAGCAGATAGAGTCAAATAATGGTCATTTTGAGGTGTTGTTTTCTTTGGTCTTCCACTTCTTCGTCTTTCTTCTACCGATTCAGTCTCCAAAAATCTAGAGTAAAGTCTAGAAATTACACTTTTCGACACATGGGCCATTACACGCGTAACGGATAGGACAGTTGCCGTGTTTTTATTTACAAAATAATATTGTTCTATTATATTACCAATGTCAAATTTTTATAAATAGTTCTAAACTAAAGCCGTTTAACAAGGTTTTTATTTGGCAAAATTAGGTATCGTGGTTGACTGTTTAATTCCTTAAAAACTAATAATTTAAAGCGTAACGGACGGGACTTTGTAATAGTCCCGTCCGTTACGATTTAAATTATTAATTTTTAAACATATGCCACCCCATACCATAATTGTGCCACCTTTAAAAGGGTAAACCTTTTGAACTGTCCTTAAATTTCTAGGTGTTCCTGGTGCTGTCCATACACGTACACGTCGACTGTCAGAAAATCGACCATATCTGGACTCGTCAGTAAAAAATACAGATTCCCATTCTTGTACCCAGTTTGCATATTCTCTCGCCCATCGTAATCTTGCTTGTTTGTGTTCGACAGTTAATGGAACTCGTCGAAGTAAACGCCTGGAAACCAGATTGTTATCCAGTAAACGTCTCCTAATCGTTGCAATGGAAATTGAAACTCCTGTAGCATTTTCCAGGCGGCTTGCTAGTTGACGGCACGTCGATAAGGGCTCTCTACGAGCAGATAGAGTCAAATAATGGTCATTTTGAGGTGTTGTTTTCTTTGGTCTTCCACTTCTTCGTCTTTCTTCTACCGATTCAGTCTCCAAAAATCTAGAGTAAAGTCTAGAAATTACACTTTTCGACACATTTGACATTGGTAATATAATAGAACAATATTATTTTGTAAATAAAAACACGGCAACTGTCCTATCCGTTAAGCGTGGAATGGCCCACATTGAAATGATTCGCTACATATGCCTGAGTTTGACCTCCTTCTATCATACCAATAGCCATATTTTGTTGAGCTATGGTTAACTTCCTTCTCTCCATGACTTTATTAAATTTGTTCAATGTTAGCCTTTAGATGTCGATTTTTAATCGACGAAATGTGCATTATTTGTTAAAATCTAGTAAAGTAACGAAAAATCTTACAAAAACTGCCTTTGTGTTTTTATATAATTAATCAAAATACTGCATTTATTTACATACATAAATTTCAGAACATTAAATACGAGGGTTGGTCGAAAAATTCAGAGTTCCCTAACTTTTGAAGAGCAGTTTATATTAAGAAACTCTTATATGCTTATATAGTTACGTTAGTGTGCGACGCACTGTGCGTATTTTATCTAAGTGATCATGGTGAATTATTGTGTTTTTAAATGTAAATGTAATTCAAGAACTAAGTCGTTGCATTTTCATGTTTTGCGAAAGGATCCAATTCGGTACGTATATTTATTTGTGCAGAATTAACTAATGATTACTTTACCTAATATAATTTATATTTAAGTTTGGACATTTTTAAGAAATTATAAAATAATTGTTGTACAAACTTAACCTTTAAATCAAACATTTTTATATTTCGAGTCCTCCGACACTGCATTGGTTGAATGTAAGAATGAATTTTTACATTTTTAATGTTTAAATTCAAATTCCGCCATTTGGAATAATGTATTTCCTTATTTCAATAAAGACGTTTATTATTATTATATTAAAATAGTAAACGAGAAAATATATCTACGAATTCATGGCAACATAGTATAATATTATGTTTCATAAAATAATACCCGTTTTTGGTATTTTAGCGTTGCGTGGAAACTTTCTCAATCAACGCTTTTAATAATGCATAATGCTGTTTGAATTTAAATTAAATTGAAATGTTTACAATTTTCACGTAAATCATTACTAAAATGTGTATTTATTGTATCTAATAAGTACAATTTATATTTACAGGGACTGTATGCAATTTAATTATTCATTCGGATTTCCACCATTTATTGGAAAACCGGTAAAAACCAGGGTTTCCTATCGAAAAACACCCAACAACGCAACAAATCGTTCCACGTTTTTTTCTTTTGATATTTTTAACATTATAAGGCCTTATTTTCAAAAACACTCGTTTGTAACATACGCGTTTGACAGCTGATTATTAAAAGTTGTAGTTTTGTTACGATGATAAAGGCCCTATAGAAAGCATATATAGAAATACTTCATATTAATACTAGTTCAAAAGTCAAATTATTATTGAACTCTGTACAGAAATAAAGCTAAAATGTCATCATGTCAGTTGAACCTAACCTAAAAATGATGTGGCAGAATCTTACGAAGTTATTTAATTGAATGCTTAAAAAATAGTAGGTATATGAAACCCGGCGGAAAAAGCTTATTAATTGCCTCACAATCTACTGCCTCGGCTATCGCCTCGGCAGTGGAATGTATGCTTTTCCCGCCTGGTCTATTTTAAGGATTTTGTAAAATTAGTGGAAACGTAAAATATTTTGCTAAAAACAATATTAATTAATACTAATATCCATTTCATTAAGATAATTACAATAAAAGTTTTTTAAATTAATCTGTGCTTTTAAGCAGGGCGAAAGAAGTAAGAAATATAGCTCCTATCTCTACAGTACAGAAGCAAGCATCCACATATCTTAGAATTTCGTTCGTTTTTCGTTAGATTGCGAGTCAACCAAGAACCTAAAGGTGTGTACTTATAAGTATAGCGAGACGCGCGCGAGTCGCGCCTGAGCCGCGCGAACGACGAGCCTAGTTCGGCATATTTATACGGGGCTCGCGAGTCTACCACGCGCCGCTCAAAGGAGGCTCGTGGCGATCCATTTTCTGTCGGTATTTTGACGTGCCATCAAAGGGATTGCGCGCGTGTAGTGGGACGGGGTTGTGGTAGGCTCGTTCGAAATTTATTTTGCGACGAGACTGACCGCGCGATAGTTGTTTCTAAATTATTGCTAATTATGGAGTGGTCCGAAGAACTTTACTTAATTGGTGGAGAACTATAAACTATTTCCAAATTTGTTGGATCCTAAAGATAAGGATTATTTTAAAAAAGAAAAAAAGGTTGACGCATGGAATGAAGTTGCGTAAGCCGTCGGAAAATCTGACAGGCCTACTTCTTCGCTCACCATCATGGTGACACAGGGGCGTACCGAGGCACATTTTTTGGGGGGGTGGAGACGATAAAAAAAACCAACTTATATTTTTATCGATACTTTAGTAGTAATATTAAAAATTTTCAGTAGTTTTATCATGAATGTAAAGTGTTGTAAAGTGTAAATAAAGAATGTCTTTACCTACCATTAGCATGCTCTTTTGAAGTCTCTATTTTTTTATTTGCTGCCAATGTAAGTGGATTATCCCGAACAGTAACAATTTTAATTTTAACCAAATTTCCACCGTGAATATTTTCCTCGTGCATTTTTTTCTAGTCCTTGTTAAACAAGGATCCACATAATGAGCATTTTACTAGAACTCGGCCCGGTCTAGCTTTCTTTTCCATATTAAAAAAAATTAATTCCTATTTATTGACACTAGTTTTACTTAGCTTAGATAAGCTTCAACTAATTATTAATTTAGAAAGACAAGGCCGCGAGGCGGTGCCGACTTTGTACATGCCGCTTGTGTGAAATATAATGTCCTTTAATAAAAATAAGGTTGACCAATACAATTTTCTTGACGGTAACGATTATAGGAGGTTACAATAGATTAAAAATTATAATTTTGAAATATGTAGGTAAAGTTTAAAAATTATATTTCATTTTATTTATTGTGATGGGTTGGTTGGTAGGGTAGGTATACCCAACCAACCGACCCAAATACTATAGATTTTGCCAACCGTGTTGGATTTGGAACCAACTGCCAAGACTTTGGGGGGGGGGGGGGGTGACTCCCCCTCCTACACCCCCTTAGGCCCAGCCCTGTGGTGACATCATGTACTAAAGTAACTAAACCAAATTAGTGGGAGACTCGTCGCGCGCTTACTTGACATGCGGTAAGAAAAATTCGCAAGAGGCTCGCGGAAGGCTCTTTGGTCAAAAAGCGCGACTCTGGCGCAGTTTGGGCTCGACTCAGGCACGACTCGCTATACTTATACTGCCGTGCTTAATGAAAACGCCGTAACCAACAATTTTGCAATTTTTTGTTTGCGGCATTTTCTACTAGAAAAATTCATCCTGCGTCTATCCCCGGTACTCAAAAAACCGTATCTATATATATACGGTTTTTTGAGTACCGGGGATAGACGCAGAATGAATTTTTCTAGTAGAAAATGCCGCAAACCAAAAATTGCAAAATTGTTGGTTACGGCGTTTTCATTAAGCACGGCAGTATACGCACCTTAAGGTTTTACTAACAAAACCCATATATTCTATAACAACTTTACTTTCAACAACAAATTATAAGATAACGAAAACTCAAGGAGGGTCTGCTACTCTCCTTGACGAAAATTGTATCTTTTCTGACAGTATTATTAACATAATTTGCAGAACGGTTGGCAATACTAGTAGTATTGCCAAATGTTTTGCCAAAATGTACAGTCGTCAAAAACGCACAAAAGTGACGTTGAAATGGTTTTATTTGAATTTTAATTAAGCTTAGTGGTTCATTCTTTGAAATAAATCTGCCATTTAACTGAAAATGGGAAAAGTTTGTTGTCCACTGGGATTAAAACAGGTTCTACGTCAATGCGCCATCTATTGGGACTTTTAATAAATACTGAGTTATTTGGCCGCGTTTCAGGATAGAGATGTATCCATAGATAATAAATCATGTATCACCTCATTCTTTCACCCTGCGTTCAAGCATAAACTTGGTTATATTTGATTATGGATGTCAGACAGTCTGATTCAGACTGTCGAGCATCAAAAATTGATCACGCGAATGCAGTTAAAATAACATTTAAAGTCCACTTCGTACTTTTTTTACTCTAAAAAACTAGCTTTCAGCGTCAACATGAAATGGGGAATTAAAGTGTTATTTTGACATCTTTAAGTAGGTTTGAGAATTTTTAGTAAATATTCCATTCCTAAATGTAATTTAATGTAACTCGACATTTTATATTAAATTTTACGTTCAGAGATTTTTTAGTATATTTGGCGTTCTTAAATTTGATTTTGACATTTATGTAGGATTAACAATTTTTAGTTAATTTGAAATCCTTAAATGTGAATTTGAAATTTTTTAATATTATTTTATGCTTAAAGTTATGGCTTATTTTCAAATTTCTTGTACATTTGCTGTCCCTCAACATTATTTTTTTTTTAAATTGAGTTTAACGCCATTAGAAACTTTAGTAAGCCAAATCAATTGGTTTAAGTGATTTTAACAACTATATATTAGCAAAATTGTAAAATTTTAAATTTAACCTTATAAAAAAATTAAACTTTCCCCAACAATAGAGAAAAGTAGCTGCCCACTTGCAATAATATTTACTACTTAATGCTATTTAAACATCTTAGAGTAAAATAACATACTCCTTTTTTTATATAGTTGAGAATATATTTCGAATATTACAGAAAAAGCGCATTTGTGGTAATATTTAAAAATACAAGTCGTTAAAATAACCCCTAAAGTTTTTCCTTTAATATTGGTCCCCTAGGTCATGTCTCCTGGGTCACAACTTTTATAAATGACCTTTTGAATTAAGCGCACATTTTTTGGTGCTGCCCCCTTGTGGCAATGTATTTGGTAACGGATTTTAGTAGAAATTGGCGTTTTGAACTATCTTTTTTGTATATACTAGGGTGGCAAAACTGTGCATTCTCCTGTCTCACAGTAATAAAAAGTAGTAAACGTACCAGTTGGACTTTGTTTGATTCTCAAAAGAAAGAATCCTAGTAATGGTTTTAAGGGCAAAAATACAAATTTTTATCTTTAAAACAGTAAAGAGGTTATGGGCGATTCCATGATTACTAACGGGACAAACAAAAAAAACCAAAATGTTTTATGAAAGATGTGTTGTTCCTATAATAATAATTTTATGCCAGTCCTCAACAATGAAATTAAGTAATAATAACTATTATAAATATTATTTGAACAACACATCTTTAAAATTTTCATTAAACATTTTGTCTTGTTTTTGTTTGTCCCGTTAATAATCATGTTCTAAAATAAAAACATACATTATTCCCCTGGGTCACACGTCTCCTGGATCACATATTGTGTGACCCAGGGGACAATTCCAAAGAAATGAATTATAATAAATTTTTGAAATAATAATAAACTTATATGAAAGTTTTTAAATCATTTTTTTTTCAACCTTCCACATTTTCTGTTTCTAACAGTACATAGCCAATTTAAAATAACGTCCTCCACCTTTTTAATAGTAATTTTCCTAGTCAATGTATTTTGCCTTAAAGAAACTGAAAAAAAAATTGTGGTAGTTCAACAAAACAATGTTTTTATTATTATTTTATTATTATAACTAATAACTAAAACTTTTTATTAATTTATTACTCGTTAAATTGGACAAGCTGGGCCCAGATAAAAAATCGATAAAAAAACGTTTTTAAAACGCATTAAAAAAACTTTTTTAAACTCACTTTTTTTAGTGGACATTTTTTAAATACAGAAAATATATTAAAAATACTTGTATGTAAGAAATAGAACATAGTTTTGTACTTAACTTTTTTTTTAATAATAAATTCATGTTCTTTTTTTAAACAAATCCTAGTAAATAAAACCTTAAAAGGATTATTAACAAGCAAAAAAATATATTTTCAAAATGATTAAGTTTTTTTAATACGTTAGTAAATTTGTGACCCAGGGGACCATTTTTTCTTTTTAAAGGGCTTATTTAAAAAAATCCAACTGCCCACTTTTAGGTGTTAAATAACACTTGAGTCATTCTTTAATTTTTCACCAAATTTGACAGAAATTGAAAGTTGACCTCATTGGATTTTCTTAAAACTTTCAGGGTGTGAAGACCAATGCTTAGGATGAACAAAAACAACAATAATATTTTGTTACTTAAACATCCTATAGGCAGGGCTATGTTAAACCGTCTAAGAAAACCCTTTAGAACTTGTTGTTTATTAATATTTTGTATCGCGTAATATTTTGTTTTAACCATAAAACAATGTACTTTTTAAATATATGCCTAAAATATACAAATGTTTTTACAAATGCAGTTTTTTTAGTGCTAAATTAACGGTTCTTTTAACTGAAAATGACATTTTTCTACCATTGATATTATATAATATTTGTATTTCTATTTTATTTTATTGTTACCATCTTTATTATTTATTTATATTATTATTGCGATAAAACCCTGATATTATTTGTTTTCCTTTTTTATGTATGATATTCCTGACTGAGAAAACAAGCCCTACGTTCAGATGAGTTCGGCCAAATTTGACGCGAAGGATGTTGAAAGTTTGCCAAGCCTCCAAGAGTCCGTCTGCCAATCTTCCAAAGGGGCGTCTGTAAGGGTCCTGTAGTATATAAACTTTTAAATTCAAATTTGGCGCTATTTTAACCAAGGAAAATTTAAATAATCCACTAAAAATAATATTATAGTTTAAGTTATTTTATGTTTTAAAATCATATTGAGTTTTAATATTTCACTTCTTTGTATCTGAACGTCGAAATATTAGGGGTGATCTGTTTATGTTAGACATTCTTGCTTAAGTGGCCGAGATGTTTAAAAGCTAGATTAGGAAATAGAATACACACAGAGGGTTTTTGCTCGCCCTTCGAGATACTCCTGTTAAACCGTTTGTGAAATATATTATAATATAGTTATAGTTTTTGTGATTGTTACCGATTTTCTGCAATAATTAGGTATGTACACTTTCTTAAATTGTAATATTTGCTAGTAATGATAAACAACTCCTCGTTTTGGGTTTTCTTAATACATTTTTGCTTATAATTTTGAACAATATTATTTAATTCGCATTTTGGTCTATGACGTTTATCATTGCTAGTTTCTTGGGTCCTAATCATTTTAATATGTGTAAATAGCGAGTGATTTTTGGTAATGATTTTTATTGTATCACTATTTCATTATTTTGGGTTTAATATCTTGTGATCGCGCATACACTGAGTATACCTTTGTATAAATAACATTGTTTTTGTTGTTTCCTTTTTTATAACTTTGTATAACTTTTATTTAACTGAAATGTATTTTATTGTTTATGAAACTCAGTGTATCATCTCGGTATTAAGGTATTTATTTGTTTTAACTCTTTGCATTTGTACTCAGGCTAAAGCTTTTAACAATTATATTACTATTATAATATTGGTATTATTTGGGTAAGGTTTATTATGGTTATTATTATTATTTTTGCTATTATTATTATTATTATTAAATTTGATATTACCATTAGGTCATATCATGGTAAGGTAATAGTATCGTTTAGCCTTTGATAGATTCTGGATAGAGACTTTGATTTAAACTGCTTATCTTAGCGCTTTATTTGGAATATTTGATAATGACTTTAACGTTACTATATATGATAAAAATCTCTTTATATTATTATCCAGCGCGACACTTTCTGGTGGTTAGAGTTCGGGCCATGTTTAGATGTTTCTTGTTATGACGCTCTCCTATTTATTATTTTATTGTATTTTATTTATATATATTTTATTGCATATTGTTTATTTTATTTGTGTCTATATTTGTATTTGTGTTTTCGTTTGGAGAGTGCTCATGCATGAATATTTGAACATGGGTAATATATTAGCATTATTTCAAAAGGATTTATCCTTAGAAGAAAAATAGTGTTTTTATGTTATTACCTACATATACTCTGTGTGCAGAATTGTTTGTATATTTTTACAATACTGTACTCTTGTGCTGGACATTGATTTTGTGAGAATATTTGAACATATTGTGATATAGGGATACTATAGTGAGATAAGGACATTAGGTTTCGTTATATCACTTCACAGAGATGCTATTGTTCCATAGTGTGGTTATTGGCTACGGTTAAATATCTGCATTAGATTATATTTTTCCATGTTACCCTCCTCTTTAAAGGCATTTGAATTCTCTCTATCAGAAATATGTCGTTGCTGTAGTTTATTTATATAAAATCGTATCCTCGTTCAATAGTTCGAAGATGCGTGGTAAGGTAAACAAACACTTCGTCATAAAATGACGATCGCTATTATAACTATTTTACCTGAGTACAAAATGTTTTGAATATTGATAAAAACTCCCAAATTATATGAAATATGTTTATCTGCTTTTTACGTTATTTATTATTTATACTGTATTCTTGTGATTATGACGCATATAACTATGTTTTGTTTTGTATTTTATTTTTATTTAAACTGTGTAAGTCGCCAGGGTTTTTATGGTCCCTTTTCCCTGTGCTCTGACTCAACGGGCCACCCTTTTGTCTTTGCTTAAATTAAATCAGGGGTTTAAAATTAAGTGCTTGTGTTTCATTAAACCTGACCAATTTCAAAATAACGTTATTATCAATGTAAGTAAATACACAACGTAGAGTCCTAATTTTTATAAAGTAAGTAAATTATCTAGACGATCACGAATATGCCAAAACAAGTATTTCAGTATACTTAAAGAATCGGGTTACGAAAATACATAGTGTACCTTACAGTTCCCATACTCATACTCATACTCACTCATATTTCATATTTGATTCAATTGCTTTGGATGTGTTTAATTTACTTAGTGAACTGATATTTTTAGTATGCTTTTACTACCTCAGATATTTGAAAACATTAACCCAGAAAGAGTAACAGTCACGGAGGATAGGTTTTAGACTTTTAAAACATTGTAAAAAATAATTAATTGCGGTTAAAAATCTGGAACCTGAGCTGTAATATCTACTTAATTATGAAAGATCAAAACACAATAAAAGTGTAGGTCAAACTCATTTAGATTTATTAAATATCACGGGGTAACACCATCGGGGGTCATTTCGTGAGATTCACCCACATATATTATTTATTAAATTATAAAAATTGGTAAATGCAAAAAAATGATACCTTAAAAAAAAATTTGCCAGCACCTTTTCCGGTATAAGGGCCCCTACCAGATTTTTGATACGGGCCCCCTCGAGGCTAGCTACGCCACTGAGGAGAACTTTCTATTAAATTTTGAACAATTTTCGTTCAGTCCCTCTGGACTAAAAAATGCATTTTTTTTCGCCAAAAATGTAAGTTTTTATAATAAAAATGGTATTTACTGCAATTTGGGTACTTTTTTATAATTTTATATTTTAATCGATATTTATAAGTACTTTAAATAAAAATATACACCAAATAAAATTTCCATAGCCTACTACATAATATCAATGGTAGAAAATTCACTTTTAAGTTAAAAAAGCATGAATTTTGCACTAAAAAAAACTGAACTTGTAAAAACATTTGTATAATTTTAGGTAAAATCTCTAAAAACCCTTGAACACGTAAACTGAGATATAAGTTGAAGTATTTTTATACAAAATTTTATAAAGATTGGTAAAGGCGTTTTAGAGTTGGATTTTTTTTACTTGTTATGCGTTAATTTTGATTTGCAGTGTATATAAAAAACATTGTTTTATGGTTAAAACAAAATATTACGCGATAAAAAATATTAATAAACAAAAAAGTTACAAAAGGATTTCTTATAAATTGATTTGGTAATATTTTATGCAAACCAGTCAACATGGCCTCACCTAATTTCTCAGGGTGTTTAAATAAAAAAATATTATTGTGATTTTGGTTCATCCCAAGCATTAATCTTCAAATCCCAAAACTTTTAGTAAAATCTGAGATGTGGAGCTTTTGTCATTAGGTGAAATTTCATGGAATGACTCACCCCTAAATAAACAAAATTTGAAAAAAAAACAGGTTTGTAGATTATGTTTTTGTTTTTACTTTTTCTTCTTTAAATGTTCAAGAATTTTGAAAATGACCCTTATATAAAAACTTACCTGTGTTGCCGCTTGCTCCTTAAGGCGTTCAATTTCAGCATTTTTCTGCGTCAACGAATCACGCCATCTGGTCTCTTCTTGCGCGATATTATTTTGAAGGCGAGTCAACTGACTTTCCTAAAAAAAATAATAATAACGAAACCCCCAGAACAATACACCCTAAAAACTCACCGTTTCATCGATAATACTCTTGTAGTTGGCGACTTGCATTTTTAACAGATTTTCTTCTGTTGCGTCTTTTGTGGTTTCCTTTACAGTTTTAATACTTTCCAGATGTTTGGTGATAAGTTTCTCAAACTCGCTCTGCCAGTTTTCTTTGGCAGAAATCGATTTTAATTCCTCAATTTCAGGGAATAATCTCTGGATAAATTGCTTTTGAGAGTCCTGCTCTTTCAGGCGAATTTCTTTTGTTAGCACCTAAAATAACGATTTTTTAATACCTACTTTTCAAGACCAATTTAAATTTGAGTTAATGAACAGGAAAGTGATTTTTTGCGATGTTTTAAATTTTAGCAGACTTACATCAACTGATGTTTGTTTAGGGCTGCTGCTTACGGTTTTGGTTCTACTTTCGGCCACATTTAGCGCTTCCATCACTTTCCAATTCTTTTGCCGCAAGTCCTAGCAGGCCAGGTTTAAAACACATGTTAGTAAACACATTTAAACAAGCAAATGTCAAGTTAAAAATGTTAATGTAAGAAAGTTATGACAAATTACTACCAAATAAAAAAATCCTCAAAATTATAAAAAAATTCCAATTCAAAAGAGAAACTAATAAAGCTGTAAAAATCTCACTTACATTATTTTTAGCTTTCTGTTCTTCAATCTTTATAAGTAAAGTCTTATTTTTGTCGTTGGTTTTGTCCAATTGTGCCAAAGTTGTTTGCAGTTCAGTCTGAACCGAACTTAATTTGTTGTTAATGTTCAAAATGTCTAGTTTGTATTTTTCACTTTCTTGAGCCGAACAGTTTACGTTTTTAATTTCCATCTGCTCCTTTTCGGCTTGGACATGTTTCAAATCTTCATTCAGCTAAGTAAGTAAAATATTATTTATCTTCTAACCAGTGGTGGCTGGTGGATTTTGGCACACCCATATCTCAGTTATTAGACATGGGACCCACATCAAATTTATATGAGTTTATAATGACATTATATAGACAAGTTCTGCGCAAGCAGAATTTAAATTAAAGTTTGCGAAAAAAAGTTAGTTTTTAAGTGCAAACCCCAGCCTCCTGCCCCTCCAAATTAAAATAATTCAAATTAAAGTGGTACAATATTTAACTCACTAAAGTTTATCGACAAATTTCAAATTTTATTAAAAAAATTCAAGTATTACAGATTTTATACCATTTCAAATTTTTTAAAATTTAGTAATAGAAATAATAAAAATTATAAATGGTATAAAACCTGTAATTCTTGAATTTTTTAAATAAAATTTGAAATTTGTCGATAATCTTCAGTGAATTAAATATTTTACCACTTTAATTTGAATTATCTTAATTTGGAGGGGCAGGAGGCTGGGGGTTGCACTTAAAAACTAACTTTTGTTCGCAAACTTTAATTTTAATTTAAATTCTGCTTGCGCTGAACTTGTCTATATAATGTCATTATGAACTCATATAAATTTGATGTGTCCCATGTCTAATAACTGAGATATGGGTGTGCCCAAAATCCACCAGCCGCCACTGCTTCTAACATAATATAATATAAATATTATTAGACTCAACCCTTTAAAAACTATTTATTATTGTATAAATACAACTTTATTTTCTTAATACAAAAAAAAAAGAAAAATAATTTTTTTCGCAGTGTCTACAGTCCCGATGCGGGACTGTAGTTTGAAAAGTTGGAAAAACGAAATTATTGATAGTTTTGCAAGAGGAGTAGTTGATTCAGTATTTAGTCGCAACATTTAAGCCACCCTAAGATTATAGACACCAGCCTCCTATAATTAACACTTCAGTATTAGATTTTTTTAAAAGTATTAGCTTTTAAAAAAGTTTTTTTTCAAATTCAAACCCTACAAATTTTTTATTTAGTATTAAGACACTACTTACTTGGACAATAATATTGTTGATGTCAATCTTCTCAGCTTTAAGTTGCTTGATTTCATTTCTTAACTGAAGAATTGTATGCTCATGTTTTCTATTTTCCTCCACTTGTTGGTGCAAATTAGTCGTTAAATGAGACATTTCTTTTTTATGTTCCTCCTCCTTCTTTGTTAGGATCGTTATTTGACTTTCCAAACCTTGTCTGGTCTCCTAAAAATAAAATTAATAAACCATGTTAAAAATTAGTTTAAAAAAATACCTCAAGTTGCTTATTGATATTTTTAACTTGGTCAGATTCCACCTGGAAGTTCTGGCGATCGCGTGCAACTTCCTGAAGATCGCAGTTCAATCTATGAAGTTCCATTTGGGCGTTTTGAAGGTCAGATCTTAGTTGCAGCAACATGCTTTCGGCCTAAAACAAATTTTGAATGTAGTTTTTTTACAACGAAAATGTTAAAAAATGCACTAACGTCTTGGCCCTGGGTCAATCTGCCTTCCAATTGTTGTTTTTGATGCACAAGCCCATTATTTTCCTCAACCAATTTCTGCAAGTCATCGTTGAATTTGGCCTGTAACTGTTGCAATTGGTGCTGCAAAGTTTGATTCCTGTTGTTGCCGGATTCGACCTCGATGTTTTTGGTGTTTAAAAGTTCTTCTAAAGATTTTATTTTATGGTTTTGTTGTGTTTTCTCCGCCTGAACTTCGCCGCGAATCTCACGGATCCTTGTTTGAAGTGCGGTCTGCGCTTCGATGGCTTCGGTGAGGAGTTTTTCTTTTTCTGCGAGCTGTTTTTTTCAGTTTTTGTACCGGGTCAGATTTTCCCTAAGAAATTTGTTTTTTAGATTTCAGAAAATATAGATATGTTCAATTTAAAACGAAATTTACATATTTTTGAGGTTGATATTTACCATAAATTTACGAGTGACGTTTGTAAACGCAGTCAAAATTCCCAAAAACATCTTCACATTTTTAAATTTTTGCACATACCGTTTGGTAAAAGGTATTTAATAATATAAGGAATATTAATACAAGTTTTTTTCAACAAAAAATACAAACATTTAAATAAATACGTACGATAAAAACGGTTAATTATACAGAGTGTCTTTAAAAAGACAGAGTTTTATGCCAAAATAAATTGAGAAAGAAATACTAAACAAATGGATATTAGGGGAAATCCTCACAAATCAATCATTTAACCACAATCCACACAACAAGATCTGTTCGATCTCATACTAAAAATACTAAAAATCACTGTAATACTGCACATCATTCAATGGCGGCCATTTTTGTTGTTTACAATTCTTGTGCTTTGGGTTTGTACAGATTAATAATCGTTTTAAACGTTGTGTTTTTTACAGAGAGACTTGCAAACCTTAAAAGAGACCTCAAAGTGGTAAGAACAATCATTTCTTTCAGGGCTGTCATCAATCTGTCAAATTAAAATTTTTGGGTTATGGTAAATTAACCTTAAAATTTACATTTGACAGTTTGATGACAGCCCTGATAAAATATATATTTTTT
The DNA here is from genome assembly GCA_921294245.1 of Brassicogethes aeneus. Lineage (NCBI taxonomy): Eukaryota > Metazoa > Arthropoda > Insecta > Coleoptera > Nitidulidae > Brassicogethes > Brassicogethes aeneus. The sequence continues at coordinate 54,708,840 of OV121133.1, read as the reverse complement.
ACAAAAGAGGAGTAAAATGGTTGTTCTTAGCACTTTAAGGCCTCATTTGAGGCTTACAAGTGCCTCTGAAAGAAACAACTTTTAAACGATTATTAATCTGTATAAACAGAGCACAACCCCAAAGCACAAGAATTGTAAACAACAAAAATGGCCGCCGTTAAACTCTGTGCAGTGTTGCAGTGATTTTTAGTATTTTTAGTACGAGATAGAACAGACCTTGTTGTGTGGATTGTGACAACATCAAACTTTCAACATAGTAATGAAATGCATAATATGTATATTATGTGTAACACAAGAACTCCTTACGTACGAAACAACGACAGAATTTCACTGGAATATAAAAACGGTTTGACAGGAGTTAATCACTCCCACCACTTGCAAGAACGCATCTAGTTGTGTCAATATTTAGTGTCATTTTTTTCGGTTTTAGCACAATAATCGCAGACCAAATTAATATTTTCAAGTATGGATTTAATAACTAGCAGTAAGTAGTTTATTTTAGAATAATTTTAATATACACAGTAATGCATTATTATTAAAAATAATTAAACATTTTGCAGGAAAGCTAGATTTTTAGTTAATAATCCATTTCATTGCATTTTAAAAAAAATTCCACCGAGTTCCACTGTATTTATATTTTTAATGCAAAGATGTTTTTTTTTCATTTTAAACAAGTTTTAGTCCCAACATTTTTCAAGTTTTGTTTTATTAGTAAAAATTTCTCGAAAATAACTATTTCTAGAGTTAAAAAAAGAAAGATTTGTTAAGCTGTCGTTGCCCGAATGTAATAAAAAATTAGTTAGTTATATTTTGGAGAAATTTTACATTGAAAACTTTTTTTCGACGTTGAAAAAATCTGTAAAAAACACAATTAAGATTTCTTTTACAAAGATTTTAACCAAATGGAAGAAAACATTACATTCAAAAACATTTTCTTAAGAAGAATTCGCTGTGGCTAGAAGGAGAAATTAGTTTACCTCAATTGCGTGAACTGAATCAAACGCCACAAAAGAATCAACCAAAAGGTAGGCCAAAAAAATTATTTTCTGAATTGTTAAGTCGTAGTAAACAAAGAATCGCTTATCAAGAATATTCCTTCTGAGCAGCTTACATTTGCGGCTGAATCTAGCTTGCACCAGTCTGGAAAAAGAAAAACTGCAAAAATTATGAAATTAGCTTTGGAAGCTTCACCCAAAAAGCTAAAGAAAATGCAACGAGTAACCAATCCTATATTCACTGCGTATACGCCAGAAGAAGCATTTGGTCTCATAGTTGAAACAAGCTTAACTAAGGAAGATTATATAAAAATTTAAAGAGGGGCAAAAACACGGGGAGCATCGTTGTATCCAGCATACAATGTTATAGGTCAAGTCAATCAAACTTGCTATCCTGAAAACATCACCATATCAGAAAGCGAGGCAAGAATTCCTTTACAAAATTTATTAGATCACAGCGTGTTTGAAGTTCAACGTAAGTTTTTTTTAATGCATTTTCCAACTAGTTCATAGGGTCATTCAAAAGTTCATAAACGAATCCACAAATTGTGTGGTTTTATGACTAGGTATTTGAAAGACGTTGTGGTTTAAATCAAGATTGCATATATTGGATCTTTAAACAAAGGTATTAAATAGGTATTCAAACAATTGTTTGATCCAATTTTCCAAAATTATTTTTAATTGTTTTTTTTTCAAATAGATTTAAGTAATGTGGTCAAATTGTTCGACTAAATATATAAAATTAAGACAAGAGTTCTTCATTTTTGCAGTATATTTTTTAATGTTTCAGTAGATATAGTCCTTCGGAGGGGACTTTAAGCCCGCGTTCCTACCCCTAACCCGCACAAGCCATTCAGTTGGCTTATGGGACTTCTGAAGAAGTAAGGGTGGAACTAAAAGAGCACTTTGAATATAAACTTTTTTGTATATGAGTAGTAGACCGGCATTCAGTAGTTTATAATTATTATAGGGTATAAGAATGTTGAGTACTTGAAAAGACCGCGCTAGTATCACTGGATCTTTGATACAGTGAATCATTCTATACTAAAAAAATATCCAATAAATATCTAAGGAATAAAACTCAGGCAGTTGCAGACTGCAACTTGCAGTTAACAAAACAAGAAGTAATGAAAATAAAAAAGCTTTAAAAACTCTAGAGTTTGGAGTATCCCAAGGCTTGATATTAGGGCCCACACTTTTTTGTCTTTAAAATTTAAAACTTAATGGAAATATTAGATTGTATGCTCATGACACAACCTTGGTATACTTCTCAGATACATATGACTCAATTAGGAGAAATATTGTTTGTGACTTAAATTTGATTTTGAGTTGGCATAAATCGCATAAACCAACTTTAAATATTGATCAGTACTCATTTTTTGCGACGCCCCCTAAAAAACTTCCTTTTGATGAAAAAAAAAATTTTTTTTAATTAAAAACAACCCGTGCCTCAAGACGATCTAAGTTAATTTTTTGGTATAATCATGTCTTTTCTGAAAATATGGAATAATAATTTTTTTTGAGATTTACAAATTATTAACAATGAAATAACTTCATCTTGGAGTGAAGAAATCTAGATATTAAAATTACGTTTGTACTAAGTTTTAAAATAAAAATATCAATTTAAATATGTTTCATTTTTTTATTAAACTATTTTGTTATTATTTGTTTCCCGGAAATCTTCCATCGAAAATTACCGAAACTTTCCGAAAGTTAAAAAAATATTTCGGAAATGAATTTTTTGTGCCAGGAGCATTGCGAAAATATATAACACGTGTTATAATGTTGTAACGAAGTTACTTTATTTTCCGTACATAACCCAATGTATACCGATTATATTATTATAATGCAAACGAGTGGATATGCGACGTCATGGTTCCACTTCCACCCTACTCAAATAAGTAGGGAGATGCGCCGTTTTAAGACTATAGTCCATTCCATTTAAGAATAAAGGAGATGTCGCTGCAAAACGAGACAGGTTTACACAGGAGTACGCGGCAAATTTAAATATAATGGCGGTTGTCTTTGATAGAATATTAATATGTTACAACAAATATATTGCATATATGCACAAATCATAGCAACCGTGAATGTCCCATACCATGAAAAAATAATTTACTATAATAATTAAGACCTTTAGACATGTATTATATTATTTACAGAAAATAAGAAGAAATAAACAATAATTTGAGCAACATAACCTCAATAATTTAAATGTCAGTTCATTTTTTTGATGTGGAAAATAGTACATATTTTAATGTTTTAATAAATTTTTATGATTTTATAATATAAAAATTTAGTAATTAATAAGTAGACCGAGTTTTATTAAAAATGTAAGATAAATTAAATGGTAAATGAACGGAAAAAATTAATTTTTTCTTTGAGTGTAAGCATACATCCATGGATTTGAAAAGTGTATTTTTTAATATAAAGTATTCATATGTCCTATATGTACCTACCTATATGAAATTTGTTTATTTTTTCTAAAATAACAAACAGCGAACCATATTTAATGGTTTATCATAGATAACAAATGGTTTATTACGGTTCGTTATAAGCGATTGCTACTAACATTATTTGCTAAGGAATATTTAATGAAATTGATCGAATGAAATTAATTAATCTATTATTTATTCATCGATTTATATTTTAACATATAATAAAATTTGGGTGTAAGAAATTAACCGATATCAAGAAAATAAAATAGCTATTGTAAAAATTAGGATTTTTTTTACATTCATTCTGAACAACTTACATATGAAGACCCTACTTACCCAACTGAAAAAAGTTATTTAAAAAATTAAATCTAGTTTTTTTTTAAGTATGGCTTAAATAAAATACAAATGCAATTAATGAAGGTTTTATTAAAAAAACAAAATTTTACAGAGACAAATCACGTCAAAATGGCCTTCCAATTTCCATGCTGCTGATGGATTTTTTTCAATTTTAACAGAATGATAGGGGGCATTATCCATCACAACAACAATGTTCTTTTTTATTTTTGGTAAAACATTTTTTATCCAAGTCTCAAAAACAGTTCCATTAATAAATATCCTCATGATAATTCTCTGTTGACTTTTACTCAAATACATTTACACACCTTGGGCTTTGTGTCCTGCATTGATCCAAATCTCATCCATGTAATATATTTTTTGATCCTGTAATCGATAACTCCTGATATCAATATATTTTCTTCTCCAAATTACTATTTTACTTTTTTTAACCAGTAAATGATTCCTACACTTTTTTTCATACTTGAAGTCAAGTTTTTTTAAAATTCTCCATAAATTTGTCCAAGAAATTGGTGGTAGGTTATCATCCTTTTCGGCCTAAAAAAATGAAAAACAGTTAGTTTATACACACGTTGTATGTTTTAATAATAAAAACTTATTTATTTAAAGCTAAACTCATTTTTATTATTTGACAGCACCTGGTATACCTACCCTCTATTTTATTTATTATTTACATTAAGGGAACATTTTTCGAATCAATTATTAAACATATTTCAATAACATAATTACTTACTCAATAAATTTTACTTAAATTTGGTATTTTATTAGGTATTTATAAAAAAGTTATGAACAACTTTTCTTGGGTGCTTCTTTTGTTCCTCACTTAATTTGTCATATTGACTTGCCCGCTTTCTTTTCTTTAATGGAGATGTAGCCCCTATGTTCTGTGATGTAGCCTTTCCGTCATGTTCCATTTGTTTGATGGTGAACCAAATGGTACTTTTTGAAATACCAGTTTCTTACACTGGCACTTTTTGATTTTCCTTAATCGATATGTTTTTTACCATATTAAAAAGTATTATTCTTTGACCTCGTCCTATATATTGGCCAGATTTGTTTTTTAGGACAGATTGTTGGTTTTCCACATTGTCCACATTGTTTATATTGTCCATATTATCAATATTGTCTCTCAAAAATATAAAAATATTTTTCTTTGGTTATGTTAAGCGATTTTAATGTAATTGACTTACCTGTTTTTCATTAAAAATTTATTAACAACGGTTAATACGTTAAATAAAGCCAAAAAATCAGAGAACATGTAATAAATTAACAAAATATACACTTTGTATTATAACAGCTGATGCTACGTTGCCAATGTGCGATAAATCCAACCTTTTGAAAAGATAAATTCTTTCTATATTTAAAATATTTTTGACAAATTGACGACAAAAGCTAATATAATATAATTTTATAATTTAAATATTATAAAAACTCTTGCTGGTTTATTGTATAATATTATTATGTCAGTTTGTAAATTTGTTTTTAGAAGCCATGGCAACGCTGTATAAGAAAATATTCAGTGTATGAGAACTACGTTTTATCAGAGAGAAAGAGAGGTTATATCAACATCCAACGTATTAAAAAGAGATGGGTTATAAATTTTCGCCTGTGTAAAAAAAGCCACAATTTTAAGCGTCGTGATTGGTCTATAATAAATCCTATTCAACTCAATGCTTTTTTCTTAAATGGAATGGACTATAGATTCTGTGTAGCAGCATCAAGATTGCACATTCAACATTTACAGTGTTGCCAGTTGAAACAGAACTTGAATATATGCAACTGAGATCGCATTTAAGGATACTTTTTATGATAAGACGGTTTTTCTATGGTCCGCCCGCTTCGAAACCAACCCAAACTCAACAACCCAACCCAACCGACCCCGCCCCATTGGCCCCCACCCGCCCCATTGAGTAAAAATTTTTCAACCAAGGAATATTCATTTAATTACATTTTATATTATAACTGTACCAAAATGATTATGAGGAAAGGTAAATAAATTAAAATATTAATGTAAAATTAAATATAAATGCTTTTAAGGCCAAATTGTATTATTTCGGTATGTAAATTCTTAAAAAAAAATTAAAAAAAGTTGTAGAGGCGCCAAGTATCGAACCCCGTATCTCTCGCATGCAAAGCAGGCGCCCTTCCATCGAGCTACCGAGCTTATTGTAGAAATCCTATCTCTCGAAAAATAGTACCGATTTACAGTGTGTGACGTCACAAAATGAAGCGCAATAGAAAACCGTCTGACAGGACTCTAGACATTATGCTTATTATATAAAAAATAAATAAAAAATAATGTACGCAAACATACAGGTTATAATAAACAAAGTTAGTTGGGGTTAGATTCTTCTTCTTCTTCTTCCAAACATTATGCTGCACAAGCTGACAACACTGCAATGGTTAAATGTGCAATCTTGATGCTGCTTCACAGAATCTAGTGTTTTAAGCCTGTAATACCGCTGCCGGGCAACCATGATGATATATAAAGTCGTGCAGGGCACTAAAATCTCTCTTCCCTTCGGGGTTTCTTACCGCTTTTATACGCTCTCTTCCGTAACCTTTAGACCGCAAACCGAATTCGGAAAACAAAGGTTTTAGGAGAGATTCTATAAAAATTATTAAGTTATTACCAACTCTGCCGCGAAACGGTATCTAATAGGCGAAACCGTTCAGCCGCTGACATACTGGCTTTCAAGTGCACCGTCCGTACGAAAACGTTTAAGTCCGTAACCGCCGTATCTTACTTGCTTTTCCGTACTTTTCATTTCGTTTGCATTGTTGCATTAATTGTTGTATTTTCTTATTAATATTTGCTAGAAACATTTATTTGGTTCTAATATTATTCCAGTTTATTTATTTCTATTCTTTTATATACCGAGTGTTCTACATTTCCTTTTGTTTTATTATTACTTCAATATATGTATTAAATTAACCCGTTGTATTTTAATTTAATATAAGCTAAAGCATACCCAGGTACGTGGTGCTTCTCCACATTAAGGTAAGGTAAGCTCGCGCCATATAACTAACGTTACAAATATCGAAACAACGTTACAATGTACATTACCTTTGCCAAATCAGAATAAGAAATCAGAAATTCACCTCCTACAAGAACATTGGTCATACAAGGGTCGCGTAAGAGGCCTAGGTAGATGGGAAAGATCTCTCTTCTATAAGAGGGACGACCAACGAAATCCAAGGGGTTGCATCTACGTCGACAGACGGATCGGGTCTTTACTAATAGCTAATTTCTGTTCTAGGGACTTAGTAGCGCTGAAGCAATGCCTTAAGAACAGACCAGGACACAGCACATTTTTGGTGGTATGCTCGTCCTATCTGCCCTATTACTCCATAGACGATCCTCCAACACAGGAGCTCATCGATATAGTGGAGTACTGCAGCACACTGGGCCTCCCGCTGTTTGCGATGCCAACGCACACCATATGGCGTGGGGAAGCACCAACACGAATCGGAGAGGGCTCAGCCTCCTAGAGTATCTACATAGTACGGATCCTAAACCGCGACAATACACCGACCTTGGTCACGTCACGAGGACAAGAGGTGATAGACTTGACATTGGGCTCCCTCTCCATGGCCCCGATGACAATAAATTGGAAGGTGTCTGACGAGCCATCCTTGTCGGATCACAGACACATTCTCTTAACTTGGACCTAACTCACGAGGCTGGCCTCAGTAGGTTCAGGAACCCCCGGAACACGAACTGTACGCGATGCAATCATTACATCGTAAGAACGAAGCTGCCAGCTTCGGGTCTATCGAGGAAAAAAGACAACCCCTTGGTGGAACTTTGACCTCGACAAGGCTCGCAAGAAAACCCGCTAGCTCTTTAATAGGGCCATGCGGTCTAAATTAGTGAAGGGACTATTCGAATACAAATAATCGTATTCGATTCTGGCGTGCATTCGAATGCATTCGATTCTCAACAAAGTATTCGAATACTTCGAACCTTTCGAATCGAATCGAAACCGCTTGAGTGTCATCGAGCAGAAGGTGGGAGATAAACAAAATAATAAAAAGTAAATCATGCTTAACCAGTAACTAAAAAAATAATACAGGGTGTCCCAGAACTCGCGCCACATAGAAAACCGGAACGTGCCGAAAGTAACGTGAAACACATATTTGAAAATTAAAATTGTCTAACGCAAAGGATAAGCGAGATAAGAATAAAAAACGATAGCCAATCCCAATAGATGGCCATAGGGAATTCTTTAAATTGCTAGGATACTTAGGTTGCATTGTTGATAATAAAAAATATGTAAAATATTTGGTCCACTGGAATCCAATTCATTGTGACACTGCTGTCAAACTCCTGTCATTAATATTATATTAGGTTATAAATTAAGTTATTATAAATAATGTTTTCCTTAGATGATTATACTGAAATGATAATTATTTATTTATTTAGTGTGGGCGCAACGCCAGGGAGACAACGCGAGTTTTTTCCCAGCCCTTTCCTAATCGTTATTTTAAAACATTGGCGTTCTGAAGTATAAGTCATGGATTAATAACCTCATTTTTGAAAGCTTTTGACAACTTAATAAATACAGTTGGCCAAAAGATTTTTAAATGTTTTTAATACAACAATGTTCTATCGTCTCCTAGCAATTTTTAAAGCTCTTACGTTTAACCTAGGCGAGAGCTCTCGGTATTGGCTGCCGCTTTTTTGCTCTCATTCGATTACACTATGAGTATGAGTATGAGTATAAGAGACGTATAACCAGCCCCATTTCCTCTTGACTCTCGAACCCCGTACAGGCCTATATTTACTTACGCCGATTTTTTTTCTTCCCCAACAACTGCACGGCTTCACCCGTGTTTGCTGGGTGCGAATGTCCATTGCGTTCCGTACTGTCCCCTATTTGGGGCTCGAGAGCGAGAGGCGAATAGTTATAATAGCCGTTCCCGGGTTCGCCGAGCCTATGCTATACGCTCAGTGGGGTATGGATGAGGGACGGGAGGGAGTTGGTTTTTGGGGGACAATTACGCCGACTTAAAACTAAGTACGACGCGGAATCCCCCTAGACCAGTCGGTTAGTATTACTCCAAACATTTGGGATTACTATTTGGAGATAGGGAGTTGTTATTACGCTGCAGGGGTGTAGTTTCCTAGTCGAGGTCTTCGCCTTGTTCATTATTGTCGTTGTCCGTGTCGGATAGTTCCTGAACTAAAATGTGTCGGTTGTTTTTTTTTTATTTTATTTTTATTGTTGCTTAGTTGCTCCCAACTGGTCTTGTAAATTTGTGAGAAGTGCATGTTTTGTGCTAACGTGTCATGAGATGTGAAGCATGGTCTACCGACTTTTTTGTCTTTAAGATCTAGTTTAAGGGTGGCTTGTAGTATGCTGTTGCGTTGTCTACGAGTGACTTGGGCCCAGTATTTTAATTGGGCTATTCTTCCCCTTTTGGTAATGGTTTTTCCCATTAGCAGGTCGCGGGGATGTTGTAGATGGTAGTCGGGTAAGTCTGTCGTTAGTAGTGTAATGATCTTCCGTTCAAGTTTGCTTATTTTTGTCTGTTTGCTTTAGTTAGCGCGCAGGTGTTTAGGCCGTTTGTTGCCGCTGGTACGATAATCGACACACATGATAAACTCCCTCGCAAAGAAATACAACCCCCCGCGGCTCCCCCGGAAGACAATCCACACAACGGCAATCGTACTACGACTACCGTTGTGTAGACCAGTGTTGCCAGATAAAAATTTCATGTCATTGTGAATTTTACTTGTAAAATAAAAGTAATTGAACATTCACGCATGATTTTTTAAATAACGTCGTTTAGTTAACATTTACAATCAGCGTACAATCTTCTTTATGTTCATATTTACATTCGACATCGCCCAATTTGTGATAAATCGCCCAATCTGGCAACACTGGTGTAGACCATCCCCCGGAGAGGCCACGGGAGGCTGCACCCCCCCGCGGAGGAGCCCATCACGCGTGCCGAGCGTAAGACCGCAATCGCTGCGATAAGGCAGTTCCCAAGGTCTAGTGTTTACAAATTCCATGGATATTGATTAGGGGGCTTTTTTTTACTTTGTTTATGTTTTCTTAGTTTATGTGTTATGTCTTAAGTGTCAAATTTATTTGGTCTCGGTTTGTTATTCTTGAATTTTTTGTTGACAGCTTTATTGCCCTGTTCAACTTTGGTGTGTGACCGCGATCGGCTGTTTGGTTTTTTCTTGGAAAATTGACTTTTTATTTTATTTGTTGCCGATGATTATTGTTTTTTGTAGGGGTTAGGCAATGTGCCTTGTTTAGTTTAATTTGCAAATTATGTGTTAGGTCATGCGATTGAATTGAGAATACTTAGCAATAATTTGCAGGTGGCCTGTTCCTCCTTTGTTTGGCCTCTTTTGTTTGACCAGTGAAAAACATCCTGTTGACAGATGGTGCGACAGTTTCACTATGTACGTTTGCACTTGTCACTTCACTTCACTTTTCCTTTTCACTTGGCCCTTAACTAATTATTGACAGAAGAGTAGTCTGTACTCACTGTAATTGTTACACTATAGTTGTTTGCACTAAGAGGGCTTATTTGTTGGTTATGGTTTTTGAAAAAACTTTTTCCCAGATACAGAAACCTTAGGGTGGACTACAGAAACACTAGTTGCCACACTACAGACTATTTGCACTTTATAAGCAATCATTGCGAGTATTGCTGTTTGTAAGTTTCAAGAGCGCGACGGCAAGATGCCAGATGCGACTAACTTTGACGAGCACTCGTACGTGACTGTTGGGTTACACTATTACCTAGAAATTTTTTATTTTTAAATTTGGCATCTCCATTGCTATCGGCACGCCCCCTTTTTCTCTGTGGCGCGAGTTCTGGGACACCCTGTATATAAAAAGTAACTGAAAAAATATATAAAAAAAAGTAACAAACAAAGTAACTAATAATAATTCCCTATAAGGGGATAAGTCAAAACTATCAATTTTTTAGTAGTGCCTTAAACGTGTTCGCATTAATTTAGGAAATACATTTATGGTTAGCGGGTATATCCTTTTGCCAGCACATGTCATATGCTAGCAAAAGGGTATGCTCGCTAACCATAAATATATTTCCTGAATTAATGCGAACACGTTGAAGTCTCTACCAAAAATTGCTTTTTTTGACTTATCCCCTTATGCCTTTTACCCACAGAATTATTCTGCAAAACGTTTTTTGAAATAAAACAAATTAAAAATAATATAGTTTATGTTTTATGTCAAAAATAAAGAAAAGCTGTCATAAATCAATTAGTAGGTATATCAGCCCGTTTAGAATTTATATTGCACCCAGTGCGAAGCCAACCCGCTTAGCCCATAACGAATTGTAAACAAGAAATAAAATGACCATTCGAATACAGAGAATCGAATAATTTGTTCCGAAAACATTCATTCAATAAATGTTTTCGGCTATTATCGGTTCCGATTCGGAACAAACTATTGGATTCTCTGCATTCGAATGATCATTCGATTCTTTAGAGTATTCGAATGCAAATTATTCGATTCTAAATATCATTCGATTCTCCCTTTACTAGTCTAAATCACTTGCGCATTGGGACAGCCACAAGCAGTCTGAGCGCAGAGAATCTTGGAGGACGTTCTGCGATAACGTAGACGAGCTTCCAGCAGCAGCCAAGCTTCAAAAGATTCTCTCAAAGGATCCAGGACGAGAGTTGGACACTATAGCACCACCGCGGAGGAATGGCTTCTGGAAACTGACTTTCCAGAATCAAAAATCCTGCAAACTGTCGAACCACCAAGGCAAGCGCCACCAGCTCGCGTAAGGCAAACTGACTAGAAGTTGGCTGCAAAGGTGGTGACAAAAGGCTCCATAAAGTGGGCTATCCACTCATTTGGATTTTTTAAAAGCGCGGGACCAGATGGCATCTTTCCGGCTCTCTTACAAAAGTGACTAGAACCACTGACCCCGCACTTGATATGCCTCTTCAGAGCGTTCCACAATCCTGGCAAAAGGTTCGAGTGGTGTTCTTCCCCAAGCCAGGACGTTGTAACTACGAGACGGCTAAGGATTATAGACCCATCAGTCTATCCTCGTTTCTTTTAAAAACTATGGAGAAACTGGTGGACATATTCAAAAAGAATGCCCATGCATCCTAATCAACACGCCTACAGGACAGCCAAGTCGACGGAGACACAGCTTTGTGACAAGACTGGAGAGAGGGACCCGTCCTAAAAAAAAGGCTCTGGGCGCGCTTCTAGATATTGAAGAAGCATCCCTGGTTAAAATGTCACAGAGAGACCCTGTTCAAACCGATAGATTTTTGTATCGGATTGTATGGTGTTTCTATAGGGTGTATCGGTATGTATAGGACCCATAGTTGGGATTTAAGGTTGTTCTATAGGGATATCCTTCCTTGATTTGTTTACTATCAGTCTTAATAGGGAAAATAAACATAAATGTAGAAATTAGTTTTTCTTCCATAGGACCACATAGGTTTTAACAAAATTTTGTCAAATGTTTTATGGTTGCTATATAGGGATATCAATATATATTTTTCCTTGAGTTATTTGCTATCGGCAGGGTTACCAGATTCTGTCAAAAAATATCGTGGCATTTTGTATAAATTTTCATCAATCTAACCTAAACTGGGTGGGCACAGTTTTAAGGGTGGGCAAGTGCCCACCTAGGCCTACTCGTACACTCGTAGCCCTGCTGCTGGCACCATAAGGCCCCTTAAAAATCTTTTAAAACAAGTAAACTGTTTACATTCAAGGTATCATTCAGAAAATCTTTACACTAACTTTAAAATAATGTCCATTAATAAAATGTATAAATAACAGGTGAATTGTTTTGTTTATTGTTCATTACTCGGGAAAAACACTAATATTGATTGAAATGAAAGGCCCTTAGAAATCCTTTAAAACAAGTCCACCTGTACTGTTTAAATTCAAGGTATCATTAATGATACCTTGAATTCAGAAGATCTTTACACTACCTTAAGAATAATGTCCATTGATAACATCTATAAATACCGGGCAAGTTGTTTTGTTCATGGTTTGTTGCTATTATTCAAAAGGATGAGATTTGCGTTTCGAGAAGTCAGGAGAGAGAAGTAAATCATCCTTGTGAATAACGCCCATTATTTCTAGTGTAATACTATGCTTTTTTCTACTCCAATTAAATAATTTTTATTAATAACAAAATTTATTATAACTTCGCTTTCTCTCGATCATTATGGTTGCCCCTCGTAAATATAAACGCTTTGACTAGAGGTACGCTAACGTGCCGTGATTCAAAATGTCAAAGGCAAAGATAATATATTATCTTTGGTTAAAGGCATGTTAGTTACGTCATAATAATAATCCGTTTTTATTTCCCGAGCGTTATAAAATTGATGTCAAGCTAGATAGCTCAGATGGTAGGGCGGTTGCTTAGCATGCTAGAGGTACCGAGTTCGATACTTAGAAGTTGTCGAACTTTTTTTATTTTATTTCATAAATTTGTTGTTTCTTTGTTAAAAAGTGTGGGGTTGGTTAGTTTGTTTTAGTTTTATCGTAACATAAAATCTTAAAATTATGACGTAAATTTTACGTCGTAAAATAATTATGACGTAACTAACGTGCCTTTAACATTTCGAATAGCGGCACGTTAGCGTGCCTCTAGTCACATCGAAATATAAAAAATCTGACATCTGTTAACCTTACTTTTTCCCAATCTAAAACCCGATTGGTTTAAATAACTGAATATTGAAATCAGCCAATCACTGATGCCTAACAACGTAAATATTGAGTTCATTATTCCTGTTGCAAAAGAAAATTATAAATTAGTGATCGCATTTTGACCACATATGGGCCCAACTTTTTTTCATATTACCTTTATAAAAGTTTTGTTTAATTTAAAATATTTTTGGGTGAAATAAAAAATGTTTTGTGAAGAAATGGTAATGTGACAATTTAAAAAAAGACTTACCTCACTCCAGTCCTCAACAATGGAAGGGGCCTCATGCTGCTTGTTCAGTAAGAGTTCAATAAGTGTCTGTATCTCAAGTCTAGACAATTCAGCTTTACGCACCAAATTATGAAGTCCGTCCCTCTCAGCGGCTGCACAATCGCAAAAAAAACGCTAAATTAATCAAAAATGATTTTTATGGAAGGAACCTATAATAGTATACCTTATACCTGCATGAAACTGTAACATTATCTTTAAAAGGCATTAATAAGTTACTGAAAAAAAAATCAGGTTTTTTAAGATGCACATCAATGCATTAAAACTTGATTTTTTTAAATATTCGGCAAAAGCTACTTACTTATCTGCTGTAAAGTGTTGAATTCGCTTTTCTTTTTCTTTTTTTCCTTGGCAGTGTTGACAGTCAAAGTTGGGGCAGCAACAGGTGTCACTTCAGTTTTTTCTATTTTCTTTTCTTCAATTTTCTCAACTACTGCTTTTTCTTTTTTTTCCACTATATGTTTTACAGCGGCAGTTTCAATTTTTTCAGTGACTGGTGCAGGTTGTTTTACTTTTTCTTTTTTTGCCTTTATGGGTTCACTTTCCAGATTTACACTCTTTTTTTCTTGTTTAGTTACTTTCTCTTTTATTTCTTCCTTCTAATGTTAAAAAAATATATTGTTAATTCTCTTTTTATTTTATGTAATGTTTGGTTTTTAATGTTTATCCTTATAAATCTCGTGACGACGAATTTGACGATGTGAAGACCCCAAAGGATCACGTGACGAATTATAAAACCCTACCCTCTGAATAAATATTTTTCCGATTCTTTTTTTTTTGTATAATCTGACTAAAAATGGAATAAATAAGTAATTTTATTTGATTTACTATGTTAAGAGTTTAAAAACCCTCCCCCTCCCGGGCGTTACAAATCCTGATGGTCCCCTTCCCCTTCCAGCGTCACAAGATTTATGGACAGCCTCTTTATTTATCATAATATTTTAGAGTTAATATTTCTTATCAAATTACCAACATTTTAAAATAATTTTTTCTTTAGTAAATTATGATTTTTCTTTATTTTTAATATTTAGAAGTAAAAACCAAAAAATAATAATATTTGTTTTAATATTAGGCACTTTTTAATAATTTTTTCCAAAATATATACATAAGAGTTTTTATTATAGAAATGTGTCAATTTTTTTTAAAATGAGAGATAATTTTGGTATAAAATTTAAATTAAGTGGGTGTAACATTTGGAGTAAAGATTATTCAATTATTTGATTAATTTTTATCATTTCTTCCTACAGACATAAATATAAAAAAGTAAATTATCTATTATATAATTTTTTAAATTAAATGAGAGGTTTAAAGTATTAAAAAATCCTGGCTGTCATGACAGCCACAGTTTTGCCAGGATTTTTTAATACTTTAAACCTCTCATTTAATTTAAAAAATTATATAAAAGATAATATTAATGTCTGTAGGAAGAAATGATAAAAATAAACCAATGAGGTTATTTACTTGTCAAACTAATGACATGATTGTCAAATGTATTTTTGACAGTTTGTTTTAAAAATCATAATTTATCCGAGGATGGCGCAGTGGGTTAGGCTACAAAGCTGTGCAATCTGCGTCTAACGGTACCGGGTTCGATTCCCGGTCACAGCCCTGGGTGTTGTGATTGTTTATTAAGACAAAAATACATATAATGTGCTGGCTAAATAGGCTGAAAAAGCCTAAAAGCCAAAAAAACTTAAAAAAAAAAATAATTTATCTACTCCTATTGCATAATTTTGGTGTTTTTCCGTGAATATTGTTTAGCATTATAAATTTTCTGCCCAACAACGTGAATAATAAACTCAGTATTCACGTTGTTAGGCATCAGTGATTGGCCGATTTCAGTAGTCACTGTGATTTGAACCAATCAAGTTTTAAATTGGAAGAAGGTGAAAATAATAATATTTAAAATTGGTAAAAAGTAAGGCTAACCATTTGACAGATGTCAGATTTTATTTGATTAATTTTGAAAATCATTTAATTATCTACTTATAGGAGTAGATAAAGTATACTATTACACTCGAGATTATGGGCAATATTCACTCGGATAATTTAGGTCTCTCATCCTCGTGAATATTTACCTGCATTATCTCTCGCATAATAATATACTATTTTCCTTTTTTATAATAAACAAAAGTAAAGTTGTTTGTTATTAAATTGTATCAAAATTGTAGCTTTTTATAAACCTTTCTTGTGTTTTTTATAACACTCATCCTGTTAAAAATTAAACTTAAAATTCTGTTTGCATTTTATTTATCTATTTAAATTAGCCTTACTTTCAAGATTATTTAAATTAATTTATTATTTTTTGTTCATTTTGTGAATTTTGAATTTAGGTAAATCCCATACAAAAAAAATAATAAAAACTAATATTTCTTACCTTAACAGGACTTGGCTCCTTGGGTAAATTTAAAATTTCCGGTTTTTCTTTAAATCCTACATGTTTAGTATTTGTAGTTTCAACAATTTCATCACCATCATTTTCCAGTGATGATTTATCTTTAGGCTAAAATAGAATAAATTAAGTTTGAAAGTTCAACAAAAAAACATAAAAATACCTTTTTGGAGCTCTTTTTGCTCTTCTTTTCCTTTGGTTTTGCCCTCACACCCAACAAGGCATTTGTTTGCTGCCTCTGCTCTGCCACAGCCTCCTCATAACTCTTTTCTTTAATACCAAATTTAAAAACCAAAAATAACGATACACATGCTATAATAAATATGCCAATAAATATTATTGGGGTTGAAATATCCATTTAAACTGTAACAATATGGGAAAAATACTATTAGTTGCTATTATGCAAGCTTGCAAATACTGATTTTTAATGAAGAATATTGAAATCAAGCAAGCTGTGCAAATTGTACAGTTAGAATTCCATTGGATATGAGCAATTAATTTTATGATTAGATTTCGAAATGTTACTTGTAATTGAGCGGTTAATTTCAAGTATTTACATTAATAAAGGGTTTAAAATGGCTTTAATGGAACTTTTAAATATTTGTCGCGGAAATAAGAGCCACGTAGCTTAACTTTTAAGGATGGCGGTGAATCATGCCGGGCATATATTTTAATGAAAATTACTTATTAAAGCACCAAAACGCCACTATTAATCCTATATTATGTACTTACACTTTATAATATGTATAAACAAAAAATAATTTAAGTATAAGACAAATTTTACAATAATTGTTAGAGAATATAATGCACATAAACAATTGAAGACAAATGACGTAAAAATCTGATGCACAAATTTTTTCTCTAGTTAGTGGAAAGGTGGCAGTTATGTTGGCAGCATTGTCAACAGTTTATTTTAAAATTTTATTATGAAAATGGAAAATTTAAAATTTACTTTGCTTTTAAGGCTGTGTAAATATTAAAAAACTAACAATAACTTAATAAATACCTCATTTATATTGTTATTGTGTGCTTTCTGTCTTGTTTTATTATGTATGGTGCTCAGTATTAATGATAAAAAATAATGTAAAATAATCGCAATAATCCCAATACGTCGGTTGTTGGACCAATACTGTTTGACAGTGTGTAACAGAGACAAGGTATCTGCAGATACACCATGGTGTGTAACACACCAGAGACTTGTCTCTGTAACACACAGTTGGTAGACCTTTTGGTGTGTTCCTAAGATCTGGTAGGTTAAGTTAGCTTGTAATTTGCCGGAAACATTGAAAAAATAGTTAAAAAGCATGGACGAGTGGGATGATTCGTTAAATTACCAGCCGCAATACGTTGCTCCAGCTTTTGCGCAAAAACCCGACACGAATTCGCAAGCGTGGGATAATTGGAATCAAAACACGGAAGACACAAAACAGCAGAGTGGAACCTGGAGGAATGGAGAGGAATCCAACGAATGGAACGGCCAGGGGCAAAGTTTCCAGAACCGAGGCAGGGGAAAAAATGACGGGGACAGAAGAAATGGGGGTGACAAAATGGAAATTATCAAAGTTCCTTCAAACTGTGTTGGCCGTGTCATTGGTAAGACAATGTTTCCAAAAAGTAAAGATTTAGAAGGGAATAACTGAATGAATGCACATAATTTATTCACAGCTACATTACTTATATTGGTTAAAGTACATATTTAATTAAAAATATACTGTATAATAAACAACATAGGACACTTGGGGAATATTATTTATTTAAAATTTATATATGCCGTTGTTTTAAAAATTTTAGTTTTTTTCTTATAAATATATAAAAAGGATAGTTTGTTTGTTTAAACTTTATTTACGTTTACTTAAAAATAAGAATATTTCAATTTTTAATAATAGTCTTATAAAAACATGCAAAAAAGTATAGTAATTGGACATTTTATATAGTAATTGGACATATGGACCATAGTTATTGGACATACAATTTTTATATAATCATAACAACTTTACATCAAATAACTTAAATTGTTAATTATTTTTAAAGATAAATTGCTGTTTTATATAATTTTTTTTATTTTGTTTTTGTAAATATCATATATTTCTTTCTCGGATTCCTCATCTCTTTTCTGGATTCTGAAGGTAACTACTAATTCCTTGGTCTGACTTCTAAAATAGTTTGTTGCATATATCATTAAGTGTGGTATCTCTAGTTTGTGAAGCATTTATAATGTTTAGGCCCGAACAGGATAATTTATAAATATCTAATATTTTTACGGGTGGAATTTATTATGTATTTTCCGAATTTGTTAATTTTGTTGCCATTAGTTTTTTATGTTCTCTATCATAAACTGTATTTAAATCACTGTTATTCTGCAAGATGTCCTGTGACGAAGAAATCACTATATTACTTAGGTACTCTCTAAAAATGAATTAGTCAAAAATGTCATAGCGAAAAAGCAGCCAGTAATAATTCTCGTCAACAGCAATTTGTATCCAGGAGTCCTGGACCAGGACATTTAGCAGTCAATTCCTATGAAATATTATTCGCTGAATCCGAAAATGTCGTCAAAAGTTATAAAAGTAGAACAGTTTTTGAAATATAATCAATTTTACATATAACATGGAATTGACTATATCTCAAAAACTGCTTAACTTTTATAGTTTTTGATGGTCTTTTCGGATTCAGGGGACAATTTTACATAAGAATTAATATAAGAAGATATAAATAGGGTATGATATTGGACATATATGTCCAATAATAGAAATTTACAATTTTTACGAACCAGTAATTGAACACTGGCCATTTTACTATTTGTTTTCAGAATTAAAATTAAAACGTATTAAAGTGACAATGTTTAAACCTCGGTTTAAACCATGAGGAACACATTTATACCACACACTGATCTGTACACTTTTAGAAATATTTTTTATTGTAATTTAAACAAAGCCCTGCTCTTAACAAAAAAACAAAAATCTTACCACCAAAGTAACGTGTCCTATATTGGACCCAAAATAAAGTAGTTCTATATTATTCCCGACTGAGATAGTTCTTAATTGTATACAGCATCATCTAATGATTTGACTTTAAGGTAACTATTTATAGAACTCTTGTTTTTACAGTATTAATGTTAATTGTTCAATAACTATAAAGTGTCCGATAACTGTCTACTTTACCCTATTATTATACCTACTTGTTTACACAAATATGAAAAAAAAATATTTAAAAAAAAGGGCTGATTAGGCAAAATGATGGTCATTTTTGGATTCAGTGTACTCAAATTAACCTAAAAAAGTAGCATTTTTTAAGGATAAAATTTGTACTTAATTATGTAAGCCCTATTTTCTTAATTTCTAAAATAGTTTTGCTAAAATTAGGACATTTTAACAAAACTATGATACATTAGGCAGAGGGGGGTCAAAAATCAGCGACTTGCAGTACAATTCGGGGGCCAGGATTCAAGTAACTAAAGAGACTGATGGCAACAGTACCATTATTAAAATTTTTGGTGATCCAGGCAGTATCAATACTGCCAAAGAGTTAATAAATGACTTGACTGTGGACAAGAGGGATACATTCCAGGCTCCAAAGTCTACTATGGGGACTTTTGAAGCCGAACCTAAGCCTAAAACGGCAACAGGGCAAGGTGGAGGGGGAGGAGGAATCAAAGACTGGCAGGCATGGTTGAAAGACTGCGTAAGTATGCTAAATAATAGTTAAATGTCAAAGTGTGTGTGTTTTTTATTTTATTTTTGATTTTTGCGGGTATTCAGGTGGTATTTTATAAAAAGCTGTTTTTTTTTGCTGTTAAAGCGTATTTTTAACGTAGTTTTAAATCTGAGTGCATATCTACAGTTGCATTAATATCTTTCATTATTTTCTGTAAACAATATGTGACGCGCTTTGAGAACGCATCCCAGCGCTAATTTTAAATGATAAAGGATAGAACAGGCGACCCCGCCAGGTGGCACCATAAACGGAGAATGTTTAACGCGTTGTTACATGCAAAATATTCAAGGACAATTATATCTGACTTTTTAATTAATAATCTATAACAATCCTAATTCACAAATCGATTTTGAACGCTTAGGTTCCTCGGAGCGAGTCACGTATGGTTTTTAATAAATACTTAGTTTTAGTGATGGAAAAAATTAGTTTTAATTATGAAAAAAAATAACAAAAAAAATTAGAGCAGGCATACTTAAACTGCGGGCCGCATGCCGCTCCCAACTCTTTCTTTGCGGCCCAAAGCCTAGCCACAGTACTTTTTAGATAAAAAAAAATAAATAAGTGTTTGAAATTATTATTTTTTATCTAAAAAGTACCGTGGCTAGGCTTTGGGCCGCAAAGAAAGAGGCAATATTTTTTCTGTAATATGAGACGATTTTTATTGATTGTGGAGCAACCAAGTACAGTAGAGTCTTTCCAACTTTGACTGAGTGAGTGAGAAATTCTTTGAATAGTTAGAGAATACACGGCCTTAGACGAGCCCATCTAATACGTTTTTGTAGGAAATGGTGGGAATTAAGTCGCGGGGCGCGGGTTGGCAAACACCCGCTAAAAGTCATTTGTTAATCTTGTGTTAGTATAAATCCTTGGCACTTACAAATCGCTGCTATCAAACAACTTGCTACATTGCGATTTGACAACGCAAAGTTATTGAATTTAAAATCGACTCAAATCGCAATCGCACATTTAAGGGTACCCAATAACTTTAAAACATCGAAATAAAATATTGGACGCGATCCAAGAAAAGGGACCTACCGTCCAAAAAATTATTTTTGAAAATATCATTATTTTAAGTACAGGGGTAAACTATTTTTCGAAAGGTCCAGAGGGAATTGACATTTTTTATGTCTAGCGTCACTACACAAAATACTATGCCGCGCGAACTTTAATCGCCTATCTTGTAAAATTTGATTTTTGAATGTTAGATCTCTTTTTGGATCGCTTCACATATGAATAAATATCGGCTAACTAATTAACACCTTTACGTCGTGTACCATGAAGCCGGATTTAACTAAAATTTTCAAAAGTTTCCCACAATGTGAACAATCAGAAAGTCATTTATTTTGAAATAAATGATAACGTTTAATTGTTGAGTTTTACATATGATTGTTGCCTGATGTTGCAGTCATACATATTTGGCCCGAAAAAAAAGTTTGAGTAAGGCTGATCTAGAGTGTCTAAGAGAAAAATGGGCGAATATTAATTATGAATACTTAAGTGTAATAAGTAACAGATCGCTTTGATATCGATGCGTTAATATAGAATAGAGAATCTCTATGAAGAAAAACAATATTTCTAAAAAATCAAACCGAGTTACGACGACCCCCTGTGTAAGAAATGTGCAGTGCTTGTTTACCTATAAAAACCTTTGGATTATGTTAGATTTATTCATTCTTCTCTTGTTTGTTAATTGTAATGTTCTTATTCTTCAATCTAAACACAGAAGCACTGTGTTCAGGGGTAATAACCTTTAGCTTAATTAAAAGCTATTTGGACAGCTCATTATGTTTTAATTTTTTTAAATATGATTAAGTTTAACTCATCCCTTGAGTCATTTAGGTATCTATTATCTTAGAAGGGAGAATACTAAGAATAAGAACAATATCCTAAATCGTTCTATTTTTTTAATAATATTTTAACAAACAATAATATAAACAATATAACAAATAAATTAACTTTAATTTGGTTTTATACAACAATATAAATTAACAAGTAGGTAAATACACAATAAAAATAACATAACTAAATTAAATCGTTCTATTTTTTTAATAATATTCTAACAATCAATAATATAAACAATATAACAAATAAATTAACTTTAATTTGGTTTTATACAACAATATAAATTAACAAGTAGGTAAATACACAATAAAAATAACATAACTAAATTAACATATTGCTCAAGAAAATTGGTTTTTAAGTGAAATAGCTGCAGATTTAAATGTCAGTAAAAGCTGCATATTTTATATCAAAAAACGTTGGCAAGAACAACAAAGATTGAGAAGACCCATCAGGCAAGGTGTAGGTAAAATCTCCAACGAAAATGAAGAAAATGCTCTTGTCGCACTTATTAGGCAAAATCCTTTCAATAGCGCATTTAAGGCCCGAGAAGATACACAATTTGCAAACAGCTCAAAAAAGATTGAAACAAGCTGGCTTAAAAAACTATTTTAATACTTAATTGCAGAGCCATTAGCTGCCACAACCCTTTGCAACCTTCTTGGCATGGACATTATTAGCTCACGCATGTCGTATGACTCAGCAAGCTCATCCCAAAAATTTTCAACCGCACTCCATAGTTCATCTCGGTTTGCTATTTTTAACTATAAAACCCCACACGTTTTCAATGGGGTTTAAGTCAGGGCTTCTAGCTGGCCATGGCAAAACAGTTATGTGGTTGTTGTTTACCCACTCTGTAACCACGCGAGTTGTGTGAACTGGTGCATTGTCCTGTAATATAATATTTATTAGAATCGTTTTTGAATACTATACAGTTTTCTTACATGTTGGAATATAAAGTTTTCTGGAAACACATGTCTAACTGAAGGTAGCATAACGTTGTCCAAAATCCTCGTATAGTGCTCAGCCGTTAATCTACCATCAATTTCCCAACATACTCCCGGACCATGGATACTTATCCACGCCCAAACATTTATGGAAAAGCGTCCACTATTTGAGGTTCTTAATGTATAGTTCTCCTCAAATCTTGCGTTTCTGGGACGATATACACGCAGCCTTCCATTATTGCAAGATTGGAACGTTTTTTCATCCGAAAATATAACATTATTCCAAAAATCCCCTCCATAATTTAAATAGTCATTGGCGAACTGGACTCTCCTGCGCTTATTTTCGTCAGTTAAAAAAACCTTACAGTTTTTTAAACCAGCTTGTTTCAATCTTTTTTGAGCTGTTCGAAGAGATCCTGGAAATTGTGTATCTTCTCGGGCCTTAACTGCGCTATTGAAAGGATAATATGTGCGACAAGAGCATTGTATTCATTTTCGTTGGAGATTTTTCCTACACCTTGCCTGATAGGTCTTCTTAATCTTTGTTATTCTTGCCAACGTTTTTTGATATAAAATATGCAGCTTTTACTGACATTTAAATCAGCAGCTACTTTACTTAAGTCTTTAATTAAAGACCAATTTTCTTCTAATTTGGCTATTGCCCTGGACCTCTGAGCCTCGGTTAAGTGGGGTGGCATTTTTAATATTGCAATTGACAACTATTATCAAATTTGACAACGACACTGATGCAAAGCCCATATTACACGATTAAATTTTGCCGTTCAAATTTGGGGGAAGCCAATGTACATAATAAAAATAAAAAGTTTTTATTTAAATCTACTGATATGTTTTCGACACTAAATTAAATTGTATAATTGTTAAAATTGTGATTACACACCAGAAGTCCAGCTATATAGTGAAACTTGTGAAAAAAAAATCCTTGAACTTGCCTTATCAGATAAATGCTTATTCACTCCAGTAAAACTCCATAAAACTATTACACAGAGAAATGCTGATACCAATTTCTGGATAATCACACAATAAAGAAGCCAAATTTTATCAAAACTCCTCAGGATGATTATGGTTTGCAATCCTGGTACAGTTGCGGACAAAAAATTTCGGGCACCATTTGACATTCACTGACACATGCGGTGAAACAACCTTTATACCCTGGTAACCTTAATTTTTAATTGTGTCCTTTCTTGCCTATAAATCAGTATTGTTTTGGAGGTTTTTTTTAATTTCATGCTTTTACCCTACCTTAAGAAAAACTTCACATAAAATAAATGGTATATTACAAGCATTACAAATGGTTAGAAAAGTCCACTGTTTTGCTTTTGAAATTCTTTGCTTAACAAATATAACAGTTTGTTTAACTCTTTTTTATCACGAATCACAGGTTAAAAATGACGTTGGATAATAAGCGTCTTCTTGATGTCTGCCTTTAACTGGACTAAATTAGCAAATTAAAATTAATATTTTGTTATTGCTCCATTAGCTTGTATAACTTTCATCAATCGAGTGTTCATGGAGAGACATGCATTTCTGTTATAGTTCTGGCGCAATTCATGCCATGTATCGGTGATGGCGGATAATAACTCCTCTATATTGTTAAATACTAAATTTCGACGTTGTAAATTTCGTTTTAAAAGACCCCACAAGTTCTCGATCGGGTTAGGATCGGGGCTTTGACTTGGCCAGTCAATAACGTCTATATTATGGTTCTCGAACCACGCCGCTACCCTGTGTGCAGTATGAACAGAGCAATTGTACTGCTGAAACACAAAATCACCGTTGGGGAACACTCGTGTTACCGAAGGGAGTATTGCGTCTTCGAGGACCCTAGTATAGACGTTGCTGTTAAACCGATTATGCCAGGATCAACGGCTGAGACCCATGCCCGCATGTTCACAGAAAAACGTCCGCTCTGTTTTGTTTCTTGAACATATCTCTCTTCGTAACGGGTATTTTTTGATCTGTAGACTTTTAGCCGACCATTTGGAGATGACGGAAAAACTATTTCATCGGAGAAAACAACTCGGTTCCAAAAGGCATCATCTTTAATAACGTGTTCTAAAGCGAATCCCATTCTCGTTTCTCGATGGCGAGGTGTTAGTCGTGGTTTCCTTGCGGACGCACAATTTTTTAGTCCAGCTGTTGTGCTAATGCGCCAACGTGCTGTCCGAACAGAAATTGGAAAATTTGTTCTGTTTACTGCCTGAATAGCGGTGGTAAAGGGAGCATTTTCTACAACATCAATCAATGCTTCGTCTTAGTTAAGTGTGGAGCCTTGATGTCGTCCAGAGCCACGTCGCCGCTGGACCATTCCATCTTCTTCAAATTTCTTTATAATCGAATTAATTGTACTTTTCGGTATCCCCAACAATCCAGAAACTTGCCTTTGCGTCATTCCATTTTGGATATGGGTTATTATTAAAACTTTATGAAAGTAATTTACTGGAGGCATGCTTGCAAAATTTGACTAAAATTAAACCTGACATTTGCAACATTAAAATTTCAAAACGTCAAATGATAATGAGAATAAAGCTTAAGCTACATCTACTTTTTGAAATGACAGAAAAATTTCTGCCCGAAATTTTTTGGCCGCCACTGTACAACCAACATTAATTTACACATCGAACTGTTTGATTAAAGTATATAACAAACTAATGTTACCTACTGTTCATAAAAAGTAACTAAAGCAACCTGTTATGCTTAATTTTAAAGAAATTTTGAAACCAAATACAACTATTTGGACGACGCAAATTTAAAGCTAATAAAAGTAAAACTATATAAACACCCCGTTACTCTTTAGTAATCATCTCTACATTGGTTTTAATTTGAAAATACCTACAGATATTGACGACATTATTCCAGAAGAGGACACCAACACTGAATCATCAAGAAGTCAGTTTAGGATACTTTGACCCTAAACTTTCTATTTATCAGGGAGGAGTTACAATGACCAAATGTCTAAGAAATGTGCAGTGCTTGCACTGATAAGAACCCTTTAGATTTAATTATGCTAGGATTTATTTATTCTTGTTTATTAATTGTAATGTTTGAATTAAATATTCTGTTAAACTATTAAACTGTAAAACTACTAATTAATTAATTATTATTATTAAACCATTAATTAATTGTGAAAAATAAATATTAAAAAAAACTATTGGTGTTCGTAAAGCGTAACTACCGTTTTGTTTTTTTTAACAAAGCCGTTTTTTTCAGTACTTAGTTTTAAAGCTGGAAAATTGCAGTAAACCTTGTAGTATTTTTTGTTATACTGTAGGGTTGTGGAATTGACCGGTCAAATTGTTTTTGGTCAATTGACCAAAATAAAATTAAATAAAATATCGAAATAAATATTACTGTAATTTATTTGTACTTAATAATTAGGTAATTACCACAGGTCTGTGGTAATTACAATACCTTACCAATTTTTTTTTTATTATAAAAGTTATGTCCATCTTTAGAAACGTTTGTGCGGCTTTAAAAAGTTATGTTTCGCTATTAAAAAAGATTTGTCCCGCTTTAAGGGCAAAGTGCCGAGTCCGGCCTAGCAACCCCTCGACTCGGGGAACCACCAAATTGTAAATGATGTCGATATTGCACGATCACCAAAATTTTGAGATTCACGGGTAATTGTTGATACCTATATAAAATGCTGCAAAAATTAAATATATTTTGACCGGTCAACTCTATTATACTGTATAATAATTTGGAATGTTAAAAGTCAAGAATCTTGGAATATAGAAGAATATTACAAGTTGTAATTTATAACCTAAATTAATTACTTAGGATTAATCCTAAATTATATAAAACGCTCTACTTCTATTATTTACCCTCTGTACTCAGAAAGCAATATACTTGGCCCACTAACATACAAAACTCCTGACCTACAACTTATTCTACATATGGAAAAACCAACCTCAAACTACAACAAAAACCATGACTAACAAAAATTTTATCTCACTTAGGAACTTTAAAAATCAAGAATCTTGGAATATAAAAGACTCCCGTTGACATTAAAATCTAAACTTCCTTTATGGACAACTAACTTTACTTCCGGTTATCAAAAGTCTTGTCATTTTGACAGCGAAAGCAAAAATAGTCAATATCACAATGGATTGTGGTCAATATTGTATCTTTACTATTTACAACCAAATTATGGCGTTCAAAATTCCGTGTTCACCACTGTACCTCCGAAAATAATCCCTAATTGTAAAAATATTAATAAATATCTCTACTTCTACTAGAGTCCCTATAAAAAGAGATTGGTCAACTATTGGTGCATTCAAATTGGACCTAAATATGACTTGAAAAGTCAACATTTGAATAAAAATCAAAGTATAAACACAATCACCTAGAAAATTATATTAGTGGATATTTTTAGTTCCTACTATTATTTAGTTACCTAATTAGTAATTACATTATTAAATTAATGATTGTCACGTTAAAACCAAAATGACAGTTGACATGGACACTAGGGTGTCCGTTATTTACCAACTTGGTTTTTGTTCGCAGCGCCCCCTAAATTTTTAGTTAATGACCTAAAAAAATTATTAAAAAAAATATTCATATTAAACCGTGCCACAAAGACTATACATTTTCCATTTAAATAACATGGGGTTTCGGCAAGTTTTTTTTTTTTTTTTTAATTTATTAATAACCCAAAAAGAATACAAGATTCCATAACAGGTGCTATGTATAGAAAACATAAATAAAATATATATATATATAACAAATACAGTATAAGACTAATATAATTTAACATAATTTAACATTCAGGTACTTTTAATTATCACAGTGTTATCTTAAAGATATATAGTAGTTTTTAACTGATGTAGAGAAGGCTTCTATTGTTCTTTGGTTTTTGGTTGTCTCAGGGAGTATGTTGAACCACTTCAGGGCAGATTGCGTTATTCTCCTTTCTCCAAATTTGGTGGTGTTTGGATCTATGTGGTAGTTTTCGTTTGTTCTAGTATTATATGTGTGTTTGTCACAGTTTTTAGTTAAGTTAATTGTTGTATTTATCAGGTTTTTTTTGATTTTGTACACTACTTTAACACTGTCCAACATTATCTCCTCATTAATGTTTAATATATTCAATTCATTATATAGATCTGTAGTACTGGTTCGATAAGGTTTGTTAAATAAAAGTTTTAGAAGTCTGTTCTGAGTTATTTGCAAAGTCTTTAGGTCCTTTTTTGCTGCATGCCCCCAAAAGGCTGGAAGATATGTTAGGTGGGAATTAATGTAGGCATTGTATATTAAATATTTTGTTTTGTTGTTGATTAAATAAGCATTTCTTCTAAGATAGTAGCCTAGATTACCAATTTTATCTTTAAGACTTTGAACGTGGTTACTAAAACTAAGATTGTCATCAATAATTAAACCTAAATATTTTGCACTATTCACTCTATCCAAAATTTGATTATTTAATTTTAGCGAATAGTTATCACAGTTTCTTCTATTTTTTATGACTAGATAGTTGCACTTAGTTTCATTGAGTTTAATATTGTTTTTTTTAGTCCACACATTTATGACATTTAGGTCATTTTGGGCCCAACCAAACACTTCCTCCTCACTTCCGGAATAGAAAAGTCCGGTGTCATCCGCAAATAGGACTGATTCACCTTTTATGTCACATTTACATTTATCTTTTTTCTTCCGAGCAAGTTAATATACAGCAATAAGTGATACCTACATATTTTTATAGGAAATTGAACGCTGTACAATAAAGCTCTTTTATGATTTTTCGATAAATGCACTTGTTTAAAAGTTATTTAAGGTTAAATTCTTTAAGGTTAAAGTTAAACTTATAATAATGTTTTCGATTTTTTTACTTTTAATGCAAAATTATAACTATTTTTATAAAAATAAATTGTTTATTTTTGAAAATATGTGATTTTATTGTATTATTGAAAAAATAAAAATTATTGAAAAGAGATAAGTGAAAATTATTGACAAGAGATTCCGATAAAATTTTTTTTATTACATTTAACGAATCTGTTACTAGTTTTACTCAATTTTAGTACGATTACTTTTTTACATAATCTTTTTATTTCTGTGAAATTCTACAAAACTTTATACGATTTTATAAATTATTATACATTAAAAAATTTTCCTTCAGTACAGCTAATGACGTAGATATTTTTTTAATAATTATTTTTACGACAAAATAAAATTCGTAGTCTTGAGTATGAGATGCAGACGTTTCCGCTACACCAATTATCCTTTTCAAATAAGTTAAATCTATTTATCTACTTCTACATTGACGAGCTGTGACTTTATGGCGCTTTAGTCACGGGCTGAAGTTGGCAATAAGTAGTGGCTTTTGGGCATTTTAGTCACGGTCTAAAATTAGTTTATATTATATATTAGAGAAAAGTGAGGTTAATTCCGTTGACGTTTGACAGATGTCAAATGTTTAACAAATATAATTGGCTTTAAATTATTCTTTGTGTTCGTCGTAGATAAAGTATACTTAGTATGCAACTCGTTTTATAAACTTATCTAGACACTCGTTTTTAATAAGCTTCGCTCCTACTTCAACTTTGCGACACGAAATCTATGAAGTGCGACTTCTGCCTTCTGTGGTCAAAGTACTAAATCATACTTTAGTGCGCATGCGTAACTACAAATTTTATTTTTTCGTAAAAATAATTGTTAAAAGAATTTAGAAATTAGAACTACTTCATTATCTCCAGCTGAAGGAAAGTTTTTCATTGCATAATATTTTATAAAATCGTATACAATTTTGTAAAATTTCACAGAAATAAAAAGATTATGTAAAAAAAGTAATCGTAACTACTAAATTTGAGTAAAACTAGTACCAGATTATTTTAATGTAATAAAAAATTTTTAATTCATCGGAATCTTTTGTCAATAATTTTTACTTATTCTTTTCAATAATTTTTACTTTTTCAATAATACAATAAAATCACATATTTTCAAAAATTAACATTTTATTTTCATAAAAATAATGATAATTTTGCAGACAAAGTAAAAAAATCGAAAAAATTACTATACTTTCAAATTTAACCTTAAACCAGTGCATTTATCGAAAAATCATAAAAGAGCTTTTTTGTACAGCGTTCAATTTCCCATAATATATGTAGGTATCACGTATTGCTGTATATTAACTTGCTCGGGAGAAAAAATAATAAATCTAAAACTTGCCGAAACCCCATGTTATTTAAATGGAAAATGTATCGTCTTTTTGGCATGGTTTAATATGAATATTTTTTTTATAATTTTTTTAATAATTTTTTTAGGTCATAAACTAAAAATTTAGGGAGCGCTGCGAACAAAAAACCAAGTTGGTAAATAACGGACACCTATTAATCTTAGTTAATAGTTTCTAAGCTACTAATAGACAACAAATCGTGACCTTGGAATGACAAGGTTCTAAGTGCAGTTGCGCCGTTAAGCAAAAATGACTTATCTAGAATATTAATTATTGCAGGTAAGGCATTTTTGCTTAACAGGGCAGCTGCACTTAGAACCTTGTCATTCCAAGCTCACGAAATGTCGGCCATGTTTGGGTCCAGACTCTTCTTATGGAAAAACCATCCTTAAACACTAAACCGTAATAAACACAAATTTTAGGAGTCGGAAGAGACCGCTATGTGGGCCACATACCCTCCAATAAAAAAAGAGTTCTACGTCGAGCATCCGGAAGTGACGCGGCTTACGCAGCAAGAAGTCGAGCAGTTCCGGCTCGATAACAACAACATCGTTGTTGATCGCACGTTCAAAAATACCGAAAGCAAACCTATACCAAAACCGGTGCAAACGTTCGAGCAGGCATTTCACAACTACCCGGAAATTATGGAGGAGATCCGGAAGGCGGGTTTTGAAAAACCGTCCCCCATACAGTGCCAGGCTTGGCCGGTTCTGCTTAGCGGGGAAGATTTGATAGGTAAGTTTTTTCGATGGAGAATTTTAAATAAAATCTAAAAATCAAAATATAAATTTCGGAATCTTAAAAATATTATATTCTTAAAGGATCCTTAACAAATTTAAGAATAGTATAGTATAATAAAAATCTTTATTTTATAATTATGAAGTTTTATTTTTACGTTTTATGTTTTCAAAGGAAATTAAACATTTTTTTCTTTCTTCATCTAGGTATTGCTCAGACTGGTACCGGTAAAACATTGGCTTTTCTGTTGCCAGCTTTGATACATATCGACGGGCAGGGTGTTTCCAGAAAAGATAGAGGTAAAATATTATAAACCTTATTTTCCGATTTTAATGAACACAAATTTATACAGGTGGCCCTGCGGTGCTAATTATGGCCCCTACTAGAGAACTGGCTTTGCAAATCGACCGCGAAATCAAAAAATACAAGTACAAAGACATCAAATCGTAAGTTTTTTTGGGCGAATATAATTATTTGCTTTACCTAATGAAAATTTAAAAAATTTAGAGTCTGTCTTTATGGGGGTGGTTCTCGCAAAGACCAGGTTAGAGAAGTCACTGATGGTATTGATATTGTTATCGCCACGCCTGGGAGGCTAAACGATATTGTGGCCTCAGGTAAATACTTTATCTATTTGTATTGTGCTTTAAATTGTCAAATACACACTTTACTTTTTTACGCTAGTAAAGTCTATTTATTAAACGGACGCAGTAAATAAAAAATACAATCACGCACTATGCACGTGATTGTCAAAAACCGAACTAAAACCAAATATATTTAATCTTTAGTTTTAGTTTGGTTTTCGGCAAGCACGTGCACATTACGTGATTGTATTTTTTTATTTACAGTGACGGTTAAATGAATAGACTTTTCTATTTAACAATTTTTCCGTATGCTAAAAACATTCTTAGGTCAAATGGACGTGAAACCGGTAACTTATGTCGTGTTGGACGAAGCAGATCGCATGCTGGACATGGGATTCGAACCGCAAATCCGCAAAGTTATGTACATGATTCGCCCGAATCGACATACAGTGATGACCAGCGCCACCTGGCCGCAGGGCGTGCGAAGATTGGCCGATTCATATATGAAAGACCCTGTGCAGGTCTACGTCGGCTCGCTGGATCTGGCAGCCACGCACACCGTGAGGCAAACTATTGCCTTGCTGAAGGACGAGGACGATAAGATGTCCACAGTAAGTGAATCTTTTATGACAAATTTTGAAGGATTTTTAAATAAAAATGTCAAAAGTACACTTTAGAATGTTAACACATTTCTTATGTTTAAACATTTTAAATGTCAAAACACATTTTTGTGTCAAACTTATAAATATTAAGCCTTAAATAAGGTTAAAAATACCTAGGTAAATAATTTTTATTTCAAACAAATAATGTTTCGTTCCGACAAGTTCTTTTGTCATTATCTTTCTAAAATGAAATAACCTTTAAAGTAAAGACCCCCACAGACATAATTATTTTTCATTTGTTTTGTATCGCCACGATTCTGGACATCGTGCTTAAGCGTTTTAACGTCAATATTTCAATACGCACACACTACGGGAAATTCTGGCGGTTAATTTTTATTCGTCACACAGTGGTCTAGAGAGATTTTATTTTTTTGGTCTAATTAATGAAATTTTAATATAAATTACATTTTACTATCATTAGAAAAACAAATCCACAATATAATACAGGGTTGCCACTTATCTGGAAAACCTGAAAATGTCAGCAAATTTAAATTTTTTAGAAATGTCAGGAAAATGTCAGGGAATTGGCAAAAAACTCTACAAAGTCAGGGAATTGGTTATTTTTAAATAAAACTGGTCAACACAATTTTCATTAAAAAAAAATATGTTAATGAGTGTAATTTAAATTTAATTTATTCAAAATATGGCAGCGCTTTATGTCAAACTTATCACTATAACCTAACTTATCACAACCTTAGAAGTCTATATCACGACTTATCACTATAATCTTCTAAGACTATAACAAACTATTTTTATGTTTAGGGTAATTAATATTTGTTTATTTTGTAAATGGTAAGCATAATTAATAAACTAATTAATTAATCGGTAAAAGCATAATTAATAAATTAATTAATTAACCAGTAAGAGACCAAATGTTTGATTTGCAAGCAGTCATAGGCCATATAAAAAGTTCGGGCCATTTCGATTCGGCAACGAAGAACACAAATTTGTCAAATTTTCTTAAAAAAAAAAGAACCAGATGGAAATACTACTCTCTAAAAATGAATAAGTTAAAAATGACCAATTGTCATAGCGAAAAAGCAGCCACTAATAATTATAGTCAACAGCTATTTGTGTCCCGGATATTTAGCAGTCAATTCCTATGTAAAATTGTCTGCTGAATCCGAATATGTCGTCAAAAGTTAAAAAAGTAGGACAGTTTTTAAAATTTATTCAATTTTCCATGCAATATGGAATTGACTATATCTCAAAAACTGCTAAGACGGTCTTTTCGGATTCAGGGGACAATTTTACATAAGAATTGGCTGTTAAATGTCCTGGATACAAATTGCTGTACACTACAGTTATTAGTGACTGCAGTGAATTAGTCAAAAATGACATATTTCAAAGTGAAAAAGCAAAATATGTAATTTTTGACTAATTCTTTTTTAGAGTGTTTGCTTGAAAAAGTTAGTTTTACAGGAAAATAATATTAATAATAATATTGCTTTAGAAAATAACCAGAATAAATCAATTTCTTCAATAAAAATCCTGCAAAAAATTTAGAAGAAATAAAATCTTTTTTGTACTATCAAATATTTACTGATAAGAACTCATCAACTTGATAAACAAGACCTGCCGCAGACAAAATTTCAGAGGCATTTTTAAAAATTTCATTATTTCTGTTATTTTCAGAAAATTAATGTATAAAAAAACTAAGAAACAAAAACCTGAACCCGAAAAAATTAGGTACAACAAATTTTTTGTTAATGTTTTTGAATTCTATCAACTTCAATAAAAGTTTAGTTTTTTAATTAATCATTAAAATTCAAGTATTCCATAAGCACCAAAGGGCGGAGTCTTTGCTTGATTGCTTTGATTTTTTTGTATGTTTTTAATAAGCTTTACTTACTTTTGCTGACAAAGGGAAGGGGGAGTTAAAAATTACAAAATTACTGCTTACGTAATACTTGAATGGGCCCATACTTAAAATTTTAAAAACCAACACTCAAAGTCCAGTTGAAAAAATCATTGAGTGTCAGGAAACCAAAAAGAAAACACATTTTTTTTGGAAAAAAATCAGGGAATTCCTGGAAAAGTCAGGGAATTTGGTTTAGACAAATCGGTGGCAACCCTGTAATACCAAGTATTAAGTCTTAACAACAAAATTATCTTCGTGTCATAGCAAAATTAAGATCTATAGTTTTTATAAAAATATATCTGAACATTTATAAAATAAAACTTTATGATTATGGTTGATTTTAACAAAAAATGCATAAATAATAAGTAACTATAAGTAACTACTGATAGTTTTTAATAAAGGGGAATATCAATAAGTATGAATAAGTATCAGTAACGTCAAATTTTAACATTAAAACGTTAAAATGTTACGTTACTGATACTTATTCATACTTATTGATATTTCCCTTTATTAATAACTATCAGTAGTTACCACAGACCACCAAAACAAATGGACGGATTTGTTTACGTTTAAAAAGCGAGTAAAGCATAGTTTCACATTCTAAACACCGTCGAAAGAAACACGACTTCCAACGTTGTCAGAAGTATAGATTACACGCCTTTTTGGACGTTCATCATAACATAATGAACATTAATAATTACCAGTAATTCGTTTGAATAATAAAAAAATTGTAAAAAGGATTTGTTCATCATTTTCTTTAGATATTTTTCTCTATTTAAAGAAAGTAAATCATTTAATAATTATTAAAATTAAATATTAACAACGTTGGTAAATTCGTCATATTTGACAGCATAGAAAAAGGTTATGTTCTGTGGGTTGACAGCTTGTTGTTTTGTGTTTTCGTTTGTGTATTTCTATCGTGTTTAAGTTAATTATGGAGTTTAAATACATTATTTTTTACTAAAAATAACAATACATGGAAATATCGTTTGTAAGTACCTACCTACTTATTATTTTTTATATTTTTTAATCCCAATACGTCACTGGAAGAAAACATAAAATTCTATCGACAATTTAACGCTTAGACTGTGACCGTTTGTTGACGTCACTGGAAGAAAACATAAAATTCTATCTCCAATTTGACGCTTAGACTGTGACCGTTTGTTGACCGCAAACAAATCATTGTTATTGAATGGCAATGCGCCGTCCATTTGTTTTGGTGGTCTGTGGTAGTTACTATTTTTGTAATTTGTTATCTATGATTTATACAGTATACTGTGTTTCGGTGTGTCAATTCGAGTTTGATAGGACCTATCAATAAAAAAGATACTATAACAATAAATAATTTTGAATTAATTACTGATAACTCATATTTATCAATAATTTTCCCCACCACCGTTTCGAAACGCAAAATTCAATAGTAATTATTAAGTTGCCAAAGCACAAAAAATAACATTTTTACTTGTCACAAACTGACTGTCTCACACCTGGTGTGAGACAGTCAGTTTGTGACAAGTAAAAATGTTATTTTTTGTGCTTTGGCAACTTAATAATTACTATTGAATTTTGCGTTTCGAAACGGTGGTGGGGAAAATTATTGATAAATATGAGTTATCAGTAATTAATTCAAAATTATTTATTGTTATAGTATCTTTTTTATTGATGGTTCCCATCACCAACGCGTTTTTCTGTATAAAAAAATATATATTTGAAATAAGGTTTTCCGAGACTCATTTATTTTTGTAAATGCGTAGTCTACTAAGTAATGTAAAACTAACTTTCTATTAAAATGCTTTAAACTAAACCACTTTTCACATAGCTCCGTATGAGTATATAATAGTATGGATAATTTAATAACTTAAAAAATAAACAAAAAATATTTGTGGCGCCTACTTGCACTTGATTTTAGATTTATTTGAAAGACAGAATGGTAAGCTATTAAAAACACTTTAACACAGAGTGTGGCAATTCGTGACACCTTAGTAATGTTAATACATACATTAAAAATATGCAGCGGTTACTATCTTGACGTAGTGAGAGTAAAATAATAATAAAAACTTACCATTATTTCTTTCCATAGCTATGACGTAAGAAAGTATTTAATACAATGATAGTCAAAAAGAAAGAATAAATTAGTAATAAACATTGTAAGAGAAGCAATACCTTTACGCGAAATTTACCAATACAAATCAAGTAATTATAATATTAGAACTTTAACTGGTTACTTGATAAAAATTCAACAGATTTGAAGGATATTTAGAGTTGTTTCATTTTCTACAGATATTAAAGAATTCAATATTCAATAAATTTTGTCAAAATAAAACATTTACTTATTTTAAATTTCCGCGTGCTGGAAGCGCTCTCTAGCCTACTGTGCGTCATGAAGAAAAAGCATTGTTTTTTTAAAAAACGACCTTAAAAAAACACGAAGATCATATTTATTTTATGTTTTCGTACCGTTCCCGGTATTCTAAGCGCTTCAGGCAAGGAAATTATCCGTAGGTTTCAATAAAATCTATTACAAATTGCTTACATATTGATATTACAGTTTGACACGAAAGCTGATGGACCGTCATTCCAGAGTTGCCAATGGCGCACTTTTATCACTTTTTTCATCAAGTCACTTTTTTGTTGTTTTCACCTTTCTCACTATTTTCAAACGTAAACGTTTCACTGGGCCATTTAACTAAGGAGTAGAATCTTTTGCGTTTAGAAGACACAACTTTGATAAGTAAAAATAACTATGAGGATATACTTCTTGTGGGCCATTATTGGCGCCAAATTTTTAAATTAAAAGATCCTACTAGGATGTTTTCAATATGTTATCGAGAACTACAGCCAGTAGTAAAAGCTGCCCCTCTAGCACATGGCAGCGCAGATGTGGAAAGATCATTTTCAGTTTTTGGTAAGACACTAGCACATGATAAAGCCCAAATGAAAGCACAAACATAAAATGCTAAATTAAATATTAAAAGCGCATTACGGAAATATGGAGAGTTGACCTATTCCTGCTGAGTTGTTAAGGTCTGCCTATTCCGCTAACAGCAAATATAAAGAACACTTGGCTAATGAAAGAAAAAAATAAATAAAACAAATAAAGAAAATCCAGAATAATGAAAAAGAAAAAGAAATTTGATGGCAAGCGAAATGACACCTTCTAATGCAGAAGCAACATATAAAATTAAATCTCCTTTTTATTTAGAAAAAATACATCTCAATTTGCCATTTGCTACAGATAATAAATATAAAAATGTACATATAAGTATGTATATATAAACTGCGCACCACTCAATGTGTCGCGACCAAAAAGTTCGTTCTTATCAAAACGACATAACTTTTTTGTTTCTTAAACGATTTTATTTTGGTCTGTAATGTCTACTAGCCCCATCCTGTGGCAATTCATGCTATAGATATGAAACTCACGGTTCTTCAAGTAAATTTCGTACATGGTGATATGTAAAATGGTGAACAATTTCAATAACTTCATCCAAGCCCCGTTTGAAAAAAGAAATATTTTTTATCGTTTTTACTTTGAAATAATGAAGTATTATGTCTTACCTTGAAAAGGTTTTTAAATTTTTCAAATTGGAATCTTAGCAACGAAAATATGATTTTTTTTCATACATTTAAAGGTTTTTCGTAGGCAATACCCTCAGTCTTTTTAAGAACAAATTTGCGAAAACTAAACATGAACCGATATTTACGTTTGTGACATGTTTTCTTTATAATTTTGACCTCCTGATTGTGATTCAGTTGTCAAATTTAAGTTTCAGATAAAACCAAAATCACCAAGAATCAAAATTCGAAAACAATTCCAGGCTGTTAAATGTCTTAATAAAATCCGATTGCTGGCGTGTTTCTGTTTCGTTGGCCCTCCCCTAACCCGTAATAATTCGTTAACCCTCCTGGGCCTCGTCCAAGTTCTTTATAAATTCCTGGGGTATCCCATTCTTCCTGAATAGCATTTACCAATTCATCCAAATTTTTCATGCGTCCTTCCCTCTCTTTCATCTTTAGTTTCATCCTGCTCCACACATGCTCAATAGGATTCATATCCGGAGACAAAGGAGGCCAATTTATTCTCTCAATATGTTGGTCCCTTAAATACTCATTTACGATATTGGTGCGATGCGGACGGGCATTGTCGTCCACCAACACCAATTATTGGCAACCAAATCTCTATATCTCTCAGCATTCAATCTTTTCATTTATCGCCATTCCACCCCAAACAGTCACTCCTCCACCTCCAAAAGCCACCCTTGCCTCCCGTTTCGTACAATCTTATGCGAACCGTTGAGATGTTAATTCCCGTAGCTGCCAAAGTCTAGCATTGGTATTTTAATCATTTAAAGGAAGAATGAAAGTAACCTGGGTAAGATAGGGGTAGGTAGGTATAACTTATGCAAAAAAAACTGAAAAAATCAAGAATATCCCTCATAATGCGTTTTAAATGTTTTTCAAGAACTAATTTTTATTTGATCCTCGATTTGATTATTCAGCGACATGATAATATCGGACTAAAGATGCAAAGCATAGTAAAAAAAATAGTAAAAACCAGCAATCGTATTTTATTGAGACATTTGTGGTAGTCCGTAAAAGTAGCGCCCAGATAACCGCTGCAGTAAATATATATATAAACACCGTGTTTATAAATCGGGTCGTAGCGCCTTTATGCGGAAATAAGCTGAACTACACTATAAACGTTAATCAAAAAACCGGCAAGTGGGCGTCCAGCTATTTTTTATTTTAAAATAATCTATGCAACCAAAGATACTATTTAAGCAGATTCTTAAGGAATGGTCAGTGAGCGTCCGTTTATCGGTTATTTTGATCGCTGATATCTTTGAAACGGTTGATCTGAAGAACTTTGACCTTCAGATGTTTTTTGTAGACCGTGAAATTGTCTATAACTGGCTTGGGTGTTGCAAAAACAAACCATTCCAAGGTTATAAGAATTAAAAATTAAAAAAATAAAAATTCCCGTGTTATTGAAATGAATTGAGGCAAACCTTAATATTAATATTAAGTGCTCAAATAGGCGCCAACATTTTTGTTTTTTAAAGTACTATTAATTTTTCAACACCATTAGAAAAAAAAATTGTTTTTTTTTAAACACCCTAATGTCTACAGTGTCGAATGCTTTACGATAATCCCTTAAATACTCATTTACGATATTGGTGCGATGCGGACGGGCATTGTCGTCCACCAACACCAATTATTGGCAACCAAATCTCTATATCTCTCAGCATTCAATCTTTTCATTTATCGCCATTCCACCCCAAACAGTCACTCCTCCACCTCCAAAAGCCACCCTTGCCTCCCGTTTCGTGCAATCTTATGCGAACCGTTGAGATGTTAATTCCCGTAGCTGCCAAAGTCTAGCATTGGTATTTTAATCATTTAAAGGAAGAATGGAAGTAACCTGGGTAAGATAGGGGTAGGTAGGTATAACTTATGCAAAAAAAACTGAAAAAATCAAGAATATCCCTCATAATGCGTTTTAAATGTTTTTCAAGAACTAATTTTTATTTGATCCTCGATTTGATTATTCAGCGACATGATAATATCGGACTAAAGATGCAAAGCATAGTAAAAAAAATAGTAAAAACCAGCAATCGTATTTTATTGAGACATTTGTGGTAGTCCGTAAAAGTAGCGCCCAGATAACCGCTGCAGTAAATATACACTAATGGAAAAAATTAAGGGATCAAAAACAAATTCCAAATTTTTGGGCAGTAACTTCGAGAGAAATGGTCGTACAGGAAATCAAAAAAAAGGAAATTGTAGATCCAAGTGTCTAGTTTTTGGATTCGAACTTTAAAATTTTGTAACCTTCGCGGTTTTTGAGTAATCGTAGAAAAACCAGCAACAAAAAAATTTTCAAAATTTTTTTAGTTTTTTTTTTGGTCTACGGACGTGGAAATTTTTTTTTAGCTTAACCACTATAAGGATCGGATACTTTGTTCATTTAGCTTTAATTTGCTTTTTTATACACCCTGATACGCCCACTTGTCGCCGAGATATCGGTCTTCAAATGGAAAAGGATCCTTTTGTCTTTGATTATCGATATCTCAGCAACCAATGATCGCACAGAAATTTAATGGTGGGTTTCAAGAACTTGAATAAATTCTCCTTAACGACTGGACATCGCTTTTCCGAAAAAAAAAATTTTTCTTTTCGTCACATGAATTTGAAAATGCAACAAAAAAAGGGCTTTTGGTGGTTTTTTGGAAAATCAAGCGCTGGATCGAAAATATTGAGGAAACCACTAATGTTAAGTGTGCCTTCTACAGTAGGGTGGGCCGAAAAAATTATTTTTTGAATTCAATTTAGGGGTAGCAAAAAAAATTTACCTTATGCCAAAATTAGTTTGTAAAAAAAAATTAGCGTACTAGCCCAATATTTAAGGCCCCCCCTGGGCGCCCAAAATATTATTTTTTTATATTTTTTTTGGGGGTAGCAACAAAAAGTTACATTTTGTTAACAGTAATTCTAGAAGAAAAAAAATTGCGTACTAGCCCAATATTTAAGGCCCCCCTGGGGGCCCAAAATATTATTTTTTTATATTTTGTTTGGAGTAGCAACAAAAAGTTACATTTTGTTAACCGTAATTCTAGAAAAAAAATTGATTACTAGCCCAATATTTAAGGTTACCCCGGGGGCTCATTTTTTATATTTTAATTGGGGTAGTCACAAAAAGTTACCTTATGTTAACAATATGTCTAGAAAAAAAGTCCGATATTAAATTTGACGTCAAAAATTTGTCGGTTTAGCAAATTCTAGGGTTAAAAATGTTTATAAATTTGGAAATGTTTTTTTTTAAATAAAAGAACTAAAAATATTTATAAGTCAAGCAGACGACTTCTATATAAGGTTCGGCAAGTTTCCCTTTCACGCGCAAGCGGTGAAAAAGTTTGTGAAGCTTGTAACAGAAGCTGCATTAAAAATTTGCTGTGAGGTAGCAAGAAATGGTTATAACCATATATATATAGATGCGCGGACATCTTTACCGGCCTATATGACAACAAGTCTCAATATTATTTAAATAATAAAAAATACTGGGTGGGAGGGAGCGGATGGAACTCGAGGAGCAAATATCCAATTAATTAATAATAATAATAATAATAATAATAATAAAAATGCTTTATTGCATAAAACACAAAATTAATTACACAAAAGGCTGCGTTCGTAAGGACGTCCTTCCATACCACCTACTAAGAAATTAAATCTATTTTATTCTGCATATCACATATTAATTAAACTAAATCCTATAATTTCATATCACAACAGTTAATAACAAATTAAATGTGTTTGGATATTGAAATATTATGTTAAAGAATGTTTTATCGTTCAAAATTTTTATAGATAGGTCTATAAACGAATCCTTAGATTTAGTTTTGTGACTAGGTATTTGAAAAAGATTGTGCCTTAAATCAAGATTGTATTTATTGGATCTTTGAATACAGTTGTTGAATAGGTATTCAGGCAATTATTAGGTATTTACTTTCTGTAAGGCTCAATTATTTTTAAATGCTTGTTTTCCAAATAGATTGAAGTAATGGGGTCAAATTTTCCGACTAAATATATGAATCTAATACATGAGTTTATTTTTAAATGTTTCAGTATGATGAGTAGTAGACTAGCATGCAATAGTCTATAATAGGGTGTATATTAATGTTGAAACAATTTTGCACTTGGTGTTAGAATTTAGAACATATTTAAATTAATATAGTGATTTTAGCTTCATATAACACAAACTAAGTTGTCTTGTAACATGGCTTTCAAAGTTCAGGTTTGTATAAATAATAAAAAAAACACCCAGATTTCTTGCTGTTTCTTGCTGAGGTATTTCTATAATATTTATATGTATGGTATTAAAATTATATTGTTTTTTATTTATCATATATACTGTACCAATATTTATTACAAGACCCTTTTTGGCATTTAACTGAAGTCTATGATTAACTGACCAAGCATTTACTTAAGACTTTATTTATTTCGATAGTGGTTGTGTTAATTAATTTAGAGTAACGCAAAATCTTTTTTAAATTTAATAAAATCAAGCCAAGAGTTGCTAATTTTTTTTCATCAAAAGGCGTCTTAATAAAATAATAAAAAAAAACTTAGACTGATACAGGCATTTGGTTTGTCTATGCAATAATACATGGGGTAACTTTTTGTTGCCATCGCAATTAAAATATATATAGAAAAATTTGGGCCCCCCAGGGCACCCTTAAATATTGGGCTAGAATGGCTATTTTTTTCGAAACATACTGTTAACATGAGGTTACTTTTTGTGGTTACCCCAATTAAAATATGAACAAAAAATATATTTTGGGCCTCCGGGGCACCCTTAAATTTTGGGCTAGTACGCTCATTTTTTTTTTAGAATTACTGTTAATATAAGGTAACTTTTGTGGATGACCCAATTAAAATATGATAAAAATAAATATTTTGGGCCTCCGGGGCACCCTTAAATATTGGGCTAGTACGCTCATTTTTTTTTCTAGAATTACTGTTAACATAAGGTAACTTTTTGTTCCCACCCCAGTCAAAACATACAAAAAAAAATATTTTGGGCCCCCGGGGGACCCTTAAATAATGGGCTAGTACGCTACATTTTTTTCTAATAAATTACTTTTAACATAAGGTAACTTTTTATTGCTACCCAAAAATAAATATCTCAAATATTTTTTTTTTTACGTTTTTCGGCCCACCCTATTCTACAGTTCAATATGTCCACAAAAACCCTACAAAAAAACAAATTAATCGAGCCAGCCGTTTTTTTGTTTCACTCGATCGAATTTTTGAAAAAATTAAAGGATCACGTTTTTTGCTCATAATTTTTAAAAATGAGAAAAAAAGTTTCTTTTAGCGCAAAGGGATTATTTTTGGAAAAAAACTGTTGAGTTAAGCGATCTGCTAAGGATTCACGAAAAGTAAAAAAAAACAATCGCCGAAAAGCGTATGAAAAAGATCGAAATTCGATTGGGGGTATTAACTTTTTTTTTAATTTAATTAAAAGGAGATCAGTAGCATCAAGGAATACAGCGGCGGAAACGCGATAAAAATGATTGGGCGATGGTTTTTTGAATTTCCTTAACTTGTTAAGAAATTTTTTTATATTTTTGAATTTTTTTTTTAATTTAAGCACTTTCTGGAACAAAAATGCGGGAAAAGCTCGGAAAAACCATTTTTTTCCTCATTTTTTAAAATTATGAGCTTTTTAGAGCAAAAAACATGATCCGGCTGGCTGGATTAATTTGGTTTTTTGTAGGGTTTTTGTGGACATATTGAACTGTAGAAGGCACACTTAACATTAGTGGTTTCCTCAATATTTTCGATCCAGCGCTTGATATTCCAAAAAACCACCAAAAGCCCTTTTTTTGTTGCATTTTCAAATTCATGTGACAAAAAGAAAAAATTTTTTTTCGGAAAACCGATGGCCAGTCTTTAAGGAGAATTTATTGAAGTTCTTGAAACCCACCATTAAATTTCTGTGCGATCATTGGTTGCTGAGATATCGATAATCAAAGACAAAAGGATCCTTTTCCATTTGAAGACCGATATCTCGGCGAGAAGTGGGCGTATCAGGGTGTATAAAAAAGCAAATTAAAGCTAAATGAACAAGGTATCCGATCATTATAGTTGTTAAGCTAAAAATAAAATTTCCACGTCCGTAGACCAAAAAGAAAAAACTAAAAAAATTTTGAAAATTTTTTTGTTGCTAGTTTTTCTACGATTACTCAAAAACCGCGAAGGTTACAAAATTTTAAAGTTCGAATCCAAAAACTAGACACTTGGATCTACAATTTCCTTTTTTTTGATTTCCTGTACGACCATTTCTCTCGAAGTTACGGCCTGTTGAAAACTGCCCAAAAATTTAGAATTTTTTTTTGATCCCTTAATTTTTTTCCATTAGTGTATATAAACACCGTGTTTATAAATCGGGTCGTAGCGCCTTTATGCGGAAATAAGCTGAACTACACTTTAAACGTTAATCAAAAAACCGGCAAGTGGGCGTCCAGCTATTTTTTATTTTAAAATAATCTATGCAACCAAAGATACTATTTAAGCAGATTCTTAAGGAATGGTCAGTGAGCGTCCGTTTATCGGTTATTTTTGATCGCTGATATCTTTGAAACGGTTGATCTGAAGAACTTTGACCTTCAGATGTTTTTTGTAGACCGTGAAATTGTCTATAACCATTCCAAGGTTATAAGAATTAAAAATTAAAAAAATAAAAATTCCCGTGTTATTGAAATGAATTGAGGCAAACCTTAATATTAATATTAAGTGCTCAAATAGGCGCCAACATTTTTGTTTTTTAAAGTACCATTAATTTTTCAACACCATTAGAAAAAAAAAATTGTTTTTTTTTAAACACCCTAATGTCTACAGTGTCGAATGCTTTACGATAGTCCCTTAAATACTCATTTACGATATTGGTGCGATGCGGACGGGCATTGTCGTCCACCAACACCAATTATTGGCAACCAAATCTCTATATCTCTCAGCATTCAATCTTTTCATTTATCGCCATTCCACCCCAAACAGTCACTCCTCCACCTCCAAAAGCCACCCTTGCCTCCCGTTTCGTGCAATCTTATGCGAACCGTTGATATGTTAATTCCCGTAGCTGCCAAAGTCTAGCATTGGTATTTTAATCATTTAGGGCCGGTTTTTCAATCGTTGGTTAAGTTTATCTTACTGTTAAATTTCTTAGATACTATTGTGTTAACAATAGTATCTAAGGAAATTAACCGTAAGATAAAGTTAACCAACGATTGAAAAACCGGCCCTTAAAGGAAGAATGGAAGTAACCTGGGTAAGATAGGGGTAGGTATAACTTATGCAAAAAAAAACTGAAAAAATCAAGAATATCCCTCATAATGCGTTTTAAATGTTTTTCAAGAACTAATTTTTATTTGATCCTCGATTTGATTATTCAGCGACATGATAATATCGGACTAAAGATGCAAAGCATAGTAAAAAAAATAGTAAAAACCAGCAATCGTATTTTATTGAGACATTTGTGGTAGTCCGTAAAAGTAGCGCCCAGATAACCGCTGCAGTAAATATATAAACACCGTGTTTATAAATCGGGTCGTAGCGCCTTTATGCGGAAATAAGCTGAACTAAACGTTAATCAAAACGTTAATCAAAAAACCGG
Organism: Brassicogethes aeneus; assembly: GCA_921294245.1. Taxonomy (NCBI): domain Eukaryota; kingdom Metazoa; phylum Arthropoda; class Insecta; order Coleoptera; family Nitidulidae; genus Brassicogethes; species Brassicogethes aeneus. The sequence continues at coordinate 54,663,985 of OV121133.1, read as the reverse complement.
CAAGTGGGCTTCCAGCTATTTTTTATTTTAAAATAATCTATGCAACCAAAGATACTATTTAAGCAGATTCTTAAGGAATGGTCAGTGAGCGTCCGTTTATCGGTTATTTTTGATCGCTGATATCTTTGAAACGGTTGATCTGAAGAACTTTGACCTTCAGATGTTTTTTGTAGACCGTGAAATTGTCTATAACTGGCTTGGGTGTTGCGAAAACAAACCATTCCAAGGTTATAAGAATTAAAAATTAAAAAAATAAAAATTCCCGTGTTATTGAAATGAATTGAGGCAAACCTTAATATTAATATTAAGTGCTCAAATAGGCGCCAACATTTTTGTTTTTAAAGTACTATTAATTTTTCAACACCATTAGAACAAAAAATTGTTTTTTTTTTAAACACCCTAATGTCTACAGTGTCGAATGCTTTACGATAGTAATAATAATAATAATAATAATAATAATAATATTTATTTATTTCAAAATAATTTGTACATTTAAAGTAAATTACAAAAATATTGGAAATATTGTCACAGGAGAAAAGTATAGAGCTAATATGTTAAAAATTCATTGAAATCATATGGCTCCATTTCAAGTAAATAATTAAAAACATTTGATTTAAAACTATTAAAATTTTGAACAGTCTTAAGACGAGTTGGTAATTTATTATAACAGACAATACATGAATAAAAACAACTTTTTTCATATATGGTTAATCTATGACTAGGATACAGGTAACAGTGCGTCCTTGTGTTTCGACTAGATTTAAGTTGTTCAAACAAGTGCTTGTTTTTAAACATAAAAATCAGTAGTTCGTATATATATAACCCAGTAACTGTCAATATTTTACTTGATTTAAACAAACCTCTACAGGACATGTCACTTTTTTTATTATTAATAATTCTAACTGTACGTTTCTGTGTGACAAAAATGTTTTTGATATTTTTGCTTCTTCCCCAAAAAATAATCCCGTACCTTAGCAGAGATTGTAAATTTGAGAAATACACTACCATTAGTGTTGACTTATCAAGGTAATTTTTTAAAACTCGTAGCGAGTATGCTACCCCATTCAATTTGCTACATAAAAAATCTGTGTGAACACACCAATCTAGATGTTCATCTATATGTAATCCAAGAAATTTAGTCGCAGATGTAAAATTTATTCTATTTTGGTTTATTTTTGCACTAGCTGGAGTGGTCAATTGATCTTGAACTTTTTTAAATAGAATTATTAGCCCAGTTATTGTCTTTCCCACGTCTAGTTTTCTGTGTATATATTGGAAGAAATTTATCATCGCTTTGGTTGTGCTTTTTTTTTTTTACTAAAATCCATGTTGGGATTGGAATAGCAATTTTATGTTTTGAGCATGAGCTGATAGTCTGTTGTGGATTATGGTTTCAAAAATGTTGCTAAAAACTGTGAGATTTGAGATAATAATAATAATATATTTATTGAGCAAAAATTATCCACAATTTTTAGCACAAAAGGTCAGAGTTCGCAACATCATGAATCTATAGTTGTTAGGATCCTTTCTACTTCCTTCTTTGCGTATAGGTGTTAATCTGGCTATTTTTAATTCATCCGGAAAGTTTCCCTTTTTTTATATGGTCATTGATGATAAGGTCGGCCTTATGGTTTCAGCTATTTTTTTATAAGTGATGGTTTTATTCTGTCATATCCGGGTGATGCCTTTTTCTTTGGTTTTTGTATTGCTTTTTTCACCTCAGTGTTGTTTGTTGGGCGTATATATAAAAGAGCTTCTATTGGGTATTCTTTGTTTTCAATTTTTGGCCCCTTTACTTTGCTTGCTAATTTTTTCCTATTTCTGTGCAATATTATAATAAATATTATAATAAAGAAGCCGGATAGAGAATAACACTAAACCAAAGTTTAATATTAGTAATTTATTGTTTTTTTATATGACTGTAAAAGATGAAAATTTTATTTTTTGTTATTTAATTTAAATAAAGTAGATAAAAATGTTTTCTTTTTATTTCCCTTTTTAATGCTACAGTATACAGTATAAATTAATTATTTACCTATTAACTAATAATTAATAAAGTTTTTATTGCATATTCAGTACATATAGAACAATAAAATACAAAATATACAAAAGCCCATCTATTAACTATTTTCTCACAATTTTCGTTAAAGTAATCACTTTTCTCACTTTTTATAATAAACTGACCCAGCGGCAAATCTGTCGTTCCAATAAAAAACGATGCGACACGACGAGTTTTGACGCGTTCAGGCGTTTTTGACACAGTTCCGAATCGTGGCGATCCAAAGGATGAAAAAGAATAAAGTCTGTGGGGCCTTAATGTAAATTTTGTCACGAAAAATTGACACACCAATTTTGAGATTTTTGAGGATTATCTGTCTAGAGATAGAAGATCTCAAAAAATAAAAAACTTTAAATTTATTCTAGTTTGTGGAATTCGCTCAAAACATGGGCCCGGACGAGAAAGTCATCGTTTTTTGCGGCAAAAAATCGCGCGCAGACGAACTCACGTCCGAAATCAGCTTGATGCGCATCAAGTGTCAAAGTTTGCACGGCGACCGCGATCAGAGCGACAGAGAGCAGGCATTGAGAGACATAACGAGCGGCGAAGTGCAAATTTTGATCGCCACCGATGTCGCATCCAGAGGCCTGGACATCGAAGATATCACGTAAGTTAGTTTGCCACGTTGGCAGTGTTAAAGTCGTGGTTATTTTGTGTTAATGCGTAAAATCAAGTATATGGGGATAAAATTGGGCATTCAGCGTTATTAGGTTATAAATAGGGTGATTCAAAAATGTCGGACCACTGCCCGGGTGGTAATGGAGAACGCCTTTCCATGTGCAATGTCCAGAAATGAAAGGTCAATATTAACTTGGGCAAAACCGAGTTGATTTACTTTACTGTCAGGTTTACAAACAACACTTCTCACCACTTATCCTATACCTCGGTATTATCTTAGAGAGAATATTAAGGTTTGTTCCCCATATCACTTCGTAAAAGTCCAGGCTATTTGTAGCTTTTAAACATGTTTACCCTCATCAGCAACAAAAACTCACCGCTCTCAATCAAAAACAAGACTATACTATACAAATCCTGCATCAGACCGGTAATCACCTATGGTTCCCGGTGTGGTGTGGCGTAGCTAACACTTAATACATAGTTTTGTAACGACTGCAAAATAAAGCTCTTTGGCACATCACCAACTCGGATTGATATCCTACATTGACGACATTCATGAGTTAGCAAGTCTGCCTTATATAAAAGAGTATGTCCTGGACCAGGCCAATAATTTGTACACTAAGAAACTACACCATCACCCGTTAACACGCCACATAACTACGCTCAGACAACACCACAATAGCCGTTATAAACACGGCTTGATCTATGGCAAATTGGCGATATTTCGCTACCCCCGGTTGCATAACTGATATCGCAGTAGATTGACCCTCAGAACCCAACACTACGTGGGTAGTGCAGATCCCTGACCATCGACCGAGCCCCGGCTCTCGGTCTGCACGTTGGCTGTCGCTGTTTGGTGACTTTGTTTTCTTTTTATGTTTTATATCTTATATTGAAATAAATTTGATTTGGGTAAAAAAATTGGACCTATAAGATTGTGGCCGATTATGCCAGCCCAAACGTTGATTTAAAACCGATACTGAAACCCTCTCCGGTGCATAACATAGGGATTCTCAACATCCTAATGATGACTGTTTCGCATATTGCAAATCTTGTTACGTGTAAACGTCGCTTCGTCTTCCATTATTCGAATTCCAAAATCTTCATTTAATTTCATTATTTCCAATAACCCCCAACAAAAGTTAATTCTGGGTAAAGAGTCTTCTTCCCTTAGGGCTTGCACTTTGGTGTAATGAAATGCATGCATGCCAGTGCGTGTTCTCCCAGAAAGATCGACAATAGCGTCCACTCTATCTGCCTCGTATTTGCCGGTCCAAACGTTGGAATATATTTTCGTGAGGATGCTGATGATTGGGATATCGAACAGCATAGAGAGCTGCAGTCACCCGGTAGTTATTATTATTATTCTCCCAAAATTAGGTACTATGCTCCCTCAAAGTCCCACCACGTGACAACGTACGGAACGCAGTCTTTTGAAAATTTGGCATTTAAGGCTTTTCAGGTTATGTATCTGTCAAAGTATAGTCAATGAAAGAAATAATATTTATACCCGGACAACATTCGTGATAATCATACGAACATCACGTCGTGATTTTCACAAATTTTATTCATACTGATATCATACGAAAGTCACCGCGTGATAAATGAAAATCATACGAACGTCACGACGTGATTTTCACAAATTTTATTCATACGGACATCATCCGGATGTCACTGCGTGAGAAATAAAAATCATGTGATTTTTTATGCCATCGCTGTTTGCGATTGACCGATGGCACAAAAAATCATGTCGTGATTTTTTATGCCAACAGTGTTTGGATAATCATTTTTGCGCCACGTTCGTACTCTAAGAGAAAAATTATGTTGAATCAACAGTTTTTGCGGTTAAATACATTTAATATTTTCTTGGATTTAAATTAACTATATATATTTAATTTAAATCCAAGAAAATATTGAATGTTAAACTGTTAATTTAATTGTTAACATACTTTTTCTTTCAATGTACGAATGTGTCGCAAAAATGAATATCCAAACACCGATGGCATAAAAAATCATGTCGTGATTTTTTATGACCAAACACCGATGGCATAAAAATACATGTCGTGATTTTTTATGCCATCGGTGTTTGGACATTTATTTTTGCGCCACATTCGTACATTGAGAGAAAAAGAATACCTACATATATATTGAATCAACAGTTTTTGTGGTTAAATAAAAACATTCAATATTTTTTTGGATTTAAATTAATAGTTAATTTACATTCAAAAAAATATTAAATGTATTTAACCGCAAAAACTGTTAATTCAATTGTTAACATACTTTTTCTCACACTGTACGAATGTGGCGCAAAAATAAATATCCAAAGATGTCCGATGGCATAAAAAATCATGTCGTGATTTTTTATGCCCAAGCACCGATATCATAAAAAATCATGTCGTGATTTTTTATTCCATCGGTGTTTGGATATTTATTTTTGCACCACATTCGTACATTAGGGGAAAAAGTATACTTACATATAATATATATTCAATATATTATATTGAATCAACAGTTTTTGTGGTTAATTAAATACAATATTTTTTTGGAATTAAATTAATAGTTAATTTACATCCAAGAAAATATTAAATGTATTTAACCGCAAAAACTGTTAATTCAATTGTTAACATACTTTTTCTCACAATGTACGAATGTGGCGCAAAAATAAATATCCTAACATGTCCGATGGCATAAAAAATCATGTCGTGATTTTTTATGCCCAAACACCGATAGCATAAAAATCATGTCGTGATTTTTTATGCCAACGGTGTTTTGATAATCATTTTTTCGCCACGTTCGTACACTAAGAGAAAAGTTATGTTGAATCAACAGGTAACAAACTAGGTTTTAAATTCGCAGTTCGCAGGGCTATTACGCATGCGCAAATTTTGCAAAAATCACACCGTGAGTTCTACATGATATCACTGTGATGAAGCATGTGTATGCACTCAGGATATCACGGCGTGACAAAAAAAATCACGTTGTGATATCATCATGATTTCACCAGGAAATCCCGATTGTTGTCCGGGTAGTTACCGCTTATGTTTAAGAGTTAAAAGTAAATAAATCTTTATAGTATCACAATAACGATGGTTGGTTTAAAAATTTAGGAATATAAATACTGCATTTAATGAAATTCTAAAGTGTATGGTGCAAAAAGTGATATTTTTGTGCATTGGGTCTACGTTTCTCCATAAAATAGAGTGAACTAAATCGCATTTATTAAAAAAAAATCTAACTTCTCTATTATGGAATAAGAATATCTGTATCAAAGGTAGGTTAATGTATTAGAACAAAAAATATCATCTACTGTCTGTCCACTGTAAGTTGGCTGAAATAAGGAATTTTGTTGTTTAGATATTAAAGAATTGTCGTACTGTGTGCTTTTAAAACAGATTTTATATTATAAATAATACTAGTATATAATATGTACTAGTATTATTTATAATATAAAATCTGTTTTAAAAGCACACAGTACGACAATTCTTTAATATCTAAACTACAAAATTCCTTAGTTCCGCCAACTTAGAGTGGACAGACAGTAATTTTGTATTTTAAGGTTAGAAAAATCTATTTTGACTAAAATAAATAAGTGGATTATTTGGAAGAGTGTCATAAATAAATATAGGTATACTAAATAATTGTTCAATATGGTTCAAATTAAACTGAAGCTTTTATACTTCTAACGACAAAACTTGTGCATACCTCTCGGCATACCTACTTTAAGTTAAGATTATAAGAAAACAAACAATTTTTAGAGAAACTTGCAATGTGAAAATATTTAATACTTCCATGACATGTGATTTATTAAAATTTTTAAAGTTATAATGATTTTTCGATGTAGATAAAATTCCGTCGAAGCTTTATAACTGAGGAGCATCCGTGCAAAACCGGCTATATCCACTTTAATAAAATGTTGGGAAAATGGCAAAAACTCTCGGTTTCGTGGCCTTTACAGATAAAAGAAAAAGCAAACTTGAGTTTTGTGGGCTTTGTGGTACTTGATTTATAAGACATACTTTCGTTTTCAAAAACTTTATATTAAGGCCAAAATTTCAAAAAATGTTTTGTATATAGCCGGTTTTGATCAAAAACCGAATAAAATGTGAAAAAAGACCTTTATTATTCAAAAATATTAACAAAATAAATTTTGTGCAAACATGAAAAAACAGAACAAATTTTAGTAGTAGTATTGACATATCCAAGCCACATGCTCATCATCATTATTATTTATTGGATATAGCAGGGTTTGCTATAAAAACGTGGATTTGGCCGGTTTTGCTCCTAAAGCTACCTTTTAAATGTGATTTTAACATGGATATAATCGGATTTAAACAGAATTATCTTGGTTGTCGATAGAAATGAACCCAAAGATGCGAAATCAGAAAAAAAACAAAAACTGAATAAAATGGATTTAGCCGGTTTTGCACGGATGCTCCTCAACTATTTGTATTGACAAAACTTTATGTAGGTACACTTTAAGCTGGATCAGAAAAACTACCACATTTTTAAATACCATATTATACAGTCAAATAATCCAAAATACTTATGTATTTTGGTCAAAATAAATGTTTCTAACCTTAAAATTACAAAATTAGATTATATTTTGATTGATTTTGTTATAATACATTAACCTACCTTTATACAGATATACTTATTCCATAATAGAGAAGCTAGATTGTTAAAATTATTTTACGGAGAAAACCAGATATTTGGACCAAATGCACAAAAATATTACTTATTTGGCACCATACACTTTAAAATTTCATTAAATGCACTATTTATATTCCTATATTCTCAAACCAACCATTGTTATTGTAATGTTATAAAGAGTTAAATTCTAGATTTGTAAACAAAAGACTAAATAACTCCACAAGAAAAAATCGCAGGACGTTAAATCGGGTGACCGGGCCGGCCATTCCAAATCGCCCCTCGGAGAGATAAGGGGCGCCCGGGAAAGTGTTGTCGCAACAGAGTCATTGATGTCCTTGAGGTGTGAGCCGTGACTCCATCCTGCTGAAACCATATGTTCCCAAGGTTCATTTTATCAATTCGTGGCAAAAAAAATTCCTCAAGCATGTTAACATAACGGACTGAATTAACAGTAACCCACTGGCCTTGCGCCTCCAATTTTTATCTTCTGCACGCTTCCTGTTTCCCTAAATGTGCTAACCCGCAAAAGAATTGATGCCCTTACCGGGACATTGCCTAGGGGCGCAATATTGAAGCGAGTGCGGAAGGCGCGCTGTGTTGAAATTACCGGACCACCGCGGTGGTCCGGTAATTTCAATTTCAACGGTGCACCGTTAGAAAAGTACGCCTCGACGGCAAACACGCGCTCATTTGTCCAACGCATGATATGATGACAATTGGACCGAAGGAAAATAAAACTTTAAAACCTGCGCCGTCGAATAAAGCTTAATTTTCATGTATCCGTTTGTCCGTTTGTACGTGGTGAAACAGTATAATACTGTTTCACCACGTGACTTTAATAGAAATAATTAAGGTGATTTTTTTGTCAGTGTTAAGCTAATTTGGTCTTATTCTTTAAAAATAATACAATATATTTAATTTTTGTGTTCTAAAATAAGACCTTTATACATAAAAAATACATATATTGCATTATTAGGGGCCGTCCATAAATCTCGTGACGCTAAAAATTGTCAATATTGACCCTCTCCCTCGTAACAGAATGTGACGATGTAAAGACCCCCTTAAGGGTCATGTGACGAAATATTTAACTCCCCTACCCCCTAAAAAGATTTTTTCCGATTCTTTTTTGTAATAATCCGACTAAAAATTAAACAAGTAAGCAAATCTCATTCAATTTACTTTGTAATGTGATGTTTTAAAAAATCCTCCCCCCCTCGGGCGTGACAAATCGTGACGGTCCTTTAAACCCCCACCCTGCTTAAAATACCTCATAGAGACCCTGTTCAAACCGATAGATATTTGTATCGGAATGTATGGTGTTTCTATAGGGTGTATCGGTATGTATAGGACCCATAGTTGGGATTTATGGTTGTTCTATAGGGATATCCACCCTTGATTTATTTGCTATAGGTTTCAACATATATGTGTATTTTCCCTGTTGAAACCTATAGCATGTATACATGTATACATTGCTGAGTTCGGGATTGCTACACCGTTCACATCGTGCGCCCTTAACAGTTCGGGTATGCAATAAGTGTAAAAAGTGTTATTGTGGTTGGGTTCGGGTATTTTAGTGCAGTGTTAACGGTGTTTGCACCAAACGCCCCGACTTTTGAGCAAGGGTTTTAGTGCGTGCATGCGCTTTATTAATGTTTTAAAAGTTTGTTAAAAGTTTTAACCTTTAAATCCTGTTATAATTAGCTGTCATTTTAATATCAGTGACGGATATAATGGAAGAAATATCAAATAAAACACATTGTACTGTTCAAGATTCACAGGGAAATATTGTTATAAATGAAAATACAATTTTTTCAACAACATTTTCAAAGTATTCTTCGGCATCGTCCTCAAAGTATAATTCCCAAGCCATATTAATAATCGATAGCAACAAACCAGGTAATCGATGTAGATGGAAATCCATTGCAATCTTTTAAGGTTACGAATAAGTCAAATGTCATAGAAAGTTTCCATTAGAAACACCGAAGCGTTCGAGTTGCGGTATACACTTTTAACGCACTACCCCAACACTACACCGCATTGCACTTACACCAAACCGCCATCCCGAACTCACCTCATGTATACATGTAGAAATTAGTTTTCCCCCATAGGACCCCACAGGTTTTAATAAAATTTTGTCAAATGTTTTATGGTTGTTCTATAGGTATATCCCTATTTATCCTTCATTGAGTTATTTGCTATCGGTCTCTATAGGGAAAATGTATAAGTTATGGTGTGCCTATAGGTAATTTCCTATAAATTTTCTATCGGGCCGTATCCGGAAAAAAACATGGCAAATGCACATATTAAATCCGGTAGCGCCCGATAGATTATTTTGTATAGGTCTCTATGGGGTATTTTAAGCAGGGCAGCGTTAAATTAATGGACAGCCCCTTATTTTGAGAAAATAGGACAAAATTAGCCTTAATTATTTCTATCAAAGTCCCGTGGTGGAACTTGGATGCGTGGAGCATAGTACATCTTTGTTGTGTGCTGATGTCGAATTTATTTCTTTGTTGAATAGCATGATTAAATTAGGTTTTTTCTGCCCTATCGCTTAATATTTTGTGATTTTCATTAACAGAAAATGACCTGTATCAGCATAACTACTGTTCATGAGCCAAATTTGAAATTGCATAGCTGAAACAGACGAAAATGCAACGCAAACTTCTAATTTTTAGAAGAATCTATCTTAAGTAAAAAGACTAGCAGAACATTTTCGTTTACATTTTTATACTCAGTTAAGCGTCCTCTATAGATCTATTGCCACACGGATGATGGTCCGACATTTTTGAGTCACCCTTTGTAGACCATGCTCACTCTGTAGACCATGCTCACTTAAAATAAGAATAAGAAATAAGGTCGCGATTGATCGTTGATGCTGATAACATAAGAAATAAAAAATGTTGTCACCATTTATTTGAGGGAGGTGTAATCAAAGTGTTCTTTGGGTGTAATGACTGCAGTTATCTGTATTTTAGTTGTTAATAGATAAAAATCATAAATATTGCATTATAATTATAATTAAATATGTCGATATGTCAAGTTACGTCAATTTTTCAGTAACACAAAATACAATTATATTTTATTATAGTGGGTTATAAACGGCTATAAATGTAAACAATCTACAGCGACAATCAACGCGATCGCTAACACATAAAACCAATTCACCAACCTATTTTGTCCTTTTGCGCAGTTTTATACGCAAAAATAAGAATCAACGTTAAAAGTTATTTATCTTTAGTCTTATTTCTTATTTTCATGAACACGAAAGCAACCATTACTTTACACAGTTTTAACTTTTTATCTCATTTCTTATTCTTATTTAAAGTGAGCATGAATACGAACTTAAATAGGATGAAAAAAAATAATTCAATATAACATTGGGCACAGTCAAAAATTGGTGTCAAATGACGACCTTAAATAGCATATAATCTTTTATTATAATCGAAATTCATCTTCTGCCTCCGGACCCTACTTAAAGTTACCAAAAACTATTTAAGGAATAAATAACTGTATAATTTGGATAAAAAGTAGGGTGTCCGTTATTTACCAACTTGTTTTTTTTGTTCGCAGTTTATGACCTAAAAGGAATTATAAAAAAATTATAACAAAAAATATTCATTTTAAACCGTGCCACAAAGACAATACATTTTCCGTTTAAATAACATGGGGTTTCGGCAAGTTTTTCATTTATTTTTTTTCTCTGAAGCAAGTTAATATACAGCAAAAAGTGATATATTTTTATAGTTGGTAAATAACGGACACCCTAATAAAAAGTCCTTTTTGCTGTCGAATTTTGGCATTGTTTTTCGTGACTATTTTATAAATCCTTTTCCTTGCAGTTTTATAACATAAGGTAATTGAAGCCTCAGTCACAGTTTTGACTGCTCTTTCGACCGCTTGTGTGTGACAAGGTAATTGTAATAAATACAGGTCTACTTCTTCTTTATTTTCGACCAACAACTGTTCTTTTTCTTCCGTTATAGATTTAGTATCGGTGGTTCAGTTATATTTAGCTGCCATTCCACAAATTCGAAATATGTTGGTGCATCAAAGTTAAGTTTTAGTAGCTGAAAAAGACGCAAACCTCTTGGTGAGGTCTTTTTTGCTTTCAAAATTCGACGGGCTGCTAATTCACGAATGTGCGACTGGGTGTCGGTCAACATTGCAAGAAGTAAATTTGTAAAAAATAGCTGTTTCTTTGAATAACTGTGTCTACTACTGCTGTTGGCAAGTATCGGGATTGTTTGATTAGGGTAAACAAATGTCGTGCTTTTCAACTTGGGTAAGTTTTAATACTAAACCATACAGAAGCATAAACTTTGACAATATAGGGTTCAAGAATTATAAGATTTTCAGAAGGAACTCCACTGAAACATACAAGAATTCTGTTGGCACGAGTTAGCCAGGGAGCATGGGGCATTTTGCCTAAATTATTAGGGAACATTCTAGTAGAAATTGCCTGGACTATTCTGTATAAATATTTTTGATCTCTACTAATATCTTTAAATGAGAGCTCTGGAAAATCCGTGGTAATAGGTTGAAACTGACCCACAGGTCTTTTTCCACAGTTTTCCATCTCTTCGCCAACCGATCCTAAAAAAGTTTGTGGTGCAGAAGTACTGCCATCAAGGTGTTGAAATAGATGTCTTAAAGGCAGTCCATTCATATGTAATAAGCATCAATTCAATATTTTCTCAAGCAACCGTGTAATACCGCCGTATTTGCCTACATTTAGGTTCCATCACACCCCACTGCCATCATAGTACACATTAGGGTGTCCGTTATTTGGGCGATGTGCGAATTTTTTTGCTCGCACCCCACAAAAAGTTGTAGTTTGGGAAAAAAAAATTTGGTAATTTTTTTAGATTTTTTTTTTAATTAACCCGTGCCGCAAGAGGGTTAAAGATTTAATTATTGTTAAAATATGATTAAATTTTGCCTTTCACTATAGGCTTACCACTCCACGATTTTTCAATTAAAAGTCTGTCGAGTGGTTTTCTTATAGTTCAAACACCGCTGAACCCGAATCTGAAATTCGTTTTTTTTTTCATTAATCGTTTTTTTAGAATAGCCTGTTCGGGAGTAGGTAAAATCGCAAATCGGATGAAAAATGGGATTAGGCTCTTTTCACATTCAAAGTCCTGTAACGTCGCCAGTTTTCAATAAAAAAATCTGAAAATTGGTATACTTATGGTTTTGACATCGCTGAACTCGAATCTGACATTTTCATTGATGACAGCTGTCAAAATAGCTGTCAAAAATCCCAAAAAAACGGTTTTATTAAAAATGCCCATTTTATGGTTATTTCATGCGCTGAATCTGAATTTGATGTTAAAATAAATTTTTTTAATAATTGACAACTGTCAAACAGCTGTCAATTGACTATCAACATTTGTTTTAAAATAAAAATTTAATTTTTCAATGACTTTTACAATATTTTTATTGTATATTAGTTTTGATGTATGACAGTTGTAAACTAACTGTAAAATTATGTTTGGAACTTGAAATTTGACAGTTCAATCATTTGTACATTTTATTGAGTGATTTGGATGTCGGTTTTATGAAAATAAAAACTTCAAAGTGCATTTTAATTTATAAAAATGTTTATTATATAAGTTATTAGTATTTGAGTCTACTCTTTTACATTCGTAACAACCATATCGAACTGTTTCGGTGATGATCTAAGACAGATTACATATTCTGAATTAAACAAGCTTTTGTAGAGTCTTTGAATTGTTTTTGATAATTCTCTACAACTTGAACGACATATTGTTTCTGCAGATTCAGCGCATGAAATAACCATAAAATGGGCATTTTTAATAAAAAACCGTTTTTTGGGATTTTTGACAGCTATTTTGACAGCTGTCATCAATGAAAATGTCAGATTCAAGTTCAGCGATGTCAAAACCATAAGTATACCAATTTTCAGATTTTTTTATTGAAAACTGGCGACGTTACAGGACTTTGAATGTTAAAAGAGCCTAATCCCATTTTTCATCCGATTTGCGATTTTACCTACTCCCGACACAGGCTATTCTAAAAAAACGATTAATGAAAAAAAAACGAATTTCAGATTCGGGTTCAGCGGTGTTTGAACTATAAGAAAACCACTCGACAGACTTTTTTCATTGAAAAATCGTGGAGTGGTAAGCCTCTAGTGAAACGCAAAATTTAATCATATTTTAACAATAATTAAATCTTTAACCCTCTTAATTAAAAAAAAAAGTCTAAAAAAATTACTAAAATTTTTTTTTCTCCCAAACTACAACTTTTTGGGGGGTGCGAGCAAAAAAATTCGCACATCGCCCAAATAACGGACACCCTAGTACACATAGATATATCTGCATTTGTGAAATAGTCGACAATTGCTCGTTCTGTATCTTTTGCTGTTCCAGAAGTAGGTGTGATATGGCCATGAAATGTACTGTTTTCTATGTTTATCTGATACAATTAAAGTTTTGTCTTTCCTTCCATCGAAGTACAATGCAGGTATCTGTAAAACTTTTTAATTTTAAAACTATAGCTTCTCTTGTTTTTTTTTCTTTCTTGACGCAGTTTATTTTTGTGTATAACTTGTGAAGTACCCATATAATTTGTTTACATACTTAATTTGTTGTAAAAGCTAAATATATTATTTCTTATATGGGTGTTTCCACGTCAGATCAGGCAGGTTTTGACCCTCACCCCCTCTGACGAAAATCGCTGTATGGGCTTCAAATGGGCCCAAATGGACCTGACTGCAAAAGTTTGAAAAAATAATAAAAATTGTGGAATTTATGGGGGGTATCATTTTTGGAACTTTTCAGATCAGAGGTATATTGTTTTGCTTATATCTTGGGTCCTAATTGACCTAGAGGGTTGGTTAACGTCTTATTTTAAAGAAAAACGATTATACTTTTTAATTATTATACCTTTTTTAAACCTAGAGGGTTGGTTAACGTCTTATTTTAAAGAAAAACGATTATACTTTTTAATTATTATACCTTTTTTAAATTTGAATAATTTTTCATTAAAGTATATAGTTTTGAAAAATTCAATTTTAAAAATAACAAAAACACCCCTTTTTATTTTTTTATATGTGAAGAAGCAAACCTTTTTCTACACTTAACTAAATTTTGGTATGGGTTATTTTTTTTAAAGGGAGATATGATTTTTTTAATATTCCGTGTCTTTATACCCAGCGCATACATAGTTTCTATTTAGCGGGCTTGGGTTTGATTCTCGGTACTAAAATATTTTTGGGTATTTTTTTATTAAGAATACTAAATCTTAAAAGAAAATTATTTAATTATTTTAATATAATGTGTTATAAGTTTTATATTTTAAATAAGAAAATATGCTTTAATTAAAATATTCTCGTTGAACAAAAGTAGGTTCATTTAAATATTTTTTATTTTTTTCTACCCGGTAAGTAAAAATTTACGATTTAGTATTTGATAAAATTATTTTTTTTATTTAAACTTGTAGAATTTAATTAGTTTGGCAATTAATGCCAGTTTAATTTGCATTCTTAGTTTTAGTAATTCTATTCAATACCTTAATTTAAAGCTTAAGCCAATTTCTTTTATTAGGATTATGATTTTTTTTAAATTGGCGATGAGTAGTATTTTTTTATTATAAAATTAAATATTTTAAAGTTATTATGAATTAAGCTAAAATAGTTTTAAGGTTTTTGTCAAATTATAGAAAGTAAACATCGACTTAGAAAAACGTATCTAAACAAAGAACTATTTCACCGTAAAATAACAAAATTTTTTCCAGTAATAAACTACTAGTAGATAAATATTATTTTAATTTTATATCCATGGTTATTGCAATAATATTTATTAAATTTTAAAATTTTTAATCTAAAATAGAAATGATTGCCAACTAAATTCCCAAATTTGCCACGTTGTTTTAACCCCTTAAATTTGCACGAGTTCAAACAAAAAAATGAACCTACTTTTGTTCAACGAAAATATTTTAATTAAAGCATATTTTTGTATTTCTTACAGCTTATCTACGAAAATGTAAAGCTTATGACACATTATATTAAAATAATTAAATATGTTTTCCTTTAAATTTTAGTATTTTTATGAAAAAAATACCCAAAAATATTTTAGTACCGAGAATCAAACCCAAGCCCACTAAATAAGAACTAGGTAGGCGCTGGGTATAAAGAAACCGAATATTAAAAAAATCATATCTCCCTTAAAAAAAAATAACCCCCACAAAAATTTAGGCAAGTGTAATAATAATAATAATAATACTTTATTGCCCAACAGATTTACATCCAATTAAAGGACAAAATTATACAATATACAATAAGTTTGTACGTACATAAAATAAAACAACATTTACACATCAATGATACTCTTGAAAAAGTAATCAGCTTCCTTTAATAAGAAAGTTTGCGAAGAACTATTAATGTCAATTTTTGAAGATATTTCGTTAATATTTTTGATCATGACTTGCACTGGAGATTTCAACAAAACATTAGTACGGGCATTATCTTCCCTAAAAGTTAATTTAGTCCTAGAGTTTAAACGGGGAATATACAGATTAAACATAGATAATAACAACATACAGTCGATATTATTATGAAACAAGTCATACACAAATTTTATGCTAAACTTAACTCTACGCAATTCAAGTGAGTCCATTGAAAAGGCCCGAAGTAGAAAAAGGTTAGCTTCTTCACATATAAAAAAATAAAAAGGGGTGTTTTTGAAATATTTAAAATTGAATTTTTAAAAACTATATATTTTAATGAAAAATTATACAAATTTCAAAATAGAAATTATAAATTATAGTCTTTTTTCTTTAAAATAAGATGTCGAACAACTCTCTGGGTCAATTAGGACCCAAGATATAAGCAAAACAATATACCTCTGATCTGAAAAGTTCTAAAAATGACACCCCCCATAAAATCCACAATTTTTATTATTTTTTTAAACTTTTGCCAGGTCCATTTTGGCCCATTTGAAGCCCATACAGCGATTTTCGTCAAAACCAGAGGGGGTGAGGGTCAAAACCTGCCTGATCTGACGTGGAATCACCCATATAGGGTTATTAAATTAGTCGTAAAACTAAAAATGACAAAAATTGACAGAAAACAGGTCAAAACATTCCTTTAATAGTATATTTTGTCATTCAATCCAATATAAAATGATAATATTAAAAGGGTATATTGAGAAATAAATTCAAAAACAAGTATATTTTTTTTAAATTCATTCAAAATCCGGTAGTACAGTCATCTTAGTCAAAAAAAGGGATCAACCTCGGAATCTAACAGAATAAGCTGAATTTTTGTGAAAACCTTTATTTTAGCATTACAAATGTTGTCTCAAAAGTCACATATGCCAACGTGTGAGCGGCCTTAGATATTCAAGGTCAAAGGTCGCAAAAATCAGTTTTTTAAGAATATCTCGTTTTCTCTACCTCCTATCGTATTTGCATTTATTATAAAAGTTGTAAAAAATAAAATTCTCTACAAATTTTGTTTACAAAATTTTTTTATACGTCGAACCGTTTTTGAGATAGAGGGCGCAGAGTGTGGAGCGCTCAACCATACGTACCTTTAGCGCAAGGTAAATCGTGAATCCCAATCTATTATACCGTATTTTTAATTAATTATATAATAAATATTACTAAAATAAAAATTTAATACCTTATACTTATATTTATATTTCTTTTAAATCAAATATATTTTATCTTATATTTTAATTTAATTTTAATGAAGGATAATTGAATCGGAGTAGGAAAAAATGTTTTTATTTATATCAAATATTATTTTAATTATTATTATTATTAATCTTTATCTTCTTCATCCTCGTCTTCTTCAGGTTGGCCAGCAATTTCAGACTTATTCTCATCATCACTCTCCTCGTTATCATTGAAATTAATTGTCATATCTTCAAAAACTTACTTATAACGCGTTTGTACTTTGCAGATTTTTTTTGCCTTTGTTGCCTCATCTGCGACTTCACCACAAAATAAGCACAATATTTTAAAATCAAACACATCATTCCCTTTTTTACGAGGTACAGTTGATGACGTTGAAGGTCCAGTCTCTTCAAGGCGACGTTTTGCTGCTGCAATTTTACTATAGTACGCTATAGCGTACAATTTTCAACACTCAATATGAACGTTCACAAAACTCAAAGTATTTAGGTAGTTTATGTTTATTTCTCTCAATAATTGCTTCTTTTAAAGTCTTTATACCGCGCACAAAAGTCACAGAATCACCTTCAGAAAGTAACTTATTACAAATAAAACATAAATCAGCCATGTTAACCTTTAAAATATTACGAATATTACCTGTCACAACCCTAGACCTATACCTAGGGTCACAACTTGCTTTAAAATTTAATATAGGTATACCTAACCTTTTTATTTATAGCTAGTCCACTATAGTATTTCCAGGTCTGTTATTTTAAAAGCATTATCTGGATCCAAGAGATGACCAGAGACATATTTAAGGCAAATTAATTTAATGTCTTTTCTTCTTAAAATGCATTTATCATTAATTAGAATAACATTAGAATATATTTAGAATGATTCACTTCATTATTTAATTATTTGTATCTCAAAAGTAAGTAATATTAAATTACTATTTGTTTTAAAAAAATATATAAAAATAAATATAAGGTTTTAAATTGTTATTTAAGTAATATTTAATAAATAATTAATTTAAAAAAACGGTATAATAGATTGGGATTCATGATTTACCTTGCGCTAAAGGTACGTATGGCTGAGCGCTCCACACTCTGCGCCCTCTATCTCAAAAACGATTAGACGTATAAAAAAATGTTTTAAACAAAATTTGAAGAGAATTTTATTCTCTACAACTTTTATAATAAATGCAAATACGATAGGAGGCAGAGAAAAGGAGATATTCTCAAAAAATTGATTTTTGCGACCTTTGACCTTGAATATCTAAGGTCGCTCACACGTTGGCATATGTGACTTTTGAGACAACATTTGCAATGCTAAAATAAAGGTTTGTACAAAAATTCAGCTTATTCCGTTAGATTCCGAGGTGAAATGCCTATATGACTGGACTACGGAGGCAGTTACAGTCAACCAAACTCCAAAATAAAAATGCGTATAACAATGCCATTTTACACCTTTTTTTAATGAAGCCCCTTAAAAAAATTAAAAATGACCCACCCTAATAGACTTTCTATACTCAGCTATGTACAAAAACGTGTCGTATAGACTCCGTGTGGTGGGCGTTGTTAAAGACACTCGATTTTTGACTAGCCAATCACAATTTGTTTAATTTGATCTTTGTGGTAAAAGGAACACGGCTGTTGGAAAGAAAATATTAGGTCACGAAAAAGCACCGCCCAGAACCTAGATTCCCGCTTTTCAACGGAGTTGACTATCCTGTTTTAGGTATCCCTGGGTTATATTTTTATATGTTACTTTAATTTCAAGTAGGCAGCATATATTTATATGGTTCATTGTTGTGGAGTTATTGAGTTGGTACTTTTGTAGTATTGATCTTTCGAATTTTGACAATATTTGTTTTACTTTTTCGTTAGTTCTGGGTCATTCCATGTGACGGGTGGGACACTTGTACTAATTTGTATATGTTTATTCAATTTATATTTTATTATTGTAAGATTTTTGATCCATGGAACCCTGATATTTTTTAATACCCATACGTATGTATATGTATATACAACATCTAAATAAACAATACAAGACTTTTTTAGTTTTTTAAAGTAATTTTTTATTGTGACGGGTGGGACAAGCAAAAAACGATATTTTTATAACTAATTGTTTGGAAGCAAATTTCTGCTAAATTATACAAAACTATAATATGTTTAAATATTTTTTCGTTAGATAAGTCTATGTACTATACAGGGTGTTTCATAATATATGCGCAGGACTTCAGGATGTGATAGCTCATCCAAAAAGATGAAAAAAGTCGCTATTAACTTACCCTCTAAAATGCACAATTTTCGAGATACAGGGTGTTTTTAGAAAAAAAATCTTTTTTTTAGATTATCTCTGGAACCGTTTATCGTACAAAAAACAGCTTTTGTAAGCATTTTCTACTCATAATAAGCTATGTTTTGTGCCAGAAAAAATTTTTTTTTACTCATAAGTGGTGGAGATTTTGAAGGGGTAGCGGGTGTTTTTCTCCTCAACTTCAACGCCCCTGAAAAAAGTACGGTTTTGAGAGGCCCATTCGAACCGCTAATGTTTTCTACAGAAAAAAGGTACTCTTGGTCATAAGCTCTAAAGTTGACCGTTTTCGAGAAAAATCAACTTTTATGTCTAAAAACATGGTAAATTTTTTTACTAATTAAACAAAATTTATTTTAACGTTAGAAAAAGTAACAAAACCAAACGATAATTGCAAAATTAAAAAAAAAATAAAAAATGATTTTTTACTCAAATGCTGAAATGTGCGAAATGCGTTACCTTTACGGTTTGGAGAATTAAGCAAAGACAACTTTTGAATCATTTTTTATTTTGCAATTATGGTTTGGTTTTGTTACTTGTCCTAACGTTAAAATAAATTTTGTTTAATTAGTAAAAAAAATATTTTTTTTTTAAATTGACCATGTTTTTAAACATAAAAGTTGATTTTTCTCGAAAACGGTCAACTTTAGAGCTTATGACCAGGAGTACCTTTTTTGTGTAGAAAACATTGGCGGTTCGAATGGGCCTCTCAAAACCGTACTTTTTTCAGGGGCGTAGAAGTTGAGGAGAAAAACACCCGCTACCCCTTCAAAATCTCCACCAATTATGAGGAAAAAAATTTTTTTCTAGCACAAAACATAGCTTATTTTGAGTAGAAAATGCTTACAAAAGCTGTTTTTTGTACGATAAACGGTTCCGGAGATATTCGAAAAAAACGAATTTTTTTCTAAAATTTCAACACCCTGCACTGAAAAAAAAAATCATGTAAATTTCCGGTAATGGAGATTGGTTATTTTGATGCCTTGTTGATAACTGAAATATTCCATTTCATTATTATTTTACATGTAAAATGTAATAGCATAATTGACGTGTAACTCATTTATATTTTTTATGTAAAATAACATTTTTAATGTAATATGTTTTTTATTTGAAATGATAACATTAACATGCCGATGCGTGGGCAGCATGCGCGAATTCCCAGCCAATAGGCTTCTTCTCCGGTTACATATGAAATGTAATTTTGCGATTTTTACTACACTTCGAATGTAAAAAAACATTTAAACCTGTAATATTAAGACTAATAAAGTATATTTACATTTGAAATAATGCAGTAAGACGTTATAATTGTATTTTTTACATTTAGTTCGTTAAATTTACTTGTTGTATCAATAATTAATACATAACATTAGTAATTTTACAAACAAAAATGTTTATTTACTTGAAATACATAAAAATTAGACGAAAATAAAGGTAATTTTAAAATTTGTCGTAAACATTAGGAATTTATATGGTAATAATCCTGTAACTTTACATTTAAATGTAATAATTTTTTTCAGTGTGTATCTCGAAAATTGTGCATTTTAGAGCGTAACTTAATAGCGACTTTTTTCATATTTTTGGATGAGCTATCACATCCTGAATTCCTGCGCATATATTATGAAACACCCTGTATAATGCGTTTATAAAGTCATTAAAAAATATAATGCGATATTAAAAATGTGACGGGTGGGTCATGATTATGTGACGGGTGGGACAGGTTTAAAAATAATAAGATTAGAAAATATATTACTACTTTATTTAATTTAAATTTATAAGAACAAACATTATTTACCCCTATAATATGCTTTAAAGATTTTTTAAATATGCTGTTACACTATGTAAAATATTTTCATTTTCGGCTCTAAAAAAATGTTGTAAATGAAGATAAGGTATGGGTTTTATATTCCTCCTACATCATAGTAGGTATCTATGTAAAAAACAATTATAAATTTTAAAGATTTTTTAAAAACTCAAAACATTCCTAATCGTCTGTTTCTAGATTTAATTTCTGACCACAAATGCCCAATCAACACTTACACCCCAATCATGAGGCTCTTTACATATATTAGACAATATATATATCGATTTTTAAATTGCCCAGCACAACCGTCGGTAAAAAATGTTATATGTTCTAAAGTGGAGCATTTAATTTTTAAATGGAAAACTATTTTCTTTGTAAAAGTCCAGACTGAAGACTTATCATGAGATAAATTATTACTTAAAATGGCATACGAAATCTTTTCTTTTGCGTTATTTATCCACACACAGGCAGCGCATAAAGCTTCTATATTTTTTCTTTCAGCCCTTCTTTTATATCGTTAGTTTTTTAATTTTTTATAAATTCTATATATTACATAGGGTCTGTTTTAATTTCTTATCAGAACCAACAACAACAGTTGCAACAAAAAAATTATTTGTTAATAAAACAGATTTTTTTTTTCGGTGTAAAAGTACAGACTGAAGACTATTCATGGGATAAATTATTACTTAAAATGGCATACGAAATCTTTTCTTTGGCGTTATTTATCCACACACAGGCAGCGTATAAAGCTTCTGTATTTTTTCTTTCAGCCCTTCTTTTATATCCCTAGTTTTTTAATTTTTTATAAATTCTATAGCTGAATCCATATCTAGATAAAAGATATTTGGATTCAGCTGTAGCTGCACGAAAAAGTCGAGATAAAATTAAAACTGACCCTATGAAGTATATAGTTTTGGCATTTCGAAGGGTGACAAGAAAAAACCTTATTCATTAGATTTTTGTAGTTCATTTTTAACAAGGTTTGAATATTGAATTTTTTAAATTTAAATAACTAATTTTTAAATAAGATGTATATTTCTTTGCCAAGCAAGGAAATATACATCTTATTTGAATTTAAAAAACCTTATATCTTGGTATTTATTTAATTAATTATTTAAAGAAAGTATGAAAGCGCCATTTTTTTAATATTATAGTATAAATATTTATTAAATTTAGATACAGAAAAAGTGGATTTTACCTACTGCACCTGCATTAACAACAACTGATAACTGATTTTTAAATAAATTAACTTAAAAAGTTACAAAACACGCCATAGTGTGACAGGTGGGACAAATTATAATAATTCAAAAAAAAATTAAATTTTAATTAATAGACTTGAAATTACCCCTAAATATTTGGTATTATTGACTTTATTTGCTATTAAAATCTGCTTTTAAAAAAATTAATATTTCTATTAAAATCAGAACTATTTTGTTTTTTTTGTGACGGGTGGGACAAATAGGCATGTCAATTAAAACAATTAATTTAACAAATAATAACTTACCTTCTTTTGATAAACGTTAAACAAGCTTAACAATAAATACTTATTTGAATAAATTTTAAGTTTGACAGTTCTTAAAAAGAGCCAGATCATTAATACAAAGCCAACTTATTTACTTATATTTTATTTAAGCCCTTAAAATTTAATATTTATTTATTGAATATTAAATGTTTAATTTTTACAAAAAACTTCAAATTTTCGTGGAATGTCCCTTCTGCTAAATTTGTAAAAATTCGAATTTTTATCACAAACAATGATGATTTTTGCATAGACACCGTTTATGAGCCGGAGATGTTTTATAGGCATAATACCAACTACATAAAGTTAAAAAAACTGTGCCTACTATGTTTTTAGAGGGTTATATGGTTTTTATGTTTTTAGACATGTTATTAACTACGATTTTCCGCGCAACATTGAAGAGTACGTTCATAGAGTGGGAAGAACCGGCAGGGCCGGTAGAACCGGCGAAAGTATTAGTTATTTCACCAGACAAGACTGGGGTAAAGCTCAGGAGTTAATTAAGATCCTTGAGGAGGCTGAACAAGTAAAAAAATATTTAGCACGAGAAAATGCACATTTTAACAAAAACTTCTTTCAGTATGTACCTGATGAGCTGCACGGTATGGCTGAAAGGTATACCGTTTGGAAGGAGAAGAAAGATGCGGAAAAAGCCAGGGGTGGCGGTGGATACGGGGGTGGCGGTGGATACGGGGGTGGGGGTCATGGAGGTGGCGGCGGAGGGGGCCGATTCGGTCGCGACAGATGGTAACCGACCACAAACTGTTGGGAATATTACTCTGATTTTGGAGGAAGAATGATTCGTTTAGTTTTTATGAAAAGTTTTGTTTTTATATTTGCAATTAAAAACACATTTTCCAGTTATATATGATTTTTTATTATTTTATTTGTAAGTTATTATTATACAAGTACGTGAAGGGGAGCCTAAACTCACTAAAGGTACAGTATTATTTGTTGCACTTTTGTTTTAAGTTTATTTTGTTTTGTTTCATAATATTAACCACGTAATTTGTGTCTCGATCTTCTTTTAGAGATTGATCATCATATATGTCTTGATCATCCTGAAATGAGGTTAATAAATATTAAAAAAATCATTTAAATTATTAGAAAAAAATATTATCCCCTAATAAAAAAAATATTAAAAAAAACAATATTTTATTTCTTACATCTCCCAGATCCAGGCATTTACATTCGACATTGGTTTCATCCACATTTTCAATACAGCAGCACATTGCACATAGATTTACCACTAGAGTCATGGGTAATGCCAGAAAAAAGACCAAGTTAAGAAAAAACTCAGTTTTTCTGCAAAATAAATGTATATTTTTCTAAATAATTTATAAAAGAGAAAAATTTTGTAAACTAATAACCCAAAAACCAGATCGTTATTAAAGTGCGTCTAATTTTTTTAGGAGAATATTATTTTCTTAACCCTTATACAGGCGCACCTCTTTATGCAACGTAGTGGACCGCGCGGGGTGTCAGAGACACCCCTGATGGCAAAGCGTCCCTGAGTGTTATTTACATTTTTTTTCGTTTTTTTTTCAAGGTTACCAAGTTAAGATGAGCTTAGAGACAATGAGAACACAAATTTTAAAAGTCATAATAATAATAAAAACAAAAAAAACACTAAGCACATAAGATAAGGTTTAGTTTTACAAGTAATTATGATTTGGGAAAAAAAGTCAATAGGGAGGCGAAACCCAGCCTGTTCAAAGTCACTGCCTTGGACAAATTACACATCTGCCCTTCTTTACCGGCAACTGAGGTCTTGCAGGACACGGTGTGCCTGAACAAGTCTCAAGTCACATAAAAATGTCAACCAAAACAGATTGTATTTTTGGAATATGCATCTATTCCTCACTCCAAAACCATATTTTTCAAAATCCTAGCTGATCCTCTTTTTTATTTTTTTCCAATTTTCTGGATTTTTTGCAAAAATTGATGAAGTGATGTATAAAATTTACAATTTTAGGCGGACTCCGCTAAAATATTAGTATGACCTATCAATCAATTTTAATAAAGAATCAAGAATTAAAATATAAAGAGAGAGTCGAAAAAAAATCACTATTTATATTTTTTTATAAATCAATAAATTTTCTAATTTGACAAGAGACTGGAGAAAAAATGTGAAGTTTTTTCATAATTTAATTTTTATTAATAATAGTAATCTTTTAATTTATTAAACCATAATGATACCTAAAATTACTTAACAGAAAACTATTGTTAGAACTAAAGTCTACAGCTTTTTTTAAATGTTCACCATAATCAGGATGTTTAAGTAAATTGATTTTATACTTATTCCAGTATTTTATAAACTCGCGAAGGATCGACTCCCCAGCCTGCTCAGATCATGTGCCCAACCCAGCACCGTTCAAAAATCTAATACAATCTTCCGTAGACAATCTTCGTTAGACTAATAGAAGCATTTTTGCGTGAAGAGTATGCTTGCATTTACCGCAAATTGCAGTTAAAAACTGCTTAGACTATATTTCGGATTACTAAGTTTAACAAACAATCTTTCCAATCTTGCAGTTATTACAAACATGCTATTGGGCAGGGATTTTCCAAAAAATATCTTTTTACTGCATTGGGCACAGGCTATACCTCTATTTTCTTCATGGTTCAATTTAAATCTTGCGTTTGTAGTCATTTTTATTTCAAAAAATTCAAAATTACCGAGAGAACTATAACCAATAGATACTATTAACTGTCACTGATAACAATTTACTGTTGTTTTTTTCGCTGAGGCATGGCCTACCTTGTTTAAAAAACTGCTTAAAGCTGTGTAAGCGTGTTAATAAGGTAATTGCAATGCATTGCACCTTTTTTCTTGCAGCCGTATTTTGAATAGCTACAGAAATTAAAATGTAATTTAAACTAGAGATTCTCTAGTTTCATTCCGATCTTATCCTATTCACCCAACGGATATCCATTTTTGAGTGAGTATTGATCTATTTAATATATAATAAATAAATCAATACTCACTCAAAAACGAATCTACCAATTATATAGAATGAAAATCATGTTATAAATCTAATTTAATTAAGCCGATATTCAGGTTTCTTATTTTTTTTTAAATCCAGGAAATTGCAAAAAAATAAATAAGAGGATCAGCTAGGATTTTGAAAAATATGGTTTTGGAGTGAGGAATAGATGCATATTCCAAAAATACAATCCGTTTTGGTTGACATTTTTATGTGACCTGAGACTTGTTCAGGCACACCGTGAGGAACACCTGATAATTTGAAAATTATTGGGCGGAGAAATGTTGGCAAATTTTTATTTGTTGTTTACATAAAATATTAGAACGAACGGAAACAAGCAACACATAACGCAATGCTTTCAAGATAAAAATAAATATTTTGTCGTGCGTTTCAATTGCTTTTTTAACCTTATTTATTGTAAATTAATAACAAAAGTTGAAAAAATCAACTTAACAAATTATAATTTGCATTATGCATTATAATGCAAAAAAATTGTACGTGGAAAGGCGCACGGGGTGTCCACAGCACCCAGAGCCTGTTTGAAACAAAATTCCAGACAACCTATTACATTTACTTCAAAATCGGCAATGTAATATGACTGACAATACTTTGACAGGAAGGTACTGAAAGTAAGCGCTATTTATTCGAATCGAAGTGAGACCGGTAGCTATATTTAGGAAGCTGGGGTGTTTTGTACACCCTGCTTAAGGGTTAATATGATTAATAATGTTTTTTTCTAAAGATCGAAAATATATTACATCTGGCTACATTGCTCTCAATCTGAAAAGGGACGTCATAACTGCTTGATCGCGAAAGCAGATGAATGAATTTTAAAATAATTATTACGGATTGAATTTGACAATAATTTATAAACTGTTATTGTGATTTTAATTCAAAATTAGCACATTATAGACCAGGCGCAGAAAGCACATATTGTAGTCGAGTAGATTGTGTGCGATGCAATTAATATATTATAGCTTATAAGCTTTCGCGGCCGGATTTTATACAGGGTGTCTCAAAAGTCAAGGACAGCAGGAAAGGGGTGGATAGAGGATGGGATTTTAAGTAGAATAGTCTGCCGTTTTTCAATTGGCTACTTTATTTTATTATAACTTATTAATGGTGCGTCTGATCAAAAAGCGGCAAAGACCATTCGACTTAGAATCCCATCCTCTATCCCTCCTTCTCTGAAGTCCTTGGCTTTTGAGACACCCTGTATACAATTTTTTTTAAGCATTTAAATATATTTCTTTAAAATTTTAAAACCTGTTTCAAGGGTTTTAAGTGGAAACCAAAACAGGGCACTTCTCAACTTGCCTCGGTCTACCCCCAGCGAGGGTATCCACCACAACCTCAAAATCTTTAATGCCACTATAGGTCATGTGATACCTTGTTCAAAAGGTCTTTTAAGTCTCTAAATAAGGCTGCATAAAAAAAATTGTTTTCCTTATTTTCATTAAAAAACAAAACGAGTTTAAACGGGTGCAATAATTAATAATCATTGTGATGTAAAATATTTTACATATTAATTAATTAATTGAATGTTCAAAATGTTCTCCATTACTTTCAAGACAATAGTAAAGATCACGTTACACTTTGTGTATTGTGGTAAAGACGATTATCAAATTCTTGTCGTACTTTTTAAAAAGTTTCTGGTGTGATGTTCTGGCTATATACAGGGTGTTAGGTAAACATGCGGCAAGAATTTAAGGGGTTATTCCTTGGCCTATTCTAAGAACATTTTGAATGAGCAACAACAATCGAATATTACATAATAACTTCGTAGAACTTTTCGATGACATGTTGGCGCGCTGTTTAAATTTGACGTACTTGGACCAGGGTTGCCAGATTTTTTAAATTAAAAGGCAGGACAATGTCCTTCCCGGTCAACATTTAACGTAACACACTATTGCCTTTATGTAACATAGGAGTAACATTGCAATGTAACGATGTTACTAAAATGCAACGCAACAGTTACCTAAAATAATGGTAACATTGCGATACTATTGCAATTACATGTAATGTAACAAAATTACCAATAAACAATGTAACAACAAGGTAACATTGTTAAACTTTTGTAACATAAAACGTAACATTGTAAAGCTATTGTTATATAACAAAATTATCAATATGCAATATAACAGTAACGTAACATTGTGAAACTATTGTAATGTAACAAAATTACCAATAAGCAATATAACAGCAACGTAACATTGTGAAACTATTGTAATATAACAAAATTACCAATATGTATAATAGTAACGTATCATTGTGAAACTATTGTAATGTAACAAAATTACCCATACGAAATATAATAGCAACGTAACATTGTGAAACTATTGTAATGTAACAAAATTACCAATAAGCAATATAGCAGCAACGTAACATTGTGAAACTATTGTAATATAACAAAATTACCAATATGGAATATAACAGTAACGCAACATTGTGAAACTATTGTAATATAACAAAATTACCAATAAGCAATATAACAATAACGTAACATTGTGAAACTATTGTAATGTAACAAAAGCAATATAACACAGGGTTGCCACTCATCTGGAAAACCTGAAAATGTCAGGGAATTTAAATTTTTTAGAAATGTCAGGGAATTGGCAAAAAAATTTACAAAGTCAGGGAATTCCTAAGTCGGTCAGGGAATTGGTTATTTATAAATAAAACTGGTCAACAAAATTTTCATTAAAAAAAAATTATGTTAACGAGTGTAATTTAAATTTAATTTATTCAAAATATGGCAGCGCTATATGTCAAACTTATCAATATAATAATAATATTAATAATGTTTATTAACGCTAAATAGCAGTTATACATTGGTTTACAATAAATAAATCAAATTAATTCTAGTAACAAAAACAATATAATGTTATATCAGGTACAAAAATTCAATAGTAATAAAGCCTCGTCTGTCTCACTACACATGCCAGCAATCAAAGACCATCGAGGGAATTAAGCTGGGTTTTAAAGGATGCCAAAGAGCAATTAAAAAAGTTTACTGAGGAGAGACTGTTGCATATTCTGGAAACCCGACTCAATGGAGAATTACTGGCATATACTGTGCGACAGTAGGGAATATCTAATAATTATTCTATCTTCTGAAATACTGGCTTCTTTTAACTTGAAAATACCGACGAGGGACTTGAGGAATCCCATGTTAACATGGGATTCCTCAAGTCCCTCGTCGGTATTTTCAAGTTAAAAGAAGCCAGTATTTCAGAAGATAGAATCAAGCCATTAAATACCTTAAAGAGGAAGCAAGCATCCTTATTTAATCTGCGCCTCTTGAGCGAACTTAGTCCTAGATATTGCAAGGTATCCTGAGTACTTAATACTATTCCAACTTTGAGCAATCTGTACTTCATCTATATCACGACTTATCACTATAACCTAAGACTATTTTTTTTGTTTAGGGGTGATTAGTATTTGTTTATTTTGTAAATTGTAAGCATAATTAATAAACTAATTAATTAATCAGTAAAAGCATAATTAATAAATTAATTAATTTATCAGCAAAAGACTTTGAAAAATCATGGTCCCTGTTGATAAAAAACCGTTTCAAGCCAAATGTTTGATTTGCCAGCATTCATAGGCCACATAAAAAGTGCGGGCCATTAAAAAAGGATTTCGGCAACGAAGAACACAAATTTATCAAATTTTCTTAAAAATAAGAACCAGATGGAAAATACTACTCTCTAAAAATGAATTAGTTAAAAATGACTACCTAATTGTCATAGCGAAAAAGCAGCCACTAATAATTCTAGTCAACAGCAATTTGTATCCCGGATATTTAGCAGTCAATTTCTATGTAAAATTGTCTGCTGAATCCGAATATGTCGTCAAAAGTTATAAAAGTAGGACAGTTTTTAAGATTTATTCAATTTTCCATATAATATGGAATTGACTATATCTCAAAAACTGCTATGGCGGTCTTTTCTGATTCAGGCGACAATTTTACATGAGAATTGGCTGTTAAATGTCCTGGATACAAATTGCTGTGGACTACAGTTATTAGTGACTGCAGTGAATTAGTCATAAACGATATATTTCAAAGTGAAAAAGCATGCAGTTTTCTGTTATTTTCAGATTGAACAGAAAATTAATGGAATAAAAACCCAAGAAACAAAAACCTAAATTAAAACTTCTCCCGAAAAACTTAGCTACAGAATTTTTTTTTGTTTTTTAATAAGTAGTATTGATTTTTTGTTAATGTTTTTAAATTTTATAAAACTCAATAAAAGTTTATTTTTTTAATTAATTGTTATAACATTGTTATGTATACATAAGCACTATTTTTTTAATAAGCTTTACTTACTTTTGCTAACAAAGGGAAGGGGGGGTTAAAAATTACAAAATTACTGCTTACGTAATACTGGAATTGCCCCATACTTAAAATTTTAAAAACCAACACTCAAAGTCCAGTTGAAGAAATCATTGAGGGTCAGAAAACCAAAAAGAAAACACATTTTGTCTGAAAAAAAACAGGGAAGGTCAGGGAATTCCTGGAAAAGTCAGGGATTTTGGTTTAGACAAATCGGTGGCAACCCTGTGACAGCAACGTAACATTGTGAAACTATTGTAATGTAACAAAATTACCAATAAGCAATACAACAATAACGTAACATTGTGAAACTATTGTAATGTTACAAAATTACCAATAAGCAATTTAACAGCAACGTAACATTGTGAAACTATTGTAATATAACAAAATTACCAATAATCAATATAACAGCAACGTATCATTGTGAAACTATTGTAATGTCCCTGCTGAAAAAGACGGGTAATATCGGATGATTGCGGGTAAAAAACCAAGCTAGTTTAATGTCCATTTATATCTGTTTTCATCCGACATATCTGATTTTACCCGGCATGTCGGTTTTTATCTGCAATTGCGGGTATTAATATTATCCGCGAACGTCGGGTTTTATCTATTTAGTTATATGTCTGCTTTAATCTGGTTTCATCCGCAAATGCCTGTATTTGGGTTTATATCTGCATTCACCCGGTTTTATCTGATTTTATCCGCAAACATCTACTTTAATTCACAAACGTCTGCTTTATCCGATTTCACCTGCAAACATCTGCTTTTATACGTGAAGATCTACTTTCATCCGCAAACATCTATTTTAATCCGCAAACATCTGATTTTATCCGCAAACATATGCTTTTATCCGCAAACATCTGATTTTATCCGCAAACATCTGATTTTATCGGCAAACATCTGCTTTTATCGGCAAACATCTGCTTTTATCCGCAAACATCTGATTTTATACGCAAACATCTGCTTTTATACGCAAACATCTGCTTTTATCCGCAAACATCTGCCTTTATCCGCAAACATCTGATTTTATCCGCAAACATCCCAGTAAACATTCGTGAATTCACAATGGATTCACATGAAGGCATTTTCAATTCATTTCACTTCATCGTGGATTCAGGGTGCCCTCAGATGACGACAAAATATGAAGTCACTGTGAATTCATATGGATTCATTTTACGTTCATATGAATTCACGAGTGGATTTCGGATGAACCTATATGAATTCACCGTGACTTCATAAATTAAGGGTATCTGAAGGTACTGTGAACCTAGTATATATAGTATATACTATATAGATTTATACAAAAGTGTATAATTATTACTATTTTTAGTAAATATTAATATAGAGTAATAATAATTATTATAATAATAGTAATAATTATATACTTCTGCATTATTAATAATGCAAAAGTATAAAAAAAACATATTTTGATAAAAAAATAAACATAAATTCTTAATAAGAAATAAAAAAGTATAAAAAAATTAAAATATTACATAAATATGTTATATATAAATAAAAATTAATATGTTATACATAAATAAAAATTAATTGTTAAAAAAACAATTATGATTACAAAGATACAGATACGGATATATCTGTATCCGTATCTGTATCGGACGACTCTTCAAATGACTCCACGCTTTTTTCGACATCGGCCCGTTGTTCGACATCGGTCCGTTGTTTGACATCGGCCTGTTGTTGTTCCGTTCCATTTATCTGTATGAACGAAATTTTTAAATATTAGACAACTACCTGAATCACTATGATATGTTATCTTACTTGGGTCCTTAGCTTTCGGATTCTTTGTCTGGTGGCCTTGAAAACAGCCTTTATATATGTTGGCTGTTTTAGTTCTTTAGCTGGATTTATACCTACACTTACCTTTGATTATCAAACACAAACACAAATAATTACTTCCTCATGAAATTTTCCTGGTTTGTTCTATGATTTCCTTCTCGTCGCAAACTACGTAGTATATATAAATTTTAGGGTTAGAAGCAGACTGTTAGAAGACTATTGCGCATGTGTAGTACACACAACATGTGTACTGTAATACGAGGGTATGTCGAATGATACCTACAGGTGTTAATAAAAAAGCTTTGTTAAATCTGAAATATGTAATTTCCGTGGTAACCAAACTTTCATAATATGATATTCAGCCGTATTCACTAAGCAAATTAATTTGCTTTTCGTCTTAGGTGCTGTATGGGTACATTTGTTTGAATTTATCTTAATTAGAAAATGACATAATTAACAATTATTAATAATTATAATTAATTATTATTGTTAATTGGGTCATTTTGTAATTAAGATAAATTCAAAGATGTAATTAAGGTAAATGCAAATAAATGTATACATCGCTATAGCGACTTAAGTCGCTATATACAAACATTTTTGTATACATGTATGATGCATCGCTATAGCGACTTTTTTTGACAGAATCTGGTAACACCTGCTGCAGCAGTACTGCGGTGGAATCCATGCTCACTTCACATAAATTCACATCAGCGTAATTTTGTAAATTCCACGGCCGTGAACAAAATGCGGATCCACGTAAACTTCACCAAGATTCACATTAACTTAATGGGTTAATAAATTCCACGGTCGTGAACTTGAAGTGAATCAATCGTGGATCCAGGCGAAGTTCACATAACTTCACATCAGCGTCATTTCATAAATTCCACGGCCGTGAACTGGATGTGAATAAAAAGTGGATCCACGCAAAGTTCATGTTAACTTCATTTAGTAAACTCCATGGCCATGAACTGGAAGTGTATCAATCGTGGATCCAGGCGAAGTTCACATAACTTCACATCAGCGTTATTTCATAAATTCCACGGCCGTGAACTGGATGTGAATAAAAAGTGGATCCACGCAAAGTTCATGTCAACTTCATTTAGTAAATTCCACGGCCATGAACTGGAAGTGAATCAATCGT
The DNA here is from genome assembly GCA_921294245.1 of Brassicogethes aeneus. Lineage (NCBI taxonomy): Eukaryota > Metazoa > Arthropoda > Insecta > Coleoptera > Nitidulidae > Brassicogethes > Brassicogethes aeneus. The sequence goes on along the minus strand of OV121133.1, from coordinate 54,631,116 downwards.
GGATCCAGGCGAAGTTCACATAACTTCACATCAGCGTCATTTCATAAATTCCACGGCCGTGAACTGGATGTGAATAAAAAGTGGATCCACGCAAACTTCACGTCAACTTCATTTAGTAAATTCCACGGCCGTGAACTGGAAGTGAATCAATCGTGGATCCAGGCGAAGTTCACATAACTTCACATCAGCGTCATTTAATAAATTCCACGGCCCTGAACTGAATGTGAATCAATTGTGAATTCACGCGAAGTTCACATTAACTTCATTTCGTAAATTCCACGACCTGAACTGAATGTGAATAAATCGTGGATCCATGCGCGCTTCAGTTGGGTTCACATTCGCGTCATTTAGTTAAATCCACGGCTGTGAACTCCATATGAACCCCTTCTGAATTCACGCGGACTTCACATGGACTCACATTTGCATCATTTGGTAAAATTCACGGCTGTGAACCGAATGTGAATCAGTTGTGGATTCACGAATGTTGACTGGGATGCTTTTATCCGCAAACATCTGCTTTTAATTGCAAACCTCTGCTTTCATCCGCGTTCGGTTTGCCTGCATTTCCTTTGTCCATTTCGGTCCAAACGTCTGGTTTCATTCGCGCTTTTTGTTTTCCTTTTTCTCGTGTATACTTTAGTTTAGTTTACCTGCTTTGTCAAATTTTAATAAGCTTTAACTAACCGGTTGTTAGCCGTTCACGGCACACCACTTTATAACTCTAAGGAAATATTTGAATAAAAACAACCTGTAAAGGAAATAAGTTTATTGAACTTCAATATTATTTGGTAAAATACAAATAAGGTCTTTGTTAAAAGACATAAATAGACATTTTTTAATCATATAGCTTACATTTAAATTAATTGTTAGAAAACATATTTTTAATTTCAAATACATTTTGAATTATAACATCTTCAATTTGTAAGGAATTTGTTTGAAAAACTCTTATTTCGGCGTAGAATTTTTCATCTAACTTTATAAACTTTTTAATTTTGGCATAACCAATATTTTTAATACATATGTAAGAATTAATAGACTTATTATTTCTGTGGTACTCTTTACTATAGTATACCTGATTTAAATTATCAAATTTTAATCTGGTGAATATAATTAAATTATTTCCAACACGAAATTTTCCCAATGGAAAAATAATTTCAGTTGGCATTACATTTTTTTTTAAAACATCCTCGTAGTACTCTAAATTGATTCAACGCTTGCTTAAAGTTTTTAAATATTTGTTGGCAATTTGTTGTTGGACACATTTAGGCCCAGTTAAAAGGATTTTTAGTTCCAATTTTTCCCTCAAAGGGAAAAGTGGAAAAGGTCCACAATGGGCCAAAACGTCTTACACACTTTCCCAAATGGCTCAATAAGTGAATATTAAAAGACATATTAGCTGCAACGTACAAATTTTGAAATTTTTCTAAAATCAGGCGTTCGCAGATGAAAGCATGTTTGCGGGTGAAACCGTATGAAAGCAGATGTTCGCGGGTGATTGCAGATGTTCGCGGATAAAAGCAGATGTTTGCGGGTGAATGCGGGGGTGCACTAACCGGATGATATCAGGCGTTCGCAGATAAAAGCATGTTTGCGGGTGAAACCGTATGAAAGCAGACGTTTGCGGGTAAAAGCAGATGTTCGCGGGTGATTGCAGATGTTCGCGGATAAAAGCAGTTGTTCGCGGGTGATTGCAGATGTTCGCGGATGAAAGCAGATGGTCGCGAATAAAACCAGATGTTGGCGGATAAAAGCATATGTTGGCGGGTGAAATTGGACTAGGCAGACGTTTGCGGGTAAAAGCATATGCTCGCGGATACAAACCAGACGTTTGCAGATAAAACCTGACAAAAATAGACGAAAAAAAATGCAGGTAATCGCGGATAAAACCAGACGTAAGCAGACGTTTGCAGATGATTCCGGACAAATTCAGATATAAACGAAACACAGTGAAGACGGTTAAAAACAGATGATGTCCGGGGGTGCACTAACCATGGTTAGTGAAAGAAAATAGAAAATTCCAATCTTAAATTATCTTAATGAAATTATCTACATAGTGTTCAAAATATATCTAATAACCAGTACAAATTATCTATCTGTGACATGAAGACGAATTAAGGTGACTAATAGATACGTTTTAATAAAGTGTTAAAACAAAAAATATAGATCATCTATATTTATATTTTAACAATCATAAAATATCTAAATACCACCATAAACTCGGATTAATATGTCGCTGTTCTTAAAATTATTTTAATGTCAGTGATAAATAACTAAATATGGTTAATAGACGACCTTATTAAAACTTGTCTTAATAACCATTACTAGTCAATTGTGAACACATAACATAAGATTGTGAACCACCTTAAATTATCTAAAGACCTTAAGAAGTTGTATAATGGCCTTAACAAACTCATCTACCTAACTAACAGATTCGGCTTTCCGACTATACTCGAATCGACCAATCGTTTAACTACTAGTTAATAACTAGCGTCCATAGCACAGAACAGCGTCCTCTGTGGAAGCGTCATTTATTATTTCTCACTTGTTAACGGGAAATTGAGGATAATATTGAATCGTTTATAGAAGAAAAAGGGCGGTTCTTCACAATTGTTTTGCGGTAATTTTACAGAACATAGTAATGACTTTCAAAGTTACTCTGCTTGAATGGGGGCTCAGTGATTTTGTTAAAGGATTTGAAGGTAGGTTCAATTTCTTTCTATATAAGTAGTTTCCGGGGTCCCTGCATTAAACATTTAAAAAGTTCACCCTGTATTTAATATGTTGATGATACTTTTATAAATGTATGCTTTGAAGTTTATTTTATAGGATATTGGTAAAATCTGAAATATATTTTTGGTAAAATGTTTACAATTTATTATTATTAGGTACCATATTTATAAATAAAACAGCTTGAGAAAGATTACCAAGATTTTTAATAGGTCAGAATATTGGCTTTGATTCCTTAATTTATTATTTAATTATACCTACATGTATAAAGTTATAATTTTAAGATGGCCTATCTGCTGAAATAGTTTAATTTTTTTAAAGCTCAATTGTTATCTTTCTTTTTAGGGTAAATGGAAATAATCCTTAAAAGTATTATTAATTAATATTTCTACTAAAAGTACCCAGGTAGCACACTGACGTATGCTGACGTTAAAATGACGTTACCAAAGTCATTTCAACGTCATATAAACGTCAGTGTGCTATAGCTATAGCCCAGGTATACCTGGGTAAAGTCTTGAAAATGAAAATAAAGTCCCAACGCAGAAAATGCACTAATAAGGTCGTCTAGTAAAAATAATTTCGGTATTTATCTCTATTTTATTTCCTAAAAAAATAAGGAAAGCATTAATTTATGCTAATTGCGATACCTATGTTTTTCTGATTTTTTTATAAACATTTAGGTTAGAGTGCTCCAATTGATGAAAATAATCGTGTTAATGATTTTTTTAAATAAAATAAAAATGAATGCTAAAATTATGTTCAAGTACTCGAAGACTAAAATGAAAATCCAACCTTTTAATGCATTTTTTCGCGTTGGGGCTTTATTTTATTTTCAAGACTTTACTTTTAATAGAAATAATGCTTTTAAGATTTATTTTCGTTTATTTATACCATGGTGCAGCTCCATTTATAATAAAATTAAACTATTGCCGTAAATAGGCCATCTTAATATGATAGCTATAGCATATTATTATGGCAAATAAATATATTTAGGATCATATTAAGATAGCATAAGAGGATATTAGGATGGAATTAAGATGATCATAAAATAATATATTTACCATTATAAGATTATTTATTTGCCATATATGTACCAATTTGGGATCATATTAAGATGTCATAAGAAGATATTTAAGTGATATTAAGATGATCCTAAAATAATATATTAACCCTTATAAGATATATATTAATGGCCGATATAAAAACTTTTGATGGTCTTATGATAATTGTATTAAGTTTGCCTATTGATGGTCACAAAGTATAGTTATTAAATTGAATCTATTAATGGTATTTAAACGGTCTTAATGTCCCCTATTTTACTGCGATATCTTAAATAAGGTTATTAAGAATCTTAAAGATGGTCTTAAATTATTTTTCTCGGTGCAGACATAAAACACAACCGCGGATATAGAGATGCGGACAAAAGCAGATGTTATCAGATGATATTTTTACCCGCTTTTATCTGCTTTTATCCGGCTTCGACGAAGAATTTATACCCGCAATCATCTGCTTTTAACCGGTTTTGACGAAGAATTTATATCCGCAATCATCCGTCATTTTCAGCAGGGCCCTAAATGTGTCCAACAACAAATTGCCAACAAATATTTAAAAACTTTAAGCAAGCGTTGAATCAATTTTAGAGTACTACGAGGATGTTTTAAAAAAAATGTAATGCCATACTTAAAATTTTAAAAACCAACACTCAAAGTCCAGTTGAAGAAATCATTGAGGGTCAGAAAACCAAAAAGAAAACACAAGCGGGTAAAAATATCATCTGATATCATCTGCTTTTGTCCGCATCGCTATATCCGCGAACACCCGGTTGGTTGTGTTTTATGTAAACGTCTGCCTAGTCCAATTTCACCCGCCAACATATGCTTTTATCCGCCAACATATGCTTTTATCCGCCAACATCTGCTTTTATCCGCGACCATCTGCTTTCATCCGCAAACATCTGCAATCACCCGCGAACAACTGCTTTTATCCGAGAACATCTGCAATCACCCGCGAACGTCTGCTTTCATACGGTTTTACCCGCAAACATGCTTTTATCTGCGAACGCCTGGTATCATCCGGTTAGTGCACCCCCGCAAATATCTGCTTTTATCCGCGAACATCTGCAATCATCCGCGAACATCTGCTTTCATCCGCGAACATCTGATTTTACCCGCCAACATCTGCAGTCACCCGCGAACATCTGCAATCACCCGCGAACATCTGCAATCACCCGCGAACATATGCAATCATCCGCGAACATCTGCTTTCATCCGCAAACGTCTGGTTTTATCCGCAAACATCTGCTTTTATACGGTTTCGCCCGCAAACATGCTTTTATCTGCGAACGCCTGATTTCATCCGGTTAGTGCACCCCCGCAAACATCTGCTTTTATCCGCAAACATCTGCTTTTATCCGCCAACATCTCATTTTATCCGCGAACATCTGCTTTCATACGGTTTTACCCGCAAACATGCTTTTATCTGCAAACATCTGATTTTATCCGCAAACATCTGCTTTTATCGACAAACATCTGCTTTTATCCGCAAACATCTGATTTTATACGCAAATATCTGCTTTTATCCGCAAACATCTGATTTTATCCGCAAACCTCTGCTTTCATCCCCGTTCGACTTCCCTGCATTTCCTTTCCTCATTTCGGTCCTGTTTCGTACGCAAACGTCTGGATATATTCGCGCTTTTTGTTTTTGTTTAATCACTGGTTGCCGTAATTGGTGCACTGCTGCGTAAGGTGTTCTCGTTTAATTACCTGCTGCTAAACGCAACTTTGCACATTCCTGCATTTTTGATAGTAACCTTTTTTTAAACTAAAATTCTATTATTAATTTTTTTCTGTTTAATTTTTAATTAAACAGTTTTTTTTCCTCGTTTATACTTTAGTTTAGTTTACCTGCTTTATCAAATTTTACTAAGCTTTAACTAACTGGTTATTAGCCGTTCACGGCACACAACTTTTTAACTCTAAAAGAAATTATTTGAATAAAAACAACCTGTAAAGGAAATAAGTTTATTGAACTTTAATATTATTTGGTAAAATACAAATAAGGTCTTTGTTAAAAGACATAAATAGACATTTTTTAATCATTAAGCTTAAATTTAAATTAATTGTTAGAAAAGATATATCTTTAATTTCAAATACATTTGGAATTATAACATCTTCAATTTGTATGGAATTTGTTTGAAAAACACTTATTTCGGCGTAGAATTTTTCATCTAACTTTATATGTAAGAATGAATAGACTTATTATTTCTGCGGTATTCTTCACTATAGAATACCTGATTTTTAAATTTAAATCTGATGAATATAATTCAATTATTTTCCCATTGGGAAAATGTCGTGTTGAATAAACTTATTTCCTTTACAGGTTGTTTTTCGATGTGGCTCCCGTCCCGAGGCGGGACTTAACTTCGATCCCACCATCCTACCATCTAAGCCATCCAGCTTGACACCAATTATAAAAGCTCGGGGAATAAAAACGGATTTACAGTGTGTGACGTCTGTCGGGATCGAAGTTAAGTCCCGCCTCGGGACGGGAGCCACATCGTTATTTTTATCGTAACATAAATTTGCCCATTTTAGTTGGGTTTTTTGCTCAATGGGGAGGGGGGGATCCCAATGGGGCGGGGTCGGTTGGGTTGTGTTGTTGAGTTTGGGTTGGTTTGGTTTTATGACGTAACTAACGTGCCATAACATGTATACAGGTACAATTTATTATTATTTTATTATAACATAACAAATCTTAAAATTATGACGTCAATCGGGACTGAACTTAAGTCCCGCCTCGGGACGGGAGCCACAGCGTTGTTTTTATTCAAATAATTCCTTTTAGAGTTATAAAGTTGTGTGTCTTGAACGGCTAACAACCAGTTAGTTAAAGCTCAGTAAAATTTGACAAAGCAGGTAAACTAAACTAAAGTATACACGAGAAAAAGGAAAACAAAAAGCGCGAATGAAACCAGACGTTTGCGTACGAAACAGGACCGAAATGGACAAAGGAAATGCAGGCAAACCGAACGCGGATAAAAGCAGAGGTTTAAAGGAGGCGTTCGCGGATAAATGCACATGTTTGCGGATAAAAGCAGAAGTTTGTGGATTAAAGCAGACGATCACAGATAAAAGCAGATCTTCGCGGATAAAAGCAGATGTTTGCAGGTGAAATCGGATGAATCAGACTTTTGCGGACTAAATTAGATGTTTGCGGATTAAAACAGATGGTGCCGATCAGAGCTGAATTAACAAAACCCCTCAATATTTCAGCCAGTGCTGCCAGGTTAAGAATTAAAAAAGCAGTAGACGTAAAAGAAAAAAGCGTTAGAAAAACGGTAGATATTTAACAAAATTGTTTTTGGGTATTAATAAACGGTTTTTCATAAAAAAAATAAAAGTATTGTTTTTTTGTAAATATTGTTGTAATATGACGACAACTGTTTGTCACTTTTTAAATTAAAGCATTATTAAGTCGGTTTCATATAAACTGCGCACCACTCAATGTGTCGCGACCAAAAAGTTCGTTCTTTTTCAAAACGACAGAACTTTTTTGTTTCTTGAACGATTTTAGTTTGGTTTGTGATGTCTGCTAGCCTCATCCTCTGGCAATTTATGCTATAGATATGAAGCTTTCGGTTGGTCAAGTAAATTTCCTACAGGGTGATATGTTAAACAGTGAAAAATTTCAATAACTTTATCCAATCCCCGTTTGTAAAATAAGAATTTTTTTTTCGTTTTTACTTTGAAATAATGAAGTATTATGTGTTACCTTGAAACATTTTTCAAATTTTTCGAAATGGAATCTTAGCAACGAAAATATGATTTTTTTTCTTCAAAAAGTACATTTAAGGCTTTTTTTTAGGCAATACACTCAGTCTTTTTAGGAACAAGAAGATAAGATGGTGAAAGATTGTTCCTTAAATAATTCTGAACAAGCGACAAGCAACAAACTTCCATTATTTTCAGAGGGCCTAAGCTAAGACCACTTTTTGAAAATGACATTTTTGTGAAAGTTTGCAAAAACTAAATCTAAACCGATATTTACTTTCGTAATATGTTTTCTTCATAATTTTGACCTCCTGATTGTGATCAGTTGTCAAATTTAAGTTTCAGATAAAACCAAAATCACTAAGAATCAAGATTCGAAAACAATTCCCGGCTGTTAAATGTGCCAATAAAATTCGATTGCTGGTTTTTACTGTTTTTTTTTACATATCGTAAATGAGTATTTAAGGGCCCACCATATTGAGAAAATGAATTGGCCACCTTTGTCTCCGGATATGAATCCTATTGAGCATGTGTGGAGCAGGATAAAATTGAAGATGAAAGAGAGGGAAGGAGGCATGGAAAATTTGGATGAATTGGTAAATGCTATTCAGGAAGAATGGGGTACCCCAGAAATTTTTAAGGAACTTGGTCGAGGGAATGCCCAGGAGGGTTAACGAATTATTACGGCTTAGGGGAGGGCCAACGAAATATTGAAAGTTATAATTGTTATTGTTTGTTACATTTTTCTGTTGAATGTTGAAGTTTTGATTATGATTATATCCAAGCATACAATTTTCAAAAATGAATAAAAATATTTTTATTTAACTTTATTACCAATTAGGTAGATACTTATCAATGATGTTATCACTACTTCGCAATGTAAATGTAAGTTATGTAACATTATCCTAACCACTCAAACTAATTAAAGTAATTTCGCCCAAAAAATGAATCCCCAATTGGCATTTTCATCATAAATATGCAAGAAACACGACAGCAATCGGATTTTATTAAGACATTTAACAACAGGGAATTGTTTTCGAATTTTGATTCTTGATGATTTTTGTTTTATCTGAAACTTAAATTTGACAACTGAATCACAATCAGAAGGTCAAAATTATAAAGAAAACATGTCACGAACGTAAATATCGGTTCAGGTTTAGTTTTCGCAAATTTTTACCAAAATGTCATTTTGAAAAAGTGGTCTTTGCTTAGGCCCCTCTGAAAATAATGGAAGTTTGTTGCTTGTCGCTTGTTCAGAATTATTCAAGGAACAATCTTTTACCATCTTATTTTCTTGTTCTTAAAAAGACTGAGTATATTGCCTACCAAAAAGCCTTAAATGTACTCTTTTGGAAAAAAAATCATATTTTCGTTGCTAAGATTCCAATTCGAAAAATTTGAAAAACGTTTCAAGGTAACACATAATACTTCATTATTTCAAAGCAAAAACGAAAAAAAAATTATTGTTTTACAAACGGGGCTTGGATAAAGTTATTGAAATTTTTCACCGTTTTACATATCACCCTGTAGGAAATTTACTTAAAGAACCGTGTGCTTAATATCTATAGCATGAATTGCCAGATGATGGGGTTAGCAGACATCACAGACCAAAATAAAATCGTTCAAGAAACAAAAAAGTTATGTCGTTTTGAAAAAGGACGAACTTTTTGGTCGCGACACATTGAGTGGTGCGCAGTTTAGATGCGAAATGCCAATTGCGAAATACGAATATTCGCAATTCCTATTTCATATTTCTATATTTTCCATGCTCTTTTAGGTTCTAAAATAGTAATGTTACTTAAAGTGGCTATAAAGGTAAAATAAGAAACATTAATGTACCTTAAAAAATTCTTTGTCCTTTATAAAAAACCAAAAAACCCTACGATACAAACGAAATAAACATAAATGGCGTAGGTATGATAAGCAACTGCATTAATGTGCATGCGAAACGCATTAGTGCGATTTTCACAAAATATTTTATCAATCTCAAGATTCCCGTCCCCTAGATTCAAATCTTGCAAATTCGCAGGATCTGTCGAAACGCTTTTCCGCCAAATTAAATGGACCTTTGAGAGCACTTAAGTGCTTAAAATACCCCATAGAGACCTATACAAAATAATCTATCGGGCGCTACCGGATTCTATATGTGCATTTGTCCATGGGTTTTTCCGGATACAGCCCGATAGAAAATGTATAGGAAATTACCTATAGGCACACCATAACTTTTACATTTTCCCTATTGAGACCGATAGAAAATAACTCAATGAAGGATATATAGGGATATCCCTATAGAGCAACCATAAAACATTTGACAAAATTTTATTAAAACCTATAGGGTCCTATAGGGAAAAAACTAATTTCTACATTTATGTGTATTTTCCCCATTGAAACCGATAGCAAATAAATCAATGGTGGATATCCCTATAGAACAACCATAAATCTCAACTACGCCCTGCTTAAAATACCCCATAGAGACCTATACAAAATAATCTATCGGGCGCTACCGGATTCTATATGTGCATTTATCCATGGGTTTTTCCGGATACAGCCCGATAGAAAATGTATAGGAAATTACCTATAGGCACACCATAACTTTTACATTTTCCCTATTGAGACCGATAGAAAATAACTCAATGAAGGATATATAGGGATATCCCTATAGAGCAACCATAAAACATTTGACAAAATTTTATTAAAACCTATAGGGTCCTATAGGGAAAAAACTAATTTCGACATTTATGTGTATTTTCCCCATTGAAACCGATAGCAAATAAATCAATGGTGGATATCCCTATAGAACAACCATAAATCTCAACTACGGGTCCTATACAAACCGATACACCCTATAGAAACACCATACATCCCGATACAAATATCTATCGGTTTGAACAGGGTCTCTATGGGGTATTTTAAGCAGGGCGGGTCTTATACAAACCGATACACCCTATAGAAACACCATACATCCCGATACAAATATCTATCGGTTTGAACAGGGTCTCTATGGGGTATTTTAAGCAGGGTTCTTTGTTTTGTGCGACATCTCCATTGCGAGAGCTGCCGCCATGGAGATGTTGCATTAATATATTGTTATAACTTAAAGATCTACCGCAAAAACGGTAGACCTGGCAACACTGATTTCAGCCAACATGTTGTCTTGCAAATTGCAGTCTTGCTCTAGGATGATTTGCATTAAACTTCGGTCCTGAAATTCTGTTCCGCAAGAAGTCTTCTTACGGTTCACACACTTGTTTGAAAATTATGAGTAGCATTAAGTTGTACCCAGAGCTGCAAGCTCTCAGAAAACTTAAATGGTTTTTTTGATTTAAATCGTTTTAATGACTTAAGTCATTTGGTAATAAGTCATTTCTCTAAAACTGACTTAAGACTTAAAATTTAAGTAATTTTTAAAATGATTTGTGACTTAAATATTTTTTTCAAAATAGAAAAAACTTAAGTCATTAATAAAAGGCTTAAATCAGTACATACGATTTAAGTCATATAGAAACGATTTAAGTCAAAAAAAGATTTAAGTCTTTATAAAAGTCGGTAAATTATTTAAGTAATTTAAAAAGATTTAAGTCTTTTTAGAAAATATTTAAGTCAGATTTTTCATAGATTTTTTTATAAATTTTTAACAGCGGCATTTTCTTTTGAACTGCCAGGGGTTCACGCAGATCAAAAACTCCTTTAATTTCCTACCTACAATTGCTACCGCTAGTGAATAAAAAAACTGCCGCGGTAAAGTTAGCTTTTCGGAACCTTTTGACGGCTACATTAAAAAATGTCTAAAATAAATGAAAAAAATGCGGATTTATAATTTTGTTATTTTGTTTGCCAACATTCGTCGTGTTATGCGTGCATAGTTAGGTCTAATTTGTAACTTTTATCTATTTTAACAGAGTTTGAATCTATTACCGTTTAGAAGTTACCCATTTATGTATATAAAAAAGTAGCCTCCCTGTAGTAGTACTCTACTAATAAAGGTGGTTTAAGTTTTTATTTTATTCGTATACATATATGTAAGTGTTCTGAAAATAAATCGTTTTAAATTTTTAACATAGTGGTTTATTATCAAATTACCGTTTAGAAGTTACCCATTTATGTATATAAAAAAGTAGCCTCCCTGTAGTACTCTACTAATAAAGGTGGTTTAAGTTTTTATTTTATTCGTATACATATAGGTAAGTAAGTGTTCTGAAAATAAATCGTTTTAAATTTTTAACATAGTGGTTTATTATCATCTGTATCTACAATAGATTAATAATATCAGTATCATTAATACCATAAAATTATTATTAACATTTAAAAAATCGTTGTATTGACCTAAGGGTAATTATTTTGATTTAAATCACAATTTTTGATTCAAGTCATTTTATTGACTTAACTCTTAGATAACGATTTAAATAAAAAAATATAGACTTAAGTCATAAAAACGACTTACAAAAGGAATTAAGTCATAAGATGACTTAAATCACTTTATATTGATTTAAGAATTTGCGAAAATGACTTGACTTAAAAGAAAATGATTTAATTCAAAGACTTAATACTTAAATCATTTGAACTTTATCTTAGAATTGACTTAAGATTTAAATCATTTTGATTTTAGAATTGACTTAAGACTTAAGATTTAAGTCTTTTTAAAACTGACTTGTTGCAGCTCTGTACAACTTGTACCTGTAGATTTCTTGCTGTTACAAATCGTTTTCTCAAAGCATGAAAATAAACACTGCAAATGAAAAAATATTGGCTGTATTCAAGTTCTATGGACCTGAATCTGGTTCTATTCAAGATTTGACCTTTTATATTTGCAGCTCATGTGTCCGAATACTTTTCGGCTCTTATACTTTGTTGACGTTTTTACCTTCATAGTCATTGAATATTTTGTGATGAATAGAAATCCGATATACAAAATTCAAGGAGCTGAATACTTCTCTACGGGTTAAGTTTCTCAATACCTTTCTGAAGTATTTGCAGTCAAAGTTTATGTATGTTTTGATTTCTACACCTGAGCCAAGCATTCAAATCTCGTGCTGATAAATATTATTCATTCTATCTTACATAGACGGTTTTACCTTTATAGTCTTTGAATATTTTGTGATGAATAGGAATTTGATATAGGAAATTTAAGGTGCTGAATACTTCTCAACAGGTCAAGTTCTCAATACCTCTCTGAAGTATTCAAAGTCAAAGTTTATGTATGTTCTGATATATACACTTGAGTCGAGCGTTCAAATTTTGTGCTGATGAATGTTATTCATTCTATTTCCATGGAGGTGTTTGGGCCATGTAAAAATTAATATTATATGTTCTATACTTGAGTCGAGGATTCAATTTCAAGGATTAAGTGGAAGAGAACGTGTCGAAATCGGGAATAAAAGTAGAAACCTCGACACGAGACGGAAGTGACGTCATATACGGAGGGAAAAAATCAAATATAATGCGAAATTGCCACATTTGCAGTGTTGCCAGATTTTTATCAAAATTACCAGAATAAAAAATAATTTTTTAATCATAGGTATACTCAATACAATATCAAGCAACACTTTGACAGGTGACAGATGATAAGTGACAAATGACAGGTTGGTGACAGATGACAGATTTTTTAAATTTAAAACTCACGTAAAAAGCAAAGTAATAGGCAAATAACACTTATTTAAAATAATAATTTAATTTTTATTTTGTTTTTCACCCAATTTTCTACAAGCGTGCCGAAAGTTGCACTTTTCCGGTCGCTTACTTTCCGCACGCACGAAAGTGCGGAAATTAAATGCGTGTGGATATTAGTTTGCGCACGTGAGTAGAACAAATAATTATGTACCTACTATGCTCCACACAGCAAAGAGCCACCACGTGACTTTGATATAAATAATTAAGGTTAATTTTCTGTCAGTGTCAAGCTAATTTTAACCTATTTTCTGAAAATAACGCAATAATAGTATATTAAAGAACTAATGTCATAAGACGTCATTTTGTCGCACGCGGACAATTTATAAAACGAGCGACGAAGGAGGATACAGAAAAAATACATATTTTCAGAAAATATGACAAAATTACCTTCATTCTGAAAATTAACCTTAATTATTTCTATCAAAGTCACGTGGTGGAACTTGTGTGGAGCATAGTAAGTGTTAAAAGTAATTTTATTTTGTGAAAAGGGAAATTGGATAACGAGCGGGGCAAGTGATCCAACCATTCAAACAAAATAAAAACATTTGTAACATTTACATCAAACAATATTTTATCTATGAACATTATTAAACAGACACTTAAATAAACAATAGTTAATAAATTTAAAATTAAAGCCATACAAATCTAAGATCAAGTAACTCTTTGTTCTTAGTTACGTGGCAACCAATTAGGGTTGCCAACTTTTATTTTGGGATTTTCTGGGCAAGGTGATTAAAAATTCTGGACACCGGTACAAAATTATGGACATATTTTATTTGAAATTTTTTTTAACTTGGGAAAACACATAACTATTTTTTTTATGTTCGTTCCCCATTTGGTGTTTTTTTAAATCGCCTTTGCCACAGTAACCCACTTGAAATGTTTTTTTACAAATTTTGCAAAATCCTCTCGATAAACCAGTGGAAGAACTGCCGTCTTCTGTTACCCATGGAAATTCTGCTTCCCATTCTTTTCTATACTTGCACAGACGCCTAATTTTTTTTTTGAGGAGTTTCTGGATTTGACAAGGATGACGAGAATGACATAGTAACTAAGTAGGTACTGTCCTATTTTATTTTAAAATTATATCAAACAACTAATATAAAACGTTCTAATAAATTATACAAAAAATAGTCTTACCTTTTAAGAAAACTAAATAGGTCAGCAGCAGCAGTTCCGCAGTATTCCGCACGTTAATTGTCACAATCAAACGATTAATTAAACAAATCGATAATTATCTTAAGACAACAGTCGAAAGTTACTTATAAGACAGGACTGGATTATTCTCGATAAGTGCTGTCTTTCTCGCTCCTGCCTTATGTGTAAGAAAGGAGTGTGAGTGAGAAAGAAAAGAAGCATGGTTTCAGCCTTTCACGCAACGCCTACGGAAAAAGTCGAGCGCTCACGAGGCAGGCACGAATATTTAAATTCTGGCGGCACGAGGCATGGCTGGTACAACGTTGTCGGATTGTGGAAAAAATCCTTCGAAAAAATTGAAAAATGTGCCAACGTGAAAATTATGAACATTTTACGTCCAGCCAAAGGTATTGACTGGACGCTGGACAAATGAGCCGAAAAGGTGGACGTCCACCCAAATTCTGGACAGTTGGCAACCCTACAACCAATGTGTACGAAAATACGCTGTCAATAACTTATACAAAAATTTACGATTTTCGATGGATAATCTGAAAGAAAACTATCCAAATGTGTAAATAAATTAAGCAGTTAGTAAGCTACCGAGTTGTTTCCAAAAAGTCCAACAGTATGCGAAGTGGTACTGCAGTAGTAACTCGAATGTTTAGATTAAGATACACAACCACTACTTTTGAATACTTCTGACAAGGATTAAGCTCTCCGAAAGCTGAATGCTTCCTAGAGGCATTTACGTGCTTAATACCGTCAACAAACATTCATTTATCATAACATTGAATAAAGTCTATACTTCCCCAAGAGTTCAAATCTTCAATTCACTGCACAGTGCTTTGAATATGGTCAATATTTTTTCATTTGCAATGAAGGAAACGATCATCACTGTAAATGAAAAAATATTGGCCGTATTCAAAGCACTGTGCAGTGAATTGAAGATTTGAACTCTTGTGGGAAGTATAGACTTTATTCAATGTTATGATAAATGAATGTTTGTTGAGGGTATTAAGCACGTGAATGCCTCTAGGAAGCATTCAGCTTTCGGAGAGCTGAATCCTTGTCAGAAGTATTCAAAACTAGTGGTTGTGTATCTTAATCTAAACATTCGAGTTACTACTGCAGTACCACTTCGCATACTGTTCCTTGGACTTTTTGGAAACATTTCGGTAGCTTACTAACTGCTTCATTTATTTACACATTTGGATAGTTTTCTTCCAGATTATCCATCGAAAATCGTAAAATTTGGTTGCCACGTAACTAAGAACAAAGAGTTACTTGATCTTAGATTTGTATGGCTTTAATTTTAAACTTATTAATTATTGTTTATTTAAGTGTCTGTTTAATAATGTTTGTAGATAAAATATTGTTTGATGTAAATGTTACAAATGTTTTTATTTTGTTTGAATGGTTGGATCACTTGCCCCGCTCGGTATCCAATTTCCCTTTTCACAAAATAAAATTACTTTTAACACTTACTATGCTCCACACAAGTTCCACCACGTGACTTTGATAGAAATAATTAAAGTTAATTTTCAGAATCAAGCTAATTTTGTCATATTTTCTGAAAATATGTATTCTTTCTGTATAAAGGTCTTAATTTAGAACACAAAAAAATACATTTATTGCATTATTTTCAGAAAATAGGTTAAAATTAGCTTGACACTGACAGAAAATTAACCTTAATTATTTATATCAAAGTCACGTGGTGGCTCTTTGCTGTGTGGAGCATAGTAGGTACATAATTATTTGTTAACAAATAATTATGTACCTACTGTAGAATATTCTACTCAGTAGGCTACTGAGTAGAATATTCTACTCACGTGCGCAAAGTAATATCCGCACGCATTTAATTTCCGCACTTTCGTGCGTGCGGAAAGTAAGCGACCGGAAAAGTGCAACTTTCGGCACGCTTGTAGAAAATTAGGTGAAAAACAAAATAAACATTAAATTATTATTTTAAATAAGTGTTATTTGCCTATTACTTTGCTTTTTACGTGAGTTTTAAATTTTAAAAAATCTGTCATCTGTCACCAACCTGTCATTTGTCACTTATCATCTGTCACCTGTCAAAGTGTTGCTTGATATTGTATTGAGTATACCTATGATTTGCAAAAAAAAATTATTTTTTATTCTGGTAATTTTGATAAAATCTGGCAACACTGCAAATGTGGCAATTTCGCATTATATTTGATTTTTTCCCTCCGTATATGACGTCACTTCCGTCTCGTGTCGAGGTTTCTACTTTTATTCCCGATTTCGACACGTTCTCTTCCACTTAATCCTTGAAATTGAATCCTCGACTCAAGTATAGAGCATATAATATTAATTTTTACATGGCCCAAACACCTCCACGGAAATAGAATGAATAACATTCATCAGCACAAAATTTGAACGCTCGACTCAAGTGTATATATCAGAACATACATAAACTTTGAATTTGAATACTTCAGAGAGGTATTGAGAACTTGACCTGTTGAGAAGTATTTAGCACCTTAAATTTCCTATATCAAATTCCTATTCATCACAAAATATTCAAAGACTATAAAGGTAAAAACGTCTATGTAAGATAGAATGAATAATATTTATCAACACGAGATTTGAATGCTTGGCTCAGGTGTAGAAATAAAAACATACATAAACTTTGACTGCAAATACTTCTGAGAGGTATTGAAAAACTTAACCCGTAGAGAAGTATTCAGCTCCTTGAATTTTGTATATCGGATTTCTATTCATCACAAAATATTTAATGACTATGAAGGTAAAAACGTCAACAAAGTATAAGAGTCCAAAAGTATTCGGACACATGAGCTGCAAATATAAAAGGTCAAATCTTGAATAGAACCAGATTCAGGTCCATAGAACTTGAATACAGCCAATATTTTTTCATTTGCAGTGATGTACGGCTGTTGTCATTCTATGCGTTCCCTGCCCATCACGTCTGTTATTTATAATTATAATCGTTATAACGTCTAATAACACGGGATATTGAGGTATGATTAACTCCCAATCTCCGAGCTATGGCACGGTAGCTTAATCCTTGCTCGTCCAATGTAATAATTCTTACACATTCATCACGATTCAAATTTCTTACTTGGGGCCCCATTACAATAACTTTATGCCGACAACTTGTTAAGTTCTATAATTTTACATTAAACTGGAGTTATTTAGTCTTTAAACGTATATCTCATTTAAAAAAAGAGATAGCGACGTTAATCAAAAAACAAAATGTTAAGAAAATATGGGGCTATAGTTTAATTATATGAGCTATATGCTGTTAAAGCTGGTACAACCCACAGGACGTTTTAAATTTCCGGAAAAAAACTTATTATCACTTGTGCACCCTGTATATACTTAAAATGTAAATTTGAAAAAATATTTCAATAAACGCATTATTACCGAAGAATAAACCAACAATTTAATAAAAAAATCACCAAATTTGGTTTAACGGTTCGCGAGAAAATCAACTTTGAAATTGTGGCAAATTTTTGGTGGTGCGTTATTAACTTAAATTTTACGCGAAGTGTATATATTAGACTGTGCCAAATAAAACGAATATTTTTTTTCTTATGTCCCATACGAAAATTAGGTTGTATATCATAAAAAAACTTGTGTCAAAAATTTAGCCCCCTATCTCCATTATTCAGTTAGCGCTCGCTTAAATAAGAATTTTTCATGAAAAAAAAATTTTTTTCGCAACTTTTTGTTTTATAAATCATTAAATATAACAGATACAAAAAATACCGTGATATGGTTTTGTAGGGAATTAAATTCCCTACAAAGATGGCCTTTAACCAAATTTAAAAAATCCCCCACGTTTTTTTTTAAAGCTAAAAAGAGCTAATTTTTTTAAAAATTTATATTTATATTTATTGTTAAACAAATATAAAACAATTATTTTATAAAAAAACTCATTGATTTTAATGATCCAAAGAAATAGTCGAGTCGATATAAAGGGTGTCCACTTAAGAGTGCTCTAACTTTAAAATGAAATAAAACAAACTACACTTAAGATATTAGGAAAAAAATATATTTATTTAAAAGAACATCCTATGGCATTAATTATGAAAAATAACATCTTTCAAATGCCCCCCGCGGCTGCGCTCCACAGCGCGCATTCTGCAGGTCCAAATTTCTATCACTTTTTCGCACATTTCGGGTTCGATTTCATTTATTATACGAGTTATGTTGGCCTTCAGTGCTTCAATTGTTCGTGGCTTATTCACGTACACAAGGGACTTTACGTAGCCCCACACAAAAAAGTCGCATGATCTCGGTGGCCACTGGATATCGCCGCCGCATGAAAAATTCAACGGCGTCATTTCACGCGGCAGCGATATCCAGTGGCGAGATCATGCGATCTAACGCCGCTGGACTTTTTTTTGTGGGGCTACGTAAATTCCCTTGTGTACGTGAATAAGCCACGAACAATTGAAGCACTGAAGGCCAGCATAACTCGTATAATAAATGAAATCGAACCCGAAATGTGCGAAAAAGTGATAGAAAATTTTCCAAGCGCAAAATTGATTTAAAACTGATTTTTTTCAAAATTACCCACCCTTTTTCACACTCAAAATGAACCCTGACGTGTGAGCAAAAATGTTAAAGGTTTTAACGGTTTGGCCAATTATACTCTAAGAAAAAACCCCCGGGGAAGTTTTGTTCGCACCTAATATGGAGATTTTTCTACTCGAAATATTGGTATCATTACATACAGTTTTACTGTACTATTATAATAATACTATAGTAGTCTATCTGTATTTTGACATTAAAAAAATTCCAAACTAGCTGGATTTTGGATATGGACAACCCGCATAATAGTTTATGCGTGTGTTCCGTTTGAGAAATTTTTACTCAAATGTTATTTTTTTTTACTTAGCCATAACGCGAACAGTTCTCTGCTTGGAGTCGGGATGCACCGGCCAACCTCCAACATCATAAACAATGCACCTGTGCTTTAATTCTGTTTCATTGTATTCAGTTATAACTCTTGGCAAATCTATTAATAGGTACAGACCTGAGGTACCTATTTTTTTAATGCACAAACCCATAAAGCCTTTTAAAAAACCTAAAAAACAATTTTTGTTGTTTCTTGAGAGCACGGAAATTTCCATCGAACCTAGTGTTGAATTTGCGCTTTACCATCATCATTTTCTATAGAAAGTAAAGTCGCAAATTTAAACAAACAAGGTTTAATAGTAGTAGTTAAAACTATCGTCCAAAGCGTAGTACTTCTGTGATTTTTATGCTTACCTAACAATAGCAGAAAGAAGAACGAGCTTAATATTACGATTAAAGTAAGATAAAGCGGGTTTTCGAAGACGGTCTTTCGGTAAAATTCATCGTCTTCATCCGATGAAGTTGCGTTGCAGTTTCTGTTAAATCTGCAGCCATGTCTTCCCAGCAGCAAATTTTTATGTTTTATAACTTTAGATGCGCACGAATACGTGTACAATAAAATTAAATAAACTCTTAAAAACATGTCACAAAAAATGTCATGCCTATGACAAAAATTGTATTTATATTAACTATTAACTAACTACTAAGTACTTAAGTGCAGGTGGTATAGAAAACAAAGTTTGTCTTAGGTAATTATATTTATTAAAATAGTACTGTACCATAAAAAATGTGAGCATACACCTTGTTTTTATGATGAAGATAAACAATAACAACTCAAATGATAAATAAATATTTTATTTAATTATTCTAGAATTGTTTTTTTAGTAATACAATTAAAATAACAATAATATAACCAAACAAAATCGAATATTTAATAATTGCTTTATGTAAACTACAAATGAAATAATAAAGTAATAATGACTTTTAAACTATTCTTAATTAATGAAATAATAAAAATCTATAAAAAGTTAACTACTTTTAAGGGCAGGTACTAGCACATCATTGATAAGAATGAGTTTGCATATGCCATTGGTCTTACATCAGGATGAGGCTACAAAATACATTTTTACGAAGAAATTTAAAAAAATGTTTATATTTCTCACCACAGCTTCATAAGTTGTATATTTTGGTACCATATCTTTGCCTTTTAAAGTTATAAATGCTCCTTTGTTACCCATGGAATCACTATTAAAAATATGTAATTTTATTAGTAAACGTAACTGTAAAATATCTACATACATAATAAAGAAAATATAATTGTAATCTTAACAAATTCTAAGAAACTTAAAGCAATATCAGCAATCTTAGAAAAATAGAGAACAATTTATAAATTTTCAAAGAAATTTTAAAACCTTTGAAAAATCGTCTAGAAAATAAAAATCAATTAATTAAAATAATAATAATAAAAAATTCCAACAAAAAAATTCAAAAATACATTTGTACAGGGTCCCCAAAAAATGGCACACTAACGTTATGCCACGCTGTACAGCGTAGGGAAGGTTATTTAAAGTATAAAAAAACATAAACATTTTTTTTTCCGACAGCTTATCGGCGACAAGTAGTTTTCGAGTTAAAGGTACAGTTTCGTTGATGCGACTCGCGGCTGCGACTTGCAGTCTGCGATTGAACGCGTCAACCAAAACATATACAAACAAATTGTACTAAGCAGTGGAGCGGCTACGATCGCAGCCGCAAGCCGCAGCCGCGAGTCGCATCAACGAATCCGTACCTTTATTAATCATTTAATTTTAAAACTCGGCAACACTGTATATTTCCGATTTATGATATATCTAAAAACGGGTGTTATGGAAACAAAATATACAACGCATCTACAGCAACATGGTTGACACAGTGTTGCCAACTCGAAAATAACAATTAACGCTACAACAATATCAAAATTCCGCTACGCTGCGCTACAGCCGAAACTATCCTAATTCCGCCACCTTCGCTCTATTTTGGCTTAAAGTTTGGAATTCAAACTTTGGATACAATTTTTTTTATGCAATTGAAGACAAAAAATGCTAAGCAAAATACTTTATTCAACTAATAAATATTAAAAAAGGTAACAAAAAATCCCTATAGGGATTATAACCTATAACAAGAAAATTAAAATATAAATAAACAATAATAAAACCAAAACAAAAATATTCTGCAGAAACTCCCGCCCGCCCGTAAAAGATAAACAATACGCAAGCCGCGGTAGCATTTATAGATAACCTATAAAGCCTGATTTATAGATTGCCTTCCTTCCTTCCTTCCTCCCGTAGATGTCCCACCACGTGACTATGTACGGAGCGCAGTCTTTTGAAAATTTGGTTATCTATTTGTCAAAGTATAGTCAATGAAAGAAATCATATATATATATATATGTCCCGGGTTTAATGATCTTAATTTTGCCAGTCGCTAGAGAATCAAAAAACAAAACGAATTTTCAAGGAAAGCATGTATCGAAAAATTGAAAATAAGTGAGATACAGATCTCCAAAGTTTGAAACTAAAAATCGTTTTTTTCCCATAACTTTTAAACCGTTTCACTAATTTGGCTGAAATTTTATGCATATAGTTGGGAAATACTGACTCACGTACTGCTTATAACAATTCATTTCAAGGCACTCCAGTGGCATAGATATTGAGGGTGTAGGTTTCCTTTTTCCGACCTATGTTTACGCCAGTGACTTTTTTAAAATACTGACACTATTTTTAAATTCTGTGTTCAATTAGGAAAATAAAGTTACTACGGTAAATTTTTGATAAGACGCTTCGATACAAAAATATTCGAGTTTGAATGTTTGAAAAACATCTCCAGACACCCATGTGTAGGACATGGAATTCATACCTAGGTACTATCGCTAACAAAAAAAACTCATACAGCTATATTGTGGCTGTGTGAATAAAACTTTTCCGTCAATGTCAAGCTGACATCGAGCTTTGTCACATCCATTATGACTTTTTTAACATTTTTAACCAAACAATGCAGACGAACTCTGGCAAGCCATTGAAGCCATTTGGAAAGAGATAAAGCAAGACGGCGACTTCCATGCTTTGCCGTTTGCGGGCAGTAATTGACAAAAACAGAGGGATGACGAAATATTATTTTTTTTTTCAAACTTCAACCTAACTTTGTATTTAACTTTAGACCTTTCAAATGTGACGTATCATGTTAAAAGCCATAATTACTCCAACGAAATGATAGAAAATCAGGAACACTGGATTCTTAAGCTGTATGAGTTTTTTTGTTAGCGATAGTACTTGAAAATGGGTAACAAGTGTTCGCTTTACCATAGCATACATTTGAAAATTAATGACATTTCAGTAAACAGTGTTTGTTTCTACTTCAAAAGTTAAAAAGTTATGAGAAAAAAATATTTTTTTATTTAAAAAATTGGGGGTCTGTATCTCAGTTATTTTCAATTTTTCGATACATGTTTTCCTTGGAAATTCGTTTTGTTTTTTGATTCTCTACCGACTGGCAAAATTAAGATCATTAAACCTGGGACACCCTGTATATATGAAATGTATCATATATATACAGTATGTCTCAGTATCTTGGAATCATATGGAAAACTTTTTTATTATTAATTTTAGGAAAAAAGTTATTCCTTATAAAAAGTTCTGCATGGTGTAAAACTTAAAATGCAACCCACAAATATTAAATTGTTTTAGTCGTATACGGGGTATGTCATAAAATATGAATTTGGCTCAAGAGTAAAGTACCTTTATATTTGACAATATCGAAAATTATTATAAAGAAAAGTTAATCAGAACTAAAAACTACGTTCAAATATGCAATTTCATCCATTTACATAAAAAAATTAGGTTTTGTTAATTTTTTTAATATTTCTATTTTAAATGAACATTTATCTGTTAAAATTGCAAAATTTTTAGAAAACATTTAGAAACGAAAAGGTTTTCATGTTTTTTGTAATCATAACAGATAAATGTTCATTTAAAATAGAAAGATTAGTAAAAATTAACAAAACCTAATTTTTTAATGTAAATGGATGAAATTGCATATTGAACGTAGTTTTTAGTTCTGATTAACTTTTCTTTATAACAATTTTCGATATTGTCAAATATAAAGGTACTTTACTCTTGAGTCAAATTCATATTTTATGACATACCCCGTATACGACTAAAAAAATTTAATATTTGTGGGTTGCATTTTAAATTGTACACCATGCAGAACTTTTTATAAAGAATATCTTTTTTTTCTAAAATTAATAATAAAAAAGTTTTCCATATGATTCCAAGATACTGAGACATACTGTATATATATATGAAATGTATCAAGTGACTTCCGAAATAGGTACGCAACATACGTTGTGGCTTCCATATATACGTTGTATTAAGCCACTAGAGGCCACAAGGAGCTCAAATCCGAAAAAACGGATGACTACGTATTTTTCGTACCTTTTCAGTTTGGCACTTAGTTCAGGTATATGCCGCTGGCGCCACCATCGATATATGTACTTCATATATGGCGACGATGTCACTTCCGATGCATACGCACGTCTATGTGGCTTCCGAAATGTGGTAACATGGCAAGGTGCACGAAAGAACTAAGAATATAAGCAGAGACTCTGATATAAGCTACATTTTGTTCATTGCGTCAAAAATAAAATAATTTTAATTATTCATTTGAACAAAAGATTTTCATGCTTTATTTACCGAATTACCGAATAAATAATTTAGGTAAATTAATATTAATACTGTACACCCGCGGTTAATAAAAATACTAGTTGAAGATAAACTTTTGTCTGCAAAATAAATAGGATTCATGTACAGGGTGAACTACGTAAGGTGAACCATATACCTACTTATCTAAGAAACTAATGGAGTAAATAAAAATGTGTAGAGAACAAAAATTGATAAGGTATAAAAAAATTTGTTCAAATTATATTTTTATTTATACAGGGTTTTCGGTTTCCCTATTTTTATTAAAACCCTGTATTTTTTGCATTTTTGGATTATACACACTTTTTAAGATACACTTCTAAATAAACTAAATATATTTAACAATTAAACAAATTTTCTACAAATTTAAAAATAACCAAGTGGTAATAATTTATTGCAAATATTACAAAAAACTTCTACACCCCGTAGAAAATGACAATTTTAAAAGTTAAAAATAGTTATATTTTGTAATTGAACACCCTATTTATTTGGATAAAAAAACTAATTTCCTTTCTTTTGATGGGTGTCTCAGATTTTAATCGGAAAAATTTAGCTATCGATAGAAGTCGCAAAAATAAGAAAAAAGTTTATATGAACTTGTATGTTTTAAAGCTTAGTTTTCGAGATACAGGATGGTAAAGTTATTAAAGAAATATTTTTTATATTATTTAGTAAATCTAGAGGCGGCGCTGGGGCATCTCAACTAGGCATTTAAAAATAAAATTGTGGTACGCTACAGTTTAATATTATTTTTAGATTAAACAATTAAAAGTACAACTTTTTTCTTTTGTGTTTTTTCTTAATAGTGTTTAATTTTCAAGAAAAAACTAAAATTTTGTATGTGGTCGCCCCTGAAATAATTATGCTAATGAACAAATAAATGAATTTAATTTTTAATTTAATGAAAATTAAGCAAGATAGAGAAAAAATGCGAAGGACAATAAAGTTGTATTTTAATTGCTTAATCTGAATTTAACATTAAACTTATAAAAAAACCTGTGACGGGACCATAATTTTATTATTAAGTTTAACACCCTGTAGGAACACAAAGCTTTAAAGCATATAAATTCATGTTAACTTTTCTTCTTATTTATGCCAGTTTGACACATCGATTTATAAAATTATAGTTTTGTAACTTATATTTATAAATCATTCATTATTTTGTTCATGGATATTTTCAATGGACACCCTTTTGCAAAAAGGACCCAACCGACAATATATTTAACGTTTACGTTAATTTTTTTAAATCAATTAAATTCATTTTAATGTTTAGTTTCATTTCTTTAATAAAAAAAATTTAAATTAAAATAATGTTTAGTTGTTGATTGCTATTTTTATTAAAATGTTTATATTTTCCAAAAAAAAAACACCAATTTTTCCAAGGCCTGAAAAAAAACTCGGAAAAAACAATTTAAAACCTTACAGTGTGGTATACCGTTAGTGTACCGTAAAGTTAAAAAAAAAGAAAAATGCACAAAAATATTTTAAAAAATTCAACTTTGCTACCAGTCCATAACGTACGTCACACGTTTAGGGGGAAGGGGGTTTTTGACTTGGTACAAACGTCTTTTAAAATAAAGTTTTTTATTCTTTCTGAGTGTGACCTTACTATATGTGTGACATACTTTATAAATGACCATTTAGATTGTTTCTACCTAGTTAAAATTATAATTCTCTTTATTACAAGAAAACCTAAAAATGCACAAAAAATTTTCAAATTTGGTTGTTTAATGTTAATGTTTCCACAAAATATTATGTAAGTAACTCTGTTTTTTTATTGTAAAGTTTCAAACTAATTTTAAGCTAGTAATTCTTCATATTGCAAACAAAAAACTTAAAACTACAATTTACTTACCAGTAATTCGGCGCGGAGAACACGGTGATACACTTGCCGTCGTGCGCCACTTCGTACCCGTCGTTTTTCACCTCGTGACTCCTGATCACGTACTCGAGCTTGTTTAGCTCGAGGAACTTGCTCGTCACGTCGGGACCGAACTGGCAACCGATGCCGCGTTTGCTGTCCGAACGGCCCGGCTGCGGCTGCGGATCCGACCACAGAAGCTCGCACATGGGGCCGCTGTCGGGCGGCTGACGGTTGCGCTCGATTGCGCGGATCTCGTCCAGGGTCACGTCGTCCCGCGAGAATAGCCCTCCGTGCATCACCTAGGGCCGAGCACAAAGAAAAATTAAACTTTGGATAATAAAATTTATTTTATTAGTTTCTTTTATAGTACCTTTATAGTTCGTTTATAGTTCCTTTATAACTATAGTTATTTTATATTTTCTTTAGTTTATTCTATAGTTATTTTGTTTTTTTATATAATTTCTTTGAGTTATATTAAAAAAGTCAATTCTTTTAGTTTCTATAGTTTTATTATAGTTTCTTTAGTTTTTTATAGTTTCTCAAATTTATTTTCTAGTTTCTTCTTTGGTTACTTTCCTAATTACTTATCTAGTTTGTTCTCTAGTTTCTCTTAGAAAGAATATCAATTTGAGCCAGGTGAAATTTATACTGTTTAACCATATGACTATAAAACTGTTAAAAAATTGAACAATTTTAAGAATGTAAACCTTAGCTTAGTTATTATACTAGTTATGTTAATTTAAGCCAGGTATAACTATTTTCTTTATTTATTTTTTATATACAGGGTTCCCCATAATAGACTACCCATTTTATTTTATTAATAAATTCCCTACGAGATAACTAAATAAGTTGTTCTCTATGGGAATATCTTCTATAGTCTTTGGGATTTAAGTTTATTAGTAATCAAGTAGGCGCCTGTCACAAATAAGTTTTAAATTAACAATTTCCTGGAACATCATTTTTTTTACGAGAAGTTTGTTAGTTTTCATCAATAATTATTTAAGTTATTTAATTTTTTTGCTTTGAGACATTAGCTTTGTTCGCGGAGCCCATCCATGACTAGTTCCGTATCTGTATAGGGTAAATAATCACGAACCATGGTACGCATGCGCGATTCGGAACCGATCAAGAATTAACAAATCTCCGCGAACGCGTTTCTAACCATCAGTCAGCTGTTTTGTGACAAAACTTTTTGGGGAATCCCCTTCCTGATAATTATAGTATTCAAAATTGCTAAATCGCTCTGCTAAATCATCAACAATCTCTTTGCTAACTCGAAAATGCTCCCTAAATAGGTGATCATCGAACAAGGGAACAATTTCTTCAAAATATGCAGTATTTTTAGGAACTTCAATTAAATCTAAACTATTTTCTAAATCTTCATCACTGGATGATAGATAATCACTCATCTACAAAATAAGCAAGGAAATGAACAATGCAAGTAAAAAATAAGTATTTCAACTTACGTTTTCGTTTAACAATTTAATTAAAAACAATATAGAACATATAACCTAAAATAAACTTTAAACAATAATGAACAATACGCATGTCTGACAGCTAGTACATGCTAAAATCCTCGGATCGTTTTGACTTGTCAGTAATTAGTTCGAAACCGGTCCCGAAGGCTCCGCGAACGAGTGATCAAATGTCAAATGTTGCCGATTTTTACACCGCGAACGCTAAAATTGCCAGTGCGCATGCGCAGTTGTCGCGGATTGATCACGGATGAGCTCCGCGAACAAAGCTATTATTTCAACATCCGTTTGAACTTTCATCGATTACTCAGTCCAACAACGTGTGTTTTGTGTAGAAACTTACATAAGAAGCAATTCGATAGAAGAATTCTAACTTAAGTTAGGCGTGCATTCCGGCGTCAACAATAGGGGTCACGCGCCAAATCGTAAAACTGTTAAGTTATGGGTTCGTCATTGGCGTGAAAATGGTTCAGTACAAAATTTGAAAAAGCCTGGCTCGTACACCAGAAAATATTGAACGAGTTAGAATTGCGTTTACGACTTTACCACTTTTTATCTAATATTGAAAAATGTGTTGAAGTTGGTGGAGGTCATTTAGAAGACGTAATTTTTAAAAGTTAATTAAATTAGCCAAATATTTATATGTTATCATAAATCCCAAAGAGTTAGCTGTAATTTAGTATAATAAAAAGTTTGTATTGTTAAATAAAAAAAAATTTAATTCAAATTTTAAAATGGGTAGCCTATTATGGGGAACCCTGTATTTTTTGTTTTTATAGTTTCTATGATTTTTTATAGTTTCTTTAGTTTTTTTTTATAGTATTTAAGTTTATTTTTTAGTTTCTTCTCTAGTTACTTTCCTAATCACTTATCTAGTTTGTTAAATTAGAGCCAGGTAAAATTTATACTGTATAACCGTAGGACTGTAAAACTGTTAAAAAATTTAACAATTTTAAGAATGTCAACTTAAGATAGATTTAACGGTTTTACGAATGTCAATTTAAGATGGATATAAAAGACCTGAAAACGTGTAATTACTGGCAACACAGCCTGTAGAATCTAAAGATCTACACAATCATTCCTAGAATTTGCTGTATGTTAGTTAGTACTCACCATAACTTTCTTATTCAAACAGTGCGCTAGAGGCAGCCAATTGTAAACTTCGGTGAAGAGTTCGGCCATCTGAGCCGTGTACTTGGACTTTACCTCGCCATCGAAGCCGTACATCTCGTTCATGGTGGAACTTTCGTGGTTACCGCGCGACATAAAGAAGTGATTCGGATAGAGCAATTTGAAGCCGAAGAGGGTGAAAATGCACTCGACCGAGAATGACCCTCTGTCGACGAAATCGCCGTTAAACAGGTAGGGGTTCGTTTCGCACGGCAGCCCGTTCAGCTCGAATATGTTCATGAGGTCGTAGAATTGGCCGTGTATGTCGCCGCACACCGTGAATTTGGCATCGTCGCCTATCGGCACTTCCACCAACGACGGCTGCGTCATAAATAACGCCTTAACTTCTAGTAATATCTGGAAGAGAATAAATAGCGTTTAGTAGATGTTGTAAACAAAAATACCTTTATAATATATACAGTGCGTGCCATTTAAGACCGCAACACTCCATTATTTTGGAACGCGTTGGCCGATTTTAATATTGACCAATTTTATTTCAAAAAATAATTTGGGACATAGTATTTGATGATAGCTATTTACCCATGTGGGAAAGTTTTGAATTTTCTTTTTTTTATGGCCTGCTAAGATCTGCTAAATCACAGCATAGCGAATTTTTAAATTTTTCACTTTTCGATTATAATAATAATAATAATAAAATACTTTATTCATCCCAAGAAACAATGAGAACTTGTTTATAGAGGGCATCTCTATATACACGATAGATATTTAATATTGAATACAATTACAAATTTTGAACTTAACTGACTACATATTACCATTATCACATTTATAAATATCACATTTCAGTTACAATCTGTACAGATATACTAACAAAATAAATAAACTTATTATACAAACACACTTATGCTTATTATAACATATGTACATGTTGGATACATGCATCCAACATACTCCACAAACATTTATATTTATCTTGGATGAAAGAAATTTTTTAAAGCCTTAACATTATTTAAGGATTTGACATCGTCAGGCAAGGTGTTATATGTAATTAAGCCTCTATACAAAATAGAGTTTTGTCCATACCTGGAGCCAATTTGTATCAAGTCTAAACTATTAACGTTTCTGGTATTGTGGCTATGTATTTGATTTCTAAACATTACTTTTAGATTAGAATGTTTTTTATTATTTACAACATTCTGTATAAAGGAACAAACTTGATATTTATAGATATTGTCCAAAGGCATAATGTTAAAGTTTCTATACAAATCCTCTGTATGATATCTAACGGGTAAGCAATAAAGATTTTTAATTGATTTATTTTGAAGTGTCTTGATTGGTTTTAGTACTTTTTCATGTGTTGAGTACCATATGGCCGCCAAATACTGAAGGTGGGAGTGAATAAGTGCATAGTAGACTGATCTTAAATACTTCTTAGGGAGTGAACCATTTAATCTGTGTAAAATACCTATTGGGCCAGATATTTTTTGTCTTAATTTTTTAACGTGATCGGAGAATGTTAATGTTTCATCAATTATAAGACCTAAAAACTTTATATTTGAACTATACTTTAAAACACCACCCTCAATATTTAACGGTCGACTACTTGGTATTTTATGCTTGTATATAAACATATACTTGGACTTTTCCACATTTAAAGTGAGTTTATGTGATTTTAGCCATCTAGAAATCAAGCTCATATCCTGAGCAATATAACGCTCTAAAATGTCCACTGAATTCGAGAAGTATACAAGGGTAGAATCATCCGCAAACAAATGTATTTTTCCTTTAAGCGATAAATTAGTTAATGAATTTATATAAATGAGGAATAGGGTTGGGCCCAATATTGAGCCCTGTGGAACCCCATAGTCTATGTTTTTCTCATCACTTTTTATGTTACCTATCTGTATTTACGTATTTGTTTGACTTTGACTCTAACCGACGGCGATTTTAAAAACGAAACCCTCCCAAATTAAAAAAAAAATTATACCTATTCTGAAAAAACACCATTACCTATTTTTTTATTTTTGACCCAACTGTATTAAGCTCAAACTTTCTATAAAGGTATTTGAGGCACGCCTAAATCGAATGCGCTATCCATTTTTTCGAAAAAAACATTTCTACAGGTCAATCTCTAAATTTAGACCCATTTAGCAGATCTTGGCAGGCCTTGGAAAAAAAAGAAAATTTAAAATTTTTTCAAATGGTCAGTACTATGTCCCAAAAAAATATATATTAAAATAGGTTGCGGTCTTAAATCAAACACTGTATACAGAAGTCGCGCACCACCTTGAAGGTGTATGATCTACAGACCCCAAGGAATCCCAGAAAATTGTTACAAAAATTCTACCTACATTTTTTAAAAAGATACGAGAGTGTAAACATTGAGACATTTTTTGTATTATTATACAGGAAAATGTTGAAGAATATAAAATTACATTTTTTGTGTATTATTTCAATAAAGGGTAAAAATTTCTCAAGTAGGAAACCCAAAAAGCCTTAAGTCAAATTTTTCGTTCAAAATATATTTTTTGGGTAAAGTTTATGCACCCTCACCGGATTTGCCAAAGAATTTGACAATTTTTTTTTGTCTCAAACATTGATTTTGAAAATTGAATCACCAATTAATTCAAATTTCAAAGTTGTTTCGATAAAAAAAATTATAGCCTTCAAAATTTGCATGCTAATATATTTTTTGTATGTTAATATTTATAAAAAATTGTGTTCTTCATCAAAATTTGTAACGAAAAAAATAGTGTATACAAAAGAAACGTTATTAAATAGAATTGCATTCAGAGAAAAAATGAATATCCTCTAGAAAACATTTGTAAGGCGGAGCGCTAAGGGCCTTATTAGTTTGATGCGTTTGTACACGTAGTCTGGGTAGGATTAAAGGCTGGGCCAGTGGGACTGTGACCCAGGTGCCCCCATAAACCAATTAAGACTATTATGAATATTACTAATTAGGTTAAACAGCTGTCAAAAACTTTTAATATTAAATATGTAGTGGGCTTGGCGGTCCTAAACTAAAACTAAGAAGATTATATTCAGGAGCTTCAACTCCATATAAATTCGAGGAGTGGGGGGTCCACAAGAATGTCGCACGTGTACAATGACCGAGAACGCAAAATTGAGTTCTGCGCATCTTTTGCAGAGATAAAGAAGGTATCTTTTTAACCTCTATTATTTTGTGCACCTGTCAACCATCAAACCAATGTTTACCTTGACCAATTTTGTAAATAAGATTATAATGTAATAATAATATTTTATATTATAATAAAATCTTAGTAGTAAAGATAACAGTTTGTTAAAACAGTGAGTAAATTTATGAACTAATCAGTATTACTGTCGTTGTAGCAGAAAACGTAAACTGCAGTTTACATTTAAACATGCATGTAATGATGTTAATTTGATCATCAGTAATGTATTTTCACGTATAAAATAACTGAATTTTGCAATGTAAAATCAGACAATTTCAAGTTTTGTGGTGT
Source organism: Brassicogethes aeneus (assembly GCA_921294245.1). Taxonomy (NCBI): domain Eukaryota; kingdom Metazoa; phylum Arthropoda; class Insecta; order Coleoptera; family Nitidulidae; genus Brassicogethes; species Brassicogethes aeneus. The sequence goes on along the minus strand of OV121133.1, from coordinate 54,599,277 downwards.
AATTATTACACTGTAATGTTTTGTTATAAACTTACTGATGGTATTTTAAATAACTGATGTGTAGGTTTTTTATCCCTTGACAAATTAAACAATTTTTAACAAAGCACAAACATCCTATACTTATGTAGTGATTTTCTCAAATAAAAATTTTAAAATTAAAATAAAGCATGTCAATCAACCTTCTTTTTTTCTGTTGTAAATCTTCCAACCAATGAGTGCACGTGCAGTCTGTCACGTGAGTTGGCGATCTATGCGCGGTTGATTAATAATTATTTGTGCGCATTGTACACGATACGACGCGTTTTCTATCCATTCTCATGCGGAGTTGAAGCTCCTGAATATAATCTTCTTAACTAAAACTCTCGTACTGTCATGTATCCGTCAAAATAAAATTCGCTGGCTACCGGTGTTATCAAGACGTTATTGAAATGTGTTTAAGTATTAAAATGCAATTGTTTTAATTCAGTCTTTTCATTCGTCATACATCCAAGTTACGATACATCCCTATGTAATTTATTACAATGAAAATAGTGATACCCTATATCACAATTTCGTAATTATTTCGGAGAGTATAAAACACGATTCAACGGCAGTGAACCTATTCAATAAAAATATGCTGAATTTTTTAAAGGAAGCTTATGGGGGAAAAAGGTGTTCTCAATATAAAAATAAGTTCAATTTTATCAATCTTGTATTCCTAATGAAATCTACTGGAACATTTCACGGGAAAAGTGCCTGTGACGGTATTGGCGCGACAGTAAAAAGAAATGCTTATCGTGTTAGTTTGCAAAGACTTGAAAATGATTAAATTTAACGTCCAAGATTTGAGGAGGTGCATTCCAAAACTCGTTTATGGTATTATTAACTTTTTTCAAAACTGTCATTGACATAACTCGAGTTAACATTGTTGTCAGATTTAAAATTATTTATTAAAAATAAATTATTTTATAATAAAATGTATGACAATAAATTTACAAATTGAAGTTAAAACTAATATATATTATATTGCTCGAAACGCGTCTCCCGAATGGTATGGTCCAATCTAATGCACCATACCCACCAACACTGACAGACAGCCTGTTTCGACCTGTTGGATCTCATCAGTGTCAGGTGGGCTCGGTGGCGAGGTTGAAGGCATTTCAGTCTTTGCAATATTGGTTGCCTACTACTGGCGTAAAGTAAAAAACCTATTGTTTCTGAAATATTGCCGCATAGCTGGTCAAAGCTAGTTAAACTCTTTTGGGCCGCGTACGGTTTGATAAAACCTACCACTGTGTGTATCTAAGTGCACCTGTTGGGTCTCATCAGTGTCAGGCAGTCCAATTACCATATTTAATACATGTTGTTAAAGAGCATCGACGGAAATATCCTTACTGTCATAAAAAAACACTTGAAAAATCGTAACGTTGTTACTTAACTTTTTTATTAAATTTCTGAATATTCTGAAAAAAGGCAAATTTCATACATTTTGAACAACATGCTATTTTCTTTAATATGACTGACTTTAGCGAAAAAATATAGACAAAAAAAAATATATATATATATACAGTGTGTCCCGCTTGAGACCTTACCACCCTTGTAAAATTAGCATTTTTCAACCGATTTTCGTAATTTTTTTTTGTTGGATAGATCTCTGAAAAAGGCTTTGATCCCATATGTCACTTTTTTTGACGACTAAACTCATGGCCAACTGTGATCTCTTTTTGGGTTCGAAATTTTGAAAAATACTATTAGGGATTTTTTCAGAGAAAAAGTGACCACGGATTATTATTCGGGACCACTTATAACCCCACTATACCAATTTTTATTGCTTTTAAATACAGGGTGTTCCAGCTGGACGTTTTTTAATTTTTTGATAAAAACCTCGTAAAATTTGCATTTTTTAACTGATTTTCTTTAACTTTCCCTTTAGATCCCTGAAAAAGGCTTAAAATGCATATGTTTTTGGCGACTAAACTCATGGCCAACTGTGATATATTTTTAATTTATCGAGACACGTAATGAAACACTTTCCGTCTCGCTTTGAAATATACTATTAATTAAAATCCGAATGGGAAAATTATCATTTAACCATCTCCTTATGCACAATAAATTCAATTAGTTAAGCAAAGCATGCCATGTAAACAAAAAATTGACAAGTAATCAATAACTACTGTCACTGTCTCTGATTGACTTGCTTTGTAGTGCTTAACATAAGTAATATGGCCTTTTCTTTACAAGACAAAGTGGAAATTGTACGATTAGTAGGCGACCGAATGGGTAGTTTTTATGAAGCTGCTAAAGAATTCAATAGAAGACATCCTGGACGGAACATTTACCATGTTACAGTTTTTAACGAACACGGAAATGTAAACAAACTCTCGAATCAGCATCGTAACAGTGAGGTTCCAGCAAATCAAATAATTCTTGACTATTTTAATGAGAATCCTCGCTCAAGCATTAGAGGGGCAAGTAGAGTTTTAAATATAGGGAAAAACACTACCTGGAAATGCTTGAAAAAAATGGTAAGAAACCCTTTAAGCCAAAATTTCTCCATACACTCGAAGCTGGCGACCCTGAAAGAAGAATGGAATTCTGTTTATGGATGCAAGGTATGTATTTAGAAAATACTACATTCCTCAAAAATATTTTATACACTGATGAAGCTACAACAAACAGTATTGTATGGTCACAAAATACCAGAATGTGGAGTGAGGAAAATCCAAACTGGGTGATAGGATGCAAAAGGCAATACTCCTCTAAGGTGAACGTTTGGTGTGGAATATTGAACGAAAGATTAATTGGACCTTTCTTTTTGGATAGAAATTTGAACGGAGCTAATTTTCTTAGATTTCTACAGAATGAAATAAATAATGAAATCAATGAACTGCCCCTTAATGTTCGCCTCAATTTACATCTGCAGCTGGACGGGGCATCCATCCATAACTATTTTAAAGGGAGGAGATGGCTAAATGAGAATTTTCCTAATCGTTGGATTGGGCAAAATAGCCCTGTAATTAATTGGCCGCCTAGGTCTCCAGACCTCACTCCACTTGACTTGAAATAAGGTGTATAAATCAAGATTCCAAACATGAGAAGAACTTTGCGATCGCATTCTGGAGGCTTGCCACAGTATAACCAGGCAACAGCTAAGCAGCGTGGTAAACAACTGTAGACGACGCATAGACAAATGCATAATGCAATATGGTGGACTAATTGAAATGACTACTATTTAATTATCGTTAGTTGTTCTATTTTTTAATTGTTTGTTTTTGAGTTGCTCTAATACAATAAAAACGTGTTTAATTCGTATACCTACTGTAACAGCTAATTTTCCATTTAAACTTAAAGATTTTATTAATTTCAGTGTACGTTTCTTTGTACTACTCTGTAGTAAATTTAGTTGTTGCTTGGGAAGCATTCGGTATTACTAAAATATCCTGTTTAATTCGCGTCATTGTTTTTGTTATCAAAAAAAATAAAAAATGTTCAGCTGGAACACTCTGTATCTAATAGCAATAAAAATTGGTATAGTGGGGTTATAAGTGGTCCCGAATAATAATCCGTGGTCACTTTTGCTCTGAAAAAATCCCTAATAGTACTTTTCGACATTCGACCCTTAAAAGAGATCACAGTTGGCCTTGAGTTTAGTCGTCAAAACAAGTGACATATGCGATTAAAGCCTTTTTTACAGATCTATCCAACAAAAAAAAGTTTATGAAAATCGGTTGAAAATAGCAATTTTTACGAGGGTTTAATCAAAAAATTAAAACATGTCCAGCTGAAACACCCTGTTTCTAATAGCGATAAAAATTGGTATAGTGAGGTTATAAGTGGTCCCGAATAATAATCCATGGTCACTTTTTCTCTAAAAAAATCCCTAATAGTACTTTTCGAAATTTCGACCCCAAAAAGAGATTACAGTTGGCCATGAGTTTAGTCGTCAAAACAAGTGAAATATGCGATTAAAGCCTTTTTCAGAGATCTATCCAACAAAAAAAAGTTTACGAAAATCAGTTGAAAAATACAAATTTTACGAGGGTGGTAAGGTCTTAAGCGGGACACACTGTATATACGAAATTAAACGCTGTACAAAAAAGCGTTCAATTTCGTATAAAAATATGTCCAGAGTTTAGTTCATTAATATGCCACTACCAAAGTAGAAAATTCCAAAAAAAAATAATTTTTTTCCGTGTTATTTAATAGAAAAAATATACCAGTGATGAAACACCTCTTAATATTAATTTTAAGGGCTGCCCTGTATATATATATATATATATATATATATAGCGTGCGTATACCTAATAATTTTTTTTTTTAATGTATTTATTGAACCCAAAAAAACAAACGTTCATAACAGGTTAACATAAATATAAAATAAAATAAGGCTTTTTGTGTTTAACAAAATACTATAAATATACAATATATACAAAATAAATTAAAGTGTGTTATTTCTAGATAATAAATAATTTTGTATAGCTCTGTTAAAGTTTATAACATCTAAGTCCTTAATACTATTTGGGAGTTCATTGTACCATTGCACAGGCGTAGTAGTTACTCTCTTCTTTCCAATGTTTTTTGCACTTGGTAAAATATAAAAGTTTTGGTTTGTACGAGTATTGTAATGGTGAATATCACAGTTTTGCACCAATGTTATGTCAGTCTCTAATATATTATTTTTTATTTTATGTACAAGTTTAAGACTTTCTAATTTGACAATATCACACACTTTAAGAAGATTTAGTTCGCTATACAGCTCATTAGTTCCATAACACATAGGTTTACAAAACAACACTTTTATGAATCTGTTCTGGGTAACTTGTAGTTTTTCGATATCCTGTTTTCTGGTTTGTCCCCAAAATGCTGCTAAGTATGACATAACTGAGTGAACATAGGCAGAGTATATTTTGAATTTCGTTACTTGATTGAAAAATTTGGCTGAATGATATAGGGGATAGATCAATTTATTTATTTTGCTCCGTATGCTTTCTACATGTTTGTCAAACAGTAATTTGTTGTCTAATATCAAACAAATTATTTCGAATGAGCGCGCGTATACTATTTCCGGTTACTGAACTCTTAAACATCTACTAGATGTCTACTTAATATCTTTTGAAAATATATCGAGATAATTCTGCTGTGTTGTCGGTTTTTGGTTCTTAAAAGTACCGTATGTCTGACGACGTTTCGGTACAATCTCATGTACCATTTTCAGTTCTTATCTGCTGGGCTGCTGTTGCTGCTCTGCTGCGAGTTAGACATGAACTCCATGTAGTCAGACATACGGTTCTTTTAAGAACTAAAAACCGACAACATGGAGCAGATCCCGGAAAACCATTAATACATATAACGCCCGTAGAAACCTAAAGCAGAACATATATACATGTATTAGTCTTTGCAATATTGGTTGCCTACTACTGGCGTAAAGTAGAAAACCTATTGTTTCTGATATATATATATATATATATATATATTAGGGTGGGTATGAAAAGCAGTATGCACTGACATTCCAATGCGAATATCTTTTGATTGGTTAGAGTAATCGATAAATCCTAGGAGACCTTTTTTGTAGAGCGTTCAATTTCCGATAGACATAGTAAAATCTCAATTGTCGATAAATTTTTTTCAGTAAGTTACAAAATTCAGAAAAGCAAAGTTATCTTTCTTAAAATTCTTCAATCTTTGACCTTGAATATCTCTTTAATAGTTAGATTAATCAAAAAAGTATAAGAGATCTTTTTTGTAGAACATTTAATTTTCTACAAATAACTCCTTTAGAGTTTTGCTGTATGATTAAGGAATGATGAGATATGAATTTTTTTGTAGGGGACTAAGAAAAATATGCAAAACTGTAATGAGGCGGATCTTCCCATCAAAGTTAAGAGCTCATCGTTGCTAAGCATGTTTTGAAGGTGCCCAGAAACCGATTTTTCAGGGGCAGAAGTCAAAATAAAAATAGTCGATTTTTTTGACCCACCCTAATATATATATAAGAATGTTTCAAAATAAGGCAATATTTTTATTTTTTCAAATTCATGTAAAATTCTCGTCACTTATGCTAAAAAAAAATTCTTTCAAAATTTGAGCTCTTAATATTAATTTTAAAAGGTCCATCATCGAATTTAAAGTTTTTCCATTGATTTAACATGAAAAAATAGTTTTTTAAGATTTATTTCGCCTGCTTGCTATGTAGAACTTTTTTTTTGATAAACAATCACTGGTCCTTTTTTAGCATTAAATTATCTACAAAACATCTTACAGAGTCCAGTCTGTAATATTAATTTTAAAAGGTCCATCATCGAATTTAAAATTTCCCCATTGATTTAACAAGAAAAATTAATTTTTTAAGATTTATTTCGCCTGCATACTATGTACAACTTTTTTTTGATAAACAATCACTGGTCCTTTTTTAGCATTAAATTATCTACAAAAAATCTTTCCAGTCTGTAGATTCAACTGTTTCTTTTTTATTAACGTTGAAACGTATAAATTCTAAAAAAAATTGATATTTTTACATTTAGCGGCTAAACTACAAATCGTAGAAAAAAAAGTCAATTAGCAATATTGAAGATCGTTTAATGTTCTACAAATTCGTTTTATCGCCTACAGTTCAAAAGTTATGTGTCTAAAATCCCATTTTCATGATAATGCATAATATATTATTATAATATTCACTGTATTGTACTCTAACCAATCAAAAGATATTCGCATTGGAATGTCAGTGCATACTGCTTTTCATACCCACCCTAATATATATATATATATATATATATATATTAGGGTGGGTATGAAAAGCAGTATGCACTGGAATGTCAGTGCATACTGCTTTTCATACCCACCCTAATATATATATATATATATATATATATATATTAGGGTGGGTATGAAAAGCAGTATGCACTGACATTCCAATGCGAATATCTTTTGATTGGTTAGAGTAATCGATAAATCCTAGGAGACCTTTTTTGTAGAGCGTTCAATTTCCGATAGACATAGTAAAATCTCAATTGTCGATAAATTTTTTTCAGTAAGTTACAAAATTCAGAAAAGCAAAGTTATCTTTCTTAAAATTCTTCAATCTTTGACCTTGAATATCTCTTTAATAGTTAGATTAATCAAAAAAGTATAAGAGATCTTTTTTGTAGAACATTTAATTTTCTACAAATAACTCCTTTAGAGTTTTGCTGTATGATTAACGAATGATGAGATATGAATTTTTTTGTAGGGGACTAAGAAAAATATGCAAAACTGTAATGAGGCGGATCTTCCCATCAAAGTTAAGAGCTCATCGTTGCTAAGCATGTTTTGAAGGTGCCCAGAAACCGATTTTTCAGTGGCAGAAGTCAAAATAAAAATAGTCGATTTTTTTGACCCACCCTAATATATATATATAAGAATGTTTCAAAATAAGGCAATATTTTTATTTTTTCAAATTCATGTAAAATTCTCGTCACTTATGCTAAAAAAAATTCTTTCAAAATTTGAGCTCTTAATATTAATTTTAAAAGGTCCATCATCGAATTTAAAGTTTTTCCATTGATTTAACATGAAAAAATAGTTTTTTAAGATTTATTTCGCCTGCTTGCTATGTAGAACTTTTTTTTTGATAAACAATCACTGGTCCTTTTTTAGCATTAAATTATCTACAAAACATCTTACAGAGTCCAGTCTGTAATATTAATTTTAAAAGGTCCATCATCGAATTTAAAATTTCCCCATTGATTTAACAAGAAAAATTAATTTTTTAAGATTTATTTCGCCTGCATACTATGTACAACTTTTTTTTGATAAACAATCACTGGTCCTTTTTTAGCATTAAATTATCTACAAAAAATCTTTCCAGTCTGTAGATTCAACTGTTTCTTTTTTATTAACGTTGAAACGTATAAATTCTAAAAAAAAATTGATATTTTTACATTTAGCGGCTAAACTACAAATCGTAGAAAAAAAAGTCAATTAGCAATATTGAAGATCGTTTAATGTTCTACAAATTCGTTTTATCGCCTACAGTTCAAAAGTTATGTGTCTAAAATCCCATTTTCATGATAATGCATAATATATTATTATAATATTCACTGTATGAAAAAAATTTTAGGAACAATTTTGCAAAAATTGTTTAAAACAAAAGATCTTTAAAATTGCTAATAAACTTTTTCTTCTTCGATTAGTACTTTAGCCGCTAAATGTAAAAATTTTAATTTTATTTATAATTTATACGTTTCAACGATAATAAAAAAGAAAGAGTTGAATCTACAAACTGGACTCTGTAAGATTTTTTGTAGATAATTTGCTAAAAAAGGACCAGTGATTGTTTATCAAAAAAAAAGTTCTACATAGCATGCAGGCGAAATAAATCTTAAAAAACTATTTTTCCATGTTAAATCAATGGAAAAACTTTAAATTCGATGATGGACCTTTTAAAATTAATATTAAGAGCTCAAATTTTGACAGAATTTTTTTTCAGCACAAGTGACAAGAATTTCAAATGAATTTGAAAAAGAAAAAAATTGCCTTATTTTGAAACACCCTAATATACAGGGTGTCTCACCAGCGATGGTACCTTAGACGTTTACGGAGAACGGCTGAGGATATCAATTTGAAATTTTTATAGCAATTATTGTACAATTTAATCTACCTTTTAAAATTATTTGGAATAAAATTCCTCTTCCGGTTTAACCGGAAGCGACATCAACTTTGTTATTTCCAATGGAACACCCTGTAAATTTTTTTATTTTTAAATTTTTCATGAAATTCTTAATGAAATTGCTGTACCATTCCCTATACCTAAACTTAATAGTTTTCGAGTTAATAATTTTTTTCGTAAAATTTTGACAGTTGCACCTTTATTAAAAATTGCTTGTAACTTTTTTGATATTCGGTTTGCTGGTATGCTGTAAGGATTTTTGGAATCTTAAAACATTGTTTTAAAGATCCCATGTCTGAAATTTTATGATGAAAAACCAGAGAAAAATCGTGGTAAATTTGGTTAACTTCAAACATTAATAACTTGTTTATTTTCAATGGAACGCTATGCATGTTTTTACATAATCAAATAGGAATAGTACATTCTGTAACAAGTTTGGAATACAGCATATTCCGCTCGAGGAAAAATTAGACACACGAGCCGAAGGCGAGTGGAATATGCTATTCCAAACGTGTTTCAGACATTATTTTCTCTACGACTACGTAAGAAAAGTAACGCTTATATAATTTTAAACAGAGAAAAGAAACCAAGCAGTTTTTGACATTTAAGTTTTTTGTATTGTCAAACCATTTTGTGCCGTCACAATTTTATAATGTAAATTATAATAAATTTAAACAAATGGTATGCCTAAATCTTTATTATTATATAATTAAAAATAGTTATTTACACTAACTAATAAAAAAAATAACATTGTATCAAATACAAAACTAATTTTACAAGTAATCTATGTCAACATCTATTCTTTTTCTACATTTTAAAGGTCTTTTTTTAACTTTTTGAATCTGTCAAAACTTCAAAGCCGGTATAGTAGGTAACTGGTTTATCATTTTAATATCAAATTTATTATATATTTTGATTTGTATATTTGAAAAACAATAAATATATCTAATTTTTTGTGCCTAAACCTTAATTATACAACTGCTATTATTTTTTAATTAATAAATAATACAGTAATATTTAAATATTTTTAAATTATTTACGTTTAGTAAACAGCCAGGAGATGTTGTTACTTGTGACCATTCTTAAACAAGAGTAGGAATATTCTCGCACAGTATTGCAGAAAAACATCCTTTCTATGATCAAAAATTACACTAGAATGTTACTATTCTTAAGTAGTTGTAGAGAAAATGAATTAAATTTCGATTGGTATAACCATTCCCTATACCTGAATAGAAAGGTTTCGGAAATACAAGCAAATTTCTGTAAAAATCCAATATTTTGACATATTTATCTCAGATACCGATGAATTGTCACAAAAAATTAGTTATGTCCACGGCACGGTCTTATATACAGGTCTTGCAACTTTAAGCTTCGAGGTGGCTTCCTTAACGTGCCAAGCCAAAATAGAACAATATAATATAACAATAACGAATATCACAATAACAATAAGTAAAAACTCCCTGTAAAAAAATACACAAGCTTGTTTATAAAAATGTAGGTTATGTTTCTTCACAGAACATAAGTAGGTAGTTCATTTGACCTTTTATCCCATAGACTTTAAGGACTTAGAGCCGGTTTTACAATCGTTAGATTAAGTTAGCTTATTTGGCGAATAACTTTCATAGAAACCTTCTATCTAAGAAAATTATCCACCAGAGAGCTTATCTAACGATTGTAAAACCCAAAGATAAAGAAGGTAAAAACGACCTTTAAATATCTATGGTTTATCCATCCAACTCCAAGATACATACACCTTAAGATAGGATGGTGCGCATGGTGGGCGGAGCTAAAATACGTCACATGACGTCACTTGATGAGTAGTTTTAAATCTCTAACGTTCGTTTTAATTATCTGCCGCTGGTTTTTGCGAAGCTGTTAGATGTTAAATTGCTCTGTTTTTTTGTTTAACTTGTTGTTTTTGAGTTCTGTAAGGTTAGAATTACTTTTCAGTGTTTAAATTATTGTTATTGCGTTGTGTTAACCTGTTCTGTTTGTACTAAAATTATTGTTTTTGTGTTTCGTTGTTTTGTTTGTGTATTAGTTTGTGTTGCATTTATTAAAATGCGCTGTGCCATATTTGGATGCATTTCGGACAACCAGTCCAAGAAAAACCCTACAAATAAAGACATTAAATTCCATCGATTTCCGAAAAACATAAGTTTGTGCAAAAAGTGGTTACATGCCACGAAAAGAAGAGACAAAATTAACGTTTAGCGCGCTACTGTTTGCTCTAAACATTTTCTGGACATTGACTACAACTTTAATTTGAAACATAAACTCTTGAAGGTGGGAGTAGAAAAAGATAATTAATTTTAAGTGTTAAGTATTGTGTAACAGGCTGAAGGACCCTGTATGTATATTTTGTACCTATTTTATGTTTTGTAGTACTCAGTATGCAATAAAAACTTTATTATGTATTTATTTTATTTAATTTGTTTATATATTTTTAATTTATTGGTATTCTTTGTTGTATTTATTTAAATAAAAAATTTAACATTTTAAAACATTTTATTCATTGAAAGTGTAAGGCCAGTGGCGTAGCGACAAATTTCGGGCCCCCCCGCGAAAATCCTCACTAGGTCCCCTGATTTCAGGTATTTTTTACATGGTTTTATATTGTAAATAAAATATAATACATCCGGTGACATGATTTTTTAAATTATTTATAAACGAAAAGTAACAAAAAAATAATTAAAAAAAAATAAGGTTCTCCACTGTACCTACTTATAAATTATAAGTAAAATAATAGAAAATAATAACATATTTTTTTAAAATAAAAAAATAACCTTAAACTACAATAATTTTATTAGGCATCGTTGAATAGTATTTATATAAAAAAATAAATATATATATTTAGTTAATAATATTTACTCAGTAACTCTATATATTAAACTCTCTATAATATTAAACTAATCAATAATAAAAGAAATACTTACATGTAAATACTAGACCACTTTGTGCTCACCACAGCTGACCGGCGAGAAACGCATGTAAAACAGTTTAAAAATAAAATAATCAGAAGCAGACTGCTTCAAGCAGTCACAAATAAGAACCTACTTGAACCAATACGAATATAAAACGAAAACAAACTAACAACTTGTGAATCACAATCGTCAAAATTTTAGGGGTTCGCAAAGAGAACGCTTCAGAACTGTCAGAATAATACGCATAACTAAATGCGCATATCTGTTTAGAGTTAGGCGCATGTAAAACAGTTTAAAAATAAAATAATCAGAAGCAGACTCCTACAAGCAGTCACAAATAAGAACCTACTTGAACCAATACGAATATAAAACAAAAACAAACTAACAACTTGTGAATCACAATCGTCAAAATTTTAGGGGTTCGCAAAGAGAACGCTTCAGAACTGTCAGAATAATACGCATAACTAAATGCGCATATCTGTTTAGAGTTAGGCGCATGTTTCCAAGTTCTGAATCGTTCCTGCGTAAACCCGCTGTCAATTGTTAAATAAGCGCGATTTTTAAAATTCATCAAAAGGTTCCGTTAGATGTTTTACATTTATGTTGTGATGGTAGGCCAATATATTATATTATAATATCAAGTACCTACCTACATTTTAGTAAATTATGATATTTTTAATTAATCATTCATTATTATTCAATTTTTAGTATAAGTAAGATGGAAATAAGTATTTTAATGTTTTGGGGCAAGTATCGGCCGCACTGAAAGAAAAAGGCTGTTAATAGTTAACTCTTGATTAGTTTTGGGTAATTTACTGATATTTAGCTCACGATTTTTTGTTTACAAGCATAGGTATTAATATTCATAGATGCTAATTTCGGAGAAAATAATGAACAATTTTAAAATTAAATGACCCTATGTTTGAAGATTTTATTTTAATATAAACAAACTGCTCTCATTATTAAATTACTTTATTGTATTTTATCTAATCTGTAACATACTTATAATTGTTAGCGAAAGGTATTTTACCAGTCACCGGGGTGTTAGTTCATTAGGAAGCAATGGAAAGAATTATAACAAAATAATCATTTTCTAATAGTTAAATTCTATATTTAAGTGTTAAGTCGTGAGTTAATAATTAACTTTCGCAGTGTAAATACTTATTTATTGTTTATTATGGCGCGCGCATCCTCCCTCTTCCCAAACTAACTCCACTGTGCGTTTGCCTGTGATAGGTACATGCTGATGGATGCATCGATAGTTTTTGGTTAAAAGTTACCTAATAAGTGAATATGTGATTTTAAAACGTGTACTTAAATAATACATATTATATTATTGTATTATATTATAAGCTTTATTTATAATGACCGAAGAAGAGGACTGCAAAAAATTTCTGGAATGTTGTGGCTTAGGTCATCTTACCGCCAAATTCGAAGGTACGTAATATAAATATATATTTTTTCCCCTTTACCACTGGTAACCAGGCAGATTAATGAATCTGTTGTAGTTTCTAGCAATATCGGCTTTAACATTGCCTTCTTTAATAATTAGAGAAGGCAATGCCTTAACAGAGTATTAGCAGACATTTCTTGTCGTCGTAAGTACGAATTGACTGTGATTTAATATTTAACGAGTCGGGCAAACGAGTGTAAATTTAAATGACGTAAGTTAAATATAAACTAAACCCTTAATAGGGAGCAAGCCAGAAAAGTATATTTCTTCAGTTTTAAATTTACTCTTTTGTAACAAACATCTGTGTTTTAGGAAAAAAGCAGCATTAAAAATTAAATAAATCCTTTATCATAAACTAATTTGTACTAAACAATTTGTCTTTTTGATGCAGAGGAAGCCATTTCAATGAAAGTGTTGTGCACACTAACACCGGAGAATTTTAAGGAGCTAGTTCCAAAATTAGGAGAGAGATGTATCCTTATTAACCAAATTTAATATATGTATGATCATACGTATACCCAAACGAATTCGTTTTTAGAATATTATTTCGTTTTTATGAAGTTACAGAATGTGCAATGTTTTTTTATATTTTTATAAAATATTTAAATAAATCAATATTATTTACATTAACTGTTTTATTGCCAACATTTGATAAGTTAATATTAAAATTGCATTATAACTATAGTTTATAATTAAGTCAACACCAGAACTACCATAGATTTAAGAATCTAATATTAAAAGAAAGTAAGTAACGTAAAGATTTATAAGATTTCTATTACCAAGTTATTAGTTAACATTTAACTCAATAAAACTACACACTAATTCATAAGTTGTTACTAAGCGCCGCTAGATTTCTATTACCAAGTTATTAGTTAACATTTAACTCATTAAAACTACACACTAATACATAGGTTGTTTAAAAATAATACATGATGAATTAGAATTTCTCCAACGAACCATATTTTAGAATCAAACTCACATTATGTGCGCCCTATTCTAAGTTGTAGCTCGTTAGAAATTAACCAGATACTTTAACAGTTAACGACCATTTTTCTCAGTGCGGGCCCCCTACGAGGTTAGGGCCCCCCGCTTGGCGGGCGTTCGCTGTACTGTCGCTACGCCACTGTGTAAGGCACAAATATGAAAAATACCAAATTTCTACAAACAAAGATTAACATAAGTATACAAAACTTCAAGTGAGTTTAGAACCCTCTGTGCCTTTTTAAAAACATTAGTTTGAATTTATAAAGTCAATCTAATTTTTTTTTTTAAATATTAACAAAAGGTTTAGAATAAATCAATACAAAAATAAAAAATCCCAGTAATTTATGAAATTTTTCCGGTTATTTTCGTAGGTAATTCAAATTTAAATAAATATTTTTGGTTAAAATTATATGTATTTCTTTTAGTAATAAAAAATACATTTTAATGGATTTAAATATGTTTCCAAAACATAGCATCTATATTATTACACTATGGTAATATTGTTATTGTACTATTGTTTTCTTTTAATTAATTTTTTTTTAAATAGATTTAAATAGTATCAAATATTTTTCCAACGCATCTTGCATCCATATTAATAAACTATCTTTAATATCAAATTCACAAAAACGCACTATGTCCAGATATTTCTTTATGTTTTGATAATAGTAATTAATAAAATAATTTTAATATCAAATTTACAACAAAAAATAGATTTAAATAGTATCAAATATTTTTCCAAATCATCTATCATCCATATTATAACACTTTTTTCAATATCAAGTTTAAAAATAACGCACTATGTCCAGATATTTGTCTATTTTCTTTGATAATATAGCTAAAGGGTGTATCAATAAGAGCGCAAGATTTCAAAGTTTAATAAAACATGGTTTTAAGTATTAAAGCATTGAAATATTTATTGATTTATAAAGTACACATTTGGAAATTATGTATAAAATAACACATCTAGTAAATGGCAACCACGGCTTAACTGGCACATGCGTATTCTTTTGGCAAAATTTGCAAATACATGTGGCGGTATTTCGTTGATAGAGCGTCTAATTTTTGCTTTTAAGGCTTTGATGGTGGCGGGCTTGTTGGTATAAACTTGTGACTTCAAATAACCCCACATCCAAAAGTCCAAGGGTGTTAAATAGTGGTGAAAATGGGCCTCATCACTGAAAATGATTTTGTCCGCAAAATCGGCATTCACTTCTTGCTGCTTAAGGATCCAATTGGTGAACTCTCTTCGCTGTTCATGGTCTTTTGGCTGGAGTTGTTGAGTCAATTGGACTTTGTAGGCATGAAGATGTAAATCTATAGTAAGAATTCGCTGAAGAGTGGCTTTTGTAATGTCCAATTCTTGTGCACAATGGCGAATCGACGTCTCTGGACTCTCGGCCACACTCTCGCGAACTGCTGCGATATTTTGTTCTGAACGACCTCTACGAGCTCGTGTCGTGTGTGTTTACATCATTAACCGAAGCAGTGCTTTTGAATTTTTTGATTATTCTTTTCACAGTAGATGAATTAGAAACATTATTTCGAACAAACATTGGACGCCCTTTACGAATCGTGGCAATCAAACTTTCATCATTTTGATAATAGTTTTTAACAATCAGGACGGATTGTTCTATCGTGTAATGCTCCATATTTACTAACTCCCATCTGTCTCCTATCAATCTGTCATGTCATTAATCATGTGACATCATGGTGGCCAAACTGAGGCGAAATTCAAATCTTGCGCTCTTATTGATACACCCTTTATTATACGTGTATTCGCGCTGCAACTACTCATCAGGTGACGTCATGCGCGGCGCGAACCAAAACTCGTCCGCGGGAGCATCCAGCCCTGATCCAACTCGATGCGCCATCTGGTGGGTGTCTCATTAGAGAGGTCACTTTTCCTATTGAAATTGGGCGAAGTTGCAAGACCTGTATAAGACCGTGGTTATGTCATTGATTGACAGTTGATACATTTCTTAACCAAGTGGTGTTCAAAATTTCCAAAAGCGTTCAAAAATTAAGTAAAATGGATAGAAACAACTATTCCAATGAGGTTTTGATGCAAATATTTATTATTCAGGGACAATGTAATCAAATAGTAACAAGAACATGCAGAATATTCAACGACAGGTTCCCAGATTTACCACCACTGAACAAGAGGAAGTTTAGAAGAATAAAACATAATTTTATTAATTTTGGGTCACGACTAAGAGCAGATAGACCAAGACCCAAGCCTGTATGCAAGAGAGATAAGGAGGGCCACAACGGAATCTCCCAGGCACCGCATTTTAAAATGTTTGCAAGTCAATGGTCGCCATTTTGAACATTTATTAAATAGTATTTTGGTTGTTATTTTTCTATCACGTTTTTTATAATTTATAATAATTAAATTCTTAAAACTTTGTTTAATTGTTTTCTATTATTTTTAAAATATCTTCTTTAAGAAATGTATCAACTGTCAATCAATGTCATAACTAATTTGTTGTGACATTTCATCGGTATCTGAGATAAATATGTCAAAATATTGTATTTTTACAGAAATTTGCTTGTATTTCCGAAACCTTACTATTCAGGTATAGGGAATGGTTACACCAATCGAAATGTAATTCATTTGCCTATTTGATTATGTAAAAACATGCATACCGTTCCATTGAAAATAAACAAGTTATTAATGTTTGAAGTTAACCAAATTTACCACGATTTTTCTCTGGATATTGATCATAAATATGAAAATTTCAGACATGGAATCTTTAAAACAATGTTTTAAGATTCCAAAAATCCTTACGGCATACGAACAAACCGAATATCAAAAAAGTTATAAGCAATTTTTAATGAAGGTGCAACTGTCAAAATTTTACGAAAAAAATTTGTAACTCGAAAACTATTAAGTTTAGGTATAGGGAATGGTACAGCAATTTCATTAAGAATTTCATGAGGAATTTAAAAATAAAAAAAAATACAGGGTGTTCCATTGGAAATAACAAAGTTGATGTCGCTTCCGGTTAAACCGGAAGAGGAATTTTATTCAAAATAGTTTTAAAAGGTAGATTAAATTGTACAATAATTGCTATAAAAATTTCAAATTGATATCCTTAGCCGTTCTCCGTAAACGTCTAAGGTACCATCGCTGGTGAGACACCCTGTATATATATATATATATATATATACAGGGATGGTAATGTGCTCTTAGGCCGTTTAATAAATAAATACAAATGCATTATGAGACGTGGGAGTGGTGTAGTGACGTAAGAGTGGTGGGACAGGCCAGACCGCGCCGCGCCAGGGCTGGATGCTCCCTTGTACGAGTTTTGGTTCATGACGCGCATGACGTCACTTGATGAGTAGTTGCCGTGCGAATACACGAATAATAGTAATATTATCAAAGAACATAAGAGAAATATTTGGACATAGTGCGTTTTTATTAAACTTAATATTGAAGAAAGTGTTATAATATGGATAATAGATGCTTTTAGTCCTTGATAACATTTAGGGCTGTAGTTTAAGCGTTGGTGTTTTAAATTAAACTTATAGCCACTGTCCAGAAAATGTTTATAGTTTATCTTAACGTTAATATTGTCTATTCTTTTTGTGGCATTTAACCACTGTTTCCACAAATCAAAGTTTTTTGGGAATCGATTAAATTTAATGTTTTTATTTAAAGGGTTTTTCATGGACTGATTGTCTGAATTGCATCCAAATATGCCACACCGCATTTTAATAAATGCAAATAGTACGACACAAACTAAACAAGTTAACGCAACACAAAAACAATAATAAACAGAACAGGTTAACACAACGCAATAACAATAATTTGAACACTGAAAAGTAATTCGAACTTTACCGAAAGCAAAAACAACAAGTTAAACAAAAAATAGAGCAAGTTAACATCCAACAGCATCGCAAAAACAAGAATATTACGCCCATATATTATTTTAATAAATAAAAATTATACATTATGCTGTTTTAAAAAATCATTTTCCGAGTTTTAGTAAAACCAATTTTTTAAATGTTTTATTTCATTAAAATGTGAATAAGAGTAAAATAAAAAGAATCTGACGTTTACTTTTTTAAATTTAATTAGGTACCTATACCTACTCACAATTGTGAGTAAAAATAATAATAATAATAATAGTAAATTAATTTAAAACTTGCTATTTCATTTATACATTAGTGCAACAAAATGAATGTGTACCTTTTATGTACAGACCACCAGGAATCCCAGAAAATAGTTTAACAAATTCTACCTTGGCAAAATGTTTGTCAGAATAAAGAATATTTGATATTCTTAAAAAATGTTTTTACAATTTTTAATATTATTGACCGGTTTGTTGTAATATGCAATTTTATAATGTAACATTTAAGGTATGGATTAGTTTATTTTATTAAAAATTTAATTTGGATGAACACATTTAATTGACAAGTTTTATTAAAATGATTTTTAACCAAAAGTGAAAATTTATCAGTAATAAATAAATTCACGAAAAAAATCGATAATTATAATTGTTGTGTATTGTTTGCTTTGGAAAAATTTAATAATTCTCCAAAATCTACAAGTACATGACAAAATTTTGTTTGTTTTGTTTTTTTAAATTACCTATATTACAGATTTGTGATTGGCCCATGCAAATTTGGTTTATGCATGTGTTTTATACATCACTAGTGATGTACTAGTCATATTCATTTTGGTTAAATTTTTCTTTAATGTTGCCTATAATAGTCATATAACATGTTTGAGTTAATATAAGGCTTACAATTTTTCCAAAGCAAACAATACACAACAATTATCAATTTTTTTTTCATGTTTGTTTAAAAAATACTTTTATAAAATTAAACAAGATTATTATGTGTATCATGTACCATTAATCCCTATAGGTATACCTACTATAAATATAATATAGATGTAAACCTACAACATTTCTTATAAATAAATTTAGTTTTTTATTTATTTTATGTATAAATTTATACTTAAATAACAATTCAATTTAAAAAAACATCGAAATTACCACTTGTAAACATCCCTAGATACATTTTTAATAAAGGAAACAAATGTATATGTTAAAGAATTAAATTAAAACTTGAATTTCATATTGTTCCAAAACGATCATGTTTTAAGAATTAAATATAAATTAGCAGAAGAATCCAAAATAGGTGCAATAGAAATGAAGTCACTATAGAATTTATAAAAAAGAGACAACTTAGCTGGTGAAGACATCTACAGCGATTAAACAACAAAAGACAAGTAAAAGCTAGTATAACTAGCAAACCCTACACCACTAAGTGGTAAAAGGGAATTGATTATATATATATATATATATATATATATACTGTATTTTCATGTTTCCTGTAGACAGGCCGCATTCGGTTTTTAAGAGTGGGAGCCGCCCGAGAGACAGTTTTCGCAATTCAATACCCTTCACCGGCGTGGGGATTATTAATACGAATTACGCATTATTAAATTAATTTACTTTTAAAAATAATTCAGATACTTAAAATATAACGTAATCACTTTTAACAGTAAATAATTAATTAAAGGTGTAAAATCATTATTTGTTTTGCATTTAACTAAAAGTGTTTTCTTATAAAAAAACCTTTAAACATAAAAAATCCTCTTTAAAAACTAAAATAAAATAATTATCTTGAAAACAAATTAAAATAAATAAATCAATTATCTTAAAACAAAACTAAAAATTAAATTTCTTAAAATAAATGTAAATACATAAATTAATTAATTTAAACCTTTGGACAACATTTGTTATTGTTCTGATAGACGGAATGTAGAGAATTTTCCACTAAAGACCATCTTATCATGTCAATTTTTTCTTGAAATTTGTAGGATATTATAACTTATAGTTTTAAATAAAATAAATTAATTTATGTTAAAACGCTTACAATGCAGGTGGGGAGGGGCGATCGGGTTCACTCGAGTATATGTTTCAAATGAAAATACGGTATAAATATATATATCATAACACTAGTTTACATCCATTTTGCCCACCATGTCTCACTATGTGTAGTTTGGCTCATGGAAGCATTTTCGAGATTTTTCGGAGGTGTTTTGACGTTTTAGAGTATACTTCGAGATCTAATTGATAGATTTGACCAAACAAGAACCTAAATCAAAGGTAATTGAGCCCTCTACCAGTGGCGGATTGGGGATTTTGGGTATACCAATATCTCAGTTATTAGACATGGGACCCACACCAAATTTATAATAGTTTATTATGACATTAAATAGACAAGTTCGGCGCAAACAGAATTTAAATTGAAGTTTGCGAAAAAAAGTTAGTTTTTTGTGTCGCCTCACCTGGCTTCTGGCCCCCCCATTTGAGATAATTCAAATTAAAGTTGTGCAATTTATACTTCACTATAATTTATCGGTAAATTTAAAATTTTATTTGAAAAATCCAAATATTACAGATTTTATACCATATTAAATATTTTTTTATTATAATAAAATAAATAATAAAAATTTAAAATCGTATAAAATCTGTAATATTTATATTTTTTAAATAAAATTTTAAATTTGTCGATAAATTATAGTGGAGTATAAATTGCACAACTTTAATTTGAATTATCTCAAATGGGGGGGCCAGAAGCCAGGTGAGGCGACACAAAAAACTAACTTTTTTTCGCAAACTTCAATTTAAATTCTGTTTGCGCCGAACTTGTCTATTTAATGTCATAATAAACTATTATAAATTTGGTGTGGGTCCCATGTCTAATAACTGAGATATTGGTATACCCAAAATCCCCAATCCGCCACTGCCCTCTACAACTTTCTCTTGTATAGTTTTGGTATCGGCCCAGTAGTTTGATGTTAGCGATTTTATTAAGTTGAATAAGACCTTTTTTTTTACAAAAATCGAGGTTTGATTTGTTTTATAGATGATACTTAAAGGAAAAAAATAAGCTGCTGTTGATAAAAATCCATGGATAAAGTCTAGTTTGATTTGTTTTACGTTTAGATGATACTTAAAGGAAAAAAATAAGCAGCTGTTAATAAAAATCCATACATAAATGGCGAAGTTATGAATTTTTCAGTGGAAGATCAAAATTCAGCTTTTCAAATTCTTTATTTTATTGAGGGCCGGTTTATCAATATCTGGTTTACACTGTAAAAAATGAATTAAAAATTACCTAGAAAATAATGGTAGGTTTACCAAGATTTTTTAGGTAAATATTCATTATCAAATAAAAAATGTAAAATTACCTAAAAAATCACGGTAGAAATTAAGATTCTTAACTAAATTTAAGTAAAATTTCAAAAAATTATGTAACTTAAATACAATTACATAAAAATATGTAATTATCACATAAAAGTATGTAAAAAGTAGAAGGAGATGACCCAATTTATTACAAAAAGTAAAGTAAAATTACATAATATTATGTTATTTTAATAATTTTCATAATAATATGTTATTGTTACAAAAAAATATGTAATAATCACAAAAAAGTATGTAAAATCCGTGTAGACGATAATGCGAATGTGTTCAATGCGTTGCAACATGCAAGACAGCCATTTTTTCTTACTGCACAAAACAGATGCCTTTACTGTTTGTTTTATAATTTTGCATTATTATAGTGGTTAATTATTATAGTCGTTATATAATACTATAAAGTGTTTTAAATAGTCGTCAGGTAAGTGAGTTTGTTTATTAAATTACTGCAAACAAACCTATTTAAAGTGTACAAAGCATGTTTAAATGTAATTCTTTTGGTCAAAGCTTTGTACTTTTAAAAAAGTATAATTTGCATCAGTACTTTCATAGAAATAAAAAGGGAAAACTTTATAAATGTATGTTTAGTGATTGCTGCCAAATATTTAAATCGTTTCAATCTTTTAATATGCATATTACACCAAAAACCAAGACCAAAAATTAAGTTTACGTGTCCGAGCGTTTAGCTGTGATATTTTTACCTCCCTACAGTGTAATATAATATATTATAATCTATAGATTACAAATCCGTGCTTGGTTTAGCTGTATCAGGTCAAAATTCAAAGATATTGGAAACACCCTATATAAATTTAAACACCCTGTATACATTTTAAAAAATCAATTTGGCTGGACCCACCTAAATTAAAAAAAAATAAAAATTCTTGCAAAATTTGTTAATTGATCAAATTGAACACGTGTCCCTGAGCGTTTTTCTTAAATAATTTAGGAAATTTAAAATGGTTTTGTGCTGATTTTTTTTTATTGTGTATAATTGTGATATTTTATTAAATAAAATAAAAAGCATAGGAATATTGTCACAAGGGGTTAAATATATTATTTAACAAATTATAATACACCAGTATACAGTGTGTCCCCAGATCGAACTTTTTTAGACCGAGCACGGATTTGGAATCTACGACCAAAAATTATGTTTACGCGTTTAGCTGTGATATTTGAAAAGTTAAAAATTTACCTACAGTGTTATTAGATTACATAATAATACTATAAAAGTATGCACACAACCTTTTTCATGTACTTTTGATGTATCTTTGCAAATTTTAACTAACAGTCTAAACCTAAACGAGTTAAATTCACAATATTTATTTAAAAAAAATCAAAGTGAAGGCGTTAACTTACAAAGTGACGTTATTAAAAACAACTTAATTATAAAGGTTTTAAATACAAAATCTGAAAATCTTAGGTCTGACTTTTTAGGAATTAAATCGTACAAAAATAGACAAAATTATGTAAATTTAATAAAATCAATGTAGTTAAACAAAGCGATTAAGTACCTAAGTGTACTAATGTATATAAACACCCAATTTTAAGTTAGTTTTTAGGTATTGTATCTGCGTAGAGAAGAAGTGAGCATTTCTCTCGAAATACGTATCCAGAATACCTACTGTTGTGGTTTAAAAAACCAAGGATTTTATATATATATATTTTATATAATTGTGTTGTTTAATAAATACTTATAAAAAAATTTCTGTCTACACTGCTGTATGTGCCATTTGAGTTTTTGATTTTTTAAATTATAATATAAATATAAATATAAGCAAATCCACCAACTTTTATTATTTTTGAACCTATTACACATTTTTTATAGAAAAGATAGTATAATAATATTATTATAATAATTATTTTATATTTACGTACAACGGTCGATTATAATACTACTATTATGTAGGTGCTATAAAGTAACCTACTCTCTAAAAATGAATTAATTGAAAATGACTTGTTAATATAGTTATTAATGGCTGCTTTTTTACTTATACCATGTTATCCCGAACATTTAACAGCCAATTATTATGTAGAATTGTCACCTAAATCCGTTAAAAATAATTAAAGTAGAGCAGTTTTTGATATATAGCCAATTCCATATTAAATGGAAAAAATCGGCTTATTCGGACAATTTGAAATGGAAATTGACTGCTAAATGTCCTGGATACAAATTGCTGTTGACGAGCATTAGGGCGCTATGACAATTAGTCATTTTTAGAGAGTACTTTTATTTATTAAAAGACTATCGGCCGTTAGTATTACCAACCAGGTATAACTTTATAATTGGTAAGTAAAATGTTTTTTATATATTATAGAAAATTGTGAATTTTTTTTACAGAAATATGTAATTTTTTAAACAAAACGTAAATTTTTTTTAAAAAAATGTTAAATATTTTTAAAATGAGTATTTATTTTAAAAATATTTGAAATACATATTTGTACATACTTTTTGAAAAATATACACATTTTTTTTTTAAATAATTACATAATATTCTGTTAAAAATGACATGTTTTTATGTAAAAAATTACATAATTTTATTTAAAAAAATTACATAATTTTATTTAAAAAATTACATAATTTTATTTAAAAAACTACATATTACTGTGGAAATACTTTACATATTTTTATTTAAAAAATACATATTTTTATGTAAAAAAAATATTATTTGTATGTAAAAAAATACTTATTTTTATGTGTACTTTACATAGATAATCTAGGGTTATAAATGGACCCTAGATTATCTAGGTAATCGGGCCATTTAATTTTTACAGTGTAGTTCCAGTTAGTCTATCTGACAGTTAAATTCCATATCGATCGTTGTGAGAACAATGGTATTCATGGAGATTATCTGCCAGATAACTAACTGCAACTTTAACTGGACATTGATAAACCGGCCCTGAATTATATAAAATTTAATATTAAACATTGATTTTTATATTAAACATTAAATATTGAAATTAAATTCTATTTTGAATATTAAATATTGAACATTGAAGATATTGAAAGTTTTATTTTGTTGTAATAAGCATAGGTTTAGAAAAGCTCCTTCTTTGTTTTTTGTTGCTTTCGTATTCCGTTTCTCGTTGAGGTACCCATCATGGCTGCAACCCAGAAGCCGTGATACCGCCGCTCCATAGCTGGTGAAAACGTTCTCTGTACTCATCACTTACGTCGCCCAGATTGCCCGGGATATTTACGCACTTGAACTCTCTACATCTTTTACTTATTTTACACTTAAGTGTATCATCCCTGCTGAAAAAGACGGGTAATATCGGATGATTGCGGATAAAAAACCAAGCTAGTTTTATGTCCATTTATATCTGTTTTTATCCGACATATATGATTTTACCCGGCATGTCGGTTTTTATCTGCAATTGCGGGTATAAGTATTATCCGCGAACGTCGGGTTTTATCTATTTAGATCTATGTCTGCTTTTATCTGTTTTCATCCGCAAATACCTGTATTTAAGTTTATATCTGCATTCACCCGGTTTTATCTGATTTTATTCGCAAACATCTACTTTAATCCGCAAACGTCTGCTTTATCCGATTTCACCTGCAAACATCTGCTTTTATACGTGAAGATCTACTTTCATCCGCGAACATCTATTTTAATCCACAAACATCTGTTTTAATCCGCAAACATCTCATTTAGTCCGCAAAAGTCTGATTCATAAGATTTCACCTGCAAACATCTGCTTTTATCCGCAAACATCTGCTTTTATACGCAAACATCTATTTTAATCTGCAAATATCTGCTTTTATCCGCAAACATCTGATTTTATCTGCAAACATCTGATGTTATCTGCAAACATCTGTTTTAATCTCCAAACATCTGTTTTAATCTCCAAACATCTGCTTTTATCCGCAAACATCTGATTTTATACGCAAACATCTGATTTTATCCGCAAACATCTGATTTTATCCACAAACATCTGTTTTAATCCGCAAACATCTGATTTTATACGCAAACAGTGATTTTATACGCAAACATCTATTTTAATCTGCAAATATCTGCTTTTATCCGCAAACATCTGATTTTATCTGCAAACATCTGATGTTATCTGCAAACATCTGTTTTAATCTCCAAACATCTGTTTTAATCTCCAAACATCTGCTTTTATCCGCAAACATCTGATGTTATCCGCAAACATCTGCTTTTATCCGCAAACATCTGCTTTTATCCGCAAACATCTGCTTTTATCCGCAAACATCTGATTTTATACGCAAACATCTGATTTTATCCGTAAACATCTGCTTTTATCCGCAAACATCTGATTTTATCCACAAACAACTGATTTTATTCGCAAACATCTGATTTTATCCGCAAACATCTGGTTTTATCCGCAAACATCTGTTTTAATCTCCAAATATCTGCTTTTTTTCGCAAACATCTGATTTTATACGCAAACATCTGATTTTATCCGCAAACATCTGCTTTTATCCGCAAACATCTGCTTTTATCCGCGAACATCTGATTTTATCCGCAAACATCTGCATTTATCCGCAAATATCTGCTTTTATCCGCGAACATCTGCAAACATCTGCTTTTAACTGCAAACCTCTGCTTTCATCCGCGTTCGGTTTGCCTGCATTTCCTTTGTCAATTTCGGTCCTGTTTCGTACGCAAACGTCTGGTTTCATTCGCGCTTTTTGTTTTCCTCTCCTGTATAGTTACTTTAGTTTACCTGCTTTGTCAAATTTTACTGAGCTTTAACTAACTGGTTCACGGCACACAACTTTATAACTCTAAGGAATTATTTGAATAAAAACAACCTGTAAAGGAAATAAGTTTATTGAACTTCAATATTATTTGGTAAAATACAAATAAGGTCTTTGTTAAAAGACATAAATAGACATTTTTTAATCATTAAGCTTACATTTAAATTAATTGTTAGAAAACATATATGTTTAATTTCAAATACATTTGGAATTATAACATCTTCAATTTGTATGGAATTTGTTTGAAAAACACTTATTTCGGCGTAGAATTTTTCATCTAACTTTATATTTTTTTTAATTTTAGCATAACCAATATTTTTAATATATATGTAAGAATTAATAATTTCTGTGGTACTCTTCACTATAGTATACCTGATTTTTAAATTTAAATCTGGTGAATATAATTAAATTATTTTCCCATTGGGAAAATGTCGTGTTGAATAAACTTATTTCCTTTACAGGTTGTTTTTATTCAAATAATTCCTTTTAGAGTTATAAAGTTGTGTGCCGTGAACAACCAGTTAGTTAAAGCTCAGTAAAATTTGACAAAGCAGATAAACTAAACTAAAGTATACACGAGAAAAAAGGAAACCAAAAAGCGCGAATGAAACCAGACGTTTGCGTACGAAACAGGACCGAAATGGACAAAGGAAATGAAGGCAAACCGAACGCGGATGAACGCAGAGATTTGAAATTAAAAGCAGATGTTTGGAGATGTTCGCGGATAAAAGCAGATATTTGCGGATAAATGCAGATGTTTGCGGATAAAATCAGATGTTTGCGATTAAAATCAGATGTTTGCGGATAAAATCAGATGTTTGCGGATAAAAGCAGATGTTTGCGGATAAAAGCAGATGTTTGCGGATAAAAGCAGATGTTTGCGGATAAAAGCAGATGTTTGCGTATAAAATCAGATGTTTGCGGATAAAAGCATATGTTTGCGGATAAGATCAGATGTTTGCGGATAAAAGCAGATGTTTGCAGATTAAAATAGATGTTTGCACTAATCGGATGCAATAAGGCGTTCGCAGATAAAAGCATGTTTACGGGTGAAACCGTATGAAAGCAGATGTTCGCGGATAAAACGAGAAGTTTGCGGATAAAAGCAAATGTTTCGGGATGAAAGCAGATGTTTGCGGATAAAAGCAGATGTTCGCGGATAAAATGAGATGTTCGCGGATGAAAGCAGATGTTCGCGGGTGATTGCAGATGTTCGCGAATAAAAGCAGATGTTCGCAGATAAAAGCATGTTTACAGGTGAAACCTTATGAAAGCAGATGTTCGCGGATAAAATGAGATGTTTGCGGATAAAAGCAAATGTTTGGGGATGAAAGCAGATGTTTGCGGATAAAAGCAGATGTTCGCGGATAAAATGAGATGTTTGCGGATAAAAGCAGATGTTCGCGGATGATTGCAGATGTTCGCGGATAAAATGAGATGTTCGCGGATGAAAGCAGATG
The DNA here is from genome assembly GCA_921294245.1 of Brassicogethes aeneus. NCBI lineage: Eukaryota > Metazoa > Arthropoda > Insecta > Coleoptera > Nitidulidae > Brassicogethes > Brassicogethes aeneus. The sequence goes on along the minus strand of OV121133.1, from coordinate 54,571,890 downwards.
TTCGCGGGTGATTGCAGGTGTTCGCGGATAAAAGCAGATGTTTGCGGGGGTGCACTAACCGGATGAAATCAGGTGTTCGCAGATAAAAGCATGTTTGCGGGTGAAACCGTATGAAAGCAGATGTTTGCGGATAAAACCAGACGTTTGCGGATGAAAGTAGATGTTCGCGGGTGATTGCAGATGTTCGCGGATAAAAGCAGTTGTTCGCGGGTGACTGCAGATGTTCGCGGATGAAAGCAGATGTTCGCGGATAAAATCAGATGTTGGCGGATAAAATCAGATGTTCGCGGATGAAAGCAGATGTTCGCGGATGATTGCAGATGTTCGCGGGTAAAAGCATATGCTCGCGGATAAAACCAGACTTTTGCAGATAAAACCCGACAAAAATAGACGAAAAAAAATGCAGGTAATCGCGGATAAAAACAGACGTTTGCAGATGATTCCGGACAAATTCAGATTTAAACGAAACACAGTGAAGACGGTTAAAAACAGATAATTGCAGATGATTGCGGGGGTGCACTAACCGGACATAAAACACAACCAACGGGTGTTCGCGGATATAGCGATGCGGACAAAAGCAGATGTTATCAGATGATATTTTTACCCGCTTTTATCTGCTTTTATCCGGCTTCGACGAAGAATTTATACCCGCAATCATCTGCTTTTATCCGGTTTTGACGAAGAATTTATATCCGCAATCATCCGTCATTTTCAGCAGGGATTGTTTATTTAGTTAATAAGAATTCTTATTAACTAAATAAACAATGATAAAAATACCTTGTACAAATTTAAAAAGATAACGTGCCAACACGAGATACAAAATAATTCACGTTTGCGGAGCTTGTCAAATTTAAATTTTGAATAATTTTTTCGGTGAAAAAAGTACGTAAAAAACTCAATAAATTACAATCCTGCACTATAATTAGGTTTCTTATTAAAGAATATAGTTATTTGTTTTACAAGTGTTGAAAAGCGACTTTTTCATGCGAGTGTTTAAGTTGCTCACGAGGCCGTCAGGCCCAGTGTGTATTAACACGAGCTTGAAGAAAGCTTTTCTCACCAGTTGTTTTTTTTGTTTTTTCTACGATCCTTTTATTTTTTATTATATTCAAATACAAAACAAAATAACCTAAAAACGTGCTTGACAGCTGTTAAAATTACTTTCATTTTATTCTTTTAATTTTTAAGTTATAAGTTACTTAAAATCAATAATCTTACCTTCTCAATTTAAATAAAGGCACTAAAATTGGAATTTATTATACAAACACAATTAATTGTGTTCTAAATGATATTTAGTACAGCCTTAGAATGAGAGGTACTGCACTTGTCAAATATGGCGAGGTTATAAAAAATTCAGTACAGTAGATGTAAACCAGCCGTCAGTTAACAGTCGGCTTGTTTACATTTACGGCACTGTATTTTTTATAACCCAACTCGCAATATTTGACAGTACCTCTTATTCTAAGGCTGTACGCTTTTTATTTGCATACGACTGTACATACCCAAATACAATACAAATTTTGAAACAAATGTCAAACGATGCTGTCAATTTCTTTTTACACAGACCTGTCACTTTTCACACAGAAATGTCATTCATGTTTTGCCTTGCCAATGAAAAGATTCATTTTCTAAGCTAATGCTATTACAAAATGTGACTTTTACATAGTAGTCGTAGAAAAAACATAATAAAAAATAAAAGAAAAAAAAAGAAAATTCGTCAAAAAGCTGAATTTGGTCTTCCACTAAAAATTCATAACTTCGCCATGGATTTTTATCAACTTTAGCTTTTTTTTTTTGTAAAAATGTCAGCTTTACGAAAAAAATTCAAACTGGTGTTATATGTTTGATTTAAACCTTTCCCCAAGACAATATGTAAATTTTCGACCTCAATTTTTGCCATAAAAACGAATTTTTTAAGTTATCAAAATCGCTAGCATCAAAATACTTTTCCGATATCAAAAGTATGTAGAAGAAAGTTTTAGAGGGCTCAAATACCTTCAATTTAAGCGCTTGTTTGGCCAAATTGATTAATTAGATTTCAAGCTATACTTAAAAACGTCAAAACAACTACAAAAATTAAAAAAAAAAACAATTAAAAATTCATATCTCAAAAAGCTTCCATAAAAAAAAATTTTGTGTGATTTTCGAGTTTAGTGGGTCAAATGGGAAAATTATAATGGGATTTGGTGGGCAGAACTTTTTTTTCGATTTTGTAAACTAGTGTGATCAAAGGATAACATATTTTTTCAAATTAAATTTCTAAAAGAATATATAAAATAGTTTTGAATCACTCTGTATAACATTTTAATTAATTATTTTAATGTATAATGGGTTGCATATCAAATTTTCCTATAGCCTAAATATTTTACATCTGGCAACATTGCTCTAAATCTGAAAATGGTGACATCATAACTGCTCAAATTTAAGGGTATGTTCCGTAAATACACACGAGTTACCGGTCTGGTTACTGAAATAAATTCCTGGTTTTCTCGGTTAGTTCATATTTACGTAAAGTGACCAGATTCTGTCAAAAAAAATCGGGACATTTTGTATGAATTTACCTTAATTACAAAATTGACACAATGATACAATGCAAATTGTAAATTTGACGTTACTTAATTATTGTTGATTGTGACATTTTTGTATTTAAGGTTAGTTTACACAAAATGTTCCGTTTTTTTTTGACAGAATCTGGTCACTTTATATTTACGGGACACCTTTATTTGAAAAAAACATAACCCAACTTACTTTTTTATTGAAACTTTTATTTGTGTCAAAAACTACAACTTGCATATATTTTTAATAATATTTCTATAGTTACATAAACAAACCTAAAACACCCTATATACTGAATTCAATTATTTTTTGACAAAACGTATTTTGTATGCGAAGTCTGCTCCTGTGTTAAATTTTTAGGTTAGATAACCAACAAAAAACAGTAATTTTGTTTAGGGCAACACTGTTTCCATTTGGTTTGCAGCACTGGTAACCGATTTAACCTTAGATCTAAGGATTTAACCGATCATACAGCGTCGGTCGTTTCGGTAACGATTGATTAACCTATTTTTCAGGAACCGCGTTTCTTAACTACATAATTTTCAGGAATTTTTCATTTACGGGACACCTTAACCGAAACCAAACCAACCAAGTTGATTTACGGAACATACCCTAAATAAATTTTAGTAAATTTTACAACAATTAAAAAACTGTTATTGTAATTATGTTATTTTTAAGGTAAAACTTTTTTTGTTTTTACATAAACCTTTTATCATTATTGTTATTAGTAAATGTAATATTTATTTTAAAAAGTAATTTTTCTCGATGAGATCTACAACCTCTATAACTATACTCCATAACATTTTGAGTAGAAACACCCTGTATTATACAGGGTGTTTTTACACAGGCTGTATATATTACTAAATAACAAAATCAATATTTCTTACCTTATAGGCATACTTTCGATGTAATATCCCTTGTTTCTTATACAAATCCATTAATTCCTTCATGAATTCAAGAGTTACCTTCCCATCTTCTAACTCAGGGCCTTTATATTCACTTTCAATAGCTATTTTAATTAATAAAAATATATGTTAAACCTTATATTTATTTCAATATTAATAAATAATTATATATAATTTTTACTTACTCATTACATCTAAGTTAATGGTATCAGCTATATTTTTCTTGTTATCCTCCACTGATATAGCTTTTTCAAAAGCTATTTTTCTTACTATTTTATTGCATTCCATGTATTTGGATTTTGCATCCCTATCATTTGGTCTCACTTTTGTTACCTAAAAACAATATTTATTAAGTCTACAAAAATTAAAATAGCATAAAATTAAACGATTCCAATAAGAATGTAAATAATACTATTATTAATCTTACGTATTCAAAGTCTTTCAGAGCCTCCTTAAACTTTCCAAGGGACATATGTGCACCAGCTCTTCGGTAATAACCTTTAACGTAGCTTTTATCCAGCTCAATAGCTTTAGATGCATCGGTGAGAGCATATCCGAAACTTTCCGTTTTTAAGTGAGCAAAACTCCGATTTGCGTAGTAAATCGCCGAATTTGGATTCTCCTCAATCGCTTTGGTATACAACACAATAGCTGAATTGTAATCTTGTTCTAAAATTTTTTATAGGTTATGTATGTGTATTTGCTACGGTTTTGTCGTGTTAATTAGCGAAATATGCTTAATAATTACTTGTATCATCAAGATCAACGACTTAATTATACACAAAATTCACTCACTCTTAAAATGTTCATTTGCTTCGTTTTTAAATTTTTCCGCTTTAGTTACATCTTCCGTCGAGTTTTCTTTTTTAATTTCTTCGCTCATTTTCTTTTTAATTAATTAATTAATTCTAATTAATTATATTAATAACCTATTAACTAGTGTTGTCTTCGTTTCATTTAAAATTGGCAAGGTAAAAAATTAGAACTTTAGTAGAGCATTTTCACTTTTAAAAGATATCACTATATATTGCCAACCTTAAATCGGGCGCCAAATTATCAAAAATTCAAATTATAAACAACGTTTAAACTTTTAGAACGATTAAATTAAGAGTTTTTAACGTATTGTAAGTCACAATTTAAAACAATTAATTTAATATCAAAAATAATTAGGTTATTAAATTTTAAAACTTGAAGCGTTGAGACATGGAGCCTACATATATGTAGCCTATAGGCTCCATGCGTTGAGACTCAACGGTTGAGTCATGAAGCCTACACAGTGTATACACTGCCTATAGGCTCCATGCCATAGAAATAATACGAGTATTATTTCTATGCTCCATGCGTTGAGTGCTTAAAGTTTTTTTTTGGGAAATAAAAAATTTAATTTTACAGATTTCTGTTTGTTTATTATTTTTCGGTAATTTACAAATATCTCTTATGTGTTTTTATCGCCACTTATGTATATATACATGCAGGGCCGGATTTAGGCATGGGCCACATGGGCCCGGGCCCAGGGCGGCAAATTTTTAGGGGCGGCAAATTTTGAAGGCCAGTTAAAATTTTGCTAAAAAATCAAGAGCGTTTTATGCAGAATTTTTGTTTTCACTCAGATTTATACACTAATTAAAACTATAAAAAGTTGGAAGAGAAGTTTTTTAATACATTAGATAATTTTATATCAGACTACACTATTATTCTGCGTAGTGCGTCACTGCGTAGAAGGGCGGCAGTCGATGTACACGAGGCGAGTGGGGCGCGACTCTAGCTTATTCGCTGAGTCATTCGTTATTCGGGGTAATGATGCGTTGGGCCCATGGGCGGCAAATTCGTAAATCCGGCCCTGTATACATGTATACCGCTTATTCGCTATATTTTCTATAGGCACACCATAACTTTTACATTTTCCCATACAGCACAAGATGTCCATTGGACGTCAAATGGACTCACATTGGACGTTTGGATGTAAAATGGTCGTCCGCTGGACGTCCAATGGATATATGTGCTGTCTGGGTTCCCTATTGAGACCGATAGCAAATAACTTAATGAAGGATATATAGGGATAGGGATCCCTATAGAGCAACCATAAAACATTTGACAAAATTTTATTAAAACCTATGTGGTCCTATGGGGGAAAAACTAATTTCTACATTTATGTGTATTTTCCCCGTTGAAACCAATAGCAAATAAATCAAGGGTGGATATCCCTATTATCCCTTATCCCTTATTATTATTATTATTATTATTATTATTATAGAACAACCATAAATCCTAACTATAGGTCCTATACATACCGATACACCCTATAGAAACACCATACATTCCGACCCTGCTGAAAATGACAGAAGATTGCGGATATATATAAATTCTTCGTCAAAACCGGATAAAAGCAGATGATTGCGGGTATAAATTCTTCGTCGAAGCCGGATAAAAGCAGATAAAAGCGGGTAAAAATATCATCTAATAACATCTGCTTTTGTCCGCATCGCTATATCCGCAGTTGTGTTTTATGTCCGGTTAGTGCACTCCCGCAATTATCTGCAATCATCTGTTTTTAACCGTCTTCACTGTGTGTCGTTTATATCTGAATTTGTCCGGAATCATCTGCAAACGTCTGCTTACGTCTGGTTTTATCCGCGATTACCTGCATTTTTTGTTGTCTATTTTTGTCTGGTTTTATCTGCAAACGTCTGGTTTTATCCGCGAGCATATGCTTTTACCCGCAAACGTCTGCCTAGTCCAATTTCACCCGCAAACATATGCTTTTATCCGCCAACATCTGCTTTTAACCGCGACCATCTGGTTTCATCCGCGAAGATCTGCAATCACCCGCGAACAACTGCTTTTATCCGCGAACATCTGCAATCACCCGCGAACATCTGCTTTTACCCGCGAACGTCTGCTTTCATACGGTTTCACCCGCAAACATGCTTTTATCTGCGAACGCCTGATATCATCCGGTTATAACACTATAGTGCACCCCCGCATTCACCCGCAAACATCTGCTTTTATCCGCGAACATCTGCAATCATCCGCGAACATCTGCTTTCATCCGCGAACATCTGATTTTATCCGCCAACATCTGGTTTTATCCGCGAACATCTGATTTCATCCGCGAACATCTGCAGTCACCCGCGAACAACTGCTTTTATCCGCGAACATCTGCAATTACCCGCAAACATCTGCAATCACCCGCGAACATCTGCAATCACCCGCGAACATCTGCTTTCATCCGCAAACGTCTGGTTTTATCCGCAAACATCTGCTTTCATACGGTTTCACCCGCACACATGCTTTTATCTGCGAACGCCTGATTTCATCCGGTTAGTGCACCCTCGCAAACATCTGCTTTTATCCGCCAACATCTCATTTTATCCGCGAACATCTGTAATCACCCGCGAACATCTGCTTTCATCCGCGAACATCTCATTTTATCCGCGAACATCTGCAATCATCCGCGAACATCTGCTTTTATCCGCAACCATCTCATTTTATCCGCGAACATCTGCTTTTATCTGCAAACATCTGCTTTCATCCGCAAACATTTGCTTTTATCCGCAAAAATCTCATTTTATCCGCGAACATCTGATTTTATACGCAAACATCTGCTTTTATCCGCGAACGCCTCCTTTAAACCTCTGCTTTCATCCGCGTTCGCTTTGCCTGCATTTCCTTTGTCCATTTCGGTCCTGTTTCGTACGCAAACGTCTGGTTTCATTCGCGTTTTTTTTTCCTTTTTCTCGTGTATACTTTAGTTTAGTTTACCTGCTATGTCAAATTTTACTGAGCTTTAACTAACTGGTTGTCAGCATAATATGAACTTCATAGCCATCCAAAAAATACATGCCTGGTTATAATTATCGTATACTTTATTTATTATTATAAAATATGTTATATATTTTTCAAACACTTATTTTGTAATTCTTATAATATGAAAAAATACTATTCTTTGGTAAGAAAAGAACAATTTTCTAATAGTCAGCCCACAAATTTCTGATGTCAGCCACTGTCATTCTAGTAATCAGCCACCACCTTTTACGCTTGCAAGATAAGTTTTTATTCATCTTCACGAAGCAGACAAGAAATGCAAATAAATTCTGCTTCTTTAATATCTTCATATATGCATATATGCATAATCAGAACCTTGAAAGGGTGTGCACTTTAAATGGAACCATTTAGGGCATTTGTCACAACCAATGTTTTTCATGTCATTGTCTTCAGCATCACTGTCTAAATCTGAGTTACAATCACAACATTTTTCTTTCTTCTTGAATGTCGATATGGGATATTCATTAGGATATGATAAGGGACTGCCACTGGACTTCTGAATTTTCTTCGTAGATTCCAGGTTTTCTTTAATTTGCTTTTTCCTTTTAGATGTTTTCTCTTTCTCTGTTGCTCGTTTTAGCCTTTCTTCCTTCCTTTTAACCTTTTCTTTTTCCGCCTGTTCTTTAGCATCTTCCTTGGCTTGAAGATGATTTCTAAATTCAACAGAGGAAATAGCAGCCGGTAATTTTGCTTTTGTTTTTCCTTCACTTTTTTTTGGAAGGCTGGGATAGAATAAATGTTTTCTGAAGGGGTCGTTATTTTCACAAAGCTGACACTTTTTGTTTTTTTGATATCCATACTTACATTTTCCTTATTCGCCAGGTTAGCACTTTGTAGGGTAATGTTCTGTAACACTATGATTTTGTTATTGGGTTCTTCCACGATTTCAGTTTGATTTCTCATCAATATCAATAATGTAATATTACATGATATCAGTCTTCATTTCAGTTTCATTTGGCTCAATATGACCAATCACAGTTTCGTTTGGCTTAATATCATTATCAATCACAGTTTTATTTGACTCAATATCATGATCAATCACAGTTTTATGTGTATTAATATAATTATCAATCAAAGTTTTATTTGACTCAATATTATGATCAATCACAGTTTTATTTAAATAAACAAATGTTTCCATTTTATTTAAAATATCGTAAGAAGTTTCTTCAAGTGTAGATCCAAGGTCTACTTCCTTTAATTCTTCACGCTTGTCTATCGCATTCGACTCCATTTTTGTTGCAGTTTCAATGTTTATTAGCCCCTTATGAAACTCTTGTTCTAAATTACCATTTGGAAATTCAACAAAATCAAATTCATAAACGTCGCTGTTGAAAAACACATCTTCGTTCTGTAGTACATTGTCGTCCGCCTCGTTTAGCACACCGTCAGCTCCTATAGGAGTATACTTCAAAGATTGTTACATTTGAATACAATTCCTGTTTTATTTGCGCCAACTTTTCAATCACATCTTCTATATTTGCAATAACTTTATCCCGAAGCTTCCCTTTTAGATTCGTCAGACATACTTAAGTAGACTCAAACTGTTCTTCTGATATGTCAAAGCCCGGTTTGTCTTGACGGTTCAGTATTTCAATACGGTTTTGAACACACTTGGAGAAATCTACAGCTTCGGCCGGGATTAAATGGAAATAGTCCACACTTCCTGAAGCCGTTTTTAATAGTCTGGGGCAATGATTCATATTTTAATACTTGTTCTAATAAAGGACAGAATGTACATTTGGTTAAGACACAGTTAATATTTTCTGGCTTTGCTTGCCACTCTCTCACAGTCTTTTTCCAGTTGGTTTTCAAAGGCTTAAACACGCTAACATCTGCAGGTTGCATGAGGTGTGTTGTATTTGGAGGAAGGGCATATTTATATAAAATGATTTATGACCATCGACGACAAGTAATACCGGCCTAATAAGGTCATTTTTATTAAGTCCATTGGCTATGTACTAATAAAATGTATCACTTTTCATCCAACCGCTTTCAGATCGACCTAAAAACCCTCTGGATGGCACACTATTCGCTATTACTTTGTTGTAATTTTTTGGGTGGTAGGAGGGGGGCGGAAATGGTTGATGGATAAATACCAGTAAAGCGTGAAGTTGTCATAAAAAATATGGCTTGTAATCGATAGACATATTTTTAAAACATGATTCACATATTTAGGAAAATTTTAGGGTTCACGGAATTTCGGGGGGGGCCCGGGCCCGTCGGGCCCTACGGCTGGCTACGGGCCTGACCGTTAGAGTTTCTAGAAAGCTTTTGCACTTCCTTTTTTGATTTCGGAAATATTCTTGTATCCTTTTGGTACCAGAACTTTTCCTGATTTGGGGCACATTGCAAAGCTGGTTTCGTCTCCGTTAAAAATGCGAGAAGGGTCTTCCAAAATATCTAACGAATTAGATTGCTCTAGGAACTGTGTTAATTCGCGAAACCATTTTCTTATTGATTCCTCGGTAATAATACTTCTTGCCTTTGAAAGACCTTCAGCTTCCCTTAATGATAACTTTTTTTGTCGATTGATAAAACCTTGATACCAGTTTTGACCCGGTTTATTCTGTTTAAAGGGATTTTTTTGTTTTTATCAGTAACAAGTTTTTGCACAGTATTGAAGAGATCCTGCTTCTTTTGGGGAAATCCACATTTTGCAAGGTCGCCAAGCCAGTTTTCCAATGCATCTTCCTCGCTTTTTGTGAGAATTGTATCAAAAAAAATTTATAAATCATAATTAACTATATGTTTGTCATTTACCTGAGATGTTTAAATAATGGTTTGAAATTTCTGTTTAAGTTAATTTGTGAATTCAAGCACTGTTCAGCATAAAATTTCCCAAAGAATCTATACCAGGATTATTTTTTTTAATTCAAAAATTCGTATGTTTGAAAGCTTTGAAAAGTGTAAAAAATCACTAAAACTGCAATTTTGGTGATTTTTTACACTTTTCAAAGCTTTCAAACATACGAATTTTTGAATTAAAAAAAATAATTCTGGTATAGATCCTTGGGAAATTTTATGCTCTACAAGAATCCGCGACGTAAAAAATTTTATCTCAAACGGTTCAAAGGTTATAGTCTTTTTAATGAAAAAAGATTTTTTTACGTGTTATTTCAATGGAAAACTTAAAATGCTCACCGACACCTTTTAAAATTGAGCAAAAAATTTTGCCTTGCAGGGAAATTTTTTGCTCGGTATGTAGGTTCATTTTAACCCATAAATCCGATAGGTTAGTTTTTTTGGCTCACCCTAATAAGTAGGGTGTCCAACCGTCCTGGTTTACCCATGGGTCTTGCAAGACAGGTTCTGGTTTTTGCAAATGTGTCCTGGTTTTAATTGTGTACTGATTTTGTCCTGGTTTTGCAGATTTGGTCCTGGTTTATACTATTTTTTTTATTATTGACATTATTAGCGATTTTTTTAAGTGGTCGGGGCTCATGTTACAAATTAATTTAAAAAATCCAAAACTTTGGAAGTAGGTACATTTAGAAGAGAAAAAAAGTAAGAAAAAACCTCGTTTGGATAAAAATTATAAAAAATTATAACTTTTTCTCACTTTTTTAGGATTAGTCCTTTTACTTTTTTAAAAAGTGATCAGTGCTCAGGGTAAACATTAATTTACAAACCTTCAGCATAGTAAAAATTAAGAAAAAAACTCGTTTGAATTTTTTTTAAATTATGAGTTTTTTTTTACTTTTTTAGGATTTGTTCAAATTTTTGTGGTCGGGACTTGGATTAAAAATTAATTTAAAAATCTAAAAATTTGGAAGTACATTTATAAGTGTAAAAAAGTAAGAAAAAACCTCGTTTGATTTTTTTTTTAATTATGAGTTTTTTCACTTTTTTATGATTTGTTCGGCCTAGGTTAAAAATTAATTTACAAATATGAATTTTTTAGAGTACCTTCAAAATAGTAAAATAATAAGAAACAACCTCGTTTGATTTTTTTTTAATTTTTAGTTTTCTCCACTTTTTTAGGATTTTTTCTATTTAAAAAAAAAGTGGTCGGGGCTCAGGTTAAAAATTAATTTACAAATCTGAATTTCTAAAAGTACCTTCAGGATAGTAAAAAAGTAAGAAAAAACACGTTTGAATTTTTTTTAATTATGAGTTTTTCCCACTTTTTTATGATTTGTTCTATTTTTTTTAAGTGATCGGGGCTCAGGTTAAAAACTAAATTACAAATCTGAATTTTTTAGAGTACCTTAAGGATAGTAAAAAAGTAAGAAAAAACCTCGTTTGAATTTTTTTTTAATTATGAGTTTTTTCACTTTTTTAGGATTTGTTCTATTTTTTTTATTAAATGTGGTCGGGGCTCAGGTTCAAAATTAATTTAAAAATCTGAGTACCTTCAGGATATTTTTTTACTATAGTAAAAAAATATCAATATATTGACATTTTTCAAATAATAAAATAAAATAAATTTTGTTTATTTTTTGGAAGGGCGAGGAGGGGAATGTTGTGTCCTTGTTTTTTATTTTAGAAAGTTGGTCACCTTATGCATAAGTTCTTACTAATAATAAAAATTATATCACAATTGTATCGGAAACCCGCTTCAAAAGTGTCCAGTAAAAAAAGTTTTTTTCACTTTTGACACTTTAAAGCGGGCATGCGTTATTATTACCTGTATAAATTTTGTTATAATAATAATAATAATAATAATAATAATTCATTTATTTGCCCAACGGAGTAAAACTCCAATAACAGAACAAAAATATAAATAAGGTTTACATTTCATTTACTAAAAATAAAACTACCTAATACTAAACTACAAAAAAATTAAAAATAAGTCCTTGCCACCCTAATAATAACATTTAAACTAGTAAAAAACAAATCACAGTCATGACTAATACAGTTATAATTTCTTGACATGGTAAACACTGGTGATTTAATTAAGGTTATTGTTCGTGCATTGTCAGAGTAGAACATATCACTAGATCGAGAATTAGATCTGGGTACATGAATATTAAATAGAAATAAAATATTGGCCGAATCAATTTGGTTATTGAAAAGCTTAAATAAGAATTTAAGACCGGAACAAGCTCTCCTGCATTGTAGGGAATCCATATTAAAGCGATCTAACAAAAGTTGATGATTTATACCTCTAGCGGGGAAAATGTTATCTAAACGAAAAGCGAGTAATTTAAGAAATTTACGCTGAACATTTTCGAGCATGTCAATATAATTGTTATAGTAGGGACTCCATACAATGGAACAATACTCTAGTTTTGATCGAACGATGCAAAAATATAAAGATATCAAAGCGAATTGATTTGAAAATCCGATAGAGTTTCTGCTAATAAAACCTAATAACTTGTAACTACTAAAGGGTGTCCACTTAAGAGCGCTATAACTTTAAAATGAAATAAAACAAACTACACTTAAGATATTATGAAAAAAATATATTTATTTAAAAGAACATCCTATGGCATTAATTATGAAAAATAACATCTTTCAAATGCCCCCCACGGCTGCGCTCCACAGCGCGCATTCTGCAGGTCAAATTTTCTATCACTTTTTCGCATATTTCGGGTTCGATTTCATTTATTATACGAATAATGTTGGCCTTTAGTGCTTTAATTGTTTGTGGCTTATTCACGTACACAAGGGACTTTACGTAGCCCCACAAAAAAAGTCCAGCGGCGTTAGATCGGATGATGTTGTTGGCAACTGGATATCGCCGCCGCGTGAAATGACGCCGTTGAAACGTTTGGCGAATTAAACATTGATTTTGTTGGTAAATTTGAATAATTTGAATACGTTGAGCAACCGTGTAACGCTCCATTATCAAATGTGCCAACAAAACTTCAAAATATTTGACAGCTGTGTCTGTACTGACTTAGCCATAGCCGCCTATCAAACATCGAGCGTACCTAATTGGACACCCTTTAGAAACAACACGATTGACATGATCAGTAAATGACAACTTGCTATCAAAAGTAACGCCTAAATCATCAACACATTGAGTTAGCTGTAAGTTAACGTTATTAATTTGATAATTAAAAGTAAATTTTGTTATCTTTAGAGTATAGGAACAGTATTTGCATTTTTTAATATTAAGTTTGAGTTTGTTGAAAATGCACCAATCATACACCCGATTTAGGTCAGTTTGTAGAGATAGGCATTCATTCATTGAATCGACTTTGGCAAATAATTTTAGGTCATCAGCAAAAAGTAAATGTTGGCAATTAATTACCAATGACAAATCGTTAATAAAAATATTAAACAATAAGCGCCCTAGATTAGAGCCTTGAGGGACTCCAGAAGTCGACACAAAGAAATCAGACCTAAAGCCATTGTAGGTTACAAAGAGCTTACGGTTAACAAGGTAGGAATGCATAAGGGATACTAGAGAGCAACTTAGGCCAATTGATGAGAGATTGATTAATAATAATTCATGATCCACCTTGTCAAAAGCCTTGGAAAAGTCCGTGTAGATGACATCCACTTGGCCTCTGTTATCAATATTATTAGAGACATATTGAGTGAACTCGATTAGATTAGTAACAGTGGAGCGCTTATGCATAAAACCATGTTGGTGAGGTGAAATAGATTGACAAACGCCATTGTAGATGCATGCATACAGGGTCTTCTCAAAAACCTTAGACAAGTTGGATAGAATAGCTATAGGTCTGTAATTACCTATGTCACTGGGATCACCATTCTTAAATATTGGAGAAATTTTAGTGATCTTCCAAATTTCTGGAAATTTTGAGGTTTTAAGAATAAGATTAAAAATAGTGTGAAGTGGTTTAATCAAGATCTGCGCACAATCTTTTATAAAAAAGCTAGGAATGTGATCATGACCAGAACAAGAATTATTTTTTAAAAGTTTAATGGATTTTAAAATGTCATCTTCATTAAAAGAATTTAAAGCTATACAATTCGGACTAGACATATACGTAGGTAAATTAGCAGCACTGGGATATTCATAAACGCTCTCAAAATATTTGGCAAAGCCATTGACTATTTGACTAGCATCATCATAGTTGTTATCTTCAAAATGCATATTTAAGGGAATTCTGGAAGTACCTTTTTTTGATTGGACATAACGCCAAAAGCTCTTAGGGTCTGTTTTAAATTCGGATTCAATAGAGTTAAGATAAATTTTGTACGCTATTGTAATTTTGTTTTTAACTATGCATCTTAGACGTTTAAATTCATCAAAGTAGAAGGCACTATTTAGCTTTTTATATTTCCTATGATAATAGTTTTTTAATTTAATATTATTAATTATTTCATTGGTGTACCAACAGGGGTAGGAAGTTTTATTGTTTTTATATAGTGGAACAAGGAATAAAGTATTTTGTTGAAACTATCAACTGCAAGATCTGGTTCTGAATTGCTATCAATATGACTCCAATCAACATTACACAAAGCTTGATATAGTCCAATAAAATTGGATTTCCTAAAATTGTAAGATTTGTTAAGTTTATTAATTGGAAATTTAAAAAACTCATCAGAGCACAAATCAAGATTAATGTTAATAGCAGGGTGATGTAGATCCTCATTTAACAAGGGTAGATGTTCTTTAGTTACAGTACAGTTAATGTCAGATATACAAAGATCTAAAAGTCTGTTGTTAACATTATTTATGTGGTTAAACTGAGAGAACAAGTTAACATTTAAAAAATTTGTTAAAATTCGGGTTTTAAAGTCATTAACATTATTACATCTAAAGTATGTTGAATTAAAGTCACCCAAAATAACCACATTTTTTAAGCTTATCACTACTGATTCAAAGCAGTCAAAGAAATTTTGTTACCTTTCAAATTAAAAAAAATGTAAAATTAGGTCTAGCGTAAGTTAAGTAAATTTAATTTAATAAAAAATATTTTGAAAAATAAGAAGGTAGGAAATTAATTGTTGCTTAAAATATGTTACATTAGTATTAAAAGCGCTTACTTCCAATTTAACTTTTTCTTAACATTTGTTACTCTTAATAATTGCAACCAGACCGTCCCTATATTTATAAATTTTCGAATATAACGTGAATTTGCAGTGTAAATAACATTCCAACCCAGGTACCCGCCAGCTTTAGGTTCGCACATGACGTCACACGGTGCGAGATAGATAGCTGTATGTATGTATAACATTCGCATCAGCATACAGATTTTTGTGTATCGTGTACAAAATCATTAATTCTATTACTTTTAAAGGTAGTGTATTTGCATAATTTTGTTGTTTAATTAATCTTTAAAATACTATCGACTTTATTGATTTGATAGCTTGATTTTTGCGGAAAACTAAGGAGAAAAGTAAAATACAGGTATAAAAGCAATTAGGATTTAGAATGTGGCTGTTGTGTCTGAAAGGGCTTCAGAGACGTTCTCGAAGGATTTAGATTAATTGACTCAGCAGGATGATGCCTTTCGACGGTCACTAAACGGGATTACTGTCCCGAAATCCCCCTGCAAAATAGAAAAAAAGCTGCAGACAGAAGCTAATATTTTACACTTTTGTGAGCTTTTCCACTCCTTCAAAAATAAAATTGTTTATAAAAAATAACGATTAGTTAAATTGTTTTTTTGAACAGTGTACTGTACAAATACAAAGGATACAAATTACCTTTAAGGATGCTTCACAGTGTCCACTTCAATAAATTTGGGTCTTTTTTGTGGCTGACCACTTCGTTAGTTCTTTTTGAGGGTGTTTTTCTTTGACGCGCTATTTTTACTGAAACTGTCTTTACTTTTATTAACGATGTTTTGTTTATTGCACAAAAAAAAAACTTTAAAAAGATTTAACAAATCCAGTAGCCAGTCCAAACGAGTGTTTTTGTTTAAACATAACGTCGGTATTTCAAATTCTTATGTTTGTATCAAAAAATTTGAATTTTTTAACGGTTTATAAATGACTTTAGCTGGTAAATTAAGTATGATTAGTGAATTTATTGTGTTTTAGTGCTTTTCGAGGTTTGTGTTAAAGGGTAAGTTCTATTTTAATTTATTATATGCTAAAAACATGATAAACTAAAATAAGTACCAGCCTTTGACTAAGCTACAAACCAAAATGTCAACCATTTTTTGTAACTTTTAAAACTACAAGATAACTTTTTAGTTTTTTATTACAAAAAAATAACAATGCAATCAGATGAATTAACAGCTAATAAAAAATAAGTAACAAAATAACAATCATCAGTCAAATAAATAAAACGATCTAAAAATTAAGCGCTCAGTTCCAACCGTGACCGTGATGTTTTGGAACGTGATGGTACACGTGTTTGTAGACAGGAACGTGAACTGGGTAAGGTTTTTCCACGTATTTAATGTGATGCTTCTCGATCTCTACTTTGTATGGTTTTTCTACTTCAACCCTAACGATTTTCTCGACTTCGATGGGGACTTTTTTCTCGATTTCTTGAGGGACGAGCTTGTAGATTGGCACCGCGATTGGTTGTGGCACAGGGATGTGCACTGCGTAGGGTTGTGGGACGGGTACCTTGATTACTTGTGGAACAGGGATACCAACCGCGTGTGGTACAGGCACGCCGTATTTCTTAATAACCTCGACTGGGTAGGGTTTGGTGCGTTCGACGGTTGTTGTGGGGATGTTTACATGCTCTTCTACGTGCTTGCTCTCGAAATCGTGTCCTTGGAATTCCTGTTGTTTTTCTCCTTGACCGTATCCTTGAAATTGGTGACCTTGTCCCTGACCTTGCTGTCCGTAGTTGGAAGCTTCTTGGAACAAACCGTGAGCATGTTGAAGGGATTCCTGAATGCCGTGTTGGAATTCTTGTCCCTGCTTTTGCAGGTACTCTTGATGGGATTCTTGTTCCTGAGTCAGTGGTTGCCATTGTTGCTGTTGTTGTTCCTGCCATTCTTGCTGTTGTTGTGCCTGCTGTTGCTCGTGACCTTGTCCTGCTTCCTGTTGGCCGGAATTTACGTTGCTGTAACTTCCTGCAAATCCTGCATAGGAACTGCCCAGGAGCAACACCAAAATCGGAGCGGCGCCCTAAGAAAAAATATTTATATATAACTCAGCCATTCCACGTTACTCGGCAATTTTTGTAGCGTCCGTTATAATAAAAAATTGTAGTAAAACTTTAATTATTATGATTATTAGCTTAAGCTTAATTATTACAAGCATAATAAACATGTTTGCAATATTAAGTAATGCGATAGAATTTAATTTAATTACGGTAGCTTTAAGTCACAATTTTTTATCATTACGGAAGCTACAAAAATTCCGAGTAAGGTGGAATGGCTGAACTACCAAATAAGTAATGTTTTCTATTTTTAAATTTTAAAATACCATTGAGGATTAAAAAAAGTGCAGTATTACAATTATAGAGAAAAATTATGAAAAAGTGAAAAAAATCTATGAAAAAAATATTAATTAATATCTTTAAACAAAATACTTAAAAATCAAAAACCATTACATAAAAAATATTAAGTAAATAAATGTTTTAGAATATGATACAATAGAAAACACACAGTATTTTTTTTTATAAGATTCGAAATAAAAATATTAAACATTAACAAGATTATCAGATAAAACTAAAACTCAAAATAAATTGTTTAAAAAGAATTTTGTTTTAAATTTGTAGAAATAAAAAATTGTAAAATCAGAAAATTATAAAATTATTAATAATTGCAGAAATAAAATCAAGGAACAACAATTTAGTAATTCACTTAATAATCCATAAAAATGTAGTGAAAATAATGAATCACTAATAACATATGTATAATCCACACTCGAAGAAGAAAGTAAAAACCCCTTTGGGCACACTTTAATCACTTTAATCGTCGAAAGTTGTTATACAATCACAACAACAACTTATTATTAAATCACACAATTTTTCCCATCGGAAGTACTACTTACTAGAAATCTCATATCGTTATGTGTACGAAGAAAGTAAAACAAGAAACTGATGCCTTGGTTTGTCACGTCCATCGCTTTTATACTCGAGAAAAGGTGGAGTCATCTGAAAAATAGTGAAAGGTCTTGTTATATTTATTTTAATTTAGATTACAAAGATATATTTTTGTGGAATTATTTCATACTTAAATTATTAGAACTATTATCGTTATATTTGTTAAATTATATCGGTGAGATTTTTTGTGCAAAAATAGAATGCTTTTCATGGGGGAAAAAATCACTTAAAAATAATTGCTTGTATAGTAAGTACTTAATTATTTTAGGAGAAAGCAAATACAAATATATATATACATATATACAAATAATACGAATTTATAATTTGGCCAACAACAACAACAGTTAATTTTGTTACCCGGAGCCTTCCCATTTTTAACGTTATTTTATATAATATATATATTTTAAATTTTTCTATTTTATAAATTTTTAATATGTGAAAGTAAAGATTTGATTATTATAATTATAATTATAATAATATAACTTTATATTGCTAATACTTAATATTATTTGTTATTTCTGCGTGCGCTACTGATTACACAGCTTGCTGTCCGTGTAGGCAGTACAAATTCCTTTTGAACATCAAAAACGTGTCATGGAAGGAAAAGGATCAGAGTAACCTCAACGTTCGAACGTCCGTATTAAAGATGTCCTTTCTCTATTGTCATCTTTTATAAATTTAATCAAAACCACCTAGAGAAAATTATATTTCGGTTTTTGCTCAACATGTCGTCTGTGTCTTTTATGCTCTCATATTCCCTTTATAAAAGTTTTTTTTTTAATTTGTTTACGTTAATTAATTTTTGGTAAAATGTTTTACATAATTTGGTTTACATGGGCATTTTTTTTAATTTTAAATTTCAGTCTTTTTGGCAGACTTTCTTTGTTGCTCAGCGGCTTGCCGAACAAGTTATGTTTGAAAACAAGATAATTAAAAAATAAATGCCGATATACATAGATGTACATGTATACATTTTAATATCAAAATGAAGGTGGGAAATTGGTAAAAATTAAAATTCTCCCGATGATATTAAATAATAAAATACCTGTCTGTCAGCGCGTGTAAAATTCTCCCTTAATGACTCAAAGCTTTTGTTAATTGTCAAAGCATTAGCGATGCTATGCTCTGTACATGTTTATTACGTAAAACTGCAGCTAAATATTTCCTAACAGCCCTGATGATATGTTATGCATAAATTAATAAATTTCCTAAATTTAATTTAATTATTTGTCAGGTAAATCTTGCCAGCCTATAAAACTTTTATTAAAAATATTTTAAATTTCAAGAAAGTCTTGTAACGTTTTAGTAAAAATTTAAATGTAAAAGGCCACTGATAGGATTTTCGATATTTTACTTTTCACACTACTTTATTCAGACAAATTGAATTCACATCCAATTTTCCTTTTACAATAGACTCTCTAATAGTCTTGAATGATTCAATTTTTAAGGAAAATGCTTTTCAAGAATGTTATTTAATAATATAAGTAACTGCATAATAATATAATTATTTTATAGGGATTAAAAATGGTGAATGCGCGGGGCCCCAGTAGCACAAAGATATTGGCCCAATATTCGTTTTATATATTGGGCCAACATATCTTTCGTCAGATTTTTTCTAGCTTGGTCCAATATTGAAACCCAACATTGATACTATGATATATTGGATAATCATGTTACGCCAATATAGGGCCAACCTTGAAAAAATATTTTTAATGATATATTGGCGTAAAATGATATGCCAATATAGGACCAACCTTGGATAAATATTTTTAATGATATATTGGCTTAAAATGATATGCCAATATTGAACCGATCTTGGATAAATATGTTTAATGATATATTGGCGTAAAATTATATGCCAATATAGGACCAACATTGGATAAACATTGGCAAGATATATTAAATAACCATTTTATGCCAATATAGGGCCAACATCGGCTAAATAAATCCAATATTGGCCCCAGATAAAATATTGGGCATATATGCGCCCCATATAGGACCAATATTTTGTGCTACTGGGGGGTGGAAGCCCTAAATAATAATAATAATAATAAAAATAATAATATTTATATATATATATATATATATATACAGAGTGTGTGATTTAAGACCGCAACACCCCATTATTATGGAACGCGTTGACAGAATTTAATGTTTTTTTTCGACCGTGTTGAAAAGTTTTAAATTTTCTTTCTTTTAAGGCCTGCTAAAATCTGCTTAATGGGTCAAAATTTAAAGGACGACCATTAGTGGGTTCCAAAAAAGGCGATATTGTATAAAAAACGTCGAAAAATTGTAAAAAAACGTCGATATAAAAATTCTGTCCAAATCGCAACCATTAAGTTAAATTTAATAATAATAATAATAAATTTATTAACAGAAAGAAAAATCCATGATAAAATATAGAATATGTATAATGTTCATCGAGTTTTTCAGCATACTATATATTATTATTATTATTATAGGATTATATGTCATTTATATGTAAAAAAATGGCTTCTTTTACATAAAAATGACTAGTAATCCTTAAAGAGTATTAAATTTTCTACAAAAAATTTCATCGTTTTTATTTTATTTACTAAATGATTTTAAAAAAGAAAATTTCTAAAAATTACGCGTTTTTTTTTTAATTTTTAAACTAAACTATACTGCCCTACTATGGAGAAAGGCAGTAACTGCAAAAAAATGCAAAATGCGTTTTCTTGTGCTATGGTAAAGCTATGGACATTTTGTAACCGAATTCAACACAGAAATGCAGTCAAATATCTCATAAGTTAAAAAAATCAATGAAATACCTACTGCTTTTTATAAAAATGTAGTTTATGCTAATTTTCCACAAATTTCTTGTTAAGCAGTTACTGCCTTTCTCCATAGTAGGGCAGTATAGATGATAGGCCTAAAAATAAATAATAATAAATATTAACTTTATAGTAAATGTTCTACAAAATTGATTTTTTACAAATTTGTTGTAAATATAACTGTTATAGACCCACCACGTTTTATTTTTATGATTTTTTAATTGTAGTAGGTAAACTATTAATTATACCTAATCATATACGAGTATAATTATAGGTCAAAAAGTTCTAAAGAAATTGTATAGTACTATGCTCCACAGTGTGGAGTCCACATCCAAATGTCCCCACTTGACATTTAAAAACAAATAATTGAGGTTATGTATCTGTCAGTTTAACGCAAATCTCGTCTTATTTTCTTAAAATAATACAAAATATGTATTTTTCGCGCAAAAAAAACGACTTTATTGAAGATTTTGCCGACTGCTATAATTTTTATAAATTAGTTTTTAGTATTGAATATAAATTAACTAGTCGGCATTTACAAAATTCACGAACAAATAATCATTGGATACTTGGTGCACCCGGTACAATTTACTACAAAATTTGTCTTGTGTTAAAAACGACAAACAATCGTTTATTTATTTATTTTTTTTATTTAGAAAAAAATACATCTCAATGTGCCCTTTTGGGCCACTATATACAGATAATAAATATAAAAATGTATACATTTTTATGTATACATACCGTAAACACAGGTGGCTTTGGCTCACTTTCAAACTTAAGCTTAAAATTTTTGTGGGTTTAACAATCATAAACATTAAATTTTGTATACCAAAATTTGAGTCTTGAGTTGCTCTTTCATAATAACTATGCAGGAGCGTAGCGAGGGGGGGCGTGGGGGGGTGTCACACCACCCCTCTATTTTGTTTAGTCGGCATTTTCGACCATTTTGGTTTTTAGTCGGCAAAATTTCTTAAAAAAACATTTTAAAAAATTATAGTTTTTGCTTAACTGTTATAATTCACATTGTAAATTTCACAAAAAGAACATATTTAATTAGTTATCTTTTAATAGAGTCCCTAAAATAATAGGGACTATCTTTCATTATTACGTAGCGCCATCTATTAGCAAATTAAACACCGAACCGCTAAAAAATCTTCAAAACAACTAATTAACATCAGTCGGTAAGACTTAAACTGATATGTCAATAATTCATTTTAAAAAAGTGCAGTGTTAACACTAACAACTTATTATCTATAAATAAAAATATATAAACCTTTTTAACCTGTAAGTACATACCTAAGTATTTATCTACTCCTACATTGAAGAGCTGTGACTTTATGGCGTTTTAGTCACGGTCTGAAGTTAGCAATAGTGACTTTTGGGCATTTTAGTCACGGGCTGAAGTTAGCTTTATTATAAATTAGGGAAAAGTGAGGTTAATTTCGTTGACATTTGACACATGTCAAATATTTAACAAATAAGATTGGATTTAAATTCTTATTTGTGGACATCGTAGATATAGTATAGTATGCAACTCATTTTATAAACTTATCTAGACACTCGTTTTTATTAAACACTCGCTTGCAAGCTTCGCTCGTGCTTAATAAAACTCGTAACTAAAATTGCGTTTATAAAACTTGATACATAATATACCTACTATTAAATTAAAACATAACATTTTTTAATACTTAGGAGGCTGGTGGCAATTTCGGTATATGATTTGCTCGTCGTTGGGAATGATCTGTCTAGGACGCTGCGGTTTTTTTTAAATAATTTTAAATATGTAAAAAAACAAATGCTCTATTAATTAATAACTTAGGTTATTTGCTCGTCTTTATCTTATTTTTTTAATTGTTTATTTGTGTCCCCTAAATAAGAAAAAAATAATGCTTTTAGCAACAAATAATTTTTAAAATTGTAAAAAATTATACCTAGCCTAAGTCATTTCCTCGTGTCTGCCATTTAGGTTTTATGTTAAATTTTCTATATATATACTAAAAAAACATTTACCAGACGTCAAAGACGCTGCGTTTCTCTTTAATAATTAAAACTTACTCTTTTTGATTTTAATGCATATATCCCATATAAAAAAAATAGCAATATTGCCAATATTAATATTTAAATGTTTTACTATTGTTTTTAAAAATACTTATTATTTTTATACAATATTATTGTGTTTCAAAAAATTAATTTAAAATCATTTTTTTAATTTATAAAAAAAATATTCTTAAACCTTGTATTTTTAATTTAATTTAATTCACTTATGATATTATATTCTGAAAAGGATATAGTGGATAAAATTGATTTGGAAAAACTATATAAAAGATGGTCTAAACTAAAACTTCGTCGAGTTCAAACATAAAAATATACCTTAAGACTTAAGGCTTAAGTTATAATAATTTTAATACTTTTCATAATTAAAAACAAGTAGGAGATATTTTATATTACACACACACGCAAAATATTTTTAAAATAAATGGGAAATAAATTTTAAGTTAATTTTATTTAGTGATTTTTAAAATTACCCAAATTTTAAAAATTATATCTAGTTAGTCAGTAAACAAGTCAGCAAATTATAAATGATCAGTCTGCAATTTTGAGTGTTTCACCCCCCCAGTCATGGGGGGCTCGCTACGCCCCTGTAACTATGTTATAATATTACATAGGGCTGAGTTTCAAAAATAAAAATTAAAAACTGGGTGTGCAAAGTTACCCCCTGGTTGCGGGTTACTTTGTCTCAAAGTGTATTTTTCGTATAAAATGAATTCAATATTATATTTTATTTTTATTAGACACGTGTTAGCAGCGACATAGGATTACCAATAAAAAAAAATAAAAAATCGACCTGTAGTTAACCAAGGATCATCATTCCAATGGATTGCGCATAATACAGAAATTGTAAAACGTGTATTTCTAAGAGTTTTGCACTGATGCGATATACAGGGTGGCCGATTTATCTGAAGACATTGAAATATTTCGAAAACTATGCATCGGATCAAAAAAAGTTTTGAATAAAATTTGTTCGCCTGGAAGGGGGACATCCAATGATACCAAAGTCGACCCCTCACCACCACCCCATGGGGTGGGGGTGGGGGCAACTTTAATATTCTAAATAGGAACCCCCATTTTTTATTGCAGATTCGGATTTACTATTAAAAAATAAGTAACTTTTATGGAAAAACTTTTTTTAAATTCCTGATAGATGGCGCTGTAATCGCAATTTTTGGGAATATCTTGAAAAATTGCAGATTCGGATTTCCCATTCTTGGGTAATTTTAAAAATAGATGTTAACTTATTGATATACGAATAAAATCCAAAAATTAAACAAGTTTTTCTTTTTTTCGATCCGATGTGTAATTTTTTAAGATATTCCCAAAAATCGGGTTTCTTGCGATTACAGCGCCATCTATCAGGAATTTAAAAAAAGTTTTTCCATAAAAGTTACTTATTTTTTAATAGTAAATCCGAATCTGCAATAAAAAATGGGGGGTTCCTATTTAGAATATTAAAGTTGCCCCCACCCCCACCCCATGGGGTGGTGGTGAGGGTCAACTTTGGTATCATTGGATGTCCCCCTTCCAGGCGAACAAATTTTATTCAAAACTTTTTTTGATCCGATGCGTAGTTTTCGAAATATTTCAATGTCTTCAGATAAATCGGCCACCCTGTATACAATTTTAAAGTGTAATAAATCCCATTTCTTTCTTTAAAACACTGATTTCCTGTAATATAAACTCAATAGAATCGCTCAATTTACAGGTTTAGACCAACAAATTATAAATGTTAATTTTATCGAGCGCGAAAAGATTTTTCATAAATGGGTTAGTCACCCGCGGGGTGCAAAGTCACCCGTGTTTACGGTATAAGTATTTGTATATATAAATAAATAATCTATAAATAAATAACACTTAACCTATTCAGTCTCTTAAATTAATTATATATTCTTTAATCGCTTTTTTGAAATCTTTGGTGTTATGTTCCTTTAATTTCGCCGGCAGCTCATTGTATTTTTTTATTCCCTCATTCATTAGTTGCTTTTGACTACTTTTTGTTTTGGCTCTATCTATTCTTATTTTATCTCTGCTTCTAGTATTGTATTTATGTATTTCTTTTTTTTTCTTTTTTTTTTGGCTTTGGACTGTAGTCCATTTAGCCATGTATTTCTTTTTGTTTGGTTAATTTTATGTCACTGTCCACAATTTCTTTTTTGTTGATCTTATGTATTATTTTTAATGTTTCCAGTTGTTGTAATTCATTTATATTTAAATGCTTTGTTCTTTTGTTGCTGTATCTTTTTTAATATTATAAAGGACCTTAATGATTTTGTTTTGTGCTCTTTTTAATTTATTTATTTCTTTTTAATTAGCTGTTCCCCAAAAAGGTATCATGTATGTTAAATTGATTTGCACATATGCGTCGTATGGCATTTTTTTATGTTTTAGTGTTATGTAATCTTTGACTCTATATGCCATGTTTATTTTTGACGAAATTTCCTTTTTTAATTTATTAATGTGGGCTGTCCATGTTAGATTTTTGTCCAATATTAGTCCTAGGTATTTGATTTCCTCCACTTTACCTAATATAGTTTCTATATGTATGAGGTAGCATTTCTTTTCATTAATTGTCAGTTTGTTTGCGTTTGTCCATTTTTGAATTGTTTTTATGTCTTCTGTTATTTGGTTTTGTACTTCTTGATCTTCTCCCTCATAGAACATTGCTAAGTCATCAGCATAGATCATGTGTTTCCCATTTAATTTTTGCAAGGTTAGGTCGTTTATACATACCCAGTATTGACCCTTAAGGGTACTCCACAAAGTAATTTTAGATTTGTACTTGTACTTTCACCATTGGTTGTGTGTTGTTTTCTGTCTTTTAAGTAATTTGAAAAAAGTTTTAGCTCTTTATTTTCCACTCCTATATGTTTAAATTTTTCTATGAGTATGTCTATGTCTACAGTGTCGAATGCTTTTCGATAGTCCATTATTAGCCCAGTTATTGTCTTTCCCTTGTCTAGTTTTCTTCGTATAATATATAATTATATATAATTATATTATAATGTAACAAATTTAACATCGCTGTGGTTGTGCTTTTTTTGACTGAAATCCATGTTGGGATTGGGATAACAATTTTATGTTTTGAGCATGAGCTGATAGTCTGTTGTGGATTATGGTTTCAAAAAATTTGCTAAAAACTGTCAGATTTGAGATGAATCTATAGTTATTAGGATCCTTTCTACTCCCTTCTTTGTGTGTAGGTGCTAATCTGGCTATTTTTAATTCATCCGGAAAGTTTCCCTTTTTTATATGGTCATTGATTAGTTTGACTAAGGTAGGCGTTATGATTTCAGCTATTTTTTTATAGGTAATGGTTTTATTCCGTCATATCCGGGTGATGCATTTTTCTTTAGTTTTTGTATTGCTTTTTTCACCTCTGTGTTGTTTGTTGGGAGTATATATAAAAGAGCTTCTATTGGGTATTCTTTGTTTTAAATTTTTGGCCCATTTACTTTGCTTGCTAAATTTTTTCCTATTTCTGTGCAATATTTATTTAGTATTTCCACTATATCTTTTGTATTTTTTACTGTTTTTTGTTTGTCTTTAATTTAGTATTTTCCATATTTTTTTGCTGTTATCTTCACCTTTATTGATTTGTTCTGCATAGAACATTTTTTTGTTTTTTTTATTAGTTTTTTAAACATGATCTGTTTGTGTTCATAGTTTAGTTTAAGCTGTTGATTTTCTTTGTTTTTTATCATTTTTTTGTACGCTGTCTCTTTTTTTCTTGCTCCTGAAAACTTCTTTGGTTATCCAGCCTTCATGAAACGATTTTATATATTTTTTCTTTTTTTCAACTGTGTGTTTGTTTCTTTTGTTATTATGTCCTGTAGGTCTTTAAATGTTGTAATATTTTTCACATTAATTATTTTTTTTAGTTCATCTTTTAATTTTATTAAGTTCGTTTTCTTGTTTGTGTAGTATTTATTTTGTTTCTTTTCTTTTCATATTTTAAAGTTCAATTCTATTTTTTATGATCACTTAGTGGTGTATCTTTGAGTAAAATTTCCTTATTTTCAAGATCAGTATTTGTTATTATGTGATCTATTATTGAGTGTCTTCCAGTAATTTTATTTAATCTGGTACAGTGTTTTTTATTTATTTTATTAATAATTTTGTAGTTTTTTTCCTTTAATAAATTGATATATTCACTTGTTGTTTGGTCTGGTTCCAGTATGTTTATGTTTAAATCACCCATTATTATTGTTTTTATCCTTTAATATATTATTGTCTATATATTCCATAAATTGCTCCCTTTCTCTTTTCTTAGGTTGTCTATAGATTGCATACAATATTATGTTTATTTTGTTTATTTTGATTCCAAGAATGTTGTTTTTATTTGGGTGATTTGTTTTTTCTATTATTATTGTGTTTAATGTTTTTTTTGTAAAGATTACTACGCCACCTCTGCAGCTAAATGCACTATTATAGTTTTAAATATTAAAATATTTTATTTCATTCTCCTTTAAGTGTGTTTCTGTGAGTATTAATATGTTTGGCTTTTGTTCTTTTAACATTATTTTTATTTCATTTGTTTTATGTTTTATTGATCTTATATTTATGTATAATATTTTAAATACTTTATTATTTGTCATTACAGGGGCGGATCTAGAATGTGTCATTGGGGGGGGCGGAGTTGAAAATTTTTGTAAATAAGTTGAAATTAAAGTTATTCCATTTTTTTTATTATTTTCTATATATTAATTTAAAAAGTTATGTTCAATTTCAACTTGATAACTTACTTCCGGGGGGGGGCGATCGCCCCCATCGCCCCCCCCTTGGATCCGCCAATGTGTCATTAGTGGTTTTTTTTCTTTTAATCTCTCTAGTTTTTCTTCCTTGTCGATTTCTTCGATTTTACTTGTTTCATCTTTTCTCATTAGAATTTTATTTTTATTAATTATTCAAGATTTGTATAATGGTTTAAATTTGTAATACCAAAATAATATGACATAAGGAGAAAGCTGATTTTTAATTTATAATTTATTTAAATATTTCAAAATTTTAATAAAACACCGAAATATGTTGAAAAATTAATTTTACTTAATTTGTTATTTTACTATTACTTTAGATTAAATGGGTATTTATAAATTTTAAAACTGTTATCCCAGTGCATTCACCATTTTTGTAAGTATATAGGTTAATTTTGTAGTTGTTATGTTTTTTATAATTTAATTCTAAAAATAGTTAAAAATTCTAGTACTTTATTTTAGGTATATATTCTAAAACAAACAACAAATCATTTAGGCAATTGAAAATTTTGAAAAATAAATAACCCAGAT
Source organism: Brassicogethes aeneus (assembly GCA_921294245.1). Classification (NCBI taxonomy): domain Eukaryota; kingdom Metazoa; phylum Arthropoda; class Insecta; order Coleoptera; family Nitidulidae; genus Brassicogethes; species Brassicogethes aeneus. The sequence continues at coordinate 54,543,590 of OV121133.1, read as the reverse complement.
GAGAGAAATTATGCAAATAAGAAAAATTCAATTTAAAATTTAATGGACTTTCAATTCGAATATTGATAATAAAGGTTCATATTTTATAATAAACTAATCTTCCGTTTATAACCCCACAATCTATTCCTATGAATATTTAATCGACCGTTTAACACCCTTAACAAATTATCAATAAATTATAATAAGTATAATAGGGTTTATTACAAGAATAAAACGATTTGTCAATTTATTATTATTATTTTATATACCGCTCGACAATATTTTTTAATAATTATAAAAAAGGGGCACGGGCGTAGGCAGGTGGATTTGGGGATTTTAGCCCCCTCCCAAAATGTGAAATGTGAACAGTTGTGTTTTGTTTTTTTTAGAAATTTTAACAAGCCTGTGATCTTCATACTTAGTTTTATTTTATTTTTATATTTTACCATATTTTGTTCTGCCTGCGCGCCTAAATAAGGAATCATTTTACCCTCCTGAACAAATCTCCCCTTTCTTCCACTAGTCGCATAATATACTATTTATTCAACTCATATTTCATTTCTTAACCGGTGGCGAAATTTTAATTCGCCCACGGGCCGAAGTTAGATTTAAGTTAAATATAAAAAAGTCGGGTTAAAACTAATTGACAGCTGTCAGATGTCAGTTAAAATATCAAATAATATACTCTAAAGAAGTATCGCTAGTAGCGCCACCACTCGGCTGTTATAATCGTAACAAATGTACAACTTTTAATAATCAGCTGTCAAACGCTTATGTTACAAACGAGTGTTTTTGAGAATAAAGCCGGAAAATGTTAAAAAATATGGGAAAAAACCGTGGCACGATTTGTTGTGTTGTTGGGTGTATTTCGAGAGGAAATCCTGGGTTGAGTTTTTACCGGTTTTCCAATAAAAATTGTTAATCTGAATGAAGAAATAAATTGCATACAGTCTCTGTAAATATAAATTGTACCTATTAGATACAATAAATACACATTTTAGTAGTGATTAACGTAAAAAGTGTAAACATTTCAATTCAGTAAAAATCGACAAACAAATAAGTCGTTTTTGCAAACATTATTTTTTACTAATTTCTTAAAAATGTCCAAACTTAAATAAAAATTATATAAGGTAAAGTTATCATTAGTTAATTCTGCACCAACAAATGTACTTACCGAATTGGATACTTTTGCAAAACATGAAAATGCAACGATTTAGTTCTTGAATTTTATTTACAATTAAAAACACAATAATTCACCATGATCCCTTTGATAAAATACACACACAGTTACGTTACTATATAAGCATTTAACCGTTGAGTTTTTTAATCAACGATACACGGAAAAAAATAATCGGTAGAGCCTACCGATTGGCAATCGGTAGCAGCTACCGATTGCCAATCGGTAGCCTCTACCGAAAAAATCGGTAGACTCTACCGATAGAATCGGTAGTCTCTACCGAAAAAAAATCGGTTCCCTCAACTGATTTTTATCGGTAGCAGCTACCGATTATTTTCGGTAGAGTCTACCGATTTTTTCGGTGCAGGCTACCGAAAAAATCGATTACCAATTTTTGAAAATTTTTGTATTTTTTTAGCGAGAAGTTAAATACTCGCTTTTTATTAAATAGAAAATAGTATATTTTATTTAAATAAATTTTAAATACAAAAATATTAAAAATGAGGAGTAATTTTTATTAAATTTTTTACAATTCTAAATAAATATTAAATTAAATGTCTGGTGGCTACAAAGTAGAGATTTTTTTTGTATTAATAAACAAGGTTCTAAATTTGGTAATTTTCTCTTATTCTTTGTCATACTTGATTTATAATCAATTTCAACGCAATAAGCATGATAGTGTTGATCAAAATACAATGTTTTAATCGAGAACATGAGAAAATATATACAATTATTTACACTGACTATTTCATTAATTTTCTCAATCTCAACTAAAACAACCAAACCTTTCTGATATTTGATATATTTTTTTAAATTTTCTAACAGCGCATCGATGCGGATTTTCTCGGTTGAGGGAACCGATTTTTTTTCGGTAGAGACTACCGATTTTTTCGGTAGGGTCTACCGATTTTTTCGGTAGAGCCTACCGATTGGCAATCGGTAGCTGCTACTGATTGCCAATCGGTAGCCTCTACCGATTATTTTTTTCCGTGTATAAGGAATAATCAATCAAAATCGAGTATACTAAAAAGTTTTTTAATTTTTTCCTTGCAACGTAAAACTTGGTATTGTTTACAATTCTTAAATTCACGCAATACTATCGAAGTGCACCAGATGGCGCGCGCGTTGCGAAAACCCGATACTTCTTTAGCGTATTGGATTTAAATTCTTTGTGGTTGTTAAATAAAATATTGTGTGCAAAAGAGGAGATTTCACCAGCGTGTTACCTCAAACGCTACGCTCGTGCAGCAAACTCCAAGCTTTCTCCAACTAGTCGAACAATATAATATACATAATATATATACATAATCCGATCTCAACAAAATTAATCTTTCAGTAGATAGAAGATAGCATGTTTATTTTACCTTATAAAGTTTAAATCCCGTTTATTATTTGAATATAACTTGACGAACGAAATAATAATTAAACGTATTTGCGAGACATTTATAATTCAATTTTCCAATTATTTCGACCCTAAAGCTATAATTAACTAACATTGAAACACCATTTCATAAATCAAAATATAGAGCTGCTACGAAAATTCAATTTTAACCACTTATCAAAAGTAACAAAACATTAATTATTTCCTAAATTGTCCATTTAAATTGTAAAACTGGACAACACAACATTTTTAAAATAAAAAAAAAGTTAATTTATAGTGGCTTATACGTTTTTCATAATATTTAATTTACTTAACATTGAGTTGAGGAGGCTATGAGGTCACGCAATAAAAGGTAAGTTGATTAAGGGCAGGAAAAATCGGAGGGGTCCCCTGTTAAAATATCCGAGCACGAATCAACGTAGGAATGAGATGATTCATTCCACTTTCCTGTCTGTTATTTTCTACCTTTACACGCATTTAAACCGTGCCTAATATTTCGCAAGGGTTCACGTAAATACCTATTGCCTTGCCATACTATGACTAACATGTTCCTAGAATCCTATACAGTCATTTTATACAGGGTGATACAGAACTTCAATTTAATTTTTTTACATTAAATTTTTATGGGTAATATTTTTATTGGACAAAAACAAAATTGAAATTGAATATTAAATTGAACAAGGGATTTCGTGATTTTGTGCAAACGACATTTCTAAATAAGTGTTTATAAATATTAAATATTGGTGACATTTCATGTATAGGTTTTTTATTGAAATAAGTTAAAAATGTATTACTAGAACCTAAGTCAATTTATAAATGTATCAAATTCCAACAACAAATAAAAATAAATGTTTTAAAAAGGTTTTATAATATTGACATATTGACTAATATAATTTAAGAGTTAATATCATTATTGTAACCTAATTAAATGGTTAAAAAGCGAAACGCTACCCTAAATGTTTTTAAAAGCAATCCCATGAAATGAAAAATTGAATTATAATCCAAATTATGCTTTTCAAAACATACCCTTGATACACAACATCATATTCTGATGTTTTTACCAAGCCTATAAATTTCTATACTAAAAAAACTTTATTTTCTATTGATAAAATCAGTTTTATAGTTAAAAAATGCATTGTAAAACGATATATCGCCTATTTTACAAAATATAAATATATGTTTTTATTAATTTATCTAAATATGTTGTAAACAACTTTTAGTGCAAAAATTAGTTTAAAGCCTTTTAATTTTTTAAATAAAATCATAAAAAGTGATTATATAAATTAATAAAATGCATTTATGTAAGAAGATATCAAATATTTTACATAGTAATTTATCAAAGTTTTATTAAAAAAAGCTATACCTATTTTATTGAAATAAAAAATCCGACACTTAAATCTGATTGTGTGTATCGGGGCATATAAACAAAATCGCGTGGCTTTACTTATCACGTACCAACATATTTAGAGTTTGCACCCTCAGCTAGGAAACCGACCATGTCGCGCTAACATCTGTCGCTTCGTATTGACGTCACGGGGTGGCATTCGAGGCAGATGTCCAGGTGACCCCGTCAATCTAGACACTGTAGACCGTAGTGCATGGCAACCTTTCAACTATCGCGATTTGTTTGTAAAGTGCACTACACATTTAAAAAAAAATGTTTAACCAGGATGTCAATTTTTTTATCATCAATTGTATATTATTGTATACATTTGTAATAATTACATTCCTTTTGCATAAAAGCAATCGTTATTAGTCATTTGTACAATTTATCAATTTGTACCATTTTATATTGAAAAAAACTGCAAAAAGTAAAGTCCAAAAATTTAAGTTTTTTAACTAAAATCATTTGTGATATGACGTTAGTGGCGAATCTAAAGAAAATATATATACCGATACTCGTATATCATAGGTATCTTTATAAGTCTATTTTTAACTGAAACCAAACCCGGAATAAGAAGTAAGAAAATATGTCGGTGAACAGGCGTATGCACGCACACACATCAAAGGACCAATCTGATCGGCTTTGGAAAACGCGCTCCTGATAGATATTTGATATTATTTATTCATAAGGTAAATGCAACAGCAGTGGCAGCAATATTCCGTGTAAGAGGCTTATGGCTCTAGACACATTAAAATCATATCAAATATGCATATTGTTGCCTGCATTTACTTTAGCTACCGGGATTTGTAGTAAATTTTAGCAAGGCTTTTTTCTCTGCTCACTCTTGTACTTTAACAAAACAGCGCAGATTACGGATTTTAAACCAGAACAACTACACAATGCATTACGGTTTAAAGGATATTTCTAGAAGCGATCAGCAACAAATTTCTTTTTTTTTATTAAAAATTTAAAAATTGAATGAAAAATTTGTAGTTCCACAAAAAATTTTAATCACTTATATCTATCTCTAGAAAAAAAATCTGTTATAGTTAAAAAGTTATACGCTCATCAAGCACCTATATGGGAAATGCAGAATTAACCTTTTTTCCAAAACAACGTGCCTAAATACAAAAAATATTTAAAATATAAATTAAACTATTATGTATTTTTTCTACAGTAATCGTTAAATCATAAAAATAATACTAGACAAGTGGGTACATGAATTTTTAAATATTAAATAGGTATGCAATACAATTTTGAGAAATAATTTTGTAGGTAAATGGTTTATGTAGTGTAGCGCATGAAATAAATAATTATTTTTTGTTTCTATAATACTACGTTCTCTCTTTAAATGAATTATTAAAAAAAATATTTTTTTCATTTTTCACTAAATGTTATGGCAAAAAAGAAGTCACAAATAATTAGTCAAAATATACTAAATAAAATAATCAAATTATTAAATTTAAAAAAAGTTATTTTTATAAATGACAGTTATATATTTGTCTATAAATATTGTTAATTATATTATAAAGGTGAATAATTTTATTGTGTTGCTGATTAGAACTAAACTTTTTGCATCGTTATGTTGGTTTTTATGAGCCAATATTCTGTTGTTGGCTGTAAGAATTAAAAACAGCTTGAGAAAATAGTTACCGTTTTTTAGGAACAGTCAAAGTTGGTGAGTAATATTACATTAGTCAAACATTAACTAGTAAAAACTATCTATTTAAAGGTGAAAATAACAATTTTATTAGTAAACAATGCTGGTACTAATTTAAATAGTAGAATTTTGACTATTTAATTTTAAAAGAGTTAACAATAGCAGACAAAATTTTATATACATAGGTATTTGTTTATTTATGGAACATTTCATTTCATCAAGTATCAAGTATAACAACCATATATATATGCCTATAGGTATCACTACAAAAGAACTTGGAAATTATTAAAATTTTGGAAAAATGCAACTATTGAAATTTATCACTGAAGTTTGGCGTTGTTCAGAAATGGTGTTTAAAGTAGATGTCGACAGGGAAAAAACTTGTATATATATATATATCATTGTTTCCGCTGTAACTGTTTCCAATTTTGTTGACCATTTCAGCGTGAAGCTAAACGTTGCTTTTATAAAACCGAATTTTCAGCTATGTATAATATACATAGCTGAAAATTCGGTTTTATAAAAGCATTACATTGTATATCCTTATCAATAAGAAATTTCCGTTAATCCGTATGCGATTTTTAATTTTAAAAAATCAATGGTTCACCCCTCGATTTAGTATAGTACCAGCATTGTTTACTAATAAAAAAGTCGTTTTTATTTTTAAATAGTTATTTTTTACTAAATAGTTAACATTTAAGATAAGTCACCATCTTTGACTGTTTCTGAGGGTAAAAATTAACTTATTATTTTATAATCGTTTTTAATTTTTGCAGCCAACAACAATTTATTGTTATAGACTATAACTTATAGTTAAATGCCTGTAGGCTTCATGGTTAAATGACCCATAAAAACAAACAAAGCTGCAAAAAGTTTAGCTCAAAACAGCAACACAAAAATGATATTTAACTTTAAAATATTAAGTATTAACAATATTTATAGACAAATATAACTGACATCAGCTGGCCTCACATTTGCTCTGCGAGAAAAGGCCAGAACTGCTCCATAGTTATCAAAAGGAGCCCTGTATAAGGGACTAAGACCGTCGGGAGACTGCGCTGCTACCACTCGTACAGCGCACCTCCACCGCGGGGAGGCTTAAGAGGTGGAACCTCATTTCCACGAGCCTTTTTACAGTCAACCCCAGATTGCACACTGAGCTGAAAAAACCGGTTTTGGAGAAAACTAATTTGAACAAAAACTACAAAAAATGTTAACTTGCAATTTGAACTACATATTAATGCATATAAGCTTAGCCCTAGGGCTTTAACATATGCAAAATTCACTTATACCTACGTGAAATGGGAAAAACATTTTTTTTACCGTAAATGGCTATAATTTTACAAATGTAAATTAAAAAAAACTTAATTTATTGTTAAGGGCTTTAACATATCCAAAATATACATTCAGTTGCGGAACGTGAAATGGAAAAAATATTTTTTTACTGTGCTAGCGTTTTTTCTGTGTATTACTGTCGGTCAGAGAGTTATTGTTTAAAATTTTCTAAAATTTGGCATATTAGTAGATTATGATATTTGACTTTAAAATTTTTTGCCTTTAACATAAGGCTTATGAAAAATCACACTTTATTTTATTTTATAAAAAGTAGGTATCGTTTAGATTCCATTCAAAATTAAGAAAATGATAGAAAATAATATATAAAACATTTAAGACACATAATTACTGCTTCAGAACATGTGGTAGTAATAATTAATAAATAACTACTTCTTCCTGAATTAACTAAGGCATTGACTATTCACCAATTCCGTAAAAAAATAATGAGAAAATATGGAGTGCTATAGCACTCCATATTTTCTCATTATTCTATAGAATGCGACCTAACAGAAGTATTTAATGCAATGTTACTGTTCCATACAACTTCTGCAGAAACTGAAAGACCAGTTAGCAAATTAAAAATTATAATTTTTATAATTTTTTTTAAATATATTTAAGGAATACTATAATATTGTAGCGAGTACCGCCCTGGATATCGGAGTGATGACTCATCGCCGATTAGTCATTGCCGGTGAGTCATCGCCGGTGACTCAGCGCTCGAATAATCGAGAGTGTGGAGCTCGCTGGAATGTTCCAGAATACTTGGGCGCTGGATATATAAGAAACGGAGCAACACAGAGCAGTCAGTTGAGATTTGGTACGCGCGAAGAAATAAATAAATATAAGTGCAAATAAATAGACTCTTGAACAATAGTGATATATAAATAATTAGTAGTTAAGTGTTTAGTTAGTTTTATAGTGTTTTAAGTGTAGTTAAGTTATTAAATAAATAGTTTAGTTCGTTAATTAACCAGTGCGTGTTTTAATTCACACTACGAACAGTAAAAACGTTACAATTGGTGTCAGGAGTGCGGTTAGTGTGAAACTTCGCGAAAATGGTTTCGTTAATGGACTTAAAAGTGGCGGACCTTAAGCGGGAGCTAGAAGAAAGGGAATGTGATACAACGGGAAAAAAGAATGTGTTGCAGCAGCGGCTTCGAGAAGCGTTGGAGCAGGAAGGTGAAAATCCAGATACGTATTTATTTGAAGGCCAGTGTAATATGCATTTAATGTTGCAAAATTTAAACGAGAAAATGTTAGAGAATTCTAACAATTTGATAGTTCATTTGAACGATTTAAAGGATGATTTGCAACAGAAAATGGTAGAAAATTCTAGCGATTTAAAAGTCGATTTGCAACAGAAAATGGTGGAAAATTCCAACAATTTAAAGGATGATTTGCAGCAGAAAATTCTGGAAAATTCTAAAAATTTAAAAGAATATTTGGAACAGAAGATTCTAGATAATGTCCAAGAATTGGAAGAGAAAATGGGGCAGAAATTTGACGACGTAAGGATGGAATTGAATGACGTAAGGATGGAATTGGATGATAAATTGGAAGTCAAAATAAAAGAAATAAATAGTAAACTGACAGCTGTAAATCTACCCATGATGCTGGCGGAACCAGGAACAATGCCGGAGGGGAGCCGAGTTCGAATGAAACCACCTCAGTTCGATGGAAAAACTTCTTGGACCAACTACATCCGTCAGTTTGAGGCAGCAGCAAAAGCAAATGGCTGGCTACCGGAAGAAAAAGCTACAGCATTGACTCTGGCTTTACGCGGAGATGCAACGGACATCTTGCAGACGCTTTCTCCCAACGAACAAGAAGATTACGAAGCGTTGGTGAAACATCTGGAACTTCGATATGGCCAGACACATTTGGAACATGTCTACCATTCCCAACTTAAGAACCGCTGCCAGAAATCAAACGAGACTTTGCAAGAATTCGAGGCTGATATTGCACGCTTGGTTCGGCTAGCATATCCAGCTACTCCAACGACCGTTATGGAACGATTAGCGGTTCAAGCATTTTTGGATGGACTTCGGGACAACGAAACACGACAGGCTCTGACATTGGCTCGTCCGAGCCAACTGGTTGATGCATTGGCTCGAGCTTTGGAATTCGAGGCGGCAAAGGAGAGCTGCAGGAGCCAGCCTAGAATTAGGAGAGTCGAAGAAGAAAAGAAGGAAGAACCCAGGATAATTGAAGAAATTAGGCGAGTTCTTAAGGAGAATTTACCAGAGAAGAAGGAAATCCGGTGTTGGAGATGTGGAAAGCTGGGACATATACAAAGTCGTTGCAGAGGAAGTCAGGTGGCGCCGACTTCATTTAGAAAAATAAATAGGGCTGAAGAAAAGGATGTGTATATTCGCAGGACTACAATCGTAGATGATCATTGGCAATCCGCTGAGGTTCAACAAGACCAGGAAAGGGACCCGGATTTGAAGCTCATCATCGATTGGAAGAAGAACGACTGTAAACCAACGTGGCAGGAAGTCGCCCAATATTCGCCGAATGTGAAATCGTACTGGGCCCAATGGAATTCCATCATCCTAAGTGACGGGCTTCTAAAGCGCGTTTTGGAGATGTCAGAAGGGGGGAAGACCGGAAGCAGATAATAATCCCCAGAAACAGGATACCAGAAGTGCTGCAGGAAATCCATGATGGAACTACTGGAGGACATCTTGGGGTGACCAGGACGCTCGGAAGACTTAGGGAACGGTTTTATTGGGTCAACAGCCAACGGGATGTGAAGGAATGGTGCAAGAAGTGCGCCGTTTGCGCGGCAAGCAATGGACCCCAGAAGCGCCCAAAAGCCCCAATGCGACAGTACAATTTGGGCAGCCCATTTGAGAGAATTGCAATCGACGTGGCGGGTCCATTTCCGGAAACAGAATCTGGAAATAAATACATCATCGTTGTAATGGACTACTTCAGCAAGTGGGCGGAAGCGTACGCTTTGCCAAATCAGGAAGCTGCCACAGTAGCCGATGCCCTTATTAAGGAGTGGATTTGTCGTTTTGGTGTGCCAATGGAGATGCATTCAGACCAAGGCAGGAACTTTGAATCTATATTGTTCCAGAATGTCTGTAAAATTCTTAACATTCGAAAGACGAGGACGACTGCATTACATCCGCAGTCCGATGGAATGGTAGAACGAATGAATCGAACCATAAACCGGTACCTGTCCAAGGTAGTCTCTGATCACCAAAGAGACTGGGACCGCTTCCTTCATCTGTTCCTGTTGGCGTACCGTTCTTCTATCCACGATACAACCGGCCAGACACCCGCTAGCATTGTTATGGGACGTGAACTTCGTCTACCTTGTGACCTGAGATTTGGTTGCCTACCAGGGGATGATATTGCTGGAGAAGATTACGTCAACAATTTACGTAGAAAAATGAGCGACATTCACAGCCGAGTTCGTTTAAACATCCAGAGTGCCAGTGATAGAATGAAAGAGGCATACGACATCAAGGCGGAAAATGGAGGATTTCAACCTGGAGACCTAGTTTGGTTATACAACCCTCAGCGCCGTCGTGGTTATTCACCGAAGCTGCAGACTTCTTGGGAGGGACCTTACGAAGTTATGGATCGAATAAATGACATCATCTACAGGATCAGGAAACAACCAAGAGGAAAGCCGAAAGTGATCCATTTCAACCGATTGGCCCCTTAGGCTGGAAACAATGACGATTCTAGAGTAAGGAGAGTTAATCCGCCGGAAGACGAGTTGCCTTTTGAAGACTTCATGTATTTATATTCGAGCGGTAAAAAAGCTCGCTTTGGTGTCACTCGAGAAGAACAACAAGATCTGTTCACGGTTTCGGCCGATTACTCCTTGGCTCACTGTGTTGCAGAAGACCTAAGGATGTCCAGGGGAATAGCGGTTGTTTTTAAAAACAAGTTTGGACGGATCGACGAGCTACGAAGGCAGAATCCCAAAGTTGGAGAGGTGCTTGAAATTGTGAATAATGAGCAGATAGGCAATAGAAGTATCTTCTATCTGGTAACGAAGCAGCTCTCCCATCAGAAGCCAAACTACCGTGACGTATGGAATGCCTTAAATAAATTGAGGGATGCCCTTTTATCCAAGGACATCATGAACCTGGCGATACCGAAGATTGCTTGTGGACTTGACGGTTTAGACTGGAGAATAATTAGAAGTATGGTGGAAGTTATCTTCAGATTTAGTGGCATACACATTCTTGTCTGTTGCCACAACCCTAAAAGAACAACCGAAAGGAAGACCGTAGACTGCTACTTCTATAGGACGTCACAATGCAAGTTTGGATCTCTATGCAAATATCGCCATGGAGCTGAGGACCATTTTCGGGACGAAAATGTTTTAAGACGGGGGCAATGTAGCGAGTACCGCCCTGGATATCGGAGTGATGACTCATCGCCGATTAGTCATTGCCGGTGAGTCATCGCCGGTGACTCAGCGCTCGAATAATCGAGAGTGTGAAGCTCGCTGGAATGTTCCAGAATACTTGGGCGCTGGATATATAAGAAACGGAGCAACACAGAGCAGTTAGTTGAGATTTGGTACGCGCGAAGAAATAAATAAATATAAGTGCAAATAAATAGACTCTTGAACAATAGTGATATATAAATAATTAGTAGTTAAGTGTTTAGTTAGTTTTATAGTGTTTTAAGTGTAGTTAAGTTATTAAATAAATAGTTTAGTTCGTTAATTAACAAGTGCGTGTTTTAATTCACACTACGAACAGTTAAAAACGTTACAATATATATTGGGGTGGCCCAAAAAAAAAGAATATCTTTTTTTTTCTCGTCTCTTGTAAAAATATGTTAGTTTATCATGCTTATAAGAGCCCTGTCAAAATATCAGCTCGATTAAAAAAATTTTAGGGGTCGCTCAAGATTTTTTAAAATTTTCAAAATCGTCAAAAATTGAATTTTTGTTTTATTTTAATTTTTTTTCTTGCCTCGATATTATTTTTTTGGTAGAAAATAATAAAAATTTTGAAAATATCAAATCAATATTTTAATTTCTAAAGGTCGCTAAAAGTTCGTTGGTATTTATATTCAGAGGTCGCTCGAAAACATTCAAAATACTCTACTTTGAAAGTTAAAAAAATCTTGAGCGACCTTTAGAAATCAAAATATCCATTTGAAATTTTTAGAATCATTATTATTTTTAAATTAAAAAATAATATCGGAACGAGAGAAAAAATTAAAATAAAAAAAAATCCAATTTTTGACGATTTTGGAAATTTTTAAAAATCTTGAGCGACCCCTAAAATTTTTTTAATGGAGCTGATCTGTTGACAGGGCTCTTAAAACATGACAAACCAACATATTTTCACAAGACACAAGAAAAAAAAATATTATTATTTTTTTGGGCCACTCTAATTTATATAGGCCAAGCTCGACTCCGACTTTTATCGCTAATAGCTTCTAGCATCAAGACATCAAACCGATGTCATTGCATGATACTTTTGCGCAAACTAAGGCTATAGCCTATAGGAAAAGATTATAAACGAAATTGTTATTTTGTTTTCAGTATACACATCAGTATAGGAGAACTTCGTTTTATTGTGTAATCATTGACTTACTCAATCTAATACCAATATTATTAATCCAAGTATACGTTCCTAACTCTTCACCTGTTGAACCTAAGCCATCACTATACAATACATGTAGTAGGGTAGTTTTGCAGTGCCATGCAATTAAAAATATACGAATTTTGACCCAGCTACTATAACTAGAGTAACCAGGTTCGAAAGGTTGTTTGATTCATCAAATTTTCAACAGTGATATCACATGAGAGTGAAAATAAATTAAAAATAATTTGACAGACATTTCAAAAACCTTTTGTCTGGTAATAATCTAATCCTAGAGCAAACCAATAGATAAATATCTTATGTCGGATGTCGGGACAGTATTATAATATTTAGCCAAGCCAAGAGAGGGCGAGGATTTTATTATTTTTTAACGTTTTTGACCATTTTGACGTTCAATTATATCCGTAGTTATCGAATTTTTGTAAGATTTTCTGTGTTTTTATTGTGTATTGTTTCTAAGGTTTGTATTATAATAATAATTTATAAAAGACACTTTGGCCGAATCATAATCTTTCAGATGGTAGGCATGTATTGGTTAATAAAATTTATGGATTTAACAGTATTGTTCAATTTCAAAATAATGATCAATAAGACAGTTAAATTTGGTAGACTATCATAAATAACAAAAACAATGTTTCTTACCATATATGAATGGTACTTTTGGGAATAAGTATGATAATGATTCAACGAGTTTTACAAATTAAAAAAATCACAGATTTTACAAATGATTCATTGAATATTACAAATGATTCAATGAATATTAAATACACTTGTTTTACATTTACATACATTTGTTTTCCTCATTGCTTTTCCATAAATCTGCGAATTTCTTTAGTTTATAAAAGTTGCTTGAGAATTACTAAACAGCATAACCACAGACAGGCCCGTTCCTGGGGCGTCCCCTTTTATATTTAAATATAATACATTAAATATTTTAATTTGAAGCCCTTAAATTTAAAAAATATATATTTTGCGACAAACTGGCAATATGGAATTAAAAATTTAAAAAAAACCGCTTAAATTAAGTATAAAAAATACGCTGTGTCTAGTCTCACGCTAGCGTGAACGCAATTTTATTCTTATTCTCACGCTAACGTGAACGCAATTTAATTTTTATTCTCACGCTAACGTCAAAATAATTTTAATTTTATTTTCACGTTAACTTCGTATATACAGCCTTTTGGTTTTTGGTTAAACCTAAGGCTGCCAACTTTGCCCAGGGGCGGTTTTAGACATCTACTGAGGGGGGGCGAAAATAGAAAAAGCCCATGTGTAGTGGACATAATTCTCCCAGCATTATTTTATTTAATTTTACTTTTTAGGTGTCGTGTCATTTGATTTGATTATTATTTGATTATGTAAATGTAATAAAATTTACTAATAATAAAATCGAGACTCTTTTACTGCAGCCAAACCAACCCAAACTCAACAACACAACCCAACCGACCCCCGCCCCATTGGGCCCCCCCCGCCCCATTGAGCAAAAAACCCAACTAAAATGGGCAAAATGAACGATTTTCCAATAGTTAGTTTTAACTCATCATTATTGTTGTTTTTGTCTATGGCAATACATTTTACGTACACTTGTAACAGGGCAGATTTCACAAATCGGCCAAACCACCTGCCAACGTTTAAAAAACCTCACAACCGCGAAAATTAGATTCACAGAACAAATTAGATTCTTGAAAGAATCTTAGGTTATGTTACCTTTAGTGACGTCACCGCGTGAGAATAAGAATAAAATTGCGTTCACGCTAGCGTGAGACTAGACACAGCGTAAAAAATATTTATTAAATTACCAAACAAACAAAATCACAAAAAATATTCAGTTATAAAAATACTCTAAAGAAAACAAAAAAAAACAATCTAAACAATATAATAACTAAAACTGGTTTTTAGTGACGTACTCTCTAAAAATAAATTAAACAAAAATGAGTTTTAAAAGTAAAAAAGCAGTCACTAATAACTTTAGTCCACAGCAATTTGTATCCCGGACAGTTAACAGCTTATTATTATGTAAAATTATAAAAGTAAAGCAGTTTTTAAGATATAGTCAATTCCATATTATATGGATAATTTACTAAATCTCAAAAACTTGCTACTTTTATAACTTTTGACGACATTTTCGTATTCAGCAGACAATTTTACATAGGAGTTGACTATTTCTATTGACGATAATTATTAGTCGCTCCTTTTTCGCTATGGCATTTAGACTAATTGAATTAGTCATTTTTGACTAAGTAATTCAATTTTAGAGAGTAAGCTCGTTACAAAGTCATGTTCTGTGTAGACTACTGTTAAACTTTGCTACCGTCAACTGCAACTATCAAACAAATACTAAAAATATTATGACCATTTGTCTCCTTTTATTTTGATCCTCTTATGTATGTTTAAGTATTATATGCAAGAAAGTTTCTCGTTACTATACCGCGGAACTTTTCCAGCGATGACGTCAAAATGTTAACAAAAATCAGAGTTAAAAAAGTAAACACGTATCTTTATACATGTGCAAAAAATAACATAATATCACAATATAATCATTTTTATGTAATCGCTGGAAAACTTCCGCGCTATAATCGTTACAAAGTACTGATTGACTCTTTGATTTTGCGCCCCCAAAATGTTGCGCCTGCGTGCGTGCACGCACTGGACGCTCGCCAGGAACAGGCCTGACCACAGAAGTACCTTAAATACATGGTAGAAAACAAAGTTATTGTTTTCGTTACTAATTACATTTAAAATCTAGCCACAAGATTTTAAATATAGCGCCATTGAAGTAACTAATCAAATACGTTGATTTTCCACCAATTAAAAGCTATGTTGGCAACAGTTGCCTGTAAACACGTAATTTAATTTTTAACCAAGTTCAGAGAGGGCGCTTCATTTGGCTGCAAACTATATACTCTTTAAGTCATCTATTGGTTTAGTTTGGTTTAGGAGCCTAATCTGATAAACTATATCTCGTGCGATGAAAATTCATTGATAATTTTTGACAAATTTGCACTCATGCAAGTTAAACTATTATTTATTATTTATGTTATTCATTTTAAGTTAAATTTACGATCTTATTCATTGTGCTTGAGCAAGATTAACATAAAAATATCCTGACTTTTCTTTCTTTTTTCCAGGTCATTTGAATCGCGAATCAATAAATTAATCAATATAAATGACGAAGTCATTAAGATGTTTTTCTTGAATGAGTTTTTCTATTACATTCCATTGTTTTTAGAAGACTATATTTGTAAAATGATTCATCTTTCTTGAGCATATTGCCCGCCCAGTCCTTTAGAATGAAAGCAATCTTCTCTACTGAAGTTGTTTTAATACGTGGTTCTTGTTGGCACAGAATTCTCAAAATTGGTTTCAACTCGATTTTTTTTACTTCTTGGTATTATCCGGCGTAAGTTCGTTAATATTCCTATCGATTTCTGCAGCGAAAACGGTTTTAAATTGCGACAATTGATAACACCAGAGAACTATTTTGAAAAAATGTAATAGAAAATCTCCTAATGCTATTATGCCTTCGGGCAACCATACAGAGACAAAAATACAGATTCTTACATCTGCACTCGCATCTCTACCTATCTAATGGTCAATTGCAAAACTAAAAAGAAAATTAGACGTTATAACGTTACTGCCATGTTGCGTGTATATACGCAACATGGCAGAAACTTAAACATTGGGTTTTGGATCAACTAGGTCTCTACAAAAACTGGCCAATCTTTATACAGTGACATTGTTACACAAATCCAGATATTCTACAAGTGGGAGAAATATACAAAAAAAAAGATTGCATTTCAATCCAAAGTCATTTTTAATAGAATGCGAGATTACTAATATGTAACTTATAATACAAGTACTTGCATGCACAATTCAAATATTAAAATGAGTTTGTAATAATTCACGACTAGCTCATTGTAT
Source organism: Brassicogethes aeneus (assembly GCA_921294245.1). NCBI lineage: Eukaryota > Metazoa > Arthropoda > Insecta > Coleoptera > Nitidulidae > Brassicogethes > Brassicogethes aeneus. The sequence goes on along the minus strand of OV121133.1, from coordinate 54,527,162 downwards.
ACCTATAGGTATCATTGGCGGCAGCTAAAATATTTGAGTGTAAAAAATTCATTAAAATATAAAATTAAAAATCCATTGATTGAGAGATGGCAGTTCTTTATTGAATAAAAAATTATTTTTTTGGAATAAAGTTTTTGAAGATAATATGATTTTACGACTGTCGTGCTGCTCATTACAAATTTTACAAATCATTGTTCCAAGAATTTTATTTTTGGGGTTAAATGCGAGTGGCATTTTTGACACTTATCACGGCGAATTGCGAATACGAGTTATTAGGGTTTACAAAATTAAACTTTATGCTTTATTTTCTTTATTTTGATTTATAAAGAATATTTATTTTTGTAAAAGGATTTATCACAATTTTAGAATCCACCCTATTTATGAATTTGTAAATAACAAGACGGGAGTTAAAAAAGAGAGCCGCGAGCGCAGTTGCTGTTTTATGATTTTGGTTAAAATCGAATTTTAAGGGTACTATGTGCCTCTCTTTTTTCAGACACCAAAAACATAATTAATTTTTTTTTTTAATAATTAATTTAAAAAATATTTTTTATTGTATTTAAGGATTTAATAGACTTAATTTAAGCCCGGTTCCCGCAAAATTGGTCGATACATTAAAAAATTACCTCAAAATTCAATTGTTTATAAAATTCGCAATTGTTGTATCATAGAAAGCTATCGATTTAGCCACATGCAATTTAATTATTTCAACAAAAAATATTTCGTGCTGATTTTACGAATTTTGTACCACCTACTATGACTACAGTCAGGGGCGTAGCTACCGCGGTATCAGCCGTATCAATAATAGGGGGCCCCCGGCTAGGGGAGCCTCCGATTGGCTTCGACATGCGTAGCTAAAAACATATTACCCACATGTTAAAAAAATTGAGGCATTAAATTAAATAAATAAATAATATCATTATTTAACTGTTTACTTCTTCGATTTATTAAATTAAAATTTTCCTGAATACACTTCTGTTCCAACGAGGCCGTTAACTCATAGAAAATGTTTCTGCTCGTACTTTTCCGCTATGCGTTGTCTTCGGCGCAGTCTGCGCATATTGTTCTGTGCTCTGCGCCACATACTGAGTCTGCTTTGGGTGTTATTATCATAGGTTATATTGATAGCAAATTAGAAATAATTATAAGCGTTACAATTATTTCAAATGACGCCTTCATTTTAAAATAGAAACCTTTTAAAAGATGTTGAAGAACAGTAAATGTCTAAAACTAGATCAAATTTTAAAATTTACCTGTACATAAAAAGCTATGTATACATGGGTGAATATATTGAGATGTCCCCCAAGTAAAAATGATTATTTTTTATTTTTGGTTGTTTCACTGTTAGTTTAGAATAGGGTTTTTGGGAAGCCACCAGGTCTAGTAATAACATAACATAAGTGGTTCTGCACTAATGCAAGAATTTTAAGAAATCATACATTTTTAATATTAGAGCTTTTTTGATTTGATTTGATTTGAAGGGGAGCCTTTGCAGGCAGCACTTAGGCACACATACGGCCCATTGTGCAAACCCCCTTTTGGTGAAGCCCTGCCTTACCTTACGAGCCCGCAGCTTTTAAGAAAAGCGCAGACCCGCTCTGGTCGGGCATGCATTATTTCCGCTGGTTCCAAGTATCTTTCCCCTAGGTGTCTTAGTCTACTATTGACTAGAGCGTCGTATTCGCAGACTATATGCTCGGTAGTTTCATCTACTTCGCTGCAGTACCTACAGTCCGACTCGTTGCTGAGTCCGGTTTTGTGTAGGTGGTATTTGACTACCCAGTGTCCTGTTAGGACTCCTGTGATGATTCTTAACTGGTTCCTGTTAAGTTTCAGGAATCTTTTTGCCTCTTTGCATGTAGTAGGACTCTTTATAAAGACCCTAGAGTGCCTGAGGCCTTGTTGTTCACGCCATTTGTTCTGGAACTGGTCGTTAGTCCAGTTCCTGATCTTGGTTTTTACCAGACAGGAGGCGACCCCTATGACAGGTTCTGGCCCCAAGAAGGCCGTGTTGCTTCCCTCACGAGCCAGCTGGTCTGCTTCCTCGTTGCCTCTGATGCCTCGATGACCCGGTACCCAGATAAGGTTAACCTTGTTGAGCACACTGAGTAGTTCGAGGGTTTTTATGCAGTCCAGTGTAAGTCTCGAGTTGACCTTTTCCGAGTGAAGAGCCTGGAGTGCTGCTTGACTGTCGCTGCATATGTAGATATGTTTACCCGAGTAGCCTCTCTGGAGATTCTCTTGGGCGCATATCTGGATGGCAAAGATTTCGGTCTGGTATACCGTTGGGTATCGACCTAGTGCAAGGCTTATTCTCGCCCCAGGTCGCTCTCCATATACACCAGCTCCTGCACCTTCCTTCATTAAAGACCCGTCTGTGTACCAGATGAGCCCTTCCGGTTTGAGAAAGCCTGGGACAGGCTCGCTCCAGTTGTTTCTGAAGGGGAAAACTACTTTATATCTCCTAAGGGGGGTAGACGTATTTGGCATTGCATCCCTCTAGTGAGAAGGGGGTCCCGGTTGATAGTCTCAGTCCAGGCCCTTGCATGCCCTGAGTTCCCCCCGCCCCGTGAGTCCACTGTCCCCAATCATTGAGTCTGACCGAGGCTTCCCGAGCCCGTGCCTCCACAAAGAGATGTAGAGGCGCCAGTCCCAGTATGGCCTCCATTGCCAATGTTGGAGTGGTTCTAATTAGAGCTTCACTTTTAAACCTTTGTATATTTGAAATAAGTTATTGTATCTTTTGACACCTTAATATTTTTTTAAATACAATTGAACATACATAAAATATTTATAAAAAAATTTACTTACTGAGATATTACACTTCACGGTGGATAGGTTTTTAAATAGCAAATTAATGAAGTTAAACTTTTGAATTATAAAACAGCAACACTTTCATCTGCATATAAATTCTAACTGACCTTCAGGAATCACATGCATCTATATTGTCGTAAACGGAGGTTTTTGCTTATTTAAAATAATTAAAGCGCCATCCGTTGCATAAAATTTAAAGCAAAAACAGATTCACGGAGGATAGAATCAATGTTTGTAACACCTACATAAATGGTTATAAAAATAATTTTTTTTAATTTTTAATAATATTTTATATTTGATTCGATTGCTTTGGATGTGTTTAATTTACTTAGTGAACTGATATTTTTAGTATGCTTTAACTACCTCAGATATTTGAAAACATATATGTTAACTTAGAAAGAGTAACAGTCACGGAGGATAGGTTTTAGACTTTTAAAATATTGTAAAAAATAATTAAATGCGGTTAAAAATCTGAAACCTGAACTGTTATATATATATACTTAATTATGAAAGTTCAAAACACAATAAAAGTGTAGGTCAAACTCATTTAGATTTATTAAATATCACGGGGTAACACCATCGGGGGACATTTCGTGAGATTCACCCACATATATTATTTATTAAATTATAAAAATTGGTAAATGCAAAAAAATGATACCCTAAAATTTTTTTGCTAGCACCTTTTCCGGTATAAGGGCCCCTACCAGATTTTTGATACGGGGCCCCCTCGAGGCTAGCTACGCCACTGACTAGAGTGCACAATTTGATATTATTCATTGATACGAAAGGTTGTTTGATTCATAAAATTTTCGGATCAATTATAACTCGTGCGATAAAAATTCATCGATAAGTTTTGACAAATCTTCACTCATGCAAGTTTATTTATTATTTAAAAAACCTATCCTTAATTGTGCTTTCTCTAGAGCAAGATTAACATAAAAATATCGACTTTTTAATAAATCATATCATAGTAAATGCATAATAGCATTTTAATATTTCTATATATAGATAAAGACATTTTTCTTTATAGTAAATAATTGTATTGAGATCCGGTTTATCAATGTTCATTTAAAGTTACAGTTAGTTATCTGACAGATTATTTCCATGGATACCATTGTTCTCACAACGATTGATATGGAATTTAACTGTCAGATAGACTAACTGGAACTTAACCAGACATTGATAAACCAGCCCTGAATAAATTAGATGTAAAAACATAAATATTTATATTACTTTGAATGCCAACATTTCCACACTGGTTGTTAATATCATTTCCGGCTACTTATAGATAGCTGCAATTTGATAACCAAAAGGAAGTGAAATGAAGCAAAATGACTAAAACTTAAAGAGCAAATTATTTTTCCAGAAATCTCTCAAATTTTGGTTTGCGATTTATGTAAAAAAAACTAAGCGCAAAATATTTCCAATTTGCAATAAAGCGCCCAATCTGTCCCCAAATCACAGAGCGTCCCAAAGGAAGTCGTATGATTTGGTCGTACCTTGCGTAAAGAAGTTTCACGTCAACGATTTGAATGAAACAATAAAAATACCTACACAGAAAAAACGCTAGCATAGCATGAATGGGTGAGCCATTAAAGCAATGGGATCTTGTAATCCGTATTCCTGAATAACAGTTCCTATAATACCAATAGGTAGTTAGCACTTGGTTTATAATCGTTTACTGTTTTTAAATTAACAACAAAAGTTATCGCTCCTAAATCTATTTGTTAGAATGGTAGAATGTTATTGCATTAAATACTAATTTGATTTATTTAATAACGTTACTATTGTATGTATACTATGTATACATTTAACGCAATAAATTCTTTGACATTTAGCCAAAATATTTCCCTATTTTGGTTGAATAGTAATTAATTGAGCAAATAACAATTTAGATTGCTTCAATTTTAATGCATTCAATGACAGCGCTGTTCTTGGTACTATGTTAGATTTTTTTCTGTGTATGCACAAAAATGCACAATCAAGCAGTGGGTGTACATATTTTAAGCACTTGCACATGCCTGAGCTGTCCCTTGGCAAAACTGCTAAACAATTCCATTGTAAAGTCCTATAGGACCCATTGTCTATGGTAGTAAAGTGTGTGAACCCTATGAACACCTCATATCCACGAAGATTTAAGCACTCCCGGGAATATGTTCGTATATGAGTGCGGACGCTGGGCCACGTGACTTGGCGTCGCGAGGTCCAGAGCACGCGTCCCGGCTTATTAGTGGGTCGAATCGCGTCTCTCCCTAAAGAGAAAATTATCATTGTGATGCTGTAATAGGGACCTTTTTGTCGGCTAGTCATCGTACATAAGTACCGACGCAATAAAATTAGAATGTCGATCGGTCGGGTGTTTTTATTTCACTGGGGAAATGTTTACATCGTGGGAATTTAATTATAACCTTTAGTTAAATTTAAGAGTGTTATTTGTTAAAATACTGACAGTTCTGCACAATGCTGATTTAGAATGTCACAGGGTTATAAGGGTATTTAAAAAAAGCGCTATCGTTTTAACAAATACAATTAGTAAAAAAATAGTATTTTATGCGACCATTTAATAATGGCTATTAAGACATGATCATGAAAATTATGATCTGAGCCGAAGGCAAATGTCATAATGAGTGCGACTGTTTGAATAGCCCATTAAATGGTCGTTGCATAAAATACAATTTTTTTGTATCATAATGGATCTCAGTATAGTACCTACAGGTAGGAAATGCCTAATAAACGAATTAAAGTATGGCCCATACTGTATAGGAATAGAAAATACTATATTATGTAACATGTTTGATAAACGGCATTTTGGTCACGAGTTTTAATTTAGCACGAGCAAAGCTTGCGAGCCAGTGTTTAATAAACGAGTGGCTAAAAAAGTTTATAAAACGAGTTGCATAGGTACTATACTTTTTTTCGATGAACACAGAACTTAAATAATTTTCAAAAATAAATAAAATCTAAAAATCTTTATTTTGTTGATTGTACACAGTAAACAAATATTTTTTAATTTTAACCAAATAATAACCAGATTTTATGTTAATCCAGGTCTACATAACTTTATGTTAAATTTACAACCAATTGTAATCTTTTAACTAATTGAATAAGTACTTTGTAATTAAAACAAACATTTTGTAGATTTAATAACAAAATTCTATGTCAATAATTTTTGTAATTTTTAAAAAGGACCTAATTTTTACAAAGCTTTTTGTAGATCAGTAAAAAGTATTTGTTGGAAATTGGGAAATAATTTTGATTAGTGATGCCGCCGATACGAGAGATTCTCGCCTCTCGTCTCGATTTCTCTCAAAAAAAAGCTCGAGACGAGACGAGAGAATGCCCTCTCTCGCTTGAGAATTTCTCGTTCTCTCGATTATTCCGGTAATAAATAAACAATTTTTATAAGTTTATAATATTCAATAATATACAATATTCAATAAACTTATCAACAACATGTGGTTTTTGAGGGGCTGATTACAAATTTGATATCCATTTATTCAAAAAATAAAATGTCTGATCCAATATGACGAAAATTTGTCGTTCGGCTTTAATGGTTTGGGTAAAATTTAGTATTTAGATATTTATGGGGTCCCTGATTAAGAATTTGATATCCAAACATGCGCAGTAGGTACAAGATGGTTGGATCTATGTGGAGTAGTTACATCATATAGGCGCAGTAGTTTTCAGATGAATGGAACTACTGCGCCTATATATATACTAGATGCAGTGTTGTAACGTATCTAGTTACAAGTAACTAGATACAGTATCTAGATACTTTTTATGTATCTGTTTGTGTAACTAGTTACTTATCCCAATCTAGTAACTATAACTGTAACTAGTTACAAATTCTAAGTAACTAGGTGTGTTAAGATACAAAGATACATTTTTAATTAAACTGCGACTATTATTTATTAAAAAAAAAATATTATAAAAAATAAGTTATTTTAAATAAAATATTATAAAAAAAATAAAAATAATAAACATGTATATTTTTGTTGTCACTTTAAAATTCCCTATTTTAAATTTTTTAAAGCAAAAATTAATTTGTATGTATCTTAAAGTATCTAGATACTTTTTGAAGGTAACTGCATCTGTAACTAGTTACTGCAATAAAATATGTATCTGTAATGCCTGATTGTATTGGGGTGTTGAAAATTAGGCACGTCGTTGTTGTACACTATCAACTTTATTTCTATATGTCGATAATTCGTTGTTACACATCATAAGTATATTTGCTTATTCAGTAATAATAGTTGGAAGTAGCCTACTTACGTAAGGCGGTAAAAGAATGTTAGTTTATAACAATAAAAATATTGTAACTGTTACAACACTGACTAGATGTAACTACTCCATATAGATCCAACCATTTGATTCAAATGCGCGACATTTTCGGCGTAAAAAGTCTTACTTTATCAGTGTGGTCTTGGCACACATCTTTTTTTATTTCCTGTTTAAATTTATATAGTTAAAAATATAAACGAATTCATATTTCATTCCAAATAATTTTTATATTCATACATAGATACTTTTACCACAAAAGAAACGAGACGAGAGAAAGGCACTCTCGAGCGAGAAAAGAGTATTCTCGACGAGACGAGAGACCCATTTTCTCTCGCTGCACGAGACGAGACGAGAGGAGGACTTTTCTCGTCTCGTCTCGTCTCGCGGCATTACTAATTTTGATAAAAAATGTTGCTTTATTATTCAATTTCCCAAACAAAAAATTAGCATATACCTACATGAATGAACACAAAAATAACATACACACAATAAAATAACACACCAATTTAAAATTAATTTTTAAAGAAATTTGGTACAATATAACTATCAGTACTACTACAACACTTACTGATGTATTTCGTAATTTTAACCCACTTCATTGTATCCCCTAATTTCAGTTTGAAAAACAGTGATGGCGTCTTTTTAATGAATCCGAATAGCAATAATAACATATATCTGGTAATATAAACATGTTCGTAACAACTGTTCAAAGTGCACTTTGAACAGTTGTTACGAACACGTTAAGAATTAGAATAAAGTAAGCATAAACATAAGTTGCAGATGCTGAAGTCAGTTGAACTTGTTAATGCGTACCGGTATACCTATTGTACGAAGATAAAAAAGTCAGTGAGAAATAATTTGTTAAACATTAACAAAATAATCTGTAACCTTTGGAAATTACCAAAATGCTTACAAAATTGCATATTAAATTTACAAAACTTTTAGGAAAATATTTTGTTATAATAATTACAAACCATGGTTTTATATAAAAAATTATATTAAAATTTTACAAAATAAAATTAACAAACTACAAAATCATGTTCACAAATCTGATTTTTATAACAGTGTATGACAATTTCAACTAACTTAAGTGCGTGACTAACCTAGATCTAAGGTGACTAAAAAGCCCGAAAGACAACAACAGCCCGTGGCTAAAAAGCCATAGTCACAACTTGTCAATGTGCACATACATGTATTTAAAAGATTTAAAATAAACTATCATTTATTATTATTTAGAGCAAAAGTGAGTGGACCTTTTAACTTCTAATTAGAATATTTTTATTATTCGTTACAAAACTAAAAATAAAAGTAATAGGAAGAAAAAAAATGAATTCTAACATATGTGATAAGGCAGTATCAAAATGTTGCACTATAAATTTTAAGTAGCTTTCCCTAACAGCTGCTATCGAATTATCCGGAAATTGAAAGTTTTTAAAATCGATTAATCAATTAAAAACCTGTTTATTACAAAAAAACTGCTAAAGAAGACGTTTAATACCTTCGATGATTTATAGCATTAAAACTCTTGTATATGTTAATTCTTCTGCTTATAATCGTACAAGGGTTTTTGATTTGTGTTTTTACAGAGTTTTTATAAGAAAATTATGTTAATAAATGCTTTTAAACATTTTATTAGACTTTATGTCCAATATAACATTAACAAGATTAAAAATGGTTTTGAAACCTGGCGACGCACGTCTTGACGCCTCGGGTCTCGTCGCGACGCATTTACTCATTGGAATGTTATTTTCATTAGCCCAGTCATTGCATGTGGCGTCATTCATACTTTTACAGGGCACCAACTTTTTCTTATCTATCACTACATCTATTTTTTATGCTTAGAATAAATGCATACATTACATTCACCCTTCATTTCCCTTTCGTTTAGCAAATTTTCAAAGCTTACTAGATTTTTAAGTTTTTTTAACGTCTTATGCAGTTTTGACTTTTACTTTAGAGTTTGGACTTTTTTAAGACACTATTGTGACTTCTTGTAAAAACTACAAATTTTATCAAAAACTTGTACTATTTTATAGCATTTAATGCTATAAAAGTAGTTTTTTTAATAGCTTGGGGATACATTTTTTAAATCCCCTGTCCCTGTATAATGCTTCACAATTATTATTTTTGCAGAGAAGTAAAGGATACCTAGATCTGATTCATGATGAGCTGATCCCGCAAAAATTTTGTATTTCTTTGTTAAGAGATCAAAGTATTAGTGGCTTATGTCTGCTCCCCTTTGCTAAGAGTTTTAGTTTGATAAATTTCATTATGGCATAAAATAAGTATACCTACTTATATCTCCATGGTAATAGTAACACCTTTTACGTTTACTTAAAAAGATTCTACTTATTTCTATAAGAGCACGAGAAAATCGTTTTTGATAATCCCGGAAAGTGAATAGGGGATTCACCAAACCTAATTTCAGATGTATTCAACAGCCAAAGACTGATCTAATAATACAGAAAATCAAATCGGAAGTACCGTCATACTTCCTACTTATTTATTTTTGGATTTATAAATTTGTTTTTTGTATTTGGGCAATCTTGATTTAAATAATCACTGTCGCGCCCCTTATTTAAAGATATACAATTAATTAGCGCGTACAGGACGCGAAAAAGAACGAATTAAGATGCTGAAATGAGGAAACACAAATTTACTACAGTCCACTGCATAGCAAATGTAAGTATTTTCTTAAATTTCTAATAATTTGTTAATCCAATCTAAAAGTAGTCATTTTTGTATAACCATAATTCAGCACCACATATAAATAAAATACAATAAAATACTTTCAGTATAAAATAACACATTATTATTCATTTCTAATAGATATTAAGTTTTAATTAATAATGGCTGTAAATGTTGATATTTAAGATATTTGATATTTTAATGCATTTACACTTTAGGCTATGTTATCGAATTTCCGCTCTAAACAAACTCCTTTACATTCCACCGCCACAATATGTTGGTTTATTCCATAAAATAACCAAATGAGGGGTATTAAAGCAAAACCAGCAATCTACATTTTGTAATTTTTTTTTAGGACACACAATTTTCTAATACAACGTTAAAATTTTATTTCTCTGTAAACATTTAATTTAGTTAATATAATATTAATATAAACTACACTGTTTAAAAGTTTCACTATTTTATTTAAATATGACAATTGTTTCGCACACAGTAGCATCTTCAGATCGTATACAAACTAATATTAATTTTCTATTATATAAACCATCATTGGTTTTACAGCTATAGTTATTTAACACTATACTTAAGTATGTATTTATTAAAATAAGTTTAATAGCGGGGAATTATTGGTTTCTATTTGGTCATTGAGAATAATATCAGTTTTCCTTATTAAATAGCAAGTCTTAAGTGGTGCCAAAAATACTAAAAAATTAGTGAGGAATTTAATTATTTTTCAAGTTAATTTCATTTGCAACACTCGAAAGAACTTTTATGAACTGCCATATCTTCCAGAATAGCTGTTTATTAAATTTTAAAAGTTTTTCATTTAATTCAAATTACCTGTACCAACGAATACTTTCTTAATGGTTATCTTTTTCTTGGGAGCTGTTAATTTTCGAACAAGTCAAGCAGAAAAAATGGCTGCCATAATGTTTACAGCATGAACATTATTATACCATATACAGGGTGTCCCCGAAAGGACCATTTAAAATACCCTTAAACTATAAATCTCTTTAAAAGTACATTTTTTATACAAATTGAGACATTTTTAAGAAAGTTTTAGATTTAAATTTGCTACTTATGTACATATATCTTAATGCATAAATCGATCTAAAACATCTGCCAACAATTGTCATTGAAAAAATTATCTGAATCCTCTTGCAAAGCACTCGCAAATGTTGACAATGTGCCCTAATCGTCATGTATGATTATTTCTGGTCTCATTACCCGCATCGTTTATGAATATGTTTTTGATAGCGCTTACATTTTTTAACACATGCCTCGTTATAATCGACCAACTTCGTTCGAAATCAACCTCTATTAGCCGTACTTTTAAGGCTCACTCAGGTGTTTCTGAGTCCTTTTAATATCTGCCCCTTTTCAATAAGTTTAAGGATACCCGCACTTTGGTAATGATCTTGATCTTGTCACTTCAATGGACTCATACCGTGCGATACTTTTCGAATGTCATTGTCTTACGTTAGATTATTGTATTTTTTTTTCGTTTCGCTTTGAAAGGGTTTTGTTTTGCATATTTTATTCTCTTCTCAGCAGGGTTAAATGATCGTTAAAGATCCCACGATAACAAGGGTATTTAGTGGATACTTTAAACAATTGTTTATCGAAGTTAACTATTAAATGTGTACCACTTTTTAAGTATCTATTCTTGGCGTTAAGTTTCTTGTTACAACAGTATTAACATAACCAAAAATACTTACATTTTGACTTAACCATTAAAAAATGCATATAATAGCTGAGAACAGCACTTAATTACCATGGCAAATGGACCGTGCAAAAAATCTCCTCAAAAAATCTATCAAAAAATGTTATGTTTTAATAATAAAGGTGGAGGTATCACCCCGTAACCAATACATTTTTCGCCCGGTGTAGACATGACATGTGTGCGCGAGACAAAAAACAACCCTAATCAAATTCCACATCAAACATAATTTCCGTCCTGAGGAAGGACTGCGGCAATACAGATATGAAATAGAAGCAACAAACTGTCGGATTTAAATGGGTTAATAGAAAGGAAATGCGCATCCATACAGTATACTCTGTATAAAAGGTTTTTTGTGCGTATTTAATTTTTAAACACATATACTTAAACTTTACTCACCATCATAACTTATGAATGCGCTAATAAGAAGATTATTTATTGTATGATTTTTTTATTTAATAATTGTACAGAAATTGTACAAAAAAAATATTTTTTCTACTCCCACCTTTAAAACGCCCATTATCGTACATGTTTTCATGACACTAAGTGACTTTTTAAATACACATTGACAAGTTGTGGCTTTATGGCGTTTTAATCACGGGTTGAAGTTAACAACAGGTTTTTAGTCGCGAATTGAAGTTAGTAATGATTATTATTTTGACAGTTGTCAAATGTCATACAATCGTTAAAATAAAGTGCCTTTCTTGTAAAATAATACTAAATGTGAAAATTATTTTATTATCTCAATACAAAAATACAAAAGTATTAAATAGTTTCTCAACGCTAAAATTTGAAAAGTTTGAACATTGTACTGACCTTTTAATTTCACCGGCATTAAACTAGATATAACTTAAATTCGGACTCGGGCTCCACTGGGAAGTGCTCATAAAACATTTTCTTTACTTTCACTGTGAAAAACGGTTGTTAATCCATTTTCTATACATTTTGATTTATAACCTTTATAATCTAAAAATTTGATATTTGAAGGTAACACAGATTCCCCTATTGTTTTATAGATGTCGCTCTATGCAAATCTTTGATTTAAATCATTTTAAGATAATAATAAGTATTTGTCGTAGAAAAAGTATTGTATGCAATTCGTTTATAAACTTTTCTAGACACTCGCAAGCTCGCTCGTGCCTAAATTAAATTCGATCTAAAATGGAGTTTATTAAACTTAAGTTTAATGTATCAATTGATACATATATATTAGACTGGGCTAAAAAATCAACTATTTTTTTTTTAAAGTATATCGAAAATATGGTTTGGGGTGACAGAAATAAAATATTGTGAAAGTTTGAGCCCATAATATTAATATTAAGAGGTCTATCATCGCAATTTTAAATTTTTTTTCCTCAGCAAGTTTTTGTCTCAGAACTCCCAAACCATTGAGTTTAACAAAATTGACATAGAAATATGTTTAAAAAAAATTAAATGCTCTACAAAAAAGGTTAAACTGAAATTTTCCGTCAGATGAACCGTTTCCTTAAAATCATGCTTTAAAAATTGGTATAGTTTTACATTTTGATCTTTTAACTTTGGAATTTTGTAATTCATGTAAAAATCAGTACCCAGAAAAAAACCGATGAATATTCTTATGGGAAATCAAATGCTTTACAAAAAAGCCTCTTAACATTTTTGGCTAAATTCACTCAATCAAAAGTTATTCAAGGTTAAAGTTGAAGTCAAAACTAAATTCTTGTTTTTTCCTCTGCAGATTTATTTTTTTATGTATGATAATTTGATTTTTTTCTTTATAAATGTGTATTATGTAACTAATTAACAATTTCCAATAAAAAAACAACATAATTATTATTATTTAAACGATTAAATAGGTAACTAAAAATAATATTTTCTAAAGAAAATAGCTTCTTAAAGCGAAAAAATTCTAATGTTATTTAATTTTCAGTAATTATCAATAACATAAAGATTATCATCTATAAAAGAATTCAAGTTTTTAACTGACACAAAAAAAAATCTGGAGCGGAAAAAACAAGAATTTCGTTTTGACTTCAAATTTAACCTTAACTGGAAATTCCAATTAAACCTTTTTTGTAGAGCATTCAATTTTCTTCAAAAAATATTCTTAAGTCAATTTTGTTAAACTCAATGGTTTGGGAGTTCTGAGACAAAAACTCGCTCAGGAAAAAAAAATATTAAATTGCGATGATAGACCTCTTAATATTAATATTATGAACTCAAACTTTCACCATATTTTTTTTTGTAACCCCAAACAATATTTTCTATATATATACAAAAAAAAATAGTCGATTTTTTTAGCCCAGTCTATTGATACATAATATACTATTTTTACAAATGCATAATAGCTTTTGTCAAGACATTTTTAATATACATATGTATTATGTACATTTTTATTATGTATTACCTATGTATACATTAGAGTGTCTCAAAAAAACCGACTATTTTTTTTTCCAAAGAACATTGAAAATTCGTCAGAGTATCTCTAGAAAATGACCCTGTGAAAGTAAGAGCTCTTAATATTAATATTTAGATGTGGCGTTTTGTAATTTTCATTTCCCATTTAAATAAAATGGGAAATTTTTATTTTCAAATTTGGAATTTTGTAACGTGATAACGAGCTACTTTATAAGTATGACGAAATTACTCCTTATAGGAAATTTAATGCTCTACAAAAAACGTCTGATTGACTTTTTGCGTAAGTCAAGCCGTTTCAAAGATATCGAGCCTCAAACTTCAGAATGTTTAAAATTATGCTTTTTTTTTCTTAAATACAAAAAATCAATTTATATGTATTTAAGACCCAAAATTATTAACTTGAGAATAAATATATGCATATATTTGATGGAATGCAGATCTAAAATTCTTAATAATTTGATAAATGATAATTTTTATTGATTTTTATCAAAAAATATTCACTTACCTAAAAAAATTTGGTAGAAGTTTACTATAAATTTATTTACATTATGTATTAATAATATATTTACTGTTTATATAGTCATGTTAATAGTCCATTTCACTTTATATCAATTTTCTTCTGTTATCTCCTGATTTTTTTGTATTTAAGAAAAAAAAAGCCATAATTTTAAACATTCTGAAGTTTGAGGCTCGATATCTTTGAAACGGCTTGACTTACGCAAAAAGTCAATCAGACCTTTTTTGTAGAGCATTAAATTTCCTATAAGGAGTAATTTCGTCATACTTATAAAGTAGCTCGTTATCACGTTACAAAATTCCAAATTTGAAAATAAAAATTTCCCGTTATTTAAAGGGGAAATAGAAAATTACAAAACGCCACATCTAAATATTAATATTAAGAGCTCTTACTTTCACAGGGTCATTTTCTAGAGATACTCTGACGAATTTTCAATGTTCTTTGGAAAAAAAAATAGTCGGTTTTTTTGAGACACTCTAGTATACATACATATATCTACATTATTATTTTGTATTATTTCCTGTTTTTTTTATTTTCTATATTTTTTGTTTTTTTTTTCAGATTTTTTAAGAATTCTTACAGCTTTCTTAATTTTGTTTAGTTTTTATATCAATAACATACAGGGTGAGTTTTAAGTTGACGCTTTTTTAACAGCGCGGGTAGAAATCAAATATACCAACAAAGTAATAACTTTTTCATCAAAATTAAAAAATTATCTATAGAAACAGCCTTTTAAAGTTTAATTAAATTTTAAGGCCGGTTCAGGCTAGTTTGCCAAAAAACATTACCTACTATAAAAACAAAAATGACAAATTTAACAATACAAAATGTCATCGTTAACAAAAAAAATAGAACTAGTACAATAATAGTTTATTATGTATCAAGTTTGATTGTAGTCACGAATTTAAATTATGCACGAGCGAGCTTGCGAGCGAGGGTTTAATTAAATAAATGTCTAGAAAAGTTTATAACAAAATTGCATATTATACTTTCTACGACAAATACTTATTATCAAAAAATGATTAAATTAATAATTTGTATAGAGCGGCATATATACAAAAATAGAGTAACCACTCGCGTAAGAATGGGAATCCGATATAGAAGCAGTTTTTAACAGTAAAAGTGAAGATAATGTTTTATGGGCACTTTACGGTGGTGTCTCCACACGAAATTTTTAATGGTGTTAGTTAAATATAGTTTACTTTCGGAAAAATCAACACTTCAGTACAAACTTGCATATAAACTTTTCAAAAGGTATTGGCGTTGAGAAACTATTTAATACTTGTTATTTTTGTATTAAGATAATAAATAATTTCCTCATTATTATTTCACAAGATGGGCCTTTATTTTAACTATTGTATGACATTTGACAACTGTCAACTAACTTGAAAATTGACATTTTGACTTGTGCGCCGGTTTCCCAAGTTAGAAATTGTTACGTGAATGTATTTTTTTATAGATGTCGCTCAATACAAATATTTAATTCAAATCATTTTTGGATAATAATAAGTATTTGTAGTAGAAAAAGTTTAGTATGCAACTCGTTTATAAACTTTTCTAGACACGAATTTTAATTAGGCACGAGCGAGCTAAAATGGAGTTTATCAAACAATACAAATAATATACTATTATTTACTTCTTCATTTACAAGCTGTTTTCAATAGTGCCTTTCGACTTTTGATACACGTTTTAAAGTTGGCTTTAATTTAAAATTGGAAAAAAGTAAGTGACATATCTTAGCTGTTAGATAAGTGTCAAATAAAATGGGCCTTAAATTCTGAAAAACATAACTTTGTGTTTGGTATGTAATTCGTTTTAACCGTATGATTTTTTGCGCATGTTTGAGCATGATATGAATTTTATACATGTATTAATATAATTCCCTTTGACTTTATGGTCTTTATAAAAAAATTTAAAGTCTTTGGCAGTCACTCTTATGGTAATAAGTCCATCAGGTAAATATTAAATTAAACTTCGAAAAAGCAACACGTAGTATCATCGACCATACTACTCGTATCTACAAACTATTATCGTTGAGTGAAGATCAATGCTATTATTATAAACGTAATCACAGACCGATTGTCGATTGTTGTGAGTCTCCGCTCGAGCGGTGGTTAGCCAGGTGTGTAGAAACCAGGTCCCTACGTACTAACATATAGCGGCAGTGTGTACCGAAAAGGGGACCACCAGTCCACGCGCTGCACGGTCCGAACAGCTGGCAGGGGAGCCACCCCATCTTTAAGCCCACTACGACTATCAAGTCTTCTATTAATGCACACATGCCGTGACGTATGTGCGCGTATGCTCTACCTATAGTATAGTCACTATACTATAGTGTGTATTGTCGCCTTGCAAATATGCTAATGCAAACACATTAGAATTCACGCGTTTATGGATAAATTACTTTGTCGACAATTATGTTATAGGGAGTTTTACGGATTTTACGTGGCTATAACTATTTCAATATATAAAAATACTAGGTATCCTTTTTTGTGTTTTTGTATAAAAATATGTACACAATTGCCAAAAAATAAAGAATTACAATAATAATTTATTGTTTCTACCTTTACTTGATAAAACTGGATCTCTATAAGTAAAGTATAAATGATGTAAAAACTAAACTGTATTTAAAATTTGTTTAGAGTTTATTTTAAATTAATATTTTTTTCGCTATCACAAGTTGTGATTCTCAACAGCTTCTTCAGAATACATTTAAACTTAATCAAGCGGCTAAATTTACATATTACAATGTAATGCATGCAATGAAAAAATGAAAACAGTATTAGAGATTTACATATAAATTTATTTAAAATTGTTTAATTTTAAATGAAACTAATAACGGAAAAATACCAAAATTAATGATTACTTTACGTTCATTAATTAGCTACTTGGACTTAATAATTTAAAAACAGAATGGTTACAACAAATTTAAATCCACCACAAACCCAGTTACACAGATATACAACAGCTCTTTACATCCTTAAAAAAATACCTAACTCAATGATCAGACTTTTAAAAGTAACATTAACAGAAGTTACCTAATTTAGATAAATTGCTGTTAACAATGGCTATAAAGCACAATGAACAATATATTGAAGACTATTCCACTCATTACTTTTTGGACCAATCAGATTTCAGAAAACGAGTGGTTTTTTCAGTTTTGCAGCGATAAAACTACTATTCAGGTGAAAAAACCACTCGTTTATACGAGTTGCATAGCAACCAATTGGTTGCTATGATAAAAATAATTGTCACTGTTGACGTTTTTAATTTTAAAATTACAATGTTAAAAAATATGCGTTTTGGTCCAAAAAATCATACAGAAATTGAATCAGCAGTTAAAAATATTCGTGAAATAGTCTTGCCAAATACCACTCGTGATAAAATTTTCCCTGAAAAAATTTTTGATTTTTATTTACTCAAGATTTTTCCTTGGAAATTTCGCTCGTGGCATTAACTTCAAACCACTCGCCTAGCGGCTCGTGGTCTTAAAAATTAATGCCACTTGCGAAATTTCCAAGAAAAAAACATTCGTATAAAAATCAAAAATTTTATCGGTAAAATTTTACCACTAGTGGTATTATATACGAATAAAAAACAAAAAATAGCTATTAATAAAATTTGTCCCATTTTAATGAATCCTATATATAGCTAATTATAATATTTGTACAGTTACGGAAAGAAGTAATGTCCATTTGAATGCTCCATTGTAATTGTTCGGAGGCATTCGGGTTTTGCTAATAAAATTAACATATCTATTTTTAAACTCAATAATTCTACCTACCTGCTATTTACCATTCTTTCTAGGCACATTTCATTTTACTTTTAAGCTTTTATGCAATAATTAAATATTTAAGGAATAACATTGATTCTGAAATAATTTAAATATAATAATGTTATTTAAATATGTTCTATAACTTATTAAATAAACTATATAATTAATAAGTTGTAATTAATAAAATAATATATTTAAATGAAATTTAGATAATATAGATAATACTAAAATAATTATAAACTTTTGCATAATTTTGCAAATAAAATTGTTAATAACCCTCTTTAATGTATTTACCTTTTAATGTGATTTTTTGTTATCTGGGCAATATAAATTAAAATATTTATTCTTACTATGTAAATTAAACCCATTAAAATTTTAAACTAAAATTCATTTTGTGCACTATTAATACGTTTTTTTACTTATAATGCATATTATTGATATTTTTTGATTTTTTTTGCGTAAATAATGGTAACCAATATAACCGCCCGTTCTATCAAAGTGAATTATATTATATTATTATTATATTTACGTTGTTAGGTTTCAGTGATTGGCTTATTTTAATATTCACTGATATTTGAAACAATCGGGTTTTAAATTAGAAAAAAGTAAGGTTGACAGATGTCAGATTTATTTATATATACGAGGGGCGACTATAATGATCTTTAAAATAGGAGAAAAGTGAGGTTATAATAAATTAATTTTGTTATCAATGAAAATTTCTTAATTGGAGTAGAACAAACATAGTATTACACTCGAAATAATGCGGATTATTTACTCGGATGAATTACGTCTCTCGCCTGACGGCTCGACATGCAAACCTTATCCTTTTGAATGCATTATTTCTTGTATAATAATATACTATTATCAACATTTTAGTTTTTATTACTTGTTTTATGAAATATCTGCCCAATACCAACTTATTTCAATGTATAAAAATCCAATAAAATATGGAAACGGCAAAAATTTATAATTATTATAATAATTGAACTTGGTATTCCTAAAGGGTCTAAGTGTCAAAAATAAAATTGTGAGAAATCAATGAAAATCCATACATCTTTAAAATACAAAAATAATATGGAAAATATTTTTTTTGTCGTTTTGCATGGCACATAGACTATTTTTAAATGATAATATAATATTTGACCAAATTGGGTCCAAACCCATTGGGAATGCCATGCTTCAACTATAATTATTAATGTAATTATTTACCATTTCTTTTTAAATAAAAAGGCAGATTTCTTTGCTTATGGTTTTAGATAATATTTTCCTAAAAAAGGGTCCTACTAAATTTTACCATAAATTTTGTTTTGCTGAAAAAGTTTGAAAATCTTGAAAATTTCTATAAATTCAACTTTTACCTTGAATACCTTTTAAAAGAGCCCTACCAAAATTTGTTTTAGTTTTACTAATCCGTTTACGAGTTATAAAATTTTAAAGTATTTTAAAAAATCTCATATTATTTTAATGGGAAATAAAAATTCCCGATGAGGGACCTGTAAATGTAATATTAAGAGCTTACATTTTAACAGGACCATTTTTGGTATAAGTCTAATAATTATATAATATTTTTTATCAAATATTTAATAATTTGTCCTAGGTTTAAAATATTAATATGAAATTAAATTAAAATACTTTTTAACATTTTAGTCCGGAAGAACTTTGGTCTGTAAAATGTATTACCTGCCTTTATGACATAATTTAAGTTTTTTGTATTTAAGTTATTTTCTTTTTATACATCTATAGGTATTGTAATCTTTTCTTATTAAGCCGGATGAGGATTAGCCCTTTCGGCAAGTATTAACTTATACCTCTAATTATGCCTAAATACGCGACGTGTGCGCCGATGATAATTTTAACGGCGCCGGCGTATATTATTATAACTTTAAAGAATAAATATTTTATAATTTTTTACACATTAACCTACATATAATAAAAGAGCAATAAATAAATATAAAGAAATATATAATCAGTGGCGGATTTACAAATTTTCAAGGTATAGGCTGAATAGTTTTTGCCGCCCTTGCCTCAACAATTGTCATATCATACATTATTTTTACAATGCAACAATTTCGTTGAAATTGCACGTAAAATAATTTTTCGGTATAAGCTCGCCACGTGCACGTGCAACATTGACGTCATTGATAACATTGTAGCATTAAAAAAATACCGCGTTCGGGGAAAAAATATTTTTTTGACTTTGACTATCTCGCTATTACTGTTCAAGATTTTTTTTGAATTCCAATCGAATTTTCTGAAGCTACTAGTGCATGTGAAACACATAATAGTCGATACATAAAATTGAAATCGGTAAAATTATTCACTAAATTATTCATTATATTCGAATAAAAATCGAAAAATTATATACAAACCTTCCAGTTCGTAGCCTCCAACCAGTAGTAAGACTGGCATGTATGGGTTGTTAGTGGGAAGAGGGGCATATTTTTTACAATTTCGCTCTTTTCACTCATAAGAAGTGTGGGAAAAGGGCGCAGAGGCGAGAGGCCAAATACTGGTTGAGGGGCGGCGAACTAGCTGTTTTACTCTAGAATATGGAAGTTTGCTACTCTCGGAATGTGCAATGACAAGTGAGAGAGAAAAGTCATCGACACAATTTGTTGCAGACTTCTGTAAGACATCAGAAAACCGTCATAGAAAAATCTTTTTGATTTCTATGAGGTAAAAAAAAAATTCGTTCCCCAAATTTGCCGCCCCCAAAATCTGCCGCCCTAGGCTCGAGCCTACTCAGCCTGCTGGTAAATCCGCCACTGTATATAATATATATTTTATAGCTATTTATGTTTATATGTTTTATAGTTTTTATATGTATGTTATAGTTTTATAGGTATGTTAACTTTTATATTATAATTATATTAAACATTTTTTGATAAATTATATTATAATACAAATATAAAAATTTTAAATATTTGTTTTTAATTTTAACACATAAAAGTGCAACAAATAATAAAATGTGTTTTTACTCCTAAAATAGTGTATTGAATCATTGATAGTTCTGAAAAATGTAAAGTAAGTTTTAAAAAACTACAACTTGATAATATTATTTATCTACTCCTACATTGACGAGCTGTCACTTTATGGCGTTTTATTGACGGGCTGAAGTTAACAACAGTGGCTTTTCAACATTTTACGTCACGGGCTGAAGTTAGCTTTATTATAAATTGGGAAAAAGTGAGGTTAAATTCGGGTGACAGTTGGCAGATGTCAAAATTTTAACAAATAAAATTGGCTTTAAATTCTGTTTTGTGTTCGTCGTAGATAAAGTATAGTATGCAACTCGTTTATAAACTTCTCTAGACACTCGTTTTTATTAAACACTCGCTCGCAAGCTTCGCTCGTGCTTAATTAAACTCGTAACTAAAATGGCGTTTATAAAACTTGATACATAATATACTATTATAGCCTAAAAAGTTCTTATTAAAAGTTTTTTCATAGAATAAATGTTTATAAATCTATACAAAAATATATCAAAAAATAACGATTTAATAAAAATACTGTTAAATATGTAAAATACCCAAAATAATTAATTCAATACGAGCAGGTAGTAAATTCTAAATATAGACATGTTTTTAAATAAACCCTAAGAGGCAGATGTTGACCATTTCCGAATGCCTCCGAACAATTACAATGGAGCATTCAAATGGACATTACTTCTTTCCGTAACTGTACATATACAGGTCCTAATAACAATTACAAAAAAAATAATAGTAATAAGTAATATTAATAAGCTTTTAATTAAAACAAATAACAATTTAATAATTATCTTTGTTATTTTTATTGAACAAACTTAAATTGTTATTTGACTAGTCTAGTAAATATTCAAATATCTGGAGTTTAATATCTTACTTAAGTAAGTACAATTGTACATATAACATAATATATTATATAGGACAAAATGGTATACACTTAAGAATCCGTATTAATGAACACAGGAAATCATTTATTAATTATAAACCAGATTCAGCCCACCCAAAACCATTTAATCCAAGAGGACCACACATTTAATAATAATTTTAAAATTTTACACATATGTATATGTATATCAAATAAAGAAAAAAATTAAATATACTTGAGCCTTTAGAAATTAATAAATTTCAAAAAAATCTAATAAATAAATAATCTTTTACTTTAGATAAGTATATATTAGAGTCTAATAATTAAATTTTGCTAAGTTTTTCCCGTTATTACTATAGTTTAAAATCGTGCAATTTTAAATAAATTTCTAAAGAAAAATATCGAATAATACTGTTTCCATTTTTCCATTACCTTGGTTTAATCTGAAGAAGCCACTGTGATAGCGAAACAATTGTTAATTTAAAATAAACCCGTGAAACCTTAAAACAGTGTAGTTTTTATTTTATTTATTTAATGATAAAAATAATGATACAAAATTATAAAATATATAAAAATAGCATATACATTTAATTTACTACTTTAAATCAATTTTTATGAAAATTAAAAAAAATTATTTACAAAAAAGTCAATCTACAGGTATAAGTTATGATAAAAGAAATCGACTAATAAATAAAAAATAAAAATATAACCAAAAATCCATCAAAATCGTGAGATAATAAAATATGAAAAATTACCCTTTAGTTTCATTCACGACACACGATTCGATTCTTATATATATATACCTATAGGTATGTACTACATACTATGTAGTAAAAGAAGCA
This sequence comes from Brassicogethes aeneus, assembly GCA_921294245.1. Lineage (NCBI taxonomy): Eukaryota > Metazoa > Arthropoda > Insecta > Coleoptera > Nitidulidae > Brassicogethes > Brassicogethes aeneus. The sequence continues at coordinate 54,504,279 of OV121133.1, read as the reverse complement.
AGTAATAACAATAATTGTAACTACAATTTTTATTAATAGGTATTGTTAAATAATAATATTATAATACTTGATAGTGGCGTAGCGACAGTACCGCGAACGCCCGCCAAGCGGGGGGCCCTAACCTCGTAGGGGGCCCGGCCGATACTTGCCCCAAAACATTAAAATACTTATTTCCATCTTACTTATACTAAAAATTGAATAATATTATGTACTCTATTTATTTCTGAGATTTATTGTGTCTAAATGTGCCTAAATAGGCACTGTTTTTCTAACACAATAAATCACAGAAATAAATAGAGTAGACCTACTTAACCTTAAATAATATTATGTACCTGTACATAATATTATTTAAGGATGCCTGATAAAATTATTATAGTCTAAGGTTATTTTTTTTATTTTAAAAAATATGTTATTATTTTCTATTATTTTACTTATAATTTATAAGTAGGTACAGTGGAGAACCTTATTTTTTTTAATTATTTTTTTGTTACTTTTCGTTTATAAATAATTTAAAAAATCATGTCACCGGATGTATTATTTTTTATTTACAATATAAAACCATGTAAAAAATACCTGAAATCAGGGGACCCAGTAAGGATTTTCGCGGGGGGGCCCGAAATTTGTCGCTACGCCACTGCTTGATACACGTAATTGCAGTAGGAAGTTCCTTTACATCCTAGACTAAACTACTGTTGGGTGTAGGTACCTACCTTCACTTTTTTAGAATGGGTTAAAATCTTGATGTTATTAACCTAGAAATTTTACTTTCCAAATAAATATATTATGTTAGGTTGGTGTGCCGTGGTGAGGTGTTGATGTACTTTTACTTTTATTTTTCGGATAATTAACCGAAAACAATACAAATGCAATCTTTGTCTGAATTAGGTTTCCATATACACCACTGACTTTTTTACAAGAGATTTTTGGTACTTGGCAATGCGTTTTTTATTTATGTCCAAAATTACTAAAATCAATTAATATCTTTTTCCATTTATACAATTATGGAGACACTCATGGTATAAAGAAGACATTTATAGTATGGGTAAACCTAAAAAATGTTTGAATAAATTACTATAAAAAATTTTTATTTAGATAAATTACTATAAAAATAGTAAAATTTTTTTAAAGCGTAGGTAATAAACTACATAATTATTAAATGCTTAAAAAAAGTATACACAACTCGACGGAGAAAGCATATTAACTGCCTCGCTCAGATCTGCAGCCTTGGTTAAGGCCTCGGCAGCGAACACTGAGCTCGGCTTTCTCCGCCTAAAAAATTGTAAAATATTTTTTTTTACAAAAATGCATACATTTTTACGATAACATTTAGATTAAAAAGTGATGAAGAAATATTAATTCCTTTTGTCATAAAATTAATATTTTTCACTAAAACGGACATTAAAACTTATTTTTGCAATATAATTTTATTACATGTTTAAATAAATTACCATAAAAACTAATTAATTGAAATTAAACAAATTTACCTAAAGTACTAATATTATGTATATCAAAATTTTGACAAAAACATAAAAATAATAAATAAATATTTTGTATGAAGCTTTAAATTAAAATTCTTTTTTTGAATGTGACGTGACTGATACAATTAACATCACAAAACATTTGTGTAATTCGAATGCAATTTACTTAGCAAAAGCTAAAACCTTTAATAAAATCCTTAATAAACATAAATTTTCATAAAACATCCCAAGGGCCTGTAATTTCGTTCTTTGTTATTTACCATTCACGATTTCTAGCCTTTAACTTTCTTATTGTATCTATTAATCGGATATTGTTGTGCTGTGTTGCATCTATTTATTCGAAAATGCTGTGCTGTAATAGATGAAAAATTTATGAACAGTAAATTTATCAATGTTTATTCATTGTCCAATAATTACGAAATTTTTACTTTTAAACTTCATCCTCCAAATTAGTTATTTATTATTAAATTAAATTATTAAAAGCTAAAATAATCCACATCTAACTGTGGTCATGAAAACAAATCGGTTAAAATAGTACAATTATATATACCAGTGGTCTAAACCCATCAAACTCCATTTGAGTAACATTTTTCAAAAATTAAAGAATACGCTATTACATTATCCCCTTGTAAAAAGAGATGTCTTTATTATATAGGCAATTATACGAGGTATGATTTCTTTACTTAAGCAGTAATTTTAACTGGGCTCGTTTTTTCACGAAAATGTAAGTTAATGTTATGGAATTTGTTAATAAAAAATATTAGAGTTTGATATTTGACCCTGTCAAAAAAATCCGCTAGATTTTGTTTGAATCCACCTTAATCACAAAAATTACACATTGATGCAATGCAAATTGTCAATTTGACATTATTAAACAAAATCTAGCGGATTTTTTTGACAGACACAAAATAATCATTTAACCTCTAAACTTTTGACAGATGTTATCAACTCTCTAACTAAAGGTCTTTTGGAGTCCTTGCTCGAATTAATTTTTGCGAGTTTTTCTTTTGCGACTTGAAAACAAGAAGGGTGTCAGACGTGAGCACGTGTGTGCAGGTAAGCAACCCTCGAAAACCGTAAAAAGAAGGGGGTAACCCCTTCACAATCAGAAAATTCACCTTTAACTATAGGTATGAGTCACTTCTTTAATGTATGAGTTCTTTTTTAATGCTACATTTAATTAACCTTTGTTAGGCAGTTTCATTTAGTTGAGTCATTTCAATTACTTTTTAAAACCTAAAAACCATTCGAGTGGCTTTCGAACACCAGATTCGCAAATACTTTAATTTCATTTTTTAATTATATTATGGAAAAATTTAGTATTCTATATATAGATATATATATAAAGAAGGTCATATAATGGTTTTATAATTAAATAATATTCATATTATTGTTTTTTCGACTCATTGTATTTTTTAGTTACTAAACACACTGTATATAATTCCTATGTTAATAAAAATATTTATAAAATGCAGGAAAAAATCAAAATTCGTAAAAATATGATTTTAATTAATTAAATATCGACACTGTTCTAAAATTAATAGTGTCGAACTACGGAATCTGTGTGCGTTAACTGAGGCGTGTAACAACGCGCGGCTCTGTTTGGTTATGTGCTATATTGTATGTGGATAGGAGGCCGCGCCATATGGCCTACTCGAGCAGAGCTCACTTAATTACGCTCAAATGAAAATTCTGATTCACAGACACCAAAAAAAAAATATAGTTTTAAAGCTACTATAAGAATGGTATGGTAGAATATTATTTTATACCATTAATAATAATTAGTAATGGTATTCAAATATCGCAAGATGTGATTTTTTTATATTTTTAACGATATTTGTTGTTTGATTTATCATTTTTTATAATATTATTTTATTATTATTATTTAATAAAGTACATTGTTTTTAGGATTCAGTGCATTACAAATTGTAGACAATAAACAGATCATATTTAAAAATTCGTACACCAAAAAGAGTACATAGGTAAAAAAATGTATACACCGTGTCCAAAGTTATCTGCAGAAAAACAGTTGAACGTCGGATTTCTGAAATATTCACACAAATAACATTACCCCGTATACAGACAAAAAATTTCGAAAAAAATCATATATAAACATATTTTTTGACGCTCTAAGCATTTTGTTCAAAAATTCTCAAAAAAAATCTAATTTTCTTTATTAAAATTTAAATTCCCAAAAAACGCCACCTCAAATTTAAACAAAAAAAATCATGATAATAGCCGTAAGTTTTCCGCAAATTTTGACTACTTATTTCTGGGGGGGACTCAAACACTGTAGAAGTTGTGATTTTTTTTTGTAAAGAAATGCATGTCAAATCGTCGCTACAGATCAAAGCCTACGCGCAGCTAAGCCGCGGTTCCGAGAGACGTGCGATCGGTCTAACGTAGAAAAAATGGTTAAACGATTCTCTCTCTCTCTTTCTCTTACACACATTAATATTTTTTTTCAACATAATTGTTTTTGCCTACATATCTTAAATATCCTTTACCCAATTTTTAGTCCGGTCAAAATAGACATTTCAAATAACAAAAATTCCGACAGAGCTAAATTTTGGTAGAGACCTTGGGTACGCCAGTAGAAATAAAGTGCCAAAAGTCCCCATTGATCCCATGTGTGCTAAAAAAGTTACTCAAGGTCAAAGTCAAAATTTTCGGTTTTTCTGATTTTTCTCGACAACGGTAAGTTTTATAAAAAATACATCCCAAAAAAAATTGTAGATCATAAAATTGTCTACAAAAATTTTCCTTATACTTTTTTTCCTAAGAATCACCATTCCTAAGATATCGCCATTCTAAAAGTTGAAGGAGTTACATTCTACATGATATGCACACAAATACTACGTATATACGGCACTTAATATAATTAAAAATGCCTATTTGTATCTCTTATATGTATAAACCATACAATTCTGAGAATATACAATAAAAGTCCCTTAGCCAGTCCCTTCTATATTTTTGTCTAGTTGAATTTGGTTTTAGTTTACACACGTAGCACATCTGGCAGGACCGGCGGTTTATCTTGGCGGTTGCTTGGTAACGAAATCAACAAACTTATGATGGCTCATATACCTTGGGTCATCTATGTCATATACCTGCTTTTCTCAAGTGATTAAGTGAAATACTTTTAGTGTTGTTCGTTCCTTTCGAGTGAATACGAGTGAATGTATGTATTTATTGCTAGCATCTACTATTACAGTTTGTACCGATTAATATTTTTAAAAATGTCACAATTATGCTTTATTTGCAATAAACTTGCTGTTACAGTTAGTCGTAGAATGAAAACTTTGATCGATGCCAGTACCGAAAGAGGTGATGAGTTTGTTGATTATCTGAGAAGTAAAAAGTCTGTAACAATGCACTTGGATTGCCCAAAATCATACACCCGGAAAAGTTTAATTTCTGTTATCAAAAGGAAAGACAAGTTAATACATCAAAAGTAAGTCCACCTCGTATTAGAGCATGAAAAAGTGAATCCGACTTTTGTTTTAAAAAATGTTGCTTATTTTGTGGCGATGAAGCGGATGAAGAGGCTGAAAAAAAATCGCTACATCGTCGACAAAAAATTTATAACGTTCCTACACTTTCATTTAAAGAATACGTTTTGACAGTAGCTTAGGATAGTTCTGATTACGTATCAAAAGCTGTCACTGAACGCATTAAATTTAAGTACTATTTAGTTGCTGCTGAGGCCAAGTATCATGACAGTTGTTACAATCCTTTCCTGAGACCTAGGTAATACTGGCAGTAGAGTAGGCCTTCCTCAAGATGAAGCAGCAAACTTTGCGATGGAGGAAATTCATAATTTTATAGAAAGTAGTGATGATTGCCTGTTTACATTGTATGAACTAAAGAATGTTAGTAAAAATGTAGCTTTAGAAAAGAGAACTATAAAAATACGATTAAAAGTAAAGAATGGTAGTAGAATTATTATTATAGAAAAGCCGGAAAAATTAACATTTATTTGTTTCGTCTACAATTACCAAGACAAGTCAAGCCTGGTCTGGTAAAAAAACTTAAATAAAAAAGAAGAAACAGCAATTGAACAACTCAATGCAACAAATACAACCGTTGTGGTTGGTAAAGATGTTGATTTGTTAGAACTACTTACTGCACGAACTCCAATTGATAAAATTATTTACTTTTAAAAACCTGGAAAGGCTCAACCGCGAACAGAAATATACTCTTCAAAAAGTTTATCTGCTTATCCAAAATGCCAAAACCATATTTTATTTTTACATGCGATAACCGGCTGCGATACTACATCAGCAATGTTCAAAAGGGGTAAAACATCAGTATTAAAATTATTTGAAAAAATGGATTTAATTGATTGCGCTAAAGTATTTAAAGAAATTGACTCTTCTCCTCAAACGATAATCACAAAAGGAATTCGCTTTCTCCTTGCTGTTTATGGAGCTCCAAAGAAAATTGATTGTATAGACAAGTATAGATATTTAACTTTTGTAAAAAATACACGGAACAAGAAACAAGTACAACTATCCTGTCTTCCTCCAACATCGGCTTCTATAGAAGCTCGATAAAAGTGTGTATACACACTTTTATCAAGCATTTTATCAGGTTCAGACATGGTTAGGCAATCAACTAAACCCCGAAGACTGGGGTTGGAAATTAACAGACAATATTTTGGAACCGATTCAAACTATCCTCCCACCTGCACCGGAAAAACTCCTAAACTCTATTTTTTTGCAATAGTAAAAAGGGTTGTAGTGCTACATATGTGGCTGTGAAGAGTATGATTGTCGTGTTCACCAGCGTGTACTAATTGCCAAGGCCAGTCTTGCTCGAATGTTTAATCGAATCATATAGACAAAGATTCGTTTGATATCGATGAAGAGACTGCTGATTCATCTTCAGTTGAGCAATTTATGGACATCCAGTAAGAAGAAGAGGAAAAAGAAGAAGAAATCGAAAAATACATGACTGTTGAAGTGGAATTTAAAGAGTAAGAATAAGATTAAAATATTAACGTAAAATATCACTTATCATCATGCAGTCAATACAGTATGTTTACATAAAACTCGAGGAATAGGTCTACCGGGGAAACCACGTTACAAAAAAAAAGCCAAGTACACTACCGCATAGGTGGCGTGGAAATGTGTGCATATCATGTAGAATGTAACTCCTTGAACTTTTAGAATGGCGATATCTTAGGAATGGTGATTCTTAGGAAAAAAAGTATGGGAAAAATTTTTGTAGATAATTTTATGATCTACAATTTTTGTCTGAGCTATAATTTTGATAAAACTTACCATTATCGAGAAAAATAAAAAAAAAACGAAAATTTTTACTTTGACCTTGAGTAACTTTTTTAGCACACATGGGATCAATGGGGACTTTTGGTATTTTATTTCTACTGGTGTACCCAAGGTCTCTACCAAAATTTAGCTCTGTCGGAATTTTTGTTATTTAAACACTATTTTTATGTTTAATTTGACCGGACTATTTGTTGGCAGTGTTATTTGTAGTGTTAAGGGGCTTGATTAAATTTATTAAGTCCAGTGGCGTCCCGACAAATATTTTTGACAAAAAAATGTACGTCACTGACTCTTTGTAATTTTTATATATTTTTAGGATTAAGCAGCTAAAAATACATTTTTGTCTCTTGAATTAGGTATGTTTGCGAAAAAAATAAATAAAATCCTCTTAATTGCATATCCCTGGACCACAAAAGATATGCATTTAAATGGATTTTATTTTTTTTCTTCAACTAAGCAAAATACGAAAAAAATTCAGGAGATAAAAAGTTTTAATTTTAGTTGCTTAATCTGAAAAAATATATAAAAATTACAAAGAAGGTTTATCAAAGTTTAACACCCTGAATCTTGAAAACACCCTGTTAAGTTATCAGTAGTTACTGATAAAATTTGTTATAGAAAAAATCCTTCAAAAGACTTCAACTTAATAAAATAAGCTTATTATTGGCAAAAATTGGCACCATTTACTCGAAGGATCTTCCCTCTATAAAAGCTTATAAAATAGCTTAAATATAAAAATCTTATAAAGCAGTATGTAAGGGGAAATATTTTTCAATAGAAAAAGGAATTTACTTTCTAGATAACTCAATTTTCTTTGCTATTTCAATGTCATTAATTTTATGATAGAAACATGAACATTTATTACTTTGAGAATATCTCCATTAACTAAATTGTTTTCTAGATATCGTGATGCATTAATAAAAATAATATTATAGTCTCATAAAATCTTTTTCAATAGAAACAATATTATATCTACAATTTTATTAAAAAAATAAAACATGTTTCAAATACCTATCTATCGATATCCCACTAAGGAAGTTCGCAAAACTCCATTACATCAAAGTAGGCACGTTAAAAATAAAAGCCTAGCAAACAAAACATCAAGAAAGCAAACCCTCCTGCCCCGGCCTTCTGTGTTCTTTGGCAAGTTGTCTTGAATAGACCGGTGACGTCACAACGTCAGTGTTGCATAAAAAGGGGGCTCTTATCTTAAAGACCTGTGCAAGAAATTCCTGAGAAGGTCGTCTGTAGAACAGGTGTACCATTCACATAAAAGTATAAGTAAACGGAACAGGATGTAGTGTTGTTGAACTTGTTATGTGGAAGGGTGTATTATAGAATAATCATCTAAAAATAACAATACACTGAAAGAAATATATACTAAAGTTAAATAAAAAAATAATTAGGGCAAATATATTTTATGTTTCATATATAGACTACCACATACATTGCTAAAACAAATATATTCGTTTGGTTAGCAGCCTATTGCTGCCCTAGCAATATAAATGGTGTTTCTAGCAATATTTTTTTGCTGTAATTCACTTATAGTTTACATTTTATAGTAAGGGTAAGTTTATTTTTATTTAGATCTAACATATCTTCTTTACAATAAATGTATTACAAAATTTACCATACATTCATAATAAACAGTAGTATAAATGTGTAAAGCACTAGTATAAAATTTTTAGTATAAATTTGTATTTACTTTTAGCAACAAATTTCTTTCAGTGTATTATATACATACAAGATTTCGATATAGGTACCTATTAAATTAAAAAATATTTTCATATAATAAAAATTACAATAATAAAATATATATTTAATGAAAATGTGTATAAAATAAAAAAATCTCATATAAACAATAAAAAATTATAACAAATATGTATAGAAAAAATTCTGTGATGACCTGGGGGCGCACAATGGTCTTGATCCCGAAAAAGCTGGCCAAAAGTTGTTAAAGGTTTATATTTTTGATTAGAACTCACAACTCGACAAATCAAGCTATAGAGACTTTAAAAACTTGCAGTGTGCGCAAAACTTTAAAGAGAGAACGCATTTGGAAGAAAATACACTGAAAAAAAGATTTCTTATATTTAGAATACCTATCATCTTAAAATTATTTTTTTAATTCAAGTCAACTTGCTTTAAAATAATAATATATATTTCAACTAAAAATATTTAACTTCTTTAAAAAAGAATTTTGTAGTTTTGGAAATATTCTAATATTAAAAAACATTTCTTGTTTTAAAAAAATTGAATAGGTATTTCAATCCAAATATTAAATATTCATGAAAGAAATCTTAGTGGGTTTTTTGGTACAATTGTTAATTTTTTTTATATCAAGAATAAGATATTCTTATTTTTTTATTTGTTTAATTTTTTTATATTGAGAATTAGGTATTCTTCATTTTTTTATTCGTTTTAATAAACAGTATTTTCTTTTGCCAAGAATACATATTTTTGAAATAGTGTAGGAGTGGAGATGCCGACACGTTCCTCTGAAATTTTATGCCTAATCATGCAGTGTTTCTTTCTCTTTGTAAGGGAGAGGGCTTATTTCATTAAAAAATTGATATACCACCATTTTTTAAATTTAGCGTCGCATTTACGTGTATACACCTATAGGTAGGTAGGTTTATTGTTTAAATATTTACTAATATGCATTAAGGATGCCTTAAAATTATTTTATTCATAAATAAATAGGCTTTGCAGTGATAACCAAAATATCTTATTTGTTTAACACTTTGATTTGTATGGCTCTATAATTTTAAATTAATAAACTTAATTTATTTTATGACATTTTAAAAGATTTTGTTTTAGAAGTATTTTTGTTACACACTTTGGGGTATAACATTAATTGATTCATATAGGGTGGAGTTCATTGGCAATAGCCCTAAATTATTTTATAAAATTGGTAATTGCTTTTCTACTATGCCTAAAATATTACAAATTATTTAAAATGAAAAATAATAATGATTAAGTTCCCTACGTTAATTTATAATAGGTAATATATACATTTTAGATTTTTCTGGTAATATATTAAAAACAAAATAAATGTGTTTGTTCAACGTTTGTTTTATTATTTTCTTTAGGTTAGAACCTAAATTTTTGCTTACTGCACCACCTAGAAACGATACAACGTATACTTTGGCCCTTCAGTAAGTTTGGCTCAATTTTGAATAATCTGTAAGTATTTATGTAAATATAAAGTTTTGTTTAAGATTAGACAACAATCCTTAAAAAATTACAGGATATTTAAAATTACTCCAGTATTTTTATTTTAAATTTTATTTCTTTTGAAGTAATATTCATAAATATAAAGATGTTTTATTTATTAAAATAAAAAATTTTTAGTTAATACACGTATCATTATTTAAAATTTTATTGATTTTAAATACAAAATGATAGCTTTTTTATAACATTGCTAAACGTAGCTTAAAATTAAGATAAATAGATACATTTTATTTTTAACGATACTTCTTGCATTGTTTTAAAATAAATATTATTTTGTAATCAATGAAATAAAATTTTAAATCTTGAATCTATTAATTAAAAAAAAAATATTGGGTCATAGAAAACATCTTGATTTAAGAAAATTATTGCCTTATTTAAATATCACATGTTTTTGTTTTAAGAAAATTTATTCTTGAATTAAGTATCTTTTTTATTTAAGAATACTAATTTATTTTTAAAAGAAAATATTCTTGCTTTTAATACAATTGTATAATTTATTATAATTATTGTATAATATAATATAAGCGGCCATGATATACAACGTTATATGCATGTTACATGCAGCATGTATACATAGAGATAGTTGAAGTACGTCTTTTTCATTAGCGGCAGACAAAAAACTCAAAAAAGCCTAGGGATAGAAGTAAATCCATAGGTGACTCAATAGACGTCAAATAATAAAATTAATTTAGCATTTCATACAAAGCAATCACGATGTATTAATTATATTAATTATAATCGCACGGAATATTTAGTGATTATTTATTAAATTTTAATTGAACGAAATAAAGAACAACTAGTTTATTAGTATAATATAATGATGATAGACAAGTCGCCAATGTCGGAACTCCAAACAAATGTCAGTACGTCAAAATTAATTCAAGCGCAGCATTTTGACAGAGCAGTGTTTATTTTTAGTTTAGGATATTTATCGGCATTGTAAGTAAGGTTTATAAGTTTTTTTACTTTTTATCAATAATTTGTAATGCTTTTAGCCAAAATTTTATACCACATGAGTTATAAGTAAATAAAATAATTCTATTGCTTATCCTATTTATATTACGCCCTTGAAAAAAAAATTGTATATGTTATTTGGAGTAGAAGCTCTTTTTGTGCTTCGTACAGTTGCCTGCCTCAGCTACGCTTCGGCCGTCAATCTCTGTACTCACCACAAAAAGAGCCACTTCTACTCCTTATGACATAATCTACTATTATTTATTGATAAAACTCCTGACAACCTAACTCTTGATTTTTTCTATAGTTTCTATTTAAGATACAATTTGTATTATGTTTTACTTACATTTATCTCAATTTAATAGGATTTCCTATTTATTATTATTATTTAATTATTATATTAAATTCTTAAAGCACATAAATCATATTTCAATCTGCAGATAATCTTGTCTTTGATCCATTGTAATCTAGCGGTCCCTCTTTTACTTTTACCAGCCACCTAGCAATACCAGTATAAATACTATAGACAACTTACGTTCTGCTGTTCCGTGCACCGGTAGCTCGATTGCAGCTGCCGACGATCTTTTGTTCACGCCAGCCACCCCAATCCGAAGCATACATAGAGGAAGGTGAAATGTAAAGGGTGCAGAAGGCACGCGTCAGAGGCCCTTGCGCCTATGTTTTGGATTTGGATCTAGCTTGCTAATACTTATTACCTGTATATAGGTATCTGCTTGGTTTTCCGTGTTATTGCCCTCTTGGACCTGACGGGTGTCGTGTGTCAAATGTTTTTAGGATGGGGTGATTTTTGAAAAAGTTAAATAAGATTGTAACATTTACCAATAAACTTATAAAAAAATCATCAATTTTATGAAATAAGAGAATATATTCTAACCTATAGGTTTCAATTTTTTTTCCTTCAAACTAAATTTTTCTCTGAAAGTTAGTTATATGACATAAAGTATGAAAATAAGCTCTCATGACAGCACTGTAATGATTATATATATAAAAATTATGTAATTAAAAATATATATATATATATATATATATATATATCGGCATTGTAAGTAAATTAATTTATTTGTCTGATAATGTTACAGCATAAATACATGTAATTATATACTTAACAAAATATGGACATTGTCAAATACAAAATAAAAAAAATTGTGGAAAACTTATACAACCTAAAAATCATATTTAGGTGGGTAGGTTATACTTGTTGCTTAAAATCTCCACCACTAATCTACTACACGCATTGTGTCTGATACATGGTATCGATATACAAATATAAAGAAGCCACAGACTACTGAATTACATGTGTAGTCTAAAGACCGTGTCCCCCTTAAAGATCCCTTCGATCCCCCTAAACTACTTTTATAAGGTGCATGCTTTTCACTAAGGCCATAGCTTATTATAAAGTCCTAAAGACGACAAGTCAAGACCATACAAATCTCAAAGGAATTTTTACGATGGGGCGAGTTTCAATAGAATGCACCTTAAATTCAGTTAAATTGATTATAAGATTGTTATGTGAGGTACCTGAGATATCCACTTGATTTTGAGATTTTTTATTATAGTTGATATTCTAAGATTTCATTTGTAAGTTAAGTTAAGCTTAAGTTAACTTAAGTTAATTTTTACTATAGTATACTATATATAGTATACCTACACTGAAAGAAATTTATGTTTCATATATGGACTACCACATACATTGCTAAAACAAACATATAATATATTTACCTTAACCATTTTTATATTTAGTTTTAACATATTATGTTAAAACTAAATATAATATATGTTTGTTTTAGCAATGTATGTGGTAGTCCATATATGAACCACAAAACATTGCTAAAACAAACATATATTTCTTTCAGTGTAGTATAAATTTGAATATTATATATGTACATATAAATATATTTTGTTCCAATTATTTTCTTTACCCAAGTATACTTTTCTATTAAGTGACAATAATACAGTTTAAATTATAGGACTCTTAAAGATAACATTTTTTTTTTATCATAAAATTGAGGTATAGTACCATCTAAGTTTTTTTCGAACTTTCACAAATGTTTAATTAAAAACTGCTTAAAAATATCTATAGTTATGCGCGGCTACAATATAGGTATACCTACTATATTATTAATTTTTATTACTAAAAGGGTTAAACAAGAATGATCAATGTTTAAAAACGAATTGACTAAGGGGCTTAGCCTTAATTATATATAATAATTAAAATAAACAGTATATACTAAAATCTATTTATTATTTGTTATAATATTATAATAGATAATAAATAGATTTTACATTTCGTATTTTTCAGTTCACATATAAAATTTTACATTTTAATTTTTTTTAGTTTTACATTTTTCAATTAATATTTGACATTTTACATTATGTAAATTACATAGGATTTACCATTGTTCGGGACTCACTGTATTGGTATAGAGTCCATACTATAGACTATAACGTATACGTATAGTCTATAGACTACGTATGTTTTTATAACAAAATTATGAGTTTTGTATTTACAAAATAATATTATATTTATTATAACATATTATGTATATATATCGTATTTTTATTCTTTTGCTGACAGTATTTTTGACGAAATAAAAAGTTTTTATTATTTTAAATCTTAAATTTTGTGCGATTTTTAAACAAAATTCCAAAACATACTGCTCATTTCAGAGCAACAAAAACATCGTACAATACAAACTAATTAATGAGAAAGATCACATGCTCGATTAATTAAATCGAAGCAGCTGAAACAAATTTATTAGGGAAACCCCGATGATAATAATAACACGCTTTTTATTTGGGTAACGGGGGTGAACACTGCCCATCTGCACATCGGAATCCCCGATATACCATAATGATTTTCACTATTAATATCAAAACCGTTACACCTCCTTATTTAACAAAAAAAAAACACATCGAAAAATCCGTTAGAGGTACACAACAAGACAACGCAAAATCCGGATTTTACTTCACCTCCAATCGGCGTCGAGAACTAAAGTTGAACCAATAAGGGTCGTCGTCATCGCCCCACCAACGAGGCGGGGTTGAGTTCTGATTGGGTATTAAAACACACACACAAACCCCATACAGACAGTGCACTCTGAGATGTAAACTTGTTAAGGTTAGTCGCTTGTCGAGGTGTCACCTCGTGTGATCGACAAATGGAATTCGCAAGTTTCCCATCTCATGTGTTACACCGAATCGGTTTTGAACCGCATCTCTTTACATCGACAGCAGTTTTACAGCAACAATTACAATACATCAGATATACTGAACCCTTGGAGTTGACACAGTGTCCTTTGGACTTGAGTTTGAAAAATCAGGCTCCTATAACACCACCATGCACTCCATCCCCAGTTGCCAAGAAGCCTAGGAGTCCATCCCCGGAAATACCATCGAAAAAGAAGTCCACTAACATTCCGATAACACCACGTAAAGTAAAAGCAACTCGTAAACTCAATTTTGAAGAAGACAATTCGTCACCTGTTTCGGGAACTATCATACGTGAATTGGGCCCAAATGAAACCCTTGTGGTGCGTAAAGGGGACATAGATCCAGCTTTTAATGTTGTAGAAGTGACGGAAGAAGCTAAGGCTGAGCTAGCGAAAATAGAAAACATAATTGGTGAATACGTATGCCGGTTATGCAAAGAGTTATACGAAGACGCGTTTGGTTTGGCTCAACACCGCTGTTCCAGGATTGTACACGTGGAGTATAGATGTCCAGAGTGCGATAAAGTTTTTAACTGCCCGGCGAACCTTGCCTCTCACCGTCGTTGGCACAAACCGCGACCCATTAACAACAATAACAACACTAAGGAAAAGGATTTGGAAGATGATACGGGGGAACAGTTTCCTTGCACGGAATGCGGTAAAAAATTCAGACGTTTAGCCTATCTTCGAAAACATCAAACAATTCATCAGATCGAATGACAAAGGCTTGTTCCAGTAAGGCCTATACCAAGGATGGCGAGACTATGGAGACCACCCCCGTTACCGCCCCTCGCTGTAGGGCAACTTGTTGCCCCAGAACGGTACGTACCAAATTTGTCTTGGTTAACACATTTCTAACTTGTATATTATGTATATATGTTTAAATGTATATTTTTCAATATCTGGTCAGCAAGATTTTGTTACTTTTATTAAAAACCTTCTTGTTTTAAACAAGTTTCATAAAAATTAGTTTGTATTAGATTAAAGTCTTATAAGTGTTTAGCCTGACTATACAGTATGTTTAAGACTTTAGTTATAGTCATTTTTTTAAAAAGTGACTTATTTTGTCGACCAGTATTAAATCGATCTTTCGTATGATCTCTTATTTAAGAAAAAAACAGTCAAAATCTGGTAATTAATTATCATATAGGGTTGTGATAACGTTTTTAGTCTAATTAGGTAGGTAGATAAGTAAATTGTATTAATTATAATTATCAAAAAGAGTTAACTCTTAATTATTATACTGTCATAAATTAATTCTAAAGACAGTTACATATACCATCTAGCTTAAAATTACATTCTTAAAACAGTTACCTATATCTAGCTTAAGTTCATTCTTAAGAGATTAAAATTTTAGATAATTAAATAACCTTGTTAGTTAAAAATTCTAGTCGGAAAAAATTCTAGTCAGAAAAAAAAAATTTGTTAGAAAAATGTCTACCCTTGGTAAATTTTTAGTCAGAAACATTTCTAGTCAGAAAAAAATGTAGTCGTTAAAATTCTAGTCAGCACAAATAACAACCTATTCAACTAAAAGGTACCAAATAAAATAATAATATCTACAAAAAAGGAAAATAAAAGTACTATTTTGGATGGTTTTTCTAAAGTCTATTCAAATCCAAGCTGGACTAAACAAAAACGCCCAGACGCGTGATAACTCGTTTCTATTGGTCGATTCTGATGGTGTGACTCGCAGTGATGTAACCGATACATTTTTTTCAGTATCTAGGTACAGATACAAATACTCTTTGGCAGATGTATCTGGGTACAGATACCGATACATTTTCCCAAAAGTATCTGGGTACAGATACAGATACATTCAAAAAGTATCTAAGTTACTTCCAGATACTTTCTGTTACCTAAAAACTTAAAAATTAAATGACAAAGAAAAAAATTGTTTGGACCTTATAACGCAATAGATATTTATAAAGCAAGTTCATCTACTGGATGTCCAATGGATATCCTGGATATTTATAGAGTATATGCATTGGATGTTCCGTGTGGGGTTGCAATCGGGTTGGGTTAAATAAAATGTATCTTGTATCTAAGGATCTAGATACTTTCAAAAGGATCTAGATATTAAAGTAGATCCTGATTTTTTTAAGTATCTCGATACGTATCTAGGTACATAAAATGTATCTAGATCCAGTATCCAGATACATGTATCTCGATACGTTACATCACTGGTGACTCGGATTGTGAGCTCTTATTGGTCGATTCGGAGGATTGTGTTTACATTTAGTCCAGCTTGGATTTGAATAGACTTTAGACAAGAAAGCATTAAAATTCGTTTATTTTAATTTAAAATAATAATGACAAAATCTTGTCACATCAAATTTTTAGTCGGAATAACCTAAATTTATACTCATACTTATATTTTTGCTTACTGGAATATTAAAGATTAGATTAGATAAATTTAGGTTATTCGACTTAAAGTTACCAAATAAAATAATAATTCAAAAAAGGAAAATAAAAAGTACTAATATTTTGGATAACCCCGTAATTTTTAAAAAAATATGTTTTTCCAGTCAACTTACCAAAGATTTAAAATTCGTTTATTTTAATTTAAAATATTAATGTTTAAAATCTAGTCTTATTAATTTCTAGTTAGAAAAGAATAGTCATAAATATCTAGTCAGCACAAATACCTACATATATGATAATAAGTCTTCAAAATTCTAGTCAAATACAATATTTATTTTAGTCTATAAAAAGTACCAACAAAATAATTTAAAAAAATAAAATAAAAGTAAGTACTAAAATACAGGGTGTCCCGAACATAGTGTGCAATACTCCGAGGTTTCTAAATAGGAAGAAATCTTCTTATAAACATAGGTCGGAAAATGGACCCTAAGGGAGCTACAACCTCATATAAGGGCGCCCCTTAAGACGGTTTTTTATTATTTTCGGTTTGTGATAAAAATTTTGTATGCCTCCTTAAGTTTTTTATTTAGGAGTGTATTAAATAATGTATTTAAGAATATAAAAATTTAGAGTTTTCCACGTAAAAAAAAACTATTGTTGAACATCCATAAAATGAATGAATGAATTAAAAATAAATAACAAAATTTGTTAATTTAATTAAAAAAACCTTTTTTTTAATTTAATCAAAAATATTAATAAAAACAGTACATTTGTATCCCGAAAATACATTATTTTTTCTCAAACCCTGTATATTAATACACAACTAGTAGGTACCTTTTTTGGATTATTTTAGTTGATACTTTTAAAAGACAAAAATAATTATTATATTTGACTAGAATTAATAATATTACAATATTATATTATATTATATTATATAGAGGAAGTGAGGGTATTTTGGAATAGTAGTTTAAAAAAAAATAGCAAAAAATTTAAATTTAAATTATTTTGATTAAAATAAATAACATGTCCAAGATCTACATTTGTACTATGCCATACGAAAATTTTAAACTATTTAAAATACTTTAAAAGGATTTTTTCACTAATGAAAAAAAAAGTGTAAAAAATCTCTGTTTACGTAACATGAAGTTAATTTGGAATACCACCAATTTGGAATATTTCAAAGTAGCAGCAAATGTTTTATATTAAAAAGGTTAATAAAACATTTTAAAAAGGTAACCAAATATTAATTAAAAGAGAAAATTGGATTGATTATCAAATATTACAAAAAATGAATATAATTTGGAATATTTAAAATTTGCATTATTTATAGTATTCCAAATTAGCAATATAAAGACCTACGCCATAATATGTAAAAAAAAGTAAATGCTTTAACATATCGAAAAAGTACAATTAACAACTAAAAATATAACCCTTTACTTACCTGAGGATACAATTTAAGTTAATTTAAAAATAAAAATCGAAGCTATGATTGCCGATTTAATTACCACTAAAAAAGTTTTAGTTACCCCACAAATAATTTTTCACATGTGTTGGCCCTCTACCATAAATCAAAATATCTACAAAATCACATGTCCACAAAATACAGGCTATTCTAGTAGTTTATTTCATATTTAACGAGATGGCGCTAAGCATAGCCTCAATATTTAAGTATTCCAAATTACCAACAGTATTCCGAATTACCCCCACTTCCTCTACAGTCAAATATAATAATTATTTTAGTCTTTAAAAAGTATTTTAATATTTAAATAATGTTATTCTAGTCAACCTACTAAAGTATTAAAATTAGTTTATTTATTTTAAATTTAAAATATTGAAATCTAGTCCATATTATTATTAGTCAGAAAATTGTAGTCATAATTTTGGTCAAAAAAATATTTATTATTTAACTTATTTTTAATCTAGCTATATTTTATATCACATCCAAGTCACTAATACTATATTTAGTTATTTTTTTAGTTTTTTTCTCTAGTCAAAAAAACATTTAGGGTTTAAAAAAATCATGGCTTAAATAACCAAATTTTATCTATAAAAAGTTGTCATTATAGGTATGTAATTAGGTTTAATAAAATTGTGATATTATTTTTTAAGTTATAAAATTATATTAAAAAAACATGTGATTACTCTTTTATGGGCATTAAATTTTGGATCCAAAATTAAAAAATGTATTTGTAAGGTTAATTTGTAAGTCCTAGTGCGGGCAGGGAAGTAAGTTTGCAATAAGCTTTAAGCGGCAACTTTACCACACTTAAAAAACATAATTATTATTTCATAAAAATAAAATTGTATTAGGTTTTAAGTTACATTGAAAGTTTTTGCCAAACTTGTTGGGAAATGTGCCAGTATTAAAAAATTTAGTCATATTATTTAATAATTTATTATTTTATTTATTATAGAATGTAAATACCTATATCGATGGATTTACATATATCTATATAAAGCGAGTGTATATCTAGTCAAAGATGTAAAATACATAAATAAGCCTTATTTCATTAAATTTAGTCAGGATTTAGTTAGGATATTAATATTATTGTATATAATGCACTGTATAATATTGTAAAAAAACTGTGAGCTAATTAATAAAATTTAATTAATTTATTTATGATTTTTATTATTTATACTACCCTTACTAATTATTACCAGCGTTACCAAGAGGGGCAGTTAATTAATGTAATCTATTGACACTTCACTTATTAGCCTTGTTCGCGGAGCCCATCCATGACTAGTTCCGTATCTGTATAGGGTAAATAATCACGAACCATGGTACGCATGCGCGATTCGGAACCGATCAAGAATTAACAAATCTCCGCGAACGCGTTTCTAACCGCAACCATCAGTCAGCTGTTTGGTGACAAAACTTTTTGGGGAATCTCCTTCCTGATAATTAGGTATAGTATTCAGAATTGCTAAATCGCTTTGCTAAATCATCAACAATCTCTTTGCTAACTCGAAAATGCTCCCTAAATAGCTGATCATCGAACATGGAAACAATTTCTTCAAAATATGCAGTATTTTCAATTAAATCTAAACTATTTTCTAAATCTTCATCACTGGATGATAGATGATCACTCATCTATAAAATAAGCAAGGAAATGAAAAATGCAAGTAAAAATAAGTATTTCAACTTACGTTTTCGTTTAACAATTTAATTAAAAACAATATAGAACATATAACCTAAAATAAACTTTAAACAATAATGAACAATACGCATGTCTGACAGCTAGTACATGCTAAAATCCTCGGATCGTTTTGACTTGTCAGTAATTAGTTCGAAACTGGTCCCGAAGGCTCCGCGAACGAGTGATCAAATGTCAAATGTTGCCGATTTTTACACCGCGAACGCTAAAATTGCCAGTGCGCATGCGCAGTTGTCGCGGATTGATCACGGATGAGCTCCGCGAACAAAGCTATTATCCGATTTATAATCCCTAGCAGTTACAGCTTGGGACTAATTAACGTTTTTCTAAAATAAATCGCAGAACAAGAAAATATTTTAAATTTTTTAACCATTTTGGTTAAAACAATATTCAAATTCAATTAGTTAATCGAATTTAAACAGTTAAAATATTAAAAAAAGTTACCATAACCTGCCAATAATTATAATAAAAAGTATTATTTGGTACCTACCAATTTGTTTTATGGTAAATTCTTATATAACTTGTATCGATGCTGTATCCACTTATTTTTGTGAAAACTAATTCTCGCTCAAGGTTTTTTTTAGTGTAATGAGCATGTAGCATTTTAAGGTAATGGGAACTTAAATTATGACAACCCTAATCTATTAATTTTTTCCTAAAATGCAGGCTTTATGTTGCAAATGTCACGTAAGTTACCGGTCACCAACTGCAATATCCTAACATTGATGAATATTTTAACAAAATGGCTGTTGAAACAACTAATGTTAGTGCTTGATTAACTAAATAGACTTAAGATTGACGAAAAATTATTTTATCCGAAATCGGCAGTAAAGTAGAACTTTACTGCCGATTTATTTTAATTTACGATTGTTGACTACTACAAGTTATATGAGAATTGACCTTATTTCGATGATGATTATCTTTAATTACGTTAAACTGCATTCTTTTACCCTTCAATTAGTGTTTTTTTTTTCGAAAATTTTTTGACGGATCCGACCCATTATCAAGGACAGGTCCGTAACTAGGAGGGAGCGCCTCCCTGACAGTCCAAATTAAATCTCAAACTAATTAAAAATTCAATATATATTTTGAATATAGCAGTTTAAGTAATAATTGTCTTTCTGCACAATAAAAACTAATATTTTATAAACTGTAATAATTATATGTGGCATTTCAAGCCAAATTGACTTTTAAAGTTGACCCCTTCTACTGAAATTTACTACCTCTGAATTTTTTCTCATTTGTTTACTTGAAGTTTGGTTCTTTTTTTCAAACGCTTTTTTAGTTTTTTGTAAAAAAACATTAATTGATTTTATTTATTTTTTCACTAAAAACTTTAATTTATTTCTCGTTTAATTCCCCAAATATCATATTGGATAAACTTTTCTTTCTATTTTTTTATATTTATTTAGATTTATTTTACTATTAAAACAAAACTAGATTGCAAAACAGTTGAAAGAAAAGTTTGCCTACTATGGAATTAGCGTCATTGTTGCAGAATAATTTCTTTCCGAAAAACTGAAACATTTTATAGAATAGGACTTTTATGTATTCTTTATAACAGCACGTCCAGACACGGTGTGCCTGAACAAGTTTCAGGTCACATACAAATGTCAACCAAAACGGATTGTATTTTTGGAATATGCATCTATTCCTCACTCCAAAACCATATTTTTCAAAATCCTAGCTGATCATCTTTTTATTTTTTTTTGCAATTTTCTGTATTTTTTGCAAAACTTAATGAAAATTTACAATTTTAGGTGGACTTCGCTAAAATATTGGTATGACCTATCAATTTTCAATAAATAATCAAGAATTAAAGTATAAGGAGAGAGTCTAGAAAAAATCACTATTTATATTTTTCCATTTTTCTAATTTGTCAAGAGACTAGAGAAAAAAAGTGAAGTTTTTTCATAATTAAATTTTTATTAATAATAGTAATCTTTTAATTTATCACGGAAAGAAATGGATAGTCGAAAATTTATAGTACACTATTTTTATTAATAGTCACTATAAATTATATTAAAAACAACATACCAAGTTATTAGCACTG
Source organism: Brassicogethes aeneus (assembly GCA_921294245.1). NCBI lineage: Eukaryota > Metazoa > Arthropoda > Insecta > Coleoptera > Nitidulidae > Brassicogethes > Brassicogethes aeneus. The sequence continues at coordinate 54,482,520 of OV121133.1, read as the reverse complement.
ACTATAAAAATATTTTAAAATAGTATTGTAACTTTAAATATAATTTTTAGTAAGTAATACACAACAAATATAGTAACATATTCAATTAACTATATTTTATACCATCTTCAACTAAAATAAATTTAGTTACACCAGATTTTAAATTATGGTTGTAATAAATATACGAGATATTGCTTATTACTATAATTATAGTAAAATTAACTCCCTTGTATAGTTAACCACCATGAGTCAACTTTAAACTTGTGTAGTGACGAGCCGGTTCTTCATTTGCATTGCATAGCAACAGTGGCAGTGGTAAGAGTAGGTTGTTATTTTGTGGTGCATCGTATTATTTAAAATATGTTACAATTTTGGTTTAATTTCAAGTATTTTAAGAAGGGAAGTAAATGAATTTATTTATAGATTATGTAAAAAGCTAACATTCACTTACAAAGTTATGAATATGTGATTCTAAAGAGTACAAATTAATTTTTATAAAAATACCGAATTATTTAGATACTTAAACTTAACTTTTAAGTTCATCTGTTGTTCTTTTGTGATAATTAGAGTCTAAGAAAAAACTATTTTTAGTTATTTTTGGAATACTTTTGTTTTGTTTTAAAATATGTTTGAGGCAATAAATATATAAAATATTAATATGATGCTTTTATTTTATAATTTTATGTATGTTTGTATACAGCTGTACTCTAGAGTGATTCAGAATTGTGGAATTAACTGTCGGGATATATGGGTTCTTATACTCAAATGTCTTCTATTATTGCACTGAAGACGTCTTGACATTTCATCCCATGATTCTGAATCACCCTGTATATGTACCAAAAAACTGTTAAATATTACTTTAAAAACTAGTTAATATTTACTAAAATTTATAGTAAAACATACCAAATAAAATATAATTTAAAGAAAAAAAATAGTAAATCTTATAAAAAAATATAGTTAAAATTATTATACCTATAGGTATCTATAGATATTTATTACTAATATATTGTTTTTTAAATATTACTATAACATTTTAATAAAAGCAAACATAATATTTTTGTACAAATTACTAGAAGGCATATATTAAAATTAATTATATTCATATATTTAAAAAAAATCATACAATATATCCCAGTAAACACATACACGTTTTTTAAACGTATTTAAAACGTGTGAAAGGTCAATAAAACGTTTTACGTCGAAAAAGCAACGGTTTGATATTGGTATAAATTTACACGAATTAATTTAAACGTTAAAACAACGTTAATTTAAATATGCTTTTTAATAGTGCCTCACTTTTACGTTACAATAACGTTGTGTTAAGGTGTTCAATCAACCATATATTTAAATGTCTAATTTAAACGTTAAAACAACGTTTATTTAAATATGCTTTTTAATAGTGGCTTACTTTTACGTTACAATAACGTTGTATTGAAGTGTTCAGTCAACCATATATTTAAATGTTTAATTTAAACGTTAAAACAACGTTAATTTAAATATGCTTTTAAAAGTGACTAACTTTTACGTTACAATAACGTTGTATTAAGGTGTTCAGTCAACCATATATTTAAATGTTTAATTTAAACGTTAAAAGAACGTTAATTTAAATGTGCTTTTTAATAGTGACTAACTCAGTCAACCATACATTTAAATGTTTAAATTACGTTTCAACCCACAATTTTTTTTCACAAATATTAAGAGTTTTAATGAGAAAATAACGTTTGAAGTAATTATTTTATGAACTGTGCAGGCAGCTCTTTCTTTTAACATTTATACTATGTTATATTCAACACGCTCCATCGAACACTTTTAAAATTACTTTTTATATATTTATTTTGTGAAATGTTTGCTTAGTTTACATATAGACAATATGACTTATTTAAAATCTGAAGGTATAAAATAGAATTTTGTTCGTTAAAAAAATGAATTATGAATGAATGTTAAATGAATAATTTAACTTTCTCACTTTTTCAAAAGTATATTTTTATAACGTTAATAAAACGGTTTTTGTCAAATACAAATTTATCCACATCGCTTTTATCTAAAATGGGATAACTTGTTTAAAAATAATTTATAACGTTTAATATTTAATAAACTGATGCAACATGTATACATACACAAACAATATACATAGGTATACATATATATATATATATATATATATATATATATAAACAACATTAAATGAAATTTAGAAATTTTTTAATTACATCCTAAAGAAAAGCATAAGTAATTCTATAGTCAATGGTCATACAGTAAGCTTTAGGCAGAACACTATACTCATCCACAAATGTTGCTTTAAAATGTACATTATTTTATTAACATTCTTTAAACTAGACAGTTACTGTAATAGATAAAAATAACGTACTTAATACGTTTAAACAAACGTACTTAGTACGTTTAAACAAACGTATTTAATACGTTTAAACAAAGATACTTAAACGTACTTAATACGTTTAAACAAACGTACTTAATACGTTTAAATAAACGTACTTAATACGTTTAAATAAACGTACTTAATACGTTTATACATACCCATATAAAACGCATAACTGAAGAACGCAATCTGATTGGCCGAATACACATCATGTGATTGGGCCTGCGAATGGCAGGCTGCCATGCCATAGCTGCTCGCTATGTCAGTTTTCAATTTGATTTTGCTATCAAAAGGTGCATTTTTTACGTGTTTTTTGCTCGTAAGATTCGTCCTGCTTTTGGTAAGTACTTTAATGTAATTGTTTTAAAACATACACACTGTTCTTATTATAATTTGTTAACATTAAACTGATTTAGATTAAACACAATACTCATAAATCCCTGTACAGATGTTAAAACTGTGGAGAGTCCATTATTTCCAAATTTAGGGGCGATCGTTTATTTTTACCGTAAATTGGAATTAGGCGTGATTTTACTAGAGAATTATCTAGTAAAATCACACTTAAGTCGGCTCGATAACAAATTTCTTTTTTGTGTTTTAGAAGCAGCTAAATTTTCCAGCAAACGATACAAATGATTCACCTGAAGACGGCTGGAGAAAAAAAGCATTGTCTACAACCTTTAAACACCCTATATTCATGTTGCAATTAACGTTAAACGAACGTTTAATAAATACGTTGTAAAAACAAGTATTTGTGGAGTTTTATTTATTATAGAACTAACGTTAGAAAGGACATTAATATGAATTTAAATATAACGTATAGATAAACGTTATAAATGAGGCAAAAACAATCATTAATTTACGTTATTAATAGACGTATATTAAACGTGTAAAATGTAACATTTCGAAACGTGTAATGATCGTTTTCTTAACGCCAAAATTAAACGTTTATTTATTAGTATTGTTAAACGTTATAATCTGCGACATTTTAAAGTTGATTGTACGTTATAAATATACCTAAAAACAAAATGGTGTTACGGTTTAAAAAAACGTTTAATTAACGTATGTGTGTTTACTGGGATGTAGTTAAATTTACTAAACAATAATGAAAGATAATTAACATATTTTTATAGTAAATTTTAAAATATCAGATAGCTGTCCCTATATTTATTAAAAATTATAGTATAACTTACTAGATTTATATTAATAATGACTATATATTTTTTTCCGTAGAAGCATTTTTGCGTGAAGATGATGAATTATTAGATTTTAATACTCGCTTCTTGAGAACTGCAGTTCTCAAGAAGCGAGTATTAAAATCTAATAATTCATCATCTTCACGCAAAAATGCTTCTATTAGTCTAACGAAGATTGTCTACGGAAGATTGTATTAGATTGTTGAACGGTTCTGGGTTGGGCACATGTTCTGAGCAGGCTGGGGAGTCGATCCTTCGCGAGTTTATAAAATACTGGAATAAGTATAAAATCAATTTACTTGAACATCCTGATTATGGTGAACATTTAAAAAAAGCTGTAGTAGACTTTAAAAATTTGTAAATAATTCATAGTTTTCTGTAATGTAATTTTAGGTATCATTATTGTTTAATATTATGAAGAAACGACTTGTTCTTGAGTTTTCGGCGTAAATTTTTTTATAATATTGACGACATTTGAATTCGTAGATATGTTTTTTTTTCTTTACTAACTCTTGTGAAACAGATTTTGCCCAAAATAATTTTATTTTCGGTATCCTGGACCCTTTTTTCCTTTTTTTTTGTATTTACCCTTTCTCGTTTTACCTTTCTGTGAATCTTGCTGTTGGGTGATTCTACTCAGGGCCGCACAGTGGGAGGAATTTCAAAAATCGCGGACAAAATTAGAGACACATTATTTTAAGCCATTTTAAGGTTTATGCGGTGGTAAATTTATGCTAAAATATTAATATTAAAAAATGTTTTAATTATCTACACAAATTCACAAATTTGTTTTAAACAATTTGGAAAAGTTCGGTATTGTCGATCCTCCATTTTCCAAAAACATAAATTAATAAACAAATATATTACGCCATATTACCTAAGCTAAAAATAGAAAAATAAACAAAAAAAAACAATAACAATTAAAGAATATTCGAGCTAAATCACTTATATACATTTTTTTCGATACATCTTTTCTTTGTAAATTTCGCATCTTTTGCTTTATTTATATCGACTACTAGAGTGACTTGGTCCAAAAAACCCTATATCGATGTTAAAATAACATTTAAAAGTTGACTTTAAAGCAAAACCGGTTAAATCCACGTTTTTTACCTACACTCTAAAAATGAATTAGTCAAAAATGACTAATTTAATAGTTATTATTGGCTGCTTTTTTACTTGTACCATAGTTAACCATGGAATATAATGGTATCCCAAAATTTAACATCCAATTTTTATGTAAAATTGTCCCCTAAATCCGAAAATGCCATAAAAAATTATGAAAGTGGAGCAGTTTTTGAAATATAGTCAATTCCATATTAAATGAAAAATTGACTATATCTCAAAAACTGTTTTACTTTTTTAACTTTTGACGATATTTTCGGATTCAGGGGACAATATAAGATTTATCAATAATATCCAGGTTTTCGGTTAGATACTTTAAAAGTTTGTTGTGTTTTTCTTTGTTACTAACATTTTTAATAAGTTCATACATCTCCTTATTAGTCGTTGATGGCATTTCTACATAAAAAGAAGCAAGTTATTCAAATAAACATGTAATATTTATATTAATATTAATATTATAACTTACCAAATGTTATTATAAAGCGTTATAAACACAAAAACACGATGAGATTGTATGTATGATTGACTTTTACTGGAAACTGACGTTTTAGAACTAGCAAAAGGCAACTATGATGACTTATAAATATTCGACTAATATGATAAATTCATGGACATATTTCATATTCTGCTGACCAAACAGGCAAAAAAAGGCAGCTTAATTCTTTTGACTTTAAAAAAAGAAAATTTGATGAACGTTCTGGTACCAAATACTTTGCCTCACACCAAGGCACACCTAACGAAATATCTTGTGGTTTGTAAAAGATTTATCTACTTTTAAAGGCGATGGTAAAAGGCAGTGTTGTAACGTATCTAGTTACAAGTAACTAGATACAGCATCTAGATACTTTTTATGTATCTGTTTGTGTAACTAGTTACTTATCCCAATCTAGTAACTATAACTGTAACTAACCTTTTCCAATTGTATTTCAGAAAGCGTCAAATGTATTTCAGAAAACGTCAAATATATTTCAGAAAGCGCCCAATGTATTTCATAATAGTCAAATGTATTTCGGAATGCGTTAAATGTAGTTCGAAATAGTCAAATGTATTTTAGAAAGCATCAAATGAATTTCAAAATAGTAAAATGTATTTTAGAAAGCGTCAAATGCATTTCAGAAAGTGTCAAATGTATTTCAGAATAATCAAATGTATTTCGGAATGCTTTAAATGTATTTCAGAAAGCATCAAATGTATTTCAGAATAGTGAAAATATATATTTTGGAAGCTTTTTAATTGATAGCATGGTTAGTGTGTAAAGAATATACCTACAACATAAATTTATATAAACGAAAATTATTAAGTATTATTATTATTATTATTATTATATAAAAAATGTATTTACTACATACATATTAATATTATTACTATATATTACATAGTTATAAATGTGGAGGTGCATTCCAAAACTCGGCTTACCCATATTAGGTGATTTTGAGCATGCAAAATGTCAAAAACCGTGAGTACTAACACATGAGGCGTCTACTTGCAATAGTGGCTACATCCATATTTTATCAAAATTAATCTAACAGTAGAAAACCATATTATAAGATGTGCCTTGTCACGTGATAAACTTAAGCTATTTTAAAAGTGGTTAGATCCCGCTATAGCGTACGTTTAAATTTTGGAATATTTTGCAAAAGCGGCCACATCCATTGTAGAGTTTGTTTCAGTAGCGGCTACAAATTACAGGTTTTTAACATCTGCAAAGTATCGCAGTCACCATATGTCACTGTTGTGTAAATATATATATTTACACAACAGTGGCAGTTTCACATTGAGGTGTATCAGCTAGAGGTGTGCCATAGTCAAAAATTCGACCATCGATATTTTCGATATGATAGTTTTGTGCTATCGATACATCTATATAAAGTTTTTACAGACTAGGAGGTAAAAAACTTTACCCGATTTCGGCCTAGACAACTATTCAGGGAGCCTACACAAGAAGTATGAACTTCATGTAAACAAATGGCTTCCCAAAATAAGAGGGCGCTAAAAGAGAAGTAGGGCATGTCTCAACTATGAAGCAGGCTGCATTCTTGTTAGTACAAAGGGACATTACATCTACATAAAAAGTTTGTACTCCTTGTGTACATAGTGTGATAATCAATCACTGTAACATTGTACTAAATGTTAAACAGTAAAAAAGTTTAAATAATATGTACATAAAACACTAAAAACTGAGGGGTAAACCACTGATTTTTTAAAATTAAAAATCGCTTACGAAATAACGGCTAAGGATAACAATAATAAGGGTAGTCATGCGCAACGCGTCGCTAAGCCCTGATTAAGCACCGATTAAGCAAGTTTTCCTTATTGATAACGACTGATAAGGAAAAAAATCCGTCCACTAATATTGAACGTTGGTATCTAAGATTTTAAAGTGGATTACCTCTCTCTAAAAACAATTAAAAAGTTTGAAACAAATTCAGTATTTTTTTTCCATTTTTTTAGTAGAATAAAATTTAAAAAAAATACAATTTATTAATATCAAGTTTTATAAATGCAATTTTAGTTACGAGTTTTATTAGGCACGAGCGAAGCTTGCGAGCGAGTGTTTAATAAAAAAGAGTGTCCAATTTTATTTATTAAAAATTTGACATCTGTCAACTGTCAACGGATTTAAGCATGCTCAAAAGCCACTGTTGCTAACTTCAGCCCGTGACTAAAACGCCATAAAGTCAGTCACAGCTTATTAATGGGGGAGTAGATAAATATATTTAATGCGCATTCTGACTATTCTAAATACATTTGACGCTTTCTGAAATACATATGACGCTTTCTAAAATACATTTGACTATTCTGAAATATATGTGACGCTTTCTGAAATACATTTGACTATTCTGAAATACATTTGATGCTTTTTGAAATACATTTGACTATTCTGAAATACATTTAACGAATTCCGAAATACATTTGACTATTATGAAATCCATTTAACGCTTTCTGAATTACATTGGACTATTCTGAAATACATTTGAGGCTTTCTGAAATACAATTGGAAAACGCGTTCTGAAATACATTTGACGCTTTCTAAAATACATTTGTCGCTTTCTGAAATATATTTAACCCGTTCTGAAATACATTTGACGCTTTCTGAAATACATTGGGCGCTTTCTGAAATACATTGGGCGCTTTCTGAAATACATTTGATGCTTTCTGAAATACATTTGATTATTCTGAAATACATAGTACGCATTATGAAATACATTTGACTATTCTGAAAAACATTTAACGCTTTCTGAAATACATTTGACAATTCTGAAATATATTTGTCGGTTTCTGAAATTCATTTGACGCTTTCTGAAATACAATTGGAAAAGGTGTAGTTACAAATTCTAAGTAACTAGGTGTGTTAAGATACAAAGATACATTTTTAATTAAACTGCGACTATTATTTATTAAAAAAAAATATTATAAAAAATAAGTTATTTTAAATAAAATATTGTAAAAAAAATAAAAATAATAAACATGTATATTTTTGTTGTCACTTTAAAATTCCCTTTATTTTTAAAGCAAAAAATAATTTGTATGTATCTTAAAGTATCTAGATACTTTTTGAAGGTAACTGTATCTGTAACTAGTTACTGCAATAAAATATGTATCTGTATCTGTATCTAGTTACAAATTTTGGTAAGTAACTGTAACTGTAGCTAGATACTGAAAATATTGTAACTGTTACAACACTGGTAAAAGGTTTATAAAAACCGTATTTATGGTAAAATTTGCAATTTTAGACTTTTATATGAAAGAACAAGGATAAGGAATGTAGTAAAATATACCATCATTTCCTTTCATTAATTACGCAAAACAAAAATGGGCTTAAAAAACTTACATACAATTTGCTCTAAAAAACCGACACGAACAATGTGACTTTTTAAGCAAGTTTAAGCGGGCATTTTATCATAAAAAAATATATTTCTTTTAAAATCAAAATCTCTGTGCTTTCTTTTTTTATAACTCGTAATTTAAAATTTACTATGTTGATTTTTACAAAATAGGGTTTTGTCCGCGATTTTTGAAATTCCTCCCAGTGTGGGCCGGCGCAACCTATAGGCAAACTAGGCAAAAGCCTTGGGCGGCAAAGTCAGGGGGCGGCAAAATCAGGGAGCGGAAAAAATCAATTGGGTTAAAATATAAAAATAAATAAAAATTGGTTGCGACCAAGCTATAAGTTCGAATTTAAAAAATGTAAACACTTCTTAAGAATAATTATTAAATTTACTCAGAGGTTATCTATAAAGATTATTTAAAGAAATTTCACTGATGTAATTCTGTAGAGATTAAATTGAACTCCCTATAAGTTGGAGCGAGAAGACTCTTACCCCTTCTCAGAAGATGTAAATTATTTACTACAAGTGCGCTATAATAGATGGCGCTACTGGTATTTTTTTATGGTTTTTAAACATTCCATATGATCTACCAACAAATTCGGAAAACAGCTTTTAAATGCTTAAATATTTAACTCCAATGGTTGTACTACTTGTGTTTAATAATATAAAGGGTGTATCAATAAGAGCGCAAGATTTCAAAGTTTAGTAAAACATGGTTTTAAGTATTAAAGCATTGAAATATTTATTGATTTATAAAGTACACATTTGGAAATTATGTATAAAATAACACATCTGGTAAATGGCCACCACGGCTTAACTGGCACAAGCGTATTCTTTTGGCAATATTTGCAATAACATTATTGAATACATGTGGCGGTATTTCGTTGATAGAGCGTCTGATTTCTGCTTTTAAGGCTTCGATGGTGACGGGCTTGTTGGCATAAACTTGTGACTTCAAATAACCCTACAGCCAAAAGTCCAAGGGTGTTAAATAGTGGTGAAAATGGGCCTCATCACTGAAAATGATTTTGTCCGCAAAATCGGCATTCACTTCTTGCTGCTCAAGGATCCAATTGGTGAACTCTCTTCGCTGTTCATGGTCTTTTGGTTGGAGTTGTTGAGTCAATTGGACTTTGTAGGTATGAAGATGCAAATCTTAAGTAAGAATTCGCTGAAGAGTGGCTTTTGTAATGTCCAATTCTTGTGCACGATGGCAAATCGACGTCTCTGGACTCTCGGCCACACTCTTGCGAACTGCTGCGACATTTTGTTCTGAACGAGCTCGTGTCGTGTGTTTCACACCACTAACCGAAGCAGTGCTTTCAAATGTTTCGATTATTCTTTTCACAGTAGATGAATTAGGAACATTATTTCGAAAAAATATTGAAAGCCCTTTACGAATCGTGGCAATCAAACTTTCATCATTTTGATAATAGTGTTTAACAATCAGGACGGGTTGTTCTATCGTGTAATGCTCTATATTTACTAACTTTCATCTGTCTCCTATCAATCTGTCATGTCATTAATCATGTGACATCATGGTTGCCAAACTGAGGCGAAATTCAAATCTTGCGCTCTTATTGATACACCCTTTATTTATAAATATTTCAAAACCAACGATAGTTTTGGACATGCGCAATGTTTTAAAAATGTCAGTGACGACATCTATTATCAAAATTCATACCTTAGATATAAAACCTAAAAAGAAAATCTTTTTTAAGGTAACAAAGTGTCAAATTATTAATAATAATTATTATTGTGATAAAGTTTGTGCGGTTTATTTTGTTCCTTGAATACTTATCTAGTGTGTGGTGCAGTAAGTCGTCAATCAACGGTTAAGTTTATAAATCACGAAATTACCAAATAAAAAGTAAGTTTTTGTTTTTAATTACCGATGAATAATAATTAAGATGGTACAAATTTCATTTGAGTGAAATTTTTACCAAATTTTGTTAAAACGGGGCACTATACCTACCTATAATAAAAATATCACGATTCATTATTTTTTTCAGATTTCTGCAAAAATATGGCAGACAGGAAAAGACTGTCTGGAAATAAATATCGTAAGAGAAAAGCAGAGAAGGAAAATGCTTTGCATCAACAACAAGGTTCTTTCTTGAAGTATCTGCGTTCTCACACTCCACCTCTCTCTTCAGGTAGTTTGGTTGCAGAATGCAGTGATACTAAGGAAACAATAGAAAATGTGGATTCTGAAAGTAATATTAACGATTCTGATGAAATTCAAGAGAAAGAATGGATGATCCAGACTTCTATAAATTTTAGTGACCCCGCAACTTGGGAAAATTTTGATCATCACCAACGACAAACTCTTGTAGAAAATGGACCAGTCCAAATTGTGGATTTTCCTTTCCCATTAGACAGCAACCGAAGAAAATTTTGTGTAAGTTATTATAAAAAAAAGTTAATTAATGGTAACAATATCAATCAAGAGTGGCTTCAATATTCCATCACTAAAAACGCAGTGTTCTTGTTATTGCTGTAAGCTATTTGGAAAACAAATAAAGACTACTTTAAGTACTACTGGGGTAAATGATTGGAAAAATATTATTGCAATATTAAGCAGCCACGAAAAGAGCAGTGATCACATGACAAATTTTCAAGATTGGAAAGAATTAGAATTTCGGCTTGGCAAAAACAAAACAATAGATTCAGAAAATTTGCGATTGATTAGGCAAGAAGAAAGATATTGGCAACAAGCAGAGCTGCAACAAGTCAGTTTTAAAAAGACTTAAATCTTAAGTCTTAAGTCAATTCTAAAATCAAAATGATTTAAATCTTAAGTCAATTCTAAGATAAAGTTCAAATGATTTAAGTATTAAGTCTTTGAATTAAATCATTTTCTTTCAAGTCAAGTCATTTTCGCAAATTCTTAAATCAATATAAAGTGATTTAAGTCATCTTATGACTTAATTCCTTTAGTAAGTCGTTTTTATGACTTAAGTCTATATTTTTTATTTAAATCGTGATCTAAGAGTTAAGTCAATAAAATGACTTGAATCAAAAATTGTGATTTAAATCAAAATAATTACAATACAACGATTTTTTAAATGTTAATAATAATTTTATGGTATTAATGATACTGATATTATTAATCTATTGTAGATACAGATGATAATAAACCACTATGTTAAGAATTTAAAACGATTTATTTTCAGAACACTTACAAACAAAATAAAAACTTTAAACACATTTTTGAGTATATAGTAGACAATAAAAATAAAAACTTAAACCACCTTTTTTAGTAGAGTAGACATACAGGGATGCTACTTTTTTATATACATAAATGGGTAACTTCTAAACGGTCATAGATTCAAACTCTGTTAAAATAGATAAAAGTTGAAGCATTTTTCTTAAAATCGCTGTATTTCAAAAACTGATAACTTGTTGTTTTGTTAACTTTTGTTAGCTGGTTCAACATCCATCTAGAAAAAAAAATATTCCTCCCTTAAGGGAGTAATGATGGGAAGTTCCAAACTCTCGATTCACGACCGCTCAGATTGTTTTCACTTTGCACTAATAATCACAAATTAGACATATCTACGCACGAACATGACGAATGTTGGCAAACAAAATAACAAAATTATAAATCCCCACTTTTTTTAATTCATTTTAGACAGGACATTTTTTAATGTAGCCGTCAAACGGTTCCAAAAAGATAACTTTAACGCGGCGGTTTTTTTATCCTCTAGCGGTAAAAATTGTAGGTAGGAAATTAAAGGAGTTTTTGATCTGCTGCCGCGTGAACCCCTTGCAGTTCAAAAGAAAATGCCGCTGTTAAAAATTTATAAAAAATATATGAAAAATCTGACTTAAATATTTTCTAAAAAGACTTAAATCTTTTTCAAAAAGACTTAAATCTTTTTCAAAAAGACTTAAATCTTTTTTTGACTTAAATCGTATGTACTGATTTATAAATGACTTAAGTTTTTTTTATTTTGAAAAAAATATTTAAGTCACAAATCATTTTGAAAATTACTTAAATTTTAAGTCTTAAGTCAGTTTTAGAGAAATGACTTATTACCAAATGACTTAAGTCATTAAAACGATTTAAATCAAAAAAACGATTTAAGTTTTCTGAGAGCTTGCAGCTCTGGCAACAAGTACTGGAAAGGCTAATAGCGTTGGTTCGTGTTCTCGGAGCTCAAAATTTAGCATTTCGTGGAACACATGAACAAATTTTTAAATCCGATAATGGAAACTTTTTAAAATTTGTAGAATACTTGGCTTTATTTGATCCTGTAATGCATGAACATCTCCGAAAAATCCAGGACAAAGAAACTCATATTCACTACTTGGGAAAAGAAATTCAAAATGAAATGATCAAACTTTTATCCGGTGCAGTACAAAAAAAAATTGCTTGCTTGCGTTCGATCTGCCAAGTATTATTCTTTGATTTTAGATTGCACGCCCGACGTAAGCCATACTGAACAGATGACTATCATAATTCGATTTGTCGATTTAATAGACGAACGGGGTGGATACATTAAAGAACATTTCTTAGGATTTGTTCCTGTTTTAGAAACCACTGGCGCTGGTTTAACTGAGAAAATCTTGGAAGTATTAAAAAAACTTTCCTTACCTTTCGAAAATTTACGTGGTCAATGTTATGACAACGGAAGCAATATGAAGGGCAAAAATAGCGGAGTTCAGCGAAGAATTTTAGATAAAAATCCACGAGCACTTTTTGTACCTTGCAGCTCCCATTCTTTAAATCTAGTGGTCAATGATGCTGCTAAGTGCTGCTTAGCTGCCACTGCATTTTTTAGTTTGGTCCAAATTCTATACGTTTTTTTTCCTCATCTACTCGTAGATGGGACATTCTACTTCGTCACGTGCCTTCTTTAACGCTTAAACCTTAAGCGATACAAGGTGGGAAAGCCGAATTGACGCATTACGGCCACTTCGCTATCAAATGGAGGCCGTGCACGATGCCCTAATGGACATTTATGAGGATAAAACTCTAACAGGACCTATAGGTAATACAACAAAAATTGAAGCTCAAGGATTTGCTAAGAAATTGGCCAATTACAAATTCATTGTTTCTCTTATTGTGTGGTATACTATTTTAAATCAAATAAACGTGACCAGTAAATTACTACAATCCCAAAAAATTGACTTATCTGAAACTACAGCTCATTTAGAAAAGACTAGAACATTTTTAGAAAACCTTCGAAGTGATCAAGAATTTGACAAAATATTATCAGAAGCAATGGAAATTTGCGATGAATTAAATATTCCAGCCTTATTTCAATTAGAGTCTCAACCAATCCGTTTGAGAAAAAAGAAAACGCAATTTTCCTAAAGGACTGAGGATGAGCCTATACAAGACGCAAAGCAACATTTTAAAATTAATTTTTATTTTGCAATTCTCGACACTGCGATATCATCGGTAACTGAAAGATTTACTCAGACAAATCAAATATCATCAATTTTCGGGTTTTTATACAATATCCATGAATTAAAAAATATGACTACTAAGAGTATTTTAAATCATTGTCTTAAACTAGAAGAAATCCTAAAATATAATATTTCCAAAGATATTGATGCTATGGAACTCTGTGATGAGCTAGAAGTGATTGCTAGACGCATAGAGCCAAAGGCTACACCGCAACAAGTTTTAAATTTTTTGTGTGAGCACAAACTTAAAGAGATTTTGCCTAATTTAATAACAGCATTGCAAATTTTGTTGACGCTTCCTGTGTCGGTAGCCAGTGGCGAACGCAGTTTTTCGAAACTAAAATTAATAAAATCCTATATCAGATCGACAACAAAGCAGGATAGACTTGTAGGACTTGCAACCTTATCAATAGAGAAAGATATTGCCCAAACAATAAGTCTAACTGAACTTGTATCTGACTTTTCCAAGTTGAAAGCAAGAAAAAAAATAATGTAAATTTGTAATATAGTAATTCTTAAGTTTAACGCATCTTCATTTATTTATTTAAATTACCTGATATTTTCGAAACTAAAAAACATAAACTGCATAATCTTATTAAAATATATTTTAGCAGGCCCGGCTCCAGACACTTTGGTACCCCGTGCAAAAATATTTTTGCCGCCCCTCATAGTTACCTACTTTTTAGTGCCCATTAATTAGGTACAATTTCTAAAAAAAAACTACTTAAATAATATCGTCCCCTTGATGCTACAATTGGATATCTGAAAAAACACATTTGTAAATAAAATATTCTAAAATTGGTATGTAAGTATTTAGTAGAACTGGATTCGTAAAATTTCAAGTTAATAATAATAATAATAATAATAATAATAATAATAATAGACTTTATTGTGTATTACATATACATATATATACAGGGTGTTTCATAATATATGCGCAGGACTTCAGGATGTAATAGCTCATCCAAAAAGATGAAAAAGTCGCTATTAACTTACCCTCTAAAATGCACAATTTTCGAGATACAGGGTGTTAAAATTTTAGAAAAAAAATCGTTTTTTTCGAATATCTCCGGAACCGTTTATCGTACAAAAAACAGCTTTTGTAAGCATTTTCTACTCAAAATAAGCTATGTTTTGTGCCAGAAAAAAAATTTTTTTTACTCATAATTGGTGGAGATTTTGAAGGGGTAGCGGGTGTTTTTCTCCTCAACTTCTACGCCCCTAAAAAATGTACGGTTTTGAGAGGCCCATTCGAACCGCCAATGTTTTCTACACAAAAAAGGTACTCTTGGTCATAAGCTCTAAAGTTGACCGTTTTCGAGAAAAATCAACTTTTATATTTAAAAACATGTTCAATTTTTTGAAAAAAATTTTTTATTACTAATTAAACAAAATTTATTTTAACGTTAGAAAAAGTAACAAAACCAAACGATAATTGCAAAATTAAAAAAAAAAATAAAAAATGATTTTTTACACAAATGCTGAAATGTTCGAAATGCGTTACCTTTACGGTTTGGAGAATTTAGCAGACAACTTTTGAATCATTTTTTATTTTGCAATTATGGTTTGGTTTTGTTACTTGTTCTAAGTTAGAACTTCTAACGTTAAAATAAATTTTGTTTAATTAGTAAAAAAAAATTTTTTTTTTTAAATTGACCATGTTTTTAAACATAAAAGTTGATTTTTCTCGAAAACGGTCAACTTAAGAGCTTATGACCAAGAGTACCTTTTTTGTGTAGAAAACATTGGCGGTTCGAATAGGCCTCTCAAAACCGTACATTTTTCAGGGGCGTAGAAGTTGAGGAGAAAAACACCCGCTACCCCTTCAAAATCTTCACCAATTATGAGTAAAAAATTTTTTTTCTGGCACAAAACATAGCTTATTTTGAGTAGAAAATGCTTACAAAAGCTGTTTTTTGTACGATAAACGGTTCCGGAGATATTCGAAAAAAACGATTTTTTTTTAAATTTCAGCACCCTGTATCTCGAAAATTGTGCATTTTAGAGGGTAAGTTAATAGCGACTTTTTTCATCTTTTTGGATGAGCTATCACATCCTGAAGTCCTGCGCATATATTATGAAACACCCTGTATACACGTACATGCAAAATATACAAAAATAGTACAAACACAAAGGGTGTAAGCTCAGCATAGCTGGTCTACCGCTTAAACCAAATAATAACATAAATACATACAAAGAATAATATTCTTATATTATAACAATTTAAAAATTCTGAATTCAGGTACATCTGAGATTTAATATATAACTCTTAAACTTACTTTTAAAGGTGTTAACTGTAAGGTCAGGTTTAAATAAATGCATATGTTTATTAGCAATAGAAGCAGCTAAGTACTCAAAGCATTTTTAAAATTTAGAAGTTTTGTGGTACGGAATAGAATAAAGATTGGCGTTTCTTAAATTTACATTATGGCAATAATTTCTTTTTTCTAAGAGGGACCAAAGGTAGTCTGGTTTTGAAGATTTAATAATATTAAATAGTTATCCAGTTGTAGCATTAAGGGGAAGATAAAATTAACAAAAAAGTTTAAAAAATTATTATTTAAGTAATAACAAATAAATAAAATAGCATCGCATTCTAAAAAAACAGTAATATATTCTAATAATAATTATTTTATCTAACATTATAAAACTGACCAGTAGTAAAAATAAGAAAAATCTGTTTAAATTAAAATTAAATTGGAAATATCTAATTTAGAACCTATATCGTATTGTATTGACTATTTCCCTCGTCTTAATTTACACCAATCACAAACGCGCAATTTTGAATTACAAATGGTTTCTAGGTGAAAAAACTGTGTGACAGCACTTGTCAGCAGTTTTTTCGAGTTTCCCCGCAGCAAAACTTGACAGCTGTTGTCACCAAAAATTGCAATTTATATTTTAATTAGGTGCTTTCCTTTCATTTTTGAAGTGAGCCAAGCAAACGTGAGATACCTAAAATAGACCAAAGGAACGGTTGGTAAGCCTATTTTCTCTAAAAGTGACACTTGACAGTTTAACCCTTAAGCCTGAATTATAGATTGCCTTCCTTCCTTCCTCCCGTAGTCGTGCCCGTACGGTACGGGAATCTATAACTGGCAATACGATTTAAATAAACATTTTTGACGTAATTGTCACCATTAACATTGCCCGTTATTAATTTTAATTAAACTTAACAATTATTGATAATTTAAAATATTAAAATTACTTAAAAATATGATTTTGTTCAGAAAATATTTTATTCTTTGATTTTTTTTATTACTATAATTGCAAAATTTTATCACAAAGTATTAAAAATACCTAAACGGGAAATGTTAATGGTGACAATTACGTAATGTTCATCTTCTACGGGAGGAAGGAAGGCAATCTATAATTCAGGCTTTATGTTCTGTGGTTTAACCATTTCCCTCAACGGTTTAACGCAAAGATTAAAGACTTAACGAACAAAATGTCGAATCAAATAATACAGGTAGTTAAAAATATAAATCTAATTTAAACAATAATAAATACCTTTTTTTTATTTTATAGAATGTAGTGAATGTAATATTCAGCAGCGATTCTGAAAATACTAGTTTAATCGTATCGTATCATCGTAATCGTAAATTACTATTTAAATAGTCATACCTACAATTGTAGGTATTCTAGTCGCCGAATGAATCATTCAATTTGAAATCCGAATGAAAATATGCGATTAATAATCGCGGATTACTTAATTCGAAAATAAACGGCGATTATTAATCGCATACTTTCATTCGAATTATCAATTCGATTAAATTATTCCGATATTGAAATCCGAATGAAAGTATGCGATTTATAATCGCCGATTATTTAATCGAATTATCATCCGATTATTGAAATAATCGTATCGGATATAATCGGTTATTGATATAATCCGATTATGCCCATCACTAATATTGTTTTAATTTTCTTCTGTTTTGTTTGATAGAAAGTGTACAACCTCACTTTTTGGCGTGCATCTATCCCCACCACCAAGTAATCAAAATTTCTCATTTGTAAGTGTGCTCCGGAGGTTGTGCTTGATCGGTAAGGGGGGAGGTAAAATTCTCACTTTGGCTTACCTGTCATTTTGCAAATGGAACGGCCTCTAAAGTGAGATAAACCAAGGTGAGGTAAGAATATCTAAGAATCGTGGCAAAAGGAAAGCACCTATTGTTAACTTTTACTCATGAAATAGTCTTGTCAAATACCATTCGGGCATCTAATTTTTCCTGTGAAAAAAATTGAAAAAACACAATGCTAAGTAATATTTTTTAACAAAATGCATTCGTGCAGGTGCAAAAATCCTTCTCTTCGACTCGGAATTTTGTTGCCACCAGCACTCATGCTTCTTGTTAAAATATTACTCACCAACGTGTTTTTTCGATTTTTTTCGGAAAAATTAAATGCCCTTATGATATTACTTACGAATAACTTTTTGCCACCTTTCGATTTTTGCCGCCCTTCGAAATTTGCCGCCTCGTGCAGGGGCACGGCTGCACGTACCCTGGAGCCGGCCCTGTATTTTAGGACAAATCAGCGCTAGTAATGACAAAATATATTTTGTCATTACTAGCGCTGATTTGTCCTAAAATATATTTTAATAAGATTAAGCAGTTTATGTACTCTAATTAAGTATGAAAAAAGTATAATGAACAAACTTTAAGGGGGGCGGCTCACAGATTTTTTGCCTAAGGCGGCAGGTTCGCTTGCGCCGGCCCTGATTCTACTGAAAGTGTCCGATTTTGCGTCTCTGGATTATATCTGGTTTCATATGAAGAATAATTGCTTCCTTTTTTTTCTTAGATTGATTACACAGTACAACACGATTTCCCTCCCATGAAAAATTTTAGCAGATTTTGAAAATAGAGTTTAAAAAAACGTACCCGTGTCTCACAGTTTCACGAGATCACGTCATAAAAAAATTTTAAGCCGTCATTCCTATTATTTATGCTTATACAGATTGTACATTTTTTACTCGGTTAAAAATATATTTTTTTGTAAATATTGTATGTTTTTACACAATACAAATAACAAATATAAAAAAGTTTCTATTTTGATTTTTTTTAAATATTTTTTTTTTATTTTTTTTTTAATGAAACACATTTTTGTATTTATCTTATATTCAATACATGTTGGAATAAAATCTTGGTCGTTTAGTTTGACGATTATACAGCTCGTTCAGACTAAAATCGAATATATCTATATATATATATATATGGGGCGTGGCCTCGCCTCCCTCCAACGCGCGACACAGTAGCTAAGCAAATGGACTGCATCGCTAATGAGATTTTTTGCATTATTATCTTTTAATTTTTTAAGTCCTTACCTGCTCGACCTTTCGCCATGTCGTTTATCACACAAGCAACTGTGACGCGCCTTGGAGGGAGGCGAGGCCACGCCCCATATATATATATATAGATATATTCGGTTTTATTCTGAACAGGCTGTATATTGCTTCAGAATCTCGAACAATAATTGTTGATAATTATTGACCAGCAATATTCACCCAGCAAATGCCTGACGTCTTTTCCCTTGAAGCGTTTTTCAATTGTTAAAATGTCTTGGTGAAAACGTTCGCCATGTTCGTCACTAAAATCGACCAAATTTGGTGTGTCCTACACTTTTTGTAATATTTCGCATATGGCTTGGAGGTGCAAATAAACCACATACATAACAAAAATTATTTCAATTCGGACACTGCATTTTTACTTTGATTTCAAATGGATGGTTAACTCAACAATCAAAATTAATATGAAAAATTTATCGATTTATCGCTGCAATAATGTTTTTATTTAACATTTAAAAAAAAGTATTACCCTCGTATAAAGATTGTTTTGAAAACAATGCTTTTTATGTATAAATGCCGCAGATGTGTAAATTTTTTGTTTTTTTGCTGTTTCAATTGACTTCGTATACTTAAATACTTTTTTTTACTTTAATTAAATATGTTTTAGGTACACTTGCTTTAAGACTTAAATCAATTCATTTAAATATCTTTTAATTTTTTTAAAAAATGTTAATTCAACAAAGCTCAATTTTTACAAAAAATTGAATAAATAAAAATTGTAATCACCCGACTTTAAAGCATTTTGATTGGCTTAAAATTGAAACATTTTGTTACTTGGTTTAAAAATAAACCGTTTGATATATATATAAATGTGCAAAATTTGTATAAGATTAAAATAATTTTAAAATGCATCTATAATGGTTGCCTATCCATTTAGTAAATATATATATTTTTAACTATGCAGTCCAGCTGTTATCGAGTCTATTAAATTATGGCGCGAATAGTGTGGATAACATTTTATTGGATAGCCCTTAAAAAAAAATTATGACGTGATGTGAAAAAACGCCGAGACACGGGTATCATTTTTTTAACTCTATTTTTAGAATCTGTAGAAATTTTTCATGGGAGGGACCAAAAATCAAATTTTGTCGTACTGTGTTATTACTATGACGGATTATATCCATAGCAATTTTGATTTTAATATTAAGTAGGTTTTCAGAAAAAATATCAAAAACCTTTTTTGTCAACTACATGGACTGTCCCCAACCATGTTTTTTCGTACATATCAGTCCTTAAATAATACATTGCAAATTATTTAAGAGATCTTGTTCCTCTTGTTACGCAAATAAAAATTAAAAGTTTTTAAAACCACGACTTTTGGATTAAAAATAAAAATTACTATTTATCTCATTAAAAAGAAAATTGTCCCCAACTCTCATGTCAACTATATGGTCCGAATCTTTCGCGCGGAAATAACTTTAAAAATGAATGATGTAAAAATAGTGGGGGTGTCGCAAAGTAAAACCAAGCGTCAGTGTTCGGAAGATGCTAGTGGGGAAAGTTTATATTTTATCCGGTGGAAGTCCCGAATCAAATAACCTCAAAAGGTAAGAGCGTGTCTTTTTGCAACGTCAACTTAATGGCCAAGTTTTTTTTTTTTCTAATAAAAATATTAATTCAAAGTAATCTGTGTTTATTTGTTTATTCATCTTAGTTGATTGTTGTTTTTTTCTTTTTATTGCATCAAACGTTTTTTACTAGTATATTTCTAAAAAATAAATAAATTTGTCCACTACATGGGTGTTCACTACATGGACAATGTCTGTCCATGTAGTGGACAACTGACCATATAGTTGACACCTTATAATTAATATAATGTTTCCAAACAGATATGGCAAGAACTAATAAAGAAATTGAAAAAAAAAATTAGAAAAGACGTCAGCAGAAAAAAGAAGCTGAAAGAAGAAGGCGCGAAAGAATAAGAAACAACTCTGAGAAGTATGAACAAAGTAAAGCAAAAGCTAGGGAGAGATGGCAAACAATGAAAGAGAAGGGAGTTGTAAAAGGTATTAAAGAAACGAACAGAAGAGATAAGAAAAGTCAAAGAGAATATTGGAGATTTTCAAAGCGAAACTCCAGAGCGCGAAATAAGCAAGAACAAGAAATTCTGATTCAAAATACTAAAACGACTGCAAATACACTATTAGAAACTCCAGTAGCTTCGACATCCAGACAAGCCAGTGGAAGGAAAAGGGTAAAGAGGAACAGGAGTAGACTTTATCGACAATTAAAAAAGACAGAAAGAGAAAAAGATAATTATGTGCGCAAATTTGAAAAGTATAAAAAAAAATATTATAGACTAAAAAATCAAATGACTGTAAAAAAATCTCCAAATAGTATTGTAAAAAAATCTTTAAAAAATGTTACAGTTACTAGACAAATTAAGAGAAAATTATTATTCGGCGAAGTTGTATTGGCCCAACTCAAACAAAACTATAAAAATATTAAGTCCTTCACTTCTAGACAAATTTTTATGCGTAATGTCGGAGGTAAATTAATAATATAAATTTTCTGACAAAATACAATCAATTGTTGGAAAAAGCAGATTTAGAAGTATTAAAAAAAGAGTAACAAATCGCGATATTCTTAGACAAAAAGTGATAGATTTTTATTAATTGGATTCTGTAAGTAGGATGGGAGCAGGAAAAAAGAAAGCCGAACATTTAAAAAAGAGAAAAAACAGCTGAGATACCTTTGTAATACATTAAAAAATTTATACATAAAATTTTGCTCAGAAAATCCTTCTACAAAAATATCATATGCCTATTTCTGCAAAACAAGACCCTTTTGGGTCGTTATACCTAAAGTAGAAAAGAGAGAGACATGCTTGTGCACAACACACGAAAATATGCACCTGCTGTTTTCTAAATTAAAAATATTGAAAATGATTGACTATGTAAGCCTTGATGATTTGGTTAAAAAAATTTGTTGCGACTTGACAAGGTGTTGTTTGGAAAGGTCATGTGTAAAATGTCAAAGCAGAAACATACATTTTGAAGAATTTAAGGGGAATGAAATGTGTACTTATAAAAAGTGGGTTACTAAAACAGAAAAAATAAAAATTAAAGATCAAGAGAAGCTTTGCTCAAGAACTGTTAAAGAAGAAAAGTTTGTTAAAAAATGTGAATTAAAAGCTGAGTTAGAAAACTCTCTAAAAAAATACATGACCAACCTAGCCAACATAATTAACCAGCATGCTGGTTGATCCTGCAGGAAGCCATAAGACGGTTAAAAAAAGAATTAAAACCTGATGAAGTTATTCTTCACATAGATTTCTCGGAAAATTACAACACCAAGTATTTCAGAGAAATTCAAAATGCGCACTTTGGCGGATCAAAATGCCAAATATCCTTGCACACTATAGTGTTCTATTTCAATAGAGACCGAATTTTAGAGCATAAAGCAATGTGCACTCTATCAGAAGATTTGAGGCATAGTACGCAATACCGAAATAAATCTATGTTCTGGTTGTTTGGAAAACAGATCAGTAAAATTTTAAATGTGGAACAGATGTCGTGGAACTTTTCAGAAGCGGGGCATGGAAAAGGTGCTGTAGACGGAGTTGGGGGCACCATTAAGCGCTCGGCTGACCAGCTGGTAGCGTGTGGCAAAGATATTACCGATATGAAAATTTTTCATTCAGAAATTCAAAAAAAGTGTCCAAATGTTGATTTACATTGCATAAGAACTGAGGATATTGATAAATGGAACATTGTTCCAAAGGACTTAAAAGCATTCACAGGCACATTAAAAGTTCATGAACTAGTATGGACTCAAAGCAGACGATATTCAATAAATGCTAGACGACTTAGTTGTTTTGAATGTGGCTTCGACGCGGAGTGTATCCATTTTCATATTGGAACTATTAATTTTAAAGTGGAAGATAAATTTAATTATCACGAAATCTATTCAGATTCTTCATCAAATGGACTGAGCGAGGATTGCGAGGAAAAATATATATCCAAAAATATCACGTCTTCAATGAAAATAAACAATTTTGTTGTTGCAGAGTGGCCATGTGAATCAAATGTAAAAAGTTTCTCTTTTTTTACTGACATTTTATTCTTATAGGTCTTTTATATTGGTCAGATACTTTCCATTAACACTGGAGAAGCGGAGTTGAAATTTATGAAAAAAATTTCATCGAGAAAATCCGACCTGCTATTTGTGTGGCCCGAGCAGGATGACGTGGAAAAAGTTCCTTTAAAATTCTTAAAATTTATGTTGGTCAACCAATAGCGCACAGAAGAGGGGTCTTCGAGTTTAATGTTAAGTCTTTGGGATCGTTCACGTGCTTAAGTTCATTAAAGTGATATAATGTGATAGTACTTAATTAGTTGCATTAGGTTTTTTTTTGTTTATGTTTAAACCTTATCTAGGCAGATAGTTATTTATTTAATGATTTTCTTTAGTTCCTTACATACTACCTGAATTTGTACTTTTATGCTAAATATGCGAACTGTATTACATTAGAAAAACTTTTTTGTTAAATAAAAACATAAAAAGTATGTTTTTTTTTTAATTTTTTTACTGAACAAGTAAAATTTTAATTCTTAAGGTTTTTGTTTCGAACGACCAATTTTATTAATCTTTGTCAACTTTCTAGACACTGGTCAACTACATGGTTCTCTTAAAAATTAAATGTTGAAAAAAAAGCCTTAAATTGCTAAAACGATCTCGGCCTTTCGTGGTAAGGCTTTTAAATGGGCCTTCAGAATCACCCAACAACATTGTGCATATTCTGCACGCACACACCCCATTTTGGATATTCCTATAGTAGAGTTTGTAATAACATTTTCTTTTTCAAAGTCTGGCATTTTTACCATCTTGCGTGTTTTAATTTTTTTTTCAAATTTGAAAAGGGCATGCCTGCATGTACCGCAAATTGCAGTTAAAAACTTGATATTGCTTAGAGTATATTTCGGATTACTAAATTTAACAAGCAATCTATCCAATCTTGCAGTTATTACAAACATGCTATTGGGCAGGGATTTTCCAAAAATTATCTTTTCACCGCATTGGGCACAGACTTTACCTCTATTTTCTTCATGGTTCAATTTAAATCTTGCGTTTGTACACTGAGAGAACAGTTTATTTACATTGTCGTAACTACAGGGGGGCCTAGGGGGGCCGGGCCCCCCCCCCCAGACATGGCTGGGCCCCCCCCAGGAAAAGGCTGACTTTTATCTGTTTCAATTTTTTGTTATTACCAAATTTTCAATAGAAATATGTATACATATCACAGGTCTGTGATACATATAGTAAATTTAAAAGTAAACTACGTACACGTCATCAATCAGCTGATAGGGCACGGTTGTCAATGTGATGCTAAAATCCTTGCATCAAGGGAAAGTGGTAGTGCAACTACAGGGCGATAGATGGCGTTTACATGAATAATACCAAAATGTCAAAAGTCTGAGTTTTTATAACCTATATGATGCACCGCCAAAAGTATGTTTTTAGCCATTTTTAAGGACATTTTCTGATATAAAACCCAAAAATTTTGCCATCTAAAGTCAGTCTCTGGTATATATATTATTATTTTATGTATCCAACATATATTTTGTTAAATATTCTAATATAATATATAATTAATAATAATCCTATTTACCTCTCTAACAGCTGTTAAAGGTAACAAAGGTCCATTATTATCCCGTTCTGCCTCAAAATAGCGTATTAAGGATGACACCAACTCTTGACTCCGACTATAGTATATATTTAAATGCTTCGGCATTTTAAATATAGGAAACACAAAAAAACGATATAGGTATAACAAACACAAAAACGGCAATGAAAACTTAAACGATATAAAATAACACAAACAACAAACAAAATACACGAAATAATACACGAATTAAACGAAATATTCAAAAACACAACTGACAGCTTCGAAATTCTAAAACGTCAAATTCTTTTTTATGTGTCATTTAAATATGAAATATTTGAATGTAAATATGACAACATCTTAATTGTTGCCAACTGATGATGTTTAAAATGCATTCAAATATTCAATTACAGACTTCGATTTAGTCATTTAGTGTTGGTGCCAATGCGTACAATTTTTGTTTTATTGATGACGTGTACGTAGTTTACTTTTAAATTTACTATATATGTATCATTTATCAACTTTCAAAATACGAGTAGGTACCTATTTTAAAACCGCCCCTGTTAGCTCACAACTAGCAATCAGGGCTGGATGCTCCCGTGGACGAGTTTTGGTTAGTGCCGCGCATGAAGTCACTTGATGAGTAGTTGCCGTGCGAATACACGAATAATAGTAATATTATCAAAGAAAATAGAGAAATATCTGGACATATATGACTATATGACTATAGTGCGTTTTTATTAAACTTAATATTAAAGAAAGTGTTATCATATCCATAATACCCGGACAACATTCGTGATATTCATACCAACATCATGTCGTGATTTTCACAAATTTTATTCATACGGACATCATCCGGATGTCACTGCGTGAGAAATGAAAATCATGTCGTAATTTTTTATGCCATCGCTGTTTGCGATTGACCGATGGCCTAAAAAATCATGTCGTGATTTTTTATGCCAACGGTGTTTGGATAATCATTATTGCGCCACTTTCGTACACTAAGAGAAAAATTATGTTGAATCAACAGTTTTTGCGTTTAAATACATTTACGACATGATTTTTTATGCCATCGGTGTTTGGATATTCATTTTTGCGACACATTCGTACATTGAAAGAAAAAGTATGTTAACAATTGAATCAACAGTTTAACATTCAATATTTTCTTGGATTTAATTTAATTAATTATAGGTATGTAGTTAATTTAAATCCAAGAAATATTTAAATGTATTTAAACGCAAAAACTGTTGATTCAACATAATTTTTCTCTTAGTGTACGAACGTGGCACAAAAATGATTATCCAAACACCGTTGGCATAAAAAATCACCACAAGATTTTTTGTACCATCGGTCAATCGCAAACAGCGATGGCATAAAAAATCACGACATGATTTTCATTTCTCACCCAGTCACATCCGAATGATGTTCGTATGAACAAAATTCGTAAAAATCACGACTTGACGTTTTTTTCATTTATTACGCGGTGACTTCCGTATGATATGAGTATGAATAAAATTTGGGAAAAAAATCACGTTGTGATATCATCATGACTTCACCAGGAAATCCCGATTGTTGTCCGGGTAGATTCTTTCAGTCCTTGATAACATTTAGGACTGTAGTTTAAGAGTTGGTGTTTTAAATTAAACTTATAGTCAATGTCCAGAAAATGTTTAGATGAAACAAAAGCGGTCTTAGCGTTAATATTGCCTATTATTTTTAAGACATTTAACCACCGTTTGCACAAATCAAAGTTTTTCGGGAATCGATGAAATTTAATGTTTTTATTTAAAGGTTTTTTCTTGGACTGGTTGTCCGAATTGTATCCAAATATGCCACACCGCATTTTAATAAATGCAAAGGGTACGACACAAACTAAAACACAAACAAAACAAGTTAACGAAAAGTAATTCAAACCTCACAACAAGTGACGTATTTAAGCCCCGCCCAACATGCGCACATACACTTAAGGTTTATGAATCGTGCCTTTTGGAGACAACATTTGTTTTACTTTTTTAACCCTTATGTGCACGGAAAGGTACAGGTGTACCTTTTTAATTTTTGTTATGCAGTAACTTATTTAATTTAATTTAAAAATGGTACATGTTTTATGACATCTTAATAAACTTTCTATTTGATTCATTAAATGGCACGGGTTTAGATAGCTCAAAAAGTGTTAAACCCGTTCTTTTAAGTAATTCTGTTGATTTTGATGAAGAAGACATTGAGATACCTGATATTCATGATTTAAGTAATTACCAAAATGAGCCGTTACCTGATACCAGAAATATGAGTTTGAAGTTTGCCCTCACTGAAGATTCAGGACTTTTGGAGTTTTGGTCCGATTTTTTAATAAGGTTACAAAAATTTAAACTAATTGAAATTAATAGTTCAAGGGATGTAACTAATCAATATATTTTTTTAAAAGGATGGGATGTAACTATAAGATCTGTAATGGCTTTGTGGGGTGAATTAAAGTTGGAGGGATTTAATTCATTGTCAACGTGGTTTTTAAATCAAGATCCAATTGAAAATTTATTTTGCCAAATACGCCAACATGGTTTTTTTAATACAAATCCCTCTTGTTTTCAATTTATAGCTGCTTTAAAAACTGTAATTATTACACTGAGGGAAAAATCTAATACCTGTTATGAAAAATATAATACTCCTTATAAGATTTCTCTATTAGTATTAGGACAGCCAACTAGTTCATAGACAGTATGAACTCGGTTTTGTTAAAACATCTTGTAACAGTTATTAGACATACTATTATCTCTTATAAAATCGATATGCTGCCACCATAAAATGATGTTGTAGTGGATATAATCAAAATCTTAAATACTATAAACCCGCTTTATATCGAGTATTAAATGTTTTTTAGCCAGTATAACTTCAGATTGCTATGTGTATTTGAAAATTCTTATTAATTTTATGTAGTAGCTAATACTTTTTACAAACTCTGTTTATTCTCTTTATTAGCAATTTAGTTACTTTAATAAAATATGTTTTATAGCGAAATTATGCACTTTTCATACGAATTATTATACTTACTTGATGACAGGATAAGGGTCGTTATATAAAAAGTTCAACTCTTATAAATTTTATACTTTTATTATAAAAAACAGGTACAAGAAATAAATAAAACATAAATAAACATATTTTTTTTAAATTATTATTTGGAAAATGTATTCTTTTAATATTTAGTAAAATCGTTTGTTTTTGTTTTGGGGGCTATTTTTTAATAATTTTAATCATGATTTTTATTATCATGATTTAAATCGTAAATTTTAATCAACTAATTAAATTAAAATCTCAACCTTATAAATGTATGTTATGTAGGTGAGTACAGGATGAACCAAGTAAGGGGACCCATATACTTATCTCAGAAACTACTGCCCCAAAAAATGTGTAGAAAAATTTATGTAGGTAGTTTATTTTTAATACTATATTAACATTGTTATTATATATTAATATAAATAAATAAAATATAGTTTAATTTAGAATATAAATAATAAACAATTTTAAACCAAATGTTCCCATGTTCACACTTCTTAATAATGTTGCTTGATTGGTTAATTTTTACAAATGTTGCTATTATTTTTTGTGACTCCAGTAGTTTCTAAGATATCTAAGTATATCCTTGTAAACCACGTAAGGTGACCCATTTAATATATTATACTTTTAAGTACCCTGTACATTTACGTATATTATATAATGAAAAATTAATAAATTATTATAATGGGAATCAATAAAAACAGTTTTCGTGTACCTGCACCTGCGTCCACGTGCTCAGCTCGTTGTGCTGTTCCAAGATCAAGGCCAGGGTGGAAGAAGGAGGTGATTCAACTCCGTCGTTGAAGGCGGCCAGATAAGTCAGTATTTGTTAAAAGGCTGTATAGATGGCGCATTGAAGTGGAACCTGTTTTAATCCCGGTGCACAACAAACTTTTCCCATTTTTAGTAAAATTGCATTGATTCACTTCAAATAATAGACCACTAAGCTTAATTAAAATTCAAATAAAACCATTTCAACGTCACTTTTGTGCGCAGTGCTGCCAGAGCAGATGGTCGGATAATCCGTATATATTCGTGGAAAGGGTGGGGGGAAGCCTCGAAAAATCCGTAAAAATCCGTTTTTGTCTAAATTTCGAAGAATTTCTTCTATAAGGGGGATTTTCGTAAGTAATATCATAAGGGCATTTAATTTTTCCGAAAAGAATCGAAAAAACACGTTGCTAAGTAATATTTTAACAAAAAGCATGAGTGCTGGTGGCAACAAAAATCCGAGTCGAAGAGGAGGATTTTTGCACCTGCACGAATGTATTTTGTTAAAAAATATTACTTAGCATTGTGTTTTTTCGATTTTTTTTACAGGAAAAATTAGATGCCCGAATGGTATTTGACAAGACTATTTCATGAGTAACAATTAACAATTAAATTATAAATTGCAATTTTTGGTGACAGCAGCTGTCAAGTTTTGCCGCGGGTAAACTCGAATAAACTGCTGACAGGTGCTGTCACACAGTTTTTTCACCTAGAAACCATTTGTAATTCAAAATTGCGTGTTTGTGATTGGTGGAAATTAAGACGAGGGAAATAGTCGTGACAAAACATACCTTTCGTCAAAGAAAATCCGAAACATCTCAGAATTTTTCGGGGGAGTTTCAGAAGTTTGAACCTCTGCGTCAGTGATATAATTCTCGTCACTTTCCATTTTTCACAAAATAAAGTATTTTATATACAGATTCGGATATAAAATAAACATTGACTTTGAGTTCAAAATATTGCCACAATGCAGTTCAATGCACTGAACTGGAGTCAGTATTGGTTAGTCGTTACTATTGGTGGCATTGCGCCGCTTATATATTGGCAGCAATAACAACGTGTTATAAAACCTTAACAAATGATATGAAACTATCGTTCTCTTTGTCACACTCAATGAAAAAGCATATGTTTCGCATATATTCGGCGTTTAAGAACCCTATATTAAGAACACATCCTTTTTCAATCCGCTTTCTTTTTCTGTCTAACGTAGTAAAAAGGAAGAGGAATAGAAGCGTGACAAAGATGATCAAAAAACGGGGCAAAAATGATGTTTTTTTAGTATTAGTATGAAGCTATCTTAAAAATCCGTAAAAATCCGTATTTGATGAAAATCCGTTCAAAATCCGTTTCCAATTTCTCTAGACCTGGAAAATCCGTAAAAAACGGATAAATCCGTTCATCTGGCAGCACTGTTTGTGCGTTTGTGGCGACTGTGCATTTTGGCAGAACAGTTGGCAATACTACAGTATTGCCAATCGTTCTGCAAATTATTATAATAATGCTGAAAGAAAAGATGTAATTTTCGTTAAGGAGGGTAGAAGACTCTCCTTGGTTTTTCGTTATCTTATAATTTGTTGTTAAAAGTTAAGTTGTTATAGAATATATGGATTTCGTTGGTAAAACCTTGGGTTCCTCTTTGAAGCGCCATCTAACGAACAACGAACGAAATACTGACTTATCTGGACGCTTGCTTCTGTACTGTAGATATAGGAGTTATATCACCTTCTTCTTCCACCCTGATCAAGGCATACCTACACTTTTATTAAACTAAGGCTTATGCTCCTATCATGATGTATAATTATTACAAAAACTTACCCTTAACAATTATCAGTTATTATCACAACAAATAAACAAAACACTACAGCCACAGATACTTATTCCTCGCGGTCAAAACAATGCACCAAGCGCATGTGCGTAATAGCTTGTACTATAAGAGTATAAAGACGACTATTAAACAGTATAAGACATATTATAGTTCCTATAAAAAAATTATAACTTAAAATAAATGATATCTGCAAGAAAACATTTCATAAACAATATGCATCTAGATTATAGCGAGTATTAAACAACTGGAATAAAATCAAAATTATAACAGTTACTACACAGCTTATTGACTTCATAAACGAATATGATTCTAACTAAGCATCCTCTTATTTTCTTTATGAAACTCGTATTAACAATACTGTTTTACAGAAACATTTCTTTCAGTGTAATAAGTTAAGTATCCCTTTAATAATTAGTAATAATAACACTGAAGATGATAAGGGTTCAAATTTAGGGTGTTTTTCAAAATTTTTGGCTGAAGCACAAAATTCCGATATTGTTTGCAAATTAAATATTTTTGATTCAGATTTTGATATTCTAGAGGGTATAATGAAAAATGCTTCTGAATGTCAGGGTATGTCTTATGTTGCTGGTTATTTATTACGGAAGATTCAGGTACCCCAATGTCCCTCATGCCATAAGTCACTTTTTTCTGAAAATATCACTGAAAAACATGCTTTTATTTCTTTTAAGGAGTTTAACTCAAATGTAGCCAAATTGATTTATCCTTCAGACCTTGTAATTGAGTTTGTAAGCTTAATACACATTCATTTGTTTAAGTTTTTGGACCAGCATGCTCATGAGAGTCCACTTGAAATAAACTTTTAATTTTATTTTTCCAAAATCTCAAATAATTATAGTTTTTGTGATGAGCATGATTGTAAAAATAGTATTTTGGACAAGGGACTTCTTTTAACCATTTATAAATATATTAAAGATAATAATAAAAAAACTGGTCCAAATTATCATCAAAAATTTTAATTTCTTATAGGGAGTTTATTCTATGTAGGTACCCCTTAAAAATAAAAAAAATACAAAAAACAAAATTCCAAAAAAATAATTTTAGAATATGTTTTCGTTTGATTAAAATTTTATTTAGTATGTTTAGGTTCTTTTGTTAAAATAAACTAGGTGCTTCATATATATATGTATATTTCCTACTAGAGGCGGGCACGCAACCACAAAAAAAGGGAAGTTAATTTAAAAAAATCATAAAACCAGATCTCTAATGCATTATTTTTAGGTTTACCTGTTTACCTGCATCTAAGTAGTGTAGCCTGACCGATTTATTTTTAATAAAGGGAAGTTGGTTTAATAGACCCAATACACCATATTAATAACTTTAATTTTTAGTGTTTTAAAATTGACTCAATTATTTAGGTTGTTACCATAAATCTATGGTTGTGACTGACTTATTTAAAAATGAACACAGGCCCATTACCAGAATATAAACACCTGGCAGGGTTTAAATTTATAAGAGGAATTTATATGGAGAGCAGTGGCGTAACAAATTCTGAGTGGGCCCCCCCGCAAACGATTTTAATGGGCCCTCTTTACAATAATTAAAAAGTTTATTTAATAGGTAATTTTTAAAATAGTTTATCATAGTACTTTTAAACCTACATTATATACATAATATTTTTTAAATTAAAAATTTTGACAGGTAGGTATAGAGTGTATACGATAGACAGACATACGATAAGCAAATAAAAAAGGATTAGGTAAGAAAAATTGCTGTATCTGCAATTTTTGGTAGTAAAACATAAAATATTTAATTAATTTTGGTTTAAAAATATCTTATTCTATATACCTTTTTATATGCAGGATTATTTTTGTAATTCTATAATATATAATATCTTATTAAGATTATTTAAAAAAAATATTTAAATAATAATTACCTAAACATTTTCTGTTCTTATTACCAAATTTTGCCTTTCTTAGAACGGCAGTATTATACTATTATATCAGCAATAATAACAATTTAAAAATAATAATAATTTAAAAAATGTATACATATCTTACCAAGTTTAAACAGTCTTGAAAAAAAATTAAAAACATATTGTAGACAGTCTTAAAGAAGTTAAATTAAAAAAAAAATTAAAAAAATAAACACAAAATGCGATTGTCTAAGTATTTATATATAAATACTTAGACTATAGTCGGTCTGATCTTCTAGAGTTTTTTTTGCAAATTCAGTTATAATATTGTCAATGTTTAATGTCTTAATAAACTCATGTTCAATACTAATAATTGATAAATTACAAAGACGTTGTTTTCCCATAGTGTTACGAAGATATGTTTTCACTATTTTTAGTTTCGAAAAAGAACGCCTTGGGCCCCCTGACCGTCTGGGCCCCCCCGCGGTGCGGGGTCTGCGGGGGTGCTTATTACGCCACTGATGGAGAGGTTACCATGGAGTCTATTCAAAGTTGCACATAAATATAACATTGATAGGTAATAAAATTAATTTTTATTTAATTAAATTTAAGCATTATTTAATTTAAAATTAACACTTTTCTAATGTTTTTTTAGTAAGCCTGTTTTTTTGGTTTGAACCAGTGAACATCATCACAAAAATGTGAAGAAAAGATGGCCAGAAAGTGAAATTACAAATAATGTGTGAGTATTAGAATTTTAAAAAGTTTTTCCACTATAATATAGACGTTAAAGATCTTTACTATTAAAGAAAGAATTATAAATATATATATATATATACAGGTATGAATATATATATATATATATATATATATATATATATATATATATATATAATACATACATATATTTTCATGATATAACGCAACTTTTCTCCAATTTAACCGACTTTGTAGCTCTTTAAATAAAATATATCCATAGAAGTATCCTTCTATGATTCTAGATAAATGTGTGTTTACATGTGAATCTTACTTTTTTTTCAAAATTCAAATTTAAAAGTACGAAGTAACGACGATTTTTGGTTTTGACAGGTTTTTAGTTTTTTTTAAATTTTTTACAACCGCAAAATTTTTTCCAATTTTTAAATGCTATTTTAATAGACTTGTATTAACGCAACTTTTGTCTAATTTAACCGACCTTGTAGCTCATCAAATAAAAAAAATACCCATACATAGAAGAATACTTGGTACCTTGCATATACAGCTACGCGAAAACTGGACCTGGGTCCAGCCCCCTCATCGGTGGATCGGACGTAAAGGGCCCAACAATTTGGCACTTCATCTATGGTCAACACGTTCAACCTCTCTCACAATGTGCGACTTCTTTCTCTGGGGCCCAAGATTTGTAAAAACTAAAGACACGAATTGGAACTGCCATTGATGAAATTACCACTCAGACCCTTCGGTTGGTATGGAAAACGTTCGAGTATTTACTAGATGTTTGCAGCTGGAGGAGGTCATATAAAACACTTGTAAGCATAGTTCAAAACTTGATTATATTACAAATGTTTTGTGCTTTCCATGATTTTTTTTACATAAACATGGCATTTTGAATTTTTGATCTACAGGGTTATAATCTTTTACAGTATGTTCATAATTATTTTATTTGTTCTATCTGAAAGTCTGACATTTTTAATGTACATAAATAACTAGACAATTCATAAGCAAACCTTTTAAAGAAATATTTTTAAAGTTTTAAATTCAATCATTTTTTGTTACAATATAAATTGATTTTAATTTAATGCATTAATTTTAGGTTTTGCGATAATGGAACAATTAGAGAAGATTTATCCTACATAAAGAAAAATAATGAAAGACAGCTTTACTCGTCAATCCCAAACAGAAATATTTGACTTCTAAAATTTTTTAATAATAGGTACCTAGATATTTTTTTCATTTAGAATACATTTTTAGTTACAATTAGGGGTGTGTGAATATTTTTATCAAATTAATTAACTAGTAATATTTAATTCAAACTTAAAATAAAATATTCAAACTACATGAATAGTTTGAATTATTTGAATAGTTAAATAATTACAATCATAATCTATTCAAATAAGATAATTAAGGGTTAATGAGAAGTAAATAACATTCAAACCTTTTATCTAAAAATAAATTTTAAATTACAATTTCATGTTCCATTTCTTCAATTACTATTGGAAAATTTTAATTTTCTTATTAAACCATTTAAAAATTTGAAACATTCATATGAGGCGCCGTTTGTGCCATAATTATAAATAAAAAATATGTTAATATAAAACAATATTTTAAAAATATATAAATGTAAATCAAAAATTTTAAAATATAATAATATAATAATATGCGTAAATATATTTTATCAATAAAATTTATATATATATATATATATAAATATATATTATCACACAAAGTTATTTATATTTGCTTAACCGTTATCATTTATATTTTTAGCATGTGCCATAATATACAGTCGGTTGCATACGCAGCGGGCGCTTACTAATGAAGTTGGCGTCTTTTCACATTACGAGTGGCAGCACTGGAAGGACATTTCAACTGTCAAAGTTGTTCATGTTTAAACAAAAGTGATTTTAAAACACTGTTTTGCGTCATTTTGCGTTTTCGTGAGGTTGTGGCGAGTTTTTTTATTAGGTTTATAATATAAACTTTATACCATAAATTTTATAATACAAAAGGTGCGGTTGTTGTCGTAATATAGTTGTTATATTACTTTAATTAATACACTGTACACGTTAAACATAGTTTATTAAACAACAATATTAGAGAACACGTTGACATCTGTCTGACAAGTATTTGTTAAATCATGGCTATTATGACACCTCCCCTTTTACAAAACTAACTAAATGTTTAATACATAACAAAATCCCTAAACCTATGGTGTATTTTTATGTCTCTCTTATTACTAACTCTATCTGACACATTTGAACTAGTATTAAGTCGTTGAGTTATAAATCTGATTTTGGGAATTACAAATTAAGAATATGGAGGTTCAACAATATTTTGCACAATTAGTTGATGATGTAGGCCAAATGGAAGACCTAATAATGCAGAATAATATTGATATTCGACTTCTCGAAGAAGGTGCTGTTAAATTGGAGAATCACTGCTAAACTTTTGCTGTCTTTATGGGTATTTATCAAGCTATTGATGCTGGAATTCTTCATAATTTAAACAAAGCTTATGGAATAATTTGGAATTTATATTATACTGTTGACTGAACGTTTTATCCAAAGAACACCTTTGCCTTATATCTATGAATTGAACCAATGTATGTAACACGCCACAAACATACAGGTATCACGAGAACGCAAAAGTTTTGCGGCAAAACACAACACAAAACGCTTGTTGCACTTTTGTTTTAAAAATGTGACAGACTGTCACTGACAGTTGAACTGTTCTTCCAGTGCTGCCACTCGTAATGTGAAAGACGCTAACTTCATTAGTAAGCGCCCGCTGCGTATGCAACCCAGTATATATTATGGCACATGCTAAAATATATATGGGCGTTTCTCTGTAAACTGGGCAACTCATTGTCTCAAGCTAATATTGTTTAGAAAAATAACAGATCATAAATATTTCGTAGATAACTTCAAAAGATAATAACCTAATCTACCTATGCTCGACGTTCAAAATCCAATAAAATAAACTTTAATGTATCAAAATCGTTTTTATAGTCCTTAAAACCCAGTCCCCTGACGTGTCACTAAAGCAAAATGGTCACTTCACAAATTAATTAAAGACAGTAACTATTGGAATCAACCTAATTGTTTAATTATTCAACCAATATTGTTTGCTTGTTACTGTGACTTATTTATTTTTTATAATTATTATTTTGTAATTCTAAAAAAGTCATCTAAACTTTGTCTCCGGATTTTATAAACAGTCCCCTGTATAGATTTTTCAGAAAATGCTCAATGTTTTCCAAAGTAATAGGACTATTTTTGGTTCATCTGCCGTATACTAATAAATAGACCGATATTTATTCCTCGAATAACATTTATTAAATACAACAAAAATATAACAAAAAAACTTGCATAGACAATTTCTTACTTCAAGTTGCCCAGTTTACAGAGAAACGCCCATATGGATAAACTGCTAAAAATATAAATGATAACGGTTAAGGAAATATAAATAACTTTGTGTGATAAAATATATATAAATAAATTTTATTGATAAAATATATATCTCAATTTATAATTTTATTTCTTTAAGTAATATTTTATAATTTTTGATTTACATTTATATATTTTTAAAATATTGTTTTATATTTATTAATTTTTTATTTATAATTATGGCACAAACGGCGCCTCATACATTCAAACTATTGAAATAATTCTTGAATTCAATATTCACACATCCATAGTTACAATACAAATATAAAAAAAGTAAAAGCCTTGACCATTAAAGAAAGTACACTTTTATGTTTTACTCCAAATATAATTAAATTGTTTATTGTTAAAAACAAGCAAACTTACATTTTTATATTACATACACTTCTGCTTTAGATTATTATTTAGCAAGATATTAAAAAAGAATATTTTCATGAAAATTTATTGTAAATTTATTGTAAAGTTTATTGTAAAAACAAGGGAAGTGACTAACTAAATATGATTATGTTTATTTTTTAATTTAAAAATCTTATAAAAACTAATAATGGTGAACTTGTGCTGTTTTAACATGCATGTTAAAACAGCACAAGTTCACCATTATTAGTTTTTATAAGATTTTTAAATTAAAAAATAAACATAATCATATTTAGTTAGTCAATTCCCTTGTTTTTACAATAAACCATTCAATTATTTGCTTCAGCATAAATATTGCTAAATAATTTTTATTTAATTTTAAAAATTATTAGGTAATATCAATCTTTTTACAATTTAAATTGATTTTAAAATTGATATTGATTTCAGGTTTGGGTTTGTGTTAATGGAAGAAGTAGACAGGACTTGAATTTATCAAACTTCTTTGCAAAAGTACATAGAAAATATTAATTGCAGTTGAATATTCTTCATTGAATCAAGAAAAAGACGCAGGTTCAATCCATGAATCATGAACAAGAAAAAAGACAATCAATTAATACTTAATATTGACCAGAAAGTTATATCATACAAAGTATTTTATATAAAAGATATATCTATAAGATAAATCTATATAGATATATCCTATAGGTACATAAAGATTTTAATTTTGCCAAATACATAATTACAATATTTTTAACATTGAGATTGAAGTGGTTCTATTGATTATGAAGTGGTTCTATTGATTATAATAATTATTAATTTAAATTAAACCAATTTTACTAAAAATTAAATATTGCAAAGAATGTAATTCAATTCTTGGATAAGTGGGAATTCATTTTTGCCAAAAATTCTATATTTTACAAAACTATAGTATTGTGCTTCTTATTTAAAAAACAAATTATAATCATACTGTTGCTAACAATTCCTAAAAATTATAAGAGTACACAAAAAGCGTAGTGTTATTTTAAATATACCGTTAGTTCCTATATGCGCGATTAAATGAATTGTTTGTAATAAATATTTCGTATATTCCCCATTCAAAAGAATGATCGTCTTAAAGTTTTTTTTAAGTTAAAACGAGACTGAAATATTTGAAAGCAAGTAAAGCTAGTTATTTTGTTGAAGAATTTCATATATTTGATGTTATCTATTTAAAATGAATGTTTTCATATGTTTAACATAATTATTGGCAATAGTCTTAGCAAAAGTATAATAGCTTTAAGATACACTTGTAAAGTAAAATATAAAATCTTTTAAATTAGTCAAAGATTCAGTTAAAATAAATTACTAAATTAATATCAATAGTTTTTTCAATAAGTATTGAACTATTGTTTATCAAGAATTTATCACATTTT
This sequence comes from Brassicogethes aeneus, assembly GCA_921294245.1. NCBI lineage: Eukaryota > Metazoa > Arthropoda > Insecta > Coleoptera > Nitidulidae > Brassicogethes > Brassicogethes aeneus. The sequence goes on along the minus strand of OV121133.1, from coordinate 54,444,194 downwards.
GATGGTAGGTAATAGGTTAGAGTTAATTTGTTTAATAAACCTTTGCATTTTTATTAAGAAATCTTAAAATACCTATAAAGATTGTTATTATGTGGCACAAAATTAAATTTTTGCAAATAATCAATTAAATGTCATACTTTTTGATAAATTATACCTAAATAATTATAAATTATTATACATGTTTGATAAACCTTTTTTTAAATTTCACTAAAAGTTTTAGAATAATTAACTTTGATTTTCTCTTCATTTAAATATTATTAGTTGGTTATAATTTAATTTAAAATTGAATTAAGTGTATATTTTGTTTAATATATTTATAAAAAAACAAAAATGTGTGTTTTTCCACTTAATTAGTGGAAAATAACCGAAAATTGTTGAAATTTAATATTTTTTGATTTTTAAAGAACAATATTAACTATATGGTTCTTTAAAAGCCCAAAAAAATATAAAATTTTAACAATTTTCGGTTATAATTCCATATTTTAAATAAAAATTCAAAATTCGCGCCGCAGAAATCGTGTGGATATTTCCACCAATGGTTTACATCCACCTCGGATTTCCAAGCCTGCTAGATTTAAAAATCAAACAATAGCTGGCCATACACAGACGTTATTGCGCGCGGTTTATCGTGTTATCTGCAAAAACATATGGAAAATCATGTACGTGAGTGAGTATCGCCGCGCGCAATGATAGAACGGGAAGGTATTTCAGACGTGCTTTCCTCTGGATTGTGGCGTACATCATTTCAGCAGTGTCCACACGCCACACGCCACATTCCGCGTCACGTGACACTTTTTGGCCACTCACATACGATTTTTCCTTTGAAACTGATATACTACGCGCAATCACTTGCTAAATCATTTGAATACTTTATCAAGTGTATGGAACATGACGCTTTTTTTGCCATGCCGTTCTTTCGTGCATACTAACCGCTACATCCCAACACGCCACGATAAACCGCGCAAAATAACGTCTGTGTATGGCCAGCTAATGCCTGTTGCCACTTTTCAACAGCGCTTTTAATTCTCTTATGTTCTGTGGTTTAGAACAACTCCTAGGAAAGGCAAGATACATACAACATAAGATAGGATGGTGCGCATGGTGGGCGGAGCTAAAATACGTCACATGACGTCACTTGATGAGTAGTTTTAAATCTCTAACGTTCGTTTTAATTATCTGCCGCTAAAATTCTGGTTTTTGCGAAGCTGTTAGATGTTAAATTGCTCTGTTTTTTTGTTTAACTTGTTGTTTTTGCATTCTGTAAGGTTAGAATTACTTTTTAGTGTTTAAATTATTGTTATTGCTTTGTGTTAACCTGTTCTGTTTGTGCTAAAATTATTGTTTTTGTGTTTCGTTGTTTTCTTTGTGTATTAGTTTGTGTTGTGCCATTTGCATTTATTAAAATGCGTTGTGCCATATATGGATGCATTTCGGACAACCAGTCCAAGAAAAACCCTACAAATAAAGACATTAAATACCATCGATTTCCGAAAAACATAAGTTTGTGCAAAAAGTGGTTACATCCAACGAAAAGAAGAGAAAAAATTAACGTTAAGCGCGCTACTGTTTGCTCTAAACATTTTCTGGACAGTGACTACAACTTTAATTTAAAACATAAACTCTTAAACTACAGCCCTAAACGTTATCGTGGCAGCGCCGGATTAAGGTCTCGTGGCGCCCGGGGCCAAAAGTTTTCATGCGCCCCCCAATTTTTAAAAAAGCCCCACATTTTTTATATTTTCTATACACAAAAGTGACAAATTACTGGTTTTTAAATCACCCATGCAGTCTCTTAATAATTTTTAATTCTTCCTAAAACCGAAAACGACCTTTCTCCACTAACGTTGGTTACTGGTATGGTTAAAAATATTTTCAAAGCTGTATCGATATTTGAATAAGTAGAAATAATTTTTTGTTGTCTTATTAATTTTAACATATCAGCCATTTTCATGTGTTCTGTATTAGATTTTTTTTGTCTCAAGCTTTTTATAAAATATTTGAAATGTATACATTCTTCTGGAAAATCTTCGTCCAAGTCTGTTGAATATATATACAATAATTCTTTAGCTTTTGTTAATATTACATTATCAGGGATGTCGCATAATGAATTAAAAAATCCAAAAAGATTAAATACATGTTCATAGGCATTCTTTCTTCGATTTAATTCAAATAAAAGATTATCCAAAATAACATAAAATGTATACAATGTATCAATATATTGACAATACAATGTATCAATATATTGACTTTCATATCTTGTTTCCCACTAAAAGTTACCTCATCTGCGCTTTCCTCATCTATTGTTTTTTTTTCTAAATCGCTTTCTTTTTACTTCTTTCTCATATTCTTCACAACTTGAAATCTCCTTTCCAATTTTTTCAAATTCATAATATTTAGTATCGTTTCTTAGTTCAGTTATAAAAACTATCAATGAATTATACAAATCTATTACAACTGATAAATCTATATGTTGTTCCTGTAAGCTTTTGTTTACAGAATTAAAATGATTTAAAATCTAATGCCACAAAACTAATAATAATCCAGTTTCTAGTTTATTCATAATATAACTAAGGCCACTGGCTTGAACTCTAACAGTGGGAGTTTGATTGTTATCATTTATTAGTAATTCGAGAGCGTGTTGATAGCTTTCATAGGATTTGTAGAGAGCTTTAATTTAATTTTTTGGGAACTAAATTTTTATTAGATTCTTTTAAAGCATCTATTAAAATGTTCCACCTAAAAGTGGAAGCTGAAAAAAATACGTACAAATCGTTTAAAAACATAAAAAATTTGGTGGCATTTAAACAACAACAACTTTCCGCTGCACAGGAACCAATTAGATTTAGTGAATGAGCGGCACATGGGATATATATACAGTGCTTGCAATATCAACTCCGACCGCACTGGAAAGGACGGCTGTTCAATACCCGCGTGAAAAGAACAAGGATAGAACGCCAAATAGAATTTGATTGGCCAGCCGGCAGGCTACGACAACGCATACCCATCGCGCACCTCGCAGCGTGGTTGACACGAGGATATCAGAACGAGAACTGCAGTGGTGCGAGCAAGAGGTAGTAATTTTAGTGAAAAAGATTATTTAATTAAAAAATGTACACGTTAGAACAAAAAGTTCAGATTTTAATCTGGCATTTTGCTGGTAATTCTGAACGAGAAATTCAAAGATGATTTGCGGGAATGTTCGAGGCCAGACCAAACAGAGAAACAATTCGACGAACCGTTAATAATTGCTTGTTCGAACATTTAATTTAATTTTTCAGTTTATTTATTTTTAGAGTTTTATTTTTATTTTTAGTTATTTTTATTTGAGAAATCTTTTTTATTAAGAATACTATTTTTGTTGTTGCCCTAGTTCTCAAGGAAAAAAATCAAAAAATTTTATTTTTAGGATTCGGGTATAAAATATTTAAAAAGAAAATTAAAATGTGCATCTACACTCTTACGCAGTTTGCTTGACACTAAATCATTTAGTCTAAATGCAGCCAGACTGAGAGTTGACCTCGCTTACAATTCGCACGCATCCGGCAGCCGGCTCTGGCCAATCAAATTCTATTTGGCGTTCTATCCTTGTTCTTTTCACGCGGGTATTGAACAGCCGTCCTTTCCAGTGTGGTCGGACTTGGATTTGCAAGCACTGTATATATATATATATATATATATATATATATATATATATATATATATATATATATATATATATATATATATATATATATATATAAAAACATTAAATGAACTTTCTTTAAATATAACAGACTGTATGGGTCAAGCTTACGACAATGCCTCCAATATGTCCGGAAAATATTCGGGCCTTCAAGCACGAATTAAAAATCAAAATAAAAAAAAGCTGTATACAGTTTTGTTGTAAAACAGCAGTTTCCATTTCTGAAGACTTATGTCCAACCTTACTTAGGTACAAACTTCATAAATCGTTCAACTATCGATCCATCAGGTAATACATAACGTAAAATAAAACTCAACTGATCTATATTAGAAACATCCGGGGTAGAATCTACGCTAATTGAATAATATTTAGCATGCTTTACTTCCTTAATAATTTTTTTTGTAGTTAAAGTTGCCATTATGTCAATAAATTCATCGCATATAGTTTTGGATAAATAAGAAGTGTGGCCTCTTCCCTTATTTGCCTTTTTCTCTAAACGATTTTTTAAAAAGGGATCAAATGTTGCAATTAATTCGAGCGTGGCTAAATAATTTCCACATCCTTCTTCTCCTATTTTTTCAAAACTTCCCTGAAATGCTAATCCTTGCTTTCATAAAAACTTCACAGCGGCTATTAACCTTTTTAAAACATTTCGCCAATATTCCTTTTCCGCAAGGTACTGTTTTTCTATAACAATGTCTATTTTGGCAAGAGTTTTTAATCTTAATATATAAGTTTTTGTATTTTCTCTATGCCCTGCTGACTTTTCATGTTCACCAAGTCTTTCCAAATGTTTCCAATTATTAAACCCATCGACAAATAATGTCTGCTTAGTAGATACGAATAATTTACATTGTAAACAATAAACCATATTAGTTAAGTTAGATTACAATAACCACTCTCTGCGAACAATTTCACCATTTATAACTAACATCGCAGAATTTTGGGACACTTAAGATATATTTTTCGTATACAAATTACGAAAAATATATCTAAATATTTAAGAAAACTACAAAATTAAAATCAAATTACATATTTGAAGGTTACTAATTCCTTGAATGGTCGTTTACTAGTGCATTTATAAAGGAGAAAGGTAAGGTTTTTTATTTTTTTTATACATATTGGGGTATACCCCAATATGTATAAAAAAAAATAAAAAACCTTACCTTTCTCCTTTGATTTACATGAAAGCTCGCTACATCCAGCTTGTTCTGGTTCAGGGTTTTTTTTTTGAAAAATTGATCCAATTTTGGAACTTTTTTCAAAAGTTCTTCTGTCTTCTCTTCTTCAATTTGTAGATTTTTTCTACGGGTCGCGCCACTTAATTTTCGATAACTCATAGTATTTTATTTGTCTTAAAGTCTTTATTAAAAGGCACAGAATCCTCTGTGTTGAAAGGATAAATAAATATAACTTTTTAATAAACATCAAACTAAATACTAAATTTTAATCTAACACCAGAAACAGCATCAACAGTTAGATACACTATTTGTCTAAAAGTTTTAAAAACTCAAACCGCCACTTATAAGTAAACTAATTTAACAACAATTTCCAAATGTTTTTGAAACACACAAATCGCCAATGTATACGTTTTCAACTCACAAGTTTATAAAGAACTGCAAAAACTGGCAATGTTTATAAATATTGTGATTTCTATGAAAATCTATTTACTTAGGGGTTATCTTTCGCGCATTAACTTTTGTTTAAAACTGTAAACAGTGTTGCCAGTCTAGAACAAATGTACTAAAGTGTATTTAAATCCAATCTAGTAGATTTGATCTACTGATATGACTATTTTAGTAATTATTGGTTGCTTCTCTTCTACTATTACAATTTGTGATATGTCATTTTTTGGGAGTTGGCGCGCCGCCCAAAAGGGTACGGTCGGCGTGGCGTGCGCCCCCCTTTGGGATTTCGCCCCGGGGACATGTGGTTAATCCGGCCCTGTATCGTGGACTGAAAGATGATGCTGTGCCTACTCAAAATTTACCTCGAACTCAGGTTTCTTCTGTGCCGTCAACAAGTGGACACAATCGTAAACTTTTAAGTGAAAAAAGGGAAAAGGCCAAAGAACACTTGGAAAAGGCTCAACTTATTAGTAATATCCTTCTAGCGTCAAGAGACACGTAAGTTTTTAAGCATTTATTAGTCTGCTCATGTGTATTTTTAAATTTATCAATTAATAGGGTGGAAGAACCACCAGAAATTGCTGATAATGGGGTTGGTGGTAGTAGTATTATTGATAATAATTCACAAAAAACGCACTATGTCCAGATATTTCTTTATGTTTTGATAATATTACTAGCATCCATATTAATAAAATACTTTTAATATCAAATTTACAACAAAAAATAGATTTAAATAGTATCAAATATTTTTCCAAATCATCTATCATCCATATTATAACATTTTTTTCAATATCAAGTTTAAAAATAACGCACTATGTCCAGATATTTGTCTATTTTCTTTGATAATATAGGCATTATACAGTAGAAACCGTCAATATATGAACGTGACTCATCCGACACATTCGTACGAAGCAATCTATCGAAGGTCACGGTCCAGTGCAGTCTCGTTTGTAAAAAAAATTTGAGTGTAATGTTGGTTGCTATACTTATGATATATTTGCTTTTAAAGTTAAATAATTAACATCTAACATAATTAACATCTACGATAATTAAATAAAATGTAATTTTCTTAGAAACTAATTAATAAATAAACTTTTCTTTTAACTTTAATGAAATATTCTATCATCTGATTACAGAACGTACACTCGTGGCGACATCTCTGATTTTAATAACAAATTTTTAGACCGACCCAACCTCACTTTCTTCCAATTAAATTCTTAGTATAGTCTGAAACACGTTTGGAATTGCATATTCCCCTCTCATGAAACCGTCAAACTTGTTACAGAATATACTATTATTTTAACTGTAAACGCAAATATTTCAGAATTGGTGACAAAAAACAAAAATGTTTACGCAGGTCAGGTACAAAGTGAAAGATATTTAAATTGTGTGGATATAAAAACAACTTGCGTTAGTTTCACGAAATTTATTAAATATAGCTACACAGTAGCTTCTTCAGAATGTATTAAACTAATACTAGTACAAAATTTATATGTATAATAAAAATATTTTTGTATTCTAGCCTAGAATTTCTAGGTAAGGATTTTTATACGACATCTACCTGTGTTACATAATATAAACCACTGCCACTACAACGTTTAAAACGATTATTAATCCGTAAACACACAGTAGAAACAAGATATGCAAAAACAAAGATCATATGACATATAAAAACAAATGGCCGACGGTAAACTTGGTTGCCTTACTATGTAATAAAATAAAATAAATTCCTAAAACACGAACTCTACTGACTTCCAATAAAATTAAGTAACAAGCTAGGACACAAGCGTCATATGTCCATCTTTGTCCAACACCTAGGCAGTTTTACATCACAGATGGCGCATTTTAGACCGGATGCTTAAAAACCTACGTGTGAGTACATTTACCGCTGCATCGAATGTACAAGACAAGTAAAACATTACTGCTAGCATGTCTGAGATATGTTCGGCACCCGATGAGTCACGTTCATATATTGACGGTTTCTACTGTACGTGTATTCGCGCTGCAACTACTCATCAGGTGATGTCATGCGCGGCGCGAACCAAAACTCGTCCGCGGGAGCATCCAGCCCTGTAGGAAAGGTACTGAGACACAGACAACTTCATATGCAAGAATGTGCACATTTATAATCGCATAAAACAATCGGATGGATTAGAAGAGTAATCCGCGCGTGTACTGGAGGGTTAAAGCAGTTTTTCAAACAACCTTTAATAAAACGAAGTGACTACTTATGTGCACGTTAGAGTGCCCGCAATTTATTTTTTACGGGCACGCTAGTGACGTCATAATAATAATCCGGTTTTGTTCCCCGAACTTATAGTATTTGTTGTCAAGCTAGATAGCTTAGATGGTAGGGCGGTTGATTTGCATGCGAGAGGTCCTGGGTTCGATCCTCAGAAGTTGTCGAAATTTTATTTTATTTCATAAATTTGCTGCTTTTATGTTAAAAAGTGTTCGGTTGGGTTGGGTTTGTTGGTTTGTTTTGTTTATATCGTAACATAGAATCTACTAGAAGTTGTCGAACTCTTTTTATTTTTTTATTTCATAAATTTGTTGTTCCTTTGTTAAAAAGTGTTTTATTTTTATCGTAACATAAATTTGCCCATTTTAGTTGGGTTTTTTGCCCAATGGGGCGGGGTCGGTTGGGTTGTGTTGTTGAGTTCGGGTTGGTTTGGTTTTATGACGTAACTAACGTGCCCTTAACATGTATACAGGTACAATTTATTATTATATTATTGTTGTGCCGCCAATTTTAAATTAAGCGGCACGGCAGTGATGACGTTTTTTATCTATTACGTCACTAGCGTGCCCGTAAAAAATAAATTGCGGGCACTCTAACCGTTAGAGTCTAACGTGCACCTAGTCACGGCGTTAATAAAACGAAAAATAACACTTCTTGAGTAAACATTAAAATCTTAAAAAGACGTTCTACGAACTAAACCTAGATCTGCCAAAATGTCTGACCTTGCCCAATCTAATAATAATGAAAAATAAACTTAGAACAAAACGTTGACAGTAAAATGGAATTTTATAATCCTATTTAACTTATTCTAACCTAAAATTTGTTTTAGCTAATAAACTAAAAACAGGACAAAATGACTGCTTGTACTCAATGAGTACCTACGATTAAACACACAATAAACACAAAAGCTGCAATGTTTAACTTATGCTTACCTTCAAGAACTGAAATGAGTTTCTCCAGAATCTGGAGTCCAGATGGAACTTTAAAACAAAATTTGCGGCATCATCCGCCATGTTATTTTAATGTATCGGTATACTGCCGTGCTTAACAAAAACTCCGTATCTTCAATATTATTAAAGGACAAACGAACATTATAGGCAGTAGATATGGTGTTATAGGCAGTATAGGAATAGTAAACAACAATTATTCGCACACTTTTCCCCGACAAACACTGTTTTCACGGCAGTCTTTCTGCTCTGAGATAATAACAAAAAATGGCAAATTTACTAAAATTATCCAGATATTTATTGTAATAAAATATAGTTTAGTTCTGGTTACTAAATTATTTTAAAGAAAACAAAATGTTTAGGTTATAATAAACAAATGTACCTAGGTTGTCGCGCCGATGTTTTATTTCTGTGCACTAAATCTCCATTCAATATCCAGTACCGTCTTGATGCTCGAAGAGGTCGGATGCGTCAAGATCCTAAGTGGCGTATACGATACAAACGTAAAATGCCAAAAGCGAAACGAAGTGCCCGGAAATGTCGGTGATCGTTAATGAATAATAAATAATAAATAAATACATAAATAAACAAGAAGTGCGAAAATTGTGAGATAACGCCGTAAAGGTGTGCAAGTGAATAAGTGCCTGATTGAGACTGGGCAGCAACGATAAGTCAACCGGCGCACCTGGATCGGAGCGTTCCAAAAACGTCCTTTTTCTATGCAAAAACCTACAGGAGAGGGACTCCCCGCGAAGGACAAAGCATCAGGTTTATAGCCTAATAATCAAGCTAAGTAATTCTTCTAATTGCATGTCTTACCGTATAATCGTTAAATGTTTATATAAGCATTTCACAAAGTTGCAAAGAATCTAAGAAATCTATTCGTCTTAAAAATTAAATTTAAAAAATAATAAGAACATTTCCGTAACTGTTAAATAACAACCTATTTTCTCATGGCAGACAAACGTAAACAACCAGCGTAAAAGGCGTAAGCAAATAAACCAATTCAAGCAAGAAGACAAAAATTTATCATAAATAAATTTAGGGTCACACTCATAAATCAAGCCAGGCTAATACACGGAATTCAAGAGCCAAGCAGGCCATAAAGACGCATTCCACTATGCACTACAGGGCCGGCTCTATTTTGAAGATCGATTTACATAAAGTGATTAATTAATTAATTAATAATTTAATTGATTGATTGATATTGATATAATCATATTGGTATTGGTATTGATGGTAATATTGTTGGTATAAGTGTTGATGTTGATATTGGCATTATAGATATTGATATTAGTATTAATATTGATTGATTAATTGGTTGATACTGATATTAACGTTAATATTGATTAATTGATTGATTGGTTGATATTGGTATTGATTATTTGTATTATTTGGTATTAGTATTGGTATTGACTAATTGAAATTTATATTGAATTCATATAGATACTAATTTAACAGGAAACCAGGCAACAATTGATCATTGCAGAGGGCAGCGTGCGTGTGTGAAGGGAAATCAAGTGGGTGCGTCGCAATATTATATTATTGTATTATATATATTATATAATATACACATAAGCTCACGCAAGCAAAGCTTGGAGGATGGAGAAAGTAAATGGGCAAAGCCCCCACGCGAAAATGAAGTGGTAGGCCATCTATTGAGGCATGCGTTGCACGCCTGACATAGGGGCCGGGTTTCAAATTGATGCGATACACCACAGGGCCGGCTTTATCTATTTTGTATATTAATATTTTTATTTTTAAATTAATTTGAAAAAAAATAAGTAAGAAGGCAAAGATATAAATAAATGAAAACGGTATGAACACTAATATAGCAATAAAATAAATAAAGAATATACAAGGTTGGTAGCCGGAGTAAGCAAAAAAACTAACATACCCACCCCCATTCAGGAATACCAAATGAATGGGGTTATTACTAAAGCCCTGGTTTAGGAGGATTCCGGATTGTACTTAGTTTTGGGTCAGTTCAATGTCCTCCAAAAGCCCTTCCTAAACTGGACGTATGGCCCGACCCGGCTGACAAAAATCCCGGGAGCTGCCTTAACCTTTGACACTGTCATCCACGAACTCCTAGGGTGGATCTACCAGCCGGCGTAAAAACTTCGGATCCAACAAACACAGGTAATGCTGTGATTTGGCGGGATACGCAGGAGAACGGAAAGGGGGTAATATAACCTCGGGAGATCAGTGGATGACAATATATCTGGGGCTTGCCATACGTTCCCATACTCATACTCATACTCATACTAAATCTCCATTCAATATCCTCTCGATATTTTAGTTAACCATACTAAGCATTATTTTTTGCAAATATCATTATTACTTTTAACAAATAAATATTTTGTTGTAGCAGATAAATTTATAGGTAATCATTTTAATGTGATGATTTTAATACAGATAACTAAGATATACTATTATACCTACCATATAAGCAGAGGCGGATTAAATGTCGAGAGCGCCCTAGGCAAGCACCTCATCGGCGCCCCTTTAGCGGCCATATATTATAAATTTTAACTAGTACTTACATAATAATTAGCTGTGCCCTGCGGTTTCACCCGCTAGATGCCCCATACCGTGGAAATTTCGGTCTCCAGCTATCTACATACCAAGTTTTATAACAATCGTTTCAGTAGTTTTTGCATGAAGAAGTAACACACACACTTTCGCAGTTATAATATTATTAGGGTAAGTACACCTGTCCTGGCGTATACTTATAATTAGGTATAGGCCAGGACACGTGTACTTATAAGTAAAAGATCACATATTTCATTCACGCCTAAGGGTATACCCTTAGGCGTGAATGAAATATGTGATCTTTTACATGTTAATTAGGAGTACCAAAACAGACGGCCAGTCGAGTAAATGTGCTCTCGAATTCGATCGCTCTTAAGTGTACCTAATAATAAGTTTTAAGGAAACATAAAAATCGCTCATATACAGTGTAGTTTAAGGAAAAGATTTACTACTTGGACAACGAAAATCAGTGTTCCTGTTGTCCAAAGACTTAATAGAAACATTAAATTAGTGCATTATAAAGCAACCCCAACAAGTGAATATATTGAATAAAGACCATACGGACACGGAAGTAATTAAGTGATAAATGACAGCATACCTGAAGATCTAACCCTAGGCCAATATGAATCACCTTATGTAAGAAACAAACTAGCCTAGAGTGGAAGGGGCCTGATAAGTACCAATTAATCGCATGGCCTAATAAGCAAATTGGCAACAAAAACCCAACAATAATCAATCATTATTACTGAAAACAGTGTAAATTATTCAATTATTAGGTAAGAACGTCACAAAACATAACTTAAGAGGCCAGCCCCAACAAAATTAAAATGTTTAAAACTTAACGAACGAAAATAAAATAAACAACCAGTTCCGATATTTGCCTAACATAAACATAAACCACTAAACACCTTTAAATTTTAGGCATTGCATGCTGCTAGCTGTATAAGAGAATTAAAAAAAGCATAGTTAGGGGCCGTTCATTAATTACGTGAGACAATTTTGGCGATTTTTCGACCCCCCCCCCTCCCCTTGGTGAGATGTCGTGAGATTTTGCTCGACCCCCTCCCCCCCCCTTAATCTCACGTGAGATTTTTTTAAATGCATGGTTTTAATGTAAATAAGTTAATCTGTGCTTGATTCCATTAGATTTATTTAAAAAAACAATTTGCTTATAATTGTTTACTTAATTTAACCCAGTTTTCTCGCAATTTTACACTCTTCCTTTCGAAAAAAATAATTACGTGATATTTGCCGAGACCCCCCCTCCCCCCACGTGAGATTTGGTGAGGTTTGGCTCGACCCCCTCCCCCCCCCCAAACACCTCACGTAATTAATGAACGGCCCCTTAAGAGCAATTATATAGAATAAATATTATAAATGTAACTTCTAATGGTTAGAAAAGAAAACGTAAATACAATTTCTACCACAAAATAAAGACAACTATCTATCGATAGTTCTCGAGTTCAGCAGACTACAAGACCAGCAAAGATAGATCATAGCAGAGTACTAAGCAACCAAACCTCATTCGTGAACCCCAAATAAATGGGCGCATTACTAAATCCCTGGTTGAGGGGGATTCCGGATTGTACTTAGTTTTGCCTCCTTGTCCCGTACTCCAATAGCCTAAATCGGGCGTATGGCCCGGCCCGGCGAAAAAATTCCGGGAGTGGCCTTAACCATCCACACTGTCATCCACGACCTCCTAGGCGAGATTTACCAACCGGGGTGAAAATGCGGATCCACCAAACACAGGTAATGCTGTTCAGTGGCGGGGTAAGTAGGAGAACTGAAAAAGGGTGAAATAACCTACTCGGTGTTCATAAAAACTTGCGTTTTTATCAAACATCGCGCCCCCTTGTAAGCTCGCGCCCCTAGGCACGTGCCTAGTTTGCCTTAGCGATAATCCGCCTCTGCATATAAGCTTTAACTATATAAGCTTTAAGTAAATAATTTATTTCTCATAACCAAAACCGAATTTATCTAAAAGTTTTGTAAACAAAATATTTCTTAATTACAACAATCTTTGTTTCACTATATGTAATATAACTGTTTGTGTGAAGTTATCCACAGTGTGGATCCCACACATCTCCAGCCACACATTCCTAAACAGGTTCGCGGTCGGCCGCTAAAGCGCGCAGCGCACAGTGGGTTGATTATTTATAAAATTGTGTATAGGTAGTTTTAATTTAATATCTTTTAACAGCAATTTATCAAGATCAAGATTAAAAATTAAGATTTAAATACAGTAGACACAGGAATATAGAGACAGAGACCTTTTAAACTTCGTGTATTTCAAGTAATTTGTAAGACGTTTTAAAAAGTGAGGTTAGAACAGCAAGGCAAACAGGGTTGGGTATCTACCTACATTTTTGTTTTCGACATGTAGAAAACCTTTTCTCGATTTTTATGTAAGAATGTCATATTCTCGCACGCAAAATCGTTGAAGAATGAAGCTCATTCTTAAACGATTTTTGGTAACATTTAGTTTTTAAGTATTGGTACCCCCAAAATGTCAAACTGATTAATAACCTCAAATTCATTACTTTTATTGAAAATGAAGCCTTTATTATTATTTTGTAATATAAAGTTTGCTCCAACAATGCATTTTAATGCAAAATTTTAAGTTTAATGTGTAAAAGTGCAGTTCAGGTTGTACTTGTGCAGGATAACAAATATTGTCATTTTGTGTTGCCAACTGACATTTTGCGAGAAAAATTCCCTAACTAACAACGACCACAAAACAATTAAAAAAACCTAAATAAAAGTTAAAATCGAGAAAATAGTATAAATCACACGTTGCAGAAGGCTATTCTCGCACTCATTCGTTCGTCCACTCGCTCCTTCGTCGCTCGAGGCCAAATTTCGAATTCGTGCGAGAATATGTGGCCTTCTGCAACTTGTACTTTAATATACTATTCTCGATTTTTATGTAAGAATGTCATATTCTCGCACGCAAAATCGTTGAAGAATGAAGCTCATTCTTAAACGATTTTTGGTAACATTTAGTTTTTAAGTATTGGTACCCCCAAAATGTCAAACTGATTAATAACCTCAAATTCATTACTTTTATTGAAAATGAAGCCTTTATTATTGTTTTGTAATATAAAGTTTGCTCCAACAATGCATTTTAATGCAAAATTTTAAGTTTAATGTGTAAAAGTGCAGTTCAGGTTGTACTTGTGCAGGATAACAAATATTGTCATTTTGTGTTGCCAACTGACATTTTGCGAGAAAAATCCCCCAACTAACAACGACCACAAAACAATTAAAAAAACCTAAATAAAAGTTAAAATCGAGAATAGTATATTAAAGTACAAGTTGCAGAAGGCCACATATTCTCGCACGAATTCGAAATTTGGCCTCGAGCGACGAAGGAGCGAGTGGACGAACGAATGAGTGCGAGAATAGCCTTCTGCAACGTGTGATTTATACTATTTTCTCGATTTTAACTTTTATTTAGGTTTTTTTAATTGTTTTGTGGTCGTTGTTAGTTGGGGGATTTTTCTCGCAAAATGTCAGTTGGCAACACAAAATGACAATATTTGTTATCCTGCACAAGTACAACCTGAACTGCACTTTTACACATTAAACTTAAAATTTTGCATTAAAATGCATTGTTGGAGCAAACTTTATATTACAAAACAATAATAAAGGCTTCATTTTCAATAAAAGTAATGAATTTGAGGTTATTAATCAGTTTGACATTTTGGGGGTACCAATACTTAAAAACTAAATGTTACCAAAAATCGTTTAAGAATGAGCTTCATTCTTCAACGATTTTGCGTGCGAGAATATGACATTCTTACATAAAAATCGAGAAAATAGTATAAATCACACGTTGCAGAAGGCTATTCTCGCACTCATTCGTTCGTCCACTCGCTCCTTCGTCGCTCGAGGCCAAATTTCGAATTCGTGCGAGAATATGTGGCCTTCTGCAACTTGTACTTTAATATACTATTTCGACGTTTTCGACGGTAGAAAACGTAAAAAAGTAGAATACTGTCAAATATCAAAAAATGTGAGGTTATGCAAGTTTGTTGTTTATTATGATTTGTTAAATGTTGTGATAAATCAGACATCTACCATAAATTTGAAGTTTTTTAACATTATTATGGTGGGAAAAAAAGGGCCGCGTTTGGTTGGGAGACCCCAACATAATTTTTGGCATGAGGGCAAATTTTTATAGAGAAGTGGAAGGAGAAGGTCGAATAAGGTAATTTACGTAGGTAGAAAACCCTATAGGTTTTCGACGCAAGTCGAAAACAAGTTTTCTACCCTTTTCTACCAAGGTAAATTACCTAAGGTTTTCTACTGACCCAACCCTGAAGGCAAAACAGCAATTTGTAAAGAGATCGATTATTAATACCATTAAAAGTTAAATTCAATTCAAGGAGGCTTTATTGAGAAACATCTATTGGTGTAAAATATTAAATTTGCGTATTTTATAAAAATGTTTCAATAGTCTACAGTTCTATATTGTATGTGTTGATTGCGGTTTGCAAGGGCAGGCAAAAAATTACGTGATAAGGGGACCAGAGTTAACATATAGATAGAACAATTCCAGGGGGTTTTGTTTAGGCACATCTTTTGGGGTTGGCACGGTGAATTTTTAAAGTTTGCGTATATTTTTACAAATTTATAAGTTATTTTAAAAGTTTGGATAGGGGGTTCGTAAGGGCAGGCAAAGAATTTCGTGATAAGGGGGCAAAAGTTAACATATAAATAAAACAACTCCAGGGGGTTTTGTTTAGGCACATCTTTTGGGGTGGGCACGGGGAATTTTTAAAGTTTGCGTATTTTAATACAAATTTATATATAAGTTATTTTAAAAGTGTGGATAGAGGGTTCGTAAGGGCAGGCAAAGAATTTCGCAATAAGGGGGACAAAGTTAACATATAAATAAAACAATTCCAGGGGGTTTTGTTTAGGCACATCTCTTGGGGTGGGCACGGGGAATTTTTAAAGTTTGCGTATTTTTATAAAAATTTATAAGTTATTTTAAAAGTGTTGATGGGGGGTTCATAAGGGCAGGCAAAGAATTTCGTGAAAAGGGGTCAAAAGTTAACATATAAATAAAACAATTCCAGGGGGATTTGTTTAGGCACATCTTTTGGGGTGGGCACGGGGAATTTTTAAAGTTTTCGTATTTTATTACAAATTTATAAGTTATTTTAAAAGTGTGGATAGGGT
The DNA here is from genome assembly GCA_921294245.1 of Brassicogethes aeneus. Classification (NCBI taxonomy): domain Eukaryota; kingdom Metazoa; phylum Arthropoda; class Insecta; order Coleoptera; family Nitidulidae; genus Brassicogethes; species Brassicogethes aeneus. The sequence goes on along the minus strand of OV121133.1, from coordinate 54,427,970 downwards.
GTTCGTAAGGGCAGGCAAAGAATTTCGTGATAAGGGGGCAAAAGTTAACATATAAATAAAACAATTCCAGGGGGTTTTGTTTAGGCACATCTTTTGGGGTGGGCACAGGAAATTTTTAAAGTTTGCGTATTTTACTAAATGTTTATAAGTTAATTTATACGCGTAGATAGGGGGTTCGTAAGGGCAGGCAAAGAATTTCGTGATAAGGGGGACAAAGTTAACATACAAATAAAACAATTCCAGGGGGTTTTCTTTAGGCACATTTTTTGGGGTGGGCACGGGGAATTTTTAAAGTTTATGTATTTTATTACAAATTAATAAGTTATTTTAAAAGTGTGGATAGGGGGTTCGTAAGGGCAGGCAAAGAATTTCGTGATAAGGGCGACAAAGTTAACTTATAAATAAAACAATTTCAGGGGGTTTTGTTTAGGCACATCTTTTGGGGTGGACACAGGGAATTTTTAAAATTTCCGTATTTTATTACAAATTTATAATTTAATTTATACGCGTGGATAGGGGGTTTGTAAGGGCAGGCAAAGAATTTAGTGATAAGGGGGAAAAGGTTAACATATAAATAAAAAAATTCCAGGGGGTTTTGTTTAGGCACATCTTTTGGGGTGGGCACGGGGAATTTTTAAAGTTTGCGTATTTTATTACAAATTTATATATATATATATATATATATATATATTAGGGTGTGCCAAAAAACCTCGATATTTTTTTTTCTTGCTCTCAACCCAAAATATCGTAGAATATGTCCGAACAAATATTCTGTTAAAAGCGGAGCTCATAATTTCAATTTTAAGAGGTCCTCCATCGAATCTGAAGTTTTGCCGCTTAAATAACACAGAAAACTGACTTTTTTACCTTATTTATTCTTGCAACCTAGGAAGAAATTTTTTTTTCATAAAATCCATGACTAATTCTTACAAAGCATTAAATTTGGAAGAAAAAATCTTATTAAGCCGAATTTCTATTTTCCTTATTTGATTTTTTACAGAGCTTTAAATTTAAAATTTTACGTTTTTTGCCTTTTTCAGCTAAACTATTTAAGTTAGACGAAAAAGTCAAATGGCAATTTTTTAGCTTGTCTGATGGACCACAAAAAAGTTTTAGGCGAATTTTTTGTATCGTCAATATTCTTAAAGTTACAGGCGTATAAAGTCATCATTTTTGTATTATTAACTTTAAATTTAAAGCTCTGTAAAAAATCAAATATTGAAAATAGAAATTCAGCTTAATAAGATTTTTTTGTCCAAATTTAATGCTTTGTAAGAATTAGTCATGGATTTTATGAAAAAAAAGTTTCTTCCTAGGTTGCAAGAATAATTAAGGTAAAAAAGTCAGTTTTCTGTGTTATTTAAGCGGCAAAACTTCAGATTCGATGGAGGACCTCTTAAAATTGAAATTATGAGCTCCGCTTTTAACAGAATATTTGTTCGGACATATTCTACGATATTTTGGGTTGAGAGCAAGAAAAAAAAAATATCGAGGTTTTTTGGCACACCCTAATATATATATATATATATATATGTATATATGTATAAGTTATTTTTAAAGTTTGCGTATTTTATTACAAATTTATTTATATATATATATATGTATAAGTTATTTTAAAAGTGTGGATAGGGGGTTCGTAAGGGCAGGCAAAGAATTTCGTGATAAGGGGGAAAAAGTTAACTTATAAATAAAACAATTCCAGGGGGTTTTGTTTAGGCGCATCTTTTGGGGTGGGCACGGGGAATTTTTTAAGTTTGCGTATTTTATTACAAATTTATATATAAGTTATTTTAAAAGTGTGGATAGGGGGTTCGTAAGGGCAGGCAAAGAATTTCGTGATAAGGGGGCAAAGGTTAACATATAAATAAAACAATTCCAGGGGGTTTTGTTTAGGCACATCTTTTGGGGTGGGCACAGGGAATTTTTAAAGTTTGCGTATTTTATTACAAATTTATAAGTTATTTTAAAAGTGTGAATATATTCTATAGGGGGTTCGTAAGGGCAGGCAAAGAATTTCGTGATAAGGGGGACAAAGTTAACATATAAATAAAACAATTCCAGGTTGTTTTGTTTAGGCACATCTTTTGGGGTGGGCACGGGGAATTTTTAAAGTTTGCGTATTTTATTACAAATTTATAAGTTATTTTAAAAGTGTGGATAGGGGGTTCGTAAGGGCAGGCAAAGAATTTAGTGATAAGGGGGCAAAAGTTAACATATAAATAAAACAATTCCAGGGGGTTTTGTTTAGGCACATTTTTAGGGGTGGGCACGGGAAATTTTTAAAGTTTACGTATTTTACTAAATGTTTATAAGTTAATTTATACGCGTGGATAGGGGTTCGTAAGGGCAGGCAAAGAATTTCGTGATAAGGGGGACAAAGTTAACATATAAATATAACAATAACAGAGGGTTTTGTTTTGGCACATATTTTGGGGTAGGCACGGGGAATTTTTAAAGTTTGCGTATTTTATTACAAATTTATAAGTTATTTTAAAAGTGTGGATAGGGGGTTCTTAAGGGCAGGCAAGGAATTTCGTGATAAGGGGGCAAAAGTTAACATATAAATAAAACATTTCCAGGGGGTTTTGTTTAGGCACATCTTTTGGGGTGGGCACGGGGAATTTTTAAAGTTTGCGTATTTTATTACAAATTTATAAGTTATTTTAAAAGTGTGGATAGGGGGTTCTTAAGGGCAGGCAAGGAATTTCGTGATAAGGGGGCAAAAGTTAACATATAAATAAAACAATTCCAGGGGGTTTTGTTTAGGCACATCTTTTGGGGTGGGCACGGGGAATTTTTAAAGTTTTGGTATTTTATTGCAAATTGCAAAGTTATTTTAAAAGTGTGGATAGGGGGTTCCTAAGGGCAGGCAAAGAATTTCGTGATAAGGGGGCAAAAGTTAACATATAAATAAAACAATTCCAGGGGGTTTTGTTTACGCACATCTTTTGGGGTGAGCACGGGGAATTTTTAAAGTTTTGGTATTTTATTACAAATTTATAAGTTATTTTAAAAGTGTGGATAGGGGGTTCGTAAGGTCAGGCAAAGAATTTTGTGATAAGGGAGCAAAAGTTAACATATAAATAAAACAATTTCAGGGGGTTTTGTTTAGGCACATCTTTAGGGGTGGGCACGGGAAATTTTTAAAGTTTACGTATTTTACTAAATGTTTAAAAGTTAATTTATACGCGTGGATAGGGGTTCGTAAGGGCAGGCAAAGATTTTCGTGATCAGGGGGACAAAGTTAACATATAAATAAAACAATTCCAGGGGGTTTTGTTTAGGCACATCTTTTGGGGTGGGCACGGGGAATTTTTAAAGTTTGCGTATTTTACTAAATGTTTATAAGTTATTTTATGGAATTATTTTATTTATATGTTAACTTTCTCCCCCTTATCACGAAATTTTTGCCTCCGTATAAATTAACTTATAAACATTTAGTAAAATACGTAAACTTTAAAAATTTCCCGTGCCCACCCCTAAAAATGTGCCTAAACAAAACCCCCTGGAATTGTTTTATTTATATGTTAACTTTTGCCCCCTTATCACGAAATTCTTTGCCTGCCCTTACGAACCCCCTATCCACACTTTTAAAATAACTTCTAAACATTAAATACGCAAACTTTAAAAATTCCCCGTGCCCATCCCAAATGATGTGCCCAAACAAAACCCCCTGGAATTGTTTTATTTATAAGTTAACTTTGTCGCCCTTATCACGAAATTCTTTGCCTGCCCTTACGAACCCCCTATCCACACTTTTAAAATAACTTATTAATTTGTAATAAAATACGCAAACTTTAAAAATTCCCCGTGCCCATCCAAAAAAATGTGCCTAAACAAAACCCCCTGGAATTGTTTTATTTATATGTTAAATTTGTCCCCCTTATCACGAAATTCTTTGCCTGCCCTCACGAACCCCCTATCCACGCGTATAAATTAACTTATAAACATTTAGTAAAATACGTAAACTTTAAAAGTTCCCGTGCCCACCCCAAAAGATGTGCCTAAACAAAACCCCCTGGAATTGTTTTATTTATATGTTAACTTTTGCCCCCTTATCACGAAATTCTTTGCCCTTACGAACCCCCTATCCACACTTTTAAAATAACTTATAAATTTGTAATAAAATACGAAAACTTTAAAAATTCCATATTATAAATATTAGGCAACTATACTTATTTCAAATATACAAATTCAAAACTTTCGTTATTTTAAAATCAAACTATTATTTTTTTGTGTGCAGGGAATGTGATTTTGCGGTCTGGGAAGTTGAGGGACACCCAACAATGAGACTGATGAAACAATAGATGATTGAATTAAATATATTAGTACTATCTAAATCCTTCTACAGTTTATCCTAAAATGTGCCCGTCAAACTTTGTATACAGAAAAATAGACTTATTTTGATCTGTACCTACATACATGACGTTAGCAAAGTTTGACCAGCTACTTTTAGGACATCCTGTATAGCTATATTTTTTTCTTATTTAACATGTTAAAAGAAAATGTTTATTATATAAAAAGCTTTAAAGCCTTATATTAAAAATTATTAAAAGTATTTGAGATTTCTTTTTGGCAAAGTTGGAGAATTCTGGTGAATTTTTGTTTAGGTTTTTGAGAATTTTAATATTTTACTGTTGGCAACACTGTTTCTTGCATATGGTCAATTGTCAGCACCATAGAAAACCCCGAAGGGGTCAGCCAGAGGGGTGAAATATAGGAGCAACGTTGCCGTATTTTCTTATTGTGGCTTAAGTCATCTTTTTTAATAATTATTTTAACTGTCAGTTTTGACTTCTGTCAACAATAGAAAGAATATTAATAACGGTAAAGATCTATTTATAAGCTTTTAAGTATTTTTTCAGTTTTTTTTTTCATTTGTATTGCTTTCCCTTGAAGTTACAATAAATCGGTTGCTTTTTTTGGAGATTGACATACCTATTATATATATAGTATTTTCTTATTGTGGCTTAAGTCATCTTTTTTAATAATTATTTTAACTGTCAGTTTTGACTTCTGTCAACAATAGAAAGAATATTAATAACGGTAAAGATCTATTTATAAGCTTTTAAGTATTTTTTCAGTTTTTTTTTTCATTTGTATTGCTTTCCCTTGAAGTTACAATAAATCGGTTGCTTTTTTTGGAGATTGACATACCTATTAAATAATTAATTTGTATGTAATTTATTACGATTGGTTTTTTTGCAAAAACCAATACTACTTAATAATATTGGGACATTTGCTTTAATAGGGACTATTGTTGTTGGAAAGTAATTTCCAGCGTACTGATGTCCCTGGTGGAAGAAGTTATTGAAATTTTTACTTTTGTTAAAAAATGTAATGCATTAATGGACATCAAAATTTTTTTAATACATGTATGTTTTTTTAGGGCCAAAACCGATGCAGGAGAGTTTATACCTTCTTTCACTTCTGAACCCATTTAAAATACAGTTGCAATGTTTGTATATTCTTTAATTTATTTTATTGTTAAAATTAGTGTATTATAACCATTTACTTTTTAAAATAAATAAATCTTTGCAACTATTTTATTTTATTGGTCAAATTTAAATAAATTAATATTATAATTATTAATACATACAAAATAGATAAAGCCGGCCCTGTAGTATAAAAGTTAATAAAATATTTGGAGTACGGCCCTAATTGGCAGGCGTTTATGACGTTTGTGTTTCTTAATTTTAATGTATCCGTTTGTCTGTCATCCGTATGTCAGTTTTTCAATAAAATCGTCCGATAAGAAATGTTCTAATTTTCATGCATACGTTTTTTAATGACGTTTAACGGATTGATTTTGCGACAAATAGAAATTAAGTGTCAGTATATTCACTTACTAAATTTACCTAATGCTTAATTGTCATAGTTACAATTATGTCAACAATTGTAACTTTAACAGTTAGCTGTCTAATAAATTTAAAGGTAGGTAAATATACCTTATAAAAAGAATATACTAGCCCTAATATACATTAAAATGTATAGTTTTAAAACAGCAGGTCCTTTTAGTTCTAGTTTTAATTTTTTTTTGTTTGTCCTTTCTTTTTTTCTGTTATTCTTATTAAATAAAAACTTAACAGCAAAACATTATTCACATAACGAACGTAATATTTCCGTTTTACAATCTTATTGAAAAAATATAAAAATATTTGAAAATAAATTATCTTAAAATAACGTTAGGCGTCAAAAACAGATGTGTAGTGACGGATGAGTTAAAATTATTTAACCTTTCTCTGTCAGACGTACGAAGTTGAAACTTGACGGACCGATAAAATGTCATAATTTTCGAATTATAATTGGACCAATAAGAGCCCTCCCGGATGAACGGACTGACGGACAAACGGATAGGTACAGTTGTATTCATTAAAAAAGCGTACAAGAATTAGAATGAGAGAAAACTGTCAACATTATTGCGTAAAACCGGCTTTCCACTGACTTAAGTCACTATAACTGACAGTAGAAAATAAAAATGCCTTGTCAGTTAAAAAGGCTCAAATAGTATCAAGAATCGAAGAAGAATGGTCAATTCGTACTGTGGTATAATAGAAATAAAAAATCTATATTAAAAATTAAGCAACGCTGGGAACAGGAAGATTTACTAAACCAAAAAGTTGGTTCAGGTCGTCCCAAAATGTCCACCCCTGAACAGGATGCTGCTTTTTTGAGATATCTGAGGATTTATGGGAAACTATACAACTATACTATACCTACTATACTGCTGGGAAGATATTAATCCAAATATTGTATTAAATTTAATTCAGTTCATCCCAAATAGATTGGCTCAAGTAATAGAAAAACAGGGATGCATGACTAAATATTCAATTTTTTTTAATGTTTGTTTTTTTCATTATTAAAAGGTAATAATGTTTGTAATATTATTTAATTAACCTACGACGTCAATGCTCTTCATAACCTATAATAATTATTTTAATGACTTATGTCAGTGATAAGCCGGTTTTAAGCAATAATATTATTTTGACAGTTCTCTCTCATTCTTGTACGCTTTTTTATTAAATACAACTGTACATGAAAATTAAGCTTTACACATATACTTTTTCTATGTTTAACACAGTGGTCGCCCTTCTTATATTCTTTAAAAGAATTTCTTTTTCTATGGGGTCAGCCACAAAACTAGAAGGTGGGGAAAAGTCAAAACGCTGTCTATAAACGTGAGGCAAGATTACAACAAGCAGTGTTGCCCGAAATGCAGAATTTTCTTCAATATGCAGAATTTTAGCCTACATCGAGAGCTAATGAAGAAAAGAAGAATATTTTACAAAAACCACTACAATATGAAGAATTTTTTAAAGTCACATGATTTTTTTCATTTTTAATTTTTTTTTTAATTTTCTAGATTATTTAATTCTTTAACTCGATTTTAACACTGTAATATATTTTTTAAAGTCACATGATTTTTTTCATTTTAAATTTTTTTTTAATTTTCTAGATTATTTAATTCTTTAACTCAATTTTAACACTGTAATATGATTTAAAATTTAAATTTTTAATGTAATTATTTTATTCATTTCGTATGCATTCTGACATCTCTCGGTAAAATGGTATAATACTCTAATTGCATCATACCTACCTATATGATTGGTATAAAATAGGTATATTTATTTTATTTATAATTTATAAATCATAACTCCATAAAATATAATATATCTACTATATTATAAATTATAATATACCTAGTAGGTATATTATATTTTAAGGATTGCATGCACATGTGCATTGTGTATTAGAGATTTATTTAAAAATGAGTTCAAGTGAAGAATATTCTCAAGGGTAAATATTAAAATTTTAAATATGTATGCATATTTATTAATTAAATGAGTGCCTTTGTCACAGCAAATAATAATTAAGTATTTTGTATCGTATTTTAAGATTTTCCAAAATCCTCGAACAGGGTGGCTCTGTGAAGTGCCAAGTGAAGAGACAAAATTTGAATGTCGATGGTGTAATGCAATACTTTATAAGGGTGTTTTCAATAATGAATGATGTGAAAACAAAATAACAAAAAGAAAATACATTGAATTCATAGATTAATTTCCTTTGCGTATTTCGTACCAATTTTAAAGATTCAGGTACAAATTCTGCAAAAATGTCTGTCACCAAAAAACATTTAGATTTAATGAAATTAAATAATTTATTTAATTTCTAAATCATGGTGTAGGTATAGTTTTTTGTTCTGCCTATAAAATTAATTCATTTTCTTTAATTTGTAATACTTTATCTCTTGTTTACCATAAAAGATATTTGACTTTTAAAAATATTTTTTTTATTATTATTAAGTACCTAATCAAGTCAGAAGGTTTTTTTATCTAAGGACGTTTTACATCTCTGCAGAAATATGAAGAATTTTTAAGGTTAAATTGAAGAAAATTGGTATAAAGAATCTGGCAACACTGACAACAAGATATGTTCTGTGGGCAAGATCAAAGATAATATCTTTGGGCAAGATCACAAAACTAGAAGGGCTATGTTCCGTAATTTACTGTCAGTACTGTCGGTACTGAAAACGCATTCCGAAATCCACTTTCAGTTACTGAGCTCAGTGGTAAATACTACCCTTTTATAAATGTACGGCAGATTAAATTTACTGAAACAACTGGAGACAGAGAGGTGCTGTGGCTCCAGTAAAACACATAACCAAACTTTTAAACAAAAAATAGGTGTCAAATAAAGTGAAGGATATAAATTATATCATATATATATGGTACGCATACGAAGACCCAGAATATGAAACTACCTACTATAGTTCTACCCAGGCCCGTAGCCAGAAGTTTGGTTTGGGGGGGGCCCAAAACGTAGTAATAATTTTTTAGGTGGTATGGGGGGGTCGGAAATGGTTGATGGATAAATACCAGTAAAGCGTGAAGTTGTCATAAAAAATATGGCTTGTAATCGATATACATATTTTTAAAACATGATTCACATATTTAGGAAAATTTTAGGGTTCACGGAATTTCGGGGGGGGGGGCCGGGCCCGTCGGGCCCTACGGCTGGCTACGGGCCTGGTACTACCTATAGGTATATAGTACCTAGAAAATGTTATATATTTGTATTCAGCGGAAGAATTTGAGTAATTTTTGGTATTTGGCTTATTGCAATATGTTGTGGTGCCAGTGAAATTTTATATTTCCTATTCCTATATTTTTCGACGCGGACGACGATAACATTAAATTTTCCATATTTCTCTGCCATAAACCAAACATTATATTTCTTATAACTGTTATATTTATTTTTTATTTATGTTCTCTGCTGTGCCAAAAGTAAAGTTTGTCAATTATGTAAATCACAGATTATAACCATTGTCATTTGTCACTTTCTGCTGCTACTGAGGCGCGTTCCAATTTCACTGTGCGTCAGTACTGAATAAATTACGGAACGGTCCTTTTCCGCTACTGACAGCCAGTGTTGCCAAGTCGGTGCATATTGCACTAGATCTGGTGGATTGAACCTCCATCTAGTGCCCGGAATTCGATTTTGGTGCGCTAGTGCAAAATCTAGTGCATCATCGATCATTAACCAAATTTGGTAAATAAGAATGAAAAGGCGTTTATACAATGGTTTTATTTTCATAATTTTTTAATCATACAACTCACAGCCCACATTTCTTTCAGAAAATCTGAATACGCCCCTGCGCCGATGTGTTGGTAAGTATATGGTTGGTAGCATATACCTGTGGTGGTCAATGTTGCCGTTTGCGGGTATTTTACCAGAAAATCGGGTATTTTTGTAATGCTTGCGGGTAAAATATTTAAACGGGTAAAAGCGGGTATTTACCAAATTTCGGTCAAAATATTTAATTAATTTATTTTTGCAAACAGAGCTGAAGAATATATTTTTTAATAATTTTATTTTATTAAGAAAATATATATTTATATACAGGGTATCCCTGAAATGGCGCACCTACTCCATACCATACCGTTTCAAGCCCATTTAAGAGACATCTAAAACGATTGTTATGGAAACAAAGCATCTACAGCCATTTTAAGTTAACATGGTTGACAGATGTATTTTTTAGCAGTTCCTGTCAAAAAACCCAAACTTTAAATCATCATAACTTTGTTAACATTAATAAATTTAAACTTTTAATTTTTTAAACTTGATTGTGTTTAATTCTTTTATAAAAACATATACCTATTCTTAAAAATTTAAAATAAAGAAAATTGAATTGAACTTTTAAATATAAGGTAAGTATTTTTTTACTCTTGCGGGTAAAATCGGGTATTTTGTAATTTTTGACCGGGGATTTTCATGAAAGACATCCGGCAACACTGGTGGTGGTAGTACCCCTAAACTTGGTTTAGGGTAGTATCACAGATTATAAAGGTAGTACTGCGCTGCCGCTGCTCTGCGATTGGCTGGTTTGTTGAATTCTTTCACAGAACCTCTGTTTCGATGTATTATTTTTCTATGTTTGTTTCAAATAACAAAAGAAGTCTAGTATGGTAAATTCTTATTCTATGGAATAGTATATTCTTTTCTATGGTATGGTTTAGTTCTATAGTGATTAATTATCAGCGCTTTATTGTTTTAGTGATTTTTTACACTTTTCAAAGCTTTCAAACATACGAATTTTTGAATTAAAAAAAATAATCCTAGTATAGATTCTTTGGGAAATTTTATGCTCTACAAGAATCCGCGACGTAAAAAATTTTATCTCAAACGGTTTAAAAGTTATAGTCTTTTTAATGAAAAAAGATTTTTTTACGTGTTATTTCAATGGAAAACTTAGAATGCTCACCGACACCTTTTAAAATTGAGCAAAAAATTTTGTCTTGCAGGGAAATTTTTTGCTTGGTATGTAGGTTCATTTTAACCCATAAATCCGATAGGTTAATTTTTTTGGCTCACCATATTGCTCATTCATACATTGTGTTCATCTAGAGTGAAATTCAGACTACTGCATTACTGATCGGGTGGATTTACCTTTCTAAGGGATTTACACCGAAGTGAATTTGGTGCTTTTCTAGTGCATTTTTCATTGCTATATAGTGCACAAAGAACATGATAGTGCATAGCTACTTCAAGCAGTTGGCAACACTGCTGACAGCATAGAAAAAGGACTGACAGTAAATTACGGAACACAGCCAAGGTCAGCACTTACTGTCAAATTTTATAGGTTATAATTGTGTTTTTCCAGAAAAATCTAATTTACCTTGCAATTCATGTCATCTATGCGAAATAACTAAAAATGTATTCGAACAAAATCGAGTTTGCGGTGCAAATGACGTGCGAATCGTGCGTGAACGCTGTGAAAAAGAGCGTTGAAAATGTCCCGGGCATCAAAAACATCGACGTAAACTTGGAGACGAAATCTGTCATAATTGAAACTAATTTGCCGACGTTGGAGGTGCAGAAGAGATTGGAGGAAAGCGGCAGAAAGGTGGCACTGAGAGGGTATGGAGGAAGCGTTGCAGGGGTGACTATATTGGAGGCTTTTGGGAGGAATGTTAAAGGGGTTATAAGGTTCGAACAAGCTACTAAGAATTATTGTATTATTGATGGTACTGTTGATGGGTTGAGCCCTGGGGAGTATCAGGCGGCTATTCATGAGTGTGGGGATATTTCACAGGGTAATTATTAATAATATTTAAGTTTTTTTGTTATATTATTATGGATATTTTAGGTTGTAAGAGTGTAGGTGAAGTTTACAGCAATATAGGAAGTATAAAAGCTGAATCAAGTGGTAGGGCTACATTCCGTTTAGAAGATGACAAAGTAAAATTAGGTGATGTTATTGGGAGATCATTTGTAATATCTGAAAAAAGTGAAAATGGAAATCAACAAAGTATAGCTTGCGGAGTTATAGCAAGATCAGCCGGATTGTTTGAAAATCCCAAAACAATATGTGCTTGTGATGGGGTTACTATTTGGAATGAAAAAGTTGGGCCCAAATCTACATTATAATATTTTTAAGTTTGTAAAAATCTATGGTCTAAGTCTATGGTAAAAGTGTATTGTATAAGTAATAGAATTGAGTTATTCATATTTTTTACCATAATTTTTCTACTTCAACTATGGATTTAAGTTACCTGGTTAATAATTTATAATTACTATAATCTATGCTATCTACTTTTATATTTTAAAAAAGCTACTCCTGATGATTTTATGTTAAAAACAAAGAAAAGCTTGCATAAAATATAATATAAAAAAGTATTTTTTTTTAGATTTAAAATAAGTACAGTAACTCCAAAAATGATATCTACTGATATCTTGGCTTGATGGGAGTTTGCTTAGCCTGAATATAGATAAGACAACGTACATAACTTTTACTTTAACAGCAGCTCGTCAATTGGAAAAAAACAAATTTAAAAATCCATAACAAAAACTGCAATACACAAAATTGTATTTGTCCAACTATTAAACGATCAGATAATACTAAATATCTTGGAGTTATGATTGATAAAAACTTGAAATGGAATGTACATGTGTCTTATCTATAGAACAGGCTAAGAAAAACCATAAAAACATTCTTTCAACTTGGAGATATACTTGGTAAAAGCATTGAGTAAAGAACACTTTACTCAATGGTAAAAGTCTAATTTTAAATGTATTTAAATCACTTATAGAATCTATACTTCGTTATTGTATTAGTATATGGGGGGGCCTGCAGGATAACATAATCAAGGATCTGGAAGTTACTCTTAACTTATTATTACGAATTATTTTTAAAAAACCCAGAACATATAGTACAGATTTAATGTATAAGGAAAATAATTTACCAACAATTAGACAAATATTTGTATATCAAGTTATCTTGTGGACCCATAAAAATAAAACCATTCCACATCATACTATACACTAAAAACCAGATCTACCACAAATCAACATTTATCTATACCTTTATTAAAAAAAACAATACTCAGAGACACTTATTTTACTTTGGGCCAAAATTTTATAATATTTTACCATCAGAACTAAAAACTATGAAAAACCTTAAAATATTTAAAACACAGTTGAAAGCTTTTATTATAAATAATTAAATAAATAATCGTAGACGAAGTTATAAAATAATATATATTATAGTAGAACTTATCCACAGGTCTGATTATATTTAAATACCTTAATTATTCTCTTGAATGTCTGCATTGTCTACTTCCCTCCCCCTTGCCCCTGCTCTTTCCTAACTATAATTTTTATTAATATTATTTGTTCTTAATTTAATTAAGATCATGATATGTATGTATATTAATATAAAATATAAATCCGCACACAAATATAAAATAATATATTAAACGAAAACGACTGTATAAATATATTTTATCTATTTCGCGTTCATAATGACTTCATTATAACACCGCTTTTGGTTCTTTAATGAGGTACTTTATTCCACCCAAAATTTTGATTTTATAGTTTGGCTACTAGTAAAATAAAATATTGAATACCTATAGGTTATAATATTTTTATGATTTGTTTTCTAGTACTTACGAGACTTTTCGTGCAATAAATTTTGTTTAACACCAAAGAAAATACTTTTTTCTTCTTTAACAGCCGCTTATTGTAAATACTTATTGTAAATTAACGACGCCATAGCGAAAGAATGTGATAATGTTTGAAAGGTTAATGACCTTTCAAACTTCAAACTGAGATACCAACTATGTAAAGTAAAATTCGACCAAATTAAATATAAGGTATAAAATTAATTTGTTTTATGAAATGATAAAATAGCATAAAGAACTCATGTCATAAGACCTTTTGTCGCACTTGTCCATTATAAAACTCGCTCCTTCGTCGCTCGTTTTATAAATTGTCCGCGTGCGACAAAATGACGTCTTATGAAATTAGTTCTTTAATATACTATAATAGTAATACAATAATTGTAATATTGAATGAATAAATAAATAAAATAAATTTTATTGATGGTTTTCTTGAGAAGATAGTTTATTAGAAGGTTTTTACCCAGTGGCTTAGCTAGCGTCGAGGGGGCCCGTATCAAATATCTGGTAGGGGCCCTTATACGGGAAAAGCTGCTGGCAAAAAAAAATTTTGGGTGTCACGCCCAAAGTCTATTTTGGGCAAACAAAAAAAATTTTTAGGGTATCATTTTTTTCATTTTTTATAATTTAATAAATAATATATACAGGGTGTTATGTAATTAATGTTATATATTAAAATGGGTAGTTCCTTAGGGTCTATAAAGAAGCACCTGAAACTTTTTTTTTCTAAATTCCAAAGACTAAAAATAATTTATAATTACCTTTATCCTACCAAAAAGTACGCCACTGATCGACTAGGAACCGCGGATTAACCTTATCTATTACTTTTTAATGCAGTGTTGCCAAATGTAAAATTAAAAATGTATTACCTTATATGAGATCCTCAAAATGATTTCCAGTATTTAGAATGCAAGCTTGAACTCTGCGAAGCATGCTTTCGCGCACCCGCGTAAAAATGTCTGGATTATTTACAAGTTCCTGGGTTGCTGCCCAAACGCGCTCTCTTAATTCTGGTAAATAATTATTGTTCACTGGTTCGCGGTAAACAATTTGTTTCATCGCACCCCAGAGATAAAAATCGCACGGGTTGAGGTCGGGAGAACGGGGGGGCCACCGAATAGGTCCATTTCTTCCAATCCACCTAGCTGGATAGGTTTAGTTTAAATGGTCCGCAACATTTCTTGCAAAATGGGCAGGAGCGCCATCGTGCTGGTACCAAATCCTTCGCCAAACTGCTAGGGGCACCTCAAATAAAAGGTCTGGTAAATCATTTTGCAGAAACTCCAAATAGAGCTGCCCATTTAAACGTTGCGGTAAAATATGTGGCCTAATTAAATTATTTGCCACTATTCCGGCCCAAACGTTTAGCGAAAACTGCTGTTGGTGATGACTTTCCCGCACTGCATGGGGATTTTCAAAAGCCCATAATTCATAATTCGTAATGATTTACTTTGTCCAATTTATGTTGTTATGGTTGGTAACACTGTTAAAAAATTGTAGGTTATGTGCGCAAATTGTAATATCTTAACCAGTGATGTCAACTCGTGGGGAATTTCTCATTTTGAGGGAAATTTTACCGCAAATTGAGAAAAATGGGAAAAAGGGAAATATTTTTAAAAAAGGCCGTCCATGAGGAAAATTTATATCAATTCAAAATGAAAATTTATAATTAACCCTTTCCTACTTTTTATAATCAAATAATTCGGATTTTTTTATATTTTATGACTTTTTTTCGTATTTTATACAAAAAATATATATAACTTTTAATGCAACAAAACTTTATTTGGATTAACATAATAAAAATATGTATTCTTTTAAAGATCAAAACAATAGGCCGTATTTATAAAAGAAAGGATATGCTTATACTTGCAAAATATGAACGAAATCCTTCAGCTTTTGTATACATAAAATCATTAATAGGATTTCCTTCATATTTTACAAATATAAGCATATATGCTTATATTTGTAAAATATGAAGGAAATCCTTATAAGGATATATCCTTTTTTATCAATATGGCAAATTGTTTTACAATTTTATTTTACATACCTCCCAAGTAACATTTTAAAATCCAAATTGACTTGACTTAGTTTTAAGGCAGTTTTATTATAGCGGAAGAAGTGTAAATTATTTTAAAATGGCTTTTATAAATACTAATTACACTTCGAGAGGATATGGTTTTAAAAGGGAGTTTTATAGCTATCCTGAAGGCATCTCCTTAAAACTATCTAGCATTTAAGATCATTTGCTCTTAAAAATGACTTCATTTGTACTTTAATCAAACCTCAATAAGAGTATATTATCTTAAAATTCTCTTAAAAGCAATGTGGTTTTATTAGTTCGAAATAAATATACTTTTGTTTTAAAATTGCTTTTATTTTTAATCTTAAAGTGTTCTTTGAGATAACTTTTGTTGAAGGTAGGATTAAAACTCCTTTAACTTAAGTAAGAGTTTAATAAAACTATATTTTATAATACTCTAATTAAAATACACAATAAAACTAACTTTACTTGGACAAAACCTTTAAAAACTTGATAAAAGCAGTTAGTTCCATATAAATGTTGCGGAACGTCATAGCTATAGCTTTAGCTATAGGTAAAATGACAACGTTTATGGATAATTCTCTTCGTAAAACAAGAAGTGTACACTTTTACAGAAAATGTAAAGTTAATTGTTACTGTAATATCCAAAAAAGAAATGTAAAACTTTCTATTAATATTAAGTCTAACTTAAGTAATGAAAATGGTACATGTAAACATACACATTAAGTAAGGTTAGGTTTCTAGAAAATTTGGTGCGCATGCTTCTTAGATTTAAAGAGGTTTTATGAGTGTATTTTATAATTAAACACAATCTTGATAAAGTCAATTAGTCTTGAATAAGTACATCTGCCCTTGGTTTAGTTCTATTGGTTTTATTATTGGCAGTTTTAATTCAATGAAGTTTTATTGATGTTTATATTTTAAGGATTTATTAAATGGCCGAAAGTGTCGCACTATGGGATAAAATATTTTATTATAAATTATGAAAACAAATTAAATAATAAAATGCTTATAAATTTTACGTTTAGTAATAAAAAAATAATATTATGTCATTAAACAAGAGGTAATTTAGGCTATTATTAACGAGGATGAGGTAAATGTCTCGAAGGAGTAGAATAGTAGAAGTAGTTATTAAAAATTAACAACTGAATACAAGCGTAAAAAATTACATCCGCGAGATTTTACTTGCATAAGGTCTTTCTCGCACGAAACCTTACTCGGGCAGAGCTTATTTGCGCACAGGCGAGGCTCCACCAAATTGGCCTAGCGAGTAAGACTCGCGCGACTAAGACTCGTGCGAATAATCTTCGCGCTGGTAAGCCCCCGCGACAAATACTCGCCCGAGTAATCCTCGAGAGCGTAATCCTCTCGCTGATAAGCCCGCGCGACTAAGACTGTCGCGCGACTAATACTCGCGCGAGTAATCCTCGCGCGTCCAAGTCTCGCGCGCGTAATCCTGGCGCTGGTTAGCCTTGCGCGACTAAAACTCGCGCGAGTAATAATAGCACAAATAAGCCTCGCGTTGGTAAGACTCGTGCGTTTAAGACTTACGCGATTAAGCCTCGCGCGACTAAGACTCGCGAGATTAAGCCTCGGACTAGTACTCTACACGCGAGTAAACCTCGCGCGAGTGAGCTTTTCAAAATTATTTACTTGCGCAAGGTAAACACTAAAATAATAATTGTAACAATTATTGTTACTTACCCTCGCCGTCTTTGAATCACGGTTGAAACACGGTTTGTTCCATTTGTACAGGCGTGTAACCACGGTGATTCCACACCCACAGTGAAAACACGCAAAACCCACAGTGTTTCCACGCAAAACCCACGGTGTTTCCAAGCATGAAATTGCCTTTTTGACTTGTTTAGGTGGTTTTAAGCATGGAATTGGTAGTTTCGGGCTAGTTGAAGTTAAAATTAGTGAATGCCAAAATGGCACCTGTCAAAATGACAGATACGCCTTTTTTGACTTATTTAGGTGTTTTTAAGCATGGAATTGGTAGTTTCGTGGTATATAAAGTTATAATTGGTGAATGCCAAAATGGAACCTGTCAAAATGACAGATACGCCCTTTATGGCTTATTTAGGTGGTTTTAAGCATGTAATTGGTACCCGACATACCAATGACATGCTTAAAACCACCTAAATAAGTCATAAAGGGCGTATCTGTCATTTTGACAGGTTCCATTTTGGCATTCACCAATTTTAACTTCAACCAGTCCGAAACTACAAATTCCATGCTTAAAACCACCTAAATAAGTCAAAAAAGGCGTATCTGTCATTTTGACAGTTGTCATTTTGGCATTCACCAATTTTAGCTTCAACTACCCCGAAACTACCAATTCCATGCTTAAAACCACCTAAACAAGTCAAAAAGGGCGTATCTGTCATTTTGACAGTTGCCGTTTTGGCATTTACCAATTTTAACTTCAACTAGCCCGAAACTACCAATTCCATGCTTAAAACCACCTAAATAAGTCAAAAAGGGCATATCTGTCATTTTAACAGGTGCCATTTTGGCATTCACCAATTTTAACTTATTGACAATAATAACAATAGTAAAAATTAACACAATATTAAGAATAATCGGTATTTAATAATATTATTAAGCCTAAAAAATATATTTTAACCCATAGTGCAGTTACCGGATAAAGACAAAAAATATTAACAAAAATTAATTAATATTTCTATATACTACGTTATTGATACGGCGCATACACTTTTTAAAAGTATTTTATATTCTTTTATCAAAAAAATTTTTTGCGTTTACAATTTTGTCCTTGAGCAACTAATACATTGATTTTATATTTTTAATGAAGAGTACTTGAAGATGACTTTTAAAAATACCCCATGGTTTTATCAAGGGGGATTTAAAAACCTTAATAAGATGCGCCTTTTTGATCTTATTAATGCTTTCAAGTTAACTTTAAGATATCTTGGAGAGTAAAGAGATTTAAGGATAAAACCGATTCCTGGTTTTAAAGCGTTCTTGAAGACAATCATAAAACTATAAATGTTACTTGGGCTACCTATATTTTTGTATTTATACACGTTGTTTTTTATAGGTTTACTAATAAATACTGTTGCTAAATTTTTAAAATGCTATTTTTTTTGCAAAATAATATCTCTTTTATTTTAAAAAACGGGTAACAGCATATTTCAAAAAGCGTGGGAAAAAAGGGAATTTTTGAACATACTCGAGGGAAATTTGTTGCACAAGGGTTGGCAACACTGATCTTAACTAAGGGAAGTGATTTTGGGAGTTTGGATTTATTTACACAAATTGAATGTTTAACGATTAACCTGTGAACTTGTCCTAATTTCATCTGAGTAAACAGAAAGAAAAAAACCGATGAAAAAATTAATTTTATGGAGTTTTTAAATAGGTAGGTACTAATTTTTCTTATAATTGCTTAAGTTAATAGCTGGATGAGTAAATAAATACAGAATGGTATTAGAGCTTTAAGGGCATAAAACTTTTGTATTTATTGAGTTTTTATTTATTTTTTGCAAGAAAAATTTTTAGTATCAATTTTTGTTCAACTGGCAACGCGCAGCTACTTTGTTGGTTTGTATCTATGTACTGAGAGAACACAAGTGTGTAACCAGTGGCGTATCACAAAAAATATAAAAAACTTCTAATGCATATATTTTCTTTATCTTTGGGAAAATATCTTTTAAAATATTTTTCCATTACACCTTATGTCAAAAGGTATTCAGTATTTTAATATATAACATTAATTACATAACACCCTGTATACTAGGGTGGGCCAAAAAAAACTTTTAATTTTTTTTTCTTTAGTTACCATGAAAATATCGTCCAAGGTGACGAAAAAAAAATTCTGATAAAGTTTGAACTCTTAATATTAATATTAAGAGGTGGCTCATCGCGATTTTTTATTTCCCATTTAAATAACACGGGGAAAAAACATTTTTTTGTTTGTAATTTTATTGCGTTTTAACGAATCAGTGAGTTGTAGAAATCAATACATATTCTTGTAGGGAATTGAACGATCTACAAAAAAGATCTGATATGATTTTTTGCTTAGTCAACTCGTTTAAAAGTTATTTGAGGTTAAAGTTCAACCTCAAAAAGTAAATGAAGACTTTTATAGTTTTTCATACTCTATTACGAAATATTGGCTCAAAAATATGAAAAATTATTTTTTTCGTGAAGTTTATCGAGTGTTCTTCGGTAAAACATACTTTTAACGAAATATCAATAATTGTGAAAAAACGTTTTTTTTTCTATAGGTACTTGATTTTTCAAAAGTAATGACAAAAAAATTAATCATTTTCTTAAAAAATATTAAATATTCTATTTACACTTGACTATTAGGTAATAAAAGTTATGTTTCAATAATTTTTCAATTAAAATAAAAAATGTTATTCCATAACTTGTACTTTTTTCACTACCTTAGAAAACATTTGTTGTAGGTACTCTTCTATAAATGCAACTCCTCTTACTGCTACATCATTGAGAACGATAAGACGTTTGAAAAATACTAGATTATCTTGATAGCTTTCATCCTATGTCCAAAATTCTACATTCTTATTGATAAAGTCAATGGGTAAATCAAGTATATTAATTATATATATATACAGCCCGTTCAGAATAAAACCGAATATATCTATATATATATGGGGCGTGGCCTCGCCTCCCTCCAAGGCGCGTCACAGTAGCTTGTGTGATAAACGACACGACGAAAGGTCGAGCAGGTAAGACGACGAAAAATTAAATGATAATAATGCAAAAAATCTCATTAGCGATGCAGGCTATTTGCTTAGCTACTGCGTCGCGCGTTGGAGGCGAGGCTACGCTCCATATATATATATATATATATATATATATATATATATATATATATATATATTCGGTTTTATTCTGAACGGGCTGTATGATACTTATTGCGAGTAGTTAAAAACCACCGGCAAAAATATCCCAATTGTAACAAAAAAAATTTAGTTTGATTCTAAGATAGTGAAAAAGTACAAGTTATGGAATTTTTTATTTTAAACCGGTTTTTTCACGGTTATTGATATTTCGTAAAAATTGTATTGTTTTACCGAAGAACACTCGATAAACTTCACGAAAAATATGATATTTCATGTTTTTGAGACAATATTTCGTGATAGAGTATGAAAAACTATAAAAGTCATCATTTACTATTTGAAGTTGAATTTTAACCTCAAATAACTTTTAAAAGAGTCGACTATGCAAAAAATCATATCAGATCTTTTTTGTAGATCATTCAATTCCCTACAAGAATATGTATTGATTTCTACAACTCACTGATTCGTTAAAACGCAATAAAATTCCAAACAAAAAAAATTATTTTTCCCGTGTTATTTAAATGGAAAATAAAAAATCGCGATGAGCCACCTCTTAATATTGATATTAAGAGCTGAAACTTTATCAGAATTTTTTTTTCGTCATCTTGGACGATATTTTCATGGTAGCTAAAGAAAAGAAAATTAAAAGTTTTTTTTGGCCCACCCTAATATATACATAGCTTTTTATGTACAGGCAAATTTTAAAATTTGGTCTGATTTTAGACATTTACCGTTCTTCAACATCTTTTAATAGGATTCTATTTTAAAATAAAGGACAGTCATTTGAAATAATTGTAACGCTAATAATTATTTCTAAATTGCTATTAATATAACCTTTGATAATAACACGCAAAGCAGACTCAGAACAATATACGCAGACTGGGCCGCAGACAACTCATAGCGGAAAGGTGCGAGCAGAAACAACTCGTATGAGTTCACGGCATCGTTGGAACAGGAGGGTATAAACAATGAAATAATAATATTTATTTATTTATTAATTTAATTTCATGACTTTTTTGAACAGCTCTCTAAAAATGAATTAGTCAAAAATTAATAATTACTACATGTAGTAATTAGTGAGTGCTTTTTTACTTATACCATGGTTATCCCCACAATCCACACAACAAGGTCTGTTCGATCTCGTATTAAAAATTCTAAAAATCACTGTAACACTGCACATCATACGATGGCGGCCATTTTTGTTGTTTAAAATTCTTGTGCTTTGAGTTTGTACAGATTAATAATCGTTTTAAACGTTGTGTTTCTTACAGAGAGACTTGCAAGCCTTAAAAGAGACCTCAAAGTGGTAAGAACAATCATTTTACTCCTCTTTTGTAAAAAATAAACCTTATTCTATCAGGGCTGTCAAATGTCAATTTGAACGTTAATTTAAGGTTATTTTATAACCCACAAATTAACCTTTAAATTGACATTTGATAGAATAAGGCCCTGCTTAAAATACCCCATAGGGACCTATACAAAATAATCTATCGGTCGCTACCGGATTCAATATGTGCATTTGTCCATGGTTTTTTCCGGATACGGTCCGATAGAAAATGTATAGGAAATTACCTATAGGCACACCATAACTTTTACATTTTCCCTATTGAGACCGTTAGCAAATAACTTAATGAAGGATATATAGGGATATCCCTATAGAGCAACCATAAGACATTTGTCAAAATTTTATTAAAACCTATAGGGTTCTATGGGGGAAAAACTAATTTTTACATTTATGTATATTTTCCCCATTGAAACCAATAGCAAATAAATCAAGGGTGGATATCCCTATAGAACAACCATAAATCCCAACTATGGGTCCTATACAAACCGATACACCCTATAGAAACACCATACATTCTGATACAAATATCTATCGGTTTGAACAGGGTCTCTATGGGATATTTTAAGCAGGGGGTTTATTTTTTACAAAAGAGGAGTAAAATGATTGTTTTTACCACTTTGAGGTCT
Organism: Brassicogethes aeneus; assembly: GCA_921294245.1. Taxonomy (NCBI): domain Eukaryota; kingdom Metazoa; phylum Arthropoda; class Insecta; order Coleoptera; family Nitidulidae; genus Brassicogethes; species Brassicogethes aeneus. The sequence continues at coordinate 54,405,669 of OV121133.1, read as the reverse complement.
CTGTTAAGGCTTGCAAGTCTCTCAACACAACGTTTAAAACGATTATTAATATGTACAAACCCAAAGCACAAGAATTGTAAACAACAAAAATGGCACCCATCGTATGATGTGCAGTGTTGCAGTGATTTTTAGTATTTTTACTACGAGATCAAACAGACCTTGTTGTGTGGATTGTGGTTATCCCAACATTTAACAACCAATTCTTATGTAAAATGGTCCCCTGAATTCGAAAATACCGTCAAAAATTATAAAAGTAGAGCAGTTTTTGAGATATAGTAAATTCCAAATTATATGGAAAATTGACTATATCTTAAAAACTGTTCTACTTTTCCAACTTTTGACGACATTTTTGGATTTAGGGGACAATTTTGCATGGAAATTGACTGCTAAATGTTCGGGATATAAATTGCTTTTGACGAGAATTATTAGTGGCTGCTTTTTCGCTATGACAATTAGTCATTTTTGACTAATTCATTTTTAGAGAGTGGTTAATATGTTTTTGCTTACGCATGTCGAAGCCAATCGGGGGCCCCCCTGGCCGGGGGCCCCGTATCATTGATACGGCTGATACCGCGGTAGCTACGCCCCTGGTTTTACCTTACTGAATTCAGTACCCTTATAATAAACTATACATTTTATCTATGCTCACTTTTTATATTTGAAAAAATGTACACCTTTAAAATAGTTTGTAATATCTGAAAAAAGTAAAAATGGGTATACAAGTTATAACAATATCAGCAGGATTGTTTGAAAATTCCAAAACAATATGTGCTTGTGTTACTATTTCAAATGAAAAAGTTGGGCCCAAATCTACATTATAATATTTTTAACTTAAAAATTTTAAGTTGGTAAAATTCTATGGTATAAGTAATAGAATTGAGTTATTCATATTTTTAGCAAGATTTTTCTTCTTCAACTATGAATTTAGGTTTCCTGGTTAATAACCTATAATAACACGGACAACATTCGTGATATTCATACGAAGGTCACGTCGTGATTTTCACAAATTTTATTCATACGGACATCATCCGGATATCACTGCGTGAGAAATGAAAATCATGTTGTGATTTTTTATGCCATCGCTGTTTGCGATTGACCGATGGCATAAAAAATCATGTCGTGATTTTTTATGCCATCCGTGTTCGGATATTTATTTTGCCCCACATTCGTACATTGAAAGAAAAAGTTTACGGCCATTCCATGCGTAATGGATGGGACAGTTGCAAGTTTTTATTTAAAAAATAACATTTTTCTATTATATTACTAATATCAAATTTTTATAAATAGTTCTAAACAAAAGCTGTTTAACAAGGTTTTTATTTTGCAAAATTAGGTATCGTGGTTGACTGTTTAATTCCTTAAAAATTATTTTTTTTATTCAAAGTAGGGTTTTTGAATAAAAAAAAATATTTTTTAAGGAATTAAACAGACAACCACGACACTTAATTTTGCCAAATAAAAACCTTGTTAAACAACTTTTGTTTAGAACTATTTATAAAAATTTGTCATTAGTAATATTAATATAATAGAACAATATTATTTTGTAAATAAAAACTTGCAACTGTCCCATCCGTTACGCGTGGAATGGAATATCTTTTTTAATTGAACCCGGACAACATTCGTGATATTCAAACAAAGTTTTATAAATTATAACGGTGTAATGTGAATAACAAACTAGGTTTTAAATTCTCAGTTCGCAGGGCTCATACGCATGCGCAAATTTTGCAAATATCACACTGTGAGTTCTACATGATATCACTGTGATGAAGCATGGGTATGCACTCAGGATATCACAGCGTGATAAAAAAAATCACGTTGTGATATCATCACGACTTCACCAGGAAATCCTGATTGTTGTCCGGGAATTATTATAATATATGCTTATATTTAAAAAAGCTATAGCTATAGCACTGGCCTTGATTTTGTTGTTTCCTTTTGTATAACTTTGTATAACTTTTATTTAACTGAAATGTATTTTATTGTTTTTGAAACTCAGTGTATCAGGCTAAAGCTTTTAACAATTATATTACTATTATAATATTGGTATTATTTGGGTAAGGTTTATTGTTATTATTATTATTATTATTCTTGCTATTATTATTATTATTAAATTTGATATTACCATTAGGTCATATTATGGTAAGGTAATAGTATCGATAAACGATCGTTTAGCCTTTTGATAGATTCTGGATAGAGACTGATTTAAACTGCTTATCTTAGCGCTTTATTTGGAATATTTGATAATGACTTTAATGTTACTATATGATAAAAAAATCTCTTTATATTATTATCTATAAATCTCTTTATATTATTATCTATCCAGCGCGACACTTTCTGGTGGTATTTGAACATGGGTAATATATTAGCATTATTTCAAAAGGATTTATCCTTAGAAGAAAAATAGTGTTTTTATGTTATTACCTATACTTATAAACTCTGTGTGCAGAATTGTTTGTATATTTTCGCAATACTTTTGTCTTGTTCTGGGCATTGATTTTGTAAGAATATTTGAACATTGTGACAGGGTGTTTCATAATATATGCGCAGGACTTCAGGATGTGATAACTTATCCAAAAAGATGAAAAAAGTCGCTATTAACTTACCCTCTAAAATGCCCAATTTTCGAGATACAGGGTGTTGAAATTTTAGAAAAAAATTCGTTTTTTTCGAATATCTCCGGAACCGTTTATCGTACAAAAAACAGCTTTTGTAAGCATTTTCTACTCAAAATAAGCTATGTTTTGTGCCAGAAAAAATGATTTTTCTCGAAAACGGTCAACTTTAGAGCTTATGACCAAGAGTACCTTTTTTGTGTAGAAAACATTGGCGGTTCGAATGGGCCTCTCAAAACCGTACTTTTTTCAGGGGCGTAGAAGTTAAGGAGAAAAACACCCGCTACCCCTTCAAAATCTCCACCAATTATGAGCAAAAAAAATTTTTTCTGGCACAAAACATAGCTTATTATGAGTAGAAAATGCTTACAAAAGCTGTTTTTTGTACGACAAACGGTTCCAGATATAATCGAAAAAAACGATTTTTTTTCTAAAATTTCAACACCCTGTATCTCAAAAATTGTGCATTTTAGAGGGTAAGTTAATAGCGACTTTTTTCATCTTTTTGGATGAGCTATCACATCCTGAAGTCCTGCGCATATATTATGAAACACCCTGTATATTGAATTCAGTAAGGTAATACCCTTCTAATAAACTATACATTTTATATAGACAAAATTTATACTTCATGATAATTTTACCTTATCTTAGACAATCTTTGTATTTCTGGAAATATTATTCAAGGTATTGACTTTTTTATTTATAATGTCTTATACATATTTTTTACCGCGTTAAAGTTTTTTTGCCTAAAAATCTTTACTGAACTAAATTCTGTAACACCCTATATATTTTTATAATTGTTAAATATTTTTTGAAATAATGGCTTATCTTTTAGTATTTCAATAAAAAATACATCAATCCTAACTAAAAACTGTTTGTATTGTTCAAAACACCTGCAACTTCAAAAGGTTGTTAGCTTACTCTTAAAATATTCAAAATATTAATAATACCAGCATAAGATCCAACAAAATCATAAAAACCCACTCAACATTAAAAAATAAATCAGTTTTATTTTAAATCCCAGTGAAAATGCTTCTGAAATTGTTGCTATTATTTGTATTTTTACATTTTACAAAAGCTTTAAATGTTGAGGCTATCCATGAGTATATGAGTGAACCTGAATTGGTTTATTATTTTGAAACTGACGATTTTAAAAATGTACCAGAGTATGAGGTAGTGTTTTTGCCTTCTATAATTTCACATAATGAAGCAATTGGTGAGTATGAAGTAATAAATGGGAATGAAGAAATACCCTATAGTTTTAATGCATTTAAAAGGTAAGGTAATATTATTTATGTAGTGGATATTAAGTTATATTTATGTATAGGACCATAGACTTAAAGTTAAGAAAAAATCTAAACCTTATATCACCAAGTTTCACAACTTACATGCATTATGGTAATGATCAAGAATTATATCCAGAAAAACCAAATATTTGTCATTATATACACAATAACGATGGATTTGTGGCTTCTGTAAGCTTATGTGAACCAAAAACTATGGTAATTGTTTTGCACAATTTGTTTTGTATATTATGTAATTTAAAACATTCCAGGAAGGTTTAATATTTTTGAACAACACAACCTTAGAAGTTAGACCTCTAAATGATAGACTTCAAAGTGTAATAAAGACAAGAGAAGCCCTAACAAATGATTATTATGAAAACTTAGAAGAAAAAAATCCTCACATCATCAAAAGGGCAACTTTTAAATCTGAACATCTAATAAATGATATATTCCCAATTACAAATATCCACCACAAAAACATGATTAAAAAACGCGATTTTTTCCACTTGGACAGAGAAGCATCCCGGGGTAAACCTGTTGGGGCCCTGCAATTAGAATTAGCCCTATTTTTTGATGAAGCAGCCTACAAAATATTCGCCCCGTATGTGAATCGCGACGATAAAAAAATACTGGACTTGCTTTTAGCGTATGTTAACGGTGTACAAGCTTTGTACCATCATCCTAGTCTTGGTACTAACCTAGAGTTGGTATTGGTTAGGTTGGATATCATGAAAAAACAGCCCCCTAAGTTGCCCCACTATAATGGAGAAAGAGGGAGACTGTTAGATTCTTTTTGCTCCTATCAGGCGAGTTTAAATCCCAAAGGGGATGGAAATCCCAAGCATTGGGATATGGGACTATATGTTTCAGGGTAATAAATTTACAGACCAAAATTATCAAACTGCATGTAAGGCGGCAATACACAGACATGTAGGAAAGCTGCCTCTACGAGAGAAGAATGACAGATTGATAATTTTGGTTGGACACAGTCATAAGCCATAAAATTATCGTTTATGATTTCAAAAACATGTAGTCACCCTTATGGAAATTTTTCTCTGAAAAAGTTTTAATAAGTAAAAATAAGAGTTTTAAAAGTCTTACTTTCTCTTAAAAAGTCTGAATAAGTCTGAAAAACTCGGAATAATACTTATTAAGTCGGAAAAACTCAGAATAAGAGTTAGTAAGTCAGAATAATAGCAAGATTTGGGACTCTTCTGAAAGAGTTAATAAGACTTATTAAGACTTTCAGCAAAAAAGTTATATAGCGATAAAAATAATTATACGGCATTATTGAGAGATGTTGAATTTTGTTGGAAAAAAATTAAAAAGAAGATTTCTTCTTTAATATTTTAGGTAATATGTTAGGTTATAAGGTAGGTTAAATAAATGCACTGTAATAGGAAATAACTTTTTATTTTATTATAAATAAGATATTAATATTAATTAACGAGTAAGTAGATAAAATTTATCAATTTATAAAAATACCACTTATTTAACAATATAACTATATATATATAACTCTAACTACATGATGTCAAAAATGACAGATGTCAACAATGGCAGATGTCAAAAATGACAGATGTCAAAAATTACATATTAACAAGTAGATAAAATTTATCAATTTATAAAAACACCACTTATTTAACAATGTTACTCTAACTACATGATGTCAACAATGGCAGATGTCAAAAATGACAGATTTCAAAAATGACATATTAACAAGTATATAAAATTTATCAATTTATAAAAACACAACTTATTTAACAATATTACTCTAACTACATGATGTCAACAATGGCAGATGTCAACAATGACAGATGTCAAAAATGACAGATGTCAAAAATGACAGATGTCAAAAATGGCAGATGTCAACAATGGCAAATGTCAAAAATGACAAATGTCAAAAATGACAGATGTCAAAAATGACATATTAACAAGTAGATAAAATTTATCAATTTATAAAAACACCACTTATTTAACAATATTACTTTAACTACATGATGTCAACAATGGCAGATGTCAAAAACGGTAGATGTAAAAAATGACAGATGTCAAAAACGGTAGATGTCAAAAATGACAGATGTCAAAAATGACAGATGTCAAAAATGACAGATGTCAAAAATGACAGATGCCAAAAATGACAGATGTCAAAAATGACAGATGTCAAAAATGACATACGTAAAAAATACCAGATGTCAAAAATTAGCTGTCGCCTGTAAATTTTGTCATCTGTACCCTGTCAACTTTTACCTGTAATTTTTTAAAAGATGTAATCAGTCACAGGTCAATTTTTACATCTGCCAGATGTTAGTTTTTGACATCTGTCATTTTTGACATCTGTCATTTTTGACATCTGTCATTTTTGACATCTGTCATTTTTGAAAGATTTAATCAGCCACAGGTCAATTTTTACATCTACCAGATGTTAATTTTTGAAAGATGTCTTTTTGACATCTACCGTTTTTGACATATGTCATTCTTGACATCTGCCATTGTTGACATCTGTCATTTTTTACATCTGTCATTTTTGACATTTATCATTTTTGGCATCTGTTATTTTTGACATCTGTTATTTTTGACATCTGTCATTTTTAATACATTTTTGACATCTGTCATTTTTGACATCTGTCATTTTTGACATCTGCCATTGTTGACATCTGTCATTTTTGACATCATGTAGTAATATTGTTAAATAGGTGGTGTTTTTATAAATTGTCTGTCATTTTTGACATCTGCCATTGTTGACATCATGTAGTTAGAGTAACATTGTTAAATAAGTGGTGTTTTTATAATTTGATAAATTTTATCTACTTGTTAATATGTAATTTTTGACATCTGTCATTTTTGACATCTGCCATTGTTGACATCTGTCATTTTTGACATCATGTAGTTAGAGTTATATATATATAGTTATATTGTTAAATAAGTGGTATTTTTATAAATTGATAAATTTTATCTACTTACTCGTTAATTAATATTAATATCTTATTTATAATAAAATAAAAAGTTATTTCCTATTATAGTGCATTTATTTAACCTACCTTATAACCTAACATATTACCTAAAATATTAAAGAAGAAATCTTCTTTTTAATTTTTTTCCAACAAAATTCAACATCTCTCAATAATGCCGTATAATTATTTTTATCGCTATATAACTTTTTTGCTGAAAGTCTTAATAAGTCTTATTAACTCTTCCAGAAGAGTCCCAAATCTTGCTATTATTCTGACTTACTAACTCTTCTTCTGAGTTTTTCCGACTTAATAAGTATTATTCGAGTTTTTCAGACTTATTCAGACTTTTTAAGAGAAAGTAAGACTTTTAAAACTCTTATTTTTACTTATTAAAACTTTTTCAGAGAAAAATTTCCACAAGGGCAATGTTAGACAATCTTACTGAAACTTTTAAATGTCTTATTAGTGCCCAGCCAACAAAGTCAAGGTAGTGCTACTAGTAGCAGAGGGTAGCGCTACCCTCTGCTACTAGTAGCACTACCTTGACTTTGTTGGCTGGGTGGAATTTACTACAACCTAGAATGTTTTTAACATTTTCTTATTGTGACTATAGTCATACATATCCTGTCCAAACCACTAGGTTCCTGAATTTGGCATTTATAAAACCTATATTATTTTTTAGTTTGGACTTCTACCATATAGAAAATGGCAAAAAGAGTGGCGTAACAATGGGGCTAGCTACAGTGGGCGGAGTCTGCTTGGATAAGTACGCATGCCTAATAGCAGAATTGGGTACCACAAATGTTTTTAAGAAACCTTATCCAAGCGCTGGGTTTACTAGCGTTTATATTTTGGCTCACGAAATAGGTCACAAGTATGTTAATTTCTACTTTACACCAGGATGTTTTGTCAATATTAAAAAAATGCCGGAAAATTCTGCTTTTCTTTAATATATTTTTAACATTACTCTTGTAGCTTGGGTATGCATCACGACAGTACAGGCAACAATTGTCTCAAAGATGGCTTTATAATGTCCCCAAGCAGGGGTACAAACGGTGAAACAACATGGTCATCATGCAGTGCCAACGTAATGTCAAACTTAAACTGGGCCGATTGTTTAACCGACTGGGGTTCAGGCCCTAAACTTTTGGATCACAGTAAATTTTCAGACACACCCGGTAGATTTTACACTGCCAAAAGACAGTGCGAGATTTTGTTAAGAGATAGAGACGCCATAATGTCCCCTAACCAACAGTTAAATACTATTTGTTATAATTTACAGTGTAAAACGCCGAATAGGAGCGGGTATTACTTTGCTGGACCGGCGCTAGATGGCACTCAGTGTGGACTAAAACAAGTAATGTTTAAAATAATGTTTTTGGAATGTTCTTAAATTATTTTTTTAGTATTGTTATGGGGGTGATTGTGTTACTAAACAACCTAAACCTGTTAAAATAGTACCAGGGGGGTGGAGCGCGTGGAAACCTGCTACCTGCTCTTCAGGTTGCGTAGAAAAATCTTTAGGTTATCAGATGAAAAAAAGGTTTTGTAACAACCCGACTCCTGTTAATACAGATGAAGGTTGTGAAGGGAGTAGTATTGAATTTGGCCTTTGTTATGATGGCAATGTATAAATTATAATATTTTTAAAGGTTTTTTATTTGTTAAAATTTGCATTTTTAGCTGTGTACTTCTAAAGAATCCGTAATAGAGTACGCATCAAAGAAATGTAAAGAATTTTCCAATTTAGTGTTAGATCTTGACCAAACGGGGGCTGGCCTACAAGCACCTCATGAAGAAGGTATTTTTAGTAACAATATTTGCATTTTACCAGTGTTTTTTTTAAATTAATACAAAAAAAGTAGAAATAATCATTGGTTAACATTTTTTAGCACGTGTTTGGATGGGTTGCGCAATTTTCTGTAAAAGAGCAGATTCAAAAAGTTACTATACACCAAGAATAGAACTAAATGACTTAGGGGTTTCCCCTTATTTCCCTGACGGAACTTGGTGTCATAAATCCAATAATATAAATTATTATTGCTTACATCATCACTGTTTACCAGAGGTATAATAATTTAATCTTAAAAAAAATTAAAAAAATTAAAATTAATTTTTTTAGCATTTTCAATTCACGAAATTCTCTTCCATTCTCAAAGGTATAGGAGAAGACATACCATTTTCCCAGAACGCACATCCACAAGGCCCCATAATACCAGAAATAGTAAAATCGTACCATTCATTGAATCCAGACGGCCTTCCAGTACAAAAAACATTCACCTCTAACGAATTAAAACAACTCACCGAAGACGCATGGGAAACAAACGATTACATCGAAGTTCCGGAGCTGAAAGAACGATACAGGCTACGAAACGCACTTTAAGATACCGCTTTATGTTACGAGTTTTAAATAAATAAATTATTTCGATAAATTTGTCTTTTTTCCAGATAACCCTCGTACATGCTATGTAATCTTGGTTGCCTATGTTGTGTCTATTGAATCTTGAGTTGCATATATTAAGGGGTCAAAGTAGTTCAAATGATCGATGAGTTTGGAACTAATTGAATTCACCTGTCATATTCAGTTCAGGTTTTAATGTCGGTGGTGTAAGAGTAATTAGTGATTTTACCATCAAATTTCAACATTTAATGCAGTTTATTGTGTTAATAAGACTGAAAGGTATGTAGGGTTTTATTATTTTTATGTGTAATATGTTGTTTTGTATTTTTTCGGCATTACTTTGTAACTTATTGTAATAGGTTCTGTAAATCAATATTTCGGCGTTAGGGAAGGGTAGTTTTGTGATTACCGGTTCTTTTCAGGATTTTTTATTATAAAATGTGTTTTTGGTCACCTTGGACGAAGGTTTAAAAATCAAATAGATTAAATTTGTAATCACATTATTAGATTGATTAATTAATCTTCAAAAATGCGATAATTCGTGCAAATTCTATTGGCATTTGGCCAGGGAAAGGCTCTCTAATTTTATTTGTTATTATTCATCAAAGATATTACTAAATTTTAAAATGTACCTATTTTTGAATAATTATTACACTTGACAATACCTAACAAAGAAAATGATCAGCTGTTTTTATAGACAATGCACATTTATTTTTCTTTGTTTTTAAGTTGTTTTAATTGGGCTGATATGAACGGATTCTAATTTAAATTATTATGTGAACATGTGGTAAAATAATCATGATATTAATGATCTTTCAAGCATTTTATAACAAAGACAAGGTTACAAAATTTGCACAATTTTTATTCTTAAGTAACTAAGTTCATTGACATGTTTTATAACTAATTTTGAACATTTAATGTTTTTTTTGCGGTAATAATATTTTGTTATATAAGTTTAATTTTAACATAATTTCTATAAATTACCAAATAACTACTGCAAACAAATATAATAATCACTTTATTCCCAACAGAAAAATCCAATTAATGAAGAAAGTTTATAAAAAACAAAGAATAATAGAGATAGACATATATTTAGCTTCAAAATTTACAACAAAACGTACCTACCTATATAAAACATAATATAAGCATAATAATTATACCGCGGAACTTTTTAGCGATGACGTCAAAATGTTAACAAAAATCAGAGTTAAAAAAGTAAACACTTATCTTTATACATGTGCAAAAAATAACTATAATATCACAATACAATCATTTTTATGTAATCGCTGGAAAACTTCCGCACTATAACTATAATGTACGAGAGCGTATGAATAAAAAATTTTATTAATAAATAAGTTCACAAAGTTTAAAAATATTAAGAAAAAATTAAAGATAAAAAATTTATATACTTAAATAAGGTAAAAATACCTTACCATTAGAAATTTTAAAATTCATCTGTTGAATATTCTTTTTAAAAAATTTTGTTTCCATATTTGTGATCTTTTCTGGAAGCTTATTTGAGGAGCGTTTATTCAAAAAGGGACATGTCCATTTTAGCGATTTTCAGAAATAAGTCAAAAGCAAAAGAAATCTGTTGTTTTTGACTTGTTTCTGCAAATCGCTAAAATGGACATGTCCCTTTTTGAATAAACGCTCCTCATTTAATAGTTGCATTCCCAAATATACAAAATTGTTATGAGACTTTTGCAAACGACATTTAGGTAGAACTATTTTATCTATAGATAAAATATGAAACTAGAAATATATATATTTCTAGTTTCATAATTGTAAATTTGTGCATAATACATAATACCTACAAACATTTTAGCCGGACCCAAATGCAATAACGGTTTCTGTCCGGTTCCGAGATAAACGACAAATTTCGGTTCGGGTTCAGTTAAAAAAAATATTTCTGTCCGATTCGGACCAATCTTTTCGGTCCAAACGGTTTTTTCGGTTCCAATTTTAGTAAAGTATAAATAAGTACCCACTTATTTTTTTTGTAATTTTTTGTAATTTTTTTTTGGGATGAAATTAAATTTCTGTCTCTTTTTTTTTTCAATTTTAGGCTCTTTATTATCTTTTTCTTTACTAATATTCCCGATCGGCTGGCTACCTTTATCTTTTTCTTCTGATCTTGTGATTAAAAAACTGTAAAATTCATATTTAAAATAAGTTATCCAAAAATAAAAAACTGAACTTTCAGCTTTTGTTCTTTTTCTCCAAAAATTCTGTTGGGGGAAGTAAAAATTTGAGACCAGAAAACAGCCTTTCAACGCTTACTTAAGTAGGTTTTATATGGATGCAAAATGCTAATTGCGAAATATAGATGCAAACTATTTTGGGGACAATGTTTTTTCACTAGGAGATATTTGCAATGCTATTTTAGGTACTTAAATAGTTAAGTTAGTTAGTGACTATAAAGGTAAAATAAGAAACATTAATTTCACCCAAAAAACTTTTTGTCCGTTATAAAAATAAAAAAACTCTCAACACTTATTTAAACAGTTCGAATAAAACTTAACAAAACAAATACTACGATACGAACGAAATAAACATAAGTAGGCAAATGCATTCATTTGCATGCGAAACGCATGCGCATCACGTTAAATTAGTGCAATTATCGTAAAATATTGGGTCAACCTCAAGATTCCCGCCCCTAGATTTCAAATTTGCGAATAGTCATTAGTAATAAATTACTCTTCAACCTACTCTGGTATTATTTACTTCAAGGCGCAGTCGGTAGGATATTTTCTAGTGGGAGTTTATTAATTACAGTGTTGCCTAGTAGATATTATTTATACATATGACATATTTTTTCTCCAATAAAGTTATTTTTATTTACATTTACAATAATTATTTATATTTACAATTGTTATTAACACATTAACAACCCCTAACAATACTTATGCTAGAGTGTATAATTTTATAGATTTTTTTAACGAAACAATATATATATTTTTTTAATTTTTGCAAAAAGAAATTAAGAAAAAAACCCGTTTAAATTTAAAGGGTTCGGGTTCGGTCTCTAGAGTTACATTTAAAAATAATATGGGTTCGGTTACGGTTCCGGCCCACAAATAAATACCGGTTCCGGTCCTGTTTTCTGTCCAAACCAGGTCCAGGTCCCTGGTTAAGAAAGTAGGTATATGAAAATAAAATAAAAAACTAATGCAAAAATGTGTATGTATCTTGCTTAAAAGGTAATTACAGACAAGGTACAGGGTTATTCCCTATATTTATACAGCGCCTACTGAGTTTATTATAAGAGATAGGAAAAAACTTTAAATACAAAAGTTGTATCGTTTAACCTAAATCGACAGAAAATGTTACGTAAAATAGGAAATAAATATATGTTGGTAAAATATACAAACTTGGTAAATCTTTAATGAAATAATATGTTGACATTTGGTTTAGCAGTTTTTTTAAATATTTGCATTTAAAAAACGTATCCATTGCTTTACCAAGTCGTAGTTTCTATGGTTCGAACGCCATTAATTAAATAAAAATAATAAATTAATACACATAAATCATTAATGTCGTTCCAACCATTTGTTTTTTATGGCAACTACGATTTGGTAATAATAATGGTTGGTAATAATAATACATAGTCACGTTTTTTAAACGCAAAAATTTAAAAAACGGCTAAACAAATGTCAACATGATTATATATTTTTAAATTGAGGAAAAAAACATTTTTGTTATAATATTACCATAATGTTACCATATTATGGTGTTCCATTGAAGATTTGCCAAGTTTGTATTTTTTACAAAAGGTGGATTTAGCCAGCATTTTATGTTATGTAGTGTAACGTAACGTAATTTAATTTAAAGATAAAACTGACCCTATATGGACGCGTTTATCCAGCATTTAACATAATGTAATGTAATGGAAAGTTGGCCAACTTTTAACTTTCCTTAAATTATATTACATCATGTTTAAAAGTAAAGATAATTATCATTCAGTCAACCACAATCTTGCCAACATCGTTTTCAAAAAACACCAACACGTCTGCATTGCGCATGCTTACAAAAATGTACTAAATGTTTTATAAATGGCACAATTTTTCGTTAAATTACATTAAATTACGTTACGTTACATTACATTAAATTCTGTCTAAATCCACCTTAACTTTGCTATATTCATTTGTTATTTTACGTAACATTTTCGGTCGATTTAGGACAAACCCTACAACTTTTGTATTTAAAGTTTTTCCTATCTCTTATCATAAACTCTGTCTAAATACAGAATTACCCTGTACAGTGGTGTATATCACAATCATTACTAATACTATTATAATTTCTACATAATATGTAATAATATTTTTTTATTATCCACTGCAAACCATATTATGGTTTGCAGTGGATAATAAAAAATTCGTTCTGAAAAAAATACAATAGGAAAAAAAAGACTTTGCCCCGTGAACAAAAAAGTTTAATTGATTTAACAATAATAAATTAGGACAACCAATCTTAAACAAAAGTCTAATTCTCGCTCTAACTTCAAACACAAAAATTTAATATTCAAGAGACTCCACGTGAACGTTATATACTGACGCACTAGATAACTTTTTTTGGTTCACCCTTTGTATTCAAACTATGTCTGTATTTTGTGATATTGAATAATACAAAATATAGGAAAAAAAATCCTTGAAAATGTATTAAAGCGTCCTATTTACATTTTGTCATTCTACAGAACAATAAAAAAAATTATTTTAACTAAAATATTGTAATAAATGCAAAATTGCAAAAATTTTAGGATATCAATTCCACATGAATAAGTTTCCATTTTATACCATTTTTAGAGGCCATCAACTCAAAACAAATTTTTAAAAACATTCCTAAAAAAATACGCACGTGGCGATCGATACATAAATTTATTTCGCGGTCCTTGAAAACAAAACAAAACTTTCTACGCACACCTCCTGATTGCGACCAATAAAAATGCAGTAAACAGCGGCAGTTGTTTACGACATTGTTTTTTTAATAAATAAATAAATTTTTAATTGGTGGAGTCAACAACGTGTTTATCTTACTGAAGTTGTTTGCGGGGGTCTTATTTTCTGGAATAATAGGAATGAACGAAAATACTAATTAATTTAAGTAGGTACAGGGTGATCCCCTATAATTTCGCCCCCCTTTAACTTTTTTATTTTAAGTGTTCCAAAAAATTTAAAAGTGTGGTTATGTAGGAACTAAAAAATACTTTTTTTCTACGTATAAAGAAAATTGGAAAATTGATCAGTATACAGGGAAAAACAAAAAGTTAATTTTTTTTCAATGGATCACCCTATATATGAATTTATTTTTCGATTCCTTGTAAAATTCTAAGCATATTTTATATATCATACCATATACCTAAATTTAACCGTTTCTAACACTTCTACCCCCATTCATGAATCCCAATTGAATGGGGTTATTACTAAAGCCCCGGTTAAAGAGGATTCCGGATTGTACTTAGTTTTGGGTCAGTTCAATGTCCTCCAAACACCAACATTTACCCTCCTTGTCCCGCTCTCCACTAGCCTAAACTGGGTGTATGGCCCGACCCGGCGACAAAAATCCGGGAGTGGCCTTAACCATCGACACTGTCATCCACGACCTCCTAGAGTAGATCTACCATCCGGCGTAAAACTTCGGATCGAACAAAAACGGCAAATGTATACCACTACCTGACTTTTAATTTCGAGACATTTTTACACTTATTCCTAAGTTCATATGGAAAAAACAATTTTTTCATTACTAATTACTA
This sequence comes from Brassicogethes aeneus, assembly GCA_921294245.1. Lineage (NCBI taxonomy): Eukaryota > Metazoa > Arthropoda > Insecta > Coleoptera > Nitidulidae > Brassicogethes > Brassicogethes aeneus. The sequence goes on along the minus strand of OV121133.1, from coordinate 54,390,664 downwards.
ATTAGTAATTAGCGACCAAAAATCGGCTACCACGACCTAATTTTTAATTTTGATGCATTTTTACACTTTCTTTTTTATTATATTTTTTGTACTTAAATTACCTATACTATAAAGTATATGTATAGTATAAACTATAACAGTTTTATAAAAAACTATAGTTATAAAAATATATTTTTAATATTATATATTTTTAATCTATAGCTTAAATGTGTGTATTTTTTTCACAATTTTATGTTTTTTACATTTTTCCTTGTAAATTTTTATCTCTATTAAATCGTTACCTTGAAAGTAATCAAAAACAACTAAAACAAGCGACACACCTCCCAATCCGCTCCAATCTCAGTCGTTTCGTTTTTGTTTTTTTCGCGAGCGTACCTCGAAAACACGTGTGCGGCGCACTTTCGCAATTTCTACCAATCGGTAGTCGCGTTTCGTGAAACGACAAAACACGTCATCGTGCAGACCAATAGCGTCACAGGGACGAATTTCGATTTTGTTTTGTTTAAAGATCGTACGATCTGTTGTTTGATGTCACGTGTGCTCGCCTCCAAACCAAAAATCAAGTTCGTACGCTGACCCACTTGAGAAAACAAATTAATTGATTAAAATGCGACTTCAGTTTTTTAAACTTTTACATAAGGTATATGTTATCATATCATAACAAATTTCTTAAAACTACCACGTTTTTTGTTAAATGTACACCTTGAGAATTGTTTTGGGAATGATTACCGAAACATCAAGTAAATTGGGGACAGCTTGGGAGTTTTGAAAGTTAGCGCCGGTGGCACGAAGCCCATCATAAAATAAAATTGGGCCAATAGTCTGCTTATAAAATGATGTGATTATTTTGTAAATATTATTATTCTGTAGTTTTAAATTGGTTAGTAGATATTCTTTCTAATTCCTGGTGGAAGCCTATTGCAGCTAGTGGCTCCTAAGACCAAAATATTAAAAATCTTTTCCAGTTTTGACTTTATATTTTGTTTTTTTCATAACATGTTTTTATTTAGATACTCGAGATCTTTGCGGTATTTTTTTCTTAAATCAGTTTATTTTTTATGGTAAAGCCTGGTGGGCCACTTGCGGCCGAGGGCCTTTATTTCCATACATACAGTGTGACCCATTTGTTTGCGACTCACCCCAGTAAAATCTGTATTTATTGTGCGATTTTAACCGGATTTGTTTGAAGTTTTTTGAATCAAAATACAAGGCCACTATGTCAGTTTTTGAAAGTAAATTTTTATGAATTCATATTAGCCATTTAAAAAAAATCTATGCACGGCCTGGATTCATCACCCCTCAAAACGAACCTATATTAAATTTTATTGAAAATTTTTAAGTATTAACGATTTTGTAGCCAAATTAAAAATGAACTATTGTTATACAGGGTGTCCTGAAATTAATGCACCATACTTTAACAGCAGATTGTACGTGCAAAAATAAGAAAAAAAGTCCCTATAAACATAGGTCAAGAAATGCCTCTTAAGGGAGCTACAGCCCCCAAAAAGAAAGCCCCTGAAGATGGTTTTATTTAATATCTCCAAAACCGTTAAAGATATAAAAGTGAAATTTGGGGAATTAATTAAACTTTTTATGACCAATAAGACGTAACAATAACAATTTAAAAATTTTTATGAGGTTTGGGTCAAATTGATAGGAAGTAGGGTTAAAACCACCTTAACTTATTTGTACGTATCTTGTACCAGAATTTGGTGTCAGATTATGAAATTTTAGAGTTTTGCACATAAAAAAGGTCATCTTGTTGAAATTCGATAACATACACCGTTTTCGCATAAAATCGATTTGAAAATTATTTTACATGGCATAAAAATTCACAATTAAATCACAACCATAGAAATTGACTCGCGTGGTCCTTGGAATACGGCTGCCATGTTTAGGAAAAAATAGAATAATTCAAGACAGGTGTCAGTTTCATGTAGTAAGTGACAGGGTGTTTCTACTTTTTTATTTATATTAGATAAAAACCATCTTCAGGGGCTCCCTTTTCGGGGGCTGTAGCTCCCTTAGGAGGCATTTCTCGACCTATATTTATAGGGACTTTTTTCTTATTTTTGCACGTAGAATCTGCTGTTAAAGTATGGTGCATTAATTTCAGGACACCCTGTATATTGAATACATTTTTGTAAATAGTTACAAATATTTAGTTAGTTATCCATGAAAAAAACGTTGAAAACTAAAGTAATAGTAACATGATATAAATATTCCTATTCTTAGTTTTGACAAATAAAAAACGCAATAGAAATTTAAAACAACAATGTAACAAAAAATTCTCTACAATAAGACTTTCGTCACCAATAAAAAGGGGGAGGCAAAATACCTCGACCCCGAACTGTAAAAGATAGGTACAAGGAAATAAATTCGCTGGGTTGGTGAAAGACTATCCCAAGTCCATTTTCAATGAATTTGATAAAAACACTATTAAACATTTCTATTTATTGTAGCTAAATTATTATTATTCTTGTAAAACCTTACAATTTTTTAAAAAATGACGCAAAAAAAACAATTTAGTTACAATAAAAAGAAATGTTTAATAGTGTTTTTATCAATTTCTTTGAAAATGGACTTAAAATAGTCTGGCATCAAACCAGCGAATTTATGTACTAACCAAGGTTAGATTCAAATACACGACAGGAACTGTAAATATACATATCGCTAACTGAACTGCACAATTAACTGTCGCCATTTGCAATAATAAAATATTTTAATTCACACATGCAGTACCATCTTGCGGCAAATAGACGATCTATGTGAAACACGAGTTTTAAAACCAAAATTAAAAAATAAATTCATAGGATATTGAACTTTTGGTATTATAAATCGATAAAAATATGCCTTCCTAGTAAAAAGGTATGGCTAATATATTAAATATAAAGGTTTTAGTTTTAAAATAATAGTTTTTAAATAATACCCCAGGGACATGGGATCTTAAAAGTTACTGAAAACCACCCATATAGATTAGGTCTAATGTTCAAACAATAGTTTTAATAGGAATTAATTCATCTATAATGTGCAACAATTGATTATCACAACATTTAATTGGTTGATTTATTGTTATTTGTTGATATTATACCATAGACAATGATTGGCAGTTAAAATTCAAAATTATATTCTGTTAATAGATATTTACGTGTCAAGCTTTGTAAATGAATCTTTAAGGGCGAGCTGGATGTTTGTGGGGTGAGCTGGAAGTTTGTGGGATGAGCGACCCAGGAGCGAACCCCATAATCTAGTGAGCCTAGTAAAGATTAATTGCAAACCGTGAGACGTACAAACTTTTATAACGATTTTCAAATTTAAAATTTTAATTAATATGTCAAATGTGACATTTCATTTCATAAATTTCTTTTCTCTACGACTACTTAAGAATAGTAACATTCTAGTGTAATTTTTGATCATAGAAAGGATGTTTTTCTGCAATACTGTGCGAGAATATTCCTACGCTGTTTACTAAACGTAAAAAATTTAAAAATATTTAAATATTACTGTATTATTTATTAATTAAAAAATAATAGCAGTTGTATAATTAAGGTTTAGGCAAAAAAAATTAGTTATATTTATTGTTTTTCAAATATACAAATCAAAATTATAATAAATTTGATATTAAAATGATAAACCAGTTACCTACTATACCGGCTTTGAAGTTTTGACAGATTCAAAAAGTTTAAAAAAAGACCTTTCTCTACGACTACTTAAGAATAGTAACATTCTAGTGTAATTTTTGATCATAGAAAGGATGTTTTTCTGCAATACTGTGCGAGAATATTCCTACTCTTGTTTAAGAATGGTCACAAGTAACGACATCTCCTGGCTGTTTTCTAAACGTAAAAAATTTAAAATTATTTAAATATTACTGTAAATAATTAATTAAAAAATAATAGCAGTTGCATAATTAAGGTTTAAGCACAAAAAAATAATTATATTTATTGTTTTTCAAATATACAAATCAAAATTATAATAAATTTGATATTAAAATGATAAACCAGTTACCTACTATACCGGCTTTGAAGTTTTGACAGATTCAAAAAGTTTAAAAAAAGACCTTTAAAATGTAGAAAAAGAATAGATGTTGACATAGATTACTTGTAAAATAGACCTATCCCATAAAACGGACTTTTGGATAGCGCGTGCGTGAAAAGGCAGGTCGTCTTTTTTTAATTATATAAAAGAGAAAGAGATACCACTCTTCTTCAGGCACGCGCTATCCAAAAGTCTGTTTTATGAGATAGGTCTATTAGTTTTGTATTTGTTACAATGTTATTTTTTTTATTAGTTAGTGTAAATAACTATTTTTAATTATAATAAAGATTTAGGCATACCATTTGTTTAAATTTATTATAATTTACATTATAAAATTGTGACGGCACAAAATGGTTTGACAATACAAAAAACTTAAATGTCAAAAACTGCTTGGTTTCTTTTCTGTTTAAAAATATATAAGCGTTACTATTCTTACGTAGTCGTAGAGAAAATAATGTCTGAAACACGTTTGGAATAGCATATTCCACTCTCCTAAAACCGTCACACTCGCCTTCGGCTCGTGTGTCAAATTTTTCCTCGAGCGGAATATGCTGTATTCCAAACTTGTTACAGAATGTACTATTAAAATGTAGAAAAAGAATAGATGTTGACATAGATTACTTGTAAAATTAGTTTTGTATTTGTTACAATGTTATTTTTTTTATTAGTTAGTGTAAATAACTATTTTTAATTATAATAAAGATTTAGGCATACCATTTGTTTAAATTTATTATAATTTACATTATAAAATTGTGACGGCACAAAATGGTTTGACAATACAAAAAACTTAAATGTCAAAACTGCTTGGTTTCTTTTCTCTGTTTAAAATTATACAGGGTGTCCTGAAATTAGTGCACCATACTTTAACAGCAGATTCTACGTGCAAAAATAAGAAAAAAGTCCCTATAAATATAGGTCGAGAAATGCCTCCTAAGGGAGCTACAGCCCCCGAAAAGGGAGCCCCTGAAGATGGTTTTTATCTAATACAAATAAAAAAGTAAAAACACCCTGTCACTTACTACATGAAACTGTCACCTGTCTTAAATTATTCTATTTTTTCCTAAACATGGCAGCCGTATTCCAAGGACCACGCGAGTCCATTTCTATGGTTGTGATTTAATTGTGAATTTTTATGCCATGTAAAATAATTTTCAAATCGATTTTATGCGAAAAAGGTGTATGTTATCGAAGTTCAACAAGATGACCTTTTTTATGTGCAAAACTCTAAAATTTTATAATCTGACACCAAATTCTGGTACAAGATACGTACAAAGTTAAGGTGGTTTTAACCCTACTTCCTATCAATCTGACCCAAACCACATAAAAAATTTTAAATTTTTATTGTTACGTCTTATTGGTCATAAAAAGTTTAATTAACTCCCCAAATTTCATTTTTATATTTTTAACGGTTTTGGAGATATTAAATAAAAACCATCTTCAGGGGCTTTCCTTTTGGGGGCTGTAGCTCCCTTAAGAGGCATTTCTTGACCTATGTTTATAGGGACTTTTTTTCTTATTTTTGCACGTACAATCTGCTGTTAAAGTATGGTGCACTAATTTCAGGACACCCTGTATAAGCGTTACTATTCTTACGTAGTCGTAAAGAAAATAATGTCTGAAACACATTTGGAATAGCATATTCCACTCTCGTAAAACCGTCACACTCGCCTTCGGCTCGTGTGTCAAATTTTTCCTCGAGCGGAATATTCTGTATTCCAAACTTGTTACAGAATGTACTATTCTACAAGCCTGTAAAACTTTACTTATATACAATCCCGTAATAATGTATAATGTATCGTTTACTTGGATACAAAAACAACAAAATTAACCTATAAAATGTCATTTACTAAGGTGGAAATAAATATTAATATGTATACTATAATTATAATTAGGTATGTATGTTGTGTTTGGAGAATGCTTAAAAAATGTGTGTGTCAATTTAATGTTAATATTTGTTTAGTTTTTCTGCATAGATTTAATGGTTTTATAAGGTCCTGACAAGGACTCCCTGTATTTGCTTCTGTCAAGTCTGACGTAAAATAAATAACCTTCAACTAAAAGAAACGAATTTTACACTTTTTAATATTGTTGTTTGTTGTCATGATGATTAAGAATCAATATCCCAACTTATTAGTACGCAATGTTGCCATTTAAAAAAATAAGTATCTTGTGTAGATTTTTTTAACAATTTTCTGGGATTCCTGGGAGTCCTTAGATCATACGCCTTCAAGGTGGTACGTGACTTTTGGGACATCCTGTATATAAAATTACCCAAAGCAAAATCTTAACTATCTCTTTTGCATACATAAGGCCATAAATGTTATGCAACCATTATTTATACTCTACTCTATTATTATTTAACAAAAAATAATTTTGCACTTGTTGCTATGTAGTTATGCATAAAATAAAGTTGTTTCTACTTGACCAACAGTCCACCAGTCTACGAGTATATTGCGACGATCGGTCTTAAAAGGAAATTTTTAAATTCAAACAACTTTTAAATTGAATGGCTTAACATTATACATATTTAAAATCACCTGATGTTTGCGTAAACACCTAATTAACATTTCGCTTCCTTACTGTTTAAATTTAAAATTTCGTTCAGCGTCTTTTTATATTATTTTTGTGGACCACAAATTGTGGTTTATTTATGAATAAACCACAAAAATTATATAGACAATATATTGGTTAGACTAGTCGAGTTTAACGTATTTTATTGCTATTTCCTAAAAATTCTCTAAAATATTGAAAAAACATTGCCGATCTTCGCCGTTTAATTTAGAAATTGTTCTTTTTGGTAGGTAACTAAAAAATAAAATTACTATAAAAAATTTTAATTATAAAACCAGTAATCTTGACATTTTGCAAACATTTTTAATTTTGAGGACTTTATATTAAAGTGACCATTTAAAAAATGTCAAAATCCGGGACAAAGCAAAATAAATACGCCAAAAGCAGAAAAGTCTGTGGCAGGCGCATTTTGCCGATATGAAGGCGAGAATAATATGCACGTCATTCCAAAATGCAGAATTTTATATACAATATATATATTGTATATAAAATATATATATTAGGGTGTTTCAAAAAAATCGACTTTTTCTTTTTCTTCAAATAATCAGCAAATTCTTTCAGAGGATGTCAAAACAAAGACCTCGTTAAAATTTGAGCTTTTAATTTGAAGATTTAGAGGTCGCGGATCGCAATTTTCTATTTCCCATTTAAATAACATAGGAAATTTTTTTTTAACTTTGGAATTTTATACGTCTATATCGAATCAACTTATGGCATAGAACATCTTAGATTTTTATAGTAAATTTAACGCTCTATAAAAAATGTCTCTTATAATTTTTCTATAAATTGATTTCTTCCAGAGTTATTCGAGGCCAAAGTTTGATTTTCATCGAATTTTCTCGTTTTTTCAACTCAACAAATTTTGACGAGGTCTTTGTGTTGACATCCTCTGAAAGAATTTGCCGACCATTTGAAGAAAAAGAAAAAGTCGATTTTTTTGAAACACCCTAATATACACTTCTCCAAGAAATTAACGCACCACACCAAAAATAATTTATTATTTTTAATATGTTTTGAAAATGGTAAAGATAAAGGCACACACTATCTGTATATTTATTTAAAAATAGGTTTTTATTTATAATGTCAGAAAAAAAATCCCTAAAAATAATAAGCGATTTGTAGCGAGTAACTAGGTCTTACCGGGTATGATCGGTTATCTGACCATTTCATTTCTGCGAGGAAGCGGTATGGTAGGGGAGGGCGTAATGACGTCATAAATTTTCGTCATTTCCGTTACCGGTCGTAACCCTGTTCAAGACGTGAGTTAGAGTTGGTTACTAAAGAAGAGGTTATGTTTATTGTTGTTGTGTTTATTTCAATTTTTAAAAATGGATAAGGAATTTATAGAAATAACCTTAAATTATGAAGGGGAGGATTACAAAGCAATTTTTGATATGCAAACTGCTAATATTCTATTAAATGGTAAAGTTATAAACGTAATATTTCTTCTTTACCAGCATGTTTGTATCATTTTTTAATATAATATTCAGCAGTTTATCAAATGTACTTTTTTTCAATCTAAATAGTTGAAAAAATACAATTTCATGATAGCTTTCTAGCCAACAAGTGTCCGGCACAGGCATTCTAAAGTGAATTTCTCTTTTAAGAGTATTGCAAATTATTTTAGTCTTGTTTTTATTTAGAAGTAACAAGTTAAAGATAAAATCACTAAAAAATAATTCATCTGCGTTAAATAACAACAAACATAACTTATCCATTATTTTGTTAGGTTATGTCGACATAAACAAATATTTGAACCACAGAATACCAACCGCGTTTTAGCGAAACTTAACCGCTACGTCATTCAGCGGATGACGACACAATTTTTAAGTGGGGGACATACCAACCGTAACCAGCAAGGTTAGTCGCTACAAATCGCTTAATGTTTTTTTCAAAAAATTAAAAATTAACAGAATACGATTTTTATAAAAATTAAAAATTTTTACTTAATATTGGGTATTTCCACCTCTACTACGAATGACAGCCTCACATCTTCTGTTTATACTCAAAATTAGGGTTCGAATTTCATTTTGGTCAAAATTCTCCCAAATTTCCAGTAGAAGGCGCTCTACATCCTCTAAGTTATTCGAAAGGTTTGGATGGTCCCTTAAACGTCTCCCAAGAATATCCCAGATGTGTTCTATAGGGTTAAGGTCTGGACTGCGAGCTGGCCATTATCCAGCATTAGTAAAAAAATTGGACCTATAAAAGGGGCATATGGCACAACATGTTTTTCCAGAATGTTCAAAATGTAACGCTCAGCATTAAGGTTGCCATTATTTATCACCACTAAGTCGGTACGTGCTGTTAAAGAAATACCTCCCCACACCATAATTGAGCCCCCACCAAATAAGGTCGTATTAAGGAAATTACATTGGACATATCCTTCATTTGGCCGTCGAAACACATGAACGCGTCTATCACATGTGTATAGACAAAATCTAGACTCATCTGTAAACAGAACTCGTTCCAAATCCGCTTTTACCCAGTTGACGTGCTCTCTAGCAAAATTTAGCCGGGCTCTGCGAAGATCCACGGTTAAGAGCGGGCCTCGTGCAGGAATTCGGGGTTGCAAATTATCTTCCCTAAGTCGTTGTCGAATGGTTTCAATACTTATTCGAACCCCTTCTACGTTTTCCAACTGAGACTGCAGCATTCTTGTAGTCACAAACCGTTGTCTCAAAGTTAAAAGTCTTAAAAAACGATCTTGAGCAGGAGTCGTAGCACGATTTCTACCCTGACCTGGTCTCCTAGTATGGTCACCAGTCTCCATGTACCATTGATACATACGAGAAATGGATGTATGGGATACACCAAACCTTTCAGCTATTCTGCGGAAACTCCAACCTTCTTGCACTAAAACAACCACTTGGGCACACTCATCGCGAGTTAAATTTCTCGATTGCCGTTGCATCTTGACAATAAGTGAAAATTAAAAGGTAAATAGAGATGATAAATGAAGTCTAACAAAACTGCGAGGCGCGGCGATACTTTAACCTGTTGTAGTAATTTACCAGAATTGGTATATTCGACATAAAGAAAAAACTAAACATCTTATAAAAAAGTTTACACACTTTTTAATAGTCATATACGAGGGTGTTTCAAAATTAATATACTATTTACTTTGATAGAAAATTTTATTTACAAAATAATACGTGGTGCGTTAATTTCTTGGAGTAGTGTATATATATATATACACTCCCCGGCACAAAATTCCGCCACCCTAAAATTTTGGCCAAGTTTGATGTTTTATAACTTTTTTATTTTTTATCCGATTTTCATTATTTTTCTACCAGTTTGTAGACACATTTATTGTTATTGTTATTTTATCATTTTAATAACTAACAATTTTTGTTTAGGCGATATTATACAGGGTTAATCAAAATGTTGTTTTTTGTCATAATTTTAAAACACCCTGTGGGAAAATTGAGGCCGTTAATTTTTTTTACAAACTGTTTAATGTAATCTTAGATGTATTACAAATATTTTGTATTTTGATTCATTCCATTATTTTGTTTCTTGTACGAGCTGCAAGTTTTTCAATGAAACGCTAAAAATTTTACTGTATTCGTTAAAAATAATCGAAGAGGGCAATTGTGATAGAATGTTTGACAGTTACATTAGTAATTTGAGTTGTCATCATGGTATTAACTTCAGCAGATTTGGGTCGAATTGTTGCCTTAATAGAGGATGTCGCTCGTACTTTGGGAATTCCGCGGTCTACAGTTCGAGATGCTTGGAATAGGTATATACAGACTGGAAAATTTTCTAGGCGACAAGGCTCTGGAAGAAGGAGATTAACTACTGCAGCTGATGATCACTTCGTTGTTGTTAGTTCTTTAAGAGATCGACGATCTAATGCTGTATCTCTAAAAAATAATTTGAAAATGGTTCGTCAAGTAGGTAAATGTAAGTGAAAGAACAGTACGTAGAAGATTGGCAGAAGCAGGGCTTTATTCACGGAGGCCAGCAATATGTCCACAATTACTTCGTCATCGACAACAGCGACTGAGATTTGCAAGAACCCATTCTGACTGGACCGTAGAACAGTGGGGAAACGTACTATTCACAGATGAATCCAGGGTTTGTTTAAGGTCTCCGGATGGTCGTGAGCGGGTATATAGACGCAAAAATGAAAGATTTGCCGACTGCACCATATGATATGGTGATTATCAGAGCGAATATCATATCATGGCGGTTCAGTGATGGTTTGGGCGGGTATTTCTAGCGAAGCACGTACCGATCTTATATTTGTTGATAATGGAACTCTAACCGCAAACCGTTACATTGAGGATATTCTTCAAGAAGTTGTCGTTCCATTTGCTCCTTTCATTGTGAACGAATTTATATTGATGCATGATAATGCTAGACCTCACGTTGCACGGGTAGTGAGCGAATATCTGGATGAGGTTGGACTTCCAAGATTGGAATGGCCAGCATGTAGCCCGGATCTCAACCCTATCGAACATTTGTGGGATGAACATTTGTGGGAGGCTGTTCGACGCCGCCCATTACAACCACAATCTTTGCAAGAGTTACGGCTGGCGCTAAGAGAAGAATATCTGGGTATTCCTCAAGAAAAAATAAGTAACCTTATTCATTCAATGCCAAGAAGATTGCAAGCTGTCATTACTGTGAGAGGTGGAAATACGCCCTATTAAAATGTATTTGTTATTTAATTTTATTATAAAGTGTTTATTTTTTTTCAATAACAAATAACGTTCAAATGGGATGAATCAAAAAACGAAATGTTTGGAATACATCTAAGATTAAATCAAACAGTTTGTAAAAAAATTAACCGCCTCAATTTTCCCATAGGGTATTATAAAGTTATTACAAAAAACAACATTTTGATTTACCCCTGTAAAATATGGCCCAAACAAAAATTTTAAGTTATTAAAATGATAAAAAACAATTAAAATAAATTGATCTTCAAACTAGTAAAAAAATCATGAAGATCGGATGAAAAATAAAAAAGTTATAAAACATCAAACTTGGACAAAATTTTAGGGTGGCGGAATTTTGTGCCGGGGAGTGTATATATATATATAAGGTAAGTGCGGGTAATAAGCCCCAGCAGGTTATAAGGCCCGACAGCCATTTTACCTTCATTTTTTAAATTATAATACTGGGGCTGCCATCTTATGATTTTACTAGGTAATATTTGATATTCGATAGAGTTCCGCCTTAATAAGATGTTGTTTGCTGATAGTAAATACAACAAGTGTTTCGACAACAAGTTTCTTTCGTGAAATGATAAAAATTGTGGTATTTTCCTAGAGCTGTGCCTTAAAAGCGTTTATTCAATTGCTGCGCCATTACAGGTACACATATGACCAATGTTTTCCTAGAAAATGATTGGTTTTGTACTATGCATGTCTGAGTTATAACCTTAAAACAAGGATCGTTACAAAGCAGGTAATAAGGCCCACCAAATAATGAAACTGGGAAGAAACCCCAAAAGGCCAGCGGCTCGGCAACAAAATGCAAGAAGAAAGCGAAGATCAGTCAAACGAAGGCCCAGTGATGTAATGTATCGAGATACATGTATCTAGATACTGGATCTAGATACATTTTATGTACGTATCAAGATACTTAAAAAAATCAGGATCTACTTTAGTATCTAGATCCTTTTGAAAGTATCTAGATCCTTAGATACAAGATACATTTTATTTTACCCAACCTGATTGCAACTCCACACCGTGTGGGCCACACGGAAAATGAACATCCAATGGATATACTCTATGGATATTCAGCTTTCATATGGCGCGTAAATATAAAATTTATTTCCGTTTTTCATGGATATTTCGTCAATTTTATCAAAACAGTTTTATTTTATAGTTAACACGCTTGTTTATAAGGTCCAAAAAATTTTTTTTTGTCATTTAATTTTTAAGTTTTTTTAACATAATATCTGGAAGTAACTTAGATACTTTTTGAATGTATCTGTATCTGTACCCAGATACTTTTGGGAAAATGTATCGGTATCTGTACCCAGATACATCTACCAGAGAGTATCTGTATCGGTACCTAGATACTGAAAAAAATGTATCGGTTACATCACTGCGAAGGCCACTGTAGAACCATCGACCTCGACAGAAAGCGCAAACGCCAACCCCGAGGAAGATTGGTTCTGCAAGCTTTGTGAACTGGATTTTAAGGCTGATATGCGTCAGTGTGCCATGTGCCTCCCCTGGGTTCATGAAGAATGTGTCGGACTGACGCCTGAGGATAAAGATGGGTTTATTTGTCCCAAATGTGCACCCTGAATGGATGGGCTTTATTATCTGTTGAGCATGAAATAAGGCCCATTAACGAGTTTTTTAAAAACCTAAGAATTTTTCTTTTTGTTTATTTTATTTGAGTTTATAAATGTTACAGTATATAGTTTAAAGTTAATATATGTTTATGAAATAAAAAAAATAAAAAAATGTGCACGTTTTCTTTGTTTTTTTAATATAATGCGTTAGGTGGGCCTTATTACCCGCACTTACCTTATAAATAAATACATTTCGAACAATTGGATCGGGGTATTTGAAAATTAGGTACCTACCTACTAGTTTCCAAACAATTTAAATTTGGACGCCGTTTTAATTAAATAATACCAATGACAAAGTGACGTGTATTTTTTTACTCGTGAGCGACCGAACCCGTTTTTTTATTTGTGTGCGAATTTGTAACTCTATTTTATTTTTTTGTCATATTTATTATTTTGTGTGATTAAACGCAAAATCCGGGACTTTTCCAGGACGTTTACTCTTGCGAAACATGTTGATAAAATCCGGGACGAATGGTCACTTTACTTTATATTCCCTTAAAGTATTAATTTGAGAGATTAAACTTATATGAACTTTTTTGTAGAATTTTACTTTACTTTTTTTCTCTAGGCACGACGTCTACAACTAAACCGCAAAAAACATAAATTTTATAGAAAACTTGACTTTTAAGGCTCACACTAGAGATGCAACTTGAAAAAAACGGTCCGTTTTTTTTTTGTTTTTTTTCAGGTTTTTTTTCATTGTTTTTTTTCAAATGGTTTTTTTTTTACATTTTAGTTTTTTTTTCAAGATTAGTCCCATTTGCCTAATTTTTTAGGTTTCATGGACTAAAATTAGCCACTAAATGACAATTAGTAAATGTAAATACAGTCTCGCGCTATGCACGCGCCACCACCACCGAATTGACCAATAAGGGCCGCGCTTGTTTTGACTTGGTCCTAAAAAAAGTAACTACCTATAATATTTTTGATTCAGCGCTTAATTTTTCAAAAAGCTACCAAAAGCACTTTTTTCATGATTTTTCAAATTCATGTAGAGTATGGATTTTTTTTTCAAAAAAAACAATAGCAAATTCTTGTAGAACATTTATTCATTGGTGGTCAGAACATTCCGTGGACCAGAAAGACAAAAAAAATCGATTTTTTTATTACGGTATTTGTTAGGATTGAGAGTTGCACATTTTCATCTAAAAATCTCAAAACTAGAAACTTCAAGCTTCAAATTGCTTTTTTTACGGCTCCAGTACTACCATTTTTAACAAAGATCCAGCTATCCGAAGAATCGCAAAACAATTTTTTTTATCATTTAATTTTTTGTATTGGTGTAGTTTTACATTGCTACTGGTTTCTAATGTGGAAACTACCAAATAATAAGAAATCAGATTTTTTAGTCTCGGTCAAAATTTTCAATAATGAAAAATTTAATATATTCTACATTTCACTTTATTATTAATATATATTTTACTCAAAATTTCATTTTGAAAAAATAACAAAAAAAAACCGGTTTTTTTTCTAGTTTTTTTTCATGTTTTTTTTCACATCTGAAAAAAAACCGTTTTTTTACATCTCTAGCTCACACATGGGCTATTATAGTCAAAACGTTAGGATGAAAGTTTTTCATTGTTGTTTTTCTTTTGATTAAATAAAACTCAGGCTCATATTAATGTATTTTATTGGTTTAAAATTTGATTTCAAGAGAACTGTATAATCTTTAAAAAGCCTGTAAATACACAATCAAAAGAAAAAAACAAGGAAAAACGTATTTCTACTCTACAAGCAGGACAAAAATAAATTTTTCCTTAAACAAACATTAGAAATATTCCCCAACACCAAAACAAAATACAAAGTACTTTTCGCCAACGATGTTGGCATTAGTGATTGCAATCCAGCATTGTTTTTAATCCAGCTGGATTTTTGCTGTATCAACATCAATCCAGCTGGATCCAGCAATTTATAAATTTTTGGAAGAAAATTTCAAAATTGTTTAAAGAATTTGTTTTAATACTTTAATAACTTACAACTTTTATTATTATTTTTATTTGGTTTAATAAAACTTTTTAATGTGGAATTAAAATTATCAGTGTTAAAATAATTTGGACAAATCGGGTAGTTGCTTCTTCTTTTAACATACCGACAAAAACCGTATTAACCAGGTACAAGCATTAACATCCAATGATTTCAGTAAGATCCATCCACCATTGGACAACCACATGCACATATATAGGTTATATAACCTTTAAATAAATTCTTCTTTTTTATAAAAGGACAATCGAGAAATAAAGGAATATTTCTATTTTGGGAATCCAATCTTGGCCCGTCAAGTCGGATTTATTTCACACTATTTCATAAGCGATGCGCGCTCTACAAGAGCCAAGACCAAACTCCTCCAAAATCATCATAGTCGCCTGTCGTTTAAAATCTAACATCTGTCAAAAATATTTGTTTCAAACGAAGTACTCCAAGGTATACACGTGTGGTTGACATCGTTTGGTTTTTCTCGTTAATATAAAAATTATTAAAACTCACTTCTAAACAAATAACATAATAGTATTTTTTTATTATTTACATTATATCTATATAGGTACGTAGGGAGGTTTAACTTAAAAAGTCTTAAAAAATAAATTTAAATTCGTAGCTAATAAACAAGTTTAATATGATAATCAGGCCAATTCACTAACATAAGTCGTTAACGTTAGCCACTAGAATTAGTGGTTAACGTTAACAACTTCTGTTAGTGAATTGGCCTGAATGTGTAAATTTAGTTAATTCTTGATAAACAAATTACACATTTATTTGCATATTTTTATTTGTTTTTTTAATCACGATATCAAAATAAATAAATTGCTTTTTTGGCATTCGATAAACCTTAAATGGTTATATTCTAGGGCTGTACAATTTAGCCGGCTAAAAAGGTTAGCTAAGTTAATTAGCTAGCTAACTGATCAGCTTAGCTAATTTAACCGGTTAACTAAATTAGCTTAGCTAATTAGCTGGCGGCTAAACGGCTAATTTTGTTTAACCTATACATGTACATTTAAAAAAATAATAATATTGATGTTGCTTTTATGACAAACAATAAGGTATACAGGTACATTTAAAAATAATAATAACATTGATGTTGCTTTTATGACAATAATAGAGTAGCCGGTTTACAGCCCTATTATATTCCACTTGGTACCTATACGTTATCAAAAGGTCGTTTATAATTATCTAAATTATTTACATTATTAGTAAGTTGGCAATCAAAAAAATGTTTTTTTAAACAATGGAGTTAAACCGCTAGCTAGCTATTTTTAATTTATATTATACTGGGTGTCCCAGAATATGTGGGAATCTCCCGGATTTAGATATAACCCAGAAAAATAATATGATAAGCTTCTATACATATTTTTTTCCTACGGCCCCCCCTACGGAGATACCGGCCCATAACGGACGCCCCTGGAAAGAAAAAAAAGGATTAAAAATTTCAAAACACTTTATTTTCAACTGACACTGACATCAGCCATTAGCTTTTTCAAGAGAGGACTGCTCCTTAAGAGCAGGGGTGGAGGAATTCAATTTCGGGCCTCTCAATTTCTGACACTGACATCATTCTTTAAATCGGTAAATGTAAAAAAACATTGCAAATAAATGTAAAAAACCCTATTGTACAAAAACATTTTTTTTTTTCGTAAACAGTACATTTTATGGATGTCGATCAAGATTACCTTTTTTTTAGTTTAAGGTGCCTTTATAGTACAGGGTACAGAATATGTGGCCAATCTCCCGGATTTAGATATAACCCATAAAAATACTATGACAAGTTTCCATACATATTTTTTATACGTTATCAAAAGGACGTTTATAATTATCTAAATTATTTACATTATTAGTAAGTTGGCATTCCAAAACAATGTTTTTTTAAACAATGGAATTAAGCCGCTAGCTAACTATTTTTAATTTATATTATACTGGGTGTCCCAGAATATGTGGGAATCTTCCGGATTTAGATATAACCCATAAAAATAATATGACAAGCTTCTATACATATTTTTTTCCTACGGCCCCCCCTACAGAGATACCGGCCCATAACGGACGCCCCTGGAAAGAAAAAAAAGGATTAAAAATTTCAAAACACTTTATTTTCAACTGACACTGACATCATTCTTTAAATCGGTAAATGTAAAAAAACATTGCAAATAAATGTAAAAAACCCTATTGTACAAAAACATTTTTTTTTTCGTAAACAGTACATTTTATCGATGTCGATATTTTTTTAGTTTAAGGTGCCTTTATAGTACAGGGTATTAAAAAAATAGCATTACTCTGTTAGAGCTAGTCCGTCCCTGGCAAACTAAATAAGCCAAATGTTATATATAGGTATATATAAGTTCATCTTGTGGTTCAAAAATTATTTAAAAAAAAACGATTTTCAGGGGCGTCCATTATGGGCCAGTATCTCCGTATGGGGGGCCGTAGAAAAAAAATGTATAGGAACTCATATTATTTTTATGTGTTATATCTAAATCCGGGAGATTGCACACATATTCTGGGACACCCTGTATATAAGTTCCTATGGTGATATTTAAAAATTGGCATTGGTTTTATTTTTTGCGATTTTTTACAGACATATTTTACTATGGACGTTTTGAAATAGGACAAATTTATAATTAAAATTTGACTTCACGAAATTGGCAAGAATTTACTTAGAAACTACTCTAAAAATAGAGAAAATAATTGTACATTTTTTATTTGTATCTGGTTAGGCAAATTTTGAAGTATCACCAAAGATTAAATTTAATCTTTGGTATCACTATGATTTGGTTTTTCAACTTTCTGGTGTTTTAAAAAGCTGTTTTTGACAAACTCGAATAATAATTTTGTATAGCATTTAAATTTATTTATTAAGTGTACATAATAATTTTCTATATAACTTGTTCCAATATCAAATTTGAAGATAGATAAAGTAGGTATACCTTTATATTGATAAAACTATCTAAGTAAATATTGACTAAATAAATAATATGTTTTATCAATACATATTTAGACTTGCTTTTAATTTTAAATCAAGCTTATTAATTTTAATTTATAATAAAAAGCATTTTTGTAAATTCAACAGAAAAAACAACTTTACCTTGAAATTAATTTAAAATTTTCTTCATGCGACCCACTCTTATCATTATGTTAAGGTTGTTCTTTGCAAATAAAGCCAGACAAATTTGAACAGAATTTTTTTGAATCAACAGAGAAATTTTTGATTTAAGTCACATTTACCTTGATAAGATTAAAACTATTTTCATAAAATTAAAAAAATTTAAAGCAACCCTAAATAGTAATTTTTTAGTATTTTTAAGACAATTAAAATTAGTCGATAAGTAGACGAGGAGTGACTAATTTTCTAAAACTACAAATAAAAAGTTATTTCCATTCTTTTTGTAACGATTCGCGACCCGCTAGATCAACAATAGTCGATCAAAAATCAATTCAGAGATTCAACTTGTCTCACGACAACTCAAAATCTATATGCCGGGTGCGTTTTGTTCGCCAAGCTTATCTTAGCGGTTCCCATAAAGACCTTTTACCCCTCCTAACATATTTTCTACGTTTTAAAGAACTATAACTATTTTGTCTAGATAACTTCATATAAATTATATCAACAAAAATAAATGTATCGTAATAGTGCTAGACTCCAATCATAAACACCTAATACGAAGAAAATGACATTCTCCACATGCATGGGACTTTCAAGTCTAAGAAAGAATCATGAGCGTAGACCACTAATTAATATATATATATATATATATATAAATATATATATATATATATATATATATATATATTAGGGTGTGCCAAAAAAACTCGATATTTCTTTTTTCTTGCTCTCCACCCAAAATATCGTAGAATATGTCCGAACAAATATTCTGTTAAAAGCGGAGCTCATAATTTCAATTTTAAGAGGTCCCTCATCGAATCTGAAGTTTTGCCGCTTAAATAACACAGAAAACTGACTTTTTTACCTTATTTATTCTTGCAACCTAGGAAGAAATTTTTTTTTCATAAAATCCATGACCAAATCTTACAAAGCATTAAATTTGGACGAAAAAATCTTATTAAGTCGAATTTCTATTTTCATTATTTGATTTTTTACAGAGCTTTAAATTTAAAATTTTACGTTTTTTGCCTTTTTCAGCTAAACTATTAAAGTTAGACGAAAAAGTAAAATGGCAATTTTTTAGCTTGTCTGATGGACCACAAAAAAGTTTTAGGCGAATTTTTTGTATCGTCAATATTCTAAAAGTTACAGGCGTATAAATTCATCATTTTTGTATTATTAACTTTAAATTTAAAGCTCTGTAAAAAATCAAATAATTAAAATAGAAATTCGGCTTAATAAGATTTTTTTGTCCAAATTTAATGCTTTGTAAGAATTAGTCATGGATTTTATGAAAAAAAAATTTCTTCCTAGGTTGCAAGAATAAATAAGGTAAAAAAGTCAGTTTTCTGTGTTATTTAAGCGGCAAAACTTCAGATTCGATGAGGGACCTCTTAACATTGAAATTATGAGCTCCGCTTTTAACAGAATATTTGTTTGGACATATTCTACGATATTTTGGGCGGAGAGCAAGAAAAAAAAAATATCGAGTTTTTTTGGCACACCCTAATATATATATATATATATACAGTATGTCTCAGTATCTTGGAATCATATGGAAAACTTTTTTATTATTAATTTTAGGAAAAAAAGGTATTCTTCATAAAAAGTTCTGCATGGTGTAAAACTTAAAATGCAACCCACAAATATTATTTTTTTTTAGTCGTATACGGGGTATGTCAAAAAATATGAATTTGACTCAAGAGTAAAGTACCTTTATATTTGACAATATCGAAAATTGTTATAAAGAAAAGTTAATCAGAACTAAAAACTACAGCATGCTCACAGGCAGAATTGAATACAATCCAGTGTTTTCTAAGACTGCACAATAGGGTGGAGTGAATTATTTTTATTACCGATATCAATAAGCTTGGGTGTGCAAAAGTTGGTGCTATATGATAGTAGTGTACTATTAAAATTATTTTAAAATACATTGAAATCTTTAGGTGCCACAAAGCTTCTAAATTTGGGAAAAAACGAGAAAAATATGTGTTATTGTTATTTTTGTGGTACATTGGAAATATTTATTTTTTTAAACTTTTGTGAAATAAGTTCTTTTCGATATCAACATTAACGCAAAAATAGGTATAAATTAAATATCCAGAGGTGCCACCGAACTACTGACAATGATAAAAAATTAAAAAAAAAACAAAATTGTTTAAATATTAAGAGTTTATTACTACAAGCTAATTAAAGTATTATAAAATAAGTGAAAACAAGTTCTTAATCCAATTTATAATCAGATTTTTTTTCAAACTGGGGCATCAAATATCTGGATTTTAGTCTTGATTTAATATATCCGTCTCTCTGCAGCTCACCTACTGCGGCTGCAGCTTCTGTGACCAAACGAACACATCGCTCGACAGATTGGGTGTGACAGGGGTAATTTGGAAATGTCATTATATATTCGTTTGTGTCAATATAACTTTTGAGCTCTTCCACGCTGATTGATTTTGTTAAAGGAGGCCCCTTGTTTAAATAAGTGGCATAAGGTATCATTTCATAGTACTCGTCGGCTTTAAAATTAATTTTTGGGAGTTTAAATTTTCTAACACCGATGTTGTTTTGTCTCTGGTTTCTAGTTTTCAAAATTCGACGTAAAGCTAGTGTTCTGATAGTTGGTTTGTCGTCAGTCAGCATAGATAGTAGTAGATTCTCTGGATGTGAAAAATATGCATTTCTTTGAATGACTGGATCAATTACGTTTCTTAAAATTTGTGGCAGATGTCTACTTAAATAAATAATTTTCCACAAATGTCGTGCTCCATCCAAACATCTTGGCTTTGTTTTGATCGCGAACCAAACTGGTGCATAAACTTTAACGATATAGGTGGCTAACGTTATTAGATTTTCGGTAGGTTTTTTATATGAAATGTATAAACGCAGTATTCTACTAGCAGTTAGCCACCGCGAATGTGAAATTGGGCCCGGCTGAAGATTAGATAAATGCTGGGAACACTCACCAGATGTTACAGCCAAAACAATTCTATACAGATAATTCTGATCGTTACTTAGGTCCGCCAAATCAACTGCTGGTAACGCATTTCCTTCAATTGCCATGTATTTTACAACTGGTTTCATGCAGTGCTTTAATGCTTTACCTATAGGACCAGAGAAAGAATTTGAACCATCCAAGTTCACTAAAAGATGCCGTAAAGGAAGTTCATTTGAATGTAGGAGACACACAAACCAATGAAGAGGTTTTTTGTAATGAACTTCTAATTTACGCATTATACCATTTTCGTTCCCGGTATTTACATTAGTTCCGTCGCATCCAATGGCAACCAGCTCATCAGTTTTATACCCCTTTAAAGATACAAAATTTGTAATAGCCGTAAAAATGTTGAAAGATGTTCCCGATAAAGGAGTTACATCTCCTAAATATTCAGACATTGGTTCCTGAACTAAAACCACATGTTCTTCGGTAACATTTAGGGGGTGATGAACGCCGTCTTTTAAAGTAGTTTTTCTTGTTAAATCCTTTCGGCCATCGAAATATATTGATTTCAGCATGAGATCTTTTCCATCGTTTAATTGATTTTGCTTTCTAAGCTTCTGTCTTTCGCGTCTTACTTTACTGCGATCTATAACTGACGAAATGTCAACTTTGGTCACAAGTCCTAGGTCCTGAAGTAATGCTGAGGACACCGCAGTTGCTCCGCGATCAGAGAGACCCCATCTATCGCACTCTCGTGCTAAATTTGGCAGAGATTTATGCATTTGTCCAGATATAATAGAAATAGGAGGTTCTGTGGAAGGTTCAAAAGAAATTGAGGCTCATTTTCAAGGACTCTTTAATTTGAGAATTATTAGCATATTTTTGTTGCTCGATAGTTTTTACAATGCTGGACGATGCTGCTTCTTGCAATTTCCTTTTCTCTCTTTTCTCCATTTGCCTCGTGGTATGACTGTCAACATTCCCTATCATAATTTTTCTGGTGCTTCGCTGATCTAGCAAAAATTCTCTCTCTAAAACAGGTATTTTCTTTAATTTTTCACAGGTACATTTTTCAAAACATTTGCACTTGCAGGTTGCAATATCGAATAAACCCTGAGATTTTTCTTTAAACTTTTTGATCTTTTGTATGTAGCTTGCAACATTGGCTCTCTGTTTGTAGGGTTTTAGTAGTTCCCGATATTTGTTATGGTATTCTCGAATCCTTTCCATAATTCTTTCGCTGGATATTATAGGCAAAGAAGCTTTTTTCCAAATTTCCTGGAGCTGTGGTACAACTATTTTGGCAACTTCTGCAAAAGTGGGCTCCTTTAGCTGACCGCTCATTTTCAGTTCGTTTTTTGTGAACAAATATTGTTGCAAAATATCCTCGTAAGTTGGCAACACATTTTTATTAAATGGTTTACCAACTCCATATAATGGACATCGAGTGGTCCGTCCACGAGTTAATGTTAATGTTAATGTAAAGGTGCTGTGCTGTCGATGTCATTATTACTGAACGTTAGTTATCTGAAACAATAGAGAATTATGTTGGGAATTTGACATACATAATAAAGCTTTAAACCACTAATCGAACCACTAATTGTAGTTTTGTAAATCAATTCATTAAATTTGTTAATTTTTATTGACAATTGATAAAGTTTATCAATTTGGTGACACCTGTAAATTTAGTTGTGTGCGTGTATATTTTTTAATTTTTAGTGTCCTTGTGGCACCTCAAGACATTGCGTTAGGGACCTGAATTTTTTAGGAGGTAACTAATATACCAAGTTACAACTTTTGCGCACCCAAGCCAGTTTAGTTCAGCAAAAAAGTGAAAAAAATGTATTTTTCACTCCACCCTACTGCACAAGGAGGATCTAAAAGATTAAGTGACAGTAAATGGATTTTAAAAAATGAGGAAGATCCAAGCATTTGTCCAGTAAGACTATTTAAAGTTCTTCTGGAAAAAAGATCTAAATACATAACATCAGATCGTATGTTTCTTACTCCAAATCCATTTTGGAATAAACAAAATTCTAAAGGTTGGTACAAAAACATGCCCTTGGGTAAAAACATAATCTCAAAATGGACGCAAATCTCAGCAACTGCAATTATTGGACACAAAAAAGATCAAAATAACAAACCATTCAAACCGAGCCAGTACTGTATCCGAATTAGCTAAAGCGGGAGTAAGCGACCAACAACTCATTAAATTAACTGGCCATTCTAATAGCAATTCTTTAAAACCATATTTACAAATAGATGCAACACATCATAAAGAAATAGTTTCAAATTTACGAAATGATATGAAAATTGCCTGTCAGTCAAACAATGAAAACAACATTCAAAATGCAAGCATTACAGATTTTATTGAAGAAAATAATACACTGGAGCTATCTTCTACCTCTACATCCAGAATTATTTATAATAATTGTTCATTTACTAATTGTTCATTTAAATAAATTTAAAAAAGAGACTTAATCATCAATTAATCACAAAATTATCTCGTCGAATTACACTCGAGCTTTTTTTTCTGGCAGGATAAATTTATGTTTTCTAACTTTCAAACTTATTACCTTTTAGCAATTTGACTCGAAAAAATGTCATCTGACAAAATCGCTCGACCTACGGTCTCGCAATTTTGATTGATGACATTTTTTCTTGTCAAATTGCTAGGTAACAAGCTTTTAAGGAAAACAAAAATTTATCCGGCTAAAAATAAGCTCTTGTGTAATTATAGTCGAAAAATGATTTTTTAACCTTCATTTCTCCCTCAAACTATGTAGAACATTATTTTTCGGAAAAACCATCACTAATCCTTCTTCAGCATTAAATTCTGTAAAAAAAGTTCTTAGGGTCCAGTCTCTAACGTCAACCCTCTCGTTTTTATTTGCGTTGAAAAATATAGATTTTTTGAAATTTCGATTTTTTCCATTTAATTAATGTGTAAAATTTTGATCTCAGACCATAAAGTTTGAGAAAATTTTAGTAGATCGTTCAATGTTTCACAAATCTGTGCCAAGAAAAATTTTTTGTATCACTTTTAGCTCCAAAATTGTGAGTCTTGTATTATCTTTTTAAATGATTATTCACTATCATAATAAATATTACAAAAAATTTGAAAATCTATCAACAAAATATCAAAATTTCTTTATAACAGTCAACAAAACGCTGAATTTACGCTTCAATTCTTTCAATTTTATTATTTTTTCCATTTAATATAACAGTTTTTGGCTGTAACATATAATTTACACACAATTAACTCTGTGGGTAAAAGGCATAAGGGGATATGTCAAAAAAAGCAATTTTTCAGTAGAGCCTTAAACGTATTCGCATTAATTCAGGAAACATATTTATGTTTAGCGGGTATACGCTTTTGTCAGCATATGACATGGGCTAACAAAAGGGTATACCCGCTAACCATAAATATGTTTCCTGAATTAATGCGAATACGTTTAAGGCTCTACTGAAAAATTGCTTTTCTCGATTTTTATGTAAGAATGTCATATTCTCGCACGCAAAATCGTTGAAGAATGAAGCTCATTCTTAAACGATTTTTGGTAACATTTAGTTTTTAAGTATTGGTACCCCCAAAATGTCAAACTGATTAATAACCTCAAATTCATTACTTTTATTGAAAATGAAGCCTTTATTATTGTTTTGTAATATAAAGTTTGCTCCAACAATGCATTTTAATGCAAAATTTTAAGTTTAATGTGTAAAAGTGCAGTTCAGGTTGTACTTGTGCAGGATAACAAATATTGTCTAGATTTCGACAGACTTTTTATGTTCAAGCATCTAATACTAATCAGGGCATGCATGCCCCGCTAAGATCAATGTGTCGATTATATAATCAAATTGAAGATAATTGTGACATGTGCGTTTTATCATTAAATCAGTTTGTTAATAGAATTAGAGCAATAGCGTAACAAATTATAATTTTACTTTTAATGTTGTGTTATACTGCATATTGTAAAAAATATATATCCTTTATTTAGACTTTGTCTGTTGGATTAATAAACTATTATTATTATTAACTATTATTATTGTCATTTTGTGTTGCCAACTGACATTTTGCGAGAAAAATCCCCTAACTAACAACGACCACAAAACAATTAAAAAAACCTAAATAAAAGTTAAAATCGAGAAAATAGTATAAATCACACGTTGCAGAAGGCTATTCTCGCACTCATTCGTTCGTCCACTCGCTCCTTCGTCGCTCGAGGCCAAATTTCGAATTCGTGCGAGAATATGTGGCCTTCTGCAACTTGTACTTTAATATACTATTTTTGACTTATCCCCTTATGCCTTTTACCCACAGAACTGTTGTTATTGAAAAAATTCTTAAAAAAATTAAAAATCGAAATTTCAAAAAATCTATATTTTTCAACGCAAATAAAAACGAGAGGGTTGACGTTAGAGACTGGACCCTAAGAACTTTTTTTTATAGAATTTAATGCTGAAGAAGGATTAGTGATGGTTGTTTCGAAAAATAATGTTCAACATAGTTTGCAGGAGAAATGAAGGTTAAAAAATCATTTTTCTTACTACCTCGACTCAAAATACGTTTCGTCCCCGATTCCACGGCAGAAAGTTTACGTTTTATGCATTGGTCAAGCTATACGCGCACACTCTAATAGAGGGAGTAAAAAATTTTTAGTCGTGTGCTTAACATTCAAATTTCGTACTGCCAACATGAGAAACACAAAAATATATATGACAGTTTTAAACCATAATTTTGCAATTAAAACAACAAATAAACAATTTATGTTTTTACTTTTTTACTTTTTATGTTGTTTTAAGTGTTTAATGGTACTTTTATTTGTTATAAAGTAGTAATTTGTTAATTAAAATACCTTTTATTTTTACTGTATTGGCACCGCTGAATTCACGGCCTACTGTTATTTATTTATCAAGCTCTTCAAATGGAGATAGGTACATAAATACACATTTAATTTTTTCCCTTATTTTCGGCCGGGTTGTATTTTCGGCCGAGGTAGTAAGAAAAATAGTATATACTACACGGGCAGAAAGTGTGAGAGCCCTGAACTGCGCGCCATGATGCCCTCGGCTTCGCCTCGGGCATCATGGCGCAATCTCACACTTTCTGCCCTTGTAGTGTAATATACTATTTCCATGTTAAATCAATGGAAAATCTTAAAATTCGATGATGGAGTTCTTCAAGTTGATATTAAGGGCTCAAATTTTTACAAAATTTTTTTATAGCATATATAACAAGAATTTCACGTGCAATCGAAAAAAAAAAATTATCGACTTTTTTTGGAACACACTAATATATATAAATATATATAGCCGGTTAAGCCGGCTAAAAAAGTTAGCTAAGTTAATTAGCTATACATACATATATAAAGGGAAAGCAACAAATACTTCTTATGTATTACATAATATGGTATATAAAATTATATTATAAATATCCCGGTTTTTATAAGATATTCCAAACATGTTTTGATCACATTTAAATGTGCATATTTTTAAATTAGATTTTGTTGGTTTATTTTGTGCCATTCTTTAAGAGAAATAATACATTATTTTAAACAGTAAAATTACCAAAATTACAGGGAATATCAAATGTATTTTTAGATTATTTTTAATGGTGGTAGGTACCTACCGTTTATTTTACTTAATGAATAAAGGACGCATATATTTTTATTTAGTTGTTTAGTACTGCAGGATAAGAAATATCTCTATGTATTAATGAATGAACATGTAGTTGCCAAAACTAAATTTACATAAAGTTGTTTTGTTATTTTTGTTTTTAGAGCAACCATATTTAGTTAGTAGTAGACTCTTATAAACTGTACTTCCTTGGTGCATTTAATTACCTCAGAACTTTCTCTTGTAATTTGTTCTTTGTTTTATGTTCCGGCGCCTTATTATTGCTTGCCAGAACAGTAATAATTTCTAGAGTAAAAAAAGTGCGTTTTTACGGAACATTTACCTGAAGATGCCTCACTGCGTTAAATTAACCATCATATGTTTATTTTATCTTCAAGCGGTCTCTAATTTAAATTTTATTATGTCAACACTCACTACCAAAGTGATTGATTATCGCCTAGGCTGTAAAAATAATTAAGACCAATCGGGTAAAGTTTTTTTTACCACCTAGGCCAGGGGTTCCCAAACCTATTCAGTTTCCTTACAGGTTTGATTTATTTCCTCGGCGCGCCAAATAATAATTATTGTATTCGACAATTATTGTAATTGACAATTATTGTATTTTACAAAAAAGCCCAAAAATGTAAAAAATAAATAAAAACCGCCTATTATAATTAAAGAAGGGGACCTCGCGGTGCCCCTGGTTTCCCTCCATAAAAAATCTTATGCTGTGACAAAATGTTGTATGCCATTCGGCAAAAGACTAAATTCTCAGCGTTTTAAAGCGTTTTTCCCCTGGCCTTCGAATTGTCACACTTTTTAATAAAATAAGCATTTTTTATGTTTTTTATGAACAAATACTTATTTTTACTTTGTAAGTCCGTTTATATTTTTTTTAATCCACGTTTTTCCCAAAAAATACATTTTTTCCGCACCTTGCAAAAAAAACGACAAAAATTATAAATTGGGGAATCCGTAGTTCGGATAATACGATACGAATACATACCTTACATGCAAAGTCTATTTTTCTGAAAATTCAGGAAATTGGAAAAAATGTTCATTTCGTACGACGGATAATACGAAAAAAATGCTAAAGTTATATTTTTTTAATTTTTTGAATTTTTTATAAAAAACGGCTGGCTCAATTTTTCTGGAAATTTCAAAACACTACTTCTCAGCCTAATCACATAAATAACTTTAATGTTTGTTTATTTTTATCAGCCACTTCCTTTGTTTTTACTGCATTTTCCTGATAACAATATGTTTTACGTATTTGCTTTTTGTTTGCTTCTATTTATTTTCGTTGTTTTATCACACATGTGATTCAATCACAGAATCATTCTAATTAACTAATAATTTAGATAACTTCAAAATAATTTTAATATTTAAGTAGAAATTAATCTTTTATTTTTAATGCGTAGATATTTTATTAATTATTTGAGTACCTTTATTATGTACATTAGGGTGTCCCTTATTTTTATTTTTTTTACGCATACCCTCTAATTATATTTATTACTTGTTTATATACTCCCAGTAAAAATTTCAGCTCATTCTATAAACGGGAACCCGTGCCGACTTGCATCTAAACCCTCCGTTAGCCAACGTTATGCGCGCGCGGTATTTTGTAACACGAAACACTTTAAAAAGAAGATATACTTCATGACTGTATTTTTCTAATGATTTTATTAAATATTATTACTAATTAATATTATTGCTTTTGTTTCTATCATTTGTTTCACTAATTTAGTTGATTTTATCCCTTAAATATATTAATATTCTAATTAGTATTGCTAAAATATACTGTTGTATGAAATTTCAGCTTTTTATAAGCATTTCTTTTCTTGATGTCCTCCCAAAAATATTTCAGACAGTTCAATAAGTTTTCGGTAGTCATCTCTCACAATATACTTTTTTAGTTATTTAGAGTAAAACCCATTAAGTTTATCAATTTCAGAGTTTACGGCCAGACCCTTCCGGGTAACTAGCGACTCCCTGTGAAAATATACATTTTTATCAAAGTATACACATAAATAAAACTATATTTTAACATTTGTCAATAATTTATAATATAAGGGTCACATAATAACAAACACAAAATGACTTACGATCGAAGACCTACCGTGTAATACCGCGCGTCTAACGTTGGCTAACAGAGGGTTCAGATGCAAGTCGGCACGGGTTCCCGTTTATAGAATGAGCTGAAATTTTTACTGGGAGTATATAAACACGTAATAAATATAATTAGAGGGTATGCGTAAAAAAAATAAAAATAAGGGACACCCTAATGTACATATATGATAATTATTGTAATGATATTAAAATTAACTTATTTTTGGAATGAATATTTTAATTAAATGTGAAATATTTTCTTCGTGTAAAAAGTCAAATCTTGTCTCGATAAGTCCACCACCAACTTTTTAATCATACAGCGTTGCCACATTTAGTCAAATGTTAAATAAACTTAACACGCTATCAGTGACATCTCGTGGTCAGACGCTTTCGCCATTAAAAATCTAGTCTGAAATTTTTGTGGAGCCAAGAAAAGACAATAATTGTTAATATTAATTATTAATATAACTTACAAATACAAGTAATACCTAAGGAAGAAAACAATAATATAACTTAAAAATACAAGTAATTCCTAACGAAGAAAACAAGCCATTCTACAATCTCCCCACATTTTAATTTCTTCCACTGTTTCCATGTTTAACCAAAACAAAACACCACAAAATGAAATTAACAAAACGACACATTTATAAGATTTGAACTGTCAATATTGGAACAGATGTCGCCAAAAGCTGTTATTTTCAAAGCAATGCTCATAAATACACTAAGTCGTTTTTATAATTTAATAAGAAGTTATTTATTAACGGTTTTAAGCTCTTTAATGCCTTACCTATAGATTTATCTTATTTTTTACGCGCCATCTATTATTATTTCTACTAACATGGTGACTTTAAAATAAGCGCTCTCGATCGGCTAACCTCCACCATATACTGTTTCTATGCTATATACTGCATAATGCATTTTGAATATCAACATAATCTTCGGACGCGAAGCCTCCTCTGTGACGTAGTTCACTATTTTTATTTATTACTAAAAGATATTATTGTAATAATAATTATGATCGGAAATTGAATTACAATTTTACTAATTAATCACTAATAGCTATTTATGTAGTTGATAAAATAATTAAAATGATTTAAATTTTTGAGGAGGCTCTGCCACCCCTGACTAGCCACCACTAACGCTATTAGAATACAAATAATAGTATATAGTGTATAATAATAGTAAGATTCGCACGTACAGTACAATTTGCATGGTTGAAATACAATGATCATTGAAATTATCATTTTAATTTACGTAACCCTGAATGATAAGAAAGTTCAATCAAACATGATCGCCACAAAAATTGTTTAGCATTCAGATGTTTTTTTTATATAAACAACATATATACTTGATACGTAATAAGTATGTACGGATCCGTATGTGAAGTTACTTTGAGATTTATTTGTACGTGAATATTGTTACTAAATAAAACAGTTTATCTTTAATGTACGATAATTTAAATAAACGTTGGGTAATTTTGATAAGGAAAATTTATAATTTTTTGGCTTTGAATGGTGTGTGTTGTCGAACAGCTGGGTTTGTAGTTAGATAAAAATATATTTCATATATGAAAAATGTAATAAAAACAAACAATCAAGAAAAGCATGGCAAAATATTAAAAATTTATTATCAGATATAGGAATTACAATGTAAACAAAAATATGTATTAAATATCAAAAAAATGTTTTGATAAAAAATATGCATTCAAATTGTATGCATATTTTCAGTAGTAATAGCACAATATTGTTAGCATAAATGGAAAATAATTCGACTGATTTTCGAAAATCTGTTGCCAGGAAATAGACACGAGACCCAAATGTCAACAGATAAGATGGATTATTTTTTAACGTAACAATAGTGCCTTAACAGTAAACACAAATTTCTAAAAAATACTTTATCTTTAAGCGTTCTATAATTTAAGGTTTATTATTGTCAAGGCCCACCATCAAAGTATTCGGTTATCTCCTATAGGAGATAACCGAATACTTTGATATTATATATACAGCCTGTATATAGGTTGTAAATATAATATACAGACCAATCAGGTCAAGTTTTTTACATCCAATCTGTATACAAACCCGTTAGAACCAATAAAAAAGTTCGATAACTGCTGACAACTCTAAAGCTATATTATAATTGAATCGGTGAGATTAGGAAGAATACAAGTCCAAAATTTTTGTATTAACAAATCATTTTCTAAAATCAATTTAAAAGTTTAAAATGCATTTTTGTAAGATTTAAATCATTTTATAAAATTTAATTATTATATTTTCTAAAATAGTTGAATTATTTTGGACTTGTACTGTTCTTAATTTAACCGATTCAATTGTAAGTGCGTTTTATTTATCGTTTAAAAAATAAAACTGTGATTTACTTAATTGAGCTCAGCACATCTCCTCTTTTGACCAAGAGTCGCACACAATATTTTATTTACTACCACAAGGAATTTAAAGCCAATTTTATTTGATATTAAATTTTAATATAAAATCTGACAGCTATTTTAACCTCACTTTTTTCCAATTTTAACTTAAAGCTAACTTCATCCCGTGGGCGAAGTAAAATTTCGCCCACTGGTTAAAGTTAAGAAATGAAATGGGAGTTGAATAAATAAAATTATGCCTTGAACATAAAATGTTGTACCTATGCCATGCCTTATGGCATAAACAACCATTAAATTATTCTCACCCATATCGATAATCATACCACTTGTTATATCGATTACTTTCTGCCAAAGTATCGCAAGCAACATAACTGAAATTTCGGGAATTGAAAACATTTTTTGTTTTAAAGTCTGTTTTAAATTAAATATAGCCTAAAGGTTTTATAACAAGTAAATAGCTTATAATTATAGCTATTTACTGGTTATGAAACCTGTAGGTTTAAAACAGATTTTAAAACAAAAAATGTTTTCAATTCCCGAAATTTAAGTTATGTTGCTTGCGATACTTTGGCAGAAAGTAATCGATATAACAAGTGGTATGATTATCATCGATGATATTTTCGAATTGAAACCGAGCTGCAGATTTCACGAGTCCGCAGGACGAGTGATATGTGCTGCTTCGGTTTCATTGAGTAAATATCATCGATAATTAATCATACCACGAGTTATATTTAGTGAGAAAATATAATGAATTTTAGGATTTAACGAATTGTTAGTTTGGCATTTGAAATTAAAATGTGCTTTAAAATATAAAAAGACTTTAATAAACCTTATTTATTCAAACTTACCTTAATTTTATTATCGTTTACACCAACCCATCGATCTTTTAGAGTTTATAATTCATTATTTTATTCATTTAACAAACACAGTATTTAAATGTCAACAAATGTCAAATCAAGAAAAGTGTCAAAATCCTTAGCAACGTGTAAACAAGGTGATAAAAAATATTGCCGCTGTGATAAAATGCGTAACTATGGAATACTGGCATTTTATTGGTTCTAATTATAATGAATTGTATTGTCCCGGCAATATTGTTAGTAGATTATTTGCACTATAATAATGTTTTGATTGGTGTACTCATGTGACTGAAATTAAAAGTTTCTATTGGTTTTTAGAAATGTCAAAAAATAATTAATATTTATGTTGTAAAATGTTTATACATATATATATCGTAATAACAGAGTTGTTACACGAGTTGGTTGTTAAAAACACTATTAAAACTTTTTTCATCAAAAAAAATTAAATATAAATTTAATTGATACATTCAATATAAATTAATTTAAATTAAAACTAATAAAATGTTTTTACACATTATTTAATTTTTTTATGATATAAAAAAAATCCTAAACAAATATTTTGCATCCTACTCTGTTATTAGGTATACATATAAACATTTCACAACATAATCGAAATAAAAAGATCAACACTTCTAGCACAACTATCTCTTTTCAAAGACGTCACAAGAACACGCTTTGAAACAGAAAACAAACGTTATCATTTTGTTATTATTTAATCGCCAATTTTTTTAATCGAGCCATCTTACGTTCCAGGCCCACCGAGATAAACGACTGCGCATAGCCCAGGACGCAACCAAAATAGCCAGCAATTGTTTTTACGCCGGCACAACGATTCAAACTGCAGACGAGAGCGCACCAAAACAAAACAATTACAGTACAGTTTCGCAAAAATATTGTACTCTCTAAATAAAGTTTTTTGCCATGAAGAAGCACTTGGAGTGAAGTTTTAGTTTGTTTTAAGTGTGTATAAAAACTATTAGTTATATTTCTGGTACATGAAAAAGTACTGAAATATGCACGGGATGATGAAAATGTTTAGCTCCGTTAAGGAGTTTTATAACGAAATAAACGGAGCAACTTTGACAGGTGCTATAGATGTCATAGTTGTGGAACAACAGGATGGGAGTTACAACTGCTCTCCTTTTCATGTTCGGTTCGGGAAGTTGGGAGTTTTGAGAAGTAGGGAAAAAGTGGTAAGTTTTTCTTAGAACTTACATATTTTATGATTTTAAAATTTTGGAAAAATGTTGCACACAGTTGACACCAATGAGATAATATTAATATTGTTATAATAATTATAATATAATATGTAAATAATGACATTTAATTTTTTTAAATAAAATATATGACCTTTTTTTAAACATTTTCCTTCATTCGAAATTCACGTGTCTTGTCCACTTGCCAAAATTAAAATAAGTAAACAATGTTTGTATTTTCTCTAACTTGTAGTAAAATTTCCTTAATTATTCTTTTTGCGTAGCCTGCATGAAATCCTTTCCAATTTCTTAGACTAAGGCAACATTTTTACTCCTTGTATTATCCATATAGGGACAAATTTCACTCGAGATATTCAATTTAATATTTATTTCGTATTAATATACCTACTCCTTAATATACTGCCCTACTATGGAGAAAGGCAGTAACTACCAAAAAATTTAAAATGCGTTTTCTTGTGCTATAATAAAGCTATGGACATTTTGTATCATAATTCAACACAGAAATGCAGTGAACTATCTCATAAGTTAAATAAATCCATTAAATACCTACTGCTTTTTATAAAAATGTAGTTTATGCTAATTTCCCATAAATTTCTTGTTTAGCAGTTACTGCCTTTCTCCATAGTATGTATAACTTAATTAATAAAAAAAATACATAACACTCACTAAATTCTTGATCCCACTCACGTACCTGTGTGTGTAGTGAGTTATATCAATAAAAACGTTCAAAGTTTTTTTAATGTTTTGTTTTCAAAAGTTGAACTTTACACATTTGAATGCCAATCAACAATAAATTTACCATTAGTAATTACTATATTTAAACAAAACAAGGTTAATATTACCTTTGTTTCATTGATATAATAGTGCAACCTATCCATTAGGTCAAATAACTACATTTTGATGATGATGATTTTTTCTTATTTTAATATCTTAACAATGAATTTTAATATTATGTTAAAATTTCCTTAATATGTTAACGATACTATAAGGTTAATTTATAACAAATGTTCTAGAAATCTAGAAATCTTTGTTTATTCAATTAAAAATAAAGATTTTTAAATGACATTTAGTGCCAACATTCCTTGAAATTTTTTAATACATATATGCACCAAGTTTGTTGATCTAAATACAAAAAAAGATATTGAAAGAATACACATTTTGCACTGTTTTTTCTTTAAATATCTTTTAAATCTGAAGACGTACAATCTTTACATTTTCTACACATATTAACCATTTGAACTTTATTCCCCCCAAATTTTGGTTAACAATAATGTCTGCTTTCCTATTAACAACGTTTTTCCTTCAGGTTGATATTGAAATAAATGGCGAAATGTAAAACATCAGGGTATTTTACCCTAAATAAAACTAATTTGATTGGCTTCACTTATTATTTATTACTTTTTAACTAAATTTATTAAACTGCTATGATTCGACTTCTACAAATGTTCTGCGGACTCTGCGTTACCATTCGATTTCTAAGCTGTGCCCAGATTGTTTTGCTTAGTAGGCACACGTGCCTTTATTGCTCTACTGTCCTACTTTGGTAAAAAAGGGATTATCCTAACACGGCCATCCTGTTTTCGGAGCGTCCTCGCGCCGTTTCCTTTTCTTTTTTTTTATTTCTGCAAAAAGAAAAACCGAAACAGATTTTTGTTTTTAAAGTTGAAATATATCTAAATTTAAACTAATTTAAAGTCGGATGGTATTGCCATCCTCAGTAGTGGGATTGCCACTTTCACCGAGGTGTTTAGTCACCTCCCAAGCATAGTAGGATTGCTACTATCTTGTCTTTTTTTTGTCGGATGGGTTTGCCATCCTCAACAGTGGGATTGCCACTTTCACAGAGGTGTTTAGTCACCTCCCAAGCATAGTAGGATTGCTACTATCTTGTCTTTTTTTTGTCGGATGGGTTTGCCATCCTCAACAGTGGGATTGCCACTTTCACAGAGGTGTTTAGTCACCTCCCAAGCATAGTAGGATTGCTACTATCTTGTTTTTTTTTTTGTTTTTTTTTTTTTTTGTCGGATGGGTTGCCATCCTTAACAGTGGGATTGCCACTTTCACCGAGATGTTTAGTCACCTCCCAAGCATAGTAGGATTGCTACTATCTTGTCTTTTTATTATTATTATTAAATACAGGACTTACATTTTTTTATTCCTTTGGCCACGGCCTCAGCTGTTCAAGGGCAGCAACTGTGGTCCTCTTGTGCAGAACATATCTCTCATTTGGTAACACCTGTCGAACAGTATAAGGTCCTCTATATTTTGGTTTTAATTTGCCTCCACCAGCAATTTGTGAATCTTCAATGGCTACAACGTCACCAGGAATAAACAATTTTGTAGAGCATCGAGTAGCGATAAATCGTAAAAATTGTTTGTTTGCATTAAAGTTCATTCGATTTCGAGCGTCTTCGACGGCCTTGTCTGCGTCGACAAAATTATCGCGCCCATCCAATAATAATGTCAATATCACTTGGAATTATTTCATCCAGCACAACAATAAAACAAATTTCCTAGGTCACGATCGACAACACAGTTATTAGTTCACACTCTTATAGCATAAACAATTTGGTTCCCAAATCCTGTCAACGCGTGCACTTTTTCGTTCGGCTTTACAAGAGAGCGTTTGATGATTGACACATCGCACAGTGTTTCAATAACATAACTACATGATACTGCATCGTCTTTACCGAGCACTGTTGCTATTGGTGTTAAATTCAGTTGACGTCATTTTTTAAGTATCAATGCTTTTTTTGGTTTTCCACTTTCATACCAACAGTTTATTTCCATATGACCCATTTTTTTACAATGCGCACAAGTAGGAACAATTGAAAATTCGCTTTTATTGGCAGAAACAACTTCTTTTCGGGAGTTTTCTTTACTGATGTCCTTGTTGACCGCACTTAAAACAGGCTCCTTTAAAAACCTTTGTTTCTTTTTGTGCACAAAAACTTTTTGAATCCCGTTGATCTTTTCGGTGTCTTCCAAGCTTGTGTTCCATTATTCCAGAAGAACTGCTGATTCGGCGTGCATCGTATTCACTCAACAATTTCATTAGTTCGCGTTCTGTACTAGGCTTCTGAATTCTAATTGCTGATTGCGCCTCTGCATTATTTAAATTATATTCTACCATGCCCAGAATGGTATCCCATGGCAGTTCATCGTGAAATTTTTTTATTGCACTTATTTTTTTATTACCATAATCACACAATGATTCGCAATAACGACTGCTAAGAGTTGCTGCAGTATATGCTCGTGCTCCTGGTGTTTCTCGATCAGGAAATGCTACAGTTAGGTCATTACAAAAGTTTTCCCAAGTTCGGGAAATGGGTCTCCAATCACAAAAGTATTTGTATGCTCGACGTTTCAGTGCATCTCCTGCTTTTGAGATCATTACAATGTCACTTACATTTAGTTCCCTTTTAAGCTGGGTGACATTATCCAACCAATCTTTGATTAAATAGGCACTTTTATCGGGATCGTAGCTTGTGACATGGAAAGAGTACACATGTCTTGATAAAGACGCATGCGCATTTTCGTCAGATGAACTAGGTGTGGTCCTTGCCAGAGGTGCTTGGGACATTGCCATCTTGGTTTGATTTGCTAACTCAGCAAGTTGTTGCTGTTGCGTCACAACTAAATTTATTAAAGTTTCTTGCCACATTTTGACGCGTTTTGGAGTTGGAGGTTGTGAAATTTCTTCTGCATCTAAATCATCACCACATAAATTGTCATTTTCAACTCTAGATAACTCATCTGCCATCTTGATGCACTCACTCTTTGTCTGCTTTTGTTTATTATAAATTAACTTAATTTAACTCAACTAAACTAATTATTGTACATGGAAATCACTATCCCACTTCTGATGTAAAACATCAGGGTATTTTACCCTAAATAAAACTAATTTGATTGGCTTCACTTATTATTTATTACTTTTTAACTAAATTTATTAAACTGCTATGATTCGACTTCTACAAATGTTCTGCGGACTCTGCGTTACCATTCGATTTCTAAGCTGTGCCCAGATTGTTTTGCTTAGTAGGCACACGTGCCTTTATTGCTCTACTGTCCTACTTTGGTAAAAAAGGGATTATCCTAACACATATATGCACCAAGTTTGTTGATCTAAATACAAAAAAAGATATTGAAAGAATACACATTTTGCACTGTTTTTTCTTTAAATATCTTTTAAATCTGAAGACGTACAATCTTTACATTTTCTACACATATTAACCATTTGAACTTTATTCCCCCCAAATTTTGGTTAACAATAATGTCTGCTTTCCTATTAACAACGTTTTTCCTTCAGGTTGATATTGAAATAAATGGCGAACCTCAAGACATCCACATGAAGTTGGGTGACAGCGGGGAAGCGTTTTTCGTTGAAGAATTGGACGATGAAAACGATATTCCCGATCATTTAGCCACGTCACCGATACCACTGGAGTTTGAAAGTATGATAAAGTCTCAAGGCAGACGTAGAAGTTTCGATTTAATAAACGAAATGCCCAAGTTCGAGAATGAAGTCAGCGATTACGCAAAGAGAAGAAATACTGCGGATAACGAGAATCCTAATACGAGGGGGAGGAGTTTTTTGCAGAGGCAAATTGGGTTAGGGAATATTGAAACTCTGGAGAACTCGGCGGAGGATATGACGCTTTCAATACATTCGGTTAAAGTTAGTTCTGAGGATATAAGCAAGAGTCAGGATATATCGGAAACTATATTTAAAATGGATAGTTTGGATATGGAGCCCAGTAAAGTAGAGGAAGTTCCGAAGAAAGAAGAGACAGTGACTGACTCCAAAAATAATAAAAAAAAGAGAAAAAAAATGCGAAGAAAAAATGCCGCAAGAAAATCAAATAGTGTGCACCAATTGACAACACCAAATGTTGAAGTTGCTGAAAAAATCAGCGATTCAAACACCGATAGAAGTTCATTGGATAGCAACTCTTCTGAACCTGAATTACAGAAACTAGAAAAACTAGGCAAAGTTGAAGAAGCAAATCTAAACTTAACTGAACCATCAAACATCAAAATGATAGATGCCGACTTCCACTTTTTCAGCGATACTGAAATAACCACAAATAACGGAAACGATTCAAGAAGTGGAACACCTGTACATATCGAAAGTGTTCAAAGTGATTCCGAGTTCGAAGTGAAAGTTAGAAAAGGTAAGAAACCATCTCAAAAACTTAAATAAACACTCTAAATATTCCTCTTCCAGAAGACATAACGGAGAACCCAAAAAGCTGGGAGTGGGGCGGTTTTCCAAGCGTCTCGCAAACGAAATCGCCCACAAGCGAAACTCCCTCAAAGGAAGAACAAAAATCCATGCTGTCGGGAATGTTCTCCTTCATGAAACAAAAGCACAGCGTCCAGAGCCAACTGATAGAGGGCGGCATGTATTTGTCAGACATCAATCCCGAGGTTGCCGAGCTTTACTTCAATAAGAGCAAAGAGGAGAAGCAAACTGGTAAGAGGTTGAGCATGTAGGAATGTAGTTGTTTCTTGCCTGTAACTTGGGTTGGGCGATACTTTAAAGTGAAATTTTGTAGAGATGTTCTTTGGGGTATTGTTTATAACTGCCAAATTTCATATAAACGCGTTTGAAAGATATTTATTTATTTATTTTATTTATTGATACTACTTACAAACACAATACAAATTGTAATTAAAAGTAAGAGATAAATACATGTATATAATTAAAATCTAAATACAATAACAGTAACAAGACAAACACAGGTGTAAAAGTAGCCTAAACTAAGAATAAAAGACTAGAATGAGAGAAAGTGTGATCTAATTTCTTTGGTATTATTTCCCATAAATAGGTCAATGTTGGATACTTCCAATAATAAGTTGCATTGCTCCAGCATATTTCTAAATGGGGAGCAGTCTGTTAGATCAAAATAAAACATATTACTTCCCTGCATGCGCAAATGTATCTTTGGGACCAATAGTTTAACAAAATTCATCAATTGAAGATTTTTATACTTTAAGTTGTTGATAATAAAATATACAAGAAGTACAGCCTGCAATGACCGCCTTCTTTCGAGTGTGACAAAATTGAACTCCTCAAGCATGCTTCTGTAGGAGATCATATATGGATAGAGGTTATGCACCCTGACATATAGAAACCGAAGAAATCTTTTTTGAACCCTTTCTATAAGATCTATGTTGACTTCTGCCCGAGGTGACCATACAACAGAAGCATACTCAAGATGAGGCCTCACAAGAGCATTAAACAATTTGATTATACATTTAGTGTCTCTGAAATATTTTGTATTTCTAATTACAAAGCCTAAGATCTTGTAGGCTTTGTTTACAATATGTTCATAGTGAGTATTAAACTTAAAGTTGCTTTGGAAAAAGACACCCAGGTCCTTGCATTGAGACTTCCGAACAAGGTGCTCGCTATTAACACTGTATGATGCTCTTATGTAGTTCACTCTTCTTGTAAATGTTATAATTGCACACTTGTCTATATTTAAATACATTTTGTTTTTCTTAAGAAATTAAAAAAAAATTGACATGATTGTTTTCTTCTTTTAATATTTTTGAATAAAAACTATAAATATTATCCACATCGAATTTTACATTAATATCTTTGTTGGTTTGTAAGTTACTTAATAAAGGACAACTTTGGTAATATGTTAAACAAATATTATAAATATTCCCCAACACCAAAACAAAGCACAAAGTGCCTAAAGTACTTTTCGCCAACGATGTTGGCATCTTTAGAAGCGAAGTGTAACTAAATCTTACTGCTTAATCTACTAATTATAAGATAAGGTTGACTGCACCGTGAACTGACACAGTTTACTAAACTGACAAACTAATTTATACAAACTAGAGTCTGATACCGGCCGTTATCGCTATTTAAAGATTTATTTCCATTATAGATGTTTAAACTTTCATAACTATCTAGCAGACTTGGTTCCCTAACTTCCTTAATAAGTTTAAGGTTGTCAAATCCTGTTCTATGACCATCATTAAGTATATGTTGGGCAACACTCGATTTCTTTGACCTACCAAATCTAGCATGGGCCAAGTGCTCTTTAAACCTTACTTGGATGAATCGTGTAGTTTGTCCAACATATTTCTTGTCACAATCTTGACAGTTTATTTCGAAAATCCCCGAATTTTCAATTTTAGGAATCTTATCTTTTGGGTTGCCTTAAAGGGTCTGGAGTGGGTTACTGCTTGAATTAAAAGCAATTTTTAAGTCAAGTTCGAAAGGAATGGACATAAACTTCTTCTGTTGGAAAAGTCGTTAACCTAGAAAGGCGAGACTTAAATTTAATTTAATTTACTACTTATCTACTAGGGTGGGTTCAAAACCATTGTCTCTAGCAATGTCTTTCATAAAACTGAACTCTTTTTTGTATCTACTGTTACTAAGTGGAATGTTTACCAACCTACAAACAAGAAAGTTAAAACTTGCCTGCTTATGTTGTTTGCAGAGGTTCGAGTCTGAAGTAATGTAACGTGCAGTCTGCACGGTGCAGAGCTTGTAGGTTTTCTGTAGATATCGAACTCTGAGTATTGTTAGATCTAATCACTGGCGTATCTAAAAATGGTAGCTGGCCATCTTTTTCCAATTCAAAAAAGAATTTAATAGAGGGAATACAATTATTCAATTTGGAAACAAAATCATCTAAGCTGCAAGCGTTTTGATCTAAAATAGCAAAGATATCGCCCACGTATCTTAATAAATCCTCGGAAAATACCTGGAGCTGTAGTTGATCTTTTCATGAGCCGCTTTGAGAAGGAACTTAGTAGCTCCGCGTATTTTCCGAGGATTTGGTTAAGATACGTGGACAATATCTTTGCTATGTTCGATCAAAACGCTTGCAGTTTAGACGATTTTGTTTCCAAATTGAATAATTGTATTCCCTCTATTAAATTTACCTTTGAATTGGAAAAAGATGGCCTGCTTCCATTTTTAGATACCCTAGTAATCACTAATCGATTAGATCTAACAATACTCTAGAGTTCGATACCTACAGAAAACCCACAAGCGCTGAGCAGACGTTACATCACTTCGGACTCGAACCACTGCACACAACATAAGCAGGCTAGTTTTAACTTTCTTGTTCGTAGGTAAGTTTATAAACTTTCCACTTAATAACAGTAGATACAAGAAAGAGCTCATTTTTATAAAAGACATTGCTAGAGACAATGGTTTTGAACCCACCCTAGTAGATAAGTTAGTAAATTAAATTTAAGTCTTGCCAGGGCCGGATTTAGCATAGGGCCAGCGGGGCCACGGCCCCAGGGCCCCCACCACTTAGGGGCCCTCACCAATGCAATATGTAGCTTTTTAATGAAACAAATATGAAAAAAATTGACGAAAAAAACAAAAAATTGGGTCGGTCATACCGCGCGAATCCTGTAATTTTCAATTAATTTTTCGTAGATCTAACTCTAATTTTTCGCGGATTTTTTATCGCTTATCCGCTTGCAAATCAGAATGTAAATTATCACACTCAAAGTTTTGGCGCGCGAAGACGTTTTTATATAGTCTATAGTCGTAAGTTATGACTCATAACAATTTTAAGCAGTTGCTCCTTTAGTGCTTGTCGTAACGTTTTTGTAAATACAGTCAAACAGTCGATTACTTATAATCTAATATTAAAGTTAGTTTTTGTCCCAGATTTTTATTGGTACATTGGAGTGTTGTGGAATATTTTCCGGTGTTTCCGAAATACTGTTTCGTGCTTTTCTTTGGACAAAAGATTGTTTTATTGTTTGATTTTGTATGAAAAACAGACAAATATACGACTTTTGATGCACTTTTTTTCAGTTTGCTGAAAGTATTAAAAATACAAACAAAACAATTTATATTTTACTTGAGTAAAATATATATAAGGGTATGTTCATATTATTCAAAATATATAAAGTATATAAAAACACTTTCATTCACAATTCTATTCTACTATCTACGCTTTTATAGTTTTGCATACGAATTTATAATTTCTCAGACGTAAAATGTATTATTCAAAATATACAGGGTGATTCAGACTTGTGGTGACAAAAGCTCAGGGGAAATTCCTCTCATCAAAATATGAAAAAAAGTTCCTATAAACACGTGTCCGAAAATGCTTCATTATCGAGATATAGGGTGTTTCGTTTTTTATTTATAGCTTAAAAACGCTTTGGCCGATTTTATTAAATTTTTTTTAAATAATAAATGATTCAGATAATAAAAAATTTCCCAAGTGTCAACATTTTTAGAAATATTGAGGGCCCCCACCAAATGTCGGCCCCAGGGCCTCAAAACTCTTAATCCGGCCCTGAGTCTTGCCATTCTATATTAACGACTTTTCAAACAGAGCCCACAAAAGTAAAGTTTATCACCATTCCTTTCAAACCCAGTACACTCGAGGTCTGGAAGGAATTTTTCGAAAACTGGACTTTAATTGCTTTTAGTTCAAGCAGTAATACACTCCAGACCCTTTTAGGCAACCCAAAAGATAAGATTTTTAAAATTGAAAAGTCGGGGATCTACGAGATAAACTGTCAAGATTGTGACAAGAAATATATTGGAAAAACTAAAGAGCACTTGGCCCATGCTAGATTTGGTAGGACAGAGAAATCGAGTGTTACCCAACATATA
The DNA here is from genome assembly GCA_921294245.1 of Brassicogethes aeneus. Lineage (NCBI taxonomy): Eukaryota > Metazoa > Arthropoda > Insecta > Coleoptera > Nitidulidae > Brassicogethes > Brassicogethes aeneus. The sequence goes on along the minus strand of OV121133.1, from coordinate 54,347,911 downwards.
CTTAAATAGAATAGGATTTGACAATCTTAAACTTATTAAGGAAGTTAGGGAACCAAGTCTGCTAGATAGTTATGAAAGTTTATACATCTATAAGAATATAAATTAATCTTTTAATAGCGATAACGGACCGGTACCCAACTCTAGTTTGTATAAATTAGTTTGTTAGTTTCGCTTTACGAGTTCACTGAAGCAGTTACGGTCCACAGTTTAGTAAACTGTGTCCGTTCATGGTTCAGTCAACCTTGGCTTATAATTAGTATAAATATGATAGATTTATCAGTTAGATTTAGTTACACATCGCTTCTGAAGATGCCAACATCGTTGGTGAAAAGTACTTTAAGCACTTTGTGTTTTGTTTTGGTGTTTGGGAATATTTCTAATATTTGTTTAGGTTTGTAAGTTAGTACACATTAAAAACGTTATATATTCTTAAAATCACAATTTCATTTATCACTAAAGATCTTTTTAGTGTTTCACCTTATAAATATAAAACTTTGAGCACATATTGCCAATATATCGACCTATATTTAACGTAAAAATCGGGTTTACTTTTGGGGATACAGTAGTTTAGATTAAGGTTATGCAATAGTGTAAAACTTGTGGCCTGCATTCTGTCATGTATCTAAGTGTAAAACTTAAAACTATTAGATGCCGAAATGGATTGTGAATCAGGGAATGGACCGTCGCTTGCTCAGAGTCCCAACAGCGCGGAAGGATGCAAGTCCATCGATTCCGATTTTGACGAGCACAACAAATCGTACGTTGTTATTTTTCGTGGTGTTTTGCTATTTTGTAAGTAAAGTATTTTTAGGACGCAAGTTTTCTCTAACGATATTTCGCTGTCGCTGTGCGGATGGGAGCCGGAGCCCTCCAAAGAGAGATTTTTGGAGAACGTCGTGAAATTCAGTGATCTCTGCAATAATCCGATATTATTCGAAAGCAATAGTTTGGTTGTGCGTATCAAGGAAAAGTATTTCACGTGGAAAGTCGCGGCCCCTATTATTGCCAGCATAATGATCTACGGTAGACCGCTTCTACAAACTTCCGTAGATCAACTGGTATCGGTACACATGCCCTCAATTCAAGACAAAGAAGGTCAACCAAAACAGGAAGCAAGATCTTGGTGGTCGTGGAGAAGATCCAGAACATCCAGGGAAGCAACTCCAGCTTTAGAAATACCTGATAGTAAGACTGTCGATACCAAAGAAAAATCGGTTGAGGAGATTGTTTTAGCCGTACAGGAGGAGCAACCCATCACTCCAAAAAATATACACATCCCTATTGAAGATATGGAGCAAAATATCTCCGGAACCAGCCCGTCTACCGATAAATGCAGAAAGACTTTAAGATTGAGCTCCAAACAAATTGTAAGTTACCACACTTTAATATTTTTTATAAAATTTTGTATAAAAATATTAAATATTTTCAATTAAAAATATTAAAAACTTTTCCTTTTAGGCCTCCTTAAACTTACGTGATGGTATGAACGAAGTAGAATTCAGCGTAACCACAGCCTATCAAGGCACAACTAGATGCCAATGTCACTTATACAAATGGAAATGGGATGACAAAATCGTAATTTCCGATATTGACGGTACAATCACAAAATCCGACGTGCTGGGCCATATTTTGCCAATCGTTGGTAAAGATTGGGCGCAGTCTGGAGTAGCCCAATTATTTAACAAAATCAAAGACAATGGTTACAAATTATTGTATCTCAGTGCCAGAGCTATCGGTCAAGCCCGTATTACAAGAGAATATTTAAAGTCTATTAAGCAAGGGGAGTTGGGAATGCCCGATGGCCCCATTTTGCTTAACCCCACCTCGTTGATAACCGCTTTTCATAGAGAGGTTATTGAGAAGAAACCAGAGCAGTTTAAAATATCCTGCATGAGCGATATTAAAGCTCTTTTTCCACAAGATTCCAATCCCTTTTATGCGGGATACGGCAACAGAATTAATGTAAGTATAATTAAAAAGTTGTCGTTAAAAAATGTAAGGAACTAGAGATTCAAAAGATATTTAAAGCAGAAAAACGTGTGCACAGAATGGTGCTATTTTTTCTTCTTTCAATATGTTTTTTTGCCGTTACCTGCTTGAATTAAGATTAAAGATTATTTACTGCAAATCATTTCTCCTTCAAGAGTTATCACACTAATAAGTATCTGTATCTTAAAAATGATTTCTTATTTTCAGGATGTTTGGGCATATACAGCTGTAGGTATACCAATTGTAAGAATTTTCACAATAAACCCGAAAGGAGAGCTAAAACACGAATTAACTCAGACTTTCCAGTCAAGGTAAGCAACTTGATAGTACAAAAAACACTATAAATTCGTGCATGCTTTTAATATTCACATCTTAATTTTGACTTTATTTAGTAGTTGTGCATCTGAAAATTATTGGTGTTATTTTAATTTTGCAGTTATACGGGCCAATCTCTGGTTGTCAATGACGTTTTCCCTCCGATTCCTCATAAACTTTACGAATCTGAATCCGAATCGGAATTCAGCGATGAAATCGATTCGGATTTTTCGGAAAACGAATTCTCATCGCACTGAGATAATCTATAGCTAATTTAAACACAAATAAAGACAAACTGTGATATTTAGTATTATTAAGTATTTTTAATTCATTGTTATATTGTGCAGTTTTTCTGTTTGTGCCGATAATTAGTGATTTTATTTTAATTAAATAAACATATGTGTTTTGTCATTAAACCATACACTCACTATTTATATTGTTATTCATACATTTTTTATCACAACATGCTTTTGACATCATGAGGGCTAATCCATAATCGCATAACAAAAAAATAGATAAAATACATATGTACAAATGAGTTCAAAGTATTTAAATGTTGTTGTCAATATTTTGATTGGGGTATCTAATTCATCGAACCTGCATCACGAGTAACTGCAGCATGTTTAATGAAATGGTAAGATATATGAATGATATAATGAGTTGTTTAGAAAAAATCCGATTTTCTTTTAAAAAATATACAGGGGCCAAAAGTTACAAAGAGGTTTAACGGCTTCCCTGAAGAAATAAATAAATTATGAATTTAAAAACCATGATAATTTTTGCTTTACTTTTAATTTTTTTAAATTGTTAGATGAATGCATGAGTTTCACTATTAATCACTATTATTATTTTTAGTCAATGCTTTATAGAAATAGTTCAGCTTTTTTACAGAAATAATTGGAAATATACTTTGTAAATTTAAAATCCTCTTTTTTAATTTGTCTTTAATACATAAACAGTTTCTTTTTTAAAAACGTTTAAATCCCTAAAAAAGAACAAGGTATATACAAAATGAAGTATGTTTACTTTTATCTTTTTGCCTGTAGACCTAAATGCTTGAAACATTTTAAAGATTACTACAAAATTTAAGAAGATAAGATATATCTATAAATCTATAAATATATTTAAAGAAAAACGTATCTTCTGAATCTTATGACCTACAAGGTTAAAATTTTGTAAGTACATACAGTCTATTTAAAAACGAGCAATTCTCTAAAAATATATTAAATTTTTTTCAAAACCAATATGTGGGAGGAATCAGTATGACCACAAAAATGACATTCACTAAGCACCCTCTTTGTGATACCTTATTGGAAAGCTCTTAAAAATGGCTATTTAATGGTAGTAAAAAAATACTTTTTAATGTTAAATTTTTAAAAAAATGCGCAAAATTATTTTTATTTACTCCTACATTGACAAGCTGTGACTTTATGGCGTTTTAGTCACGGGCTGAATAGCAATAGTTGTTTTTGAGTATTTTAGTCACGGGCTGAATTTAGCTTTATTATAAATTAGAAAAAAGTGAGGTTAAATCCGTTAAAAGTTGACAGATAACAAATGTTTAACAAAAAAATTTGGCTTTAAATTCTTCTTGACTTGACTTGACTTGACATCCCAGTGAGCATTTTATTCCTAAAATGGAAATGTGTCTATTGCGACATTGCTGTTACGTCGCAGAGACCTTGTTTTGTGTTAAAAAATACACAGTGACGTCATGACACCATGACTTCCTGACACCAGAGAGGAATTGTGTATAGATTACACAATATAGGACTTGTGTATACACACGAGTCGCAGTTCCTTACTACCATTTGATGTATGACGCAACCAAGGATTTGTGTAAAACTGTTACCTTAATGTGTATACACATATATGTGTCCATCATGGTCGCAAAAAGGGATCTGTGGAAAGTAAAGTGTAACAAACTGTAGGCATTGTGTTCATATAGCCACACAGGTAACTTTGGTATGAAATAAAGTAGGAATTAAACCTAAAATTTTCCCAGATTGAAACCTACGATTTGTTTGTGAAACAATATAGGCATTTTAACTGTTAAAACACTGTGTAGTCGCAAGAAATAATTTTATAACACATTGTAGTAATTGTGTGATGTGCGATTCCGTATTTGTACGCACGTTTAAAAAATATTAGTTTAGAACAAAATGTCGTTTCCTCAGGACAATAACAGGGGTCGGCCCTTAGCCTCTCTACCTCCCATCTTAGTAAATGTTTCGGCCAATATAATAAATTATTTTTAATCCATCCATCCGGCACTAACATGAAACACAGTCTTTTTTTCTAAGGTAGTGACCAGCGTAAACATCTTTTTAAACCATAGAAAAACTAAACTGCATGCGTTAACGTTAACAATTGTTTTTATAGGTTATGTATTGCCATGCGCGTAAACATGGTATTGCGTGAAACAATTCCTGTTTTGCGCTATAATTGACACATTTACTAAAACAATGTCTTATTTGTGTTATAATTGACAAATGGTAGAACATGTTTGCAACGAAGTAGTTTATGGGTCACACAATACCTCCTCTGCGTGTGGTTTCACAAATAGGGCACAAACAGGGAATCTTGTTTCCTGTAGCCATCTTTATTATTCTATGATCAGAGCCATTACTTAATAAATACTTAAACTCAAATATTTACAACGAAATTAGGAAATTATTAACAAATAACCATCCTTTTTGATAAACCACCCCAAAAAACTATAATAACAAACATATGGGTAAAAAAATATTTTTTTTTTTGAAAATACGATTTTTTTTTTCGTTATTTATTATTTTTACAAAGGGGTGCTCTCTATTTCATTAAAGCATCAAAAAACTACAGGAAAAAATTTTTGTCGCAAGAAAAATTGGGTTTTCCGACTGTTTTAGGCATTTTAAATTATTAAGTTTATTTATTGCATTATAATAAATTTATATATGTATATACTTTAGTATGGTGATGCATCCATGAAATAGAAACATTAAAGTTAAAAGAATATCATTATTAATATTATTGTTACCATAGTTGTGCACTTTGTGTTTTATAAAGTTAAAGCTGTTACAATTAATATTATATTTACCACTTTGTGTCTTCTTTTACTTTATACTGTATACTGTGACTTAGCAGTAATAATTTGGGAATTGTGTTAAACACGTATACGTCATTAGATGGGCATTGTGTACGTCAAAGTATAGGAATTGAGTACTGATTACTAAACAGTCGTTGACCCAGTCGGACACACAATTCCTAGGTATATCCCTTGATGTGTTGTGTCACGGTGCTTCAGTTTCGAAACGTATTTGTCATACAGCAGTCGTCGTTTCGAAACAAGTGTGTGCAAATTGACACTAGCTATGACACAACTTCGGAAGTTTTCCCCAAATGCGACAAAAAAATGCTCACTGGGATATAATATACTATTATAATTATTTATTCCAATTTCTCGTTATAAATATTAAACTAGACCATTAAATATTAATTTAAACCATTTTCTTGGCGTAAAAACATTAGTAAAAAATTCGAGGACAAATTAAAAAAAAATTGATAAACTTAAAAACATAAAAAATTGTTTAACAATAATCAAAACACTTTAAACTTTAGCTTTTTAAATTAAATGCTCAAAGCAATGTACAGTACAGTCTATTCTTAAATTCCCTTCAAATATTTTGAAATGTTTTTAGTGGAATATCTTGGCATTCTCAAACTTTTTGTTTTCGCAAATCTTTAATAGAATGAGGCTAAGTTTTGTAGACCACAGATTTTAAGTGACCCAATGGTGTCAGATCTGGAGATCTAGAAGCCCATTCTATTGGTAATCTTCTACGAATCCACTGTTATGGATAATTCTGATCCACCCAGCTTATACAGCTACAGTAGATGAGCTACTACATACTGAGGTGGTGCCTTATCTTGTTGAAAATGTAATAAATTTACATCCAAAGATTTTTAATTTTCTAGTTCATTTATTATTAGTGACTGTATTGTTTCATCTAACATTTCAAAATAAATTTGACCATTCAAATTTTTGTCAATAAATAAGGGGCCAATAATAAAATCTCCCAAAATTCCTGCCCACAGTTTTTCAGTATATTGGGTTTGATTTTCTCTAATGAGATGAGGATTTTCATTACTCCAATAACGACAAGTTTGTTTCTTAACATTTCTATTTAGATAAAAAGTACACTCATTTTTTTAGTATTTGGATTTGGTTTGTAATTTTATTGGTCATGATTTTACAAAATTTTAGACGATTGTATTCAAAGTCAATTAAAGATTTGAACCCTTTATTCAATGTTGTGAATAAATATTAATTAAAGGTAATTTCAGGCAATTTCTTTTAGGCAACCAGATCTGGGCACGAGTACTAAAAAAAGTATTTGTAAAATTTTAAGTACGAGTACCTAAAATATTTACTCGTAAGTAAATTTGTAAAGAGAGATTACGGTTACAAGTAGTAATCGTGAAAACACGAGTAAAGAGTACGAGTACTTTTGAAAAAAAATATCACTTAATATAATTGATTATTCTTTATATACAATGTATATAAAGAATAATCAATATATATTATACATTATACATACTTTGGTCCTGAGCTATAAAAATACAAACACAAATTAATAAAATTATTTATTTTAAAAATCAGGTACAAAAAATAATAAATAAAAATAACAACTCTAAATAAATACTCTTGGAATTCACGAGTAATATATACGAGTATTTCCGTTTATTATATCGATGACTTTTTGCCAAAATATCGTAAGCATTAAAACATTTTGTTTGGAAGTCTGTTTTAAATTTTATAATATATAGTATAATATAATATAGTATATCATCCCCGTTCTGGCAAAAGTCATTAACTCCATTTTTGTCTAAAAGTAGTTAACTACCTTCGCGATCATAGAACAATTATATCTGTGGTCTAGAAAATCTAGACCACAGATATAATTGTTCTATGATCGAGAAGGTAGTTAACTACTTTTAGACAAAAATGGAGTTAATGACTTTTGCCAGAACGGGGACGATATAGGTAAAATTATAAACTATTTAAGCTTAAATAGTTTATAATTTTACCTATATACTATATTATATTATACTATATATTATAAAATTTAAAACAGACTTCCAAACAAAATGTTTTAATGCTTACGATATTTTGGCAAAAAGTCATCGAAATAATAAACGGAAATACTCGTATATATTACTCGTGAATTCCAAGAGTATTTTTTACGAGTACATTGCATTTGGTTTGTAAGTACGAGTAATAAGTATTTCAAATAAAAAATACTTATATACCTAAACTTTTGTTATTTTGGGTTCTTCTGTTTTTTAATGTCCTTACGACAACAAAATGGTTTAATTTGATATTTATGACGAGAAATTGGAATAAATAATTTTAAAAATTAATTTGCGTATTTTTCAAAAATTAAACTATTAAAAAATTATTTTTTAGTACTTTTAAATAGCAATTTTCAAGAGCTTTCAATTGAAGTATCACAAAAAAATAGTTGGGGTGGCTACAGCCCCAGGGGTTGCTTAGTAAAGATTAATTTTGTCAAACTGATTCCTCCCACATATTTTAGAAACGGTTTTGAGAAATTTATATCTTTTTTTAGATCTTGACTTATAGAGCATTGCTCATTTTTAAGTAGACACCATGTATATACACAATATATTAAAGAATATGATAATAGGACTAAGGAGTCAAAAGATTCTTTTTCTTCCTTTAGACCCACTTGCTTGAAATTTATAAGAATGTTTAAATTTAAAGAATTTATATCAAAGGATTTTGTTTATTTAATAAAAAAAATTGCTTAAAATTTGGTTCACATATTAACAACATCAAAGATTACATTTACAAAATTTAAGGTAGTATCTCCATTTGAAGAGTTTTCAAGAAAATTATTTTAAAAGTAACTTTTGTTTTCATACGCCATTTTTTTATTTTGTATCTCACGAGCTCGCTCATAGAATTTCCATAAAAAATATTCAAATTTAAGGCTATCAACATTATCCTATTTTGTTTCTCAGGTTTGGAAACGAATTTTTAAAATAACCCATGGGAAATAACACTCGTTTTTAAACTTAAGCAACCAAAAAGGATAATTGATGGCTTAAAAATTGATTAATTATTACAGTTTAACTCTTATGGCAATCTCAAAAAACAATTTTTTTACCACAAAAACACAAAAATATGACAGTTTTAAACCTTAATTTTGCAATTATAGCAACAATTTAATAATTTTTATTGTTATTGTTTTAAACCTTAATTTTGCAATTATAGCAACAATTTAATAATTTTTATTGTTACATATGTACTTTTTATGTTGTTTTTTAGTTTTTAATGATACTTTATAATCTATAATAAAGTATTAATTTAAGTATTAATTATAGAACTTTTTTTTTACTACATTGGCACCGTTGAATTTGCTGTCACGGCCTACTGTTATTTATTTATCAAACTCACTTATGTTCTGTGATCAAACTCTTGGAGATACTACCTTAAAGATTTAGAATTCAGAAGGTATTAAAAATTAAAGAAAAATTACATGATTTTCTCTTTTCTTAATATTTTTTGAATCTCTTGACCTATAATGTTAAATATCATAGAATATGGGTTCAAAATAAGAATAATTTAGGAGGATTTAAAAGATATTTAAGGAAAAAAAACGTATGCACAGATTGGCGCATTTTTCCTTTTTTTGCATCCAGGCCTACCTGCTTAAAATTTGGTACCCATATTAAAAACATATAATCTCGTTATTTTGGAATACCGTCTACATTTTAACAAAAAAAATTTAATTAACACTTTTTTTTTCAGTTATTCTAACATGACCTCTCTGGTCGATCAGCTGTTTCCAGCGGTGCTGCAAGCTGCGAATGATTATTCACAATTTATTTATTGGAGAGAGCCAATCAACGCAATCGAGGAATTGCCGGAAATTGCATAAAAATTCCTCTCTATGTATAATATTCTTACTTTCTTACACCACCTACGCATTTACTCTTACAGTATTTAAAAACAATACACTATTTGATGCTTTTCATGTATTTAAATATTTCAAAAGGCCCCTGATGTTGAAAAATACGCTTATAGGCAAAATATATTTTTTGCACCTAAACGGTGCATATAGGTAAAGCTGCTTATGGTGAAATTTTATAATCATTGTATATTAAATGTTAGTAAAATTTAAGTAATATTTTGCTTAGGTAAATTAAAAGTCAACATGGGCTATTTTAGTTTATAGCCCATTTCATACAAATACCTATTTATTCTTATAATTGTTGCTTATTTCCATTCCATGACATAAAAATTGATTTTTATTTATTGGAATTCGTAATTAACGTAGAATTTTTATTATTTTTGTAACAAGGCTGTTGGTAATGTGATATACAAACCTACCAATGAAAATTTATTCCAAACCATTTTTTTAGTTTTTAGTTCTGTGTTGTTTTAGTTTTTTGTAGGAATTTTCATGTTAAAATTCTTTAAAATTTTTGCTCTACAATTTGTGATACTCAATGGGATTATTTTTTTAAGTGAATTGTTTTATCCTTTTTATTTATTATTATTATTATTCTTGCAATAAACCATGTATGAGCTACAACTGTTTTTTTTAATTAATACTAACAAAATACTATATACATATTTATTTATATATAAATAACTTAAAAATAATGCCAAATGAATAAAACTGTCCAAAATATAAAAAATACCTAAACTTAGTCTTACAAATCACAAAAAAATATATAAAATACATAGATTCGAGCATAGATTTATTCAGCTGGCTTCTGATATTGTATACAAAACTAATTTTTACAAGTTACAACTTAAGAATAAAAATCTATTTCTGCCTTATATCAGGTTTGATTGTACTGTACTTCTCATTGGGCAATTCTATGTAAATCGGTCTGTTATTCGACAAAAATCGGTTATCCTCGATGATTTGTTTGTTGTTTAAATGATTCATCTAAAACAATACAAAGTTATGAACATCTATACCAACTTTAACGATTGTACCAAGGATATTAAAGAAACATACCAATGAATATGTGCGCTAAACGTTATTAATTTTAGTCGAAAAAGTTAAAAGATAAAAAGAAAAGAAAAAACATTAGCAAAATGACAATTTTTTCTTCTCTTAATATCTTCATATTTTGACCTACAAACTTAAAACTTGGTAAATATTTAAAAAACATTTCAAAGAATATGTGTACCAAACTTAAAAATATATATTTAAGGAGTCAAAAGATATATAAAAATGACATCTTGTGCATATTTGGATCCAGAAACAATTTGGTACACACTTACAAAACATTTCCAAGGATATGTGTGGCAGGTTTAACGCTTGTAAGTCTTGTTAATCAAAATATATTTAAATAAGAAACAGTACAGTTCATAAAAAATATGTACCTTTCTTTTGTAGAGGATAACCAGGAGAGTTAAAACGCATATGACGAAAGCTGAAGCTGCAGCTATAACTATTAAAGCTGTATGATACGGAGCTACTACGGAAACTGGCGATTGAGAAACTATTTCTCTATGTTCTAGAGCGATAAATTGTTCTTGTGCTGTGTCAATTGAGAATAATTTATGTAGAACTCTGGACCTTGTAATATCGGCTGTAAGGCCTGGCAAAATTTGTTGCATAATCTAAAAAACAATATAATTAGGACAAATATTATAATCATGTCATTTTGTTTACCATTTGTTCTACATTGTATGCCACATCAACTTTGTTACTGCCAATAAGTGAAAATTTTACGTATAGAGCGTCAGAATCAATATCTGTTTTAAGACCATTTTGGTGGATATTTCCATTAAGATTTTTTACAATTTTTATGATTTTGTTCACTACAGGACTTGCTGAAATATCATCAAACTCTCCTCTAAAGCCCAGAGTTACCTCTACGCTTTCCACAGGAGTTGTGGCTGAAAAACAAATTTTATTTATTGTTCCCCCAATGGTAATTAAAATACTTACAACAAGTTCTTTCGCCTCTAGTAAAAGTACTGGTTTGTGGCAGCTGGTTGCCAGCTTCATCCACACACCAACAAGTATCATCCTCGCATTGCGTGGGCAAAAACTTTCCAGAATCATCACACTGACCTCCCAAAGCTTTACACCTCGTAGTAGAAGTGTACTCCCACGCTATCGCCTCCTTCAATTCTTCATCTTCATTTTTGAGGTCTTCAGGTTCATCAGCGTCATCGAAAGAACCGATTTGCATCATCAATTCTTCAAGAACCAAGTCGGCTTCGCTGACAAAGTCGTTTCTGTTCGATGCTCTGGTACGAGCTTGTCTGAAGTTACATTCAGGTTCTGCACCTCTAGTAAGGGTTCCTTAAATAAATAGGTACATGTTCTTCTTTTAATATCTTCTAGACGTTTAAGCTCACAATTAAGTTAAAATTTTGTACAAATATTATATTTGTATAATACACGACATATTTAAAAATATTTGCACCATATATATGTATATATGTATATATATATTTATATATGTCGGAAGTCGGAAGATATTTAAGGAAGTAAAAACCAACGCACAAAATAACACTGTTTTTCTTCTCTTAATATCTTCGATGTCTTTGACTTACAATGTTAAAATTTTGTACACATATATACAACGCATTAAAGAATTTATTTCCAAAATATAGAATATACTGGGTATTCCAGTCCATAAATATTACCTTTAAGTGGTTCTCCTTGCGGGGTGACGCACCAACAAACCCCAACATGTTCTAAGCATTGCACAGGTTGCCAGGTACCAGTAGATGATTCACAACGTGGCGAAAACGTTGGTTTTTTATATCGCTCGGCTACACGTTGATTTTTTTCACGAAGTCGTTCGCATTGACTCAAAACTGGACAAACCGTGTTGCACATGAATTCGCTCTGGAAATTATTGTGGTTTCCTTGGCATCCGCTGAAAATGAATGGCTCGCATTTATTGGTTCTCGAGTTGAAGTAGAACCTGGTAACGTTGGTGTTTTCCTCTGGATCCACGCATTTTCCTTTGTCCAAAGATTCGAAACACACGTCTCTAGGTTTTGGACAACAAACTGCGTATTCGCCCACTGGAGAAAGTTGGCATTTGTGCGAAGTTGGGCAGGATTCGAAGTCTGGGCCGCATGTAACTAGTTCTTCGTTAAAACCTAGTACACAAAATTAATAGAACTTTTAAACATTCCAAAATTGTTTTTTTTCTATTTTTAAAATGTCTTATTATTCTTAAGTTTGACATTCTTAAACATGGTTTAAACAATCTAAAATATGTCTGACAGACTTTATTTTGTATTCTGAAAGAAATTTTAATAATAATATAGGTATACGACTTGATATTCTTAATTGTGTTCTTTTTTTAATCTCCTAGAACGTAAAAATTTGATAAATTTTTATACAAAAAATATCAAAGAAAATGTGTATCAAATTTGGAGATTGTAGGACTAGGGAGTAAAGAAAAAAACATAACATCAAGACTATATCAGAAATAATTTTAAAATTCTAACCTAGTGGTTCTCCGCTTTGACATGGGTTCTCCTTCTTAGGCAAACACATAGGTACAGAGGGGCAAGGATAACTTGTACATTCCACAGTAACTAATCTACAAGTTTCGCCTTCTCCTCTACAGGATATTTTCGAACATGGATCTACACAATCGCAAGTTCTGCAATTATCTTCATCCATCTCATAGCCATGTTCGCAATCTTCATCGCATTCCAATTGAGGACACTTGTTTGATTTTGAAAGAGAATCACAAGAGAGTGGTTCGTTGAATTTGCTTCTTGTTTGTGATACTTCAAAACCGCTTATATCGACACACCAGCATTCGCCTGTACCTGAGTTGCATTGTTTTGCTTCATATGACCCATCAGCTTGACACTTGGGCATGTACACTTTGTTTGCTGGTATACCAGACTCGTGAGCTTGGTGTTGGGCTAAATTCCTTTGATGTTGGCACGCTGTTAGGAGAAGGGGCTCTGTACATTGGGTACCGCATCCATTGGAGCAACATCTCTGGGTTCCATTGCAAGCTAAATCTGAGTTGCATTCGAAATCACATGTGGTGGTGCTTGCTGGGACTAAATATGGACATTGGCCGACTTTTTTTGGAAGACATGCTGGTACAGGGGGGCAATAATGATCCTTGCAGCTTACCTATAATGTTAAATATTTTTTATTTTTTTTAATATCTTTTGCATCTTTAGACATACAAAGTTAATTTGACATACATTTAGAAAACATATCAAAGAATATGTATACCAAATTTAGAGATTTTTAAGAAGAAAATAAAATTACATATTTATTTTCTTCTCTAATTATCGTTCTAAATGTTTTGACCTACAAAGTTAAAATTTAGCACACACGAACAAAACATATCAAATAATATGAGTGCCAAAATTTTGAGATTGTAGGTCTAAGGAGTCGAAAGATATTTAAAATATATATTATATTACCTCTACCAACTGACATTGCTCATCAATTTTGCACTCCACCCCACTGCAGGGATCTCTGCATTGACAAAGGGGACACCCTGTCTCATCGCTCAAAATAAAACCATATTCGCACCCCATTCTGCAAGTGAGATCTAAACACTCCTTGCTCTTTCTGAGATCTTCGCAGTTTTTAGTGCTGTTTTGAGAAGCTTTTGTTTTAGGTATTTCCGTGCCGAAGCTATCAACGCACCAACATTGACCGTTAGAGCATTGGGTTGATAGATAGTTGCCTTCTTGATCGCATTCTGGAGGGGGTATGGCTAGGCGCATGCCTTCTCTGGTACCCTCCATGCTCTCACCGAAATCATGCAAGTATTCGCACACTAAAATAAAATAAAAACAAAATATGTCTTTTGTAGGTCAAAAGGTTCAATATATATCAATAGAATAACCAAGTATGTAATTTTGTTTTCTTCTCTACCCAATTTCTAAATTTGGTACACATTTTCTTTGATATGTTTTGTAAATGTGTACCAAATTTTAACTTGGTAGCAAAGCAAACGGAAAAATATAGAAATGTATTGGATGACGCCACTTTTGAATACAGTTTTCCAAATCTCGCCAATTGTGATTGTAGTTTTTTTTTATTTCATTAATTAATTAAGCTGTGTTGAATATTTTTCCTAAAGGAATAATTGCCAATGGGCCATTAATTCCTTTGTTCGTAGATGCTACAATAACCTGCACTGGTGTGTACTTTTTGATCAACCATATTTAAATATTGCTGTATTAACATATACCAGTGGAGATAATGCAGGGTCTATACCAACAGACCTCATTACTAAAATAAAATAATAATTAAAGTTAAATAGCATATCGTTTTTTCAACATAACCACTGAAATTTTTAATACAAATATAGGTACTTTATATAGGTAATACATAAATATACTTTACATCATATATGATATATCCTCTGTGCTTTACATGCCCAATTTGTTACGGTTTTCAACAAAACCAAATGCAGAAATGAGAATATTCAAAATACTTGCATCCATCAAAAGATCAAAACTTCTTTTTATGCTTTTAGAAATATTGACTAGAACAGTATTAGAAAGACTCCAGTTTCTATAACTTGGTAGAGTAAAGAGAAGTCGAAACAGTTGCGATAATGCATTGCGCTGCTTTTTTATAATTCTTGGAGACATTAACGAAAATCATTGCCAGTAAAATTCGAAAAGCTTGAGTTTCTATGTCTTTGAAGAGAGCGAAAAATATAAAAACAAAGCACGATTCAATACAGTTCTGATAAAACTTTAAGATTTAGTATTCAAACGGGGAGTCATCCTATACACTTCTATATTTTTCCGTTTGCTGTGAGGTCAAAGATTTAAATATTTACTCGTATATATATATATATATATATATATATATATATATTTATAATTTCTTTTAAAAGAAAATTGTCTTATTCTCTTACTTGATTGCGGTCTCATATCACCATTTTCATAATCCTCGGAAGCTTCGGAGGCTTCAGCTTCGAGCTCTTCGTTTTTCTGACAACACACTGCCTGCGTAGAACCCGCCACTGCCGTGCATTCATAATTATTCGGGCAAATCGTCCCGTCTTCAGTTCTTAGAGCGCACGCCACTGGAGCACCGCTCAAATCGTCGGTCAGGGGCGTACCTTGCTCGCAGGGGTTCGCGTAAATTGCCTTTGGACGACCTAAAGTAATAAAGAGATGATTATATTTTATATCTAATTTTTAAACAACTTTATTTATTTAAAGTTATAAAATGAAGATAGCTAGAGCAGGGCCGGAGCTTGGTCTATAGGTCATGAAGTGGCTTCGGGGCAGAACCAAATGAAGGGGATTCCTTGATAAGTTTCAATGTTCAATGGAGACTGAACAAATTTTTCAGGTAAATTTAAATACGAGGTGTGTTCAGGAAATAACGGGAATTTTTGTTTTTCTTGTGTTCTGCAAATTGGTAGCCGTATCTGATGTTTAGCCTGTTGTCAACTGTCGAAAAAGCTTTGCTTTGCTATTTATTCGTTGAAAAAACTTACTGCATTTTCTTATAAGACATTGAAAATGACATGCACCCTAGATGCCCTAGCACATCAACCGATAAAAACGTGGAGGAAGTGGAAAAAATGATCGTAAATTTAAAAAAAAAAACCGTATTATAATGACGCCCCAGTCTCAATAATATCCAGACTTGATCTCGTGTGACTTTTTGTTCCCAAAAATATAGAAAACATTAAAGGGTTATCGTTTCACATTTATAGATTATATTAAATGCGCATCGCTGAAAGAGTTCAAAGCTATCCAAAAGATTAAGTACCAGAAGTGTTCTATTCCGGGGATAGAAAGAATCGCTGGCATATGCCAGTGTGTAATATCTAATGGAGATTACTTTTAAGGGCATTTTCCCGGTTGACCCGGTTCTGGCCCTGAGCTAGAGACACTTATATTTGTTAACAATTCTAAAAAACTACTCAAAACTTACAGACTGGTAGAGATGGACACAAGAAATCGGTGCAAGTAGATTCTTTGACATTAACGCATTCTTCGTCTTCAGGGCACATGTAACCATCGCAGGGGTCGTCACATTTACAAGAATGACAACCATCTTCGTCTAGTTTGAAACCATATTCGCAAACTGCCGCACATTCGAGCTGTTCGCATTCTTTTCCGTTTTTGTCCAAAGATCTTCCAGAAGACTGGACACGAGCTAAGAAAAAAGATATTTAGTTAGATTTTATCTAAATTTAAGTCGTATTTTTATCTATTTCTTACCATCTGTAATGGAACAGTTGACGTTTTCTGAAGGTCCCATAGATCCTTTCAATTTTCTGCCCATCCTATCCACGCACCAACAAACCAACCCATTTCTGCTGCACTGTTTTGGTTCAAATTGACCATCACTTGAACATTGTGGTACGTAACCACGACCAGCTCTTTCACTAATTGTCAAAATTTCAGATAGAGCCTTTTGATGAAAACATTCTAGAAAAATTACATGTCTAAAATTAACGGATTGGGCATAGATTGGGTAAAAAATAACAAAACTAAAAACTGTCAAAGTCTTAATTTGAACAAAAATTGATACGACTGGATATTACATTTATGCGAATAAAATATCTAAAATTTGATATTATTACTTTTAAAACTGGGTAAAAATTACAGGCTGTCAAAGTTGCTCTTATAATTTTAAGAGAACTAAAATTGACACGACTTTATATTTGGTGGAAAATCTCAAAAATGAATAGGTACTCAGCGATATTAAGAGGGTAGGTAGGTAGGTACTCGTAATTTATAATATTTTTTCGTGAATAAACATTATAATTTCCTTGTCTAACAACGGGAATAATTAAGTCATTATTCAAGTTGTTAGGCATCAGTGATTGGCCGATTTCAATATTTACTATGACAACATTTAAAATTGGTAAAAAATAAGGTTAACCTTTTAACAGATGTCAGGTTTTATTTATTTATTTTTGAAAATCATTTAATTATCTTCTTATTGAAGTAGATGAAGTATAGTACTACAGTCGAGATTATGCCCTATTCACTCGGATGATGTGAGTCTTTCGTCTGGCGACTAGAGAGGCAAACCTCATCCTCATGAATAATAGCCTGCATTATCTGTCCTATTATAACATACTAATACATTATAACTCTACCCTGCTTAAAATACCCCATAGAGACATATTTAAAATAATTATAATCTATCTATTATACGGCCCGATAGAAAATTTATAGAAAATTACCTATATATATATATATATATATATATATATATATATATAGGCACAAGATATCTTTTACATTTTCCCTATTGAGACCGATAGCAAATAACTCAATGAAGGATATATAGGGATATCCCTATAGAACAACCATAAAACATTTGACAACATTTTATTAAAACCTATGGGGTCCTTTGGGGGAAAAACTAAGCTTATATTTATCAATGTTTTTCTGAATGTTTATATCTATGGTTATTAATCATTTACTTATAATTTCAGTATGACATTTAATAAAATCGCAACACAATAATTCACCACACCTTTGCTTGACTTACATGTAAGTCACCCTGCAGGGTCTTCTTTTATTTAATAACATTATTTAGCACATTGACAATTGCACAATCTCAACCGAAGTATGCACGATTCCCGATAAACTTTTAAAGCAAAAAAAAATGTTAAACGGATAATTTAAGGCTCGGTTGCCATTAGCAACGGATGTTGCGAAAACAAATGCCAACCCTGCGGGATTGCCGATTGAATTATGGGAAGATTTTTTTTAAAGGTGTGTTTATAAGTTCAAGATTAGTATTTGCGAATAAATACGGTAATTGAATTGCAGGAGTTTAGAATCTCCATCACGTTTTTGTAATGATGGGAAAAAGCGTATAAGTCGTCGAGGTTTTTTCTGTTTAGTTGGAGAAACCACACTTTACTTTATATACCTAGGTACCTTGAATATTAGGTAATTGGATAAATTATGAAATAAAGAAAATTTGAAATTTGTTTAAAGGTTATTTATTAATCTGGATAGAAGCAAGGTGTGTACTTAGGTACGTTGTTTTTTATATAGTGTACTAGTTTTTGTAAAAGTCAATAACAAATCTGCAAAACGTGCTAAAGTAAAATGTCAGAGAGGATCCTAAGATTTAAGTTGTAAAAGCATGTTCTTGAACAGGTGGGTTGGTTGTTAAAAATATAGCAATTTAATTATATGATTACTAATTTTACTAATGTATAAATAATTATTTATATACCTATTATTATTATTATTATTATTATTATATTTATATTTATTATAACAAAAAAATCTATATTTTTTTCAAAATAGCCTAAATGGAGTTAAACTCAATTATATATGAATTTAACTAAATTTGACACTTCTTACTTTAGTAAAAAAAAATCACCAAAAATACCATAAATCATTTAAATATCAATTTAAATAAAAAAATGTTTTATGCACTATGCTCCACTGTGATCAAGGATGAACTTTTGGGTGGGGAGCAGTGGCGGCTGGTGGATTTTGGGTAGGTATACCAATATAGATATTGAGATCTCAGTTATTTGACATGGGACCCACACCAAATTTATAATAGTTTATAATGACATTGCGAAAACAGAATTTAAATTGAAGTTTGCGAATAAAAGTTAGTTTTTCGTGTCGCCTATTTAAGATAATTCAAATTAAAGTGGTGTAATTTATGTCGAAGCTATCGACAAATTTAAAAAATCCAAATATTACAGATTTTTTACCATTACTGAGATATTGGTATACCCAAAATCCACCAGCCGCCACTGGTGTGGAGCCTCGACACCCAAAAGTCCCACCTTGATATTTTAATACAAATTATTGAGGATATCTTTATTTCTGTATAACGCTAATCTCGTCTTATTTTCTGAAAATAATACAATATATCGCACATGGGCGACAACAGTATCATAACTTATGATACTGTTGTCGCCCATGTGCGATATATTGTATTATTTTCAGAAAATAAGATAGTGTTGTAAAAAAAAACGTTTTTTTTCAGTTGAAAAAAAACACGTGAAAAAAAACATGTTTTTTTTCACTGAAAAAAAAACAAAAGGTGTTTTTTTTCATCCCCACCCACGTATGGTAAAAGAGCGCCTCGCTGTCGGCAATGCTGACTCAGCATATCGTAGAGTCTATACGGTATTATAATAGAAGAGTTAAGACCTGCGGCTTTAAAGGTTGATGCATAGTTTGTAGAAATGCCGAAAAGAGAAGGCTCAGGGCAAAAGCCAACAACTTTAAACAATTTGTTTAAGAATATTACTAATGGTAAGTAAGAAACTATAATTAGTATTTAATATTCTTCTAGTGACAGAATGTGCCAAAAATTCTTTCCTCAGCAGTGGCATTTCGAAAATCCTGTCACTTAATATAATTTGAGTATT
The DNA here is from genome assembly GCA_921294245.1 of Brassicogethes aeneus. NCBI lineage: Eukaryota > Metazoa > Arthropoda > Insecta > Coleoptera > Nitidulidae > Brassicogethes > Brassicogethes aeneus. The sequence continues at coordinate 54,328,225 of OV121133.1, read as the reverse complement.
TTTGACCATTTTTTGAAAAAAAACATTTTTTTTTGAAAAAAAAACAAGGACCTCTGTTTTTTTTCTAAAAAAAACATTTTTTTTTGAAAAAAAACAAGACTGTTTTTTTTCAGTGACAACACTAATCATAAGTAGTAAAACCTTAATTCCGAGATAATGACCGTCAAAGATTTTTGAATAATAAAATTCTCACATATTTGTAAAATTAAATTAAGTATTTTTTTGAAAAGGAAGAACCACAGTAATATTATGAGCCAGTTAAAAATTAGATTTTAGAAAATACTCTGTTGCCGAAGAAGGTGTTCATCAATTTTGGAGATATGTCTAGACTTGCTGAAAATATGTGGATGCATTTTGCAGATATGTCTGTATTGATAAAAATATGTTGATCATTTTTTTAATTATTTATTCTTTTATTGTTGATTATGAATATGAAGAACGTATGACTGGCCCCATCGGCAACGCCTTACACTGATTTTCCAGGGTTATTTTACCCCCTTTCTGTTCTCCTACGCATCCCGCTCTGCACAGCATTGCCTGTGTTTGGTGGATGACCCAAAACTAAGTACAATCCGGAGTTCCCCTCAACCAGGGATTTAGTAATTACCCCATTCAATTGGGGTTTATAAATAGGGCTTGATTGGTTAGTACGCTGCTAGGACCTATCCTTGCTGGTCTTGAAGTACTTCCTGTTCGTGTGAATCCGTATCTCTGTCCGAGTCAGATTCCGAGCTTGCTGACTATCAATAACGTTGCACCCCACTGTGCGGTTGTTTATTATTATTTTGCATAGAAGGTAATTTATGGTTCCCTTAAATGTGCTTAGTAATCTACATTACATGTTTATTTCTTAAGGATAAATTTCTTTTGCCTAGTGTTTATCTGAACTTGTTTAATAACTGCTTATGTGAGCCCTTATTTATGAGTTTTTTGGCTATGCTTGCTTTTCTTATTGAAACTGTTGGCGACTAATTAATTTTTACTTGATGGAATACTTTATAAGTTAAGGTTGCGAATTTTAAACTAAAATTTAGTATTTGGGTATTATTAAGGTCATCTAATTTTGGTAGGTTTATTTATCCTGTTTATGTAGACTATGACTTCAGGTGAATTTACAGGCAGGAGTTGTGAAATTATTCCTTAAACTCGACAGCCAACTATTAACACGTGTTGTTTCTGTGTTGGTAATCCACGAAAAATTATTCGTTGTATCCAATCACCTCACTCACACTCTTTTTCACCGAGCATTTTCGACTTATGACACTGTTGTCGCCCATGTGCGATATGTACAGGGTGGTCCACGTAAGGTGACCCATATACTTATCTCAGAAACTACTGGAGTCACAAAAAATTTGCAAGGAAGAAATATTCACGTAGAAAAAAATACTTTTAAAATATTATATTTTCATTAATACAGGGTGTTCGGTTTTCCGTGGGACGATAACAACTTTCTTATTTTCAATGGAACACCCTGTATTTTTTGCATTTTTAGATTCTACACACTATTTTAGGTATACTTTATAAATATATTAATTAGGAAAATGTTAATACTTATTGAGTAAAATTAAAATTTATCAAAATTTCTCTAAATGTAGATCTAATGTCGACATTCGCTAAAAGTTAAAAATAACCAACTAAAACTTATTATTTTTTATATTATGCAGTATTCATCTCTTTAATAATGACCGAGCTATAAGTTAAATCTTTTTTTTTTTATAAAATATTATACAGGGTGTTTTCTATGCTCCGTTGAAAATAGCGATTTTAAAAGTTCAACATCTTGTTTTTTTATATATATATATATGTATATATATACTCCTACTATATGTCCTATACCTAAACCCAACAGAAAAAAAATATTCGCATTTTTCGCAATTAGTAGCTTTGTGCGTATGGTAATTATTATTATAATTATAATATAAGAGCATTTTTATTTGTTGTTATTTTAATTTATTTATTTTAATAATGGAAATATAACTAAGGTAATTAGAAAATCCACAAAATTAATTTTCTACCTTATTGTTATTAATAAATTACCTTACTTTCTCTTTGGGAATACCCTCAGGATTAAACTAGGCACGAGTGTATTCGGAAAAAATTAATCTTTAATTTAGGTAATAAAGAAGTACTATAAAACAAATAAAAGGTAAATCTGCTATTACTTTAATTCGATAATTACGATTGTTAGCTTGTTACAAGAAGATTAGAGATATTATATACCTGCATTTTAAAGGAACATTTAATTTAAAATATATTGTTTATACTTTTGAAATTTGTTTTATTTATTTTCCAGATTAAATCTGCTTCCATTTTAATCATTTAATATTGTAGAAGTATACACATCAAAAAGAATACACTCGTCCCTATTTTAATCCTGATGGTATTCCCAAATAGTAAGGTAATTTATTAATAACAATAAGGTAGAAAATTAATTTTGTGGATTTTCCAATTACCTTAGTTATATTTCCATTATTAAATAAATAAATTAAAATAAAAATCCTCTTATATATATTATTATAATAATAATTACCATACGCATAAAGCTACTAATTGTGAAAAATGCGAATATTTTTTTTTCTGTTGGGTTTAGATATAGGACATATATATATATATATATATATATATATATATATATATATATAAAGAGAAAGGAAATTACATATTTTATCCAATTATGTAAAAATATATAGGGTGTTCCACGGAGCATAGAAAAGCACCCTGTATAATATTTTATAAAAAAAAAAATTAACTTAAGCTTGGTTATTATTAAAGAGATGAATACTACATAATATACAAAATAATAAGTTTTACTTGGTTATTTTTAACTTTTAGCGAATGTCTACATTTAGAGAAATTTTGATAAATTTTAATTTTACTCAAAAAGTATTAACATTTTCCTAATTAATATATTTACAAAGTATACCTAAAATAGTGTGTAGAATCCAAAAATGCAAAAAAATACAGGGTGTTCCATTGAAAATAAGAAAGTTGGTATCGTCCCACGGAAAACCGAACACCCTGTATAAATTAAAATATAATATTTTAAAAATATTTTTTACTACGTGAATATTTCTCCCTAACAAATTTTTTGTGACTCCAGTAGTTTCTGAGATAAGTATATGGGTCACCTTACGTGGACCACCCTGTACCTATATTTTCTGTTTTAAATTGAGACCTTTACACACAACAAAATTTGGTTTAAACTGACAGATTATTGCCTCAATTATTTGTATTCAAGTGTCACAGTGGGTGTAAAGCAATAGTACACAGTGTAATACCCTTGGGGCTGGTTTATCAATCTCTGGTTAAGTTCCAGTTAGTCTATCTGACAGTTAAATTTCATATAGATCGTTGTAAAAACAATATGGTATCCATGGAAATTATTTGTCAGATAACTAACTGCAACCACACAATTAAAGAGAATGGACGCGTAACGCCTATTCCACACAGGCGTTGTGAAGTGTGCCAAAGAAATGGCGTCGCTTCGAGGTGTTACCAAGTTTGTTTTGTGTTTTTGCGTAAAAAGAAATTAAAGAATGTCGTCGATTAATATTAATTATATAAAACAGCACGCTACCCTCCTTATTTAAATAAGTTTTGACGTTTTCCTTTTGACATATCCTACAAATGTGCTTGATTTAATTCTTTACTTCAACGCCCCTTTTTGGTTCACATTTGGCACATTTTCTGATTACGCCTCCACGTTCTGATTAGGCCTCCACTGTCTTCCTTACCAAAAGCAAATAGCCGTATACATCGTCAAGCATGCGCCAACGGCAAACGTGTTTTGTCAATTTGGCAGCCAAGATGCATTTTTCGTTATTCAACATGTTAAAATTTTGTTGTTGGTCAGCAACTTGTTGCGTTTTAAGTTGTAAAAGAGCAAAATTGTTGTTCATTGTGTTATTTTAATTTGTAAGTGAGTTATTTGCAAATTAGGACAAAAAATCTTACCTGTCACGTTTTTGGGATGCATACACGACGAACCGCACTGATCGGTCCTGCAACACTTCTGCACCGAAGGACACTCCAAATCATGAGTACACATATTTCCGCACTCAAAATTTTCCTCGATTATAGCTGGACATGTTCCTGTTTTTTGTATCTTTAACGAGGCGGGACAACACACGCCATAATCATTTCCTAAGAAAATATTATTATAATATTATATTTTTTATGTTATATTTTAAGTTATTACCTTTTTGTACTAAGCATTGGTACATCGGAGGGCACTGTGGTTTCGTGGGGTCAGTACCACATAAAAATGGTCGTACAGTATCACTTATTCTTAAAGGATCTCCCACAGGACAAATGTTGTCAAGGCTCCTTCCTCTTTTACCTGTAAAAATTTATTTAATTTAAAGAAAATGCAAAATTTTAACTAATTGTAACATTATTTAACACATAATTTTTAATAATTAGGTATATTTAAGTTAGATTCCATTGCAAATTGCAATTTGCAATGGATGTAAGCAGGGCCGTAGCGAGGCTGGTGCAGGCGGTGCGGTGCACCAGGGCCCCCGACCTCAAAGGGGCCCCCAAAACTAAAAAGTCTTACTAAAAAATCGTAATTTTCGATATCCTATCCTATCCTAAAGTTTTGCACCGGGGCCCCTGAGTCCGTCGCTACGGCCCTGGATGTAAGGTCCATGAACTTTTCAATAAAATAACTAAAAGGCGAACGGACTGAATTTTAAAAGTAATTTTCAATTCAGAATCCGTGAGTCAGGCATTCCTTATCCATACATACTGATCAACAAAATTACTACTTTTACTAAAATAATAACTTTTGAATAAATTTTCAAGAAAAAAGGTCTTATCTGCTGGGCTGCTGTTGCTACTTTGCTGCGAGTTAGACGTTTTTAGGTTAAATTCAACTTACATGATGACATTTTATACTAGTATTAGTCTTACTATACGGACTATACTGTTCTATAATATGAAAATTACTATAGGCTTGAAAAATATTAAATTGGTTTTATTTTTCTATAAATAAATGCTGTCGTGTTATTATTTTTATAGTACGAATATTTATTGTATTTATATATATACAATTTTATCAATCCCCTTTATTACCTTATGTTATTTTCCCTTGAACCCTTTGCCAAAATATAAGTTTGTACATTAAAAAAAATTCTAAATATGTTTTACGTACGTATAATCCATTAGGGGAAGGTGGGGGAATTTTGCGCGGTGGGTAATTTTACGCATAAACAATTCTTCCAGATATGAAGTAAATAATACATTTTTTGAATGTTGCAAACTTGGAAACGTTGCTTTGGGTATACGGGGACTAAAGTGTACCGCAATTAAGCTTGTAGCTTTTAGCTAGTGACCATGGTCACTAGCTAACTGTGATACATGTACGTTGATCTAAGAAATCCATGTCGTTTCCGCTACGAGTTAAGTTTAAATTTCTGTCCAATCGCTTAAATGTTTATAACACAACTTTATATGATCTTTCCTCGTAATCTGGTGTATGTTTAAATTGTTCAGGTTAACTTTTGGAATGTTTTTTAGTATCACAATATTTTTCTTGCAATGGGGGTAATTTTACGCTGAAAAATTGGGGTAATTTTGCGCTGCAAAATTTGGCCAATATGGGAGTTTTTGGTACAGGAGCCTAGATTGTTCATCATAAACAGTTCCATTTGGGCACACGCGGAGTGTAGCGTAAAAAACAACCCCTAAAACTATAGTTGTATACATATGTGACAACTGCTGCATGTAGACCCTCTTATTTCTAAGAACAAAAATTTTATTTTTAGTTATTTATTTTTGATCTTGTTTGTTTCATAGAAAAAAAAGTTTTGTTTTATTTTTATGTTTTAATATAATACTATTATAGAAATAAACGGTTTATTTAGATACTTACACATCTTTCTCTTTACAGCGCAAATTTTCCCCCCATGATGCGCAAAATTACCCTGATAGGTGGGTAATTTTGCGCAAATGCATTATTTAAAAAAATGTAGTTTTTGCATACTAAACAATTTTTTTTTATAAATTGCGCATTATATGTATCCACATAGTAAACATAGTAGACTATCGCTGGTATTAATTGCAAAATTTCACATTTAAACTTAACAAAGATACTAGAGATTTTGCTTAGATGCGCAGAATTCCCCCACCTTCCCCTATAACATTTAAATTAACACAATTTTTTTTTAAATTAAATTTTTAATTAATTTTCTATTAAAATGTAGAGTTCAAAATCAAATTTTTATCCCCTACCCCTGCACACAAAAAAAATCCTATTTTAAGAATTAATATTTTCTTAAAAATATTCACTACAGTTAAGTTAAATAAGATTTCAATTAAGAATATATTCTTAATTTAAAATGTATCAGCGGTTTCTTTTAAGAATTATTTTTTTTATTCCTTATTCTTAAGCCAAGTACGTTTTTTTTTTGCTTTAATCAGTAACTTTTATTAAATAAAGCAAGTTAAAATACTACATTTAAACTGGTATGGTATTGTTAATTGAATACAACATAATATTCTTGAACTGATAATCTATTTTCATCGATATTGGCTGCTTATTTTGTTTTGATATGAGGATCAAAATAAAAGAAGAGAAATGGTCATATTATCTTTAAAATTTGTTTGATAGTTGCAGTTGACGGTAGCAAAGTTTAACAGTAGTAACTCTCTAAAATAAAAGTCAAAAATGACTAATTCAATTAGTCTAATTGCAATAGCGAAAAAGCAGCTAATAATTATTGTTAATAGTAATTTGTATCCCGGATATTTAGCAGTCAAATCCTATGTAAAACTGTCCGCTGAATCCGAAAATGTCGTCAAAAGTTATAAAAGTAGAACGTTTTTGAGATTTAGTAAATTTTCCATATAATATGGTATTGACTATATCTTAAAAACTGCTTTACTTTTGGGTCATTCCACGTTACTCGGGGATTTTTGTCCCGCCCGTCACAATTAAAAATTGTGAGTAAAAACTACACGTTATAAAATTTATATAAAAATATTGTTTTATTATGCTTTTAATAGGTTATAAGCACAATAAAAATAATATTATAAAATATTAATTTTATAACTTGTGGTTTTTACTCACAATTTTTAATTGTGACGGGCGGGACAAAAATTACCGAGTAACGTGGAATGCCCCTTTTATAATTTTTGGCGGTATTTTCGGATTCAGGGGACAATTTTACATAATAATAAGCTGTTAAATGCCCGGGATACAAATAGCTGTGGACTAAAGTTATTAGTTACTGCTTTTTTACTTTGAAAACTAGTCATTTTTAGAGAGTACGTCACTAAAAACCAGTTGTAGTTATTATATTGTTTAGATTGTTTTTTTTTTCTTTAGAGTATTTTTATCACTGACTATTTCCCTCGTCTTAATTTCCACCAATCACAAACGCGCAATTTTGAATTACATTTTCGGCATTACATATTCGGCAAAACTTGACAGCTGTTGTCACCAAAAATTGCAATTTATATTTTAATTGTTAACTGTTACTCATGAAATAGTCTTGTCAAATACCATTCGGGCATCTAATTTTTCCTGTGAAAAAAATCGAAAAAACACAATGCTAAGTAATATTTTTGAACAAAATGCATTCGTGCAGGTGCAAAAATCCTCCTCTTCGACTCGAATTTTTGTTGCCACCAGCACTCATGCTTTTTGTTAAAATATTACTTAGCAACGTGTTTTTTCGATTTTTTTCGGAAAATTAGATGCTTTTATGATATTACTTACAAAAAAATCGTTAAAACACAATGCTAAGTAATATTTTTTAACAAAATGCATTCGTGCAGGTGCAAAAATCCTCGTCTTTGACTAGGATTTTTGTTGCTTCTTGTTAAAATATTACTTTGCAACGTGTTTTTTTGATTTTTTTCGAAAAAATAGATGCCCTTATGATATTACTTGTTTGTTTGGTAATTTAATAAATATTTTTTATACTTAATTTAAGCGGTTTTTTTATATTTTTAATTACATATTGTCAGTTTGTCGCAAAATATATATTTTTTAAATTTTACGGCTTAAAATTCAAATATTTAATGTATTATATTTAAATATAAAAGGGGCGCACCAACGAATGTTGCACGCAGGCGCCAGACACCCCAGGAACGGGCCTGTACTTACTTACATATATTATATTAATGTATAAAAGTATTAGAATAGAATTGATATGTTCTACAAGTACAAAAGCTTACATGATTTAGGTTGTTTGATATAATTTTTGTTACTATTACAATTTTTTAGCGAGTATGGATACTTAAAAAAATGGTGAAGGTGCCTTAAAATGTAGCAAGTACATTAATAATGTCATACAATTTTCTCAATCAAAAACTTGTTATTTTCAACAAAACAGTAAGTTTCAGTCAAAATCTGTAAATATATTGATTTAATAAAATGGTATGCTTGAAAGATGCATACTGCAAGAAAATGGTATTCTTAAAAGAAACTATTTACACGTACACTGAAAGAAATATATACTAAAGTTAAATAAAAAAATAATTAGGGCAAATATATTTTATGTTTCATATATAGACTACCACATACATTGCTAAAACAAATATATTCGTTTGGTTAGCAGCCTATTGCTGCCCTAGCAATATAAATGGTGTTTCTAGCAATATTTTTTTGCTGTAATTCACTTATAGTTTACATTTTATAGTAAGGGTAAGTTTATTTTTATTTAGATCTAACATATCTTCTTTACAATAAATGTATTACAAAATTTACCATACATTCATAATAAACAGTAGTATAAATGTGTAAAGCACTAGTATAAAATTTTTAGTATAAATTTGTATTTACTTTTAGCAACAAATTTCTTTCAGTGTATTAATTAAACAAACCAAAATGATATTCTTAAATTAATAAAACTATACCTTTTAAACAAAGTTGGATTAAACAATACAATAATTATAAATCAAGCCTGTCTTCTCTTGAGTTTAGTGGACCATCGGTTAAATCTAATAAAATTACATTAGGTTTTGGTAATCCATTTTTAGCAAGGTTTATGGAATGTTTAATTTTTAAAAATAATGTATACTTCCTTGCTTGTGTGAAATTCTTTATTTGCGACTAGTTTCGGTTATACACCATCTTCAGGCAAAAATGTCAAGTTTTAAAATATGAGTTAAAATAATAATATATTACGAACATAGAAGTTTTAAACAAATTTTTACACTTTATAAATAATATAATATTTATTTATAAAGTGTAAAAATTTGTTTAAAACTTCTATGTTCGTAATATATTATTATAATTTAATATTTATTTATAAAGTGTAAAAATTTGTTTAAAACTTCTATGTTCGTAATATATTATTATTTTAACTCATATTTTAAAACTTGACATTTTTGCCTGAAGATGGTGTATAACCGAAACTAGTCGCAAATAAAGAATTTCACACAAGCAAGGAAGTATACATTATTTTTAAAAATTAAACTAATAAAATTAATTTTAAAATCAGCGTATATCTTCAAGAAATTAAAAGTCTCCTGGCAAGAAAATATAACCATACCTTACTTTTGAATCAAGTAGTGTAAGTTCACAATAAAAAATATTTTTTTGTGTTTGCACCAGAGCTGTGCGGTACTCGAGTACTTGTACTCAAATTTTGAACTTTAAATACTTTTTATGTACTCGGTACTCAGTCCAGAGTATATTTAAAAAAAGTACTTGTACTTGTACTTGTTTAATTTAAAAATGTAAAAATGGACAGGAGTAAGTTCACAATAAAAAATATTTTTTTGTGTTTGCACCAGAGCTGTGCGGTACTCGAGTACTTGTACTCAAATTTTGAACTTTAAATACTTTTTATGTACTCGGTACTCAGTCCAGAGTATATTTAAAAAAAGTACTTGTACTTGTACTTGTTTAATTTAAAAATGTAAAAATGGACAGGAGTAGTATATTGGTTGTACATTTGATGTACTGGAGTACTTTTGTTGTACTCAAGTAGTATTATTTTAAGTGTTTTGGTGTTATACTGGGGTAAGTAAGATTTTATATATTATTTTGTATTAGATTACCTACTCGATTAAGTTTTTGTTATATTTGGTACGCTTAAAAAATTGGGTTATATTTTTGCATTCAATCTTGTTTTTTTTGCAGTCATAAATGCATGTTACTTTAATTTAATTTCGTGCTTGCAGTTAAATAAACTTTTTTTGCTAGTTACTGAAACCTAAATTACATTTTAAGAGTTTTTGGAAAAAGCACTTTGTACTTTGTACTTTGTACTTGTACTCGTGAGTACTTTTGGATTTTTTTGTACTTTGTACTCAAGTACATTTTTTTCAAAGTACTTGTACTTTTACTCGAGTACTTTTTTCTTGTACTCGGAACAGCTCTGGTGTGCACCACCAAAATTGTTGGTTTATGTCTTCATCATTTTACATGAAGATTAAAGTTTTGTCATTGTTGTCCTGTGAATTCATTGCTTATAAAAAGGGTAACATTTTTGCTCGAAGTTAATGCTTAAAATAAACGGATTTGAAGGGAGAATTCAAGTCTTGACTGCAGAATTAAGATTGATTCCGCAAAAATCTAGCGTAGCATACCAAAAGTATGAAAAATTGGTTGCCTAAATAATGGAAATGGTAATATTAAAAAACAAGAACTGCACGTTTAATAAACCGAACTGATTAGGTACAGTGGCGGACACAGAATTTTGATCGTCATAATTTGGTTCGCCATGTATAAATCTGTGAATATCAAAGACACACTATTGAGCAATTTGCTTTCGCGGTCAAAATGACAAGAAAAGTGATAACCGGGTAAGGTAAGTTGTCCATAAGGGAAGTTTAGATTTTGATGTCAACGGGATGATAGCATAGAAAAACAACTCTATGGATGATAGTTGTTCAAAATTCCGAGTCCTCCATTGCACCTAGTTTGTATCTGGCAGATACTATCTACCAGTTTTATTATATTGTTAAAATTAAATATTTGAATAAATAATTATATTTTTATTGTATGCTGCAGGTATAATCGGGGACGTAAAAAAAAAATCGTCATTTTCCGAAAATTATATGAATATAAAATAAGATTCGGATCCTCATTTTTCTGTGAATTCATTACTGGGCATTTTTGAAAGCTTTATTAGCTGCACTAAGTATAATTTTTCCTCAATCTTACCACTATAAAAAAATGCTGCAATCGGAAAAAAGTCGGAATTTTAATAAAACTTAAAATAAAATATTCCGTCATTGCAAAAATGGCGAATGTGCCGGGGTGAATATTATTTATTTTGACAAAATATTAAAATTGATTGTTTCAATTCATTAATAAAATAAAAATTAATTAATATTAAATATGTGTTATTCCGGCATCCTGCAGGGTGGGGTTGAAGTAGGGAAAGTAAACCTACCCGTATGATTGCATTCAGAGATAAAGAAGGTTGCATGGCGGCATAGCCGGTTTAAAAAAAAATACCTTATTTTTGTCCTTATTTGGGAAGTACAACAAATACTTTTTAATAAATTGCATATAAATTTTATGAAAAAATCATTTAACAATAATAAAATGATAACATTTTAGATTTTATAAGGGCACATTTATAACAGCAAGAATTTGGCAACGTCGTATTTTGACCACGATAGCCAAAAGGTTTTTATCATACAAAGAAAAAAATCTAACATAGTACCAAGAACAGCGCTGTCATTGAATGCACTAAAATTGAAGCAATCCAAATTGTTATTTGCTGAATTAATTACTATTAAACCAAAATAGGGAAATATTTTGCCTAAATGGACGCCTTTCTGCAGAAAGGAACCAACCCACAAAACCAAAAAAATCGAGATATTTAGCCTATGAACTAATTAAGTATGTATAATTTATCTGCAAAATAGGTCATAGCCAAAATGCAAGTGTAGTGTTGGATCTTTTTTATAAAAAAGCAGGCTGGTAGACCCACTACCAAAGTCTTTAAAGATTTCCTGCTTCTGCAAAATATAAAGTCTTGATTCATTTTTTGGTAGCTTACAAGATGAGGTGGGGTTGGAAGATGATGTGGACGAATTTCAAATAGAATCAAAATTAATTCATATTACCATTATAATAGTAATATCAGTTTTATTTTGTTTGGAAATAAATAATTGTCGCTTTTCTTTAAATACATACATACATCAGATAGTAGTTTTCATAAATTGCAGAAAGGAACCAACCAACAAAAGCCCATTTTTTTCGTCGCCCTTACTCATAACATCACAAAATCCACCTGATGAAATTATTAAATTATATCCCTTAAACCTCCGTAAGTCCAAAATCGGCATAAAATTAACAGGTAATTTTAAAATTATTAAAATCTTTGATAGCTTTTTTCTCAGTTTCATCATGGTGTGGGTTGGTCCCATTCTGCAGAAAGCCGTCCAAATGTCAAAGAATTTATTGCGTTAAATGTATACATAGTATACATACAATAGTAACGTTATTAAATAAATCAAATTAGTATTTAATGCAATAACATTCTACCATTCTAACAAATAAATATCAATATGAATATCAATAGATAAATATCAATATGAATATCAATAGATTTAGGAGCGTTAACTTTTGTTGTTAGTTTAAAAACAGTAAACGATTATAAACCAAGTGCTAACTACCTATTGGTATTATAGGAACTGTTATTCAGGAATACGGATTACAAGATCCCATTGGTTTAATGGCTCACCCATTCATGCTATGCTAGCGTTTTTTTTTGTGTAGACATATTAATATGTAAATGGTTTTTATAATCAACCACTTGTGTTCTGTTGTATACTTGTTTTTGCATTGTTTTTTTATTGTATTTAAGAGATTTTAGTAGCTTTTACATAATATGCAAATATATGCATATAATATATTATGCCACTTTTGCTTTTTATAAAGCCAAACCACAGAAATGTATGTAAACTTAACCTAGGCGATGTAAGCAAATGATTTAGAAAAATTTGATATAACCCAAATTTTGTTGACAATTCGTATCATACGTGGACGTATTAATATGTTTATGATATCATATATTTTAAATCCCCCACTTATGAACTAACTATGCGCATAAAGTATATTCATATGCCAAATCGACAAATTTCTCCTCAAAAAAGGAAACAAGGCCGTTCATACAAAATATGGAATAAACACTGGTGGCGACATATCTGTGTTTATCTAACAAACTTTAGACCGATCAACCTCACATTTTCCCAATTAAATTATTTTTCTATGTTTTTTTTGGAAACGTAGAAAAGGTATAGTCTGAAACACATTTGGGATTGCTTATTCCGCTCTCGTGAAACCGTCAAACTCTCACTTTTTACTCGAGCGGAATATGCCGTATTCCAAACTTGTTTTAGAATATACTATTGTCGATTTTAGTGTTAGAATGTTATATTCTCGCAGGTAAAATCGTTGAAGCTAATTCTTAAACGATTTTTGGTAATATTTAGTTTTCAAGTAATGGTACCCCCAAAAATGTCAAACTGTTTTATAACCTCAACTTAAGTGAATTTTAAGATTATGTACATTATTTTCAACAAACCAGGTCAATAAAAACTCTTCTGACATTTTACGCTGCTAAAAGAATACAGAATTGTTCAAAAATATGATTAAACATTTAAAAAGAGTACAATACTTACACAATAGTATTTGTGATCTGTCTAGTAGTTGTCAAGTTGTCATGCTATTTCAGTATAGACAAAGTAAAGGAAATTCATATTCATATTTTTATAAAAATTTGAATTAACAATATGTATTATATTAATAGTATATTGTAGACTTTTGAAAGAAAGAGGAGATTCCTCCTGACAATAAAACTGTCAAACATTTTTAACCTCACTTTTTTCCAATTTTAACCTAAAGCTAACTTTAGCCCGTGCGCAAAATACTATTTTGCCCACTAGAGGCGCTAGTGAGTCACGCGGGTGAAACTCGCGAGTTAAACGTGCAGTCGCACAATATACTAATATTTACAAAATTATAAGGGTATTTTATAAGTACGCTTCTTCATTTATTCATCAACAGAAAACGTTACTAGTTTTGTTTCTAGTTTTCTTTCTTTTTCATGCGGTAAGTTCACAATTTCGATACACGAGAAGCGTTACTAAATTAGTTTCTTTTAGCTTTGTTACGATTTCATTACTCAGGTGGTGCTGCTGGTTTCGTTTCCACATACAAATAGTATTATTTCTATGCGTTTCCATACACTGTTTAAAATATCTGTGGTGTAAAGAGTAATCTTAAAATGGTGTCAAAATCCAACACCAAGTGGTGTTATATAAACACCATGAATTATGGTGTCACACCAAAACGGTGTTTATCTTAAAATATTTGAGAAGTGCACTTACACAGAAAAAAGGAATAGTTCATTTAACTATATTAATTTAGTTGACCCATAAATATTTATTTTTGTATTTTTTTTATTTTTATCAACTGTGGGAAGGTTAAGATAAACAAAGATTAGTTTGACAGTACTAAACCAGATAGTTATTTTTTTTTAATTGGTTAAATTAACCCAGAAAACTTTAGTGAAACTGACCCGCTGTATGGTTCAGTTTACTTAATATATTATTAATTATAATTATATTATATATAATTAATATATATTATGTTGTTTGTAAAATAAGAGTTACTTTAAGCTAAAGCACTCTGTTAAAACGATTAAAACGATTAAAACAATTTGCCGTGCATTCCCGGTTGCATAGTGTGTATCGATCGCGGTAAAGGCGGTGTGGATCACGTGATGTTCTTAAATCTCGCCTCTGTTGACTTACATGAAGAGTATATAAGCTCAGGTAGTCCTTTGCTTTGGTGTGACACTACAAGTTGTTCGATACTAAAGTGAAATAGGTGGAAACAGCTGTCAATACTTGAAGTATTTTAAGTTGGTGGAACGCCCTAAAAATATTATCTTCAGCGAGTTGAAGGTTCAATTTTCTGGAATAATACCACTGGTAATATACTAGTAATGCGTCAAGGAACTTCCTGTTTCCCTTTTTTTCTGTGTAGTATGATTTAATTTCAACAAAAACACATAATATTTAACACTCAAAAGGAGTTCAATTTACACCAGGTAAAATTTATTTTAATACTGTGTGAAAGTTAAATTTACACTATTTTAGTATTTGAATTTACACCGGACCAATGAACCATATTTAACACCATTTTGGTTTGTATCGATATAGACCATGTATGCATACATGGTCTATATCGATACCATGGTATTAATTTGGTGTTAAAATGGCCATGAAATTTTGAACAGTGTACCCAGGGTTTCGATTCTGCTTTGAGTTTTGCTTGTTTGTTACCTTAAGTTTTGTTATTCTTCTGTTACTTGTTGGGAATGATTTCCAACGTTCCGTTTCTGATTATGTTTTAATTCTTTTATATTACTCGAAACGGTAACGCCAAAAACGGAGTTTCATTTCCATATATAGGGACTTGTAACAAAACCTCGTATACGAGGTTTTGTTACAAGTCCCTGCTAATAACAGCCAACTTAAATTTATCGCGCTTCTGGGTGGTGGGGCCCCTTGTGGCCAATTTATGAGGGCCCAACAGGAAACTCCCGGTCGCCCGGTGGGCCAGCACGCGCCTGAACAACGATCACAAAACATTTTAAAAAACGCTCAACAAAAGCCAACATCGAGAAAATAGTATAAAACACACTTTGCAGAAGGCTATAATAAATTCGTTCGGGAATAGGTAAGTGGCCTTCTGCAACTTGTACTTTAATGTACCATTTTATTTTTCCATACATTTAATTTAATTCCATATTTAAAAAAAATAATCATTAAAATTTTTACAGGCCAACAATAGTATATTAAAGACAGTGGCGGCTGGTGGATTTTGGGCACACCCATATCGCAGTTATTAGACATGGAACCCACATTAAGTTTATAATGACAGTATATAGACAAGTTCTGCGCAAGCAGAATTTAAATTGAAAAAAAGTTAGTTTTTTAGTGTGCCCCCCTAGCCGTCTGCGCCCCCAAATTAAGATAATTCAAATTAAAGTGGGGCAATTTATAATTCACTACAGTTCAAAATTTATTTAAAAAGCCCAAGTATTACAGATTTTATACCATTTCTATTTTTTTTTTAAATTTAGAAATAGAATTTTTAAAAAATTATAATGGTATAAAATCTGTAATACTGTAAATAAATTTTGAAATTTGTTGATAAACTGGATATCGGTGTACCCAAAATCCACCAGCCGTCACTGATTAAAGACCTAATGTCATGTTATTTCATTCCACGAGTGCGAGAAAATTTCCTATGATTCGAGTTCATTGTACTATTGTTTCTATTTGTCAAAATATATTTATGCGAATCGTACTGTGCTTATAAGTGGATTATCCCTCGTATACAAATGGAAAAAAATGGGTGCTGATTCCAAAAATAAACATTTTACTACCAATAATCATGTTCATTGTGAAAAAACCGTTTACTAGATGAATATGCAAATTTTGTAAATTTCATTAAAATCGAACAAAAATTGTTCGAGAACTATTTAGGTCAAAATCTTAAAAGATCAGTCATGATCCCACGTTTCAAATTGTTTAATATCTAATATAATAAATTTTAAACGAAGCAGCGCACCTTTAAGTGTTTTTTCACTTCTCTTCCCTCGTTCATCGATTTGAATATTCGCATTTCCTTTGTATATTGTGCGCGCACCTTAAGCAACAAAATGTCAGCCACAGTTCTTTTCAATTAATCTTGGTAACCTTGTATGGTATGGTATGATAGACTTGATGGTATTTGTAAATTGGAAAAATAAGTGAAAGCGTTCAACTGCTTCGATTTGGTTTACTATAAATACATTTGTTCACTATTTTAAAAACAAAATGTTTACTTACATGTTGGTATTGGGGGACATGGTGGATCTGCGCAAGCCAGTTCTTCCAAATGACATTCCAGCGCGTTGGGACATCTGACATCGTCGCAAGGGTCCCGGCAACGACACGTGGGACAACCGTCTTTTGTCAAAGCGAAACCATGGGGACAAAACATTCGGCACGTGTGATCTGCGCATGGTTTTGGAGCTGAAATCGAGTCAAGGTCACATTCTTAAGATAGTTTTTATTTTTTTGTATTTTATTTAAAAATACGCTTTTCAAAAAATAATTTTAGATGTTTGTCAGGATATGCTATACTATTCCTTATAAAACATTTTCGTAATACAATAAGTTTATTTCATTATAATGTGAAACCAGTATTAGTTGTGTGAGTTTAAATACATAGTAAACTTAATTTGGAATTTCCATAAACAAGCGGATGGTTAGTAAGAGGCTCACGATATTGTTCTTCTTTGTAAATACACACTACCAACTTCTAGGAACTATATATATATTTAAATGTTTCGCAAGAATCTGCTAAACATATTGCACTAGTTCCCACAGAAAAATAACAACATTATATCATTGTAAGACAATGGTATTAATAAATGATTCAATATAATGTTTTAACAATTAATTTTAAATTAAATCGAAAGCAGCATCAATTATTTACCTATTTTGTGTTCTGAAATTCTAAATATTTTGTTATATAATACACAGATAGTTAACACATAATAATAACGTTATTTTATAATTTTTCCGCGGTTATAAAAAGCATAATTATGAAAAAATTGTAGGTACATCATTAGACTGGTTTTTATTTACTAATAATACCTGGTGTTTTCAAACAATATTGTTTAAATTCTTAAATCAAAATGATAAGGTTTTATATGTATTAATTTATGCTTTAATAGAAAATACCGGTAAATTTCGTTTTTATTATTTGCAACATGCAACGCTTATTAAAATAGTTAATTCTTATCTAAATCCATTTTTAATTAGTTATTTAATCGTAAAATTATTTTTAATATGCATATCCAATTAGTTGTTATATAGAAACGAAACCTTTCATTTTTATGTCAAAAAATAAATAAAACAACTGCTTAATTTTGCGAGATATCAGTACAAGGATTTTTGAGAGCTTTAATTTTTTTCACTATTACTATCTTTATTTTATTTAATCGTCTTTAAACGCGCTTTTATTGCAATTTTTTTCATTAAATCAGTTTTATAGTTCAAAAATGTATTTTGTGAGAAGATACTACCTATCGACTATTTTTTCAAAGTAAAATAGTAACATATGTTACTATAATAATAATATATATATATTGTAAATTAGAACTTGTAGGATTTGTAATCAAAGTTGTATTGAGTAAATAAAAATAAAAAAAAATTAGGAAAAATCTGATCACCAGTGGTATTCAGCAAGACTATTTCACGAATATTTTTTTTAAAATTAGAATTATCTGCCCATTCAATTTTTGAATTATTTTTTTGACCAAAACGCATGTTTTTTGACAATTTTATTTTAAAATTAAAAACGTTATTTTTGGCATAGCAACCAATTGGTAATTATGCAACTCTTATAAACGATAAGTAATATCATAAGGGCATCTAATTTTTCCGAAAAAAAAAAATCGAAAAATCACGTTGCTAAGTAATATTTTAACAAGAAGCATCAGTGCTGGTGGCAACAAAAATACGAGTCGAAGACGAGGATTTTTGCACCTGCACGAATTCATTTTGTTAAAAAATATTACTTAGCATTGTGTTTTTTCGATTTTTTTCACAGGAAAAATTAGATGCCCGAATGGTATTTGACAAGACTATTTCATGAGTAACAGTTAACAATTAAAATATAAATTGCAATTTATGGTGACAACAGCTGTCAAGTTTTGCCGCGGGTAAACTCGAAAAAACTGCTGACAGGGGCTGTCAATGACAGCCTGTCATACAGTTTTTTCACCTAGAAACGATTTGTAATTCAAAATTGCGCGTTTGTGATTGGTGGAAATAAAGACGAGGGAAATAGTCACTGAAAAACAGAAAAAACCACTCGTTTCCTGAAATATGATTGGTCCATTAAGTAATGAGCGAAATAGTCTATTTTAAGTACCACCGTTGTAAAGGGGTTTATTTTAAGTTAAAATTTGTTAATAATTTATTGATATTAGTAACAAAGTTATGTTGATTTAAAGTTTGCTTTTGTCTGGCAGTAACTGTGCCCATAATCCCATAAAATGTTACCTAATTTTATATTGTATTATTTTAGGTTGATTTTTTAATTTTAATTTATTTTCCTAAAAAGCATTTTTAATGCGATTATATTAATAAGGTTAGTTAGAACATGTATCGCAAGTAATTATTTTTTAAAGTAATTTATCTATTCTGTAATTAAAATTGTATTGCAAACATGTTTTTAAAGTCGTTTTTGTAAAAAATATTAATTTTATAAGAATATTATTATTTTAGTTTAATTTTTTTAGATTTTTAAAAAGACTTTGTATAATTTTTTTTAAATTGTCAGTTATCGACAATTAAGATAATCTATAGATTAAATAATAATAAAATATATTCTCAAAAGTATGTTAATGGTTAATATACCCAAGCTGTTGCACTAAATACATTTATAATAAGACCAAATACCCTACATTGAGGTCAAGAATAATACAACTTCCTTCTTTTTTATTGACCATATGAAATAAAAAATAAAAGTTTGTTAAAATTTTATAATAAATACGAATGACACTGTAGGGAGGTGAAAATATCACAGCTAAACGCTCGGACACGTAAACTTAATTTTTGGTCGTAGATTACAAATCTATGCTTGGTTATCAGGTCAAAATTCAAAGATAAATAAATAATTGGAAACTTGGGTGGTCCCACACATCAGTACCAAATTTAAAAAAAAAACAAATTCTTGCACAGTTAATTGATCAAAAGGAACACGTGTCCCTGAGGGTTTTTTATAGATAATTTAGGAAATGTTTTTTTGCTATTTTTTTTTATTGAGTATAATTGATGATATTATAATAATTAAAATAAAAAGCATAGGAGATATTATTTTATCTTAATATTACACAATGGACACGGATAATTACCTAATAAATTATTTTGATACCATAACATCGTTAAAATATCCAGTGATAAATTAATTTTTTTGTATAATATAGTCAAACAATTTCATTTTTTTCTGTTGTGAAGTGCTATTGGAGTCAAGTGAAAGTTTTCTAGACACTAAATAGCCACTGCTACTCATCTCATTCTTAGAATAAATAAGTATCTATAAGCATTTAGAATTTTTTCGAACACCTAACTGTTTCTTTTATTTACGTAGCTTCCATATCAAATAATAATTATTATTTATTTATTATTTATTGTTTATTGTACACCACGATTTTAAATGGTTATTAATAAATAATTTTTTTATTGAAACACAAGTAAAAGTCTTTTTAGTCGACATAAACAATAAACAATAAAGTGGATTTTTAGTTGGTACTCAAAAGCTGCCGAAAAATAGCACTTTTACAGCTCCTTTTATTATTGTCTGTTATATTAATAATTATAATAATAAATTATTAATAAAATTATAATAATAAAGGTCGCTTAAAAAATTATGTGTGCACCAATGCCCAAAAGTGATATTTTGTCCTCGTCTTTAGACTCGTCCATGAAAAAGCCACGCAAATAACTATTTCGGTACTAGTACAAAAAAAATATTTTCTGGACATCTTTCTTACCTGTGCAGTTGACGAGTGCGGCAGCAGGAGCCCGTGTTCCTGCAAGTTCGAATCCCGTTTCGTCCACGCACCAGCACGAGCTTACAATTTCGTTATCGCACTGAACAGGCTCGAAACCTCCAACTTTGTTGCATCTGGGCATGCGGACACTTTTCGTTTCCTCCCCCAAAGATTTTGCACGTCTGGAGGCGGCCATGCGCAATGTCTGACAACCTGAGAAAACAAAAAATGAGATGGGAGAGGAAAAAGCTTCCTAGTTTTCATTTTATGTTTATTATGAACAGTTCATAATAATGATAATGGGACCCATTATCATTATTAAGAACTGGAAGGAACCATAACATGTTTAGTTTGTTCCTTATTATTAATAAAAACGTTTTTATACACAACATAACCAAACAAACAACTTTAACGTAATTTTTTTACTTAAACTCAATGTTAAAAATTGGCCAGTCTCGTCCCAGCCCTCGAGTGAGTAAGTCGATGTAGCGTAGCGGAGCCAGAGAGTAAACGTAAAACGTTAAAACCATAACTAACAAATAAGCCCTCATAATGCAAACAACTATAGTGTAACAAACACAGTGAGTACAGACTACCCTACGGTCAATAATTAGTTAAGGGCCAAGTGAAAAGGAAGAGTGAAGTGACAAGTGCAAACGAACATAGTGAAACGGTCAAAAGAGTTAAGTGTTAAGTGACAAGAAAGAGTTAAGTGACAAGTGTCAGTGCCTGAGCGGTCGCACCATCTGTCAACAGGACGATTTTCACTGGCCAAACAAAAGAGGCCAAACAAGGGAGGAACAGGCCACCTGCAAATAATTGCTAAGTATCCGCATGACCTAACACATAATTTGCATATAAACTAAACAAGGCACATTGCCTAATCCCTACAAAAAAAACAATAATCATCGGCAACAAAATAAAATAAAAAGTCAATTTTCCAAGAATAAAACAAACAGCCGATCGCGGACACACACCAAAGTTGAACAGGGCAATAAAGCTGTCAACAAAACAATTCAAGTATAACAAACCGAGACCAAATAAATTTGACACCTAAGACATAAATAACACATAAACTAAGAAAACATAAACAAAGTAAAAAAGCACTCTAATCAAACTCCATGGAATTTGTAAACACATTGACTTTATAGTAGAAGTAAAAAAAATACCCCCCACTGGGAACTGCCTTATCGCACCAGCTGTTTAACACGGTGATAGGTTCGCTACGCGAA
The DNA here is from genome assembly GCA_921294245.1 of Brassicogethes aeneus. NCBI lineage: Eukaryota > Metazoa > Arthropoda > Insecta > Coleoptera > Nitidulidae > Brassicogethes > Brassicogethes aeneus. The sequence continues at coordinate 54,306,456 of OV121133.1, read as the reverse complement.
ACTAAAACAACAGCAGACACAAGACAAAATTAAACAACCACTTACGTAATAACCTAGGAACGTACAGACCCTACATCGAGGACGCAATAAATGAACTAAGCAGTCGTTATGAACACATAAGTGACAAAACAGGAGAAATTAATGCGTACCTAAACGACCACGGTAATTAGCCCAATTAAAATACTGGGCCCACGTCACTCGTAGACAACGCAACAACATACTACAAGCCACCCTTTAACTATAGTTCTATAGATCTTAAAGACAAAAAAGTCGGGAGACCATGCTTCACATTTCATGACACGTTAGCACAAAACATGCACTTCTCACAAATTAACAAGACCAGTTGGGAGCAACTTAGCAACAATAAAAATAAAATAAAAAATACAACCGACACACTTTACCAAGTTCAGGAACTATCCGACACGGACAATGTCAATAATGAACAAGACGAAGACCTCGACTAGGAAACTACACCCCTGCAGCGTAATAACAACTCCCCAACTCCAAATAGTAATCCCAAATGTTTGGAGTAATACTAATCGACTGGTCTACAGGATTCCGCGTCGTACTTAGTTTTAAGTCGGCGTAATTGTCCCCCAAAAACCAACACCCTCCCGTCCCTCCTCCATACCCCACTGAGCGTATAGCATAGGCTCGGCGAACCCGGGAATGGCTATTAAAACTATTCGCCTCTCGCTCTCGAGCCCCAAATAGGGGACAGTACGGAACGCAATGGACATTCGCACCCAGCAAACACGGGTGAAGCCGCGCAGTTGCTGGAGAAGAACAAAAATCGGCGTAAGTAAACATAGGCATGTACGGGGTTCGAGAGTCAAGAGGAAATGGGGCTGGTTATACGTCTCTTATACTCATACTCATACTCAACTCAATGTTAAAAATTGGTTTAAAATGGTAAATTCCAAGTATTTAGTATTAAGTATTAATGAAAACTTAGTCATTATTTTTTAATATAAAGCTTTAAATCAATACCATGGTTTTTATAACAAATTATGATATATTCAATAAATAACGGTTTTTATTAATACTCAAATAAACTTTCTTCTTTTAAGTATATTTAATCTTTAACTTTGGAAAATAATGAACATAAACATAAATATAAGGATCGTACTCTCTAAAAATGAATTAGTCAAAAGTGAATAATTTAATAGTTATTATTGGCTGCTTTTTCACTTGTACCATGGTTAACCATGCAATACCATGGTATCCCAAAATTTAACTGCCAATTCTTATGTAAAATTGTCCCCTGAATCCGAAAATGTCATAAAAAGTTAAAAAAGTATAACAGTTTTTGGGATATAGTCAATTACTAATAACTATTAAATTAGTCATTTTTGACTAATTAATTTTTAGAGAGTAGGTATAGCTGGCTCCATCCGCATCGTCTCTTTCGAGCCCTCAAGTGCAACCCATACCCACCTTTCGATTTTCTTTCATACCCAACAACATCGCAGCTTCACCTGTATTTGGCGTATTCGGTGTCCACCACGTTTACGGTACCCTTTTTGGGGTTCGAAAGCGACATGCCGATGGTTTTAGTGACCCTTAGGGAATTACAAGGGTATACCTTTTAGTTTTCAGAGAAGAATAACGCCGATACAAATCTAGGTAAGACCGGGGCGCCTAGTAATACCACAAGCACTTGGAAGTCATGCTTGCGGCTAGGCCTAACGTTTATTTGTCGTGTACGCTTTTTGTACTTCTGTGTCTGTATCCCCTTCTCCCTTATGTCGGGTGTTTCGGTATTTGGTAGCTGGCTTTAAGGAATATTTGATAAATCTTCATTGAAGCCAGCTACCAAATACCGGAACACCCGACACGAAGGGGAAATTTCAAGTACTGACTTTGTCGCATACTTTCGCCTGCTTTGCTGCATTTTTTTTCTGTTTCCAATTCAATAGAATTCAAATACTATGTTTTGTTTGCCTCCACGTCCAACACCGACTTTTTTAATGCCGCTTAGCCCTCCTGATGGGATTGTTAGACAATGCAAGACCGCTTATCAATAAAGATTGCGAATTGAATCTTGCGGTTTTAAGCTCTGGTACTGTTTGAGTCCTTTAAAAGCCGGCATGATGTTTTCTTCTGCACATGTGGTGACACTTGGCGCTTTCGAAAAAAAGTCCCAAAAATGGCAAGCTACCATTCCACATGATAGAGGACAAATACATTTATTTCTGACGAGTAGTTTTTAAGTATTGTATAAGTAACTATTTTAATACATCACAGTTTTGATTTTTTTTATTTAAAAATAACGAAATTCGTACCTGTAAAGAGTTGTTTGGTGCACACTTTTCCACAAGGGCTTTTACAACAAATACTGTCTGCTGAACAATCGTCATCTGCTGTGCATTGTTTAGCTTTAAAAGGGCATTCGGTTAACATGGGACATTTCGAATTTTCTAATTTTGTAATGTAATCTGCAAAAAAACATATAATTTTAAACATGGTAAATGTAAATTTTCAAAATTGTGCTTTTAATTTTTCTTATATAAAATCTCTTAATAACATAAATAATAATGAATTCAATATTATAATTTGGTCTGATAAATAATAAATTATACACATGTTCATAATCTGATATTAGCAGCTCATAAGGAAACAATGTGTAACTTTAAAGGGACCTTGAAATTTTGGCTTTAATTTTCCTGCAAACGACAACTGACTGACAAATAAGGTGTTGTATCTTACACCAAGGCAAATACTAACACATATTATAAGAGAAACAACCAGAAATAACAAACTAAACACGCATAGTTCTAATAAATAGGATTTGTTTACTATAAGATTCTCTGCCCACCACATCTTTTACATCCGCGGAGAAGCGGGACTGTCTCTACTGCCTTCTTTCTACTGTGAGTATATGAGAATACACGAATAATTTCAATATTATCAAAGAACATAGAAAAATATCTTTTAATTTGATATTGAAGATAGTGTTAATAATATAGAGGCTAGACGCTTTTAAAAAATATTTTATTCTATTTAAATGTATTTTTTTTAATATTAAAAGAAAATACATTAATTTTAACCAAAAATTTAGTATTTAAATTATAGTTCGAAAATTCCTGTCAATTTTTATTTTTGTATTGATTTATTTCAAACATTTTGTTATTATTATAAATTTAAAATAAAGTTTTTTAAAGGGCGCAGAGGGCTTAAACTCCCTCTAAAGTTTGTAGATATTTGGTATTTTTCATATTTGTGCCTTACACGGTCAATATATAAAATTTCGTAAAATGTAAAATTTTATTTAAATAAATACCGTAAAATATACCAATAAATTAAAAATAAAAAATAATAAAATAAAAAAAAATAAAATTATCATTAAATCTTATTTAATATTTATTTAAAAAATACAAAAATTGTAACCAATTATAATTAAATGCAAGAATGCAGGGTGCAACAGTAGTAATTGAATGCTGCAACAACTTTGTAACCGCCAATATAAAAATTTCAACTATTGACTTTTTCTCTTTTTATTTGTATCGCGCATTTTGTTTTTGTAAACTTTTTTACATTTTATTAATAATTAATAATAAAATGTAAAAAATATTATTATTAAAATGTAGGTATTGCATTTTAATAAATGCAAATGGCATAACACAAACAAAATAAGTTAACGCAACACAATAAGGGGACATCCATTAATTACGTGAGGCATTTTTCTGATAATTGGTGAGATTTGGTGAGATGTGGTAGACCCCCCCATCCCTCACGTGAGATTCTAGCCATTATCTTTCATTGCGGACAACATGATAAACCCAAAAAAAAATTGATTATTTTTTTTTTTGACAAATTTGAATTATAATACTTATATTCTTTGAACCCAAAAGTTGACGTGAGATTTTAAATGACCCCCCATCCCTTAACATGAGATTTGGTGCGATTTTGCTAGACCCCTCCCCCCTATTTTTATCTCACGTAATTAATAAATGTCTCCTAACAATAATTTAAACACTGAAAAGTAATTCGAACCCATAACCCAATTATCGAACGAAAAAAACAGAGCAAGTTTACAACCATCAACAACGCAAAAACCAGAAGTTTAGCACTAGATAAGTAAAACGCACGTTACATCCACCTTACCGATTTAAAAAATAGCTCAACAAGTGACGTCGTTCCCGCTAAATTAGCCCTGCCCTACGTGCGCTATCATGCCTATCTTAATGTGTATGTTGTTCTTTATTAAAAAAAAATTATATTTTTAGAATTAATAATATTAATAAGAATAATGATATTAATAATAGATTTTAATTTTAAATTTACTAAATAATTTTAAAAAAATGATCGTTTTTATAAAAAACAAAAACTCAACATAAATATAACTCGCAAAGGGCTTAAAAATTAGCAAAACATGAAAATTGCTAAATTGCATTATATTTGTAATTTAATTTAATTTATTTTTACTTTGCTAAAAACTGTTGCCTACATAATTAAGTATTTTTCATAATTTTTTTTTTTAAATTTAAAGAAATTAGTAGTTGGCATTTCTTAGTTCTTAAGCGTATAATACTTATACGCTTAAAAACTAATAAAACAAAAATGCAAACAAATAATATTTCTATTATACCTATTTTATAGGTGGTAGGTATGTTTCTAGTTTTAACTTTACTTTTAAAATTATTTATATTACCACTTTATTTTAGGTAAATGATGTGTAATTTGGTTAGAACTGATCCACTATAGTATATTGTTTAACGATTGAGAAAGTTGGCCATTTCCATGAGGATGAAACACGACACGAGCCGAAGGCGAGTGGAGTTATTCATCCGAATGGAAATGGCCAACTTTCTCAATCGTTAAACAATAGAAAGAGATCAATTTTCTCCACAGTTTAAGACAAAGCCACCTTCTTAATTGAAAACGTATAGGAAATGTACAAATTCTTTAATATGATTAAAAAAAGGGTATTTTCTGCCACTAGACATTTTTTAATATTAAATTGTTCGTACGCAACTGCAGGTATTTTTAACTTCCTTATTAGCTTACCTTATACATGCAGGGCCGGCGTTAGCTTATTAGAGGCGAGGTGCAAAAAAAGCGGGGCTTGATCTAAAAATTTACTCTTGAAAATTAACATAGCGCTTAGCGGCAATAAACTAATAAAACAATTCAAGGGGTTAAAGCTGAAACCGCCCAAGTGCATTTTTAAGTCAAATTTTTTTAAGCGTGTTACCGGTTATTAGAAAATTGGGTGATTTTAGCTCTAACCCCTTTAATTAATATAGAAATTAACGTTTAAGAAAAAATCACGCATATTTGTGGATTGACTATCGCATCGGACCTTTTGCAGATTGCCTTAAACACCGTAGTAAATTCGTAGATTGCCTAAAATGGTAGTGATTTTGCTCAATGTCTGGTAAATTGGTCTGTTTGCAGAGCAGAGTTGCAAAAAACGCATTTTTTTTTAATGCAATGATATTTCATTGCTAATTTTTATCATAATGAGTAATGAAATTAATTTGCATTACTCATTTTTTTTCGTTTAATGGTGAATTACTTGTACATTTCTCATTTTCAATTTTTTATGAGTAATGTAAGAATTTACATTAAATTTTTTATTTTAATGAGTAATGTGGATTTATTTTATTACTAATTTTTTTTTATGATAAAAAAATGAGTATTTCATTGCTCATTTTTAACAGGTACGGAAGTTATTTTTTGTTGTATACAGATAACATTTGTATAGATAACATTTGTTTTTTATTTTTTGCACGATTTGCATTGGATATATGGATATACATATATACGAAATATTTGTAACGAAAAAAGGTTGTAGTTAAGGGACTTGGGGAAATATTTCTTCTAAAGATATCGCGTTTTAAATGCCAAAAGGGCGTACTACAGCAGTTAGATAGGGTTTTGTGCCAAAAGGGCGAATAAAAAAATGTTTCAGAGACATTCAACTTAAAATCGTTCAAAACGTCAAGATCTGTAAAAAAAATTGAATTACTAACGGCAAAAGGGCGTATCTCGAGACAAAATTTTCTTAAAGCCAAAAAGGCGTATAAAAAAAATTCATGTGTTTCATTATAAAACATGAAAATAACGCAAAGCAATATCAGAATCAAAGGTAAAAAATTTAACTGTAGAGGTATGTTTTCGCTGCGACTGCTAGTCGTGACTGCCAGCAGTAACGTCTGGCAGTGGCTATCAGCAGTCGATGATAAGTGTTTTAACTGAAGCGACAGATTTTGACGGTTTTTCTCTACTTTCCAGTCTGTAGTTGCTTATAAATGAGTTAAGTTGGGTATGGTTGGTTAAAAATGGGTGCAGATTGAAGCTTTTTGTTATTTTGGAAGGGGAGGAAGAAGAAACTGAGGAATTTCAATACTTATTTACAAGAAGATGGAAAATGTTTTGTTTTATCACTTATAGAAAAAGACATTAAAAAAATGTCGACTACTAGATAAGGTTATTTAAGGGAAAAATAATTTAAAGTATTGGTAACAAGAGAGAGGGGGCTCGACTGCCATCTGCCAGACTACTCCTTTGGCAGTCGATCTTCGAACGTCGACTGCTGGCAGAGGAGATGCGACGACTAGTCGTCGACTAGTCGACTAGTCGCGACTGGACGCTTGAGTCAGTGTTGCCACCTATAACTTTTTTTTCGTAATAGACGCATGCGTCAAAATGTAATAGATTTGGGATTTAAGGTAATAGACTATTTTGAATCAAATTTTTTTTGATTCTTTGAAGATTTACCGTTGTCATTCGAATAAAATTGAATTTTTACATGATGCTTTATAATCTGTGCATGATGCTTAGCTATTTTAATAAACACAAATTTAAGCACACAACAAACGTCAAACACTGCTTGAGTGGTGTTGCCAGACGTACGATAATTTTCCATAGAAAGAATAATTATCCCTTTTGTACGTATACGTACGAACAATGTACGAAATCACATGTTAGATAAAATTAATATATACAATAATTTCATGTAAATCAAATTGCACAAGGGAATAAAACTACACAATATTAACAAAATCTTAAATTTTGGATAAACAATAAGTTTATTTTAATTAACTCTTTATTCTTTATTTTTTTAATAATAAATTTAAAATATATAACAAGATTTAAAACACTCATATTAGAAAAACCAAGAAAAATTGAATTCTACAATAGATTTTATGCGCTGCGACAATTATCTTTTGTGGGCACTCTGGCAAGTTGCCAGTGGCAACAATAGGACCACAATAGAATATTTTAAAAAAATTCCTACTAGGAAAGAAAAAAGTAATAGATTTACATCGTTTCGTAATGGGGTAATATATTTTCGCTAAAAGTAACAGATCTATTACTACTGCGCTTGACACTGACATAAATATAAAGAACTATGCGAATGCCAGACGTTACTGCTGGCAGTCACGACCAGCAGTGGCAGCGAAAACCCTTAAGGGGGCAAAATGGGTAAGAGCAAAATTCAGTACTGAAAAACTTGACAAAAAATCTTTTGCTCCATGCACACTCACTTAGAATTGAGACATTATACGCTCGAAAATAATGGACAAAGAAGATATTGTACCATTAGTGGAACAACGAAAAAGAAGAAGAAGAAGACAATAATTGTAAATATTGTTGAAAATTATTATAAACATTAAATTATAGCTATTTTTTACATCCAGTTGATACATACTTACATAAATTTGATTTTAAGCATTGTTTACATACTTAAAATAAAATTTTAAAGGCAAATAGGTAATCCCAATAAACATATAAAACAATGTTAAAAAACCAAAACACTTATAGATCTGACAGATCTGTCAAAACAATTTTACAAAGGTATTAATTTTGATTTAATTTTTGATTTGATTGTTGGACAAAATAATGTGCAACTCGTGAAGAATAGTCGATTATAAACTCGCATATATAGAGATTTTTTTAATTTAATTTGACATAACTTTTTTGAATTCTTGTCATAATTTGAGTTTTTATGAAAATTTAATTCAATTTTACTTTTTATTTTTTTGAAGATTTAAAATTTTTGTATTTGATTTTTTTGAAAATTTTAATCATTTTAAAAATTTGATTTTATTTTTTTGGAAAATTTGAATTTTTTATTGAATTTTGAATAATTGTCAAAATTTTTCATATCGAGAAAAAAAGTTTTTCCAAAATTTGATTTTTTTTTAAGCTGACGAAAAAAAAATTTAATGGGTCATTATCCATTACACATTTTTTTTTAATGAGTAATGTAAGATGTTCCATTACTTATTGCAAACTTTTGAGTAATGTATTGCTACACTACTCATTGAATTATTTAATGAAAATTGAATTTTACATAAAAAAAAAATTTAATGGGAAATGAATTAAAATTACATTTGGGTCAGAATTTCTCAAACGGGCCACCTGAATTAGGTCAAAATTAGTTTTTGTTTGTAGATACATGTTTTTGATAGTATTTTACATCACTAACACAAATCCTAAAGGATTTTGTAAAAAAAAAATTTCAATTGACATATTCATGAGTCAAAGTTTTTAATAATTAAAAATAAAAAAATTCATTATGGCTGAACTAATTATCCGATTCCAACGATATAACTAGCGTTGGAATCTTGTTTTGACATAGATTCTTTGTTATTTTTTTCAATTGTCCTATTTTCATTTAGGTCGATTTTTTTTGTTTTTTTTATACCAAATTCGGAAATAATTGCCTTCTGCGCCAGCTATCGACTCGAGAAAAAAAACACATATACTCCAATCATTTCTCGAAATTATGCTGCTGAGAAAAAAAATGGCCCGCAGGTTGACAAAAAGTTATTCGTCCTTTTGTGGCCGCGCGCGGTGTCAGCTCACGCTCCGAACCGTGTACGCTGTACGCGCTTGTGACGCGACGTCTTACGGTCATCTGGAACCTGCGGGCCATTTTTTTTCTCAGCATCATAATTTCGAAAAATGATTGGAGTATATGTGTTTTTTTTTTCGAGTCGATAGCTGGCGCAGAAGCCAATTATTTCCGAATTTGTTATAAAAAAAACAAAAAAAAATCGACCTAAATGAAAATTGTACAATTGAAAAAAATAACAAAGAATCTATGTCAAAACAAGATTCCAACGCTAGTTAAATCGTTGGAATCGGATAATTAGTTTAGCCATAATGATTTTTTTTTATTTTTTAATTACTAAAAACTTTTACTTTTAATATCATGAATATGTCAATTGAAAATTTTTTTTTTACAAAATCCTTTAGGATTTGTGTTAGTGATGTAAAATACTATCGAAAAAATGTATCTACAATCAAAAACTAATTTTGACCTAATTCAGGTGGCCCGTTTGAGAAATTCTGACCCATTTTCATTACAAAAAATTACGAATGCATTATTTTTTACATTAGGATTTTTGCAACACTGTTGCAGAGTATCTAGACATTTCGCACATTGCCGCATTTTTTACGTTGTCGGTAACATATATAAAATGCGTTTTACGATCCGTACCGGTCAAAATGGGGAGTAGTTCCACATGTGGAATATCGCAATATCCTAGTCCTTTAATAACTGTTCCATACCTACTCACAACACGATAAAAACAGTATAATATCACAAAATTACGCACTATGCAAAGCCGTAAACAGACACCTACTAAATGGCCGAATTTTCCGTTGCCCCTTCATTCGTACCAAATTTCATTAATTATAACATTATTAGTATTAACCACAGCAGTGGTAAACTTAAAAAAATTACTATTTCTAGTGGTAAGCTATTTATTACGAACCAGTTGTAATGGTAAAATTAACCATGGCGCAGAATTGTAAAATTTTTAACTATTTTGTGCCACTTATAGTAGTGGTAAATTTAATTTACAGAGTATACCATTTCGTAGTGTCTCGTATCTCTCATTTAATATTAATCATAATAACATTGTCCCTGTTGTAGTTAGTCAAAGTCACTTTACTAATACAAAAGTAAAATAAAAGTGATATAATTTTTTTCAGTGTATATTTTTGTCAAATTTTGATAGTCTTATTTGTCATTTGTTTAAGTATTATTTTTTTTTTGGTTGGGAAGAAAATTTAGTAAAACGTACTGAAACTATGAAAGTAGCACTGCCGTACTGGCAGACCTTGAAAAGTACTAATTTCAGTACAAAAGCACACTGGCAACACTGCTCTTAGTCGCCCAAAAATACGCCTGATTGGAAAACTCCAGAAATTTTCGCGCAGTTTAGAATTTGGTTGATTTCTGTTTTTGCGTCTTAGTTTTATAATCTTTGTTTTTTAATTATCTTATCCATTTTAAGAAAAAAAAAACGTCTTTAAAACTGATTTAAGATTCCACAAGCCACGAATATCTTACGGAAAACTAGACACTTTTCAATTTAATTAGAAGATTTATCGGCACAGGTTAAAAACGTGCGATAAAGCGTTGCAATTTTTGGTAAAATTCTTTTAATATGCAACACTCTTATCCGTGCGAAAATACTCATGATTGCAACGCAACGGAAAAGTTTTTTCAATCAATTCTGATTTTTCATCAAAACGACCGCGAATAATAATTCTTACATGTTGCAAGCTTAAAAAAATAATTAAGTAAAATCTTTAGTCTACTATATTCAGGGCCATATTACCCATTAGGCAGGCAAGGCAATTGCCTTAGGCGCCACGTAGAAATAGGCGCCTTGTCCCCAGGCAACTTAAAAAAAATAAAAATTGTTACCAAAATGTTTATTTTTTCCAAAAATAAAACAAATAAACAATATACAATTGTAAAAACAAAAAAATATTTACTGTTTTTATTATTTTATAAAAATTTAGCTTCCTTTGTAATAACGAGGTGTAAAGCCGACAAAAAAGCGTGCGGCAAATTCACTTCTGTTTTTATGCCAAATACATAAATGTATTTCATATAAAATTAATCAGGTGTTATAATATAATATGATATTATCACCATGCTTGATTACGAGGGCACTGCGTTTTGAAGTAGAATAAGATATTTTATTATTAACTGTATAATTAACAAATAATAATAAATCTTAACGTTAAACTGCAAACAAAAACTTAAAAGATAATTTAATTTGTAAACTTTACCCTGTATAAACATATCTTTAGCACTCTTTAAACTATTTCAAAACCCCCGTATGCTCCAAGCACACGGATTCCTCTTGCATCGGGTACCCGCTGTGATGTGCTGCTCACCCCACACGGAAAAAAATCTATACTGATTCTAAGAAAATTCAACTCTATCCAAGTATAGCTTAGTTTCCCTATTCCGCAAGTAAATTTATACTTGTTTCAAGTATCCTCATATTCTTATAAAATAAAGATAGCTTCGGTTTAATCTAAGATTACTGCTATACTAAAAATAAGAAACACACTAATTTTGAGTTAAGTATACAAATTTGTCTTCAATGAAGACTACGGTATTCTTGTTGTAACGTTAGTATATACTTCATCAAAGTATAGTTTCTTTGTAAAATCTTTACAGTATTCTTGTTTTAAGAATATACTTTCTTTAAAATTTATTTATTTATACTTATTGTAAGTACACGCTTTACTTGCATAAAATGCTTGTATTCTTACTTTTCCTTTTTTTATATTTGATAAAAGTATAGTATATATTTAAAATAACTTTACACTATTCTTAAAGAAAGTGGTTGATTAGAAAAAAAAATTCCCTCGTCTAGCGACTCGGAATAATTTTTACAAAAAAAACATTCGTGACCCCGAAAAATATTTGTATTTATTATCCTACCACTACGGAAAATACAAGTGAAAGTAAAAATATAATCGTTATGACAGTAATTTAACAGTATTTTTGGCATATTATTTTAATTATTTTAATGTACTAAAGTACTAATAAGTATAAAAGGCACTGATATCACAATAGGTTTATTACCTAACAGTCTTAGAGGTATTAGAAAAAGTACTGTCAATTTATATAAATTCATTACCTAGGTATCACATTTTTGGTGCTATATGTAAAGGTAAGGTTTTTAATCACAATAGTTATTATTTTTTGAAGTAGGTATTTTTATTGTCAGTAAAATTTATCTCCAGCTAAATAATTTGTAAAATGAGTCTCTAAGAAGGCTACCATTATCATCGTAGATGGTTTGGTGTTAATTCTTCAATTTTTTCTCTACACTTGATCCTCAATCCTATTTTGGGAATTAATTCCTTTAAATTCTCCTCGCTTAGGTTTACCATAATATCGAGATCTATCTCGTTTTCTAAAACAAAAATAATATAGCTGAATTGGAGGCTATAGACTTTCTGCTGTTTATGTGCTATTGTCTATTACCTGTCGTATGCTATCCATTTTACACTACAGTATACCTATCCATTTTACACTACATTTTTACGATCATGCCTAATTAATTACTTTAAATTAATGAAATATTATTTACTTACCCAAAAATGTGTCTAGTAAACATTCTACCCAATTTTTAAGTTTCTTCTCCATTATTTTTCATTAAAAATAACATCCAGACCGAAAAAGGAAAAAACGAACTGCCGGCGCCGACACGTACACACGCTACCACCATAGAACACAGGACAGAACTAAACACAGAAACTGCGTCTTTTCTTTTAGCGAAGCGGTCTTAGAGGGTGGACGGTATTTACTTAAGCGAAGAATTAGGTATTTGTTTTAATAATAGCTATACTTAAATACAGTATAGTGTATTCTTTGTTCTAGAGGTCTTATACTTAAATTGAAGTATAAGCGTTCTTGTATTAAATATACATATATTTAAATAAAGTATACCGAAATTTCATACAAATATACAGAATACTTAAAATAAGTGGCAATATTCCGCTTTGAGTAAAAAACTAGAGCTCTTTCATCTAAGCATTATTGTATATTTGATTTAAGTATACCAATTTTCTTTAAAATAAAATACCTTTAAACTCAATCCAAGAATACTCATCTCAAATCAAGTAACAGGTTTTCTTAAAAATTAAGTATATCCCATTACTTAGTTTAAATGTACGCTAATCTCATAGAAATAATAAATATACTTAAATCAAGTTCCTAACATGAAGTATAGAACTATTCTTAAACCTAGTAAGGGATTTTTTTCCGTGCAGCGGGTACGCGATACTAGAGGAAACTGCTGCCAGAAGGACTTGGGTGTTTTCGCGTTTATTCAAGAGTGGCACTTCTATGTGTTGCGTGTTTGGTGATAGCACTCTGTGTTCGATAGTTAAGGTTGATTTAGCCTGGCTTTTAAATTAAATTACGTTACGTTAGATTACGTTACACAAAATGCTGGCTAAATCCACATTTAGATAGTGTTAATTTTTCTGTTTGTTTTAAGGTATTTCTGAAATTTTAATATTAAACTAATTACAATAAACCAGCAGTACATCTAACATACAAATACAGAAAATTAAAGTTGAATTAATTTTTTTTTAATTCTTACTAATGACATCTTGCAGAAAAACGCACTTATAAGTCCTAACACTTTTTATTTACATTATATTTGTTATGTTTGTATGTTATTTATGTTTTATATTTATTTTTTAATGATAAAAAGTATTCTAATTCATAGGGAATAATTAGGTTATAATGCTCGGGCGCCCTTAAGCTAACAGTTTGGGGTGGCTCTAATAAGCTTTTTTAAAATTTGCCCCGGGCCCCGTAAGTATAGTATCTAGTTAGAGGAGCCAAATTTTTAAGTGCCTAAGGCGCTCAATTGCCTTAAGCCGGCTCTGACTATATTCCTATATTCCGAAATCCTTTTAATGGCAATATTTGGCGGGTGCCACTCCCCCTATTTCCCCCCACGTTACGTCCCTGAACAAGGTGTGTAGTGAACAAATAAACATATAAAGTAAGCACCAAAAAAAAAATTGTTGGTTCTGAAAGACCCCACCTGATAAAAATTGTGTCTCTGGGCTCAACCGTTGCGCGCAGAACTGCTTAACCTAACCTAGGATAACAAAGCTTCTTAAAAATATTGTTTTTTTAGATTAATTTAATTGTCTTGGATTTACACTTTTGAGTCAGAATTCGTGAAACGGATCACCAAAAATTGGTGGTCATTGTTTTTCAAAATAAATTAGTTTATTCTGTTAGGTTTGGATATAAAATATGATTCCCCAAATGAGGCTGCATGGAAAAAAAAATTCTTACAGTTATTGTCAGGAACAATTTTCAGTTGTTTTTTTTTTAGTATTATTCAAAATCCAAAGACAGGTAACAGTTTCATATAATATGTGACAGGGTGTTTAAAAATTGTCCATGGCCTACTCTGAATCTTTTTCTCTAGTTGTGATTTCATTTTCATTTCATTTTTATGCTATGTAAGGTAATTTTTAAATCGATTTTAAGCGAAAACGGTGCATGCTATCGAAGTTCATCAAGAGGACCTTTTTTATGTGTAAAACTCTGAAATTTTATCATCTGATATCAAATCATAGCACAAGATACGTACAAAAAAATTAGGGTAGTTTTACCCCCACTCCTTATCTATCTGACCCACCCCTTATGAAAATTTTGAATTTGTTATCATTCTAACTTATTGGCCATAAAAAGTTTCATTACATCCCAAAATTTCACTTTTCTATCTTAAACGGTTTTGGAGATATTAAATAAAAACCCTCTTTAGGGGCTCCTCTTTCAGGGGGTGTAGCTCCCTTGGAAAGCATTTCTCGACCTATTTTTATAGGAACTTTTTTCTTATTTTTATAAGTAAAATCGGTTGTTAAAGTATTGCACGCTAATTATGGGACACCTTTTTAAAAAAACAATGTGTTGATATTTTTTGTTCAAAATATATAATCATTTGAGCGCTGCGTTATCGAAAGTGCGGTAAGCATGCTCTGACGTGATCGTTTTAGAGCGCTTGTGACAGGTGACAGATGACAGGTGACAAACTTCTTACTATTATCTATTGCACTTTTCCAAACATTTTAAAATTAAGAGCGTAGCATATATGGCATATATTATATGCTATAGCTTTTTATTAAAAACCTAAAATCAATATAAAAAGTAAATAAGTAACAATATTAATTGTTAAATTGATGTTAAAAATGAATATTAATATTGTTACATATTTACTTTATATGTTAATTTTAGGTCTTAATAATAATTTAATTCGTAATTAAGTAATAAAATACAACGTTTAAAATGTAGATTGGCAATGCTAAATTTGCAGTCAAGGCCTACTGTTTTGTATTTATCAAACTCTTCAAATCTTAAATTGACGTATGGGAGCACTTTTTGATTGCTTTTATCAAAAAAGCAATAAAAAAGCAAGTGGACGCACAGCTCTGGGCCCTGCCCGATCCGGGGCTCCTAAGTGGTAAAAATTTAAAAAAATAAATTAAAAATTAATCTAGTTAAAATTTCAGCTCTTAATATTGTTAGAATTGCCTCATCGCGATGTTCTATTTCCTATTTAAATAACATGGAAAAAAGTTTAACTTTAAAATTATATACATATTTAACATTTTCCTTTCAAGTATCAGTTCAGTTGCTATTTTATAATTTATTGCCGAATTTGCTTCATTTTTAGCAAATTTACACAAAACCGTGAGTTTGACTATGAATTACATTCAGAATATTTTTATCCGATGCATTTTTTTAATTGAACGTTAAAGTATACTCTATAGCAATTACAATCGGTTAAAAAATGTAGGAGAAAAAATGCACAGTTTTTATGATATGATAATAAATTATTATAAAGTCCTTATAAATATTTATTATTATTGTAGGTAAAGGTATTTCAGTTATACTGTTATTTTCTATATATAAATGATCATAATTAAAAGCGATAATTTATTAAATAATTAAAATAACAAAATATTATATAAAATGTATTTTTTGTAATATATTAGTTAAAAAATGTTTTGTAAAATTTAAAAAAATAGTAAAACAATTTATGAACAAAAATTGTATGGTTTAATTTAAATTAAATGGAAAAATTATAACCTTGCATACCTACTTCCTTTCCCAGAGCTAGGGTTGTGGAATTGAACGGTCAAATTGTTTTTGGTCAATTGACCGGTTAATTGACCAGTCAATTGATCGGTCAACTGACCAAAATAAAATTAAATAAAATATCAAAATAAATCTTACTGTGATTTATTTGTGCTTAATAAATAGGTAATTAAAATACGTTACCAAATTTTTTTTTATTATAAAAGTTATGTCCATCTTTAGAAACGTTTGTGCGGCTTTAAAAAGTTATGGTTCGCTATTAAAAAAGATATGTCCCCCTTTAAGGGCCAAGCGCCGAGTCCGGCCTAGCAACCCCTCGACTCGGGGAACCACCAAATTGTAAATGATGTCGATATTGCACGATCGCAAAAATTTTGAGATTCACGGGTAATTGTTGATACCTAAATAAAATGCTACAAAAATTAAATATATTTTGACCGGTCAAATAGGTAGCGGTCAATTGACCATTCCCAACTCTACCCAGAGCTAAAAAAAAATGTACCAACAAAATAAGTGTTTTTCTATGTTGAAATTATATAAGATTAAATAATTTTTTTTTCAAATCGAGAAAATCGACAAAAATTGCTTATATGCACTAAATAATGTATTTTTATTTAAACTTTTTAACGGTAATAATATCTAATAAAAGAACGTCCATTATGCCGTGAAAAAGAAATTAATAGAGTAGAGCTACTGGCCATCTAAGATTTTCTTTGTGTTGATTCATTGTTCCTCGATACAATATTATCGATAATATGACAACATTGCAAAAACTAGTAACTGTTTGTTTTAAGTCACTGTGTCACTGACGTGTAACGGTTATTTAAAGTTTATTTAATAATACTAAATCCAAAAGTATACTTATAAGAATTATGTTTCTGTATTTTTGGGTCAAATAGTGCTAATTTAAATAAATCTCAATAATTGAATGGGCAAGTGGATGAAGGAGTTAAGTAACAATTTTAACAATTTTAATAATAACTTACAACAAGTATTGTAATTAAAATTAAAAATGAATTTGGCGTTATAATTATAATATTTTTTGTTTGAAGGTCATGTTACCTACATTTATGTTATAAAAGAACACAATATTGTGATTGCAAATAAAAATAAATTTAGTATTGCAATTGCAATATTTTTTGTTCTTTATTATTGAAAATGTTACTTAACCCCTTCATCCACTTTCCCCTTCAATTATTTTCTATGATTTTATAACGATTTTTGCAGTTTTATGAACTTTCTTGGACAAAAACCTTTTATTGATGGTCTTCCTCTTAGTTTTAGAAATTTAAAAAATGGTGGCAATAGTTTATTTTTAGATTACATTATTTCCCATAGTAATGATTTCAGTAATAATCCTTCTTTTGTTATTTCCTAGCTGAAATAATTAATGTTTACACCACATTCGAAACAATTGATTTGCTTCAATAATTACATTGTATTAAATTTAATGAAATTATGGTTATATCTTAATAAAATAATTAATATTTTTATAGAAGGCAATAATAAAGGTACAAAAATGAACCAAAAAGATGCGACCTTTTACAATTCACTATTTCAATATTAGTTGTGTTAATAATATTAATAATGCTTTTATTAAGTGATTTATACATGATTTGTTTTTATGTTTTTTCCTTATTATGATAGTGTATACATGTAGAAAGCGTAGCAAAGTACGGTTAATATCTAAAGGAAGTATCATACAAATGTTAATATGTATACATTCATAGTATGAATTTCATACGTAGATATCTGCTACATAAGAATTAATAAATTAGGCAGGGTGTTCCACATAGTATACAATGTTTGTAGTTAAATTCAGATAAAAAACATGCAAATAACTCAAATTATTTGCATATTCAATGACATAATTTAAAAAAAAACATGTATTAAAATATCATTAAACAACAATAGTGTATTTTATAAACTATCCTTGACTTTTTATTATTTGATAGATAAATAAATAAGCATACCTACATGATAATAGTATGTAAATCCAATTTACTAAACGTTAAAGATGCCTGGGAAGGTCACATTACCAGTATTTGTATTAGTTGCATACGATTAAAATAAAGACAGGAAAAAGGAAATTTTTGAACAATGGATCAGATAGCGAGTCGTTAAAATACCGATTTGTTATATTTCATTAACGAAATTTATGTGCCTAGAAGATTACAACGTGAAAACCAAATTGTATCTGAATGCACTTGGTTTTATTTTTAAACTAGGTTTTACAGATAGAGACAATACATTGTTTTGTTTATAGTGCCAAAAAAATAGAAAGTTTTTAATACATTCTCAATGAAAAATTTAATTAATATAATCAATTAATTCGTGCCCAGTTTAACTTTGTAATACTTATGTACTTATACAATTTTAATCAGGTTGTTACCTTGAAATAAATATCTATGTTTAAGTGTCAATTTTTTAAAATGTTTTATCTACTCCCACATTGACAAGCTGTGACTTTATGGCGTTTTAGTCATGGGAAAGTAATCAATAGTGGCTTTTGGGCATTTTAGTCACGGGCTGAAGTTGACTTTATTATGAATTGCGAAAAAGTGAGGTTAAATTCGTCATGACGAATTTAACATCTACAGATGTCAAATATTTAAACATTAAAATTGGCTTTAAATTCTTATTTGTGTTCGTCGCAGAAAAAGTATAGTATGCAACTCGTTTTATAAACTTCTCTAGACACTCTATTAAACACACTTTATTAAACACTCGCTCGCAAGCTTCGCTCGTGATTAATAAAACTCGTAACTAAAATGGTGTTTATAAAACTTACACATTGACAAGCTGTGACTTTATGGCGTTTTAGTCACGGACTGAAATAAGCTTGTTTATAAAATTGCTAAAAAGTGAGGTTAAATTGGCCAAATGTCAAATATTTATCAATTAAAATTGACTTTAAATTCTTTTTTGTATTCGTCGTAGATAAAGTATAGTATGCAACTCGTTTTATAAACTTCTCTAGACACTCGTTCGTAACTAAAATGGTGTTTATACAATTTGATACATAATGTACTATTATCTACTTACCAGATGAAATGTAAAATAAAATTAATTTTAAATTTTGATAAAACATTGCTAGTCCAGTCATCTAGGGATTTCACCTCGGAATCTAACGGAATAAGCTGAATTTTTGTACAAACCTTTATTTGCATTTGCATTGCAAATATTGTCTTAAAAGTCACATATGCCAACGTGTGAGCGGCCTTAGATATTCAAGGTCAAAGGTCGCAAAATCAATTTTTTGAGAATATCTCCTTTTCTCTGCCTCCTATCGTATTTGCATTTATTATACAAGTTGTAGATAATAAAATTCTCTACAAATTTTGTTTAAAACATTTTTTTATACGTCTAATCGTTTTTGAGATAGAGGGCGCAGAGTGTGGAGCGCTCAGCCATACGTACCTTTAGCGCAAGGTAAATCATGAATCCGAATCTATTATACCGTACTTTTAATTAATTATTTATTAAATATTACTTAAATAACAATTTAATACCTTATATTTATTTTTATATATATTTTTTAAAACAAATTATTACTTACTTTTGAGATACAAATAATTAAATAATGAAGTGAATCAATCTAAATATATTTTAATGTTATTCTAATTAATGATAAATGCATGAAGAAAAGACATTAAATGAATTTGCCTTAAATATGTCTCTGGTCATCTCTTGGATCCAGATATTGCTTTTAAAATAACAGACCTGGAAATACTAAAGTGGGCTTGCTATAAATAAAAAGGTTAGGTATACCTATATTTAAAGCAAGTTGTGACCCTAGGTATAGGTCTAGGGTTGTGACAGGTAATATTCGTAATATTTTAAAGGTTAACATGGCTGATTTGTGTTTTATTTGTAATAAGTTAGGTACTTTCTGAAGGTGATTCTGTGACTTTTGTGCGCGGTATAAAGAAGCAATTATTGAGAAAAATAAACTACCTAAATACTTCGACTTCTGTGAACGTTCATATTGAGTGTCGAAAATTGTACGCTATAGCGTACTATAGTAAAATTGCAGCAGCAAAACGTCGCCTTGAATAGACTGGACCTTCAACGTCATCAACTGTACCTCGTAAAAAAGGGAATGATGTGTTTGATTTTAAAATATTGTGCTTATTTTGTGGTGTAGTCGCAGATAAGGCAACAAAGGCAAAAAATCTGCAAAGTACAAACGCGTTATAAGTAAGTTTTTGAAGATATGACAATTAATGTCAATGATAACGAGGAGAGTGATGATGAAAATGAGTCTGAAATTGCTGGCCAACCTGAAGAAGACGAGGATGAAGAAGATAAAGATTAATAATAATAATAATATTGATATAAATAAAAACATTTTTTCCTACTCCGATCCAATAGACCTATCCCATAAAACTACCGTACTACTTTTGGATAGCGCGTGCCTGAAGAAGAGTGGTATCTCTTTCTCTTTTATATAATTAAAAAAAGACGACGTGCCTTTTCACGCACGCGCTATCCAAAAGTCCGTTTTATGGAATAGGTCTATTATCCTTCATTAAAATTAAATTAAAATATAAGATATATATGAAGATAAAATATATTTGATTTAAAAGAAATATAAATATAAGTATAAGGTATTAAGTTTTTATTTTAGTAATATTTATTATATTAATATAATAGATTGGGATTCACGATTTACCTTGCGTAAAGGTAAAGGTACGTATGGCTGAGCGCTCCACACTCTGCGCCCTCTATCTCAAAAACGGTTCGACGTATAAAAAAATTTTGTAAACAAAATTTTTAGAGAATTTTATTCTCTACAACTTTTATGATAAATGCAAATACG
This sequence comes from Brassicogethes aeneus, assembly GCA_921294245.1. Taxonomy (NCBI): domain Eukaryota; kingdom Metazoa; phylum Arthropoda; class Insecta; order Coleoptera; family Nitidulidae; genus Brassicogethes; species Brassicogethes aeneus. Next base: position 54,285,730 of record OV121133.1, on the reverse strand, counting down.
ATAGGAGGCAGAGAAAGCGAGATATTCTTAAAAAACTGATTTTTGCGACCTTTGACCTTGAATATCTAAGGCCGCTCACACGTTGGCATATGTGACTTTTGAGACAACATTTGTAATGCTTAAATAAAGGTTTTCACAAAAATTCAGCTTATTCCGTTAGATTCCGAGGTTGATCCCTTTTTTTGACTAAGATGACTGTACTATGCGTTCGTCTTAGATAAAGTGTGGTATGCAATTTGCTCGGGCATATATACAATTAAATGAAGTTTATAAAAGTGTACTATAATAAAGTAGGTACCTGGGTCAGAATTTCTCAAATGGGCCACCTGAATTAGGTCAAAATTAGTTTTTGATTGTAGATACATTTTTTCGATAGTATTTTACATCACTAACACAAATCCTAAAGGATTTTGTAAAAAAAAATTTTTCAATTGACATATTCATGATATTAAAAGTAAAAGTTTTTAGTAATTAAAAAATAAAAAAAATCATTATGGCTAAACTAATTATCCGATTCCAACGATATAACTAGCGTTGGAATCTTGTTTTGACATAGATTCTTTGTTATTTTTTTCAATTGTACAATTTTCATTTAGGTCGATTTTTTTTTGTTTTTTTTATAACAAATTCGGAAATAATTGGCTTCTGCGCCAGCTATCGACTCGAAAAAAAAAACACATATACTCCAATCATTTTTCGAAATTATGCTGCTGAGAAAAAAAATGGCCCGCAGGTTGACAAAAAGTTATTCGTCCTTTTGTGGCCGCGCGCGGTGTCAGCTCACGCTCCGAACCGTGTATGCTGTACGCGCTTGCGACGGGACGAATAACTTTTTGTCAACCTGCGGGCCATTTTTTTTCTCAGCAGCATAATTTCGAGAAATGATTAGAGTATATGTGTTTTTTTTTTTCGAGTCGATAGCTGGCGCAGAAGCCAATTATTTCCGATTTTGATATAAAAAAACAAAAAAAAATCGACCTTAATGAAAATTGGAAAATTGAAAAAAATAACAAAGAATCTATGTCAAAACAAGATTCCAACGCTAGTTATATCGTTGGAATCGGATAATTAGTTCAGCCATAATGAATTTTTTTATTTTTTAATTATTAAAAACTTTGACTTTTAATATCATGAATATGTAAATTGAAATTTTTTTTTTTACAAAATCCTTTAGGATTTGTGTTAGTGATGTAAAATACTATCGAAAAAATGTATCTACAAACAAAAACTAATTTTGACCTAATTCAGGTGGCCCGTTTGAGAAATTCTGACCCACCTACATAATTTAAAAACATTTAATAGTTCAAAGTATTAATCTAATTTTATAGAAAAATATTTTTATGTTTTGAAAATTATAAAAAAAATTATGAACTCACCTTTTTTAGCTAAGGCTAAAGATAATGTTAATAACAGTAGTCCAAAAATTAATTTCCAGCGAATAATCATCTTTTAAACATCTGAAAAAAAAAATTAATTAATATTTTAAGTAAAAAATTTTAAGTATATGAATTTGTAATCGTATGAATTTGTACATCTGGTTATAAATGTTTACTTTTTAATTTGTAGGTGTCACCAATCCCACAAGGGAAACGCCTATATATATATATATATATATATATATATGTATATATACAGTGTGAACCATTTGCTTGCGACTCACCCCTGTAAAACTGTATTTTTTGAGCAAAAAAACCCATATTTGTACAAAATACAAGGCCTACTATGTCAGATTTTAGGAGTAAATTTTTAAGCATTCATATTAGCGATTTTTTAAACAAAATCTAAGCACGGCACTGGATTCACCACCCCAAAAAACGACCCTTTACTAAATTTTATACAAAAATTTTAAGTAGAAAAATGCACAATAATAACTAAAAAAAAATATTCTGTCAAGTTTTCCCTGAAAAAAACATTGAAATAAAATTAAACTTAGTAATAGTACCATGTTGTAGGAAAAAGAATTTATAGGAACTTGTCATATTATTCTTATGCGTTCTATTTGAATCCGGGAGATTGCCCACATACTCTGGGACACCCTGTATATTATATTATATATTATATATGGGGTGCCCACAACAACTTACCAAGTTTTATCACAATCGGATGTATGCTATAGGAACGCACAAAGAACATACAAACAAACATAACATAATTTATATACTTGTGGCCCCCCCCGGAAGGTTTTTGGATAGGTTACGCACTCGCACGGGATTCTTCTATCTATCCCGGTGCATTCGCCATTTTTCAAAATATATTTTTTTATGTATCTGATAAACCAATTATAGTTACATACCACAGACCATGAACAGTTGATCTGAAGAACTTTGACCTTCAGATGTTTTTTGTAGAGTTTGAAATTGTCTATAACTCCTCTCGCTTGGGTGTTGCGAAAACAAACCATTCCAAAGTTATAAGAATTCAAAATTAAAAATTTCCGTGTTATTAAAATGGAAAAACAACAAATGAATTGAGACAAACCTTAATATTAAGGGCTCAAATAGGCGCCAAAATTTTAGTTTTTTAATGTACTATTAATTTTTCAAAAAATGTTTTTTTAAACACCCTTATATATGCATATAATATACTTATTATCTATCTTTGTTTATTTTTGTTTATTCTATATAAATAAATATATAAATAAATATATTTAACAATAATTCTAATAAACCTTTGGAGCGAAGCAGGTAGAGGAATTTTAAGATAGTAATATAGGCTACTTTGTAATGACTTTTTTTACTATTTACTAATGGAAATGCTTCCCGTACGAAAACGCGGCAAATTACAGACAAACACATTAATTTTATTTATATGTATATATATATAGAAGTAGATGTATAACTAATTTTTCCTTAGAACCACGGGAGCGAAGCCTCGGATATTCAGCTAGTTTAAAAATTATAAAAAGTTGGTTGTCTCTTTATCTTTAATCAATAAAGTGATATTAAAAAAGGTTCGTCGTTACTTTATCATTGTAGTCTCTTTTCTTAATACAACATTGCAAAAATCACAACTAAACCCAGAATTTTTGCACACCGCAATGCAAATAAATAAAGGTGTTGCGACAGCCAAGCAAAAGAATTTAAGAAAGCTACAAACACACATTAAATAACTCGAACCAGCATCGTACGTGCGTGCCAGTGATTGTGCAGTATACGTAAAATTAAAATAATAAAATTTGGACTATTCATTGTCATAAAGGTGTGTGGACTGTATAATTTGTTTGCCAGAGGCTGGCGACCTGGCCTCAATTTCTCGCTTCAACTATCTAATGTTCCCAAACTGTCTTAAAACTATATAAAGGGTACCTAAACTGTTTAAAAAACTGTCTATTAGACAGTGTCTAAAATGTTCTACAGCTGTCTTAATATGTTCTAAAACAAAATATCTGCAACATTTTTTGTTTGGCATTATAACTAACCCAAAATACAAAGAACGTTTAAGATGGTTCAAGTTGTCGCGTATTATTAGTAAAATTTCTTTGTTATAATGTCCATAAGAGTCCAATTAAAGCCTTGGTAATAAAGAGGCAACCATAAACTTCTAAATTATGTTAAGTAACAAAATTATGGTCCAACGTACTGTATATTTACTGTTACGATGCGGAAACTGCATATGGTTTTATTATTATTTTTGAAATTATACTTACGTGAATAATGCTAAGAGTATAATTTGGCAAATGTAAATGTGGAACGACAAGTTGATGCTTCATTAAAATATTCTACGTATGTGTATAATTTTGTGCGTTTGTTGCTTGATTTTTTTACCGTTTTACTCACTATAGTGAGTTTTATAAGACGGTGATATAACCTTAATCACAAGAATTTTATCACAAACGTTGAAATTGTATGTTTTTGACACTTAAAAATATATTTGGTTACTCTGCTCTATATTTATTAGGTACTGTATCTAATTTATATATATATAGGTATATGTACTTTTATATATTTCCATGGAAATTTTCAACCCGACACAACTTTATCTACGAAATATATTAGTAACAATTTGCATGTTTTATTTTGGTAATAAATTATTACTTTACATTATAATGTCTGGATTTTATTTAATTTTTAATAGTACTTTTAAACTAGAATATTGCCAAAAAGTAATATTACTAGTAACCCCCACTTTGACTGAATTAATTAATATATGCTCAGTAGCGTAAACAAGTGTGCGCCTTCACGCAAAATTTTGATAGCGCCTATAAAGAGTGCACCAAGTATCATTCTATATGTATAGGTCGTTTTTTTATTTAAAGAGCTAGAAGGTCAGTTATATTGAAATAAATTGAAAAAGAAGCTAGCGGTTTTCAAAATATTAAAAAAAAAAATTCAAAATAAAAGGTCGTTATAACTTCGTTGTTCCTGGAAATTTTGAAAAAAAGTAAATTTTACATGTAAACAGGCACATTTACCTACATTTTATGGTTTTCTTATCTTTGTTTTCTGCTCTTCTCGAGACTGAATTTAACATAGTTAACATGTTACATTTTGCTTTATTTTAGGTTTTCATACTTTTTTTAATATTTTTTTTTCTGTGCGGATTTTATTTGTTTTACAGAAAATTCGTTTTCACAACTCATTTTAAGAATTTAAAAAACACTACATATAGAAATGACACTGCAACTGTCAAAAGCAAAAAGCGTTACCATAGAAACCAACTAATATTTGCGACAAAATTGCGAGGTGTTGATAGTTGACAACTATCAACAACTCGCAATGTTGTGGCGTTCCCGTGTTACAATAATATGTATACATATTATGTAGTATGTCTTTTATATTAAAATAAAAAATAATTATAAAATCAGTTAGAAAATTGTCTGTTTTTTAAATGAAATGTAATAAAATGATGAAGTAAATTTTGTTTTTCCTTGTTGGTACCTATAGGTACCTACTGATTAGCGATATATCGCTATTTATGCATTAAGTATATAAAAGCAACTCCCGCAATGTACTGCCCGAACCTCCTTAGGAGGAAAATATAATAATACTTACAAGGAAAAAAACTAAATTGCAAATGAACAAAAAAGAATTTTTATAAAAGATAATTAATATCAGAATTTGTTGCGCTTGTATTCTTTTCTATTCGAAAATCCAAATTTTTTGTACTAAAGCAATTTTATATCAATTCATATTTTTTATACTTATACTTTATAACGCATTAATAATATATTGAAAGCTATGTATTTTTTTTGCCAACTATAACACCGACTAACATCCATTTTGTTGCATTTTACGGGATTCCGCGAATAAATCAATTTCTGTCATTCTGCCAGACTGCCGAAGACGCCTCCGCGGAGCTCCGTTACTAGTTTAACGCATCTTTTAACAGACTGTGTTCGACACGGAAACTTTGGAAATTTTAGAATGCTTCCATCTGCTTTTATGCATCCATGAATTACCATATATTTTAGTTTATTGTTTGAGTATTGAGGGATTTTAAATTGCCTGATTTCTTCAGGCAATCTTGGTTTTGCCCTTGCTTTTAGAATCCTTCTTAAATCAAGCTCTTTTATATGTTTTTGCTGACCAAAGTATCCATTTCTTTGATTACCGGATCCATAATACGTTTAAGATTTGAATTTAAATAATGGGATCGTTTTATTAGTTCAAGTCCTTGCAAGATGGGTTACATTTAATTTTAAACCAAACTGGAGTAAAAACTTTTTACAACATATTCCACCAATATTTTAAGACTCTCTGATGGAGACTCTGTTCCAATATACAAACGAAGCAACCTATTAGCTGTTGTCAACCATCGAGAATGGGATACTTTACCAGGATCTCTTCGAGGCTCGAAGTTCGAGCTAAACTGTCACTGACATTACCACTAAAAACATTACGGCATATTTGTAACAAATATTTTTGGTCTGTACTTAACTCTGTCTCATCAACATCAACGGGCAAGTCTGATTCAATTGTAATAAAATTTATAACTTGAAGCTTATTACATTCTGATAATTTTTTACCAATGGGTCCTGAAAATTCACGTGGTCCAGTTGTCAGTCCATCTAAGTGCTGAAAGAGATGTCGTAAGTTCGTTTCCGTACAATTGACAATTAAGCCATTGTAATGGTCTACCACAATATTCCTCTAGCAGTCTCAAAACTCCACCCTTCTTTTCCGTATTTAACACTGTTCCATCACTTTCAATAACCAAAATCTTTGTTTTATCAATCTGATGTTTTTCTAAATAGCTGACAATACATAATTTTATATTTGCAGCAGATCCTGATAAGGGTGTTACGTGTCCCATATATTCAGACCCTGGTTCTTTAACTAAAACATAATTTTCTTCTGTATTGGTTTTGGGATGCAACCTGTTTCCTTTAACTTTAACTTAACATTCTTACATATATCGATATGAAATGCGGCTCGAGCGCCATCTACCTAGTTGACAGATTAGTTATTTTGGCAGCGTTCCGTTAGGAGGCGCTTGCATTCGAATTCCACTTTTTAACCGAAGCTGCATTTATTACCACAATCTAACGTACCTATTATATTATATTATATTTTCTACAAGCATTTAAAATGTGGTATTTCGTTAAAAATTTGTTAATTTTAGGACTTGAAGGGGCACCGGAAAGAATTTTCGTATGTCTTTCAAATTGCATATTTGACAAAAAAGGCAACTTATGAGCATTATTATATTTCGAAAAAAAGTAATTACAAAATTTTGTCCCAGCATTAAAAATTTTGTATTTTGTTAAAACTTGATAATTTTTAAACCCGTTGGGGCACCGGAAAGAGTTTTTGTATGGCTTCCAAATTTTGAGGGTTTCATATGTGACCCAAATTTTGCGCACTATTACATTTTGAGCAAATTTCGTTTCACCCTAAGGTATATGTATAGTATACTATATATATATATTATTATATTATTATATTATATTATTATATGAAAAATTTTAGAAAATTTTAAACGGTAACTCATTGACTGACAGTAATACCTTAAAGTCGTGATGCAACCTATTTTTACATTCGAAAGGTGGGAGAATTTTTAGCCAGTTCAATACGAGGTTTGGTGGTCAGGGTCCGAGGTCCCCCTGAATTTGGGGGCCCCGGTGCACAGCACCGTCTAGATCTTCGGTAGCTACGCCACTGCTAGTACATTAAATTATATTTTAACATGTCCTGAACTTTTAATAAAGTACCTTGTGATATACATTATTCTAGTCTTACTTATAAATTAAAATGTTTTTAATTGTATTTATCTTTATTTTATATTTACACTTCTTGTTTATTTATATGTTTAATACCATTTATATATTTATTCATTTATTTATTTATATTTACACCACTAATATACATTATTTAATTTTGTTTTTGTATCTTTAATACAAAAAGCACTATAGGGCCATTCCACGCGTAACGGATAGGGCAGTTGCCGTGTTTTTATTTACAAAATAATATTGTTCTATTATATTACCAATGTCAAATTTTTATAAATAGTTCTAAACTAAAGCTGTTTAACAAGGTTTTTATTTGGCAAAATTAGGTATCGTGGTCGACTGTTTAATTCCTTAAAAACTAATAATTTAAAGCGTAACGGACGGGACTTTGTAAGAGTCCCGCCCGTTACGCATTAAATTATTAATTTTTAAGGAATTAAACAGTCAATCACGATACCTTCTTTTGCCAAATAAAAACCTTGTTAAACAGCTTTTGTTTAGAAATATTTATAAAAATTTGACATTGGTAATATAATAGAACAATATTATTTTGTAAATAAAAACACGGCAACTGTCCTATCCGTTAAGCGTGGAATGGCCCATCTTTGAAAAGAAATATTGATGAATTTAAAATGGTATAAAATCTGTATAATTTGGATTTTTTAAAATGAAATTTAAAATTTGTCGATAAACTATGATAAATTGCACCAATTAAATTTATATTATATTTATTGGGGGCGCCATGGGGCCGGTACGGCCGAGCAAAAAGTTAACTTTTTTTCGCAAACAATTTAAATTATGCTTTCGCAGAACTTGTTTATTTAATGTCATTATAAACTCATATAAATTTGGTGTGGGTCCCATATCTAATAATTGAGATATCGGTATACCCAAAATCCACCAGCCGCCACTGCTTCATGGCAAAGTCGGTAGGATATTTTCAAGATACGTACACCTATATATTTTGTAGTGGGAGTTTTGAGTGTTGCCTAGTATTATTTACACACGTGACATTTTTATTTACATTTAAAATAATTATTTATACAACATTTACAATGTAGAATTTATAGATTTATAGCCTGTGCTCAAATATTGTTTTGCAAAAACTGATTTTATAGATTTTTTTAACCAAACAAAATGTATTTTTGCAAAAAGAAATTAAGAAAAAACCGAAAATAACTTAAAAACCGTTTCAAATTTAAAGGGTTCGGGTTCGGTCTCTGGAGTTACATTTAAAAATAATATGGGTTCGGTTACGGTTCCGGTCCACAAATAAATACCGGTCCCGTCCGGTTTTCTGTCCAAAAACGGTCCGGTCCGGGTCCCTGGTTTATCATGCTTTAAAAGCTCTCTTCAAAAATAAGCTCAATTAATTAAAAAAAAATTAATGGTCGCAGCATAATTTTGAAAATTCAAAAAATGGTTAAAAAATTTTACCTAAAAAAAATTGGTCAATATTCGAAAAAATTTTGCTTGCCACGGTAAATTTTTGTAATAGGTTTCTTAAAATTTCACCTCTGAAGCAAAATCTACTTATACCCTAGATGACATCTAATATCTAGTAGCTTTTTGGCTAGAAATTATAAAATAAAATTATACTTATTATTATACTTATTAATGAGTAATTAATAATTACTTATTACTAATTACTTTTCGCTAGTGTCAAAAACGAAGCGACCTTTAAAAATTAACTTTTTAAGCTAAAACTCAATAATTTTTTATGTTAAAAAATTGACTGAGGCGAAAAAATTATTATTTGAATTTGATTATTTTTGTAATTTTCAAAATTCAAAAGCCACCTAATTTTTTATGAGAGCTCTTAATTTTTTTAAATAAAAATGACAAAGGAACATATTTGAAAAAAAGTTTTTTTGCACCACATATACTTTTAAAGTGTTTTAATATTCGAGTATTTGAATATTCGAATTCCACCTCTATTCGAATACTCGAATTTTCGAATATTCGAATTATTCGTAATCGATTTCCCCCCGCCTTAGTCTTATCAACTTAAATTAAGTTTTACTCGGAAACCAGACGATCTTTTTAAAACTGTAAATTTCCTTTACTACAACCAAGAATTTTTTCAACATTTTCTCATAGCGAATAATATCGTGCCCGGACCTCCTTATAAGGTAAGTAATATCATAAGGGCATCTAATTTTTCCGAAAAAAATCGAAAAAACACGTAATATTTTAACAAGAAGCATGAGTGCTGGTGGAAACAAAAATCCGAGTCGAAGAGGAGGATTTTTGCACCTGCACGAATGCATTTTGTTAAAAAATATTACTTAGCATTGTGTTTTTTCGATTTTTTTCACAGGAAAAATTAGATGCCCGAATGGTATTTGACAAGACTATTTCATGAGTAACAGTTAATAATAATGGTGTTTGTCCCCCTGAAAATTTGTATATGGAAGCCTATACAGGGTATTCCAAAATGGCACACTTATGCCACCGAAACGTGATTTTAATTATATTCTTAAGAGTAGTTTTTGGGATATTTTTTTTTAAAAGTTAATTAATAAATTAAATTAAATTAATTAAACTTGTCATTTAAAAAACACACCTAGGTACCTATTTACTTTCTAAGGCAACTTAATACAACTAAATGTGTGTACTTTCTTCGAGTGGTTCTAAAAAAAAGAAAGCTGCAAGTCCATTAATAAACAAATTTCTCAAAATTGATGGGTAGAAAACATATTTTTAAATGTGTAACATATGGATGAATTAATGTAGAGATTAAGCAACAACTTTTCGTTTTATTTTTCTATTAATTATATTTGGGCAACAACGTAAATTAATTGTTGTTTTAGTGTTCAGTGAACACGATTTGCTAAAATTAATTATATTATTATTTGCATAGAAAATTTAATAACAGAAAATACAGCTTTTACCTGCAGTACAGCACTTTTTTGTATTGACAAAAATTGACAGACCTCAAAGAAGATCCATTCTGCATCAAAAACAGGCAAACCTTAAATATTTGTCATTTGGGATATAAAAGAACCAAGAACATTGACATTGAAAGTTACGGGTGTTTAACGACAAAAAACGTAAAATTTAGTTGTTTTAATTCTAATTATACCTAAAGGAATATTATTGTTATTTGGTATTATAATTATTGTAAAACCAAATCCAACCTTATTTTAAATTCAGTATTATCAAAATTTTTTGCATTTTATAAAAAAAAATAATAATAAGATCCTTTTTATAATAATTTTATTAATTTAATGTAGGTAACCTAATTAATATTAAATAATACAACTTAAGTCACAAAAGAATACAAGAATGGAAAACTCATTGTAAAATGAATACAAATTATGTTTTATGTGTAGAAACATATTTACTTATATTGTTGTGACCATAAATTTTTATTGTGTGATAATTTTTTTAATTGTTATAATGTTTGCTAACAAAAGTAAACAATTATTTAGTATTCTATATATAACTCAATTATTATCGGTAAAACCATTTTAAAAGGTCTAACCACAATCCATTTCTAACCATCACTACAAAAAATAACTAATGAAATAATTATTTAAATAACCTAATTTTGTTCATAACATGAAAAAATGTCATAACAGTGTTATGATAACATCAAATATTTGAATTTAATATTCTTGAATATTGCAGGTATGTCTACACAAAAACTTAATTCAAAATAAATTAGTGTTAATTCTAATTAATTAAAAATATTCTTTGGTAAAGTATGGTTTGTTATTTGCATATATACCTACTGAAACTTTCTATACAGAGAAATTTGCAGCAATAGTAATGCATACACATACAGAACACCTACTTGGTGTGGCATGAAGTTATAATAAATAATGAGTCACTTGAAAACAAATCATTGTTCTACGTTGATATGTAATACTTAAGGTATTTAGTTCTTGTACTAAATATGCCTATATACATACAAGGTGTCCCAAAAGTCGCGCACCACCATAATTATTTAAAAAGATATGAGAGCGCAAAAATTGATTTTTTAAACTTAAAAATAATAGGTTTACCTTGTTTATTATAATGCAAGTTCTAGTATATAGGATACACTATTTAAAGAATGCTTTCATTAGGAATTAATAATGTTTTTTCTTATGAGAAAATGCAATTTAGAATATATAGTTTAACAATACATAACACTTAATTGGTTAAATCATTGTTATACGTTGACATCACACAATAGACAATGATTGACACTTAAATTAAAAATTAGATTCCGTCATGGCATTTCTGTTAGATATTGACATGTATTCTTTTAGTTAGTATTTTGATAGTATCTTGTGTTTGGAGAATGCTTAGAAAATACCTATGAAATGCCTAAATGCCCTATAAAAATGCCTATGTGGGTGTATGGTTTTATTAGTAACTGACAGTGACTCCCTGTCAGGCCCGGCTCCAGACATTTTGTTACCCCGTGCAAAAATATTTTTGCCGCCCGTCATAGTTACCTACTTTTTAGTGCCCATTAATTATGTATAATATAAATATATAATAATAAAATATAATAATATATAAATAATATCGTCCCCTTCCCTGATAGCACACTTTATTCTAAGAATGTTTTTTAAACCTTCCAGTGAGAATATTCTTAGGATCATGCTATATTTCTTCTAAAGAACATGCTTAAAAGATATAGCCTGATAAGAATATTCTTACTGGCCTATAGGCAGGTTCTTAGAAGGTGCAAAGTTTTAGTGGTAAAAATTAGCCTACTATAAAAATATGCTTAGAATGTCAGTCAGGTTCCAGCACTTGACAACCCAAGTAACATTTTTTGTTTTATATTAGGTTTAGGAAGGTAACCATCACTAACTTATATAACTTAAGGTCATATTTAATAGTCAGGAGAAATTGTTTATGCCAATTATAAAAGCGTTATAGGCCTTAAATGGCCTAGTTTATAACTGTTTTCTTAGTAACTACAATGACCTAGAGTACGCTACTGATAGTAGAGAACACCTTAAAAAAACCTTTATAAAACTAACCCAGTAACTACTATAAAACTTAAAGTAAGGTCTTAACTGGTTACCTTTACCTAAATAGAACCAGTACTAAAAGTTATATAATATTTCCGGTAACCTTTAAGGAACTGCACATTGATCCCGGGAAGGGGCGCATGCGTGAGCATGCTTTATATTTATTGTCTTTGTCAGCCTGCTTCTTTTTTAATATTCATAATTTATGTTTACTAAGCAAACACTTAACAGTGCAGCATCACTTCGGGTTGGGAAGATTATTATTTTAAAATGGCTACTCTCGCAATGCAGTGAAGTAAATGTTTGCTAAAACTCTCAGGTAGGTAGAAATTCACTTGCGATTTCTTTTGTACTGTGTAAAATTGTGTTTTACTCAAGGAAAACACGGCGGCCTCAGAATGCAAGCGTTTTTGGTAATTTTTTTGTTAATAAAAACTTTGAATATACAGGGTGTTTCATAATATATGCGCAGGACTTCAGGATGTGATAGCTCATCCAAAAAGATGAAAAAAGTCGCTATTAACATACGCTCTAAAATGCACAATTTTCGAGATACAGGGTGTTGAAATTTTAGAAAAAAATTCGTTTTTTTCGATTATCTCTGGAACCGTTTATCGTACAAAAAACAGCTTTTGTAAGCATTTTCTACTCAAAATAAGCTATGTTTTGTGCCAGAAAAAAATTTTTTTTCCTCATAATAGGTGGAGATTTTGAAGGGGTAGCGGGTGTTTTTCTCCTTAACTTCTACGCCCCTAAAAAAAGTACGGTTTTGAGAGGCCCATTCGAACCGCCAATGTTTTCTACACAAAAAAGGTACTCTTGCTCATAAGCTCTAAACTTGACCGTTTTCGAGGAAAATCAACTTTTATGTTTAAAAACATGGCCAATTTAAAAAAAAAATTATTTTTTTTTACTAATTAAACAAAATTTATTTTAACATTAGAACAAGTAACAAAACCAAACCATAATTGCAAAATAAAAAATGATTCAAAAGTTGTCTTTGCTAAATTCTCCAAACCGTAAATGTAACGCATTTCGCACATTTCAGCATTTGTGTAAAAAATCATTTTTTATTTTTTTTTTAATTTTGCAATTATCGTTTGGTTTTGTTACTTTTTCTAACGTTAAAATAAATTTTGTTTAATTAGTAATAAAAATTTTTTTTCAAAAAATTGACCATTTTTTTAAACATAAAAGTTGATTTTTCTCGAAAACGGTCAACTTTAAAGCCTATGACCAAGAGTACCTTTTTTGTGTACAAAAAATTTGGCGGTTCGAATGGGCCTCTCGAAACCGTACTTTTTTTAGGGGCGTAGGAGTTGAGGAGAAAAACACCCGCTACCCCTTCAAAATCTCCACCAATTATGAGTAAAAAAAATTTTTTTCTGGCACAAAACATAGCTTATTATGAGTAAAAAATGCTTACAAAAGCTGTTTTTTGTACGATAAACGGTTCCAGAGATAATCGAAAAAAACGATTTTTTTTCTAAAATTTCAACACCCTGTATCTCGAAAATTGTGCATTTTAGAGGGTAAGTTAATAGCGACTTTTTTCATCTTTTTGGTTGAGCTATCACATCCTGAAGTCCTGCGCATATATTATGAAACACCCCAAATAGCATTTTCATTAGAGCTTCGCGACTCCCGACCAAATTTGTACCAGAACCAACGTCGGTCATTGTGCAAATCAAAGTTGTTTTCGAACTTCTAATATAAAGTTGCAAAAAGTCGTCCAGACGACGACTGCACAACGTCTGCGACTATAACACCTATAGAGTATTATAATCTGTCCACTGATGACGTCCGCGCAACGTTTAAATATTTGTAAGAAATATTACTGGAGTACGGCAACGATGGTCCGACGTTGGCTTCTTTCCCTCGAAGGCAACGTTGCGAAGTAGTGCAAATGGGACGTCGGACTGTAGGTCAAAAATGTGTTGTATTGTTTATTTTTCTATGGTTGAAAGTGAGGTTATAGTTGCGTTGCGTTTGTTGCAGAGACAAGTTGTCTATATATGGGTCTACGGGCTAATATAAAACCCCATTTTCCTCCCATTGATGGGGTACCGGCTCGACTTCCCCTAGATCTTTTATTTGAACAACTTTAAAATGATGTTCGCCCATTTTTTGTGCAAAACAGACACAGACCAACAAAGAATTAATCAACAATTCAATTCAATAAATCTGAATACAGAGTATCTCTGTATTCAGAGGTTAATGGCCTTTAGCTTTTTAATTTTAATTTTAATTAATCAACAAACAAGTCACCATCCGAAATAAGTAAGGTTAGAGATAAAGAAGGTTACTATTTTTAGTCATGTAATACGAAGGGTGCACCGCGGTCGGAAATGGTGCGCGCTTTAAGACTTGGTTGTCCTCTTGGTCCAAATAAGTAATGAAACAGCAAAAATTTATAGACACTTCGTCGGAGTACGGTTAAATATCTGGAGTTTCCCAACTACGCCATTTTTATATCATCCATATTTGCAACTCGAGTAATGATCATCACGAATATTCACTTTTACCCATTGAATGTTTAAAATAGTTAAAAATTATGTCTTGTAGTTTTTAGTTAATTCTTAAAGATGTTTTGGTGCATTTTCACATTGATATCTGCACAAAAAAAAATATGTTTATTTTTTTTCTTCCGAAAAAAATTGTTAATTTAAATATTTCTTAGGGCGCATTAATTTTTTTCGATCCACCTCGGTCACATTCATCAGTAAAGTTTGTATTTTTCAAGAATCTCTCTGCGATACAATTCCATTCTTAACGAAAATAATATCTATAAATTAGTTAGTGTAAGCGACATGATTGTTTCGTTTGTATGGATGATTGTGTTTGATGCCATGATGCCATCTGTTGGTTAAAATATATTCGTACTCTATGATTACACAATGTTAATCAAGAGGGCGCTAATCACTAGCGGCCAGTGTTAGAAAGGTCGTCCCGAGTATATTGTTTTGGAACAAGACGACGTCGGGAGAGTCGTCCAAACCGACGTTGAATTTAGTAAGGAATTCTTTCTTAATCCGACGTCGCGTCCGACGTCGTACCGACCAGGATTTTTATTCCCCATTTTGGTGCAGATTCAAGTAAATACGTAGTCGCGCAGACGTTGTGTACCGACGTCGGGTTGTTATAAGCGACGTTGGCCGGACGTCCAAATGCTATTTGGGACCCTGTATATTACATTTTTTTATAATCCAGTTAAAAATAAAGATCACTAAAATTTCTGGCTTGACAAGACCCAAACATGTGCATAGTTTAATATTTTTAAGCATTACTCAATTTTTAAAGCATATTTTTTTAATAAATTTTCTAACCTAAAATTAAAAATCTCAGAAGAGTATGGCCCCCGCAGATCTAGGTAATAGTTATCACTACATGTTTTATAATTTACTCCACACCTTAAGTTATATAAAGGAAATTTTAGGGATATTTATTACTTCTTATCAGCAGTTATAAAACACGTAGTGGTCATTATTACCTATATAAATTCAGAGGTAACGACCCTGACTATTGGTTATCTATGTGACTGTTATATAACCTAAGGTGTTGGCGCTTGCGTAGAAAATACCCATGAAAACATAACCTCAGATTTTTGTTATTGAAGGTTTGCTACACAGAACATAAGGTTTGCTAAATAGATAATAATATTATCATAATATGTCCTACAAAATCGTGCAGACCGAGGAACCAGGGCGTGAAAAACCCTCATTGACAATTGTGCCTTGTGGTTGGGAGGTAAATAATGTTTTATTAATTCACTACTTATAAGTAGTGAGTCATCAGATAATTCAATGCCGTGTCTTAAAAGGTTGTTACATTCTTCCACAAATGTATTTAAGAATATCTGCACATTTAAAGGCTTGCTTTTTCCCAAATAAATTCCAATCACCATAGGTGAACTGAGGGCATTCGTGGATATTAAAGAGGATCGGCCAGAATTCATCCTTACTGCTTTTGAATATTGGGATTCCATCCATATTTATGTTAAGGGATATTTTTGGAAGGTTTTTAAACACAAACGGTTTACAGTAATTTTTAATACAAAATTCCAAACCTTGATGCCAGTAAAATTGATTTGGGGCAATCTCAACAATTGATATATTTGTAGGCGTCTGCAACAATGTCCTGGGATCCTTTGGGGTAACATTTCCAAAATAATCATTCACTATAGAAAAAAGTTCCTTTAGTGCTATATTGAAACTAACCGCCCACTTTCTTAAATCAGTATGAAACTTTTCATGTTAATTTTATGTGGCTGAAATTCCTCTTCATCATCCAATTCTGTACAATTACTTTATGGTAATTTCTTCATATGTACTACATTCTTCAGAATTACTTGAAATTGACCCATGCAAGTTAAAACTAATCTGTTCATTTTCCACTCTTTTTTTATTAGATTTTAAATATTCCACTCCTAAATCAACATTTTTTATTTTCACAAAATCTTGGTTTACCTTTCTTTTAAAATTTGACGATTTTTTAACTTTTAACCAGTTTGTATTACTCATTTTTTCAATATCTTTTAACACACCATGGATAAAAAAAATCAAAATTTAAGGTTATGTCCCAACTGGACTTAAATTAAAAACTATAATAATTATTATACAGGGTGTTTCATAATATATGCGCAGGACTTCAGGATGTGATAGCTCATCCAAAAAGATGAAAAAAGTCGCTATTAACTTACGCTATAAAATGCACAATTTTCGAGATACAGGGTGTTGAAATTTTAGAAAAAAAATCGCTTTTTTCGAATATCTCCGGAACCGTTTATCGTACAAAAAACAGCTTTTGTAAGCATTTTCTACTCAAAATAAGCTATGTTTTGTGCAAGAAAAAATGTTTTTTTCCTCATAATTGGTGGAGATTTTGAAGGGGTAGCGGGTGTTTTTCTCCTTAACTTCTACGCCCCTGAACAAATAACGGTTTTGAGAGGCCCATTCGAACCGCCAATGTTTTATACACAAAAAAGGTACTCTTGGTCATAAGCTCTGAACTTGACCGTTTTCGAGAAAAATCAACTTTTATGTTTAAAAACATGGTCAATTAAAAAAATAATAATTTTTTTTTCACTAATTAAACAAAATTTATTTTAACATTAGAACAAGTAACAAAACCAAACCATAATTGCAAAATAAAAAATGATTCAAAAGTTGTCTTTGCTAAATTCTCCAAACCGTAAAGGTAACGCATTTCGCACATTTCAGCATTTGTGTAAAAAATCATTTTTTATTATTTTTTTTAATTTTGCAATTATCGTTTGGTTTTGTTACTTTTTCTAACGTTAAAAGAAATTTTGTTTAATTAGTAATAAAAATTTTTTTTCAAAAAATTGACCATGTTTTTAAACATAAAAGTTGATTTTTCTCGAAAACGGCCAACTTTAGAGCTTATGACCAAGAGTACCTTTTTTGTGTAGAAAACATTGGCGGTTCGAATGGGCCTCTCGAAACCGTACTTTTTTCAGGGGCGTAGAAGTTGAGGAGAAAAACACCCGCTACCCCTTCAAAATCTCCACCAATTATGAGGAAAAAAAAATTTTTTCTGGCACAAAACATAGCTTATTATGAGTAGAAAATGCTTACAAAAGCTGTTTTTTTGTACGATAAACGGTTCCAGAGATAATCGAAAAAAACGATTTTTTTTCTAAAATTTCAACACCCTGTATCTCGAAAATTGTGCATTTTAGAGGGTAAGTTAATAGCGACTTTTTTCATCTTTTTGGTTGAGCTATCACATCCTGAAGTCCTGCGCATATATTATGAAACACCCTGTATAAAGGAAACTAAAAGTACTTGACGTTTTATAAAAACAACTTAAAGAAATCTTCGTAACCAGAAGTGTTAAGTTTTATATAACGGTTTCTAAAAATCAATTAAAGTAACAAAATAGTGTGAATAATTTCCTTTATAAAACCCGGTGCAACAAGTTTTATAAACAAATTTACAAAACAGTTATATAACCTGTTTATAATACTTGAGGTGCTTGGAACTAAAGGTTTTGTAAGAAAGGTAATGAACAGTATTCCGCAACCATGTTATAAAACTTTTGGGGATAAGTAATCGATATGACCACTTTAAAACCTAAATCCCTGTGGGTTATTTTTTATTATAAACCTTTTATATAAATAATGATAACTTTAGGTAATTAAAAATGTTACTTGGGAAGGCATGACGCAATGTAGCAGCGAGAGATCTTAAAACGTAAAAGTTTAAAGTTTAAAACCAACAAATAATTTTTTTAAAAGTTCAAACCAATTATAGTGAAACAAACAATATTAAATTATAGTAGATAATAAATTGCACCACTTTAATTTGAATTATCTTAAATAGGGGGGCCTGGAGGCGGGTGAGGCGACAGGAAAAACTAACTTTTTTTCGCAAACTTCAATTTAAATTCTGTTTGCGCCGAACTTGTCTATTTAATGTCATTATAAACTATTATAAATTTGGTGTGGGTCCCATGTCTAATAACTGCAATATTGGTATACCCAAAATCCACCAGCCGCCGCTGGCGAACCCGGGAATGGCTACTAAAACTATTGGCATTTCGCTTTCGAGCCCTAATTAGGGGACAGTACGGGACGAAATCGACATTCGCAAAAAGCAAACACGGGTGAAGCCGTTGCTGAATCAGCAATGCTGATGGCAAAAGAAAATCGGCGCAAGGAAACAGAGGCCTATGCGGGGCCCGGGAGTGATAAAGCAATGGGGCCGGTTATACGTCTCTTATATATAAGAGACGTATACTCATATTCATACTCATATAAACATATGCTTAGAATGTTAAGAAAGTAATTGCTATAGAAAGTTCATTTAGGAATATTCCTGTTAAGCATATTTAGTTCAGTTACTTAAGTATATAATATTAAAATATATCATAAACTACACAGAAAAAACTCTAGCATAGCATGAATGGGTGAGCCATTAAACCAATGGGATCTTGTAATCCGTATTCCTGAATAACAGTTCCTATAATACCAATAGGTAGTTAGCACTTGGTTTATAATCGTTTACTGTTTTTAAATTAACAACAAAAGTTATCGCTCCTAAATCTATTGATATTCATATTGATATTTATTTGTTAGAATGTTAGAATGTTATTGCATTAAATACTAATTTGATTTATTTAATAACGTTACTATTGTATGTATACTATGTATACATTTAACGCAATAAATTCTTTGACATTTAGGCAAAATATTTCCCTATTTTGGTTTAATAGTAATTAATTGAGCAAATAACAATTTAGATTGCTTTAATTTTAATGCATTCAATGACAGCGCTATTCTTGGTACTATGTTTTATGTGTACGTATAAAGGTATATACGTAATTAGTAATTAGTATTAAATACTAAGAAAAAAACACAATTCAAAATATTTTTTTATAGTTATTTGTCAAATTAAAACAATAAGTATTTGATAACAAAAATACTTTTACTATAGGTATTTTATTTTATGTTAAAAATAAATATTTATTTATTTGTATACCGGTTTTTTATTTCTGAATTAACATTTTTATGTATAATAATCCTAACTATCTTCAACTTCAATCTAATCTGACTTATCCCACCAAATTTTTAACTATGGTTTCGCGTAAAAATCGAACAAATTTTGGACATTTGTATGCAAGTGATGCCAGAATTGAATATATTTTTGTTACCTTGTTTGTACATCTAAATGGTACTTTTTTTTCAAAAAAAAAATTTCATCCATTGACCCCTGTGGTTTTCAGGCCTTAAGTCACTCTACTGTGTTAAAAATAGATAAATTTCGATATTTTGTAATAACATTTTTATTTAAAAACGTATCGATTTGAAATTAAGATAAAATGTAGACCTTATTAGTGGCAATAAATCCACGTATTTTTTTTTTTAGATTTTAATATACAGGGGGCACGGTGGACAATTTAATTTAAAATTTTACCATTTTTTAAGGGTTAAAAAGTCGAAGAAGCAACGTTGTTTTATAATGTTGAGTATATCACGTTAAAGTACTGATAATTAACTATTATTTGATATATAAACTTCTAAATGCAAATTATGTTTCTACGAGAGACACCATTTTTAAGTTAAGCCTTCAAAGAGCGTAATACTAACGTGTTTTACAAATTATAAATTCTTTTAACTAGTTTTATAAGATAATGTATTATATATTTATTACATACAATATTTTATATATAACATACAATTCTTACATATTTATTTTAAAAAATCGCCATAGATGGAGCTTAAATTAGTTTTATTTATAAATTTTAAATTTTTTAAAGTTTACTAATTTTGATCATAGTAGGCATCACAGACTTATCTCTATGGTAACCTACCATTGGAAGCATGAAAGATAATTTAACAGTTCAGTTTATAAGTTGCAAATGACTGATTGCGTTTCAATTTATAAGTGTACTATAAACTTAAAATATTAATTTATTAAAATGAATACACTAAATAATACTTACTAATACTATACTAATTATAGACAGTATCAGCAAGTTAGAAATTATAACCTACTTTAATTTTATTTTTTGCTCCACAACCAAGCTTCAATTTATGTTTTACTCGATAAACAAGCTTCAATTTTAATTCCTAACTGAGGAAAGTAATATTTACCCAATAAATAAATTAGAATAAAGACTTTTTATGTTGCAATCGGCTATTTAGATATAACTATATTTTTATTCATTTGTTTTCCGATTTTTTGTAATCAGTTATTTTGCATTTTTTTATATTTAATATAATGCTATACAGGGTGTTTCTGGAGAAACGCAAACGGTATGGATTTGAAATTTTAATAGAATATACAATTTGATTTAGACTATACATAAAGTCAATAGTTTTCAAGATATTAATTTTTTTCGTTAAAATGCTCGTTAATCAAAATAGCCTCTAATTTGTTTGTTATTATGTTTGTTGACATGGGGTTGGAATTTTTGGAATATTAAAACATTGTTTAGTTTTTTAAAGGTTTTTCAACAAATACCTTGAGAAAAACCACTTAAAATTAGGCAAACTTCAAACAATAACAACGTTTTTATTATAAATGGAAAACCCTGTATGTTTTAACATAATCAAATAGAACTTTAAAGAATCTTTCGATTGGTATTATAGTAACTCTTTCCTAAAGTTAAAACTTCAGAGACATTTAACAATTTCTAATATTTTCAATACTATTTTGTATCAACAAACCTCTGAAATTCTACATGTGGTTTAATGTAACAGTATCCATGGTTACCACCAAATCTGTCATTGTTTAAAATTAATTAAAATATTTGATTGAAAAAATAATAACTCAAAAAATATTGACTTAATATCATATACCTATAGGTATAGGATATGGTATAGCCATTTTACTCAGAATTTTATGTAGAATTAAATAATGTAAAAATATATGAGGTATTCCGGTAAAACAGGAAGTATTATTTTGTTTAAAATAATTTAGGAAAAGAGTCTAAAGCGAATACTTTACGCTATTAAAATTTTAAATCGATGTTTTTCGCGATTCCCTAGAAACTTCCAACGGACTAAGTACGTGAAACACCCTGTATATTAAACGTCATTTATGTGTTATGCTTTACTTAATTATTAATAAAAGATAAAACAATATTTGTATAAAAATGACAAAATGTACTAAACTAAGCATTTATGAATACTGCTACTGCTAATTCAAAACTGATCCTGGCCACAGAAACATCATTTGCATAAAAAAGTTAATATATCAAATAATAGTCAAATATCAATACTTTCACGTGCTTTACTCAAATTTATAAAACAAAGTTGCTTCTTCGATTATTTACCCTTTAAAAATTGTTAAATTTTAAACTAAATTAACACCAGCGCCCCCTGTACGTTATAATCTAAACAAAATTTTTTCATGGATTAATTGCCATTAGTAAGATCTACATTTTGTCCAAATTTCAAATCGATACGTTTTGAAATAAAAAAGTTATTTAAAAAAAATGAAATTTCTTCATTTTTAACACAGCGAAGAAAAAAATTAAAATAAAAACAAAGTTGTCAATGGACGAGATTTTTTTTTGAAAAAAGTACTGCATTAAGATGTAGAAATAAGGTAAAAAAGTTTCAATCGATTTCTTGAACCCTTGCAAATCGACCGTTCGATCCTTTCGCGAAACCGTAGTTAAATACTAAGTAAAAAACACAATTCAAAATATTTTTTTATAGTTATTTGTCAAATTAAAACAATATTTGATAACAAAAATACTTTTACTATAGTATTTTATTTTATGTTAAAAATAAATATTTATTTATTTGTATACCGATTTTTTATTTCTGAATTAACATTTTTATGTATAATAATCCTAACTATCTTCAACTTCAATCTAATCTGACTTATCCCACAAAATTTTCCAATTTTACTTTTTATGAAATAAGGTCAAATTGTTTATTTAATATTTTTAAATAAATATATATTAATATGTCGCAAATTTTTTTAAGGGGACGACAAATACATTTCACTGTCATATTATGACAGTGAGGCGTATTTGTCCACGAAATATTTATTAAAAAAATCTACTTACTGAGATATAGGTTTTTAAATAGCAAATTAATGAACTTAAACTTTTGAATTATAAAACAGCAACACTCTCATCTGCATATAAATTCTAACTAACCTTCAGAAATCACATGCATCTATAATGTCGTAAACAGAGGTTTTTGCTTATTTAAAATGATTAATGCGCCATCCGTTGCATAAAATTTAAAGCAAAAACAGATTCACAGAGTATAGAATCAATTTTTGTAACACCTACATAAATGGTTATAAACATATAGGTTAACCTAGAAAGAGTAACATTCACGGAGGATAGGTTTTAGACTTTTAAAACATTGTAAAAAATAATTAATTGCGGTTAAAAATCTGGAACCTGAGCTGTAATATCTACTTAATTATGAAAGATCGGAACACAATAAAAGTGTAGGTCAAACTCATTTAGTTTTATTAAATATCACGGGGTAACACCATCGGGGGACATTTACCCATATATATTCCCTGTATCCTTAAATAATGAAGGTAAATCATACTCCTTCAAGGTGGTGCGCGATTTTTAAGACACCCTGTATCATGGGCGCCGCTACATAGGGGCAGGGGGGCCCGGGCCCCCCTGGAAATTCATACCCAGAAATTCCGGTACTCCATAATTTGACGGTAAGTGCTGATCGTTATCATTTGTTCATTATTTTTTAGATAAATTAGATTTGTTATCTTAGATAATTTAACTTAGATTTGTGCCATCTTAATGAACACTAGTGTTGTTACAGTTGTAAAATGAATGAAATGGCTGGTTGTTCAAAGAAATCAGAAGCACAGTTTACTGATTCCGTTCATAATCCTATGGCGAAGAAACCAGAAGCCACGGAATTATGTTCATATTCCAAAGATCTTCGATGGAATCTTATATACGTGGAATAAGGTTCATATCAATTTTGATTTGGAATCCAAGAGATATTTATATATTTACCAAAAAACTGTGATGTATTTTTTGCAATATGTAGATACCAATATAAATAAATAGGTAAATATACATATAAAGATGATATTTTATTTGACTTAAGTTTAATGTGAACTTCTACAGTACAACTTGATTATAAATAACATCTATCAAAATTGTAAAAAACTTTAAGGCCCCCCCCCCTAGACGAATTCCTTCCGGCGCCCATGCCCTGTATACAGAATCAATTTAAAGGCTGTCGAAGCCTGTATAATGATGTTTTGTTTAAACCATACATTTTAATTTGCCTATCTTTCAAAATAAACTTTTGCAAGGTATTTATTTTACAAACTTGATGTAAAAATGATGTCCACTTTACCAGTCAAATGTAATTGTTGTAATAAATCTGTAGTCAGTTTGAAATTTAAATGGCAAAATGCTGTATTATTATGCAGTTAATCCATAGAGATTATCTGATGAAATTTAACGATAAGTACTTTGTCTTGTTCTAATATTGATTCACTCTAAATTTAGATATGGGATTGGTAGATTTATAAAAGAGTTCAATCACATCACCAAAATCAAAGTAAATAATCTTAAGTTGTAGTTCAACAAACTTTAAATCCTTATTTAAAACTAAATTTTATGCTATAGTTAATGAGCCAATCAACGCTTTTTTACCTGGTTTGCCATTGTTTAAAATTGATTCATTAAATTAAAATGATGATGTAATTAATGTTTCCAATGATAACAAGATTTTCGACTGCTAAAATATTTTAAATATTTTATTGAATCTTTTATAATGTAAAATGTATTAAGCCATAAATGGTAGCAGTATTTGTTATACATTCCATAAAATTAATTATATTCAAGGCAATACTGAGAATATTAAGTGTAATACACAACACGGGAAAATCCAAATTCCATAAATTTATTTAGAAATAATTGGTGGATAAAAAAGTATCTGTAATTCTATTTATTTTTATTTCGACATAAAATTTACAAATCTCATTTTGATAAAAATTACTTTTGGCCCGGTAAAATTAAACTCAAAAACTAAAAAAACTATCCACTATTCTGTATATATATCTATATGTAAAATATCTATATCTATTATAAAATATAAATACATATCATACAAAAGTAAAGCAACTTTTATGATAACATCAAATATTTAAAGATATAAAATCCCGCGGAATTTAAAAATATATTGGTTTAAAGGGTAGGTAGGTGGTCGACTGCTGTTTAATTTTGCCTATCAAAATTCAGTTATTTTATAACTATAATAATTATTCATATATTATTATCATAATTATTGATGTAAACAATACACTTTATTAAAGCGACAAAAGTAAAGCAACTACAATTTAGCTTAGTAAACAATAATATATTGTGCGACCAGTGGAAAAACAGGAGATTCCTCGCTACGCCATTTTTTGGGGGAGGCCGTTTAAGGGGCAGCCATTTAAAGTTATGAATTTTTTTTACAAAATTGCAAATTTTTTTATATTAAATTCAAATTCAAATGATCCTTTTTCATTTAAAGCCCGATAGCTCAGCGAGGAATGGTCGTATCAGCCAACAAATTAAAGCTGGATAAACAACCTAGTCCGTACACAGAAAATAAAAAACAAAAAAAAATTGAAACTTTTTCTTCACGATATTCATTATAATAAATCTTATAGGATTGCGCGATACTTGTTGCTTGCAAAAATTTTTCGTCTTAAGGCCCAAAAATTAGAAACTTGAAACTTCAAATTGATTTTTTTAAACTTCGATACGGCCATTTTTAACAAAAATACAGTCATTTGAAAAATTGCTAAAAATTTGGAATACATTTTTGATCTTTTAATTTTTTCCACTAGTGTATATATTATAAACAAGTTTTTAAGTTTGTTGTTAGCTATATTAGCTATTACTTATGTACCTATGTAGTTATATATCGCTACCTTGGTTTAACATGGTTCTATCAGACATTTTCTCGAAAATGTGATTTTTGCATAAAAGGATTTCTACATTGTACATTGAACCTTTTTATGCAAAAATTTAATTTTTGAGATAATGGCAGATAGAACCATATTAAACCAAGGTAGCGATATGTAAAATAAAATATTTTATTTATAGAGAAAATTTGTTATATTTAATAATTTTTTTGATATGTTGAATTTTTAAGTTTACTCTAACTTTTTATTAAATGTTACCAAATATTTGTAGTGTATTTTTTATGGCGGTGTATTTCGAGAGGCGGCCGTTTCGAGTTTGCCCGGAGCGGCCAAAACCTTAGAGACGGCCCTAAGTCGCACACAATATTTTATTCAATTAATGAAAGGAATTTAAAGCCAAGTTTATTTGATATTTTATCTGACATCTGACAACTGTCAGTTTTAACTTAGTAAAGTAGAATTATCTGAATAAAAAATATTTAACTATAGGCGTTCTATAGAATAATTATATATAATTTAAACTTTATTATTGTCAACACTCACTACCAAAGGCTAGGCTAAAAATAATTTAGACCAAACGGGTAAAGTTTTTTACCTCCTAATCTGTAAAAAACCCATTTGCACCAATCAAAAAATTCGACTAGTGTCAGATCTCTCTACGTACTACTTTTAATAATTATTATTATAATTGTAGGTTTTTGTGTGCCCTTTAACAAATAAATTTTTTCTTTGAAGATGAAATGTTGTATGCTATGCGGCTGAAAAGTTTCTTTTTGTGCATCGATTAATTGTAGCCTTTAAACTTTGAGCTTAAAAAGGACAGTTAAGCTTATTTTAAAAAAAATTTCTAGAAATAAATATGCCAAAAGGTAAGGAGGAGGTAAAAAAAAATGATGATAAACGCCTTTTTGGAAGAAAAGATTTTGTTTTGCCCAAAATAATTGCAATTTACAATCAAAGAGGACATGTACATGCCAAAATCAGGAACTCCGGTTTGGTTAGATCGCATTAAATGCTGAATTAGAAGTTAGAGCAAGGACAGTTGAACGAAGATTAGTTGGCCATTTAGGCAAAAAGCTTAGTTTGGGAAAAACTCGTCTTGCTAGGGTTAAATTTGCACACGTTATTTAAACTGGAGAGTATATATACCATATACTCTATACATAGTATATAACCTTATAAGGTTACACCAACAATAAAGCCCGAAAAAGGGAGTTGGCCTAATGATATGTAATGTAATCCAAAACACTCATCTTGTTTAGGACAGGCGTGGATACAGAGGGGGGCAATGGGTACAATGGGGTCACCCCTGACTCCCGATCGAAGAACTTTATTTTGCCAAAATACAAAATTGGTTTTTGTTTTTATTTCATATTCATATTTCATAAGACATTATTTAAATATTACTTATACGTTGTTAGAGCGAATTTTATGGGAGATAGGTTAAATCACACAAAAATGGCCTCCCCCCGTAAATCCTGGATTTACGCCTGGTTCAGGAGCGGTTAGTGGTTTTTGTATACAAAGTCCAGGTTCTGCAGTGGCCAGTCCATCGAGTACCTGTGGGAAGAGGTTGGACGTCGGATTCGTACCACAAACAAACAATATTTGATTGATAAAGGACTGGACAAATCTATTGATTACTACTAGCTAAAATTTAATTTAATCGATTCCGCGTCCATGCCCACAGATTTATAGCATAGACCATTATGTGGGTAAAAATCATAAGGGGATAAGTCAAAAAAAGCAATTTATCAATAGAGCCTTTAACGTGTTTGCATTAATTCAGGAAATATATTTATGTTTAGCGGGTATACGCTTTTGTTAGCATATGACATGGGCTAAAAAAAGGGTATACCCGCTAACCATAAATATGTTTCCTGAATTAATGCGAAAACGTTTAAGGCTCTACTGAAAAATTGCTTTTTTTGACTTATCCCCCTATGCCTTTTACCCACAGCATTGATCTGTAGTTTATGGCCAACAAAGTATATCCTATTAATTATTAAGTTAATACTTTTATAATAATATTTATTACTTCTATAACCCTCCACGGTTTGAGCTCCACCCATATTTTTAATTTTTTAGTCAATTAAAAATTTCTTTTTGTACAAGTTTAAATACTTAAATGATAACCGATGTTGATAGAAATGTTTTGTTATATTTTACAAATAATACGTTAAATTAAATTTTGGTGGAATATTGAAAAGGTGTACGAACCAGAGCTGGGCACGAGAACTAAAAGTATTAGTAAAAATTTAAGTACGAGTACTTAAAATATTTACTCTTAAATACTTTACTCGTACATTTGTAAAGATAGGTTACGGTTACGAGTAATAATCGTAAAACACGAGTAAAGAGTACGAGTACTTTTGAAAAAAAAAAGTTATTTAATATAACTGATTATTCTTTACCCTCTAAAAATGGGCTAGTCAAAAATGACTAATTGTCATAGCGAAAAAGCAGCCACTAACCATTCTCGTCAATAGCAATTTGTATTTTTAACATTTAGCAGTCAATTTCCATGTAAAATTGTTCCCTGAATCCTCGTCAAAAGTTAGAAAAGTAGAACAATTTTTGAGATATAGTCCATTTTCCATATAATACGGAATTGACTATATATCAAAAACTGCTCCACTTTCATAATTTTTGACGGTATTTTCACTAATGACTGTGGTAACTAGTCATTTTTGACTAATTAATTTTTAGAGAGTACATTAGACTGGGCCAAAAAAATCGACTATTTTTTTTGTAAAGTATATCGAAAATATTGTTTGGGGTGACAAAAAAGAATTATGGTGAAAGTTTGAGTCCATAATATAAATATTAAGAGGTCTATTATCGCAAATTTAGATTTTTTTTCCTGAGCGAGTTTTTGTCTCAGAACTCTCAAACCATTGAGTTTAACAAAATTGACTTAAGAATATTTTTTGAATAAAATTGTTCTAAAATGTTCTACAAAAAAGGTTTGATTGGAATTTCTCGTCAGATGAACCGTTTTCTTACAATCATGCCTTAAAAATTGGTATAGTTTTACAATTTGATCTTTTAACTTTGGAATTTTGTAATTCATTAAAAATCAGTACCCGGAAAAAAACCGATAGATATTCTTATGGGAAATCAAATGCTCTAAAAAAAGTCTCCTAACATTTTTGGCTAAATTCACTCCATCAAAAGTTATTCAAGGTTAAATTTGAAGTCAAAACAAAATTCTTGTTTTTTCCGCTCTAAATTTTTTTTTGGGTCAGTTAAAAACTTGAATTCTTTTATTGATAATCTTTATGTTATTGATAAAATTACTGAAAATTAAAAAAAAACATTAAACACATTAGAGTTTTTTCGATTTAAGAAGCTATTTTCTTTAGAAAATATTATTTTCTGTTACCTATTTAATCGTTTAAATAATAACAATCATGTTTTTTTATTGGAAATTGTTAATTAGTTATATAATACACATTTGTAAAGAAAAAAATGAAATTATCACCCATAAAAAACTAAATCTACAGAGGAAATTCGTTTTGACTTCAACTTTAACCTTGAGTAACTTTTGATTGAGTGCATTTAGCCAAAAATGTTAAGAGGCTTTGCATTTGATTTCCCATAAGAATATTCATCAGTTTTTTTCTGGGTACTGATTTTTACATCAATTACAAAATTCCAAAGTTAAAATATCAAAATGTAAAACTATAACAATTTTTAAGGCCTGATTTCTGAGTCAATTTTGTTAAACTCAATAGTTTGGGAGTTCTGAGACAAAAACTTGCTGAGGAAATAAATTTAAAATTGCGATGATAGACCTCTTAATATTAATATTATGGACTCAAACTTTCACAATAATTTTTTTTTGTCACCCCAAACCATATTTTCGATATACTTTTTAAACAAAAAAAAAGTTGATTTTTTTGGCCCAGTCTAGTTTACATTATACAGTATGTATACTTTGGTCCTGAGCTATAAAAATACTAATACAAATTTATAATAATAAATATATAATAATTGTATAAAACCTATATATAGGCTATAATAAATTATATAATCTAAAACAGACTTCCAAACAAAATGTTTTGATGCTTACGATATTTTTGCATAAGTCATCCATATAATAAACGAAAATACTCGTATATATTACTCGTGAATTCCACGAGTATTTTTTACGCGTGCATTGAATTTGGTTTGTAAGTACGAGTAATAAGTATTTAAAATGAACAATACTTAAAAATACTTATGAGTAAAAAAGTACTCGTACTTTTTTACTCGTAATTGAAATACGAGTAAAAGTACTCAGTACTTGACCAGCTCTGGTACGAAGATACCTACAAAATAAGTGTCTCTTTTAAATAGTTGCTTTACTTTTGTCCGATAGTGTATTCTAAAGTTGTCCAGTTTTTAGTAAACCGGGTGTATGATATTAAAAAACAAAAATACTACTAGTGTAACTTTAATACCCTGTATCTCAAAGAGAAATCAAAATTCAAATAATTTTTAATTGACAAACTACCTTTATTTTATTGGTTGGTAAAATTATGACTGGACCCTGTAGCAATTAAGCCTAAATCTATACTTTAAAGTTAAAATTTAATGATTTATTACTTTTAAAATTTATAATAAAAAAATACTCACAAAATATATAAACTTGTAAAATATAATCCTATACAATCTACAGCACAATCACTAGAATAAAGTCTTGTACACCTGGTGCAGCGTTTATACACAACAGTGTAACGACACTGGCTTATTACAACGTGAAATCAAAACCTCTCCGGTCCGCTTTCAACGCACAACTGCCGACTTGGGAACCCACTGACCGACTTTCCTTGACGAAGAGCCGGCTTTGGATGGTCCCCTCTAGGTGAGATCTCCGCATCCGGGAGTGTCGAGATCCCATGGAGAAGTCGATGCGATATTTCGCACTCGAATGAGTCATCGAGGGGTACCTACTTCGATTACACGGTTTTGGGTAACAGAGTTCACCTCCTCAAAGGTCAAATCTATAACGGGTGGTTAAGTTTATATCATCACAATTTCACCAGACGATAGTTTATCGAAAAATAAGTTTGCTCTTTGAGTATCAGGATGTTAATAGCGGCGTACAAGAAAAAAGTTCGGTTAGATTACATGAAAAATTACGGGAAAAATAGTCACCCGGTAAATTAAAAATACTTTAAATAATGTGTTTCCTTTAGACATAAAATTTATATTATATATCCATCCCAAATTTAGATAAAATTATAATTGTATCTGAAATATATTTCAGAATATAAGTCAAAACAGTTTTTTGATCCTAAAATAATTTCGAAAAATTCCACTCAATTTGTTTATAAACAATCGCGAATCAAAAACTAATTTTTTTATTGATTTTTATTTCAAAAACTAATAGACTTTTTTGGAACTAAGATAAATTTTTATTATTTGCATTAAGTCAATAAACCATTTTTTAAAACTATTTCAATTTTGATCAATGTCTCAATTTTATTGGAAAATGGGATTATACTCTTTCCATAGGTACGTAAAACGCTTACTAGTAAATTAAAAATAACATATACAGGGTGTTTCACACTCGTGGTTCATTAGAAGTTTTTGGGGAACGAAAAAAGATATCGATTTGAAATTTTAACGGCGTTTATAATTCATTTAAGTCTATTTTTTTTTTTAATATTTTGGACAAAATGACACTTCCGGAAATGACATCAACTTGTTTTATTTCAAATAGAACACTCAATATATTTATACATTTTTAAATTCCACATAAAATTCTGAGTAAAATTACTATACCATGTCCTAAAGTGAATAGTTTTTTTTGTTATTAAGTTTGCGGATATGGCGGTGAAATTTTTGTAATCTTAATTGTTTTAAAGATTCCATGTCAATTCTTTAACATTTTTCAACAAATTAACTGAAAAAACCCAGGGCAAATTAGGGTAACTTGAAAGGTTAATAACTTTTTATTTTAAATGTAACACCCGGTATATTATAACATAATCAAATAGTAAATTAAAAAACCTTTCGATTGAAGTTACCATTACTTATAACCAAAGTTAATAATTTAGAAGATATTTAACAATTTATAAAATTTTAAATAATATTCTGTATCAGGAAACCTGTGACAGGTGAATTGACGATATCTATGGTTACCACGTAAACTGTCAAATTTAATTTAAAATAGTGGGTATATACTTTATTTTTAATTGATGTAAATTTCGTTATTAAATGGTAAATGTAAAATGCAGGAATAAGTACAATTTTTATAACGAAATACCTACAAATAAACAAATCGTAAATATTATAATTTAAATGTAAATTAAATGTTTTGACAAACAATAAAAATGGAATCTTTGCCACCCCAATAACATCCAAGGGATAAACAATTAAATGCTTACAAAAAATAATTAATTAAACTGTAAATGTTTTTCCGAATTCTAAAATTCAAAAATCATGTTTAATCCCTTCGTTGCCAATGTTAAAGACTAAATTTATAAAGTTAGTAACGTTAAAAACATTTTAAATAATTTTTCAAACTTTCGCACCGTTTTTATTATTTTGAGTAGGTACCTACATAAAAATTTAAAACATTAAAAAAAAGGTAACTTACGACTCGTTCGCAATAATTGGATGAATTTTTTTAAATAACTGTTTAAAATTTCAGTGCAATGGTACCCCTAGAAGGTTTAAATAATTTAAATAAATATTTTTCAAAGTTAAAAAATGTTTTCTTTTTAATTATTTTCAAAAAATATTATTTGCAAAAAAACTTAAACTTAATTTTTAATAACAATTATTGAAAGAATTTAAATTATTTATACCTTGTAAGCCTACCATGGCAGTTAACATTTTATAAAATGTACTCTGCCTTCTTATTCTAGTAATCTAAAAAGAAAAAAAAATTGTTTCTTTTCGGACCACGAAATGATTTTTACAATTATTATAATAATTATAATTATAATAATTATTATCGTTACTCTCCAAAAAATCAATAAAAATGCATTGATACTTTTGACGTGGTTTGACTAGTTTGACAAAAAATGTATAATTTCCATGCTCTAAGAGCTGCTAGTCTCCATTTTGTCCGAGGCGAATAGGACTGGTAATTAAGTTAAAAAATAAACACCTTCTCAAAATATATACTTAGAGGTACATATGTACATATTATTGCGTTTGTGGCAAGTATGTGCGATTGCTTAAAAATTGGAATTTTTTGAAAAATGTTTAGGGGATAAGAATCTATTTATACCTGTATAAAAAAAGTACTTGTTTTCAAAATCCATAAAAAACTTTTTTAGAAAACCCTTAAAAATAACATGATATAAACTGGAACATCCTGTATGTAAGTTTACGAGATAAAAATATGCCATATCATTGCTAGGAATCGAATTTACACGCCCTTCTTAAGGTGCACAATACGAACCCAATTAGATAGATACAATAAAATAGAGTTTAGATATTTTGTATGGGTTTTTTGTATTTCTTAATTCATATGCTTACTTAGCAAATAATCATTGCAAATGGAAAATAAAGATCCGTATTATTTAACCCAATTAAATATACATAGTTTCTTAAATGAATTCCGCTTATTTTTGTTTGCATAAAAACTATTTATGACACCACTGTCTTAGTTTTTGCAATTTAATTTAAAATTTCAATGTTGCAATTGAACTAAAAATAACAGGACACAGAAGTTAAATCATACGAGTATATAATCGAGTCGAGTGTTTTGAACCTGTAGACCAAACACTTACACATTATCTTAAGAACTTACATTTTAACATGCGATAAAGAGCTTAAATAACACTGGCCAACAAGATTAAGTCTGAGAAATGGCCAAATACCTCGTCACTGTTGCTTTTGTTTCAAGCGTGCTACTCTCTAAAAATGAATTAGTCAAAAATGCAGCCACTAATAATTATTATTCTCGTCAATAGCAATTTGCATCCCGAACATTTAGCAGTGAATTTCCATGTATAATTGCCCAATTCGTTTTGACTTCAAATTTAACCTTGAATAACTTTTGATGGAGTAAATTTAGCCAAAAATGATAAAAGACTTTTTTTGTAGAGCATTTGATTTCCCATAAGAATATTTATCGTTTTTTTTTCAGGGTACTGATTTTTACATGAATTACAAAATTCCAAAGTTAAAAGATCAAATTGTAAAACTTTACCAATTTTTAAGGCATGATTGTAAGAAAACGGTTCATCTGACGGGAAATTCCAATCAAACCATTTTTGGAGAGCATTCAATTTTCTTCTAAAAATATTCTTAAGTCAATTTTGTTAAACTCAATGATTTGGGAGTTCTGAGACAAAAACTCGCTCCCATGGACCATGGTTAACCATGGTATAAGTAACCATAGTTACTTATACCATGGTTAACCTATAGTCATTTTTGACTAATTCATTTTTAGAGAGTACACAACCCAGGGCTGGATGCTTCCGTGAACGAGTTTTGGTTCGTGCCGCGGATGACGTCACTTGATGAGTAATTGCCGTGCGTATACACGAATAATAGTAATATTATCAAAGAAAATAGAGAAATATCTCGACATAGTGCGTAGTAGTGCGCATAGTTTTATTAAACTTAATATTCAAGAAAGTGTTATAATATGGATAATAGATACTTTCAGTCCTTAATATTTAGGGCTGTAGTTTAAGAGTTGGTGTTTTAAATTAAACTTATAGTCACTGACCAGAAAATGTTTAGTGGAAATAAAAGCAGTCTTAACCTTAATATTGTCTATTCTTTTTGTGGCATTTAACCACTGTTTGCACAAATCAAAGTTTTTCGGGAATCGATGAAATTTAATGTTTTTATTTAAAGGGTTTTTCTTGGACTGGTTGTCCGAATTGCATCCAAATATGCCACACCGCATTTTAATGAAAAATGGCACGACAAAAACTAAAACTCAAACAAAAAAAGTTAACGCAATACAAAAACAATAATAAACAAACAGAACAGGTTAACACAACTAAATAACACAGAAAAGTAATTCGACGTTACCGAACGCTAAAACAACAAGTTAAACAAAAAAATAGACCAAGTTAACATCCAACAGCATCGCAAAAACAAGAATTTTAGCAGCAGGTATTAAATATTTAAAAATACTCAACAAGTGACGTATTTAAGCCCCGCCCAACATGCGCACCATCCTATCTTAAGGTGTATGTATCTTGATGGTATCCCATGGACCATGGTTAACCATGTCATTTTTGACTAATTCATTTTTAGAGAGTGCACAACCAGGCACCGATAGACAGCCTGTTTCGGTCTTATAAGACCGCATCAGTACCAGTTAGCCGTGGTGTAATCACAGTCGAAAACACGCTACCCAGCGGCTTATATAAATACTATTTATATTTAT
The DNA here is from genome assembly GCA_921294245.1 of Brassicogethes aeneus. Classification (NCBI taxonomy): domain Eukaryota; kingdom Metazoa; phylum Arthropoda; class Insecta; order Coleoptera; family Nitidulidae; genus Brassicogethes; species Brassicogethes aeneus. The sequence goes on along the minus strand of OV121133.1, from coordinate 54,250,837 downwards.
TAAATAGTAAGCCAGTACAGCGACATATGAGGAGCGTTTATTCAAAAAGGGACATGTCCATGTTAGCGATTTGCAGAAACAAGTCAAAAATAACAGAATTCCTTTGCTTTTGACTTATTTCTGAAAATCGCTAAAATGGACATGTCCCTTTTTGAATAAACGCTCCTCATATGTGAGATGTAATCAGCCACCGTCTACCGTCCATGCGAACGTGGCCCACTATGGGTGTTGCAGAACTGGGCTGTCTATAGCCTATAGCCTATAGGCTATAGGCATAACTTTTTACTCGGACTATGAAGTGTATACACTACACAGGGGTAGTACAAAGTCATATTTTTTTTTCAGAATGCAGAACTTTTTATAACGAGTAACTTTTTTACGTAAAATAAATAATAAAGTTTCCCAACTTAAACGGACACACTGTATATTATTATGACATGTTTGAAAAAGTTTGATGAAAAATAGTAGTTTTTGCTGCTTTTTAGACTGAAAAAGTCTCCTAATATTCCAGGTATAGTAGGTATCTACTTCATAAAAAGCCTCCTAGATTAAAATGTTAATTATCAGGGCCTCCATCTCGTTTCGAATTTCATATTCATAACGACGCAGGCATTTTTCGAGTGTGTCATGAATATAAAAAGCATGTGTAGTCTTGAAGCTTTAAGCTGAAACTGAAAGATTTCATAAATGCGATAACAAAAAATCCAATTACCCACCTTCTAAACGCGAAAGAACTATTTCATTTTTAAAATTTAAATACCTTTGTAGTATGATCAGAAGAATGAGTTTGTGTGGTTTAGATTTAAAATATATTATAGTCCACCTTTAACTTTAGAAATTCATATAATTTATTGGTCTAAATTATACCTGAAATATCAAATATAAATATTTACGTAACGTAAAATTTATTACAAAATCAAATTTACCTGATTACTAATAAAGTGAGTATTTTTCGACTGGATAATTTAGTAATTATGTGGGTGTTGTTTAATAAACTGCCATATTAAATTTACAAATTACTTATATTATTAATATTATAAGAAATACCAAATATGTTTAAAGGAAAATGATATTTTTAATGTTAAATGTTATAAAGAACAATTGTTCTATTTGTTCTAATTGTTCTAATATTAATATTTGTATTAAATATTAAAAATGTGAGATTAAAACAAAATAAAAATAAATAAATCATACTTTTATTATTAATTGGAAAATAGTCATATTTACACGTATTTATGTACTATATCTAGTATACTATGCTATTGTAATAGCATTTAGAAAGTAAGCAGTTACGGATGAAATTGTTAATTATAGATATGGATGCAAACAAGGTTTAATGGCTATTATTTCTAAATTACAAATGGCACAACGATTATTTTTACTTTAACAATTCCACTTAATTTTAATTTAAAAATATCAAATGTTAAATTTTACTAAACGTTTATTATGCCGGCGTCTAACATGCTCTTTAAAAATGTAATAGTCAAAAATGACTAATTGTCATAGCGAAAAAACAGCCACTAATAATTCTAGTCAAAAGCAATTTGTATCCCGAACATTTAGAAGTAAATTTTCATGTAAAATTGTCCCCTAAATCAGAAAATGTCGTCTAAAGTTAAAAAAGTAGAACAGTTTTTGAGATATAGTCAATTTTACATATAATATGGAATTGACTATATCCCTAAAACTGCTCTACTTTCATAATTTTTGACGGTATTTCGGATTTATTTTACATAAGAATTGGCTGTTAAATGTTGCGCTACCATGGTATCCCATCATGGGATTCCCATGGTTAGCCATGGCATAAGTGAATAACTGTAGTAAATAGTCGTTTTTGACTAATTCATTTTTAGAGAGTGGGAATATTAAATATTGTGACACATATTTGATTATTTGGCAAATACCTAGGTATTTGTAGATGTATTTGCCTGATTATTTTTTTTTGACAGTTCTCTGTATTGTTGGGACATTGTTGAGGCATTGTTGTTGAGGGAACCTACAGCGAATTACAGCGATAATTTTTTGAAAATTTTCTCTGGTAGTTGCTATATATAAAAAACAAATTAAATCTTAATTAAATGTTGTTTTATTCATTATGAAATTCTTATTTGTTAACTGTACATTTCGTCTCATGGTGCAATTAAAAAAAAAAATCCCCCGAATACCACACGAGCTTCAAAATTATCTGGCATTTCCCTCAAGGTTCCCTGCAAACAAATAAAGTCGTCAAGTTTTTCAGGAAAAATCACTCGCGCTTCGCGCTCGTGATTTTTTAACCTGAAAAACTTGACTCCTTCATTTGTTTGCAACGAACCTATCGGGAAAAATACCCGATAATTTTGAAGCTCTTGTGGTATTATAAGTGAATATTTGTAATTGTTTATTTGTTGACAAACTGAACTGTCCACAATGTGGACTCCACATTAGGGTGGAGTGAATTTTATTAAATTTATTAATTGATTTTTCCTATATTATTAATTGTTGACTAAAGGCGTAAAATGAATAAATATCGAAAAAATATTCCAATTTTTTAATATCTTGAGGTGGCGCATCAGTCTCGAAGTTTTGAAAATTCTAAAAAAATATTACTTTAATCAAAGTAATAAAAATAGCATTATTTATAAATAAAAAGTTTATTTTAGTAAAATTAACGTGAAACGTAAACATATTTAAAAGTAAATCATATGCTTTAAGTAACTTCAGGACTGTTTATTGGTAGAAATGAGATCTTCTTTTTCGCGAAAATACTGATATTTGGTATAAAAATTTGGTAATTATTTTCTGACTTTAATTCTTGTTCTGATGAAACCATCTCTTGCTTCCGATCCACAAACCGAGACTGAAGATTCAGTATACTGGTTATAACCAGTTTTACACAGCGTTCCACTGCTTGGGTGTGATACGGAAATTTTTGGAAGTATAGGAAATGGTCACCCGAAGAAATCATATCGGTAATTTCTGTCATCGTATTTCATAGTCATAGGTGATTAACTCGTAAAAATGTAATGCTTCAGTATTTAGTTGTGGAAGCTTTAATTCCCGTAATCTCGAACATTTTGATTCTTTTCTCGCCTTTAATATTTTCGGCAATGCTAGTTCTCTGATCGATAGATATATTGTAGGTAACATAGCTAGTAATAGGTTTTCGGGATAAATATTAGCTATAGCTTACAAAGATCCAGGCAAGCTAGCACATTCCCTATGGCTGACGTGGGCTAATAGGATTATTCGTTTATATGGGGGGACAGCAAATCCATCGGAAAACCTAAAAGAATTGGCTACTTTTATCATGAAAGTGTATGCCCCAACGTGGTTTTACATCAACAGCAAGCCTACGTGCAAACATGGTCCTATTCACATATTTAATTTGACTAAAAGAGCATTACACCTCCAGAAAAACTTATAACTATAGTTATAAAGAATATTCAGCGAAATATTTATCCCGAAAACCTATTACTTGCTATGTTACCTACAATATATCTATCGATCAGAGAACTAGCATTGCCGAAAATATTAAAGGCGAGAAAAGAATCAAAATGTTCGAGATTACGGGAATTAAAGCTTCCACAACTAAATACTGAAGCATTACGTTTGTACCAGTTAATTCACTGGGCGACAGAAGAAAAGGTGACTGAACCACCAATGACTATGAAATACGATGACAGAAATTACCGATATGATTTCTTCGGGTGACCATTTCCTACACTTCCAAAAATTTCAGTGTCACACCCAAGCAGTGGAACGCTGTATAAAACTGGTTATAACCAGTATACTGAATCTTCAGTCTCGGTTTGTGGATCGGAAGCAAGAAATGGTTTCATCAGAACAAGAATTAAAGTCAGAAAATAATTACCAAATTTTGATACCAAATGTCAGTATTTTCGCGAAAAAGAAGATCTCATTTCTACCAATAAACACTCCTGAAGTTACTTAAAGCATATGATTTACTATTAAATATGTTTACGTTTCACGTTAATTTTACTAAAATAAACTTTTTATTTATAAATAATGCTATTTTTATTACTTTGATTAAAGTAATATTTTTTTAGAATTTTCAAAACTTCGAGACAGATGCGCCACCTCAAGATATTAAAAAATTGGAATATTTTTTCGATATTTATTCATTTTACGCCTTTAGTCAACAATTAATAATATAGGAAAAATCAATTAATAAATTTAATAAAATTCACTCCACCCTACTCCACATATTGGCCAAACATGTGGTTTGGTCAATGCTCTGAGTATTTTTTATTCATTTACCGACTTCGATCGGCAAATATTTGTATTTTTCGCAAATATAAATATTTTTCGTTTTTGTGCGAATACTTTTCCATCCACATAATCGAATATTTGCCAAATACTTTGTGGCGCCGCCTAAAGGCGAGAAATACACAAAGCAATGACCGATCTACATATTTGGCCAACATGTGGGCTGTTTAGTTTGTGAGGAAATAAAAAATTACAAATATTTTGGCAAATACACAGAAAAAACGCTAGCATAGCATGAATGGGTGAGCCATTAAACCAATGGGATCTTGTAATCCGTATTCCTGAATAACAGTTTCTATAATACCAATATATTGGTATATATACCTATAGGTAGTTAGCACTTGGTTTATAATCGTTTACTGTTTTTAAATGAACAACAAAAGTTATCGCTCATAAATCTATTGATATTCAATGAATGAATATTATTCATATTGATATTTATTTGTAAGAATGGTAGAATGTTATTGCATTAAATACTAATTTGATTTATTTAATAACGTTACTATTGTATGTATACTATGTATACATTTAACGCAATATATTCTTTGACATTTAGGCAAAATGTTTCCCTATTTTGGTTTAATAGTAATTAATTGAGCAAATAACAATTTAGATTGCTTCAATTTTAATGCATTCAATGACAGCGCTGTTCTTGGTACTATGTTAGATTTTTTTCTGTGTACAAATAGGTACGTATTTGCCAAATATTCAATGGTGCACAGTGTTGCAATCCTAATTTAGGACCAGGGGCGGATGAAGACAGTTCGCCGCCCTAGGCAGATGCAGAATTGCCGCCCTTTTCCGTTCTTCTTTTACTCACCCTAAGTATAGTTCCGTTAACGTATGTGAAATGTGTATACACATATATATATATATAGATATATATATACATATATATACATATTACAGGATATAATAGATTTTAGGTTATTCATATCAATAAGTTCAGATAAATAGAGATTAATATATTAATTATAATACTGTACGTAACATCCTTTATTCGTTTGGATTATTTCCCATCGTTTTCACAATTAATACTGCATGTAATTACTATTAGTATCATTATAGTTTTAAAAAAAAGTTTGTCACGTATAGTTACGAAAATTCTTTTTACATGTTTTACGCCGTGTGCAAAATCATGAATGACCTGATTGCAATCTATTGAACGTAGAATTTTTGCCTCTATAGATAATATAGCCAAAGAATTCAAGCAAGTTTGACACATTGTTGACCTCGAATAATTTTTGATCCGCTTCAAACAAGAAAACTATCTCTCACCACTGCAATTCATATTAGCCATGCAATAAACATCCTATATGCAATGTCAACATTTGGGAACACTGTATTAAGATCTTTTTTTTTAATTCGAAGGTTTCGATTGGAGTCAACTGCTCTGAGTTTTTTTATTGCAATTGAGATAGGCTTTAAAATGGTTAAGTTCATCAACTATTGAAGTTTCTAAATCTTGACTGAACGCTTCTTGTAAGTTTTTTGCTTTTCTCCGTATATGAACATTGTCCAAATTTTCCAAGTCAATGAGAATAGATAATTTGTCGTTGATTTTCTCATATTTCGGGCATATTTCGCGTAAAGCTTAATTTTCAGGTATCCGTTTGTCCGTTAGTCCGTTCATCCGGGAGCGCTCTTATTGGTCCAATTATAATTAAAAAATTATGACATTTTTTCCGTCCGTCAAGTTTTAACTTCGTACGTCTGACGAAGAAATTTAAAATAATTTTTTCTACGACCACTATGTAAAAGTCACATTTCGATTGGCATCATTGCTTAGAAAATGAATCTTTTCATTGGCAAGGAAAACACGAATGTACTCTCTAAAAATGAAATAGTCAAAATTCTACTATTTGAATTAGTAAAAGCATTTTTTACTAATAAAATAGTCGTTTTCACTTTTAAATAGTTATTTTTTACTATGTAAATAGTTAAAGTTTGACTAATTTAAGATTAGTCACCATATTTGACTATTTCTGACAGTTAAAAGTAACTAATTTCTTTAGTCGTTTACGGCCAACAACAAAGTATTATTTGAATTAAATGCATATACCTCTCCATGGTTAAATGACCCATAAAACAAATAAAGATGCAAAAAGTTTAGCTCAAAATAGCAAGACAAATAATATATTAAACTTTAAAATATTATGAACCATATTTATTGACAAATAAAATTAATTTTTATAAGAGCGGCTGACAGCCGAATGCGTTAAGACGTTAGCTTGACAAACTTGTCAAGTGACAGACCTGAATTCAATCCCAGGCTGGGTGAAAACTTTTTTTAAATTTAAATTTACTAATTTGACTATTTCATTCAGTAGAATTTGACTAATTATTAGTGACTGCTTTTTCACTATGACAATTAGTCAAATATGACTTATAATTAGTTATTTTTGACTAATTCATTTTAAGAGAGTAAAGTGACATTTCTGTGTGAAAAGTGACAGGTCTGTGTGAAAAGAAATTGACAGCATCGTATGACATTCGTTTCAAAATTTGTATTGTATTTGTAAATATCATTTACAACACAATTAATTGTGTTTGTATAATAAATTCTAATTTTAAGTGCCTTCATTTAAATTGAGAAGGTAAGTTTATTGATTTTAAGTAACTTATACGTTAAAAATTAAAAGAATAAGATGAAAGTAATTTTAACAGAGCTGTCAAACACGTTTTTAGGTTATTTTGTTTTGTATTTGAATATAAAAAAATAAAAGGGTCGTAGAAAAAACATTGTGTTTTACTTGTAAGAAAAGCTTTCTTCAAGCTCGTGTTAATGCACACTCGGCCTGACGGCCTCGTAAGCAACTTAAACACTCGCATGAAAAAGTCGCTTTTCAAAACTTGTAAAACAAATAACTATTTTCTACGACCACTATGTAAAAGTCACTTTTCATGATGGCATCGTTGCTTAGAAAATGAATCTTTTCATTGGCAAGGCAAAACACGAATGTAAAGTGACATTTCTGTGTGAAAAGTGACAGGTCTGTGTGAAAAGAACCGGAAAGCATCGTTTGACATTCAGCTGTCAAAAAAGTTTTTAGGTTATTTTGTTTTGTATTTAAAAATAATAAAAAATAAAAGGGTCGCAGAAAAAACATTGTGTTATACTTGTGAGAAAAGCTTTCTTCAAGCTCGTGTTAATGCACATTCGGTCTAACGGCCTCGTGGCAACTTAAAAACTCGCATGAAAAAGTCGCTTTTTAAGTGCTCATTCATAATGGACGTAATCATAAGATGCCCGTAGGAAATACGTAAAACGTAAAGTTGAATATTAACAAAACCAGTGTCCCTGTTTATAATGAATAGCCGTAATTTTTACGTTTTACGTTCGAACATAAGATCTTATGGGTGACCGTAAAAAATACGTAAAGTTGAAATCATCTCAACTTTACGGGTTTCTTATGTGTGAATTTTAGTAACTTTCATGATTTCACTAGAACATTGTTGGTAGCAATCAGGGTAGTAGCACAGAATAAAGAACTTTATTCTTTATTCTGTGGTAGTAGCCATGCAAACAGATGACAGATCTTTTTCAAGGGTATTCTGGTGTATCCACAGAACAAACAATCTAAAGAACCATTCCTTATCCTAAAGTTTTAGTTCGAGTATTATTTGACGAAATTCGCCCTTTTTTTCTTCTCTTTGCCAACCTATATATCGCTCATTACTCTAAGGTTATGATAACACTGATAGTTTTAACAATTTATAATTATAATTATTATGTCTTAAAACTTTTAAGTTTTAAGACATAATAATTAGACGAAATCTGTCAATGCTGCCATTTTAGTGAACTTGGACATTCGCGCCTTATTAATATATACATATATATGCCTTATAAGGCACACGTTCATTATAAACACAACTCATCGTTACGTACAAATTATGGTGATATTATGTTTACGTTTTACGGTCATCTTATGGTTACGTCCATTATGAATGAGCACTCACACTTGTAAAACAAATAACTATTAACTAATCTGTCACATCTGTTTTTGACGCCTAACGTTATTTTAAGATACTTTATTTTCAAATCTTTTAATATTCTTTTAATAAGATTGTAAAACGGAAATATAAAAGTGATAAAACGTGTTAATGGTTGTGAAATGTATTCTTGTTGGGTGCGGAAATGTAACCAATTTGTAAGTATTGACTATACTGCCGTCCTAAGCCAAAAAGATTCATCTCGTTATTATTAAATTATTCTCAGCCAAAAAGACGCATTTTAATTATACATACATTTTTAGTACTATTTCTCCTAAAAATGTCTAATTAAATTGAACGTAACTTATGAAAAAAAAATAAAGCGCTATAATTTATAAAGTAAAAATGTGGAGTTGAGTCTTTTTGGCCAAGCACGGCAGTATCGCTCTAGCGTAAAAATACTGTTTGTTAATTATGAATTATTTAGGATTGCTTGTTTAATGGTAATTTAGTCCAGGCCAAGCCCAGGCTACACTCTTAGAAAAGACCTGGTATTTGCAATGAAAATTTAGTTCCCAGAACCAATTTTATTAGTGAAAATAGGCACAACAAAAAAATATGTTGTGGGAACTAATACAAATTTGTTTTTACAGTTTGTTGTCGGAACAGCCAATATTGGTAGCTCCAACCAACAAGTTTAAGTGCATCGAAATTAGTTTTTTTTTCATACAAATAATTGATATTTAATGCAATCACATTAGTCTGTCATTTTAGCAGCGTCTAAGTTGTAACAACTGCACTTGCTATTTATCGCAACAAACATTGTATCATGCAGGAATTTATTTTTTAATTGAAATTACATGAAAAAAGGTACATTTAAAGAATTTAATAGTTGATATAATATAAATTTGTTTTGTACTGTATAGTAACTAAGTTATATTTAATATTAAATGCTTGCATTAGTAGCAACAACAAATTGGTAATATTCCACAGTACATACCTACCTGCTTAGTAAATATAACACTTTTTGTGTAAATATTATAAAAAATAGAGAAAGGAAATTCATGCCCGTTCGTTTTATAAATATTTATTATAAATTAAAATATAACAATATAACTGAAAACACCAAATTTTGGTTTAAATATTATAACAAAAATTAATAATTACTCTAAGAAAACATTTATAAATATTTTAACAATAAAACAAAAACGATTCTTTGGTAAATATACACAGATAGGTACATTAAGATGAAATTTGACTATACTTCTTCAGTAAACCGGGATGTTTACGTGAAGTGCAAGCCTTTGTTTAACAACTTAACAATGATTCTTAGGTACAACGTAACATACTTGCATGATAACAGGGGTAAGCATTCGATAAATTTTGAGTTTGAGTGCCTATAGTATAGGCCCTATACCAAAAATGCGACTTGAGCTGTAACAAAACAAAACAAAAAATTCTCGAAATTCCGACGTGATGGAGACTTTTGGTGGGCACCATTGGATTCAGGAGACCATTTTCAGTCGGAATGGCATTTTCACATTTTTGGATTTTTTTTCGGACCCCAAAACTACAATAGTGTAATTAAAGGAGTGCAATAATAATACCTAACCTTTAAAAACTGGAACCAATTCAGGTAAACCCCATGTTCCTAATAAATCTGCTACTTCAGTCCGCTCATCCATATTATTTGTTCGAGATATCTTTAAGTAACCAACACATAAGAGTATAATCTTATATATATGAATAGTTAAAAAGTATGTCGCCACTGAATTTACAGGGGCAAATGACTAATTGTAATAAACTAGTTTCTTACCTAAAATATACACTACACACGAGCTGATACACAAATACAAAAGAACACCACCGAAGTCTGGACGCCGTGCAACACCGTTTGTTTACAGGTTAAAAGTAAAGCACGCGCCGGGCTGGACAAATCGCGCGCGAAATGCACAAAGTTTGCAGTTGCATTAACCTACAGAGACAACATCCCCAACTGACACTTTGTTTCACACCGCTGGTGTCTTAGCTGTGTGAAAAGTGACGCATAGTTTATACAACCGAACCGTTAGTTCCACGGACTAATTTCAGTCAGTTGAGAATGTTACTTAAATATTTGGTCCAACAAAAACATTTTACCGCCGAAATGATTTTTTTGAGATAATGTTGTCAATACTTCTAGCCAACACAAAATTTCAGTTAAAATAACTTAATCGCCTTCTTGCAGTAAATAATACTCAACAACAAAACTAAATCTTTTCAGGTAATGATGCAAGCAGTTACACATATAAAGGTACTGATTACAAAAAACAAAAAATTTTATTTTCTGCAACAGTTTTACCCCAACGATAATAAGTTAGTTACAAATACCAGGTCTTTTCTAAGAGTGTACTTATGGTTCAAAGCAAGAGTTGGCAAGATGGATTTTTTACAGTTGGTTAGAACTTGCCAAAAGTCCTCATTTAAAAGCCTTGTACAAATTCCTTTACGTATATGTATAAGTAGCCTGGACTAAATTCCCAATATTTGCAATATTATCTTATTATTGAAGAATTAAGACTAATATTTTTTAGGTTTGCACTCCCCAAACAAAAATTCATATATAACGATTATGTATTTAATATGTACATATAGATGTATGTATTTTATTTTATATTATTACTACAATAAATAAATCTTATATTCATACAGGTCTGTTTTATTTAAAATACAGCAGTAAATACAATATATAAAGGCACCCTACTAAGCATCAACATTCAAATATGGCGCCAATATATGTTATAGAAATCTATTTCAATTTTTGGCATTGCTAAGGGTATTGTAGACCTAGATGGCGTTAATTTACTTTAGCCTTTTGGCGCTAGCGCTAGTGCAGTTTCCAATCTATGGGGTAATACCCCAGGGGTATATTATCTTTGGTGAATATACTGACCCTTAATTTTTATTTGTCGCCAAATCAATCCGTTAAACGTCATTAAAAACGGATGCATATAAAATAGAACATTTCTTATCGGACGATTTTATTGAAAAACGTACAAACGTATAACGGACAAACGGATACATGAAAATTAAGCTTAAATCAAACAACAAATTGTCAAAAATGACATTGTAAATGTTGACTTTGAAGTTATCTTTACCAAACAGTGTCACCCAAAGATAATACACCCCACAATCCACACCCCATAGATTGGAAACTGCACTAGCGCTAGCGGCAAAAGGCTAAAGTAAAAAAATTAAGGTACGCCATCTAGGTCTACAATACCTAGCAATGCCAAAAATTTAAGTAGATTTCTGTAACATATATTGGCGCCATATATAAATGTTGATGATTCCTGGGGTGCCTTTATATATTGTATTTACTGCTGTATTTTACATAAAACAAGTATAAATATAAGATTTATTTATTGTAGTAATAATATAATAAAAAATAAAAAACATACATCTATATGTAGGTTCATATTATATACTTAATGGGTATACAACAGTTATGGTAAGTCTGGGTGAGCTGCAGTCAATTCATGTTACAAAATGAATATTAATATCATAATTTTTTTGTTTGGGGAGTGCAAACCTAATTAGTCTTAATTTTTCAATAATAAGAAAATATTGCAAAATTTGGTAATTTAGTCCAGGCAACTTATACGATTTAAAACTTAACTTATAGGAATTTGTACAAGGCTTTTGAGTATGGACTTTTGGCAAGTTCTAACCAACCGTGAAAAATCAATCTTGCCAGCACTTGGTTTTGGAACAACCATAAGTAGCCTACCATTAAACAAGCAATACCCAAATAATTCATAAATAACAAACAGTATTTTTAGGCTAGAGCGATACTGCCGTGCTTGGCCAAAATGACGCAACTCCACATTTTTACTTTATAAATTATAGCGCTTTATTGTTTTTTTCAGAAGATACGTTCAATTTCATTAGCAATTTTTAAGAGCTACTTAAAAATGTATGTATAGTTAAAATGAGTCCTTTAGGCTTAGGACGGCAGAATAGTCAATACTTACAAATTGGTTATATTTCCGCACCCAACAACAATACATTTAACAACCATTAACACGTTTTATCACTTTTAAGGCGCAAAAATGTATTTAATAATGTAAAGATTTCTCTTTACCCCCAGGTTCGTTAAAACAATTTTTATGAAAAATTGATAAATTAAATATTTCGTGGCTTTGGCTCGGGATCGTCTTACCCAAATTTGGACCTCTACGCTGTGTTTACTTACTTGTTTTATTAAATGCATTGCTTTAAGAATGATACGTGGGAGAAATAGGTTTATAAGAAATAAAATACTGTGGCTTAATTTACCCCAATTTAATTTACGTTAACTTTTTACAAACAAGCAAGGGGTGGCTCTTAGGAGAGTTCGGCCAGGAAAAAAGAGCCTGAGAAAAAACCCTGGTCGGCTATGAAGTAGCAAAGGAATACGCGGTCAGGCATTGTACTTTAAAAATTACGCAAATTAATGTATTGGCGATATGGCTCGATACTGCATTTAAACAAAGATTTAAAACTGAAGAATATTGGGGTTAGTTAGCCGGGCTAGGCCCAGAATGTAACGAGGTCCCAATATGGGAGGCAACCCGCCTAATTTAGTTGAAGGGTCGGGGAAAAGCGATGCAACCCTAGAGAACCTATAGGGCAACCTGTTTCCCCTCACGGGAGAAAAATATTAGTTCATACAACAAAGGCCCACGCACACAAACAAAGTGTACTCAAAGTTGGACAATAACGGTCAGCACTCCTGGTTAAGCACCGAGTAATTTCGCAATACATCAATAACTTTGGACTAATCATTAAACAATGCTTAACCACGTTATAGAAAAGGGTACAAAATGATGGGTTAAGCACAAACAAAATACAAGGTTACATTTGAGCGGTACAAGCATTGAGCATAGCAAATTATTAAAATTATAGTGATAATAATAAAAGCGAGAATAGGGGTGGTAATAGCTAAAAGAAAAGGGTTAAAAATAACGTAAAATACAGCTAAACGTAATAGTAAAGGATAAATATACTCATAATAGCAATAATCATATAATAATAATATTAACAATTTAGAAATGCACAATATTACGTTTAGTTAATTTTACTACACATTTAAATAGATTAAATATTTAGAACTAACCTTGTAGAATACACTAACAACACTTTTAACAATGATTTTAGAACAATAATTTGCTTTTACAATTTTACCAAAGAAAACGGACTGTACTGAACGAAGTTCAAAATGCTTCTGCCTCATTTCCCCTTTCCAAAAACCTTCTTCGGTTACCTCTAGTGGAAATTCCTCGCCCAACGTGTACGCCAGATGTACCCTTTTTCAAGCTTAGAGCATACCTCTCTTGTTTGCTTGCAAATTTTCTACCTAAATTTGAAATTTTACTTGCCTTAAAAATAAAGTTTTATAACTTAATAATAATTTAAAAGTACAAAAATAAAATATATTATAACACGTAGTCTAATAAATTTATACAGGGTGTTTCTTTTTCGGAACCATTACAATAAATTATGATCGATATCAATAATTATGATTGACATTGACATTTGTATAGATGTCTGCAATTTACAAATAGATATTGTTTAGGTATTGTAGCTCTAGAGGGCAGTGGTGGGGGAGTTTCCAATCTATGGGGGGTATTATCTTTGGTGTCACCTCTCCGGTTCTTGTTTCGTCGTCATAGATTTTTCTACGCCTCACTCTGCTGACAAGAGTTTTGTACCCTTAGTTGATTGAAAAATCAAATGCTTTTTTTTCGAAATAGTTAAAGTCTTCACGTGCATTACCTACAGTTTTGATTAGACTATTATACAATTGAACTACTTCACTAAGGTGAGTTTGAGTGGACTGCATTTTTTTATCACAGAATTGAATCTGGGAAATAAAAAACTTCACAAACATTGCATAAAAGCTGTCTCCAATGATTCAAAACTATCTCGAATCCTTTTGGCTCCGAGTTACAGCTTTTTGTGAAAGATCGTTTTCTATGATATACAAATCCTAAAGTATTCCAGTGTAAAACTGATCAATTGTACAAACGGCGTCATTGCGAGCTGACCAACGCGTTATTGAAAGTGATTTAACAGTTAATATTTGAGATTTTCCGCAGCAAGTTTGAAGAATCTCCTAACGACTCGTAGATGCTAAAAGTTATATAAACTCTGAAGATCATTATGTAACCGTCATTTTGACAGTTACCCATTGATTTTATTTTATTAGTTTTTTTACATCTATAACGGTATAGATGTGAACTGTTAAGTGGTTTATTTTTAGTTTGACTAATTGTTAAGTTTATTTTTATTAATGATATTTGTTTAGTTGCCTCTTTCCAAAAGAATTTAATTATTTTTATTATTTTGTTAATTACCTGGTTTTGATAGTATGCAACCCAGAACACTTCTAATTTCTTTTGATTCTCCTCGACAACATTCACAACATCTTGGCAACGTTGCATTTTTTTGTTTAAATAATCTTCTACGCACTTAATAAGGTTTACGTTAGCTTTTCGATTTTGTCGTTGAAGTGATTAGATGAGAGTTAAGTTTGTGCTTAAATTATGGAAAATTTCCAAAAATACGTGGTAAATCTCTCAATCTAATTGTATAATACCGACCAAGACAATTTTCGTATGGTACGATGAGCTCTGGGGTTGTGTTATTCCCTTATTTTTGGTCTTTATGCAGTCCTGACGTTGTATAGTTATAAAAACTCCTTTAAACAAGGGGTTTTTATGTTGGAGTTTTTTGTAAGACTTTTTATGTCAGATTTGTTATAAAGGAATGGTTTTTTACCCTGAACTTGTTTTGGATAATGGCAAGTTCTTACGTTATTTAAAAGCCATCCTGTATAATCTGACATGGTAGGAGACTTCAACATCGGAAGCCAACCCATTCGGAGACACAGTCTACCAGGGCCCCAATTATGAACAGGTCGTACCATTTTAGAATATTAAAGTTCACGTACACTACACTCCTTATAATATATTTTGTTTGTGTACTTTTAAGTTGAGAGATCAACATAGTTATTTTAAGTATATTTTTTTTGTAGCATCGATAATATTTTGTCAGTTATCAGACTTTGGTTTTTGTAAACCATATATGGCCATATAAGGGTGCACCAAAATATTTATTATTACATGCAAAGTGATCATTTTAACATCGGTGAACAAATATAACTGATTTATATTTTTTTTAAACTTGACTTTTAATAACCACCCTTAGTCTTTAGTAAGATTGTGTCTGACTTACTTAGATTTTAACAACTGGCCATAATAAGACACTGGCGCCCAATTTTGGATTTATGTTAGTAAAAACACGTAAGTATTAAGAAACAACATTTGCCCATCGACCCATCTCACCACTGTAAAGCTGCCGTTCGCCATAGCCCTCGAGTTGAGGTTACAATTAAAGTAATCGGCAGCTGTTGAACAGCTTTTAACCGCATGATATAACCTAATTTAGATAATATGCAGCACAAGGAACGTATTCGTTGCGATTTTTAATCAACTGTTGGATCCCCGCATATATCCCTGACATATTCCTTGCAGTATCATATGACTGACCTCGACAATTTTTTATTTCAATTCGTAGAGTTTAGTTTAGTTTAGTTAGGCCTACATTTTGTAAAAATGTCACAAAGCGCCCTACGTTATTCTTCGCGTATCGCAGTATGAAACATAGTTGATCGACATGTGAAATGTCAGTTGTGGAATCGACAATGATAGAGTAGTATTTCGCATAAGTAACATCTCGAATAATTATATCTAATACCCTGCTAGCCAAGATTTGGATAAACTCCTCGCAGATGGTTTTTGACAGATAACTAGTACTACCGATGCCTTTATTTCCGAATCTAGAAATATGGTCAGCCAAAAATGGATCGAATTATACTAAAACTTGGCAACGATGGCGACTTATGAAGTTTTAAGTGCTGAGTTAAACAAATTTAAAAAAGAAACTTTAATTGAACATATCATCAATAAGAAAATACCACCAGGATTAACAACAAGTGAAAACTTAAAAAAACATATAGAAACCAATGAAAACAGTGATAAAGAATGTAATAACCACAAAGAACAAGACCTAACCTACAATGAGGTACGTGTTTTAAATCTAAAACATGAGATAGATATAGCTAAAATAGATTTGGAACATACGAAAAGGCTAGTAAGTGAGCTAGAAAGAACCATTGAACACCAGAAAGAAATACCCAGCTAACAAAATTGATTATGTAAGTGTTGTTAGAACTGCCATACAACACATATTATAGAAACGCTAAAATTGTATAATGCGTTTAAAAACTACTATACAACACTTACTCAATTAAAAAGGGCCCCGTTTTATAAAACAGTTTACTTCGTTAGCAGTTACATAAATACACTACACAACCCTTATAAAACTCAGTATCAGTATACTGGGGAACTGCTATACGATTATACTATAGCGGTTTTACTCTGCAGCTTAATTGCACTTTACGAATATTTATAGAATATTAAAACAAGCATTTTATAAGTATGTTATAATGCGACAGAATCGTTATAAGAACATCAATTTGTTTCCTTCTCTAGAAATTAGGAATGGAGTGGGAAATTTTTATCCTAAGACTATTTTATAATGCGAATTATGTTGGATGTCAAACGGCTAAGATCCAAAATGGTGCTTGTTGTTTATTATGTAAATATAATTATTAAACCTTTGAGATTTACGCTATCGAGGACAACATCTTCCTGCGGAGCAATCTTTTCTGACAATATATGTATATATTTTTAACGAAAAATTAAAGCGCCAGTTAACAAACATACCTACTAAAAATTATTAAAAAAAAAAATTAATTTTTTATTTGACAAAGTTTCATGTTTTTTAAGAAAATTATTGTTTTATTTGTTCAGTTTATAATTGACTAGTCTTAAGATTACATTAATTTTTTTCAAGAAAATTCATTTTTAATTGACAGTTTTAACGTTTGTTGGTAAAATTCACACAATGGCGGCGATTTATAAACAATTGATCGGTCAATAAATATGGCGTTTTTGTTATAAAATGGTTTTGTCTTTATAAAAACGTTATACAATTTATCTGCTCTGTCGCGTGCGTTATACGATATTTAGGTTCTGTAAAGTTGGCGCTATAAAAGTAAAGCAAGAAACTGACATTTGAGATGTTGCCAGATTTTATCTGTATTTTTCAAATTATTTATTTTTTTAGAATAAAATACTCATTTTTGGTGCAGTTAGGTACATCAAGTAAAATTTTATTTATCCTGCACGACGTTACCTTCATTTTTTATGCAAATAAGGATTTGTAGGTAACACTGCTGCCTAAAATAACAACCCTGTAAGTTCATTTTTCGTATTGGCTATAACGCCTTTGCCTACTGCGCAATAGAACAATAATATCGCTTAACTTAAGCGGCTTAAGGTATGCATTGTACCGCACTATACAATTGTGTTCTGTTTTATCCACTTTTTAGCGGTACCTTCTTTATCTACATGTGATCCAATTTCACTTGTACTGCAGGCCACCATAGTGGCCTCTTCTAAATTATCTTCGTAGCTATCGATTGTAAAAGAATTTGGAGTTGGTGCCTCAACTAAATGTTGAATAGAATTTTCTATTGCGGCAGTACTTCCAGAAGACTGAATCATTCTCTGATAATTTTTTTTTGCTCTTCTTTTAAAATGCCCACTTTTCTTAATTTTTTTCCATTGCGACTCCATTTTAAAAAAATACTTAACTTATTTTGGCGTAATAAGACACTAAATGTATAAACAGACTTAAGTAATAAAATTATAACGCAGAACTTGCGATAATTTTATTTTATAAACTTTCTATAAAGAAGTTAATCGGTGTAGTTATAGGATAATTATAAAATAACTTTATACTTATTGTGTAGTGTGTTTACTTCTGCTTAAAAAAACACTTTTTTAATGTATCTTATAGAGCTTCAATACAACTTTTATACAAATTCTATTACAACTATCATAAAACGTTGAAACTACAAGTATAAGAATAGGTATACAACTCTATTATAACTTTTATACAACTCTTTTAAAATAATTTTATAAGGGATTGTATAAAACGTTATACAATGGTTAAAAAATGTGTATGAGTTTGGTTCTATAACACGAGTTGTAAGAATATATATACAATAATGTATTAGAATTTCGTCGTTTTTACGATAAAATTATTGTATTAAGACGCATTAAACAATAAAAATGTTCTTTTTGCAGCTCTAGACGATAGTTATAAAACAATTCAGTTCTTTAAGGGATTTATTTTGCTAGTTGGGTAATTTCTTTATTAAAGTATTCGCAACCAAAACAAATTATTTGCGACGTTGCCAATACTAACTTGATTCCTCAAAATAAAGGAAAATTTAATCAAACCGAAAAAACTGCAGTAGAAACCATAGTAAAGAATAAAGAAACTCAAAAAAAACAGGAACATCAAACTGAAAAAAATGCAAACAAAACAATTGGAAATAACTCCGATGTACACCAGAGTTTTGCTTCAGCAACAAGAAAAGCATGGCTATAGCCATATATGTATAAGCAAAATCAAAGTGGGTACCAAATGCGAAGATATAGAAACGCATCTAAAATCAAAATTCCCTAACAATGACTTCACTATTGAAGAGCTTCCTAGACGTAAGGAGGCAGCAAGTATGTCCTTCAAACTTGGAGCCGATATGGATTTACTAAATGAGCTGAATAAACCAGAAACTTGGCCAAATGGAATTTATATAAAAAGATTTTATTTTTTTCGACCAAACCAAGGTACTTTCGGTGAAAAAGGAAACAAAAATGAGTAAGGCATTTACTTTATTAAATATAAACATACAATCAATTAATACAAAAATTAATTCTTTAACATTCTTTTTAAGTCAAAATAAGATTGATGTTTTATGCATAACAGAGCATTGGCTAAAACAGGAAGTTATTCCCAATATTTATATTAATCAGTACAAGATTGTTAGTTGCTTTTGTAGGCAGGAATACCTGCATGGTGGGGTATTTATTTTGGTCAAAAACAATATAAAAGCTGAAAAGATAGAATATATTGGCGACTTATCTATTGAAAAACACATTGAAATAGCTGCAATACAGTTAGTAACAAAAAACATTATTGTTATAGCACTATATAGATCCCCGTTAGGAAACTTTGAACAATTTTTACAAATTCTTGATGAGGCTCTGCAAAAAATCTTAAAAAAAAAATAATGATAAACTCATATATCTGTGTGGAGACTTTAACATTAACTTTTTGGAGAAATCTTCTCAAAAATCGCAGCTACTAAACTTACTTAATATATATGGACTAAATATTGCATTCAATCAACCATCAAGAATATGGAAAAGCAGCTCAACGTGCATAGATAATATAGCTACCAATACTAATATTATGTCTTGCATTTTAGAGACGATAAATCCACATCTGTCAGATCCAACCCATATGATGCTAAAACATAACAAATCAAAGTTTATTTATAAAAGAGAAGTTAGCAGTAGTAATACTTACCATTTTGAAGAGATGTTTTTATCTATTCCATGGAACAATGTTATTGAGGAAAGAACCGCACAACAAGCGTTCACTTACTTTCACGATACAATGATAAAACTATATCAGGTGGCATATCCTCCTAAAAAGAAAAAAGTATATGATAATAACTTAAGTAAAAAAGAAATATGGCCAAATGAAATAAAAAATATGAAAAATACTCTTGATGCACTTGCTGTTATTGCACAAACAACTAAAAACTCGGATTCATACCGAGCTTATAATATCTTTAAAAAAAAATATCATGAAAAACTGGAACAAGAGCGAAAAAAAAAATAATACAAACTTTATAAAGTCTTCTTTAAATAAACAAAAAGCAATCTGGGAAGTTATAAAAAAGGAAACAAATTCAAACAACAAGAAAGAAGAAATAAAAAGCAGTATCACCGCAGAACAATTCAATTCATATTTTACAAATGTACCAAATAATATTCTATCAAAGATAAATAACATTAACTCTCAACCAGCTAACTTGTTTCTTAAATCGAAGGCTTTAAATAATGAAGGCTCCATGTTTTTTGAAAACACAAATGAAAAAGAAATATTTAATATAATTACCAATATAAAATCAAAAACAACCGAAGACAATTATAGCTTTACAACTCAAATTTTAAAATTATTGGCAACATGTATATCCTATCCACTAGCAATGATTTTTAACAAATGCGTAAATGAAGGCTACTTTCCAGAAGAACTAAAAATTGCCAAGATTATTCCGATTTTTAAAAAAGGGGATCAAAATAACTGTGAAAATTTTAGACCAATATCCATATTGCCTGCAATTTCCAAAGTTTTTGAAACGCTAATAAAAAATCGAATTATGGATTATTTTGAACATAAACATTTATTTAATAATACTCAACACGGATAAAGAAAAGGAAAATCAACAATGACTGCCATATATGATGTTATTAAAGCAACACTGGAAGCACATGACAACTCTGAAAAAACAGCAATGATTTGCTGTGACCTAAGCAAAGCTTTCGACACTGTAAATCATTTAATTTTATTAGAGAAACTGGAATATTATGGGATAAGAGGGCTACCTCTAAACTTAATGTCATCTTACCTGAAAGGTAGACTCCAATGCGTAAAATGGAAGGAAGAAATTTCGTCCAAAAACATTGTTGTCCATGGAGTTCCACAAGGTTCAGTACTTGGGCCAATTTTGTTTATTATATACATGAACGATGTTACGAGCAACATAACCACCTACAAAGCAAGTGTCTATGCGGATGACACTTCATTTCTGGTCAAATCCAAGAGTCACGAGCACATCGATCCAGTTTCAATGGAAACACTGCAAATAACCAAGCTTTGGATGGAGAGTAACAAATTGGTTTTAAATGAGTCTAAAACACAAACTATGAAGTTCTTTACTGTAAACGACATAAATGTGGTAAAATTTTTAGGTGTTTACCTGGACAACAGGCTACGTTGGAGTGAGCATATTGTGTAATAAACTTTCTAGTGCAATTTACTGTATAAGAACTTTAAAATTACATGCCAGTCATGAAGCAGCAAAGTCATCATATTATGCAAATTTTTTTAGTCATGCTTCCTATGGTATTATTTTTTGGGGTTTGTCTGTTGAAGCTGGTCGTATTTTTGTGTTGCAAACAAAAGCTTTAAGAGTCATATGTAATTTAAAATTCAATGAAAGTTGTAGAAACGCGTTTAAAAATGAAATAATACTTACCATTCCGAGCATTTATATATACCAATGTTTAAAATTTGTCAGAAATCATCTTGATGAATGGGCTGTAAACTCAGATTCTCACAATCACAACACCAGATTTAAGGACTCATTGTTAATACCTAGATGTCGCCTAAAAATTACCCAGCAAAGTGTGGATTACTGGGGGATCAAATTTTATAATGTGTTGCCAAAAGACATTAAAGTTCTAAATAATAAAATGTTTTTAAAGACTGTGAAACAATTACTTATAAAAAATGTGTTTTATTCTGTACAGGAATTTTTAGATTTTAACTTTAATTTAATTTAAATTTTAATTGTATCTATTTATTAATTAGTTTATTTGTTAGTATTAGTGTAAATTATTTTAAATCCATTGGATGTCTGTAACACTTTATTGTAGTATATTTTCTTTGTTTACCTATGTACCTGACGTTTTCTGTAATCTTTATTATATGAATAAACATTATTATTATTATTATTATTATTATTATTATTATCAATTCCAAAGACATCAAGTAATTTTCGTTGTGAAGAGAACCACACTTTTCGTAGTGCCCTCTAAAAGGCAATCCACGCAAAGATAAACCCTTGATTACGGCGACAAATTGTTTTAAAACATCTTGCAACAAAAAAATATTAATTCTACTCTTTATGCACTTTTAATACAAGCAATGGTTTTGCACGTTTACTTATTAAGTAATACTTAACCATCTAAAAATGTATTGTTTATTTGAACAACAAGTATTAGTAAAATGAACAAAATGAGAATATTTGTTCTAATCTGCTAATCTGGTTAATTAAACATTCTTTATATGTCGGAGTAATATTTCGAAAATGGCTGTGCTAACATTTTTAAGATGTTATGTTTGAAATGTCCAGGTAACCTTTTTAGCATATTCACTTAACACCAATAAAATGTTGAATTAAAATAATTTGCGCTAATGTTGGGTTAACATTCTTTAAAGGTTGGTTTTCAAAATAAAATTATGGAATTAATATAAAGAGAAAGAATCGTTCCACCACTTCAATTTGAAGTAGGTGGAACGCACTAGAAGGAATTTGAAGACTTCAAATACCTTTAAATACCTACCGACAGGGTCTGTCGGACAGACAGCTGATTCGACCCATATTGGGGGTCTTATCAGTGTCGGGCAATTTGGTGTAGTGGAAGTTCCACTGTGGAACACACCCAAAACAAACCTGAGCTTATATATGTACTCCTATCGTAAGCCAACTGAGTCGAGATGTAAGAACATCACGTGATCAACACCGTCTAATGACGTGGAGTGGGTGTTCGAAGCGCCCTTCGCGGCAATTTTATGAATGCAAAACTAACAAATTTTAAAGTAACATTTACAATTTGTTAAATGAACAGATTTAATGTTTTGGAGCAACTAAACGTTAATTTAATAGTTTTTTTAGGTAATCCTAAAAATTTCAGTATTTGATTCAACCAATTCCAGGTATTAAATCAAAATAGGATAAACATTTTAATTCAAAAAATTAGTTAAATCAATATTTTAACTGTGAAATGAGCAAATAAACTTTGACAAACTCTGACTATTGCTTTGACACCAAAATATAGATTAATCCAATAGGTTTTTTGATGAAACAACATTTTCAAAAATGACATTTAGGCAAACGTTAACTCAACTACATTCTTTTCGGTGTACGGATCCTTTGCTTTCAGAATATAGGGTGAAGTGGGGTAAATGCACCCACCCAAGTGCAAAACACAAATTGAATAGTTAGTAAAATTCTTTACAACAGTGGTATGAGTCCAGTCTTTGGCATGTATACAACTCCCTTAGTGGTGTATCTCATGGCAGATCTAAACTCTGCGTTAAAGGTAATATGCCACCACAGCTATTTTTTTTGTAAAAATATATATATTTTATATATATATGTATATATACATACATACTAATTAGTTCCCATATTATAAGTACGAACGTACCCACTAAGCAAAGAATGTTAAGTTAACGTACACTGAACCAAAAAGGTACGTAATATTAATAAAAAAGTTATTGGCTTAACGAACTCTGTTTATCGTTTTTCGTCCGATGAACGAGTTAATTGGGCCAACGAATACTTGTACATTAGTTGATGTTTATAATTTTATCACTCAATTAACTTTTTTAATTGGGTTAATAAAAATATTTATTGATTTAATAAATATTATTATCGAATTGATGGATATGTTTGTAGAATCAATGAACTTATTTATTGATACAATCAAGATATTCGTTCATTCAATCAACAGGTTTATTGATTATATGACAATTTTTATTGATCCAATAAACGGGTTTATTAATCTATGAACACATTCATAAGCTCAATCATTTTTGTTCATAAAATCAACGAACGTATTCATTGATCTAATCAACGGATTTATTGATCCAATGAACACATTCATTAGCTCAATCATTCAATCAACTCGTTCATTAATCTAACGACACTATTTACACTACGTAATACACTAACTACACTACTTAATAAAAGACTACTTAATAAAAGAATACATTAAAAATAAATAAACATTTATTGTCAAAAACTATGCATTTAACATGTTTGCCTTGTTTATGGAATGGAAAAGATGAACAGTTGGTGAAAATATACCATTATATATTTTTATACACTAATTTGTAGTGTTGTAGGGCCCATAATACTACCGCATAACGCCCATCTGAAAATATTGAAATGACTTTCATCCTCAATGTTGTCCAGCAAACATTTTGTAGTATTTTCTTTAAGGTTACCTGGTACTTTCAAAAAATCAAAAATCCTCTGAAAGCATTCCTCCCAATGGCTAAGTAAGCAGTCGCTCTTGGAAAATGCTCCTTCAAAATCCATATGAATCTAAAATAAATCATCTCGTAATATTACTAAACATTCGATTTTTAATTCATACTTTGTACCAATCGATATCCCTTTGGAATTTTGTATTGAGACAATTTTTTCAAGATTTGTCCACAGTTTTCTGCCATTTCATTTAATCTGTACCATGTCTTCCAATAGTTATCATGCCCTTAGGCATGCTTCTCCGTCAGTTTCCGAAACTACAAATTTATATTGATTTAACAAAAGTTTTCTAAAAGTTTTGATCAAAAAAGAATCCAAGTTTTTAAGAATATTGAACACATCCTTTCGAGAAAAAATATTGTTATTGTGTAAGGCCAAGACAAATTTAGCTGCTTCATTATTCAATATTTTTTTGATATTCATATATGATGAAGGTACCGGGTTTTTTAGATTCATCATTTAAGATGTTCTTGTCGATCTGGTGAGCAATAATAGGAATATTTTTAGTTGGTTGAACAATTGATTTAAAATACCCTATAATGGTATTTGAACTGGATAGTTGAGATTCAACAGAATAATTCGTCTCCGCTATCAAAATTGTATCCTTGCATAGATTTTGCAACGATTAACAAACAACCTTTTGGCGCTTAAAATGTCTAATCCTTAACGAAAGTGCAAAACGATTATGACAAAAATATGTAAATTGAAATGTACTTACTCTTTGGAATTTTAAACCAGAATATCAACTTAAACTTCACCTTTATAGAGGGAACCTCTATATCCTTTGCGACGAGACCTTCCTTCGTCTAGGTAATTAGGGACTAGACTGGATAAATCTTATTGTGTCTTTTGTGAAATTTACCTATGTCCCGGCAATTTTTGTTTTAACCAATAAAATCTCTTATATTTTATGTACTGTTTATCAGCTTAATAAACACATTTATTGGCCCAACGAATGCATTCATCAGTCAATAAATGTTCGTTGAGTCAATGAATGCATTTATTGGCTTAGAAAAACCCTTATATCAGTTAATAATTGAATTTATTGTCCTGACGTACAATTGTTCGTAATATCAATCAAAATATTTCTTTAAACCAATGTACACGTTCATTTATTTATCGAACTGATTCATTGATATAACGAATGCATTCATTGATTAATGCCCAGTATTCATTAATATAACGAATTTTGTTTATCAATTTACTTAAACGCGCTTGATGTACTATGTTTATTGGCCCAATGAACACGATTCATTGGGTCAGTAAAAAAAGTTACTGACTTCGTAGGAAAAAAGTAATGAACAGTAATTCGTTAAACCAATAACCCTGTTAATCATCCAAGAACCCCTAATAATTGACTTAACGATTATATTCATTGTGCTAATAAATAAATTTCGATAACTGGTGTTTATTGATATTACGAACAAAATTATTTTCAGTGTAGGCCAACGTTAATACAGAGTGTCACTTAACGTTTGCTCTAATTGTTATAGTAACATAATTTCGATGTCCAGCAAATTACATCAATCTGGTTCAATCTCAGTGAAGTCCTAGAAACGTTTGCCAACAAAACATTCCATGTCTCTTGTTCATTTGATGTTGTTTTTAAAACATTAATATGTCATGTATAATTGTATGTCGCGATGAACATTGGCAGATGCAACATCTCTGTTTATATGATGTTATTTTTAGGATGTTAATATAAGAAGTTCAATTATATGTCCCATACACGTTTGCGAAAATATTGCTTAATCATATGTTTACACAATGTATTGTCTTTTTTAATAAACGTTAAGTTGAAAACCGTTATAAAATGTTTTTTTGATTATTTCGATTATTTCGATATCTTAAAGTACAATTGTACCTACAGCCACAATCCATTGTGCCTACAGCTATTTTAATATTTTTTTATTTATATGCATCATAAATATTTATTTACTTCCTATATATATATATATATATATCTGTCTTTCATTATATATTAATTTATATAGTTATTCCAATTTTTAAACATTGGCAGATGCAACATCTCCCAACTCATGTTTATATGATGTTATTTTTAGGATGTTAATATAAGAAGTTCAATTATATGTCCCATACACGTTTGCGAAAATATTGCTTAATCATATGTTTACACAATGTATTGTCTTTTTTAATAAACGTTAAGTTGAAAACCGTTATAAAATGTTTTTTTGATTATTTCGATATCTTAAAGTACAATTGTACCTACAGCCACAATCCACACAACAAGGTCTGTTCTTTAGCAGTTCGCGCAGACTGAAAATCACAAAATACTTGCCGCCATATTGTTTGTTTACATTTTAGGCGGGTAGATTTTGATTTGGTTTAATTTTGTGCCTTATTTGCCTTAATACAGACTTATAAACGTTGTTAGCTAACACCTAGGTGTTTGAACCAGTTATTTAGTTAACTAAACAATTGTTTATTTGTGTTTTGACTGTACTCCTTTTTGAACCTCAATTGTGCAAATCTTGCAACACATGTGTTTAACCAGTAAGTAAATTCTAATTCTAAAATATTAGGACGTTTTTTATAACTCTTGGTATAAAAAGTAAAAAAAGGGCAAGTAAAAACCTTAAAAAAGTTTAAATTAACTGGTAAAATACATAAATATATATTTTTAATTTTGACAGATTAGGTTATAATTTGTTCCATAATTTGTTTCTATAATAAACCATAGAACCTATGAACAAACAAACTATAATATAATAATAATAATATAATAACTATAATTTCGGGGAATTTAAACTACGATAACGGCCAGTATCAAACTTCTATTTCGGGGATTTTAAAATACCCGCGACAAGATGGCGGCAAGTGTTTGATGACGTAGGTGCGTACAACTGCACCGATTTTGGTTTAAATTTTTAAGCTAAAGAACAGACCTTGTTGTGTGGATTGTGCCTACAGCTATTTTAATATTTTTTTATTTATATGCATCATAAATATTTATTTACTTCCTATATAATATATAATATATAATATATAATATATAATATAAAATATATAATATATAATATATAATATATAATATATAATATATAATATATAATATATAATATATAATATATAATATATAATATATAATATATAATATATAATATATAATATATAATATATAATATATAATATATAATATATAATATATAATATATAATATATAATATATAATATATAATATATAATATATAATATATAATATATAATATATTATATATTATATATAATATATAATATATTATATATATCTGTCTTTCATTATATATTAATTTATATAGTTATTCCAATTTTTAAAAAATTATAAGTTTGCATCAAGTTTTGCTTTTAAAGCCAACCACGTCATTTAAATCATATGGAGGTATTAACTCTAATATGTCTATAATTTAAATAGACAAATAAACAATACATTGGCAAATTAGATTAATACACTGATGTAAACTCACTTAAATTCACCTTCGTTTTGTTTAGAGACTCTTTTAGTGGTGTTGAGGTTTAACTATTATGAGTTTTTAACCGCGACACATTCAAATCGAGCGCGCGAAACTCTCAAACCCATACGCTGTCAAACTGCGCAGATTTCATTTTGGTTTGAGATTAAAAAGATTCGAGGGCCAATCACAGAACGTCTCTTGCACCAGAACGGCGTCATTTGGGATTTAACAGGTTTAAGAGCAGTGAGTGTTAGGGATGGGAACTATCACTAAAAATTTCTACTGATAACTATTAGTAATTTCGAGTGAATTACTGATAACTATCAGTAAATATCAATAACTTCTTCCACTATCTCTTAGAAGCGGGATATTCGAAAAGTTATTCAATTTTGGTAAGGAAGCCGAAAAAGGTATTCAAATAATTATAGTAAGAGATTGTCCACTTGTACTCTCTAAAAATGAAACAGTGGATTTTCATTGATTGACAGTGCATATTAACTATTTGCCGCAGTGATAAGTATACCACTAGCAATTAGTGAATACTCACTTTTTCATGTAGCGATTTCTTTGCACACTGAAAGAAATATATGTTTGTTTTAGCAATGTTTGTGGTTCATATATGGACTACCACATACATTGCTAAAACAAACATATATTATATTTAGTTTTAACATAATATGTTAAAACTAAATATAAAAATGGTTAAGGTAAATATATTATATGTTTGTTTTAGCAATGTATGTGGTAGTCCATATATGAAACATAAATTTCTTTCAGTGCACTAATTTATTTAGTGGAAATTACACTGTACAAATTAGTGAAATAGGTTTAGTTCAAAAAAGTTAAAATTTCACTATTTTATGTCGAGAGTTCCGGAAAAGTAATGATAATAAAAAACACTAATTTGGAGAAGTTAAAATTTCACTAATTTATATTGAAAAACACTAATTTTACAGTGAATAATAACTCACTGACGGAATTAGTGAAAATTTCACTGTTTCACTTTTAGAGAGTACTTTGTTGGAAAAATTGCAAAGTAGTTTGGTTTTTTAAGAACTTTTTTCTAACTGCATGTTTTAACGTGTTTAAAAACGCGACAAAATCACTCGTTTAGAGTTAAAGCAATCTATAAAGTTTCTAGATTCTTGTAGAATTTGTACTGTAGAAACCTTATTGATAAGTTATAATTAAGGTTATAAAAACTCGGAGTTACCAAAAAAATTCAAAATAACCAGATGTATCTGGGAAGTTTTAAAGTTTTCTCATAAATGGAGCTAGTTATTAACTAGCTCAATCTATAAGACAACTTAAAATACTGGGTCGGTAAGTCAGGGGTAATATGCATTTTATTGTTTTCTGACAAAGTAAGGTTTTTACAGTTATCTTAAAAATTTCCTCAAGTAGAAATATTAGTATCAGTTACAACACCCCTTACTGATACTTATTGATATTTGTCCTTCCTGATAACTATCAGTAATTACTCCTCAAGTAGAAATATTAGTATCAGTTACAACACCCCTTACTGATACTTATTGATATTTGTCCTTCCTGATAACTATCAGTAATTACTGATAGTTTTCCCATCCCTAGTGAGTGTAAGTAGTGAGTGTGTTAAATAAAGCGTAGGTAAGCTACAATTACTTTTTCTATCATTAAGTTAACTAAGGGGGTTGTAAATATATTTTTACCAAGTTTAGTAGGGTAGATTTGGTAGGTATTATTTATTTACTATTACTTACGAGAACGCTGTGTATAGGAGCATGGCGGAGTGGTGGCTTCAGTCTAACAATCATGGTATAGCGAACTTTCGGTTAAAACGAACCAACCCAAATAGTATCTACGAACCTAGTCCTAGTTGGTTAATTTCAATAATATTAAAAAAACGTGTGACATCATTTATGGACGGCCCCAAATTGAATTTGTTAAATCCTAAATTTAGGATTTAGAATTTAAATTCATTATATTTTCCCACTAAATATAACTCGTGGTATGATAAATAATCGATGATATTTAGTCATTAAAACCTCGGTTTCAATTCGAAAATATCATCGATGATTATCATACCACTTGTTAAATTATGGGTGACAATACAATTCATTATAATTAGAACCAATAAAATGCCAGTATTCCATGGTTACGCATTTTATCACAGCGACAATATTTTTTATCACCTTGTTTACACGTTGCTAAGGATTTTGACACTTTTCTTGATTTTACATTTTTTTGACATTTAAATACTGTGTTTGTTAAATGATTCAAATAATGAATTATTAACTCTAAAAGATCAATGGGTTGGTGTAAACGTTTTTAAAATTAAGGTAAGTTTGAAATTCAAACTTTGAATAAATAAGGTTTATTAAAGTCTTTTTATATTTTAAAGCAAATTTTAATTTCAAATGTCAAACTGACAATTCGTTAAATCCTAAAATTCATTATATTTTCTCACTAAATATAACTCGTGTTATGATTAATTATCGATGATATTTACTTATTGAAACCGAAGCAGCACATTTCACTGGCCCTGCGGACTCTGTGAAATCTGCAGCCCGGTTTCAATTCGAAAATATCATCGATGATAATCACTTGTTATATTAATAATATAATATCGGATAATATTCTTAATTACTTAATAGACCAGACTCATAGCCCAGAATTTGCATTTATCTTTAAGGTTATAGGGAGAAGAGGTAATTACCAAAGATAGGCTATTAGCATGATAAAAAACTAGGATATAATTCAATTAATAAGTTGACAACGATTTTTAACATAAAATGCGAATATCCTAATACATAGGTATGCGCTTTTTCGTTGGTACCTTTTTATTCATCACAATTTCTTTGTTACAGAGGCAGTAAAGAAAAATTTTAATTTGGTAGGTCGAGAATTTGAGGAGTCCGTGATGGACTGGTTCCACCATGGCAAACAGCGAAATGCGAGAGAAAGAAAATGAATATGATATGGATATAAATAAAATATTTGATTTATATTTGCATGTTATTTGAAATAAATTTTCTTTTCACATCTGTGTATTTATTCAAACATCGCTGCGATTTTATCCTAGAACATTAAATGTATGTTGTTGAGGCACACATCATGATGATGTTTTAAACTAACATTAAATTAACTAATCTAAACTAATGTTATATAAACATCGTATTTGTGACGTTAACATGCTAACGTTACTGGCGCGGTAATTTTCCGCTCTCGCGACATTAATAGAACGTTAATGTTACAAGAATGCTAACGTCACAATGTAATATGCTGACGTCGCAATAATGTAAATGTGACAAAGTTTTGCTTAGTGGGTATACACGGGGCAAGTGCAACAAACTCACAGTTTTGTGAATTTTTTGCAATTTACCGCAATTAAATTGACTTATTGGTTATAAAGTTATTACATTTAACGAATATTTAGGGAAATTATCTGGCAAAAAAAATACATGATTACAAACTGATAGTTTTTATTCTCAACTCTTTATGAAATAATCAAACAAAAATACAATACTATTAAAAAACAAAGATATATATACCTATAGGTAAACTTCATACAGTAAATCTAATTAATATTATAATGCGGAAAACTGATGTCAAACTTCATTTCGCCTCTTCTTCCTATGGTACCTATGAAAAAAAATGTGCTTAGAAACAACAACATACGTAACTGCGTAGGCCGAAACTAACTCCGGGGAAAGTGGGCGCACTTTCCCCCATGAAGGTAGGTGCACTTGCCCAATAAGAGAAAATTTTGGGGCAAGAGCACCTACCCCTTCAAAGTTGGCTTATTTTACAATAAAGGTAATTTTGCATATTAGTTTACTTAAGACACATATAAACTTTCAAAATAAATATCTAGTAGCTTTACACATACCTTAGCTCCAGTAATAAGTGTTTTTTTTTCACTGAACTGCGCATTTAACCCGCGAGTAAAAACGAAAACACTCAATCAAGTCGCCATTTGATGTCGGTAAAGAAGTGATGTGTATTTTAGTGGAAAAGAGTCATGCTCTCGCACTTACCAGAGGGTGCCACGTGGTACCGCAGGTTGAATAGTTTTTTTTTTAAACCCAATTGGTGCACTTACCCCAAAAGCGCACTTACCCCACTTCACCCTACTAACCATACACGTTGAGTTTTTTCATTATTCAAAAGTTTTCTCTCGAACAATGATAAAATATCGCACGACATCATTATTTACCATTTTCGAACGCGCAAAATTGAGATGCTTATTTTGATTGTAGTTATGTTCAGCACGGAATGAGTCGTTTATCACCCATTCTGCAGAGTAATTTTTCCGTCGAACTCTGTTGGTTTCGTAGGTTCTGTGGACCCTCCTCCAGAAGTTCCTTGATCACCAATCTCATTTGATTGTAGTTATGTTCAGCAATATAATCACAGAATGAGTCGTTTATCACCCATTCTTCAGAGTCATTTTTCCGTCGAACTCTGTTGGTTTCGTAGGTTCTGTGGACCCTCCTCCAGAAGTTTCTTGATTACCAATCTCATCTACGATAAAATATTGGAGATTATCCCTGAAACCGACAGCCCAAAAAGTAGCGGCGTTATATCTAGTGTAGTCGATAAAAATTCGCCTCCCCTGAAATCTGCCGCCCTAGGGAGCTGCCTACCTTGCTACCCGGTAAATCCGCCACTGTTTAGGACTCCTAAATGCATCTCGTTTTTTGGAATTTTAATTATAGGAATTTATAATAAATATAGCGCGGAAGTTTTCCAGCGATTACATAAAAATGATTATATTGTGATATTATAGTTATTTTTTGCACATGTATAAAGATAAGTGTTTACTTTTTTAACTCTGATTTTTGTAAACATTTTGACGTCATCGCTGGAAAAGTTCCGCGGTATAATAATAAATTAACCGGGTTTTCATAAACTGGCAAAAAAAGTGTTTTTTTAAAACTAAACAAAAATCAACACTTGAATATCAGTATGAAAGGTCGACTCAAGACAAAACAATAATAAATTTTAGTGTGGTTAGAAGGTGAAAAATAATAATATTTAATAATAAGCAGTCTTAATAGAGGTAAGTAATTTTATTTAATAAATATATTTAATCAGTTTTGTTTATCCTTCATTAGCCATTTTATTCGTAAATAATATTTAAATAATATTTTACTAAATATGAAGATCAATTAAAAATAAGCTATATAAACTTTGCTAAACTTTTTTGTATGTTATGCAAAATTTTTGGTGTATAAATACTAGACTTATTATAGTTTCTTTTTCCGCATAAATTATCTGTCATATCTGCCTACTGATATAGCTGAAGGTATAGAACAAAACTTAAAAGAAAATAGTATCAGTTTTTGTCGCCAAATTAATAAATGGTGGCAAGAATGCTTCCGATTACGCAAGAAACTTGAAAATAACCATGCTGCCTGGCTTAATGGTACCATAAATATTAATTTAAATAAATGTCCAACAACTAGTCCACACTGTGGACTCCACGGGGACCCTCTAGTTCAATGGAAAGACCCCAAAAATATTCGAAGAATTGTCTAGAAAAAGTAAAATTTGGTGAGTAGAGCTCCTATAGTAAAAAATTAGTGTTGCAACGGTTACGGTTACGGTTACGGTTACGGTTAATTCACGGTTTTCGATATTATACGGTTAACCGTAACCGTATACGGCATTTACGGATTTTCATGCTACTTTGTGAATGCATGTAAAAAGAAGATTGAAGACGATTTAACGTTACAAAATGTACCACATACGTCCAATCCGTTTTTATTCTGGAAAACGTGTTACACGTTTCGGCGTTTGAGAGTGTTGACAAACCATTGTCAGTGAATTCGGAGAGGTTGTTTTCGACTGCAGGTCTTGTGCAAACACCAAATAGGAACAGGATTCCTCAGAATTTGCAGATGTTATGTTTTTTAAATTAAAATTTGACTGTCTTAAATTTTGAATATTAACTTTTTTATTTTTTAATATATATTATTCAGGTACCTACTTAGGTTTTACTTTACTGTTTTTAGGTTTAAAAAGTTACTCATTTCCTTTTGTTTTATATTTTTATTAGAAATTCTGTTTTTGTTTTACATAAATTATTATTTAACCTTTACTGAACGTGTGCATTAATTTCATTTTGAACAATAAACTTTATTTTTGTAATTCTGTAATTTTTTTGGAATAACCGTGAATGTATTCGTAACCGTAGAGCTAACCGTAACCGTAACCGTAAAACCCGAGACCGTTGCATCACTATAAAAAATACTTCGAAGGAATTACATTTTGCCGCAGAAAGATCGACGCCGTTTTCGATTACCAACAGTAATACATCAAACTCTAAATATATGACAACCATATAGGCCATTGCTTTATTTTGTGACCTTAATTTTACTGTCAGGAAGTACGAAATTTTTACGTTCCGTTGTAAACGCCATACATCCCGAATGTTTCTCAAGCTATCGTTCCCTTACAACAAAAAATAAATATTTGCCAGCCCATATTTCTGGAGACATATGCTGAATTTGATCTTCAAGAACTTTTAGAGAAAACAACAATCAGTATGCTTTTTACTATGTTTGATGGCAGTGTTGCTAATATCTTGTCTCAAACAAATTCTTCAGAAAAATGCATAATTTGTGGAGCAACTCCTAAAGAAATGAATATGGACATAGTTTTCACCAAAGTTGAAAACGTTTAGTCATTTCTACTTTAGATTCCTGGATAAGATTTTTCGAGGTTTTAGTGCATCATGCACTGTAAATGGCTGTGAAATAATCGATTTTTTTGAATTTTCTATTGGACAACTTTTGAAAGATGATTTAGAGGCTAGACATGAGGAATTCAGAAAAATACGATTACATAAGAGCCGAAAAACTTCTAGAACAGATGCTAATTGCAACATATACAATGTCTTCTGACCCCAAACTAGCATCCCTTATAAGCTTAGGCAAATAAAATCATTGGAAAAGAGGTCGGATTATTTAGATATTAAAGAATACTTCTTAATTGAGGAGGCTCTAAATGATTCAGGTTTGTCTGTAAATTTCAGGTAATTTACCCGAAATAGTGAAGACGAAGAAACTAGTGTCACTGAATCAGGGTAAAGGTGTTTTTTTAAGAATTGAAATTATTTTTTTTAACTACATAAAACTTATTGGGATTGGCAATATATAATGTACTCCTCAGTGATTCAGTGTTTTTTTATTATTCAAAATATTATTTAAAATAATAGGTACTTTTTAAGTTTTATAACAATAAACATGAATTATTACTACAATTGGTTCGTAAAAAATATTTAGGTATATTTTGTGGTTCGTTTATCATGGTTGATAATTGCAATTTAATTAACACAACAATTATTTTATAGGTATACAGTTTTTTTCTACTCAAAATGGACAACACCCCTATGGGTTGTATCAAGGGTTCGAAAAAATCATGATTAAAAAAAAATCAAAAATCTATGATTTTTATTAAAAAAATTTAAAAAATCAACAAAAAATAATTTGTTTGATTTTTTTTTAAATTATAAGCTAATTTTAATAAAGTGTCCTATTAAAAAAAATACTAAAAATTACTTGACTATAATAATATTATATTGGCACTACTTTATAAATAAACCACCGTCCGCAACTGTCATATATTTTTTTGTATATTCTTTCGTTATTTTATTTAACAAAACAAGCAGTTTTTCTATGCATATGAATTAAAATTTAAATTTAGTAAAAGAAATAATAAAAATTTAAAATGGTATAAAATCTGTAATTCTTAAAGTTTTTTAATAAAATATGAAATTTGTCGATAAACTTCAGTGAATTAAATATTGTATCACTTTAATTTGAATTATCTTAATTTGGGGGGGCAGGAGACTGGGGGGCACACTTAAAAACTAACTTTTTTTCGCAAACTTCAATTTAAATTCTGCTTGCGCAGAACTTGTCTATTTAATGTCATTATAAACTCATATAAATTTGATATGGGTCCCATGTCTAATAACTGGGATATGGGTGTGCCCAAAATCCACCAGCCGCCACTGGATTTAACCCTTTTGCTTATGGCGTACTTAATTTAGTACGTCGTTTTCTACAATTTTTTGTATCTAATTGACTGAATTTTTATCCATTTTTTCACGTTCTCATGTCCTAATTTTAGCACACCTTTGTTAAAAAAAATAGCAGAAAAAAAATTTGAGGTACCAAAAAATAGCAAAATTTGGTTTATGTGTTATAAATAATTCGTGAGCGAAAGGGTTAAATCATTGATTAAAATAATCACTTGATTTAAATAGTTGATTTTAATCGTAATTTAAATCAAATGATTTAGTTCAGGCAAACCCTGGTTGTATCTATAGATCTTATCGACTACTTAAACTTTTTTTTTTAATAAATATTTTTTATTTGACCTTTTGTTTTTGAATTCTAGACATTTTCTTGTTTTTATATAAACCTCTTTATCTTTCCAAGTTGATATTTTTGTAAAAAAAATTGTAGATATTAAACTGACAATTCCATAAATTTTATTTTTATAAATAAATAACGCAGATAAAAAGGTTTATGTAAAGAAAAGGTCAATAATTTAAAACCAAAAGCTTAAATGGAAAATATTTATTTAAAAAAAGTGTTAGTCTCGATGAGATCTACAAACCTTTATTGCAATTGTAATTATAATTGCCTCTAAATTTAATTTTCGTATACCTAGAATCTTAAATTTAAAAGGTTTATCTTTCGAGTTTTATGGTTATGCAATACAGATATAAAATTCATGTATTCTTGGTTGCAAATAAACAAAGCATGCTTTTATTTTTTAATGTTTCTATAAGAAAATTCATATTTTGATTTTTAATTTAAAACATAATATTAATCATATTCCATGACAAATTTAAGAAAAATCTAGGGTAAACATATTATTTTCAACGTTAACAACAATAATTGTTATGGCTAATAAGCGCAAAAACACTGCGCTCACCATTAGATAATTATTAAACAAGAATCAAGCCATGATTTGCAAGCTACCACCATGGTTGTATCATGGCTACCATGACAAAACAAATTTATTTGCCAGCTGTCAAATTCACAAATGGCAGGTAAAACCAGAAGTAATTTAAAGTGTCCGATTTTTGGAGCTTCCAAAAATATTTCCATAAATGTTCTGCCAACATATGAAGACCTGACCAGATATTTTGACTATGTGGAATATGAATTAAAAGCAGTTTTAACAAACTCACAAACAACTGCCACCGAAGCAAGTAAAGTTGTTGCACAAAAAGTGGAACAAATTTGGATAAGAGTCTGAATACCTACCGTGCTTCAGTCCAGGTAAATGTTTCAAGCGGTCCGGGACGATTTTTTTAAAACCGGCCCATCTTGTTTTTTTACAACCCCTTCCCCCAAATCCTTAAGTAGGTATTTGCCTGTAGAGTGGAAGTGGTACCTTGATTTTTCACGCGGAGTGGTTTTCCAAAATTAAATATTTCTGTTATTGATTTTGCAACTTAAAAAATTAATTTTTTTGTCTAAAATTTATCATTCGGAAACTACTGAATCAAAAAAAAATATATATATAAAAATTAAATATTCGGTAAGAAATTGGTACCATATTATAAACAAATTTTTGTTTGTAATGTTCTCAATCGGTAATTATTTTTTTAACATGGTGACACATACTTATTACAGAAATTGAAAAAAAAATCTCTAGGATCGGACACAAGTTCGTAAATATTTGGGATTTTGTTGCACGGGGTGCGCGAGAAAAAACGTAATATATTACTATAGTTGTGACGGAAAACACGTTGTTATAGGTACCGCCACGGGAGGTTTTGGGTGTTCAAACCCCCTTCAGGAGGATTTTAACCTATAATTTTCACTTAAAATATTGAAAAATTATTTATAGATATAAATATACCGAAATATACCTAAATTTTTGTGAATTTTATATTTCTCGTTAAGCTAAAAATGGTCAAAATTGACCCCCTTTCCCTTTCTTGTGACGATGTGATTATCGAATTATCGAACCCGCTATCCCCTAACTTATTTTTTCCGATTCTTTTTTGTACTCGATCTGACAAAAAATGAAACGAATAAGCAATTTTATTCGAATTATTTTACCTGACGTTTTAAAAATATAAAATTGATAAATTTGATAGCCCCCCAAGAGGAAATATTGCTCACGGCTCGGGTGCCGCCCCCTGAATGGAATAAGTAAAGTGAAAATTTTTCTCTTTGAACACTAAACATCTAAAATCTAAGCAGGCCCGGATACAGGGGGGACCATGGGTGCAATTGCCCCCCCCCCCTAACTCACCTATTAGTTTTTAATTTTTTTTTAAGACAGACAAACACAGCATTATGCAAATCCAAGTATTACATGGATAACGAACAAAAAATTTTTTCAAAATTTTTGTTTAGAACTCATTTTCTGGATGATACTCGTATGTAAAATCATACAAAAATCTACCCACTCTTAATAATGTTTATTTTACTAAAAATTGTACCAAAATTATGTTAAAATTCATTTTTGACCCTTTTATGATCTTATGAAACACAAACTAGTACTAGTATAAACCAGGCCCGAGCACAAGGGGTTTTTTTGGTGTTCAGGAGGGTTTTAAATTAGAATATTTACTTAATATACTGAAAAAGAACATAAAAATACATATTTTTTATAAAAAAATTTAATATAGTGAATTTTTAAAATGAATAGACTATAGACATTCTTATTTGACAAAAACAAATACCCGTTACATTTTTAAAATATTTATTTAAAATTTATTATTTTGTTAAAAATTTAAATAAAAAAAACAATATAAATTACGATTATATACAGGGTGTTATGTAATTAATGTTATATATTAAAATGGGTAGTTCCTTAGGGTCCATAAAGAAGCACCTGAGACTTTTTTTCTCTAAATTCCAAAGACTAAAAATAATTTATAATAACCTTTATCCTACCAAAAAGTACGCCACTGATCGACTAGGAACCGCGGATTAACCTTACCTATTACTTTTTAATGCAGTGTTGCCAAATGTAAAATTAAAAATGTATTACCTTATTTGAGATGCTCAAAATGATTTCATTATTTAGAATGCAAG
This sequence comes from Brassicogethes aeneus, assembly GCA_921294245.1. Classification (NCBI taxonomy): domain Eukaryota; kingdom Metazoa; phylum Arthropoda; class Insecta; order Coleoptera; family Nitidulidae; genus Brassicogethes; species Brassicogethes aeneus. Next base: position 54,212,063 of record OV121133.1, on the reverse strand, counting down.
CTTAAACTCTGCGAAGCATGCTTTCGCGCACCCGCGTAAAATGTCTGGACTATTTACAATTAAGTTCCTGAGTTGCTGCCCAAATCCCGTCTCTCGTAAATGTGGCCTCTAGGGTATACAAAACACAATGGCTCCAATCAGCATCTTCTTGATTTTTCTGTATATACAGGGTGGTCCAGGATTAATCTGAAAAATTTTAATGATCGATAGAGCCTGAAAAAACAATAAAAACAAACCCAAAAACATTTTTTAAAAATACACACTAATAGCCCTTCAAAGGCAAAAAAACGTTTTTTTTAATAACTTCTGCTCAAATTTTGTGTAGGTAAAATTTCTTACAAAAGGCCCAGCGGCGGAGATTTTGGGGGGGTTTCCCCTTTTTACCCCCCTATTTTGACACCACTGGATTTTATTGGAAACTAATCAGATTTCTTATTCAATTTAGAAGCAAAACTTGTGTGTTAAATTTTCATAAGATTAGTGGTTTCGGAGACTTTAAAATTTCAAAAAAACCGAGTACACGGAATTTTATCATATTTTATTTTAAATCGGTAACTTGGTAACAATTATGCCACGTTATCAGTTTATAAAATATTTTAAAAATAAACTAGCGTCCAGGAGTCATCGTGCAGTTGTTACTGAACCCGTCATATTTTTAGGTTGTTTTATTGTTGATTGAGGATTACAATCAACGTCTGTAATTAATAATTTAATTGTATTATAATACAAAATCAAACCAACCCAAAAACCATTGATCTGATAAAAAATAAACATAAAAGTTTTGCTTTTAGATTGAAAAAGGATAAAAATAAATCTGATGATTTTCTAATAAAATCCAGTGGCGTCGAAAATATGAGGGTAAAAAGGGGAAACCCCTTTCAAAATCTCCGCCACTGGGCCTTTTGTAGGAAATTTTCATTATATTATCGACGGAAGCTTAACCTACACAAAATTTAAGAAGAATCGGTTTGATGGTTTAAAAATTATTTTGAAGGACTATATCTCCGTTAGTATGCATTTTTGAAAAATGTTTTTGTGTTTGTTTTTATTGTTTTTTCAGGCTCTATCGATCATTAAAATTTTTCAGATTAATCCTGGACCACCCTGTATATTAGGGTGGGCCAAAAAAAAACTTTTAATTTTTTTTCTGTAGGTACCATGAAAATATCGTCCAAGATGACGAAAAAAAAATTCTCCTAAAGTTTGAGCTCTTAATATTAATATTAAGAGGTGGCTCATCGCGATTTTTTATTTTCCATTTAAATAACACGGGAAAAAAACATTTTTTTGTTTGTAATTTTATTGCGATTTAACGAATTAGTGTGTTGTAAAAATCAATACATATTCTTGTAGGGAATTGAACGATCTACAAAAAAGATCTGATATGATTTTTTGCTTAGTCGACTCTTTTAAAAGTCTCATTTAACTTAAAAATGACCTGTCCCGGCCAAATATTTTTTTAAATAATAATATTTTGCAAGTTTTTAGGACATCACTTAAAAACTATAATGCTTTTTAGCGCATTTATATAAAATAAATTGTAAAAAATATATAAAATATATTTTTATTTAATTGGAAACATTTATAATGTCACCTACACTACCGGTCCCTCACCCGAAACTAAATGTGCAAAACAGTTTTTTAAATGTAAATTGCACTGTTTCTTAAGTTTAACCTTATAAACTCATAGAGTAAACATCAAGTTCACCCAATTTATCAAATTTTAGTTTTTTTTTAATTTGTTTAGTTTTTAAGACTCTAGATGTTGTGTCCCATAAGGTAAGGGTCATCTACGCCACTTACTATTATTTACGAAATGGAATATTGGTGGGGATGATTTTTGGTCAAACGTTCTTGACTAGAGCAGTGAATCAGTCTTATTTTGCTACTGGAAACGTGTAGGTGGTTTATTTATTGTCGTTGTTCCAGAAAATTCTACGTGATTCTGTTGGTGCAGGTACGTACTTTTATTACTCGTCACCTTCGTTACCGGTTTTGTTAGACTACTGCGTTTTTTTATATATAAAAAAACGCAGTAGTCTAATAAAACCGGTAACGAAGGTGACGAGTAATAAAAGTACGTACTGTATTTTGATAATAAATAATGATATATACTAAAAACTATTTAATTAATTTTAAACTTAAATTTAAATATTTTTTTTAATTGGTGGCGTAGATGACTTGATATTTTGCTTAAAACCTTAAAAAAAAGATAAAATGGGTAAAAACTGTACTGCTTTTGGTAGGTATATACTTGCAAAGGTTTACTGAATTTAAAAATCCAAAAAAATATAATTTTTTGAACAATCAAAAATACTTAAAAAGTTATATCTGGAATTTAAAGTTAAATGAGACATACCCATTTATGATGACTTTTATAGTTTTTCACTAAATATTGTCTCAAAAACATGAAATATCATATCATACTCATTTATGATGACTTTTATAGTTTTTCACTAAATATTGTCTCAAAAACATGAAATATCATATTTTTCGTGAAGTTTATCGAGTGTTCTTCGGCAAAACAATACAATTTTTTATAAAATATCAATAATCGTTGGAAAAACGGTTTTTTCCTATATTTAATTTTTTTTTAATTCGAAATTTTTTCTTTACCTGAGTAATGACAAAAAAATTAATCATTTCCTTAAAAAATAATAAATGAAGGGGTTAGAATAGAAAGGGTATAAGTGCAATTTCTTTAATTTAGGAGATAAATTCGTTTTGTGAAAGATAAGGTTCCGACGTATCGAAATGAAAAGGATTTAAACTAAAATTCAGCTATTCATTGTTTATTTTAAATGATTTTAAAACATTACTAAACAAAATTCTTCACTTTTTTATGGTAACATAACTTTAACTTCAAATATCTCCAAACGATGAAAATGTTACTTATACCCTTTTTATTCTAACCCCTTCAAATATTCTATTTACACTTGACTATTAGGTAATGTAGAGTAATAAAAGCCATGTTTCAATAATTTTCCAATTAAAATAAAAAATGTTATTCCAACGTGCACTTTTTCACTATTTTGGAATCAAACTAAATTTTTCTTGTTACAATTGGGATATTTTTGCTGGTGGTTTTTAACTACTCGCTATAAGTATCAAATATACATATACATATTTAATATATTTGATTTACCCATTGACTTTATCAATAAGAATGTAGAATTTTGGACACAGGATGAAAGCTATCAAGATAATCTAGTATTTTTCAAACGTCTTAGCGTTCTCAATGATGTAGCAGAAAGAGGAGTTGCATTAATAGAAGAGTACAACAAATGTTTGATTCTAAGATAGTGAAAAAAGTACAAGTTATGGAATAACATTTTTTATTTTAGTTGATAAATTATTGAAACATGGCTTTTATTACCTAATAGTCAAGTGTAAATAGAATATTTATTATTTTTTGAGAAAATGATTAATTTTTTGTCATTACTTATGTAAAGAAAAAAATTCGATTTTTTTTTAAATCAAGTAGACTTATAGGTACTTATAGAAATTTTTTTTATTGATATTGATTATTGATATTTCGTAGAAATTGTATTGTTTTACCAAAGAACACTCGATAAACTTCACGAAAAATATGATATTTCATGTTTTTGAGCCAATGTTTCTTAATAGAGTATGGAAAACTATAAAAGTCATCATTTACTATTTGAGGTTGAACTTTAACCTCAAATATATTTTAAAAGAGTCGATTTAGCAAAAAATTATATCAGATCTTTTTTGTAGATCGTTCAATTCCCTACAAGAATATGTATTGATTTTTACAACACACTAATTCGTTAAATCGCAATAAAATTACAAACAAAAAAATGTTTTTTTCCCGTGTTATTTAAATGGAAAATAAAAAATCGCGATGAGCCACCTCTTAATATTGATATTAAGAGCTCAAACTTTATCAGAATTTTTTTTTCGTCATCTTGGACAATATTTTCATGGTAGCTAAAGAAAAGAAAATTAAAAGTTTTTTTTAAATCAAGTACTTATAGAAAAAAAAATTATTGAAATTGATTATTGATATTTCGTAGAAATTGTATTGTTTTACCAAAGAACACTCGATAAACTTCACGAAAAATATGATATTTCATGTTTTTGAGCCAATATTTCGTAATAGAGCATGGAAAACTATAAAAGTCATCATTTACTATTTGAGGTTGAACTTTAACCTCAAATATCTTTTAAAAGAGTCGACTAAGCAAAAAATCATATCAGATCTTTTTTGTAGATCGTTCAATTCCCTACAAGAATATGTATTGATTTTTACAACACACTGATTCGTTAAATCGCAATAAAATTACAAACAAAAAAATGTTTTTTTCCCGTGTTATTTAAATGGAAAATAAAAAATCGCGATGAGCCACCTCTTAATATTAATATTAAGAGCTCAAACTTTAGGAGAATTTTTTTTTCGTCATCTTGGACGATATTTTCATGGTACCTAAAGAAAAAAAATTAAAAGTTTTTTTTTGGCCCACCCTAATATATATATATATATATATATATATATATATATATATCAATGGCAAAATTCCAACCGCAGTGCATAATCTCTATCCTGAAGAGCTTGAACTTTTTGTAGGTGATAGGGGTACAAACTATTTTCGTGAATCGTGCGCCACGTAACAAAGTTGGACATTTGTCCAAGTTGGGCAGTTAATCGTCTTGTACTAATTCTCGGATTTGCTTCCACTTCGTCCAAAATTTTGTTCTTCAAGGGCCACAAATTCACGTCCCTGAGCCCGACCCCTATCACCAACAAATGCGCTAAATCTTCCGCGGTCCCTTAAATTTTGCACAGCACGAATTGGTCTTGCTGGAATATTAGTACAGATCAAAGACGGAAAATAACATGTCGTCGCTTATTTTAGTAAAGTTACAACTCCTGCTGAGCATTCGTTTGAGCTGGAAACATTAGCAATTGTCTCGAGTGTAAAAAGGTTTCGCCAATATTTACTGGGTAGACATTTTACAATATTCACAGATTGTGCGGCCGTTCGAAGTACTTAAAAAAAAAGAAATAAATGCTCGCATGGGGAGATGGGTAGTAGAACTGTCTGAATATGACTTTGAAATAAAGCACAAAAGCAATCAACAAATGCGGCAATGATGCCCTTAGTCGAAATTTACCAAATTCAGAACAAGGCGTATTTTCGGTAGCGATTGCGGAAGAGGATTGGTTGTTAGCGGCACAACAGAGTGATTCAAAAATTAAATACTTGAAGAAAAAGTTAGAATTCGGTAAAACAAATCAAAATAAAGATATTTTTAATAACTATTCTTTAAAAAACGGTAAGGTTTATAAAATTACGGGACGTGGATTAAGGTGGGTCGTTTCAAAAATGGCACAGTTTCAGATATTACAAATGGCGCATGATGAATCTGGGCATTTTGGGTTTGATAAAACATACGAAATTATTTCAAGTAAATTCTGGTTTAAAAATATGCGCCGGTTTGTGCAAAAATATGTGAAGAATTGTTTAAATTGCTTATTTTTCAAATCCCCATCAGGAAAGAAAGCTGGTTTCCTTCAACCAATACCAAAAGAACCAAAGCCATTCCATACGATCCACATTGACCACTTAGGACCCTTTGTCAAAACCAAGTCGGGTAAAACTCAAATTCTTGTTGTTGTCGACGCTTTCTCAAAATTTATTATGATCTATCCCGTAAAAGATACCTCCTCTAAATATGCAATTGTATGCTTAAAAGATATGTTTCAGATTTTTGGTGTACCACGAAGGGTAATAAGTGATCAGGGTAAGGCTTTTACTTCGAAAGCCTTTGCTGAATTTATGGCATCGATCGGAGTAAAGCATCATTTGACTGATGTTGCTGTACCTAGGGCAAACGGGCAGGTAGAGCGTTACAACCGAACTCTCCTGAAATCGCTTGCTGCCATGGGAGCCGATGTTGATGATCATGAATGGGATACAAATATCGGCAACATTCAACTGGGATTGAATGGAACCATAAATCAATCAATTGGTACCATGGTGCTGCACCCAGTGAAGTTTTGATGGGTTTGCAAAGGACAGCTGGAAGTAGAAAATCGGGAAGTTGTGGATGTCACCGAGTTACGAGAAAGAATGCAGGAATATCAGGAACAACAAAAACGTCAATTTGATGCAAAGCGATGTTCTGCAAAGAAATATGCGGTTGGCGATTTGGTGTTAATTAGGATAACAAGTCTGGCCGCCACTGGTACTAGTCGCAAGTTATTGCCAAAATGGCGAGGACGTTTTAGGGTTAGCCAGGTTTTGGATAACGATCGGTTCAAGGTACAGGACATTCCGGGAACTGTTCGTTCCAGGCGTAAGTATTGTGGTGTGGCTGCAGTGGGCAATATGCGTCCCTGGATTCGTTACTAAAGGTAACGGCAGGCTTGTTGCCTGGCAGGCTTGTTGTCTGGCAGGCTTGGTGCCTGGCAGGCTTATTGCCTGGCTTTCTTCGGTCCAGAAGAAAGGTTAAGGAATGCATTCAGGTGGAAGAGCACGGCAAGTTCTATCTTGGGGTACAATGCAGAAAATACCTGGAGGAACTTCAGTATCGTGAGGTTGCAGGTATTTAGCTGGTCGGTACTGTGCTTCTGACTTCCACTTTAAATAACTATAAACATGGGGCCCCTTATCTTTTTTTTCTTTTATAAATACCTGTTTTGTTTTGTTTATGTTGTTTTGTTTATTTTTATATTAAATATAATAATCTTAATTATACTTTAATTACAGAAGGAATCTATGAGTTGCTTCAGCCTGGTTGAGGACAACCGGGGTCAGGAAAGGCCGTGTTAACGTATTCAGTTTTGGTGGTCTACTCCTTGAAATCGGGGAAGTCCCTTGCTACGAAATGAAGGTGTTTGTCGCTGGACATACGGAGCGAGGGAATGGAGAGGGCATTCATTATTAGACGTTCGGCGAGAGCGTAGATCGATTGATGATAAATTGTTCCTGTTTAGTTAGATATATATTTCTTGCAACATTTAATGTGTAGCTTCATTTTGAATTAAGTTAACATATATATATATATATATATATTAGGGTGATTCATTTCCTCAAGCCAAATATTAATCTACCTGTAGAAAAAAAAAATTTCACTAAGGTAGAGCTCTTAACCCGTAACCGGTACGGTACGACTTTCAGGTCATAAACGGTACTAAGGGGTCTGAGAGACACCTACCTTTTAAAATTATTATTTATATTATTTTTTTTTATCTGAGGTTTTGGGGATACTAGGGACTATATATAAAGTTAGAATATCACCAAAAATAATACCTAAATAAAAGAAAAATTTAAACAAATAGGTTTTAATCAAAACATGTACAAAAAGTGCAGTAGTGCAAACTTTGTAATTAAACTATAAAAAATATTAAACCAAACAAAATAAAACGATCTTTATTTCGAAGAATATACCTTAAAAAATAACATAAACAAAAAAAATTCTAATATATCTTTTTTAAACAGCAAAAATAACTGCTTCAAACTATAGCTAATTTTTACAATTATTTTTTCCATTGTAACTTTTTTCTTTTTTTTCAAATTCTTAAAAAATTTCAAATTCTTTACTATATGACCCTATAAAATTATTTTCTATAGAATCTTCACAGACAAGTCCTGAATCGCTGCTATGATTATCTTCAACGACATAATCACTATAATGGTTATGTAGTATACTACAGTCATCTATAGATGCTTATGCTGTCGATTTCATAAAACCACTATAGTACAGTTTTCTTGAAGCCCTTCTTATCACTTTGGACACGTTTAGAAGGCCCTTGTTGCGAATCCATAAGGAATTAATTGTTTTATAAAAATAACGTAAACGGTACGCAGTGGTCTAATAGACACCTCAACACTTTGACTCCTAATAATTTGTCCGTTTGACAATCCAACCTGTTCAAAGTCTAAGAGCATATTGATAACTGCCCAACTTAAAAGTATTGGAAGCGACAGATTTTTAAAACAAAAGGTGAGGGTGTGACAGGGCTTTGTTCGTTGATGAGTGTCTCCCAGACACCACAGTACCGGTTACGGGTTAATATCAATTTTAAGTACTTGCAGTTTAAATTTAAAGTTTTCCCATTTAAAATGCATGTAAAAAAATGTTTTTTTTCAAATTTCTAATGCTCGCCCGCTTTTTACAATATTGTGAATCGGTTTTATGGACCTTATAGGGAATTTCACGCTCTTCAAAATTGTCTTTGTGTTTTTTTGTGTAACTCGTAGTGGTTCGCCAGTAGGAGTCATCAAAGTTCAATTTTTTGCATGAACATTTTTTTTTGCAATTTTTTTTTAACAATTCGCAAAAAATAGTGAAAAAAAGAGCTGAATCGTAAAAAATAGTCTTTTAACAAATATTTGATGAATTTACGGCCATTTTTATATCTTAAAACGTAAATAATTGATAAATATTAACCAATTATGCTATTTAAATTAAACTTTCTTATTTACTATCGATATAATTCTCTACAACAATAACTTTTTCAGAGTTATTATGATTTCTGACTAAAAATAAATATAAACATAACACATTAATTCATAAAAAAAGCAACAAAACTTTAATCAAAACAAATAACAGATTACATTATTAGATAATATATTACAAATTTAATAAAAATCTCAATAGTCATAAATAAACAAGTTGATAAATATTAAATTATTTCGACTTTTATACAAAGCAAATTAAGATTTTATTTTATGACGTAACTAACGTGCCCTTAACATGTATACAGGTACAATTTATTATTATATTATTGTTGTGCCGCCAATTTTAAATTAAGCGGCACGGCAGTGATGACGTTTTTTATCTATTACGTTACTAGCGTGCCCGTAAAAAATAAATTGCAGGCACTCTAACGTGCACCTACCCAGCAAGCACAAACATCCTCAGGACGTCCTTGGACCAGCCTAAATGTCCCAGAATGGGATGATCCTATAAGGACTTCCTGAGGACGTCCATAGGTTGACCTTATCGGACATTAGATCTTTTTTAGGTCCCATTTTGGGATATCCTAGGAACGTCATTTAAGAATGTCGTTAGGACCTAATAATATTCTAATTAAAGCCTAAAATGGGCTGATATAGGACTAATCCCAGAGACATCCTCAGAATGTCCCGTTAGGTTTTGGTGAACATTTGGTATGCACATTTTTCTATAAGAATATTTTATCCATATAATTAATAATACCTACATTTTTTTACATAACTTATTTTGCATAGGCACATCTTAAAAATGTCAATCAATATAATTATAATATTATATTATATAGATTTTTTTAGGTTTATAAACGACTTGCATACTATATTTTTTCTACGACAATCACAAAAATTAAATAACTTTCAACAATTATATATAAATAATTATTTTTAAAATCTGACATCGACCAGTCTATTCTAACCTCACTTTTTAGACCCTTTACTTTGATAGTCATTGTTTCGCAGTTGACAACTGCAATTAACTTCAACCCATGACTAAAAAGTCCGAATGCCATTGCTGCCAACTTCAGCCCGTGACTAAAACTCCATAAAGCCACAACTTGTCAATGTGTACTTTTGTATATTTTATATACAACTGGATAGCAGCCAACTTAATACGCATGCGCAGAAATGACGGCTGTTAATTAATAATTGTTCAAACACCTTGTTTGTAAGGTATTGATACATTTAGAGTTTTATAAATAATAAATAAGGTAGTAAGCGTCAGTTAACCTTAAAAATGTAATTACAAACGCAATCTATAACTTATTTAATAGTTTGTGTTACCGATTGTTTTAAATTTGCCGCCATACGTTATGGTGGTAACCATTGTCTATGGTGGTAACACTGGATGGAGAGAAAGCTTAGATGACATATAGCGTCCTTTAGTTGTTTGGCTCCTTTTTTTTGTCTGTGCCGTGAATTCTTTTTCTGTGTCGTGAACCTGGTTTAAGGCCGTGAATCTCGTGTTCTTCAAGTGTGTTTGTTATAATATTATTATAGTGTTCTCTTCGAAATAAAACATAAAAATAAACAATTAATAGACATTTCAACAACAATCAGAAAGTTCCAGTGCTTATTAATTGTTTATTTTTAAGTTTAGGGTAGTTATGCTATAATAATTTTTTGTTCCATATTAAGTTGTCTTTTTATTTAATAAAATGTTATTTTTGTAATTAGGTACTTCAGAAACCTGATGTTCAATTGTTATTCTGTCTTAACCATTTTAATCAGAAGAAAAAATGCCACTAATTTGCTAATTTAACCGACTTCGTAGCTGCAATAATAATGGAGTTAAAATGGTGAGCAGATAACTTTGGACACTGTATATATAAATAATATAACTATTATATTTATTTAGAATTATTATTTATTTTACTTTTATAATAGGTGTTTATTTTTTATTTTATAAAATTGGCTGTGTAAAATTATATATATGTATACAGAATTAAAATAATATATTTTATCTACTCCTACATTGACGAGCTGGCGTTTTATTGACGGGCTGAAGTTAACAACAGTGGCTTTTCGACATTTTACGTCACGGGCTGAAGTAAGCTTTATTATAAATTGGGAAAAAGTGAGGTTAAATTCGGGTGACAGTTGACAGATGTCAAAATTTTAACAAATAAAATTGGCTTTAAATTCTGTTTTGTGTTCGTCGTAGATAAAGTATAGTATGCAACTCGTTTATAAACTTCTCTAGACACTCGTTAAACACTCGCTCGCAAGCTTCGCTCGTGCTTAATTAAACTCGTAACTAAAATGGCGTTTATAAAACTTGATACATAATATACAACTATTATAAAGTAATAAAATGGTATTTGATTTTTTAAAATGTATCCCCAACAAATAACAAGGCCATTCAGAGGATGTCCTCAGGACATCCCATTCCTGGATCTACATATACCCATGGGACTTTCAGGGGACATCCTTAAGATGTCCTATTCCTGGACCTATATGGACCTAGGGATAGGCCATTTGCGGGACGTCTGTAGGCTGGCCTTTTTTGCACCACTCGGCCATGGTTGGGATGTCCTGAGGAGGTCTGAGGACGTCCTAGGATATCCTTGGGATATCCCAATATCCTGTAAGGCTTTCCTTAGGACGTCCTTAGGACAGACTTGTGCTAGCTGGGTAGTCACTTCGTACTTTGTTCTCAGACTAATCACTAAATACAACAAACAATACATTTTGGGGTTATAACATAAAGCATCAAACCCGTTTACAAAGAGAATAGAGTCGCTAACGTCATACTAATTAACTAGAGCAATCATAAAATTGTAACAGTTGCTTTCCCAATCAAATAATTATCATTATTTTTTTACTTATGTTCGAATATGCCATCAAAATATTATTTAGTGCAATTATTCAAATAGCAATTTCTACTTATACAATATTGAAGCAAATGAAGTTGACAATAAAAACAATTTACTTTTTCGTTAATTTAAGAATTTTGTTAAAAAAATTGAAAACCTTCATTTATATTTATTGCTATATTACGGAAATGTTGAAAAATTGCAAAATCTAAGTTGCAATTGTATATTTGTTGTTTTTTTTATAAATTAATGTGTTCTTTTATATTTATTATAAGTCAAAAATCATAATAACTCTGGAAAAGTTATTGTTGTAGAGAATTATATCGATAGTAAATAAGAAAGTTTTATTTAAATAGCATAATTGGTTAATATTTATCAATTACTTACGTTTTAAGATATAAAAATGGCCGTAAATTCATCAAATATTTGTTAAAAGACTATTTTTTACGATTCAGCTCTTTTTTTTTCACAATTTTTTGCGAATTGTTAAAAAAAATTGCAAAAAAAATGTTCATTCAAAAAATTGAACTTTGATGACTCCTACTGGCGAACCACTACGAGTTACACAAAAAAACACAAATACAATTTTGAAGAGCGTTAAATTCCCTATAAGGTCCATAAAACCGATTCACAATATTGTAAAGAGCGGGCGAGCATTAGAAATTTGAAAAAAAACAAACATTTTTTACATGCATTTTAAATGGGAAAACATTAAATTTAAACTGCAAGTACTTAAAATTGATATTAAGAGCTCCACCTTGGCGAACATTTTTTTTTCTATAGGTAGATTAATATTTTGCTTGAGCGCCGAGAAAAAAAAAGTTTTTTGCGGAAATGAATAACCCTAATATATATATATATACTTCTTAAGCAACAAAAAATATTCGTTACGGAATATACTGAGTAATTAAAACATTAAAATAGTAATAAACAAACAAAAATTGACCTACCTCACACAGCCAAAGTATTATTAGTATTTCGCACACAATCACTAAGATCCTTAGTATAAATGCCACAGAAGCCAGACGCTTGAATCAACCATATTCTTTTTTATGTTCTAGAATATAAACTATATATAGTGAGTATGAGTATGAGTATAAGAGACGTATAACCAGCCCCATTTCCTCTTGACTCTCGAACCCCGTACAGGCCTATGTTTACTTACGCCGATTTTTGTTCTTCCCCAGCAACTGCACGGCTTCACCCGTGTTTGCTGGGTGCGAATGTCCATTGCGTTCCGTTTTGTCCCCTATTTGGGGCTCGAGAGCGAGAGGCGAATAGTTATAATAGCCATTCCCGGGTTCGCCGAGCCTATGCTATACGCTCGGTGGGGTATGGATGAGGGACGGGAGGGAGTTGGTTTTTGGGGGACAATTACGCCGACTTAAAACTAAGTACGACGCGGAATCCCCCTAGACCAGTCGATTAGTATTACTCCAAACATTTGGGATTACTATTTGGAGTTGGGGAGTTGTTATTTCGCTGCAGGGGTGTAGTTTCCTAGTCAAGGTCTTTGTCTTGTTCGTTATTGTCATTGTCCGTGTCCTGGTCAGATAGTTCCTGCCCTTGGTAAAGTGTGTCAGTTGTTTTTAATAATTTTTGTCCCAAGCACGTTTTGTGGTAGAGTTCCGTCTTTGTTTATCAAATTCCAAAGCATTGCATTTATTCACTAGTCAAACAAATCACAAGCGCGATTATTCTGTTGTCTAATGTTTACAAATCTCGAGTTTGGCTATTATGCCCTTTTTTTTAATGTGTTAGAATTATGTGATCAATGTTAGTTTACTCTGTCAGTCCAGTGTTTATTTTCGGTCTCGATTGGGACCGCCTTACGCATTTGCTGTTGACAGACTTATTGCCCCACGCCGCGTGCCCTTCATAGGTTTTAAAGATATCCCAATAAACACTTTAACGATACCTATCACCATTAACATTGCCCGTGTAAGAATTTTTAACACTTTTTAATACAATTTTGCAATGATAGTAATTAAAAACAAAACAATTGTTTAAAGTTCTTAACATAATCATATTTTAAAGTTATTTTAACATTTTCAAGTAAAATAAATGTTATGTTTAATGAAATGAATACGGGCAATGTTAATGGTGACAAATAACGGAAAATGCTTGCTGGGATCTGCCGTATTTATATTGCAGATTTGTATCAGGTCATGCATACTCTTAAAGTAAAACTTATCAGATTTTTCCCCTTGCGGATGGCCACCTCCCCTCTTCTCCGACCTCCCCCGTCCGTCCAGTGAAAAGCCTCCAATGACAGGTGGCACCCAAGTCATTCATATCACCCAACACTCCACTCCTCAATGACCGTTACACCATTTAGCTTGCACTCCATGAAAATGTTTGTTTCACTTATCAGTTCGCACCCCTTTTTTTTTAATTATTGTTGGTTTCATCTTTAAACTTTTACGTTTCAAGAGCTCTCCCGCACGCGAGTCGCGTGACGCGACTCGTCTTCTCGAGCGCTGGAGCCGAATATAAACTATATATAGTGTTAGCAATAAAACCAAGTATATTGCACACGCCAATTACAAATAGTTTAATTCTACATGAATAGTTTCGACTGGTACAAATATTACCATAAGACTAAATATATGCTCGGCAGATAACCACCAGACCCCTAAGTCTAGTGCTTGCTTAAGTAAATAAACGTGTCGAATGTCTCATAAACAATAATAATAGTCAATAGATTTCACGGGCCACACATTAAGAGGGCATTCCTGTAAACTATTATTTTAATGCCTATTACCAAGAACAATCATTTCTAACACTATGTTTGTATCAAATGCACATTTGCAAACTCGTTCATTTAAAAATTTATTGGTTAATTTGAAATTAAAATTTAAAAAATTTATTTTAGCCTTAAAATTTAATACTTTTTGCTATATATTTTAAAATTCAATATTTTAACTCTCAGAAAACATTGTACTAATGGTCTAAATATTGATTTAATAGGGTGCTTTTTTCTCTCAGTGTACAAATAAAACTACTTTCTTTTGGACCTTAATGGGATGTTGATATTTTTCATTTAAGTATGTAAACGTACGTGAGTTTAAATTTTGTATTAACCATGCAGTTTTTAAATTTGATGATAAAGAATCTGCTGACATGATTTTTGTCTTATTTTGACGAATGGGTTTGTTTTGTAACGCAATTTATAGATATGTATTCTTTATTAGCAACGCAACTCTAGGGATTTATTTTTCCTGAAATTTCTGTACTTTTAAGCCATTAGTTTGTCTTAAAAAAAGACCATAGACTATTCTGATCAGAATTTTTTTTATTTTATATTTTAATTTAAGAATTTTCATTCTTATTAAAGCCCAACAACTACGAGTTCTTATATTAAGGTTTACAGGTCTTATGTTAAGACTAAAATATTTTTGTTTTAAAAACGGCGTTCTAAAAAAATCTAATTTATTAAAGTAAGTCTAAAAAAACTTAAATCAAGACTTGGGTTCTAGAATTAAAAACGAACTGCTTAAAGAAAGAACATATTTAAAACAAGAATTTTCTTGCAATCTTCGTTTAATGTACCAGTTCTTAAATTATTCTAAAGATAATTTTCTCTGCCGCCCCCTTACTCACCTATTTGTTTTTATTTTAAATTTTTTTTAAATAAAGACAAACACAGCATTATGCAAATCCAAGTTACATGGATAACAAACTAAAATTTTACAAAATTTTTGTTTAGAACGCATTTTCTGGATGATACTCGTTTGTAAAATCTCACAAAAATCTACCCAATCTTACTAAGCTTTATTTTACTAAAAATTGTACCAAAATTATGTTAAAATACATTTTTGACCCTTTTATGATCTTATGAAACACAAACTAGTATAAACCAGACCCTTGCACACATGGGTGTTCAGTTTTCGTTTTAAATTAGAATTTTTACTTAAGATACTGAAAAATAACCTAAAAATGAATGAACTATAGACATTTTTGTTTGACAAAAAACAAATACCCGTTACATTTTTAAAATATTTATTTAAAATTTATTATTTCGTAAAAAAATTAAATAAAAAACCAATATAAATGTGAAATTTTCATAAGTCGTTTGGGCCATTTTAGATGTCCATTCGGCCAATCTGACATAGCGGCTTACCGGGATCTGTCCCGGCGTCCCGCGGGAGCCCATCTGCCCCTGTAAACATGGGTTAAAATAATAAGAATAGCTGTATAAAAAAATTAAATGACATGATTTCATGAAACGGTGAGTCTCGGGTACGTTCTTTTACCTTTATTTTTAAAATCTGTTAAAATATTTCATGGGAGGAAAATCGTGTTGAACTGTATTATGAATGTTGCTGTTGCTCTTTGTTTTACATTGTTTTTTTACTTGGGTTGTGTTTGAACGGAAAGAACCGCTCTTGGGGTTGTGTAGGTATCTGGGGTTAATGTTGCAAATTTACGTATAAGTTCATGCATTCAGTTAAGAGTACTTATCAAATGTTTAAAGATGATGGCCCTTTCCACTCTTGGTTAGCCTCGTTTGTTCTTCACATAGAATGCTTCCTATTGTCAGGTGGTTCTTCCGCCAGGTATGCTGTCACTTATCACTTCACACTCTAATACTTCCGTGACCGTAAGGTCAGGGCCGGATTAACCACAGGGCCATTGGGGC
Organism: Brassicogethes aeneus; assembly: GCA_921294245.1. Lineage (NCBI taxonomy): Eukaryota > Metazoa > Arthropoda > Insecta > Coleoptera > Nitidulidae > Brassicogethes > Brassicogethes aeneus. The sequence continues at coordinate 54,196,125 of OV121133.1, read as the reverse complement.
CATGGCCCCGGGGCGAAATTCCAAAGGGGGGCGCACGCCACGCCGACCGGTCCCTTTTGGGCGGCGCGCCAACTCTATACGAGTTGGCGCGCCGCCCAAAAAATGACATATTACAAATTGTAATAGTAGAAGAGAAGCAACCAATAATTACTAGAATAGTCATATCAGTAGATCAAATCTACTAGATTGGATTTAAATACACTTTAGTACATTTGTTCTAGACTGGCAACACTGTTTACAGTTTTAAACAAAAGTTAATGCGCGAAAGTATAACCCCTATATTATAAGTAAATAGATTTTCGTAAGTAATATCATAAGGGCATTTAATTTTTCCGAAAAGAATCGAAAAAACACGTTGCTAAGTGATATTTTAACAAAAAGCATGAGTGCTGGTGGCAACAAAAATCCGAGTCGAAGAAGAGGATTTTTGCACCTGCACGAATGCTTTTCGTTCAAAAATATTACTTAGCATTGTGTTTTTTCGATTTTTTTCACAGGAAAAATTAGATGCCCGAATGATATTTGACAAGAATATTTCATGAGTAACAGTTAACAATTAAAATATAAATTGCAATTTTTGGTGACAACAGCTGCTGTCAAGTTTTGCCGCGGGTAAACTCGAATAAACTGCTGACAGGTGCTGTCACACAGTTTTTTCACCTAGAAACCATTTGTAATTCAAAATTGCGTGTTTGTGATTGGTGGAAATCAAGACGAGGGAAATAGTCATAGAAATCACAATATTTATAAACATTGCCAGTTTTTGCAGTTCTTTATAAACTTGTGAGTTGAAAACGTATACATTGGCGATTTGTGTGTTTCAAAAACATTTGGAAATTGTTGTTAAATTAGTTTACTTATAAGTGGCGGTTTGTGTTTTTAAAACTTTTAGACAAATAGTGTATCTAACTGTTGATGCTGTTTCTGGTGTTAGATAAAAATTTAGTATTTATTTTGGTGTTTATTAAAAAGTTATATTTATTTATCCTTTCAACACAGAGGATTCTGTGCCTTTTAATAAAGACTTTAAGACAAATAAAAGTGGCGCGACCCGTAGAAAAAATCTACAAATTGAAGAAGAGAAGACAGAAGAACTTTTGAAAAAAGTTCCAAAATTGGATCAATTTAAAAAAAAAAATAAATAAACCCTTCTCTTGACCCTGCTACATGGCATGTTAATAAGGAATTTATTGAATATTCAATAAAAATTCCTTTTACACAAGATTTGGATAAGATTGATTTTGAAAAATCTAAAAGAGATTACCCGAGTGAGAAGCGAAGTAGATATGCTTAAAAAAATATTTTATACTAAATTTATAAACGGTGAAATTGTTCGCAGAGAGTGGTTATTGTATTCTAACTTAACTAATATGGTTTATTGTTTACAATGTAAATTATTCGGATCTACTAAGCAGACATTATTTGTCGATGGGTTTAATAATTGGAAACATTTGGAAAGACTTGGTGAACATGAAAAGTCAGCAGGGCATAGAGAAAATACAAAAACTTATATATTAGGATCAAAAACTCTTGCCAAAATAGACATTGTTATAGAAAAACAGTACCTTGCGGAAAAGGAATATTGGCGAAATGTTTTAAAAAGGTTAATAGCCGCTGTGAAGTTTTTATCAAAGCAAAGATTAGCATTTCGGGGAAGTTTTGAAAAAATAGGAGAAGAAGGATGTGGAAATTATTTAGCCACGCTCGAATTAATTGCAAAATTTGATCACTTTTTAAAAAATCATTTAGAGAAAAAGGCAAATAAGGGAAGAGGCCACACTTCTTATTTATCCAAAACTATATGCGATGAATTTATTGACATAATGGCAACTTTAACTACAAAAAAAATTATTGAGGAAGTAAAGCACAGGCTCGGATCTAGAAGTTTTTAAATGGGGGCAAAAGTCAAATTTGCCGCCTCTTTGAATTTTTTAAAACAATGATGATCAATTATTTTTTATTGCATTTTGGAGATTATTCAAATAAAACTCAATTGTAAGATTTACCAAATAAAAAGTACACTTTATTTTAATATATATACACAACATTAAAAACTAATTTTGCGTGCGTTTTTTTCTGCAAATGCATCTACAATCTTCTCAAAATTTATTGATTGTGCAAAGGTATTCTCAATTGCCAATATTGCAAGTCCTGATAATCTTTCGTTGCTCATAGAAGATCGCAAATAATTTTGTATTAGCTTTAACTTGCTAAAACTTCTTGCACAACTGGCGGAAGTTGTTGGGAGTGTACAATATATGAGCAACGCAATACAAATATTTGGAAATCCTTCTTCCAAATTATTTGCATACATCCTCTGAACAAACTTAGAGCACTCATTTCTGTAGTTATATTGGCATTTTTAAATATATTTAAAAATTGGTCCTGAAAGACAAAAATCTGTGGCATTTAAATCTTTGCTGTATTTTAAAGCAACATCGAGACCATGTTTTTTCAGTTCCTCTGATGAAAGCTTTTTCAGATATTCTCCATTCAAGAATGAAGTAAGAGGAATTAAGAGTCTTGGTACTCTTAATTCTGGTAGAAAGTTTAGTTACCAGTCTGTCAAATACTAAATTTAGATCTTTTGTAAAATTCTGATCTACAGTTAACATCCTTGATTCATCTTCTGAACCAAATATTCTTTTGGGTACACGTTTGGATAGCAAAACCACATTAATTTTTTCCGTAATTAACTTTTCCTCCTTTTTCCAATTTTCAATCGGTGTCTTCTGCATTCGATTTAATGTTCGAGTTAGCCTATCCATTAGGTCAATCGAGAGCGATAGCTGTATATCTTTTTTCTGAATCTCATTGTTTACTCTGTTAACTTCACGAAGTATATTGTTGCAAACAATGAGATTAAGAATAAAATTAAAATTTGCCAAATTTTTATGAAGATTGCTCGCTTCAATCTTTGTATCAGGGGAGCACATTTCATCGATTTCATTTTTTTCAATATTCCAACAATATCTATAAGGTTGTTGGTAAGAGCTGTTACGGCCTGATACTTTGCAAACCACCTGGTTTGGCTAGAGCCCTGCAGCTTTGTCTTGGTGCATTCCTTTAAAAGACACCATCGACTTGTCGAACTTACAAAAAAGTTAAAAATTGACTGGACCATTCCCACAAGGTTTAACGAATGGGCAATACAAGGCACAAATTCGGCCAGTTTATTTTGTTGCAAAATTCTTGCTTCAACGCCTTTACTCCATTTTGGAGCCATTATCATAAGATCGGCCACGGCACTGCTGAATATCTAACCCATCGTTTCTCAACTTTTCCAGAATTTGACTGGTCAAATATTCCCCTGTATTTCACTCTATAGAGGTATACCTCGATAAAGTCAATGAAGGTTTCTTTAATTGAACAACTTTCAGTATCAATTTTGAACGAATTACTTGACTCATTTGCTCGGTGTGTGAGGTGTCAGGGGTACAGTCAAACATGATGGTAAAATATTTTGCTTCCTTAATTTTATGGAGAAGTTGGTCTCTGCACGTGTTACCCAATACCTCTAGTACCTCGTTTTATATGGCGAATTACACCCGTACTATCGTACTATCGCACTTTTTGGGCCGACCGGTCGCCACCGTCGTTTCGGCTCTTTAAACCACCGCGAAATTTAAGTACAACTACTTTTGTGTCCACACCCTATATAAAGGGAACCCAAATAGATTTTTAAATGTAGTAAGTACATATGTATTTTTTTTAAATACAAATGGGAATGTAAAACTAAAAATTTATATTATTAAGAGGTTCATTTTGCCGCCCCCCTAAGTTGCCGCCCGGGGCAAGTGCCCCGGCTTGCCCCCTTCCTAGATCCGGGCCTGGTAAAGCATGCTAAATATTATTCAATTAGCGTAGATTCTACCCCGGATGTTTCTAATATAGATCAGTTGAGTTTTATTTTACGTTATGTATTACCTGATGGATCGATAGTTGAACGATTTATAAAGTTTGTAAGTAAGGTTGGACATAAGTCTTCAGAAATGGAAACTGCTGTTTTACAAACATTAAATGAACTTTCTCTAAATATAACAGACTGTATGGGTCAAGCTTACGACAATGCCTCCAATATGTCCGGAAAATATTCGGGCCTTTAAGCACGAATTAAAAATCAAAATAAAAAAGCTGTATATATCCCATGTGCCGCTCATTCACTAAATCTAATTGGTTCCTGTGCAGCGGAAAGTTGTTTAAATGCCACCAATTTTTTTATGTTTTTAAACGATTTGTACGTATTTTTTTCAGCTTCCACTTTTAGGTGGAACATTTTAATAGATGCTTTAAAAGAATCTAATAAAAATTTAGTTCCCAAAAAACACGCTCTCGAATTACTAATGATAACAATCAAACTCCCACTGTTAGAGCTCAAGCCAGTGGCCTTAGTGATATTATGAATAAACTAGAAACTGGATTAGTATTAGTTTTGTGGCATAAGATTTTAAATCATTTTAATTCTGTAAACAAAAGCTTACAGTTGTAATAGATTTGTATAATTCATTGATAGTTTTTATAACTGAACTAAGAAAGGATACTAAATATGATGAATTTGAAAAAATTGGAAAGGAGATTTCAAGTTGTGAAGAATATGAGATAGAAGTAAAAAGAAAGCGATTTAGAAAAAAAACAATAGATGAGGAAAGCGCAGATGAGGTAACTTTTAGTGGGAAACATTTTATGTTATTTTGGATAATCTTTTATTTGAATTAAATCGAAGAAAGAATGCCTATGAACATGTATTTAATCTTTTTGGATTTTTTAATTCATTATGCGACATCCCTGATAATGGTAATATTAACAAAAGCTAAAGAACTATTGTATATATATTCAACAGACTTGGACGAAGATTTTCCAGAAGAATGTATACATACATTTAAAATATTTTATAAAAAGCTTGAGACAAAAAAAATCTAATACAGAACACATGAAAATGGCTGATATGTTAAAATTAATAAGACAACAAAAAATTATTTCTACTTATTCAAATATCGATACAGCTTTGAAAATATTTTTAACCATACCAGTAACCAAAAAAGAGAAGAGAAAGGTCGTTTTCGGTTTTAGGAAGAATTAAAAATTATTTAAGAAACTGCATGGGTGATTTAAAAACCAGTAATTTGTCACTTTTGTGTATAGAAAATACATTGGTGGATTCCTTATAAGGAATAATAATAATAATAATAATTAATATTTCCTCATCTATAGATGAGGAAATATTAATTTCAAATTTTATAAGCTGTAAACTACGAAAAAAAGTTTATTAAAAATTAAATCACGCTTTGGTTTTTTTTTTCATTTTATTTATTTTCTATAAAAAATTTTTCAAAATTTTCGAGGACGAAAAAAATGTGGGGCTTTTAAAAAATTGGGGGGCGCATGAAAACTTTTGGCCCCGGGCGCCACGAGACCTTAATCCGGCCCTGCGTAAGGTGTGTGTCTAAAATGCATTATAGCACTGTAGAAGTGGTTTATTGTGGTCTCGGTTACTATGTCTTACCTCGTCAAGAGTTTGAACGTGACTGGATGTTTAATCTAACATATAATATATATATTATATGAGGTTGATATTTTTACTTTTATATATATGAGGTTGATATTTTTACTTTTTAATCAATAAATTTCAAAAATGGTATTCTATTTTGACCTGGTTTATTAGTTTTTGTATAATAAGACTTGTCAGAATAATCTCGTTTCGCTCTCGGTCTCGATCACTTCAGTCTAGTCTAGGTCTCGCTCTCGGTCCGAGATCAAGAGCGATTTTCTTGGTCTCGACAGAAACACCAACACAGGTGGATCGGAAGAAGAGGTTTCATAGAATGGCCAACAAAAGATAAAAAACACAACCAGCCTATTTAAATAATTTATTTATTTATTTAGTAACAGAATAATTGCAGACATTAGAATCATAACACCGGAGGTTTTAAACAGAGTGCGAGAACAACTTTACAGTAGATTACTTATGTGTAGACATTCGAATGGGGAACATTTTTAACATTTATAAGAATAAAGAACAGTTTATTTTTCATTTATTGTTGAATTTTAAAATTAAAAGTTTAGTTTTTTAATATGTCATTACATTTCCACCCTATATTAAAAATTATGATTCCTAGACCCCACTTATGGGGTATCGCTGTACTCAGAAAAATGTGCACTATCAATTTTCGATTGCAAAAAATGGGATTGTTATTTAAAATACATGTGCATAATGTGCTAAGGGAAAATGGTGAGGGTAAATTTTAAATAAAAACCGAAGTGTACATGTCCGTGCATTTTTATAAAAATCTTTTCTCATCGAATAACAAATTTTATTTAATTAGTAAGAACCACATTAAAATTATTCGAGCGTTTGGTTTTATTTTAAAATAAACTTATTAAAGTGAAAAGGTTTAAGGTCAAAGGTCAATATCGAGGCCTTAGCACAATTCTGCGCGTGCCACAACTTAACAGAAAGCGTGCGAAATAACAAGTTACGTCATGCACTCACGTTGAACCTACTGTATTAAAAACCGAGTGGTTTAGCGCTAACTAAATTTCCTAGCTGGTCAGTGCAAACCATAGCGCCCACTGTCTAGGAAACGGAGGGCTTTGGCGTGCACTCCGTTTTATAGCTGGTCAGTGCAACAAGTTTTTATTTTTTTGTCCATGATTCTTTGTATAAAATTGCTAATAAAATGCACTGGGTGTGTAGACATCGTTGCATCTTTTTTAAACGTACAGTTTTACCCGTACGTTCAAAACCTTACAAAAATAAAGAGGTCTCTTTACAATACGCTATAGATCTTTTCCATTAAAAAAGTCTTTCTCCAAAAATATGTCTAAAAAAGGGGGGTTAAACGATAATAGGCTTTAAATGCTTATTGACAACACCATAATTATGTACTTTTTATGTTAAACATATTTAATGTACTATGGTCCACACCCTGAAGTCTCACCTCGTGAATTTAATAAAAATAATTAATCTTTTTGTCGGTTTCAAGCTAATTTCGTCTTTTGGAAAAGAACACAAAGAATACATATGAAGGGGTACGAAGCAAAAGGGTACAAGTGCATTTTAGCATGAAAATAATTAAATGCAGAATTGGGTGGTTTAGAGTATAATTTTTTTAAATTTTCTCATAACGTGAAAATTGAACGTTTCTGCATGTTGATTAATGCAAACATTCAAACAAGTATCCAGATTTTAGTATATAGCAAAAACTTTTGTTAATAACTCCACTTCTCTTGTTCGCACTTGTACCTTTTTGCTTCTTACCCCTTCATATATTATATTATTTTTAGAAAATAAGATGAAATTAGCTTGGCACTGACAGAGAAAATCACAACCGAGATGGCGTGACAAATGACAGGTGCAACATAACGGAAGTATTAAAAGACCGCATACAGAAAGCAATAGATGAACTGAATGAGCCGCGAATTATTCGTAAAGTATACGGTAGATTTATTTAAGTTAGCGGAAAAGTGTGTCAAGGTGGGAGGTAGTTATGTTAAATAATTTTAAATATATTTTAATTTTCATTTGAAAATTTTTATTTAGACTCTGTTAGTTTATAAACAACTTTTCCATGAAATTTCTGTTAAAAGTAGGTATTAAATAATGATACTTATTTCTTGAAGCATTTTAATGTTTTCCTAATTAATTAGCACCCTGTACATCTGACCTAAAATTTTTATGTTTAAAATTAATTTTCGTAACAAGCAGGACTTCTTATAAAAAAATTATATTATCTTAAAGTAAATTATAAAGATTTGTATCCTTTTGTGTACTCCATCCGTGAACACACTGTAGATTAATTAACAATAAAATATCTAATACAATTTTAAAAGATTATGTAACAATAATTGTTATTAATTATTAATGTTATTTTATGCAAAATGTACCTATACCTAAACAAGAATAAATAATTCTAGAATTTTTTAAGCTTATTTTTGGTATAATTTAGCCGTTTCCTTCAGTTGGCAAAAATGTGATCAAATACCTAATATTTTAATTTTTAAACGTGCACGTTTAATCATGATTCAACAAAAAAATAAAAATATAAATAAAAGAAAACAGTTACCAAAAAGGATTTTTTATATTTGTATGTCAAGGTGTCCAACTAGATTTTCCTAAGGAACCATCCGTTATATTATTATTATTATTATGTAATTGTATTTTTCATTGTTTAATTAAATCAACCTTAAGCTTATAGATTATTAAATTAGCATTGTCAAATAGGAACTATTATAAAATTTCTATCTAATTGGTTCATTGGTATTTGAAAATACGAAATTTCATATTAACCTTTTATTTTATTTATTTACTCATTATTAAAGATCAAAGAAAAGCAGTAGTACCTATTATTAAAAAAATCATATACCTATATATATATATATATATATATATTTATATAGTACTTCTAATAATGTGGAGGCATACAATTTGAAAATTCCCATGATGAAAATATGTTTTTTTAATGTTAATAATATTTAATAACATTTTTAGTCCAAGGTTTCTAAATATGTACCTATATAAGTATATATATGTTGAGTTAATACAACATTTTTAGGATGCCCTGTATAGTTTTGTATAGAAAGAAATGTGCTTGCGTTGACATAAATTAAAAGAAAGGAGTTTGTCAATTGACATGACTAAAGAATATAAGGAAAGTTCTTGTTGTGACGAACAAACATTGGAGGCGCAAAAATATTGCAAACTTATTTAAATTTATTAGGTAAGAAGGTCATACGTAGGAATTTTTGGTTTTAAAGTAAGGAAAATACAAAGTTAGTCATTTTTATTGTGCAATATATTTCCAATTAAAAAACCATACAAAAAAATGTGAAAATTATAATTAACAATATATGTAATTGTTATAATATTAGATTACAGATTACCACTTTAGGAAATAAGTTTACTTAACATAGCTACCTACAAGAGTATAAATGACGAGTGGGTAGCCTGGGTTTTCGAGAATGCGCCCGTTCTTATATTGCCGAAAGTTAAATATTCGCAAATCAAATAAGTTTTTTCCCCGAACAAACCGCACGACGCGTCGCGACGCACTATACTCAAAAACATTTTATGGAAAAAATGGTATCCAAATTTCTATAATTTTAGGCCAATATTTTTTTTATTAAAAAGTTTTTAATTTAATTATAATGTAACAAAGAATTTAAGAGTAAAAGATCAAATGAGGAATCGATTGATGATAACACGAGAATCTTCTGAAACCAGTTGGTTAGGTATATAAGTCAGCTGCGTGACGCATTAAGTAAATAGATAACAGTAAAAAGTAAGTATTTTTTTTATTAAGTGCGTACGTTTATAGGATATATTTTAAAAAAGTTTTTGCTAGTAAATAAAACTTATACATATTTGTGTTACACAAAGCATTCGAAGTTTAAAATACAAATTGCTTTTAACAAGTGACACGGATCCACAAAAATCTCTCACTTTAAAAATTGTTTTTAAAACAATGCTTTAAATCACTGTGCTTTATGCATCATCCTTCTCATCTCCCGTCCTCGTCTCCTAAACTCTTCGGCGGCTTACCTCTCGCCATTACCTTGAACCCCACTAGAAGCATCTACCTTCCACCGTGGTAAATATACCTCGTACATACCGTGGCATGCCTCAACTCAACCCAGTCACTCGCAACCGTAGGTACCCGTATTTTCGTCCTCTTCTTTCCTTCTCAGACCACAACAACACTCCGTGCGGCAAGAAACAAGTGCCACTCTCCAAAACAACAACATCAACATAGCCACCTCAGTTTAGTGATGTGATCAACACTAAATTCAAACTATATTTGTGTGTGATAACTGTTGTGATGAAGTTCGAAGGGTTTGTGTTCACAGTGCTTTTGTGCTATAGTTTTACGTTGGCTGATGAGTGCCAAACTAATGGAAAATGTACCGAGAAACAGGAGAATGGCACGCTTAGTAAGATTCATAACTCACTTTAGAAGGATGTTTTAATTATCTTTTTTATGCTAGAAAAATACCTTCTCTTTAAGGTGTTATTTTAAAAAAGAAAGTTGGGCTGTCTAAAGATTATATAAAAGTTAATGAATTACATTAGATAGGTTTTTGGTTGCCCTGCCTGTTCAGATTTTATCTACCTGGATTTTAATTTCGAAATAATAACACTGGGATAGTCTATGTTAAACATAAATTGCCTCTCTGAAAATTAACCAGCCTTGTATAATTGCCTTACATTTTTCATTGGTTTTTACAGGGGTACAAATTAAAGAAACGTAATATTATGGTAAAATGAAGATCCTTTGAAAGTACCAATTATATTTTTAAATCCTGATTATATTTTACAAAAAGTCTTTTAAACCAATAATTATTACTTTTCCACAAAATTCCGTTAAAATATCATGTTTATAGGAAAACTCTTTAAAACACAAAATTAACTATTTTTAAAATACTTTTCATATGCCAAAGGTTATTAATAAAACTGCATATCAAATTTAATGTTCCCTTTCTCAAGTAGGCAAATATAAATTTGAAAATGTAAAAAGCAACAAATATTTTGTTACAAAACCAGTATACATTTTATAGATATAATAAATAGATACTAAATATTTCTATTTAAGTGTTTAAAAATGTATAATAAATGTTTTTGTTAAGACGTCGGTTAATTTGTTTGTAAAACAATATGTATTTGTTTGCAATTAATACCATTAATAAATATAATGAATAATTGGTATTATTCGACCACTGATGCTTATAATCAAAATTATGACCCAAACAATATTTTATTATAAAATCTTCATTACATGTACCTACCTGTATGGAATCTTACCTATATCAAGCCAAACTATGCTATACACTTGTTAGGCAATGGTTCAATTTTAACGGTATTTTTCATGATTCGTCATCTTTTATTATAAGATACTACAGTCTCTTAAGGCCCGATCTTAAAATCTTTGGAATGCCTGAATAACGCAGGTATTCAAAATAAACCATCTACTTTTATTTTTTTAATCAGCCTAAGTTTATTTATTTATCAAGTAATAAATAAATTATTGATGAAAAAGTATACTTTATAGACATATATGTCTCATGAAAATAAAACCATTTTTTATTCCTATAGGTAGGTTACCTACAGTAAATATTATAATTAAATTATAATTAATTTGTAAAGGAAATTCCAAAGATTTTTGTTATGTAATGGTTTAAAAATACTTACATCAAGGTTTTCTATGACTTATCAAATACTTTTTTTATCGAATAACTTTTTTAAAAGAACTTTAATTAATTTATAAAATATATAGAATTTCTTTCTACAGTATTCGGCTTCTCTGTCTCTCAGACATAGGGTTTTGTTTGCTGGAGCATATAATTAAATTTATATAAGAATGAAAAATCATACAAAAAGTAAAAAATTACTTTCTTAAAATAAAATAGTAATTGTTTAGAACGAGTAAATATTAAACTGATAATACACTTTAACATAAAAACATTACAATAAAACTCGGTTAAACATGTTTTTTTAACCCTGAATTATAATAATAATTATTATTATTATTGATTAAAAGTAAAAAGTAAGGCTAATTTTATATTATTATTAAATAGATCCGACATTAGTCTAATTTTTTTATTGGTCCATCATTTTTTACAGACTAGGAGGTAAAAAACTTGGTCTAAATGATTTTTCCTCGGATTTTTCATAGTAAGTGTTGACAATAATAAAACTTTTTTTTATTATGAATTAATAAATAAGAAGCAGTTACACTTAATAGTTTACAGTATTAAAGTTAATTAATAAGTTGATGTAACTAATTAAAATTGAGTAAAACTGCAGTAATTTATTAACGAGCCGTTGATTTAAACTGTATTTCCGGTTTTTAAAATAATTTGTACACAAAATTGCCTACCTTATAATAAATGTCCCGTAAGCTTAGGGGACATTAATTAATTACGTGAGGCATTTTTCTGATAGTTTGGACCCCCCCTTCCCCTTGGTGAAATGTGGTAGACCCCTATTCCCCACCTAAGATTTTGGCCATTACACTTTCTTTGCGAACAACATGTAAAAAAAATGATAATGATAGTGATAATTTTTTTTTACAAATTTGAATTATAATAAATATTTTTTAAACTGACAAGTTGACGTGAGATTTTAAATGATCTCCACCTCTCCTTTAAAATGAAATTTGGGGAGATTTTGCTGGACCCCTACCCTCCATTTTTGTCTCAAGCGTAATTAATGGATGTCCCCTTACACCATTTATCTAAAGAGACATATTTTCGTGACAAAATTTGATGGTTTCGTTGTTTTAATGTTAAAAGAAGTTTTATATTACTTTTATGAGAAGTTCTCGTTGAGAACACATCAATAAATATAAATTTTTGAAAAATTACTAAACTTTTTTTGAAATTTTCGTTTTAAACTTATTTTTCGTAAAAGGAATCGAAAATTTCCAAAAGTTAAAAAAAACGCAATTTTTAAGAAACTATTTTCGCACGTGAAGTAGTCAATGTTTTACTTGACAATATGAATATTTGGTTTCTTGATATTGTATATTTGCGTTTAGCTTTAAACAAGGCAAAAATGTTTATTTAGTAAATGAACAATAAATGTTTTTGCTGGCCTACAAACATGGGCATGAAAGTATAGAACGAAGTCAGAAAAGCGGTAACGTTCATTTTAAGAAATGGAAGAAAATATTGGCAAATATTAACAGCAAAACAATTCCAGCTAGTACCTACATGTATACAGAGAGAAATAAGTCCGGCAAATGAAACACAGAAAACTCAACATTATTGTTATTCCCGTTATTTATTGCTCACAAATAATTTAATTGATCTATTGTTCATTGATTATGGAAAAAATTATAAATATGTTTAATTAGTGTTGTTATTAAGTTGTAGTCTACTGACCCAGTTTATGTTAAAATTAACATTTAGTTAGAAATATGGACTTTTTTATTTAATTTTATTGGTTTTAAGGAGGTATGAGCAGAACATTGCGGAGGAAGGGGTAAGGGGAGTTTTTTTATACTGAATGAATAAAAAGCGATATGTACCAACTTGCAGAAACAAAATTTACTTAGTCATTTTACTACATTTGAACAGTCAATTTTTTAACTGATTTATAATTATTTTTTATTTTAATACAAAAGGCACTATATATGGTAACAAAGGAACGTGAATTAAAAAACGTAAAAAATAGGATTGAAACTTGTTGCGTTGATGAGAGTTGGTTTCTATGGTAACGCTTTTTGCTTTTGACAAAACATAATAATTCCTTTTCACAACTCATTTTAAGATTTTAAATACATCTTAAAATGAGTTGTGAAAACGAATAATAATAATAAGAAAAAAATTATTAGAAAATGATAGGTACAAAAATACCAAAAATATAGCAACAGAAAACATGCAGTATGTTGAATGCGTCGAAAGTCTTGAGAACAACAGAAAAAAAATATAAGTAAACTATAAATTAAATATTAATAATTTACTTTAAATAATGGTACTCACCAAATAAATCAAACCTAGATAATCACGTGTTCGTAATCCAGTGTTGCCGGATCTTCTAGACGAAAATGACAAATTGATAATTATGGTTGGACACAGTCAACCGAGCAGTCAACATTATCGTTTGCAAAGTTAACAACAATTTATACGGCACTTTTGCACGTTAAAAGATATACATTAATTAAAGACATGGGCTGTACAGGAGATGTATTTAATTAACTCATATCTTATAAAATGACAATAAGATATCGATGAGTTTTTTCTTGTTTTCGAGTTTATTTATCCTAGTACTTTAATAATTTTTAATTCGGAAACCAGACAGTTAAACTTTCTAAAACTTTGTACCTAATTGTCCTTTAACTCTACTACAACATTTTCTCATTGCGACTAATATCGTGCCTAAACCTTTTTAAATAGTAAGTCTAAGAAAGGTTTTTAATATCTCTAAAATAAGGTTTAAAATATCTTTAAGAGGTTTTGCAAGCCACTAAGCAAACAAGAAAATTCTGCCAAAAACTTAAAGTTAAAAAAAATTCCCCTATACGCCAAAATTGCAAACTTTCGTGGGAATCGGTCTGCAATTTTAAAAGTTTAATCTAATTTAAGAACTACTATGGTATACAATCGTATCGTGATTTCATGATGCTATAATTCATATGCATCTCGAAAATTTACGTAATAAGATGCAAGAACATGTTGCCAGACAAGTCTGGGAAGAAAATCGCAGAGAAATCATTGGGAAAGTGTATGTATATATATATCATAAAATTAAAAAAATAAAAAGTTGAAAAAACAATGCTTTCCTAGTAAAATGCTATAAATTATTAAGAAGGAAGCGTTTATGGCTTCATGGGTAAAAATAAATAAAGAAATAAAAAATAATAAAAAACGTATTCGTGATTTAATTCAAGGTTTTCTTGGTAGTAGATTTATTGTTAGTCGTGATGAAGATGTTCTTGTGTTTTTTATTTTTTTGTGCTGCGGATAAGAAAATACTTTGCATGACAAAAAAGAATATAAGAAAATACAAACATAATTTTTGGGATATATTTAAAATATATTACATAATACAAATACTATAGTATTTGTATTATGTAATATAGTATATATATATATATATATATATATTAGGGTGAGCCAAAAAAACTAACCTATCGGATTTATGGGTTAAAATGAACCTACATACCGAGCAAAAAATTTCCCTGCAAGGTAAAATTTTTTGCTCAATTTTAAAAGGTGTCGGTGAGCATTCTTTTTCCATTGAAATAACACGTAAAAAAATCTTTTTTCATTAAAAAGACTATAACTTTTGAACCGTTTGAGATAAAATTTTTTACGTCGCGGATTCTTGTAGAGCATAAAATTTCCCAAAGAATCTATACCATTTTTTTTTTTTTTAATTCAAAAATTCGTATGTTTGAAAGCTTTGAAAAGTGTAAAAAATCACTACAAACTGCAGTTTTAGTTTGGCTCACCCTAATATATATATATTATATTATTTTTTATTTTTTTACGCATACCCTCTAATTATATTTATTACGTGTTTATATACTCCCAGTAAAAATTTCAGCTCATTCTTTAAACGGGAACCCGTGCCGACTTGCATCTGAACCCTCCATTAGCCAACGTTAGGCGCGCGGTATTTTGTAACACGGTTGGCCGCTAGGTCTTCGAGCGTTAGTCATTTTGTGTTTGTTATTATGTGACCCTTATAAATTATTAAAAAATGTTAAAATATAGTTTTATTTATGTGTATACTTTAATAAAAATAAATATTTTTACAGGAAGTGGCTAGTTACCCGGAAGTGTCGGGTGAATAGGCCGTAAAACTAATTACCCGAAACTCTTTTTTTTATTATATCTGAATGACAGCTAAAAAATAACCAAAAAAAATTAGTTGATTTTATCCCTTAAATATATTAATATACTAATTAGTATTGCTAAAATATACTGTTATATGAAATTTCAGCTTTTTATAAGCATTTCTTTTCTTGATGTCGTCCCAAAAATATTTCAGACAGTTTTCGGTAGTCATCTCTCACAATAGACTCTTTTAGTTATTTAGAGTAAATCCCATTAAGTTTATCAATTTCAGAGTTTACGGCATATTCACTAGACCCTTCCGGGTAACTAGCCACTCCCGGTGAAAATATACATTTTTATCAAAGTATACACATAAATAAAACTATATTTTAACATTTGTCAATAATTTATAATATAAGGGTCACATAATAACAAACACAAAATGACACGATCGAAGACCTCGCGGCCAACCGTGTTACAAAATACCGCGCGCCTAACGTTGGCTCACGGAGGGTTCAGATGCAAGTCGGCACGGGTTCCCGTTTATAGAATGAGCTGAAATTTTTACTGGGAGTATATAAACACGTAATAAATATAATTAGAGGGTATGCGTAAAAAAATAAAAAATAAGGGACACCCTAATATATATATTAGGGTGTGCCAAAAAAACTCGAAATAGTTTTTTTCTTGCTCTCCACCCAAAATATCGTAGAATATGTCCGAACAAATATTCTGTTAAAAGCGGAGCTCATAATTTCAATTTTAAGAGGTTGTAATGCCTGAAGTATTGGGGTGTTGAAAATTAGGCACGTCGTTGTTGTACACTATCAACTTTATTTCTATATCGATAATTCGTTGTAACACATGAGTATATTTGCTTATTCGGTAATAATAGTTGGAAGTGGCCTACTTACGTAAGGCGGTAAAAGAATGTTAGTTTATAACAATAAAATGCTAACTAATGATTTCGATAAGTGCATCGCACTACATCTCCCTCTTTCAGAGGAATGGACCTCATTCTGCGCATAAACGAGGGACATTCCTTTTTCAGGGGTCCGTGCCAGAATATAATGCATTCATCGAGATCTTTAGTCTTCTTGCTACGAACTAAGGAATATAATAGTAAAACTCTTAAAATAATAGTGTACTTTACAATTAGTATCTAGAATAATATAAAATTAAATAAAATATCGTTAATAATAAAATACCTAAAACCTATAAGGTAAAATACTCAAAATGCAAGTTAACAAAATGATACGTTGACGTTTCCTCCACTCTTTTGAAATTCGACCCAGTTGAATTTGTAAGATGCAACCAGGCGGTATTTTATTATATAGGATATCATAACATGCCTACATAACTAAACTTACTTTTACGATTTCTACCTACTATTGTTATTGTCATAGAATTACCTGACCTATCCTAACATCTAAGGTTACAAGTGTTTTACAATTTAATTATAACTATACCTCGCGAGATTAAAATATACTACGGCCGTTGACTGCTAATTACTGTCTACGCTAAACCTATATGTATACATTTTTATTATTTATAAAATTGTTGTACTCTATTTTTATGCACTGTCACTAAATTGTTTTTTTCACTTTTTAGAGTACAATTAACTCCGTTACAGCTGACTACTAAGAAAGGACCTTTGTACCAAGGATCAAATTTAGTTCTATTTTCATTAGTAATGATAACTAAGTCTCCGGGTTGGATTTTTAATTGTTTTGATTTTTGGTCATACAGAGCTTTTCTTTTTTCTTTAGCTTTTAGGAGAAATTCCCTGGCACGTTTGTGTGATAGCTGCAGTCTATGTCTAACCTCTTGGTAGTATGCGTCAATATTGTACAAAGGGTCTATTTTGTCAGTCAGTTCGTCATTTAGATTTATTTTTCGACCGAAAACTAATTCGAATGGCGTATAGTTGTGGTAGACGCTGGGAGTAGTGTTATAGCAAAAGCTATAGTATCTAACCCACTCGTCCCAGTCAGTGTGTGCATCGTCAATGTACATCCTGACGTAATCGTTCAAGACTCTGTGGTTTCTTTCACATCCGCCTATGGATTGGCTGTGGTATGCTGTGGTAAACTTGTGGTTGATTTTTAGAAGTAGCAGTAGTTTTTCTAATACTTCGTTTTTATACTCAGTTCCCATATCTGTCCTAATCTCTTTCATTAGACCGTATTTTAAAATAAAGTCGTTAACAATTGCTCTCGCAACTGTAATAGCTTCTTTGTTTGGGACTGGTATAATCACAACATATTTTGTCAGTTCGCATTGGATAGTCACTGCATAGGCGTTGTTATGTGCTGTCCTTTGGAATGGACCAATTGTGTCGATGCAAGTTATATCGAATGGCTTTTGCGGTGTTGGAGTGGTGACTAGTGGCTCTACGTGTGTTACTTTGCTTTTGTTAAGTTGGCATTTCTTGCAAGTTTTAATGTAATTAGCCACGTCTCGGGACATGCCTTTCCAGCGGTATTGTGTTCTTACCATTTTCAGTAGTCTTTTTTGGCCGCGATGCCCTCCTGTAAGAGGTTCGTCGTGGTACTGCCGTAATATTTGTAGTTTTCTTTCATTGTTAGTAATTAATTTTGGTTCCTCGTATAATATTATTTTTAATTTATTTAAGTTACTCTGTCCTATTTCTTTAAATTTGTTTACTGTGCACATTTTAAATATTGGATCCGTTATTTTTAATTTTAAACTTTTTAATTTATTATCACTAGCCAATTTTTCAAGCTGAAACATCAATTTCTCGAAAGAAATGGTGCTGTTAGTGATTAATATTTTAAAATCATCGATGATTGTTTTCATTGTGTATACCATTACCCTGAGGTGATGTGGTCTTATTTCAAAATGTAATGTTGGTGATTTGAGAAGGCTGCAGTTTTCAATGGTTTCGTATACTTTGGGCTTTAGGACGAAATCTTCTGCTTGTAGGCTTGTGTTAGTGGGTACTTGTTGTTGCTCTTCTTTTGTCTTAGATCGCGTTATAGCTAGTACTTGTGTTGGTTTGGAAGGAATTTCTTGTAGTTCTTTAATAGTTATACGAGATAAAGCATCTGCTCCGACATTATCTTTTCCTTTGATATATTCAATACTAAAATCATATTCCTCCAAATCTAACCTCATTCTAGTTAATTTTGAGGACGGATTTTTCATAGAAAATAAATATATCAACGGCTTGTGATCGGATTTTACTAAAAAATTTTTCCCATATAAGTACGGTCTGAAATGCTTGATTGCCCAATGTATTGCCGCTAACTCCTTTTCTATTGTTGCTTTGTTAATCTCTCCTTTGGTAAATCCTTTTGATGCATAAGCAATAGGTAATTCAATGCCGTCGAATTCTTGCGACAGAATTGCTCCGCATGCTTCTTTCGACGCATCTGTTGTTAAGATAAACTGTTTATTAAAATCGGGATATTGTAATAAATTAGGTTTCGTGAGTGACTTTTTAAGGTGTTCAAACGAGTTTTGGCATTCTTTTGACCATATAAATTCTGAACCCTTTTTTGTTAATTTATTAAGTGGCTTTGCAATTTCTGCAAAGTTTGGTATAAAGCGGCGATAATAATTACAGAAGGCGACGAATCTTTTGACCGCGTCGGCATTTTCCGGTGTTTGGTAATTGTTTATTACGACAAACTTTGTATCGTCAGGAAGAATTCCTTTGTTTGTTATTTTATGACCTAGAAAAGTGACATTATTTTGAAAGAATTTGCATTTTTTAGGATTTAGTTTAAGATTGAATTTCCGGCAGGTTTCGAAGACTTTTCTGAGGTTTTGTAGATGGTGATTTTTGGAACATCCAATTACTATAAGGTCATCCATGTACAAAAAGGCTTTTTCGGGAGTAACTCCTGAGAATGCTATGCTCATCATGCGTTGAAAGCTATTTGGGCTTATTTTTAAACCGAAAGGTAATCGGGTAAACCTGTAGGAACCGGTGTTCGTACTAAACGTTGTCACATCTCGTGAGTTTGTTTCTAGCGGGATTTGATGGAAGCCTGACTTAAGATCCAACGTTGAGAACCATTTTGCTCTACCAAGTTGATCCAGAATGTCGTCAATTCTTGGTAGTGGAAACTTGTCTGCTACAAGTTTTTTATTTAACTGTCTGTAATCTATGACTAACCTCCATTTTTTATCAGCCGTGTTCGATTTTTTCGGGACAAGCAAAATTGGACTGTTATATGCAGCAGTTGATGGCTCTATTATGGAATCGTCTATCATTTTTTGAACATGTAAGTCGATTTCTGATATTTGTGCGTGTGGGGTTCTGTAATTTTTTATGTAAACCGGTGACTGGTCCGTTAGTTTAATTTTTTGTTCATAAAAATTATTGTAGGTCAGTTTATCTGTACTCAGACCAAAAATATCTGTGAATTCTTTACATAACGCTATCGTGTCATCTTTGGCAAGTTCTGGGATGTCACTATTTAATTCCTGTAGGAGTTCCTTATCTCTATTATCTTTGTAGTTTTCTGTGTGGTAAATTTCGTAATCACTGACGTTGCTCGTTTTTATTTTAAAGTTTTTGATTGTAACTCTTTCGGATGTTGTATTTAAGACTTTGATAAATGGGCTGCTTGTACTAATGATAGTACTAGCTAAAAAAACACCAGGGCTTAGTTCTTCATTGTGGACCACTGCGTCTTCTTTTAGATACTTAGCGTCGTTTAGCTTCCTTATCACTTCGCAGCGCGGTGGGATCACCAGCGTATTCTCGTCTGGGCTGTTATAAATTGGTAAGAATATGCTTGATATGCTCTTACTAATCTATCTCTAACTGTCGCAAAAAGCTTTTTAATTAGGTGTCTTTTTGTTTCGTCTAAGGTTAGATAAAATTGATTTATTATGCTTATAAATTTGTTATAAAAATGTAATAGATTATCCCTAACTTCGTTTTTAACTTTCTCCGCTTTTGGCACTTGTGTTTTTAAAACCCTTTTTGACTCTTTTATTATTAATTCTTTAATTTCGACAAGGTGAGCAAAGGTCCGTTCCCAGTCGGCAGACATAAAAGTCGTTAACTAATAATTAAAAATAATTTAAATAATAAAAATAATTTAAAATTAACCAAATTATGACATAATAGAAATATATTTTTGACAATTTTATCTACGACTTGGTCTACTTTAGAACTACACGTATGGTTAAAATCCCTAATTAAAGTTTTTCCGGTAGGTTATTAAACTGTTTAACTGTAATAGCACGTACCTTGATCACACACTAACGTAGCTTGCATCCGACGAGAAGGATATTTCTGGTCCTTTGGAGCAGCAGTTTGTTGGGAGAGGCTTCTATAGAGATGCGCTACGAAGGAAGGATATCTTCATACCAAACGTTGTCCATATCCATACGGTTGACACTAACAGCTATCATTCAGTGGGTTTTGGCTTTACACTAGATGGTAGTCCAGTACTTTTGGCATTCTCGCATCTTTATTTGGGGCACTTAACTTTAAACGTCACCAGCCTGCGATCTGAGAACCATACTACGAGATAGGTTTTTCTTTATTCCTCTTCGATATGCTTTTTGTATTTTTAATACTAAAAGTAACAAAAGTCCGAAAGTGATGATATACAACAAAACACGGATATCACTTGGCACTTTAATTGAGTCCTCCTCAACTATAAAGTTAGAGTTTACGACTCCGGTATCAGTAACTTCGCTGTGTTTTGAGTTCGTTTTACCCATTTTGTTTTTAGGCACTTGGATGGGGTGTCACTGTTACATTTATTTTAATCCTGGAGTCTTCTGGTACGCAGTCACAAATGGCAGGATCGCCATGTAATGCCTGAAGTATTGGGGTGTTGAAAATTAGGCACGTCGTTGTTGTACACTATCAACTTTATTTCTATATCGATAATTCGTTGTAACACATGAGTATATTTGCTTATTCGGTAATAATAGTTGGAAGTGGCCTACTTACGTAAGGCGGTAAAAGAATGTTAGTTTATAACAATAAAATGCTAACTAATGATTTCGATAAGTGCATCGCACTACAAGGTCCCTCATCGAATCTGAAGTTTTGCCCCTTAAATACCACAGAAAACTGACCTTTTTACCTTATTTATTCTTGCAACCTAGGAAGAATTTTTTTTTTCATAAAATCCATGACCAAATCTTACAAAGCATTAAACTTGGACGAAAAAATCTTATTAAGCCGAATTTCTATTTTCATTATTTAATTTTTTACAGAGCTTTAAATTTAAAATTTTACGTTTTTTGCCTTTTTCAGCTAAACTATTGAAGTTAGACGAAAAAGTCAAATGGTAATTTTTTAGCTTGTCTGATGGACCACAAAAAAGTTTTAGGCGAATTTTTTATATTGTCAATATTCTAAAAGTTACAGGCGTATAAAGTCATCATTTTTGTATTATTATCTTTAAATTTAAAGCTAAGTAAAAAATTAAATAATGAAAATAGAAATTCGGCTTAATAAGATTTTTTTTGTCCAAATTTAATGCTTTGTAAGAATTAGTCATGGATTTTACAAAAAAAAAAAAATCTTCCGAGGTTGCAAGAAT
Source organism: Brassicogethes aeneus (assembly GCA_921294245.1). Taxonomy (NCBI): domain Eukaryota; kingdom Metazoa; phylum Arthropoda; class Insecta; order Coleoptera; family Nitidulidae; genus Brassicogethes; species Brassicogethes aeneus. The sequence goes on along the minus strand of OV121133.1, from coordinate 54,174,307 downwards.
AAATAAGGTAAAAAAGTCAGTTTTCTGTGTTATTTAAGCGCCAAAACTTCAGATTCGATGAGGGACCTCTTAAAATTGAAATTATGAGCTCCGATTTTAACAGAATATTTGTTCGGACATATTCTACGATATTTTGGGTGGAGAGCAAGAAAAAAAAATATCGAGTTTTTTTGGCACACCCTAATATATATATATACATATATGGTAGCAAATATGATTATCAAAGGACCAAAATATGTATTCAGTTCTCAAGGTTTTCTGGTCAATAGTTTAAAAAATGCATATTTAATAACACAAGATACAATTTTGCATACTGTTTCAATACTATAGTATACAGTTAAAACGAGTTTGATGGCTTCAAAACAGTCTTTTTAAACACCATTAGGAATTTAATAGGAACTTCACTTGTAAAAAATGGATTAAATGTTTCGCAATTGTTCTAGTTTGTAAATAAATTGTTAATTTTTATTTCCAGAAGTTGAATATTTAGTTTTAGCGCATTTTTATTCAAACAGGTTCATTCTCTACCCAGCATTGGTATCTCCAAGATAATTTTACTATATTTTTATCATTTAAAGTATTTATATTATTAATTTATTTAATTAAATTACAGAAAAACTTACAATAAGACCTTGTTAGCTTGTTGCACCCAAAAGATTTGAAATTTTTTTTATTTTGAAAAAAAAAATGGTGTCAATGTTTTGAACGTTTGTATAAGTAGGAAGAAATCAAAGGAAAACTTAAATTTGACGTTGCACCCGCTATTGATTCAAAAGTGTATTGTATACATACAATATACATATATACATTAGGGTATTAAAAAAACAATTATTTTTTTCTTCTAATAGTGTTAAAAAATTAATAGTACAAAAACAAAAATATTGGCGCCTATTTCAGACCTTAATATTAATATTAAGGTTTGCCTCAATTCATTTGTGCACATGGTTTTTCCATTTCAATAACACGGGATTTTTTTTATAATTTTGAATTCTTATATATAACTTTGGAATGGTTTGCGAGAGGATTTATAGGAAATTTCACGCTCTACAAAAAACATCTAAAGATCAAAGTTCTTCAGATGAACCGTTTCAAAGATATTAGCGATCAAAAATGGTTTTCTGGTCAATAGTTTAAAAAATGCATATTTAATAACACAAGATACAATTTTGCATACTGTTTCAATACTATAGTATACAGTTAAAACGAGTTTGATGGCTTCAAAACAGTCTTTTTAAACACCATTAGGAATTTAATAGGAACTTCACTTGTAAAAAATGGATTAAATGTTTCGCAATTGTTCTAGTTTGTAAATAAATTGTTAATTTTTATTTCCAGAAGTTGAATATTTAGTTTTAGCGCATTTTTATTCAAACAGGTTCATTCTCTACCCAGCATTGGTATCTCCAAGATAATTTTACTATATTTTTATCATTTAAAGTATTTATATTATTAATTTATTTAATTAAATTACAGAAAAACTTACAATAAGACCTTGTTAGCTTGTTGCACCCAAAAGATTTGAAATTTTTTTTATTTTGAAAAAAAAAATGGTGTCAATGTTTTGAACGTTTGTATAAGTAGGAAGAAATCAAAGGAAAACTTAAATTTGACGTTGCACCCGCTATTGATTCAAAAGTGTATTGTATACATACAATATACATATATACATTAGGGTATTAAAAAAACAATTATTTTTTTCTTCTAATAGTGTTGAAAAATTAATAGTACAAAAACAAAAATATTGGCGCCTATTTCAGACCTTAATATTAATATTAAGGTTTGCCTCAATTCATTTGTGCACATGGTTTTTCCATTTCAATAACACGGGATTTTTTTTATAATTTTGAATTCTTATATATAACTTTGGAATGGTTTGCGAGAGGATTTATAGGAAATTTCACGCTCTACAAAAAACATCTGAAGATCAAAGTTCTTCAGATGAACCGTTTCAAAGATATTAGCGATCAAAAATAACACTAATAAAAAAATTTCAAATATTTTCCAATAAAACTACAAAAATATATCATATCTATCATATCTATTTATATTACTTTTTATGTAAAATGAATTTTGTTAACCTGAGACTGTAAACTTTTTTTTACTAATTAATTCAATACGTATTGTAAGCACAAATACATAAATATAAAGATAATACTCGTATAAATGATTTTTGGGTCTCTTTTATAACAAATTTATTTTTATTTTATAAAATTTATAAATTTTTGTAAAAAGAAAATGTAAAGTTCCTTATTACACTAACTAACCAAACACTCATCATTGTATTTTATTCAAAATAATAGAAAAATTATGTAAATATGTTAAATCAATTAAATGAACTATAAAATTTGATCAATTTTTTTTATTTGTTTTGTTCTCTCTTAAAATGAATTAGTCAAAAATAACTAATTATAAGTCATATTTGACTAATTGTCATAGCAAAAAAGCAGTCACTAATAATTAGTCAAATTCTACTTAATGAAATAGTCAAATTAGTAGATTTAAATTTTAAAAAAGTTTTGACCCAGCCGGGGATTGAACTCAGGTCTGTCACTTGTCAAGCTTGTTAAGCTGTTGTCATAAGCCATTCGGCTATCAGCCGAATGGGTTATGACAACAGCTTAGCCCCATCCTCTGGCTATTCATGCTATAGATATGAAGCTCACGGTTCTTCAAGTAAATTTCGTACAGGGTGATATGTAAAACGGTCAAAAATTTCAATAACTTCATCCAAGCCCCGTTTGCAAAAAACTATATTATTAAGTTATATCTTACCTTGACAACGTTTTCAATTTTTTCGTATTGGAATCTTAGCAAAGAAAATATGATTTTTTTAAAAAGAGTACATTTAAGTCTTTTTAGTAGGCAATACACTCAGTCTTTTTAAGAACAAGGAGATAAGGTGGTGAAAGATTGTTCCTTGAATAATTCTGACACAATAATTCGACAAGCAACAAACTTCCATTATTTTCAGAGGGGCCTAAGCAAAGACAACTTTTTTGACATTTTGGTGAAAATTTGCGAAAACCAATCCTGAACCGATATTTACGTTCGTGACATGTTTTCTTTATAATTTTGACCTCCTGATTGTGATTCAGTTGTCAAATTTAAGTTTCAGATAAAACCAAAATCACTAAGAATCAAAATTCGAAAACAATTCCCGGCTGTTAAATTGCCTACAAAAAAGCCTTGAATGTATTCTTTTAGAAAAAAAAATCATATTTTCGTTGCTATGATTCCAATTCGAAAAATTTGAAAAGCGTTTCAAGGTAAGACATAATACTTCATTATTTCAAAGTAAAAACGAGAAAAAAATTATTTTTTTACAAACGGGGCTTGGATGAAGTTATTGCAAATTTTCACCGTTTAACATATCACCCTCTAGGAAATTTACTTGAAGAACCTTGAGCTTCATATCTATATCATGAATTGCCAGAGGATGGCGCTATGAGACATCACAGACCAAAATAAAATCGTTCAAGAAACAAAAAAGTTATGTCGTTTTGAAAAAGAACGATTTTTTTGGTCACGACACATTGAGTGGTGCGCAGTTTATTAACGTAGTAAAATATAACTATTTAAGTGAAAACGACTATTTTATTAGTAAAAAATGCTGGTACTAATTCAAATAGTAGAATTTTGACTATTTCATTTTTAGAGAGTTGATTTTATGTTACGATAAAACTAAAAGAAACAAACCAAACCAACCAAACCAACCCAACACTTTTTAACAAAATAACAACAAATTTATAAAATACAAAAATAAAAAAGTTCGATAACTTTTAGTAGTATCGAACCCGGTACCTCTCGCATGCCAAGCGTCCGCCCTCAAAACGCGGCGTGGCATTGATAGAGCAGTATAATCGATGCTTAACGAAAGATGAAGAACAGCTTCAATATTTGTTGCAAGTAGTGCAAAACATAGAAAACGATATCCTAATTGCAATAAAAGTAATTTTATACGACTATAATATTTTCAAGTTAAGACAAAAGATTCCTCTCCTAGCAGCGTATACGAGACAAACGCAACCGTAAGTTCCAAAAACGAACCTAAGCATTCGGAAATATTGGTTATAAATAAATAAATAAATAACTAAATAAACAAACATGTGCGATAAGTGCAACTAGTGCAAAAAAAAGTGCAATGAGTGTGAAAAGTGCGGGAGATCCCCTATTAACGCCGTAAAAGAGTGCAACCGAATAAGTAATTATAAGGCCAACCGGCCCACCTGGTCAGCAGGGATTGTCACAACCAAAGCCTGTCAAAGAAATGCAGGCGAGGTCAAGAAACAACGGACAGACCGTGAAAGACATAGCATCAGGATTATAGCCTAACAATCAAGCTAAGTAATTTTTCTAATTGCATGTCTTATTAACAAAACCATTTTATTCCAAAAAAATCTAAAGTAAAACGTCTCCAGTAGCACCAAATATTCATTGAATATATATTTAATATTTAATGAATATTTAATGTTTTTTAAATATATAAATATTTGCTTAATATGTAATAAATATATTTTTATAATATATGTTTTTTAATATACAGTGGATGTTTAGCTAATATTATTTTGGAAATATTTGTTTTGAATACGTAGTAAATATTTAATAAATTTATTTAAAATATATTTATTTTTTATGTTCAGTGAATATTTAATAGATATTAATAAAAAAAAAAATATACGTTTTAGAACATTTTTATTATATCCATTAAAAATTATGAAAATATATTTTTTTATAGCTATTTTAAGATATTTATATAATATTCAAAAGTATTCAAAATTAATTATTTTAATATTATCTGGAATAGATATTGAAAAAATATCTAAAAAAACATAAATACCTGTTTTATAATTATAATTACTAAATTAATAAAATATTTAAAAAAAAATAATAATATTTTATAGACCTAAGTCGTCACCTGAGTATGAACAGGGCAATAAAGCTGTCAACAAAACAATTCAAGTATAACAAACCGAGACCAAATAAATTTGACACTTAAGACATAAACAATAAACATAAAGACATAAACAACAAACTAAGAAAACATAAACAAAGTAAAAAAAGCACTTTAATCAAAGAACTCTAATCAAACTCCACGGAATTTGTAAACATTAGACTACACTAAAAGTAAAAATAAATACCTGCTACACTGAGAGAAAAATTGTAAAATCATTCAAAACAATAATAAGTCAAAGGGATTCAAATATATGTTAGCGTCATTGGTGTATCCCATTAAATTAATAAGTGTATAACAATTGTATAATACATACCTTTTTGAAACAACGTTGAGAAAGGCAATGAAATAAATAGATTTCTTTTTGTATATATATTTTAAAGAGGGTACACTTTAAAAGTGTTTAACAACATTGTAAAACTGTTGGTAAAATAAATATAAAACTACAATTTTTTCTATTTGAATCAAATGTACCCGACTATTTAAATTAATATAATGTCATATGCTTTTCATGACATGATATTTCTCTAAGTGTAATGGGAAAAACCATTACCAAAAGGGTAAAAGTAGCCCAACTAAAATACTGGGTCCACGTCACTCGTAGACAACGCAACAACATACTACAAGCCACCCTTAAACTAGATCTTAAAGACAAAAAAGTCGGGAGACCAATGCTTTACATTTCATGACACGTTAGCACAAAACATGCACTTCTCACAAATTAACAAGACCAGCTGGGAGCAAATAAGCAACAATAAAAACAAAATAAAAAAAAACAACCGACACACTTTACCAAGTTCAGGAATTATCCGACACGGATAATGACAATAATGAACAAGACGAACCCCTCGACTAGGAAACTACACCCTGCATCGGAATAACAACTCCCCAACTCCAAATAGTAATCCCAAATGTTTGGAGTAATATTAATCGACTGGTCTAGGGGGATTCCGCGTCGTACTTAGTTTTAAGTCGGCGTAATTGTCCCCCAAAAACCAACACCTTCCCGTCCCTTCTCCATACCCCACTGAGCGTATAGCATAGGCTCGGCGAACCCGGGAACGGCTATTAAAACTATTCGCATCTCGCTCTCGAGCTCCAAATAGGGGACAGTACTGAACGCAATGGACATTCGCACCCAGCAAACACGGGTGAAGCCGCGAAGTTGTTGGGGAAGAACAAAAATCGGCGTAAGTAAACATAGGCCTGTACGGGGTTCGAGAGTCAAGAGGAAATGGGGCTGGTTATACGTCTCTTATACTCACTCTTATACTCATACTCATATAATATTTTCAAGTTAAGAAATTTTCATAACTAGTTGTTAAATATTGTTTTTTGTTACAAAGAATTAATTGTTTAATAAAAAATTTCTTAGTATTTAGCAGAAAATAAAACAAATTTCTCATAAAAGAGACCCAAAAATCATTTATTTAATATTTTTAATTTTTATATTTATGTATTTGTGCTTTTTGTGAGTTACGTAATGAATTAATTAGCATGCTTTTGCAAAAAAAGTTTACAGTGTCAGGTTAACGGAATTTAAGTGATTTTTCATATGATATTTTTTGTAGTTTTATTGGAAAAAATTTAAAATTTTTTGATTAAAGTTATTTCTGATCGCTAATCTTTGAAACGGTTCATCTGAAGAACTTTGATCAATATATTGTATATTTTGGTTTTATATAATATTTTTGATTATTTTGGTTGATTAATTTATTGTCTTTTAAAGTATGAAAGCATAAAATAATACATTTTTCACAATTACCAGACTTTTGTACAATGATCTAAAAAAAGTGGGCCGATTTTGTTGCACCCGTGATACCACTTTAAACCTCCCTCGTGACTGTATACATGTCTATAGACATTTCATTTAAATTCTTATAAACAATTTAAACTATGTAAGGTTAAAATGTAGAATAATTTTATTACAAAGGTATTTTATTTTATTGGTAGGAAACTTTAAATGCATCTAAATGTTGCACCCGCGATAATGAATCAGGCGATTAAGAGATTATAATCCAACTTTTTTGTACCAAATAGATTGTTCTCCTATGCCATAAAAATATCTCTAAGAAATTATATTTCAACCTTTTAAAAATAAAATGCAGTGGGGAAGCATTTTTTTAATTAAAAAATGCATTATTTCATCACATGATTTGTTTTTAATTCTGACCATTACAGTCGCAATTAAATCTTTTAGCTGGCAACTTCAGCATTACAGGAGTAAGAATTTGTTGGGAAATGCGAAAATAAGTGCCATTTTTTGTAATTTACAAGGTCTAATTAAAGAAATTTCGAATTAATAGCTAAGATAATGGTTGCGTAGACACACAGAGATGATTGTGTGTTTTAATCTCAAAAAAGATAAACTTAAAGGAATTTTAATTTTATGTTTAATTGGCAAGGACCGGATTTTAGTCAAATTGCCTAATTTAGGTATTTGTTTGGAACCTTGAAATTAATCCTAAACATAAATAAATAAAGCGCTTGACACCCCTTTGTTTTTGCCCAAAAGCCTAAAATGGCGAAATTTTGATTTATTGTCTTAAAAGGACATTTTTATGAGTATAAGTATGGGAACGTATGGCAGGCCCCATCGACATAACCTTACACTAATCTCCCAGGGTTATTAATTTAATACGTCCAATTTAGGCTAGAGGAGTGCGGGATAAGGAGGGCTAGTGGTGGTTTTTGGAGGAGATTGAACTAACCCAAAACTAAGTACAATCCGAAATACTCCTCAACCTGGGTCTTAGTAATAACCCCATTCAATTGGGATTCATGAATGGGGGTCGGGGTGTTAGTACGCTGTTAGAACCTGTCCTTGTTGGTGAACTTCTAAACGTCTCTGTCCTAGTCTGTTTCCGGTTCCTGGTAACCTTTTTAGAATTGTGAGGCGTCCCTTACTACCAAAACACATATTCACACATAATTACAATTGTTCGAGTGAACACAGTGTCCTAGAAACAGGGGTTGCTTAAGCTAATTGTCCCATACAAACTTTGAGGTTAGGTTTTTGTACCATTTGATGCAATTTTTCGATTACTCAGTTCGGCTACTATTAAAAAGGTGTAACTCTCAAACTTCGATAAAATAAACCGTTTCCGAGATATTCAAGATTACAATAATTGCACAATTTTTTAATGTGACGGTCAGGACAAAAAGTCCCGAGGCTCATAGAATGCCCTTTTTAGTTTTTTCAATTAAAAAATAAAATTTGTTATCATATACCTTTTAATCCTTTTAAATAATGCGATATAACAATTATTGTAATCTCGTATATCTCGGAAACGGTTTATTTTATCGAAGTTTGAGGGGTACACCTTTTTAATGGTAGCGGAACTGTGTAATCTAAAAATTGCATCAAATGTTATAAAAACCTAACCTCAAAGTTTGTATGGGACAATAAGCTTAAAGCAACCCCAGTTTCTACGACACTGTGTTCACTCAAACAATTATAATTATGTGTTTTGGTAGTAAGTGACTATTCGCAAAATATCACCTTTCCGAGACTACCATAGTAGAGGTTATATTAAAAAAACTGATATGTTTTGGTAGTAAGTGACTGTTCACAAAATATCACCTTTCCAAGACTACCATAGTATATAAAAAAACTGATATGATAAGTAACACTTTATCACCCTGTATCTTGAAATTAGGAAAAATATTTATTTGGGTTTTCGTCTTATTTTGACTTACTCAATATTTTCCTAAATGTAAGCCAATAAGTTTAGGGACACCTTGTATATTGGCAAAAGATTTGCTTCAATTTTACAAGTAAAGTTTTCCTTTTCTTTATTCATACGGGCAATTGTTTGCAAGAGTTTGTGTTATTATTTTTATTATGTATTTTATATTAAGAGAGACATATTATGTATTTTTATTTTATTTTTATTGATAGGACCTGAATAAATGTCATGTTTAATCGTGTTGTTTTTATTTTATATCGCCTATTTTAGCTGGTTGAGACCTATTTTAGTCACTTTCGGCCTAAAACGGCCTAAAAAGTAGGTTTTTATTGCCTATTTATGTGTCTAATTTCCAATTTTTAAGGGCCTAAAATCCGGTCTTTGTTAATTGGTGACAAGGTTTTAATATTTGTCCGTTATTAACAATAAAGAAAAGTATATTTAGTATAAATATTTTTTTTCACTGAAATATTTAACTTTTTAGTATAAAATTGCGTTTCCAAACAATTGTACCCATTATTTTTACGCAATATTATTAAATAACAATTTGTGAATATCATAATACAAACGGAACTATACCATTTAAGCAGATTGTTAAGATAACATTAACATCTACCTTTGGCAGGATTTACATATGACCTATTTTACTTTCCTGATGAAAAGTACAATGGCTTCACAGATTATTGTTTTGATTTTTTTATTTTGCCCAAATCAACGAAAATCTGCCTATCAGCAAAATAGTAATTCTTGTTTTATTATAGGAACCCCTATAAAATTTACAAGATACGTTGTAAAATAATTTCTCCACTTTCATTTAAAAGTAGTGGATTTTATTACCTCTAGGTAAACCTAATAAACATTTTATATCTTTAAAAACAAGATTTATTTCCCTTTGTAACGAACGGGGCATGGGGGGCACGCATTAATAATTAAAAAGAATATTAAAACCACAAAAAACTACCTTTGGCCAAAACACGTGATCGTCTAGTTTAAAGAAATTAAGTTAGGACCCCTTTTTGTTGTGAATACGGTTCTGGATACGTAAGTACTTGAGCAATTGAAAAGATATTTAAAAAGCAAAGAAAAAGTATTAAATTAAAATAAGTTTATTAATAAAGGCAATTATTACAAGAGTTAATTATTGTTACTGTACATTAATAATATAAATAAAAACATTTGTATTTGAAAAGTATGATTGATTTAAGTTAATAAGGTAAAACCTTAAAAACCCACATATACAATACAGACATGCATATATGTCGCACATCTCAACAATATAAATAATACAACAACATCAAAGTAATCAATATGAATATAATCAATTATATTATCATATTGCTAAGATTATTCACCTACATAAATGGTAGGCTCGGACGGTGTAGAAAAGCAAATACACATTGAAATAATTATCAATGTACAGCAACAAACAACAATAATGTGAAACATAAAGTATAATATAACTTAGGTCCCAAACAACAATAATAAATGGTATTTGTATAAATAAAATATATAAATAACAAGTGGTGTAGTAGTGGACAACGGTAATGCAATTTAATTGTACAGCTATAAATAACAAATACAATCAGGTATAATCAAGTAATAAAAACATGTCAGTGCAAATCAAATATAGCAAAATAAAATGATTATCAATAATAATAAAATAAGACCATAAAACAACAACTTCATATCAATATCCCTATCTAACCATTCTTTGTCTAAATTGGTTAACTGGCATTATTGGCCATTGGGTGCGCCTGTCAAAGCAGAGCTGTATCCACCATCCTATTACCAGCAACCGGCAACAAAGTTCCCTAACTAAATAACTCATTTGATATGCAGAACTTGAAACAAGTCTCACCATATTAAATAATGAATATCAATTTATCAAATAAATAAAATAAGATAAACTGTACAAAATCAAGTATGTAAATGTTAAATATAAATATGTAGTAAAATGTATAATTACATTACAATATAATATGTTAAAGTAAATGTAATATAACTATAAATATAATAATTATAAACATAAAATAATGATTATGATTTGGTTGTCCAACCACCAACATTAAGATAAAAACAATTCAGCTTATTTCTTCTCTCACAAAACAAACAAGTTGAAATAATAATAATAAAATATAGTTTAAATTAAATATTAAATAATTAACCACTCATTATGATATTTGTGACCTCAGATTATAATAACTAAATATAGAAAAGACATACCTATTTATATAAAAAAACAATGTAATATTTGTTAAATTCCCTCCCTGATAAAGTTAAAGAATTTAATAGTAAAACGTCACTCTCCCTTCAAAATGCAAAACCAACTGTTACAAAATTAAAGAATTAAACTACTCCCTTCAAATAGCAACCCGTAACTGCTTAAAATATACTACCTCTCTCAGTTTCTAACACGCTCTTTTTTATGTTTATTTTTTAAGACTAGGAACATGAACCAAAAACTTGCTTATTTTTTCTTTCTGTAACGAACCCTCAAGTGGTCGTCCAGATGGGAGTCATAAATTATTATAGTATAATAAACAAATAAAGAATGTATGGAAGTGAAACTTATACCTAACACCTAATACAATTTTAAAAACAAATATTTAAAATTAGTCTCATATTTCGTAAAGCCTTAAAATAATAAATTAAGAAATGTTAAAAATTAACTGCCCCGTATATCGTACCATTACACCTTTAATATCTTATAAAAATTGCAATCCGCCAACTAGTATCGATGATATTTTCAAATAAGTAAAAACACTTTTTTATTATGGAAAATAAGGAAAAGGTTGGGAATACGAATTAATTTTTTTTTGTTGACTATTGTAATTAATTTTATATAATATATACTGTTACTGAAATTGTTTTTGCTTCATTACGAAACGGTCATTAAGTTAATTGTAGATATTACTTACCAAGTCGTGCTTCATCTTCTTCAGAAGAAAAATTATTTTAACATCTGAACTCTTGTTGATTTAAAGTTTTAATCAGTTTACTGAAAATGATGAAATCATAGCAATATTTTAGGTAATTCCTATGTTGAACTAATAACCAGTTTAATTTAAATTTATATTAGAGATAAACAGACAACTGGTTGACATTTTTAATAAAAATAGAAAACCAAAGACAAACACATTTTGTGACTTAATTCTTACAAACAAGTCGTGATTATATTATTAAATTTAACAATTTCTCTTAATCATTATCTTTGTTAAATGCTAATTACGAAAATTGCATAAATTACAATAACTAAGTATACCTACATATTTTTACTTTAAATTCTACCTTGGCTCTAATAATATGTGAGTTGACAGCTAAATACAAAATTGCATATTATAAACAATTTTCTACATAATTTCCCTTGCCATGGAGGCAGTAATCGTAAGTAGAGTATATATGAGTACATTAGATGCACAACTCTGTATTTGCAGGATAAGTGATTTTAAGAAAAACACGAAAAACCGCTCATAAGGTCATATTTGAAAAAAAATATACAAAAATCGTATAGACGTGCTTTTGCATAATTTCTTATTCAAAAAAGTAAAAAAAAGTCCTTTAAAATTAAGTAGTTTAGTAAATAATTGAAATCAAAAGATTTAAAAACATACTTTTGCATCTTCCTCGTTCAAAGACCAAGTTTTGCAAGTGAAAAGGGCAAATAGTATTTGCCCTTTTCACTTGCCAAATACCAAAAAAATATCAATTAATCAGGGGATTGTTATGCCGTCAGTTAATGCGTATACTAGCGACGTGATTGGTGATTGGTCAAATACCGAGTTTTGCATCCGACAGGAAGAAACAAATACCCAGTTTTGCAGCTGCGGTAAGTTTATAAATGTATTTTATTCTACAAATATTAACTTATGCATCTGGTTTACTTAGGGATGCTGTGGGCAGTGCAGTTATGAACATAAATAAGATAAAATATATATTTTTTAAAAATGTGCAAAAACCGAGTTTTGCATCTAATGTACTCATATATACGGTATATATACGCTTTTTACATCACTAAGTCAGTAGGTATATAATATACCTACTGACTTGTGAAAATCAAGAAAACCAAGATGACGACAGTCATCACTACAACTACTTCATCTTCCAACATCAAATCACTACCTACTGACTTCCTGTGTGCACGCTTATACAAAAGCATTTATAAAAAGTTGATTTAATTTCTTGGTTAATAAGTTCCTATTTACTTAGATATAAATACACTTATGTATGAGTAAATTATATGTAACGGTGAAATAGATGGAGATGGATATTATACTTTTTAAAATGTAACAAATTCATTTCTCTCAGTGTAGGTATACCTTAAAATCTAGTTTACATGTGCACCTGGTATAACGATTACACATTTATGTTAAATGCAATGGCGGCACTGCCCCCGATGCTACTCAAAAACATTATATTTAATTAATTTATTTGTAATGTTGCACCCTAACAAACTTTTTAAATGTAATTCTCAATATTAACTTTAGGACGGTTAATAACGGTACGACCGAAACCGAAACTGCAGCCGAAACCAGCATTTCTGGTCAAAACTAGCTAAAACCGAAACTTCGGTCGGACACCATAATAAAGTATTTATTTTTATTTCTTGTTATTATTTTTTGTAGCTTTCAAAATTTCACATTTTCCCTAAGCGACTCGTGACTCCGATGGGGCGGCAAATTATCTCATCGCCCGGGGCGGCCCTGTCTCTATGTAGCTAAGGTTGTGTTGGTCAAAACGTTTTTATTTTACTACTGGATGCAGGTTAATAGTAGTAGTATATATATGCCTCAAAGGGCATTAGTTATAAAATTCAGGTGTTATATAAACATCTATCTATCTATTCTCTTTGCGTTTGCCCCGCTGTCCCCCCAGGCCTACGCTGCTAGCAAGTTTTTTTCATAGATAGATAGATCCATCTTCCAACACGAAACCAGAAGGTCATTTACCAGGCAGGAACGGACGGTATTTAATTATGTTGATTGCTTACCTACATGCTTGATTTGATTTACGATGTTTAAATATTTGTACCTATAGTTATAGTTTTATAAGACAATGTTCTTTTAGGGTTATATTAACCAGTTTTTTTTATAAAAATTATTAAATACTAAGATAAAGATGACAAAATTAAAAAAATAATAGAAAAATAGTTGGGGACCACCAAATAGTTAAAAATTTAAATTATACCTTTTCCAACTGCATTTCAGAAAGCGTTAAATGTATTTCAGAATACTTAAATGTAGACTCTTAAAATTAATTTGTTAAAAATAACAAATTGTCATAGTAAAAAAGCAGCCACTTATAACTCTAGTCAATAGCGATTTGTATACATTGAAAAGACAATTCCTATGTTAAATTGTCTTCTAAATCAGAAAATGACATCAAAAGTTATAAAAGTAGAACGGTTTTTGAGACATAATAATTTTTTTCTACTCCCATTACGGAATATGACTCTAATATCACTTTTTAATGTGGAATTACACATATTCCTTAAAGTGTTACAGAATGCAGAGGCGGGCCGTTACCTTTGGGGGCCCTGAGCTAAAGCTCTTTGGGGCCCCCAAATTGGGGGCCTATATAAGTTTGGGATTCGTCAAAAAGCTTATATATATATTTATAGATATTAAACAACTTTTTAAATTACTCACTCACATACAGTTATAATAAAAAAGTGATTTTTTTTTCGTGGGAATGACCCACATAACAAACAAATAAAAAATAAATAAGGCACTACTAGGATCCTGTTACTATTATTAAGATGTCGCTCATCGCGATTTTCTATTTTTCATTTAAATTATATGGGATTTTTTTAAATTTTGGGGTAGGTATACTTAAAAATGTATGAACTTTAATAAACGCCAATTTAGTTAGCAAAGCTTGCGAGAGAGTGTTTAATAAAAACGAGAGCCTAGAGAAGTTTATAAAACGAGTTGCTTACTAATAGTAAGTTACTATACACACAAGAATAATTTTAATCCAATTTTATTTGTTAAACATTTGACATCTGTTAACTTTAAACGGATTTAACCTCATTTATCCTCAATTTATTATAAAGCTAACTTGTAGACACTACAGCCCGTGACTAAAATGTGAAGTTTATCTGATCAAAAAAATAATACACTAATGTAAATAAAAAAACTCTTAATTTGTAAGATTCCGAAAGAAAATGTAAAAAAACAGTTTATTTAAAAATGATAAAGCATTTAAAGTAAAGCAATACGGAAAATATTCAGATTTTAGATTTGAACGGAGTTTCTCTGCCTTTAAGCCGGTGTTATTCTTATACATAACAAAAATATAAAAAAAAATGGTTTAAACTAATGTAATATGATATTTTTTGTTTTTTAAAATTATAATTTTACATTTTACATACATCTTTAGTTTAAACCATATCTTTTATATTTTATTAATTGTACTTATAAAGTTATATTAAATAATATAATACCTTGAAAAATCATAAAATTTTACACTCAACTAGGCATAAGTTATGCTGTCAAATCTGATACTTCTATTAAACACGAAGGTTTTAAAGCCTTCTTAATTTATTTACTTCTGTACACACTTTAAAACCTAATGCCGGTTTTCCACTAAACGAACAAAAACAAAACTGAAACAAACCCGAAACTCTTGTTTCCATCAAGAAAACTAAGTTTTGTTCGAGTTTTATTTTTGTTTTCGGTCCTTTTCCACTAGTTGTCGTGATTATGTCAGAACACACTTTTTCAGTATCAACCAACATGTTTAGAGAAAAAGATTTTCTTATTCTTAGTTGTGGCTGGTGTATACTTCTTCGTGAATAACTTTTGAAGAATTAAATTAATTAAAACATAAAATTATGACTAAAAATCAAAAATAGCGATAATAGACCTCTAAAATAAAATTAATATTAATATTAAGGGCTCAAATTTTCACCAAATTTTTTTTTTGTCATTCTGAATGACATTCTCAATATATTTTTCAAAAAAAAAATAGTCAATTTTTTTGGCCCAGTCTAATATATATATATATATATATATATATATATATATATATATGTATCTATTAAACTTATCCATGACATTTTACTGCCGAGGCAGTAGGTTGTGTGCGAGGTAATTAATAAGCTTTCGCCGCCGTGTTTTATATACTATTTTTTTTCAAGCTTTAACTGTCAGACGACAAAATGTCACCATTATTGTTCGGCGGTCAATAATAATTTGACTTTTGAACTAGTACAATAATGTAGTGACTACTAGTTCAAAAGTTAAATTATGATTGACCGCCGAACAATAATGGTGACATTTTGTCGTCTGACAGTTAAACCTAACCTAAAAATGAGGTTACAAAATTTAAAAAAAACTACATTGTAGTATTTCTATATAGACTTATGAGGAATATAATATGAATATTATTATACACTTGGAAAAAATATGTTTCTTACTTACCTACCAATTTAGTATGAAATTCGTATCTATTCGTAACTAAATTGCAGTATTTCTATATAGACTTATGAGGAATATAATATGAATATTATTATACACTTGGAAAAAAATATGTTTCTTACTTACCTACCAATTTAGTATGAAATTCGTATCCAGACTAACAAAATAAAATAAAAGTCGAAAACAAAAAACACAACACGACCGTTTCCACTAAACAGACTCGAGTTTCAAAACACGTCGAAACCTTTTGATGTTACCGCTTTCGAGCGGGACTCGAAAAACAAAACTCAAACTGTCGCAAAACACGCCAGTCTTCAAAAAGTTTGCAAAAAGTTGCAGTTTTGTTTTATTCGACACGAGTTTGTGTTTTGTCCGTTTGGTGGAAAACCGGCATAAAAATGCATTAATATTTGGTATCAAATTTAAAAAAGTGGATTTCTTTTATGACCAACGAACCACCTTTTTTATAAAAAAAATTGTATTGGCATAAAGTATGCTTTTTCAATTTTTTAAAGCACCTAATACCAGCATTGCAAAAAAAGAAAAACATTGTATTTTTTCCAGACTATACTTGCCCAACATAAAGCAGAAAAGCAAATTCAAGGCACTCTAGAGATAGAAATAAAATTAATTCAAAAATTTATTTGACCTGTCAAAAATTGACAAATGACATATGTACCTATGTATTCAGAATTTTAAAAATGCATAGGGTGTTTTATTAAAAAATAAAAAGTTAAGACCATTTTCGGTGAAGCATGTAAGTATACTTTTTATTATTTTAACCAAAATGAACTCATACTTTTACATTTTTTAACAGTAACACATGCAAAAATATTAAGAATTTACATTTTTCTCTAAAATCTTTAATAATTTAATTTACTTACTTAAGAGCATTTCCGGTGAAACCAGAATTGACAAAATTATGTTAAATATGTCAAAAGTTCTAAATTACACTTTATAAAGGTCATCCCAGTTTCATGACCCTAGATAAAATAATATAATAAAAAAATAATAAAAAAAGGTGGTTCGTTGATCATAAAAGAAATCCACTTTTTTAAATTTGATACCAAATATTAATGCATTTTTTAATAATATCGCTTTAAAACTCTTAAATAAATTTGAATGTTTATTAGGTTTTAAAGTGTGTACAGAAGTAAATAAATTAAGAAGGCTTTAAAACCTTTGTGTTTAATAGAAGTATCAGATTTGACAGTTCGTCAGTTTGTTTTGCTTGTAAGTAAATATTAACATTTTATTTTACTATGAAAACATGAGTAACATTTTTTATAAAATAAAATAAAAATAATAATTGAGGTGGTTAGAATCAAAGAGGTATAAGTAATTGCTCAACATTCTTAGGGTTTAAAACTACTAAATAAAATCATTAAACTATTTTGAAACGATTATTATAAAAAGTTAGGTATATCTAACCGCCCCATAGTGTAGCCATTCTAGGGAATCTCTGGCAATAAATGAAAAAACGAAATATGAAATCAAATAATAATTTTTTATTGGACCTCTTAGGCTTAATACTTATTTTCCTATTTGTATATATATATATAATATAATATATATATATATATATATTATATATATATATATATATATAAATATAAAGTGTGTCTACAGATGGACTTAAGTAGGTAGGTATACTTGTTAAAATATTTATTTAAAATCACGCCTCATAATTTCTTCTGCTTGTTATATAAATACCATTCACGATGAAAAACTTTTATTTTGTTATACAGGGTGCGCAAAAAAATACAATTGTAGATTTTTCAAAATTAAAATTTGTTAAATATATTTTTTTTAAGGTCTAATATGAGGAGTTTGTAAAGAGAAACCAAAGAGACAAATTTTTTCATGTGAGTTGTTGTTACTAAGATATTTGTTATTATTTATTATTCAGGGGGTCCTATTATTTTGTAGAAATTGACTGCTATCTCATTATGTGATTATGAATCAAGGTTGTTGCTTTCAACTGACATGTCTACAATTATTTGTTAAAATTTGAAAAATAATATCTTAAATTTTTAATATCAAATATAAAAAGTCATATGAAAAAACTTCATTTGACTTTTTGATTTCTCCTTATCAGCTCTTTATTTTAGCGCTTAAAAAAAATATTTAAAAATTTTTAATTTTGAAAATCTGTATTTTGTCTCACCCTGTACAAAAAAATTAATATTTCTCAACGCGAATCCTATTTATATAACAAGCAAAAGAAATAATAAATATAAAATATATTTTTACAAGTATAGTTAAGTCCATCCGTGGACA
The DNA here is from genome assembly GCA_921294245.1 of Brassicogethes aeneus. Taxonomy (NCBI): domain Eukaryota; kingdom Metazoa; phylum Arthropoda; class Insecta; order Coleoptera; family Nitidulidae; genus Brassicogethes; species Brassicogethes aeneus. The sequence continues at coordinate 54,155,969 of OV121133.1, read as the reverse complement.
CACTGTATATACATACAGGGTGGAAATCTTAACTGGAATAAATTCTGTATTTTGAAAACCACTTACTTTTTTAAAAAATTCAAAAACAGGTCAATTTATAAATTGTGATAAATCTTAAAAATATAAGAAACCACCCTTTGAGGGTGCAACCAACTCTAATTTTTTTTTTCAAATGCAAAGGTATATCAAGTGATACATTATTTGAAAGCTCTTTTTAATAGAAATTTATACAAATATGCAATTTTTAATTATTTTATTTTGGTACCTTAAAGAAATAAATACTTTTTTATATCCACCAAAAACGTTGTATATTCAACCGAAATAATGTATTTTAGTTCTTTAAAATTAGTTGCAAGTAACGTGTTCTAAATTGACCGTAAAAATGTCTTATTTAACTGAAACTTTGCGTATTGAGATTCTAATGATGATTGCATTTGGTGATAGACGTCGAAATCAGACAGAAGTTGCACGATTATTTAACGAAACGCATCCAGAATTGCCTCACATTTGCCAAGGGACTGTTAGTAAAGTAGAAGCAAAATATCACGAAAATGGTCATGTAAGAAATATTCGCCAGCCTATCGTTGAAGACAATACGAAGCTTAATGTACTATTAGCAATCCAAGAAAATCCTGTTACTTCAGCTCGACAAATTGCTCGCGAGAACGATTTGAGCCACACCACTGTAATGAAAAATGCATCCGTATAAGATGCAAGCAGTACAGGAACTAATTGGGGATGATACCGATCGCAGAATTGAATTTTGCGAGCAAATGATGAACCTTATTAATGATAACCAAATTTCTTTGTATTGGATACTATTTTCCGATGAAAGTACGTTTACTTTAAATGGTGAAGTTAATCGTCAAAATTGTAGATATTGGAACGACAGCAATCCTCATTGGATTGAAGAAAATCATACACAGTATCCACAAAAGGTAAATGTTTGGGCTGGAATAATTGGTAATAGAATAATTGGTCCCCCCTTTTTAACGAAACTCTAAATGGCGAAAGGTACTTCACTTTTCTTCAAGAAGATCTTATACCATATTTCGCAGTTCAGTTTCCAAACGAGAATGATCCAGACTTACCAGATAATAGAGTCTGGTTTCAGCAAGATGGAGATCCACCGCACTACGCATTACCCGTTCGTCGATACCTAAATGAAATATTTCCTTATCGGTGGATTGGTAGAAGAGGTGCAGTTGAGTGGCCAGCCCGATCTCCAAACCTTACCCCGTTGGATTTTTTCCTGTGGGGTTACCTTAAAAATAAAGTTTATGTAACCAAACCAACTAATATTGAAGATCTTAAAGAGAGTATCCGACACGAAACTTCTTTAATATTACCTGAGATGTTGGAAAAGGTTAAAAATGAATTTTATAATCGTCTAGGATTTTGTCAAGAAACCAGAGGAGCTCATTTTGAACATCTTTTATAATAAATCCATATTTATCATAAAATAAAGTTTTTATTATTTATAATTGTACAAAAATAAAATAATTAAAAATTGCATATTTGTATGAATTCCTATTAAAACAAGCTTTCAAATGATGTATCACTTGATATACCTTTGCATTTGAAAAAAAAGTTAGGGTTGGTTGACCCTCAAAAGGTTTCTTATATTTTTAAGATTTGCCACAATTTACCAAGGTAAATTTATAAATTGACCTGTATATACCACCCGGTATATATATATATATATACAGTGTGACCCATTTGTTTGCGACTCACCCCTGTAAAATCTTTATTTATTGTGCGATTTTAACCGGATTTGTTTTAAACTGTAGATCTTGATAAACTGTATTTTTGGAGCAAAAGACGCCATATTAATACAAAATACAAGGCCTACTATGTCAGTTTTTAAGAGTAAATTTTTAAGAATTTATATTAGCGATTTTTTTAAACAAAATCTAAGCACGGCACTGGATTCACTACCCCTCAAAAGTACCCTAAACTAAATTTTATTGAAAAATTTTAAGAAAAAAAATGCAGAATGATAATTACAAAAATTTATTTTGTCAAGTTATCCATGAAAAAACATTGAAATAAAATTAAACTTTTAGTAATAGTACCATTTTAATATTAGTTTAATTTTATTTCAATGTTTTTTTCATGGATAACTTGACAAAATAAATTTTTGTGGGTATTTTTGTGCATTTTTTTTCTTAAAATTTTTCAATAAAATTTAGTATAGGATAGTTATTGAGGGGTGGTGAATCCAGTGCCGTGCTTATATTTTGTTTAAAAAAATCGCTAATATGAATTCTTAAAAATTTACTCTTAAAAACTGACATAGTAGGCCTTGTAGTTTGTATTAATATTTTGCTCCAAAAATACAGTTTATCAAGATCTACACTTTAAAACAAATCCGGTTAAAATCGCACAATAAATAAAGATTTTACAGGGGTGAGTCGCAAACAAATGGGTCACACTGTATATGTATATTATTAGAAAAGAAAACAATGCAAAAAATTTATAAAGACACAAATGACACCCAGTATGTCTTAGCTTTTATTTACAAAAATATAAAAAAACTTTATTAGTTGATCAGTTTTTAAGCTCTATAACTTTTTATTACCAAATACTTATTTTAAAATATTAAAAATACCACCCAAAAATTCTATGATTCTCTTGCAAATGTTTATATTTATTTAAAAATGGGTTAATAATAATTATTCGCAATTTTTTTTAGTACTATAGTAGGTATACCATTATGTACTATGGGAAAATTACTCATAATAAATTTTTAAAAAATTGCGAAAAAATAGGAGATAGATAAGTTCTGCGAAGATAATACCTACTGTGTTCTGTGAAGAATACTTTATTGTTAGTGGCTACGAAAAAATGTTCACCTTTCAAAATTTGCCAGCTACAAAAATTTTCCGCCGTGGGCTATAGCCTATCTAGCCTATTATATAAATGCGGGCGTATAATTACAAGATCCGAAAAGTTTCGAAAATATTCTAGTTAAAGGTTCAATTGTTAAATTATATTAATTTTAATAAATTGTACCGAAAATATACTTTAAATACGCAAAGAAATAAATAATCCAAAACCCGTGCCCATTAAACTAAAAAAAGTGTGTATTTTTAAATAACATTCCATTTTATTAAATTCTGACAGGTTTTCAGGGTCCCTGTCCCAGTGTGCGGCAGCGAAAGCTTATTTTAATTGCTTTGCACACAATCTGCTGTGTGCTCTTCTAATGTACTATTACAATATTTTTTTTACATAAAATCCATAAAAAGCTGCAAAAACCAATGACAAATTAAATATAATAAATAAATAATATCAAAATTCTTGAAATAATCTAAGATATTTTAGAGTATGCAAAACTAGGTAGTAAAAGATGACGAGATTTAAAAAAAATGGGCCTGAAATATTAAAACCTATTTAACATTAATTAAGAAGATTGCTAAGCAAAAACTTAATATTCCATTTAAGTATACCAATTCATTTACTTTCTTTATTCAGGTGTCAATTCCGAAAGTTCATTAATCTCGATTTTAAAACGACTTTGACACAATTAACTGACTGTAAAAAACCATAAACATTAATTAATTAAACCTAATAAATTTGTACAATAATTAGGTCTAAAAATAATAATTACCCAATTACCATAAAAAAATTTCGTGAATTTGTAGTTCATAGTGCTCAATGTGTAGTTTATAGCAATTTTGACCTTGAAATCTTAAGGCCAGTTTCAACATATTAAGAGAAGAAAGAAGAAATTAACCGGCTAGTTTTATTTATTTATTTGCGTTCATTTAAGTGTAAAATGTGAAAACGATTTTTTCTTTTCTTGTATACGGTAATACAATAAACCTATACCTGTATGTGTTAAGCTGTGGCTTTAAACTTTGAAAAGAATGGCTATTAAATAGAATAATGTTTGTTCAATACAACACATTTATGTTTAATTTTAACATTTACTTTTACGATAATTATATCTACACCTTATATTTGTTTAAAGAACAAAAGTCTAAACTTTTTTTTGTTACAGAAAAACTTCAAAAACATGAGGAAACGATAACGGAAATCTCAAAACCAAAAACACCTCCAAAATCCATGAGCATGCTAGCTGAAGATATGGATCAAATATTCCAACCGACTCCAGTTCCAAAAACCACCACCAACAACTCTACAAGTAGTGCCAACTTAACGACAAGTGAAGAACCCAAAGGAAGAGCGCTAAACTTTACCATGGAGGAACAATCGGGAGGAAATGTTTTGTCCCAAAATGTTAGTCATGACGAATTTGGCGACCTTAGTGATGTTTCGATAAGCAATGAAGATGATGAGGAAATAAAGCCGAAAGTTGAGAAGAAAATGTTGGTTGAAAAAGAGAAATTAAGCAATAAAACAATGGGTAAGGGCTTTTTAAATATTTCCATTGAAATAACAAAACAATCAAATAACATTTCCTTTCAAAACAAAAGGTATATTTTTTGCCAGGTGACATTTATTTTAATTGCCTTAAAATACAACATTAATTTTTTATTTTAGTAATTCCCAAAATTTTACCTTTCGTGTCCATGAACTATAAAAACATTATTTCTCATTCCAAATCAAAAATTTTGGTATTGTTGCAAAGCTGAGGTTATAAACTATTATAAAAAAATGTTTGGTAAACATTATTTTGTTCATGACTTAAATATACCAAATTCCTCGACCGTCCTATGTCCCAAAACGTTTTTCAACTTTCTCTGTAACTAAAAGTAACTACCTAAATAAAATACAATTAGGGGAGGCGGGAGGAATTGAAGCCACCTAAAGAAATATAATTTCGAACATGACAATATTAGCCTTCATTCATATTTAAATAAATAAATATAAAGCTTTACATGTATTGATCATTTATATGTAAAGCAAATTAAAAAAAAACTGACTATAATGGAATTTATAAAAAAACGAAAAAAATGCATTTGGGTCCCATTACCCAATCACGCGGGTAATTGGAGCCACCGTTGTTTTAATAGTTAAAGTAAGAATACTGGCTTGCGCAGGCATAGGGACAAACTTAAACTAGAGAAAAGATAAACAATAGCAATAATTATTTATATTTATTTAAAAAAAAATGGTAAAAATATGCTCAATCCGAGGTTCCACCCTAGTTCTTTCTGTCTAAAGAAAAAATACAAACATATACTTTAGCGTCCTCTGCATCCTAACATTCAGAAGGTGCCATGTTGCCATGGTGGCTAAACAAAAATCACAAACATATCCTTTAGCGTCCTCAGCATCCGAACATTCATAATGCTCAAAGTAGATTTTTTCTCTAAAATGTTTGGAATAAAAAAGCATAATTTAACAGAAAATCAGGTATGATTTAATAAAACCACATAATTTTTTTGAGGCTACAATAATAAAATAATTTGAAATAGACCAAAGTTAGTATTACTTACCACGCGCTAGTAATTTGCACTTGTCACTCTAAAAGACTATAAGAAATTTACAGAACTCAGGGCAGAGCCCTGCACGGGCCGAATTTTTCAGGCCCGGTCCAGCACGGGCCCGAAACTCAGTCACTATAGCCTGGCTTGGGGGGTCAATCCCGAGCCCTTTTTTCAATCCCGGGAGCCCGGGATCAGTCCCGAAAAAATATATATCATTAATTTTAAAAGCAATTTAAAATAAAGGAACAAACAAATCAACGAACTATATCTTTCGGACGTTACACCAGTTGGAGGAATGGTTTTCAAGAATTCGTAGGCACATTGTACCCACGCTTACCTCCATGAACAAATAATTCCATTTCTTTTATCAATCGGGCCTTGGTGAGTTCCAATTGGGGCTGTAACTTACATTTAAATTATCAAGTTTGTGACATTCTTTCAGGTTTAACGTTTGAAATATTTTATATTTTAGGTTATGTACATGAATTTATTCTACAGTGACCTGTAATTTTCTTTGCTGATTTTATGTTAAACGCGATAGATGGAACCACTCTTGCTATGTAATTTCAATGTTTTTCATTATTGTAGGCGTTGTATAATAATTATTAAAGAAATACTTTATTTTTGTACACAGTTCAAAAGTCAAATTATAATTTGACTTTTGAACTGCGTACAAAAATAAAGTATTTCTATATATGGTTATGAGTATTTTAATATAAAAATTGTCATACGCTTGAAAAAAAAATATATTTTATTCTTTGTATCTTATTACTAAGATCCCGGTATTGGGACTTTTGTATCATGATACCGGGATTTTCGGGACCGGATTTTTTACGGCTCGGCCCGGTCAATAAATTATTAGGCCCGGTCCGGCCCGGCCCGATTCTATTTTATATAGACCGGCCATTTAATAACAATTTTTAGCCGTACTAAAGCTAAAAGAGAACATGTTGGATTAGGGTGCTTCATTTAAAACGAACATTTTTTTTCTTCCCGCTGACACATGAAAATTTTGTTCCTTGTATCGAAAAAAAAATTCCCTGAAAATTTGAGCCCTTAATTTTAATTTTCAGTGGTTCCTCTCGATCGATGTATATTTCCCATTGAAATAACATGTAAATCATGATTTTTTAAATTAAAATTAACATAGCTCTGTTTGATTTCATGGTATTTCATTGCGATTAGTCAGAATTTGTAGTATATTAGTGACTCTTTGAAAGTGCCCACCAACATTTTTTTGTCCTTGAACCCGTCTCATCGGTCTCGGCCTCGAAACCCCAATTTTCTCAAAAATTGTTATATTTTCGATTTTATCAACAAAACAGTTGAACTTATGAAAAAAATGATCAGAAAATAATTTGTAGGAAATTAAATTTCCTACAAAAATATCCCTGTATGAATTTTCTGAGGTCCATAGTCCAAAAGGTATAAACAGTTTAATGTATTAAAATCTAAATAATAATAATGCTGTAAATAGAAACAGAAATTACAGGTGTAAAAAATGATTTTTTTAATTTTAATTGTTTCTAAATCTAATTTTGGTATATTTTTATACTAAGAACAAAATAAAATATTTTACACTCAATAAATATCAGAAATTCACATGAGACATTCTACTCTTGAAGATAAGGCGATGAAAAAAAATTTTTAACATCTCTTCCCATTATTACCGATCTTTTTTTTTTTTTTAAAAGTTGAATGAGGTTAACTTTGTTAAACAAAAGTGTAAGTTGAAAAATCATACAATAAAAATTAAAATTTCATATTTTTTTTAGATTTTAATACATTAAACTGTTTATACCTTTTGGACTATGGACCTCAGAAAATTCATACAGGGATATTTTTGTAGGAAATTTAATTTCCTACAAATTATTTTCTGATCATTTTTTTCATAAGTTCAACTGTTTTGTTGATAAAAACGAAAATATAACAATTTTTGAGAAAATTGGGGTTTCGAGGCCGAGACCGATGAGACGGGTTCAAGGACAAAAAAATGTTGGTGGGCACTTTCAAAGAGTCACTAATATACTACAAATTCTGACTAATCGCAATGAAATACCATGAAATCAAACGGAGCTATGTTAATTTTAATTAAAAAAATCATGATTTACATGTTATTTCAATGGGAAATATACATCGATCGAGAGGAACCACTGAAAATTAAAATTAAGGGCTCAAATTTTCAGGGAATTTTTTTTTCGATACAAGGAACAAAATTTTCATGTGTCAGCGGGAAAAAAAAAATGTTCGTTTCAAATGAAGCACCCTAATGTTGGATATAATAATTATTCCCATAATATGTTATTATGCAGTGCTCTTCTACAATATTCATTTGAAATATATATTTTTCAATTTTTCGTTTAATAAAACGTTTCAAACTTCACATACAATCTATAAAAAAAGATAAACTTTACAATATCAATGTTGAACAATAAGCTAAAAGATTGGATCTTCTTTACTATTATAATAATATTATAGTGTATATAATAATTTTATATTATAATAATATAATATAAATCAAGTATAATAATTATATTTTATTAATAATAATAATAATATCCCTATTTAGGCCGCCCCGGCCCGATTTAAAAAAATAGCGATTCGGCCCGGCCCGGCCCTTGCAGGGTTCTATGTCAGGGTGCCTGCAGAGATCAAGGTCAAGTGTAGGAAGCGTTAAGAAGTTCAACTTAAAACGCCATATTCCAACTTCTTAACGCTTCCTACGATTGACCTTGATCTCTTTCAACACGTAATAACTTTTTCGATTATTTTTAAAAATGGCTCTAAAACCTGTCCAGAAATATTGGTTTCCAGTCCACCTATACTATTTGTTAGAGCTGTGTAAAATCAAAAAACGTTATCCGGAATTTTGTTCGAAGGAAAATTATTCGAATAGTCCAGTCATCTAGGCATTTCACCTCGGAATAAGCTGAATTTTTGTACAAACCTTTACTTTACCATTACAAATGTTGTCTCAAAAGTCACATATGCCAACGTGAGCGGCCTTAGATATTCAAGGTCAAAGTCGCAAAAATCAATTTTTTGAGAATATCTCGTTTTCTCTGCCTCCTATCGTATTTGCATTTATTATGAAAGTTGTAGAGAATAAAATTCTCTACAAATTTTGTTGGGGCGGGGTCGGTTGGGTTGGGTTGTTAAGTTTGGGTTGGTTTCGCTCACTTGCCCATTTTAGTGTACCTGCATAACCAAGATGACAGCTAATCGTCATAACCTCAAATTACCTGATTTTAAAAATTGCATTTTCCGCAATTTATGACGTTGTTTTTCATAATTCACGTTTTTCACTTCCACTTTCAAATTCTACGTCTATTAGATACGTGTTTTTGGCTCGCTGCATGTTCTTTTTGACAGAAAATCACGGTTATTAGCCCCTTTTTTATTAATTACGCGATAATTATACAACTTTTTCACCCTGCGCCGATTGTTTATGCACTTTTACATCCCTCCACACCTATTTTTGACATTTTGGCAACTTTCCTGCTGTTTTTCGGAAAAGTCGCTAAAGTGAAAATTTACCTAACAATTTAATATCTTATATAAATTTTTATAATTCTTTTAAATCAAATAGTCATTTAATATTACTTACCTTTATCATACAAATAATTAAATAATGAAGTGAATCATTCTAATTAATGATAAATGCATTTTAAGAAGAAAATACATTAAATGAATTTGCCTTCAATATTTTATCACTGGTCATCTCTTGGATCCAGATATTGCTTTTAAAATAACAGACCTGGAAATACTATAGTGGGCTTGCTATAAATAAAAAGGTTAGGTATACCATAGACAAGGGATTGGTTGGGTGGGCGGGGGGTATACCCTGGCGCGGTCTAGGGTTATACCTAACCTTTTTATTTAAAGCAAGTTTTGACAGATAATATTCGTAATATTTTAAAGGTTAACATGGCTGATTTGTGTTTTATTTGTAATATTACTTTCTGAAGGAGATTCTGTGACTGTTGTGCACGGTATAAAAGAAGCAAGTATTGAGAGAAATGATGGGCACCTAAACTACCTAAATACTTTGACTTCTGTAAACAGTCATATTGAGTCGAAAATTGTACGCTAATAAAAATTCAATTGCAGCAGCTAAACGTCGCTTTGAAGAGACTGGACCTTAAACGTCATCAACTGTACCACGTAAAAAAATGATGTGTTTGATTTTAAAAGATTTTGCTTATTTTGTGGTGAAGTTGCAGATGAAGCAACAGAGGTAAAAAAATAAAAAAAGTACAAACGCGTTATCAGTAAAGTAAGTACTCTTGAATTTAAAGACAAGGTAGTGAAAAGAGCAGAAGAGCGAAGCGATACTTTGGGAGGATAAGTGTATCTTATCTGCATGATTTGATTGCTGTTAAAGCAAAGTACCACACCGTTTGCTACAGCAATTTTTAAAAGCCATTACCATCTCCAATAAGAAAGATTCACCAAGTCGACGAAGTTACACAAGCAATGAAAGAAAATTATGAATATACGAGGTGTGTTCAGAAAATATCGGGAATGTTCGTTTTTTGAAAAAAATATTTATTTATTCGTGTACATTTTTGTTGTCGCCATTGGATATTATGCACATGTGCCAGCTCTTCTTCCAATACTCGAAACACTTCTAAAACTCGATCTTTGGGATAGTCTTTAGTTCTTTCAGCGATGCGCTTTAAATGTCATCTATGCTTGCAAAACGACGGCCCTTTAAGGTTCTCTTTATTTTTGGGAATAGGAAAAAGTCAGACAAGAGGCATGTCTGGCGAATATGGAGGCTGGAGCATCATTACTAGGGATGGGATATTTAGGTACTAAAAACTGAAAAATAGGTAACTAAAAAGGTACTAAAAAAAAGCATTTTAGGTTAAAAAACAGCATTTTAGGTAAAAAAAAACATTAAAAGTTTCGTTTATAATTTTGTTTAGCCGCATACCCAAACACAGAACATACCCACAATAAACTATTTCTATGCAATAAACTGTGTTTTACTGAGTGACACTCACTACACAGAAGTTCTATGACAGAACATAAGCTCACTAGTAGTGAGTAACTACAAAAAAGGTAACTGTAAAGAAAGTTACTGTTACAGTCTGTAACCATAAGAAAAAATTCTATACCGTTGAGTTGCACGCCCTGGATAAAATATTGGAGCAAATTTTAAAAAGAACAAAAAAAATAAAATAAGTAAAAATACGTAAAAATAGGTAACAAATATGTGAAAATAAACTGACAAATTAAAAAATATGTAACAAAAGTATAAAAAGGTAGTTTAAAGCAAAAACCTCCAAAAAATGTAAAAAAGGTGAAAAAAAGTTAAAAAATAGGTAACAAAAGTATAAAAAAGGTAGTTAAAAGCAAAAACCTCCAAAAAAGGTAAAAAAGGTGAAAACAAGTTAGGTTCATATAAAAGAAAATCTTTTAAAACACATTTTGGCATTATTGGTTTTCAAATAGTTACATCGGTTAAAAAAGGTAAAATAACTAAAATCCCATCCCTAATCATTACAGTATTGTTTTTGGCCAAAAATTTTGTTCAAAATTTAACAATTTTGGAACAAATTTTGCTGCCACGCGTTTCATACCCAAAACATTCGAAAAAATTTCATGGGATGAGCAAATCGATATACCAACATCATCAGCGACTTCTCTGATGGTTTATAACCATTTATTCCACTTTTTACATGTTTTTATCGGTTGTTAATGTGTTTGGACGTTCGGGGCGTTCGTCATCTTCAACGTCTTCACGGCCATCTTGGAAACTCTTGTTTTACTTATAGCAGACTCACTATAGGCCTTTGATAACATTTCACAGGATTTATTTAATTTTTTAAGCAAAATTTGATACAAATTCTTTGATGCATTTCTTTTAACGAACGAAAATCGCCAAACTCATAAAAACACGTCTAACCTTAGCGGCTGCCACAGACAAAGTAAACAATGAAAACAGCTAAAGTTGTTATCATACTTCGGGGGCATTTATACCAACATAATAAAGAAAATTTTATGACAATCGGACCCTCCAAACCCGCGAAATTTAACAATTCCCGTTATTTTCTGAACACACCTAGTATAGATGATCATGAAGATTCGCAATTTATATTACCCGATGATAAGACAATCATTACTAAACTACAACAGATTTATTTAACTGATGTAATAATTACGAAAAAAGTAGGATCATTTACTATAATATCTTTTCACGATCCACAACTCCACTTATTATCCAAAGCTTGGTACGAGAATAAAAAAGCACTCCTCAAGAAGAACGGTTACGAGTAGTCGAAGCCGCTGCGGCAATTATTAGGGAAGATATTCGTTCATCTCTAGTCGAAACAAAATCTTATCCACCTCCGAGTAGAATGCTAGATGATGTTAACGCTGTAATACCAAAAACTTTACTACATTTTTTACAAGAAGTTATAATGAAAAAAAGAAAACGAAACACTGATCATTTGAAAACGAAATGCACATCTATAAGTCATACTATAATGGCTTCTTTATTAAATTGTTATTTAAGTAATATTTAATACATAATTAATTTAAAAAACGGTATAATAGATTGGGATTCACGGTTTACCTTGCGCTAAAGGTACGTATGGCTGAGCGCTCCACTCTTTGCGCCCTCTATCTCAACGATTGACGTATAAAAAAATGTTTTAAATAAAATTTCTAGAGAATTTTATTCTCTACAACTTTTACAATAAATGCAAATACGATAGGAGGCAGAAAAAACGAGATATTCTCAAAAAACTGATTTTTGAGACCTTTGGCTAAGGCCGCTCAAACGTTGGCATATGTGACTTTTGAGACAACATTTATAATGCTAAAATAAAGGTTTGTGCAAAAATTCAGCTTATTCCGTTAGATTCCGAGGTTGATCCCTTTTTGACTAAGATGCTACGAAGGAAATTTGTAAAAAAAATGTATTCAAATGAAAGTTTGTTTAAACGTAAATTTATACAAGTTTATTTACTTTAAGATCATTTAATTTTAATTTAAAAAAATAAAAATAATTGTAGTCCTTAAAAGGACTACAATTATTATTATTTTTTACCTTATAAGGTATTATATTTGCAAGGTTATTTATTATAATAATAATAATTATTAAAAATATTAAAATAATTTTAATCCTTTTTCAAAAGGTATTTTATGAGTATGAGTATGGGAATGTATGGCAGGCCCCAAAGACATTAACCGCCACTAATCTCCCAGGGTTATTTTACCCCCTTTCCGTTCTTCTGCGTATCCCGCCAAATCACACCATTACCTGTGTTTGTTGGATCCGAAGTTTTTACGCCGGCTGGTAGATCCACCCTAGGAGGTCGTGGATGACAGTGTCTATGGTTAAGGCCGCTCCACGGATTTTTGTCAGCCGGGTCGGGCCATACGTCCAGTTTGGGAAGGGTTTTTGGAGGACATTGAACTGACCCAAAACTAAGTACAATCCGGAATCCTCCTCAACCTGGGACTTAGTAATAACCCCATTCAATTGGGATTCATGAATGGGGGTAGAAGTGTTAGTACGCTGCTAGAACCTGTCCTTGTTTGTGTTTCTGAACATCTCTGTCCGAGTCAGTATCAGGTTCCTGGTAACCTCTTTAGAATTGTTTGCCCCCTGTGTGATACTGAGTCTTGTCTTCCGTACCGAAGTCCCCGGTAGCACACTGACGTCTGCCGACGTTTAAATGACGTCTTCTGACGTCATTTCACCGTCATTTAAACGCCAGCAGACTTCAGTGCGCCACCTGGGGTGTTGACGGCCATGACACACCGTAAGTGCCTTGGTGGATATTCCTCCTGCCGAGTGCAGGCTACCAACCTTGTATATTCTTTATTTATTTTATTGCTAAATTAGTGTTTATACCGTTTTCTTTTAATTTATATCTTTGCATTCTTACTTTTTTTTCCAAATTTAATTTAAAAATATAAATATTAATACCTATACAAAATAGATAAAGCCGGCCCTGTAGTGTATGTAATTGGAATGCGGCCATATGGTCTGCATTGGCTATTGATAGGGTCGTTTTTTTATCATCTGTGCTGTTCTTGTATTTTTGAGCTTATGTTTATTTGGCTTTGATTTATGGCTAGAATCTTAAATGCATATACAATATTACCTATTCACACACAACACTTATTTATGATCTAAATTTTTTGTCATCTTTGACTGGTTACCTGATAAAAATTCAACAGATTTGAAGGTGATATAACATTATTTGATTTGATACAGATATTAAAAAATTCAAAATTCACTATTTTTTGTCGAAATAAAACACTTAATCATTTTAAATTTTCGCGCGCTGGAAGCGCTCTCTAGCCTACCGCGGTGGTGGAAAAAATTATTAATATTCACTAATAGTTATCAGTATTTAATTCAAAATTATTTATTGTTATTAGTAGCTTTTTAATTGATGGTTTCCATCACCAACGTATGACAATATTTAGTAAAATTATATTTCTTCTGGGCGTTTTTCTGTATTAAAAAAAATTTTGAATTAAGTTTTTTCCGAGATACAACTATTTTTGTTAATGCGTAGTCTACTAAGTAATTTAAAACTAATTTTATATTGAAATGCTTCAAACTAAAACACTTTTCACAAAGCTCCGTATGAGTTAGGGATAATGTATAAACTGAAAAAATAAACAAACCATATTTGTTGCGCCTACTAGCACTTGATTTAAGATTTATTTGAAAGACAGAATGGTTAGCTATTAAAAAAACCTTAACACAGAGTGTGACAGTGCGTGACATTTTTTAAAACCTTAATAATGTCCATACATACATTAAGTATGCAGCGGTTACTTTATTAAGGTAGTGACAGTACAATAATAATAAAACTTACCATTATTCCTTCCAGCCATAACGCATGACAGTATTTAAAACAATTAAAGTCAAAAAGTAAGAATAAATTAATAATAAACCTTGTAAGAGAAGCAATACCTTTACTCGCAATTTATCAACACGAAGCATGCTTGCAAGTAATTATAATTCCTAAAGTTTGACTGGTTAAATGATAAAAATTCAACATATTTGAAGGTGATTTAAAGATGTTCATTATTGACTGATATTAAAGAATTCAAAATTCCCTAAATTTGGTCGAAATAAAACACTTACTTATTTCATTATTTCATTACAGTTCATTATTGACTGATATTAAAGAATTCAAAATTCCCTAAATTTGGTCGAAATAAAACACTTATTTTGAGCCTAGCCTACTGTGGGTTGTATTAATTAGTTATATTTATGTAATTAAAGATTATACAACGTATAATTATCAAAATAGCTACATTTTTATCTACTATAGTAATAATGAATTTAGTAACAATGGGATAAAATTTTTAGTTTTTTTAATTCGGCATTGTAAGGATACCGCGTTTCGTCTGGGGGGGGCAATTGCCCCCATTGCCCCCCCTGCGTACGCGCCTGGAAACAATTGTAATATAATAAAATTACCAATTACCAATGTAACAACAACGTAATTTTGCGATACTATTTATACAAATAATTTACATCTCACTCGTGTTACTAACCTCAGCTAGTTATATAAACAAAGTTAAGACAGCGCACCATGTCCATTTGTCATTGGACCTCAAACAGTCTGCCTGAAAATGGGAAAGTTAGAATACATATGTATCTTTTGATACACTTTAGCGTTAAACTGACGGGACTTTCTCATGTGTAACAATGTTACATAACCGTAAAGGCCATGTTATATAACATTACAATTGTTTCACAATGTTACGTTTTTGTTATATTGCCTATTGGTAATTTTGATATGTTACAATAGTTTAACAATGTTACCTTGTTACGTAGCTTATTTGTAATTTTTTTATATTACAGTAGTATCGCAATGTTATGTTATTGTTATATTCCATATTGGTAATTTTGTTATGTTACAATAGTTTAACAATGTTACCTTATTGTTACATTGCTAATTAGTAATTATGGTATATTACAATTGTTTCACAATGTTACCATGTTGTTACATTGTTTATGGGTAATTTCGTTAAAATACAATAGTTTCACAATGTTACGGTATTTTTATATTGCTTATGGGTAATTTTGTTACATTACAATAGTTTTACAATATTACATTGTTGTTGCATTGCTTATTCGTAATTTTGTTACATTACAATAGTTTCACAATGTTACGTTATTGTTATATTGCTTATTGGTAATTTTGTTATATTACAATAGTTTCAAAATGTTACATTATTGTTATATTGCTTATTGGTAATTTTGTTACATTACAATAGTTTCACAATGTTACGTTATTGTTATATTGCTTTTTGGTAATTTTGTTATATTACAATGTTTCACAAAGTTACATTGTTGTTACATTGATTATTGGTAATTTTGTTACATTACAATAGTTTTACAATGTTACGTTATTGTTATATTGCTTATTGGTAATTTTGTTATATTAAAATAGTTTCACAATGTTACATTGTTGTTACATTGCTTATTGGTAATTTTGTTACATTACAATAGTTTCACAATGTTAGGTTATTGTTATATTGCTTATCGGTAATTTTGTTATATTACAATAGTTTCACAATGTTACATTGTTGTAACATTGCTTATTTGTAATTTACTTATATTTCAATAGAGTAGTTGCATTTTAGTAACATCGTTACATTGCAATGTGACTCCTATGTTACATAATAGCAATACTGTGTTACGTTAAATGTTGACCGGGTCACTAGTAAATGCATTATAGAGTCAAAAAATAACTGCCAAAACATCAGAGGCGTTAATTTATTTTTTCGAACTTTCAAATTCAAAAAGGTAAAATTATGGGAGAATTACTCATTTATATACACACCTGTATAATGCCAGGTAATTAACAAATTGAGTTTAAGACATTTATTGTGAGTATTAGGAGCATTGACCTGTAACTTTAGTGATTTGACTCGAGCGTGTAAATAAAATTGACTTAAAAAATTGAATTTATACAGAACCTTTTACTAGAATTTGCGAGCTCTTTTTTATATCATTAAAAAGGTTAAAGTATAAGTTGAACTTTAGTTCCATTTATCAAATCTTTATATTTAAATATGAACAACAATTATTAAAAACATGGGGTCAAAAATGCGCCCCTTTGAAGTAAGTTACTAAGTAACTTACAAAATTATAAATTACACAGTTTTTTGAAAAATAAAATGATCTACCAAAGCAGAAATGTAAAAAAGCTTGAAATTTACTATAAAAATAATATTTTTAAAATATGTTGTTTTCATTTAAGTCCATTAATCCGTAAAAAAGATGGATAATTCCAATTTATTTTTCATGCTATTTAAATGAAAAATAGAAAATCGAGTTGAGGGGCCTTTTAATAATAATAATAATAATAATAATAATAATAATAATAATAATAATAATAATAATAATAATAATAATAATAATAATAATAATAATAATAATAATAATAACTAAAATTTTAACAGGCTCAATATTTTATTATGTAGACGATTTATTAATCAGTTTGATTTTTTTTATTTTTATATATTTGTATGTATTTAGGGGGCCCTTGATCGGATGGGGCCCTGGGCTGCAGCCCATAATGCCCATGCCTAAATTCGCCCATGTTTGACATTTTATTTTTTTATCTCAGGTACCTATTTAAACTTAAAATAATAAATTTTGCCACACGCAGTTAACAAATGCAACTTTTATGATGCAGACTACCTATATATCGATACCTTAGAATGACAAGGTTCAAGGTGCAGTTGCCATGTTAAGCAAAAATGCCTTATGTGCAATATTTAATATTGTAGATAAGTCACTTTCGCTTAACAGCTGCACTTAGATCCTTGTCATTCTAACCTTAATACCTATTAAATAGTAGTTTTGCGTGGGTCACATATATCCTTGTAAAAACATGAACTTGGTTTTTTAACATACACCCTTGTTATATTGGGGGAGCTTATTATCAGGGGTCTTGGGGGATCGCCCCCAAAACCTTTATGTATAATTTTGCAGGTCAATACAAACCTTTTTACAAACGTGTGGTGCGATTTAACCTAGAGTATACTATTTTGAATACCTACGCCTAATAAAAATTATATATTTAAAAAGTAAAAGTATGAAAAAGACATTATGTTTTCTTTAGGCAAGCATTTAGTCATTTTAGGCAAGGTTTATGCATATTAGTTATTAAAAAAGTCATGTTGGGTTAAATTTCACTAAAAATCTCCAAATCGGATTTTGTAGGTACTATAGTACAGCAACTTATAAAAATTAAATGGCTTTAACCACAAAAAATAGATACAATATTACCAAAAAGTAAACGTGTTTCGGAATTTTATTATTATTGGCTTAATTTTTTATATATTTAATTTGAATTAATTTTATTATATTAAATAAAAACAATTTTAATTTTGAAAAATTGACAGTTGAATCCCCAAAATCTTACTGCGACATTATAAACCCTAATAGACCCTAGACAAAATGAAACACAAATAATTCAACAAAAATTGAGGCGGAAACTTTTAATAATTTTTTTGTCAATGTCGCTGACACTATTGTCAAAGGGTTGCCTACATAAGGCCGTTTATATGGGGAATATCTGCTTGATATCTTGAATGCTCCACATTTTCGCTTTCAGGAGATATCATTTATAAATATGCTTGATGTCCTATACTCAATAAAAAAACAAAAAAACAAGAGACCCTTATGAATTGTCAACAGAGCTGGTCAAAGAGGTTAAGTTCCTTTTGTATATTCCTTTAACATAATTATTTAACGAATGTGTTAGAAAGGGAATATATCCCTCAGATATTGCATATTGCAAATGTTTGCCCCATTTATAAGAAGGGTCCGACTGACCAAACCAACAATTTTAGGCCCATAGCCCTATTACCAGTTTTTTCTAAAATCTCTGAAAGTATTCTTAAAAACCAAATTGTTCAACATTTTAAAACTAACAACTTATTTTATAGAAATCAGTATGGTTTTAGAAGAAACAGGTCCACAACTGCAGTTGGGGCTATGGAACATTTATTGTCCATTGTTGTGAACGGTATGGAGAACGGGGACGTTGTCTGTGGTGTACTCTTTGACTTGCAAAAAGCCTTTGACTGTGTGCTTCATAACGTACTCCTAGACAAACTAAAAACGACGTATAGATTAAACCACTTATATGATGATACCACCCTTATCACATAATAGCACATAATGAATAACACACGTATTAAAAATAGTAAGGACAAACTTAATGACTGGTTCTGTGCCCATTCCTTAAGCCTTAATAAAGATAAGACATCAATAGTTTACTTTACTCATAGGGGTATTACTGGGGATAATTTTGGGTGTCCAAGATTCTTAGGAATATATATTGATCAAAAATTAAACTTCAAATATCATATTGACCAACTGGCATTGAAGCTCAATAAAGCTGTGTTCCTCCTTCGTAATCTTAAAGAGGTGGTTACGTACGAAGTTTTAATAAATGCCTATCACTCATTATTTATGTCACACATAAAATATGCCTTAACAATCTATCTATTTAATTTGTTGCCTGCTGATATGACAAGCCTTCTAACAAAGGCATTTGAGAAAAGACTGCGAGATTACCTGATAAGTCATGCATTTTATAGTGTAAATGCTTTTAAAATTAAATTAAAAGTTGTTCAAATATAACGTGTTGTAACTGTAACGTAATTTATTTTTAGATTTATTAATCTTTTTATGTTGTTATTTAAATTTATTTATTATATATTTATATTTAAATGTTTTGACTTGTCCTATACAAGTATGTAAATGTGCCCTTTGGATCAATAAACTTTATCTTTATCCGAAATTTTTTGACCAACTTAGGAAGGTCACAAATTAATTATAATATAGTAAGCAATTTTTTATGTGAAGTTCCTAAGTTGGTTAAAAATTATCTTACTTCAAAATAAAAAGTTAAACTTACATATGTTTTGGCGTTTGAAACACCAATGTTTATGATTATTTGTTTTAAATTGCAGTTTTTTATATTAAATTTTTTAAATTATTTAAAATTAAAAACAGAAAATCTCGAAAACTAGAGCCAATATGAACAAATTCTTATTCTCTGGTCCATACCCAGTTGTTTTTTTCCTGCACAGTGTAATTTTTTACGGCTTTTTAAAGTTGACGTATTTTGCCTAGAATCCAGTCTCTACTAATATATTATTATACAAAAAAAGTTGATATACAAAAGTGCTCTTTTAGTTCCACCCTTACTTCTTAAGAAGTCCCATAAGTCAACTGAATGGCTTGTGCGGGTTAGGGGTAGGAACGGACCGCGGGCTTAAAGTCCCCTCCGAAGGACTATAAAACAAAAAAACTTGAAACAGGACGATAAATTAAAAAATTAATAATAAAAATTTAAAATAACGCAGAGTATAGGTCCTAGATTGAAAACTTTATGCAAAAATATATTAAAGTAAGTTACTTAACATATTGCATTCAGGGGCGTAGCGAAGATTCCGATTATGAGCCGTGATTTTCATAAAAATGCAGACTTTTTCTAAAATTTTGCCACATTTAAATCCTAAAATGTAAAAAAATACGTTATATTTATTGCATAATTTATTAAAATAATAATCCTAGAGGCATTGTTGTTTATTCCACCAGGGCCGCCGAGAGGGTATAGGGGGCCTGGGGCAAATTTAATTCTTGAGGCCCCCCAACTAGAATCTAAATGTTGGGGGTGGGGGGAAGAAAGAGTAACTTTTTTCACACAATAGTTAATACTAAAAAAATTGAAAATTATATAGTACCTACCTACGCCTAGACAGTAGTAACAAATAGAGCCCGGATTAAAAAGCTTAAAAAAACTGAAATAAGCGCTTAAAAAGCAGTTAATTTTTATGAAAAAGGCATAAAAAGCTTAAAAAATAATTAAAAATCCAAGGCATAAGATATGCTTAAAAATCAATAAAAGGCATAAAACAAATTTTTGTATACCTAATTTATTTATTTGTTTAACCCAAGTAACATTTTTAGTTTTATTATGGTTTTCAAGAACGCTTTAAAAAAATTTTGTTTTAAAGCGTTCTTGAAGAACATAATAAAACTAAAAATGTTACTTGGGAATTAACATATATTTGATTATAATTTAAACGATAAGCATAATGCCTTGAAATCAATGCTCTAATAATAAATAAAAATATTAGAAATTAATGAAAATAATTGCCTGTATTGAAAAATAAAAGGAAACTATTAAGCGATATGCTTTTATGACCTTCAAGCTTAATTTAATTTATAAAGGTACCATATTCATTATTTTAAAATTACAGCACATAAAGTTTTAAAGGGTTGGTCAACTGCGACTGCACTGACGAGCAGACGAAACACTGCAGTTCTGCCAACCACGCACCTCTAATACGCTAAAGAAGTATCGGGTTTTCGCAACGCGCGTGCCATCTGGTGGACTGGAAGCATTGCGTGAATTTAAGAATTGTCAGCAATACATTTAAAGCATGCGAACTGTTCATAATTTTTAAATAAATAGGTAGTTTTTTCACAAAAGAGAGGAAGGCAGAAGTCTTACTCGACAAATTTTGTTCTTTTGCACAGCTAAATCGCGCACGTTATTTGTGTTTTACGTTGCAAGGAAAAAACTAAAAAACTGGTTTAGTACTCGATTTCGATTGATTATTCTTTATATCATTGATTAAAAAACTCAACACTTAAATGCTTATATAGTTACGTTAGTGTGTGTATTTTATTTAAAGGATCATGATGAATTATTGTGTTTTTAATTGTAAATAAAATTCAAGAACTAAATCGTTGCATTTTCATGTTTTGCCAAAGGATCCAATTCGTAAGTACATTTGTTGGTGCAGAATTAACTAATTATAACTTTACCTAATATAATAATTCCACTTTATAATTTCACTTAATTATTTCTCCCACAGGAGGAAATTTTTTATTTTGAACTATAGTTCAAAATAAAAATAAAAAATTTACTTTTTTTAATAATATAATTTTTATATAAAATAAAATATATTTCTATGAAACCCACAATAACTTATATATAAGTTATTGTGGGTTTCATAGAAATATATTTTATTTTATATAAAAATTATATTATTAAAAAAAGTAAATTGACTAATGAACATATTCATTGTTTTCAATTTTTGAATTATTTTTAAATCCAGGGGCCCCATGACGTTGAGGGCCTGGGGCAATGTACCCCTTTTGCCCCCCCCCTCTCGGCGGTTCTGGGTGTAGCTAGAACATTTTTAACAACGTCAATGTTGTCCTGTGGCTAACGAGGTCCGCACTGGAAACATCTCGCCTATTAGCTGAACGTTCGGGATAAAAGTTGCGATGTCGACTAGAGAACCTAAGTGACGATTTACCCCTCACGGTATGGAGCATTTTAATATCTACTGCAAGGCACGTGCACTAAAGAAAAAGTAGCATTCAAAGTTTAAAGTTAACGGTCAATACTCCCTTTTAAGCAACAAACCGTCCCGTATCACACCCACATTTGTTTTAAAATTACCACAAAAAATGCCTAATCGTGTAAGCCTTACACTGTAAGGGAAGGTCTAAACATTTTAGTTAAAGGGACAATGTACAACTACTTAAATTAGGTTTTAAACAATAAAAAAATGGAATCGAAATTTTAAAATTAAACAGTAAAAAAAATTGTAGGTAATTTATTATATATTATTTTTGCATTAAAATTGTCAAATATATTCTTCTATTATTAGGCTATACATTAAATAAAAAAATCGCAAGAAATATTTTATAAAAGTAGAGATAATTTCAATAATTGAGAGGGGTGGACGGGACAAGATAAATCTTTTTTTTGTCCCGTCCACACCTTTCTATTATTAAAATTATATCTACTTTCATAAAATATTTCTTGCGTTTTTTTTTATTTAATGTATAACCTAATAAAAGAAGAATATTTTTACAATTTTGATGCCAAAATATTATATAATAAATAATCTAAATTTTTTTTATAAAAACAGTTTTGTAATTCATGCGTTTCGCGCGCTTGAAATGGCCGTAAACGTAGTAGTGCAAAATAACTAATGATCAATTAACTTAAATCTGCATCGTTCTACGTTTAGTTGACTTTGCTTTTATTTACTTTTATTTTCCTTTGACGTTATCTTACTTTATCTGGACACCAGATTTTCCAAATTGCAGGCAAATTTATTTACCTTAGCGTCCGGGTTTCTCGTCCCATCAGACCCGTAGCCAGAAATTTGGTTTGGGGGGCCTAAAACGTAGTAATAATTTTTTGGGTGGAAGGGGGGCGGAAATGGTTGATGGATATTTGTTATTAAAGTTGGACTCATCAGTAAAAAACTGATTTATTGTTATTAATATCATCACTGTATTTTAATTGTCAGTCACGCACATACACATCAATTGTCAAACAAAAGCGTCAATTTCAGTAGAAAAAATTTAAAATTTTAACCTTCGCGATTTATTGCTGCCATAATCTCAAGAACCTCATTCGGATCAATACCTAAGTTTCCATGAATTGACAGTACGGCGAGTGCACTAAGTCTTTCGTTGCCCGTTGAGTTACGTAAGTAAGTCTTGATTCTTTTCATTGTCGAAAATGACCTTTCCACACTTGCCGTTATGACCGGAAGAGTTGCCAAAACTGTTAATAGATATTTGATTGTTGGATTGAAGCTGTACACATATTCATTTGTAATGCCGGTTTTCCACCAAACGGACAAAACAAAAACAAAACACAAACTCGTGTCGAATAAAACAAAACTGCATCTTTTTGCAAACTTTTTGAAGACTAGCGTGTTTTGCGACAGTTTGAGTTTTGTTTTTCGAGTCCCGCTCGAAAGCGGTAACATCAAAAGGTTTCGACGTGTTTTGAAACTCGGAATTCCACTAAACAGACTCGTGTTTCAAGACCGTTTAAACGGTCGTGTTGTGTTTTTTGTTTTCAACTTTTATTTTATTTTGTTAGTCTGGATACGAATTTCATACTAAATTGGTAGGTAAGTAAGAAACATATTTTTCTTACTACCTCGACTGAAAATACGTTGTTTCGTCCCCGATTCCACGGCAGAAAGTTTACGTTTGATGCATTGGTCAAGCTATACGCGCACCCTCTATAATAGCGGGAGTAAAAATTTTTTAGTCGTGTGCACTAGTACTCAACATATGCAACTCTGATTACGACACTAATATAACCTCAAAATTTGTTTTCAATTTCGACATACACATTTAATTTTTTCCCGTATTTTCGGCCGGGTTGTATTTTCGGCCGAGGTAGTAAGAAAAATAGTATACACTACACGGGTAGAAAGTGTGAGAGCCCTCAGGAATCTCACACTTTCTGCCCTTGTAGTGTAATATACTATTTTTCCAACCTCATTTTTAGGTTAGGTTTAACTGTCAGACGACAAAATGTCACCATTATTGTTCGGCGGTCAATAATAATTTGGCTTTTGAACTACATTATTGTACTAGTTCAAAAGTCAAATTATTATTGACCGCCGAACAATAATGGTGACATTTTGTCGTCTGACAGTTAAACCTAACCTAAAAATGAGGTTACAAAATTTCAAAAAAATATCGAAATTTAGAGCTTGAAAAAAAAATAGTATATAAAACACGGCGGCGAAAGCTTATTAATTACCTCGCACACAATCTACTGCCTCGGCGGCGCGCCGCGGCGCCTCGGCAGTGAAATGTGTGCTCTGCTATAATATGAGCTTTCTCCGCCTGGTCTATAATATACTATTTTATAGATGGATAAGTTTAATAGATTCACATATAGGTATATACCTATATATTAGACTGGGCCAAAAAAATTGACTATTTTTTTTTGAAAAATATATCGAGAATGTCATTCAGAATGGCAAAAAAAAATTGTTGAAAATTTGAGCCCTTAATATTAATTTTAAAGCTTAATTTTCATGTATCCGTTTGTCCGTTATACGTTTGTACGTTTTTCAATAAAATCGTCCGATAAGAAATGTTCTAATTTTCATGCATCCGTTTTTATATGTCGTTTAAACATGTTGGTTGATACTGAAAAAGTGTGTTCTGACATAATCACGACAACTAGTGGAAAAGGACCGAAAACAAAAACAAAACTCGAACAAAACTTAGTTTGCTTGATGGAAACAAGAGTTTCGGGTTTGTTTCAGTTTTGTTTTTGATTTGCAAGTTTTAAAAAACACAAACAAAACCCAAACTCAACTGTTCGTTTAGTGGAAAACCGGCATAACACTTAAAAAAACTACGAAAAAAATCAGTGTTGACGTTTGAGCCTCAAACTTTGAGGTTATGCGAACCCTTTCATGTCTCCGGCTATTCGTAAGGTCAAAATGCACATTACTTACCTTTCAATTCATTATTTTTTGATTTCTTGAGAAACCCAACAATACTTGTTTGGCCTTGTGCACGTTTCATTTCAATTTCGATTCTCGTAAACAATATTTAACTTACGCCAGTAAGTTACTGGCGGTAACAGTTGCTTATCGAAACTGCAACTGAGTGTGAGTTCTGATTCGGATCGGTATATCTCGAATTGGATCACGAAAAATTGCGCGGGAAATTTCAAACAAGAGTAAAGCGTGAAGTTGTCATAAAAAATATGGCTTGTAATCGATAGACATATTTTTTAAACATGATTCACATATTTAGGAAAATTTTAGGGTTCACGGAATTTCGGAGGGGGCCCGGGCCGGTCGGGCCCTACGGCTGGCTACGGGCCTGCGTCCCATTTACCTCTTTTGCTAAGCTTTTTACCTTAAACACCATAATTTAAAAAAATACTATAAACATCTCAGATATGAATCTCTGTGTCGAGAAATCCAGATATCATGAAATAAATATCTCTATATAATTATTTCGTAATAATTTTAGTTTATGCGGTTCAACGTAATAAATATTTATTTATATATTTTTAGACACACCCATTTGAGTTAATAAACTATACAGTGGGATTTGATATTGCAAAACGATAAATGTAATTGTTGTTGTTTATCTTGTTTGATTTTTTTGCAAAAGGGAAGTGCACCAATGCTTATTAGGTACTGTTATAATATAATATATATCGTCATATCATATGATTACTTATATTATGATCATGTTTGGATATTTATCATTACTTTTTTTTAACTAGATACTAAATACAAATAGTAATAGATGGCAACATTCAAAAAAATCAAAAACTATTTGGGGACTTTTAATCTATGAAAAAAATCGCATTTTGGAATATTTTTTTATATAAAATCCCTAAAACTGCAAAAACATTGTCAAATTAAATCCATATAAAAAAAATATTAATAAAACCATACGAAATAGTAAAAAATTGTAAATCTAGATAGTAGAGTTTATAGACGAAGCATACTCTAAAGTCGTATAAAAAAACCGTATTTTTTAATATTTTTTTATATAAAATCTATAAAAAACTGCAAAACCATTAATCCGTACCTGTACATTTCTGATATTACTCTAAAAACACACGTTTTTACAATTTTTAAAACGAAATCAGACTATATTATGCTTTTTAACATGCCGATATTTTTTCTTTTTGTAGGAAAAACTTGTGAAAAGGGTGGTTTGACCTACGAACATGGCGAAACATTGGAAAATGATTGCGATTCCGTATGTAAATGCCAAAATGGCAAAATGAACTGTACCGACAGGTGTACAAGCCCTTTTATAAAAAAAGACAAAAAAATTGATGATTCCACTTGCTCTGCCAAAGAAGCTGACGACCCTTGTTGTGCCACACTAGTTTGTACAACAACTGAATCAGGTATTTAAGATCTTTTATTTGGAAGAAGAAAATTTAATCATTTTTTTTCTAGCTGTAGAGCCTTTTGAAACATGTTCCTTTAATAATAAGACTTACCAGATTGGTGATACCATAAAAAAAGACTGCTCTGAACTATGCACATGCGAACCGGTTGGGAAGCTTAACTGCAACCCAAGGTAAATGTTATAATATACCAATTTCAAATCCAACCATCTAATATTTTTTTCAGATGTGCCCCAGCAAACAAAACATTCGATAGATGCGTTGAAGTCCCCGATCCAAGTGATACTTGTTGTAAAAAAGTCCTTTGTGATGTTACTCTGGACGATCACGAGCCAGAAAAAGAAGAGGAGAGAAGCAAAATTAAGGTACTAAGCGCTAAATTTATAAACACAACTACAATTTTGCTTAAATTCGACCCCAAAATTGAGGAAAAAGATCTTCCCATCATTGATATAAGCGACGATAAAAACGATTGGAAGAGTTATCAAATGCTACAAGGAGGATATTTATTTGTAAAAACCAATGCCAAGTACTTACGTCTAGATAATTCAGAAGACATTATAGAAGTTGAAGATAGAGATCTAGGTCCTAAAGATACAGACACAATCATTAAAGAAACAACAAAAAAACCTTTGGAGGTATTGAAAGATGATCTCCACTGTGAATACAAAGGCAAAAAATACGAAATAGGAGAAGAATACAATGATGACTGTAAATCTTTATGTGCTTGCCAAAAAGACGGAATGATGCAATGCCTCAAGTTAGAATGCCCGACATATTTCGGCACCGACATTCTCGACCCTCAGTGCGTCGTATGGGAAACAGTTCCGCCAAACTTTAAACCTAAATCCCCCAATTGTTGCCCCTCGGAAGTACGTTGCAAAAACAATGGTTCATGCCTGTACGATGGGCAAAACTTCAAGAACTGGGAACAATTACCCATAAATATAACAGGGTGTGAGAAACGGTGTTATTGTGAGATGGGTAAAGTGGAATGTCAAAATATTTGCCCACCTGTTACGGCACTGCCTCCCGCAAATTTAAACTGCCCCCCTCATCATGCAGTGATCGACCATTTGCCTGATGATGATTGCTGCAAGTTTTGGGTCTGCAATGCTCCTGAAGATAATCCAACAGGTAAGTAATTTTATATTTTTCAATGCAAAACTTCATTATAAAATGTGTTGTTGACATTTTTAAGAATGTGTAAGCATTATAAAATGTGTTATAACATTTAAAGAGTATTTTGCATTATAAAATCTGTTTTTTTACATTCTCAAGGGTGCACCTGTTTTAGCATTCTAAAATGTGTTTTTGCTACCCTCTAAGAATGTTTTAGCATTCTAAATTTTTTATTCCATTCTAAAATGAGTTTTTGACATTCTTAAAAGTGTAAGCATTCTTAGGAGTGTCTATCTTTCTAAAATGTGTTTTTAAAATTCTAAACGTTTTAAGAGTGTTTTAACACTAAAATATATTTTTTTTTACATTCTTAAAGGTGCATATGTTTTAGCACTCCGATATGTGTTTTTGCTACCCTCTACGAATGTTTTAGCATCTAGATTCTGTTTTTGACATTCTTAAGAGTATTCTAAAATGGTTTCTTGACATTCTTAAAAGTTTAAGCATTGTTAGGAGTGTTTAGCTTTCTAGAACTTGTTTTAAAAGGTAGTATTTAAAGAGTTTGATAAATAAATAACAGTAGGTCGTGACAGCAAATTCAGCAGTGCCAATGTAGTAAAAATAAAACATTGAATTTTAATTGACAAATTATTAATTTATTACAAATTCCCAGCAAACATGGTGACGTCATAATCACGGCATTTTTTGGTCACAAGTTACGTCATATTCACCCTTAACATCACGTCAAAATCACGTCCTTAAAACGGGCAAATGTCACAGGCCGTTGACGTCATATTAGGACGTACAAATAACCTCATTTGAAGACGTCTATATGCCGTAAGTACTGACGTCTTAAAGACGTACAAGATTTGTCATTTATTGTAATAAATAAAACAAGGAGAATATTATAAATGTCATATATTATAAAATATAAATAAATAAATAAAATATAAATTCTAAATAACAAACTTAATAGAGTAGACCTATCCCATAAATCGAACATTATGGATAGCTCACCATTTTTTAATGCCTTGTCGTATTTGCACTGTTGTTTATAAGGTGGCCAGTAAACTTCTTTTTTGCGAGGAGTTGGCCACTTTGTATTGATAGCGGAAATTCCCCCGTCAACACGTTTGTCGTGTGCAAACTCAACTACGGCGTACATCTTTTAAACACCTAGTATAGATATAGGTAAATAAATTAAGAATGATTTAATAATTATGTAAAACCTACCTATTGATCCGCAGTTACTGCACCCAAGCAACAATTTAAGTATTTGTTACGTATATGGGACTATTGAAGAAACTTTAAAGTGTTTTGCGACAGTCGCCGGTCTCTTTATATTACTCTTTCGTTACTAAGTTAAGACTAAAGTGGGGAACAATTATTGAGTTCCAAAAAGGTAACAAATATGTCACTAGCTATAAACCCTGCTACTATTACTAGAACGTTCCAATATCGTTGCCAGAGCGTTATAATTACTTTTATTTATTTGTTTTTACTTCTATATTAACTGTCTTTGTCAAACTTATATTAGATTATACTATCCCTCCTTTTTTAAATGGAACCACTACGGACTTGGCTTTTCAATGTCGTCGTTTATTAAATATGTACTGGTGGTTTATAACTTCCAGAATAACAATATAATGTTTAATTAGGCAGGTAAATTTATAAATTTACTGTTGAACTTATGAATTTAGTTTTTGTAAAATAAATGCGCTTCATCAATATTTAAGTATACAGAAATTATTTATTTAATAATGTTTAAAAATAAAAAAATCTTAATATTTATTATTAATTTTTTTATTTAATTATTAATACCGACTATTACCAACAAAATTACTATTTATTAAAAAGTAAACAACCATTTACAAACAATTAAAATAATTTATTATTTACATTACCACGTGGTACTGTACAGTAAAAAATGGCCGATAAGAAGCATTTTCCTTTGAAGTAGTTTTCGCTACTTTTTTTTCACTTTACGGTTGTTTTGGTTAGTACCATAAACGTTCCCAATACTAAAATAATAACTTTTAAGTTATTAACTTTGTAGTTTTTAACTCATGTTCCAGTTTCGAGATTTTAACTTGAAAAGGGACTACAAAGTAAAAATAATTATAATGTAATCTTTAGGTAGCAACCGAAAGTAACTGCTACAAATTAAATTTACTTGAAAGTTTTTTTTACTTATAACACCTTTTTTAAAGTTGCAAAGTCTTCTTGGGGGCAACCAAGTTTTACTTAAATGTTTATTACTTTATAGTAACCATTTAAGGAAAAATTAAGTTTCTGTTACAAAATATTTAGCAATATATATTGCTATTTAAAAGTTAAAATTACTTTTAAGTAAAAATTAAAGTAGCTGTTTAGTATACTTAACTAATTTAAAGTTATCACCACTTTGGCAATGGTTTTTGGAACCAAAAATGCTGCTTGGGCACTTAATTGTAGATTTGCACAACAGTTATTAAGTAACTTAATTTAACCGAATAACAGAATAGACGCCACCGCGGTAATGCACCGTTGCAAAGCATGGACGGTTAGAAATGATCAAGCAATCGCAGCCTGCCACTAAAGTCAGCTGATCTCACAGTGGTCAGCTGACTGTGAATCACAGTCTGTGATTGGTGGTATCGAGAACGGCGTTCTTTACTTCCCGCCATGTATCGACACTTCACAAGTTCCACGAATTTTTGTCTGTGTTTTTATTCGGAATAATATAAATACCTATATAGGTATTGACAGCAATGAAATTGTAAAACTAAATTAAGAATTAAAAAATATTTTGTTTAAAATAGTATTTCCTTATTGTCCTGTAGGATAATTATTTGTTCATAGACGGATTTGCGTGTCATCGATGATAGGGATTTTTTTTTCTGATAAAAAAATTAGTTTTGATCTACAAAAAAATTGGGATTTTATCTACAGGGTGTTCAAAAATTAAGTAGTACGATCTATACCTACTACGTATTATTATATATTTATTACGTGATATAAAATCACCTATTGAAAACGTCAGAAAGACGCAACATAAAAACGTCTAAATGACGTCGGAAATGTGACGTCATAAACCCGTCTTTTATTGGTCATGTGACGTTGCCGACGAAAGGTGACCTTAAAATGTCGTCCTAATGACGTAACCTTGCTAGCTGGGTTAAAGTATCATTAAAAACTAAAAACAATATAAAAAGTATGAATCAATATGAACTCTTAGTTTGTTGTTATAATGGCAAAATTAAGGTTTAAAACTGTTTCTTAAGTTGGCAGCACACCATAAAAAATATACTAAATCAATTTTTAAACCATCAACATAATCCCATTTTCTTGCTCGAGTTTAAAAACGAATTTCCCACAGATTTACCTACCAAAGATTATTTCAAAAATTTGTTTCCAAACTCGAAAACAAAATAGGATCATGTTGATAGCTTAAATATTGATTCTTTAGTTTATATTTTATGGAAATCTCATAAGCAAGCTCGTGAGTTACAAAATAGAAAAACAAATGTAATTTTAAAAATTGTTTTCTTGGAATCTGTGCTGTAAAAGAATCTGAAATTAATTGTTGTCTGATGCCTCACAAAATCATATATAAAATTTTGAAAATATTCTATGGAAACTCCAAATGGAGGAGTATTAGCATTCTAAAATGAATTTTTTATAGTTTTAGGAGTGTTAAAGACTTAAGGGTTTTTTATTATCATAGAATTTTTTTTATTCTTAAGAATGATTTGAAAATGTGTTTGGACCTCCTTGAGAATGGTTCAGCATTCCAGGACCGTGTGAAGTTATCCACACATTTTCAGCCACACATTCCTAGATTAGTATGCGGTCGGATGCTAGAGCACAGTGGGTTAATAATTTATAAAAATTGTATAATTTTAATTTAATATATTTTTAACAGCAATTTATTAAGCTCACGATTAAAAATTAATATTATCTTGTACTAGTAGACACAGAAACCTTTTAAATTTCGTGATACTATGGCAAAAGTAAACATATAAATAAAACAATTTCAGGGAGTTTTGTTTAAGCACTTTTTTGGGGTGGACATAGTAAATTAGTTAGTAAGTTTGCGTATTTTATTAAAATATAATAATTAATTATATTATACGTATGAATAGGGAGTTTGCAAGGGCAGGCAAAGAATTTCGTGATAAGGAGGAAAAATTTAACATATCAATAAACCAATTTCAGGGGGTTTTGTTTAGTTAAGTACATCCCCGATAGCAAAATTTGATTTTAAGAATCTTCTAAGAAGATATGACCCGGAATAATGGAATATTCTTAGAACCTTCCCTTATTGCTAAGAATGTTCTTAGGGACTTTTAAAACATTCAATAGATACCCTTTTAATGATGCAATTAGATTCTTTAAAGCTTCTTAAAACCTTCCTAAAAAGCATCCTAAGAAAATTTTAAGAATACGTTTTTGGAATGTTCTTAGAAGGTTTCTTATGGAGCTTCTAGGAAGCTTTTGAGAATATTTCCAAATATGTCAGATACCCACGTTCTAATATGTTGAATTCTACATTCGTAAAATTATTCAGGAGGCGACAAATACGCCTCACTGTCATAATATAACCGTGAAATGTATTTGTCGTGAAATGTATTTTGCGACATATTAATATATATTTATTTAAAAATATTAAATAAACAATTTGACCTCTAAACCAAAAGTTGTATGACGTTATTTCATAAAAAGTAAAATTGGAAAACTTTGTGGGATAAGTCACATTAGATTGAAGTTGAAGATAGTTAGGATTATTATACATAAAAATGTTATTTCAGAAATTAAAAATCGGTACCTATACAAATTAATAAATATTTATTTTTAACATAAAATAAAATACCTATAGTAAAAGTATTTTTGTTATCGAATATTGTTTTAATTTGACAAAAAACTATAAAAAAATATTTTGGATTGTGTTTTTTACTCAGTATTTAATACTAATTACTAATTAGGTACTTATACGTAGTTTATGGTATATTTTACTATTATATAGGTAACTGAACTAAATATGCTTAACAGGAATATTCCTAAATGAACTTTCTATAGCAATTACTTTCTTAACATTCTAAGCATATGTTTAGAGTAGACTTATTTTTACCACTAAAACTTTGCACCTTCTAAGAACCTGCCTATAGGCCAGTAAGAATATTCTTAGGATCATGCTATATGTCTTTTAAGCAGGGGCTCTGCTTTGCGTGTTATTATAGGTTATATTAATAGCAAATTAGAAATAATTATTAGCGTTACAATTATATTACAATTTATTTTAAAATAGAAACCTTTTAAATGATATTGAAGAACAGTAAATGTCTAAAACCAGACCAACTTTTAAAATTTGCCTGTACATAAAAAGCTATGTCTGCCCTACTATGGATAAAGGCAGTAACTGCTAAACAAGAAATTTGTGGGAAAGCATAAACTACATTTTTATAAAAAGCAGTAAGTATTTTATTGATTTTTTTAACTTATGAGATAGTTTACTGCATTTCTGTGTTGAATTCGGATACAAAATGTCCATAGCTTTACCATAGCACAAGAAAACGCATTTTGCATTTTTTTGTAGTTACTGCCTTTCTCCATAGTAGGGCAGATGTATACATATAGGTATTATTTATTAAATTAAAAAAACGGTAAATGCCAAAAAATGATACCTACCCTAAAAAAAATTTTTTGTTTGCCCAAAATGGCCCCTACCAGATTTTTGATACGGGGCCCCCTCGAGGCTAACTACGCCACTGCTTTTAAGCATGTTCTTTAGGAGAAATATAGCATGATCCTTAGAATATTCTCCCTGGAAGGTTTAAAAAACATTCTTAGAATAAAGTGTGCTATCAGGGATCTTATACCCCATAAGTGAATTTTTAAAGTTTTGTATTGAGTATGAGTATGAGTACGTATGGCAGGCCCCAAAGGCATTCTCCTCCACTAATCTCCCGGGGTTATTTAACCCCCTTTAGTTTTTACGCCGGCTGGTAGATCCACCCTAGGAGGTCGTGGAAGACAGTGTCTATGGTTAAGGCCGCTCCACGGATTTTTGTCAGCCGGGTCGGGCCATACGTCCAGTTTAGGAAGGGTTTTTGGAGGGCATTGAACTGACCCAAAACTAAGTACAATCCGGAATCCTCCTCAACCTGGGCCTTAGTAGTAACCCCATTCAATTGGTATTCGTGAATGGGGGTGGGTAGGTTAGTTCTTTGCTTACTCCTATCTTTGTTGGTTTACTTCCGGTTCGTCAGTGTCTGTGTCCCTCTCCGGGTCGGATTCCGGAAGTTGGTACAGTTTTTCCGTCTCCTTCCGCAGCTGGCCCATCTGGCGAGGTCGGTTTGTGAGAATTGGATTGTGTGCGCTAGGGTGTCGTGGAATGTGTAGCAAGATCTACCGACTTTTTTTTCGATGAGGTCTAAATTTAAGGTGGCTTGTAATATGTGGTTTCGGCGTCTACGCTTGGCATGTGCCCAATATTTTAGTTGTGCCACCCTGACACGTTTGGTGATTGTTTTTCCTTCTAGGAGGACTCTGGGCGATTGGTTCTGTACGTCCGTTAGGTCAGTCGTAAACAAGGTGAGTATTTTGTGTTCGAATTTTCGGAGGTTTTGTCGGTTTGCTTTGGTCAGTGCGCAAGTGTTCAATGCATATGTCACCGTGGGGTAGATCACGGTTGAGTATCTCAGCTTCCGTAGCTTCCACGGAAGATTATAGTTTTTTATAAACGTGTTTATCGAACGCGCTGAGCGCGTGGCTGCTTTTATTCTTTGTTTTGTCGTTTCCGGGCGGTTTAAGGTGCTGGTAATAGTGGCACCGAGGTATTTAAGGCTGTTTTCGAGCTGGAATGTAAACGAGCCTATTTTTTTGGGCCCGGTGTTGTGTAGTCTAGTCGGGAATTTGGGGTTACGGATTAGTATTTTGTTTTTTTGTTCGTTGAGTTTTAGACCGTTTGCGTTCATATGTTTGGTAAGAACCTCGGTGAATATTACGATTTCTGTTAGGTTGTTCGCGATGAGGAGTAGGTCGTCCGCAAAAGCGAGCACGGTGGGCAGTTCAAAGTCAGTCAAGTCATTGTCTAGTTGTAGACCCGGTATTTCAGCTGTCGTCTGTTTAAGGATGCGGTGGAGCGCTAGTGTGAATAGTCGCGGTGATAAGGGGCATCCTTGTTTTACTCCTTTTGTTTTTCGGTATATATATATATATAACTATAGTTTTGTGGTCTGACCGAACCATTGTACGCACGTGTATTCTTTCAAGCAGGCCGATTCAATTCGTTCTATCAGCCATTGAGGGGTGTTCACTGCGTTTAAGGCTTCTATGATTGCTGTGTGTTTAATTTTGTCGAAAGCTTTTTCTATGTCATAGGTTACAACATATATCTTTTTCCCTCTACGCCATGTTTCTTCCATTATTCGTCTGGCGCTGAATATGTGGTCGTGCGTGGACCTGTTCGCTATAAATCCTGCCTGATAGTACGGGATGGGTTCCACTAGTTCGTCCAAGGCTTTTAATATGTACCGAGCATATATTTTGTAGCCTACACTACATAGTGTAATTTTTCTGTAGTCCGATGTGTTTTTCGCGTTGCGAATCTTTGGGATGGGAATTTGTTTAGTGTATAGCAAATCCCGAGGTACTTCGTTTTTTTTTCAAATATGTGCCAGTAGGTTTGTTAGTAAGTCGATTAACTCTTCCGGGGCCTCCTTAAGTAGCTCGTTTTGTAAAAGGTCAATGCCCGGGGCGGAGTTTGAGCGTAGATTTTGCACCGTCTGTGTGGTAAAGCTTCGCTCTGGGGGGCTGGTTAGGGGTGTGTGGTCTGATGCTTGGCTATTAAGTATGTGAGGAGCGTTGACGTCTATTTCCCCTTGCCCGAGTTCCTTTTCCCAGGTAGCGAGGGGGATGTATGTAGTATGCGCTTGGTTACGTGTCCGTCTGAATTGTTTGATAAATTTGTATGTTTGTGAGATTCTTTTAGCGGGCTCGTAGTCGTTTAAGTTGTTAAAAAAGTTGTAGCATTTGGCAAGTTTGTTTTCGCGTAGTGCAATGTTTTTTTCTGCTATCGCGTTGCGTTTTGTTTGGGCCTTTTGTGTGGTCGGGTTTCGTCTGTGTTGTTCCGACGCCTTTTTTGTCTTGTCTAGTAATTTTTTGATGTTACTGGGGAGCGGTTCTGATGGTTTATTAAGAGTGAGGTTGGCCGCTAACTGTAGACTTTCTTTAATGATTGTCCATGTCTCTGATACGTTATTAAGGTCGGGATTGTGTGTTAGTAGTGTCTCTTTTACCGCGTTTTTGTAGTTAAGATGGTCTTTTAAACGCTCAGTATACCATTTTGTCGGTTTTATTGTGGGGCACTGATAGTCTTTATCGTTTATGGCTGGCGTCTGTATCAGGTCGCAATCAAGTAATTTATGATCTGTCTTTATGTCAAGTGGCCAGGTAGATTTGCAGGGTTTGTATAGAAACCCGATAGTGCTGTTTCGAAGCATGTGATCAATTTGCGATTCGGATGATTTATTTCACCATGTTGTTAGTATTGACTTGTGTTTTGAAAAGGTATTGTGAATATTTAACTTAAACAGCTGAGCCAGGTTAATAAGCTCTTGCCCATTTTCATTGGTTTCGCTATGTACTAATTGCCTGCCTACCGTGAGTTTATTTTTGTCTGTGTGTAATGTTTTCCCTAGATGTGCGTTGAAGTCCCCTATAACTATCATTGCCTCTTTTTTGTTGTTTATGTCTATTTGTTTTGTTAAATCGCTGTATGTCTTCAAGTTCAAGTATCCGACGGAATGTGTGTGGATATTACGCAAAGTCTCTTTTTATTACAGGCTAGGACTATTGTAGCGATGCTGTCTGAGATGGGGTAGAATTTTGTCGTTTGGAGGGCCTTAGATCGTCTTAGGAGTATCGCTACTCCCTGTCGAGTCGAATTGTTTTGTCCTCCGCTTAAGTACCAATCGTACGTGTTTGTTTTTGCGCGGCCGCTTGTCATGATTGTTTCTTGTAGTGCTATTATGTCTAGGTTTAGTTGAGATAGTGTGTCGTCAATTATTTCTCTCTTTTCTGCTTGCCTACAGCCCCTTATGTTTAGTGTCCCTATTTTTATCTTGCGTTGTTGTGTACTACTGTCTAACCTTGTCGCCCCGTTTCCGGTCGATTGTGTTTGGGTGTATTCCCCGTTGCCGCAGGCTCTTATATTGGTTATTTTTCCTGCCTCTGTTAGGCAGGACACCGATGCTTGTGTCCATGTTGGCCAGATATGTACTATACTATCGTAGTGATTGTTCTGCCTAGTCTGTAACAAATTGCGATTGACCGGTTGCTATTGTTATGTCTGAAGGATATCTTGTCAGTACGCCCCTGTTCGTGATGTATTTCGATTGCGACGTTAAATATGTCCGATGCTGCTATTATTATTTCCAAACCCAACCAGAAGCTGTTTTGTGCGTGGTCCTTTAGGTACGCCTCTGTTTTACGTTCCCAGTCGTTAATATGCGCGTAGCGGTGGGGTTGGTCAAGGATCGCATCCTGTAAGTATGGGCTGTATGTCTCAATATGTGTTCTTAAGTGGTTATTTAGTCTTTGTCTTAATGCGTATGTACTTCCTATTGTTGACCTAGTCAGGCTATTGTCTAGTTGATGGGCCAAGCTGGCCACTAAGCAATTTCCGTCGGATGGAATTTTAATTATTCCCACCGAATGATCAATCGTGTTTACTATTTCCATGTTTGTTATGGTTTGTGTTTATTTATTTATTTATGGTTTGGCGTTTATTTATGGGATTAGTCGAGTGTTTATTTGGGGATGGAGCTAATGTCTTATCTGACTTTTCTGTTTTGTTTATGTAATGATTTATGTGTTGTCTGTCTCAATAGGAATGTTTATTTTTTGGTGCCAGCTGGGGATCTTGGAATTTACTTTTCGATGTATAATACGTTTTACTTTAGATTTTATGGAATAAAATGGTTTTGTTAATAAGACATGCAATTAGAAAAATTACTTAGCTTGATTATTAGGCTATAATCCTGATGCTTTGTCTTTCACGGGCTGTCCGTTGTTTCTTGACCTCGCCTGCAGGTTTTTGACACGCTTTGGTTGTGAGAATCCCTGCTGACCAGGTGGGCCGGTTGGCTTAACGTTGTGGCCTAGCCTTAATTACTTATTCAATTGCACTCTTTTACGGCCCGCACTTTTCGCACTTGTTGCACTTTTTGCACTTTTCGCACTTGTTTGTTTATTTATTTATTTATTTATTACCGATATTTCCGAATACTTTTTTTGGAACTTTACTACGTTTGTCTCGTATACGCTGCTTAGGAAAGGTATCGTTAACTATCTTGACCCGTCCTTCCACTTCAAGTGTCAAGATCCAACTGAATTTTTAAAGTTTCGTATTTTATTAAAAATGTATAAGATATATTATACGTGTGGATAGGTTTGTAAGGGCAGGCAAAGAATTTCTTGATAAGGGGGTAAAATAAAAATAAAATAATTTTATAGGGTTTTGTTTAGGCACATATTTTGGGATGGGCCCAGTGAATTTTTAAAATTTCCCTAATTTATAAAAAATTATTTGTAATATTTTACATGTGGATAGTTTGTAAGGGTAGGCAAAGAATTTCATGATACTGGGGTAAAAGTTAACATATAAATAAAACAATTTCAGGGGGGTTTACAAAAAAATATACAAAAGTGTTCTTTTAGTTCCACCCTTACTTCTTAACAAGTCCCATAAGCCAACTGAATGGCTTGTGCGGGTTAGGGATAGGAACGGACCGCGGGCTTAAACAATAGGACAAACACAAATAAACAGCCATACCCCTGGTGGGATTCGAACCCACGACCTCCGGCTTGTAGTCAGCAGCACTAACCACTAGACCACCGTCGGCGAGATGTTTAGGCACATCTTTTGAAATGAGCACAGGGAACTTTTAAAGTTTTTGTATTTTATTATAAATTTATAAGTTATATTACAGTTATGTATAGGGAGCAATTAAAGAATTTTCTTGATAATAGGCAAAAGTTAACATATAAATAAAACATTTTCAGGGGGTTTTGTTTAGGCGCATCTTTTGGGGTGGGCACAGGAAATTTTTAAAATTTGCATATTTAAAAAAAAATTAAAGCAAACTTTAAAAATTCACTGTGCCCACCCCAAAAGATGGGGCTAAACAAAACTCCCTGAAATTATTTTATTTATATGTTTTCTTTTGCCCCTATTATCACGAAATTCTTTGCCTGGCCTTGCAAATAAATAATAAATTTTTGTTGAAAAGGGATTAAATTAAAACTAAACACCTTTTTATAAATAATTAAACCTCTGTGCGCTGCGCACCCTAGCCGCAGACCGCAAACCTGTCTAGGAAATTCGTAGTAGGAATGTGTGGCTGAAAATGTATGGATAACTTCACACAAATGCATTCCAGAATGTCTTTCACATTTTTAAGAGTGTTTTTGACATTCTTAAGAGTGTTTTAGCATTCTAAAAAGTGTTTTAGAATTCTTGAATGTGTTTTTTATATTCTTAGCGTTCTAGGAGGTGTTTTTGAAATTTGTAAAGGTGTTTTAGCATCAAAAAATATGTTTTTTATATTCTTAAGATTATTTTAACAATCTAAAATGTGTTTTTATATTCTTAAAAATGTGTTTTCGAAATATATTAATAAATAATGACTTGACTAACACTACTGGGACAAATACTATTGACTTTTGTACATACTTTCCTTTCCCAACACTTTTATTTCGTAATTTTTGGTTTTTGGTAATTATTTTTAGAACTTCCCCACAACTCTACCAAGGCTAATGACAATGATTTTTCGGAAGAATCATACTTTGGCACGCCTGAAAAAAAACCCTCAAAAATATTGGGGCCGCTACTTGTTTACTCGAACGATAACAAACAACATAAGGTCCTACCAAAAGAAGAAAACCCATTCTATAACAACCACTTTAAATCAGAACAGGATAATGTTTTTGTTACCCCACCTACATTACCTGAGAAAAACCATGTACCATTTAAAATCCAGAAGAACCCAAGCAAAAATCAGTTACAAGTTAATGAAAAGAGTACACCGGAAGAAATATTACAGTTCATACATCAACATCCGGAAATAACTAACTATCCATCCGGTTCTGTACTGGAAATACACAACATACCTTTTGGTAATCCACAAGACCAAAAACCGTCACATTACCAAGATCCTAGATTACAATACCATAATAGACCACAATATCAAGACCAACAATATCAAAAACAATCCCATAATATTCCCATATTGGGAAACCAAAACAACCTCTTGTCCGCTAATTCGCAAGATTTACCTCAGGGGGTCACCCTAGAGCAAATCCTTCAAGAAATTCACAAAAACGTGAACCCAATTCAACAAAAACCCTTTCTTATTGCACAACAAACTGGACTTTCCTTACCACCATCACCACCAAGACAAAACAAGACAGGACAAGGTTGGTCCAATATTCCTTAACCTACCACTATTCATTTACACATTGTTAAATTTGTAGTTAATGGTTTTCCAAGTTACCCCAACATTCCTGGTTTTCCTGGCCATCAAGATGATGTGACTGTGACAACTTTGGAAGCAATAGATGCTCATACAGTCAGGTTGGCGTTCATGGTGCCTCCAGTGATTGTGGGATTGCATGGGAGGGTGGAAGTTAGATATACTCACAAAAAGTAAGCCACATGTCTATTTTTACTTGTCATTTTAGCATGTTATATTATAATATAATATGCTAAAATGACAAGTACTTAAAAATAATTACCAATTGGGTACATTGTATTTTTTCTTTTGTAGCGATGAAGACCTAAACTTGTGGGAATTGCAAGTGTTCGCTCCTCCCAACGATCTTATAGCAACGCCACAATTAGAATTTGATTTGCTAGGCCTTAAACCCAATACTGAGTACAAAATAAAAATCACTATTACTCTCAGGGACCTCCACAATACTCCATCTAGTCGAATCTACAAAATACGCACTCAAAAAGATGTTCAAACCACGACCTTACCCCCAATGATCCCCATAGAGCCCGATCTGGCTATCACAGATATAAACGCTACTTGGGTGACTGTGGTATGGAGAAAGTTTACTGAGTACGAGTTGCAATTTATTGATGGGGTGCAGCTAAGGTTCAAAGAAATCGATGGGAAAATATATGCAGCTACACCATTGATACACAGCTGTTACTAGTTATACACTTGAGAGTCTGAAACCAAACACAAAGTACGAGATCGGTATTTTCTTCATACCTTTCCCAGGACAGCTCACGGAACTTCACGCGGAAAATATGCTGCACTTCACTACAGCCAATGAAATCGATACATACGGCTTTAACGTCACTCTGGAAATATCACAACTTAAATCACAAAGTGTTGAAATAACTTGGAATGGTGTACCCTACCCAGAAGACAAATACGTCAATATATACAGGGCGATTTATCAGAGTGATTCAGGTAAAGAAGACCATAGTACATTCAAAATCGCCAAGAGGGATTCGCCTACAAAAACTATCATTATGGACTTGAAGCCTGGTACTAGGTATAGGCTTTGGTTGGAGGTTTATTTGACCAATGGCAAAATTAAGACCAGCAATGTTCAGGACTTCATAACGAAGCCCAGAGCTTCTTTTAATCTGGCATCATCCTCACATCAAGGTATGTTTAAAAAAATGTAGAAAACATGAGGAGTTTTAGCATTCTAAAATGTGTTGTTGACATTCTCAAGAATGTTTAAGTATTCTTAAACTATTAAAAGTATTTAAGCTATCCAACAATTATCTAAAAGTGATAATGATGAGGTTAACACACCATTCTGACTGGACAATTTTCTTTATTCTTTATTTCTTTATTTTTCTTATTTTACGCTTATTCCGAATATACCCCATGTTGTTGTACCCAAAATAGCTCCAGCTTTTGTTGAACATAAAAGTTATAGGTAATTAAATACAGTAAGTTAGATAATTAAATGATTATCTCTCTCTCTCTCTCTCTCTCTCTCTCTCTCTATTTTTTATCCACAACATTCGGAGTACCATAAGCCTCCCCCTCAGTAATGGAGTTGGTCTGAGCAAATTGTAGGTCTTTTAACCAGTCACCAGTAGATTAAATGATTCTCAAAAATAAATAAAATCTGACATCTGTCAAATGGTTAACCACTCTTTTTACCAATTTTAAATGTTATTATAGTCGTACCTACGATACGTGAGACGTTAACGTTATGAAGCATATGCAATCGTTAAATAAATAAATATTTTTTGTTAGAGTTCCTATTATGTTTTTTGTTATTTTACATTATTTGTAATTTGATATGTGCACTTTTTTAAATAATCTTTTATTTTATTTGTTATTTTCCCAACCAAACATTTTTGTTTTATTAATGTTAATAAAATAATCAAATGGTTAACCACTCTTTTTACCAATTTTAAATGTTATTATAGTCGTACCTACGATACGTGAGACGTTAACGTTATGAAGCATATGCAATCGTTAAATAAATAAATATTTTTTGTTAGAGTTCCTATTATGTTTTTTGTTATTTTACATTATTTGTAATTTGATATGTGCACTTTTTTAAATAATCTTTTATTTTATTTGTTATTTTCCCAACCAAACATTTTTGTTTTATTAATGTTAATAAAATAATAATTATTTTAATAACTATTTCATTTTTAAATTAAATTCTTTATTGCCGAACATTTACAGAGCAATTACAATGTAACTAAAACTACCTTTGTATGGTTTTACAACAATATCGACATTATAATGAAAAAATATTAATTCAATAAATCAGCTAATTTATTTTTATAGTACCTAAAATTTAGGCACCTGCTTTTTCACTTATACCAGCAGTGATAGCATGGTATCCCCGATATAATAGCCAATACTTATGTAAAATTGACCCCCAAATCCGAAAATACTGTCAAAATTTATAAAAGTAGAGCAGTTTTTAAGATATAGTCTGTAGCATGCACATTTTATGCTACGATTTTTAAGCAAAGCAAACCTTTGTTTTCAAATTTTTATATTAAATTCATAAAATATTTTGTTTGAACATTTTTATCGTGGAACGACACTTAATGGATTATTCTTAGATTATCTGCAAATAAAGTTAATAGTTAAGATTGTGCAATACAGAGCTGTAGGTACTTAGGGGAAGGTGGGGGAATTCTGCGCATCTATAGATATAAGCAAAATCTCTAGTATCTTTGTTAAGTTTAAATGTGAAATTTTGCAATTAATACCAGCGATAGTCTACTATGTTTACTATGTGTATATAATACGCAATTTATAAAAAGAATTTTTGGTATGCAAAAACTACATTTTTTTAAATAATGCATTTGCG
Source organism: Brassicogethes aeneus (assembly GCA_921294245.1). Taxonomy (NCBI): domain Eukaryota; kingdom Metazoa; phylum Arthropoda; class Insecta; order Coleoptera; family Nitidulidae; genus Brassicogethes; species Brassicogethes aeneus. The sequence continues at coordinate 54,113,347 of OV121133.1, read as the reverse complement.
CAAAATTACCCACCTATCAGGGTAATTGTGCGCATCATAGTGGGAAAATTTGCGCTGTATAGAGAAAGATTTGTAGGTATCTAAATAAACCGTTTATTTTTATAATATTATTATAATAAAACATAAAAATAAAACAAAACTATTTTCTCTATGAAACAAACAAAACAAACAAAATAAAAAATAAATAACTAAAAATAAAATTTTTCTTCTTAGAAATAAGAGGGTCTACATGCAGCATTTGTCACATATGTAGTTTTAGGGGTTTTTTTTTCGCTACACTCCGCGTGTTCCCAAATGGAACTGTTTATGCTGAACAATCTAGGCTCCTGTATACCAAAGCTCCTATATTGGCCAAATTTTGCAGCGCAAAATTACCCCAATTTTTCAGCGTAAAATTACCCCCATTGCAAGAAAAATATTGTGATACTAAAAAACTTTCCAAAAGTTAACCTGAACAATTTAAACATACACCAGATTACGAGGAAAGATCATATAAAGTTGTGTTATAAACATTTAAGCGATTGGACAGAAATTTAAACTTAACTCGTAGCGGAAACGACATGGATTTCTTAGATCAAAGTACATGTATCACAGTTAGCTAGTGACCATGGTCACTAGCTAAAAGCTACAAGCTTAATTGCGGTACACTTTAGTCCCCGTATACCCAAAGCAACGTTTCCAAGTTTGCAACATTCAAAAAATGTATTATTTACTTCATATCTGGAAGAATTGTTTATGCGTAAAATTACCCACGGCGCAAAATTCCCCCACCTTCCCCTACTAGGTTTCATATTCAATTAATTTTGCAATAATTAAATACTAATAATTTACAGTTAGTCGAGGGCACGATTAATAATTATTGACTGTTTTACTATTTGGCATCATTTGCGATTGTTGATATGACCCGGTCAACATTGTAACGTAACATTAACCAAAATGTTATGTAACGATTGTGATGTGTAACATTACAGTTACATAACCTGACGGTTGCAAATATATATATATATAGGTTCCTCCTCATTGAAGTAACATTATATAACAATGTTACATTGCCCTTATTTATATATATATATATATATACAGGGTGTCCTGAAATTAGTGCACCATACTTTAACAGCAGATTGTACGTGTAAAAATAAGAAAAAAAGTCCCTATATACATAGGTCAACAAATGCCTCTTAAGGGAGCTATAGCCCCCAAAAGGAAAGCCCCTGAAGATGGTTTTTATTTAATATCTCCAAAACCGTTAAAGATATAAAAGTGAAATTTGGGGAATTAATTAAACTTTTTATGACCAATAAGACGTAACAATAACAATTTTATGAGGTTTGGGTCAGATTGATAGGAAGTAGGGTTAAAACCATCTTAACTTTTTTGTACGTATCTTGTACCAGAATTTAGTGTCAGATTATGAAATTTTATAGTTTTGCACATAAAAAAGGTCATCTTGTTGAACTTCGATAACATACACCGTTTTCGCATAAAATCGATTTGAAAATTATTTTACATGGCATAAAAATTCACAATTAAATCACAACCATAGAAATGGACTCGTGTGGTCCTTGGAATGCGGCTGCCATGTTTAGGAAAAAATATAATAATTCAAGACAGGTGACATTTTCATGTAGTAAGTGACAGGGTGTTTCTACTTTTTTATTTATATTAGATAAAAACCATCTTCAGGGGCTCCCTTTTCGGGGGCTGTAGCTCCCTTAGGAGGCATTTCTCGACCTATATTTATAGGGACTTTTTTCTTATTTTTGCACGTAGAATCGGCTGTTAAAGTATGGTGCACTAATTTCAGGACACCCTGTATATACAGGGTGTTTCATAATATATGCGCAGGATTTCAGGATGTGATAGCTCATCCAAAAAGATGAAAAAAGTCGCTATTAACTTACCCTCTACCTTTTATTTTTATTACTAATTAAACAAAATTTATTTTAACGTTAGAAAAAGTAACAAAACCAAATGATAATTGCAAAATTAAAAAAAAAATAAAAAATGATTTTTTACTCAAATGCTGAAATGTGCGAAATGCGTTACCTTTACGGTTTGGAGAATTAAGCAAAGACAACTTTTAAATCATTTTTTATTTTGCAATTATGGTTTGGTTTTGTTACTTGTCCTAACGTTAAAATAAATTTTGTTTAATTAGTAAAAAAAAATTATTTTTTTTTAAATTGACCATGTTTTTAAACATAAAAGTTGATTTTTCTCGAAAACGGTCAACTTTAGAGCTTATGACCAGGAGTACCTTTTTTGTGTAGAAAACATTGGCGGTTTGAATGGGCCTCTCAAAACCGTACTTTTTTCAGGGGCGTTGAAGTTGAGGAGAAAAACACCCGCTACCCCTTCAAAATCTCCACCAATTATGAGGAAAAAAATTTTTTTCTAGCACAAAACATAGCTTATTTTGAGTAGAAAATGCTTACAAAAGCTGTTTTTTGTACGATAAACGGTTCCGGAGATATTCGAAAAAAACGAATTTTTTTCTAAAATTTCAACACCCCGTATCTCGAAAATTGTGCATTTTAGAGCGTAACTTAATAGCGACTTTTTTCTACTTTTTGGATGAGCTATCACATCCTGAAGTCCTACGCATATATTATGAAACACCCTGTATATGTAAAGAAAGTACATTGTACTTCTTTTTGAATTATTAATTAAGTGTAGATTAAGAGTGCACTGTTTAAATAAAGCAGGGAAAAGTTAACTGTCAGAAATTGTCAGAAACTAAACTATCGTTTTAGTTATTGTAGAAATTAATTAAAAAGTAATTAGGGAAATCGCATAGTGAATAATGGACATTTAATGTCGTTTTACAGGTAATATTTGTAACTTGTGTTTATAATTTGTAAATAATAAAATCAAATCTCTTTTTACAGGAGAAACTCAAATTTGTTATTATTCCTATCTTTGAACTAATCTACAATAAAAATTAAAGAATATTATAAAACGACATTATCGTTCTTTCAACTATGGATAAGCTGAGATTTGATTTTGCTCTAAAAGCGGCAGAAGATGGTAAAAGCAATAAAATGTTTCTTACCTCAATTGGAACTCAGTGTGACAGAAATTTTATAATTCCTGTAGAATACCAAACTATGGATTTACATAATGTACTGGGAAAAACACAAGCCTATAGTAGGGTTAAAAATACACTAAAAAAAAGGCATCAAAAAAGACAAGTATGGATTACTTTAAATGATGATTTAAAAAAGATCTATTTAGATGAAGAGGAAAATTTACTGTTTGGTGAATATTATTTGGAAGAGGTAGAGAAAGAAAGAATCCAAGAAGATAAAAATACTGAGGCCACTGAAGATTCCATGGCAAAATTACTAGAAAAATTGATGAACCAGCAGCAAAATTATGAATGTCAAAATTTACAAAAAGTTTCAGAAAGATTTATACTAGAAAAGTTTTCAACAAAAAGTTCAAATGCACAGCAATGGATACAACAATTTCAGAGTGAATGTCAACGCTTCGAAATAACTCAAGATAAAAAAATAATTGAAATTTTAAAACTATTTCTGGAAAAATCCTGCTTAGACTGGTATAGTAGCATGATGATTAAATTAACTATAAATTCAGATTGGAATAAATGAAAAAAAATATTTATTGAAACTTATGCAAATAAAGGTTGGAGCCAGATAAGATATGCACTGGCATTTAGATATGAAGCAGGATCACCTTTGGAATATGCTGTGAAAAAAGAAAGACTTTTGCTAGAGGAAAGAAAAACTATTGACACTGGTACACTCATAGATCTCATTGCTGCAGGTTTGCCAAACTTTATCGCAGATAAAATTGACAGAGATTCACTTCAAGAAACTGAAGATCTGTTCAATGAAATAGGAAAATTGGAGCATTTAACTGAGAGAAAAAGGATTGGTGAGAAAAAAAATGATATACAGGATAGAGAACAAAAATAAAAAAAACCCTTGTAAAATTTGTGAAAAGAATAACAGAGGTATACGGTATCACCCAGAAGATTTATGTTGGTTTAAGCTAAGGGATAATGAAAAAAAAATAAAAAAATAGAATTTGTTAACAATTCAGAGTTAGAGAATGTGTTAATGAAAGAGAATCCAAAAAACTAGATTTGACACCATTGATAAAAGTCAAAGTATTGCTCAATGACACTCTTGAAGTAAATGGTATTTATGATTCAGGTTCAAATGTATCCTTAATAAATTCAAGATTAGTAAAAATTAAAAAAGAATGGATTAACAATACTAATAACACAAATTTAAAAACAATCAATGGTGTCAGAAAAGTAGATGGATTAATTACTATAAAAACAAAAATCTTTGATATTGAAATCATTATGAATGTTTTTGTTATAAATAGTGAATATTTTAATCATGATTTCCTAATTGGTTTAGACTGCATAAAAAAATTTAAATTATGTCAAGATGAAAGATTAGAAATAAAACAAAGGATAAATCAAAATAGAATTGATGAAGATTTATTAAAAAAAAAATGGAAATTATGAAAATATTTACAATGATAAAATAAATAAAAATTTAAAAAAAGAAAATTCCACAATAAACTTCAATGAGCATATAGATGAAACTGATTTCAAAATTTTTATAAATCATTTAGAATCTAATAAAAAAAAGGTGATTGATAAACTTATAGAAGAAAATAAAATGACATTTGCAAAAGACAAATACGATGTAGGAACAGTAAAAAACTATGAAGCTCATATTGATTTATTAATAGAAAAATATCCCAGTAAAAGACCATACAGATGTACAATTGAAGATAAAAAAGAAATAGAACAACAAATTGCAAAACTATTGGAAAGACAAATGATTGAAGAATCGTATAGTCCATTTGCTGCTCCAGTAACTTTGGCATACAAACGAGAAGAAAACAAAAAATCGCGACTATGCATAGATTTTCGTGATTTAAATAAAATCGTGGTTCCTCAATCACAGCCATTTCCTTTAATAGAAGACCTTATGGAAAAAACTAGAGACTGTAAATACTTTTCTTTGTTAGATATAAATTCAGCATTTTGGTCGATACCTTTGAAAATAGAAGACAGAAAAAAAACAGGATTTGTTACTCAGGAAGGCCATTTTCAATGGACTTGTTTACCGTTTGGTTTGAAAACGTCACCAGCAATTTTCCAGAGAATATTGAGCAACATTATTAGGAAAAATAATTTATCAGAATTTACAGTGAACTATATTGATGATATATTAGTATTTTCAAAAACTTTTGATAAACATGTAAAACACCTGTCACAATTACTAGAAGCAATTAAAAATGAAGGGTTCAGGCTGAAGTTTTCAAAATGCACTTTTGCACAAGATTGGGTAAAGTATTTAGGACATATTATTAAAAATAACACTATACGCCCGCTAAAAGACAATCTAATTTCGATAAAAGAATTTCCTGTGCCAAAAACACAAAAAAATGTGAGGCAATTTTTAGGAAAAATAAATTTTTATAATAAATATGTGAAAAACAATGCTATTATTTTAGATCCACTACATAATCTTTTAAGGAAGAATGAACAATTTAAATAGACTGATGATTGTCAAGAATCATTTAACAAAATAAATGATTTGCTTTGTCGTCAACCAATTTTGGGATTTTTTGATCCAAAATTACTCATTAATATATACACAGATGCAAGTTTAAAAGGAGTCGGAGCAATTTTAAAACAACTGCAAACAAATGGAGAGGAAAACCCGATAGCATATTTTTCAAAAAAATTGAATGATGCAAAAAAAAAAGAAAGCTATTTATTTAGAATGCCTAGCCATTAAAGAAGCTGTAAAATATTGGCAATACCGTCTCTTAGGGAGAAAATTTACAGTTTTTTCTAATCATAAACCGTTGGAGAATATGAATATAAGATCTAGAACTGATGAAGAACTGGAAGATTTGACATATTATTTGTCTCAATACGACTTTAAAATAAAATACTCTCCAGGTAAATATAATCTTGAAGCGGATTGTTTGAGCAGGAATCCGGTCTTAGAAGCAGACGCTAATGAAGATGAGCAACTGAAAATCGTAAATCTTATAAATTTAGAAGAAATTGTGAAAGATCAAGAAAAAAATAAAAAATTACAATTTGAAAAAAAAATAATTAAAAAGGACGAAATTTACTACAAAAAAATAAAAAATAAAGAAAAAATTATTTTGTCAGAAGAAAAAAGCGTAGAATTTATAAAAAGAATACATGAACATTACTGCCATATTGGCATACAACAAATGAAGAATAAAATTAGTCCTTATTATACAAGCAAAAATCTAATACTTAAGATAAAGAAAATATGTCAAAATTGCATAACATGCAAAAAAAATAAGACTAGAGGACAAGAAAAGTATGGCTTGTTATCTCATTTGGGACCGGCTGAAGAACCATTTGAAATCATTTCAATGGACACAATTGGAGGATTTGGTGGAACAAGATCAACAAAAAGATATCTGCATTTACTAGTTGATCACTTTACGAGATACGCCTGGATATCAAAAACTCAAAGTGCCAATGATTTTATTAATTTAGTGGAAAAAGCTACAAGACATAATAAAATCGGTATGGCACTATCAGATCAATACCCAGGTATAAACTCGAAAGAGTTTAAAAAGTATTTAGAAGGGAAAAATATTCCTATAGTATTTACTGCAGTAGATTCACCCTTCTCGAATGCGAAAGATTGAACCAAACACTGGTTAATAGGATAAGATGTAAAATTAACGAAAAAGGAGAAAAAAAAAAGCATGGACAACCATAGCTCAGGAGTGCATAAAAAGGTACAATGAAACAGAAAATACAGTTACTGGTTTCACACCTAAATATTTGCTTGAAGGTGAGGACACAACTTTATTACCAGATGAATTAAAAACAAAAAAAAACGCAAAGTGATCTTCGAAGAGATAGAAAAATTGCTCTTCAAAATACTATAAAATCACATAATTACAACAAGAAAATTTTTGATAAAAACAGAAAATGTTTTAGTTTTAATGTAGATGACATGGTTTTTTTAGAAAACGGAAATAAATTAAACAGGAAAAAACTAGATGAGTTGAGAATTGGCCCTTATAGGATTTTAGAAAAAATATCAAACTCTATATTTAAAGTAGACACCGGACACAAAAAACTAGAATCAAATTTATTTCACCAAACAAAACTAATTCCGGCTCCCACAATAAATGACTAAGAAGACAGATTGGTGAACTTAAGAAAATTTTGTAGAAAATTTTGTCCCCAGAAAGGGAGATGTAAAGAAAGTACATTGAACTTCTTTTTGAATTATTAATTAAGTGTAGATTAAGAGTGCACTGTTTAAATAAAGCAGGGAAAAGTTAACTGTCAGAAATTGTCAGAAACTAAACTATCGTTTTAGTTATTGTAGAAATTAATTAAAAAGTAATTAGGGAAATCGCATAGTGAATAATGGACATTTAATGTCGTTTCTCTTTTTACAGGTAATATTTGTAACTTGTGTTTATAATTTGTAAATAATAAAATCAAATCTCTTTTTACAGGAGAAACTCAAATTTGTTATTATTCCTATCTTTGAACTAATCTACAAGATACAGATAGCAGAGAGACGTGAATAAAACGTCATAATTTTGTCAAAATTTACGTCATTCTTGCCAAAAATTAACGTCGATGTGACGAAATTATGACGTGAATATGTCACAGCCCACATACGTCATTTCAGGACGTCGATAGACTTAATTTTACGACGTCGACGACGTGTTTTCACAACGTCACTGAACGTCATAATATTACCAATTTAAGACCTCTTTCAGAAATGGAAACTGCATGCGAGATTTACAATAAAATCATACATTTAAATGTATGTATTTGTTGTATCTTGGATACGCATATCTGGCATACAGTATTCCCATCTGACAGAGGTGTAAGACGTCAAACATATACTAATAAGTGACGTCTTATTCAATTGAAATAAATTATTAATAAAAAACATATTTATTGTTTATAACATTTATTATAAAATTTTAAAAAAATTTACAATTACTGTTTAAAATTAAAACTTTTTCTTATGTTATAAAAATTCAAACATACAATATTTCTTTGGTAATAAAAAAAATTAATATAAAGTTTAAAAATTATTTAAACTTATCGTTTATCTATTTTAATTTGTAAACATGGACAAACATTAAAAAAAAATATTAATTTACACAGCAGTATACTGCTTATAAGCAGTATATAAATATGCATTAAAGGAGCAGCGGTCATGTAATCTCCACTGATTTGTAGATTTAAATGGTGACCAAAAAACATATTGTTTCCTAGGAGTAAGCCAAGTGTGGTGCACAATTTATATGCCACCACCCACTTCTTCCTTAAATTCTAGTTCTAGAATTTTAGTAAAACCTAATTACAAAATTAAATAGCTGAAAAGTAAAAAACGTGCAAAACCATAACCCAAACTACTAAAAGCATTCAGCATAAATTTCTTTTTATACATCTTAATTTCGTTTACATATTATAACAGTCGTTATTTTAATTAGTTACTTGCACTTAAGTTTGTATATATCCACTGGATATTACCCAGCAAAAATTCTTTAACTGTGCATTAATAATTATTATTTATTTTCTAAACCTTAAATGGCGCACAAAAACTCACAACTAACAAACAGGACGCGAATAACGTTGAACCGTTGAACTTGAGCGCAGTGTTGCCAGATAAATTACAAAATACCCGATTTTACTGCAAAAGTAAAAAAATAGTTATCCTGATAAATTTTATAGCGCATTTACCCTATTCTAAATTAAATTTTGAATTAGGCAATCAAAAAGAATTATAACATGCATGATAGAGTACAATAATTATGTATATTTAGTAAAAAGGTATACCTATGTATATTAGGGTGATGCAAAAAAAATTTTTTTTTGAATTCTATGCGAGACCACTCGGGTTTTCAAAGAGTATCAAGAAAATAAAAATCTGTAAAAATTTGAGAGAAATCAATTAAAATTTAGAGGTCGCTCAACGCAATTGTTTAATTTAGAAAAATCACGCATCTCAAATGCATTGCTATAAACAAGTAGGCATATTTCATACAAATTTAAATGAAAATGGTTGAATTTTTTTTTGGTGGACTCTTAATGATTATTCTAATAAATAATGATGTTCCGATTTCAAAAAATTGTTCATAATATTTAAAAAATATATATTAATTAGCAAATATAGCTTAGTTAACAAATAATTTATTAATTTTTTTTTTTGTTTCAAAATCTGTAAAAACATTGTTCAAAGGTCTACAAGCAATTATTCATTCACAAAAACACTCGCCCCCATCGTTAAATATGAGAAAAAAAATAATATTTTTATTAACTACACTTCGCGTCAAATTTAACGCACCACTAAAAGTTTGTCACATTTTCAAAGTTGATTTTCTCGCGAACCGTCAAACCGAATTTGGTAATTTTTGTTTTAAAATTGAGGTTTATTCTTTGGTTATGATGCCTTTATTAAAAAATTCTTTTAAATTTAAGTTTTGAGTATATACATATATAACCGTCAAACCGAATTTATTGATTTTTATAATAAATTGTAGGTTTATTCTTCGGTAATAATGCGTTTATTAAAATATTTTTTTAAATTAACATTTTGAGTATATATAGGGTGCAAGTGTAATAATTAGTTTTTTTCCGGAAATTTGAAACGCCCTGTTAGTTGTACCAGCTATAACAGCATATGTCTCATAATCAAACTATAGCCCCATGTTCTCTTAACATTTTGTATTTTTATTCACCGGGTTATCTTTATTTTTAAATGAAATATACATTTAAAGATTAAGGTACCATGAATAGTGTACGATATATCGAGGACATTTTATTTGAGCATGTTGTCCCTTTCGCCCGGTAATAATTTTTTACTGATGCAGGATAATGCTATATAGTGCAAGAGTACTTACATGAGGTGGGTGTTAAAACTTTAGACTGGCCTGCAAATAGTCCGGATCTCAACTCCATCGAGCATTTGTGGGATAATATGGGTAGACGACTAAGAAATCATGACCCCTTGCCTGCCTCCCTTGATGACGTAGCAAATATGCTACGAGAAATATGAAATGTCATATGACAATATTGACCAAGACGAGATTAGACTGGTTTCGAGTGTGAGCCGTCGATGTAAGCCATAATTAGAAGTAGAGGCAGAAATACGCGATATTGATATTCTTTAATGTTGGTTTTATTGATTTTGTTAATATTTTTGTTGTTATTGTTACAATCGTCCTTTTTACATTTTTGTATTAAACTGGAGTTCTTTAATCTTTAACTGTATATTTCATTTAAAAATAAGGATAACGCGGTGAATCAAAAAACAAAATGTTAAGAGAAGATGTGGCTATAGTTTGATATGCTGTTATAGCTGGTACAATCCACAGGGCGTTTTAAATTTCCGGGAAAAACTTATTATCACTCTTGCACCCTGTTGTATATACTCAAAATGTTAATTTAAAAAAATATATTAATAAACGCATTATTATCGAAGAATAAAACTACAATTTATTATAAAAATCACTAAATTCGGTTTGACGGTTCGCGAGAAAATCAACTTTGAAAATGTGACAAACTTTTAGTGGTGCGTTAAATTTGACGCGAAGTGTAGTTAATAAAAATATTATTTTTTTTCTCATATTTAAAGATGGGGGCGAGTGTTTTTGTGAATGAATAATTGCTTGTAGACCTATTAACAATGTTTTTACAGATTTTGAAACAAAAAAAAAAATTAATAAATTATTTGTTAACTAAGCTATATTTGCTAATTAATATATATTTTTTAAATATTATGAACAATTTTTTGAAATCGGGACATCATTATTTATTAGAATAATCATTAAGAGTCCACCAAAAAAAAATTCAACCATTTTCATTCAAATTTGTATGAAATATGCCTACTTGTTTATAGCAATGCATTTGAGATGCGTGATTTTTCTAAATTAAACAATTGCGTTGAGCGACCTCTAAATTTTAATTGATTTCTCTGAAATTTTTACAGATTTTTATTTTCTTGATACTCTTTGAAAACCCGAGTGGTCTCGCATAGAATTCAAAAAAATTTTTTTTTTGCATCACCCTAATGTATATATATATTCTTTGCTGAAAATTTCTTTATTCAGTATTTTAATCGAAATTTGCGAAATACCCGCCTTACCCGTTTAATATTTTAGTCGCAAAATATCCGACTTTTGAGTACATGTTAAATACACGCAAACGGCAATATTGCTTGAGCGATTAATAAAAAAATGCGCATTACTAAACAGTAAACCGACTATAATAGTCGTGCATAGGTATAGAGGCGAAAAATATAAAAACAAAGCAGGATTCAATACAGTTTTGATAAAACTTTAAGATTTAGTATTCAAACGGGGAGTCATCCTATACACTTTTATATTTTTCCGTTTGCTGTGTTAATGCTTTTTGTCTGCACTTATGTGCCAATTTATGCTATTTTCCTTGTATGAAAAGCTTTTAACTTCAATAACTCACTAACCTTCCGGCTTATTTAGCAATTGACAATCAATCGACGCAGAATTTAATTGTCTTTTATGTTTAACAAAATCGTTTTGAACGGTTCTTGTGATAGAAAAATAGTAAAATTTGTGGAAAAACGTAGTTTTAGGAGTTTTTTTTTTATAAAAAATGCAATAAGGAGCTATTTTGGGTATAACATGGGGTATATTCGGAATCACCGTAAAATTTCCAATAAGATTGGTACTGAAAAAATGTAGCCCAATAAGAAAATAAATGCACCGTAAAGTCACTGTAAGTTCTCAGATAATATTCGCACCGGGTGCACGCCTTAAATCTTCAAATTCACCGTGAGTTTACTGTGAGTTCATACACAGTTATGGTTTTTTAACTTTATAAAAATTGTACCTATAGGTATACCTTATCTAAACAAATTTGTAGACCGAAATGTAAAGAAATTGAGATAACATTAACACTGAATGTTAGAAAATCCTGCTGCGCATGCGCATTTACTTAGAGCATTACTTATGCGTTTACCATGAATTGAAAGGGGGCGGACGCATCTTTTGACAACCGTGCATTCACGCGCAAGCATTATTTTTCACCGTGCATTCACGGTGAATTCACCAATGTTATCTGGGAAAATGTGTTTTACTATATACAGGGTTGGGCAAAAGTATGGAATAATGGAAATAATTTTTTCCTGGCCAGGTCCTGCAAAAAACGCTCGGACACGTCAAATTTAGTTTTTTCCAAGGATTTTTTTGACATTTTTTTCATATTTATACCTTTTTCCTTTTTTACAGAATGACGTAACTGTCAGTTTATTTAAATGGCAACCCCCAATTTTTTTTACAGAAATGGATAGACCATTAAATTCTGGTTTCAAAAATATGCATATTAAGTCTGATTGGACTTATAGTTTCTAAAATAATAACTTTTTAAGTTGAAAAAATAGGACAAGTAAATTTATTTTAATTTTACACAAAAAATCGCAGTTGTCTTTGACAAAAACAAAACAGGCTGGTAACCAAGTTGAAATACATGACAACTGTCAATTTTTCGCTATTTTGAAAGAAGCAGTGCTTCAGTTCTTTACAAAAAAGTTTTTTAAAATTCAGATTTAAAAGTCAAAGGAAAAATGGTGCAAATGACTGAAAAAGAAAGGACTATGGTTGGATTTGGAGACCGGAAGAGAACGCAGCAAGAAGTATGCCGCTTATTTAATGAAGCCTATCCCAATCATGCCCCGATTTCGCAATCTTGTATATCCAAAGTAATTAAGAAATACAGACAAAACGGAAGTGTGCAAAACGCAAAAAAATCAGGCCAACCCAAAACAGCCACCAACGAAAATTTGGCATTGAATGTTTTGTTAGAAATAGAAAATGCTCCAAGAACATCCACCAGCGACCTTGCACAAAACCATAATATTTCAAGAAGGTCAGTTGGTAGAATTTAAAAAAAAGAAAAATTTCACCCTTACAAAGTCCACTTGTCACAAGAATTGACTGAAAATGACTTTAATAGGAGGCTACAATTTTGCGAAATTATGCAGCGCATGTGGCAGGAAAATCAAAACTTTTTAAATAAAATTTTGTTTTCTGATGAGGCTACCTTTATGCTAAACGAAGCTATCAATAGACATAACTGTCGATACTGGTCCCATCAAAACCCTCACTGGATGATCGAATTTCGCACCCAACGACCTCAAAAAGTTAATGTCTGAGCAGGCATAATTGGAAATTAAATTATCGGACCTTTCTTCATAGAAGGCAATTTAACGATAGGGAGATATTTGGCTCTATTAACTGATAACGTTGTCCCTGCAATAGAAGCCCTGTATCCAAATGACTCGTCATTTTGGACGAGTAGTGAGAGAATATTTGGACGAAGTATTTTCGGAAAGGTGGATTGGACGTGGAGGACAGATAGAGTGGCCACCAAGGTCACCTGACTTAACCCCCTGTGATTTTTTTCTTTGGGGTCATATTAAAGACAAAGTGTACAAGGAACGGCCAAATAACTTAGACGATCTGAGAGCTAGAATCACGGCAGCAATGAGAGAAGTAGGAAATGAAGTATTTGGAAATGTGAGGCGGTCTTTTATAGAGAGATTGCAATTATGTAGTCAAAATAATGGTAGACATTTTGAGCATTTAAGGGGCTAAACATTTACCGTTTAAATTATTTTCCTAATAGATGTTGTTTCTATAAATAAAAATATTGGTTATGTAGCAAAATAAAGTTTGGTTTTAAAAATTCACAATGTGATTGCCTCAGTTAGAATAAAAAAAATTTCAGCACTTTAATGCATATATATAGGCACTCTCCGGTAATTAAAAATACTACACATTTCTATCAACTTGTTAAAAACACACCGATTCTTGTCAATGAAAAATATTATTATTTTAAAAAGTATTTATAAGTCCAAACATACTGAATATGCATATTTTTAAAATCAGAAATTGATGGTCTCTCCATTTCTGAAAAAATAATTGGGGGTTGCCATTTAAAAAAATTGACAGTCACGTCATTCTGTAAAAGGGGGAGGGGTAAAAAAATAAAAAAAAATGTTAAAATAGTCCTTGGAAAAAACTAAATTTGACATGTCTTAGCGTTTTTTGCAGGACCTGAGCAGAAAAAAATTATTTCCATTATTCCATACTTTTGCCCAACCCTGTATAGTGTACTTTATACAGGGTGAGTCATAAGTGGTAAACTTCCCGAAAGCTGCATGTAGGGGGGCCTTAATATAGGTAGGGAAAAATGTTAAAAAAGAGACTGGATCTCTAATTCCCACAGCAGGTCCTGACCTTGGTCGGCCTCTAGAGATTGTACCCGAAGCCGATGAGTTAATCATCCAGTTAATTCAAGAAGATGCAACAAGAAGTACCAGAGAGATTGCTCAGGAGCTTGGCATGTCCCAGACATCTAGATATATAGCTATAACCAGGCGATTAAAGAAGGAGAAGTTCCATCCAAACCACTACACTTAAGTTCAGGCTCTTAACAACAACGATTTCGGTTTGCGTTTAAATTTATGTAATTGGTTATTGGGAAAAATTAATGAGGAGGAGAAATTGCCATTATTATAACCAAGAAAATCCACATAGAAAATGGGAATTTAATCATCAAAATCGCTTCAGTGTAAATGTTTGGGTTGGGATAATTAAAAATTGGGTTATTGGGCCTATCATATTACCGCGGCAGTTGAATGGGGATCAATTTTTAAATATTTTGGAGAACGAAATTTCTAATGAAATTGACAATTTTCCCTTGGCCACATTGCGCAATATGTGGATACAACTGGATGGTGCCCCACCTCATTTTGCCGCTCCTGTTAGAAATTGGCTAAATGAACAGTATCCCAACAGGTGGATAGGTCGTAACGGCCCAGTTTCTTGGCCTCCTAGGTCGCCAGATTTGACCCCGCTTGACTTCTTCTTATGGGGTCATGTTAAAGCATTGGTGTACCAAACACCGGTAGGTACATAATGAGGAGGAACTAATACTACGTATTCGAAATGCTTTAATAACTGTGACCCTAGAAATGTTGACCCAAGTACAAGTTAGTACAAGAAGAAGACTGGAATTGTGTTTGGAAATTCAGGAGCATCAATTCGAGCAATTTTTGTAATGTTTGTTCATGCTTCTTTATGTTATTTTTTCATAAATTTTTATTTTGTTTGATTTAGGTTTTAATTATTATTATTTAAGTTTTATAATCACAACTGTCTCATTGCTGTCTGTTATTATGACAGTAATAACAACAATATAAGCGCGTAACAATTTAAATAAGTTCCTTAGTTACTTCAATTAAAATGAAATCTAATAATTTCCTGTAACAATGTTAGTGTTTACACGTTGCCAAAATTCTCTTTTGATTCTTGGCCATAACTCGAGTACCAAAGCAGATAGATTTTTTTAAACATTTTTCCCTACATATATTAAGGACCCCTACATGCAACTTTCGGGAAGTTCACCACTTATGACTCACCCTGTATATAGGTACTTTTTTAAAATTCTTAAGGGTGTTTAAGAATTAAAAATGTGTTCTCTTATTCTTAAAGGTGTTTTAGCATTATATGTGTTTTTGAGTCTTGATGTTTTTTTTTATGTTTTTAAAGTATAATTATAAATGGGTTTTTTATTTTTATTTAGAATTTGTTTTTACATTATAAAGTTTCTTTCTATTTTAGACAAGCTATCTAGGGGCGAGCAACTAGAAAATAAAGGCGACTACTATGGGCCACTGGTGATAGTAGCCATACTAGCAGCTATAGCGATTTTGAGCACACTAATTCTGCTGTTAATACTGGTGAGGCGTCACAATCAAAATAAAGCTGCCATAACAACGCCGTCGACGCGGATAAGTCAATCTGCTTATGATAATCCTACGTATAAAGTGGAGATCCAACAAGAAACCATGGGTAAATTTTTTAATATTTTTCATTTCGAAAAATAATAATTACTTTTTTAGGTTTATGAGTACCTAGATAGGACCTTAACTGCTGTAAATATAATTAATTAGTTTGTAAGTTAAGTTTCCTGTATTTAATTTTAAATGACAGTATTTTGTGTGTAATATAGTTAATAATAAAAGATATATTTATTACATAACAAACTTTATTTATTTTTACACCTAATCTAACTTAAACTCTTCTATAAGTTGCAGTATTCTATTGTTTTCTTCTTCGATATCTCTTCGTTTTCTTATAAATAATGTAGCTACTGTTGTCGTAGTTGTAGATGTAGAATAGTATTCCTTCTTGTATTTTAAAGCATAGATAAGTTTCTAGAAAAATATAATTTTTAAAGATTATAAGACTATATTATATTATATTATAAAAAGACTCTTTGAATATTACCAAAACCAGTTTAATAAGGAAAACTGCAAAAGTTAAAAATCCAATAGTCATTAATGCACCCTCATTAGAAGGAAACTCCATGTGATGTTCATCTTTGTAACCCCTGGCTTCTCTATTTACTTCTTGTGGCATCCATAGCTTTGATATTTTATCATCTTAAAAATTAGTATACCTAAATTTATCTACAGGGTGTTGGTTTTTTCGAGGCTAAGCATGGGTATCTCGTTTATTTTAAGAGATACATTGTTGGTTAAATTAGAAAAAAGTTGCGTAGATATTTTTAAACCGATCAATAAAGAAATTTAAGTAATCTTTTTGTTTTCGAGATATCGTACAAAATGAGAATTTTTATTAAAAACTAGTTATAGCAAGGTTTTCTAATTCACACATTATTAAAAACATATTTTATAATTTATTTTCTTTTTTTTTCATAATTGTAATTTTTTAAAAATTATTTTTAATTTTGTATGCAATTATGTTAATGCAGTAAAAAAGTTGGATTTTTTTTTTTTTTTGTGAGTTTTGGTTTAATTTGGAACTATGCAGTGGTCGTGAACTGCTGGGTACGTAAATTTAAGCACTGGGCGCGAAAACGCCGCACAGCGGTGACACTCTTAAAACAAAACTCAGCAGTGTAAGGGTTAAGGCACCTTTTCAAAGGAAATTAAAATCTGCCAAATTATTTTTGCTAGCTTTCAAAACTGCCGAGATACTTAAGCTTAGCTTCGAAAAACGGACACCCTATATATTAGAGACAACTAAAACCTACTTAAATTCATTAGTATAGTATCCTTTAAATTTTTCAATATCGAGATCTTGTTAATCACAGATTTTCCCTCATTCTTTAATAAATTTTTCTGTATGGACTTTACCAAAGGCAAAAACTTATCAAAATCCATATTATCAACTTTCTCTCTCGCTACTTTGATTCTCTCCACACTTCCAGTATTGATCCTTTCCACATTCCCTGTATTATTTCTTTTAATTTTAGCCACAGATCTTTTTGGTATAACATTAGGCTTAAATATTGTTGACTCGACAACAAAGTCATTTTTCATAATTTTTGAAGAAGTTGCGGTTAAGATATGCGTGGAGTAAGCTGTACGCATTAAAGTTTCATAGTCTGATGTCGTTGTAAATACTACTGGTCTCTGAATCGTCGAAGTACTGTCCAAAATAGGAAAATCTAAAATTTCCTTTAAAACATCTTAGTAAATCTATAAATACTTGACTTACCTGTATTTGATTCTTTAGTTTGCGTTATTTCCACCCATTCACTATAAGTTTTATTTAATACTATTAGTGCAATGAAAAATATACTAAAAATAAAATGCATTTTGATTGTTTTCGTTTATTGTTAGAACAGATACTGAGATGTCTTCGTTAGACGACATTGTCCTGTTAGACGTCTCAGAGCAGAACATTTCTTGACGGAACTAAATGATTTTTTAACGTTATGGGAATGTTATCATACTTTTTATATACCTGTAATTAAATATGGATAACCTAGATTTAATTAAAATATGATTATAAAAAATAATAAAACAAAAATAGTTTATTTAAAAAAATATTTATTATACTTGTGGTAAAAAATAAAAATATAAGAAATATTTCATTTATTACTTTTTTAGATCGCATTCAAAAATTGTAATTTAAATTTAATAGAAAACATTGTATTGTATTTAAATGTTATTAAGTCTTCTTTCGACTAGTCTGACAGGACATGTATTCTTTATCTGTGAAAATAATGAAAATATTTTGTAACACATTTTATATAAAAAATAAAATTAATTTACCTATTGTTTATAAATGTTCTTGTCAAATTATTTCTTATGTCGTATGTTAATTGATATATTAGTTGAAAAATTAGTTGTTTTTTCCCCTTAATATTCTTTTTATCCCAAAGAATGATTTAAATGAGTCACCCTTTCAAAATGGCCTCATTTAAAGAAACGTTGTTGAAAATTGGTGTTTTCTGGAATAGACAATTATTTTCTTGTAGAAGACGTGGTGATGAATCCTTGAAAAATCATTTTACTGCAGAGTCATTTTTTGTAACTTAAATATCTCACAAATAAATCTTAATATGTCGCTTAACTTCTAATTTGATCAACGTCTACTTTGGAGGACTGCTCGATCCGCCCTCCATCGAAACGTTTCCTTCTGCAAAATAAATTGTTTTCACTCCACGAATATTGAAAGTTTTCATCCTATTATATGTAGTCAGGGGCGTGCTGGGCCGCCGGGACACCGGGAGAAATCCCGGTGGGCCGGTGGTCCGGAGGGCTAAGTGGGCCGGTGTGCCGGAGGGCTATGCCGGAGGGCATGCCGCAGCACGTGGTCAATTAAAAACTTTTTTAGTTGAGTTATGTATAAATATCATAATTATTTTACACATACCATGCATGCCAGCCTGCCAGCTTTGTTTCTTTTTTCGAGATTGTATATTGTATATAAGTTTCCTGAGCGATGACAATTTGTATTAATTTTTATTTTAAGTGCAATGCTATATGTTTTAGCATTGTGTAAAATATTGTCTGGTTGTATTTGTTGCCTGTTTTTTTTTTCAAGAATTTAATTTATACTTTATGTTATTAATTGAGGGGCCTAGAAGTAAAAGGGTTTAAGTGCATTTTTGTTAGTTCTGAGATAAATGGCTTTAAAATTAACTTGAATTTTAAAATTCTAGAAAAGAGTTTAAAAAACTGTGAATATTTTAGTTTTATTTAAAGACTAAAAAGGATTATAAAGAAAAAGGAATTTTTCAATTTCGCTTTTTTGTTATTTTTTTACAAAAATGTACTTGAATCGTCTTGCATGTAAGACAAAATTTAGTGGTAAAATGATTTAAATGCAATTACTTTACTAGAACAAAACTTTATTTTTTAAAATTTGGGTAATTACCCAGAAAACACACTAGTCCGGCATGCAAGGGCACATAAATGGGCCATTGCATTATGTAATGGCCCAGTAATGCGCCGTTGCATGGCCGGAATAGTGTGTTTGCTGGGAAGTTTTACAACAAAAAGTATTATTCATAATCAAAATCTAATACAACGTTTTCTTCATCTGAATTAGCTGGTCTTGGTTGGGGTTGACCTAAATTGGATTTTTTTTGGCTCAATAGGGCTATGGTCTTAGTTTGTTTCTTTTTTTCTGATGGATCTCGATCGTACTCTATGTTTTTATAAAATAAATGGTAAATTGGCGGAATATAGTCCAATAAGGTACCTAAGCGGCTTTTTTTTAGTTTTTGCTGGGGTTACATGGCCTTCTTCTTCTACTTCTTCATTGATGTCAGGAACATAGTTACTATGTTGAATCCTCATCAGTCTGGACCGATGCCATAATCGTAACGCTGGCTGATGTCGTTCCGACCCCGGTCACACTTTGTCGAAACGAGCTACTTGTCAAGGCTTTAGCAGCATAGATAATAGCCTATGTTTAGCAGTAAAAGGTGCACTTAAATCGTTTTACCAAAGATATATTTTAAAATATTTTGCCAGGTTTTTAAAGACGATAAGAAATGGCGCCAGGGAATGTAAAATGTACTTATATGATTTTACCACTAAGTTAGAATATTCTTTAGGTGTGATATTCTGCACTTAGACCATTTATTTAAAAAAGTGCACTTGTACCGTTTTACTTCCAAGCCCCTCAATTATTAATAAATGTTTGAAATTTTTTTACTCAAAAAAAATTCAGAAAAATCGGCCAACTACACACGAAAAATGGGGGGTGAACAAAACCAAGTGGTTTTGTTCACCCCCCATTTTTCGTGTGTAGTTGGCCGATTTTTCTGAATTTCCCGGGCCGGTCTGATATAGCCAGCACGCCCCTGTATGTAGTCCACAATGTACCCGATAATTTCAAGAAAGCTTTTGTGAAGAAAAGTAAGCACCCTGAAACCACGAAGAAAATGCTGCTATCCGCGATGTTCAATGTATCGCAACCCAAAAACTGCCATCTCCCACAATAGAACCGCCGCATACAGAATGCCGTCTTCTGAAATCAAAACTCCGATACCCATTTCTTCTGCGAAGGTCCCGCTCCTACCCGTCGCCGCCGCATCCCAAGGAACCACCGTCTTCAAAGAAGATCCAGCTGCACGCAAGGAACCATTTTCCGAAAACCGTCGCTTCCACTGTGCCCTCTGGTACATGGTTGCATTATCTTATACAGACTTAATTTAAGATACATAATTGATAATTACAGGGATTATAAGTATACATTTTGATTAGTTGCAAAATAAAAAATTTACCTCTTAAATTTAATCCTATTCTCATTGTTTCACTTTTGTGGTGGCTTTTATCTTTCATTTGAAATCTTGGTGTTCAACCTGATAAAACAGTTTTTGATTTGTAAATATTTCAAAAGTTACCTTTTAAAGTTTCTTTAGGTGTTCCAACATGGATATCAAAACTTGTCATTTGGATAAAATCAATTGTAAATTGTAAGTTTTAAAGTCCTTTAGAAGTAACCTTCCCTAAGAAAAAACAACTGTCGTTTTGAAAATAAGACCAAGTTAATTGGAATAAACTTCATTTTAGGTTCTTATTTCGTTTTTGAAATCCATCAAATGTTACCTGTTGACCATTGTTTTAAAACGTGCTTGTTAATAAAGCGTTTCATTTGAAACTTGGACATTCCTGATAAAAGCAGATTTTGTTTTGCAAATATTTAAAAAAAAAATACCTCCATTCGTTCTCGATATTCTTAATTATCAGTATGGAAAATGGTTTACGATTTTCTCTGCATTCAAAACTCAGGGCTTTGATCTTATTAGTAGGGCCTACGTTTCCCTAATAAACAAACTTTTGATTGTGGAAAATATAAAAAATTACCTTTTTACTAAACTCTAAAAAATTCTTCAACATCTAAAATCGGGTAAATTCCTCTTACCAGGTCAATTTTAATTTTAAATCATCATGGTTTTAATTTTAAATCATCATGATACGGTGCAAATCTATGTTTTTTTATTAACAATGTGCTGTGAAATGTAGGCTGGCGTTTCCCTAATAAACAAAGTTTCAATTGTGGGAAAAAGGAAGTTACCTTTAATAAATTCCAAATAATGTACAACCTTCTCAAAATGAAGATAATGAAGGGAATACCAGGTTGCTTTACTTTCGTGGTTGTCAATCTTAAAATGGATTTTAAAACAATAAGCTTTTTCCCAAAAAACATGTTTTATTTTGCATTACATAATAAAGTTAGGTTTAAAAAAATAGTATACCCATGTAAGTAGACCTCTGGGACTGTGGTAACCATTGTATCGATCTCTATTCGTTAACACTTACCATAGAAATGTTGTAGGAAGTCTCCTGAATAAAAACATTTCGGTTGTGGAAAATATTGAAATTTCAAGTATTTCAGCTTTTTTAATAAAAGGGACACTAGGGAGGTGCTGAGCGTTCGTCAGGCTCTATTTTGATTTCAAATCATCAAAGGGTTTTTCTGACAAAATACAGTTTTTGTTTTGCATAACATTACATTTACCTTTTCACAATTTATGATCAAAGACTATGTATCATCTGTACGAGTTTCTATGGGTTTTTGGTGGAACAGTGCTGTTGAGCATGGCTGATAAAAAACCTTTTGATTGTCAAAATAGCAAACCAAAGTTATCTTTAATTAACTCCAAGTAATGCGCAAGCTTCTCTATAGAAATATAGTTTTAATTGTAGACCGATTTCTATGGTTTGTCAATGTTGGAGGTTTTCCTGATAAACAAACTTTAGATTTTGGAAAAACCAAAAATTACCTTTTAATTTGCACACTTGTCGAATAAAAAGAATACTAGGAAGTCGCTCCAAGGCCTCAAGTCTTGTGTCGTTTGGCAAAAGTTTTTTAATGAACACACTATGTGTCGTGAAATGTAGCATGGTAGTTTCCTGATAAACTTAAAATCGAAGATCACGTAAAGGAGTGCATATGGGTTTTTGGTGGGACACTGCAGTGGAGCATGGCATTTACTGATAAAAACTTTTGGTTGTAGAAAATATTAAAAATTACCTTTTCAATGAACTGTAAACAATTTCTTTAATTAAGGCAACGCCTCGGCGGTGCTCAAGTTTTGTACTTTTCGTTCATCAGGCTCTATTTCTATCTCAAATTACGGGATTTTCCTGGCAAAAAATATTGTTTGTTTTGCATAACATAAAATTTACCTTATATTAAAAAAATAATCATGAAGGTGTTCGCATACCACGTACCTACATAATCTGTACAAGCCCTTGTAGTTTTTTGATGGAACAAATACTGTGCAGTGGAATGTAGCTTGGTGTTTTCCTGATAAACAAACTTTTAATCATTTTCAAGTAATGCACAAGCTTCTTTTTATTAAACCGAGTAGGATCGTCTATGTTTTATTATTGTTACTGTTGATCAATTGGACTTGGTTGGACGTTTTCGTAATAAAACAAACCTTTGATTGTAGAAAAAATAAAATTACCTCTCAATTTGTATGAAGGGAATACTATGAACTCGCTTTAAGGTCTTGAACTCGTGTTCGTCATTTTGATTTTAAATCATCACGGGATTTTTCTGACAAAAAACTTTTTTGTTTTTGCAAGTACTGAATTTGTCTTTATATGTAAATAAAAATTGATCCTAGATTTGTTGTGCAAATAAATAAAATAGTTATCTAAAAAAAGAGTTTATTAATTAATTAATTTTCTTCTTGCTGCATATTATGAAGACTTTTGAAGATCTTGAATGTTTGGTTTTTGTTTATTCATTATTTAATTGGGTTTGGATCCTGAAGAATATAAATTACGTTCTAACTTATTTCAAGGACTTACTGTTTACTTGACTTTTAAATATTATAAATATGTTAAATTCTTGACAATACGGTGCGTGTAATATACTGTTCTGTCAACTTTATTCCCTTGCCTTACGAAGAGAGTTGAATTCTGCTAAGCTTTTAAATGTATGAGGGTTGACTTTATGTAAATTTAAGAAGTTCCTGAAGACATAAACTAAGTTTTTGGGTATTCATGGTTGTTTTATCGCCTGATGACCGGATATGAATATAAAAAATTATATGGAAATTGCGCAATTGCCTTAAATGTGTGGGCTCTAATAGATGCTTGTTATATCTAAAAGAAAACATACAATACAAATAAAATGCTTGAAAATTCATGAACGTATATCGAAAATACGAAAAATGTCAGGTTTTACCTTTATAAATGACGGGATACTTCTATAGAAGTATTATCAACCTTTCCAACATAGATTTAGACCATGTTCCAGCTGATATAATTTAAAATGCACCGATAGTAAATTCATAGCGATCCTTTTTTGCTTAGAGACGCAGTTTTTGCTTCGAGAAAAGCAGTTTTGTGTATGATGTCGCTTCTATAGAAGCGGTTTTTTAGACCAACTTTTTCAAAATAGTACTCATAGTAGTATGTCCCAGTTGGTGAAAATTAATATTAAAACGTTGGTATCGTCTAAAATAAACATTAACCAATTATAAAAACTTTTTATATTAGACAACTAGTCATAAATACCTTCTCTCACTTTTTTCTCCATCCTAAACCGCGTGGATTCTCCATGTATAAACTTTTATTTTATTGCTGGATAATACGTCTATTTCGATTGGGGAAAAACAGTTATGTCCAAATGTGATTAAAGTTAAATTAAATTCCAAATTTACCATTTGACGGGTTTCTTTGATTGTATTGGCGGAGAGAATCCTCACCGATTTTTAGGGACCTCCACACACACGTTTTTTGTATTTGTAGTGCTAAACCTGAAGGAAGGAAACAATTCGAGTGCTAATACAAATACAATAAAAAAAATAATGGGTATAGTTTTGTTTGATCTCAAATGCTACAAATAATATAACCGTTTATAACCCTACGCAATAGTTATCAACGGTATTACGAATTGTTTTAATTTCACTCCTTGTAATAAAATTGAAGCGTCCTCAAGAGAAATAGTAAACTCTACCGTTTTTTGAGTGCAGCACTGCCCTGTTATCGCAAGAGTAAATTTCTCTCCAAAAGATGCTTCCTTATCAAATGTAGATTGCGTACCTCGTTTTTCTGGGATAAACAACAATAAACAATATGGTACTCGTACCATAAGTCAGGAACTTCTTGTGCGTACATGTAAATTTAAAACAAATTAGTCATAAAAGAACATTAGCAATAATGATAAACAACAAAAACCAAAGTAAGTTATTTTCGATAATTTTTAATTAAAATCTAATATCACTTTATTTACATAACAAATTTGAGAAAAAGTTATTGGAGTTAAAATTAAATATACATTACAAACCAAGTGATAAAATCCAATCCCTGAATTGCTTTGGAACCTCCCAACTCCTGTAATAGAAAAACTCTACATAATATCACATCGTTTTACGCAGTACAATACAAAACAATCATAAAGGTTTTAGGTTTTAAAAAAATCTCTTCAAAAAAAGTAGTGCTTGTTAATTTTGGTTGAAAAACATACCTGCGTTTGATTAATTCGTTAAATTTTCAACCAATAGAAGTCTTGTTGCAGTTGAACAGGATTACTTTCTTAATCTCAAGGAACAGAAAAAAGTACAGCAAAAATTTCCGCCTTCTTGTGACGAAGAATCCACTCAACCCAAAAACAGCCGCAATCTCCACGATAGAACCGCCGCATACCGTCTTTTGAAATCAAAACTCCCATACCCATTTCTTCTGCGAAGATCCCGCTCCTACTCATCGCCGGCGCATCCCAAGGAACCGCCGTCTTCAAAGAAGATCCAGCTGCACGCAAGGAACCATTTTCAGAAAACCATCGCTCCCACTGTGCCCCCTGAAACGAAATTGCTGCATACCAAGAAGACCCGTCTTCATGGAAGATCCAGCCAAACCCAAAGGCCCGTTTCCAAAAAACCGATGGAACCGCCCGGAGACTATCCTCTTCTACTAAGATCCCGGTCTGCCCGTCGCCTTTCTTCTACGAAGTTCCGCCACCGTCTGAACCAAAACCGCCGCTTGAGACCGGCCTCTTCTACGAAGATCCCGCTCTAGCCGTTGTCCTCTTCAGAAACGATTCCGTCGCCGCAACCCCAGAAACCGCCGTTCTCTTCTACGAAGATCCCGCTCTAGTCGCCCAAGGCTTCCAAAACGAAACCACCCTCTTCTCCGGAAGTACTGCAACCTTAGGAATCACCGTCCTCAAAGAACACCCAGCAGTACCCAAGGAACCGTTTTCTATTAAATCGCATAGTACTCTTTTACGAAGTTTTGTCATCCTCTGAAACAAAAACCGCAGCTGGAGACGAATATGCCGCTGCAACTCCAAAAACCGCTGTCCTCTTTTTCTAAGATTGGGCTCTACCCGTCCATCCTCTTCTGCGAAGATCTCAAAGAACCGCTGTCGAATTCTAACATTAAACTGGCGCAATCTGGAAACCGCCCTTTCTACGAAGATACCGTCGCCGCATCCTAAGGAACCGCCATCTTCAAGAAAGATCCAGCCGCACCCGATGAACCGTCTGCAACCATTTCTTCTCCGCCGAAGTAATCCATCCTTTTCTACGCTGACCACGTCTTCTGCGAAGATGCCGCTATACCCGCCGTCCTCTTCTGCGAAGATCTTGAAGAACCACTTAAACCTGGACTCGCATACGAAGACACCGTCGTCATAACCCAAGGAACCCATATATTCTACGAAGATCCCGCTCTACCCGCTGTCCTCTTCTGCAAAAATCTTGAAGAACCGCCGCTTACAATGATACCGACGCCGCTACCCAAGGAACCTTCGTCTTTAAGGAAGATCCAGCTGCACCTGAGAACCCCTTTTCCGCAGCAGATCCCGCTGCGCCAATGAACCCATTATCCGACATTGTACGCATTTTTTTAGATAACGATAAACCATCATTCTCTTAAATAAAACATTTTCTTCTAAGCTGGAGACCTGCCGTCCTCTTCTTCTTAAAAAATTTACGGTCGCCCTACGATGAACCCCCACCGTCATGAAGATCTAGCCGTATCCAAAAGCCATCCTGTATCCTCTTCGATGCAGATCTCGCTCGTCCCCTCCTCTTTTGCAAAGATCTGAAGAACGTTGAAATCGCTGTCTTCAGAATGAAGATCTTCTATGAAGAAACCATCGCCGCACCCAAGCAACCATAAACCGCCGTTTCGGGTATTATCCCGTCTTTTCTGCCAAGTCCCTTTCAATTGACTTCAAAGAAAGTTTCAGCTTAAAAAAAAGTATCAGCAGGCTTTAAGGAAGATTCAGCCAATAAAAATATCCAGCTGGCCTCAAAGAAGATACAGCTTCATCGAGCGAATTATTGTCTGCCATTGTAGGATCTTCGTGTAAATTCGCATCGTCCCAGTGTTTCAAAAAATTCGTCCTAACATTAATCTGTTAATAATTATCGATCCCTTTTAGGCAGAATTGTTTGATTTACTCTTTACTTAATTATTCATTGCAAAAGGTTTGTACTAATCCTAAAATAACAACCGTATTAAAACATAACCAAATTAAAAGATGAAAATATACCTTAAATTATATGCAGCTTAAGCCTTTTGATCGTAAATCAGACATCTATAAGGTATTACATAATTAATAATTACAGGGATTATAGGTATAAATTTTGATTAGTAGCAAAATAAAAAATTCTCGTGAATTTAATCTTATTCTCATTGTTTCACTTTTATGGTGGGCCATTGGTGGCTTTTATCTTTTATGTGAAATCTTGTTGTTCAACCTGATAAAACAGTTTTTGATTTGTAAATATTTCAAAATTACCTTTTAAAGTTTCTTTAGGTTTTCCAACATGGATATCAAAACTAAGTGTCATTTGGATAGAATCAATTGTAAATTGTAAGTTTTAAAGTCCTTTAGAAGTAACCTTTCCTAAGAAAAAAAACTGTCGTTTTGAAAATAAGACAAAGTTACCTTTTATGATGAATTCGAATAAACTTCATTTTAGGTTCTAATTTCCTGACAAAAAGTTTTCGTTTTTGAAATCCATAAAATGTTACCTGTTGACCATGGTTTTAAAACGTGCTTGTTAATAAAGTGTGTTATTTGGCACTTGTGAACTTGGAACATTTCTGATAAAAAGCCGATTTTGTTTTGTAAATATTTTTAAAAAAATTACCTCCATTCCGTCTTGATATTCCTAATTATCTGTAAGGAAAATGGTTTACGATTTTCTCTGCATTCAAAATTTAGGGCTCTGGTCTTAGTAGTAGGGCCTACGTTTCCCCAATAAACAAACTTTCTATTGTGGAAAATATAAAAAATTACCTTTTTACTGAACTTCCTCTCACCAGGTCAATTTTAATTTTAAATCATCATGGTACGGTGCAAATCTATGTTTATTGATTATTTGCTGTGAAATGTAGGCTGGCGTTTCCCTAATAAACAAAGTTTAGATTGTGGGATTGTTACCTTTAATAAACTCCAAATAATGTTCAAGCTTCTCAAAATGAAGATAATGAAGGGATTACCAGGTTGCTTTACTGTCGTGGTTGTCTTGAAATGGATTTTAAATTAACAAGCATTTTCCCAAAAAACATGTTTCGTTTTGCATTACATAATAAAGTTGGGTAAAAATATTATACCCATGTAAGTAGACCTCTGGGACTCTGGTAACCATTGTATCGATCTCTATTCGTTACCACTTATCATAGAAATATAGTAGGAAGTCTCCTGAATAAAAAAACATTTCGGTTGTGGAAAATATTGAAATTTACCTTTTCAAGTATTTCAGCTTTTCTAATAAAAGGGACGCTAGGGAGGTGCTGAGAGTTCATCATTTTGATTTCAAATCATCGGAATTTCCTGACAAAATACGGTTTTTGTTTTGCAACATATTAAAGTTACCTTTAAACAAAATATTTATGATGTCAAATGAAGATCACGTAAAGGATCTGTATAAGTCCATATGGGTTTTTGGTGGGAGGCTGCAGTGGAGCATGATATTTTTCCTGACAAAAAACTGTTGATTGTGGAACATAGCAAAATTTACTTAATAAATTTTAAGTTATGCGCAAGCTACTCCATATAAACATAGTTTTAATTGTGGACCTATTTCTATGGTTTGTCAATGTTATTTATGATCAATGGCACTTGTTTGGAGGTTTTCCTGATAAACAAACTTTGAAATGTGGAAAAACCAAAATTTACCTTTAAAGTCGATCCAAGGCCTCAAGTCTTGTGTCGTTTGGATTTGAAATCGTCACGGGTTATCCTGGCAAAAAAACATTGTTCGTTTTGCATAACATAATAAAATTACCTTTCAAAATGGTTTATGTCGTCCGAATTTTTTGATGCAAGTACCGATGTAGTAGGGCGTATCCGGACAAACTTTCGATTGCAAAAAATATTGACAAATGGCCTTTTTAATGAATTCTGGTCACGTAACTTCTCTAAAAAGGCGACGCAAGTGAGGTACTTCCGATCATCATGCTCTCTTTTGATTTTAAATCATCAAGGGATTTTCCTGACAAAAAAATTATTTGTTTTTTATAATACAATGAATTTACCTTTTCAAAAAAAAGCATCCATAAAAATACAACGTTCACCACATTATACATCTTATGGTCACTTATTTTTGTTTATAGAACACACTATGTGCAGTGAAATGTAGCATGGTAGTTTCCTGATAAATTTCAAATCGAAGATCACGTAAAGGAGTGCATATGGGTTTTTGGATGGACACTGCAGTGGAGCATCGCATTTCCTGACAAAAAACTTTTGATTGTGGAAAATAGCAAAATTTACCTTTAATAAATTCCAAGTAATGCGCAAGCTTCTTTATATAAATATGGTTTTAATTGCAGACCGATCTCTATGGTTTGTCCATGATATATATGGCACTTGGTTGGAAGTTTCTAGATAAATAAACTTTTGATTGTGGAAAATATTAAAAATTACCTTTTTAATGAACTGTAAGCAACGCCTTTTCGTTCATCAGTCTCTATCACAAATTACGGGATTTTCCTGGCAAAAAATATTGTTTGTTATAAAATTTACCTTATCTAAAAAAAATACTCGTACTACTACGTACATAATCTGTACAAGCTCTTGTAGTTTTTTGATGAAACAAACACTGTGCAGTGGAATGTAGCTTGGCGTTTTCCTCAAAAACAAACTTTTAAATGTAAAAAAAAGTTACCTTTAATCATTTCCAAGTGCGCAAGCTCCTTTTTATTAAACCGAGTAGGATCTTCTCTGTTATTATTGTTACTGTTAATCAATTGGTTGGACGTTTTCCTGATAAAAGATACTTTTGATTGTAAAAAAAATAAAATTACCTCTCAATTTGTAAACTTCTCTAATGAAGGGAATACTACTCGCTTTAAGGTCTTGAACTCGTGGTCGTCATTTTGAGTTTAAATCATCACGGGATTTTTCTGACAAAAAACTTTTTTGTTTTGAAAATACTACTGAATTTGTCTTTATATGTAAATAAAAACTGATCCTAGATTTGTTTCGTTAAAACGATGTGGAACACTGGATGTTAAGATTCCGAAGTGTGTTTCTTCCATGAATATGTGGAAGTGACCATGTCCAACATCAATATTATGGAAATCCTGGTAACAAATTTGTTTGCATTTTTTTGGAGTAATACACAAATTACCTTTATTTTAGAAAACATGTTCTGTTGGTTCTAATCGTCGTCAAAAGAATGTTAAGCCAACAACATTTATTGTTAATTCTACTTGTGGGACCCTAAACAAAATATACGTTTTTACCGAACTACGTTTACCTCAGATGAATACTTGGTCAGGATGAGAATGTTTAAAGATGAATTGTGAATGATATCTATTTTCATCGCCTCCTTTCTACTATTAGCTCATAAAATTGGTTGCAAAACAATAATTGTTGGAAAATTAAAAGTCCTGCATTTGGAGCATTTTCTTGATTTTTAAAATTACTTATAGTTGTACCTAAACAAAAATATAACGTTTTCGAAATATTTTACGAATTACCTTTGGAAAAACATTTTAGGCTGGTGATAACCGAGATTTTGTTCAGTAGTTCTTGTATTGGTGATATGTTCAATTCTGGACAATACGGTGCGTGGAATATGCTCTTCTGTCAACTTTATTCTCTTGCCTTACGAAGAAAGTTGAATTCTGCTAAGCTTTGACTGTATGAGGGTTGACTTTATGTAAATTTAAGAAGTTCCTGAAGACATAAACAAAGTTTCTGGGTATTTATGGTTGTTTTATCGCCTAATGACCGGATTTAAATATAAAAAATTATATGGAAATTGCGCTATTGCCTTAAATGTGGGGGCTCTAATAGATGATTGTTATATCTAAAAGAAACCACACAATACAAAAAAATGCAATTCTTAAACGTATATAGAAAATACGAACCTTTAAAATGTCAGGTTTTACCTTTATAAATATAAATGACGGGATACTTCTATAAAAGTATTATCAACCTTTCCAACATAGATTTAGACCATGTTCCAGCTGATATAATTTAAATTGCACCGATAGTAGTAAATTCATAGCGATCCCTTTTTGCTTAGAGACGCAGTTTTGCTTCGAGAAAAGCAGTTTTGTGTATGATTTCGCTTCTATAGAAGCGGTTTTTTAGACCAACTTTTTCAACATAGTACTCATAGTAGTATGTCCCAGTTGGTGAAAATTAATATTAAAACATTGGTATCGTCTAAAATAAACATTAACCAATTATAAAAACTTTTTATATTGGACAACTAGTCATAAATACCTTCTCTCACTTTTTTCTCCATCCTAAACCGCGTGGATTCTCCATGTATAAACTTTTATTTTATTGCTGGAAAATGCGCCTATTTCGATTGGGGAAAAACAGTTATGTCCAAATGTGATTAAAGTTAAATTAAATTCCAAATTTACCATTTGACGGGTTTCTTTGATTGTATTGGAGGAGAGAATCCTCACCGATTTTTAGGGACCTCCACACATACGTTTTTTGTATTTGTAGTGGTCAACCTGAAGGAAGGAAACAATTCCAGTACTCATACAAATACAATAAAAAAATAATGGACATAGTTTTGTTTTATCTCAAATGCTACAAATTCGTATATCCGTTTATAACCCTGCGCAGTAGTTATCAACGGTATTACGAATTGTTTTAATTTCACTCCTTGTAATAAAATTGAAGCGTCCTCAAGAGAAATAGTAAACTCTACCGTTTTTTGAGTGCAGCACTGCCCTGTTCTCGCAAGAGTAAATTTCTCTCCAAAAGATGCGTCCTCATCAAATGTAGATTTGATGCCAATGTGTCGGTGCTTTTGCGTACCTCGTTTTTGGGGGATAAACAACATTAAACAATATGGTACTCGTACCATAAGTCAGAAACTTCTTGTGCGTACATGTAAATTTAAAACAAATTAGTCATAAAAGAACATTAGGAATAATGATAAACAACAAAAACTAAAGTAAGTTATTTTCGATATTTTTTAATTTAAATCTAATATCACTTTATTTACATAACAAATTTGAGAAAAAGTTATTAGAGTTAAAATTAAATATACATTACAAACCAAGTGGAGTAAAATCCAATCCCTGGATTGCTTTGGAACAGTCGAACCTCCCAACTTCCTGTAATAGAAAAACTCTACATAATATCACATCGTTTTACGCAGTAAAATACAAAACAATCATAAAGGTTTTATTTAGGTTTTACAAAAATCTCTTGAGAAAAAGTAGTGCTTGTTATTTTTGGTTGGAAAACATACCTGCGTTTGATTATGTCGGTTAATTTTCAACCAACAGAAGTCTTGTTGCAGTTGAACAGGATTACTTTCTTAATCTCAAGGAACAGAAAAAAGTACCGCAAAAATGTCCGCCTTCTTGTGACGAGGAATCCACTCAACCCAAAAACAGCCGCCATCTCCACGATAGAACCGCCGCATACCGTCTTCTGAAATAAAAACTCCCATACCCATTTCTTCTGCGAAGATCCCGCTTCCACTCGTCGCCGGCGCATCCCAAGGAACCGCCGTCTTCAAAGAAGATCCAGCTGCACGCAAGGAACCATTTTCAGAAAACCGTCGCTCCCACTGTGCCCCCTGAAACGAAATTGCTGCATACCAAGAAGACCCGTCTTCATGGAAGATCCAGCCAAACCCAAAGGCCCGTTTCCAAAAAACCGATGGAACCGCCTGGAGATCATCCTCTTCTGCTAAGATACCGGTCTGCCCGTCGCCTTTCTTCTACGAAGTTCCGCCACCGTCTGAACCAAAAACCGCCGCTGGAGACCGTCCTCTTCTACGAAGATCCCGCTCTAGCCGTTGTCCTCTTCAGAAACGATTCCGTCGCTGCAACCCCAGAAACCGCCGTTATCTTCTACGAAGATCCCGCTCTAGGCGCCCATGTCTTCCAAAACGAAACCACCCTCTTCTCCGGAAGTACTGCAACCTTAGAAACCACCGTCTTCAAAGAACATCCAGCAGTACCCAAGAAACCGTTTTCTATTAAATCGCTTAGTACCCTGCTTAAAATACCCCATAGAGACCCTGTTCAAACCGATAGATATTTGTATCGGGATGTATGGTGTTTCTATAGGGTGTATCGGTTTGTATAGGACCCGTAGTTGAGATTTATGGTTGTTCTATAGGGATATCCACCATTGATTTATTTGCTATCGGTTTCAATGGGGAAAATACACATAAATGTAGAAATTAGTTTTTTCCCTATAGGACCCTATAGGTTTTAATAAAATTTTGTCAAATGTTTTATGGTTGCTCTATAGGGATATCCCTATATATCCTTCATTGAGTTATTTTCTATCGGTCTCAATAGGGAAAATGTAAAAGTTATGGTGTGCCTATAGGTAATTTCCTATACATTTTCTATCGGGCTGTATCCGGAAAAACCCATGGACAAATGCACATATAGAATCCGGTAGCGCCCGATAGATTATTTTGTATAGGTCTCTATGGGGTATTTTAAGCAGGGTAGTCTTTTACGAAGTTCTGTCATCCTCTGAAACAAAAACCGCAGCTGGAGACCCTCTTCTGAAACGAATATGCCGCTGCAACCCCAAAAACCGCTCTCCTCTTCTTCGAAGAATCCGCTCTACCCGTCCATCCTCTTCTGCGAAGATCTCAAAGAACCGCTATCGAATTCTAAAACTAAACTGGCGCAATCTGGAAACCGCCCTTTCTACGAAGATACCGTCGCCGCATCCCAAAACCGCCATCTTCAAGGAAGATCCAGCCGCACCCGATGAACCGTCCGCAACCATTTTCTTCTTCGCCGAAGTAAAACCATCCTTTTCTACGCTGACCACGTCTTCTGCGAAGATCCCGCTATACCCGCCGTCCTCTTCTGCAAATATCTTGAAGAACAACTTTAACCTGGAATCGCTTACGAAGACACCGTCGCCATAACCCAAGGAACCGCCGCTTTCAAGGAAGAACCAGCCGCACCTAAGGAACCGTTTTCTTTTAAATCTACACACAGCCGAAGATCTGCCCGCAACCATCGTCTTCTACGAAGAAACCTCCGCCAAAGTAAACCCATCCTCTTCTACGCTGACCATATATTTCACGAAGATCCCGCTCTACCCGCTGTCCTCTTCAGCAAAAATCTTGAAGAACCGCAGAAACCATCCTCTTCTACGAAGAAACCTCCGCCGAAGTAAAACCATCCTCTTCTACGATAACCATATATTCTACGAAGATCCCGCTCTACCCGCTGTCCTCTTCTGCAAAAATCTTGAAGCGCCGAAACCATCCTCTTCTACGAAGAAACCTCCGCCGAAGTAAAACCATCCTCTTTTACGCTGACCATATATTCTACGAAGATCCCGCTCTACCTGCTATCCTCTTCTGCGCCGAAAATACCGCCTAAGAGCCGCCGAAATCTGGAAACACTTACAATGATACCGACGCCGTTACCCAAGGAACCGCCGTCTTTAAGGAAGATCCAGCTGTACCTGAGAACCCATTTTCCGCCGCAGATCCCGCTGCGCCAATGAACCCATTTTCAGACATTGTACGCATTCTTTTAGATCACGATAAACCATCATTCTTTTAAATAAAATTTTGAGTACCATTTTCTTCCAAGCTGGAGACCTGCCGTCCTCTTCTTCTTAAAAAATTTACGGTCGCCCTACGATGAACCCCCTCCGTAAGAAGATCCACCCGTATCCAAAAGCTATCCTGTATCCTCTGACACAGATCTCGCTCGTCCCATCCTCTTTTGCAAGATCTTGAAGAACGTTGAAATCGCTGTCTTCAGAATGAAGATCTTCTATGAAGAAACCATCGCCGCACCCAAGCAACCATAATCCGCCGATTCGGGTATTACCCAGTCTTTTCTGCCAAGTACCTTTCAACTGACTCCAAAGGAAGTTTCAGCTTAAAAAAAAAGCAGGCTTCAAGGAAGATTCAGCCAATAAAAATAACCAGCTGGCTTCAAAGAAGATACAACTTCATCGAGCGAATTATTGTCTGCCATTGTAGGATCTTCGTGTAAATTCGCATCGTCCCAGTGTTTCAAAAAATTCGTCGTAACATTAATCTGTTATTAATTATCAATCACATGTAGGCAGAATTGTTTGATTTACGCTTTACTTAATTAGTCATTGCAAAAGGTTTGTACTAATCCTAAAATAACAACCGTATTAAAACATAACCAAATTAAAAGATGAAAATATACCTTAAATTATATGCCGCTTAAGCCATTTGATCGTAAATCAGACATCTATATATAGGTATTTACTCAACAACTCAAACATAATCATTACATTCCTAAAATTTACAAGCGCTTTAAGAATCATGATTATTAAAAATCATCCTAGAAACTTACCTATCATTTTCTAGTTTTCTTTGTAAACCTTCTATCTAATTTTTGCTAAAAGTCATCTTAAGGGACATTTGATCATTAAATATTTTTTCCTGTCATCCTCATTGCATTCTAAATTCTGATTGGCTGTATTGACTTCATGCACCAAACTGCACAAATTAACCACACAGAACAAAACTAACTGAATTGAACCAAACCAACCAAAAGTTCAACCAAACAAAATTAACGTACATCTCACTAAGCACACCACTTTACAGCATCATTTTGTAATACATTTATCTCTTACAAAACATTCTTAATTTTACGTTTTACAATTGCATCAGCTAATTTACTTCATAATATATACTTGCATTATCTTATACAATAAAAGACTTAGTTTAAGATACTTAATTAATAATTACAGGGATTATAGGTATAAATTTTGATTAGTTGCAAAATAAAAAATTCTCGTGAATTTAATCTTATTCTCATTGTTTCACTTTTATGGTGGGCCATTGGTGGCTTTTATCTTTTATGTGAAAATTTGTTGTTCAACCTGATAAAACAGTTTTTGATTTGTAAATATTTCAAAATTACCTTTTAAAGTTTCTTTAGGTTTTCCAACATGGATATCAAAACTAAGTGTCACTTGGATAGAATCAATTGTAAATTGTAAGTTTTAAAGTCCTTTAGAAGTAACCTTTCCTAAGAAAAAAAAACTGTCGTTTTGAAAATAAGACAAAGTTACCTTTGATGATGAATTCGAATAAACTTCATTTTAGGTTCTTATTTCCTGACAAAAAGTTTTCGTTTTAGAAATCCATAAAATGTTACCTGTTGACCATTGTTTAAAAACGTGCTTGTTAATAAAGCCTGTTATTTGGCACTTGTGAACTTGGAACATTCCTGATAAAAAGCCGATTTTGTTTTGTAAATATTTAAAAAAAAATTACCTCCATTCCGTCTCGATATTCCTAATTATCTGTATGGAAAATGGTTTACGATTTTCTCTGCATTCAAAATTTAGGGCTCTGGTCTTAGTAGTAGGGCCTACGTTTCCCTAATAAACAAACTTTCTATTGTGGAAAATATAAAAAATTACCTTTTTACTGAACTTTAAATAATTCTTCAACATATAAAATCGGGTAAATTCCTCTCACCAGGTCAATTTTAATTTTAAATCATCATGGTACGGTGCAAATCTATGTTTATTGATTATTTGCTGTGAAATGTAGGCTGGCGTTTCCCTAATAAACAAAGTTTAGATTGTGGGAATGTTACCTTTAATAAACTCCAAATAAGCTTCTTAAAATGAAGATAATGAAGGGATTACCAGGTTGCTTTACTGTCGTGGTTGAAATGGATTTTAAATGAACAAGCATTTTCCCAAAAAACATGTTTCGTTTTGCATTACAAAATAAAGTTGGGTACCTTTAAAAAATATATTATACCCATGTAAGTAGACCTCTGGGACTCGATCGATCTCTATTCGTTAACACTTATCATAGAAATATTGTAGGAAGTCTCCTGAACAAAAAAACAATTCGGTTGTGGATAATATTGAAATTTACCTTTTCAAGTATTTCAGCTTTTCTAATAAAAGGGACGCTAGGGAGGTGCTGAGAGTTCGTCATTTTGATTTCAAATCATCGGAATTTCCTGACAAAATACGGTTTTTGTTTTGCAACATATTAAAGTTACCTTTAGACAAACTTTCGATTGCGAAAAATATTGACAAATGGCCTTTTTAATAAATTCTGGTCACGTAACTTCTCTAAAAAGGCGACGCAAGTGAGGTGCTTGCGATCATCATGCTCTCTTTTGATTTTAAATCATCAAGGGGTTTTCCTGACAAAAAAAATTATTTGTTTTTTATAATACAATGAATTTACCTTTTCAAAAAAAAGCATCCATAAAAATACAACGTTCACCACATTATACATCTTATGGTCACTTATTTTGGTTTATAGAACACACTATGTGTAGTGAAATGTAGCATGGTAGTTTCCTGATAAATTTCAAATCGAAGATCACGTAAAGGAGTGCATATGGGTTTTTGGATGGACACTGCAGTGGAGCATGGCATTTCCTGACAAAAAACTTTTGATTGTGGAAAATAGCAAACTTTACCTTTAATCAATTCCAAGTAATGCGCAAGCTTCTTTCTATAAATATGGTTTTAATTGCAGACGTTTCTCTATGGTTTGTCAATGTTATATATGGCACTTGGTTGGAAGTTTCTTGATAAACAAACTTTTGATTGTGGAAAATATTAAAAATTACCTTTTTAATGAACTGTAAACAATTTCTTTAATTAAGGCAACGCATTTTCGTTTATCAGTCTCGGGATTTTCCTGGCAAAAAATATTGTTTGTTTTGCATAACATAAAATTTACCTTATCTTAAAAAAATACTCGTGAAGATGTTCGGATACCACGTACATAATCTGTACAAGCCCTTTACTTGTACTTTTTTGATGGAACAAACACTGTGCAGTGGAATGTAGCTTGGCGTTTTCCTGACAAACAAACTTTTAAATGTGAAAAAAAGTTACCTTTAATCATTTCCAAGTGCGCAAGCTTCTTTTTTTTAACCGAGTAGGATCTTCTGTTTTATTATTGTTACTGTTAATCAATTGGTTGGACGTTTTCCTGAGAAAAGATACTTTTGATTGTAAAAAAAATAAAATTACCTCTCAATTTGTAAACTTCTCTAATGAAGGGAATACTACTCGCTTTAAGGTCTTGAACTCGTGGTCGTCATTTTGAGTTTAAATCATCACGGGATTTTTTCTGACAAAAAACTTTTTTGTTTTGAAAATACTATAGTATACAGTATACTGAATTTGTCTTTATATGTAAATAAAAACTGATCCTAGATTTGTTTCGTTAAAACGATGTGGAACACTGGATGTTAAGATTCCGAAGTGTGTTTCTTCCATGAATATGTGGAAGTGACCATGTCCAACATCAATATTATGGAAATCCTGGTAACAAATTTGTTTGCATTTTTTTGGAGTAATAAACAAATTACCTTTATTTTAGAAAACATGTTCTGTTGGTTCTAATCGTCGTCAAAAGAATTCTTAACATTAATGTTAAGCCAACAACATTTATTGTTAATTCTACTTGTGGGACCCTAAACAAAATATACGATTTTACCAAACTACGTTTACCTCAGATGAATGCTTGGTCAGGATGAGAATGTTGTTTAAAGATGAATTGTGAATGATATCTATTTTCATCGCCTCCTTTCTACTATTAGCTCATAAAATTGGTTGCAAAACAATAATTGTTGGAGAATTAAAAGTCCTGCATTTGGAGCATTTTCTTGATAGTGATTTTTAAAATAACTTATAGTTGTAGGTATCTAAACAAAAATATAACGTTTTCGAAATATTTTACGAATTACCTTTGGAAAAACATTTTAGGCTGGTGATAACCGAGATTTTGTTCGGTAGTTCTTGTATTGGTGATATCCTAAATAAATATCAGTTTTGGCAATTGCACAACATGGGTCTTGTTTTTTCATGACCGAATGTCGATACGTACTGACGGCTGCTGTATCGGTAGCGTTTCGGTACAAATAAAAAAATCAATGGAACACCAGCGCCCTCTTATCTTAGAATGACTTTTGTATACATGAAGTTTGGACTCCTTGTGTAGGCTCCATGGTATTGACTATAAATTGCCAAAACTGATATAGTAGTTAATTCTTGTTTTTTAGACATTCAAATTATGATTTTTAGTCCTCTGAATGTTAGCTAAAAAATAGGTTCATTGTTTGGAAAATAACAAAATATTGTACCTAAACGTTTGAAAAAGATTTACTCAAAAAAAAAATAGTTTTAACCTAATATTTGTTCTTGTACAAATAAATAAAATAGTTATCTAAAAAAATAGTTAATTTTTCTTCTTGCTGCATATCATGAAGACTCTTGAAGATCTTGAACGTTTGGTTTTTGTTTATTCGTTATTTAATTGGTTTTAGATTAAAACTTAGATCCTGAAGAATATAAATTACGTTTCAACTTATTTCAAGGACTTACTGTTTACTTGACTGTCAAATATTAGAAATATGTTCAATTCTGGACAATACGGTGCGTGGAATATGCAGTTCTGTCAACTTTATTCTCTTGCCTTACGAAGAAAGTTGAATTCTGCTAAGCTTTGACTGTATGAGGGTTGACTTTATGTAAATTTAAGAAGTTCCTGAAGACATAAATAAAGTTTCTGGGTATTTATGGTTGTTTTATCGCCTAATGACCGGATTTAAATATAAAAAATTATATGGAAATTGCGCTATTGCCTTAAATGTGTGGGCTCTAATAGATTATTGTTATATCTAAAAGAAACCACACAATACAGCGTTTTGGTACAAATAAAAAAATCACTGTAACACCAGCGCCCTCTTATCTTAGAATGACTTTTGTATACATGAAGTTCGGACTCCTTGTGTAGGCTCCATGGTATTGACTATAAATTGCCAAAACTGATATAGTAGTTGAATTCTTGTTTTTTAGACATTCAAATTATGATTTTTAGTCCTCTGAATGTTAGCTAAAAAATAGGTTCATTGTTTGGAAAATAACAAAATATTGTACCTAAACGTTTGAAAAAGATTTACTCAATAAAAATAGTTTTAACCTAATATTTGTTCTTGTACTAACAAATAAAATAGTTATCTAAAAAAATAGTTAATTTTTCTTCTTGCTGCATATCATGAAGACTCTTGAAGATCTTGAACGTTTGGTTTTTGTTTATTCGTTATTTAATTGGTTTTAGATTAAAACTTAGATCCTGAAGAATATAAATTACGTTTCAACTTATTTCAAGGACTTACTGTTTACTTGACTGTCAAATATTAGAAATATGTTCAATTCTGGACAATACGGTGCGTGGAATATGCAGTTCTGTCAACTTTATTCTCTTGCCTTACGAAGAAAGTTGAATTCTGCTAAGCTTTGACTGTATGAGGGTTGACTTTATGTAAATTTAAGAAGTTCCTGAAGACATAAATAAAGTTTCTGGGTATTTATGGTTGTTTTATCGCCTAATGACCGGATTTAAATATAAAAAATTATATGGAAATTGCGCTATTGCCTTAAATGTAGGGGCTCTAATAGATGATGCTTATATCTAAAAGAAACCACACAATACAAAAAATTGCAATTCTTAAACGTATATGGAAAATACGAACCTTTAAAATGTCAGGTTTTACCTTTATAAATATAAATGACGGGATACTTCTATAAAAGTATTATCAACCTTTCCAACATAGATTTAGACCATGTTCCAGCTGATATAATTTAAATTGCACCGATAGTAGTAAATTCATAGCGATCCTTTTTTGCTTAGAGACGCAGTTTTGCTTCGAGAAAAGCAGTTTTGTGTATGATGTCGCTTCTATAGAAGCGGTTTTTTAGACCAACTTTTTCAACATAGTACTCATGGTAGTATGTCCCAGTTGGTGAAAATTAATATTAAAACGTTGGTATCGTCTAAAATAAACATTAACCAACTATAAAAACTTTTTATATTGGACAACTAGTCATAAATACCTTCTCTCACTTTTTTCTCCATCCTAAACCGCGTGGATTCTCCATGTATAAACTTTTATTTTATTGCTGGAAAATGCGCCTATTTCGATTGGGGAAAAACAGTTATGTCCAAATGTGATTAAAGTTAAATTAAATTCCAAATTTACCATTTGACGGGTTTCTTTGATTGTATTGGCGGAGAGAATCCTCACCGATTTTTAGGGACCTCCACACATACGTTTTTTGTATTTGTAGTGGTCAACCTGAAGAAAGGAAACAATTCGAGTGCTAATACAAATACAATAAAAAAAATAATGGAAATAGTTTTGTTTTATCTCAAATGCTACAAATTCGTATAACCGTTTATAACCCTGCGCAGTAGTTATCAACGGTATTACGAATTGTTTTAATTTCACTCCTTGTAATAAAATTGAAGCGTCCTTAAAAGAAATAGTAAACTCTACCGTTTTTTGAGTGCAGCACTGCCCTGTTCTCGCAAGAGTAAATTTTTCTCCAAAAGATGCGTCCTCATCAAATGTAGATTTGATGCCAATGTGTCGGTGCTTTTGCGTACCTCGTTTTTGGGGGATAAACAACATTAAACAATATGGTACTCGTACCATAAGTCAGAAACTTCTTGTGCGTACATGTAAATTTAAAACAAATTAGTCATAAAAGAACATTAGGAATAATGATAAACAACAAAAACTATTATTATTATTATTATTTTCGATATTTTTTAATTTAAATCTAATATCACTTTATTTACATAACAAATTTGAGAAAAAGTTATTAAAATTAAATATACATTACAAACCAAGTGGAGTAAAATCCAATCCCTGGATTGCTTTGGAACAGTCGAACCTCCCAACTTCCTGTAATAGAAAAACTCTACATAATATCACATTGTTTTACGCAGTAAAATACAAAACAATCATAAAGGTTTTAGGTTTTACAAAAATCTCTTGAGAAAAAGTAGTGCTTGTTATTTTTGGTTGGAAAACATACCTGCGTTTGATTAATTCGTTAAATTTTCAACCAACAGAAGTCTTGTTGCAGTTGAACAGGATTACTTTCTTAATCTCAAGGAACAGAAAAAAGTACCGCAAAAATGTCCGCCTCCTTGTGACGAGGAATCCACTCAACCCAAAAACAGCCGCCATCTCCACGATAGAACCGCCGCATACCGTCTTCTGAAATAAAAACTCCCATACCCATTTCTTCTGCGAAGATCCCGCTCCCACTCGTCGCCGGCGCATCCCAAGGAACCGCCGTCTTCAAAGAAGATCCAGCTGCACGCAAGGAACCATTTTCAGAAAACCGTCGCTCCCACTGTGCCCCCTGAAACGAAATTGCTGCATACCAAGAAGACCCGTCTTCATGGAAGATCCAGCCAAACCCAAAGGCCCGTTTCCAAAAAACCGATGGAACCGCCTGGAGATCATCCTCTTCTGCTAAGATACCGGTCTGCCCGTCGCCTTTCTTCTACGAAGTTCCGCCACCGTCTGAACCAAAAACCGCCGCTGGAGACCGTCCTCTTCTACGAAGATCCCGCTCTAGCCGTTGTCCTCTTCAGAAACGATTCCGTCGCTGCAACCCCAGAAACCGCCGTTCTCTTCTACGAAGATCCCGCTCTAGGTGCCCACGTCTTCCAAAACGAAACCACCCTCTTCTCCGGAAGTACTGCAACCTTAGGAACCACCGTCTTCAAAGAACATCCAGCAGTACCCAAGAAACCGTTTTCTATTAAATCGCTGCAACCCCAAAAACCGCTCTCCTCTTCTTCGAAGAATCCGCTCTACCCGTCCATCCTCTTCTGCGAAGATCTCAAAGAATCGCTATCGAATTCTAAAACTAAACTGGCGCAATCTGGAAACCGCCCTTTCTACGAAGATACCGTCGCCGCATCCCAAAACCGCCATCTTCAAGGAAGATCCAGCCGCACCCGATGAACCGTCCGCAACCATTTTCTTCTTCGCCGAAGTAAAACCATCCTTTTCTACGCTGACCACGTCTTCTGCGAAGATTCCGCTATACCCGCCGTCCTCTTCTGCGAAGATCTTGAATAACCACTTAAACCTGGAATCGCTTACGAAGACACCGTCGCCATAACCCAAGGAACCGCCGCCTTCAAAGAAGAACCAGCCGCACCTATGGAACCGTTTTCTTTTAAATCCGCCCACACCCGAAGATCTGCCTGCAACCATCGTCTTCTACGAAGAAACCTCCGCCGAAGTAAAACCATCCTCTTCTACGCTGACCATATATTCTACGAAGATCTCGCTCTACCCGCTGTCCTCTTAAAAAATCTTGAAGAACCACCATCTTCAAGGAAGATCCAGCCGCATCCGATGAACCGTCCGCAACCATTTTCTTCTCCGCCGAAGTAAAACCATCCTTTTCTACGCTGACCACGTCTTCTGCGAAGATTCCGCTATACCCGCCGTCCTCTTCTGCGAATATCTTGAAGAACAACTTTAACCTGGAATCGCTTACGAAGACACCGTCGCCATAACCCAAGGCAGTGGCGGATTGGGGATTTTGGGTATACCAATATCTCAGTTATTAGACATGGGACCCACACCAAATTTATAATAGTTTATTATGACATTAAATAGACAAGTTCGGCGCAAACAGAATTTAAATTGAAGTTTGCTAAAAAAAGTTAGTTTTTTGTGTCGCCTCACCTGGCTTCTGCCCCCCCCATTTGAGATAATTCAAATTAAAGTTGTGCAATTTATACTCCACTATAATTTATCGATAAATTTAAAATTTTATTTAAAAAATATAAATATTACAGATTTTATACGATTTTAAATTTTTATTATTTATTTTATTATAATAAAATATTTAATATGGTATAAAATCTGTAATATTTGGATTTTTCAAATAAAATTTTAAATTTACCGATAAATTATAGTGAAGTATAAATTGCACAACTTTAATTTGAATTATCTCAAATGGGGGGGCCAGAAGCCAGGTGAGGCGACACAAAAAACTAACTTTTTTTCGCAAACTTCAATTAAAATTCTGTTTGCGCCGAACTTGTCTATTTAATGTCATAATAAACTATTATAAATTTGGTGTGGGTCCCATGTCTAATAACTGAGATATTGGTATACCCAAAATCCCCAATCCGCCACTGACCCAAGGAACCGCCGCTTTCAAGGAAGAACCAGCCGCACCTAAGGAACCGTTTTCTTTTAAATCCGCCCACACCCGAAGATCTGCCTGCAACCATTGTCTTCTACGAAGAAACCTCCGCCGAAGTAAAACCATCCTCTTCTACGCTGACCATATATTCTACGAAGATCCCGCTCTACCCGCTGTCCTCTTAAAAAATCTTGAAGAACCACCATCTTCAAGGAAGATCCAGCCGCATCCGATGAACCGTCCGCAACCATTTTCTTCTCCGCCGAAGTAAAACCATCCTTTTCTACGCTGACCACGTCTTCTGCGAAGATTCCGCTATACCCGCCGTCCTCTTCTGCGAATATCTTGAAGAACAACTTTAACCTGGAATCGCTTACGAAGACACCGTCGCCAT
Organism: Brassicogethes aeneus; assembly: GCA_921294245.1. Lineage (NCBI taxonomy): Eukaryota > Metazoa > Arthropoda > Insecta > Coleoptera > Nitidulidae > Brassicogethes > Brassicogethes aeneus. Next base: position 54,069,162 of record OV121133.1, on the reverse strand, counting down.
AACCCAAGGAACCGCTTTCAAGGAAGAACCAGCCGCACCTAAGGAACCGTTTTCTTTTAAATCTGCACACAGCCGAAGATCTGCCCGCAACCATCGTCTTCTACGAAGAAACCTCCGCCGAAGTAAACCCATCCTCTTCTACGCTGACCATATATTTCACGAAGATCCCGCTCTACCCGCTGTCCTCTTCAGCAAAAATCTTGAAGAACCGCAGAAACCATCCTCTTCTACGAAGAAACCTCCGCCGAAGTAAAACCATCCTCTTCTACGATAACCATATATTCTACGAAGATCCCGCTCTACCCGCTGTCCTCTTCTGCAAAAATCTTGAAGCGCCGAAACCATCCTCTTCTACGAAGAAACCTCCGCCGAAGTAAAACCATCCTCTTTTACGCTGACCATATATTCTACGAAGATCCCGCTCTACCTGCTATCCTCTTCTGCGCCGAAAATACCGCCTAAGAGCCGTCGAAATCTGGAAACGCTTACAATGATACCGACGCCGTTACCCAAGGAACCGCCGTCTTTAAGGAAGATCCAGCTGTACCTGAGAACCCATTTTCCGCCGCAGATCCCGCTGCGCCAATGAACCCATTTTCGGACATTGTACGCATTCTTTTAGATCACGATAAACCATCATTCTTTTAAATAAAATTTTGAGTACCATTTTCTTCCAAGCTGGAGACCTGCCGTCCTCTTCTTCTTAAAAAATTTACGGTCGCCCTACGATGAACCCCCTCCGTAAGAAGATCCAGCCGTATCCAAAAGCTATCCTGTATCCTCTGACACAGATCTCGCTCGTCCTGTCCTCTTTTGCAAGATCTTGAAGAACGTTGAAATCGCCGTCTTCAGAATGAAGATCTTCTATGAAGAAACCATCGCCGCACCCAAGCAACCATAATCCGCCGTTTCGGGTATTATCCCGTCTTTTCTGCCAAGTACCTTTCAACTGACTCCAAAGGAAGTTTCAGCTCAAAAAAAAAGCAGGCTTCAAGGAAGATTCAGCCAATAAAAATAACCAGCTGGCTTCAAAGAAGATACAACTTCATCGAGCGAATTATTTTCTGCCATTGTAGGATCTTCGTGTAAATTCGCATCGTCCCAGTGTTTCAAAAAATTCGTCGTAACATTAATCTGTTATTAATTATCAATCACATGTAGGCAGAATTGTTTGATTTACGCTTTACTTAATTAGTCATTGCAAAAGGTTTGTACTAATCCTAAAATAACAACCGTATTAAAACATAACCAAATTAAAAAATGAAAATATACCTTAAATTATATGCCGCTTAAGCCATTTGATCGTAAATCAGACATCTATATATAGGTATTTACTCAACAACTCAAACATAATCATTACATTCCTAAAATTTAAAAGCGCTTTAAGAATCATGATTATTAAAAATCATCCTAGAAACTTACCTATCATTTTCTAGTTTTCTTTGTAAACCTTCTATCTAATTTTTGCTAAAAGTCATCTTAAGGGACATTTGATCATTAAATATTTTTTCCTGTCATCCTCATTGCATTCTAAATTCTGATTGGCTGTATTGACTTCATGCACCAAACTGCACAAATTAACCACACAGAACAAAACTAACTGAATTGAACCAAACCAACCAAAAGTTCAACCAAACAAAATTAACGTACATCTCACTAAGCACACCACTTTACAGCATCATTTTGTAATTCATTTATCTCTTACAAAACATTCTTAATTTTACGTTTTACAATTGCATCAGCTAATTTACTTCATAATATATACTTGCATTATCTTATACAATAAAAGACTTAGTTTAAGATACTTAATTAATAATTACAGGGATTATAGGTATAAATTTAGATTAGTTGCAAAATAAAAAATTCTCGTGAATTTAATCTTATTCTCATTGTTTCACTTTTATGGTGGGCCATTGGTGGCTTTTATCTTTTATGTGAAAATTTGTTGTTCAACCTGATAAAACAGTTTTTGATTTGTAAATATTTCAAAATTACCTTTTAAAGTTTCTTTAGGTTTTCCAACATGGATATCAAAACTAAGTGTCACTTGGATAGAATCAATTGTAAATTGTAAGTTTTAAAGTCCTTTAGAAGTAACCTTTCCTAAGAAAAAAAAACTGTCGTTTTGAAAATAAGACAAAGTTACCTTTGATGATGAATTCGAATAAACTTCATTTTAGGTTCTTATTTCCTGTCAAAAAGTTTTCGTTTTAGAAATCCATAAAATGTTACCTGTTGACCATTGTTTAAAAACGTGCTTGTTAATAAAGCCTGTTATTTGGCACTTGTGAACTTGGAACATTCCTGATAAAAAGCCGATTTTGTTTTGTAAATATTTAAAAAAAAATTACCTCCATTCCGTCTCGATATTCCTAATTATCTGTATGGAAAATGGTTTACGATTTTCTCTGCATTCAAAATTTAGGGCTCTGGTCTTAGTAGTAGGGCCTACGTTTCCCTAATAAACAAACTTTCTATCGTGGAAAATATAAAAAATTACCTTTTTACTGAACTTTAAATAATTCTTCAACATATAAAATCGGGTAAATTCCTCTCACCAGGTCAATTTTAATTTTTAATCATCATGGTACGGTGCAAATCTATGTTTATTGATTATTTGCTGTGAAATGTAGGCTGGCGTTTCCCTAATAAACAAAGTTTAGATTGTGGGATTGTTACCTTTAATAAACTCCAAATAAGCTTCTTAAAATGAAGATAATGAAGGGATTACCAGGTTGCTTTACTGTCGTGGTTGTCTTGAAATGGATTTTAAATGAACAAGCATTTTCCCAAAAAACATGTTTCGTTTTGCATTACAAAATAAAGTTGGGTACCTTTAAAAAATATATTATACCCATGTAAGTAGACCTCTGGGACTCGATCGATCTCTATTCGTTAACACTTATCATAGAAATATTGTAGGAAGTCTCCTGAACAAAAAAACAATTCGGTTGTGGAAAATATTGAAATTTACCTTTTCAAGTATTTCAGCTTTTCTAATAAAAGGGACGCTAGGGAGGTGCTGAGAGTTCGTCATTTTGATTTCAAATCATCGGAATTTCCTGACAAAATACGGTTTTTGTTTTGCAACATATTAAAGTTACCTTTAGACAAACTTTCGATTGCGAAAAATATTGACAAATGGCCTTTTTAATAAATTCTGGTCACGTAACTTCTCTAAAAAGGCGACGCAAGTGAGGTGCTTGCGATCATCATGCTCTCTTTTGATTTTAAATCATCAAGGGATTTTCCTGACAAAAAAAATTATTTGTTTTTATAATACAATGAATTTACCTTTTCAAAAAAAAGCATCCATAAAAATACAAGGTTCACCACATTATACATCTTATGGTCACTTATTTTGGTTTATAGAACACACTATGTGTAGTGAAATGTAGCATGGTAGTTTCCTGATAAATTTCAAATCGAAGATCACGTAAAGGAGTGCATATGGGTTTTTGGATGGACACTGCAGTGGAGCATGGCATTTCCTGACAAAAAACTTTTGATTGTGGAAAATAGCAAACTTTACCTTTAATCAATTCCAAGTAATGCGCAAGCTTCTTTATATAAATATGGTTTTAATTGCAGACGGTTCTCTATGGTTTGTCAATGTTATATATGGCACTTGGTTGGAAGTTTCTTGATAACAAACTTTTGATTGTGGAAAATATTAAAAATTACCTTTTTAATGAACTGTAAACAATTTCTTTAATTAAGGCAACGCATTTTCGTTTATCAGTCTCGGGATTTTCCTGGCAAAAAATATTGTTTGTTTTGCATAACATAAAATTTACCTTATCTTAAAAAAATACTCGTGAAGATGTTCGGATACTACGTACATAATCTGTACAAGCCCTTGTACTTTTTTGATGGAACAAACACTGTGCAGTGGAATGTAGCTTGGCGTTTTCCTGACAAACAAACTTTTAAATGTGAAAAAAAGTTACCTTTAATCATTTCCAAGTGCGCAAGCTTCTTTTTTTTAACCGAGTAGGATCTTCTGTTTTATTATTGTTACTGTTAATCAATTGGTTGGACGTTTTCCTGATAAAAGATACTTTTGATTGGAAAAAAAATAAAATTACCTCTCAATTTGTAAACTTCTCTAATGAAGGGAATACTACTCGCTTTAAGATCTTGAACTCGTGGTCGTCATTTTGAGTTTAAATCATCACGGGATTTTTTCTGACAAAAAACTTTTTTGTTTTGAAAATACTACTGAATTTGTCTTTATATGTAAATAAAAACTGATCCTAGATTTGTTTCGTTAAAACGATGTGGAACACTGGATGTTAAGATTCCGAAGTGTGTTTCTTCCATGAATATGTGGAAGTGACCATGTCCAACATCAATATTATGGAAATCCTGGTAACAAATTTGTTTGCATTTTTTTGGAGTAATAAACAAATTACCTTTATTTTAGAAAACATGTTCTGTTGGTTCTAATCGTCGTCAAAAGAATGTTAAGCCAACAACATTTATTGTTAATTCTACTTGTGGGACCCTAAACAAAATATACGTTTTTACCAAACTACGTTTACCTCAGATGAATGCTTGGTCAGGATGAGAATGTTGTTTAAAGATGAATTGTGAATGATATCTATTTTCATCGCCTCCTTTCTACTATTAGCTCATAAAATTGGTTGCAAAACAATAATTGTTGGAGAATTAAAAGTCCTGCATTTGGAGCATTTTCTTGATAGTGATTTTTAAAATAACTTATAGTTGTAGGTACCTAAACAAAAATATAACGTTTTCGAAATATTTTACGAATTACCTTTGGAAAAACATTTTAGGCTGGTGATAACCGAGATTTTGTTCGGTAGTTCTTGTATTGGTGATATCCTAAATAAATATCAGTTTTGGCAATTGCACAACATGGGTCTTGTTTTTTCATGACCGAATGTCGATACGTACTGACGGCTGCTGTATCGGTAGCGTTTCGGTACAAATAAAAAAATCAATGGAACACCAGCGCCCTCTTATCTTAGAATGACTTTTGTATACATGAAGTTTGGACTCCTTGTGTAGGCTCCATGGTATTGACTATAAATTGCCAAAACTGATATAGTAGTTTAATTCTTGTTTTTTAGACATTCAAATTATGATTTTTAGTCCTCTGAATGTTAGCTAAAAAATAGGTTCATTGTTTGGAAAATAACAAAATATTGTACCTAAACGTTTGAAAAAGATTTACTCAAAAAAAAATATTTTTAACCTAATATTTGTTCTTGTACAAATAAATAAAATAGTTATCTAAAAAAATAGTTAATTTTTCTTCCTGCTGCATATCATGAAGACTCTTGAAGATCTTGAACGTTTGGTTTTTGTTTATTCGTTATTTAATTGGTTTTAGATTAAAACTTAGATCCTGAAGAATATAAATTACGTTTCAACTTATTTCAAGGACTTACTGTTTACTTGACTGAAAAAAGCATCCATAAAAATACAACGTTCACCACATTATACATCTTATGGTCACTTATTTTGGTTTATAGAACACAATATGTGTAGTGAAATGTAGCATGGTAGTTTCCTGATAAATTTCAAATCGAAGATCACGTAAAGGAGTGCATATGGGTTTTTGGATGGACACTGCAGTGGAGCATGGCATTTCCTGACAAAAAACTTTTGATTGTGGAAAATAGCAAACTTTACCTTTAATCAATTCCAAGTAATGCGCAAGCTTCTTTATATAAATATGGTTTTAATTGCAGACGGTTCTCTATGGTTTGTCAATGTTATATATGGCACTTGGTTGGAAGTTTCTTGATAAACAAACTTTTGATTGTGGAAAATATTAAAAATTACCTTTTTAATGAACTGTAAACAATTTCTTTAATTAAGGCAACGCATTTTCGTTTATCAGTCTCGGGATTTTCCTGACAAAAAATATTGTTTGTTTTGCATAACATAAAATTTACCTTATCTTAAAAAAATACTCGTGAAGATGTTCGGATACCACGTACATAATCTGTACAAGCCCTTGTACTTTTTTGATGGAACAAACACTGTGCAGTGGAATGTAGCTTGGCGTTTTCCTGACAAACAAACTTTTAAATGTGAAAAAAAGTTACCTTTAATCATTTCCAAGTGCGCAAGCTTCTTTTTTTTAACCGAGTAGGATCTTCTGTTTTATTATTGTTACTGTTCATCAATTGGTTGGACGTTTTCCTGATAAAAGATACTTTTGATTTTATAAAAAATAAAATTACCTCTCAATTTGTAAACTTCTCTAATGAAGGGAATACTACTCGCTTTAAGGTCTTGAACTCGTGGTCGTCATTTTGAGTTTAAATCATCACGGGATTTTTCTGACAAAAAACTTTTTTGTTTTGAAAATACTACTGAATTTGTCTTTATATGTAAATAAAAACTGATCCTAGATTTGTTTCGTTAAAACGATTTGGAACACTGGATGTTAAGATTCCGAAGTGTGTTTCTTCCATGAATATGTGGAAGTGACCATGTCCAACATCAATATTATGGAAATCCTGGTAACAAATTTGTTTGCATTTTTTTGGAATAATAAACAAATTATCTTTATTTTAGAAAACATTTTCTGTTGGTTCTAATCGTCGTCAAAAGAAGGTTAAGGCAACAAAATTTATTGTTAATTCTACTTGTGAGACCCTAAACAAAATATACGTTTTTACCAAACTACGTTTACCTCAGATGAATGCTCGGTCAGGATGAGAATGTGGTTTAAAGATGAATTGTGAATGATATCTATTTTCATCGCCTCCTTTCTACTATTAGCTCATAAAATTGGTTGCAAAACAATAATTGTTGGAAAATTTAAAATAATTTATAGTTGGACCTAAACAAAAATATAACGTTTTCGAAATATTTTACGAATTACCTTTGGAAAAACATTTTAGGCTGGTGATAACCGAGATTTTGTTCGGTAGTTCTTGTATTGGTGATATCCTAAATAAATATCAGTTTTGGCAATTGATAAATTGCACAACTTGGGTCTTGTTTTTTCATGATCGATTGTCGATACGTACTGACGGCTGCTGTATCGGTACAAATAAAAAAATCAATGGAACACCAGCGCCCTCTTATCTTAGAATGACTTTTGTATACATGAAGTTCGGACTCCTTGTGTAGGCTCCATGGTATTGACTATAAATTGCCAAAACTGATATAGTAGTTTAATTCTTGTTTTTTAGACATTCAAATTATGATTTTTAGCTAAAAAATAGGTTCATTGTTTGGAAAATAACAAAGAATTGTACCTAAACGTTTGAAAAAGATTTACTCAATAAAAATAGTTTTAACCTAATATTTGTTCTTGTGCAAATAAATAAAATAGTTATCTAAAAAAATAGTTAATTTTTCTTCTTGCTGCATATCATGAAGACTCTTGAAGATCTTGAACGTTTGGTTTTTGTTTATTCGGTATTTAATTGGTTTTAGATTAAAACTTAGATCCTGAAGAATATAAATTACGTTTCAACTTATTTCAAGGACTTACTGTTTACTTGACTGTCAAATATTAGAAATATGTTCAATTCTTGACAATACGGTGCGTGGAATATGCTGTTCTGTCAACTTTATTATCTTGCCTTACGAAGTTGAATTCTGCTAAGCTTTGACTGTATGAGGGTTGACTTTATGTAAATTTAAGAAGTTCCTGAAGACATAAGTTTCTGGGTATTTATGGTTGTTTTATCGCCTAATGACAGGATTTAAATATAAAAAATTATATGGAAATTGCGCTATTGCCTTAAATGTGTGGGCTCTAATAGATGATTGTTATATCTAAAAGAAAGCACACAAAACAAAAAAAATGCAATTCTTGAACGTATATGGAAAATACGAACCTTTAAAATGTCAGGTTTTACCTTTATAAATATAAATGACGGGATACTTCTATAGAAGTATTATCAACCTTTCCAACATAGATTTAGACCATGTCCCAGCTGATATAATTTAAATTGCACCGATAGTAAATCCATAGCGATCCTTTTTTGCTTAGAGACGCAGTTTTTTGCTTAGAGAAAAGCAGTTGTGTATGATGTCGCTTCTATAGAAGCGGTTTTTTTTAGACCAACTTTTCCAACATAGTACTCATAGTAGTATGTCCCAGTTGGTGACAATTAATATTACAACCTTGGTACAGTCTAAAATAAACATTAACCCGTTATAGAAACTTTTTATATTAGAGAACTAGTCATAAATACCTGCTCTCACTTTTTTCTCCATCCTAAACCGCGTGGAATCTCCATGTATAAACTTTTATTTTATTGCTGGAAAATACGCCTATTTCGATTGGGGAAAAACAGTTATGTCCAAATGTGATTAAAGTTAAATTAAATTCTTAAGAGTTACACATGCCAGTTTTTACCATTTAACAGGTTTCTTTGATTGTATTGGCGGAGAGAATCCTCACCGATTGTTAAGGACCTCCACATACGTTTTTTGAATTTGTAGTGGTCAACCTGAAGGAAGGAAACAATTCGAGTGCAATAAAAAAAATAATAGAAAGTTTTTTATTTCAAAAGCTACAAATTCGTATAACCGTTGATTACCCTGCGCAGTAGTTATCAACGGTATTACGAATTGCTTCAATTTCACTGCTTGTAATGAAATTGAAGCGTCCTTAAGAGAAATAGTTAACTTTACCGTTTTTTGAGTGCAGCACTGCCCTGTTCTCGCAAGAGTAAATTTCTCTCCAAGAGATGCGTCCTCATCAAATGGAGATTTGCTGCCATTGTGTCGGTGCTTTTGCGTACCTCGTTTTTGGGGGATAAACAACAATAAACAATATGGTACTCGTACCATAAGTCAGGAACTTCTTGCGCATACATGTAAATTCAAAACAAATTAGTCATAAAGGAACATTAGGAATAATGATAAACAACAAAAACTAAAGTAAGTTATTTTCGATTTATTTTAAATTAAAATCTAATATCACTTTATTTACATAACAATATTTGAGAAAAAGTTATTAGAGTTAAAATTAAATATACATTACAAACCAAGTGGCGAAAAATCCAATCCCTGGATTGCTTTGGAACAGTCGGACCTCCCAACTTACTGTAATAGAAAAACTCTACATAATATCACATCGTTTTACACAGCCAAAATACAAAAAAATAACAATCATAAAAATCATCTCTCTATAGGTTTTACATCCTTTAATTGCGACATGAAACGATCTAAACTATGAATTTCTTCGTGATGACTCCACGCGTCCTTGGCTAAGTGACCCTCACGTGACTCGAGGGTCGATTTTAGAAACTGCCACTTGAGTCTGCGCTGTTTTTGCTTCACGCGCAGTTCGTACTCGGCCCGCGTGAGCGCTGAGGACAACACGGCTTCAATGAAGAGATTTTTACGTTTAAACGACATTTTCTTTACTTTCATATGGGTGATCCAATTTACTAGTTCGCTGGTTTTAACCAGCGGCTCTCTAGCGTTTAATACTACACCCATTTTATTGAGGTATTACAAAAATCTCTTCAGAAAAAGTAGTGCTTGTTATTTTTGGTTTAAAAACACACCTGCGTTTGTTTTATTCGTTCAATCTTTAACCAGTAGACGTCTTGTTGAAGTTGAACAGGAGTTTCTCAATCTCAAGGAACAGGAACAAATACCACAGCAGTACACCTCACAAAGCAACTATTAAACGAATGACGCTTTGAACAGGGCGCGGCTGCTTTATATACCCCCTCCTCGCTCGAAAATGTTGATTCCTACGCCCGAAACCAAAAAGTAGTTCCACTTTAACCACCAAGGTAAAAATACTTCAAATCATTTTAATTATTCTCCAAATATACGAAAATCTTTTTTTACTGACATTTATTCCAAATATAATTAAAATTTTGCAAAAAATTCACCATAGAAACTTATAAATAAACCGTTTATTAACGACACGGCGTAGTAGATGAAGTCGAGCTGGTTTTATTCATGGCATATCGTATTTTCTAGACAAGATCAAAGGAATGTTCCACTGTGGTTTTTAATAACGATTTACGCAGTTAATTTAGTTGCAAATATTAGTTTCAATAATTTCTAGCGTTCTAAATAAAGTAATTATTTAAATAGAGTGATTCTGATAAATATGTATTTTAGGTATTTCCAAGCAAAATTTAAAGAGTATTTTATATTTTTATTAATTTTTACCATTGCATTTTTAAGTTTGTGGAATTTACTGGTAACCTTTGGCTATTTGCTGACGTCGCGAATTTACCTGTAGATTTCGCTCATAATTAAATAAGACAAATAAATTGACAACACAATTTTATTGTAATCCTTGGTCTAGGATTGTAATGATAACAAAAACAAGCAATACTTATTTACAAAAGAATAATTTATTTTTACATTTCCATAATTATACTGCGGCGTGAGAGATAATCACTTTCTGAAAAAGAAAAGTCAAAAATAACATTATTGGAATTGGTAACTGTAATATAAATAATTAGATTAAATATACGTAAATAGGTATATGGTTATTAAAAACTATTTAAAATTCTCATAACAGAGGTGTTTAGGTACTATAGATAAGAAATATGAAGTAGGTAGGTATCTAAATATTTCTTACTTTAAGTCGTCGCGACGAATGTTTCAAATTGCGTTATCAATGTCGAATGTCAAAAACCGATATCTCGACATCCGGTTAAAAAACGTTAGGTTAGGTAGTCAGTAGCGTATCATTTACCTAACATTTCACGTTTTTTAATTATCAAACGACATTTCGAGTAAGTAAACTTTGCATAGTTTTTATATTTTACCTGTATTAATGTTATACAATTATAATAATAATAATAATAATAATAATAAAACGTCTTTATTTAACGAGGCAAAGTCTAGCTAGGGCTATTCCACTTAACCTTAACAATTGTTAAGGAAAAATTCTCCTGACAAAGCACCGTATGTCCCGATCACTGTAAACATTAACCAATTGGTAAAAACAAAAAAAAAACGATACCTATATATATAACAAACACAAAAACGGCAATGAAAACTAAAACGATATAAAATAACACAAACAACAAACAAAATAAACGAAATTATACACGAATTAAACGAAATATTCAAAACACAACTGACAGCTTCAAAATTCTAAAACGTCAATTTCCTTTTCTTTGCGTCATTTTATTAAGCAAAATTTTAATATAAACATGACAACATTGCAATTGCTGCCAACTAAAGTTGTTTAAAATGCATTAAAATATTCAATTACAGACTTCGTTTTATACATTTAGTGTTGGTACCAGTGCGCAAAATTATGACGTCATCGATGACGCGTACGTCGTTTCCTTTTAAATTTAGTATAGTCGTCGCGGCGAATGTTTCAAATTGCGTCATTTCTCGACATACGGTTAACCTAGCGGTCCCTTGGATTATATACGTAAAAGAAAACAACAATAATTGTAATGTCTTTGCTTGGTTCAGAATGACGCAATTTGAAACATTCGCCGCGACAACTATACCTACATTAATTAGAATTATAGTATAATTATTGTACATATTGTTGGCGCCAAGTATTGCGCCATGGGTTGGTTTAAGTTGTCGATGTGACTTTGGTTACATAACCTTTATTTTGTGTCATTGTTAGTTGAGAGTCTCAACTTAATACTATCAATAATATCTATTAAAAAATAGTTATCCATGAATAGATAACAAAAATAACATAACATAATAATAATATAAAAAATCATAATCATAAAATTTACATAATTTAATATACATCATAAAATATAAATAAAATAAATAATATATAACATACCTACATAAACAAAATACAGATAATATAAAAGAATATTATACGAGAAGAAATACAAGAAAAAATATAAGAAAAATACACGAATAAAATAAGAAGAATGAAATAAGAAGAAAGATAATAAATTAAGAAAATATAAGAAGATATTCATGGATATGGAGGAAATAAGATTTTAAAGATATTTATTTAGATGAATTTTAAATTAAATTACACATAGATAAAAAAATAAAGAATATATATCTAACTGTAAGTACAATCTCTTCTTTTATTAACCTGTGGTGCCTTGATACACCACATATGTTTATAAAAAAGTTGAATTATTTTTTTAAATTTTATATCTATATAGGTACCTAAAGGTAAAAAGTAAATGTTAATAAAAATGATTGTCGTCTTATAAATGAGAAATGGCAAATTTAAAAATAAAACAATAAAATCAAATAAACTGTGCATCACTCAATGTGTCGCGACCAAAAAGTACGTCCTTTTTCAAAACGACATAACTTTTTTGGGTCTTAAACGATTTTATTTTGGTCTGTGATGTCTGCTAACCCCATCCCCTGGCAATTCATGCTATAGATATTAAGCACACGGTTCTTCAAGTAAGTTTCCTACAAATTTCAATAACTTCATCCCCGTTTGTAAAACAATAATTCTTTTTTTTAGTTTTTACTTTGAAATAATGATGTATTACCTTGAAACATTTTTCAAATTTTTCGAATTGGAATCTTAGCAACGAAAATATGATTTTTTTCCAAAAGTACATTTAAGGCTTTTTGGTAGGCAATATATAGTCTTTTTAAGAACAAGAAAATAAGATGGTAAAAGATTGTTCCTTGAATAATTCTGAACAAGCGACAAGCAACAAACTTCCATTATTTTCAGAGGGGCCTAAGCAAAGACCACTTTTTCAAAATGACATTTTGGTGAAAATTTGCGAAAACTACCTGAACCGATATTTTCGTTCGTGACATGTTTTCTTAATAATTTTGACCTCCTGATTGTGATTCAGTTGTCAAATTTAAGTTTCAGATAAAACCAAAATCATCAAGAATCAAAATTCGAAAACAATTCCATGTTGTTAAATGTCTTAATAAAATCCGATTGCTGTCGTGTTTATTGCTTATTTATGATAAAAATGCCATTTAGAGATTCATTTTTTGGGCGAAATTACTGCAATTTGTTTGAGTGGTTAGGATAATGTTACATAATTTACATTGCACAGTAGTGATAACATCACCCAAGCAGCATTTTTGGTTCCAAAAACCATTGCCAAAGTGGTGATAACTTTAAATTAGTTAAGTATACTAAACAGCTACTTTAATTTTTACTTAAAAGTAATTCTAACTTTTAAATAGCAATATTTTGTAACAGAAACTTAATTTTTCCTTAAATTGTTACTATAAAGTAATAAACATTTAAGTAAAACTTGGTTGCCCCCAAGAAGACTTTGCAACTTTAAAAAAGATGTTATAAGTAAAAAAAACTTTCAAGTAAATTTAATTTGTAGCAGTTACTTTCGGTTGCTACCTAAAGATTACATTATAATTATTTTTACTTTGTAGTCCCTTTGCAAGTTAAAATCTCGAAACTGGAACATGAGTTAAAAACTACAAAGTTAATAACTTAAAAGTTATTATTTTAGTATTTGGAACGTTTATGGTACTAACCAAAACAACCGTAAAGTGGAAAAAAACTTTAAAGTAGCGAAAACTACTTCAAAGGAAAATGCTTCTTATCGGCCATTTTTTACTGTACAGTACCACGTGGTAATGTAAATAATAAATTATTTTAATTGTTTGTAAATGGTTGTTTACTTTTTAATAAATAGAAATATTATTGGTAATAGACGGTATTAATAATTAAATAAAAAAAATAATAATAAATATTAAGATTTTTTTATTTATAAACATTACTAAATAAATAATTTGTTTATACTTAAATATTGATGAAGCGCATTTATTTTACAAAAACTAAATTCATAAGTTCAACAGTAAAATTTAAAGGGTTTATAAATCTACCTGTCTAATTAAACATTATATTGTTATTCTGGAAGTTATAAACTACCAGTAGGTACATATTTAATAAACGACGACATTGAAAAGCCAAGTCCGTAGTGGTTCCATTTAAAAAAGGAGGGATAGTATAATCTAATATAAGTTTGACAAAGACAGTTAATATAGAAGTAAAAACAAATAATAAAAGTAATTATAACGCTCTAGCAACGATATTGGAACGTTCTAGTAACGTAGCAGCTACGTCCCAAATAGTAGCAGGGTTGGTAGCTAGTGACATATTTGCTACCTTTTTGGAACTCAATAATTGTTCCCCACTTTAGTCGTAACGTAGTAATGAAAGAGTAATATAAAGAGACCGGCGACTGTCGCAAAACACTTTGAAGTTTCTTCAATAGTCCCATATACGTAACAAATACTTAAATTGTTGCTTGGGCATTGATAAGTACCTACCTAATTGGTAATAAAGTTAAATAAAAATATTTTTGTTCATTTTTGAAAATTGTATGCGTAGATATAATCATAATCAAAACTTCAACATTCAACAGAAAAATGTAACAAACAATAACAATAATACCTTTCAATATTTCGTTGGCCCTCCCCTAAGCCGTAATAATTCGTTAACCCTCCTGGGCATTCCCTCGACCAAGTTCCTTAGAAATTTCTACCCCATTCTTCCTGAATAGCATTTACCAATTCATCCAAATTTTTCATGCCTCCTTCCCTCTCTTTCATCTTCAATTTTATCCTGCTCCACACATGGTCAATAGGATTCATATCCGGAGACAAAGGTGGCCAATTCATTTTCTCAATATGGTGGTCCCTTAAATACTCATTTACGATATGTAAAAAAACAGTAAAAACCAGGGATTTTATTGACACATTTAACAGCCGGGAATTGTTTTCGAATTTTGATTCTTTTTGATTTTGGTTTTATCTGAAACTTAAATTTGACAACTGAATCACAATCAGGAGGTCAAAATTATGAAGAAAACATATTACGAAAGTAAATATCGGTTTAAGTTTAGTTTTTGCAAACTTTCACAAAAATTTCATTTTCAAAAAGTGGTCTTAGCTTAGGCCCTCTGAAAGGCCCTTAAATGTACTCTTTTGGAAAAAAAATCATATTTTCGTTGCTAAGATTCCAATTCGAAAAATTTGAAAAACGTTTCAAGGTAACACATAATACTTCATTATTTCAAAGTAAAAACAAAAAAAAATTATTTTTTTTCAAACGGGGCTTGGATAAAGTAATTGAAATTTTTCACCTTTAACATATCACCCTGTAGGAAATTTACTTGACCAGCTTTATACCTATAGTATAAATTGCCAGAGGATGAGGCTAGCAGACATCACAAACCAAAATAAAATCGTTCAAGAAACAAAAAAGTTATGCCGTTTTGAAAAAGAACGAACTTTTTGGTCGCGACACATTGAGTGGTGCGCAGTTTAGTTTAAACCTTGTTAAAAAAATAGTTTAACAATGTTTTTAGCCTTACAATAATTTTAGGATAAATTTTAAACTAAAAAAAATTAAGAACCTCATACAAAATAAAAATGGACCAAATTTAAATGACGCAAATATAAATTAATTTTGGTAAAATATTAGGTACAAAAATGTTTAAAAATATTCTTTAGCTAAAATATGTAGATGTTCCCTAAAATGTATCATAGAAAATAATTATTATTATGGCAATAATAATTATTATTCCTAATTCGATGTTTTTCTATCTGTTTCCATTAAACTTGAATTAATTTTATGCTTGACATAATGTTATTTAATTATTACTATAGTACCTATAGGTATATATAGGTATGACATAATTACATTTAAAACATTTACGATTAAAAAGTTAAAATTGCATAGTTTTTAATTATTACTATAGTACCTATAGGTATGACATAATTACATTTAAAATTAAAATTAAAGTTAAAATTGCATAGTTTTTCTTCTTTAAAAATTCGTTTTATGAAATCAAAAACTATCTCTTACAAAACCTTTTCCCATAAGAATATTTGTGTATGAATT
Source organism: Brassicogethes aeneus (assembly GCA_921294245.1). Lineage (NCBI taxonomy): Eukaryota > Metazoa > Arthropoda > Insecta > Coleoptera > Nitidulidae > Brassicogethes > Brassicogethes aeneus. The sequence goes on along the minus strand of OV121133.1, from coordinate 54,053,384 downwards.
TTAAACAGCAGACGTTTAGATATGAAATAAATAAAACATGAAATTGCCAGCTGTTCAATAAAACCTGGTCTACCTGTTGTTATACAGGGAAGTATAATGGGGTCTTTTCTGAGAAACATTTCTATACCTACACTTGGGTCATACAAAATCTCAAAAATAAACTACCTAACGTATTTGAGGTACAGTTAATAAATAATTAAAGTTAATAATAATACAGGAAAAATAAAAGAATCTACCTAAAAATAGCCTTTTATTTAGACAAATACTTTATAAAATAATTATTATTATGATGATTATTTCATGTAACTGCAGATTGACTAAACACGGTAGCGGAGGTTAGGTTTTTTATTTCCTTACAGGCAAATTTTAATTCGTAAGTTCTGCGATTTGTAAAAATATATAAAGTTAAATTCTTTTAAATAAATTTATGGGATGTGTATTTTTAGAAATACAGGGTGTAACGTAAAGTTTGGGAAAGGATTAAATGTTAATAAATATACATAGGTTAATTAATTTAATAGTAAGGATAAATCGGGACCGGATAACAATAAAATAAAATAAAGGTAAATTTTATCATTCTATGTCTATAGACATATATGTCGAACTATTTAGTCGCAGGACTTTAAAATGAAGTGTACCCAGCAACATTCAGTAGCGGGCTTTGAAGAAATCATTGGGGGACATCCATTAATTAAGTGGGGCATTTTTCTGAGAATTTGGACACCCCTCCCCCTTGGAGATTCTAGCCATTTAACTTTATTTGCGGACAACATGATAAACTCAAAAACATTTAAAAAAATGTATTATTTTTTTTAAGAAATTTAAGCTCAAAAGTTGACGTGAGATTTTTTTATATAAATTTAAACTCAAAAGTTAACGTGAGATTTTAAATGACACCCCCTCCCTTAAAATGAGATTTGTTGAGATTTTGCTAGACCCCTCCCCCCATTTTTATCTTATGTAATTAATGGATGTCCCCTTACCTAGTGGTTATAAGAACTATTGCTCAAAAAGTAATAGGGATTTTTTTTTAGATTACAAAACATGGTATGTATTTAAAAAATGTTTTCAAGCGTATAATAATTTTCATATTTCGTAACTCATAAATGTATATAGAACGGCTTTATATAGTAATAATTAAAAGTAAAATTATTGTAAACCTTCGTACAAAAATAACGCTAAAATTTCATTGTCAGTTGAACCTAGAAATATTAAAATTAAATGATCAAAATAAATAGTTTTCCTTGCACATAGTCTACTGCTTTGACTTGCGCCTCGGCAGTAAAATGTACGCTCTGCTATAGTATGACTCAAAATGCGTTTCAAATTAAAATGTATTATAGAAAATAATTATTTTATATAATCAGATAGGACCTATCAGTTTCCATTGAATTTAATTAAATATAGACCGGGCGTAGAAGTCTCATACTGTATGAGACTTCTACGCCTGGTCTAGGTATATTTAATTAAATTCAATGGAAACTGATAGGTCCTATCTGATAGGATACTAGCGAATTATTATTATGTCAAGGTATATAAAATTATTTTCTATAATACATTTTAATTTGAAACGCATTTTTACAACATCTAAATATTTTACCCGAAGAATATTTTTAAACACTTTACATATTTTTCTGTTTTAATTTCGTCCATTTTTATTTTGAATGAGGGCTTTTTTAGTTTAAAATTTATACTGAAATTATTGTGAGACTAAAAAGATTTTGGGACAATTTTTTAACCATATGATTTTATTGCAATTTTTCATTTATAAGACCATAATATTTTTTATTTTACAATTAATTTAATGTGTACGCATAATTTTAGTTCTAATAAAGAAATTTACAACTAATTTTATAACTTAAGATAGTACCAGAAAGTCTTCCACAGTCTAATAAAAATAACGATAACATTTTTTGTTCAGGAAAAGTAATTTGAAATTGAATTGAACGCATCAAAATAAGCGTAGGTACATAGTATATGGTCCACATCCAAAAGTGCCACCACGTGACTTTGATACAAATAATAAGTTTAATTTTCTGTGTCAAGCAAATATCGTCCTATATTTTAAAAATAATACAATACATGTATTTTTTATGCATAAAGGTCTTAATTTAGAACTAAAAGTTCTTATAAGAGCATATGCACAGTGGTCCTCGACTAGCCATGGGTTGTATGAAAATGGCGCCAAAAAATGAGTTCGGATTTTGATAGGTATATCTATAAGCATTGCAAAAATTCATCAAGTAAAATCGTAGCTGATCATTAACTTATTTTATGGATGTAACAATTTCGCATTTTTACATAGCCTTTAGATTCCTACAATTTTAAAAAAGTACTTTTTATTTTTACAGTGAAAAGAGGTTATTGACCAAAACAAATTCACATATATTCAATATTTGTTACAAATGTCTAGAGGAGAACTCAACAACAGCTTTTTTTAACTGACTTTGATAGCAAGGATATTGTAAGAGATTTATTTTATATCGGTTCCAGTACTTGACAAACTCTCTATGAATAATCTATTGCTGCTTGCTCTGACCATAAACCAAGTCCACCTTCTTGAAGAAACTGCAAAGATTGAGTAATATGTTCCAAAATGACGTGCAATTTAAGAAACTTTGAAAGCCCAGCCCTCTAAAAATGAGTTAGTCAAAAATGACTAATTTAGTTATTAGTGGCTTTTTCACTTGAACTATGGTTAACCATGGAATCCCAAAATTTAACAACCAATTCTTATGTAAAATTGTCTCCTAAATCCGAATATGTCTTCAAAAGTTAAAAAAGTAGAACAGTTTTTGAGATATAGTCAATTTTCCATTTAATATGGAATTGACTATATCTCAAAAACTGCTAAACTTTCATATTTTTTGACGGTATTTTCGGATTCAGGGGACAATTTTACATAATAATTGGCTTTTAAATTTTGGGATACCATGGCGACAAGTATTGCAGATGGAAATTGAAATTGGTAACTTAGGATTCTGTAATTAAAAATTTCGACGATTTTGTATTACCCATAATAATTTTCTGCCCACATGCTGTTATGCTCATGGTTGCTCACAATTTCAATAGGATTCATTTTATCATAAAAGTAACAATAAAACCGACAAAAATTATTAGATTTGTGTTTTAAGGCAAACAGTAACTGACAACCCTAGACCAAACCTAGGCTGACAACTGACAAGTTAATCAAATATTTCAGTGCCAACTTATCAATGAACCTATATGTAAACTTTTATGACCTCCAATTATGTGCCAATTATTGAAATTAATTTAAAACAATGGTCAAATGTAAACATAAATAAAAGTATCACAAAAACAAATTTTTATGATCAGCTATGATTTGACTTGCAGCGTTTTTGTAACCTTGATATACACGCCTACTAATATCTGAACCTATTTTTTGGCGCCATTTTCATAAAACCCATGGCTAGTCGAGGACCACTGTGTATGTTTGATGAGGTTTTATACTTAAAAATGATAGGTATACCTTAATTTTATTCTTTTAGGTCGTATATAAGAGCATATGTTTAATGAGGTTTTATACTTAAAAATGATAGGTTTACCTTAATTTTATTCTTTTAGGTCATATTGTATAGATTAGGTCTAATCGAGGGTCTTATGTACAGAATGTTCAAACAATGGTTTTATTTTTACTTTAAAAATACGTATGCGTTTGGCAACAATTGATTATTATCACAAGAATTAATTGGTTGATCTGTTGACATCACACCATAGACAATAATTGACACTTCTGTTAAATATTGATATGTATTCCTTTAGTTAAATTTAATTTTACTATTTGTTTAGTTTTTCTTTATAGATTTAATCTATGGTTTTATTAGATTCTGACTTTTATAATTTGTGTCCCTGAGAGGAACTATTAAAACCTGACGCACCAGCAACGCGTAACCATCACTCTGGGGGGGGGTAATAAAGGGTTGGGCTAGGTTTGAAGAAAAACTTAAAAAGACTAAAACAAAAAATATTCATCTTTAATCAAAACATACAAAGTATTTTCTTTAGGACAACCATCAAGAAGAACCTATAACTAAATATTTAGTCATACTTCAAACAAACATTTTTGAACAAAAACAAAACTAACTAAAATTAATTTACAAGACAAAAGGTAATCTTTCTTTGTTGCCCTTTGAAATTCTATCAATTACTTACTCGGGGTCGATTGTAATATCTTTATTTATAATATAAATTTTATATACATATGTAAGCGCATTCACGTTCGAACTCTTCACGAGGAAAGAACTATCGCTCAAAAAACAAATTTCACAACTCAAAAAATAAACTACTTCTATAATGCACATAAACTATAGTGCATTGTATCTTCAGTGAGTTAAAGGTCATTTTACGGTCACAGAAGTGATAAAGTAAGAAGTGATAAGTGACAGTATACCTGGCGGACGAACCACCTGACAATAGCAAGCATTTTATGTGAAAAACAAACGAGGCTAACCAATTGAGGAAAGGGCCAACCCCTGCAAAAACCAAGTACTCTTATAAGAGTTATAACTGCCCAGTAAGCACCAAACACTCGGCAAACAATCGGCCACCGCTTGGCATAGGCTGTTGACTGGCGGTTTGCCCACAGCCGGCCCGCTTATAGCCTGCATTATGTTGCCCCGGTACCGGTTGCCTATGTTCTAACCGACGTCGCGACGTCGGTTAGAACATAGGCAACCGGTACCGACGCGTCGGACAGAATACGGCATGCCGCGGTTTAAGTTGCCCCAACCGGCCCGCTTACGGCCAACGTTATGTTATCCTGGCTACCGTTTGGCCACCTACTAACCAAAATCAGCAGAAATAAGCGATACATCTCACGGCTGCTTATGCAAGCGAGCTAACTATAAATCGCGATGGGTTGCAATATTTATTTATTTGGATATGTGCGTCTGTAATGGCACAGTAACAAATAATGGCTAGCTAATCGTGTCTGTTAAAGAAGTATCTTGCCATTAAGAGAATTTTTAAGGACTAAACCATCAGGACGTCTGTAGGCTATTTTGTATAACCAGGCGGTCATGGCCATGGCACTCGATCAACTATACTCAGCCGACATTCGGCCAGGCGGACATGCCCGGTCTACGAAACTCATACGTGTTCCGGGCCGGACGCGGTCAGTTCGGCCAAACGTATTCGGTTCGTATGCGGGCCGCCTAACTTGGGCTTACTGGGTGTCCGTTTGACCTAATACACAACCCTAAGAGCGGTTATTTCCACCGTAACACAACTCTATAGTGTATTCCATTTAATAATAAAGCGTTGAGATGAATAGGATTTATTTCAGACCAATCGCGCATAACTGTTACTGAGTAAATTTGAAAAAATATCGATAGGCGATAAGTCGATAGTAAAGTTTTATTGTAAACTATCGATATAATCGATAGTTACTATCGATAGTTCTCCACCTCTAGTATCTACCCGCAACAGTGCAATGCAAGGTGACCTGTGACCCTAAGCAACCCCGGACAGACAGTAGTAAAGCAATAACCACGCGAGTACAAGTAGAATCCGAATATACGCGTAGATAACTTACAGTAATTAGTTAATGTTATACAAATAGGGAATATAGTTTTATTAAGTATTACGAGCCTAATTAACCACCCCGAAAACACGTTAGATATGTCTAGTTTAATTACCAAAGATCAAACGAATTTGTTAAAATCATTTTAATAATTTGCTCGTATTCGCTTATTTTTGGAATTGCAATTACTTCGTCTCACTTTTGTTTAAATTCAAGGCACTGATAGACGGCTTGTTTCGCTCTTTTGGAGCTCTTCAGTATCGGGTAGCCGTTTACCTAGGCCTAAGACCGTTTGGTATGGAGCACGCTCTAAATTCTACTTCGCCGCTTCTTAAATCAAACACAAACAGTTACAGCGGTGAGAAGAAAGTAATCGCATTAAAATGTCATAAATGTGACGTCTCCAGATACCATATAATTGAAGTCTTATTTATGATACCGTTAGTAGCTTCTAATTTTGATTCCAATAAGAGGTCAGAAAAAAAAACTTTAAGATGTTAAAAAATTGACTTCTCATTTATGATGAATTCATCAAGATCTCTTAATATTGAGCTCCTAAAAATCGGTAAATTGTTTTTCAATAGACGTTTTGAATTGGATGCTGTATGGGAAGTAATTAAAAAATTTTAAATTCTATATTCGGTATTTTTAGAGCATATGAATATGAAATAAATATGAAAAAACCATTATTTTCTACAAATGAATCCACTGTTAAATTTTTTGTAGGTATATAATAAAATTAATGTTTGAAACGTCACGTGACAAAGTAAATCAAATGAAATTGCTTATTTAATCTTTTTTAATACAAAAATGATTCGGAAAATATATTTTTAGGAAGGGGGAGGGGGTCAATTTTGACCATTTTTAGCGTCGCGAGATTTATGGACGGCCCCTATAATATGATTATATTCATAAAGTTCAAACTTGTGCAGACTTGGGAATGTGCATGTTTACCTTAAGGGGTCCTATGGCATGGGTGAGCTGCAATCCCACACTCCTTAAAAGTACGAGGGGCGTAAAATCAGTGGCGTACAGTCTGTGTAAACCATCAACAGCTAACATTGTCGGGACGTTGTGCTTTTGCCTTTCCGTCTCGTATTCTTTTAGATAGCAGATGTCGGCTAAATAAATGTTTTTTAGTGATTTTGGTGTTTTTTAAAGGGTTTAAAGTGTTACCTAAGTGGCTACCTGAGTATGCCGATTTTCCTAGAATTGTATTTAGGGAAATTATGTCGCCAAAACCTAGGTTAACCCCTTGACCTGCTAGAGGGTGGACTCTATGGGCAGCATCACTAGAAATGCACAAATTAAACGTTAATAACGTTATATGAAATATTACAAAAAAATGTATAGCAATTATAAAACTTCAACAAGATAAAAAAAAACTAAAAAAATAACGACAAAATATATTAAATATCTTTTATAGACACCCTATACAGGGTGTCTCACCAGCGATGGCACCTTAGACGTTTACGGAGAACGGCTGAGGATATCAATTTGAAATTTTTATAGCAATTATTGTACAATTTAATCTCCCTTTTAAAATTATTTTGAATAAAATTCCTCTTCCGGTTTAACCGGAAGCGATATCAACTTTGTTATTTCCAATGGAACACCCTGTAAATTTTTTTATTTTTAAATTCCTCATGAAATTCTTAATGAAATTGCTGTACCATTCCCTATACCTAAACTTAATAGTTTTCAAGTTAATAATTTTTTTCGTAAAATTTTGACAGTTGCACCTTCATTAAAAATTGCTTATAAGTTTTTTGATATTCGGTTTGCTGGTATGCTGTAAGGATTTCTGGAATCTTAAAACATTGTTTTAAAGATTTCATGTCTGAAATTTTCATATTTATGATCAAAAACCAGAGAAAAATCGTGGTAAATTTGGTTAACTTCAAACATTAATAACTTGTTTATTTTCAATGGAACGGTATGCATGTTTTTACATAATCAAATAGGAAAATGAATTACATTTCGATTGGTATAACCATTCCCTATACCTAAATAGTAAGGTTTCGGAAATACAAGCAAATTTCTGTAAAAATCCAATATTTTGGCATATTTATCTTAGATACCGATGAAATATCACAACAAATTAGTTATGTCATTGATTGACAGTTGATACATTTCTTAACCAAGTGGTCATGGAGCCTATACAAGGAGTCCGAACTGCATGTAAACAAGAATCTTCCTAAGGAAAGTAGGCGCTGGTGTACCGTTTAATCTGAAACAATTGACTAATTTGTACCGAAACGCTACCAAAAGAGCAGACGTCAGGACGCATCAACAATCAGCGCCGCTGGTGGTGAAAAAAAAAGACTTAATTTGTGCAATTTAGAGGGCAGGTTTTGTCAATTTTCCCTATTAAGTTCGGGCTCCTTGTGTAGGCTCCATGCAAGTGGTGTTCAAAATTTCTAAAAGCGTTCAAAAATTAAGTAAAATGGATAGAAACAACTATTCCAATGAGGTTTTGATGCAAATAGGAGGGCCACAACGGAATCTCCCAGGCACCGCATTTTAAAATGTTATGTTATTTTTTCCATCACGTTTTTTATAATTTATAATAATTAAATTCTTAAATCTTTGTTTAATTGTTGTTTTCCATTATTTTTAAAATATCTTCTTTAAGAAATGTATCAACTGTCAATCAATGACATAACTAATTTATTCTGACATTTCATCGGTATCTGAGATAAATATGTCAAAATATTGGATTTTTACAGAAATTTGCTTGTATTTCCGAAACCTTACTATTTAGGTATAGGGAATGGTTATACCAATCGAAATGTAATTCATTTTCCTATTTGATTATGTAAAAACATGCATACCGTTCCATTGAAAATAAACAAGTTATTAATGTTTGAAGTTAACCAAATTTACCACGATTTTTCTCTGGTTTTTGATTATAAATATGAAAATTTCAGACATGGAATCTTTAAAACAATGTTTTAAGATTCCAAAAATCCTTACAGCATACCAGCAAACCGAATATCAAAAAAGTTATAAGCAATTTTTAATGAAGGTGCAACTGTCAAAATTTTACGAAAAAAATTATTAACTCGAAAAATATTAAGTTTAGGTATAGGGAATGGTACAGCAATTTCATTAAGAATTTCATGAGGAATTTAAAAATAAAAAAATTTACAGGGTGTTCCATTGGAAATAACAAAGTTGATGTCGCTTCCGGTTAAACCGGAAGAGGAATTTTATTCAAAATAATTTTAAAAGGCAGATTAAATTGTACAATAATTGCTATAAAAATTTCAAATTGATATCATCAGCCGTTCTCCGTAAACGTCTAAGGTGCCATCGCTGGTGAGACACCCTGTATAATTGGGAGTCGTAAAAAGTTAATACAAGTAATTTTAAAACTTTATATTACTAATATTTTCACCTTAAAACATTTTTTAGGTAAAATTTTAATTTATTACATATATAAAAAAAACTTTTGATATCGTAAACTTTTTAAATAATTTTTAATAACTCAAATAAGTCTTACCCAACTAGTGCTACACCTTTACCAATATAGTTGGTAGCATGTCCAAAACCTAAGGGAAATGCAGCCCTGCTTTTTTCCTCCACCCCGCAAATTTTGGGAGGCAACTGTCTCATAAGATCAGAGGGGCAGTTGAAAAATTTTAAAAAATTTGAGACCCCCTGTGTCACCTGGTCAATAACGCTGTTATGAGTAAAATTTTTATACTAAAAACGACATATTTTTGTATACGTATTTTTAATTTTTATTTTGTATATTTACCAAAGAATCGTTTAATTGTTCAACAAATTGCTCATCAGCCATTTGAAGTAGGGATTTAGCTTGTTCAGGAGTTGTTGACCAAACCAAACTGCTTAAACTTTTAGTTAACTAAAATAATATGTTGACAGTATTAAAAAATTTGATATGGTTGCATCCTAACTGAGGCCAACAAATACAGAAAGAAGAAGAAGAAAAAGAAGATTAAAACATGTTTTTGGATAGTGATACTTACGATGGTTCTTAAGGGCCATCACTATGTTTTTTAGCAAAATCAGGCAGTGCCAGATTTTAAGTCGCAGTGCCAAATTTTAAGTCGCACTGCCAGATTTTAAGTCGCACTGCCAGATTTTAAGTTGCACTGCCAGATTTTAAGTCGCAGTGCCAAATTTTAAGTCGCACTGCCAGATTTTAAGTCGCACTGCCAGATTTTGAGTTGCACTGCCAGATTTTAAGTCGCACTGCCAGATTTTAAGTCGCACTGCCAGATTTTAAGTCGCACTGCGAGATTTTAAGTTACACTGCCAGATTTTAAGGCGCACTGCCAGATTTTAAGGCGCACTGCCATATTAAGTCGCACTAAGAGATTTTAAGTCACAGTAGTTTCGAATGTAAATAATATAATAATTATAAAGTATGTATAACATAATAATTTGTTTATTTATTTAGGTAGATTAAAAGTAAAACAATTATTTAAGACGCATACATTTTTATTATATAGATGTTTTTTATAATAAATGTCTATAATGGAAATATAAAAAATATTTTGGTTTATAAATAAAAAAATAAATTACCTATATCTGAAAGAATGGTGATAAAAAATGTCTTGTCAAACAAATGCAAATGTTTGTAAATTATCACTATTTCAAGATTTTCCCTATTTATAAAAGGAAATTAAGTACTATCGTCCACAACAAAATCTATGAGGCGCCGTTCAGGACATAATTAATTTTTCTAATAAGTATATACATTTTATTTGCAAATACAGGGTGTCCCGAAATTAGGGGGCCAAACTTAAACAGTACATTCTTCATAGAAAAGTAACACTTTTTTGTTAAATAAACATGTACTTATCAAAAAATGCCCCCTAACGGAGCTACGGCCCCCTGAATAGGAGCCTAAGAGAATAGTTTTTATTAAACTATTTCTAGAGCGTTAAACATGAAGAAATGAAATTTTGGCACTTTGGTAATTTTTAGATGCTGAATCAAGATCTAAGATCAAAACTGTTAAAATTTAATCATAGGCGTAACATTTGGGGGGGGGGGAAAGTTATAAAAATAGCCCCAACTTTTTTCCGAGATAATATTTTAATTTTTTTTATGAAATTATGAAAACTTATAGTTATTTACGAAAAATAGGTAGTCTTGATTTGAATCGCTCAGATGCACCATTTTCGAGAAAAATGCATTTATAAATTACTCTGCATAGCATACCCATCTCATATTTTCGTTAAAATTTTGTGTTAAAATTTGGAAAATCGCTCCATAATAAAAAATAACAAAAATCGAGCCAAAAAATATTAACTAAACTATAAAAATAAATGTAAAGTCAGCAAATAACCCAAACGTCACTTTTGTCCCAAAGCTTTTTAATGAAAATATTAGAAATTATGCTAATCATAGTAATTTAAATTGCAATTTTCTCGAAAATGGTGCATCTGAGCGATTCAAAGCAAGAGTACCTATTTTTCGTGAAAAACTATACATTTTCATAATTTTATAACAAAACATTAAAAAACTCACTCTGCAAAAAGTTGGGGCTGTTTTTGTAAATTTGCCCCCTCAAATGTTACGCCTATGATTAAATTTTAACAGTTTTGATTATAGATCCAGATTCAAAATGTCAAAATTACCAAAGTCCCAAAAATTCAGGTCTTCATGTTCAACCCTCTAGAAATAGTTAGGCTCCTATTTAGGGGGGCGTAGCACCGTTAGGGGGCATTTTTTGATATATGTTTATTAAACAAAAAAAGTGTTATTTTTCTATAAAGAATGCACTGTTTAAGTTTGGCCCCTAATTTCGGGACACCCTGTATTTATATAATTTGTATGTATTTATAAAATTTTTCCATATACAGTATGTCTCAGTATCTTGGAATCATATGGAAAACTTTTTTATTATTAATTTTAGGAAAAAAGTTATTCCTCATAAAAAGTTCTGCATGGCGTAAAACTTAAAATGCAACCCACAAATATTAATTTTTTTTAGTCGTATACGAGGTATGTCAAAAAATATGAATTTGGCGCAAGAGTAAAGTACCTTTATATTTGACAATATCAAAAATTGTTATAAGGAAAAGTTAATCAGAACTAAAAACTACGTTTAAATATGCAATTTCATACAGTTACATTAAAAAATTAGGTTTTGTTAATTTTTACTAATCTTTCTATTTTAAATGAACATTTATATGTTATGATTAGAAAAAACATGAAAACCTTAAGGTAAGTCAGGGGATCTAGCAGGCCAATAAGTTTTAGAATATCAACAAATCATTTGTTTATCAGTGAATCCTAGATTAAATGTTACAGTTAAATTTGCATTGATATTGTAGACAAAAAAGAAAAAATATTTTTTTTTTAATGTAAATGGATGTAATTGCATATTTAAACGTAGGTTTTAGTTCTGATTAACTTTTCTTTATAATAATTTTCGATATTGTCAAATATAAAGGTACTTTACTCTTGAGCCAAATTCATATTTTTTGACATACCCCGTATACGACTAAAAAAAAATAATATTTGTGGGTTGCATTTTAAGTTTTACACCATGCAGAACTTTTTATAAGGAATAACTTTTTTTCCTAAAATTAATAATAAAAAAGTTTTCCATATGATTCCAAGATACTGAGACATACTGTATATATAATTTTTATAAAATATTTTAATTTTTTTTATATATATAAAAGTTTTTATTAATATTTAAAAATTTCTATACCTCAAAAATTTTTCTATATCTCAAAAAATTTTCTATACCCCAAAAAATTTCTATACCTCAAAAAAGCGTTTGGCAAACTTTGTGATAAAAACAGCTTTCATATTACGCCGCTAGATGGCAGCGCTGAAAGCCGCTTTGAGCAACTTTTATCTGTATCTACGTTTGACAACTAGGGCTAGGTTATTAATCTATGGGGCTGATACACAATTGCCCGAAGCAGCGTTAGCGTTTTACAATCAATCAAAAAGGTAATTTAAAAGTTATGGAGTTTTGTTCAATTGACGACTTTTTTAATGAATTGCTGATGTGTCTTGAATCAATTTCCCAAATGCTTTTAAGCAACGACTTGGAAGTATTACGAATCAAACAATTGGAATTGGAGGATTATTACACACTGTATTTATATTTCATAAAAATGTTATTTTGATGAAAAATTAATAGTTTTAATTGATTTTAATTCATTTTAATCCCAGGTAACATTATGTTTACAAAATATGCATTCAAAAAATCACTATAGATCATAGAATAAGAATAAACGCTAAAATCCCTGTTTGTTCCCGTTTGATTATAGTTGCTCAAAGCGGCTTTCAGCGCTGCCATCTAGCGGCGTAATATGAAAGCTGTTTTTATCACAAAGTTTGCCAAACACTTTTTTGAGGTATAGAAATTTTTTGGGGTATAGAAATTTTTTTGAGATATAGAAAAAATTTTGAGGTATAGAATTTTTTGAATATTAATAAAAACTTTTATATATATAAAAAAAATAAAAATATTTTATAAAAATTATATATATATGGAAAATTTTTATAAATACATACAAATTATATAAATATTTGCAAATAAAATATATATATCAGAAAAATTAATTATGTCCTGAACGGCGCCTCATAAAAATCGCCCACTTTGACATTTCATTGAGGAACGCAGCCTTTTGTTCACAAGACATTGTATATTCAACGTAAGTTTAAAGTAAAATTGTATTTTAACGTTTGCATATCATTGACATGCAAACGTAAACATACAATTTTACTTTAAAAAAATTACGTTGATTATACCATATACCTATAACTTATAGGTATATGGATTATACAATGCCTTGTAATCAAAAGGCTGCGTTCATCAATAAAATTTCAAAGTGGGATGTGGATGATAGTACATTTGGTTTTAAAATAAAAAATAATTCTCTTTCCTAAAAGAGGCAAATCTTTATGCAAACCCAAATATTTTTGAATTTAGGAATGCAAAATCCATAGATATTTTAAAGTCATCATAATCCATAGGACAGGTCGGAATCCTTAATTCAGTGACACATGTATTAGCTGTTGGATATACCTTGAAGAAATGTTAATCGGGCGTCAAATGGAAAACCTAATGGCGGTATAGCATCTGCCCCAGTAGCAAATATCTACTATCACCTTGAAGAAATGTTAATCGGGCGTCAAATGGAAAACCTAATGGCGGTATAGCATCTGCCCCAGTAGCAAATACTAAAATATTGGTTAAACGTACACCATTATCCAAATTTTCTGAAAATTGTTAAACAATAAAATAAAACTACAAATTCCCCACCACCGTAACATTTAGAACTCACACGACTAACAAAGTTTGTTAGTTAAACAAACTTTACCTTCTGCAGTAGTTTCATGTGACATATGTGACTTTATATCTGGCAGTGCGACTTAAAATCTGGCAATGCAACTTAAAATCCGGCAGTGCGACTTAAAATCTCGCAGTGCGACTTAAAATCTGGCAGTGCGACTTAAAATCTGTCAATGCGACTTAAAATCTGGCAGTGCAACTTAAAATCTGACAGTGCGACTTAAAATCTGGCACTGCGACTTAAAATCTGGCAGTGCAACTTAAAAACATGCACTGCCTGATTTTTCTAAAAAAAACATAGTGATGGCCCTTAAGAACCATTGTAGATACTTACAGGTAAAAGAGCTATAGGTCCTTTAGGTATAAATCTTTGCCAAGCTATACAGTTTTCAGTACCCTAAAAAATTTTAAGGTAAGTAAGTTCTGTGGTTTTGATTCAAATTTTATGAAAATTTGAATCAAAACCACAGAACTTACTTCTTCTAATTTTAATGTAGCAACAACCCCCATTTGGTTATAATTCCATGTCAAATAGTGCACTTGCATTGCTCTACGGACTTGAGAATTTGCCCCATCACAACCCAACTAAAAAACAAAATTTTCAACAAAATTAAATGTTTAAGAATGTAGTTTTTTGTACCAATAAATCACAAGTATATTTATTTCCATTATCCAATGTTACAGTAACATTATTTGTCTCATATTCTGGCAAATCGTAACATTTAATTTTTGAATTATAAACCACATTCACATTTTTCACATCTTTTACTGTTTTATTGACAGCTCTTAATAGAACATCGTTTTCAACTATGTATGACACAATTTCGTCTTCTTTTTCGTTATTGAACGTTATCATAGTGTCAGAAATACCATCCCATACCTAAATATGAAAAATATGGCATAAAAGTTAAAACAAACATACTCTACATACTTGTAGCTTTTTAACAGGAGCATATCTTGATTCTGCAACATGTTTCCATGCCCCAATATCAGATAACAATTTTGCTGTACCAGGGTTTAAGGAAACAACTCTATTACTATATTTATCAGGTAACAATATAGGTTTTTCATCTGCACCCTCTAATAGTAGAATTCTGCTATTGGATAGGTTAATATTTTGTCCTATAATATAAGAAAAAATGTTTAAATATGATAAGGGTTTAATAATGTAAAATACCTAAGGTACAGGCCAAAGTAGTCCCAACCATACCCCCACCGGCAATAATAATGTCATAATGATTGGAGCTTGAAAAACTAAATAATTTACTATTAAAACCAATCCTGGGTAAAATTAGTAGATTTTTGGACGTTTTAACACAATTTATTACAGTATTCATCGCTAAAAAATTGTTTAAATATAAAATATTTTGACACTTCAATGTAAACATAACCTTATTTTACATAACCTTACTAGAGGTGTGTAGTTCGCGAACGAACTAGTTCAAAAGATTGAATTTCGTAACTGAACTAAAAGATTCAATCACCAAAACTAAAAAGAGCGAATCAATACGAACTAAACTAAAAATTCGTAATTGTCCCTAAAATAGGCAACCAAATCAACCACTTAATGGTCTTGGCAACAGCGTACCATTTTGACCAGCAGCAAGTGCAATTCCAAGAACACTTCTTTGGTGCAAATCAATCAATCAATCTCAATATAGTTCACTTGAACTACTAGAGAAGTGTAGTTCGCGAACGAAACTACGTAAATCCGACAAATCCGATTATAAATCAGTGAACTAAACGAACTAGTCTTTTGTACTATTCACTTTAATGAACGAGATCGAAAGATCGAAATCAGGAAAGTGAACTAAACTTCCCACCTCTAAACCTTACTTTTTAAAATATAGGTACTACCTGTTAGGTAGTCAACCCAGGTTACAAAAAAAGATGGTTGTCTAGTTTTACTAAAAAAATCGAAATTTTTAAATTAATTTATTTATTTATTGTATTTTAATTCAATTAATTATAATTAACTTAATTGGCTTTCTAAATATAAACTTTGCAATGTAATTAATTGCACAAATAATTTGTTTAGGGGGATTTACTTGATTTGGTGTGAAAAAAACGCTATTAATAACAATATAGTTTTATTTATTTATTTACCAAACACAATTTTATTTATTTTATTTACCAAACACAATGACTAATAGGCAGGGGCGCACAAGAGGGCCAATTTGCCCCGGGTCCCACGCGGGCCTATTCGAATACCGTTGTTTGACTGCTTAAGAGAAAAACCTATGAAAATAAAAATTAAATGTCCCATTCAATGGAAATGGAAATGTAAATAAGTGCAAATAGTGAGGGTGTTCCCTTACTATTTATAACGCGGGGGCTCCATGTCTTTTAAAAGCAGACATCAAATTACATGCGCTATAAATAAGCTAAAAAAATAAATAGACTTTGTGTTGGTCCCGCTAAAATAAGGGCCCCACAGTTTTTGGCCCCGAAATACCTCTGCTAATACGCTTGCAATGCATAGGGGCAATAACAAAAGAATACCGAAATATGGCGCCTTATTTCGGTATCCTTTTGTTATTGCCCCTATGCATTGCAAGCGTAAAACAAATTAAATAATCAATATATGGTTTCCATAGCAACACATTGTATACTGAGTTAAGAGTTAAAAGTAGTAACATGTATGGTCATAATTCTTCTGTTTTTAAAAATTTATGTTTGAGAACTCCTAAAAACCCTACTAGTGACCATCCTTTACCAACTTACGAACAAAAATATTTGAATCATTTGAAAAACGAAGAAAACAAGATTAGTTTGGAGATAAATGAGATGAAAAATAGGATGGTTGACCAGAAGGAATCTTTTAAAAATTTCATCGATTTTTTTGATAGCATTCCTGAGTATGATGAAATTAATCACCTCTCCAATAAAGAGTTTTATAAAAAATTGGAAAATTTGAAAGAAAAGCAAAAAACTTACTATGAATTGATAAATGATGATTTAAAATTTGATAATAAGGATGCAGAATGGATCTCGGACTATAAAAAATTAAACATAGGTTCTAAAAAGTCACTAAGTGGTTTCAAAAAGAAATCTAGCATTGAACCGTTCTGTACAACACCTATTTTATCAAAAAACCTATCTAGAAACAGAAACTTAGATTATGTTGACTTCACAGGATGTTATGACAATCAGGAGACAACGATTTGGGGTAGGTAGATAAATATCTAATAGGTACTGATAAATCTAAAACCTTATATTTTTAGATAAAGAAATGGTGGTAAAACCACCATCAAGAAGATCAGTAAGGATTGAAACACCAATTTCTTCTGAAACTCCTGAATCTGGCTTTAGAACCAAATCCAAATGTGGCAAGAAAAATATTTGGGATGATTTGACATTGGAAGAGTTAAAATTGGATCTTGAGGAAGACTTACCACCATTGGAAACAAAAAGTGCCCCTACATCACCACGAAAAAAAGACCTATGGGGAGAATCCGGTATCACCATACCAAAACCATTCCAAATGACGGTACGCGATGAGGAAAACAAGATTATTGAAGACGTTATGTTGAAAGTAAACAAACCACAAAATAAAAATGAAAAACATGATCTCTTCAAAGCTCATGACATTCCGATAGAATCCCAAATACCACTATTTGATAAAATAATGGAGGACCAAGAGAGGAAAAATTATATCGTCAGGGAAAAACGTAAAGCTGCTCTACAAGCTCAAATGCGACCTTTTTCATTTACCAGGAGGGATGAAGAATTACAAGCTTTGACAAGAAGATTCTCCAAAAGTACTCCAAGTTTATATTTAGACGACCCACCAATCAAAATAAAGAAATTTAAGGCCAAACCTGTACCAAAGAATTTGTTTAGTAATTATATTTATAAGAAAATGCACGAGGATGAGTTCTATAGGTAGGTACCTATATTTTTATATAAAGTATAAAAAAAATCTAACTTTAACTTTCTAGAGCTCTTCAAAAAAAAATCAGGGCAGAGGAAATGCTTAAAGCTGCCTCCTTACCACCGTCAATGTCAAAAAGGGAAAAACGTAGATCAAAAATGGACGTATGTCCTAGATCATATAGAGACCTCGAAAATCAGTCTAAAGGAACAACAAAAACCAAAAAGAAGGCAAAACCTTCTAACTTTAAACTATCGCACGACCAATTCGAAAAACAACTTGAAGAACTGAAGAACGACTTCATTTCAACCAGTCCTAGACCTTTTAAATTGAGTACTAGCAAAAGAGCAGACAAAAAAGTATGTGGGTAAACATTGTTTAATATTTATTTAAGCTACATAACTATTTATAGGGTAGAAGATATAGAAATTGCTCTGCAAGCAGCAAAAGTTCAGATACTAGAACATGCTCCTCAGCTGATCTACAGTCTGTTAATAGGTCAAATTTAGCAGCGGTTTTGAGAATACAATCGGCAAGGTTCAGTACAAATATCTTAAGCAACCTAGGTGCTAATGTAGGTACTAATTCTTTTTTTGATTGCAGACAAAGACTTGAAATGGAGATGTGTCAAAAATTGGAAGAAGCGAAACTTAAAGAGGAAGCCAGATGGAAAGAAAAACTAATGAGGAAAAAACCTGTGTGGCAAGCTTTAGCGTACAGTCACGAGGAAGATTTGCAGATAAGACTTCAATTGAGGCGCGAAGAAGAAAAATTAAGGAAAGAAGAACATCACTTGAGGATGCAGCTGATGTTAGGAAGAGTTCATCAGCAGCCTACATTATTTGAACGACAATCACAGGTAAGTATTAATTTATAACATATTTTTTTCTTTTCAAAGGTAAATCTTGTAGGTGAAGTATCCAATAACAAAAGAAGACCTAATAAACGAGTTATATAAGGGTTATAATGTTAAAAGAAGTCCCAGACGATGTTTAAGCGATCTATCGGATATAAGGTCTATGGTTGAGGTTAAAGATGAGGCAATTCAAACCTTCGGAGGTGAAAATACGGAATCTGATGTCAGTAAAGAAAGTCGTCCTGAAGAAAAAGAAAAATGCGATTGTTTTGATGATTAGAATAAAGTTTTTTTTCTTATAATTAAAGTAGTGGTTCATTCTTAAGTAGCATTCCGAAATGTGTTCGTAAAATAATAAAACAAAAGATTAAGTGTTAAAATACAGTATTTCAATAAAAATAAGCATCCCAAAGATAATTACTCTCTATTTTAAGTGTTTTCCGCCTATTAACCCACTGTAAATTGTAGTAAATATAATTTGGATTGTTTTCAAATTTATGCCAACTCGCAATAAATATTATTCAGTATTGAATTGTTACAAATACAGCAAATATTTCTTTGGCTAATTTAAAGTTATTTTTAAACATTAAACGGGTTTCTAAAAGAGAATAATAAACAAAATTACTAGTTCATATCCGATGTTTTCACTGTTAAATAAAAATATTTTTTATAGAATGTTATTTATAATTTCCCCACACCAGCGAAGTCACACATGTTCCATGTATTATTCTTTATTAAATTTTGAATTAATAATAACCACTACACTAAAGGATTTTACCGAGAAAATTGTGAATTGAGTATTCTATATTTAGTTGAGTGATATAAAGCACAATATAAACACTTTGCTGGAGTTTATTTTACAATCTAAAATTGGCCGGTGTGGTGAATATCAAAAACACTTTGTTTAAGTTGAATTATGTTGAGTTTGATAAAATGTTGGAACCAAAAAATACAACTATAACCTTCCCTACAGAAGAACCCATGATTAGATGGGTGGATGACGAGGAAAACGATGCAAATGAAGAAGATGTATCCAGTATTTCAAGTGAGGTAGAAAGTTATTGTAATATAGAGCAAATAAGTAAGAAAAAACAAGTGCAGTTTATTTGGGAAGAACAAACTATTTTGGAAACATTAAAGGTAATTTTATTTTTTTTTATATATTCTTTATGAAGATCAATAAACTTTTTCATTCATTTAAACCAGTTTTCGTAACCCTTTTTCCACTTTGCTTAGGGTACCTTAAAAACAAGCAATTTAAACAACTTTTGTTGGGGCCCATATATATGATATCTCGTCATATTCCCAATCTCGCACATGACGATCTTGCAATATCAGTTTGGCTGTTTTTTTGGATAACAACCGATTTGGAGGACCTTCAAGAAATTCTTGTTGCAGTAAACTATGACTACGATTAAATTTTGAAAACTATAGTTGGTATATACCAAGAACTGTTGTCTTGATATGGTGCCTTGTCGCTATATAGACCATATACCTATGTTGAGATAATACACCTTGAAAGTTTTGAATTTTTTTCCTCTAAATAATGTTTTTGTTGTTGTCTAGTGTCTGCCTGACTTTGAAAACCTCAAGGATATCGATAACAACAACAACAACAGTAAAGAAATCCTTGAGAAAAATAAAGTTAGCATCCTATTGCTATCAGCATGGTATGGCAAACTTAGTATTCTAAACGAAGTGCTGAAATCTGGCGTAAATTTGGACAGTACGGATGCAGAAGGAAGGTAATGTCCCCCTTGATATTTAATGTTGTATTGCACACTTTTTTCAGAACTGCCCTACATTTAGCCGCCCTAAAAGGTCACGCAGACTGTCTTAAACTCTTGTTAGAATGGGGGTCAAACATAGATATATGGGACAACAATAACAAGGTCACACCGCTACATTGTGCTGCAAGTATAGGAAATGTATGCTGTCTCAGACAACTAATACTAAATGGAGCTAATGTTAATGCTGGGCTAAATAACAAAAGCCCTTTGCACTATGCCGTACAGAGCAGAGCTATTGAGTGTGTTAGAGAGCTACTGGAAAATAGAGCAATACCAAATACTACACAGGTTATAAATATAGTGTAAATTTATTATAAGTAAAAATTAAACTTATTTCTAGGTTTTCAGTGAAGCTCCCTTGCACATAGCAGCCTCCCTAGGCGCCTCAGACATAATAAAGGAACTTATAATACACGAGGCAGCAGTGAATGTACAATGTGGGACGGAAAAAGTAACACCATTACATTTAGCAGCTGAAGATGGAGATTTTGAGTGTGTACGCCTCCTACTAGAAGCTGGAGCTGAAGTAACATTATGCAATCACAAATTACAAACACCTCTGCATCTGGCAGCTTTATCACAATGCACAGAAACTATGAATATACTTATTAAACATGGTGCCGATGTGAATGCGAGTGATATAGATGGCAGAACGCCTCTACACAGTAGCATTGTAAAAGTATCAAGATCATGTGAGGGTGTAAGACTTTTGGTAAACTCAGGAGCAAATGTAAACAAGAAAGATATCTTCGGGTACACACCTCTACATTTGGCAGCCCTGAATGAGTTCAGTCACTGTATCATGATACTTATTAATCATGGAGGCGATGTGACATTAAGAACCAACGGTGGATCATCAGTGTTGACTTTTATAACGCGAAAAACCCCAGATGTAATTCCGAAATACATCAGTAAGTTTGATCAGGCTATAAAGTTAAACGACCATGAGATTGGTGATGTGGATTGTGAGGTTAAGCTTGACTTTAGGGTATTGGTTCCGACATTAGGGCAAAAAGAGTCGGACTTGTTGCTAAGTTTTGTGGAGGTTGGACATAGAGAGGTTTTGAAACACCCTCTATGTGAGACGTTTTTATTCTTAAAGTGGCATAAGCGTATAAGAAAGTTTTTTTTATTTAGTCTATTTTTTCATTTAATGTTTGTAACATTATTCACCACTTACATCATTGAAGTATATAGATGTCCACCAAAGGAAGACCCAGGTAAAAGTGAAATCTGCAAAACCACTAGCTCTGTAATAGTAATGGGTTATTTCTTACTATTCCTTAACTTTTTATTTATGTGTAAAGAGTTGTTTCAGATAGCCCAAAGTTGGCTATCATACTTAAAACGCTGGGAAAACTGGTTGCAATGGTTACTAATAATAAGTATTTTTTTGTGTGTTCAACCGAAAACAGCCTTAATAGTTAATATTAGTGTTGAGTTAGATGACTGGCAACACAATGTAGCAGCTACAGGTATATTTTTCGCATGGGTTGAGCTCATGATGATTGTTGGACGATTCCCTATGTTTGGGTTGCATGTGCAGATGTTCACTACAGTTTCAGTGAATTTTGCAAAGTTTTTGTTAGCGTACTTCTGCCTTTTCATAGCGTTTGCTTTAAGTTTTGGGGTGTTGTTTTCAAACTATAAATCCTTTAAAGACTTGAAGCTGGTTATTATTAAAGTCATCATAATGATGTCAGGGGAGTTAGAATATGAGGATGTGTTTTTTGATGATATTTACCCCATTCAATATCCAGGCACAGCTCATTTAATGTACTTAACATTCGTACTACTAGTAACTGTAATTCTTGCCAACTTAATGGTAGGGTTGGCTGTCAGCGATATTCAGGGGTTGCAACAGAGTGCAGGTTTAGATAGGCTTGTCAGACAAGCTGAATTAATTGGGTATTTGGAAAGTATGTTGTTTTCAAGATTGTTAAATTTCATCCCATACAAATTTATGTTCTTCCTACAAAAGCAAGCGTTACTTCTAAAATCACAGTACCACTGGGCTTTGTATATTAAACCTAACGACCCAAGGGAGGAGAGGATACCCAAAGAGTTGATACAGAATATATACCAGTTGGTTATAGAGAAGAAAGAAAAGCCTAAAGGTAGGAGAACGAAGAACAATTCACACTCTTCGTACACTATATCACCTTGTGTATCAAGAATAAATTCGGTTTATGGTACGCAGACAAACCAGAAATCTTTAAAGAGAGAAATCGAGGAAATCAGTAAGGAATTTCAGGATGTTTTCAAAGTTTTAAAACAAAAACTTGATAAGATATCCAGTCAAATAACAGATAGTAAACTTAAGTAATGTATGTTGATGTATTGGTACTTTTGTATGTAATAAATAAAACACTTTAATAAAATAATTTATTATTATAACTACACTATAACAGTATCCTCAATCCATTTTAAATATTTGTCAACTCGTGTATATACAGGAGGCAATTCCTGTATGCCACAAGTCGGTGTGGGAGCAAAAGATACTATCCCTATCTGAAAAATCCTTATTTCCCCCTTAAAATCCCCTGTGGCATTGGATAAAGGTCCTCCACTATCCCCTTTACAGGCATCCTCAGTCTTACCGATAGCACATAGTTGAGAATCAGAAATATTCCGAACTCTTGCTGGAAGATTTGAGTTGCATTTCTCCTGATTTGCTACAACGACTTGAGCGTATTGTAGATAACTTGAACCTTGCAAATTTTCTAAAAAAAAGTATGTATACATTTATTTGGTAAGCTAGTAGAGGGTGTTGGTTATTACTTGGATCGGTTTTGCCCCATCCCGTTATGGTAAACTTTTGTCCAGCCAAGTCTTTGCTTTCCAGGCTTCTTTCAAATGGAAGACATATGGGTTTGATGAATTCTACAATACAAAACATCAAAAATTATATATTCTTTTGTAAATTATTTACCTGATTTTGATGGTATATCCAATTCCAACCTAAGCAAAGCGATATCGTTCTTCAAAGTCGTCTCATTGTACTGAAAATGAGGAATTCTTTCTTCAACGTTTATATCCACAGGTTTGTCAGCGCATTTTGTGTATTTTTTTATTGTTACACAGTCATCCTCACTATCTATATCATGCTCACCAAGTCTTACAAAAACCCTGTGAGAAAATAAAAAAATTAAGCAAAATTAAAAAAAATATTTTGTATTTACCTACAATTCTCTACTTTTAACTGCTAGGCAATGCGCTGCCGTCATTATGTATCTGTGTGTTATTATTGTTCCTCCACAAAGGAATTCTGAAATTCCTGCTGATTTTTCTGAAAGAAAAAAGGATTTTTCTGATACTATAATGTATAACTTTGATTACAAAAATATTTTACGTTTATATCCCAAAAGTGCCATCCAAGGAAACTGTCCCAAATCTGCATTTTTGCCCCCTTTAATTTTTTTTTCGTTGGTTATTTCCCCACATTCTTCCGGAAACAATAGGGTTTTTCTTGTTTCTAAAGATGTAGTGTTTTGGATGTCGGAATTAGGGCAACAAATTAGATTTAAACCTATATGACAAGGATAGATAAAAGCTGAACTTGATTTTGGATGACATTTTCTTAAAGGAACGCATGATGAATGCTCTCTGCATAGATCTATAGCCAGAACATGAGCTAAAAAAAATTACACGACTTAATAAAAATAAAATCGTTGTTCTCTTATTTATTTTAGATATTTCTATTAAATAAAATCATAATTAATAAAACACCCAAAAACTATTTATAGGCCTTCTAAAGTATTTATCCACCCGTTATACTTACCCGGTATACTTACGAACAGTAAACATTAAGAATTTAACTGTTATATCAAATATAAAGTAACTGGCTTTGTCGTCAATAAAGTTTAATTATTATTAACGATTAATAAAATATAAATATAAATAAACTTACAAACTATAGTAAATAATCCAAGTATATTATACACACCCATTTATTTACAAACAAGACTTTGTAGTACAAAGTCTTGTACTGAATGAACAGAAGATAAACAATAAAATAAAAACTGAATTAATGGAATTTCATGTTTTTCCTCATGTTTCACGATTGCGCAGGACTGGTTGTAGTTAAGATTCCTGCGAACTTAATAAAGCAATTGAAAAAATTTAAATAAAAATGCATTTTGTATTCGCTCGATGATTCGCACTTTGCATTTGATATATTTTTTTATCTATTAAATTTGATTTTATTTTACGAGTTTTTGTGAAATTGTTTATTATTGGTTGATACGAAGTGAGTATGTGTTTATTTCGTTTAAGATGTTATTCAAGGTGAATTTCAGTGACTCCTTACATTTACATTTATAATTTGTTAATTTGATATTAATTGTTGTTTTTTATGCATTATGCATTAATTAATATTTTAAAGGCAGTAGGTATACTTGATTCATAGGTATACCTATGAATCAAACTCCCTTTGTGTTAAGGGAAATTAAAACAATTAAAAGTGTAAAATTTTGTATGATAAGTAGTCACTGTAGCCAAAGATAATGTATTATCTTTGACTGTAGCTACAGTAGAAGACACGGAATTTGGAACGACTATTATCCCGTTGACATAAAAAACTTACTTCCTTTATGGACAACTAACCTTACTTTCAGTTATTACCAGTCCATCCCAAAAATTATACATTACGAGTATTATCTTTGGTCCATCCTCTCTTATCTATGCTTTAAAACTAATTGACCTTAATATTTATTTTATATAATATGTTGAAATACAGTGACTAACACGGAATTTTGAACGTCCTAATTTGGTTGTCCATGTATAATTCTGTAAATAACAAAGATACAATATTGACCTTTTTGCTTTCGCTGTCAAAATGACAAGACTAGTGCATAGATAATAATTATTTTATTTACCTAATAGGTCAATGTAAACATTTTTTACATATATTAATAATAATGTTTTATTAATATACCTATTAACTTTTTGTGTTTTTAATATACAAGGTGTCCCTAAACTTAGTGGCATAAATTTAGGAGCAGATTAACCCTTTAAGTGGCAGAGTCACTATACTGACCACCCTCGTGATTAAATGTGGCGCCAAATATTTGAACACCCAACCGTACTTCTGCTATCAATAATAACTATAACATCATGCCTAAAGGCCTGCAAATACACTCAGTTAACCAACGTCCCCTACGCATGACGTATTTTGAAAAAGTGGTCACTTAACTAACCATCGATACTTTACGAACATTACTTTTTTCTTTGAATGTGCAAAGTGATATTTGTGAACATATTTAGGTGAGTAAATGCTATTTTATTATTTTGTAAATAACATTAAAAACTTTCAATATGTTTCTTTGTATCTCAGTTGCAAAATGAAGACAAAATATTTAAAGTATTGGGTGTTTTGGGCCTCATAAAGGGCAACTATTTGTTTTTTCAGAAAATATAGGTTAGGTATACCAAATTTTTCTGGTACTATTTTTCCTCATTACAAGATACTTATAATTTTTCTTACACCCCAGAACTATAATTATCGAAATGTAAAATTCTTATTTCACCTAATATCAACGGCTTAGATAATATTTTGATACTACCTGAACTCCAACTGAAATCGTCTCGAGTCTACCGGACACAGTGGCAGAGTCACTATACTGACCACCCTCGTGATTAAATGTGGCGCCAAATATTTGAACACCCAACCATACTTCTGCTATCAATAATAACTATAACATCATGCCTAAAGTTTTTAAAGTCAAATTCCCTTGAATAAATAATGAGTTTCTGCCAACAATATATTTTTTGATAAAAGTGGTCAATAAAATGATTTGAGAAATTATACTACATCTTGTTTTCTTGAAGTAACCAAGGTCACTATACTAACCACCCTATTCTGATAAAAAGGGAGGGGGTAGATTTTTTTGTATATTTTTTCAAGCATCCTGGGATCCATATAAATTATCTTCAATCAAAAAAAAATGTGTTTCAAAGAAAATTTCTTCTGCCACTTAAAGGGTTAAGCAAGTGAAAATAAGACGAAAATCTAAATAAATATTTTTCCTAATTACGTATATTTAAAAGTTAGGGTGATAAAGTGTTTAGTTTTAATTTAGTTTTTTTAATATAACTTCTACTATGGTAGACTTGGAAAAGTGATATTTTGCGAACAGTCACTTACTACCAAAACACATATTCACACATAATTACAATTGTTTAAGTGAACACAGTGTCGTAGAAACGGGGGTTGCTTTAAGCTTATTGTCCCATACAAACTTTGAGGTTAGGTTTTTGTAACATTTGATGCAATTTATCGATTAAACAGTTCGGCTACCATTAAAAAGGTGTACCTCTCAAACTTCGATAAAATAAACCGTTTCCGAGATATTTGAGATTACAATAATTGTTTTATCGCATTATTTAAAAGGATTAAAAGGTATTAAAAGGCTGGTGGATTTTAAGTAGGTATACCAATATCTCAGTTATTAGACATGGGACCCACACCAAATTTATAATAGTTTATATTGACATTAAATAAACAAGTTCGGCGCAAACAGAATTTAAATTGAAGTTTGCGAAAAAAAGTTAGTTTTTCCTGTCGCCTACCCTGCCTCCAGGCCCCCCTATTTGAGATAATTCAAATTAAAGTGGTGCAATTTATTATCTACTATAATTTATCGACAAATTTAAAATTTTATTCAAAAAATCCAAATATTACAGATTTTATTTGATTTTAAATTTTTATTATTTATTTTATTAAAATAAAAAAATATGTAAAATGGTATAAAAACTGTAATATTTAGATTTTTTAAATAAAATTTTAAATTTGTCGATAAATTATAGTGGATAATAAATTGCACCACTTTAATTTGAATTATCTCAAATAGGGGGGCCTGGAGGCAGAGTAGGCGACAGGAAAAACTAACTTTTTTTCGCAAACTTCAATTTAAATTCTGTTTGCGCCGAACTTGTTTATTTAATGTCAATATAAACTATTATAAATTTTGTGTGGGTCCCATGTCTAATAACTGAGATATTGGTATACTTAAAATCCACCAGCCGCCACCTTTAAGGTATATGATAACAAATTTTATTTTTTATTTTTTAATTGAAAAAACTAAAAAGGGCATTCCATGAGCCTCGGGACTTTTTGCCCTGACCGTCACATTAAAAAAAATGTAGTTTTGTCAATTAAATTTTTTTTTATCATATAACTTTTAGTCCTTTAATGCGATATAACAATTATTGTAATCTCAAATATCTCGAGAACGGTTAATTTTATCGAAGTTTGAGAGGTACACCTTTTTAATAGTAGCCGAACTGACTAATCGCAAAATTGCATCAAATGGTATAAAAACCTAACCTCAAAGTTTGTATGGGACAATAAGATTAAGCAACCCCTGTTTCTACGACACTGTGTTCACTCAAACAATTGTAATTATGTGTGAATATGTGTTTTGGTAGTAAGTGACTGTTCGCAAAATATCACCTTTCCAAGTCTACCATAGTAGAAGTTATATTAAAAAAACTGATATGATAAGTAACACTTTATCACCCTGTATCTTTTAAACACACGTAATTAGGAAAAATATTTATTTAGATTTTCGTCTTATTTTGACTTGCTTAATCTGCTCCTAAATTTATGCCACTAAGTTTAGGGACACCTTGTATATACATATATATAGACTTATAAACGCTCTTATACCGGCCCGTACAAGATAACTTTAGTACGTTTTAAATCCCAAAGCGACGTTATAAAACCCGGCTTTGGGCTTTACAACGGAGCCCGAGTATATAGTAGCCATTCGATTCTCCTTTCTTTCTGCACCCTCCTGTTAAAATTTTTGATGGGCCTCAAAAAGTACTATTTATGCATTCATTTATACAAAAAGTTTGGAGAATTTCACTGTGGGGGGCGCTTCTGAGTATATATGTATACATTTATATTAACGTATCGTTATCAGCCCCTAAACTTGGCAACACTGCTGGGCCCGACAACGCGCGTACAATATATTTTTATAAATGTACGGCGGCTTTAGAAATTAACCATAAAAGCACTATATGTTAGAGGATATTTTATTGTAGCAGTTTACTGATCTATAAATTGCTGTTGCAGTCCAAAGCGACTTACAATTTTTAAAACCGCAGAACTACACCTTTTTTTAAATTTTTTGGGTTTCCTGTAAATATGTATAATTATTTGGTTCCAGAATTCAATTATAAATTTATTTTATTTTTAATAAATTTGCGAGGTTGGCAGAGAAGCTAAAATAAGTAATTACAATTATTTATTCGTGAATTAAAATTTTTAGTGTATTCCATTTATAACTGATTTATATATTTGCATGAATCCCCTAGGGGCAAAGTGGTGGAAAAGAGGATAAAATAAAAAATATACATAATATATTACTAATACTATTATTCCCAAACTGTTTGTAATGATTGTTATAAAGTTAGTATAGTATTACAAAAGTTGTTCTGGTTTTACAAAAAAAGTGGCTGACTTATAGCAATTAATAACCATGTATAGAGAACTGTTTAGTAATTATTACTAAAAAATTAAAATGGCCTTAAGTAATTAATGGATGCCCCCTAATTAATTACCACGAGTACTATTTGCAACTACAAATAATTTTTGCTATCACACACCTTAAAATATTCGACATTTATTTTTAATTGCGAGTTGTAATTGGAGGATAATTTAATCGAACAAATGATTAAAAAATTGATAAATTAAAAAATATTTACCTGGTAGCACTAGTGTCATATTCGCTGCAATTTGTACTAGTCCAATTTTCTAAACAATTACTCTGATAGGCCAAAAATTGTCAAATAAAGCTCAGAGCATGCTATGCTCACTCCCCCCTTCCTTTTCAGACCTTAAAATTAGTTGCGGATAGGATCGACTATAGCGCTGAAGCAGCAGAATTTAAATAACACGCTTTTTGGTGACATCTTTGTCAATTTGACAATTTGTCAATTTTTCGTTTAAACTTTAGAGACCCCATTATTGTTGTGTTCATAGATGACCTAAGGTTTTGTTCCAGCTTTGTTCTAGACAAACAAGTTTTCCTTTTGTGCGATTTTGTTAGTTTGACTTTTTTACAATGGTGTTTAAATGTGCTGTTCAACATGTTAATTGTAGAAATACAAGTAACGAGGCAGTATTACACTCGTTTCCTAAGGATCCTGACGTAAGTTAGTTAACTTTATAAATAACCAATACAATAAATAAAAAAATGCGTCCAAGAAGAAGGAGGTTATTAAAAATTTAAAAAAGATTGTTAACTAAATTAGTAATTTTTTTGGTTTTTTGTTTTATACTTGTAAACTTTATTTTTATATACTTCATTAAAAAAATATCTAAAATCATAATTTGTTTGTTTTATTACATTTTCCTAATTCAAGGATTTTTCAAACTCATTATTAATTAATACAGTTATTGTATATTGCCTCCTGTAATCTGCAATGTTACATTTAGTGATTAATATAAGAACTTTTAAATTGCCTTAAATTTTGTAATTGTAAACTGTGAGAAGTTTGTTTAAAATACAAATCTGATTAGTATGAAACTTACCAATAAGTACCTATTTCTATTGGATTTGATAGAATTCATTATAAAATGCAAACATCTTAAGAGAAAACTTGAAGCCTTAGTAATATTATATTAAATTTTGTTTTCTTTTAAAATGGGTGAATTTTATAATAAAGCTTACCAAATCTTATTGGACATCTGAAAATACAACATATTTAAATATGTTTGTTTAAAATTTCTAGACCATGGTTTTAATATTAATTTTTTTTTATAAGGACTCATTGTCTCACAATATAATAATTAATTTCTGAAAGTCTTTAATAAAAATTAACCGATTTAAATATATTTGTTAGTCAGTTTCATTCGAGCCAGATTTGTATTTAAAACAAAATTTTTACGGTTTACAATTTTAAAATTCAAGATTTAAGTTAGTACAGATATCACACACTAGATGTCGCACTGTAGATTCCAGGCGGTTTAAACTGTTAGTAAAGGGCAATAGATGTCGCTATCTAAAATGGATCTGCTTGCAGCGCCACGGGCGGTGATATCCGCTGTTAAATTAACTTTGTTTCGATTTTCTAACGAGAGTCGGCTATCTATACCTTCTGTCATCTATGGCTCAGAGCCCTTGGTTTACTTTTGGCAGATGACAGGTAAAAAATTGCCCTACATAGTCTAAGCGATTATTGGAATTAAAAATATATTAATATTTCACCTAATATTTACTTTAATCATACACACATTTTTTATATACAGGCGTTGAGTAAAGGAGCACTTATAAAGAAAAGAGACTAAAAATTGTTTTTTTCAGTAATGTGACACATTTTGAAAGTCTATACGCTCATAAAACCCCTGTTGGTTATTATTCTAAACAAGAACATTTTTAAAAATATTCGATTGTAGTTTAAAAAAAATACTGCCGGCCAATAAATATATTTTTCAAATTTATAGAAAACTCCTAACCCCTTAACCCTTACGGGGTAAACTTGATTATATCTATAATATAGATTATAATATATATATATACATATCATTTTATGCATATGTACGGAGAGAACAGTTTTGGGAATGGTTACTAAAAAATTTAGTAATTTGGGGACAGCTTTAATATTTTAGGAGTGAGCGCTTTTGTGTTTGGTAATAATTTTCATATATTTAGCATAAGTGTTGTTTGGCAACTATGCCTTTACTGAAAAATAGTAATTACAAAATGAAGGAAGATCTAAACTTAAGTTTAATAACTATAACTATAGTATAATTATAGTGGTTAACTATTTTGAATTTACCACTAAATTTGCACAATTAAATAATAAAAATTAATTTAACCAAATTAAACGATAACCAACAAAACGCAAAAGATAGCCGACCAGGGCCGGATTTACCGAACAGACAACGTAGGCAGCTGCCTAGAACGGAAAAAATAGGGGTAACTAGACAGTAGTGTCGAGCTGCGAGGAACTAGACAGTAGTGTCAATATTGGAACACTCGATCCAACTTGCAATTTCCGAAAACAAATAATATTAAAAGCTCAGATGGGATGAATCTAGAGATGAAGGGAAAACTTCAATATAAATACTTTGGATGAATTTGGGCAGAATTTTTTCTAAATTAGTATAGCATACAAAGTTCTTGATAAAAAATAACCAAGAATTTTTGCATGCATTGTTTGAATAAACACTTCGTGACAAGTGTCTTCAATTAAAAAATTTCAAGATATAGAATGTTTGAGAATAAGATGATGATGAAGTGAAAAACTACTTGAGATAAAAATTTGTTGAAGAACGATTAAACGCACTCTCTCTTAGCTATAGAGTCAGATTGTCTCATGTCTTATTTCTATATTATAGACACGCCAAATTTCTAAATCCGAACCTGTAGCCGACTACATAGAAAAATAATATTGGGAATTTGCTTCCACGCTTTTAGTATATTAATTAAATACAAATTATTAATATATTGTAAAAAGTTATAATATAACTTAAAACTATTATTGAAATGTATTCTAAATTAAAAAAGTAATAAATTATTAACACGTTTAACGTGTCACGTTAAATATTAATTATTAATATTTTATTTTATAGTAATTACTATAATAGTATATTATGTATCAAGTTTTATAAACGATATTTTAGTTACGAGTTTAATTAAGCAAGAGCGAAGCTTGCGAGCGAGTGTTTAATAAAAACTAGTGTCTAAAGAAGTTTATAAACGAGTTACATACTATACTCTATCTACGACGAACACAAAACAAAATTTAAGGCGAATTTTATTTGTTAAAAATTTGACATCTGTCAACTGCCACCCGGATTTAACCTCACATTTTCTAAATTTATAATATAGGTAACTTAAAAGGGCACTGTTGCTAACTTCAGCTCGGGACTAAAATGCCATAAGGCCGTAGGTCGTCAATAGAGGAGTAGATAAAATAAAATATCAATAATTAATATTTACGATTCATTACTTTTAAGTTAAAAAGTTAAAAGTTTTAACAATCAATACCTACGAAATATTAATGGTAAAATGTTTAGTAATGGTTATTTTACAGTTCGTATACTTTTACAAAATGTTCTGGTTTTACAAATAAAGTGTTAAATGCATAAGTTTTGGGTTTTATTAAGAATAGATTAAAAGCGAATGGTAGAAAAAAAATATATTGCAAGAAATTTAAGTCAGATATGCCTTAAAAAATGTATGTTGTTGTTTATTTTATACTTAAAATTTATTTTGCAAACATTAAATCTGTCAATATTAATTTTTTCTTAGTGTTCTATAGGATTTCAAGATATTTAAAATAATAAAAACTTCAATAAAAATATTTACATTTATGTTTTGCTAATTAGCAATATTAATATAAGTAAATTTTGACAAAAATAATAAGTAAACAGTTAATAATTTTAACCTGGATTTAAAAAAGGAAAAATGTCTAGTTAAAAAAATACTGGTGAAGCCAATTATACTCATATAAATTAATTTGTATAGAAATAAATAAGAAGATTTTTTTATATTTATTATTTTTATATTGCAGTAATAATACTTAATAATATAATTATTCTAAATAATATAATAAAAGCTATAATTCTTAGTTTATTATATTTATTAAATGTTTATTGGGATAAATTATCAATAATAAACTTAAGATTCTGAGATTTTATGTTCTCTTGAAGAAATTTTTAATAATTCTAAAGTAGGTACATTTTTTTAAATTGTGAAATTTTAGGGATAATTATAATTATTATAGTGTTTTAGTATTCCAGCAAATACTATACACGAACACTACTATGACAAGCCCGTAAATTTAAGAAACCACAAATGCAGAGTATTAACGAATATTTAAAGCTTGACCTTGAATCTAAAAATAGATTTGTTACGGGTAGAATTGGCAACACCGCTGGGCTTTACAGCGATTAATCAGTATATATTTTTATACTAGTGGGCTTTTCAACGTATTAATAATATATGCTTGGGCTTTACAAGAACAAAAATGTTTCTACCGACAATCCTATAGGGAAATCTTTACCCCTCGTCTTTCCCCTCTATAGGTTTGTAATGATTTAAATGAGATAGAAGATAAGTATACACGCCTAAACCACCAACAACTGCAGGGCTCCGAAGCGACCCATCCGTCTCCGGGCTTCAAAACATACCATATATATATATATATATATATGACACAATGACCGTTTATATGTGTATGTATATATATATATATATACATATATATATATATATACATCCCTAATACAATATTGCGTCATTACAATTCGCGACCTTATTGCGTCTACTAGAAATACGGTATTTAGCGAAAATATAGAAGAGTATATTGGCGTACTTTTTTTTGCTGATTCCAAAAATCTGGTCAGATTTTTTTTATCTTAAAAAATAAGATATACACTTTTTTTTCAAAAGTCACTACATTATCAACTCATTTTAATCTTGATATAATATTGCGTCACGTGTATATTTCATTTTAAATTTTATATGGCTTGTACAGACTTTATTGCGTCCTACAGTGTTGCCAAATTGTAATGACGCAATATTGTACTAAGGATGTATATTTATGTATATGTATATATATATACATATCCGTAATACAATATTGCGTCATTACATTTTGCGACCTTATTGCGTCTCCTAGAAATACGGTATTTAGCGAGTCAACTTTAATAAGATATAAATGAATTTTTAACATGTGATTTTTCTTCTATGTAATTTTTAATATTGATATTTTGCATGTTTATAGAATAATGTCTGTTTTAGGAATGTAAGGTTTAAAAAGTTTTAATTAATTTTATATTAAATTTTAAATATCCCTATTATTTTTTAAACCTTCAAGGTTTTAGTTTCTATTTTTTTCTTGCTATACATTTTAACATGAATAATTACCATTAATATTATAGTAATAATTACTATAGTAATTCTTTTTGAAGGGTATATTTGTTCGTATTCTTAATGAAAAATAGCATACTTACTTTACTAAGAGAAATAGTAAAGAAAAGTATTATATTAATCAATGCTTTTTCATGACACTAGCAGCATAAATTCGACTTTCGCTTAAAATAAGTTCTTTAATAATTAATATTATTAATTAAGCCAATTATTGTCTTTAGTTTGGTATATTTTAGTTTATGAATTAACTTAAATATTAACAATTTTTCTCTCTTAAAGGGCAGCGAAAGTCGAATTTTCATTTTGTCATAAAAAATAGTGTACATATTTCGTGGTAAAAGGCGGCGATTTCTAAATAGTGTGTTCTACATTCGCCTCGCTCGTGCAGCAAAGCTCACGATTGGTCATAGAAATCCGCATAATAGTTTTCTAGTGTATCTCGAGTCCGGCAAATTTCGATACATTTTCTGATTTATACGACAAGATCTCATCTGAAAACTCCTCCAAATCATAGGAGTCGTCGAGTTCCATCACGATAGAGTCGGAGGATGATACAGTGCTTGTGCTACTAGCTTGATCCATGCATAACTTCTGTTTATAGTCAAGGTCGACTTGGAATTTTTGCAAGGTGTTTTCTTCGGTGTTTTCCTTGTACCGCCTATAAATCTTTTTAATCGGCCAGTACTTACTCTACCGTCGGACTGATCTAAAAGCCAGCAGTACGATGATTTTTTAATAATTGAATATATAATATTATATAGGTACGGTGATTTTTCCGATACACTGTGCACTTTTTTAGAAAAGTCTTTTAAACTTATACAACTCGTTTCCAAAGTATCACATTCGTGATCTTCATTAGAAATCTCGTTTGAAATAAAGTCCATAACTTCATCCATAACTTTATCGTCCTCATTACTAATATTTGTTTTTGCCAATTTTCTTCGGGGTTTTCGACAATTTCAGCGTTGTCTTCGTCGGCGTCTTCATTATTCTGTGTAATTGCAATATTTTGTTTCCGTCTTATTAACGGTACCTACCTGCATATTTTTCCAATCGTTTTCTTTTGCATTAATTCCAAGATGTTTCATGTCCTCTATGACATTTTGTAGAGCTTTTTTAACTGTAGATTTGATATCCAAATTTAAAATTTCTTCTTCACGTAAAAGTAAAAGTCCCCCTCAGATCGTTTATGGTATCAGTTGTCTTAATTCTCTCAATTCGGTTCAGCATATCCTTTATACTAAAATGTATTATTGTTGAATACGTAGAAGTCATGGATCTGGCAGCCCAAAATAAGGATTCACATGCTTGGCTACCAAAAATGCCGGTGATGAACATATCTGGTTTTAACTCACCGCTGTTAAGCTTCAGTATTAGTTTAAGTCAAAGCATGGGCGTTTCGATGCAAAGGTTACAATTACTGGTCAAAAAGTTGTCTGTTATTTTATATTCTTTTTGTTCTTTAACACAGGCTTTCCAGATTCTAGTAAAAAATACAACATACCAGATGCGATATAATCTAGTATGCAACACAGAATTTAAGAACGACGCGTCGCGACGATTCGATGTAGTACATTAGCTTGAGATACGCCACGCTCTATTTAATTTGTGGAATTTCCTTATTCAGTCGTTCAATTACTATCAAACTGCACATTTTTTCTGCGGATGCAAAATTCATATTGTCTTCACTTTTGAGATCCGAATCTGTCAGGAGATGTTTGTCTTTTTGAAACTTTAAAATTAATTCCCTGAGATGACCAGAGAAGACAGTGTATTTCCCAATTGGCAGATGTATTCCTGGTTTTAGGAAACGAGTACTATTTTTTGTTAAAATATGGGTGGTGTGCTGTACACAACATTCTTCATTTTTTTCAATGCTGCAGTGGTACTACTCCCAATCTGGAACTGGCAAAGAATGTAGTAGCTCTGTAACTTCCGGTTTCTTTGTTTTTTTCTTTATATTCAAGTGCTAAACGAGACATCAATTTTCTTCTAATTTCTTTCTAATTTCCCACTAATTCCACTATTTGCTTACTAATTTACCGAGTAATTCCCCAAATTCCTCTAATTCCTTACTAATTCCTACAGATTGTACACCAAAATTCCCCTGCGGTTTACCCCTCGGGGTAAACCGCAAAAGAAAATGTGTACACTAATTCCCAGGATTGCTACTAATTCCTCTATTTCCTTACTAATTCCCCTTATATATTATAATTCCATTTTAATTTAAAAAATACCTAGTAATTCCTCTATAGAGGAATTATAATTCCCTACTAATTACCCTAATTTTACTAATTTCCAAGTTAATTCCATATTTATTGACCAAATCTATTGTGTAAACTAGGCCACAAGAAGTTGTACAATTTTAGTACAAAAATTTTAGTGAACATAAAAAAATCACTAAATTCAAAAAATTCCCGGGAACTTTTATTTTTTTGAGGGTTCATTGTCATTGTAAGAATATAAATAAGCTGTTTTTTTTCAAATTTTTAAAAACAAATTTAGCCGCGCCCCCGGGGGGTTGAAATTCCTCAAAATTCAATAAAAATATTTTTTAAGTTAAGTTTTGAATTTTGCATATTAAAAAATATTAGGTATTAACTTACTTAGGACACACAAAAAAAAATATTTATATATTTTAATTTTACGCCGCGCACCACGGCTTTTTTTTTAATCGAAGAGCTGCATATTAGAACTTTAAAAGCTTTGGGGAGGGGCTTAAAATTAAAATATATTAACAAGATTTTTTTTGTGTTACAAGTGAGTTAAAACCTTATAGTTTTTTAATATGCCAAATTCAAAATGTAAGTTAAAAAAAAATTTAAAAACATTCAATCCCCCGGGGGCGCGGCAAAAATTAGAAATTCGGTAGGCTGGGCTGAAATAATTATTTTTGGAAATCTCACTTAGTTAAAAAAAAGTTGTGAGAAGGGTATTTGTATAAGCTGTTTTTTTTTAATTTTTAAAAATAATTTTTGCCACGCCCCCGGGGGATTGAATGTTTTTAAAATTAAGACAATTTTTTTTTAACTAACATTGTGTGGTATTATTTGATTTTAAGATATACATGTATTTAATTATGCCTGAACATAGAGATGATGGACGGGGTGACATTCCATAGACCGCTCAACATTCGAGTTTCGAAACTACTTATTTAACTTGCTACTGCATTGTTTAATGATATTATTATGATTAATTTTGTTTAGTAATGTTATTATTATAATATGATGTAATATTATTATTATTATAATAATTAAAATTATAATAATTATTATTATAAGACATTTAAATTTGTATTGTGTTTTTGTTATTTTGTGTAAAAACTGTAATAAATCTACTAAAGATACTAAAGAAAAAATGTCAAAATTTACTAAAAACTATTTTTTTTAATCCGCCCATAAATAATTTACATAAAAAGTTTTACTTCAAAACAAAGTTTGATAATTCAAAAACAAAAGCTCAATTAAAAAATATTTATTAGAAAGCCTAATTTAGATTGTCAATTTTTAGTAGAAACACGCTGTATTTATAACATTGATGTATTACTTTTTTTTTAATTTTTTTGAATTACCTGTTAATAACATAAAACACATTGTAGTTATTTACATTGATATTAACCTTTTTTTTAAGTACATGAAACATGCAAAACTTTTATTATTTTTGAAATAGTAAAATTAACAGAAAAACGATGATCATTTTTTTACGATTATAAGCGTAAAAAATGATAATCGTTTTTCTGCCTTTAAATCTGCATCTGCATATATAATTTAAAAAATACATTGTCACAATTACTTATGTACAAAACAATTTTATCTTACAATCAGTTTTAATAAATCCACCGTCATAATTGTAAATTTCATAAAACTCGACGCGCGCCCCAAGATTATAATATGATTACATTTAAACGAAAGGACAACTGTCTCTAGTGTGACGTCACACGGTGCGAGAGAAACAGCGCTACCATTCGCAACAGTATCGTGAGTTTAATTCAAATATTAAAATCATAGGCGAGACGTTGCCAAATTGTGCGACGCAACAACATACAGTATTTAAAAACACGTATATTGAAAAATGTATATTATCGCAACGCCCTCATCGTCAAATGGGTTGAACTAAATATACAAATTTTTTTCATTTTTAGTATGTTGCTGCACACATTTTGTGTTCAAATTTTTCTAAATATTTAAAAAACGCAGGGTCGGACATAAAAAATTTTTGGACACAAAAATTGGGAATTCAATTCTTCACAGATCTGTATTAGCAAGAATCTTAGAAAGTGCCGGGATGAAGTAAATTTTAAGAAATAAGCGCTTGACATTAGTGCGTCAGATATACTGACGCAGTAAGGTCGTTGACGCAATAAGAATAGGGATTTTATAAATGTATGGATGCAGCAATGATAGAATTTTGTATATATATATATACCTATAGGTATATATATATATATGTATATATATATATATACAAAATTCTATCATTGCTGCGTCCATACATTTATAAAATCCCTATTCTTATTGCGTCAACGACCTTACTGCATCAGTATATCTGACGCACTAATGTCAAGCGCTTATTTCTTAAAATTTACTTCATCCCAGCACTTTCTAAGATTCTTGCTAATACAGATCTGTGTAGAATTTAATGCCCAATTTTTGTGTCTAAAAATTTTTTATGTCCGACCCTGCGTTTTTTAAATATTTAGAAAAATTTGAACACAAAAAATGTGCAGCAACATACTAAAAATGGAAAAAATGTGTATATTTAGTTCAACCCATTTGACGATGAGGGCGTTGCGATAATATACGTTTTTCAATATACGTGTTTTTAAATACTGTATGTTGTTGCGTCGCACAATTTGGCAACGTCTCGCCTATGATTTTAATATTTGAATTAAACTCACGATACTGTTGCGAATGGTTACCATTCAATGGTAGCGCTGTCTCTCTCGCACCGTGTGACGTCACGCTAGAGACAGTTGTTCTTTCGTTTAAATGTAATCATTTTATAATCTTGGGGCGCGCGTCGAGTTTTATGAAATTTACAATTATGACGGTCGATTTATTAAAACTGATTGTAAGATAAAATTGTTTTCTACATAAGTAATTGTGACAATGTATTGTTTAAATTATATATGCAGATGCAGATTTAAAGGCAGAAAAACGATTATCATTTTTTTACGCTTATAATCGTAAAAAAATGATCATCGTTTTTCTGTTAATTTTACTATTTCAAAAATAATAAAAGTTTTTCATGTTTTTAGATAGGTACTTAAAAAAAAAGGTTAATATCAATATAAATAACTACAATGTGTTTTATGTTATTAACAGGTAATTCAAAAAAAATTTAAAAAAGTAAAACATCAATGTTATAAATACAGGGTGTTTCTACTAAAAATTGACAATCTAAATTAGGCTTTCTAATAAATATTTTTCAATAATTGAAATTATTGAGCTTTTGTTTTTGAATTATCAAACTTTGTTTTAAAGTAAAACTTTTTATGTAAGTTATTTATGGGCGGATTTAAAAAAAATTAGTTTTTAGTAAATTTTGACATTTTTTCTTTAGTATCTTTAGTAGATTTATTACAGTTTTTACACAAAATAACAAAAACACAATACAAATTTGAATGTCTTATAATAATAATTATTATAATTTTAATTATTGTAATAATAATAATATTACATCATATTATAATAATAACATTACTAAACAAAATTAAACATAATAATATCATTAAACAATACAGTAGCAAGTTAAATAAGTAGTTTCGAAACTCGAATGTTGAGCGGTCTATGGAATGTCACCCCGTCCATTATCTCTATGTTCAGGCATAATTAAATACATGTAAATTTTAAAATCAAATAATACAACACAATGTTAGTTAAAAAAAATTGTCTTAATTTTAAAATCATTCAATCCCCCGGGGGCGTGGCAAAAATTATTTTTAAAAATTAAAAAAAAAACAGCTTATACAAATACCCTTCTTACAACTTTTTTTTAACTAAGTGAGATTTCCAAAAATAATTATTTCAGCCCAGCCTACCGAATTTCTAATTTTTGCCGCGCCCCCGGGGGATTGAATGTTTTAAAAAAAATTTTTAACTTACATTTTGAGTTTGGCATATTGAAAAACTATAAGGTATTAACTCACTTGTAACACAAAAAAAAATCTTGTTAATAAATTTTAATTTTAAGCCCCTCCCCAAAGCTTTTAAAGTTCTAATATGCAGCGTGGTGCGCGGCGTAAAATTAAAATATATAAATATTTTTTTTGTGTGTCTTAAGTAAGTTAATACCTAATAGTTTTTTAATATGCCAAATTCAAAATTTAACTTAAAAAATATTTTTTATTGAATTTTGAGGAATTTCAACCCCCCGGGGGCGCGGCTAAATTTGTTTTAAAAAATTTGAAAAAAACAGCTTATTTGTGTACCCTTCTTACAATGACAATGAACCCTCAAAAAAATAAAAGTTCCCGGGAATTTTTTGAATTTAGTGATTTTTTTATGTTCACGGAAATTTTTTTACTAAAATTGTACACCTTTTTGTGGCCTAGTTTACACAATAGATTTGGCCAATAAGTAGGGAATTAACTTGGAAATTAGTAAAATTAGGGTAATTAGTAGGGAATTAGTGGAATTACTAGGTATTTTTTAAATTAAAATGGAATTATAATATATAAGGGGAATTAGTAAGGAAATAGAGGAATTAGTAGCAATCCTGGGAGGGGTAAACCGCAGGGGAATTTTGGTGTACAATCTGTAGGAATTAGTAAGGAATTAGAGGAATTTGTGGAAAATTAAAGGAATTAGTGGGGAATTTGGGGAATTACTCGGTAAATTAGTAAGCAAATAGTGGAATTAGTTGGGAATTAGAAAGAAATTAGAAGAAAATTGATGTCTCGTTTAGCTCTTGAATATAAAGAAAAAACAAAAAAAACCCGGAAGTTACAGAGCTACTCCATTCTTTGCCAGTTCCAGATTGGGAGTAGTACCACTGCAGCATTGAAAAAAATGAAGAATGTTGTGTACAGCACACCACCCATATTTTAACAAAAATTAGTACTCGTTTCCTAAAACCAGGAATACATCTGCCAATTGGGAAATACACTGTCTTCTCTGGTCATCTCAGGGAATTAATTTTAAAGTTTCCAAAAGACAAACATCTCCTGACAGATTCGGATCTCAAAAGTGAAGATAAGATGAATTTTGCATCCGCAGAAAAAATGTGCAGTTTGATAGTAATTGAACGACTAAATAAGGAAATTCCACAAATTAAATAGAGCGTGGCGTATCTCAAGCTAATGTACTACATCGAATCGTCGTTCTTAAATTCCAGCACTGTGTACTATATTATATCGCATCTGGTATGTTGTATTTATTACTAGAATCTGGAAAGCCTGGATTAACGAACAAAAAGAATATAAAATAACAGACAACTTTTTGACCAGTAATTGTAACCTTTGCATCGAAACGCCCATGCTTTGATTAAACTAATACTGAAGCTTAACAGCGGTCAGTTAAAACCAGATGTGTTCATCACCGGCATTTTTGGTAGCCAAGCATGTGAATCCTTATTTCGGGCTGCCAGATCCATGACTTTTACGTATTCAACAATAATACATTTTAGTATAAAGGATATGCTGAACCGAATTAAGAGAATTAAGACAACTGATACCATAAACAATCTGAGGGGGACTTTTACATTTCCAAGGGAAGACAAAAGATTAAAAACCAGACTAATAAAAGAAAATTTACCACGTGAAGAAGAAATTTTAAATTTGGATATCAAATCTACAGTTAAAAAAGCTCTACAAAATGTCATAGAGGACATGAAACATCTTGGAATTAATGAAAAAGAAAACGATTGGAAATATATGCAAGTAGGTACCGTTAACCGTTAATAAGACGGAAACAAAATATTGCAATTACACAGGATAATGAAGACGCCGACGAAGACAACGCTAAAATTGGCAAAAACAAATATTAGTAATGAGGACAATAAAGTTATGGATGAAGTTATGGACTTAATTTCGAACGAGATTTCTAATGAAGATAGCGAATGTGATACTTTGGAAACGAGTGTTATAAGTTTAAAAGACTTTTCTAAAAAAGTGCACAGTGAATCGGAAAAATCACCGTATCTATATAATATTATATATTCAATTATTAAAAAATCATCGTACTGCTGGCTTTTAGATCAGTCCGACGGTAGAGTAAGTAATGGCCGATTAAAAAGATTTATAGGCAGTACAAGGAAAACACCGAAGAAAACACCTTGCAAAAATTCCAAGTCGACCTTGACTATAAACAGAAGCTATGCATGGATCAAGCTAGTTACTAGCTGTTGCCAGATTCTTTATACCAATTTTCTTCAATTTAACCTTAAAAATTCTTCATATTTCTGCAGAGATGTAAAACGTAATTAGATAAAAAACCTTCTGACTGGATAAGGTACTTAATAATAATAAAAAAAATATATACACCATGATTTAGGAATTAAATAAATTATTTAATTTTATTAAATCTAAATGTTTTTTGGTGACAGACATTTTTGCAGAATTTGTACCTGTATCTTTAAAATGCGTATACGCAATACGCAAAGGAAATTAATCTATGAATTCAACGTATTTTCTTGAAGTCTGTTTCGTTTTTTTTTTGTTTTCACATCATTCATTATTGAAAACACCCTTATAAAGTATTGCATTACACCACCGACATTCAAATTTTGTCTCTTCACTTGGCACTTCACAGAGCCACCCTGTTCGAGGATTTTGGAAAATCTTAAAATAAGATACAAAATACTTAATTATTATTTGCTGTGACAAAGGCACTCATTTAATTAATAAATATTCATAGGTACATATTTAAAACTGTAATATTTACCCTTGAGAATCTTCTTCACTTGAACTCATTTTTAAATAAATCTCTAATAAACAATGCACACGTGCATGCATGCATATCCTTAAAATATAATATTATATATACCTATTATAG
The DNA here is from genome assembly GCA_921294245.1 of Brassicogethes aeneus. Taxonomy (NCBI): domain Eukaryota; kingdom Metazoa; phylum Arthropoda; class Insecta; order Coleoptera; family Nitidulidae; genus Brassicogethes; species Brassicogethes aeneus. The sequence goes on along the minus strand of OV121133.1, from coordinate 54,010,144 downwards.
GTACCTATAGGTATAATTTATAATATAGTAGGTATATTATATTTTATGGAGTTATGATTTATAAATTATAAATGAATATTTATACCTATTTTATACCAATCATATCTATTTAAATTAGGGGCTTCCCCAGTGTAGCACCAGTGATGCAATTCGAGTCTTATACCATTTTACCGAGAGATGTCAGAATGCATACGAAATGAATAAAATAATTACATTTAAAATTTAAATTTTAAATCAAATTACAGTGTTAAAATCCAGTTAAAGAATTAAATATTCCAGAAAATTGAAAAAAAAAATGAAAACACATGTGAATTTAAAAAATTCTTCAAATTGTAGTGGTTTTTGAAAAATATTCTTCTTTTCTTCATTAGCTCTCGATGTAGGCTAAAATTCTGCATATTGAAGAAAATTCTGCATTTCTGGCAACACTGAGCTAGTAGCACAAGCACTGTATCCTCCTCCGACTCTATCGTGAAGGAACTCGACGACTCCGATGATTTGGAGAAGTTTTCAGATGAGATATTGTCCTATAAATCAGAAAATGTATCGAAATTTGCCGGACTCGAGTTACACTTAGAAAACTATTATGCGGTTTTCTATGACCAATCGTGAGCTTTGCTGCACGAGCGAGGCGAATGTAGAACACACTATTTAGAAATGGCCGCCTTTCACCACGAAATATGTACACTATTTTTTATGACAAAATGAAAATTCGACTTTCGCTGCCCTTTAAGAGAGAAAAATTGTTAATATTTAAGTTAATTCATAAACAAAAATATACCAAACTAAAGACAATAATTGGCTTAATTAATAATATTAATTATTAAAGAACTTATGTTAAGCAAAAGTCGAATTTATGCTGCTAGTGTCATGAAAAAGCATTGATTAATATAATACTTTTCTTTACGATTTTTCAAATGTGCTTAATAAAAGTGTTGCTGGGTAAAAAAGTTTTGCTAACCAGAAAACGTATACGTTTCTTTACTATTTCTCTTAGTAAAGTAAGTATGCTATTTTTCATTAAGAATACGAACAAATATAGCCTTAAAAAATATACCCTTCAAAAAGAATTACTATAATATTAATGGTAATTATTTATGTTAAAATGTATAGCAAGAAAAAAATAGAAACTAAAACCTTGAAGGTTTAAAAAATGATAGGGATATTTAAAATTTAATATAAAATTAATTAAAACTTTTTAAACCTCACATTTCTAATACAGACATTATTTTATAAACATGCAAAATATCAATATTAAAAATTACATAGAAGAAAAATCACATGTTAAAAATTCATTTATATCTTATTAAAGTTGACTCGCTAAATACCGTATTTCTAGGAGACGCAATATGGTCGCGAAATGTAATGACGCAATATTGTATTACGGATATATATATACATATATACATATACATAAATATACATCCTTAGTACAATATTGCGTCATTACAATTTGGCAACACTGTAGGACGCAATAAAGTCTGTACAAGCCATATAAAATTTAAAATGAAATATACACGTGACGCAATATTATATCAAGATTAAAATGAGTTGATAATGTAGTGACTTTTGAAAAAAAAGTGTATATCTTATTTTTTAAGATAAAAAAAATCTGACCAGATTTTTGGAATCAGCAAAAAAAAGTACGCCAATATACTCTTCTATATTTTCGCTAAATACCGTATTTCTAGTAGACGCAATAAGGTCGCGAATTGTAATGACGCAATATTGTATTAGGGATGTATATATATATATATACATATATATATATATATATACATACACATATAAACGGTCATTGTGCAGCCCATTCTATATACAAGCTATACTCTGTGTAGCCCGAAATGACTTTGTGTGGGCTACTCCCGGGCTGAACAACGTTTGACGTTATTTCAACGCTTATCGATTAATCACGGTGTTGGGAACCCCAGGTTAAATTTTTGGCAGGGCTTAACAACGACCGGTTTAGCTATAGTTATATACAAAATAGTTCATTGAATTTAACTGTAGGTGGCGCGTTGTAGTAAGTGTATCTAGAATAGGAATCCTAGATATATTACGGTTCCTGTGTAGCCCTGAATCCGGCAACACTGCAAACACAAATTTTTCGTAGGAAGATATTATTTAATATCAAGCAGTGAGCAGAGTTTAAACGCTGCCGCGCGCTGTAAGTTCGATACCGCGACTTAGTCAGAGATTTATTCGAAAACTTTTAATTATTTTTATTACCTAATGTATTATAGAATGTGCACAATGAGTTTTATTTTTTATTAAAAATTCTTTTTAAAAATATAAAAGGCAAAAAACATTAGTTGTAAAAATTATACAAATGCTTTTAGAGGTAGAACATACATACTTTAAAAAATTTTAGATAACACAATTTTATTAAGTTGTAATAAGCGGTTTAAATTTAATCACTCAATCAGACTTTATAACTTTTTTTAGTTGAATGTTTTAAAAATAGAAATATTAAAATATTTGACTAAAATTGGGCATATTTTTAATTAGAAATAATCCAGAAGGTACACAGTGTATTTTGGATTATTAGAGTGTGTACTACACACTCTAATAATCCAAAATTTTAAGATAAAAAATCTTTTATTATGTTGTAATAAGTGGATCAAATTTTAACACAAAGACTTTATATGTTTTTTAGGAATTTAAATTACCTAAACATTACGATTTGTCTAATTTGAAATATCTTTCGGGAAACATTATTTCATTGTGTTTTATTTAATATATTTAGGCCACATTAATTTATAAAATAAAAATAAATAAAATTAATAAAATAAAATAAAATTTCATCACTACAGTTATGAATATTAATTTTATTTATTTTTATTTTATTATTTTAATGTGCTTTTTCTTAAAATAACTAAAATATTGCGATTTGTCTAAAATCGGGCTTTTTTAATCTGACATATCTCAAAAGGTACTAACTTAAAATCTAACATGTTTTTCATTTTGTTGTAATAAGTAATTTAAATTTCATCAGTAGCACTTCATTAGTTTTTTTTATTTTCGTATATACAAAATATAATAATTACATAACTATTATAATAAAAGCTTTCTGTTTATAGTCAGTATTATTATTTTTTGAAAAACGCAGATTTTTGACAAAATTAATTAAAATTAATAAAAATAATTCCAACCTATGTTTTAAGTTTAAAACCAAATTTTTTTATTTAAAGTTTTTAATATAGGTATTTTAAGGGAATATTTTAATACGGACTTTGCCGGGTGATATATTAGCCCCCTACAATATTTATATTTATGTTTTTAAATATTAAAAAAAATTAATATATGTTTCATATTTACTTTATCTTTAATGTTCACAAAAAGAATTTTACTACATCACAAAATTTTAAAAATGGTAAATTAACACTGGTCGACAAATTAAAACTTTTTGTTTGCCTTTTGGCCATAATTTTGTTCAATTAGATTTTGTTTATTGCAATATTGTAAACAGATAATGTTTTTCGGAATTGTAAAAGAAACCTTTAATAATTTAATAATTAATAAAATAATATTAATTTTCTTAATAAACTTAGTAAAAGTCTTTATAAAGTTTTTTTTGTGAAATGTATCGTTTTACAGTAAAATTGCAATTCCAATTCAATGTTATTAAATTCCGTGGCATTCCGTCCTGCTATAAATTACTAAGAATTAATTAATTAATCAGTTTTCCTTTTTTTAAATCCATTGTTAATTTCTGAAATGTAAAAAATAAAATAAAATAAAATAAAAAGAGCATATGGAAAATATGATTAAATTTAATTACAGTAAATTGGTATTGCAATGTTACTGTGAAACGATACATTTAACGAAAAAATTACTTTTTTAAATTGACTGTTTATTTTAAAACAATTTTTTTTTTAATTATTGAAGTACTTTTTTTTGCTTTATAAAGAGATAAAAACATTTTCCACCAAATTAAAAAATCATCTCTTGGATTTTAAATACTGTTGAATATTTAAAATAAGATTATTAAGAAAATTAATATTATTTTAACGTTTTTCATTGATTCTCAAATTATTATTGGTTACATTTAGACCATTGTGTATATTTTTTAATCAAATACTCCAACCGATACGAGAAGCATTGGTATGCAGATATGGGTCCTAATTAAACTAAAAAAAATTAAATATTACCCATTAATATAGTTATTTTCTTTAAAAGTCTTGTTTTGAACAAAATAAAATCGTTTTTTAGTCAAAGCTTGACAATTTTTTAAATTTAAAGTGATGTTATACGATCCAATTTTTTCAGATTTTAATCAAATTTACAAAATTTTAACACAATAAAATAAAAATTGGCAAAATGGCACTTATAGCGTTTTAAAATTTATATTTACGTCAATTTTCCTCCTGGCGCTTGCACGATTTCTTAAAATAAAATATGTAGACAACAGTAATTAATAAATGTTTGTTTATGCAATATTTCTTAAAAAATACGTTAACGTAAACTGATAAAAATAATTGTAAATTTAATAATTATTTACTATTAAAAAGTACAGTAAAATTACCATTCTTAGTTTATAGATTGACAATTATAATACTAAATTAGGATATTTACATAATCCTAAGTATTTTTGTTGACAATTTAATTTCAAGATCAGCTTGTAAAAAGTTTATGAAAAATACAATACTACTACAGTAATATTACTTATACAATTAGGCATAAAACCAGTTTCTAGTTAGGTACCACCCATACCAATGATCATGAGTTAAATTAAATTATAATTAAATTTACAATTTAGGTTTGCATTTCGAAAAAAAAAATACTGGTTTCGAACAATATCGCAAAAAAAAGGTTTATTAAGTTAAATTATAGCATATACCTACTAAGGCAAAATGGTTGTTGACCAGTGTAATTAATAATTCTTACTTACCTTTTTATCGACCTCATGAATATTTTGAAAATTAAATTAAATTAAAATTAATTTTCTAAAAATATTCATGAGCGAGAAAAAATTTCCGGATTTAATTTGACCTCGTGTGGTATTCGGTAAGAAAATTCCACACCAAATTTTTTATTTACTTTAGGCTACTACAAGTGGTAGAAAATAAAAATTGTATTAGTTCTATAGAAACATACATGAACAAATTTAGTTTGTCTTATCAACAATGGATTCTTAGCCTATAAACTGTTGATTTCTACTGATTGTAGTACCTAACTCAAAAGTGCCAATTTAGGACCTAAAATATTATATTCTTTTATTTTATAGTTACTTGGGCTTACTACAAGTGGTAGAAAATCATAATTTAAAAGGTTTTTGGAACGATGCATGAACAGATTTACAACGCGTCACAGATTTGGCAGCAATTTAGACCTTTAAATTGTTGATTTCTACTTGTTGTAGTTGCACGAAAATACCATCTCAAGACACAACACAGTATATTATTTAATTTTACATAAGTTTTGAATAACTACAAGTGGTAGAAAATTGCTTTTTGCGTTTTTATTAATTTTTCATATGCGCTTTATTGGTAAGGAATTCATAACCAGTGTGCAGCGTCAGCAAGCGTCAATCATTGGAGGCTAGCTGTGATCATCGTATTTTGACAGTTCAAAACATCAGAAAAACTTGCGTTTTGTTGTAATAAAGAATATTGTGCAGCCATTAAAACCAATAAAATTTTTTGTTTTAAAAATGAATCTGTTTGAAAATCATACTATATACAAAATATACGTGAAATTGTCTGATGTAATGATCAATTATCGTGCGATGAATTATTTACCCGCATTAATAGTGCTAAATGAAAAAAAAGAATAGAATAGTGTAGAAATATTATATATATATTTCATTAGACATAGACATTTAATTCATTCCATTCCAAGTCCTGCATTTTCGCCATTCAGAAGAAAGGAGGTGTCCAAAGAATATAGAAAACATCTTAGCTTTGTAATTGAAATGTATCAAAATTATCATGTAAACAAATAAAAACCAGATTGTTAAAAAAATATTCTGTCATTATAAACATCAAAAAATTTCCAGTATAATTCGCTGTTGGGTTGTCAAAAATACAAGTTTTGATTGGTTAAAAATTACAGGTGTGGAATTTTCAGTATAATCTATCATAATTTATCACTTACCACAAACGAGGGATGCACAACGTTGAACGTACGAAGAATAATACGAAAATAGGCATTAAATGCAAATTTATGTCACGTGATCGCCGCGTGGCAACAAAACAGGTGGATAGCGCTGTTCTTATTGGACAATTCGTACGCGTTGGCTTGGTGAAAACCGGCAACGTTGCGGGTTAAACAAGAACCGTCTGCTTGGTTTATTTATACACGAGGGATGAATAACGTAGTAAATATATCTTATGGGCTTTACAACGTCTTATAAATAAAGAGATCATTAAATTAACTTATATATCTACCCCTCTTGGTATTTCCTATATTAAATTATTTTATCTACTCCTACATTGACGAGCTGTGACTTTATGGCGTTTTATTGACGGGCTGAAGTTAACAACAGTGGCTTTTTGACATTTTACGCCACGGGCTGAAGTTAGCTTTATTATAAATTGGGAAAAAGTGAGGTTAAATTCGGGTGACAGTTGACAGATGTCAAAATTTTAACAAATAAAATTGGCTTTAAATTCTGTTTTGTGTTCGTCGTAGATAAAGTATAGTATGCAACTCGTTTATAAACTTCTCTAGACACTCGTCTTTATTAAACACTCGCTCGCAAGCTTCGCTCGTGCTTAATTAAACTCGTAACTAAAATGGCGTTTATAAAACTTGATACATAATATACTATTAACAATTACATAGCAAAAATATATACTCGTCTAACCACGTTAGAAATGGTGGGTGGTAGAACGCCCCAATAGTATCCCGGGCTAAACAACATACCAATTATACGTATATATATATATATATATATATATAGATATGCAATCCTACATTACCAAGCCCGAAACGTTACATTCTACAGTATAAATGAAGCCCACTCGGTTTTTACGAAGCCCGAAATCGGGCTTCCTAAAATTAGCGTGTATAAATTTGTTTTAGAGTTAAGTGATGCCCCCTTGTTTCAATGGCGAAAAAGTGGTGGGCTTCCTAATGCCATTCAAACATATCAAAATATACACCCTTAGTTCCAATGCTTTGGCGGTAGGGGGCACACGAGTCAAAGGAGATTATATACAGCTTTATATAAGTATTACGCAGTATACGAAGCCCGTACATCTGGCAACAATGGAAACTATACGCTCGATGACTTTTTGATAGGAAGGCGGGGAAAATAATGCGGGATTCTTAAATTTGTATCTACTGATTTTCAAAATAAATGTTATATTCCCAAAATTATGTTTTGTTCACTACATGGCGTGGATTAAAAGGCAATGTTTTGTTAAATACTTTCGTAATACACTTAATTTTAAAGAATTATTTATTTTTGAAATATTATTTCAGTGCATTTTTCTTTGGGGCGGTTTTACAAGTTGTCCAGATATTTTACATAGTTTTAATTGGGGAAACAAGGGGATTTGTATATATTATTATTATTATTATTCAATGTTACATTTAAATAATTTATATAAAAATAATTTTTAATTTATTTGAAACATTTCTAATTTTAATAAAAATTATTTTTAATTTATTAAAAAAATTTCCAATACCGGTATGAAATAAATTAAAAATTATTTTTATTAAATATCATTTTAATGTAACATTGAATTGCAAAAACTGCTTTTTGACAGATAGCTTCTCATGGCAATTTGTCAATTAACATTCACAACTGGTCAATTTATTTATACATGGCAAACAACGACCAAACGACCAAACAACAATAAGAAATTGGGTTCTTTATTTGGATAGTGCTTATCTAAAAGGAACCAAAAACTTGTTCGGAGCTTAACAAACTTATTTGTATATACCTAACTCATTTTTAATGCTGCTCAAAAACTTAATTATAATTTGAAAGTCCTCTCAATAATTTAAAAGAAGTTCTAAATAATGATAAACTTTTTGAGCATTATTAAAAATGAGTTATTTTACAAAAAATTTTGTCCAAAAATAGTTTTTGGCGCTTGGTTCCTTTTAGATAAGGATTCCTTTTAGATAAGGATTGTCCATTTATACTTACCATTACAATATTATTTTATCAACCGTTTTGGTTAAAGTAATATTTTATCTACGATTTTTATTAGATAAAAGGCAGCTTTAACTTTATAATGTAGCTATAAAACAATATTTGGTTGGTAATACATTTTTCTTGTTTATAGGATGCTAAACTATATAAATAGCAATTTTTCCCACTTCTTTTTTTTATTTTTCAACTTTTAATTTGGTTTAGTTTTCCTAAATTTTCCCAAAATTTATTAAAATGGATATAGCCGGTTTTCCACGGATGCTCCTCAACTATGGTCTAGGTCTTTTACATCAAATTTGCCTATAATTATAAATTTAGACAATATTTTTAAATAATGACTTATAATTCATTCAATAATATAATAGTTTTTATTAAAATAATTATAAATCACAATATTTTTAAATACACTGCCCTACAAAATTATTGCATAATAAATAAAAAAAATTAACTCTAAAACGCCTTTACTAATCTTTATAAAGTTTTGGATAAAAATACTTTAACTTATATCTCAATTTACCTGTTCAAGGGTTTTTCGAGAAAATATGTTTAACGCCTTTTTATTTAATAATGAAAATAAGTTCGAAAAATCACTTCTAGGGAATTTTTTTAAATAAATAAAAAATATGCTGTTAAAGAGCGTATTTTTTTTAGTATACCCTGAAAATTTTGTACAAATCAAGCGAACAGTAACGAAGATACAGCGCTTCAAAGTCGTGAAAAATGACCACTTTTCAGCAAAATAATCAAAAAGGCGTCATTTTTACCGACTTTGAAGCGCTGTATCTTCGTTAATGTTCGTTTGATTTGTACAAAATTATCAGGGTGTACTAAAAAAAATACGCTTTTTAACAGCATATTTTTTATTTATTTAAAAAAATTCCCTAAAAGTTATATTTCGAACTTTTTTTCATTATTAAATAAAAAGGCTGTAAACATATTTTCTCGAAAAACCCTCTAACACGTAAATTGAGATATAAGTTAAAGTATTTTTATCCAAAATTTCATAAAGATTGCTAAAGGCGTTTTAGAGTTAATTTTTTCCCAGACAGCAATATGACGTCTTAATTAAGTCTGCATAAGCTCTATTTTATGATTTGGACGTCAAATACAACATCAGAAAGAAGTTTTTAAGAAGTTCTTAAGACTTCGAATGCGCCACCTATTGATCTTATCAAGACTTCTCAAAAAAGAACTCTTGAGGAACCCTTTTCTTTGACTTCGCAATAAAGCATTTTAAAGAGTCCTTTTGTATAAACTTATAAAAAGACTTCTTTAGAATTTTCCGTTTTGGATATAGAAGTACTACTAGGGCACTGATGAAGAAATTGCATACTGGATCGTTGCTTATTTTGACATGTCAAGTTTATTTTATTAATTTGTTAAATTGATTTTATTAAAATCATTTTAATAATTTGCTCGTATTCGCTTATTTTAGGAATTGAGATTACTTCGTCTCACTTTTGCTTAAATTCAAGCGTGCTCTTCACCGGCACCGATAGACGGCCTGTTTCGCTCTTTTGGAGCTCGTCAGTATCGGGTAGCCGTTTACCTAGGTCTAAGACCGTCTGGTATGGAGCACGCTCTAAATTCTACTTCGCCGCTTCTTATATCAAACACAAGCAGTTACAGCGGTGAGAAGAAAGTAATCGCATTAAAATGTCATAAATGTGACGTCTCCATGTTGACTTCTAAAAGAGTTAATAGTATGATTTCAATTGGAAGTAAGAAAAAAGAATACTCTGTAAGCTCAAAATAAATTGTTCAAAAAGAGGTCAAGAAAAGATCTTTATTCATTTATACGTAAAAAAATTGACTTTTTATTTATGAGTTCATTAACAGCTCAGAATTCTGAGCTCATAAAAAGGAGCTGTGTAAGACGTCATTTTAGAACTTCTACACGAAGTTGTTTAAAAGACTTCATACTGAAATCTTTCTAATTTGGATGCTGACTGGGTTTATATTTATTATGCGATAATTTTGTCGGGCAGTGTATTAAAGTATACGTCATTATTTAGATTTTTTAGAATTTTTGGTGTATTTAAATCTAATAATTTTAAAAAAACTAGATGTCTTTATAATTCATGAAAAAAATATTCAGTCAGTTTCACTTCTTTTGATTCCCATTTAAGTTTTACACAAAATTACCTAACCTCAACAATAATTCGTATAATAATTATAATTATTGATATATTTGTATATTTTTAATTAACATATGGAAATATATTTTTTAAAGGCTTAACTTTTAAACAAAAACGAATCGCATCCATGTCATTTAAGAAAAAATGTTTATAATTAACCCAGCTATCATCTGACAAAGTTTGCCATAGAGCTTGTAGAGCACCCTGTATAAGATATTTAAACCTTTTCAAAATTATGATGTACAGCTTGTTATGTAATTAATGTTATATATTAAAATGGGTAGTTCCTTAGGGTCCATAAAGAAGCACCTGAAACTTTTTTTTTTCTAAATTCCAAACACTAAAAATAATTTATAATAACCTTTATCCTGCCAAAAAGTACGCCACTGATCGACTAGGAACCGCGAATTAACCTTACCTATTACTTTTTAATGCAGTGTTGCCAAATGTAAAATTAAAAATCAGCATCTTCTAGATTTTTCTGTATATACCAATGGCAAAATTCCAACCGCAGTGCATAATCTCCATCCTGAAGAGCTTGAACTTTTTGTAGGTGATAGGGGTACAAACTATTTTCGTGAATCGTGCGCCACGTAACAAAGTTGGACATTTGTCCAAGTTGGGCAGTTAATCGTCTTGTACTAATTCTCGGATTTGCTTCCACTTCGTCCAAAATTTGCTCTTCAAGGGCCACAAATTCACGTCCCTGAGCCCGACCCCTATCACCAACAAGTGCGCTAAATCTTCCGCGGTCCCTTAAATTTTGCACAGCACGTACAAAACTTACTTTGCTCCGAGGGCGGTGGATGGGGCTTTGTGATAATTTTGAATATACCTACAAAATTCTTGCTTGACGAGCATTTTGCATCGCTTCCCCGTAACATAAAACCATATTTGTTAAATGAATATTTGTGAGCGCCCGACCCGCCATAGCATAAAATCTTTCGCAATAATTACTTATTATTATTACTAATAAAATACAAATTTGCAAACTTTAAAATTATTTATAAAAGAATAAAAACCTGAAAAAACTTGAAAAAAAATAAAAACCTGAAATCGCTAGATCACTAATTAGACCTTAAAAAAATTTGTAAACTAATGATTTTTAAAAAATCGTTTTAACATTGTGATTTAAAAACATACTTATAAAAAATATATTTAAATTTAGACACACCAGATTTAAACTTTATTCATAATTTGTAATAATTTACTTTACTTTAAGTTAATCTGGTTTAATTTATTATGTTATGGTTGGTAACACATTCTGTCAAAAAATTGTAGGTTATGTGCTCAAATTGTAAATATCTTAACTAAGGGAAGTGCTTTTGGGCGTTTGGATTTATTTACACAAATTGAATGTTTAACTATTAACCTGTGAACTTGTCCTAATTTCATCTGAGTAAACAGAAAGAAAAAAACCGATGAAAAAATTAATTTTATGGAGATTTTAAATAGGTACTCATTTTTCTTATCATTGCTTAAGTTAATAGCTGGATGAGTAAATAAATACAGAGTGGTATTAGAGCTTTAAGGGCATAAAACTTTTGTATTTATTGAGTTTTTATTTATTTTATGGAAGAAAATTTTTTAGTAACAATTTTTTACAACTGGCAACGCGCAGCTACGTTGTTGGTTTGTATATGTGTACTCACAGAACACAAGTGTGTAACCAGTGGCGTATCACAAAAAATATAAAAAACTTCTAATGCATATATTTTCTTTATCTTTGGGAAAATATCTTTTAAAATATTTTTCCATTACACCTTATGTCAAAAGGTATTCAGTATTTTAATATATAACATTAATTACGTAACACCCTGTATAAACAAAATAAATGAAATGTTTATACCTATAGGTACCTAAATTCAACAATACTTTTAAATTATTATAATATAAATAATTATAATTTAACGATAATTATTATTATAATAATTATAATTAAACAATATTATTAAATATTTAAGTATACCTACGTCATTATTTAAGAATATTGTCGTCTAGGTATTTTAAATCAAATTTGCCTATAATTATAAATTTAGACATTGGCAACACCGCAGGGCTTCTGATACACAGCGGAGTGTGTCTCTTGTTGTTTATGCACCAACGAACAGTTAACCGCTCCGTCCCGCATTACCGGGCTTCGACTAGCCAGTGTAATGCACCGGGCTTCGCATTGATAGCCGTGCATGTATATATGTATATATATATATATCAGCCATTCAACGTTAGTTGGGATTTTTTGTACATGTATTCATTTTTAGTGTACAGCACTAATTTTACAGTAATTTTAAAACCAGCATGTAAATTCCCAGTTGTAGTTTTACCATGTACTTTGATAGCAACAAATAACCTACGATTTTTGTTGTTTTGTGTTCGTCGTAGATAAAGTATAGTATGCAACTCGTTTATAAACTTCTCTAGACACTCGTTTTTATTAAACACTCGCTCGCAAGCTTCGCTCGTGCTTAATTAAACTCGTAACTAAAATGGCGTTTATAAAACTTGATACATAATATATTATTAACAATTACATAACAAAAATATATACTCGTCTAACCACGTTAGAAATGGTGTGTGGTAGAACGCCCCAATAGTATCCCGGGCTAAACAACATACCAATTATACATATATATATATATATACAAAAGTGCTCTATATATATATCAGCCATTCCACGTTAGTTGGGATTTTTTGTACATGTATTCATTTTTAGTGTACAGCACTAATTTTACAGTAATTTTAAAACCAGCATGTAAATTCCCAGTTGTAGTTTTACCATGTACTTTGATAGCAACAAATAACCTACGATTTTTGTTGGAAAATTACACTGAAAGAAATTTGTTGCTAAAAGTAAATACAAATTTATACTAAAAATTTTATACTAGTGCTTTACACATTTATACTACTGTTTATTATGAATGTATGTTAAATTTTGTAATACATTTATTGTAAAGAAGATATGTTAGATCTAAATAAAAATAAACTTACCCTTACTATAAAATGTAAACTATAAGTGAATTACAGCAAAAAGATATTGCTAGAAACACCATGGCATTTTTCTTAAAAGTTACAAACATAAATTGTATCAATCTTTAAAATATTTTATGCTGATTCGGTGAGGCGACAATATGATATGCTAAGATTTAGTATATTATTGTTTAGAATTTACATAATAAATCCACGCCAACCCAGAAGTTCCAGAACTGTTTGGTCAGTTTTAACACATTTATGCTTAAAGAAAATATGTAAAATTTGGTAAAATTTAACACATTTATATTGCTAGGGCATCAATAGGCTGCTAACCAAACGAATATATTTGTTTTAGCAATGTATGTGGTAGTCCATATATGAAACATAAAATATATTTGCCCTAATTATTTTTTTATTTAACTTTAGTATATATTTCTTTCAGTGTACCATAATCATTTTTACAGTGCTGGGTGGCAAGCCAGCCACTTGGGAATTTACCCCTCCCCCGCGGAACAACAGGATTGCACTCGAGATTATCCTGAACTGTTAACCACAGGAAGTACCATGTTTCCGGGAAAGGTTGATGTAGGCTTGCTCTGCCGAGGTGTACGTTGCAGCACGCTGCAGCGTACCAACGCGTAGGTCCGAAACCAGCCACTTTGGTCCCTGATCAGAAAGTGCGCATTGAATGTGGAAGTCCGAATCTCCATTGCTTCGAGCGAGCCCATATCCATCCAAGTTTACCGAGATAGGAAAAACGAAGGCTTGGTATACCCGTTCCTGGCTATTTTGGCCCGCCCCTATGCGTTCGATGCGCTGGCAATAAAGATATCTTGGAAACAATGAAAAATAGTTTAAAGCTTAGAAAATGCGCATAAATCTTCAATCCAGAGATTTTGTCAATGAAAAGGGGGTTATTCCCCGGTTCTTGATAATTTCCAAACGTGAAGAACTTTTCAAAGGAAAGTCCCTTTGCTATTTCGAACACTTTTTTTGGTCTAGTTGGGGAGGTACCTACGTTTAATAAATGACCTACTAGTGAAAGCTAAAAATTATAAACAAGCTAAACGACTACAAGCTTTGGTGCGTTTTGGTGAAGTTGATGTGGTGGTCAAAACCCATTAAACATTAAGCTACAGTTAAGGTGTCATTTGCTGTAGTGACTTACTAAATTGCAGTGGAAGAACTTAAGGAGCATCTGCTCGTTGAGGGAATAACATATGTCAAACGAATTCAAGCAAAAAGAGATGTTAAACTTATAGATACTCCAATCCACATTATAATATTTAACTCATGTTTTCCATAGATTAGAGTTATAAAATATATATATATATATATATATATATATATATATATACTATACATCCCTTACCCCTTAAGATGTTTTTAATGTCAAAAGTTTGGCCACATTCCCGATAAATCCAAAGTCCAAATTTGTATTTGTGGACAACCTCCTCATGAGGGAATACCGGGAATACCAGGAATACGGAGGCCATCCGGCGAGGTACAGTTCTTGCCAGGAAGAAGCTGCAACACAAAAAAAATCAAATCTTTATATAAAGTAACTTATTTTAAGGGTTAACGTCGATACAATATATCAAAAAATATAAACTTATCTAAAAACTTCTCGGATGTTGTCAAAACCACTGCACCAGCGGCCAGTAACCTCAAAATAGAGGACATTGTAAAAGCCTTAATTCCTGAAATAACAAAGGTTGTTACTTCTATTGTTTAAGGCGGGGCCGGCTCTCAACCTTTGGTCACACCAAATGCTCCGTCGAAACTATTAAATAGAGTAATTCTGAATATTAATTTAACAGAGAAAAACTTTTTAATTTTTGTTAAAGATTATTATTTAAATTATTATTGATTTCATTTATTTTAAATAAATATATATTTTTAATTTTTAATTTTTGTACACAATTAAAATAAGGAGACGGTGGAAGATAGGGAAACCTAACCGTCCTCCTATTGTATGTAATTTAAGTACCTACAATAAAGCATATTTGATTTGATTTGATTTGATCTAATCAAGTTTCACCAGCCATAACCAAAGAACTGGTAGCCTAGAATTAAGTCAAGCCTATCAGCATAGATTAAGGTCAAAATCGAATTTAGAGACATTCTCCAAAAAGCGTTCACGCTCTAGGAATTATGATGACTGCACCGGTTTACAGCCAAAATGTACATTCGATGCCACTATTTTTTTCTGATGTATTTAGCTGACAAACTTGAAAATTACAATAGAAAATTTGTTCATTGCAGGGTTTTCCAAATAAAAAAAAATGTCTTTGTTTTTTCGAAGGCAGCTTTACTACTTGGGTCATATCTAAAGTGACCAGATTCTGTCAAAAAATAGCGGGACATTTTGAGTAAATTAACCTTAATTACAAAAATGACACAATCAACAACGTCAAATTTACAATTTGCATTGTATCATTGTGTCAATTTTTTAATTAAGGTAAATTCATACAAAATGTCCCTTTATTTTTTGACAGAATCTGGTCACTTTAGTCATATCTATTTCAAAAGATGTCAAACCTGGTTGACATTTCAACAGAAGTCGGCAATCGACCCAAATATCGAAAAAAGGTCAATTTTTTGGACAAAACTTGAATATAGTTTTTACTATTTTACCAAGAAGAAGCAAAAACATTAAAATATGTTTATTTTTAAACTATCTACAAAGAGTTTGCACTCATGATGAAAATAAGGTATACAAAAAAATCTATTGATAAATGTCAAAGTTATGACAGTTAGTACAAGTAGCAAAATTCATCTTTTTGTTTCGTAGCGTATATTGTAGTTTAATGCAATTAAATGAATGTAATACATTTTAAGGAAAGAGTTCTTTGTTGTTTACCTATAAATTACTGAAGTTTTTTTGGTTTAAAACAATAAACTTTACGTTTTGATATCGCTGCTGTATGTTACTTTCTGGCTTTTAAAATTTGTTTCAATGAGTAAAAGAATACGAGATTTTGAGTGCCAAAATAACCCACTCTCTAAAAATGAATTAGTCAAATATGACTAATTGACATAGCGAAAAAGCAGCCACTAATAATTCTTGTCAATAGCAATTTATATCCAATTTTTATCCCACATTTAGCAGTCAATTTCCATGTAAAATTGTCCCCTGAATCCGAATATGTCGTCAAAAGTTAAAAAGGTAGAACAGTTTTTGAGATATAGTCAATTTTCCATTTAATATGGAATTGACTATATCTCAAAAACTGCTCTACTTTTATAATTTTTGACGGTATTTTCGGATTCAGGGAATAATTTGACATATATGTCAAATTATTCATTATTATTCTTATAAGAATTGGCTGTTACATTTTGGGATAACATGGTATCCCATGGTTAACTATGGTACAAGTGAAAAAGCAGCCACTAATAACTAGTAATTAGTCATTTTTGACTAATTCATTTTTAGAGAGCAGATGATTTCTATTATGTCAATAAGAAAAATAAACGTATATTTACCAACTTACTTTAAGAGCATTATCATCAATACTTTAAAATAACAGTTAAAAATATTGATAAAAAATGGACACCAATTATTGTATGCCTTTCGTGCCATATTAATCTTAAAGGGTGGGCTTCTGACTCGAAACAGTAATTACCTGTTGGGTTATAATATTTATGTTCAAGGTGCAATTAAAGTTATACTTCTAGACACCTATAATTGACAATTGCATGGATTTGCAACAATTTTTTAGGCGGTACATGAAATTCGGTGTGCCAATGATCTGGAGAGAACCATTATGTCATAGGACCGATTTTTATATTTGTTTAAGCAAAAAGAATTTAGTTTGAAAAAGTGTGCGATGGATTAATGCACATGTACAATCTTTTACGTTTCCAGTACCGCATTCAGACAGACTTCCCATTCCTGAGTGTGCCAAACCATCTATCCTCAAAACAAGTTTTTTTCATCAGATAAAATAAATATTGAAAGCGAATCGGATGTAAACAGAGAGCAACATCTAGCTTTCAAAAGAGAAATCAGAATTAATTAATTACATGCAAATGTAAAAACAACGTATTATAGAGAACATGATAGGGCTTACTCAAATGAATGACAAATTATGCTTCTGTAAAAATATTCCTGGCTTGTTTGAGGAACTTAAACAGTAATACAATGCAAAAGAGTGGCGTTTATTTGTTAATAGCAGTACAGAGAGTCTAAAAGCAGTTTTATTACATAACGAAAACCAGAAATCATTGATACCTATATATACCTATTATAGGTGTATAAGACATGCTGTCGATATCAAAGAATCTTATGAGACAATGGTAAAATTGTTTAAATACATTAGGTACGAAGAGCACAATTGGCAAATTTGTTCTCATCTAAATATCAAAATATTGTTGTTACTTATGTCTTTGGGAAAGCCGCGCTCGCGAGATTCATTATAAAAAATGCCAAAAAGAAAAAACAATATTTAAGGTCAAAATATCATTAAGTATGTGCCTCTAGTCAAGAAAGAAAACATCATTCTTCCCCCACTACATATAAAGCTTGGAATATTCAAAAACTTTGTCAAAGCGTTGAACAAGGAAGGCCAAGCAATAACTTATCTTCAAGCCCTTTTCAAAAGTGTTTCTAAAGCAAAAATTAAGGAAGGCATCTTTAATGGCTCACAAATAAGAAAATTGATCATGGACGATAAATTCCATACTTATTTGTCATCTAATGAGGCTGCAGCCTGGAATTCCTTTAGGCTGGTTGTTTCCGACTTTCTTAGAAATAATAAAAGTAAAAACCAGTGGCGGGCCGTCAGGGGAGGCAGGTGAGGCAGTGCCTCATCATAGATAATTAAAAAATTAAGTATAATTTAAATATTTTACTTTCTATAATATACTATAAATTTTTAATATTTGGATTACATGAATTGTGAAATAGTAAATAAATTGATTGATTTTATACGTGGAATATCCAGCAACATTTAAATTATTTCAATTTGGAACGACTGCAATTTAAACTAATATTTATAGCTAGATGATTGGCTCAGAAGCATGCCTGAACTAATTTAGACGATTGGCGTTAGCCTTGTTGTCTCGTTCTATTACAATGCGATATCATAGTTGTCTCCTTCTCTCGTATTAGCATACGCGAGGCAGTCACGCCTACATCCAAGGAATTAAGCAGGTGTTGTGGCAACACTGTTGCCGAATTTTAGATAAATTATACTTCACACGTTTTTCAAAATTCAATAATAAATGGTGTAGTGTATTGGTAGCTCCAACGTACCATTATTAAGAGTAGCTACAATACGCGTAGGCACAAAGAACAGTTTTCACCAACATGACCGGAAGGGGGCAGCATATGTTGGTGGACAGAACAATTAAAACTATTTTTGATATGTAGAGTTATTTTTAGTATATAAGTATTAAGAGTTAACCAGTGCTTGATTAACCCAAACATCCACAAACCCAACATTTTGGCGACGAGGATGGGATCCACGCAAAAGTGAGAAGAACGTGTAAAGTGTTTTAAGGAGTGAAGCCGTTACTTTTAGAACAGACATAGGGTGTACAAAATGGCGACTTTGGGCAACATCGAGCAATTCAACGAGAAAAATCCAGGTAACTGGGATTCCTACCACGAAAGAATCGAGTTCTTTTTGGCAGCAAACGGAATCACCTACGCTGAAAAAAAAGCTGTATATATAAGCTGTTGCGGTTCTGCAACATATGATATTCTACGTTCATTAATTGCACCCGAAAAAGTGGTTGACAAACCATACGAAGACATCATAAAAACGCTCGCTGGTCATTTCGCACCCGGGACGAGCGAAATTATTAGCAGGTTTCGATTTTATCGCCGAGATCAACAATCGAACGAGAGTTTTGCCGATTATTTAAAAGAACTGAGACAATTAGCGGAAAAGTGCGGATTTAAGGACAGATGTTACGCGATCGAATAGTGTGCGGAGTCCGAGACAAAGCCTTACAACGCCGATTGTTGGCGGAGGACAAAATTACATTACAAAAAGCAACGGACATGTGTATGGCACAAGAAACAGCTGATCGAAGTTTAGCTGTAATTAAAGAATCATCCAATGCTCCGGAACAAATAAACAAAGTGCATCACCGCATTTCACACAAGGGCAAAGACAGTCCTAAACAATGGACAAAGGACAATGCAGTTGCGTCGCGTAAGGTTAGATGCTTTCGGTGCGATTCGGACAAACATGTGGCTGATTCGTGCGCGTTTAAGAACACAAAATGTCGTTTTTGTGAAAAACTGGGACATATCGAAAAGACATGTTACGCAAAAAGGAAAAACGGGAAAGGAAAAAATACTGTGCATGAACTGGGGGACAAAGGAAGTGAAAAGGCATCCTCACTTGACGTTTATGATTTCGTTGTAAATAACGTGAAAACAGAGGCAGTTACGGGCAAATTCATCGCAGAGGTGAAGATAGATGGAAAATCGTTGGATATGGAGGTGGATTCGGGAGCAGCTCACAGCGTGATCAGCGAGACTACTTTTCAACTAATTTTTGCAAATAAAGCACCAGCCGTTTATCATTCCAAGGAATTACTGCGTGATTACCAAAATCCAATAATCTCAACATATGGTGAATGCCAAGTACCGGTGCCGCACCGGTACTTGGCATTCCCTTGGACATATGCCATTACCTTTAATTATTGCAAAGGGCAATAGATCCAGTCTATTAGGTCGGAGTTGGTTTGGTCCACTAGGTCTAGACATCGTAGGGGTAGGTTAACACCAATGCAGATTATTCGTCAGAACTTCCAGAAGTATTCAGCACCAAGTTAGGAACTTTCAGAGGTCCTCCTGTTACGTTTAGCTTGGATAAAAACGTAAAACCAGTCGCGTTAAAGGCCAGGAAAGTGCCATTCGCTCTAAAGGAGAAAGTCGAACAAGAAATTGACAAACTCCAATAGTTGTGGTGGAAAAAGGAAACGGGGAGATACGGATTTGTGGTGACTACCGCGCCACAATAAATACTGTTTTGCGTGCAGACACCTACCCAGTTCCAGCCGTTCATAGCATGTTCGCAACACTTGCTGGTGGTAAGGTTTTCGCTAAATTGGATATGGCTCAAGCATATTTACAATTAAACGTGGATGACGAGGCAGCTGAGGCACAGACGTTAGTGACACAAAGGACACAAAGGTGCATATGGATGTAAGCGGTTACAATTTGTCTAGTGAGTGTCTATCGCACCGCAAATTTTCCAACGTTTTATTGACATGCGCCTGACAGGAATAGAGGGAGTTTTGCCATATTATGACGATATCCTGATCGTAGGCACCTCAGCCAGCGACCTAGAGAACAAGGTTCGTCAAGTTCTATCACGTTTCCGCGAAGATGGCTTGCATCTGGAAGGATAAATGTGTTTTGATCAATTTTTATCATGTTTTTCTGAAAAACAAAGCTGCAATCGCTGAACCCATGCATAAATTGTTGCACAAGGATGAACAATTTCAATGGAAGAAAGAACAACAAACCGCGATCGATAAGTTAAAGGCAGTACTTGCTAGTAAACCGATCTTGGGACATTGTGTTGAGAAGAAACCTCTGACATTGACTTGCGATGCTAGTCCATACGGAGGGGGATGTGTACTTAGTCAACCTAACGCACAAATGGAAATGCCAAAAGCATATCACAGTCGAACTTTATCTAAATCAGAGAGAAATTTTGCGCAAATAGATCGGGAAGCGTTAGATATTGTAGTTGGCCTGAAAAAATTCCATGATTACATCTATGGTAGGCATATTCGCATATTAACGTACCATAAACCGTTGTTGGGAATTTTTGAGCATGGCAAGGGTACACCAGAAGTACTCTCGCCTAGAATGCTACGATGGACAATTCTTCTGAGTGCGTATGACTACAAACTATGTTATACACCAGGCAGGACAATTGGCTACGCAGATGCTCTGAGCAGGCTACCAATTAAAACAAACGTTCCAGAAGCACCCATCTCGACACGTTTTGATGTTGGAAAACGTTCCCGAAAAACTCATAAATGCGAAGGAAATAGCAGCAGAAACCACAAAAGACAAGGCATTAGCAAAAGTCGTACAATGGGTCCGTAGAGGTTGGCCTGACAAGAGTGAAGAAGATTCAGATGAGTTCCTGCCATATTTCCAAAGAAAACACGAGATATCTGTCTCCTCTGGGGAGTCAGGGTCATTATTCCGCCAGGAGGGAGGAAACGGATATTGGATATCCTACATTCGGGGCATCCAGGAATTGTAAAGATGAAAGGTCTGGCAAGATCGTATGTATGGTGGTCAAACATGGACAAGGAGATTGAGAGAAAGGTAAACGCATGTGAAGAGTGTCAAGAGTCGAGGCACATGCCTAGCAGGGCTCAATTACATCCATGGGAATGGTCCAGAGCACCATGTACAAGAATTCATCTACACTGAAAAACCGATACATTTTCTTTAAACTTATTAGAATTAAACCAAGTAAATTACATTCTTATATATGCGTTGGGAATAACAATTCTTCATGTGAGTTTATCCCATCTACTGGTAAATAGTATGTGATACATTTAGAAATAGATTATTATATTCTTATAATCAGCACAAGTATAGTTTGTCATAAACTTCGTTAAATCTTCAATTAAGAATATCGTAATGCTTATAGCAAGTGCATCGTTATTTTAATTTAAAAAATATATATACTTAATCAAAAGACATTTAAGACATGTAATCTCTAATTAAGAATATCATAATGCTTATATAAGTGTATAATAATTTTAATTTTAAAATAATTATTCTTAGTTATAAAATTTGTATTAATTAATATTAAGTATATTGTATTCTTATAAGGAAATTATGTTATTTTAGATACAAGAATTATAACATTTGCCATAATAAATATTTATATTTAGTACAAAAAGAAATATTATTGTACAAACTGTATAAAGCCCACTTTCTTGCCTACAATTTTCCGCTCTTTCCAATGATAAACAGGATTAAATCCTGGCTTACTTAGTTTTTGATTTATCAAAAGCCAGGACTTAATCCTGTTTACTATTGAAAAGAGCCTAAAATTGTAGGAAAAAATATGTTGTGAAATTGGACTTAATACTGCGGCCCATGGGCTGCAGATTACTATGTTTAGTAATAAAATATTAGGGAAATTAAATATAAAATACATATACAACATTAAACATAAACTTTATTTGCATTGTTGTTTAAATACATTTTAAGTGTAATAAAATATGTTTGGTACATAATAGGTTTAAAATAAAAAATACAAATAAATAAAACTTAAAATCTTATTCTATCTAAATACCTATACTAGTGAGTCAAACCATGGTGCACGTCAAATGTGTCAATGAAGTTGTATTAATTTTTTGGAAAGTATATAATGATAATTGTAAAAATCTGTGGATAATAACTAAATAAAAAAAACACTTGTACAACACAAATCATTTTTCGAAATTTCGTACCTACCGTTTTGATTATTTTTAGTGTCTTAGAATTTTGCAACCTTTAAAAGAGTGGGAATTTAAACTTATTAAGAGAATTGGTCAAAAATGTGTACAGCTGAGTCCCCCAAATATTTAAAAACTATTAAAAGATGATGTTGCTCCTGTTGGGTTGTCTCTGTTTTGGTTTTTTCATAAAATGCTGCAAAAGAGTTTACCAAAATTAGTAAGAATCGGTACCATTCTCTTAAAATATAAAAATGGATTTATCGGTTTTTGCATGTTTGCTCCACAATTAAGCCAAACACTCGAGCTAAAAGTCATTTTTAAAAAAAAATTATAAGATTAAAAGTTAAAATAATACCTAATCCAAATTTGCACCCTTATTGAAAAACCGAAACGTTGTTAAAAATGAAAAATATAACAATTTTGTGGTAATTAATATAAGGCGTTATATTAATTAGCACAAAAATAGTTGCAATATAAAAGGTATTTTTTTTCTTGCAACTATTTTTAAACCTTTGAAAAGATCCAAAATATTGTTAAGGTAATGTTTTTTATATAATTTACATCGGTTATATATATTGCTAAACTAATTACAAAAAAGCTGCCAATCAAAAATGTTCCGGTTTTTCAAATAGGTTAAAAATTTGAATTAAGAATAACTTATTTTCTTAATAACCTTCTATAAAACTTTGTAAACTGTTGTTTTTTATACATTTTTTGTTTTAATGGCTGCAGTCATGGCCATGGCCTATATTAACTGTTACAGTGACACAATCGATCACAAATTTTAATTATACCACACCAACTTAAAATTTAAAATATTTACCATTTTTTGAATGCTAGGACATCTTTAGAGATGAGATGCATGAAACATCAAATATATTTTTTAATTATTGTAAAATATAGGTACATTATATTTTACAATAATTAAAAAATATGATAATTATCACTAAAAAAAGAGGAGACAACGTTGTTGCTTATTCTGTCAAAAATAAAAAAAGTACCTAGGTACCTGTGGGTGGTGTCACGTTACTCTTTAAAAACCCCACCCCCTTCGTGCGTGACAAGATTTATGCACGGCTCTAAACTATAGGTTATATGAAAAGTTATTCACCTAGATTTCTTCTTATACACATATATATATATATATATGTATATTGCAACAACTATGAACGGCATATTATAAAAAAAAACTAGACAAATTATCTTGTCCACACTTAAAAACACAAAAGGAAATCTAAAATAACCTGCAAACGCTATTCTAACAACTGACAGAAGTGTATTAAATGGCGCAAATGGAACCTGATGGCACACCGGATTCCGGTGACCGGAACCCGCTTAAGTGACGATGTCTCCTCTTTTTTATCTCGATGCTATCTACCTGTTAAAAATTCGTGGTGCCATAAGTGTTAAAATATATTAGGTATAACAACATATTTTTACACTTTTGGCACCACGTGTTTTATAATTCACAGGTAAATTTAGGTATATTGTTTTATAGTTAGAAATAAATATATAATACATACCTTGTAGGGCATCTACAACTTCAATAGCATCAATATCACTAAATAAAGTAATAAACTGCTCCATTTTAAATACTCAAAAACTGATTTAATCGCATGCACTTGAAACTAACGATTGAATTAAATTTGCATCCACGCAGCGTGGACCACGCTATGAGAGAAATGAGTGGAAGGGGGGGGGTCGTAGTTAAGAAACAGATATTCTTGATTTAAATATATGTATACTTACCAAAAGAAATGTTTAACTTGAATTAAATTTGATTAAACTATACTTAAAACCACCGAAGGTTTCATTTTACTTTACTACATTTTTGTTGTAAATACGAAATTTCTTATATTTAGAAAGCGAATGCGAATTACAAATATATCAATTTATTAGATCAAATATATGCGTATTTTAAATCCAAACAATTGATTTATGTGTGGGTAGTGTAATATTTACTTAATTTAAGTGTATATTTTTAATTTTAATATACCATTCAAGAAAATACAATTCTAAATTTAATAATATTGATATTTTTAAGTTAATAACAGTTTATTAGAGAGAGCAAATTAACTTCTTAAATATAATCTATGACCATAAGAAAATCATTATTATTAACATAAGAGTATCGGTTTTTCAGTGTAGATTTCGCAGGGCCAATGAATGGGAATTTCTATCTGATAGTAATAGACTCCTATTCGAAATGGCTAAAAGTGAGGCAGGTGACTACAACTTCGACAGCTGCAACAATTCGAGTCCTCAGAGAACTTTTTGCCACGCATGGGTTGCCAGACGTATGTGTCTCCGATAACGGAACAGCATCCACCTCTGCAGAATTCCAGGAGTTTCTTAAAAACAACGGAATTAGACAGGCATTGGTGGCACCATATTATCCAAGTAGTAACGCCCAGGCAGGAAGGATGGTTCAAAATGTCAAGGCCGCTCCGAAAAAAATGAGAAACGGAGATATGATAGTAAAACTGGCCAGATACTTGCTGGTTCAACATATAACTCCACACTCACTTACGGGAAGATCTCCGGCAGAAATTCTCATGGGGCGAAAATTGAGCAAGGCTTTGGATAGAGTTTTCCCTGATTTCGAGAAAGAAATGACAAAGAAACAAGAAATCGCAATACCACAAAATATGACCAGAGTTTTCTAAGAAGGAGATCATGTCTTCGCAAAGGCATAAAGGAAAAAACTGGACACCTGCAGTAGTAGTGGAAGCAACAGGACCGGTTGGTGATTTATGTGAATTTAGTCATTATGGATATTACGGTTGGAAATTGACTTTCTTTTGAACTTTCCATTTAGTCGTCTTTCTTTCGATAAAATGTTTGTTAAGGAATTTGGTGTGTCTCGTCCAGATTTAAGTAATCTATTAATCAATCCTGGTAAACCTAGTCGTGCTTTTGTTAATACTTGGTATGAAAAGTGTTCGTGGTTAACGGGATATCCTTTGCGTATAAAATTGTGTGAATTTGTAAAATTTCATTTAATTTATATTATTATTTATTTATATATTTATTTTTTTTAAAAAGAGCACTTTAAGAGCACTTTATTTTGTTGGTTATTTATAACAGTAATATTTATTTTATTGGTTATTTATTTTTTGATTGTTTCGCACTGTGTCCATTTTTATAAGGAGAATTTAGTTTTAGTTTTTAGTTATACGCAACTCATTTATCCCTTTTTTCTCTCCAGTTCCCCTTACTTCCCTTCAGTTCCGCTTCCCAGTTTCCCTTTTTCCCGGCAGGATGGTGTATTATTATTAATTTAATGATTAGGGCTTAAACCTAATGGTTATATTATTAATGCTGCACTTTACCTTCACGTGGTTCTTGCTGAACAATGAAATATTAATTAGACAAAAATGAAGTTTATTTAAATTAAACGTCATTTTTACAATAAAATATATTTCATTGACAAAGTAGAGGATTCCTTCCCCACCACAGTCTAAGTTTTTTACTTAGTTTTAAGTATAGGTTGTGAACTGCGACGTCAGTTTTTTTAAGTTGGGTTTAAAAAAATTTCTTCGCCTTTAAATGAGGGCGAAACCCTGCCTCTGCCTCACCAAAATGAAATGGGGCCGCCACTGACGTTAATATAATTAACATAAACATTAACTGTGTACATTAATTCAATGATTGTTTTATCGTTAGTACATTGATTCAATGAATGCGTTTGTTAATATAAAGTATGCGTTTCATTAATCGATGCATTACATATACATTAATACCGTGATTTTTATAATTAGGACCAAGTACATTATTTCAATGAATGTAATGTATACTTTTAATCAAGCATTTTATTTGTTCGTTGCGGAAATTAATCGCAAAACATTAACACAATGGAAAATTATCATTTAATACTTTATTACATTATCATAACGAAACAATTTAGTAAAAGTTGTTCATTTTCTAAGCAACGATGCGATTACGAAATGTGACTTTTACATAGTGGTCGTAGAAAAAATTATTAGCGATTTTTTTAAAATTAATTAATATCTATCGAATTTTAAACGATTTGCGGAAAAATTGTATGTTTACCACGTAGGAAAAGCCACATTCCTGGTCTCTGTTACTAAATCTCGGCTTGCGCCTCGCACAGTCGTCCAGGAAACGAAATTAATCAACAAATTCATGTATTTAATGAAATTGTTTACTGGACTGATAAAAAATTTGTTAGCAAAATAAATGTTATAAATTAACTAATGTAAAATTAATTACCAATACAATAATTACTAGTTCATCATGATGATAAACCACGTGATTAGTTAATAAAATACCGTACATAACATTTCTTTACATTCATGAAAAAATCGTTGTCCCAATAAAACATTAGTCAATAAACTAAATTAATTGATTTTATGGACTAAACTTTTTTCAGTGTAGAATGTTCTGTTTTAAATCGCATTTCAAATTCAAATCACACGGGCCTTCAAATAAATACTTTTTGGATTTTCACCCTACTGTTCTAACGCTTTTTAAAGTCGCTGCTGCAACACATTCTTTTTTCCAGTTGTTTCGCATTCCCCTTCTTCCAGCTCCCGCTTAAGATCCGCCATCTTTAAGTCCATTAACGAAACCATTTTCGCAAAGTTTAACAGGTTAGTGTTAATTTAACACTAACCCCACTCGTGACACCAATTGTAACGTTTTTGTTGGTTCGACAGTGTGTTTATTAACAAATTAAAAGATTTATTTTTATAATTTAATTACAATAAAAACACTATTTTCTACTACTTACTAATCACTTAACTATTAATTATAATTAAATAATTATTTATGTATCACTATTGTACCTACAAAAATCTATTTATTTATCCGTATTTGTAATTTATTTCGTCGCGAGTACCAAAGCTTAACTAACTGCTCGACCCTCCGCTAAGCCTTGTGGCCTACTTCACGCAAGCACCTTTCCCCGAACACTTTCAATACGTTCCACAGTTCGATCGTTCGGAAATTCCCCGCCATAAACAAGCAATGACTCATCGCAACGGTACTCGCAACAATATTTTCGAATTAAAAGCGAAACAGTACATTTTAGCACATTATTATTAAATAATTATTAATCATACCACGAGTTAAATGTCAACAAATGTCAAATCAAGAAAAGCATCAAAATCCTTAGTACCTTGTAAACAAGGTGATAAAAAAAACTATGGAATACTGGCATTTCATTTGTTCCAATATTAATAATTTGTATTGTTGTCATAGTAATTATAAATGCTACCGTGGAGAAAGAGGTAAATTTTATACATAGGAAAAATACTTTTTTTATTTGTATATTAGACTAGACTAATTAAAAAAAGAACCTTTAATTTATATTTTTTTTTAAACAAAAAAAAGTAGCGAAATTCTTATGAGCAATTTTTATTAAAAAATATACATGTAGCATTTGTCAATACATAAAATATAAGTTATTAACTCTAACAATGATTTGGCTGAAAAAAATTAATATTTGTTGGTCCAACAATTTTTTGTCAGATATTAAAAAAATGTTAACGCAACAAATCTGCATACAACCATAAGTCACAAAAAAAAATAACTCCCGTCATATAAAAAACAACAATAATTATCACATCTTAATTAAATTAAAAAATACAGTCTTTTAACGACTCAACGTCTCATATTGTCCAAAACCCAGTCCATATAGTAGGAAACCTTGGTGTAAACACCAGGAAAACCATCGGCCCCGCAGTTCTTAGGCCCGAAGGAAACAATCCCTTGCTGGGTGTATTTAGTCTCCCCTGTATCCTCATTGGGAACAACGGCGTGGAGGGGCCCCCCGCTGTCCCCCGCGCAGGAGTCCTGATTACCAGTCCCTCCCGCGCACAAATGTTTATAGGTTATAGGTGATTTGAAGTTGCGATTTTTGTAGTTTCTACTGCACTCCCCCCATGATATAAGCGGAAGATGCGCTTGTAGGAGATCGGAACTTCGCGTGCTTGTTTCTGTGGCCCCCCAACCAGTCACCACACCTTTATTATTACCGAATTGGTAGAGCCTTCCCGGGCCAACAGGCAGACACACTGGCTTTATGTTTTCTATAAAAAAGAGAAAAGTGGATTTAATTGTACAAAAATCACATAATTGGTCTGGATATCGAGAGGACCAGCTACGAGCCCACAACAGAAGATTATATTTTGCTATGTTAAATAAAAGATAAAGTTTAAAAAAATATATAAGATCTTATTACCCTTATTTAAGTTCATGGTTCCATCTACTCTTATGAGTCCGATATCATTATTAAAATTAGCATTGGGGTTATATTGTTCATGGGGGACTGCTTTTTCAATTCTAAAATCTTGATAAGGTGGAGCACAAACTGTTATGCCTTTGGTCGTCTCACAATCTTTTGGAGAATCTATGTCATGATCGCCAACTCTTACTCCCAAACTGTAAAAAATAAAACAAAAGAAAAAAAATCATCAAAAAAGAAAAAAAATGTTGCCGCTCTATTTTATATTTTGCTTCAACTTTTTGGGAAAGTTCTTTGATGATATCATTTAAATGACTCGTAGACAACTTACAGTGATCGCCTTCTTGGTTTGAGAATAAGGTCGCTGATGCAATGGGCGGCTGTCAAAATGTACTTTTCATTTAATATGGTGCCCCCGCATCCAAATTGAGCACCACTGGCGGTTTGATAAGATATAAGGGCCATCCAGGGAAATTCAAAGAGTCCAGTTTTGTTACCCTTTACAATTCTGTTACTGGAGTCCAAATACCCGCAATTTTGTGGTAATAAATTGAAGTTTTTGTGTCGGCTTACGTCGGGGGGTAGAGGGTCACCTTTTCCACCCTGGAGGGTTGAACTTGGACAGCAAACCTAAAAAATGTTTAGTTTAGTTTTAAGGTAGGTACCCAGACAGCATCCAATTCTGAAAGATTTCTGTACGAAGTCTGTTAAAAGCATCTTACCGAGGTCACAATATGAAATCATTTATAGTAGCTCGAGATAAAAAACTCCTGATAAATTCATAAATGAAAAGTTAATTTTTTAACATCTTAAAGTATATTTTTTTCTTACCTCTTATTGGAATCAAAATTAGAAGCTACTAAGGGTATCATAAATAAGACTTCAGTTATATGATATCTTACAGTATTCTCTTTTCTTAGAAGCTACTAAGGGTATCATAAATGAGACTTCAGTTATATGATATCTTACAGTATTCTCTTTTCTTATATTATAAGAAGTAGGTATACTTTTTACTGAAATCATATTATTAACTCTTTAAGAAGTCAAAATGGAGACGTCACATTTATGATATTTTAATGCGATTACTTTCTTCTCACCGTTGTAACTGCCTGTGTTTGATTTAAGAAGCGACGAAGTAGAATTTAGAGCGTGCTCAATACCAAACGGTCTTAGACCTAGGTAAACGATTACCCGATACTGAAGAGCTACAAAAAAAAACGAAACAGGCCGTCTATTGGTGCCGGTAAAGGGCTTGCTTGAATTTAAACAAAAGTGAGACGAAGTAATCGCAATTCCAAAATAAGCGAATAGAAGCAAATTATTTAAATGATTTTAATAAAATCAATTTAACAAATTCGTTTGTTCTATGGTAATTAAATTGGACATATGAAAATAAGCAACGATCCAGTAAGTAATTTTTTCATCAGTACCCTAGTAGTAGTTCTATATCCAAAACAGGAAATTCTAAAAAAGTCTTTTTATGCTTTAGGACTCTTTAAAATGCTTAATTGCGAAGTCAAAGAAAGGGTTCCTCAAGAGTTTTTTTTTAGAAGTCTTGATTAGTTTGATAGGTGGCGCATTCGAAGTCTTAAGAACATCTTAAAAACTTTTTTCTGATGTTGTATGATACAACTTGTATCTGACGTCCAAATCATAAAATAGAGCTTATGCAGAATTAATGAAGACGTCATATTGCTGTCTGGGTATTATTTTCTCCAACTTTCTTAAAATTCTTCAAAATGCTCTAGTTTTTCAGGCTAGGATTTTTACCTTGACATCTAATCCAGAAAACCCACATCTGTATTCCTTTAGTTTTTGTTGTATCTCATAAGGAACTCCACCATTAAAGCTTTGTATCAAATCTAACATAGGTCTACATTGTTTAATTGGTATACATTCATCCGACCCACTGCATTTACTGTTGTCATCTTCATATGCCCATTCTAAAAAAAAATAGTTTTAAATTATCTCTTAAGCATGATTTTTTTTATTTGAAAATATGCATGACTTATAATATGATTTCTTAAAGTTATTTTTATGGTACCTATTACCTATTTGAGTTAACAATCCATTTGGTGAGACTTAATTAAGTAAATCTCCTAAAGTTCATATTGAAAATAAGCCTTTCTAAGAAGCATGTGTGATAGGTACTATTAAATATGTATTTACAAACACAGAACTTTAAAACGTTTTTATCTTCTTCAGTACAATTTTTTATTTTGATTTGATGCCCTCAATATGTATACATAAAAACCATTTTTGTAATTAGGAATTTCGGGTAAAAAAACATGACTGCTTAATATAATTATCTACTATATTTACTATAAATAACAATTATTCCAGACATATTTTTTTAGATATATGTATGTAGCTTGTGAACTCTATAGAAGTATACAAACAAATTTATTTTATAGCAAGGACATAAAAACAATTAGGTAATGATTTATAGATAAAATAATAAAATAAAAAAAACATATGTAGGTACATATATTAATGGTATATATTTTGTTTTGTTTATCAATTAAATTGTATACATTTTCTAAAGACATAAAAGTGAAAATATGGCAAATTTCTCCTATAAACTTATTTTAGTAAAATAACTTACGAGGTTTCACAGAACTGATCACAAAGCAAGCGACGAAAACGACAGCACTCCTGACATTTATTTGTTTCATCTGGACAAGTGTACGTAGCATCAAGTTGCTAAGGTAAACATAAACAACTAACTAAACTAAACAAAATGTGTTTTATTTTACTCGACCGTGTACGTCATTCGTGGGTATCTTTAATAAGGTAGGCAGGTATTGGTTGCTTATTTTATTATTTTACCTAAATGAAAACAAGTCTGCAGATCCCCCCACTTCGAAGTAAAAACGATCGAGTTACAATGTGAAGAAATTTCGGCAAAAAGTTAAAAAAAGGATATGTTAAAAATTTAATGTGCGCATTTGTCATTGTTAATACTTTATATTCAAAAATGGGGCAAATTTGCCATTTAAAGGACTGTAAGAAATTTATAACAAAATTTAACATTTTTAACTAAGTTTTAAATATTTTGAAGAAAATAATTTAGGTTTAGGAATGTGAATAAATGGAATTAATAAAAACGATATTAAACAAAATTTTTATTAAAAAATTCCAAATTTTGTTTTAATTATAGGTACAAAAAAGATTTTGAATTAATGAATTTTAAGACAAGATGGAGATATACATATACAAATATTTTAACAACTAGAAAAAAACATACTAAATTTGTTTTGTATAGATTTGGTTTTGTTTTTAATTACAAAAATGATTAAAAATCACAAAAAATCTAAAATAATAATTATTTTTTAAAAGCGTGTTTTTTGAAATTTTTCACAAAAGAAAAGTGTTATGCAACAGGGAACCAACCACTTTTGCGAAACTGAGATAATAGCGTCAGAAATTTTTTTTCTTTTTGTTAATTCTAGATTTAACGTTTTAATTTAAATTACATTAATACATTTATGTCATTTTTTAAAATTTAGGGTTGGTTCTAGGGTTGCCAGAAATCAAAATGACGAAAATAGAAGAATTAACTAGAAAATAAGTATCAAAAATGTATAGAATATTTAAACAAATCATTTAATGCATAAAAGATAAAAGGTTTTCGTTAAATATAGAAGGCCTGGCAACCCTAAGATTCCCTCTTGCATTTAATTAAAGTTTAGGAAATGTAAAAAAATTAGATTTATTAGTAAAAACGATATTTGTTATAAACTTTATAAACTATATAAAAAAGATGGTGTAATAATGAATTTGAAGATAATATTGAAGAATATTTTACCAGATCTGCCCTACTATGGAGAAAGGCAGTAACTGCTAAACAAGAAATTTGTGGAAAATTAGCATAAACTACATTTTTATAAAAAGCAGTAGGTATTTAATTGATTTTTTTAACTTATGAGATATTTGACTGCATTTCTGTGTTGAATTCGGTTACAAAATATCCATAGCTTTACCATAGCCAGGGCCGGCCCGAGGTACGGGCGAACCGGGCAACCGCCCAGGGCGGCATAATGGGGGGGCGGCATTTTTACGATTTGTTAATGATAATCAATTTTATTCAACATACTAAACATTTTTCGATTGGCGATTTTTTCAAGAATTACGCTCGAGAAATGCAGTTTAGATAATTTAATATCTTTGTTACAAAGATTTAATAGAGGCGCTCTGGGAAGACGACCCTGGCGCCCTCTTTTATTCGTTTCTTCAATCACATCATGTAGTTTTCTATAATTTTGTTTGACAATTAACAATTAATAATTGACAAATATTATATCACGTGCATTTGCACTGATTTTAAAATCAGTGCATTGCTAAGGTAATTTGATAATTAGAAGTATAAAATGTCTGGAAAATGCAAAAAAGATTCAGGAACTTTTTATAAAAACAAAAGAAGGGCGCGTGCGGCGGAAAATCGAGTAGGGGAGCGGGGGGGAATGGGAGCCAGTGGGTAATGGGAGCCACCTTATTATTACATGTTGGAACGCCATATTACAACTTCTGAACGCTTCCAACGCTTGACCTTGAGCTCTGCTGGCACCCTTACATTATGTTAATTTAATTCAGTTCGTTTTTATTTGTTGACGGGAGTGCTGCGAATTTCTTTTACGCTTCTAGAGTGACACGTGCAAATTAGTAGCGTGGTAAGTAATACTGCTTTTTGTCTATTCCAAATTATTTTATCAGCTTAGCTTCGTAAAAGTATGTAGTTTTATTAAATCATATCTGATTTTCTGTTAATTTTTTTATTTTTTATTTTAATCATTTTAAAGAAAAAATCTACCTTTGGGGTAATTGGAGCCATTGGCTCCCATTACCCTATCTATTTGTTATTTATAAATAGATTTCTTTTAGATGCCCAGAACATGGAAAAGGAAGACCG
Source organism: Brassicogethes aeneus (assembly GCA_921294245.1). Classification (NCBI taxonomy): domain Eukaryota; kingdom Metazoa; phylum Arthropoda; class Insecta; order Coleoptera; family Nitidulidae; genus Brassicogethes; species Brassicogethes aeneus. The sequence continues at coordinate 53,976,374 of OV121133.1, read as the reverse complement.
AAAAGGGTTCATGGACACCAGAAGACCTTCAAAGGGCTGCTCAGTTGGTGGCTAATGAAGGATATGTTTGTGATTTTTGTTTAGACAGGAAGAACTAGGGTGGAACCTCGGGTTAAACATATTTGTACAATTTTTTTTTAATAAATACAAATAATTACTACTATTGTTTATCCTTTCTTTAGTTTTAGTTTGTCCCTATTCCTTCCCAAGCCAGTATTCTTACTTCAACTATTAAAACAACGTTGGCTCCAATTACCCGCGTGATTGGGTAATGGGAGCCAAATGCATTTTTTTCGTTTTTTTTATAAATTCCATTATAGTCAATTTTTTTAAATTTTGTTTACATATAAATGAACTATACATGTGAACCTTTATATTTAGTTATTTAAATTTAAAAAAAGGCTAATATTAACATGTTTGGAATTATATTTCCTTAGGTGGCTCCAATTCCCCCCCGCTCCCCTACTAGCAGCAACCTTTTTCAAATTCTTGCAAAAAGAACCATCGTAGGCAGGTATACTAATTATACTATAATTAAACAATATTGCACATATGAAAATGAAGTTTAATTTTTATTGTGTACATCTAAACATTGTTTTTAGAGGTCTAAAATCAATCTTCTGACGTGCATCACAGCAGGATTCGGTTTTGCCAAAGTCCGCTAAACTCATTACGTAATTATTAAGTTAATTTCCTTTTTTTTTAAAGATGATTCACCTGAAGTAAGTAAGTTACTTAAAATATTCGGGTGCACAAAAATACGATATTTTAACAGCAATTACTATGTATAACAGCAATTACTATGTATAATATAATATAATTTTAACAGCAATTACTATGTATTACTATGTATGTAATAATCTATAGCTATAGCTCGCGGAATATTGCGAAAGTAAATTTTAACAAACCAAAGAATTCTTGTAATATAAAAATATTGTTTAATTAGACTCACTATTATAGTGACACTATTTAATAATATATTTATATTATATCCTATATATGGGATATAATCATTGACAAGTGATGCAATTATGTATATATACATATTTAACAGTATATTGCCTTACCTAGTAATTCTAAAGCATAAAAAACTCTTATAAATAGTTTGAAAAAATAATTACGTTAAACTACTTTTTTTCCTATTCCTGCTGAATAAAAAGGGGGCGGCAAAAATATCTTCGCCCGGGGCGGCAAAAAAAGTCGGGCCGGCCCTGACCATAGCACAAGAAAACGCATTTCTCCATAGTAGGGCAGATATAGCAAAAAAAACCCTGTTTTGTATAAATTTATTTTTGCTTTTAATTACAAAAACTATTGAATATTACAAAACTTATAAAATAGTCTAGAATACCCTGACAAAAAATTCAAAAATATCGAATCTAAAACGTGTTTAAGACCGTTTTAGGACATTTTAAGACATACCTAATTTGTTGGATATATGTCGTTTTGAAGACATTTAATTTAAAAACATTTTTAACATTTTTGTGTTGAAAATGATAAAGTTCTAAGATTACCATTTTATGTGTGAAAAAACAATTAACAACTTTAAGACGTTTATTTCATAAAAATAAATACTTAATAATGTTAAATAACATGTATTTAACTAAAAAATAATTACTGAATAATATACGTAATTTGGTATCTTTTCAAAAAATTATAACTAATAAGTTTAACCCAGAAAGTAAGATAATAAACCGATAAATATCTAAAGAGATTAAAAAAGATATTGTTTAAACAAAAGTGTTTCTTACCCAAATCAACAAAAGAAGAAAAAAGCACAAAATAAGCTAAAATGGTAAAGCACTTAATAAAAAACATGTTCATCACAAACAACAAAATACTTTGAACAATATAATATGGATGTCTATACAACAGGTATGTATTTTAAATAAATAAATATATACATATATATACATGTATATATATATTATATATATATATACATGTATATATATATATATATATATATATGATTTTTGCACATTAATAATTAATACACGTAATCAGGTTTATGAAAATTTAAATAAATAACTCTATACCTAGCATTAATTATTTATTAAATTATTATAATTATAATTTATAACCAAGTTTTTTAAAATCTTAAATGTCTTATTTATATTTGTAGGTAGGAATATTTTATGAACGAAAAATAATTAAATCCTGTATTGTATTAAGTTACAATATTATTAACATTCATCACACATTTAACGGTAGTTTACCTTTCCTTAACCAAAAAATGTAGGTGATTACCCAAACTTTATGAATCACATTAAATATGTATTGTAAAAATTGCAAAAATAATGTTTTCAAGTAGGTAGATAAGTAATAAAAATATTAAAATTAAAAAATAGTTTAAAATTTGAAAAAAATGCGATAATCCATGGATGCAAGACAACATATAAAAAAATAAATGAAATTCAAATTATTGAAACTCCAAAAGAAAGAGTGGCGAATAGCTTCATTCTATTTTTATACTTAATATAATTTCATGAATTGATACTTTAAATCTTTTATTCTATGTCCTAAATTCATATTTATATTTGGATGATCTTGCAAGATCATGATCTACCTAACTGGCAATGTAAAATATTTGTGACAATTAATGTTGCATATTTTATATTCGCAAAATAATAATAAATGTGTCCCTTCTGTCCCTTCTTACTTTTGTCAAAAAAAATTATAAATAAATAATTTTATAGTGCAAATTATATTTTTTTTCAGTGAGATATTAAAAATCTTTGTTGTTTGAAAGCATGTATGTCAATTTTATATTCAGCCTTTCCTGTCCCCTGGCAAAATTTATTTTTATGTTGAAAGTTTTGTTGTTTATAAATAGTAAATTTATACAGTCTAAAAAAAGTTTTAATCTCACTGAAAAGAAATACAATTTGTACCATAAATTTATTAGTTGATAATTTTTTTGACAAAAGTAACAAGAGACAAATTTATTATTTCCATTATATTGGCAAAATATAATGTCATCATCAAGATCATGTTAATATAAAAATTAATAAAATATTTTAAAAAATCAATACACAAATATAAAATTGGGAAATTAAATAAATATTTATACCTGACAAGCCAACAAAAAATAAAAATGTTCTATTTAAAAATCTCAAAATTTAATTTTTAAAATTGTACCATTAAACAATAAAAATAGGAGCAAATTATTAAAATCAACAAAATATAAATGATAATATTGGTACGTACCAAAATACAAAATTGCAGACAAAACAGATTTTTAAAAGCATGAAAAAAATAAAAAAATTACATAAGTGCATTCAAACCTCGAGAATACGAAACAAACAACACCAAAACAATAAACCTATTAATGAAATACATTTTTACTTTATGTTATATTCTACACTGGGTATATTTATTTTGTCTTAGACTATGGCACATGTTTGGACAAAAAAAACACAATTATTTGTACCACCAAACCATCTTCGCAAACGAAGACCCACTAAAAAGCAAAACTATGTTAAGATTTAAATTTAATAGGTGAGTCTTGTTTTAAAATTTGCGTTGCTAAAACTACGTAGGTATAGTCTATTACAATCTCGCATAAGAAATGTATTTTTAGATTGTATTAAATACATAACATTTTGGAAGACGACAGTTCTACCAAAATAGCCACTCGACAAAAATAGTATATACCGAGCGTGGAATCATAGCAATTACTTCCGAAGATGAATGTTACCGAGCGAACCGATAGGCGAGTGAAGAAATTCATTGGGGGGAGTAATTGCGATTCCACGCGAGGTAAACACTATACTTTTTTGTCAAGTAGAATCGCTTACAAATACACAATTTGGGTACGAGCACAAAACTTGTATCAAAATTAAAATCTGACGTTTAATTTAATTCTGACGTTTACATTCAAAGTCAATCACACTGTAGCGTCATGGTAGCGGGGGGAATAAAACATTTTCTTGCTACCCGGCAGAAAATACGTTGTTTCGTCCCCGATTCCACGGCAGAAAGTTTACGTTTTATGCCTTGGTCAAGGCTATACGTATTTTCGGCCGAGGTAGTAAGAAAAGTTTAATTTCCTCCCGCTACCATGACAACGCTACAGTTTGATTGATTTTGAATGTAAACGTCAGAATTAAATTAAACGTCAGATTTTAATTTTGATACAAGTTTTTTATACACATTTAATTTTTTTCCGTATTTTCTGCCGGGTAGCAAGAAAAATAGTATACTATTAGCAATTAATAATAAACTTGAATACTTTTACGGATTCTCTTTATTTATCAATAAAAACACGTGATAAAAGCCATGCACTTCTGCCGGTGGTATTTTGACAACCGAACTGAGCGCAGGCCACGCTGCCTAGCGACGTTTTCTCGAACCAGCTGATGCGGCAGGGCCGTACTTCAAATTATTGCTAACACGGCCTCTCCTGACGGGAACTTCGCTCTCGACGGTCCCACTTGTACCAGGCTCCTGATCTGCAAGTATTGCTGAGATAGACAAGTCTATCCCAACATTCAAAACAATTAGATTTCAACTTACTCGTCAGAACTAATTTTTTTTTTCTTTACTATCACAGAACTCATTATTAGTTCATATATTTGCAAATCAAAATTGCCTGTACCCACAGTACTACACATGACAAATTTAAATTTTAAGAAAAAAAATTATCATTGGAGACCTACAGTACATCCAGCTCACTAATTTATAACTGATTAAATATAACTGGGGACTTATAGTACACCCAGATCGCCCAGATCACTAAACTACTAGAATTTTCTGGGGATCTACTGTACAACCCAAATAGTAAAATTGTTGAAATTTCCTGGGGACCTACTGTACAACCCAGATAGTAAAATTATTGAAATTTCCTGGAAACCTACTGTACAACCCAGATAGTAAAATTAATGAAATTCCCTGGGGACCTACTGTACAACCCTAATAGTAAAATTATTGAAATTTCCTGGGGACCTACTGTACAACCTAGATAGTAAAATTAATGAAATTCCCTGGGGACCTACTATATAACCCAAATAGTAAAATTATTGAAATTTCCTGGGGACCTACTGTACAACCCAGATAGTAAAATTATGAAATTCCCTGGAGACCTACTGTGCAACCCAGATATCAGTTTAAGCTCCTCACTCAATCATTAATCATTAGCTTAAAATTATGCATACTAACAATGCTAACACGGTCATTATACATGAGTGAGACAAAAACAAAATCAAATAAACACTCACCTTCCGGTTTTGACTCGATAGGCATCTCAGACTCCAAAACCTCCATGAGATATTACATATCACAGTCGACTGACCATTCAGAAGGCCAATGCCTTAATTGTTCTTTGGCAGCTTTCGTCACAATATTGGAACCAACCTTTTTGAGTTCATAACGGTTGTTATCGAAGCATTTAATAATCTCATACGGACCCATAAATTCATAATTTGATTTAGTCACATGCATCCTTGAATCACGATGCATTATTACAAAATCGCCTTTATTAAACTGTAAATTATTGCGACGCTTTTCATTAAGAGTTACATTTTTTGTTTTACCATTGAGGAGTTCAGAAGCTTTCTGGCGGTCTAGGTCACGGTTACGTATTGGGGTTAAATCCTGGGAAAGATCCTTGACCAAAGAGTTAATTAAGGGGGTAGAACTACTTATGCCTAACAACAAATGCAAAGGTGCCGCCTGAGTTGATTTTTGGATAGTAGTATTTAGAACCAACTGGATTTTCCAAATATTACTCGACCATTCTGACTTCAAGGTAGTTTCTATGCGGATCAAATTCATTATAGTTCTCATGTATCTTTCGACCTGCCCGTTGCCTCTATGAATATCGGGAGTAACGAAATGGTACTCAATTTGTAGTTCTTTCAAAAATTTGGGGAATGACGTATTTTTGAAATTTGTACCGGCATCCATTATTAATCGCCGAGGAGTGCCGAATAGAGATATGACCGACTGAAACTGTTGTCTTGTTTCATTAGCAGTAACTGACTGCAATGGCAGAAGCAAGCAATATTTAGTGAAAGCATCCACAAGGACTAAAATATGTTTAAACCCTTCAGGTGAAGCAGGAAGAGGGCCAAGACAATCTACATGGAGAGTATGGAAAGGCTGAGAAGGTTTTTCCATTAGACGAATAAAGCCTTGTAAAGGACCAGTTCGGGTTTTCTTGACAGCGCATATTAAACAATGCCGTACGTATCACTTAACAAATTGACGCATGCGCGGAAACCAAGTGTTGCAAAATTGATGCCAATGTTTTGTCGCAGCCTATGTGACATTTCTCATCATGAAAAATTCTTAGCAAACCCAATCGACTCTGACGTGGTACAAACCACAACATGTTTGTAGTAGCATCTGCGTTAGTTTGCTTTTTAAATAAGACGCCATCCTTTTCAGCAAATTGATTTGCATCCAATTTGCCCTCTTTTAATTGTGTCAGCATATTCTGAACTTCTTCATTGCCCTTTTGTTCAATGTGTAACCAATTTTGATGAGAGATTTTTCTGACGGGTATGGGGTTGCGGCTTAAATAGTCTGCATGTGGAAGTGAACTCCCTTTTCGGTACGTTATTTCGAAGTTGAAATCTTGCATTTATGTCCACCATCGAGCAACCTGAGGAGTAAGGTCTTTCTTAGTAGCTGTGGACTTTACTGCATTACAATCTGTGACGAGAGTGAACCTAATACCCAATAAGTAACTTCGAAAATGCTTGAGTGCTTGAAATATTGCCAACGTCTCCAACTTATACTGCCCTACTATGGAGAAAGGCAGTAACTGCAAAAAAATGCAAAATGCGTTTTCTTGTGCTATGGTAAAGCTATGGACATTTTGTAACCGAATTCAACACAGAAATGCAGTCAAATATCTCATAAGTTAAAAACATCAATTAAATACCTACTGCTTTTTATAAAAATGTAGTTTATGCTAATTTTCCACAAATTTCTTGTTTAGCAGTTACTGCCTTTCTCCATAGTAGGGCAGTATAGGAGTGATAATTCCTTTCGTCGTCGGTAGTACGGCGACTGTAATAGGCTCCCACCCGCATTTTATTATCATGCTTTTGCATTAGGATAGCTCCGTAGCCGATACTACTAGCGTCAGTGTGGAGTTCTGTTTGAAGGGAAGGGTCAAACACAGAAAGAAGAGGTCTAGAAGTCAAGTGAGTGATGACATATTGGTGGGCAGTATCCTGCTCCAAGCCCCACACAAAGGGTTCATCCTTCTTAGTTAACTTGGATATACAAGCAGTTCTGGAAGAAAATTCTGGAACAAATTTTCGGAAATAACCGGCAAGCCCTAACAACTGACGAACTTGTTTGACGTTGTTTGGAATAGGAGCCTCAAGCAAAGCCTGAATTTTTCGTTGGCCCGGGCGTACCCCGTCTGCGGATATTTCCCTGCCCAAATACTCAATAGGAGATTGCAAGAATTTGCATTTGTTAAGATTTAGTGAAAACCCCGCGACAGATAGGGCTGTTAGAACTTGCTCAAGATACTCAAGGCCCTTTTCAGGGGTTTCCGACGGAATTAGAATGTCGTCTAGATAGACAAGTGCAACAGAATTCTTAAGCGGACCTAGGGCTCGATTGATAGCCCGTTAAAACACAGCGGGTGCGTTTGCAAGCCCAAAGGGCATTCGCAAGTATTCATAATGTCCCTCAGGGGTTATAAAAGCCGTTTTATGGATAGAGTACTCATGGACTGGGATTTGGTGAAACCCAGAAGCCATGTCAAGAGAGGTGAAATAACGCCCCTTTCCTAATTGATCAAGCTGATCATCAATTAATGGCAATGGAAAACTATCTTTATTTGTATTTCTATTTAATTCTCGGTAATCAACAACCATACGGTATGATCCGTCCTTTTTCTTTACTAATAAAACCGGACTAGCAAAGGAAGATTCACTCTCACGTTTTATGCCGTTTTGAAGCAAATCAGACACAATTTCTCGTACTGCGCATCGTTCAACAGCTGATAGCTTATAAGGATTACGATAAACCCCAATGTCCTTTTCCAACTTGATTTGGATAGTGCTATTGCTTACAGCACCTACTTTGTTTCCCAGACCGCAAAATCACATTCCCTGCACATGTCAGGAATATTCCCAGGAATATTCCAATCGTCCCAGAATATTCCTGGCATAATCAAATGTCCGCTTTTTGGTTAACCCAGGCATCATAAAAAGAATATTCCATATATCTGCCTGCAGAAGACTCAAGGATTGTTAGGGGAATATTCCTTGATATAATTTTGGGATTATTCCCAGCCCTTATTGCCTCTTATACCCAGGAACTTAATTTAAGTATAGCCATTATTGAGTTACTGAGTAGATCAGTCCCACTCTAATCATTGTTTGGCTGTGCCGTCACAGACGCACATCTCCAACTAATATTATTAACCTATCGGTATATATAGTTATCAAGCGTGCGTAAGCAATGGTGAGAGGTATTGCAACTAAACTTATGAATATTCACTGGGAATATTCTTAGATGATGCTTGGAAGTTTTAGAGGATCATTCTAGGAATATTCCCAATGAATATTCCTAGAATGAAGCGGATTATTCCTAGGCGATAGGGATTATTCCTGGAATATTTTCGAACCTTCATTGCAGTCTGGGTTAATGCCAGGCAATTCCCTTCGCAAAACGCGCGAACCTTCAAAATCAGTCACAGTCATGATCGCATGATTATCATAAAGATTTTGTCCAATATACACGTCATGATCTAAAGTAACGCCCGATACCACCATCAAGTCCAATCTCGAAACATGCCCACAAATTTCTACATCAGCGGTAAACATTTTGGTGGTCTCAATGTACCCGGGAACAACACTTTTTAACAAAGATCTACAGTTTCTCATTTTATTTTTAAAAACAACCGCACAAGTTTCTCGGATTAATGACACGTCCGAACCTGTACCAATAATGCCCGAAAAATCATGTTGATCGATTTTTATTTTTACAGTTTTATTCTCGTTTTTGTTTAAAACGTCCTCCGAACAAAAATTTACACTTTTTCTTTGGTCAATACCGCGTTTAGTAAAACAATTTTCAATGTCATGTCCCGCTTTAGCACAAAACGAATACTTTTTCTTCGAATCATTAATAGAAGTATCTGTCGAGTCTGTACGTTTAACAAAATTGTTTGTACGATCAAATTTTCTTCGTTTAGGACAGTCTTTCTTTAAATGTCCTATTTGACCACAATTAAAACATGATTTCCGAGAAACGTCTTGTTCCGAATGATTTTTATTAGGCCGCGATGCACTGGAAGCGTTTTTATCAACCAATGGCTTGGGTTTAGAAAAGCCCGACAAAAATAACGTTAAATCAGAAATTTTTACACAGTTACAATTAAACGCAGCCGTTCGTACATCACTTTCCGAAATACCGTGTATAATTATTTGAATTAAATCCGGTTCTGTCCAAACAGCGCGACAATTTTTTAGTTTAAAATGTTTTTCATGAACATAACCCTTACCTCGTATGTATTAAAATTGTCACTTTTAAGATTTGCCGCTTCGTCGAGAAGCTGGTCCAAATTACGTTTAGGCGGGAAGGCCTCCAGAAAATCGCGACAAAACGATTTCCAGTCGCGAACGTCCGGCGACCACCGTTCAAACCACTTACTTGCGCTATTTAATAAAAATCGTTTTAATCTCACCAAGATTTGAATGTCATTGAATTTAAATTCCACCATAATCTGTTCCACGTTATTCAACCATTTACGAGCATCATCAGTCTCTGGATGAAAAATCGGCAAATCCACTTGATCCGGTAGGGTTCGTGGTGCCTGCAACGCTGCTACCAGCTGAGAGATCAACGACGTTGTTTCTTCGTCAGCCATTGTGCCGGTAAAACACAACACTCACAAAACAGCACTTTTTGGACAAACTACCAATGTCTACCTGTAGGTAACGGTCCACAATCCACTTCCGATATTAGCAATTAATAATAAACTTGAATACTTTTACGGATTCTCTTTATTTATCAATAAAAACACGTGATAAAAGCTGATGCGGCAGGGCCGTACTTCAAATTATTGCTAACAATACACTACACGGGCAGAAAGTGTAAGAGCCCTGAACTGCGCGCCATGATGCCCTCGGCTTCGCCTCGAGCATCATGGCGCGCAGTGCAGGAATCTCACACTTTCTGCCCTTGTAGTGTAATATACTATTCTTATCTAATTACAGGGAGGCAATGAAAATATATACAGGGAAAGAAATAAGATTGTGTACAGCGGGAATACAATCGGCGCATTATTAACCACTCGACAAAAATATGTTTTTTTTGTAATCTTAATGTATTGTTTTTTTTTGTCTGTTTTGCTTAATCAGCTGTAGTTTTCTAGTTTTTTAGATATTAAAAAAATACGTTTTTTTTCAGACAGCAAACAGTAAAATAGCAGGATACAGCGCCAAGTGCAGAGTGCCTTAAGCCCGTATTACAGTCTGCAATTACTAGCAGCAACTTTCTTGCATGCAAGTTTTATTGCTGACTGTAAAACACTTTACAATTCCAACCGAACTGGCAATAAAAATCGAGCAGGACCGATAATTTGAAACGGCAATAAACTTGCACGAAACGTCGCTATGCGCATGCCTTCGTGCAAGAAAGTTGCTGCAAATAATTGCAGACTGTAATACGGGCTTAATGCATCTAAACGCTTTTAAAACCGCTCGAGCATCATTTGGGTTTCGAATTCGTATGGTAGTATTTTAGCGTTAAAGTATAAACTAATTCCTGTTATTTTATATCAAAGGCTTAAGACAAATTTGTGTATTTTGGGATGTTAATGATACAAATTTAACCTAGTCACTTTTAACAGAAAATGATTAATTAATTCTACAGATATAATAATAAAATCATATTAATTTTTTTTTGCATTTAACTAAAACTTTAAAAACGTTTAAACATAAAACAATTTTCTTGAAATAGAACTAAAAATGAAAAACTTCAAAATATAAAATAGTACTATAGTACTAACGTTAGTTTAATTTCAAGAGATTTGTTTTATGTTTAAACGTTTTAGTAAGAAAACACCTTTTAGTTAAATAAAAACAAATAATTAAATTACAAAATTCGACTAAATTAAAAATTTACTATTAAAAGTGATTGGGTATGCAAATCATTTAGAGAAAAAATAATCATCGATTTATCATATCATTGTCATGTTATAAGATACCTATGCGTTAATTAAATATATTTCCTATACAGCCTACAACTGCCATATTAATTATTGTGTAACTTTCACTGCACAGTTTTGCATCAATAAACGATAATGTTGACTGTTTACACCAAAATTATCAATCTGTCATTCTCGTCTTGAAGATCCGGAACACTGGATTACGAACACGTGATTATCTATTTGGTTTGATTTATTTGGTGACTACCATAATTTCGTTTTAAAAGTAAATTATACAAAAGTTTATATACAAAAGTGTTCTTTTAGTTCCACCCTTACTTCTTAAGAAGTCCCATAAGCCAACTGAATGGCTTGTGCGGGTTAGGGGTAGGAACGGACCGCGGGCTTAAAGTCCCCTCCGAAGGACTATTACACAATAGGACAAACACAAATAAACAGCCATACCCCTGGTGGGATTCAAACCCACGACCTCCGGCTTGTAATCAGCAGCACTAACCACTCGTCCACCGTTATTTAAAAAAACACCATTGTATTGTTATTTATAATCAGTTATTTTTTTATTAATTAGACAATCTTCTATTGTATTCTTAAATTTGTTTTCTGCTCTTCTCTTGAGACTTTGGTTCCCATACCTTTTTTTAATGTTTTTTTCTGTAGTGGACTTAAGTCCACTACTACTAGAATTCATTCGTCTCACAGATCATAATAATTCGTTTTTACAGCTCATTTTACGATTTTAAATAACACTGCCACTGTCAAAAGCGAAAAGCGTTACCATAGAAACCAACTATCAACAACTCCCAATGTTATCGCGTTAAAATCCAATTTTTTAATTCACTTTCTTGTGTGCTTTTTGTATTAAAAAAAATTATAAAATCATTTAGAAAATTGTCTGTTTTTAAATTAAATTTAATAAAATGAAATAAATTTAGTATTTGCAATATAAACTGAACAAATATACATTTTTATTCTAAAATGCTGGAATATAAAAGATTTTGCTTCTATATTTTAGGTGCATAGAAGATTTTTGTTAAATATAGAATACTTCTATTAAATATATAGGGTTGCCAACCCTAGTCGTAACTAAAAATGTTTTTCCGATTTAAGTTTACAAAACCAGTTTTAAAAATTGTCGGATTTTACTTAAAAAATGTATTTTATTTCACTAAAACTAGGTTTTTTTAAGGGAAGAACTTTATGAACATGTATAGTTTAATCAGAAACTTCTAAATTTACGAAAATTGTTTCAAAATGATTTTTTTAAAAACTAAAATTGCCCAAAATGATTTTGGCAAAATCGCAAAAATCACAGCAGTTAATATAAAATGTTTGAGTGATTTAACTTTTAACAAAATGTGTAGTTTAAAAAAAAATCGAATTTTTACCAAAAAAAAGGTTTTATTTAGCTAAAACAGGTTTTTTTTAAGGGAATAACTTAATAAATGTGTATAATTTAATCAGATTTCTAAATTTACTAAAATTGTCTTAAAATGTTTTTTAGATACTAAAATTGCCCGAAATCGCAGTAGGCTACATAATGTAGCATTTTTTGTGCCGAGAAATTTACTTCTTTCAGTAAATATTCCAAATTGATGATTTAGAGATTATGATTTAGGGGAAAGATTATGTTTAATTTGTCAATTAGCTACAGAATATAGGTACGTGAGCATATATGCATATATACAATGTAAATTATACATACACACGTTTTAAAAATTTAACTTAAAAATTGCTTTAATCGATGTAGATTTACCAAAAAGATCATGGTAAAATTTATGTAAACCAATTGGTTCCCGTGATTCACGGGCCGTGAGGGCAAAATAAGAAAAACCCGAAATACCGTAGTACCTACACGAAAAAAAAAACATGTGCAGCATCGTGCACGTGGTAGAAGTAAAACTTCTTATTAACTAGGGAATGTGAGAAATTTTAGTTGTGTGTGTGTGAGAGAGAGAGAGAGAGAAAAAGGCAAGGATAATTTCAAAAGAAATATAACAGTATAAAATTTGTGTAAAAACGATTTTTTTTTAACCATGCCAGAAACGCGTTACAAGTCCCTGGTTAGTGACCGTCCCAGCACGCTACGTAAGATTTAAATAACACAAACACAACACCCCAACCAGTTTCCCAACCCTTTCTCTATGACATAAAATTTAAGGCGTGGGAGGGCCCTGTAAGGTAACTATTTCCCGGGCCCTAAAATCATTCCACCACGCCCCTGACCATGTATTGCTGGTTTATTACAATTATTTTAGTAGTAAAATAAATACCTTAAAACATAGGGCAAAATTTATCGAACACAGACACTGCCTAGCAGAGTCTAATATAACTACATAGTAGTTATAAACTACTGATTAATTTCATCTGAAATAAATTTATATCCTTGGCATAAAAACAGAAGCGAATTTGCTTTCGGCACGCGCCTAAAGAGCGGCATGCTTTGAGTGCACCACGCCTTTGTCTTTTGTCGGCTTTACGCGCGTTATTACAAATAAGCCGCATTATTATAAAATAATGTAATAATAAAAATATTTTATTTAGGCGAAAATACAACATAATTGTGTTATGTAAATTAAATATTATATATTAAAAATTGCAATATTAATTGTATTTTTAAATACATTATGTATATATAATCACAACAATAACACTAACAACTGTAACAATTTTTGTAATAACTGTAATTTATAGAAAAAATTATTACAGTAGGAAAGTGACCAAATATGGAATAGTATACCACTGTTTCTTTAACCAATAAATTTAAGACTAAATATGCGACCAACTTCTATCTCACTTAGGTAGGTACTATCATGGACATTAAAAATAATCTTTGTCATCGTTCTATTTATGTTTAGTATACTTTTAATTTATCTTTTTGACTTGTCATACTAAACCATTTCCTGTTGTAGTTTTGTGATTAATAAATTAATTATTAATTTAAAAAAAAAAATTGCCCCAAAAATATTATTATTATTATTTATTTTTTTTGTATCAGCGACAGACTTTGGGAAAATTGATTTGTTGGCATTTAAAATTGCTCATTTTTCTGAAAATTGTCATATTGTCATATTAAGAATAAAAGTGAAGTATTTGATAAATTCGCGGAATTTACGAATAGAGTAGAGAATGAGATAAGTACAAAAATAAAAATTCTAAGAAGCGATAATGGAACCGAATACATAAATAATAATTTGGAGACCTACTTGAAGAAATATGGAATATTGCACCAGACATCTGATTCATACACTCAGAATGGTCTCAGTGAAAGAATGAACAGAACTTTGATAGAGCGTGCTAAATTCATGATTTTAAATGCTGAATTGCATGCAGTTCACATTCTGGGCAGAAGTGGTTGCTACAGCTGCATAATTGTGAACCGATCTCCCACCTGCACCTTATCCGATGCGACGCGTCGCGACGCCTTATGAAGTATGGACTGGAAAGAAGCCAAATCTGAGTCACATGAGAATCTTCGGATGTCCTGCAATGGTGCTTATTCCTAAAGAAAACAGAACTTAGCTTGCTGTGAAGTCACGTAAATTAATGTTTGTTGGATACAGCGACAGCACAAAAGGCTACCGATTTATAGTTCCTGAAACAAAAAAAGGAGTTATAAGTAGGGATGTTGTATTTTTATAAGCTTCAATTAAAAGAAATAAAGTGGATGATGTAAAAGAGGAAATTAGTAAAACTAACGGGTAGTTGTGAGCAAATTGATCGACGGCGAGGTATTTACAAACTTAACTTTATTACACTACATATACACAATATACAATACAATACACATATATACACAAACAGAATTTATAATTTAAATGTGTTGTCACCCGGAGCCGATGTACTCAAAACGGGGAGTCAGTACGTTGTGTCTGGTGATAGACCAAGACCTTTTCCAAGAGCCCTTTCGTCACCCACCCCTAATCGTGGTAGGGGATAGGTAGGAAACATTTGGAAAAATTAAAGCGCATAAAGGTAATAAAAATAAAATTAAATAAATTACTTTGGGTAAAGAAACCGAAGAGGTAAGTAAGCAATAAAGGATGTTTACCGATATTAGGAAACTCCAATGTTTTACAAGGCTCCAGGTAACAAACACACGCTCTATGCAATATACTATTTACAACCTACTACCTGAAAACTTTAAACATAAGTACTGAGTAATAATAATTCGAAATACATAACAATCAGTTAATAAAAATTATTATAAAAATTACTTAAATTGTACTACGACATACAAGAGTGGGAAATCCCCACATCCATAAGATATCTGATTAGTCTTGCTGCCAAATATGGACTTAAAATATACCAAATGGACGCAGTCACAGCATTCTTACAGGGTGAAATCGATGAAGAAATTTACATGTCCTTACCACCTGGCTATGAGCATGACAATACAATTCATTAATATTAGAACCAATAAAATGCCAGTATTCCATAGTGACGTATTTTATCACAGCGGCAATAATTTTTATCATCTTGTTTACACGTTACTAAGAATTTTGACACTTTTTTTGATTTAACATCTGTTGTCATTTAAATTCTGTATTTGATATATATCAATAAAATAATGAATTATAAACTCTAAAAGATCGATGGGTTGGTGTAAACGATAATGAAATTAAGGTAAGTTTGAATAAATAAGGTTTATTAAAGTCTTTTTATATTTTAAAGCACATTTTAATTTTAAATGTCATTCTGACAAATTTTTTAATTCCTAAAATTCATTATATTTTCTCACTAAATATAACTCGTGGTATGATTAATAATCGAAGATATTTACTCATTGAAACCGAAGCAGCACATTTCACTCGTCCTGCGGACTCGTGAAATCTGCAGCTCGGTTTCAATTCGAAAATATCATCGATGATAATCATACCACTTGTTATATTATGGGTGAAAATAAATTATGTAGACTAAACAAGTCAATATATGGAACAAGCCAGCAGACAATGGAACAAGAAATTAAATATTGCTGTTAGAAATTGGAATGACTCGTTCAAATATAGATCCATGCGTTTACTACCGTATTTTAAATGAAAATGATATGCTTTTTATAGCAGTATATGTAGATGACATACTTTATTTCTTAGATAATGAGGATACCTCACAAATGATAAAAAGGAAGTTAAAAAGCGTTAATAAGAAAAATTCTTTATGAAGGATTTAGGAACAGCCAAACATTGCATTGGTTTTAGAATTTCACAAGATGAAAATGTAGATTATATTTCAATCGATCAATCCATTTATATAAAAATTATAATTACACGATTTGGAATGAACAATTGTAAGCCGATGTGGACACCTACTGATGCTAATGTTAAACTGAAAAAGGGTGAAGCTCAACAAGAAATTTTAAAGAATATTCCATATCAAGAAATAATTGGCTTTTGTTGTATTTATCACAGGGGACTACCAGACATTACCTATGTAGTAAATTCTTTGAGTAGGTACAATAGTCAACCTACTAATGAACATTGGGTGGCTCTGAAACGAGTTATGAGATATCTAAAAGCTACAATGTATATGAAACTGGTTTATAAAAGAAATGTTGATAAAAAAATGTCAGGCTTTTGCGATTCAGACTGGGCAAATGATATTTAAGATAGAAGATCTTGCACAGGCTACGTATTTTTATTCCAGGGGACCGCAATAAGCTGGAATTCTAAGAGACAACAGACCATAGGTCTTTCTACAAGTGAAGCTGAATATAAGGCTTTAGCGTTGGCTATTCAGAAAGCTCTTTGGTTGAAACAACTGGCAGACGAATTGGTATACAAACTGCAAGAAATGCTGTCTACCACGCACGCTGTGAACATATAGACGTCCGCTACCACTTCATACGAGAAAAGATTGCTGCCAAACAAATCATGATTCAATACAGATGCACTGAAGACATGGTCGCCGATATTTTAACAAAAGGACTTCATAGACCGAAGCATGAAAACTTCACCTCATCAATGGGTTTAGTTTTAAAGCCTCTGCGTCCAGGAGAGGATGTTGAAAGTATGGACACCTTTAACTGATAAAAAATAATTGTGTACTGCCCAGCAAGCACAAACATCCTCAGGACGTCCTTGGACCAGCCTAAATGTCCCAGAATGCGATGATCCTATAAGGACTTCCTGAGGACGTCCATAGGTTGACCTTATCGGACATTAGATCTTTTAGGTCCCATTTTGGGATATCCTAGGAACGTAATTTAAGGATGTCGTTAGGACCTAATAATATCCTAATTAAAGCCTAAAATGGGCTGATCATAGGACTAATCCCAGAGACATCCTCAAAATGTCCCGTTAGGTTTTGGTAAACATTTGGTATGCACATTTTTCTATAAGAATATTTTATCCATATAATTAATAATACGTCCCTACATTTTTTTACATAACTTATTTTGCATAGGCACATCTTAAAAATGTCAATCAATATAATTATAATATTATATTAGGTATATGGATTTTTTAAAGTTTATAAACGACTTGCATACTATATTTTTTCTACGACAATCACAAAAATTAAATAACTTTCAACAATTATATATAAATACATATTTATAAAATCTGACATCACCAGTCTATTCTAACCTCACTTTTTAGACCGTTTATTTTGATGGTCATTGTTTCGCAGTTGACAACTGCAATTAACTTCAACCCATGACTAAAAAGTCCGAATGACATTGCTGCCAACTTTAGCCCGTGACTAAAACGCCATAAAGCCACAACTTGTCAATGTGTATTTAAAATATCATGGAAACATGTACGGTAATCGGCGTTTTAAAGGCAGGAGTTTAAAAACAATATTATATTTTGTGTATTTGTTATATGACCACAAAATATATTTTGTATGCAACTGGATAGCAGCCAACTTAATACGCATGCGCAGAAATGACGGCTGGTAATTAATAATTGTTCAAACACCTTGTTTGTAAGGTATTTAGAGTTTTATAATTAATAAATAAGGTAGTAAGCGTCAGTTAACCTTAAAAATGTAATTACAAACGCAATCTATAACTTATTTAATAGTTTGTGTTACCGATTGTTTTAAATTTGCCGCCATACGTTATGGTGGTAACCATTATCTATGGTGGTAACACTGGATAGAGAGAAAGCTAAGATGACGTATAGATAGCTTAGTTGTTTGGCGCCTTTTTGTTAGAAAGAATCATAGATAACACTGTGAAAGGAATTCTTTGTCTGTGCCGTGAATTCTTTTTCTGTGTCGTGAACCTGGTTTAAGGCCGTGAATCTTGTGTTCTCCAAGTGTGTTTGTTATAATATAATATTATTATAGTGTTCTTAACCGACTTTGTAGCTGCAATAATAATGGAGTTAAAATGGTGAGCAGATAACTTTGGACACTGTGTATATCTAAATAATATAACTATTATATTTATTTAGAATTATTATTTATTTTACTTTTATAATAGGTGTTTATTTTTTAATTTATATAATTGGCTGTGTAAAATTATATATATGTATACAGAATTAAAATAATATGTTTTATAAAGTAATAAAATGGTATTTGATTGTTTAAAATGTATCCCCAACAAATAACAAGGCCATTCAGAGGATGTCCTCAGGACATCCCATTCCTGGACCTACATATACCCATGGGACTTTCAGGGGACATCCTTAGGATGTCCTATTCCTGGACCTATATGGACCTAGGGATATCCCTAGGATATCCTAAAGGCCATTTGCGGGACGCGTGTTAACCTGTTTTGTTTGTTTATCACAGAACAGAACAGGTACACAACGCAATAACAATAATGTGAACACTGAAAAGTAATTCGAACCTCACAAAACGCAAAAACAACAAGTTAAAAAAAATAGAGCAAGTTAACATCCAACAGCATCGCAAAAACAAGAATTTTAGCAGCAGATAATTAAAGATTTAAAAATACTCAACAAGTGACGTAAGGTGTATGTAGCAATTGTACCTTAAATTTTCATAACAACAAACGGTCATGCGCGGTACAAACGGTCATCAATTATATTTGGACACGTCCTCAAGATCAAATTGTAGTACTTACCTACTCCCTTTCTCACTGAAACTGTTTGTTCAAAAAAATTGTTATTTGTGCCTTTTGGAGACAACATTTGTTTTACTTTTTCCTAGTCAAAATATAAAAAAAAGACAGAGTAAGCATGTTGAATTAAATAGATATTTAAATAGATATTCACAACAGTGCCTAGCGACTTTTTATTGGTTGTTTTGAATTCGCGGCATAGTCAGCGAGAGAACGATAAAACCGGATGGGACTTTATGATGTCCATCATAGTACTTACTTTATGGTCGTATGCACAAACGTTGATTTATTTAAATCAGTGATTTAGCATATCAGTTAAATTAGGTTTTTTAGTAAATTGGGCAACATAGCACAATTAAATATATATTAATCATAGATTAATTGTTGTTGTTAATCTATGATTAATATATATATAGTAAATTTAAAAGTAAACTACGTACACGTCATCAATCAGCTGATCGGACACGGTTGTCAATGTGACGCTAAAATCCTTGCATTAAGTGAAAGTGGTAGTGCAACTACAGGTCGATAGATGGCGTTTATATAAATAATACCAAAATGTCAAAAGTCAGAGTTATTATAACCTATATGATGCACCGCCAAAAGTATGTTTCAGCCATTTTTAAAGACATTTTCAGCTAAAAAACTCATAAATTTTGCCATCTAAAGTCAGTCTCTGGTATATATATTCTTATTTTATGTATCCAACATATATTCTGTTAAATATTCTAATATATAATTAATAATAATCCTATTTACCTCTCTAACAGCTGTTAAAGGTAACAAAGGTCCATTATTATCCCGTTCTGCCTTAAAATAGCGTATTAAGGATGATACCAACTCTTGAGTCAGACTATTTAAATGCTTCGGCTTTATTTATAGGAAAAACGATATATAACAAACACAAAAACGGCAATGAAAACTTATAACGATATAAAATAACACAAACAACAAACAAAATAAACGAAATTATACACGAATTAAACGAAATATTTAAAAACACAACTGACAGCTTCGAAATTCTAAAACGTCAATTTCTTTTTCTATGCGTCATTTTATTAAGCGAAATTTTAATCTAAACATGCCAACATTGCAATTCCTGCCAACTTAATTTGGTTAAAATGCATTAAAATATTCAATTACAGACTTCGTTTTAGGTATACATTTAGTGTTGGTACCAGTGCGCAAATTTATGACGTCATCGATGACGTGTATAGTAAATTTAAAAGTAAACTACGTACACGTCATCAATAAAACAAAAATTTTACGCATTGGTACCAACACTAAATGACTAATAATTGTAATAATTGTAATAGAGTAATTGCATCAAAAATGAAAATCCCTAAAAACCTTTTTATTGTAATCTGGAGGTAAAAACACATTGCGAAAATATTTTTTTATATTCCAAAAGTTCAACCCGGCCCCAAAATATCAAATTGAAAAAAAGGTACTTTTCAAACGTTCCGAACTCCCGCCATATTGCATGACGTCATAAGCTTCACCAGCTGTCAGAAATCAAGATGTCAACAAATAATAAACACCGATAAAGTTTATGTTTAACATGGAAAACGCGAAACCAAAAATTGGTTGTAAATATTGTTTTGTGCCTTGTACAAATACAACCTGGAAAACTCCTTCATCCTACTGTTATTTTTTTTGGTTTCAAAAATTATCGACCCTGGTCTATAATAAAAACTGCTAAATCTACCTTAGTGTGTTCCCTACAATAATTAAATAAGAAATTTTACTAATCGAGACAAAAACTATAAAAGATCAGCCAAAAGTTTTAAATAATTTAATCTGAATCAAAACAATAACGTGCTCTACAAACGCTAAGAGAAGACTGGCAACCTTCTTTGTCTCCGCTGGCATCCCACCATAAACGGACCACCAATCAGAACAAACCAAGCTAACTTAATTTCGCCTCATCTACGGTGTTTATTCGCGAACTTAAGGCGATATTTTTGTTGGTGAGTCATTTTCGCTTTCAAGACGTAAATGGGAGCTTCCGAGGCTGTGAAAATTTCGCCTCTGCCCAAGCCAAGATACATACAACAAGCGACTCTCAACGATGCACGTTAACTTGACGCGCTTTGCGCCTGGATTTTTATTTACGCTTAATATTATTGATTGGTTTTTTACTTTTTATTGGGTAGAACTGTTGTAAAAATACACTTGTAATAGGCAAAAATATAAATACAAAAAGTCGTTCGTTCCTTCATTTTAAGGGTGCGGCGCGGCCTCAGAGGCCTACCCTGACGAGCCGCCACTGGGAATTTCATATTATGGATACTATTCCATATTTGGTCACTTTTATCTAGTTTAATGATAATGTTAAAAGAAAAACAAATTATTGTGATGGTAGGCAACTAAGAATACACAGTGACGTCAGAGTGACGCCAATCCTTGTAAAGTCGAGCACGCTTGTATAGTGAGTAATAAATGCTATTTAAACACAAAAAAAAGCAATTAAAGGGAAAGAGGAAATTGAGTATGCTTTGTTACACTATAGAAACTCACCTCTCAAAAATATGGGTTATTCCCCCTCCCAACTTCTTATGAGCAGAATATGTAAAACGAAAATACCTATTGGTTCTAGTTTGTTAAAACCACGTTTACGTGAAAATGTGGCTCAAAAGTTAGATATTTCCAAGAAGTATTTTAATAGAAATTCCAAAGATTTAGTTCCTTTAAAACCTAACACTGACATAACTATGTAGGTATAACCATGTTGAGAAGAAGTGGGAACCAGGATTGTTAATTAAACAACATGACTCGCCTCGGTCTTATTTAGTTCAAAACCAATTTGGTGACATCTTAAGACGTAACCGTATTGATTTGAGGCCTTCTCTAAATAAATATGTACCCACTTCCTCTGACAGGTCAGACGTAATAGATATTACCTCGGATATTAAAGAACAATTTATCGATGACAGTGTTACTCCTAGATTAAGTGTAAATGAACATGTAAACCCTAATGTACCTAATGTTAAACCTACTGCTGAACCTGGTTCTGATCTCAACTTGAGATTCTCAAGATAACCAGATCTGGTAGGGTTGTAAAGCCTACTAAAAAATTAAATTTATGAGGGAGGATGTGATGGTAGGCAACTAAGAATACACAGTGACGTCAGAGTGACGCCAATCCTTGTAAAGTCGAGCACGCTTGTATAGTGAGTAATAAATGTTATTTAAACACTTTTGTGCTATTATTTTATAACTTGGTAGTTATAAAACATTTATTAAAATGATAATTTTATTATAAAAAAATACAAGAATAAACATATCAAAAATAAACAAATTACATGTATTTGAACATCTAAATAAAATACAAATCTTAATTGATTGTCAATGCAGAAAATGAATATGTTCACTTTTAAGGAAAATTAAGTTTCACATGGATTCACTATCCAGTTTCTGCATTGATGTATTCAATTTAATTATAAAAAATACAAGAATAAAACTAAATAAAAAATCAATGGCGGCTTGTGGATTTTGCATATGTATATCAATAAAATAATGAATTATAAACTCTAAAAGATCGATGGGTTGGTGTAAACGATAATGAAATTAAGGTAAGTTTGAATAAATAAGGTTTATTAAAGTCTTTTTATATTTTAAAGCACATTTTAATTTTAAATGTCAATCTGACAAATTTTTTAATTCCTAAAATTCATTATATTTTCTCACTAAATATAACTCGTGTAACATAAAATGCTAACCATTTAAGGGTGCGGTTGTTACCCAGGCTATAGCTCAGCGTTGCTAGGTTCACTGAGTCGGGATAAGGGTTTTGTTGAGGGAGCCAGGTATTAAAAATATAAAAGTGAAATTAGCTCAATACCAAAGCTAATTTAATTTAAGTTGTAATTGATTTAAGTGGTTATAAATTTTAGTTAATTTAGATAATGTCTCTAGAAATGAAAAACAAACTTGCTAAAAAAACTATGTATATATATATTAAATCCCGTCGCTTTAAGTTTTACAAATTTAAATGTATATCTAATAACCTAACAGTGTTAACAAATACAGGTAAGTAATAATCATATACACATATATAACGAGAATTCTCACAGTTAAATTAATTTATGTTTTAGGTACCAACAAATTATATAAAGTGCACTCTACCTCAACCTCCTTGTGTACACAAGGACTTCAATACTATCCTATGGGCTCTTGTTACATGGGACATCCAGTCAAACCGCCAATGTATTTTCCTGAAGCTTCCACTATAGTTGCCCCAAGCGCAAATCTTACAAGAAAGCAGTACACAGCCTTACTTCTTGGTATTCTTAGGGAGCGTGTAGAAGGAATCTCTCGTCAAACCCAGTACAATAATTACTTTTAAGCAGAGTCTCTGCTTTTAAGTATCATAAAGTAAAAGTACAGCAGGAGTAAAATAGGAGTGAAATTAAAGTTGAAGTAAAATTAAAAGGCCTTAGATGTAGTGTGGCCTTTATGTAAATATGTATACTTTATAATTTCTTTAAAAATTATATATAACTCTGTAGTAGATTGCAGGAGATTTTAAAATTAAATCCGCGATTTATCGATACGAAGCAGCGAGTTCGTTCATAAAAAAAATCATACCTTATTGAAAAAGTTTATAAAAAAACAAATTATAACTATTAAAATTGTTTTAAAAATAATCAAATTTACCAATTAAAACATTCGAAATAATGCCCAAAATAATGTTATCAGAGTATTGCTACATAATTGGATTTATTCAACATTGCAAGCCTGGTTGCCTACCTACAAAGAATAACAACAATTTTAAACCAAAGCGACAGATCTATTACCTATAATTAAAATAATTATTACAAATTAGAACTAATAAAATTCCAATATATAAACTAAAATGTTTGTTAAATTTAAATTTAAGACACTGTAACATTGTTGATGTTACACTCGTGGTATGATTAATAATCGAAGATATTTACTCATTGAAACCGAAGCAGAACATTTCACTCGTCCTGCGGACTCGTGAAATATGAAGCTCGGTTTCAATTCGAAAATATCATCGATGATAATCATACCACTTGTTATATTATGGGTGATAATAAAATAGTTTGTCTTTCTTTGTCTGCGTACGCCATTTCTTTGTCTGCGTACGCCATTTTTACTTATTTAATAAGACTTATTGACATAATGTCACTATAGTAATTTATTTTCAATAAAAATTTTGGTATACTGAGGCTTCTTGATTTCTAACAGTTTAAAAAAACATTAAATGATAACATTTTGAATGCGAATATTTCAGAAACGGTTGAATTTAGGTATATGGTTTGT
Source organism: Brassicogethes aeneus (assembly GCA_921294245.1). Lineage (NCBI taxonomy): Eukaryota > Metazoa > Arthropoda > Insecta > Coleoptera > Nitidulidae > Brassicogethes > Brassicogethes aeneus. The sequence continues at coordinate 53,951,916 of OV121133.1, read as the reverse complement.
TATATGAATTATGCTCGGAATTTTACAAGGAATCGAAAAATAAATTCATATATAGGGTGATCCATTAAAAAAAAAACTTTTTGTTTTTCCCTGCATAGATATTGATCAATTTTCCATTTTTTTTTATAAATAAAAAAAAGTATTATTTAGTACCTACATAACCACACTTTTAAATTTTTTGGGACACTTAAAAGAAAAAAGTTAAAGGGGGGCGACATTATAGGGAATCACCCTGTACTTACAAGGCTACTTCTAAAATTATTATATTTCCATTGAAAATGCTTTCTTATACCAACCCACTAAGCAAAATACTGTTGGGCGAACGTTGCAGCGATGTTGACAGTAACGCTGTAACGTTAACTGGGGGGTAACATTAACGTCGCTTGAACATTACATCAAGTGGCCGAATGTCCGCCTCATTAACGTTTCAATGTTACATTGCAACGTCAACGTTAAACCGTGCCGTACAGGTGCTATTAACTGTTGCGTTAGCGTAACGTTAATTTACTGTTTTTAAATGAACATTGAGTAAACATACTGAAGAAGTCACTGTGTGACGAAACAATTGTCAAAAATAAATAAATCACGTGAAACTTAAAAAACATACTAGTTGGGAAGCGCGCGAAGCGTGCTTCCCTATAGCGCGAGCAGCGGATCGCAAAAAAGTGACAAGGAGGACAGCTAGGGCAACTTCAAAGGTATGTATCGACTCGTAATCGAATTTTAATTTTTTCATTTTGTGAGTCTGTATGTGTATCGGTTTTCTTCAAACCGCCGTAGCTCGAGGCCGTTGAAGGTGGACCCTAGAAATTTGCATCCTTTTTTTGCCCACGAGACCTATCGGGGGACCAAATGTTTCCGGTGTCGAAAAGGCCCAAGTCCACTTTTTTTCCGGATCCGCCAGAACTTTTCGAGCAGCGATCTTTTTTGATTTTTTTCGAAAAATTTTCAAACGTTTTGTAGGGCGAGAGAAATTTTCGAAATTGGCCGAACTAAATACACGAATCGACGGGTAAAAGACCAAAGTTTGACATACTAAAAGATGAGCTTCTTCGAATGAAAACTAATCGGCCGAAAGCCCGTTTAAATTTTCTTCGGTATTTAAAAAAGTTAACCAATTAAAATCCCCGAAATCAAATTGATAACAGGGGTATGCAACAAAATATTGGGTAACAATGCGGCATTGCCAAATTTAATTGCGGTGTTGCCAGATTTTGCATAAATTTCCCAAACGAAAAAGATAATTAATGAAATTCGTTTATCGGGTGGATCTTTGAATTAAAATCGATTTTTTTTTTAGCAAATCATACATACATATGTCAAGTGACAGATGTCAAGTTGACAGGTGACAGATGACAGGTGGCAGGTGAAAGGTGAAAGGTGGCAGATGAAAGGTGACAGGTGACAGATGTCAAGTTGACAGATGACCAATAGCTGATTGACATGTGACAGATAAAAATGACAGATGTGACATATGAAAATTAACAGATGACACAACACAGGTGACAGATGACAGATGACAGATGAAGTTATATTGAATAATATGCAAATTTAACGTTAATAAAACGTTGACATTAATTGTTTTATTAAGGCAGCTCTTGATGCCAATTCTTGGCGGGAAAGACAAACAAAGATATAGATTTAAAAACAACTTGTTATTTTTACTTCTTGCGACATTATTTGTAAAAAAGCTTCTTCTTTTATAATTTTTTTAACACCCGTTGATGGCCTTGACGAAACCACTCCAAAGCAGAACACGACCTGCAAAAAAAAGAGAAATTTAGCTTAAGCTGGCAAGAATTTTAGATCCATGACATAATTGTTCTTCCGAAATATTGACATTTTTAATTTTAGTTTAGATTTGTTTATTTCTCAACTTAAACATTTCTCAATTAATACTTCAAGAAAGCTATTGAGGCAAAAGGCTCCCTCGTATATATACAATTATATAAGTTGTATTATACAACTGAACAGCTGCCACCTGTCGCCCTCAATATCAGCAATTTTGACCAAACTTGGAACATTCCAAGTTTGGTCAAAATCGCTGATGTCGAGGGCGATAGGTGGCAGCTGCCACCAACCTAGGTTTGGCGCCTTTACATATATGTACAAGGTTGCTCCTGACAAACCCCATCAAAAGTGTATCTGAGATTACCAGTTGGGCAAAGGGTCAAGGAGACCTCCAGCGTTCAATATATATAGGATAGTAAAGCTTTTTATAAATAGTGCTTTTTAGTTCAATAAAATTGTCCCGGATTTTCACTCTTAGGCGTTGGTAACCATATAGCAATGCGAAAGGTGAACCTTTTATGCATTTCTGGCAATTGCAAAGTAAGATTACGAGGATAGTGTGATTTGAAATCGCAAGAGAACGAGCGAGACAGATAGATATCTGATCTTACTTTTTAATTGACTGAAGTATAGATGCGTTTAATTCTTAATCTTAATTTTGATGTATTAAACCCAAACGTCGGACATAGTGACACCAACACGCCTGCATTGCACATGCTTACAAACATACCTACCTACATTCGTTAAATTACATTAAATGCTGTCTAAATCCACCTTACTAAACAATTTAATTAAATATTAACCCTTAAGCCTGAATTATAGATTGCCTTCCTTCCTTCCTCCCGTAGTCGTGCCCGTACGATTTGAGCGTCTTGTAAAAAGTCAATTTATAGATTTCCGTGTAAAATTCAGTAACCATGCGCGATGACACCTAAAATGGTTGACATTTGTTTTTGTTTATATTCTGCGTTTTACCCATTGTGTGTAAATATGAAAGATAATCATTTATATATTAGTGCAGTGATCACAATTTTAATTGCCCAGGCAGCTTGTTGTATACAGCCCAACTATTTAAAAAGTAACTGCTAAACAAGAAATTTGTGGGAAATTAGCATAAACTACATTTTTATTAAAAGCAGTAGGTATTTAACTTATAAGATAGTTTACTGCATTTTTTTGTTGAATTAAGATACAAAATGTCCATAGCTTTGTTATAGCACAAGAAAACGCATTTGTAGTTACTACCTTTCTCCATAGTAGGGCAGTATAATGGAAAAAACATCGAACAAGACGTTGGAAGACTCGCCCACTTTACCAAGACCGGGAAACTACGTGGTTTTACAAAGCAACGTTTCTAAAAATGATTTAAATACACCAGAAATCATAGCGACCTGGACATAATTATAGGGCGGCATTATACAAGGTGTCCCTAAACTTATTGGCCTAAATTTAGGAAAAGATTAAGCAAGTCAAAATAAGACGAAAATTTAAATAAATATTTTTCCTAATTACTTATGTTTCCAAGATACAGGGTGATAAAGGGTTTGATTGATTGATTTAAAGGGGAGCCTTTGCAGGCAGCACTTAGGCACACATACGGCCCATTGTGCAAACCCCCTTTTTGGTGAAGCTCTGCCTTACCTTACGAGCCCGCAGCTTTTAAGAAAAGCGCAGACCCGCTCTGGTCGGGCATGCATTATTTTCTCTGGTTCCAAGTATCTGTCCCCTAGGTGTCTTAGTCTACTATTGACTAGAGCGTCGCATTCGCAGACTATATGCTCGGTAGTTTCGTCTACTTCGCTGCAGTACCTACAGTCCGACTCGTTGCTGAGTCCGGTTTTGTGTAGGTGGTATTTGACCACCCAGTGTCCTGTTAGGACTCCTGTGATAGTTCTTAACTGGTTCATGTTAAGTTTCAGGAGTCTTTTTGCCTCTTTGCAGGTAGTAGGACTCTTTATAAAGGCCCTTGACTGCCTGAGGCCTTGTTGTTTACGCCATTTTTTCTGGAACTGGTCGTTAGTCCAATTCCTGATTTTGGTTTTTACCAGACATGAGGCGACCCCTATGACAGGTTCTGGCCCCAAGAAGGCCGTGTTGCTGCCCTCACGAGCCAGCTGGTCTGCTTCCTCGTTGCCTCTGATGCCTCGATGACCCGGTACCCAGATAAGGTTAACCTTGTTGAGCACACTGAGTAGTTCAAGGGTTTTTATGCAGTCCAGTGTAAGTCTCGAGTTGACCCTTTCCGAGTGAAAAGCCCGGAGTGCTGCTTGATATGTTTACCCGAGTAGCCTCTCTGGAGATTCTCTTGGGCGCTTATCTGGATGGCTTTGATTTCAGTCTGGTATACCGTTGGGTATCGACCTAGTGCAAGGCTTATTCTCGCCCCAGGTCGCTCTCCATATACACCAGCTCCTGCACCTTCTTTCATTAAAGACCCGTCTGTATACCAGATGAGCCCTTCCGGTTTGAGAAAGCCTGGGTCAGGCTCGCTCCAGTCGTTTCTGGAGGGGAAAACCACTTTATATCTCCTGAGGGGGGTAGACGTCTTTGGCATTACATCCCTTCTTGTGAGAAGGGGGTCCCGGTTGATAGTCTCAGTCCAGGCCCTTGCATGCCCTGAGTTTTCCCCCCCGTGAGTCCACTGTCCCCAATCGTTGAGTCTGACTAAGGCCTCCCGAGCCCGTGCCTCCACAAAGAGATGTAGAGGCGCCAGTCCCAGTATGGCCTCCATTGCCAATGTTGGAGTGGTTCTGAAAGCTCCAATTATGCCCATGCAGGCAAATCGTTGGAGCTTGTCCATCTTCTTCCTGTAGGTGGGCTTGCTTAACGCATTCCACCACGTTGGTACATTTGGCGTTTTCAACTTAAAAAATAAATAATCTTCCAAACATTTTTTTTTTAAATAGTAATATTATTAGCTTTACTTTGCAAGAAAAATTAAAATTGCGTATGTAGCCGTTGTACAGTGGGAGGAATTTCAAAAATCGCGGACAAAATTAGGGACAAATTATTTTAAGCCATTTTAAGGTTTATGCGGTGGTAAATTTCTGCTAAAATATTAATATTAATAAGATGTTTTAATTATGCACACAAATTCACAAATTTGTTTTAAACAATTTGGAAAAGTTCGGTTTTGTCGATCCTCCATTCTCCAAAAATATAAATTAATAAACAAATATATTACACAATATTACCTAAGCTAAAAATAGAAAAATAAACAAAAAAACAATAACAATTAAGGAATATTCTAGCAAAATCACTTATATACATTTTTTTCGATACATCTTTTCTTTGTAAATTTCGCATCTTTTGCTTTATTTATAATATAAGTCGATATAAATTTTATATCGACTACTAAAGTGACTTGGTACAAAAAACCCTATATCGATGTTAAAATAACATTTAAAAGTTGACTTTAAAGCAAAACCGGTTAAATCCACGTTCCTACTCTCTAAAAATTAATTAGTCAAAAATGACTAATTTAATAGTTATTAGTGGCTCTTGGTTTAGTAACCAAGTTAGTGGCTGCTTTTTCACTTGTACCATAGTTAACCATGGAATATAATGGTATCCCAAAATTTAACATCCAATTCTTACGTAAAATTGTCCCCTGAATCCGAAAATGCCATAAAAAATTATGAAAGTGGAGCAGTTTTTGAAATATAGTCAATTCCATATTAAATGAAAAATTGACTATATCTCAAAAACTGTTTTACTTTTTTAACTTTTGACGATATTTTCGGATTCAGGAGACAATATAAGATTTATCAATAATATCCAGGTTTTCGGTACTTTAAAAGTTTGTTGTGTTTTTCTTTGTCACTAACATTTTTAATAAGTTCATACAACTCCTTATTAGTCGTTGATGGCATTTCTACATAAAAAGAAGCAAGTTATTCAAATAAACATGTAATATTTATATTAATATTAATATTATAACTTACCAAATATTATTATAAAGCGTTAATAAACACAAAAACACGATGAGATTGTATGTTTGATTGACTTTCACTGGAAACTGACGTTTTAGAACTAGCAAAAAACTATGATGACTTATAAATATTCGACTAATATGATAAATTCATGGACATATTTCATATTCTGCTGACCAAACAGGCAAAAAAAGGCAGCTTAATTCTTTTGACTTTAAAAAAAGAAAATTTGATGAACGTTCAGGTACCAAATACTTTGCCTCACACCAAGACACACCTAAAGAAATATCTTGTGGTTTGTAAAAGATTTATCTACTTTGAAAGGCGATGTTAAAAGGTTTATAAAAACCGTATTTATGGTAAAATTTGCAATTTTAGACTTTTATATGAAAGAACAAGAATAAGGAATGTGGTAAAATATACCATCATTTCCTTTCATTAATTACGCAAAACAAAAATGGGCTTGAAAAACTTACATACAATTTGCTCTAAAAAACCGACACGAAGAATGTGACTTTTTAAGCAAGTTTAAGTGGGCATTTTATCATAAAAAAATATATTTCTTTTAAAATCATAATCTCTCTGCTTTCTTTTTTCATAACTCGTAATTTAAAATTTACTATGTTGATTTTTACAAAATAGGGTTTTGTCCGCGATTTTTGAAATTCCTCCCAGTGTGCGTTGTGAAGATATACACTTAAATGTATTTTTTTATAAATTAATTTGCAACATTAAGCTTAGTCTCTGTGTATCACCTCTTTTATTGAGGTTTTTTGGACATTTTCCTATTTCAATGGCTTCACGAATGGTACGTTTGGTTCTGTATTCGATGCTAGCCAAGACCCTTGTTTTTTCAAAGTCAATTTCTCAATATCGCCAGCAATAGCCAACTTATTCATGGAAGACATAGAAGTACGAGTAATCGAAACGGCAACACTAAAATCAAAGTTATGGCTACGGTACGTAAAAGACACATTTGTCATCTGGACCCACGGAGAAGAGAAACTGAAGAAATTCCTGGACCAGAATTCCCAAAAAGATTAAGTTCACAATGGAAACCGAGAAAGAACACCAATTACCTTTTCTGGATGTCTTCATTATCAAGATAAATAATGGCACACGCCCAGTCTCACGGGTGGTGGTACCACCACCCGTCACAACTGCAGTCAATCATTAAGACACTTGTCACGCAAAAGGCTGGCGGATGATGACCACAAGAAACAAGAAGACCTGAAATTCCAAACGACGCTACAGCAAAACGGATTCTCCAAAACCATCATTAAAAAGGCTCTTAGACCTCGACGCCGGTTAAATACCACAGAGGACGAGAACAACAAACCAACTTCGAAGGCCTTCCTTCCCTACGTGAAAGGGACAACCGAGAGAATAGGCAAAGTTCTCAAAAAAACATAACATTTACCACCACAAGAAAGATCGGTCAAATACTTCCAAACGCCAAACCAAAATAGACTTAGAGGCACAAGGGGTGTACGAAACTCCTTGTAATAGTTGTGACGGAAGCTACATTGGGCAGACCAATAGACGTATCAACGTTAGACGTGAAGAACATCGAAACGCAGTCTTAAAACATCTTTCTTAGCTGAACACGTCCGAAAAACTTCCCATGAAATTGACTTTGAAAAAACAAGGGTCTTGGCTAGCATCGAACACAGGACCAAGAAACCTCAGCACAAGAGACGATACACAGAGACTACCAAATGCATAAAAACCAGCTCTTACAACCACCAAAACGCCATGCAAATTAACGATATCAATGTTCTGCTTTAGGTTTTCACGGGCGTTATACGTTATAGGTAGGTATGTATTGATGGTTTTCCGGCATCTGCTCTGTGTTGTCGGTTTATGGTTCTTAAAAGAACCGTATGTCTGACGACGATTCGGTACAATCTCATGTACCCTCTTATCTGCTGGGCTGCTGTTGTTGCTCTGCTGCTTTAGATTTCCATTGGCGTTATATGTATGAACTTGCAGCAGAGCAGCAACAGCAGCCCAGCAGATAAGACCTGAAGATGGTACATGAGATTGTACCGAAACGTCGTCAGACATACGGTTCTTTTAAGAACCAAAAACTGACAAGTTGTCAAGTTTTTTCTGGAGGCTAATAAAAGTTAATTTTTTTTCTAAAATTAATGATTTTTATTTTTTAAATAAATTTTATGACCTAGAAGAATGGTTTTTATAGTTTTTATTGATCCCAATATTGTATTTTAAAAGACAAAAATAATTATACAAAAAAAAATCAAGTAAAAAAATATTTTCCTTAAATTTATTTTAATATCTAGCGTTAATTAGTAAGAAATACTTTAAGAGCAGATTCTACACACAAAAATAAAAAAAACAGTTTCCAAAAACATAATTTATAATAATAATAATAAGGTAAGTTCCAAGCTTACTTAAAACCGTTTCGAAACGGTAACGCTCATGCACATAGGATCACAGATTACAGGGATCAATTTCGGACACCATTTATCCTATGCGCATGAGCGTTGCCGTTGCGAAACGGTTTTAACTGAGCTTAGTGTGGCAATCGGAAAAAAGCGTGTTTTTTGCAGACGCTCAGATAACCTGCAGAGGTATAGGCTCCATGTTAACCGTTTAAATGATATTCCCTCATAAACGCTCGTGTTTATAGTCGGACGCTGAGTAAGAACGCTTAGAGACCGGACGCCCACTTATGCGACGTAGGTAAATATATATATATATATATATATATACACTATTGGACAAAAGTAAAGCAACAACTGTATAAAAAATCTAACCCCAAAACGCCTTTATTAATCTTTAAGAAATTTTGGATAAATATACTTGAACTTAAATCTCAGTTTACGTGTTTGAGGGTTTTTTAAAAAATATTTTTAAAGCCCATTTTTTTAATATTAAAAAAACCTTCGAAAAATAATTTTTACGGAAATTTTTTTTCAAGTAAATAAAAAATATACTGTTAAATACCGTATTTTTGTTAGTATACCCTGAAAATTTTGTACAAATCAAATGAACAGTAACGAAGATACAGCGATTCAAAGTCGTCAAAAATGACCACTTTTCAGCAAAATAATCAAAAAAGGGTCATTTTTACCGACTTTGAAGTGCTGTATCTTCGTTACTGTTCATTTGATTTGTACAAAATTTTTAGAGTATACTAACAAAAATACGGTCATTAACAGAATATTTTTTATTTACTTGAAAAAAAATTTCCGTAAAAGTTACTTTTCGAACGTTTTTTTAATATTAAAAAAATGGGCTTTAAAAATATTTTCTCAAAAAACCCTTAAACATGTAAACTGAGATTTAAGTTCAAGTATTTTTATCCAAAATTTCTTAAAGAATAATAAAGGCGTTTTGGAGTTGGATTTTTTATACAGTTGTTGCTTTACTTTTGTCCAATTAGGGTGTCCCAAAAAAAAGAATATTTTTTTTCTTCTCGTCTCTTGTGAAAATATGTTGGTTTGTCATGTTTTAAGAGCCCTGTCAAAAGATGAGCACCATTAAAAAATTTTTAGGGGTCGCTCAAGATTTTTAAAAATTACCAAAATCGTAAAAAATTGGATTTTTTTTTATTTTAATTTTTTTTCTCTTTCCGATATTATTTTTTAATTTAAAAATAATAATGGTTCTGAAAATTTCAAATCGATATTTTAATTTCTAAAGGTCGCTCAAGATTTTTTTAACTTTCAAAGTATTTTAAATGTTTTCGAGCGACCTCTGAATATAAATATCAACGAACTTTTAGCGACCTTTAGAAATCAAAATATTGATTTGAAATTTACAGAATTTTTATTATTTTCAACCTAAAAAATAATATCGAGACGAGAAAAAGAATTAAAATAAAACAAAAATTCAATTTTTGACCATTTTGAAAATTTTTAAAAATCTTGAGCGACCCCTACAAAATTTTTAATCGAGCTGATATTTTGAAAGGGCTCTCACAGCATGATAAACTAACATATTTTTACAAGAGACAAGAAAAAAAAATATATTCTTTTTTTTTGGGACACCCTAATATACGCTATATATATATAGCGAATTGCTGTGGTCATTTTCACTAGAACACATGCTAAGCTTATTGTTGCGCATTAATTTATAAAAAAATACATTTAAGTGTATATCTCCACAACGGCTACATACGCGATTTTAATTTTTCTTACAAAGTAAAGCTAATAATATCACTATTTAAAAAAAAAATGTTTGGAAGATTATATATTTTTTAAGTTGAAAACGCCAAATGTACCAACGTGCCACCAAACAAGGCTGCCGTATGTGATCATTGGCCTTATGACTGTTGTGTAAAGCCAGTGCACTATGTGGGGTTGTAAGCCTCAGGTGCGTCCAATGGTCTTTCTGCATGGCCATAGGCTATGAGTGGCCCTCTGGACGACCCTGTTGACATGTTCCTTCCAGGTCAGCCTGGAGTCAATGATGACTCCTAGATACTTGACTGATTTGGATGGGGTCAGTCTTGATCCAAAGAGCGTGAGCCCCTCAAGGTTAATGTTTCTTCGGTTGGTGAATGGTACTACTTCTGTCTTATCCGGATTGACGGATAGTCCGTGATCGTTGCACCACCTTTCGACCTTATTAAGAGCTCTTTGCATGATCTCTTTAATAGTGCTTGGTACCCTTCCGGCTACGACGATGACGAGGTCGTCCGCGTAGCCTTGAGTGTATATGCCTTCCTCGTTTAGGATACGAAGTAGCCCATCCAGCACTAGGCACCACAGCAAGGGCGATAGTACTCCTCCTTGCGGGCAGCCTCTTGCTACGGTTGAGCTGATCTCCGTAGTTCCAATCGAGCTTGTAATGATCCTGCTTTCCAGCATGACACGGATCCATTTGACAAAGGGTTACTTATCATATCAGTTTTTTTAATATAACCTCTACTATGGTAGTCTTGGAAAGGTGATATTTTGCGAACAGCCACTTACTACCAAAACACATATTCACACATAATTACAATTGTTTGAGTGAACACAGTGTCGTAGAAACGGGGGTTGCTTTAAGCTTATTGTCCCATACAAACTTTGAGGTTAGGTTTTTATAACATTTGATGCAATTTTTCGATTACACAGTTCGGCTACCATTAAAAAGGTGTACCTCTCAAACTTCGATAAAATAAACCGTTTCCGAGATATTCGAGATTACAATAATTGTTATATCGCATTATTTAAAAGGTATATGATAACAAATTTTATTTTTTAATTGAAAAATCTAAAAAGGGCATTCCATGAACCTCGGGACTTATTCCCCTGACCGTCACATAAAAAAAATTGTAGTTTTTTCAATTAAAAAATTTGTTATCATATTATTAAAGGAATAAAAAAAACCTTTTAGTCCTTTAATGCGATATAACAATTATTGTAATCTTGAATATCTAGGAAACGGTTTATTTTATCGAAGTTTATGAGGTATACCTTTTTAATAGTAGCCGAACTGAGAAATCGAAAAATTGCATCAAATGGTATAAAAACCTAACCTCAAAGTTTATATGGGACAATAAGCTTAAGCAAACCCTGTTTCTACGACACTGCGTTTACTCAAACAATTGTAATTATGTGTGAATATGTGTTTTGGTAGTAAGTGACTGCTCGCAAAATATCACCTTTTTAAGTCAACCTTATCACCCTGTATCTTTTAAACATACCGAATTAGGAAAAATATTTATTTAGATTTTCGTCTTATTTTGACTTGCTTAATCTGCTCCTAAACTTATGCCACTAAGTTTAGGGACACCTTGTATAATCATTTGCTTGGTCGTAAAGGTACTCCCTTCGAATTTTCATTTCGTCAAACATAATAATGCACACCCGATCAAGTTCAAACACATCAGCAAATTCAGCAATTTTCAAGGCGTTTTTTAGAATACCCTGTTCCAGCTTTATCTTTCTTAGCCATTCTTTTAGAGTTGACACTGCCGGATAAGGAAAACCCTTCTTTAAGCTAAGTCTGTATGCCCTAGGACCTGCAGAATACATTGTAATGGCGCTTGATATCTGGTTCACTGACCATTTTATTCTTTTCTGTTTATTAAGTTTATTTATTTGATTTTTACTAAAAACTTTTTTGACACCATTAACCTGATTATTTAGTTCTTTAATTTCCTTTCTCAGGTTTTCAAGCTTTTGTTGTATTTGTACCAACCCCATTATCAACAATTTCTGGTGGTTGTTCCACCCTATTAATTGATAAATTTAAAAATACACATGAGCAGACTAATAAATGCTTAAAAACTAACGTGTCTCTTGACGCTAGAAGGATATTACTAATAAGTTGAGCCTTTTGCCTTTTTTCACTTAAAAGTTTACGATTGTGTCCACTTGTTGACGGCACAGAAGAAACTTGAGTTCGAGGTAAATTTTGAGTAGGCACAGCATCATGTAGTTTAAGAGTTTATGTTTCAAATTAAAGTTGTAGTCACTGTCTAGAAAATGTTTAGAGCAAAAAGCGCGCTTAACGTTAATTTTGTCTCTTCTTTTAGTGGCATGTGACCACTTTTTGCACAAACTTATTTTTTTCGGAAATCGATGGAATTTAATGTCTTTATTTGTAGGGTTTTTCTTGGACTGGTTGTCCGAAATGCATCCAAATATGGCAAATGCAAATGGCACAACACAAACTAATACAAAAACAAAACAACGAAACACGAAAACAATAATTTTAGCACAAACAGAACAGATTAACACAAAGCAATAACAATAATTTAAACACTGAAAAGTAATTCTAACCTTAAAGAACGCAAAAACAACAAGTTAAACAAAAAAACAGAGCAATTTAACATCTAACAGCTTCGCAAAAACCAGAATTTTAGCGGCAGATAATTAAAACGAACGTTAGAGATTTAAAACTACTCATCAAGTGACGTCATGTGACGTATTTTAGCTCCGCCCACCATGCGCACCATCCTATCTTAAGGTGTATGTATCTTGCTTATAATACAATATATAAGGAATACAATATATAAGGTACCTACACCGGATTTGTTTTAAAGTGTAGATCTTAATAAACTGTATTTTTTGAGTAAAAAAAACAAGTTTTTACAAATTACAAGGCCTACTATGTCAGTTTTTGAGAATTCATATTAGCGATTATTAAAGAAAAAATCTATGGACGGCACTGGATTCGCCACCCCTTAAAACGACCCTATGCTAAATAGAGCTGAGCTTTGTGAAATTTTTATGGAGCGTTGTAATTAGGACGAAAATTTATCGGCCCGTAAGAAAATCAAAAAAAATGTTTTATGTTCACTATTATAAAAAACACTGCGCATGGGTTTGGTCATATGGGACCTACTGCGAATATGTACGATCATCCGGAAAGTACTACGCATCCCGGAATATCATGTGGATCCTACGAATCTGATATCTACTGGTTTCTATTTTAAGTTCCATTTTGCCGATTTTTATTCAAATCAAATCAAATCAAATTATTTATTGGTGTTATTTACATGAAGTTGTATTACACAAGTCAGATAGAAAAAGAACTTTACATGACATAAAGAATATATAAAAAATAAAAAACATACATGACAATATTTATGTGTACAAAAGATGTATAAAAGAACATTTATCACAGATTTGGTATATCACAGTTCAAAAACTCATCACAGTTATAGAAAGCCTTATCATTAAGGAACATCTTAATTTTAGTTAAAAATAGTTCTGAATCTAGGTTTCTAACAGCAACAGGAAGTTTATTAAAGTATTTAGGTGCAGTGAAGGCAATACTTTTATGGGATTTTGTAAGTCTATACTGTGGCAGTCTTAGGTTGTTCTTATATCTGGTGGTGTAAGGATGATTTACATTAGTTAATGCTAACTTTTCCACATTCAGCTTAGCATATTTTAATACCTCATAGATATATACAGATGGTAAAGTCAATATACCCAGTTTCACAAATGTAGTCCTACAATCATCTCTATATCCCAAGCCTGCTAGTATACGAATTGCCTTCCTCTGCAACCCAAAAATGCGTTTCCATTCGGACGCTCTTCCCCATGCAAGTATTGCATAAGAGAGTAGTGAGTGGCATAAAGAAAAGTAGGCCGTTTTAAGCGTTTTCTTTGCGACACAGTGTGACAGGTTTCTCAAAACATAAATACCCTTGCCAAGTTTAGACGCCAGCTGATTAATGTGTGCATCCCATTTCAGTTTGTAGTCCAGATGAGCCCCCAGGAATTTAGTGCTTTTACTATAATTTTCAGAAAAATCCGCAGCTCTCAGAGAAAACAACATTCGAACAGTCTTGTCCTTGTTCAGTGAGAGCTTGTTTGCGCGAAACCAATCGGAAGCCCTCGTCAGCGCATCACACGACTCAGACACGACATTGTTAAAATGTTTACTGTTGGTAGTAATTGTTGTATCGTCAGCAAAAAGAACATGTTTAGCATGATCATTAAAGTAAGGAAGATCATTGACGTATATCAGACTTCCTTTGTATCACCCTTTTTGTAAATTTGTACTATTAAAGCATCTTTAAGAATATCCGGAAATACACTATTAGAGATCCAGGCATTAATCAGGTTGGTTATTGTATTGTGATTAAAATTAAATATTGTAAATTTCAATAAAAACTCGGACAAAAATTGTCATAGCTCTCTATTTTTAAAAAATGGTGAAATTTTGGATAGATAACGTCAGGTACCTACTGCGCATGGGTACTATTATACAGAAACTACTGCGCATTGATGGTATCATCAATTTGATACAATCCAACCATCCGGCACCCACTGCGCATGGTTGCAACCATATCGTCCCCACTGCGCATAAAAAGAATTATTTGAGACTTTCTGCGCACACATTAAATCGACTGATACCCACTGGGCATAGAAACAACCACCTGATGCCCACTCCGCATGGTTCTAACCACCTGGTACCTAATGCGCAATGACAAAACCATCTGGTACTCACTGCGCAAGGATTTAATTTGGTAACCACTGCACATGGTTACAATAATCTGGTACCAACTGCACAAGAACACAATCATCTGGCATTCACTGCGCATGGATTTCATCTGGGAACCACTCCGCATGGATCCAACCACCTGGTACCTTATGCGCAGAGATCCAACCACCTGGTGCCCACTGCACATGGTTACAATCGCCTAGTACCTACTGCGCATGGACACAATCATCTGGCACTCAATGCGCATGTACACACTGCGAAATAACACAATCATCTAGTACCTACCTTATGCGCATACATAATTAATTAAAATTTAAATATGCTGTAATATTTTTATTATGCGCGGCCTAATGGATTTCATCTGGTAACCACTGCACATGGATCCAACCACCTGGTACGTAATGCGCAAAGATACAACCACCTGGTGCCCACTGCGCATGGTTACAACCCCCTGGTACGTACTGCGCATGGACAAAACCATCTGGTACTCACTGCGCATGGATCCAACCACCTGGTACCTAATGCACAAAGATACAACCACCTGGTGCCCACTGCGCATGGTTACAACCCCCTGGTGCCTACTGCGCATGGACAAAACCATCTGGCACTCACTGCGCATGGATATTATCTGGTAACCACTGCGCATGGATCAAACAACCTGGTACCAAATGCGCATGGATCAAACCACCTGGTACCAAATGCGCTTAAATACAACCATCTGGTAACCACTGTGCGTGGATCCAACCACCTGGTAGCTTATGCGCATAGATCCAACCACCTGGTGCCCACTGCGCATAGTTACAACCACATGGTACCTACTGCGCATATACACAACCATCTGGCACTCAATGCGCATGGATTTCATCTGGTACACACTGCGAAGTAACACAATCATCTAGTACTTACCTTATGCACATACATGATTCATTAAAATTTAAATGTGCTATAATATTTTTATTATGCGCGGCCTAATGGATTTCATCTGGTAACCACTGCGCATGTATCCAACCACCTGGTACGTAATGCACAAAGATACAACCACCTGGTGCCCACTGGGCATGGTTACAACCCCCTGGTGCCTACTGCGCATGGACAAAACCATCTGGTACTCACTGCGCATGGATCCAACCACCTGGTACCTTATGCGCATAGATCCAACCACCTGGTGCCCACTGCGCATGGTTACAACCACCTGGTACCTACTGCGCATGGACACAACCATCTGGCACTCAATGCGCATGTACACACTGCGAAATAACACAATCATCATCATTGAATGAAATTCATAATTTCATTGAATGGATTGCACAATTTCATTGAATGAAATTCATAATTTCATTGAATGAAATACATAATTTCATTGAATGAAATTCACAATTTCATTGAATGGAATGCACAATTTCATTGAATGAAATTCATATTTTCATTGAATAAAATTCGTTATTTCATTGAATGAAATTCGTAATTTCATTCAATGAAATTTGTAATTTCATTGAATGGATTGCACAATTTCATTGAATGAAATTCATAATTTCATTAAATGAAATACATAATTTCATTGAATGAAATTCACAATTTCATTGAATGGAAATCATAATTTCATTGAATGGAATGTACAATTCCATTTAATGAAATTTGATTGAATGCAATTCGGAATTTCAGTGAATGGAATTCAACTTGCTTATTTTTAATAAATGAAATACGCAAACACAAATTTTATTTTTATTCATTAAAATTTTAAATGGTTAATTTCAATCATTGAAATTGTGCATTTCATTCAATTTCAAACATTAAAATTACTGTATAATTTTCTTTACCAATCAGTTTAATTCAAACATTTTAATGTGCACAGCGAATTTCATACTTTGAAATTACTTTTGCATCTAGCATGAATTTCAAACAATGAAATAATGCAAATTTACAAGTTAGATGAATTTTTTGGTTACTTTTAAACTGATTGATTAAATGATAAAACGGCGTTCCATACGTGTTCGTTATCGTAATCTCATTTGAAAATAATTATTTAAATTTAAAGGTAGTAATGGAAAAGTGGTTGAAGCGGGTAACAAAAACTACCGCCCGCCGCAAGTTGATAAAAATAGTAAAATCACAGGTGATCTTTTAAGTGACAGAAGCGGCACTGAGTCCGACATGACTCGAAACGTCGGAAAGTTGTGAGAAAATGTGACCCAGAATATCTTAAACTATAGGATTCACTTGGACATATGATACGACAGATCCGCGTCCTCAATGCGTGATTTGCTACGATATATTAGCGCCCAAGTAAATTGACCCGTCGTATAGAAACAAAGCATTCTCATTGTATAAACAAGCCAGTAGATTGTTTTCAAAAAAATTGTTGGAAATTACGTCTTTAAAGAACATTGTTTCTCATTTTATTAATATCAATGAAAATGCTGTATATATATATACATCGTACCTCATTATCTTAAAGATCGCTAGAGCAGATAGCCTCATACCATCGATTAAAGATGCTGTTGGAGCGATGTTTAAAGAAAAAGAAGAAAAAAAAATCGAGCGCATTCCACTATCGAATAATACTGTTGCGCGAAGAATTGACGAAATGGCTGAATGGGCAGAAGATTAATTAATCCGGAGAATAATTGGTAGTAAATTTTATGCTCTGCAACTAGATGAGTCTACCGACGTTCAAGGCCTATCTCAATTAATTGGTTTTGTGCGTTATATATGGCAATAAGACGGGCATGAAGAAATGTTGTTTTGCAAGTCAATTACTTGTGGAACGGCTAAGTTAATTTTCAATGTAATTGATTCCCATATAAAAGAAAAAGGTATACAGTGGAAGAACTTCGTCGGTATATGTACTGACGGGGTACAAGAATTCTTTAACAAAGTCCCTGTGCTTTGTGGACACACTGAAGTTTTCATAGAGAAGCACTGGTTTCCAAAGCATTGCCCGATTATTTTAAAACTACTACTACATGTCTTCTTTTGCATACGGAAGTCGCTGGTTATCCAGGGGAAAAGTACTGAAACGATTAATACTACGCAATGAAGTTATAATTCACTTGGGAGAAAAAACTCAATATATTAAACATCTAATGGACGAAGAATTCATTCTCAAGCTCACATATGCAGCGGATATTTTTTCGAAGTTAAATGAACTCAACTTGTATTGGCAAGGTTCAAATGGATCAGACATTTTTGCAGTTCACGATAAAATTCGCGCGTTCATGAAAAAGCTTTTGCTGTGGAAGAGTTGTATTGAGGATAGGAAGTATGATTGTTTTGAAACACTTAAAACTTTTATTGTTGAAAACCAAGTGCAGCCCAAGATGAACGTAGTGTCTGCAATTTCCACTCATTTATCATTGTTAAAAAAACTTTGACGACTATTTCGGTGAGGGGATGAAAAAGTTCGACTGGTTCCCTTGTGGAAATTTTTAATAAGTAAAAATAAGAGTTTTTAAAGTCTTACTTTCTCTTAAAAACCAAACGTATCTCCCAAGTTGGGAGTCCCAACTGTTTTATTATGTTCAATTAAAATAAAGTTTGTTTACCTATATTGTAAACATTGCTTCCGTGTTTTTATAAGCCTTATAACAACACAAAAACAGCTGTTTTTGTGTTGTTATAAGGCTTATAAAAACACGGAAGCAATGTTTACAATATAGGTAAACAAACTTTATTTTAATTGAACATAATAAAACAGTTGGGACTCCCAACTTGGGAGATACGTTTGGTTTTTAAGAGAAAGTAAGACTTTAAAAACTCTTATTTTTACTTATTAAAAATTTCCACAAGGGAACCAGTCGAACTTTTTCATCCCCTCACCGAAATAGTCGTCAAAGTTTTTTTAACAATGATAAATAGTGTTAATTCCTTTTCATTGTGCTTTCTTTTGCAATAACCAAATACAACATCTCTAAATAATTCCGGATATTTATTTTAATCGCTATAGCCTACCTACCATTTCTCTGATAAAAGTCTTATTAAGTCCTAAAAAGTCTTATTAACTCTTCCAGAAGACTCCCAAATCTTGCTATTAGTCTGACTAACACTTATTCAGACTTTTTCCGACTTAATAAGTACCTATTATTTAGACTTTTTAAGAGAAAGTAAGACTTTAAAAACAAATATATAATATATAATTTATTAAAACTTTCTCAGAGAAAAATTTCCACAACGGTTGAATTGAATTTGTAACCCACCTACCAACTGGTATGTCAACAAAAGCAAGTGAAGAACTTATTGATTTATCAGAAGATTCGTCACTAAAAAATACTTTCAATCGTAAGCAATTCTGGCTCTCGGTTGCTGGTAACTATCCATGCCTGTTTGATGAAGCTATGAAAGTGCTTCTCCCCATACTTATGTGAGACCAGATTTTCTAATATGGTGAACATTAAAACTAAATACCGAAATAAATTGGACTTCAAACTCACTGCGATTAAAAGTAACTCGAGTTGAAGTTGATGTCAAAACTATAATGGCCAAACATAGGAAACAATTTCATCCTTCCCATTAAAATAACTTTTTTGATGTAGCTATTTAATTAAGTAATAAAAAATTGTATTAAAACTTTGTTTGTTATTTGAAAAGTCCTTTATTCATATTGGTAAAGGTTAAATTTCCTAGAGGTGGGTCCCGAGTTTGTAAACTTGTATTTGATAGGTCGTAGCCCAGACAACTTTGAGAACCACTGGTCTAAAGGATAATACGATTTATTATTAACACGGTCGCGGAGCCAGTTGCTTGTGTCCTCCTTAAAAAACAATAAATTTGTATCTTTAATAAAAAAAAACCTATAGGACTATACTTTTGTAAAAATAATTTAGACCAATGGGATAAAAAATTGTACATCCTAGTCTGTAAAAAACATGTTTTGACCAATCAAAAAATTCGACTACTTTTAGATCTAATCTATAGATAGAGGTCTATAACCTCACTTTCCACTTTTCTACTTCTACTTTATACTTTCTACTTCTACTTTTATTAATTATAATAATAATATAGTAATAATTATTATACCTTAAAGATAAAATGTTATAGGTATGCCATGCAGCTGGAAACTGTCTTTAGTGCTTCGCACAATTGTAGGCCTCCGACACGCATTCAAATTTTGAGCTCAGCACAAAAAGACTCACTTCTCAGCCTTATGACATAAATAAGTATTTAATTAATTGCGCGACCGATGTTATATTATTTGTTTTATTATGCAGTTGTATATCTCTCAATTAAAGTGCTATGCGCTAGCTGGGGATTTGAGTCGTCTGCTTCTCCCAAAAATCCGCCATTTTCGCATCTCTCAAAACTCAGTCTAAACTAAGTTGAATTTTCGTTGCGCGTGTGACGAAAAATATTTTTTAAATTATGAATAAACGTTTTAAATAGTACCTATCTAAATAATTGGTACTTTAAATTTTTGTATTCTTTGGATAATTAATTTGCTTTGGATATGTAATTAGATAACTGATTTTTTAGGTCTTTTGAAGATTGTAAAAAATAAAAGGTAATTAAAAAAAACATTATTTATGTCAATAATACATAGGTATCTACAAATATTTAATAGGGTCACATAAAAATAAATATTTTGTTTGTACAAAAACTATAATTATACAAGTTATCAACTAGTAAAAATTTGGTGTCAGAAATGCCCAATATTTTTGATAATTTCTGTAAATAATTTTTCTTACTATGCTTGATTAAGTCAATATATACAAAAAACAATAAATTAATATGTGTCAAACTGTTAAAGTCCACATTTTACGCTCAAATGTTAAACAGGATTAAGTTCTGAGTTACAGAGTTTTTGATACATCAAAAAACTAGGTAATCCTATTTACCTTTGGAATGAGCAGAAAAATGTCTAATGTGATTTTAAAAAAGTGGTCTTAATACAGTTTGGCTTTTGAGGTACAGATTATTGATTTAATATTTACATTTAATACATCTTAAAATATACAATATCATACATTTTTATTAACAAAAGGTAACAGGTTTAATTCTTCTCCAAATTATCCAAAATCCAGGAGACATAACTAGACACTCTCGTATAAATAGCGGGCTGTCCCTCTGTCCCACAGTCTCGGGGCCCATACGAAACAATTCCATACTGCACGAACCTGGACTCGCCATCAAAATTTTCGATTTGCTTCATGGGCCCCCCGCTGTCCCCCCCGCAGGAGTCTTTGCCCTTCAGCCCCCCTGCGCAAATTTGCTCGGCGGTTATGGGGGCGAATCGGCCGTAGATTCTTTGGCACACTGAGTTTGGCAGCACTGGGAGAGACACTTTTAGCAGTTTTGTGCTTTTTGAACCTATAAATTAAATTACAACTTAAAATTTTTTGGTAAAAAAAAATATTTTTAATAATAATAATTTTGCAGCTTTACAATTTTTATATCTCGAGTTAAAAACGACCAATCTGGTTTGCGAGAGCTATCAAATTAAACATAATCAAATTGCCGACAAATACCATTCTCTTAATGCTCAATCGGTCGATAAGTTTATGTGCAATGGGCTCAAATATCGAAAAAAAAACTCAAGAATGAATAGAAATCATCAAAATATGCCCATGTTAGAATTATCTGCAGATAAGCATGCATAACAGAAAGAAAGAAATCTACTTATGGATGAGTATACCTGGTATTCCAGAGTTATGACATCAAACAGATTTAAAACATGTTTAATACTTAATGACCTGTTGATAAAAAAATAGTGGGTATTTTAACTTAGATCAGTGGCGACTCGTCAGGGTAGGCCTCTAAGTCCGCGCCTCACCCTTAAAATGAAGGAACGAACGACTTTTTGTATTTAGCTTTTTGCCTATTACAAGTGTATTTTTACAACAGTTCTACCCAATAAAAAGTACAAAACCAATCAATTATACTAAGCGTAAATAAAAATCCAGGCGCAAAGCACCTCTAGTTTACGCGGTCAAACCCACTACATCGTTGAGAGTCGGTAGGACAGAGGCGAATTAATCACAGCCTCGGAAGCTCCTATTTAAATTCGAAATATATCAGTGTAATTACTTATTTTATTATTGTGGTGCACTGGGGAACATACTACACAATGTCATATAAGTTGTATTTGGCAGTTTTTATTAAGCCACAAGTTGTATTGAGTTTTGATTTAGGTTAGGTTTTCAAAATACCGGTCTAGTTTACGCGGTCAAACCCACTACATGGTTGAGAGTCGGCAGGACAGAGGCGAATTAATCACAGCCTCGGAAGCTCCTATTTAAATTCGAATTCGAATTTAAATATATCAGTGTAATTACTTATTTTATTATTGTGGTGCACTGGGGAACATACTACACTATGTCATATAAGTTGTATTTAGCAGCCACAAGTTATATTGAGTTTTGATTTAGGTTAGGTTTTCAAAATACCGGTAGGTTTTCTTTAGTTAAATATTTTTTTAATTACATTATTCTCTCAATAATTGAAACGCATTTTTTGAGAAGAAACTAAACCGAAAAAGACAGATATTGGGCAGTCGTCCAACGCCAAAAATGTTATCAATATTTAACGATAAGAGGCAGGGTAATTCACGAACTTTTCAAATAATTTGGTACGAAGCCTATAAGTGGCTATGCGAAAGTATTTATAAACAAAGCTTATTTGTTGGCATTGTATTTTATTGGGCCGCGTCAAAAACAATTGGAGTTCAGGGGGTGGGTATTCCGATTGCTCTGATATTTTATTTGGTTTATATGTACCTACCTATGTATATATTTTAATCCATCCATATAAATATATTTTTAAGTTCCAGATATACATATATTTTAAAGATTTAAAAAACGAATTTATGTTAAGATTGCTTTGATATTTTCTTTGTTTTATTTTTTTTAGGATATTTTTTTATTTATAATGGTTTAGTAGGGCTATCGGCCATTTTAAAAAATTTTAAAAGTCAATGCGTCGCAGAATAAACCCCCCGGGTGAAGTGTAAATTTATTCGTATTTAGACAAAATTAACCTCATGTAGCCTCACTTTCCTATACACTTAGATGAACGTGCATACGCATGTAAATTATAATGGAATAAAAAACAAATGTAACTTACCATCCTCGGTAACTCCCCAACCAGAAACAATTGCATTTCTGCCCACCAAATTTGTTTCCGCCAATGTTTCCACAAATGGCAAACAGATCGGCCTCACATTCACTAGAAATAAAAAAGTTATTATTTTTTTTTAAGAAGAAACGTTTTATACACTTACAAGTGGTAAAGTTAGCTAATGTAGCTAATTTTATTAGAGCAATATCGTTCGCTAACGTTTTGGAGTCGTAGGCATGATGCACTATGTATTTTTCTATATAAAAATCTTGAACAGGGGGGGCACAAACTCCCATTTCACAGTCCTCAGATTTGTCTATGTCAAATTCACCTAGTCGCACTCCAACACTAAAATATAAGAAAATGTTAATCACAAAATATTAAAAGTTATAAGTTATAACATTTAAACTCAGTCCAGTTGATAAAAAGGTATATTTAATTTACAAAACTTGTATCTTCGGGGTCCAAATTACCATTAATTTTAAATAAAAATTACTTACACGGAATCTATTATGCAATGAGCAGCTGTCAGGATGTATTTTTCATTAATAATCGATCCCCCGCATCTAAAATCCAACCCTTCATCTAAAAAAAAAAGATTAAAATATTACAACAATATTAGTAGGTAAATATTTTGGACATACCTGTATAATAAATAATTAGCGCCATCCATGGGTATTCCCCAAGAAACGTACTTGTACCCGATGTGATTCTAGAGTCTCCAATAATAGGACCACAAGTATCATGGGGTAACAAATCAAAATTCTTGTGTGTAGAAATATCGGTTCTAATATCGATTTCAGGATCTTTTTTTATTTTAAAGGTTTTAAAAGTGGTCGTTTTTGGTTTTATTGTAGTGGTAGAACTTGATTTTTGTAGTGTACAGCAAACTTTTGGTATTTTTCTACCGACCATACCACATTGTTTTTCGCGTATAATGTTTACTACCCTTGGCGGTCTTGGTTTTGGACTTCTTTGCAATAAATCCACGAAAAAAGGACATTGGTATATTTCTACACAAACGTCTCCCCTTGGTTGTCTACAAGAAGGGTCACCAAATCCTAAAAAAATATTTAATTTATTAATTTTTTTTAACTAAGCACGAATTTGGCAAATATTTTTTTAGTTGCATTTCCTTTAAACTCTAGACTTCATTACTTACTTAAATGGTTTCCTGTATGTACATTTTTTACACAGAAAAAAATAATCACAATCACAGTCACTTTAAAATACATTTTTTTCAATTTTATTTTATTGCTTCGGTGTATTTTTTTGTTCTACTAGTTCTAGGGTTGATGTAAAAGCAACTACTGCATTATTGGCGAAAATACGGAGGTGTTAGGTGCAATAATCCAGGGAAAACCGAGATAAATCAGAGATTTTCTTGTTTTCAGTTAATAAAAGGGGCACTTATTTTTAATCCTCTTGTATTTCATTTACATATGTAAGACTTTGGCAGGTAGTTTATCGGACTGGACGACTGCAGAGCGCTGACAAGTGCAATGTGCAGGAAAAAAACATTACGGTTTTCGTTGTTTGTTTATGTTTCGTATTGGTGTTGGTATTGACTAGTTTGTACGATTTTAACCCAAATAATTTAAATATTTAAATAAACATTAATAAAGATCAAGGTTTAAATATGTTTAAAAAAACATCATTAAAATATCAAAACTCCACAAGTGTATAACGAGTGGTCCACCAAGAGAAGTGCTTAAAAGGCATCGATTTTATAACGTATTGTATTTAAGTTGTTTTGTTGCAGATTGTTGCAGATTTTAATTTCAATATAGGTACTATAAATAAATAAAAAAATGTATTTTTTATTTAACATGAAACGCGCAGCAAAATCCGAGATTCGAGTATAAAAACGCGTAATTATTTTTTTCTTGTTATCTCTCAAAAGAATATGTAAAATATTAACACTCCTCTAAAATACATATTTGAAGAAATAAAAAGAAATAAAAATCAGATAACTCGTTTTAAAAAGTAATCATTTTGACAAAAATAAGAAACAAGAAAGTATTAACGAATTTAAAAAAAAATCTTAGGTACCTACTAATTTTTGTTAAAAACTACATTTTTAATTTTTCTACGCTGTTATAAAAATCAGATTGGTTAACATTAGTTTGTAGTTTGTTACTTTTATTTTGTAAAATGTTTAATAATTTTTGCATAAAACCAGGAATTGTTATTATTTCTACAAAGACAGACATTTTACCGAAAGTTTTGTAAAGGTACTATGCAATTCCAATTTAAATATTGCAATTCCAATTCTAACATTGCAATTTTAATTCCATCATTGCAATTCCAATTCCAACATTGCAATTTCAATTCAAACTTGCATGATACCAACTAAAGAAAAATATAAAATTTTATAAATTAAGTATTATAAAATACTTTTAAAATAAAACTTGGATCCTGTTATGATATAGAATTTAGAATACAAAGAAACAACACACAAATGACTATGCAATTTAAAGTGTGGATTGATATGGAACATTTTCCCCTAGCATGCAACTGGCCATAAAAATTGAGTGGGAACGATATTTTAAATCTGCAATAGTCGAAACTTCGCAATTGCGTACCTAAACAATATGGGCCTAAGCGATTTCCCAATTTTCATAGTTTACAGATTATTTTGTTAATATATTATTATTATTTTGTTAGTATAACAAATTATTTCGTTAAAATAGTTCACGCGATTTCAGGCAGCCAATCAAAACATTTCCCATTGATTTTTGTATTGTCAACTCTCCAGCTTTAGCACAACAATATGCATCAACAGGTTTAACTGACTTCAGCGTCTGAAACTTGTTCTGATTACTTAATTCTAATTCGTGTTTATAATATATTACCAGAAATCTGTTATTAATAACTTATTATAATAACAGATTTCGGGTAATATATTATAAACAATATATTGTTATTTGGATTCCTTATATCCATTAACAAGTGTGCGAAGTGCAATGTATAAAAAAAGTGGCATCACTGCTTTTTAAACTTGATACAGTAAAGTAGATTAAAGTGCCAAATTTTCCTATAATTTGATGATTTTAGAATGGTTTGCAAAATATTTTTTCGTACATGTAAATTTGATCTTAGACATGACGAACAATTTTGAAGATTAAAAAAAATGTGAATTTTACAAACATATTTCTAACCAAACGTATAATTTTTGAATAATAATTCATACTCTCTAAAAGTGAAACAGTGAAATTTTCACTATTTCCGTCAGTGAGTTATTAATTCACTTTAAAATTAGTGTTTTTCAATATAAATTGAATTTTAACTTCTCCAAATTAGTGTTTTTTATTATCACTTTTTTTCCGGAACTCTCGACAAAAAATAGTGAAATTTTAACTTTTTTGAACTAGTGGTTTTGAAGAAATGGCTACATGAAAAAGTGAGTATTCACTAATTGCTAGTGGTATACTTATCACTGCGGCAAATAGTTAATATGCACTGTCAATCAGTGAAAATCCACTGTTTCATTTTTCAAAATAATGACGAATTTTTAAGCATATAAGTAGCATCAATAAAAAAGATTTGCGTGTAATTTTTCTCTTCAGTTCAAATCATTGGAATACACTGCCATCTGTGCTTCTACTTGCAGCTTATTAACTTGATAAAACTTTTCGAGGAAAACTCTGTTGTTTTGACATTTTTATAACGAAAAATAAAAGTAACGTTGTTACTGGCAAAGATGTATTGAAAAAAATGAGAACTTAGGGCGGCATTTTTTGCCACTGCCCCTGTGTAAATCCGGTCCTTTTCATTTATGTGGGTATGTGTTATTTTTTGTTTGTTTAGGAAATTGATTAATAAAGCAACATTTCTTATCAAAATATTTTTCTGAATTCCCAACAAATACTTTTGTTACTGGGTCTACGAAAAAGATTGTAAGAATAAGGTGCTTTTTAAAAATTAAAAAATTATGGTTGAATTATTGACATAGAATTTTGTTATTAAATCTACAAATTTTCTGTAATAATTTACTTAGTTAACATATTATAGTTTGTTGTAAACATAACATAACGTTGTGTCATAGCGTAGCATGAACTCCCCTGGAAAGATTTAAATTTTGCTTCCCCAAGACTTATTTTATAGAAAGAGAAACAACACAATAACCGTGCGCGCGGAATTGTGCTCAAGCTCGCCTAAGCTACTTAAAAAACCTTAATAATACCTTAATAATAATATTTGCTTAATTTAAGGTGGCTCTAGTTTATTTCTTGGGAGAAATTTTTTTTTTTATTATTATTCCCGAAACAGTTTGAGATAAAATAATATAATTTTGTATGCTTATTTTGCATGCTTACTTTACTTTTTATGCTGTATTTAAAAATAACAACAAAACTTCAAATTTGTATATATGAGTGTATTTAGCTCCAAATTTTTTGTGTGCAATTTTTTTTGCGAGTTGGTTAATGGATATAAAAATTTATTACGTAAAAAGGAACTTTTGTTAAACATCAATACCTATAATGCACCATTTTCGAATAAAAATTTAAATAACAAAACAAAAAAGTTGTCTTTTTTTTTTTCACTTTAATATATTTAACAAGAAATATTAATAAAAAATACATGTATTTCCCAAAAATACATTATTTTACCTCAAACTTTTTTAAAAATATTAATAAAAAAATCTTTGCGGGCGCCCCTTTGGGGGCTCTGTAGGTCCCTTAGGAGACTACCTATGTTCGTATATAGTTTTCTTCCTAATTTTTGTTGTAAAAACAGCTTGTAGATTATTGCACACTATTTTCGGGACACCCTAAATAATGCCATAGCAGCATGTTTCCAGCTTGCTTACACACCACGGCTATCCGGCACTGATGAGGTCCAGACCTGGTTGTGTAGCACGATTAAAATAAAAGCAACGGTGACGAGGTATTTGGCCAGTCCTCACAAACGGACACAACACCTTAAGTAAATAACCATTTTTCGAAACGTCAAAGGGGCGCCTTTCCTAATCATGGGGGAGCCTATCTTAATCAAGTGCAAGTTTTTTTTGTGAGTCAGCATCATGTTTTAATTTTGTGTGCCTGTGCACCAGCGGCATGTTGTGGGTCTGAAAGCCCGCCTGGCCAGCTCCTAGCTATAACGCGTCGCGACGCTGAGACCTGAATTTACATAAAATCTGGTTATTATTTGGTTAAATTTAACAAATATTTTTTTACTGTGTTTAAACACATAGGTATTATAGTTTTTCTTAAAACTCGGTCGTTTTATGAATTTAATTTATTTACAATTATTTGCTCAATATTTACAAAAATATCAATTTAGGTAGTTGGTACATCAAATTTTTAAATAAATAAATACATTAATAAACACTTAATTTAATGTTTAAATAATTTTATGTTAAAGAATGTGTATTCTAAACATAAAACAACCTTAAAGAATTTATAATGAAAATTCTTAAAATAAGTATTTTTTAATTATAATATTCTTTAGTCGGTATTTATTAAACTTGTGTCTATCTAACTTCAATATCTAGCAAGTTATTATCACCAGACCTTTTCCTTCTTCTAAATAAATCATAGTCATTGCTAAAGTCAACAAAATTTAACGAAAAGGTTTTGTTAATAGCTTCCGTCTTCTTCCTGCGTTCTTCCTCAGTCAAAAGGTTTCTTCTTTTTGTAGTACCAGGCCTCACTGTGGTACTCGTACTAGTAATTGTAATCAAGAAACTTTGTTCGATCTTTTTAACCATTAGTTTATTTAATCTTCCTGAGTTGACACTCGGTCTCGAATTCTTTAGTATCTTTAAACTTTTCGGCAGTTTCGTGCAACAAACTTTTGGTTCGAATTCCTCGAATCCGCACTGTTGGGCTCTAAGAAATTCCACGACAGACAGTTTAAGGGGTTTTCCCAGATTTTTCAGCAGGTCCATGTACGGTTGGCATTCGTGGAGCTTCAGGCATTTCGATTGGGATCTGCACGCGAGGTCCTGCCGGATTTCTGGAAGAAGAAACAATGGTTTAGTTTGAATGATTTTTTGGGATTGTTATATACGTCTACAAGTGAATTTTTGGGGATTTTGTAAGAATAAAAGAAGGATTTAGAAGAAGAGATTATGAATTATAATTCTCATTATAATTATTATTAAATTGTAGAAAATATTTTTAGAACATTAAATGTTAAATTTTAAACAGTTCTTTGACATATATATTTATTTTAAATATTTTAAAAATATTTGAATTAAATTAGACACTTCCAAGATTATTATTTTATAGTTTCCGGTTAAATTTTCAAAATTGATTTTTTAAAAACCTTCTTAAAAAAATATTAAATACTAAACTTTTAACTGTGTTGGCTAGTGGTAAAATAAATAAATAACACATTGCAGTAGGTAATCCTATTTGAACAGCATATTTACATATGGGTTATCTTTTTTTAAATATATTATAATTAAAAAAAATTAGGACAAATGTTTGTTAAAAAAAAGTAAATTTTTTAAGCATATAAAAGGTATATAATTAACCTTATTAGGTGCAATTAACATTTAACAACAAATAATTAGACGTACTAATATAACTGTTTGATTGTCGACAGAATGTTAACATAAACTAGATATAAAGATTTGTCCTTAGTATGGACCTCAATCTAGGATGTCCAGTTAAAATCCAGGAAACTCTAATCCGCTTATTTTTAAATTTAATTTTTCAACCTTAATGTTTTTTATTGATAATATTAACTTACCTTTGGCATGAATTCCCACAAAACAAACAAAATATAAAACAAAAACGACAACACTGAATTTCACACAACACATTTTTTACTCTTACTTATTCTGACTTTTTCATGCACAAACTCTGCCTTACGTATCGTGACGGATATTACTGTAAAATTGAAGGGAAAATCGGCAAATTTGTCAAGAGGTAATAATCAAAAATCTATTATTAAAAATGAGTTAATCGTAGATTAATTTTACAGGTATATTGTTTTCCTTTTCAGCTTTGTTATTTTTTGTGGGATTTTCACAATACAATTTTAAATGTTCTCGGCGACAGGGACATCTGTCGAGACTGCGTTAAAGTGAGAAGAGTGAGAGGTAGATGGCTTTACGTTGTTTGACGTGGTACGAAAAATATAAGCTGGGAAGATACTTTAGCCAAAATCCTCACATACTTCTACACAGAGACTTGTCTCTGCTTCTACACATATGTAAGTATACAGCTTATTCGCTATATTTTGTATGGATGACATTGTTTTCTCCTTTAAAGGGGAAATTTGTTACTTTATGCGAAAAGTCAGTTCATAAGTGGGGGATTTAATATATATTAGGGTGATTCAAAAAAAGCCTTTTTTTAAAAATGAACCCGCACTGGCCTAAATTATAAAGATTACATTAAAACTAAAAGATTAATACCAAAAAATCCAAATTCGATGAATATTTAGAGGTCGCTCAAATCGATTTTCGTATTTTTGCACATTCGAGCCGCGAAATTATTACTGCGCAAAATAGTAAATAACTCCGTTAGTTTTTATTCGATATTATTAAAAATTTAAGGGTTACCTAGTTTTTTAATACCCTCTGAGACAGTGAATTAAACTTTACGGAAAAAAATTTTTTTTCATGAAAAAAAAATAATTTGTTAATAAAAACGTATCATCTTATAAAATAAGCAACAATTGGAATCGCACTATGATGGTACCGTAAAAAAACTAAGAAAATAACACTTAAATTATTTAGCATACATAAAACCTGCCGAAAGAAATATTTTATTTGATTTATATAAAACATAACCTAATAATAATTAAGTTATTCAAATTTTTCCCATTTTCATAAGATTTTATAAATAATTTATATCCGTTTTATTAATTATGACGTATTTTTATAAAATTTCTTTATTTTTGATACCATGTTTAATTAATTACACTAACTAGTTATTAATTTATGTCCTTTTTATAATTAAAATAAAAAAAATCCACTGCTCTACATCTTTTTCTTTGCAATGATTGTTTCTAATGTAAATTTTTTCAACCATTTTTTCTTTTGTTTCAGTAGGTAGTCTTTTATCAAAAAATGCCAAACAAATTAGCTCTTCTATTTGCAAATCTATATTTTTGTAAACATGAAGTTCATGAAGTGTTTTCAAATCATTTTTGGGCGCGCAAGTTGCATTTGGAGCTTGGAACCAGGCAAATATGTAAACGAAATAATAAAAATACAAATTCTACGCAATGACTTATTTTCATTGTTAGTGAGTTTAAATTGATCCCGAAATAAGAAAAACTTTAGAGAGTATATAGCTTTGTTCATCCATCTGGTACTTAGACGCTTTTGAATTAAGTAAATAATAATATATATATATTAGGGCGCTCTCAAATTTTTTTATTTAATATAAAAAAATCCACACCAAATATGGGCGTTCCAGCTCAACTCTAAGAGGTCGCTGTTTTTATTTTAGTTTCCCATTGAATTAACATGGGAAAAAAATAATTTATGTTTGGACTTTTATACCTCTGTATCAAAGTAACTTATGGCAATGATCATTGCAGTTTCTTATATAAAATTTAACGGTCTACAAAAAAGGTCTCTTATTATTTTTCGATAAATTGATTTCTTCTAGAGTTATTCGAGGTCAAAGTTTGATTAACATTAAATTTTCTGTTTTTTTTTAATTTTATGGTATAATTAGCAGACGGGAGGTGAAAGGTGGCAAAACAAGGCAGCGTTGTCCCCCCCGCTGGGGCACCCAAAAAGTTTCGTAAATTTTTTGTTTTATTGTTTTTTTCGGTTTCTAAATCATTAGAAAATATATTTACTCACCAAGAAAAAGGATTTTGGAAAACTTTTGATATGCTCATTTTTTGGGTACCACATTTTGCCCCCCCCCCCCGCTGCCTTGTTTTGCCCCCTTCCACCTCAAGTCTGCTAATTGTACCATAAAATTAAAAAAAAAACAGAAAATTTGATGTTAATCAAACTTTGACCTCGAATAACTCTAGAAGAAATCAATTTATCGAAAAATAATAAGAAACCTTTTTTGTAGAGCGTTAAATTTTATATAATAAACTGCAATAATCATTGCCATAAGTTACTTTGATACAGAGGTATAAAATTCCAAATATAAAATTATTTTTTCCCATGTTAATTCAATGGGAAACTAAAATAAAAACAGCGACCTCTTAGAGTTGAGCTGGAACGCCCATATTTGGTGAGGATTTTCTTTATATTAAATAAAAACATTTGAGAGGGTAAGGGGTCTATTCTGTAACTTTTCCTTTAAATTTTAAAGGCCTTTAAAATCTTAACGGCAGTTAAAATTATGTTGCTATTCACCAAACTGGTTTTCCTTTATTTTTTTAAAGGAATCCTTTAAAGTGGCCCGTTAAAACGATTATTTTAAAGGGGTGATAAAATGTCACTTTATTTTTTAAAGGATATAAAAATAGCGTTTTTTGATGTTGTTGGTGAACTTTTTGAAAGAAAACAGAATTCTCCTGGGTGGAAAATTTAACCCTATGCATTTACCAAGAGTAAATAAAACATGGGAAAACCTCACTTACCACTTAAATAATATAGGGCCAACAAAAACCATTATGCAATGGAAAGATGTAAGTAGGTATTATAAATTTATAATTATACAGTTGATATACAATTGAATCGTTTATTGTTAAAACAAGCCTGACTTTTTGCAAACTTTTCAGTTCTTCATATTCTAGCTTAAATTGATATTCTTTATACCTAATTTATATTAATGCATTTTATAATTTTGAGGAATATTTTAATTGCACTGAACTTGTGTTATAGTGCCTATTTTAGTTATATGTAGTAGTGTATTGTATGTTTAAACTTTTAATTTGTATTTCTTATATTCTTATCCTTATGTACCTGACGTGTGAAAAAATTTGTAATTTAATTCACGAATAAATATTATTATTATTATTATTATTATTATTATTATTATTATTATTATTATTATTATTATTATTATTATTATTATTATTATTATTATTATTATTATTATTATTATTATGTTTTTAATCATTGCGATCATTTTTCATATCCTCTGTGTTTATCTCTAAACAATTAAAATGAGTCGGGCAGCACGTACCACGAAAAAACAAAAAGAGTTTTTAATTAAATTTTTGGAAGAAAACAGAATTCTCCCGGGTGTAAAATTTAACCCTATGCATTTCCAAGAGTAAATAAAACATGGGAAAACCTCTCTTACCACTTAAATAATATAGTATTATAAATTTATAATTATACAGTTGATATACAATTGAATCGTTTATTGTTAAAACAGGCTTAAGCCTGACTTTTTGCAAATTTTTCAGTTCTTCATATTCTAGCTTAAATTAATTCTTTAAACCTATTCATGAATATTAATGCATTAATATAAATTAGGTATAAAGAATGTCAATTTAAGCTAGAATATGAAGAACTGAAAAGTTTGCAAAAAGTCAGGCTTGTTTTAACAATAAACGATCCAATTGTATATCCACTGTATAATTATAAATTTATAATACTTACATCTTTCCATTGCCTTATGGTTTTTGTTGGCCCTATATTATTTAAGTGGCAAGTGAGGTTTTCCCATGATTTATTTACTCTGGTACTCTGGTAAATGCATAGGGTTAAATTTTCCACCCAGGAGAATTCTGTTTTTTTCCAAAAAGTTAATTAAAAACTCTTATTGTTTTTTCGTGGTACGTGCTGCCCGACTCATTTTAATTGTTTAGAGATAAACACAGAGGATATGAAAAATGATCGCAATGATTAAAAACACAATAATAAAGCAAACACAATTGTGATTTTAAATTTAAATCATAAGAGGATCTGCCAAAACGTTGACAGTTGAACTACAAATAGATCAAATCAATTTAAACGCTGTGCTGCCAAATGTCTGGCTTTAAGTTTTAAAGGATTCCTTTAAAATTTAATTTTTTAAAGGACCTCTAAAATAAGTGCTTACAGAATAGCAGTTTCCTTTATTTATTTTAGCCGACCTTTAAAATTAAAAATTTAAAAGGGCTTTAAAATTTAAAGGAAAAGTTACAGAATAGACCCCTAAGAGCGAAAAAAAATTTTTTTTTAAGCACCCTAATGTATATATATATTTATATTTATAAAATTTATCAACTACCTGGTAGTAGGTCCTACTATCAAAATTTAAGAATAATAATTATTATTGTGGTATGTCAATTTAGCAACATCTAGACAGAATCAAATAATTTTGGTATCAAAATTTGAGAATTGTTGTATATCAATAATTTTAATAAAATTTAAATTTCTGCTTAAGCCATATCAATGCAGTGAATAATTTTGTAGTTAACGTTATTTTATTTTTGTTGTAAAAAGGACCTAATTTAATAACTACCTAGTGTAATTAATTAAATATGGTATCAAAAATAAAGAAATATTATAAAAATACGTCATAATTAATAAAACGGATATAAATTATTTATAAAATCGTTTGAAAATGGGAAAAATCTAAATTACTTAATTATTTTTAGGTTATATTTTATATAAATCAAATAAAATATTTCTTTCGGCAGGTTTTCTGTATACTAAATAATTTAAGTGTTATTTTCTTAGTTTTTTTACGGTACCATCATAGTGCGATTCCAATTGTTGCTTATTTTATAAGATGATACGTTTTTATTAACAAATTATTTTTTTTTATGAAAAAAAAAATTTTTTCTGTAAAGTTCAATACATTGTCTCAGAGGGTATTAAAAAACTAGGTAACCCTTAAATTTTTAATAATATCGATTAAAAACTAACGGAGTTATTTACTATTTTGTGCAGTAATAATTTCGCGGCTCGAATGTGCAAAAATACGAAAATTGATTTGAGCGACCTCTAAATATTCATCGAATTTGGATTTTTTGGTATCAATATTTTAGTTTTAATGTAATCTTTATAATTTAGGCCAGTGCGGGTTCATTTTTAAAAAAAGGCTTTTTTTGAATCACCCTAATAAATATGATACCATAAACCTACGTCCACGTATGATACGAATTGTCAACTAAATAAAATTAAGGTTATATGATAACTTATATCAATTTTTTCTAAATAATTTGCTTACCTAAATTTCTGTGGTTTGGCTTTATAAAAAGCAAAAAGTGGCATAATATGCATATAATGTAAAAGTCACTAAACATCTACCTACCTAATTAAAATTTATTTGATTTGTGTGAAAATTTAAATAAATCATTAAAAAAGAACAATATTATGGCAAATGTATAAAACATATATGTTTTTAAATTTTATTAAAATTGGGCAAAAATTGTTATATATAAATTTAAAAGGTTTATTTAAAAAGTACATACGGTATGCACTTTATATAATGCTAAAAAAAATTTATTATTTATATACGCTAAAGAAGTATCGCTAGTAGCGCCACCACTCGGCTGTTATCATAGTAACAAAAGTAGCACTTTTAATAATCAGCTGTCAAACGCTTATTTTACAAACGAGTATTTTTGAGGTTTTTTTTACCGGTTTTCCAATAAACAGTGTTAATCTGAATGAAGAAATAAATTGCACAAAGTCTCTTTAAATATAAACTGTACCTATTAGATACAATAAATACACATTTAGTAGGGATTAACGTGAAAAGGGTAAACATTTCAATTCAGTAAAAATCGGCAAACAAATAAGTAGTCTAAATTTAAACAGCATTTAGCATTATTAAAAGCGTTGATTAAGAAAGTCTCCACACATCGGTAAAATATCCATTATAAATATATAATATTATGTTGCCATGAATTCGTAGGTATATTTTTTGTTTAAAATGCAGTTGTCGGCATTTTTTAGAGAACTTAAATATAAAAATGATTTTAAGGTTATGTTTGTAGAAAAATTATTTTTTACTAATTTCTTAAAAATTTCTTAAATATAAATTATATTAGGTAAATTTATCATTAGTTAATTCTGCACCAACAAATGTACTTATTGAATTTGATCCTTTGGCAAAACATGAAAATGCAACGATTTAGTTCTTGAATTTTATTTACAATTAAAAACACAATAATTCACCATGATCCCTTAGATAAAATACATACACTAACGTAACTAATAAGCATTTAAGCGTTGAGTTTCTTAATCAATGATATAAGGAATAATAAATCGAAATCGAGTACTAAAAAAGTTTTTTAATTTTTTTTTGCAACGTAAAACACAAACAACGTGCGAGATTTAGCTGTACAATTGAACAAAATTTGTCGAGTAAGACTTCTGCCTTCCCCTCTTTTGTGAAAGAATTACCTATTTATATAAAAATGATGTATAATCTGTGCTTTAAATGTATTATTGACAATAATGCTATCGAAGCCCACCAGATGGCGCGCGCGTTGCGAAAACCCGATACTTCTTTAGAGTATAGGGTAAAGTCGGCAAAATCGTACTGCCTTATAAATTGTACCATTGGAACAAAAACGTATATCATAAATACACAAAGAAATTTTCTCGGAGAAATTAAAACACTAACCATGCCCAGAACTAAATATACAATATCATTGTCAATGTCAGTGTAGGTACCACAAAAAATTATAGAATTTCTCAGGCCCGTTCCTGGGGTATCTGGCGCCTACGTGCAGCATTCGTTGGTGCGCCCCTTTTATATTTAAATATAATACATTAAATCTTTTAATTTTAAGCCCTTAAATTAAAAAAAATATATATTTTGCGACAAACTGACAATATGTAATTGAAAATTTAAAAAAAAAACGCTTAAATTAAGTATTTATTAAATATTTATTAAATTACGAAATACAAAAAATATTCAGTGGTAAAAATACTCTAAAGAAAACAAAAAAAAACAATCTAAACAATATAATAACTACAACTGGTTTTTAGTAACGTATAATGTCTAAAATTGAATAAGTCAAAAATGACTAGTTTTAAAAGTAAAAAAGCAGTCGCTGTAGTGACTATAGTGACACTATAGTCACTATAGGGATACAAATTGTTGTGGACTAAAGTTATTAATTATAATAACTTTAGTCCACAGCAATTTGTATCCCGGACATTTTACAGCTTATTATTATGTAAAATTATGAAAGTAAAACAGTTTTTAAGATAAAGTCAATTCCATAATATATGGATAATTTACTGAATCTCAAAAACGTTCTACTACTAGTTATAAACTTTTGACAACATTTTCGGATTCAGCAGACAATTTAAATTTACATAGGAGTTGACTTTTTCTATTGACGATAATTATTAGTCGCTGCTTTTTCGCTATGGCAATTAGACTAATTGAATTAGTCATTTTTGACTAATTCTATTTTAGAGAGTAAGCTCGTTACAAAGTCATGCTACTTTGCTACCGTTAACTGCAACTATCAAACAAATACTAAAAATATTATGACCATTAATGCATTTATCTCCTTTTATTTTGATCCTCGTATAAAAAAAATAAGCCGCCAATATCAAAGCGGCAAAAGGCGCTATATAGCGCAAAAAAGGGCTATAAATCCTATGTATGTTTAAGTATTATATGCAAGAAAGTTTATCGTTACAAAGTACTGATTGACTCCTTGATTTTGCGCCCCCAAAATGTTGCGCCTGCGTGCGTGCACGCACTGCACGCTCGCCAGGAACGGGCCTGGAATTTCTAATAAAAACGGGTTACTTTGACAACAGCAATAATTAATTATCCGACATCGATGAGTAGTTTCAGGAACTGTATACAGATCACTATAGTGTTTAATTTTCTGCACATTAATTATTATTTTAAATTGAAAATAAGTGGATTATGTACTGTTCTGAACATCAATGGTTTCTGTTTTATTTTCTCCGTGTAGGTAGTTATGGTAATATAAATTTTTCATATTGCAAGTAGGGTCCCTATATATAGGAACAACAAGGTTTAAATAAACTGCGCACCACTTAATGTGTCGCGATCAAAAAGTTCGTTCTTTTTTAAAACGACATAACTTTTTTGTTTCTTGAACTATTTTATTTTGGTTTGTGTTTTCTGCTAGCCTCATCCTCTGGCAATTCATGCTATAGATATGAAGCTCACGGTTCTTCAAGTAAATTTCCTACAGGGTGATATGATATACGGTGAAAAATTTCATTAACTTCATCCAAACCCCGTTTGTAAAAAAATATTTTTTTTTTCGTTTTTACTTTTAAATAATGAAGTATTATGTCTTACCTTTAAAGGTTTTTCAAATTTTTCGAATTGGAATCAACGAAAATATGATTTTTATTCCAAAAGAGTAAATTTAAGGCATTTTTGTATGAGTATGAGTATGAGTATGAGTATAAGAGACGTATAACCAGCCCCATTTCCTCTTGACTCTCGAACCCCGTACAGGCCTATGTTTACTTACGCCGATTTTTGTTCTTCCCCAGCAACTGCACGGCTTCACCCGTGTTTGCTGGGTGCGAATGTCCATTGCGTTCCGTACTGTCCCCTATTTGGGGCTCGAGAGCGAGAGGCGAA
This sequence comes from Brassicogethes aeneus, assembly GCA_921294245.1. Lineage (NCBI taxonomy): Eukaryota > Metazoa > Arthropoda > Insecta > Coleoptera > Nitidulidae > Brassicogethes > Brassicogethes aeneus. The sequence goes on along the minus strand of OV121133.1, from coordinate 53,913,818 downwards.
TAGTTATAATAGCCATTCCCGGGTTCGCCGAGCCTATGCTATACGCTCGGTGGGGTATGGATGAGGGACGGGAGGGAGTTGGTTTTTGGGGGACAATTACGCCGACTTAAAACTAAGTACGACGCGGAATCCCCCTAAACCAGTCGATTAGTATTACTCCAAACATTTGGGATTACTAATTGGAGTTGGGGAGTTGTTATTTCGCTGCAGGGGTGTAGTTTCCTAGTCCAGGTCTTTGTCTTGTTCGTTATTGTCATTGTCCGTGTCCTGGTCAGATAGTTCCTGCCCTTGGTAAAGTGTGTCAGTTGTTTTTAATAATTTTTGTCCCAAGCACGTTTTGTGGTAGAGTTCCGTCTTTGTTTATCAAATTCCAAAGCATTGCATTTATTCACTAGTCAAACAAATCACAAGCGCGATTATTCTGTTGTCTAATGTTTACAAATCTCGAGTTTGGCTATTAGGCCCTTTTTTTAATGTGTTAGAATTATGATCAATGTTAGTTTACTCTGTCAGTCCAGTGTTTATTTTCGGTCTCGATTGGGACCGCCTTACGCATTTGCTGTTGACAGACTTATTGCCCCACGCCGGGTGCCCTTCATAGGTTTTAAAGATATCCCAATAAACACTTAACGATACCTATCGCCATTAACATTGCCCGTGTAAGAATTTTTAACACTTTTTAATACAATTTTGCAATGATAGTAATTAAAAACAAAACAATTGTTTAAAGAGTAAAATATGTTCTTAACATAATCATATTTTAAAGTTATTTTAACATTTTCAAGTAAAATAAATGTTATGTTTAATGAAATGAATACGGGCAATGTTAATGGCGACAAATAACGGAAAATGCTTGCTGGGATCTGCCGTAATTATATTGCAGATTTGTATCAGGTCATGCATACTCTTAAAGTAAAACTTATCAGATTTTTCCCCTTGCGGATGGCCACCTCCCCTCTTCTCCGACCTCCCCCGTCAGTCCAGTGAAAAGCCTCCAATGACAGGTGGCACCCCAGTCATTCATATCACCCAACACTCCACTCCTCAATGACCGTTACACCATTTTAGCTTGCACTCCATGAAAATGTTTGTTTCACTTAATTAATCACTTAATTATGTTAGTTTCATCTTTAAACTTTTACGTTTCAAGAGCTCACCCGCACGCGAGTACCCTGATTTCACCTGTACCGTTATGTATACATACTATAGTAACCCAAATAGTAGCACTGTTTCGCACCGTACTTTACTCGACTACACTGTATATAATAGTTATGTTTCTTTAAGAGTTTATTGTGGATCGGCACCGAGCGCTCGACCTACCCATCCGCTCGCTTCGCCGGTATCGACAGTACTGAGTAAATTTAAGGCATTTTTGTAGGCAATAAACTCAGTCTTTTTGGGAACAAGAAGATAAGATGGTGAAAGAATATTCCTTAAATAGTTCTGAACAAGCGACAAGCAACAAACTTCCATTATTTTCAGAGGGCCTAAGCAAAGACCACTTTTTCAAAATAACATTTTGGTGTAAATTTAAGAAAACTAAACCTAAACCGATATTTACGTTCGTGGCATGTTTTCTTCATAATTTTGTTAATTAAGTTTCAGATAACACCTAAACCACCAAGAATCAATATTCGAAAACAATTCTCGGCTGTTAAATGTCTTAATAAAATACGATTGCTGGTTTTTACTATTTTTTTACTATGTTTTGCATCTTTAGTACGTTATTACCATGTCGCTGAATGATCAACACGAGGATCAAATGAAAATTAGTTCCTGAAAAACATTTAAAACTCATTATAAGGGATATTCTTGATTTTTTCAGTTTGCTTGTGTTTTTCAAAAGCTTTCAAAAGTTTTTTTGCATAAGTTATACCTACCTACGTACATCCCTACCTTACCCAGGTTACTTTCATTATTCCTTTAAATTATTAAAATACCAATGCCAGACTTTTCTGCAGCTACGGGAATTAACATCTCCAAATCAACGGTTCCCATAAGATTGCACGAAACGGGATGGAACTGAAGATGAAAGAAAGGGAAGGACGCATGGAAAATTTGGATGAATTGGTAAATACTATTCAGGAAGATGGGATACCCCAGGAACTTGGTCGAGGCCCAGGAGGGTTAACGAATTATTACGGGTTAGGGGAGGGCCAACGAAATATTGAAAGTTATTATTGTTATTGTTTGTTACATTTTTCTGTTGAATATAATTTTATATATATTCGCATAAAATTTTCCAAAATGAACAAAAATATTTTTATTCAACTTTATTACCAATTAGGTAGTTACTTAACAGTGATAAGTTATCACTAGTGCGCAATGTAAATGTAAGTTATGTAACATTATCCTAACCATTCAAACAAATTGCAGTCATTTCGCCCAAAAAATGAATCCCCAAATGGCATTTTAATTATAAATATGCAAAAACATGCTAGCAATCGGATTTTATTATAGTTATTTACGATATAAGTGGGATAAGAGCTTTATTAACGTACGCATGCGAAATTTGCCCAACGAGTGCGTAGCACGAGTTGGGCAATCGCAAAAGTACGTTAATAATGCGTTATCACACGTATATTGTACAAATTTTTATCTACGCCTCTAAATGAAAAAATAAACGGTAAATATTTTTGTCTAAGACTTAATTTAGGGTTATTTTGACATTTTGACTTTTTTATTTGATTGGTTAAAAGCAGAGAAAAACGCTTGCGTTAATGAACTTCTTATCTCACTCAAAATGAGTGGGATAAGAAGTTCTTATCTCACTGGCGTAGATAAAGACATTTAACAGCCGGGAATTGATTTCGAATTTTTATTCGTGGTGATTTTGGTTTTATCTGAAACTTAAATTTGACAACTTAATCACAATCAGGAGGTCTAAATTATAAAGAAAACATGTCACGAACGTAAATATGGGTTCAGGTTTAGTTTTCGCAAATTTTCACCAAAATGTCATTTTGAAAAAGTGGTCTTTGCTTAGGCCCCTCTGAAAATAATGGAAGTTTGTTGCTTAAGCAATTGTCGCTTGTTCAGAATTATTCAAGGAACAATCTTTTACCATTTTATCTTCTAGTTCTTAAAAAGACTGAGTGTATTACTACCAAAAACCCTTAAATGTACTCTTTTAGAAAAAAATCATATTTTCGTTGCTAAGATTCTAATTCGAAAAAATTTGAAATAATTTTCAAGGTTAGACATAATACTTCATTATTTTAAAGTAAAAACGAGAAAAAATATTTCTTTTTTCAAACGGGGCTTGGATGAAGTTATTGAATTTTTTCACCGTTTTACATATCACCCTGTACGAAATTTACTTGAAGAACCGTAAGCTTCATATCTATAGCATGTATTGCCAGAGGATGGGGCTAGCAGAAATCACAGACAAAAATAAAATCGTTTAAGAAACAAAAAAGTTATGTCGTTTTGAAAAAGGATGAACTTTTTGGTCGCGACACAGTGGTGCGCAGTTTAGTTATCCGTATTTTAGTTTCTATACAGGGTGTCCCATGTGGGCAATCTCCCAGGTTTAGATAGAACACATAAAAATAATATGAAAAATTCCTATATATTTTTTTTCTACGGCACACTCTACGGAGATACTGGCCCATAACGGACGCTCCTGGAAATAATAAAAAAGATCAAAAATTTCAAAATACTCTATTTTCAACTGACACGGACATCAAAATTTAAATCGGTAAATGTCAAAAAAAAACATTTCAAATAACATAAAAATAAATAAATAAACCCTATTGTACAAAAACATTTTACATTTTATCAATGTCGATTAAGAGTATCTTTTTTTTAGTTTAAGGTTTAAGATGACCAAAAATATTTTTGATATGTCTTTATAGTCAGTGTTTTAAAAAAAATAGCATTACTCTGTTAGAGCCACAGACCACCAAAACAAATGGACGACGCATTGCCATTCAATAACAATGCTTTGTTTGCGGTCAACGAACGGTCACAGTCTAAGCGTTAAATTGGCTATAGAATTTAATGTTTTCTTCCAGTGACGTATTGCGTACTCCAAAACAGCTGACATATAACAAATATGACAGCTGACTGCAACCAGTGCCTTGGTGTTAAATAGGGATAATTTAAAAATAGTTTAATTTAATTGTGATTACGATACGTTTTTTAATTTAAATTTATTTATGTTACATGGCGTGGTTTTAAATAGGGATAATTTAATTTAATTAAGTTTTTATTGAAATAATAATCATCAGAAAAGTTTAGGTTTATAAATCTTTTAAATAATTATGAACAAATATTGGGGTTAAAAAAATAATAAGTAGGTAGGTCGATATTTCCATGTATTGTTATTTTTAGTACAAAATACAAAAATACAAAATGTATTTAAACCTTCTAAGATTTAAATTTAAATAATTAACTTAAACACCATAGAAATCCACAAACGAAAACACAAAACAACAAGCTGTCAACCTTTTTCTATGCTGTCAACCACAATCCACTGAATGCAAATATGACGAATTTATCAACGTTGTTAATATTTAATTTTAACAATTATTAAATGATTTACTTTCTTTATATAGAAAAAAATATCGAAAGAAAATGATGAACAAATCCTTTTTACAATTTTTTTTATTATTCAAACGAATTACTGGAAATTTTTAATGTTCATTATGTTATGATGAACGTCCAAAAAGGCGTGTAATCTATACTTCTGACAACGTTGGACGACGTGTTTCTTTCGACGGTGTTTAGAATGTGAAACTATGTTTTACTCGCTTTTTAAACGTAAACAAATGATTAAAAGTGCCCAATTTAAGGATACTTTTCTACTAAACAATATATTAAAAAATTATTAAATTCCACCTAGTAGTTCAAAAGTTATTTAAAAACAAACGATTTACTAGGGTGTCCGTTATGGAACCGTATCACACTGGGCTGAAAAGCCCGATTCCGGTCAAAACTAATTTTAACATAAACTACTAAAGACTAACTTAAGATGTTTGGACTTAATATTTATGCATATAAGAGCTTTAACATATGAAAAATTGACACTTATACATCCAGTGGCGGAACGTGAAATGGGAACAATATTTTTTTTTATTGTAAATGGCTATAATTTTATACCTTTACGAAAGTGAATTAAAAATAAACTTAATTTATCGTTAAGGGCCTTTAACACATCCAAAATACACACTCATACATCCAGTGGCGGAACGTATTTAATTGAAGAAGGGTGATCATTCTCCCAAATGACCTTTTCGTTATCGCCTTTTTGCTGTAATGGTACATATGAACACATAAACATATTCGCATCTGTGAAACCTTCGAAATCCGTTGCTTATATTCAGCATGGCCAGATATTCGTTAAACTTCTTTATTCCGACCAAATTTTACTTGATGATTTTGTGGATATATTTATATACAAATAAATATACTAAAGCGAAACGCTCTCACCATAGTAGGCAACCACGACTGCATCGGTGCATTCATAGTTGTCTATGCGCTTAACACCTCGTTATTTGCATTTGGCGGCAAATAACCATATCTTGTGTTTTTTTAAACACTATTAGACAGCCATCTTACTTATTAAAAATCTGTTAACCGATCAAGATCCTTGTTTGAAGTTACCAAGGGTATAAAAAGAAGTAATTCTTTTTAAATAGTTCGCCGAGTTAATTTCTTGGTCTAGGTAAGTTGTTGTTTGCATGGTGTGGGGTTAGTGGAGCAAAGATGTTGATAATTTTGATTTCTAGATCGGTCTTGCTATATCGAAGACTTGTAGCCTGTAAAGTAGAGTTGGAAGGTCTTAACTGGCTGCCCAATACAATAAAGCTAGGTGTTGTAGTGCATTGTATTTATTTATTTCCACAATTTTCGAATCCCCTTACACCCTGAGATCACCGGAGTAGGACACTCATCGTGTTCCGGTACAACTTTTGGTTACCAACGAGAGCCTAGGCTTCCGCAGCAAGGCTTTTGGAGAAAGAAATATACAATGCCGACAGCAAGAACCCCAGGAAGGCCAGTGACTCGAAGTATGGCTGGGAATATTGAAGAACTGCAATCAGCAACAGGAACGAGAAGACATAATGAGCCAGCAAACCACTCATCAGAAAGTGTAGAATCCCAGTCTAGAGCCAGGATAAGCCCATTTCAAGAATCAGGTGAGCCTGTTCCAATTAGTTTTGCTATGGCAGGTTTTACAAACCAAGGGGGCAACCCAGCAACGTACACCTTGCCTGGGACATCCAACTTTAACCCATCGGTTTCTTTGCTAGGTATGGGGTTACCATCCCCACATGCTCACGCATGGCCAAGCGAAACTAGAAACTAAAATGGGTCAACCTTACAATATGTAAATTCGAACTTTAATGGTGCTAATAATACATTACCTCAATATTTTAATAATAACAATGATGTAAACCCAAATCACGTAAACGGTAACAATAATGTAAATTCTAACTTTAATGGTGCTAATAATACGTTACCTCAATATTTCAATAATAACAATAATGTAAACCCAAATCATGTAAACGGTAACTTGCCTATACAACGAAATTTTTCGAAAATACTCGAAATCTTGCCTAAATTTGATGGGGTCACCATCAACCCTGTAGATTTTGTAAATCGGCTAGAACAGACGGTAAACTTGTGTGACGTGCCTTTTGTATATATTTTGCTTTACGCCCAAAATCTTTTTCTTGGAAAAGCAAAAATATGGGCAGATGCGTTGCTGCATACTTTTCCCGACTTCAACTCCTTTAAATCAGCTTTTTTGCAACAATTTTGGGGGCATACAAGGCAGACGCACTTGAAACTCCAGCTAGAGGTAGGCAAATATAACGGCAAACTATCATACGTTGAATACTTTCTATCGCAGATTGCGACCGCGAAACACCTACAATGTTACACGGAAATAGAGCTTGTTGCTCTTGTAACAAGACATTACCCACCGGTTATTTCAGCGTCGCTAATCGGCACAAGGACGATAGCTGAGGCGCTGGACAAGTTGAGACTGGCCGGAAACTACGAAACTAATTTCGATTTGTCTTTACTCAGGAAATTTGATTCGCAGCAGGTGAACAATGGTAACGGTAACAGCATACGGGGGCGCGTCGAAAATAATATACGGGGGCAGGACGGGAAATACTTCAATAAAAAATTTTCAGATCGAAAATTAAGTTGCATGGGTGAGCCGGAGTCGTTTGGGGACATAGACATCGCGACGCCGGAAAACTCTTAGATTCCCGGGTTCAGGGTTCTACCGGGGAATCAACAGTAAAACGAGCCCGTTTAGTAAATTCAATCGTAAATAATCCTCGTGAAGATTTACTAACTGAGGAAGATTCTGACCATATTAACATGGAATCCTCGGCGCCGATCGTGTCCATTAGCATTCTGGGCTGCCAGTTTCCCGCTTTAGTGGACACAGGTAGCGAAATATGCGCGATCTCCGCTTTAGTTTGGAATACCGTCGGGGAAGGGAATCGGGTACCTATATTTCCGGTATCGGGGGTTAAGGTTTCAGGAGCATTTAAAAATAAGTTGCGTCGGATAACGCACCAAGTCTTGCTGCCGTTTTCGCTTAATAATTTTAAACTCGAGTTTGAATTTTTATACATCCCAGATTTAGTTTTTCCGGTCGTTCTGGGCTGTGATTGGCTTAGGTCAGTCGACGCAGTATTAGACCTACACGGAGAAGTGTTAAAAATTGTATACCATAACGAACCGATACAAATCCCGGAAGTTAAAAGCTCGGAAATCCCTAAATCAGTTTCCGTATCGATGAAGGTCGTTTCGAAAAACCGTTTTCCCCATATTTTAAATGTAAATAATGTAAGTAGTTTAAATGTAAATTTTAAAAATATAGTAGAAAATTTAGAAATTTCTGATGGTTACAAAACCAAATTTTATAACGTACTGGTTAAGTTTAAAGATATCTTTTCGGATAAGCCCGGGCTGACTTCAGAGTATACACACGAAATCCTCTTAGATGACGAAACACCGTTTCTTCAGAAACCATACCCAATCCCGCATGCGCATCGCGCAGCCGTGCAGAGGGAAATTGATAAGATGCTAGAATGGGGGGTAATTGAACGTACCACTGCGGCGCCGTATTGCAGCCCACTAGTGACTGCGGTTAAGAAGGACGGCAGTGTCCGCGTTTGTCTGGACGCTCGTTTCCTTAATAAGCGTATGTTGCCTGACTCCGAGTTGCCCAGGTCAATCGACGATATTTTGCGTACACTTCCTGCGGTGCGGTACATGTCAACTATTGATCTCACACATTCTTATTTCCAAATCCCTTTGCGTTCTCGGGACAAAAAATTTACCGGGTTTTTACACGGCACTCAGACTTACCGCTTTACAGTGCTCCCTTTTGGGTTGAAAACCGCGATATCCTCGTTCTCAAGGGCTATGAGCCTGGTGCTGGGGCCTGAATTTCGCAGTTTTGTTGTAGCTTACGTGGACGATTTGGTTATTATTTCCGAAACGCTCGAGGATCACATCAACCATTTGGAACGCGTGTTCGCGCGGTTATCTAAATCGGGATTCACATTAAGACTGAAAAAATGCCAATTTCTGCGCACAGAGATGACATTGCTAGGTTACATTATCAACTCAGAGGGTATACATTCAGACCCATCGCGGGTACAAGCGATACAGGATTTTCCCGTGCCCAAAAACCTGAAACAAGTTCAGGCGTTTTTGGGCCTGTGTAACTATGATCGTAGTTTTTGTGAAAATTTCTCGGTCCTCGCCGAGCCAATTTTCCGGTTATTGCGGAAGAAGTCCGGTTGGAATTGGGGTCCGGAGCAGCAAGCCGCATTTAAAGAGCTAAAAGGGCGCCTATCCCAAAATATACTGTTGTTTCACCCGGTCCCAGGGGTGCCCTATGGTGTACAGACTGATAGTTCGGATTTCGGGCTAGGAGCGCAGCTGTTTCAAGAGATAGGAGGACGAAAGCAAGTAGTGGCTTACGCTAGTCGCCTTCTTTTAGACCGTGAGCGGGCGTATTCAGTTCCCGAAAAGGAAGCTTTGGCGGTAGTGTTCGCGCTAAATAAGTGGAGGGTTTACCTCTTAGGGGCCAAATTTTCTATTTGGACTGACCATAGGGCTCTTTCTTATTTGGGTACTTGTCGGCTCTTGGCACCCCGCATCACACGCTGGATTCTAGCCCTGCAGGAGTTCGATTTCGATATTAGATATATCCCCGGGAGAGATAACGTCATACCCGATATCCTCTCGCGAAACCCACCTTTGCGACCATCGGCTCCAGCGGACAAGTGTTTCAAAATCCTGGCGACTTCGGTGTCTTTGCCGAAGAAATTTTGCCGGGACCTACCCTCATTGATCCAAGCACAGCGATCCGACCCTAAACTTTCGAAGATTGTTGAAAATGTAAAAGACGCCACGAGTAGCGAAAGTAAATTTATAATGCATAACGATATTCTTTTTATGCGTCGTTCAGAAGACCAACCCTGACTTATTTGCGTCCCTAAAGTTTTAGTCCCGGAATTTATCCGCGCTTTTCACGAAACATTAGGCCATTTCGGGGTGTTCAAGACTTGGGTGGCTCTCAAGCGGGAGGTTTGGTGGCAAAATATGCACCGTGACGTCAAACGGGTGTTGAGATCTTGTGATTTATGTCAAAAAACTAAGCATTCGGTCATGCCTAAACCCCCTATGGGTTCTATATTGCCTAATCAGGTGAACGATTTTCTATCCGTAGATTTCTACGGCCCGCTGCCTAGGTCTAGAGCTGGGGTAACATACATTTTCGTGGTTTTGGATGTATTTTCCAAGTACCTGAGTTTATATCCCCTAAAAAAGGCTAATACCCCCAGTATTATTCGTTGTTTGGAACACGATTATTTCCCCAGTTTTGGAAAACCAGCTGTAATCCATTCCGATAACGGAACTCAATTTATTTCCAGGCAATGGGTAAAGTTTTGCGATGTCAACGGAATTAAAATTTCACATACCTCCGTCAGGCACCCCGAGGCTAACCCCGTGGAACGCAGTATGCGGGAGCTAGGACGTTTATTTAGGGCTTACTGCCATACCCGACATACAAGTTGGGCGTTAGAAATTCCTCGATTCATTCAGATAATCAACTCTGTTGTTCACGAGAGCACGGGTTTTACGCCTAGTGAGTTGCAGACCGGAAAGCCTTCTACTTTATTGCTTCGCGAAATTATTGATTTCCCAAAAGCACCCGCCGGTCTAGATTCTCATGTTAAATTATTTCTCGCTAGGGAGGCATTGCTTTCCAAAGCAGCTAGGCGCCGCGCCGCCCAAAAGCAATTAGTACACCCGGAGCTAAAGCTAGGAGACCTGGTTCTCCTAAAAGCGAACCCCATTTCTTCGTTTCTTAACGCCGAAACTAAGAAATTCATGTTGCTGTTCGAGGGCCCTTATAGAGTTAAAAAACACGTAGGTCCGGCCACCGTTATTTTAGAAAATCCTACTTCTGGTGTGGAGCGCGGTATGTTCCATGCCTCTCACGTTAAAAAATATGTTGGGCAGGGATAAAAAATTAAAATTGATAATACCTTGTATTCCCCTGTTTTTGTGACGTCATACAAGGTAGGGGGCAGGTAAAGCGAAACGCTCTCACCATAGTAGGCAACCACGACTGCATCGGTGCATTCATAGTTGTCTATGCGCTTAACACCTCGTTATTTGCATTTGGCGGCAAATAACCATATCTTGTGTTTTTTTAAACACTTTTAGACAGCCATCTTACTTATTAAAAATCTGTTAACCGATCAAGATCCTTGTTTGAAGTTACCAAGGGTATAAAAAGAAGTAATTCTTTTTAAATAGTTCGCCGAGTTAATTTCTTGGTCTAGGTAAGTTGTTGTTTGCATGGTGTGGGGTTAGTGGAGCAAAGATGTTGATAATTTTGATTTCTAGATCGGTCTTGCTATATCGAAGACTTGTAGCCTGTAAAGTAGAGTTGGAAGGTCTTAACTGGCTGCCCAATACAATAAAGCTAGGTGTTGTAGTGCATTGTATTTATTTATTTCCACAATTTTCGAATCCCCTTACACCCTGAGATCACCGGAGTAGGACACTCATCGTGTTCCGGTACAATACTTATTTTATAAAAAATCGAAATAATTTTAATAAATTAAATTCAATATAAATTTTAATAATAATAACAATAGGTATTATAATAAATAAAATCCCGGCATAAAATAGTTTAGGTATTATAATTACGTTACGATAGTGCCCGAAAGAGTTTTTAAAAACAATTTATTTTTATTTAACAATAACTTTTGTTTTAGAATGAAATATAATTTAATTAAAATAAGTTTATTGAATGATAGCTAATTACAGACTGAGAAATTATAATGATTAATTTAGTAAGGTAAAAATGCTGACAACTGAGTTAGCGAAATAAATGAGGTTGTGCATGATGTCCTTATAAGGAGTGACTCCGTCACGTAACTCCTCCCTCCTCAAAATGAAGCACCCCCCGGAAGATTGACTCTCGTGGTTGGGACTGGGTTGAGTTTTTCTTCTTCTTCTTCTTTTCTTTCATTATCTGCTTTGGTTCTATTGTTCTTTCTTCTCTTTGTAATTTTTATGGCAAGATATATTAGGTAGATTGCTATCGTAACATACAGGATAATTGTCATGATGCTGGGTGTGACAATATTGAATGTTGAATGCTGGTGTTGATCAGTTGTTGTGAAAACATTTTCTGGGATTTCTTTTAGTTTTAGCGTTTTCAATTTAACTTGGAGATTTTGAATCTGCTTTTCTTCTATTGCGAGGTTGATGTTATTAAGTAAAGTGGGGCTGCCAAAAGAGGTTTCTTCAAATAGTAGTTCTTTACTTCTGAAGATGATTTTACAATTTCCTTGTTCTATAAGGTAGACTCCGGTTAATGATTTGACTTGGTTTTCTTTTTGACATCTTAAACTTATTTTTTCATTGAAGGGGAAAACTGCCAGGTATTGGTTTATTTCTGGGATTGTTTCCAAATGATTTTCTGTTATTTCCAGTTTGATGTAGGAGCAGGAGTTGATGCTTTCCCGAAGGACAATATTTTCTTCACAAGTGATGTTGTGGTTTGTAGACAGGTGCTTCGCGCATTGATATTTTATACCTTTTTTACATACGTCATTCAATGGAATAAGATATCACATATCAGAGTGCGTAGTACGTATTGAGCTTTTGGGATAATAGTGACAAATTTAATTTTCGAACAAAGTTGGAATAGGAATAATATGAAAAAGTTCAAAATCAGTTTCATAATCAATAGGAAGGGAAAGGAAAAATGTAATTCTACCAGGTTCAGTTCTACAATTAACTTCTACAATATCCTCAAACTCCAAAATATTTTCAAATTTTACTTCTATCGGAAGTTGCTTTTTATAATTGTTTTCAATTTTTTGTATTTCAGCAAAAAGATCTCTACCTGTCAAAATACTAGGGTGTAATACTTTTAATTTGCAAAATGTTAATGAAGTTTCCACGTCTTTTAAAATATTTAGTATAGTGGTATATATAAGTAAAATTTGGTTATGCAAATCTTGTGCAAACAAGATAAAAATTTGATTTTGTATTTGTTCATTTACAAATTTATTTAATTGTATAATTTTATCTTTTAAAGTATTTTCATTGTGTTGGACATCTTGAAGAGTGTCATTAAAATTTTGTATTATTTTATGATTAATTGAATATTGCAGTTTAACTTGCGATTTGATATTTGAGCTATCCTGCTGTATGTCTGCTAATATTTTTGAAAATTTTTCGCCATCGTTATTATCTAAGTTACCGGTTATTCCCTTAATTACCGTACCAAAACCGTTAATAAGCCCTCTTCTATTTCTATAACTACTTTTATCAAAACTTAAATCTATTTGTTTAATTTTTTGTTTAATTTTATTTTGTGTAAACTTTATTATTTTATCGTAATTTTCTAATTCCCTATTATACATGGATTTATTATGACTAATTAAACTTAACCTATCATATTCTAAATTTAAATTGTTATATTGTTCGTAAAGGGGTTCTAAATTATAATAGTGTACAAAGGTATGCTCGGAACGTTGAAGTTTCGCCGCTCCCAACCTTATAGGTAGTATGCCCAAATTTTTTGTTATGTTGAAGATGTCTGCTGCTCGGACGAACGTGAGCAACCTGCAAATAATAGATTTTGCTGGTTATTTTTATCTATGTTTCTTGGACGTTTGATATTTGACAGATGAATTTTATCAATAGTGTTAAAATGAGTTGGGTCGATGTTGGCCGTTTTTAAGTTCCGATTAATGAATTTTAATGTTTCTGGTTTATATTTATTTTTTGTTTTTGACTGTTTCTGCTTATTTTTTACAAACACCTTTTTAGGAATTACTTTTGGAATATCTTCCCTATTTTTATTTGCTTTATTTATAACTTTTACCTTTGATTTAATTGCCTTTTCGTTTATACTTTTATAGAGTAACTGAGTTTTTTCTTTATGATTAAAAATATAATTATTTAAAAGTTGTTTTTCTAGTTCTAGGTTAAATGGTGAGTCTGTGCCTAAGTGTCCCGTTATTATTTCTGATGGTTTTAATTTAGTTGACGTGTGTATAGTATTATTATATGCTAAAACAGCGTAGTTAACTTTTATTTCAATGGGTTCTTTTTTAAAGGTGTCTTGGTTGTTTAGTAATCTGATATGTTCTATTAATGTAGAGTGGAAACGCTCAATTGGGGAATTTGATTCGGGATGTTGAGAACTTATAAAATGAATTTTGATTTTATGAAGTTGCAAAAGCTCTTTTAACATGCCGTTGTTAAACTCACTACCATTGTCCGAGATAATTTGTTCCGGAATTGCATGGTGTGTAAAATATTTAATAAGATTATTTATAACTTCTATACTGGAAGCTGAGTTAAGTTTATATGCTTGGCTATATTTAGAAAAAGTGTCTATTATTGTTAGAAATTTACATTTTTCAAGGGAAATACTATCCATGTGTAGTATTTGAAATGGCCTTGTAGCCGTAGGTGTTATATTAAATTTCAGGTTCAATGGGTTTCTATCATACTTGGTAAGTTGACAGATTTCGCAGTTATTTATATAATTTTGGATTGTATTTCTTTGGTTTGGGAAATAGTAGTGTTCTTTAATTCGTTTTTCTGTTTCCTCTATGCCGCGGTGGTTTGTTTTTCCCTCGTGATAATTAATAATTGTTTGCCTGATTTCGTCTTCACCTATAACGTCTGTAAGATATTTTGTACACCTAATTAAATTAATTTGTGAATTTTTAAAAAATGTTTGCAATACACAGCAAAATTTTTCGTAAATTGGGTCTTCGAAGTAGACATAATACTTAATTTTTGGCGCGATATAGTCTTTAATTAACTTAATCACGTCTTGTTCAAAATTATTTTTTGAAAGTTGTACTAACAGTCTTTGTTTTGTTCTATATAAAATTATTCTGGATGGCTCCGCAGGTGCATACTCGACAAGAGAAATTATTATTTGGTTTTTTCCGTAATTTACTGGACATGATACTATGGGTATACTTACAATAGGGTTTTCGGAATTAGAGTGTATTGTGTTTAGGTCACTGTCTTCCGTTTGTTTTGTCGGTTCAACGTCTTGACTACGTTCTTTGTCATCAATGTCGTCAGTTTCTACAATTACAGATGTGTTGTCCGTATCTTTAACTGCGGAAAAGCTGTCGTTGAATTTTTGCATGTAGTGCATTAAAGGTTCGTTGACGGTATTTCCGGTATCAGGTTTGTTTTGACTGCTATTTAACTCTTCACAAAAATCATCTATGAAAGAGGAAATTGCGTTTTTTGTTTCTTTATGGTCAGTAATATTTAAATTAGGACAGGGTTCAATATCATATATAAAAATTTTAATATTTGTGTTTTGAAAAATAAGTTTTATTAAGTTAAATATTATATTCCAATTTAATTTATCTAATCCTGAGCCAATTTTTGGCATCGCCACTGAATAATTTTTAAAATTTAAACAGAGTCTTTTTAGGGTAATTAGGGCACTTATAATTGAAAAGTATGTGGGTTTGTCCCTAATTGACCTTTTTGTAATAAGATAATAAATGTTTCTTTTAGGATGATTAAGATATGCTACCTCACCTACTGGTTTATTTTGTGACTTTAGGGTATTTATGCAATTAAATTTTTCTTTAAATTTACGAGCAATTCCTTTATTCATACTTAGACATTGCGATACACAGTGTGCAAGTGATGTCTCATCTTGACAATTAAATAGATCGTCATAAACTATTTTAACATTTGGGTTGGTTATTTGGAGATTGTTATAAAGTATTTCGTTAAGGATTTTATTTTGTTTCACTGCGTTTTCTAGTTCGATTAAGTTAATTTCGTGTTTAGGTATGTTTTGGTTGTCTCTAATGTAGTCCGAATCTTTATTGTCTTGTATAGTATTGTCTTTAAGGACTTGTGCGTAACTTAAATTATTTGTCGTCTTATTTTTGTTAGTGGTTTCCTTATATAGGTTTTCTGGAGTATTTTTATTATTATCCGATAAGTCTGAGGGTATTCTTGATAATGCGTCTGCGTTAGAATTTAAGATACCTTTTTTATAAACTATTTCATAATCGTATTGTTCCAAATATAGGCGCCACCTACTTAATTTAGAGTTTGGTTCCTTCATTGATATTAACCCTTGTAACGGTTTATGGTCTGAGACAATTTTGAACTTTATTCCGTAAAGATAAGGTCTAAAGTATTTGACTGCCCAGATAATCGCTAAAAATTCCTTATGAGTCGTGCTATAGTTTATTTCTGAGTCGTTAAGTGTTCGACTTGCGTAAGCAATTGGTAAATCAGAGCCGATTTTACCTTGGGAAAGTACAGCACCCAGTGCATAGTTAGAGGCATCCGTCGTCAATATAAAGGGTTGAGTAAAGTCAGGGTATTGAAGGATTGGTTCGTTAATTAAAAGGTTTTTGCAGTGGTTAAAGCAATTTTTGTACTCGATATTGTTAACATCTATTTTATTATTTTTCTTTAAACAATTTGTCATGGGTTTAGTTAATTTAGCAAAATCCTTAATAAACTTCCTATAATATCCTAATAAACCTAAAAAAGCTTTAATTTGTTTGGTTGTTTTTGGTATGGGGTAGTTTTGAATAGCTCTAATTTTTTCAGGATTAGGTTTAACGCCGTGTGGTGTTACAACATGACCTAGAAATGCGACTTCCCTTTTGAAAAATTCACACTTATCGATTTGTAATTTTAAGTTCGCAGAACGTAATCTATTAAAAATTTCTTTGAGGCTAAGTATGTGTTCCTGTAACCCTGTGCTAAAACATATTATATCATCAAGATATACACAACAATTTTTATTTAAAATACCGCGAAGAAGGTTATCCATAATTCTCTGGAATGTGGCTGGGGCGTTTTTGAGCCCGAATGGCATACGTAGAAATTCGTAGTGACCGTTTTCTGTGCTGAAAGCGGTTTTCTGAATATCTGTTTGTGCCATTTCAATTTGGTGGTAGCCACTGGCAAGGTCGAGGGTACTGAAATACATACATCGCCCTAATTTGTCAAGCAAATCCGTTATGTTTGGTAACGGATATCGATCATCGATAGTTTTTTCATTTAACTTTCGATAGTCGATAACTATGCGCCATTTGCGTTGGCCAGAAGAGTCTGCTTTCTTTGGCACAACCCAAATAGGTGAACTCCACGGACTATATGAAGGCCTTATAATTTTTTGTTCTAACATTTTCTTAATTTGTTTTTCCACCTCCTGTTTATGGATTTGTGGAAACCGATAAGATTTTGCATAAACAGGAATTTCGTCTTTAGTAATTATTTTGTGTTTAATTTTACTTGAAAAACTTAAGGGTTTATTTTCGCTATGAAAAATGTCAGAATATTCGCGTAACAATTTTTCTATTACACTTTTTTCTTCATCGTTCATGTGGTTAATTTTTATTTTCGATAGATCAATTGTTGTATCACCACAATAAACGTTTATGTTATTAAAATTTGTTGCTTTTTGTTCCCTAAATTCATTAAACAATTTAACATGAATTGGACTAATTTTAGCGGGAATGTCTTTATTTGTAGGGTTAACAACACTACAATAAGTGGTAAAATTTTTTACGCTAGCTACACTTTCTGGGATTTCCAAATCTCCAGATTTCATGTAGGGTATAATGACGTCTCCGTCTTTAACATTTTTTACATTAATTTTTATTATTTGTTCGGTTCTAGCTGGGACTACTATGCTGACAGGCCCACTAGACAGTTTTAAATAGTGAATTTTAATTCTACAGTTCGGTGTGATTAATACGTCGTTTTGTAGATCAATCACCGCGTTAATTTTCTTTAAATTGTCTAACCCTAATAAACAATCAAAGTCTTTATGGAAATTAAATAAATGAAATTTTAAATTTATATTATTTTTAAATAATGCTCCACAAGGAATCTCTGTACTGTACTTTTCCAAGGAGGTACCGTGTGCGCTTGATATAAGGAAAGGGTTGTATTTTATGTTTTTTGAAAATAACCTATTTGCAATATCTGGTTTAACAAATGATTTTGTGCTTCCATTGTCTATCAAAATTTTTAAATTTAACTTTGGAAAGATTATATAAGAAAGTTCACTTTTATCATTTGTCAAACTCATTATTTGTATTCTTCCGAGGCTCAATTTCCTAAAAAATCCGCGCCGTCGTCAATTTTTTCGCTTTCGCTTGGGAAATCAACGTGTGGATCGCTATGCAAATTAAACAGTTCCTCTATTTGAACATTTGGCGAAGATCTGTTTTGATTATTAAAATTATTAGTTGTAAAATTTTGCCTACCCTGTGACATATTAGTATTACGTGTAGAGATACTCATAGGGGTTGGTTTGGGCACTCTTACGTTGGGATTTGGATTAAAAACGTCATTTCTATAACTTGGACCCGGTTGGTTTTGATAATTGTTGTTATTATTAAAGTTATTTCTATTACTAAAATTGTTACTAGTATTATTTGATTGGGTGTTCATATTTCTTGGTTTTGGTTGATAATTATGGGGATAATTCGTTAAGGGTAATGGTTTTGGAAAAATTTGGTGCTGTTTGTGCATTTGCAAATTTCCTTTATAGTTGTTAAATTTCGATTTAGGTTGCGAAATATGATTTTTACTATTTTGATTATTTATTTCTAACTGAAAATCGTTAGTTAGCATATTAAGTGCTGTATTTAAATCTGCAGGGTTTTTGGTACGCATAAGTGAACCTATAGGTTCGCGAAGACCTCTTAAAAGAACACGCAGAGCGTATTTTCTTAAATATGCTGTTAAAACTGCAGTTTCGTTTGCATTTTCAAGATGGATAGTTAAGTAAGCAATTTGTAAATTAAGTAAAGTAAGAATATTATTATAAAAATCGAAAACTGATTCTCTAAATCCTTGTTTCAGTTCGGTCATTTCGATACCTAAACTAAAAACATCTCTTTTATCGCTATATGTATTATGTAGAGCAGTTTTTAGTTCTGCCCAATTGGTAATTAAACAGGATGAAATTTTGATGGCGGCATCGCCTGTTACTTTTGCTAAAATACTAGACATTAAATATTCATTTTGAAAATCTGTTGGGTCTTGGGCATTATAGAATTTTGTGACTATTTTTTCACAAGTTTCAATAAAACGTGGTAGAAGTTCGGATTCTCCGGAAAATTCTGGGATCATTTTAAGGTATTCGGGTTTAAGGACGTTAGCCATGTTTGGGTTAGGGGTATTTGTTTCGGAAATATTTAAATTAGCAAGATTAATGTCAGGGGTTTGATTTAAAATATTTTCAATAATGGTGTCGTCTAAATCGACGCTGCTATCTGTTTCGGAACTTGAGTCTGATTTGGGGTCGTTAGGGAACAATCTATATTCATTAAATGACATAAGTACTTACAGGCAAATTATCGTTGCTGGTACCGTCTGCATCTGTGATGTCCTCTCACTTGCGACGGGTGTGGTGATGGTTTCTTGTGTCTGCTCACTTGAAATTTCACCTGGTTCAATCACCAATTAATCGTAGGGACGATAACAATTTCTTGCCAAATTGTCTTGGTGAAACTCCGACTGCGCCAATTACGTTACGATAGTGCCCGAAAGAGTTTTTAAAAACAATTTATTTTTATTTAACAATAACTTTTGTTTTAGAATGAAATATAATTTAATTAAAATAAGTTTATTGAATGATAGCTAATTACAGACTGAGAAATTATAATGATTAATTTAGTAAGGTAAAAATGCTGACAACTGAGTTAGCGAAATAAATGAGGTTGTGCATGATGTCCTTATAAGGAGTGACTCCGTCACGTAACTGGTATTATTCTCTACTCTCGTACTAAGCCAGCCGTGCGCGGCAGGTATATTTACTCGAAATTTAGAGGTCCAAGCATATAATTTTGCCAGCGTTGCCAACTTAGCGACTTTGTCTCAAACCTAGCGTTTTTCACATTGTGTTGGCGACATCTTTGGAGACATTTTAACATTTATAATGAAATTTGTTTTTAAACAAAACAACAAAATAATTTCTAGTTTAAAAAATTTCAAATTAAAATTTGTTACGTTGGCATGGCCAACTTGGCATGGCCAACTTGGCATGGCCAACTTGGCATGGCCAACTTGGCAACGACGCATCCGTACGTCATCCGTCAAATGTCAAAAACTGAAAAAATAGCCGGGCAATTGTCAAATCCCATTATTTATTTATCCTTTTATAATCTGTGTTATGTAAAATCTTAAGGGATTTTGACACTTTGCAGGCTTATATTAATGACGATGTAAAATCGACTGAATTTCTTGAAAATTTCGAGGAAAATTTATTAATAAACATTTTTTTTTGAATTTTTTTATTTACCTTAAGAATTATTTATTTTTATATATTTTATTTATTTTTCTTATTTTAGAATGACTTGATTTTTTAATGATTTATGTTATGTTATTTAAATAAAATATATGTTAACATTTATAATTATTAATTATTTTTGTGTAATGATAAGATAATGCCATTTTCTAGTGTCCTTTACTACAACCACGTTAAAATTCTTTCTTTATGAAAAATCAATTCTGTTTAAAATTTTGCAACCACTTTAAACTTTTTTTTCTCTTTTTTTTTAAATTTGCGACATCTGGCGATTTTTAAGTGCCAAATAATTTAGCGATTTCTGGCGACTTTTGAAGAGCTTGGTTGAGACTTTTCACAATAGACTGTTGGCAACACTGAATTTTGCATACAAGATCGCCATTAACAATTAAACAAGGACAACGTGCTTTATTATTTTGCAACATTGTCTACTTGAGGATACAAAAAGTTTATATACAAAAGTGCTCTTTTAGTTCCACCCTTACTTCTTTCGAAGTCCCATAAGCGAACTGAATGGCTTGTGTTGGTTAGGGGTAGGAACGGATGATAGGTATATAATTCAACATAAAGCCGGGTCTACAATTGTCGCAGAACGCAGATCGCAGAACGTAAGCATGCGCAAAGCACCCATCCACGTTGCGATGGAGCAAGGTCACACGTCGTTGTTATGTGAGCTGTCTACAATTGTCGCGCGATGTGCTTTTATTGACCAATCAGAGCAATTGTTTTCTTTATAACCACAGTGTGGCCAACGTAGAAGTGTTTCCCCTAAATTTAGTGAAAAAAAAATATATGGATGGATCCCTATCTCTAAAAAACTGCTTGGGGTTTATTTTTAGGTAAAAAATGTTTAAGAGTTTATATATAATTATATTTGTATATTATATATATAATATAAATGAAAAACGTTAGATTATCTTAAAATTTTAAATAATTATTTTGATCAAAATTTGAAAATTCTAAATGATTTTCGATATTTCCTAAAAACTACCTATTTAAATCAATATAGGTATGAATATTCAATAGTAATAAGAATATACATACCTACATTTATTTAAATGGCCTTTCGAAAATATTGAAAATTATTTTAAATTTGGACAATTACGTTTTTCGAATAATTTCTGAGAATTACACCAAAAATTTAAAAATAACCGCGAAATAGGAAAAGGAACTAAATAAAAGTATTGATTATTGAAAGAAAGAGAGCACAGAGACAGATAGATTCTAGCGCTCTATGATTGGCTAACATAAAAGCCTGCGAAAGACGTTATTGAAGATGAATTAACTTTCTGCGACGTGTGACCTTGCTCCATCGCAACGTCGCTGGGTGCTTTGCGCATGCTTACGTTCTGCGATCTGCGTTCTGCGACAATTGTAGACCCGGCTTAATATCGCAGGCTATTCTGGGCTAATGACTTTTGTATCGTTTTTGGGGTGAAATTTTAGTCTTTATAACCCTATTTAAAATCGTAAATGTCTAGGTTTGTTTAATTATATTTGTTTATTTCTTTATTTTGTTTAACATACAGGGTGAGTCATTTAACTTGAAATACCTCAGTTAGTATGCATTTTACAAAAAAATGTTTAAAATAAAAATTAAATGATTCGAGGGGGGAAATCAACCAGTACTACAATTGGTCCTCATACTCTCCTCCTTATAGGGGGAACAGGGGGAACACCCTATTTTTTATTGGAGAATCGTATACAGAAGAAAAATCGAACAAAATTTGTTTTCATTACAGCGCCATCTATTACAAATATGAAAAAATGTTTTAGACAAAATCTACAGGTCTATTTTTAGTCGAATGATCTGAATCTAAAATAATTAAAAAATATATAACAAAATTGCTTGTTTTAAAATTTTCTAATAAAAAGTGACCCCTGAAGTACATTTGTCCAAGGACAGCCCACCGTGCGTATCTCCGTAGAAAGGGCCTCACTGTGGGCCAGGATTTTGTAAAACATTGAAAAATATCAAATTTAACAAATGTATCAAATTTTATAGTGTAATTATCAAAAACAAAGAAAAATAAGTAAATTTCACTTATAAACAGCTATCCATAAACGAAAGATAGTGAGACCAGAGTAAAATTTAATAATATTTTGCTATTTTGCAAACTTTAGCCACCAGGGCGAACTTGTAAAACCTATTGAAGATCTTGTGTTTTGTAATAGAAGATATGGGATGTCAAAATGGAAATAATGTCACAAATAGAACTTTAAGAGCCTACATATCTATCTCTCTCTCTCTATATATATATATATATATATATATATACAGGGTGTTTCACGTTCGAGGTCCATCTGGGGAACGGAAAAAGATATCGATTTGAAATTGAGATATTTAACAATTTTAAATATTTTAAATATTATTTTGTACCTATTGTATCTATGGTTACCACGTAATCAAAAATTCAAAAGAATAACTAAGAAACCGTATTCAGGCTGCTTTTCAAGAATTAGACCCAGAAGAGTTGAGAAGAGCGACCCGTCGCCACGTCTTATGTGGAAATAAGAGTTAAGAAATGCTTAAATGTAAATGGAGAACACTTTGAACATTTATTAAAAATTAGATCGGTAATTAGTAATAAAAATTGTTTAATTAAAATATTGTTGGTTTATTCAATTTTTACAGTTACACATTCTTTTAGTTATAATATATTTAGTTATAATATATTATAATATATTCTTTTAGTTATACTATATTAAAATATTTCATAAATATTAAACCAGGTTTGCATTTTATTTTTTATTATCTCCAATGAGCTTGGGCTTTATCTAGTTGATATAGGTATTCCAGCTTTGTTGATTTTTTTTTAATTTGCAAATACTGTTTGTATTACTTTTAAATTTTAATAATGAACCCACCCGTCAAAGGTTTCTTGATACAAATTAATATTTAAAATTTTATTAAATTTAGGTATAGGAAATAGTTAAATTAATCGAAAGGATTTTCTATTTGGTTATCTAAAAACATACAGGATTTTACATTTAAAATAAAAAAGTAATTAACGTTTTAAGTTAGCCGCCTAATTGGCCTGGTTTTTCTCAAGTAATTTGTTGAGAAATATTAAAGAATTTATATGAAATCTTTTAAACAATGTTTTAAGATTCAAAAAATTCTAGCCCCATATCTGCAAACCTAATAACAAAAAAGTTATGGCCTATTTTTGATTGACGAGCATTTGTCAAATTTTAACGAAAAAAATTAATAACTCAAAAACTATTTACTTTAGGTATGGGCCACATGGGCCAGGGCCCAGGGCGGCAAGTTTTTAGTGGCGGCAAATTTTGAAGGCCAGTTAAAAAATCAAGAGCGTTTTATGCAGAATTTTTATACACTAATTAAAACTATAAAAAGTTCGAAGAGAAGTTTTTTAATACATTAGATAATTTTATATCAGACTACACTATTATTCTGCGTAGTGCGTGACGCACTGTGCGTCACGGCGCACATAGGGGTATAAGTACTAAAAAGTTGTCTAAAATTATTTTTCGAGTTAAAAAGTTGGCCAAAATTATGTTTCAAGTTATAACAGTTTAAAATCGTATAACATGCTATTATAGCATCTTATGCCATTTAGGACATTAATTTTGTAATTTAAATAATAATTTTTATTATAAAATTTCTATATTTAGATTTTTTTTTTATTATAATAATATATTTTTATATACCGAACCTTCATTTGCAAGCTAACCATAGGGAAAATACATTGTAACTGGACCAGATAAGTCTTAGTCAGAACGAAGCGAAAAACGTTGTAGAAATGATTTGGCCGCGGGGACGAGTAAGCTAGCATACGCCGTAACAGTTGACCTTGCTTCATACATCGATGCTTTATTATTGTTTTGTATTTTGTGCGGTGTAAATCTGGTAAAATTTGTTTTAGTACGCATGTCTCGACGACGCATCCAAATCATTTCTGAGAAGGTTCTCGCTTTGTGTTGACTGCGACTTATCTGGTCCAGTTACAATGTATTTTCCCTATGGTTAGCTTGCAAATGAAGGTACGGTATATATATAATACTATTCTGGTGATGATATATATATATTACTATTCTGGGGACGTTATATCCACCCTATAGAATATTTTGTAAAATAAACTTAAACTTACTTACTTATACAAACTCATTAGATAAGTTTATTACTAATATTTAGTTAAATCCTTTCTCTATGAAATAATAATTAAATGAAAACCGGGACGCACCCGGAAGTAACTAGAAAAAATTTATATTTTAATGTAAAAATGTAATATTATTTCATATTTATTTAAAGCGCTTTTTTATAATAAAACTTAGTTTACCATAGATAAAAGTAATAAAATACGTTGTACGTTATTAAACAAGTCCAAAAAATTGTTATTTCAAAGAATTCTTAAAATTAATAAATATCACTTCGAGGAACCCGAATTCCGCCTAAGCAGGCGGCTTCCTGGTAGTGCAGGAGTACAAAAAACTTTATAACATTGTTTAGTTACATTTAGTTCCCTACCGAGGTTTTAATTTAAATTTAGTAGGCCTAGTGGAAAGTTTCATTTTCTTATTATTTCTTTAAAAAAATGGATGGTCGAAAGAGGTTAAGCGGTGCTGAATACAGAAGGAGAGCAGATGAAAAAAAAACAAAAAATAGCTGATCTGAGAAACAAAACTGTGAAACTTGTTGCTTTTTTCAAGCCCAAAATTCAGGTCGGAGAACCTTCTACTTCCTTAAATATTGCTGCCGACGTCAATGCTTCAAGACTCGACCAGAGAGTGTATGATGTAGTGGACACCAAAAAAGATGACGTAAATAATTAACAAAAGGAAGTTTTGGAATCTGAAGCTTTCAATCCTGGTGAAACTGATAATTCCAAACCTAGTAATGATCCAGTGTATTGGAAAGTAAACGATTGGACTAGAGAATACTTTCTAAAACATGGCTTCATGCAAAATAAAGACTGTGATTTTGAAAAATCTAAAAGGGTGTACCCCGCAAAAAACAGGTTCCTGTCAAAATCAATGTTTAAAAGAAAACTGAAATCGGGACGATTAATAAGCAACTTATTTCTCAAGTTGAGGAAGAGATCCCTGTGTTATAAAACAACTGGCATCAAGAGGTCTTGCTTTTAGGGGAGATGACGAAGTATTTGGATCGCCAAATAATGGAAATTTTATGATGTGCCTGGAACTGATAGCCGAGTTTGATCCGTTTTTAAAATCACACATTAATAAATACGGAAACCCGGGTCAAGGAAGGTCATCGTACCTTTCCTCAACAGTGTGTGAAGAATTAATTGAATTGATGGGTAAAAGTGTTCTTGACACAATCTTCAATGAACTGAAAAAATCAAAATATTTTTCAATCATAGTTGATTCCACTCCCGATGCTACCCATAGCGACCAGTTATCATTCATTTTAAGTTATGTAAATGAAAATGGACTTCTAGAAGAACGGTTTGTCGGTTTCCTGAAAAATCAAGGCCATACAGGTGCGCAGTTAGCTGAATCAGTGCTTAACTTTTTAAATGTGTGCGGTCTAGATATTTAGAACTGCCGTGGCCAGTCTTATGACAACGCCTGAAATATGTCGGGAATGTATTCAGGCCTACAAGCGAGACTGAAAGAAGTCAACCCTTTGATGTTTTATGTGCCTTGTTCAGCCCATTCTTTGAACTTGGTTGGATCTAGTGCAGCAGAGTGTTGTCTTTTATCTAGGCAGTTTTTGGTTATTATTATGTTAAGTTAACGATATCTTGAGGTGTCAAAGGAAATCATAGATTCTCTGCAAATATTCCACATAACAAGGTACTAATTGGCATTATTCCTAGATCATAGTTAGTGAGGTTTATAAAGCTATAACATGATGTTATTTATATTTATTTTTAAGATATTGTTGTTCAAATACTATTATTTTAGATCTGGCAAATTGTCGCGTTTGGGAGGGGGCGGGGCGGCGAAATGCTTTGGGCCCATGGGCGGCAAATTCGTAAATCCGGCCCTGGGTATAGGACATGGTATAATAATTTTACTCACAATTTTATGTCGAATTTAAAAATATAAAAATATATGGGGTGTTGAAATAACAAAGTTTATATCACTTCCGGTTAAACGGGAAGTGGAATTTTGTTTAAAACATTTTATAAAAATGTAAGATGGATTATAAACGCATTTCAAATTTTAAGTTGATATCTTTTTCCGTTCCCCAGAAACTTTTAATGGACCACGAACGTGAAACAGCCTGTATACATATATATTTATTTTGAAAAATAATATAGACTTGGCCGCAAAAAAATCGAAACAAAGCCGAAGGTGTAAGATTGAAAAAGCTGAGTTATGCAAAAAAATTATTTAAAATGCTATATTTTAAATTTAAAAAAATCGAAATAAAGCCGAAGGTATAAGATTAAAAAGGCTGAGTTATTCTTTAATATATTTTAGTAAAGGGTCGTTTTAAGTGGTGGTGAATCCAGTGCCGTGCTTAGATTTTGTTTAAAAAAATCGCTAAAATGAAATCTTAAAAATTTACTCTTAAAAACTGACATAGTAGGCCTTGCATTTTGTACAAATATGGAGTTTTCCCCAAAAATACAGTTTATCAAGATATACACTTTAAAACAAATCCGGTTAAAATCGCACAATAAATAAAGATTTTACAGGGGTGAGTCGCAAACGAATGGGTCACACTGTATATATTTTTTTATATTAAAAAAACTCAACTATTTTGATTTTTAATAATAAATGTTTCTTGTTTTCAGGGTATTTTAAAATTACTCTACCAATTTATAGGCACCACAGCTCAATCGTTTAAACAAAAAAAATCCATTAAAACCACTAAAATTGCCTTAAATATGACATTTCGAAAAAAATGTCAAACCTTTCAAAATGACAGATCGTATATTCAAAAAGTCTTTTACAATAGGCCTAATAACCTTTTAACTGATACCCGAATAGAGCTTTATTTTGAATCAAATTGTATAAGACCACACAGAAAATCTTGCGTTTTCTCCTGGATAAGCAAAATTCGGCAAAAGTTTTTTTTTCGACAATAAAGCTTAAGTACTGAAGAGTTTAAAGCACAATCCACACAACAAGGTCTGTTCGATCTCCTAGTAAAAATATTAAAAATCACTGCAACACTGCACATCATACGATGGCGGCCATTTTTGTTTACAATTCTTGTGCTTTGGGTTTGTACATATTAATAATCGTTTTAAACGTTGTGTTTCTTACAGAGAGACTTTCAAGCCTTAAAAGAGACCTCAAAGTGGAAAAAACAATCATTTTACTCCTCTTTTGTAAAAAATAAACCTTATTCTATCAAATGTCAATTGGAAGGTTAATTGGTGGGTTATAAAATAACCTTAAATTAACCTTCAAATTGACATTTGACAGCCCTGATTTTTAGTACTTTTATTAACGAGAAGTTAATTAACCCAGGGAACACCCACTGTTGCCACGTTTTTCCGCGTCATCTGTCAAACAAAACTATTAAAACCATAAAACCAAACCAACCCAAACTCAACAACACAACCCAACCGACCCCGCCCCATTGAGCAAAAAACCCAACTAAAATGGGCAAATTTATGTTACGATAAAATAAATGAAATAAAAAAAGTTCGACAACTTCTAGTAGATTTTATGTTACGATAAAACTAAAACAAACCAACCAACCCAACCCAACCGAACACTGCTTAACAAAGAAACAACAAATTTATGAAATAAAAAAATAAAAAAAGTTCGACAGCTTCTTAGTATCGAACCCGGGACCTCTCGCATGCCAAGCGACTGCAATCAAAATAAAAAATCAAAATCAATGTATTTCTCAATTAAAATAATTACAAATCATAAAAAGGGTAAATAATAAAGGCCGCAATGTGGTGATGTGGTTGGCTGTAAAGAGGCGCGTGGAAGTGTGGTTCCACCTCTTGAGCCTTCCTGCGGTGAAGATGCGTGGTACGGGTGGTAGCAGCGCAGTCTTTCGACGGTCTTTGTCCCTTGTACTAAGCCCTTTTTATTGGCATGGAGTTTGTCTGGCATTTTCTCGCAGAGCGAATGTGAGGCCAGCTTGATCCGGGTAGAAGAATAGAAGTCTAGAAAATTGGCCGAAAAAGAATGATGATGTTGAAGAGTTAAAAGAATGATTTCGAGGGAAAAATAATTTAAAAAACCCTCTTAAAAAATTTGGAAAACATACACAAAAGATAGAAAAGAGTTAAGAAAAAGACCTGCAGAACCATGGTACTACGGTTGGATTTGAAGGGGATGTTAAAAGTCTGGTTGGAGATGTCTCAAGGTCGAGAACCCTAAAGTCCTAAATCATCAGACATCTCCCACGTCGCGTATTGTTCTGAAGGTTAAGCTACCGCGGTGTCAGTGATGCACCGGGGGGTCGCGAAATATCGGCAATCTGCCATAAATCAGGCCATGTTTATAGCGCGCATTGTGGTGTTGTCTGAGCGTAGTTATATGGCGTGTTAACGGGTGACCGTGTAGTTTCTTAGTGTAAAATTTATTTGCCTGATCCATGACATACTCTTTTAGATAAGGCAGGCTTGCTGTTTCATGCATGTCGTCAATAGGGGTATATCTGCCCGAGTTGGTGATGTGCCGAAGCGCTTTATTTTGCAGTCGCTGCAAAGCTATGTATTGTGTGTTAGATGCGCTGAACCATACCGGACAACCATAGGTAAGAACCGGTCTGATGCAGGATTTGTAGAGTGTAATTTTGTTTTCGATTGACAGCGGAGAGTTTTTGATGATAAGGGGATATATCGCTTTAAGAGCTTGAGAGAGTCTGGACTTGAGAGAAGTAATATGGGGGACGAATCTCAGTCTTCTGTCCAGGATAATACCGAGGTATTTTACAGAGCGCCTAGAAACTGCAGTGTGGTTCTCTATGGATAACGGCGAGAAGATTTTATTGTTCGTAACTTTGACCGTGAAGTTGATCAACTCGGTTTTGCCCGAGTTGATCTTTACCTTCCATTTCTGGAGGTACGGCACAAGAGTACGAACAATGAATATCTTCAGTTGCTCGTTGGCAACTGAAGAACTGAACGATGTTGAATAAAGGGTGATGTCGTCAGCGTATAAACCAAGATTGGCCTGTGGCGTTTTCGGCATATCCGCAGTGTACTTGGTGTAGAGCTTTGGCGCTAACACCGTACCCTGCGGAACACCTGCGCCTATACGCTGGACCGACAATTTTGAACCATTTACGACAGTCTGAAAAGATCTGCCGTAAAGGTAAGAAATTAACAAGTTGATGATGTGGGGGGGAATTTGGAAAGTAGAGAGCTTATGGATTAGCCCGTCCAGCCAAACCGTGTCGAATGCCTTTTCAATGTCAAGAAGTGCCATAACGGTGTTTTTACCATCGTTAAAGCCATTCTTGACATCGTGGACTATTCGCGCAGCTTGATGTACGGTACTCAAACCTCGCTTAAAACCAAACTGCTCGAGAGGCGTTATTCGAAGGTTGCGGTCGTGACGATCAAGGATCATCAAAATAGCTTTCTCTGTAACCTTAGACATAGTGCTGAGGAGACTAATGGGGCGATAAGAAATGGGGGAAGAAGGATTTTTGCCAGGTTTTGCTATGGGAACAACGAGCGCGTGTTTCCACATAGCAGGAAAATG
The DNA here is from genome assembly GCA_921294245.1 of Brassicogethes aeneus. Classification (NCBI taxonomy): domain Eukaryota; kingdom Metazoa; phylum Arthropoda; class Insecta; order Coleoptera; family Nitidulidae; genus Brassicogethes; species Brassicogethes aeneus. The sequence goes on along the minus strand of OV121133.1, from coordinate 53,884,348 downwards.
TTGCAAACGGATGACGGCGTTGATTATGTACATGAATTGCACCACCGCTTTCCTTGGCAGGTTCTTTAAAAGTATGTTGTCGATCCCATCAGCTCCGGGGGCCTTACCGTTGGGTAGCTTTCGCAAGATACCCTTCAGTTCGGTCGGATTGATAAGATCTTCAACTTGAACCAAATTCGTCCGTGGTGCAGATTTTAGTGTTTCCGCGGATCTTTGTATTTCTGTTTGTTCCGGTGCTAAGCGACCGCCCTACCATTTGAGCTATCTAGCTTGATGTCAAATGTTAAACGCTCGGGGAACAAAAACGGATTATAATTATGACGTAACAAATTTACACAGTACAGGCATCATAGATAATAATAATAATAATGACATTTCTTATAAGAAATTAGGTTAAATATTTGTTTACGTTTAATAGTTTTGTTTGACAGATAACGCGGAGAAACGTGGCAACAGTGGGTGTTCCCTGGGTTAATTAGCTTCTCGTCTTTTCGTACAAGATCAAACAAACCTTGTTGTGTGGATTTTGGTTTAAAGGTGGATTTAGCCATCATTTAATGTAATGTAACGTAATGTAAGGTAAAGTTGACCAACTTTTAATTTTCTTGAATTATGTTACATGAAAATGAATCTGCGCTTGCGCGGCGTAATACTAACCTTATTTGCAACAACAAAATTTCCCTTTGTCTCCTATCGAAAGTTTGGAGGTTAGCATCATTATTCCGTTTTGTGTTTATAACCTGTGTCTGTGCTAAAGTAAAGATAATTATTATTTGTTTTGTCATAATGAACGATAAGGCATTAATTGAGTTGGTGTCGTCGTATCCATGTTTGTACGATAAAAGCAATATCAATTTTAAGCAAAATCAGTACAAAGAATTGGCGTGGAGCAGCATAGCTGCTATTTTGGAACAGAGTGGTATATTTTAAAGCCCACAATTAGGTAAAAATACCTGAGATATGTTTGCAGTACTAGATGTCCAGCCACGATGGAATGTATGCAGGAATAGGTTTATGGCTGAAAAAAAAATTACAAGAGTTCCATCAGGGTCAGGAGCAACATCTGAGTGGACCTTATTTAAAAACATGGCGTTTCTGGACACTTACGTCAAACAAAGAAAGTAAGTAAAGTATACTATGTGGTGAAAGTTTGTTTCCTATTTTACATAGATACACAACTGAAAAAACTATAATTTTAGGTATATAATAGAAGTTAATTTGGGTTAAAAAAGCTTATACAAGATATTTTTAAGATTTGAAATAAAAAACCTCTTTTAAAATTTCTAGACCGCATAATTTTAAGTTATTTAAAAGCTCTTTAGGTGGTGGCATGACCAACATTTCTTAATGATACACTGAAAGAAATATATGTTTGTTTTAGCAATGTTTGTGGTTCATATATGGACTACCACATACATTGCTAAAACAAACATATATTATATTTAGTTTTAACATAATATGTTAAAACTAAATATAAAAATGGTTAAGGTAAATATATTATGTTTGTTTTAGCAATGTATGTGGTAGTCCATATATGAAACATAAATTTCTTTCAGTGTACTCTATTTTCACCTCCTGGATCTTCGTCTCAGGAGGAATCAGAGGCTGACTCGTTGTCTCGGCCAAGCAGCAGGCAGGCTGCATCAGGAGTGGCACCACGAGTGGCATCAGGAGTGGCATCAGGAGTGACTACACCTTTATCTACCAGGGTCTACCAGGATAAAAAACGGTGCAGAAAGAGTGATGCCTCTGCAGAGGTTTTCCAGGAAACTGTCACTGGTGTTATGTCAAATTTAAATAATATTTTAAATAAACAAGTTGAGGAAGCATTGTCTTCGGAAAAATGGTAGGGCTCAGTATGAAGGATATAAAAATTAAAAAAAACTGGAGACGCGCTCGATTGGAAATTCTAGCTATTTTAGATAAATACGCTTCGGACGACAGCGATTAATTTATTAATGGAACAAAATTTTGTTCTTAGTAGTTATATATAATATTAATAAATGTTTTAAAATTTGGATGACCCAACCTTTTTTATTAATATTGTTAATTTTTTAACTGATTATTTTTATATGCAACTATGTCCATTAGGGTGAGCCAAAAAAACTAACATATCGGATTTATGGGTTAAAATGAACCTACATACCGAGTAAAATATTTCCCTGCAAGGCAAAATTTTTTGCTCAATTTTAAAAGGTGTCGGTGAGCATTTTAAGTTTTCCATTGAAATAACACGTAAAAAAATCTTTTTTCATTAAAAAGACTATAACTTTTGAACCGTTTGAGATAAAAATTTTTACGTCGCGGATTCTTGTAGAGCATAAAATTTCCCAAAGATGTTTGAAAGCTTTGAAAAGTGTAAAAAATCACTAAAACTGCAATTTTGGTGATTTTTTACACTTTTCAAAGCTTTGAAACATACGAATTTTTGAATAAAAAAAAATAATCCTGGTATAGATTATTTGGGAAATTTTATGCTCTACAAGAATCCGCGACGTAAAAAATTTTATCTCAAACGGTTCAAAAGTTATAGTCTTTTTAATGAAAAAAGATTTTTTTACGTGTTATTTCAATGGAAAACTTAAAATGCTCACCGACACCTTTTAAAATTGAGCAAAAAATTTTGCCTTGCAGGGAAATTTTTTGCTCGGTATGTAGGTTCATTTTAACCCATAAATCCGATAGGTTAGTTATTTTGGCTCACCCTAATGTCCATGCTTAGTATCCTTTTGTAATAAAAAAATACATGAATTCTGAGGTGGCAACAGTAATATTGGTGTGTTCTCATAATATATTAATGTATTTTTAATCAGTAAAAAATTACTCGGAATTCCACCTATATGGGTATTAAAAACTTAATTTATATTATAAAAATTAAAAAAGACCTAGGGGGGGCAATTATGGTCTAAAATATTGAGATATTTTTTATTACAAAATATAAGGATTATAAGCATGATAATACTCAGATATAAAAATAATGAGTTAAAAATTAAAATTAAAAATATTTATGAGTTTATTGAAAATTGATCCTCCTTGGTCATCTGAAGGTTACCTGTTTTTAGTACAGTATAATTGTTCATTTTTGTATTAAATAAAAGACTAAACCAAAATTAAAAAGCTATTTATTGCACTGAAAAAAATAAGCTGTTGAAACAAAAAAAAAATATTAATTCAACTCTTTATGCACTTTAAATACAAGCAATGGTTTTTGCACGTTTACTTAACCATCTAAAAATGTCAAATTGTATTGTTTAATTGAACAACAAATAACAGTCAAATGAACAAAATAAGAATATTTGTTCTAATCTGCTAATTTGGTTAATTTAACATTCTTAGGGTGTTAAGGTAAATTTCTTGAAATGTCCAGGTAACCTTTTTAGCATATTCACTTAACACCAATAAAATGTTAAATTAACATTCTGAAAATGTAAAATTCTTTAAAGGTTGGTATCCAAAACAAAATTATGGAAATAATATATTATTATATATAAATAGAAAGAATTGAACCTTCACCTCGCCCAGAGTTTTTGTTTTGAGCGTGTTCCACCCATGATACATCTTTGTATCATGTGTTCCACCTACTTCAAATACCGACAGACTGTTTCGCCCTGTATTGAGGGTCTTAACAGTGTCGGGCAATATGGTGTAGTGAAAGTTCTACTGTGGAACACACCTTAAACAAACAGATATCTCATCTTATATACACCTAATCGTAAGCTAACTAAGGCGAGATGTAAGAAAACGTCATTGTCTAATGACGTGGCGTGAGTGTTCGAAGCGCCATTCTCGGCAATTTTATGTATGCAAATTTTACATTTTAAATTTTAAAGTAACATTTTAAATTTGTTAAATGAACAAATTTAAAGTTTTGGATTAAAGAGCAACTAAACGTTAATTTAATAGTTTTTTTAGGTAATCCTAAAAATTTCAGTAGTTGATTCAACAAATTCCAGCTAAAGTACGATAAACATTTTAATTCAAAATATTAGTTTATGTTAAATTAATATTTAAACTGTCAAATGAACAAATAAACTTTGACAAACTCTGACTTTTGCTTTAACACCAAAATATAGATTAATCCAATAGGTTTTTTGTTGAAACAACATTTTTAAAAATGACATTTAGGCAAATGTTAACTCAACTACATTATTTTTTTCGGTGTGGAAACAGGTGTAACACAGCAATTTGATGAAAAAAGACCTTTAAAGTTTAGGCAAGCCCCCTTTATATATACGGTCCCATTGCCACGGTAAAGCACCCTGGGGGGGATATAAACCAATTGGCCAAACTGTCTCTTCGTTCTCGTACACTTCGCGCACTGTTATTTGAAGCCAAACAAGCTATTGGTCGAAACGGTGTCAAATCCCTACGCCATAGTCCACGATGGTAAACTCCGTTTTGGTCTTCGTAGTCAACAAATCCAGTGAGACGATATTGGCGATGTGCCTCCGGAATTTGTTCCTCTTTTTTTTGCACATAATTATGCAACACAATCGTAGCTTTGATGAATGCCTCACAATTATCGACATTTGCAATAATCGTGCGACGTATAATTCGCCATCTCTGCACTAATATTCCAAAAGTATTTTCAATTATATGTCTTGCGCGTGAAAGACGATAATTAAAAATACGTTGCATGTCATCCAGATGATCACCAGGGTAAGGTCGCATAAGGTTTGTATGTAGTGGAAAAGCTGCGTCACCTACCAAAAAATAAGGAACATTTATATTTGAATTTGGTAATGGACAGGGATGTGGAAGGCCCAATTGGCCATTTAGCAATGCTTTTCAAAAGGCTGATTCACGAAAAACATAGGAGTCATGGTTTCCACCAGCTGCTCCCACATCTACCATTGTGAATCTATAGTAGGCATCACAAGCAGCCATTAACACAATACTAAAACAAAAAATATATAATTAAAACTATGCTACAATCAAAACTTTATTTAAAGTACAATAATTGTTAATAATTACTAAAAGAAATTTCTTGCAAGTACTTTTTACTTGTACTTGAAATACAAGTAAAAATATTTGAGTACTTGGCAAGCTTCAATCTGGCATACACACCTAAAATGTTTTATATAATTAAAAAACAGAGCCTGAATTGGCTGGGGCTTCAATGGCTACATGTTTCCCATCAACCGCTCCAAAACAGTTGGGAATATTCCAGCGGCTATAAAATTGATTTGATATCCTTTTCCATTCCATTTCATTATTTGGTGCTGGCAAATATACTGAGTTCAGTACATCCCATAAAACTCTGCATGTTTTATTTACTATTACATGTACTGTTGCATGTCCAATATAATAGTCCCATGCCAATTGCTGCATCGAGCAACCCTCTGACAGAAAACTATTTGAGAATATACTAAATGTAATGTAATTCATACTGTATAGTGATTGCCAGACGTTCTGCAGGTGACAAGTGTAGTTTGTTTTTGTTGTTACGTCTCAGATGAGGTTCCACCAATTCCAGCAGGTTATCAAACTGGTCAGACGTCATTCTGGTGTATTTAAAAAATCGATGTGGCTCCCGTCCCGAGGCGGGACTTAACTTCGATCCCGACAGACGTCACACACTGTAAATCCGTTTTTATTCCCCGATCTTTTATAATTTGTGTCAAGCTGGATGGCTTAGATGGTAGGGCGGTCGCTTGGCATGCGAGAGGTACCGGGTTCGATTCTACTAGAAGTTGTCAAACTTTTTTTTATTTTTTTTATTTTATAAATTTGTTGTTTCTTTGTTAAAAAGTGTTTTATTTTTATCGTAAAATAAATTTGCCCATTTTAGTTGGGTTTTTTGCTCAATGGGGCGGGGGGGGGCCAATGGGGCGGGGTCGGTTGGGTTGTGTTGTTGAGTTTGGGTTGGTTTGGTTTTATGACGTAACTAACGTGCCCTTAACATGTATACAGGTACAATTTATTATTATTATTTTATTAATATACATAACAAATCTTAAAATTATGACGTCAATCGGGACTGAACTTAAGTCCCGCCTCGGGACGGGAGCCACAGCGTTAAAAAATTGCTCAGGGTCTATTTCTTTCATGTCAGTAAAAAGGGTCCTATTAATGGGTCTTACACGAAATCGTCGGATTCTTTTCTTCTTTCTTGCTTGAAGGTATTGAAAGCCTGCGACCAAAATACCCAAAATCCCCAAATGAAGGGCTACTAATTGCGTCCTTTTTAAAAGCATACTTAACATCAAAATAACAAACAAAGAAACTTCACTTCACTAATGTCACTTATCACCCAGTCGTGCCAACATCGGTTTCAAAAAACACCAACACGTCTGATTGGCATAATTTTTCGTTAAATTACGTTACATTACGTTACGTTACATTACATTACATTAAATGATGGCTAAATCCACCTTAAGAGCATCAACAAAAACATGTAGTTCAGTGTAGATCTTGATATATCTCTGGTGAAATATCCATGTGATATGTTAATTTTTGCTTTTACATGCGTTCACTAAATCATTTTTTTTTTTGAAAATTGTAATTGAAAATTATAAACTTAACCGATTTGTTTAAACAAAATAAACCAGACAATAAATAGTAAATTTACCGACATGTGTCAACATAAAAACTCACATATATATTTCTGGTGTTTTTGTAAGCCTACTTGACTGTTTTTAGCATAAAACACATAGTGTTTCATCATTATTAAAAATTGACTTTTATGGCACGCCGCGGCGTTTTACTTTTTAATGACATCAAAAAATTAACTCAAAACAAAAATTATCAAAATTAAAAATTGCCTAGAAAATATAAACGTTCATAAAAATTACTAAATTAAATTTAATTGTAAATTAAAATCTACCAATTTATTTTTTGGTGTATTGGATAAGTTTCCATATATATTTACATCATTCTGGTGTGATCTATATTTTTAAGCCTCAGTTTTTATTGTATAAATATTTTTTTTCTATTTAAAAGAGGTGCTTATATGTAAATAATAATATTTCATTTATTAATTTAAAATTAAGTTAAAGTAGAATATTTATTTTGGAATAAAAATTAGACAAGATTTAAATCTGTAAGCGCAAGGCGAATTTTCTCGATGAAAAATTCGATGAATTAAAATGTTGTTTAACACTCGTAAACAGAATTTTAATTTGGCGCTATTGCATAGTGCGGTTGTGTTACGTACTACTGCCACGAAGCGAAACCACATAACGTCGAAGGTAAGCTCAAAAATAAATTAGGCAACAGTGCAGTCCAAAACTTTCAGTGCTATCAATAATGTAATACATTAAATGTATATCGACATGATAATGATTATTAAATTATGTAAGGGGTGCATTTCAACAGATATGGACTCTCCTAATAGACAATTTAATTGTGGTTCATTATTTGCTTAGTTGTCTATGCAATAGGATTTCTCTCAGAAGAAGATATTTATATAATTACCAGAATTGTCCTACTCGTTACGTGTCCGAGCCGACTACCTTTACAGTATAAATAATCCACAAACTTAATGAATGTAATTAATGGTGGATTGAAAATATTCCATTGTTGTTTATCTTTTAGTCAATAAAAACCAATATTTTAGTAAAACAGACTTTCTTTATTTTTATTTCAAAAAATTAATCAATAAATTAGATAAGAAATTAAGGAAAGCAAAACAGGTAAGTAAATAAAATGACAGCACTCAATTTGAATGCACCGTTGCCTAATTTATTTACCTTCGCTTGGTGGCAGTAGTACGTAACACAACCGCAATATGCACTAGCGCCAAATTAAAATTCTGTTTACGAGTGATAACCAACATTTTAATTCATCGAATTTTTCAGTCAGTAAATTCGAGGTAGGTACATAATATTTATTCCAAAAAATAAAAACAAGGAATTATTATTCTGTCACATACAAATAGCATTGAATTTATTATCTGAAAAAATAATCGGATTAAAAGAAATAAGGCAGAAAGATTCTTAAATGAAAATTTGTATTGCTAGATTTAAATAACATAATAATTAATATCAACTATACCACAACTTTATTCCCGTATAAAAATTGTTTCAAAGAGTTTTAAACAACAAAATAATTCGTATTAAAAGTAAATATTAAAATTTTTAAAAATTACAATAAAAATAAAATTGTATTCAATTCTTATTAGTCAAATAAAATTTTAAGTAATATTATAAACATTTGAATATTAAAACAAATATTTCGTGCAAAATATTTGTATGTCGAATAAGAAACTTTATCACTTTAATTTCTAACAGGTAAATTGATTTTTATGTCGACGAGTAATAATAGAAATTAATTGCGACAAAATGATAATTTCAGTATTACTTTTTCTTAAATAAATGTTGCGCACCTTGAATTAATTGGCTAAGAAATTCGATGAATTAAAATTTTGGTTTACAAAATTTCAATTTGACTGCCTGTTTCTCCAAGTAGCGCCTTATTAAAATTATCTCAACCAAAATTTTAATTCATCGAATTTTTTAGTCAGAAAATACGTCATTCAGTTCCAGAATTAAAATTACTTTAATTCTTATTCTGTGCTTAAAATTGTGTACTCAATATACCAAGACATCATAAAAATTTTACTTTAAAATGTTCAGTCAATTTTTAAAAAAGCAACTTGAATTAATATTTAGCTTTAATAAACATGAGATTAAAAAGTAAAACGTGCGTGCCATAGACTTTTTCAATGTTTAGGAAATTTCTGGCCCACAGTGAGTATGAGTATGAGTATAAGAGACGTATAACCAGCCCCATTTCATCATCACTCCCGCCGGGAGTCTCCGGGAGTCTCCCGGGAGTCTCCGGGAGTCTCCCGGGAGTCTCCCGGGAGTCTCCCGGGAGTCTCCCGGACTCCGTACAGGCCTATGTTTACTTACACCGATTTTTGTTCGCCCCCAGCAACTGCACGGCTTCACCCGTGTTTGCTGGGTGCGAATGTCCATTGCGTTCCGTACTGTCCCCTATTTGGGGCTCGAGAGCGACATGCGAATGGTTTTAATAGCCATTCTCGGGTTCGCCGAGCCGATACTATACGCTCAGTAGGGTATAGAGGAGGAGGAACGGGAGGGTGTTGGTTTTTGGGGGACAATTACGCCGACTTAAAACTAAGTACGACGCGGAATCACCCTGGACCATTCGATTAGTATTACTCCAAACATTTGGGATTACTATTTGGAGTTGGGGAGTTGTTATTTTGCTGCAGGGGTGAAGTTTCCTAGTCGAGGTCTTCGTCTTGTTCGTTATTGTCATTGCCCGTGTCCTCAGTCTTGATGCCGAAATCCATCAATAGATAGTTCAGTAGCTGGATGTAACTTGTAGCTTTTGGTGTTTTTTTTTAATTGTTTATTGCCGCAGAAGTGCGAAATTTTTAACAATTTTTATTTATTATTAGTTATTCTGTTGCCCAAGCACGTTTTGTGATAGAGTTTTGTCTTTTTTTCTTAAATTCCAAAATTAAGTAATGCATTTATTTATTAGTTAATCAAATGACAAGCGCAATTATTCTGTTATCTAATGTTTACAAATCCAGTAGAGTTTGGATATTATGCTTTTTTTACTATGTTAGGGTTATAATGATTAATGTGTTAGTTTATTCTGTGTGTCTAGTGTTTATTATTGGTCTCGTTTGGGTTTGCCTTATTTGTTGTTGACAGATTTATTGTTCTACGCAGTGTGCCTTTCTCAGGGTTTTAAAGATATCGTCGTGTTTAATTTGCAGATTATGTGTTAGGTCATGAATATGCTTAAGGATACTTATCAATTTTTTTTGCGGATGGCCACCTCCCTTCTTGTTTGACCTCCTTTGTTTGTCCAGTGAAAAGCGTCCAATGACAGGAGGCACTTAACTCGTTCATCACTTAACACTTCACTCTTCATTGAACGTTGCACCATTTTAGTTTAGTTTGGTTTAGTTTGCACTCTATGAAAATTGTTTGTTTCCCTATAATTGGTTTGCACATTTTAAAAATTATTGTTGGTTTTAATCTTTAAACTTTTACGTTTCAAGAGCACTCGCTTGACTGTTGCACAATTTTAGTTTAGTTTAGTTTAGTTTGCACTCTATGAAAATTGTTTGTTTCACTATAATTGGTTTGCACATTTTAAAAATTATTGTTGGTTTTATTCTTTAAACTTTTACGTTTCAAGAGCACTCGCTTGACCGTTGCACCATTTTAGTTTATTTTAGTTTGCACTCTATGAAAATTGTTTGTTTCACTATAATTGGTTTGTACATTTTAAAAATTATTGTTGGTTTTAATCTTTAAACTTTTACGTTTCAAGAGCACTCGCTTGACTGTTGCACCATTTTAGTTTAGTTTAGTTTAGTTTGCACTCTATGAAAATTGTTTGTTTCACTATAATTGGTTTGCACATTTTAAAAATTATTGTTGGTTTTAATCTTTAAACTTTTACGTTTCAAGAGCACTCGCTTGACCGTTGCGCCATTTTAGTTTAGTTTAGTTTGCACTCTATGAAAATTGTTTGTTTCACTATAATTGGTTTGCACATTTTAAAAATTATTGTTGGTTTTAATCTTTAAACTTTTACGTTTCAAGAGCACTCGCTATCGCGTGGTGCGTTCTCAAGTGCTGGAACCTGACTGTGCTGGCCCACAGTGGGCCATAGGAAAAAAATCATATTATTTTTATGTGTTCTATTTGAATTCTGGAGATTGCCCACCTATTCTGGGACACCATGTATATTGCAATTTGTAATATGTAAAATTGCAATGGTACGATTTACAGACAGTACGATTTTGCCTACTTTACCCTATTATGTATAGGTACATACTTCTACAGCAATGTGTCTTGGACGTTTTTTATTAAATTATATTTAATTTGCCAATAATTGTTGCAGTTTTGTAGAAAATTTATATAAAAAATATTGTAAAATATGTTTTTGTCATACGACCTTAAGCCTTATTCGAACCTCGTAATTAGTGGAAAAAAATTAGTGGTTTCAATTATACTTATAATTAACACAAAACGATCATTCACAATGCGCAAAATTAACATCTAAAATTAAGGGAATTTGGTAAAAGATTGTCCATTTTTCTTAACCTGACATAAAAAATACTAATTATATTAAAATAATATTTTGTACAACCATTACAATATTACAATATTTATATAACCTCACCTTCACTTGCAAATCTTCCAACTTTTTGCTTTTGACATAAAATATCCGCGCACACGCGCAAAGCCGCTTTCCAATTATAATTAGTAATAAAAGTTACAAGTTTTCAAACTTTTTCCACTAATTGAAAAGTAGTACCACTAATTTTTTGGTTGGTGTATATTCATAAGACAAACTTTTACGTTAATTGAAACCACTAATTTATTCCACTAATTACGAGGTTCTGAATGAGGCTTTAGAGTAAAATGTAGGAAGATGGAAGTGCGCTCCGTCTATAAACTCTTTTTTCCAAGTCACCAACTTTTTTTGTATTTTTTTTACTATACAGATTTACAAATGTTTACTATTTTATATATATATACTATAAACTATAGTTTTTCCGAAATTTTTATATTTTTATTAAATATTTAATTTGCTTATGGTTTTTGCAGTTTTTTATATGTATGTATAGACACAGTGTCTATACCCACAAATAAAACTGACATTAGCTTGTCAGAATCACACTTTCTCGCTCTCTCGAAAAAGGAAGGAAAAAGAATCAGGAAAACAAAACTCAAAAGTCAGTCTCGAAAAAGTTAAAAAGAAACCGCTTGAAACTATGCTTGTGTATTCAAGCCCTTTAGCGCATCGTAAGAAGTGTGTGAAGTTTTGAAAACAGTCGGCCCGACTTTGATTCTCGATCTGATTGTTTGAATATGTAGACAAGCTTTATTTGCTCAACTTAAGTTGTTTACATTCGAAACCGTTCTGTATATTCTATATCGAAATATATGGCTCAAAACGAGACCTTACACTTCTATACCCGTTCGTTTATCACATTCTGAAATACACAATTTATTAATCGTAAAGACAGCTTAAATGCTGCACTCGGGAGTGAAAATATTGGTTATACTGGAAGATTGTATTATGCTTTTTTCTACAATTTGAGGAATTTCGGGATTGTATTTTTTGCAATGTAGGATGAAAGTTTAGTTTTTCTGAACCTAAATTTGCTTAAATGGTGTATTATGTTCATAACAAACAATTTAAAATAAAAATTGGAATTTTAATTTACCGAAATCTTTTTACTATCGGTTAATTCAAATTATTATAATTATATAATATAATATAATATATATAATTTCCTAAAATTCCAAAAATACATGTCTAAACAGGTCCAAACTTTGTTTCAAAAAACGTAGGTACATTGAATTGTTAAAACAGAAATAAAACATAGTAACCCGTGACTGGATGAAGTTTAATGCCATCATCATTAATTATGATTATTTAATCAAGTAAGGGGTGCATTTCAACAAGACTGCCCTGCTGGCTAGCCTCACTTTATACGAAATAATTTGGATATGGATTTCAGACTCTCCTAATAGACAATTTAATTGTGGTTCATTATTTGGTTAGTTGTCAATAGGATTTCTCGCAGAAGAAGATATTTATATAATTACCAGAATTGTCCTACTCGTTACCGAGCCGACTACCTGTACATGTACAGGGTGGTCCACGTAAGGTGACCCATATACTTATCTCAGAAACTACTGGAGTCACAAAAAATTTGTAAGAAACAAATATTCACGAAGTAAAAAATATTTTTAAAATATTATATTTTCATTTATACAGGGTGTTCGGTTTTCCTTGGGACGATACCAACTTTCTTATTTTCAATGGAACACCCTGTATTTTTTTGCATTTTTGGATTCTACCCACTCTTTTAGGTATACTTTGTAAATATATTAATTAAGAAAATATTAATACTTTTTGAGTAAAATTAAGATTTATTAAAATTTCTCTAAATGTAGACACTCGCTAAAAGTTAAAAATAATCAACTAAAAGTTATTATTTTTTATATTATGTAGCATTCATCTCTTTAATAATAAGTAAGCTATAAGTTAATTAATTTATTTTTTGGAAAATATTATACAGGGTGTTTTCTTTGAATAATGAAAATTTAACCAAGGTAATTGGAAAAAAGCTACTAATTGTGAAAAATGCGAATATTTTTTTTTCTGTTAGGTTTAGGTATAGGACATATATATATAAAATGAAAGGTAATTACTTATTCTATCCAATTATGCAAAAATATATAGGGTGTTCCATTGAATAAAAACAAGATTTTAAACTTTTAAAATCGCTATTTTCAACGGGACATAGAAAACACCCTGTATGATATTTTCCAAAAAATATAATAATTAACTTATAGCTTACTTATTATTAAAGAGATGGATACTACATAATATAAAAAATAATAAGTTTTAGTTGGTTATTTTTAACTTTTAGCGAATGTCTACATTTAGAGAAATTTTAATAAATCTTAATTTTACTCAAAAAGTATTAACATTTTCTTATTTAATATATTTACAAAGTATACCTAAAAGAGTGGGAAGAATCCAAAAATGCAAAAAAATACAGGGTGTTCCATTGAAAATAAGAAAGTTGGTATCGTCCCAAGGAAAACCGAACACCCTGTATAAATGAAAATATAATATTTTAAAAATATTTTTTACTTCATGAATATTTGTTCCTTACAAATTTTTTGTGACTCCAGTAGTTTCTGAGATAAGTATATGGGTCACCTTACGTGGACCACCCTGTACAGGTAGTCGGCTCGGACACGTAATGAGTAGGACACGTAACGAGTAGGACAATTCTGGTAATTATATATTATTACTGCAGTAATAAGCATAGAAAAAGAATATAAGACGTAATTAAAAATAATCCACAAACTTAACATGAATGTAATTAATGGTGGATTGAAAATATTGTATTGTTTTTTACCTTTTAGTCAATAAAAACCAATATTTTGGTAAAAAGGATTTTCTTTATTTTATTTCAATAAATTAATTAATAAATTAGGTAAGAAATTAAGAAAAGCAAAACAGGTAAGTAAATAAAATGGCAGCACTGAATTTGAATGCACCGTTGCCTAATTTATTTTCGCTTATGTGATTTCGGTTGGTGGCAGTAGTACGTAACACAACCGCACTATGCACTAGCGCCAAATTAAAATTCTGTTGACCAAAATTTTAATTCAGCGAATTTTTCAGTCAGAAAATTCGAGGTACATAATATTTATTCCAAAAAATAAAAATAAGAAATTATTTTATTTATTTTATTTTATTATTATTTTAATGTGCTTTCAACAAGCACCAGGCCTAATTACAGAAGAACACAATGACAAACACATACAAATAGCATTAAATTTATTATCTAAAAAAATAATCTGATTAAAAGAAATATGGCAGAAAGGTGCTTAAATAAAAATTCGTATTGCTAGATTTAAATAACATAATAATTAATAACAACTTTACCACAACTTTATTCCCGTATAAAAATTGTTTTAAGTGTTTTAAACAACAAAATATTTCGTATTAAAAGTAAATATTAAAATTTTTAGAAATAAAAATAAAATTGTATTCAATTCTTATTAGTCAAGTACAATTTTCAGATATATCAAAAACATTTAAATATTAAAACAAATATTTCGTGCAAAATATTGGTGTGTCGAATATGAAAATTTATTACTTTAATTTGTAACAGGTAAATTGATTTTTATGTCGACGAGTAATAATAGAAAATAATTGCGACATAATGATAATTTCAGCATTACTTTTTCTTAAATAAATGTTGCGCACCTTGAATTAACTGGATAAGAAATTCGATGAATTAAAATTTTGGTTTACATAATTTCAATTTGACTGCGTGTTTCTCCCAGTAGCGCCTTGTTAAAATTATCTCAACCAAAATTTTAATTTATCGAATTTTTTCGTTAAAAAATACGCCATTCAGTTCCAGAATTAAAATTCTAATTCTGTGCTTAAAATTGTATACTTAATATACCAAGACATCATAAAAATTTTACTAAAACGTTCAGTCAATTTTTAAAAAAGCAACTTGAAAATAATTCATTATTATTATTAATAATAATAATAATAATAATAAACTTTATTGGAAATCCAAATGGCTAACGACTTTCGTCTTCCTGCCCAATTACAATTTTGTATATAACAAATACTATATTTTAATTTATGTTCTGTACTTAACAAAAAAAAAATGTTATAATTAAATATATTGTTAATATCTTCATTATTATTATTTAGCTTTAATAAACATGACATTAAAAAGTAAAACGGCGTGTGTTTGTTTGATGAAAACTATCGGTAGAAAAATAATAATTGGAAATGATTTGTCCAAAAATATCTTAATTTTTCCTGTAAATTTAAAGAAAAACAAACATTAAAAAAAATTGGAGAATATACAAACCAATTTCTAAAAAAAATAATCAACATAGGATATTAATAAAGCAAATCGGAAAAATTTCCTGATAAAAAGTTATTACTAAAAACCCGGTAAATACATACATGTATATTTTTGTCATTTAAAAAAATTCAAACTAAATAATCGTGTAAAAAAAAATTTTAATTTTTTTTTAGAAATTGGATTGTACAATGTACAAGGTTTGTTTTTCTTTAAATTTACAGGAAAAATTAGGATATTTTTAGACAAAACATTTCCAATTATTCGATAGTTTTCAAAACACATTTCATCAAACAAGCTCATCTACCTTTTTGGCGGTGATAAATTTTGACATGAAACATGAGATACCTACTTAAAACCTTTAAAATAAGTTATTTACGTATACAAAATGTATACATTTTTAGAAATTTAAAAAAGGTAAATAAGAAATGTTAAATATGATATGTACAGAAGGTGTCCAATATTGCTAACTTCGTTATTATTGAAGCACAAAGTCGGTTAAATTATCAAATTCGTGATATTAAAAAAATTGTTATTTTTGTGAGTATTTCGAAAACCCAACGTTTAATTGTGTTCTTGTTTTTACCATTTAAATCAAAAGACATAATGCCACAAATTTGTTAATTTAACCAACTTTGCAGCTCCAATAATAACGGAGTAGCAATGTTGAGCAGATAACTTTGGACACGGTGTATAATATACACTACACGGTATATTATTCATATAAGTAGGTATATAATATATAGGGAATAAATTGTAAACAATCAAGAGGGTCGTAGGGCAGGCCAAGACAAACATTTTTGATCCTGGGGACATGTGTCCTAAAGGGCTTAAATTTTTTGCTACAGGGTTTTATAAAAGTAATTTTTAAAGTGTTGAAACCACCAATTTTGGTTTGTATTGGTAGGATATAAAAGTAGGTACAAATTTTTAATAATTATCCGGCCCAGATTAGACTGACGGATTGGGGAAGAGTAGAGGAACAGGACCGTGGACTTTGGGGGCCCTGGGCTAAAGATCTTGGGGGTCTATCAATAACACAATGTACATTTTTAACTTTTGGAATATTTCAGCTAAACGCTCGGACACCTAAAGATAATTTTTGGTCAAAGATTCCAAATCCGTGCTCGGTTTAGCTGTATCAGGTCTTAAAAAGTGTTTCCTATTGGCAATCCGATCCGGGGACACAAGATTTCAGTTACCTTTCACGAACACACTTATTTTTTTTTAATTATTTAATTTATAAAATACAAAATTAAGGAAATTAAATAAACGTTACAATTAAGAAACTAAGAGAAGAATAAATATAAAATCAAACTTAAGAAATAAGGCGTTCTTATCAGGTACTATACTTCGACAAAAAATTAAGTTTATGTGTCCAAGCGTCTAGCTGTGGTATTTTCACCTTCCTGCAGTGTAATTATACATAAGTATTTACCTATACAAATCCGAAAAAAATAACTCTTATTAATAATAAAATAAATGAATAACATAAATAAAATAAATAAAACATTCTAGCACTTATACAAGGTGTCCCGATAAGACCTGTACAATGCAAGGCCACATATTTCTTGGTTTAAAATAATGCGAGTTAACCCAACTTAATAAAAATTGCTTTATTTAGATGCTAGCAGTCTTTAAAATAAAATCTACATTTTTTTTCTGTTGAAGTATCACCCATTAATATTATTGGTTTGCTAAACGCGATTTTACATTTAAATTAATGAGATTTTTTTATTTTAGAAATACCTAGGTATTTCTAAAATAAAAAAAATAGGTACCTACGTATGCATACAACATGTTTATTAAATGAGTAATTACTCATTTTAATTAAGTTGCATTTATTACCTAAATTTACTTTCATTTTTTAATTTATTTAATTTTGAGGGGTTTAAACCTCCTAAACACCCCCTGAATCTGCCGCTGCACAGTGTTTCAATTTTCGAAAATATCGGCAAAACCTCAAAAATTGACATTTTTTTTCAGGAATTTTGAGTTAGATGGGTAGTTAATACCTGTCTCCATCCTGTATTTAAAAAAAGTTATATAAAATGCGTATATTTTGTCTTTTACATTAGTTTAAACTTGACGCTTTCAGTTGAAGGTACTTTACAGGCCAGCGCGCTGCGGAAAATTGTATATTGTTTAAAAGTGAATAACTTGTGTTTGGTGTGTCCGATTCTTAGGCGGTTTGATGAAGGGTGATCTTCAGGGTATGTAAAATTCAGATATGTATTTGTTTTTCGTAGATTTTGCTTTTACAACGGGTTATTGTAACCGACAAGATTCGTCTGTTAAAATCGCAAACTTTGAATTGAGCTTTTAGAACAATGGAGCTACAAAAATTGTAATGAATTGTAAGGCATCAGTTCAAGATCCGTTAAATAGCTTAGAGTTTTGTCTATCAAGCCATCAATAAATTATCTGCCCCAACTCGCCCCCGGCTCTTTAAAACTACATGTTCTTGGGCGCTCAGGCACGGTTGTGGTAAAAAACCTCGCGATTTTAAGCCTATTTATGTCGCGCGCGTATCTGTGTTTTTGCTTTATAAAATATATTTTTTTTTTATTTCCGGGTTGCGTTCATGACTTTTACTCGATTCACTCGGATTTATCTCAAAACGTTTATTACAACAGCGGTGTCTAGACTTTTACTTGCGTAAATCGTTCGTGACTACTAAGATATTTAACACCGATTTTACATATTTAACCCACCTCTTGTAGGTGCGTTAAAACAACTCCGCATGCGCATTGTAGTGTGTTAATGTCAAATTTGAATTGTGGTTATTTGTTTTTACAATTTTTTTAGCGAATCCAGTGACGGAGATTGTTTAATATATATGTAGGTATTAAATAATATCATATAAATGTAATTATAATAAACTAAATTAAGCTATTTTATGTTTTATTTAGATTTTAAAAAGAACCTCTTACGGGTTTTTAATTAATTTCGACAATTTTTTGATAAAAATGTCCGCCATTTGAGGTCCACCATTTTGAATTTTGGAATTCTGGATTTTAAGCCCATCTCGCGCGCGTATCTGTGTTTTTGCTTTATAAAATATAAGATTTTTTTTTAATTTTTGGGTTGCGTTCATGACTTTTACTCGATTCACTCGGATTTAACTCAAAACGTTTATTACAACAGCGGTGTCTAGACTTTTACTTGCGTAAATCGTTCGTGACTCGGATTTAACTCAAAACGTTTATTACAACAGCGGTGTCTAGACTTTTACTTGCGTAAATCGTTCGTGACTACTAAGATATTTAACACCGATTTTATATATTTAACCCACCTCTTGTAGGTGCGTTAAAACAACTCCGCATGCGCATTGTAGTGTGTTAATGTCAAATTTGAATTGTGGTTATTTGTGTTGACAATTTTTTTTAGCGAATCCAGTGACGAAGATTGTTTAATATATATTTAGGTATTAAATAATATCATATAAATGTAATTATAATAAACTAAATTAAGCTATTTTATGTTTTATTTAGATTTTAAAAAGAACCTCTTACAGGTTTTTAATTAATTTCGACAATTTTTTGATAAAAATGTCCGCCATTTGAGGTCCACCATTTTGAATTTTGGAATTCTGGATTCATTATCAGCGACCCCAAAAACCCCTGTATGGTGATTTTCAATTTATTCCGTCAATTTTTTGACAAATATGTCCGCCATTTTGGATCTACCATTTTGAATTTTGGAATTCTGATTCCAGATTCGTTATCAGTTATATAATAGCTATAGTTATATGCGGATTTTTATGAAAATCCGATTACTCCTTGATATTTTGCCGAAAATTTCGAGAATTGAAACACTGTGCGCTGGTTGGATTTCTTATTTTTATAAAATATAAATATGGCCTCCATAGGAAAAACAAAAGAAGGTGGTGGTATCTCAAAATCTTGTAGGCGAAAAAAAATTGGATGAAAATGTAGATTAATGTGTATGTTTACATGTAAAACTTACCTTTTTCCAAAATTCTGATTTTTAGTTCTGACACGGTTTCAGTTTTTTTCAAACGGCGTACTGATCAGGGATGGATAATAGTTAAAAGAGCTTTCCACAATAGGGCACAATTAGAGCTTACTCAGTCCGGTCCGGACCATAATTTTCATAATCAGGCAGACTGACCAGGGCCGGATAATATTTAAAAGCCCTGGTTAAAATGACACATAGAAACCCTGTTCAAACCGATAGATTTTTGTATCGGGATGTATGGTGTTTCTATGTTTCTGCCAAAATTTGTGGTGTACCCTATAATTTAACTTGATTTAATTTATATAGGTAAGTTATAATAACAGTTTAGTATTTTTTTATTATTATTTTTATGTTATTACCAGGTATTGTAACTAAAAAATAGTTTTCCCAACTGGTAGGTACCTATACCTACCTAAGCAATAGGGTTTTATTTTCTATGTATATTATATCTTATGGCTTATATTCTAGGATATTTGCTTACGTTGTGTATGCTTACAGCCGGCCGTGGCCTAACGTACACAGTGAATTTAAAGGACATTATAAAGTTTGACAAAAAATATGATCCCTTAAAATGTGAACCAATGAAACTATGTTTAAGTGTGAAATATTTTGATGGACAATATTATAAAGCTTATATCGTGGCTGTGGAAGGTAACTAAGTAGATATACTTAAGGCGTTTTGGTACAATTGTACTTAAGTACTTACGAAATAGACTTTTATTGGGTACTTGATGCAAGTACCTTTTGTCAAAATTGTCCAGAGGTTGTTCCACTTTTCCCGCCCAATTTTTTTACGCAACAGAATATTTTTTTATTATTATGTTTTTAGAATATCCTCTTCAATTTAGAAAAAAGGTCACTCTTGTAAAATTTTGATATAACGCTTGGTTTGCGAGATAATTAGTGTTGACAAATTGACTTACTTATTTCATAAGTAGGTACCTACTTAATTTTATTAAAAACGATTTAACGACCTAAAAGTTTTGACAAAAATAGTTCATTTAAAACTGAACTTTGAAAGGCTATTTTACAAGTGTTTTTAAACTCTCAACTCTAATTATTGTGTTCTGGTGCACACCTTTTTATTTTTTCTATTGTTGTTATCCATTTTATGTTAAAGTGAAGAATACCTAATATTTCATTCAAAAACTTTCTAGCAATACGGTTTTTTGCACGTGACGCTACAATGACGTGGCATCATGTGATAATTATGAAAGGGGAACTTGGTGTTACTATAACAATTGCTACACAAATTGTGGTAAAAAAAGTCACGTAGTCATCACCATTCGCTAACGGCAAGCGCGCGATCAGTATTCCGAGTGCAGTTGATGGTGGTGTACCTATGCATGCTATTTTAATTTAAGACCATGGTTTTCAATCAAAATTCAGTGGTCTGGTGAAGTGGTGCAATGTGACAGTGGATGCAACTTATGTTTGTGATGAAACCTGTTACCTGTTATTTTAAAGTGAAATATGAAATTTAGTAATATTTTAAGTTTTTTGAGCTAGTGAAAAATCATATTTAACTTAAATACCTATATAAGCTAAATATGGTCTTGCACAAAATGTAAAAAAAATTAAATTATTACTGCTTTTCATTCAATTAAAAACACTTCTTGGGTATAAGAATACTTACACCGATAAGTAGGTGCAACTTATAAGTAGTGTTAATCATTTTTTTTTAATTTTATGCCAAAGCCTATTTGTATTCATATCTAATAGTTTGTAATATAAAATCTACTTTATTTTACATTACATGCTGTGTTTAATATTAAAACACCCACCATTTTTAACACCTACACGTAACACCTACAGGTATACCTGTGTAGTAAATTACACCAAATTGAGCATTTTCTACTCATGAATGGAGTTCTTTTACCAATATTGCGTGTTGCTTTTACCGCTAGGATTGTATTTGATGATTTTTACACTGTTACGAGTTTTTTGTACGAATAGTACATGTAGATTATTAACCAATTAAAAAGGGTAAAATTTACCAAATTGTATGTGGTTAGATATACCATTTCTATATAAACCACTTTTGGTGTTGTTTTTTACCAGAAATTTTATACTGTGTAGGACACGAGTAGAGCTTGCACAATCCATACCGGACCCAAATTTTCTAATCAGGCAGACTGACCAGGACCGGATAATAATTAGAATGACTTGCCTTATAGAGCGAAAGTAGAATTTGCCCCTTTCGCGTCGGACCAAACATTCCTGTACTTTTCCCCAACCCGTCAGTTTAAAATCCCACGACAACTTTTGAATTTAAAGAATATGTATTATATTTTAATTTTTTTGTTAAATTCAATTAAAAAATTCAATTCTTTTTTATCTTTTTTTGGGTTTATCATGTTGTCCGCAAAGAAAGTTTCATTGCAAGAATCTCACGTGAGGGATAAGGGGGTCTACCACATCTTACCAAATCTCACTAAGGGGGAAATTAACAGAAAAATACCTCACAGAATTAATGAATGTCCCCTTAGCGTCTAATGATAGATAATTTAACAGTGTTGTACGATTTATAGGATTAAAAATATATTCGTAAATTTTGAACAAATAAAATTATTATGTTCATTACATTAAATAAAATAATAAAATTACAATCCAATAATAATTAAAATATTATTTCGTAATAGGAATGCAAAACATACATACATGTTGTCGATTAAAGCTGACATAGAGGCCTATTCCCTTTCGCTAAACATGCATGTTCATGAACTACATATGTTTCGTAACATATGAGCCTATTCCCTTTCAATTATTTCGTCTATAGACGCATGCGCTCGAAGAATTTCTTAAACATCCATGTTTATAAACATCATCGGTGTTAAAATGGCTATTCCGTTTCCAAAATTCGATGTTTGGTGAACATACATAATGTTTGAAAACGTATGTTTACGAACGCTTGCCTAAGAGGTGCTGTTAGACAATATTTAAGGTTTTTTATCTTGCATTAATCATAAATTGCGGCGATGTTTGGTACAGTATACAGTACAGTATCATTATCAAGCATAGTAATTATAAATTAATTATTTTTTCATAATTAATACCTAATTAATTATAATTATAAATGATAAATAATTATTTATAATTGAGAATAGGACAAATCATATAAGGTTTTACACCAAACAAATAATAATATATTTTTTGGTAATTTTAAAAATATGTTTGATTTATTTTTTAATTATTAAAATGTATTTACTAATTTTAATACCTACCAGAATACAAATTTTGCTTTACTGATTTTTTTAATATAATTTTATTATAATAATAATTTAATTTAATATTTAAATGTTTATTTAGAGAAAAACAGAAAATTAAAAAAAACTTAGTGTGAAGAGAGAATGTGGAGGAGGAAGGTCAAGACTTATATGTTACAAAGTGTCTAAAAACGACCTCTAAAACTATATATATACTTATTGGTAGAATAAAAAATAACTTGGAAAAATATATTTTATTAAAAAAATACCTATGTAATATTATTACTCAAAAATATAGACAAAATATTAGTCAAAGAAAAGTTTAACTAATAAAATACAAAAAATATGCATCTAAAAACACTTTTTCTTCACATAGGAGCTAAATTTTTTTGGTTTAATTTTAAAATCTTATAGGTTTTATCAATACCTTGTAAAACCTCTACACCTTCACTACTCGTCAGAGTTTGAGTTTGACTTTCTCTTTATGCCTCTCTGTTGTAGAAGGGGCCCTTCCACCCGACCTTAAAGGCTGGTCAATGAAGAGTTCCAACGATGGTATTACCTCCACCTTACCCTCCACCACTAACTTTCACAGCGCTTCCTCTATTACGGCTAGTAATAATTAATAAATTATTTATCCTTAAAGTAATTAAGTTGTTTTACTGGCTCCCCGACATTGCCAGTCTCCATGTGAGAAATGCGTAGTTTTCTTGCCATTTTCAATACACTAAAAGTGTGTAAAAATAAGTAACAAATAATTATTTTAAGATATTTTATGATTACCCTTTTCCATATAAGGATGGACTTAATGGCCCTGCCAGAAGATCTGTGCTTTGGCTAGTTCAGCATAAAACGTTTTTCCCAAGTATTTTTAGAATTTGTGGATTTTCCCAAATTGTTTTTAAGTTCATTTAATATATTAAATATCACCAATGATTTTTAAAACAATTATCTAACACAATTTTAGTTTACGATCTGCGACTTTTAGGTTATAAAACTAAGAAACTCCCTGTCCTAAAAACATTTATCGCTGTTCAGAAAGATTCAAGGTCAAGACTCTCAACATATGAGAAACGGAATAACCTTAAACATAGGTGATGTTTGGCTTGTCGTTGGGTGAACATACATGTTAAGAAATCGATGTTTACGAACAGCAAGAAAGGGAATAGGCCTCATAACTTGACATAGTTGAACGATTTATTGGTAAAAATATAATTAAAATTTAACTAAATTACTTATCTGAATTCATGAAACGCAAAAATAAATAATAAAAAATGATTAAAGTACCTATGTTTTATTCAAAAATAATTTAAACTTTATTTTAAAAGGGGCAAATACCTACAAGACTTCAAAAGGACATATCGATGATTATTTGACCAAACATCTTAAGCAACAAAACCTAAATTTAACAGGAGAGATTTTTTTGTGTGGGAACTTTATTTATAAAGTTATGTATCTAAAAACTGGTGAGGCATTATTTTATTAATGTAGAATTCAAATATTTAAGTTAGATCGAATCCAATCTAAAATGTTCATTAAATTTTGTGGCATACGATAAGAACATCTTTAGGAAAATATAAAATTAGTCTTGTCGCTTAAGTTACATTTACGTTACTTTGTCAAAAAATTGTAAGTGACATTTATTTTTTTACTTTTATTACTAAAAAAAAATCCAAAAAAAAAAAAATTATTTATAAAATATCAACGACGATATCTTGTCAAACAAATGAAAATCTACATTAGCTTCCTTTGAAAAAAACGAACAATTATTCTTCACAAACCAGTATCTAACCCATGCATGGCCATGGTACCATGATCTAACCGTTATAAGTTTGAGTCAATTAATTTGACTAAAATGATGAAATTTTGGATTTTATAATAGCATGTTTATAACAGCAAAAATTTGGCAACATCGTATTTTGACCACGATAGTCAAAATGTTTTTATTATAGACATATTAATATGTAGATGGTTTTAATAATTAACCATTTTGTTTGTTTTTGCATGTTTTTTTCATTGTCTTTACGAGATTTTCATTGGCTTTTACATAATATAAATATTATAAAATTAATAACCTAAATTTAATTTAGTTTACAATTCGTATCATACATGGACATATTAATATGTTTATGGTATCATATATTTTAAATCCCCCACTTATGAATTGACTATGCGCATAAGGTAGATCATATGCCAAATCGAAAAATTTCCCCTAAAAAAAGGAAACAAGGTCATCCATTCAAAATAATTTCATAAAAAAATAATTTGTTACAAAAAAAGTTAATAAAAAATAATTTAATAAAAAAATAATTTCATAAAAAATAATTGATAAAAAAATATTTTGATAAACAAATAATTTATTAAACAAATAATTTGGTAAATAATGCATATATTTAATTATTTATAAAGCAACCTAAGTTTATTTTGCACTTTTAATTTTGACACAAACGGCACCTCATACTAGAACAACAAAAAACACTTTTAACGAACCACACTAGGTTATAACAATTATAACTATAACTATACCTGCATCGTGGTGATTGCTACCAAGTTTTAAAATAACATTTTATTTGATCAGAAGCTTATAATTACTTTTTTTCATTGCATTATTAATAGTTATCCTAATTATCCTATATAATTAGGATAACTATTAATAATGCAATGAAAAAAAGTAATTATAAGCTTTTGATCAAATAAAATGTTATTTTAAAACTTGGTAGCAATCACCACGATGCAGGTATACTCACGAATAAACTGTTTAGAGCGGGAATAACGCCTTAATAGATCAAGGCGGAAGCAAAATATTATCGTAAGCGACACAATGTCAAATCGCAAACGCCATGTCTCGGAGTTGCTTACGATTATTTATCGGGAACATATAGGCGCTTACGTTCTTAATCGGTAACAAATTAAAAAAAGAGGCGCTTAAAATAATACAAATTTTCAAACTGACCAATATTAGATTCCAACATTGAGATAAATATTATGTTAGCTGACACTTTGATAAAATAAAAAGTAATTCAACATAATTGTCGCTTACGATGTTTTGTCAAATAACCATCGATATAGCAACATCGCTCTCAGCAGTGTTGCCAACTTAGCGACTTTGTCGCTAGATCTAGCGTTTTGAGGTAGCCATTTGAGACATTTTTTTATGATTTGCGACGTGTCTCAAACCTAGCGTTTTTCACATTGTGTTGGCGACATTTTTGGAGACATTTTAACATTGATAATGAAATTTGTTTTTAAACAAAACAACAAAATAATTTCTAGTTTAAAAAATTTCAAATTAAAATTTGTTACGTTGGCATGGCCAACTTGGCAACGACGCATCCGTACGTCATCCGTCAAATGTCAAAAACTGAAAAAATAGCCGGGCAATTTTCAAATCCCATTATTTATTTATTCTTGTATAATCTGTGTTATGGAAAATCTTAAGGGATTTTGGCACTTTGCAAGCTTATATTAATGACGATGCAAAATCGACTGAATTTCTTGAAAATTTCGAGGAAAATTTATTAATAAACAATTTTTTTTTTTAATTTTTTTATTTACCTTAAGAATTATTTATTTTTATATATTTTATTTATTTTTCTTATTTTAGAATGACTTGATTTTTTAATGTTATGTTATTTAAATAAAATATTTGTTAACAATTATAATTATTAATTATTTTTGTGTAATGATAAGATAATGCATATACCTATAACTTATAGGTTATAGAGTTATAGGTATATGAGATAATGCCATTTTCTAGTGTCCTTTACTACAACCACGTTAAAATTCTTTCTTTATGAAAAATCAATTCTGTTTAAAATTTTGCAACCACTTTAAATTTTTTTTTCTCTTTTTTTTTAAATTTGCGACATCTGGCGATTTTTAAGTGCCAAATAATTTAGCGATTTCTGGCGACTTTTGAAGAGCTTGGTTGAGACTTTTCACAATAGACTGTTGGCAACACTGGCTCTCAGTCCGTATATTTTTTTAAATACTTTTTTATTATAATTTTATACTTCTTTGCATTAAAAGTTATGCACAAAATAATTTATAAGCAACATTGAACTTTTTTAAATTAAGGGGGGCCCATCTGATAATTGACAGCTGTTCTGCCCTACTATGGAGAAAGGCAGTAACTGCAAAAAAATGCTAAATGCGTTTTCTTGTGCTATGGTACATCTATGGACATTTTGTAACCGAATTCAACACAGAAATGCAGTCAAATATCTCATAAGTTGAAAAAATCAATTAAATACCTACTGCTTTTTATAAAAATGTAGTTTATGCTAATTTTCCACAAATTTTTTGCTAAGCAGTTACTGCCTTTCTTCATAGTAGGGCAGTGTTTCCGTCTATTTTAGATATCTTTAGTATCGAACAACTTGTTGTAACGTCACACTAAAACAAAGGACTAAAGTCTATTCAAATCCAAGCCGGACTAAATGTAAACACAATCCTCCGAATCGACCAATAAGGACTCACAATCCGACTGTTTAGTCCAGCTTGCATTTGAATACACTTTACCTGAGCTTATATACTCTTCATGTAAGTCAACAGAGGCGAGATTTAAGAACATCGCCTTTGCCGCGATCGGTACATACTATGCAACCAGGAATGCACGGCAAAATGTTTTAATCGTTTTAACAGGGTTCTTAAGGTTGAAGTAAGTCTTATTTTATAAAAAAACATATTTAGTAAACTGAACCATACAGCGGGTTGGTTTTACTAAAGTTTTCTGGGTTAATTTAACCAATTTAATAAAATAACTATCTGGTTTAGTACCGTCAAACTAATCTTTGTTTATATTAACCTTCCCACAGTTGATTTAAATAAATATGGGTCAACTAAATTAATATAGTTAAATTAACCATTCTTTTTTTCTGTGTACTTGGTCTTTTTAAATCAATTTTGAAATTTGTTGATAAACTGTAATGAATTATTAATTGCACCACTTTAATTTGAATTATCCTAATTTGGGGGGACAGGAGGCTGGGGCACACTAAAAAACTATTTTTTTTTTGCAAACTTCAATTTAAATATTTAAATAACTTGTCTATATAATGTCATTATAAACTCACATAAATTTGATGTGGGTCCCATGTCTAATAACTGAGATATGTGTGTGCCCAAAATCCACCAGCCGCTACTTTAACTTTAACAATCATAGACCTGTGTCTTTAATGGTATTTTTGTCATTCTTTTCAAAGCTTAATTTTTTAAAATTTAGGTACCATTTTGGCAAAAAAATTATAAATCTAAAATAATTTCTATTAAAATTTAAGCTTTCTCCAAAATTGTATGTCCCGTTTCTTTGTAGTGCTACGAAGATGAAGCTGGTTTTTAAATAATAGAAGAAAAATCCCAAAATGTATGTAAATTTTATTAGTGTTTCCTGTCCCTTGGATAAATATAATTTTATTTTAGTATGAATTGAAAGCTGTTTTAAATGGAAAATTTATACCGTCTAATAAAGATTTTAATATCCAAGTCAACAAAAAAAAATTGCCCAAAAAGGCTGAAATCAAAAAATGTCCATGGCCGAATAAAATTTTTTCGCGAAGAAATCTCGCTTAAGCAGTAACACGTGGTATCGGGGCGCCGGCAGGCGTCGTGGGCGTTCACCGCGGCGTCCAATCGGCCCCCGGGTTCCGCCCCCGGCTCCGGCACCCCGGCAGCTCGAAGTGAACACGCGCTTCACTCACGGCTTCTCTGCGTTTTCAGTTTCTTCGCGCGCCTTCACTCGGATACAGTGTGCAGCAACGACAAGTAAAGCTCCGTTCACAGGAAATTTTTTACGAAAATTTCATTCAAAAGTGAGTTCAGTGCGTTGTTTACAGTGACTTGGTGTTAATAGGACGTCATGCGGCGTCTCGACGCCGAACTCGTACTCGTCGTAGTCCTTCTAGCGACGCTACAACTCACGTGCACCAATGCAGATTGGTGGTAAGTCACAAAAGCAATATCATTAAAGTTCCACGAGGTTCACTATTTAAACAATCTTCAAGGTGGCACCTTGATGGTCTTAAACTAAAATCTAGTAATTCAAAATACTAAAAGACCAAAGAAAAACAACATTGTGTCTCACAAGGTGGGAAGCACCCTATATTTTATAAAATTCCTTGGTGTCTAAATGATAACTTTAAGAACAGCATTATTATTGAAATCATCCTTACAAACCATTTATGATTTTCATCATAAACCTAAAAATAAAACTAGTAGGTAATCCAAGTTTTATCATCACCCATAATATAACAAGTGGTATGATTATCATCGATGATATTTTCGAATTGAAACCGAGCTGCAGATTTCACGAGTCCGCAGGATTCGATTATTAATCATACCACGAGTTATATTTAGTGAGAAAATACAATGAATTTTAGGATTTAAAAAATTGTCAGATAGACATTTAAAATTAAAATGTGCTTTAAAATATAAAAAGACTTTAATAAACCTTATTTATTAAAACTTACCTTAATTTCATTATCGTTTACTCCAACCCATCGATCTTTTAGAGTTTATAATTCATTATTTCATTGATATATATCAAACACAGAATTTAAATGACAACAAATGTTAAATCAAGAAAAGTGTCAAAATCCTTAGTACCGTGTAAACAAGATGATAAAAAATATTGCCGCTGAGATAAAATGCGTAACTATGGAATGCTGGCATTTTATTGGTTCTAATATTAATGAATTGTATTGTCATAAAAATATCGATCCTATATATTTATATAAATGAAGGATCGAGGTGTTCCACGAGGTAAAATGTTGAGGACACTCTTTGGATAAATCTCTTGTTTAAACTTCTCTGGTGTTTTTGAAAATTGTAAATAACATATCTGCATCGTTTGGGAAAAACTAGATAATTCTATTAATAATAATTAATTACCTGTACCCAAAGTGGTCAATATGTCAATAGCTAAAGGATTTAACACATTGTTGCCTTATTTCTGACTTATTTAGTTTTTCCCAAATGGTGCAAAATATGTCATATAAAATAATTAAAGGCCTCGGACCAAAACGCTTTTAGCGACAAATTTATTTTTTGGAGAAGAAATGTTTTATGGTATTTTTTAATCCTGAAAATCATTTTTAATTAGTTTCTAAAATAAACTGTTAAAACGATTTTTTTAAATAATTTCTTTCTCATAAAAATAAATTTGTAACTCACCAAATTTACCCCCGGGGTCTTCAATTACGTATAAACGAAGCCATGAAGTTTAAATTTTAAATTACTTTAAAATACAAAACAGAATCTAGCCAACTAAAAACAAAAGATTAATAAATATTTCCTATATAGTTAACAAACTATAACTAAAATCATTTTTGGTATTCTCTATAAAACGTTTTTTTATAAAAAAAACGCAAAATAAACTTTCTTCATCATATAATTTTTTAGGTAGAGTGATGAGACACAACAAAAACTCTAAACTCTAAAAACTATCAAACTTTTTAAAATATATAATTTTTTATTCTTGGGCGGCTGGGTAATATAATTTTGAGGTTTAATATTAAATATTAAACCCAAAAATTTGTTTTGATAAATTTCAGACATTTAATTTTAAAGATTTTTCATATAGCTAAGGGTTTATTTTAAAATATTACTCAATTTTTAATCAATCTATATATTTTGCTTATCTTGGGGTTTTATATTAAATATTAAACCCAAAAATTTGATTTGATAAATTTCAGACATTTAATTTTAATGATTTTTCATATAAGGGTTTATTTTAAAATATTACTCAATTTTTAATCAATCTATATATTTTGCTTATCTTCATATTTTGGCATCAAAATTGTCAAAAATATTCTTTTTTTTTTGTCAGGCTATTCGTTAAATAAAAAAAAACACAAGCAATATTTAGCTTTTAACACTCGTCGCAAGCGGTGTCGTGTGGAATCTTGACGCTCGCGCGTAATAATTATAAACTTTTATAAGAAATACCATTGTTTTTGGAGGATCTAATGGAAATACCATTGATGATAATGATTGCTTTTTAAACTAAACTTGCAAGTGTAAAATAATTTAACTTAAATTATAAAAAAGTTACTTTGAAGAGGATATTTTAAGTTTTGCCATTTACCATTTTCAATCTGAAGTTTAGAAGATTATAATCTAACTCCTTAAGTTGCATCCTATAGATACCATAAAATAACTTTTAACTTTTAAATTATATTATTACTTGTTTGAAATAAAAACCATATTTAAAAATTAAAAAAATGCCCTTATAGTAAGGAAATAATTAGTAAATGAGTAGGAACTTTATAGAGTTGATATTGGGGAACTGGTTTCGTCGTGCGTTTTTTGACGAAAAAACAATAAAACAAATTCAAACATTCAAAAGACGAATGCTCGACATGACATTCCACTTAGTGGAAGAAAAAAGAACCGGGACCCCGATTTATAAATATTTGTCTTCGATACTGCCAGCCAACATTCGGGTTCACCGTTCAGGTATCACGAGAGATTTTTCTTCTCGTCTGCCTTTAAACGATTTTGAAATCTTAAAACCGCTAACAAACGTATTAATTAACGAGATAAAGCTAAAAAGTAGTTTGATTTTTGAAATCCTAAATTACGTAATGAATGAAAAAATATCATGTTTTCACTTTTTGTACTTATCTATTGTATTCTCAGATACCCAATTTTGAATTTAACCAAAAATGTTTTATATAAACTTAAACATAATCCTTTAAATTTTATTAGAATTGAAATATTGTTAAATTATTCCTAATGAATTGAATTTTTTAAACAAGAATAAAGTTTAAAATTTAAAGATTTTGTTAACGGAATTGCGTAAAAATTTTTTAACATACACAGAAAAAAAATATTCTTGTAAATTTATTTGATTCAAAACAATATTTGTCTCATATATAAAAACAATCTTTGTCTCATATAGGGAGAATATATTCTTTAAAATAGTAAAGTATTTTCTCTACGACTACTTAAGAATAGTAACATTCTAGTGTAATTTTTGATCATAGAAAGGATGTTTTTCTGCAATACTGTGCGAGAATATTCCTACTCTTGGTTAAGAATGGTCACAAGTAACGACATCTCCTGACTGTTTACTAAACGTAAAAAATTTAAAAATATTTAAATATTACTGTATTATTTATTAATTAAAAAATAATAGCAGTTGTATAATTAAGGTTTAGGCACAAAAAATTGGTTATATTTATTGTTTTTCAAATATACAAATCAAAATTATAATAAATTTGATATTAAAATGATAAACCAGTTACCTACTATACCGGCTTTGAAGTTTTGACAGATTCAAAAAGTTTAAAAAAAGACCTTTAAAATGTAGAAAAAGAATAGATGTTGACATAGATAAATAAATAAATAAAATAAAATACTTTATTTTCATCCCAAGAAACATACAGTTTATAGAGGGACACCTCTAATCATACAATTACTTGTAAAATTAGTTTTGTATTTGGTACAATGTTATTTTTTTATTAGTTAGTGTAAATAACTATTTTTAATTATAATAAAGATTTAGGCATACCATTTGTTTAAATTTATAAATTAAATTATAAAATTGTGACGGCACAAAATGGTTTGACAGTACAAAAACTTAAATGTCAAAAACTGCTTGGTTTCTTTTCTCTGTTTAAAATTATATAAGCGTTACTATTCTTACGTAGTCGTAGAGAAAATAATGTCTGAAACACGTTTGGAATAGCATATTCCACTCTCGTAAAACCGTCACACTCGCCTTCGGCTCGTGTGTCAAATTTTTCCTCGAGCGGAATATGCTGTATTCCAAACTTGTTACAGAATGTACTATTCTTAATTCACGTTGATTTACTTCAAGAATCTTTTCTTAATGTAAGAAAATTAAATTTCTTGAAATAAAACTTTGATTGTTTAAATGCAAGAATATGCATATTCTTGCATTTAAACAATCAAAGTTTTATTTCAAGAAATTTAATTTTCTTACATTAAGAAAAGATTCTTGAAGTAAATCAACGTGAATTAAGAAAATACTTTACTATTTTAAAGAATATATTCTCCCTATATGAGACAAGAACATGTTCTTTTAAAAATAAATTATTGGTATTCTTAAATAAAAAAGATACTTACTTAATTCAAGAATAAATTTTCTTAAAACAAAAACATGTGATGTTTTCTATGACCCAATATTTTTTTTAATTAATAGATACAAGATTTAAAATTTTATTTCATTGATTACAAAATAATATTTATTTTAAAACAATGCAAGAAGTATCGTTAAAAATAAAATGTATATATCTTAATTTTAAGCTACTTTTAGCAATGTTTCAAAAAATCTATCATTTTGTATTTAAAATCAATAAAATTTTAAATAATGATACGTCTATTAACTAAAAATTATTTATAATAAAAACATTTTTATATTTATGAATATTACTGCAAAAGAAATAAAATTTAAAATAAAAATACGTATTTCAAAATACATATTTCATTTTAAATAATTTGTAATATTTTAGGCATAGTAGAAAAGCAATTATCAATTTTATAAAATAATTTAGGGCTATTGCTAATGAACTCCACCCTATACGAATCTAAATTAATGTTAGTGTGTAACAAAATTACTTATAAAACAAAATCTTTTTAAATGTCATAAAATAAATTAAGTTTATTAATATTATAGAGCCATAGAAACCAGAGTGTTAAACACATAAGATATTTTGGTTATCACTGCAAAGCCTATTTTTTATTTATAAATAAAATAATTGTAAGGCATCCTTAATGCACCCTACATGTAAATACGACGCTAAATTTAAAAAAGAGTGGTAAGTATATCAATACTTACCTTCAATTTTTTTTATAATTTTCTTCGATGCTGACCATGGTCAGCATCGAAGAAAATTATAAAAAAAATTGAAGGTAAGTTTCATTAAAAAATTATTAGAAGAGTGCACTCTTCTAATAATTTTTTAATGAAATACGCCCTCTCCCTCACAAAGAGAAAGAAACACTGCATGATTAGGCATAAAATTTCAGAGGGACGTGTCGGCATCTCCACTCCTACACGATTTCAAAAGTATGTATTCCTGGCAAAAGAAAATACTGTTTATTAAAACGAATAAAAAAATTAAGAATATCTAATTCTTAATATAAAAAAATTAAACAAATAAAAAAAAATAAGAATATCTTATTCTTGATATAAAAAAATATTAACAATTGTACCAAGAAACCAACTAAGATTTCCTTCAAGAATATTTAATATTTGTATTGAAACATGCAACTTTTTGAAACAAGAAACGTTTCTTAATATTGAAATATTTCCAAAACTACAAAATTCTTTTTTAAAGAAGTTAAATATTTTTAATTGAAATATATATTCTTTAAAGCAAGTTGGCTGGAATTAAAAAAATATTTTCAAGATTATAGGATTTCTAAATATAAGAAATCTTTTTTTCAGTGTAAGACTGGCGTTTGGAAAAGTTATAAAAAATTAAAAAATGTCATGTTTTTTATTTTTTTACCTATTGTATTCTCAGATACCTACCCAATTTTGAATTTCACCAAACCTGTTTTATATAAAATTAAACTAACTAACTAAATTTTTACCCTTCAAATTTTATTAGATATAAATTATTGTTAAATTTTTCCTAATGAATTGATTTTTTTTAAACAAGAATTAAATTTAAAAATTAAGGATTAACAATTGCGTAAAAAATTTACTTCATAACAAATTTTTAACATAAGATTGGCATTTGAAAAGGTTATTAAAAATGTATAAATAATAATTTTATTTTGTAAAAACTATATTTCTGTTCAAAAAAATGCCTTTTTGAAGTACCTAAAATTAATTTTATGAATATAATCGCTTTTAGGACTATAAATAGTATATTGTTTAATGATTCGGATGAAATACTCCACTCGCCTTTGGCTCGTGTCGCAATATTTCATCCTCATAAAAATTGCCATTTCTTAAGAGTTGAACACAATACTTTTTCTAATTTTATTAAAGAACAGTAACACTTGGAGAATAGTATATTCTGTAACACGAGCCGAAGGCGAGTTTGACGGTTTCACGAGAGCGGAATATGCAATTCCAAACGTGTTTCAGACTATACTTTTTCTAAGTTTCCAAAAAATACCATAGAAAAATAATCTAATTGGGAGAAAGTGAGGTTGGATCGGTCTAAAATTTGTTAGAAACTAAAGAGATGTCGCCACCAGTGTTCATTCCGTCATCCGATGATAGAATAATTCATTCTGAAATACTTTAAAGAATATATGTCATTCCATAGATAAAAGTGATATTAGAACGGTCAAATTCCGTAAGAGGAGTAGAAAAAGACTTTTCTAAAAGAAATCATTTTTTTCCACAGACAGAAAACGTATAAAAATTCAAAAATTCTTTAATATAAAACACATTTTTATAATAAAATTTAAATTAAAAAATTAACAAAAGATTAAAAAAATGATTTTTTGGCCTTTAAAACTAATTTTTGCAGTAAAACTTTTATGACAACTTTGTAATCAATTTGATACAAAATGTATCT
The DNA here is from genome assembly GCA_921294245.1 of Brassicogethes aeneus. Taxonomy (NCBI): domain Eukaryota; kingdom Metazoa; phylum Arthropoda; class Insecta; order Coleoptera; family Nitidulidae; genus Brassicogethes; species Brassicogethes aeneus. The sequence goes on along the minus strand of OV121133.1, from coordinate 53,849,297 downwards.
TCACTTCAAGAAAATAATAAGGATAACTTTTTCAGATTTAATTTACAACAACATAAAATTTTAACGACTATTATAAACGACCTATAAAGTAGTTACATCTTAACTTATGATTTTTTTGTAAGTTTATAAAAGTCAAGAAATTAACAAAAAATTAGAAATTGTCCTACTTCCGCGTTTTCCCACGATTTTTATGATTAAAATCTAAAAAATTATAGTTAATGGTGATGGTATCTAAAGATTTAAAGTTGCATTCTGAAATTATTGATGGATTTTTCTTATACTTTCACATTAACAAACTCGAATTTGAATATTTTTCATGGAGGTCATCATTAAAATATTTGCAGCTCCTATCATTGAAACTGATACCTAAGATCGTATTTCTTAAATTTATTAACTTATTGTCTTAATGATAACGTAAACAGACCATTCATTGATGATTCCCAACAATAAATATTAATTAAGGAATCAGTTTTTTAGTCTGTCTAAAATAAGTCCAATATCATTTTAATAGAGAACGTTCTTTTTGTATTTTTAAAGTAGATATTTTTTTTAATTGTTTGATTAATTAAGAAAAGTTGTAAGTAATTAGACGGTTAATAAACAAATTCTTATAACAATAACTAATTTAATCCTAGACTTCACACCAGGAAATGTTTTTAATTTATTATCTATTGTGCATTCCAAGACATTTTTGAGTTATTCAAATTAATATTTTGATTACAATTGTCACTATAATTTTAACAGGGTCTTTTAAAATTTTACATTTGGTTTGGATATGTTGGTGAAAGTTGTAAGATAATATTAACCATTTTACAAAACATAAATTATTTTACATAGTAATTTATTTAAATAATAAGTAGCTTATATATTTTATTTGTCATCATATGGTTCAAAAGATTAAATTAAATAAATAATAATTATATTTTTTAAAGTTTTAAATATAGATTAGGATAATTTAGGATACACCTAGTTTAACAAAATTTCAAAAAATACTTAAGTTAGTTTTTAAATTGTTAATTAAGTCAGTAGAAGTATGGATATTATTTTTGAAGATATCCTAAATCAGTTAAAGATTTTTTCTAAGTGCAGCAGATTGCCTCAAATATTTAAAAAATTATTAAAAGGGTATTCCCTGCTACTGTTGGGTTGTCTCGGTTTCGGTTTTAATGCACAGTCAAAAGAGATTACCAAAATTAGTAAGAATCGGTACTACCCTCTTAAAATGTAAAAATGTATTTATCGGTTTTTGCATGTTTGCTCCACATTTTAGATCTGAAAAAATGGTTTTGTTAGTTATTTATTTTTAAATTTGTCAAATTATTAAAAACATATTATGTACTTAATAATTTGACAAATTTAAAAAGAAATAACTAACAAAACCATTTTTTTAAGATTTAAAATGTTGTCGGTAGTATTAGGGACAGAAGAGTGTATCTCGAAATCGTTATTGACAGCTCATGGAACCGGACTAATCGACATGTGTAATCCGGTCTTCCGAAAAAATCGAACGCTTAACGATTTTACAAGCAGATTAGCATCGGGTTCTTCTTCTTTTTCTTCGTCTTTTATTTTTGGATTAAAAATAATTGGATAAAAAACTCGATACCCTCCTACAACGAAATTTGAAAGATAAGACGTCCGAAAAGCAGGTATACATGGAAGATCGTGTTTTTCGATTTCCTGTAATAATTACACGGTGTTATAACGGCCACCAGTGAGCCTAATATCGCTGATTGAGAAATAGGGTTGTTTACTCAATGCTAATATAGCATTTTATGCAACGACAATTTAATGATGGCTATTAAAACATGCGCATGAGAATTATGATTATGATGAGCCGAAGGCGAATGTCATAATGAGTGCGAGTGTCTTAAAAGCCCATTAAATGGGAGTTGGATACACTATTTTTTTACGTCTATATTGCCGTGTATCGAATTTCTATTGGTTAATATTGCCGAAATTAAAGTTTGGGAGTAGAACAAATACATTTTTCTACTCCCACCTTTAGTCACGGGCTAAAGTTAGCTTTAAGTTAGTTAACAGTTGTCAAATGTCTTACAATCGTTAAAATAAAGTGCCCTTCTTCTTAAATAATACTAAATGTGAAAATTATTTTGTTAACTCAATACAAAAATACAAAAGCATTAAATAGTTTCTCAACGCCAATATTTAAAAATTTTATATGAACATTGTACTGACTAGTAAACTAGATATAACTTAAAGTCGGGCTAGGACTCCACCGTGAAGTGATAATAAAATATTTTTCTTACTACCTCGGCCGAAAATACGTTGTTTTGTCCCCGATTCCACGGCAGAAAGTTTACGTTTGATGCATTGGTCAAATTTACGTTTGATGCATTGGAATCGGGGACGAAACAACGTATTTTCGGCCGAGGTAGTAAGAAATAGTATATTACACTACAAGGGCTACGAAGGCTTCGCTCGTGCCGCAAATGTCGGGGCAGGCATCAATATGTTTCGATATACACATTTAATTTTTTCCCGTATTTTCGGCCGGGTAGCAAGAAAAATAGTATACACTACACGGGCAGAAAGTGTAAGAGCCCTGAACAGTGCAGGAATCTCACACTTTCTGCCCTTGTAGTGTAATATACTATTCTTTATTTTCACTGTGAAAAACGGTTGTTTAATCCATTTTCAAGGGATACATTTTGATTTATTATCTATGTTTATAACACATACAAATTTGACATTTGACGGTAACACAGATTTCCCTATTGTCTTATAGATGGCACTCGATACAAATACTAAATTTAAATCATTTTTAGATAATAATAAGTATTTGTCGTAGAAAAAGTATAGTATGCAATTATTTTATAAACTTTTCTAGAAACTCATTAATTTAAGCACTCGCTCACAAGCTCGCTTGTGCCTAAATTAAATTCGTGTATAAAATGGCGTTTATCAAACTTGATACATAATATACTATTATGTACTCCCCCATTGATAAGCTGTGACTTTATGGTGTTTTATTCACGGGCTGAAATTAACAACATTAGCAATTATTATAAATTGATGAAAAGTGAGGTTAAATCCGTTGACAGTTGACATATGTCAAATTTTTAACAAATTAAATTGGCTTTAAATTCTTTTTTGTGTTTGTCGTTCGTTCGTGTCTAATAAAACTAAAATGGCGTTTATAAAACTTGATACATTATATACTATTATCTACTCCTACATTGACGACCAAGCAACATATTGGAACATTCCCAGTGAATGTTCTTTATATTAAAAAAAAATAATATTTTTCTCTTTTTACAAATTGGCTATATTCCAGGATTCCAGGATTCCTGGTCCCGGAATATGCGCTATCATCTAGGAATAATCCGCTTGATTCTAGGAATATTCATTAGGAATATTCCATAGAATGATCTTCTAAAACTTCCAAATACCATCTAAGAACATTCCCAGTAAATATTCATTAGTTTAGTTGCAATACCTCTCACCGTTGCTTAACCACGCCTGATAACTATTTATCCAATAGGTTAATAATATCACTTGGAGATGTGCGTCTGTGATGCCACAGCTAAACAATAATACATAAGATAAACAAAAAAGAAATTGTGGACAGTGACATAAAATTAACCAAACAAAAAGAAATACATAAATACAATACTAGAAGCAGAGATAAAATAAGAATGGATAGAGCCAAAACAAAAAGTAGTCAAAAGCAACTGATGAATGAGGGAATAAAAAAATACAATGAGCTGCCGGCGAAATTAAAGGAACATAACACCAAAGATTTCAAAAAAGCGATTAAAGAATATATAATTAATTTAAGACACTGCAGTCATGAATAAGTTAAGTGGTATTTATTTATAGATTATGAAGCGCCGTTTGTCCGTAAATTATTTTTGCTATATATAAGAATATTTTTTATATATAAACTTTAAATTTCCTATATTATATAGAAACTTTTTAGTTCAGATAATGCCGCTTGAGAATGAGGGAGCTTTGCGGTTCCATCCACTGTTGCCAGAGTGTGCCAATGCAAAGTTTTGGTCAGTGTTTCCAATATAACGTTTCGTCAGATCTGGCAGATTTTAATAAAGGTCGAGGAAAAAAAGATACTCTTACGGCTGACGGATTTTTTAACGGAAACTTGAACATAATATCGAATGGTATTTGTACCTATATAATTTAATTTGTAAGAGTCCAAGTTAAAAAAAAAAGATTCTTTGTTTTTTTATAAATTAACAAGAGAATCAAAACGTAAGAAATTTTAGTTTTTTTAAATACCTATTAGTGAAAACGAAGCCTTGTTTATTTAGAGAAATAGAGACGGCCAAAGAAGAGAAATGTTTTCTTCAATAAAAATAGACCAACCGACCAATATATTACCTATAAGTATTTAAAAAAAACTAAAATCCTATACTTTTTGCTATCATTTTGTTCCGCTAGATCTGGCCGAAGATCCGTTATGTTGGAAACACTGACCAAAACTTTGCATTGGCAACAGTGCTTTTTAGTTGAATACCACAGAGCGCCCTCATTCTCAAGCGGCATTATCTGAACTAAAAAGTTCCTATATATATATAGGAAATTTATATATAAAAAATATTCTTATATATAGCAAAAATAATTTACGGACAAACGGCGCCTCATAATAGATTATTTATTTATATATATATATATATACATATATATATATATATATATATATATATATATATACAAATACTTATATGTACATTTTTATATTTATTATCTGTAGTGGCCCATGAGGGCACATTGAGATGTATTTTTTTCTAAATAAAAAAAAATTAAAACTCTATCTAAGCTATAAAAAATATTTTCGAAAAAAATAAGTAGGTACATCACTGAATGCGGCATGCTTCCAAATGAATACCAACCAAATTACATTAAAAACGAACAATTAATAACTATTTTAGAAAAGTTTTTTTTTTATACTTATTTATAACGAAAAATAAATCACATTTAGGAGGTTTAGGAGAAAAATAAGTAAGCCACTGAACGCGGCATACTTCAGAATGGGTGCAAACTTAATTTCATCAAAAATTAACTATAAATAACTATTTCAGACAAGTTTATTTTACCACGTTATATAAATAATTTGATATAAAACAAAAAACTAAGATAGCCATGCTGAAAATTTATGTTTAATAAACATTGTTTATAACGTGGTAAAATAAACTGAAATAGTTAGTAATAGTTAATTTTTGATGAAATTAAGTTTTTACCCATTCTAAAGTATGCCGCGTTCAGTGGCGTACTCATTTTTCTCCTAAACCTCCTAAGTAAATGTATTTTATTTTTCGTTATAAATATTTAAAAAAAACTTGTCTAAAATAGTTATTAATTGTTCGTTTTTAATGAAATTTGGTTTGTACCCATTTTGAACCATGCCACATTGAGTGGCGTACTTATTTTTTCGAAAAAAACTACCCTAATAATTTTTTCCGAATTTTGAGATAGAAAAAATGTTATAACAGGCATCTTTCAAGTGACATTGAAAATATTTTTTATACCTTATGGGCCATTCCACGCGTAACGGATAGGATAGTTGCTGTGTTTTTTTTACAAAATAATATTGTTCTATTATATTACCAATGTCAAATTTTTATAAATAGTTCTAAACTAAAGCTGTTTAACAAGGTTTTTATTTGGCAAAATTAGGTATCGTGGTTGACTCTTTAATTAATTCCTTAAAAACTTATAATTTAAAGCGTAACGGACGGGACTTTGCAATAGTCCCGCCCGTTACGCTTTAAATTATTAATTTTTAAGGAATTAAACAGTCAATCACGATACCTAATTTTGCCAAATAAAAACCCTGTTAAACAGCTTTTGTTTAGAACTATTTATAAAAATTTGACATTGATAATATAATAGAACAATATTATTTTGTAAATAAAAACACGGCAACTGTCCTATCCGTTAAGCGTGGAATGGCCCTTATATAGTTTTTTATTCTCTATCTTTTGAGCCTTTGTTCATTAAAATCGAGTAACAAATACAAAAGTTACGGGGGTGTTTCCAGATTAAATGGGCCACACTGTATACTTGACATAATACACTTGATATATATGTACCTATAGGTACACCAATGGGATCTTGTAATCCGTATTCCTGAATAACAGTTCCTATAATACCAAAAGGTACTTACAGGGCCGTTCCTGGAGAGCGTGCAGTGCGTGCACGCACGCAGGCGCAACATTTTGGGGCGAGAAATGAAAGAGTCAATCAGTACTACTTTGTAACGATAAACTTTTTTGCAAATAAACAAATACTTAAACATACATAGGATAAAGGTTTCCGCCTTTATTTGCATCGGCCGCTCATTTTTTCGGCCGCTATAAAGCGCCTTTTGCCGCTTTGATATTGAAGGCTTAATTTTTGTTTAAATAAAATTTTTGTCTAAATAAAAGGAGATAAGTTGTCATAATATTTTTTTCTACAACCGTGCGAAAAGTACAAATTTGCGCTTCCAACTTCGCCCTCAGAGCGACAATATATCACTTTGCGCTCTTAATATCAAATAGCTATAACATTTGTTTGATAGTTGCAGTTGACGGTACCAAAGTTTAACAGTTTACACAGTGCATGACTTGGTAACAAGCTTACTCTCTAAAATTGAATAATAAATATCGCCAACAGCAATTTGTATCCCGGACATATAGCAGTCAACTCCTATGTAAAATTGTCGTCAAAAGTTATAAAAGTAAAACAGTTTTTGAGATATAGTCAATTTTCCATATAATATGGAATTAAATATATTTCAAAAACTGCTCTACTACAGGGGACAATTTTATAATATGTGTACATAATAATAAGCTGTTAAATGTCTGGAATACAAATTGCTGTGGACTACAGTTCTTAGTGACTGCTTTTTCACTTTGAAAACTAGTCATTTTTGACTAATTCATTTTTAAAGAGTACTTCACTAAAAACCAGTTGTAGGTATTATATTGTTTATGGGTCATTTCAGGCATGCTGACTGGACAAATCACAAAACTGTTTTTATAAAAAAAATGCTAGGTAATTTATTATATAATATTTTGGCATCAAAATTGTCAAACATATTCTTATTTTATTAGGCTATTCAATAATTAAAAAAAAAACGCAAGAAATATTTTGTAGGGTGTGGACAGGACGGGACGGGACAAGATAAATCTTTTTTTTTGTCCCGCCAACACCTTTCAATTACCTATTACAATTATCCCTACTTTTTATCTCTACTTTTATAAAATATTCCTTGCGTTTATATTATTTATGTATAGCCTAATAAAAGAATAATATTTTTGATAATTTTGATGCCAAAATATTATATACCTACTCTCTATAAATGAATTAGTCAAAAATAACTAATTTAATAGTTAATAGTTAATAGTTAATAGTGGCTGCTTTTTCACTTGTGCAATGGTTAACCATCGAAAACCATGGTATCCCAAAATTTAATAGCCAATTCTTATGTAAAATTGTACTCCGAATCTGAAAATACCGTCAAAAGTTATGAAAGTGGAGCAGTTTTTGAGATATAGTCAATTCCATTTTAAATGGAAAATTTACTATATCTCAAAAACTGTTCTACTTTTATAACTTTTGAAGACATTTTCGGATTCAGGGTAAAATTTTACATAAGAATTGGCTATTAAATTTTGGTATACCATGTTATTCAATGGTTAACCATGGCACAAGTGAAAAAGCAGCCACTATAGTGGCACTATAGTGGCTAATATATTAACTATTAAATTAGTTATTTTTGACTAATTCATTTTTAGAGAGTAATAAATTATCTCTATAACTTTTTTTATAAAAACAGTTTTTTAATTCGTGCGTTTCGCGCGCCTGAAATGGCCCTTATATATTTTTTTGTTTTCTTTAGAGTATTTTTATTACTAAATATTTTTTAATCAATTACATATTGCCAGTTTGTCGCAAAATATATATTTTTTAATTTTAGGGCTTTAAATTAAAATATTTAATGTATAATATTTAAATATAAAAGGGGCGCACCAAAGAATGCTGCACGTAGGCGCCAGACACCCCAGGAACGGGCCTGGGTATATTGATATTTTTTAAATTTTATGTTAGAATGTTATTGCATTAAATACTAATTTGATTTATTTAATAACGTTACTATAATATGTATATATTTAACGCAATAAATTCTTTGACATTTAGGCAAAATGTTTCCCTATTTTGGTTTAATAGTAATTAATTGCTTCAATTTTAATGCATTCAATGACAGCACTGTTCTTGGTGAATACATAACTCTCTAAAAAATGAAATAGTCAAAATTCTACTATTTGAATTAGTACCAGCATTTTTAACTTATAAAATAGTCGTTTTCACTTTTAAATAGTTATTTTTTACTACGTAAATAGTTAAAGTTTGACTAATTGAAGATTAGTCACCATCTTTGACTATTTCTGAAAGTTAAAAGTAACTAATTTCTTTAAGCGTTTGCGGCCAACAACAAAGTATTATTTGAATTAAATGCATATACCTAAGCTCCATGGTTAAATGACCCATAAAAACAAATAAAGATGCAAAAAGTTTAGCTCAAAACAGCAACACAAATAATACATTCAACTTTAAAATATTATAAACAATATTTATTGACAAATAAAATAAATTTTTATAAGAGTGGCTGACAGCCGAATGGGTTATGACAACCGCTTGACAGCTGGGTCAAAACTTTTTTTAAATTTAAATCTACTAATTTGACTATTTCATTCAGTAGAATTTGACTAATTATTAGTGACTGCTTTTTCGCTATGACATAGTCAAATATGACTTATAATTAGCTATTTTTGACTAATTTATTTTAAGAGAGAATATACTATTTTCTACTCCCACCTTCAAATATACACATTACACTGTGCAACACCAAAAATCAAACCGCACCGGACTATTTTTTTCTGAAAATATACCTATCCAATAGCAAAACCCTCGCTGGGTTTGTAAAAGTTAGCTCGATTTATTTTTTTATGACCGTTTGTATTTTCTAGCTTCATATACCCCAATTTAGACTTATTAATCGATTTTTTTCGCATATATTCGAATTATATCGTCAAGTTTTTTTGTAGAAATGTAGTTACTGAACAAATAAACCCATTTTATGAACAACCTATATCCCAAAACCCAATTTTTGGGACCAAATATTCGAAAAATTATTTTTTTTTTCAATTTTTCGATAATATTTAAAATTTCTTGCTACTTCTGGCAAAAATGTTGGAAAGTATACTAAAAGAAGTAATTTATAAAATACGCACACAAAACTGAACTTTAAGTTTACTTATTTGCTGGAAAACAATTTTTAAACAAGATTTTCCAAAATATTCATCTTTTCATACTCAACACCAAATTTTTTGCCGAAATCTTTGGAAAATCTGTAGGAAAAAATTTAATAGATAAAATAGAGTTGTAGAAAAGTACACGGCCATTCCAAGCTTGGAATGGCCGTACAGAGAGTTTGATTTTTTATTTTGTATTAATTTTACTATTAAAAAACTTTTTTATATCAAAACATTGAGTAATCTGATTCATTGCTGGATAATTCCATCCCTTCCACTTCTTTTCCTTTATTTTCTTGTTCTTCATTTTAATTTTTTGATTCATCACTGGAGAATTCCATCCATTCCTTCATTTCATATATTTTTTATATTCATTTCATTTCAGGCGTTTTAAATGGTCCTGATATTCGGAAATTGGTAAAGTATGAAGACTTTGACAGAGAGAAATCATCATTGGACTTTTAGGCAAACATCGTTCTCCCAATTATGAAGGATGCGACGAATGTTGGATGTTTTTTCCAAAATTGGAGTCAATATGTCGCTAAAAAATTCATTTCTCTCATCGACATTTGGACTACTTCAGTCGACAGTTATCGACACAATCATCAAACTGCGATGCCATTTGAGTCCAGATAAAGAGGAAAACGAGCTCCAGATGCCATACTAGCCGAAACATTTTGGTGAAGTAAACATATTTTTGACTACGATCAGGAAGAAAATGAAAAAGAAGAACAAGAAAATAAAGGAGAAGAAGTGGAAGGGATGAAATTCTCCAGTGATGAATCAAAAAATGAAAATGAAGAGCAAGGAAATAAAGGAGAAGAAGTGGAAGGAATGAATCAGATTACTCAATGTTTTGATATAAAAAAGTTTTTTAATAATAAAATTAATACAAAATAAAAAATCAAACTCTCTGTACTTTTCTACAATTCTATTTTATCTATTCAATTTTTTCTTACAGATTTTTCGGCAAAATATTTGGTGTTGAGTGTGAAAAGATGAATGTTTTGGAAAATCTTGTTCAAACATTATTTTCCAGCAAATATGCAAACTTAAAGTTCAGTTTTGTGTGCGTATTTTATAAATTACTTCTTTTAGTATACTTTACAACATTTTTGCCAGAAGAAGTAGCAAGAAATTTTAAAAACATATACTACCATTTGTTACTTTGAATTTTTAATTATTAAAAAATTGAGAATTGAGCATTAAATATAGATTTATATAATGTATTAGCATTTTTTTTAAAGTTTTTTTTTAATTAATTTTGATGTTTTAGGGTTTATTTTGATGTTTTAGGGTTATTTGCTTACTATTATTTTTTTTGTATTGAATTTTAAACATTTTTGTTATATAAAATTATATATAATTTAGGATCACATGGTTGTATTAATGAAAGTATATGTGTCTACATACACACATATGTATATAAATTAAGGATGTTGTTTAGATTTAATTTTTTTTTTTTTAGTTATATTTTAGTATAGCTAGTAGTTCTTAATTATTATGATTATGTTAAAAGGTTAAGTGGAAGAACGGGAGCTCACATTATTTGTGTTCAACCGAACTTCGCCTTTTGTAACGAATTATTTGTATTTTTTTACATATTTTGTTGCAATAAAGACATTATTATTATTATTATTATTATTAAATATTATCGAAAAATTGAAAAAAAAATATTTTCGAATATTTGGCCCCAAAAATTGGGTTTTTGGGATAAAGGTTGTTCACAAAATGGGTTTATTTGTGCAGTATCTACATTTCTACAAAAAATCTCGACGATATAAGTCGAATATATGCGAAAAAAATCGATTTATAAGTCTAAATTGGGGTATATAAGCTCAAAAATACAAACGGCCATAAAAAAAAAATTCGAGCTAACTTTTACAAACCCAGCGAGGGTTTTGCTATTGGATAGGTATATTTTCAGAAAAAAATGGTCCGGTGCGGTTTGATTTCGATGACCCGAAAATTGTCGCACAGTGTTATCGTATACAGTGCGGACGTCCTTTTTATTTTTAGAACCGGTAGGTAAGGAATCGGCAACTATGTTAAACTGGACATTAAATACTAATTTTGGACATTTTTAAAAAAATTTCAAAATGGCTTCATTTTTTTCAATAGAAAGTGCGGTCAATTGATTAAACTTAACCTTAGGTTATATTTCTTATAATATATGCTTTTTCATATTATGCATACTATAGTATGCAATTTGTTTTATATTCTTAAGACACTTTTAACTACTATTTTGTAAATGTCTATAAATTCGAACCCAGGAAGCTTTTATTAAAAAATTTTTATTATCTTCAAGTACCTACTGTCCAAGTTTTATATAAAGGGTGTCCCATTAAGACCGCCTATTTTAAAATTAAAAAAAATGCCGTGTTTATTTAAAAAGTTAAGATATTTTTATTGCAATAAAGAGGGGAGACATGGAGGTTAAATGTGGAACACAATATCCGATAAATGGCCGCCTCGTGACTGACGGCACACGTTGATTCTTTTGACAAAATTTTCGATTACATTTTGGCATAGTGCCGGCTCAATTTAATCAACGACCCGTCGAATCTCATGTTTTAGTTTAGGAACTGTTCTTAGGTTATTAGCATAAACCTTTTCCTTCAAAAAACTCCAAAGAAAGAAATCTAACGGCGTCAAATCGCATGGTCGGCCTGGCCACATCACATCCTCGCGGCGCGAGATAACTCTGCCTTCAAATTTTGTCCTCAATAATTCCATGGTTTTGTTGCTGTGCATGGTCTGCTGTCTTTAAATATTGTGTCAACCAAATCTTGTACGCATGAAAATGCAGGTCTTTGGCCAAAATTCGCTGTAAACTGCTTCGGGAGAGTCTCAATTGCTGGGAACGGTGGCGAATTGAGGTGGAAGAATTATGTTCAACACTTTCACTAACTGCTGCAATATTTTCAGCAGACCGAGATGCACGAGCACGGACATGTCTCTTTTTGGTTTGAATTGACCCAATCGTTTTAAATTGCTCGATTAATCGGACCACAGTACGGCGAGAAGGTGCGATATGGTGTCCGAAAAATTCACGATATCTTCAAACCGTTTCCGAAATTTTTTCACCATTTCGATAGTGGATTTTTACAATTTCTATGCATTGTGCGGCCGTGTAAATCTCCATGACTTAACCTCAATGTTCACACATGACCACTGTTCAACAACAACGCTGTACGATTGACACACAAAAAATGACACTAAATTTAAAATAGGCGGTCTTAATGGGACACCCTTTAGACATCTTCAACGCTTCTTATAATATCCCTATATTATAAAAAAAGACTCCTCGACAAAAAATGCATGACTCGAAACAGAGAAGAGGATATTCGGTTAAGTTCAAAGATTGAACTGACCATATTATTTTATGTTAAAGGAAGCTTTAAATCAAGAGTTTAGCTCAATAATCAATTAGACACGGCGCAATACGTATTTTTGTCCATCCTTTCAACAAAAAAAGAAATTCAATAAACGATCATGATGACTACAGATAAGATACAAATTGAATATTACGCTTCTTTATACTAATTATAATTATTAGTCAACTTCTTGGGTTTTATATTATAAATTAATTTAACCGTTTTTTTTCTACTTTATTTTTTTGCAGTGACGTTTTTTTCAGTGTGGTTTGGAAAGAGTTGAAATCTCTTTATTGTCTTTTAGTTTATTTAAGATATTAAAAAGTAAACAAAAGGTTGTAAATATAATCTGTCATTACACTGTTGCGTTTTCCTAAATTGTAAAGGTGAAGTCAACGGCCAGAAAATTGGAAATAAATAAAAAAGTTATAAGAATAATCCGACAACGCATTACAACTATTATTAGGGAAAATTTATTTTCATTCATAAAGTAACCGCTTTAACAATCGAAAAAGAGGAAAGGTTGCTCGTAAATACTCATAAATACGTCCGAGGCATTAAATTGAAAAAAATAAATCCATAACAAAAAATAGTAAAATTTAATTGAAGGGTATGGTAAAAAAGCGTGCACCTACGCAGGCCCTTTGTTCCGCTCTGTTCTGTTCTGTTTAAATGACAAATGTCCAATAAGAGTATGAAATATTCGCTATAAATTTAAGAACGGTAATGCTATACTAGACGATTTATTGCTATTCTATTTATAAGTTCCTCAGAGTCTAGGTTACAATTATTATCGCCCAGCTCTTGAACCCCAACTGAAGCCAATTTTTCAAGTAAATGAAGAAATGATTAAGGGGGTTTTCTACCTTTTTTGGATTGAATAAACCAACATTTTGCTTTTTTTTAAACATAGGGATCGGGTTGCCAATAGGAAAAACTTGTTCTTGTATAAAAATTGAGATACCTACTCATAACAAATTTTGAATTAATTTTTCAGGGTGCTCGGAAATTAACAAAATAAGTAATAAAAATTTTATTATTTTATACAAAAAAATTATACGAGAAAGTCGTTGACAATTCAAATTAAAGTGTACCTAAATAAAATAGCAATTTGTGTATTAAGAGCGCAAAGTGATACATTGTCGCTCTGAGCGAGAGCGGCAATGTCACTTTGCGCTCGAATTACTTACAGGATTTTTTCTACAAACGGTGTTTCTATAATGTTTGGTAAAAATTAATAATTATTGATAACCTCAAATTTGACGTTTGTGTCAAAAGTCGAAAATGCACGTATCTTTATTAAAGTAAAAAAACGCTCGCTCCTCGGAAAAGTGGAAGCGCAAATTTGTACTTTTCGCTTGGTGGTAAAAAAAATAATAGTAATGTACTTATGTAACCAGAATATAAAACTGTACTTTTTTGCACGTATAAGGAACTTTTATAACCAGCCGGAGGAGAGTTATAAAACCTCATAGTGCAAAAAAGTGGCTTTATATTCGAGTTGCATACATTATTTTTTTAATACAATAATAATTTCATAAATAATTACTAAAAAAGTTTTTTTATGTTACATTTACAATTATTTTATTTTGACATGTACCTATGTTAAAACTTTTTTTAAATTTATTTAGGCTTTCAAGGAATAAATTAATGTTAGTATTATTATAAATATTAATAATAATAAAAATTAAATTAATTGTTTTCTTGAAAAAAAATTTATGTAGTGTTGTGCTGATTTAATTGCAGTGCAAAATAGTATATTATGTATCATGTTTAATAAACGCCCTTTTAGGCACGAGCGAGCTTGCGAGCGGGTGCTTAATTCAATGAGTGTCTGAAAACTTTATAAACGAGCAGACTATACTTTTTCTACGACAAATAATTATTATTATCTCAAAATAATTTAAATGAAATATTTGTATAGAACGAAATCTATAAAAATAGAATAGAAGTCGAGTAACAATTTCTCACTTGGGAATATGTATTACCGGCGCGTCAGTTAAAATGTAAAATGTGTAAATCTAAATTTATTCCTTGAAAATGGACTAAGAACAGATAAAATAATGATATTTCACAGTGAAAGTGAGAAAAATGTTTTATGGAGACTTTACGGTCTAGTCGAGATCTCCCCCCGAATTTTTTAATGCTTTTAGTTAAATCTAGTTTATTGCCAGCAAAATCAAAAGGTCAAATTTTATATAGGTATTGACCTTGTACTTTTTATTTTTGTGTTAAGGTAATAAAATAATTTCCACGTTATTATTTCACAAGCAGGGAACTTTTTTAAATGATTGTATGACATTTGACAACTAACTTAAAACTAACTTCAGCCCGTGGCTAAAAACCTGTTGCTAACTTTAGCCCGTGACTTAAACGCCATAAAGCTACAACTTGTCAATGTGTATTTAATGTATTTATATGTGCGTTTTAAAGGTGGGAGTAGAAAAAATACTTTTAGAATTCTGTGGCTTGGTCGAAAAAGGGACTAAGTGCATTTTTACCGAAATTAAGTTATATGGCTTATCTCACTTATCTAAACCCGATCTTTCATATGAAAAAGGTTTTATTCCATTATTTTCAAAAATAACCGAAAAAAAAATATAATAAGGGCCCAACTGAAATTATGGTTAAGGAAAAAGGAGAAACGTTCATGATAGGCCCTCATTTTGGGGACTTTATTGGAAGTTATTTCTGTAAACGTATTTTGATACTAAAAATGGCACAAGTGACTTATACGCCCTTAAATATTGGACCTATGTAATTTTATGCCGTTTTTTACATTCAAAATTTAATGTGGAAATGGGCTTATGTTACCAGGAAAACCCGGTTGGACAATATCATAAGTTTGTTGCCTTTTATACAGCCAAATAGTAGATTGTTTTATAATAATTTAAAACACGAGAATAATAATAATAATTTAAATGAAGATGATGTTGATGACGTTTGTCCAGCACAATTAGTTCTTGATGAATAATTTATAGTGGGTGAATATATTGAGATGTCCCCCAACTGAAAATGATTATTTTTTATTTTTGGTTGTTTCACTGTTAGTCTAGAATGGGGTTTTTGGGAAGCAACCAGGTCTAGTAATAACATAACATAAGTGGTTCTGCACTAATGCAAGAATTGTAAACAATAATACATTTTGAATATTAGAGGTTCGGATTTTGTATGTTTTTTTTTTCCTTTGTATATTTGAAATAAGTTATTGTATCTTTTGACAACTTAATATTTTTTAAAAATAGAATTGTACATACATAAAATATTTATACAAAAAATCTACTTACACTTCACGGTGGATATGTTTTTAAATAGCAAATTAATGAACTTAAAGTTTTGAATTATAAAACAGCAACACTCTCATCTGCATATAAATTCTAACTGACCTTCAGAAATCACATGCATCTATAATGTCGTTAACAAAAGTTTTTGCTTATTTAGAATGATTAAAGCGCCATCCGTTGTATAAAATTTTAAGAAAAAACAGATTCACGGAGGATAGAATAAATTTTTGTAACACCTACATAAATGGATATAAAAATTATTTCTTTTAATTTTTAACAATATTTTATATTTGATTCGATTGCTTTGGATGTGTTTAATTGAACTGATATTTTTAGTATGCTTTTATCACCTCAGATATTTGAAAACATATAGGTTAACCTAGAAAGAGTAACAGTCACGGAGGATAGGATTTAGACTTTTAAAACATTGTAAAAAATAATTAATTCCGGTTAAAAATCTGGAACCTGAGCTGTAATATCTACTTAATTATGAAAGATCAAAACAAAATAAAAGTGTAGGTCAAACTCATTTCGTGAGATTCACCCTAGTAGTATTTTTTATTATTATGAGGTAGGTATGTATGGTTGATTAATAGTTTATTCTAATAAAGCAAATGTTTTTGTATTATGTAGGTGTTTTAATGTTTTAAAAAATCCATATTTTATGCCCTTCTGCGCAGACCGCATTTGGCGCCCTAATTAGTTGAAAATTTTGTATCAAATAAAAAAAATATTTTTAAGAAAGTTCGCCCCCTCCGCCCTTAGACCCACGGCACGCTACTAGGTGCACACTAAAAAACCAACCTTTTTGCAAACTTTAAATTCTGATTGCGCAGCCACCAGCCGCCACTGCTTGAATGTAAACAAAAAAGCCGACTTTTTGACAATGGTACACGGTGTGCCTGAACGAGTTTTAAAGCCCGCTGTACAACAGCCCGGTAACGAGAACGGGAACGGGAACCTAAACGGTATAGGTGGAAGAGACTCAGCAAACACTATGTATCAACAGTGGCTTCTTAGTCTCTTCCACCTTTACTGTTCAGATTCCTGTTTCCGTTCCCGTTACCGGGCTATTGTGCAGAGCGGCTTAAGTTTCATAAAAATGCCGCCAAAAACTGATTGCAGTTTCTTGTTTGGTACCCTTTGGTAACTTAAAAATGATATTTACCAAAATCCTAGCTGCTCCTCTTTTCGTATTTTTTTTTAAATTCATAATTTTTTTTCAAATTTTTTGGAGATAAATCTTTGTTGTGCATTATGCTTTTTACTATATAAAAAGTGATTTTTGGCTATCCCTTTATAAATCTATGATGTGCTCAGTATGAAAACAGTATTCTCTAAGTCTCGTTAGCAATATACTCAAATAAAAATATGTGTACAAATGTGTACTCTGGCAAATAATAAAATAATAAACAAATAATTAAAAAAGTATATTGAATTTTTTACAAATTTAAAAAAAAAGCAGTTAGAATTTAGAAACTTTAAAAAGCCTAAATTAAACAACATTTTAAATATTCTCTAAGTGATATTTTATTTAATTTTATTAAAAATCTACTTTTCTAATAAAAGGTTATTAATAAGAATGCCATTTTGTAACCTGATAAAGGTAGAAATATCTAAAAAAAAGTTGGGGATAAATCTTTTTTGCGTGTTATGCCAAAACCATGAATTTACGCTTTTGCTTTATTAAAAATAAGCGATTTGTGGTTAACCCTGTATATATATATATCAAATGAAGTGAACAGTATTAAAAAGTTTTCTTTAAGTCTCCTTAATAATATACTCCATTTTTATAATAATCGGTGTACAAATGTATACTCTGTCAAAGGTAGACTTTGAAATAAACAAAAATTTTAAAAAAAATCATGAATTTTTAAAAAAATTCAAAAAGAGGAGCAGCTAGGATTTTGTTAAATATCATTTTTAAGTCACCAAAGGGTCCCGAACAAGAAACTGCAATCAGTTTTTGAACTTCGTTCAGGCACACCGTGGGTATTGGAAAAAATATTTTATTTTAACTTTTAATTTTAAAAATAAATAAATAAATAAAATTAAATGTAAAAATATTTGTTTTCATATTTAGACTTTAATTTGAAGCATTTTCACGTTTTCCTAATTTCTGAGCACCCTTCATTTGATTTAATTTTTAAATGGGAATCTTATTTTTAAAAGATATCTTAAAAAAAGTTTTCCTATTGGCAATCCGATCCGGTGACACTGTATATGAAAAATTAAGCTTGTATCATTTTAGACCGTTTTAAGGATGTTTTTGTACAGTTCTTGGTCATTTTAGACAATTAATACTAATACAGTTCGATTACAATTTAGGTTATTTGACACAGTTCTTAATAAAAATAACTTCTTATACATGTCGACAAAATTTTGTTAAACCCAACATCTCTTCTTTTACTGACGACTAAAATATCTTAAAGAAGCATACGGTAAACTATAGCATATTCTAAAAACCTTTAGAGATACCTCATGAATCTTAAATTTTCCGGTGTTGATTGCCGAACAATAGACTATCGGCGTCCAGGTACGCGTACATAAAACGGTGTTGGTTACCTATTATAAAAGGACGCATCAGAGGCGGCAAATACTCGACCATTAGAACTGCAAGAAGGTCGTCCATCCCCAAAGAAGACCGTTGAGAGCGATATTCTTGTTGAAGTAGAAGTGAAACAGTAACACAAAGATCGAGCTGGCCGGCGCGGATGAAACAAACGCGGCTCGGGGGACGGCTACTGCGATGTTTATAAGACCATCAAAGAACAGGTAGAAGATGCTGTTAGTTTGCTAAATAGTCATTCTTCGGCGATCGACAAAGTAACGAGAGGACAATGAGGCGTATTTACTGGGATTTGTCGGGGAAACTTAGGTTTAGCAAGGATTATTTGTATAATTTTTTTAAAGAGATAAAGCGTTGCCACGATACGGTAGTCAATTATCAATTAAGCTTTATAAACTATTTTTGATATGATAAAAACATTTTGTTCAAAAAAATGTTTTGAGGACATGGAAACTATATATGGGGCAAAACACGCCAAGTGTTCCCACTAAAAACTTAAGTTGTTTCCGATTTTAATGAAACTGCTAAATCATTGTCCTATGGGACTAATTTAATTCAGCAAAAGGTCAGCGGAAAAGACTGACGGGTTGAAATATTTCTTTTTGTTTTGTGAGAGTCTTTTGGTTTATAAAAAAAATAAAAGGGTGATTCTACAAAAGTTGGACAACTTGATGTCATCAGTCAATAGAGTATGTATTTTAATATTTTTTGTAAATATTTTAGTAGGTACATTACAAAAGATCCAGGTTTTTTTTAACTTGTCCATCCAATTTAGAAAATAATACTATAATTTAATAATTAAAATTTAAAAATGTATTTATAACTTAAAACATTATAACTTAAAACAATTTAGTTACAACTTAAAACATTTAAACATAAACTATTTTACTTTACTAGAAAAAACAGAATATTCGGAAGCAAACGATATTTACAGTAGGTACTTCTTTTTCGGCCGGAACGAATGAATGGTATTTTTGTGACCCTGGAAGTCCTTTTGCAGCACTAATCGCTGTTTAAAAAAAAAGTTATTTACATTTTTTTTTATTAACCAAAAAACTCTCACAAAAGAAAAAGAAAAATTTCAAGCCCCGTCAGTCTTTTCCGCTGCCCTTTTGCTTAATTAAATTAGTCCCATAGGACAATGATTTAGCAAAGTTTCATCAAAATCGGAAACAACTTAAGTTAGTGGGAACACTTGGCGGGTTTTGCCACATATATACCTATAGGTCCAATAGTTAAGGATCTACTATTTTAAACTGTAATTAGAATTAGAGAATTTTAAAGATTGATGACGTATTGACACGCGAACTGGCATTCCAGACACACTAATTATCTACATCACATAAAGAAAATGCACACTCCCTTGTATGATATCATATGGTGGTTCGACTGGTCTTTAGCTTTTTGGTAAATTGCTAGGGGAGCAGAGACGTCGCTTATTACATTTAGATCACTGACCCTAAGCCTAAGTACTACTAGATTATTATAATATATTATAAAGAGCCTCTGATCAAGTTTTTGTTAAAATACCTTCAAATTTTGTTTAACCATATGACATTTATTAATGGTTTCAAGAAATATTTTTGTTATTATTAAAAGTTAAAATTTGTGTTTTGATGCACTCTAATTTTTAACCTAGTTTTCGAAATTATTTCGGAAATAGATTTACCGGCTACATAGTTTAAAACCGATGATTACCAGGAAGAATATAAATTATTACGAAATATTACAAGAAAGTTTAAAAGTGAATATTATAAAAAAATATAAGAACAATGGTATAATTAAATCCCTGCCCAAAGTGACTAACTAACATTTTATGATTGAACGTCAAGATAAAATAAATAAGCAAGTAAATATATCTATTACATCAGTTTATAAACTATAGTGATTTTTAACCATGCAAAAACGACCATTTTTATTATTCTATGCAAATTTATATAGTTAAGTACAATTTGTTAACATTTTTACAAAATTTCAGTCAGTGACTTTTGGCAGGAATATACTAAGGTATACTTAAGTAGGAGAGAGAGAGTGAATATTGCAAGAAAAAATCACTTTATTGTTATTGCCCAAAGATAATACACCCTATAGATTGGAAACTGCACTAGGGCTAGCGGCAAAAGGCTAAAGTAAATTAACGCCATCTAGGCCTACAATACAATAAGCAATGCCAAAAATTGAAGTAGATTTCTGTAACATATATTGGCGCTATATTTGAATGTTAATGCTTAGTAGGGTGCCTTTATATATTGTATTTACTGCTGTATTTTAAATAAAACAAGTATGAATATAAGATTTATTTATTGTAGTATTAATATAATATAAAATAAAATACATATATCTATATGTACATATTAAATACATAATCGGTATACATGAATATGTTTTTGTTTGGGGAGTGCAAACCTTAAAAATAT
This sequence comes from Brassicogethes aeneus, assembly GCA_921294245.1. NCBI lineage: Eukaryota > Metazoa > Arthropoda > Insecta > Coleoptera > Nitidulidae > Brassicogethes > Brassicogethes aeneus. The sequence goes on along the minus strand of OV121133.1, from coordinate 53,828,369 downwards.
TAGTCTTAATTCTTCAATAATAAGAGAATATTGCAAAATTTGGTAATTTAGTCCAGGCTACTTATACATATACATATAGGAATTTGTACAAGGGTTTTGAGGGGTTTTGAGTGTGGACTTTTGGCAAGTTCTAACCAACCGCGAAAAATCCATCTTGCCAACTCTTGGTTTTGAAACAACCATAAGTAGCCTGCAGCCAGTGTTGTAACAGTTACAATATTTTCAGTATCTAGCTACAGTTACAGTTACTTGCCAAAATTTGTAACTAGATACAGATACAGATACATATTTTATTGCAGTAACTAGTTACAGATACAGTTACCTTCAAAAAGTATCTAGATAATTTAAGATACATACAAATTAATTTTTGCTTTAAAAAATTTAAAATAGAAATAAAAGGGAATTTTAAAGTGACAACAAAAATATACCTGTTTATTTTTTTTATTTTTTTATTATATTAATTAAAATAACTTTTTTTATAGTATTTATTTTTTTAGCATTAATAACATTTTACATTGTAAATTCTAAAGATCTCTAGTATAACTTTATACTTTTTCACATCAACAAACTTTAACTGTCAAAAGTGCAGATTACAGAAAACTGTATCTACCACGGTTTTTTAAACCTTTTATAACCAGTTTAGTATATTTCTATACTTAACGGAAGTAAATTCGTTAAAAATAATAATAATATCAGTATGACGATATATTATATGGACATACTGTTGGATGCGTTCAGAAATTAAAAATTGTGTCAGAAGTAGAAGTGGACGTGTTTTCCTTGTCTCAATAAATAATAGTCGCAGTTTAATTAAAAATGTATCTTTGTATCTTAACACATCTAGTTACTTAGAATTTGTAACTAGTTACATTTACAGTTACTAGATTGGGATAAGTAACTAGTTACACAAACAGATACATAAAAAGTATCTAGATACTGTATCTAGTTACTTGTAACTAGATACGTTACAACACTGCCTGCAGCCCATGGGCTTGGCCTGGACTAAATTACCATTAAACAAGCAATCCTAAATAATTCATAATTAACAAATAGTATTTTTACTCTAGAGCGATACTGCCTTGCTTAGCCAAAAAGACGCAACTCCACATTTTTACTTTATAAATTATAGCGTTTTTGTATGTAGGGTGTTCCAAAAAAAGTCGATAATTTTTTTTTTCGATTGCACATGAAATTCTTGTTATATATGCTATAAAAAAAATTCTGTAAAAATTTGAGCCCTTAATACCAACTTGAAGAACTCCATCATCGAATTTTAAGATTTTCCATTGATTTAACATGGAAAAATGATTTTTTAACCTTCATTTCTCCTGCAAACTATGTAGAACCTTATTTTTCGAAAAAACCATCACTAATCCTTCTTCAGCATTAAATTCTATAAAAAAAAGTTCCTAGGGTCCAGTCTCTAACGTCAACCCTCTCGTTTTTATTTGCGTTGAAAAATATAGATTTTTTGAAATTTCGATTTTTTCCATTTAATGTGTAAAATTTTGATCTCAGACCATAAAGTTTGAGAAAATTTTAGTAGATCGTTCAATGTTTCACAAATCTGTGCCAAGAAAATTTTTTGTATCACTTTTGGCTCCAAAGTTGTGAGTCTTGTATTATCTTTTTAAATGATTATTCGCTATCATAATAAATTTTACAAAAAATTTGAAAATCTATCAACAAAATACCTATCAAAATTTCTTTATAACAGTCAACAAAACGCTGAATTTACGCTTCAATTCTTTCAATTTTATTATTTTTTCCATTTAATATAACAGTTTTTGGCTGTAACATATAATTTACAGAAGGCTCGTTGTTATCACCTAAGAAATTTCCACTTTTTGGGTTTGGTCATTTTTTACTAAACTAAAATGTGGGTTAAGCCTTTTGTCACTTTCTGCAATATTTTCACTAGTAATACCACTAGAGGTCAAAAAATTTTCTGATTTAATTTGACCTCGTGTGGTATTCGGTAAGAAAATTCCACACCAAATTGTGTTTAAATAAGAAAATTACACACTGCATGAACAGATTTACAGTGCGTCACAGTTTTGGCAGCAACTTAGACCTTTAAATTGTTGATTTCTACTCGTTATAGTTGCACGAAAATACCATCAAGATACAACACAGTATATTCTTCAATTTTACATAAGTTTTGAGTAACTACAAGTGGTAGAAAATTGCTTTTTTGTATTTTTATTAACTTTTCATACGTGCTTTATTGGTATGGAATTCATAACCAGTGTGCAGCGTCTGCAAGCGGCAATCATTGGAGGCTGTGATCATCGTATTTTGACAGTTCAAAACATCAGAAAAACTTGCGTTTTGCTGTAATAAAGAATATTGTGCAGCCAGTAAAACCAACAAAATTTTTTGTTTTAAAAATGAATCTCTTTGAAAACCATACTATACACTGTTTAAAATATCTGGGAAGGTGGAAACAGCTGTCAATACTTGAAGTATTTTAAGTTAGTGGAACGCACTAAAAACATTATCTCTAGCGAGTTGAAGGTTCAATTTTCTGGAATAATACCACTGGTACCCAACTAGCAAAATAAATCCCTTAAAGAACTGAATTGTTTTATAACTATCGTCTAGAGCTGCAAAAAGAACATTTTTATTGTTTAATGCGTCTTAATACAATAATTTTATCGTAAAAACGACGAAATTCTAATACATTATTGTATATATATTCTTACAACTCGTGTTATAGAACCAAACTCATACACATTTTTTAACCATTGTATAACGTTTTATACAATCCCTTATAAAATTATTTTAAAAGAGTTGTATAAAAGTTATAATAGAGTTGTATACCTATTCTTATACTTGTAGTTTCAACGTTTTATGATACCTAGTTGTAATAGAATTTGTATAAAAGTTGTATTGAAGCTATATAAGATACATTAAAAATTTGTTTTTTTAAGCAGAAGTAAACACACTACACAATAGGTATAAAGTTATTTTATAATTATCCTATAACTACACCGATTAACTTCTTTATAGAAAGTTTATAAAATAAAATTATCGCAAGTTCTGCGTTATAATTTTATTACTTAAGTCTGTTTATACATTTAGTGTCTTATTACGCCAAAATAAGTTAAGTATTTTTTTAAAATGGAGTCGCAATGGAAAAAAATTAAGAAAAGTGGGCATTTTAAAAGAAGAGCAAAAAAAAATTATCAGAGAATGATTCAGTCTTCTGGAAGTACTGCCGCAATAGAAAATTCTATTCAACATTTAGTTGAGGCACCAACTCCAAATTCTTTTACAATCGATAGCTACGAAGATAATTTAAAAGAGGAAACTATGGTGGCCTGCAGTACAAGTGAAATTGGATCAACAGAAAATATAGAAAACAAAAATGTTAATGAAGATCTTCAAATATTCGAATACATTATGGATACCGACGAAGAGGAATCAATAATGCCTTTTGCTCTTTCTGAAATTGAAAAGAGGATTCAAATAAAACAACAGCTTAAAATATGGGCAACGACTTTTAATATTAACCATTCAGCATTAAAAGAACTTTTCGTAATATGGAACCAAGCGTAGTATAGTGCGGTACAATGCATACCTTAAGCGATATTGTTCTATTGCGCAGTAGGCAAAGGCGTTATAGCCAATACGAAAAATGAACTTACAGGGTTGTTATTTTAGGCAGCAGTGTTACCTACAAATCCTTATTTGCATAAAAAATGAAGGTAACGTCGTGCAGGATAAATAAAATTTTACTTGATGTACCTAACTGCACCAAAAATGAGTATTTTATTCTAAAAAAAACAAATAATTTGAAAAATACAGATAAAATCTGGCAACATCTCAAATGTCAGTTTCTTGCTTTACTTTTATAGCGCCTGTATTAAACAACTTTACAGAACCTAAATATCGTATAACGCACGCGACAGAGCAGATAAATTGTATAAAGTTTTTATAAAGACAAAACCATTTTATAACAAAAACGCCATATTTATTGACCGATCAATTGTTTATAAATCGCCGCCATTGTGTGAATTTTACCAACAAACGTTAAAACTGTCAATTAAAAATGAATTTTCTTGAAAAAAATTAATGTAATCTTAAGACTTATAAACTGAACAAATAAAACAATAATATTCTTAAAAAACATGAAACTTTGTCAAATAAAAAATTATTATTTTTTTTTAAATAATTTTTAGTAGGTATGTTTGTTAACTGGCGCTTTAATTTTTCGTTAAAAATATATACATATATTGTCAGAAAAGATTGCTCCGCAGGAAGATGTTGTCCTCGATAGCGTAAATCTCAAAGGTTTAATAATTATATTTACATAATAAACAACAAGCACCATTTTGGATCTTAGCCGTTTGACATCCAACATAATTCGCATTATAAAATAGTCTTAGGATAAAAATTTCCCACTCCATTCCTAATTTCTAGAGAAGGAAACAAATTGATGTTCTTATAACGATTCTGTCGCATTATAACATACTTATAAAATGCTTGTTTTAATATTCTATAAATATTCGTAAAGTGCAATTAAGCTGCAGAGTAAAACCGCTATAGTATAATCGTATAGCAGTTCCCCAGTATACTGATACTGAGTTTTATAAGGGTTGTGTAGTGTATTTATATAACTGCTAACGAAGTAAACTGTTTTATAAAACGGGGCCCTTTTTGGTTGAGTAAGTGTTGTATAGTAGTTTTTAAACGCATTATACAATTTTAGCGTTTCTATAATATGTGTTGTATAGCAGTTCTAACAACACTTACATAATCAATTTTGTTAGCTGGGTAATATACTAGTAATGCGTCAAGGAACTTCCTGTTTCCTTTTTTTTTCCTTTTTTCTGTGTAGTATGATTTAATTTGACCACAGGTAAAATTTATTTTAATACTGTGTGAAAGTTAAATTAACACCATTTTAGTATTTGAATTTACACCGGACCAACGAACCTTATTTAACATCATTTTGGTTTGTATCGATATAGACCACGTATGGTGTTAATTTGGTGTTAAAATGGTCATGATATTTTGAACAGTGTATGCAAAATATGCGTGAAATTGTCTGCTGTAATGATGAATCATCGTGCGATGACTTATTTACCCGCATTATTAGAGGATTGTGGCTCCTACTTGAAGAAAGAAAATTTGTTTTGAATTATTCACGAATATTTGCATCTTAACTATTCAAAATTCAAAGTGCTAAATGGAAAAAAAGGTGAATAGAATAGTGTCTAAATCAGTGTTGCCAGGTTAAGAATTAAAAAAGCAGTAGACGTAAAAGAAAAAAGCGTTAGAAAAACGGTAGATATTTAACAAAATTGTTTTTGGGTATTAATAAACGGTTTTTAATAAAAAAAAGAAAAGTATTGTTTTTTTGTAAATATTGTTGTAATATGACAACTGTTTGTCACTTTTTAAATTAAAGCATTCACTATCTATGTATTCTTTTGAGAGCATTAAGTCGGTTTCATTTAGATGCGAATTGCGAAATACGAATATTCGCAATTCCTATTTCATATTTTTATATTTTCCATGTTTTTTTAGGTTCTAAAATAGTAATGTTACTTAAAGTGGCTATAAAGGTAAAATAAGAAACATTAATGTACCTTAAAAAATTCTTTGTCCATTATAAAAAACCAAAAAACCCTACGATACAAACGAAATAAACATAAATGGCGTAGGTATGATAAGCAATTGCATTAATGTGCATGCGAAACGCATTAGTGCGATTTTCACAAAATATTTGATCAATCTCAAGATTCCCGTCCCCTAGATTCAAATCTTGCGAATTCGCAGGATCTGCCGAATCGCTTTTCCGCCAAATTAAATGGACCTTTGGGAGCACTTCTTTGTTTTGTGCGACATCTCCATTGCGAGAGCCGAGGCCAATTAGTTTTGACGGTTAAACTTTGACCAGAGAAGTGTGGCTGCCGCCATGGAGATGTTGCATTAATATATTGTTATAACTTAAATTAAAAATTAATTTAAATATTAGTATTTAATATTTTTACATAATTACTTTAAAAATGGATTAAATTTAGTTTAGCTGTAGAAACTGAGTGCTTTGCGGTAGAACGGTAGGTCATAATCTAAAACGGTAGATCTACCGCAAAAACGGTAGACCTGGCAACACTGGTCTAAATATTTTATATATTTCATTAGACATAGACATTTAATTTATTTCAAGTCCTGAATTTTCGCCATTAAGAAGAAAGGAGGTGTCCAACGAATATAGAAAACATCTAAACTTTGTAATGGAAATGTATCAAAATTATCATGTAAACAAATAAAAACCAGATTGTCAAAAAAATATTCTGTCATTATAAACGTCAAAAAATTTCCAGTATAATTCGCTGTTTCATTTCATCCGTTGCCATGGTGATCTGTCAAAAATACACGTTTTAATTGGTTAAAAATTACAGGTGTGGAATTTTCATTGTAATATTTTATTACATTCTCATTCATATTTTGTATACTAGGCCTAACAGAGTCTTCCCTTACTTTGGGGTTTATTTTTTCATGATTTTGATTACATTTTTGGCGAGCGGTATTTTTATTAGTTTCTATATTTTTATTTTTATTATCGAAGTTTGTAAATTTTTATATTTTGTAGTTTGATTTTCTGGAGGTTGGGTTGGGTTGTTAAAAAGTTAAAACTTTCGAGGTTAAAGTTGGAGGTACATTTTGATTTGGGTTTGAATTATCAGAATTAAGATTTTTGCATTCTTGTACTTTTAAGAATGTAAGATTTTCAAAACTTTCTACTGGAGGTGCAAAGTTTAAATTTTTATTAAGTGCATTTTCATGAAAATTGTTTTGATTATTATTATATACAGGTTTTAAAAATCTCCTATTTCTTGTGATAGTACTGTCATTTTCTACCTTGACTTTTTATGATCTAATGCCTACTTTTTCTAATACTGTTCTCCTGACCCAGTTATCTCCTAATTTATATTGTACAAAACTTTCGTATTATTTTTTAATTCTGCTAAATTCCATACACCCCTATTGTCATAACAGTATTTTTGTTTGAACTGTAATTTTTCAATAAATTAGTCAAATTTTGGTTTATTATACAATTTTGGTTCAAATGCCTTTTTTGTTTTGGGTACAAGATCTCTAAGAATCATTAAAACGTTGACAGGAGAGTTTTCACTATTTATTGGTGTACCTATTCCTAAAATTTAAGTGCTAAATTTGGAGCTTTTTGGTTCATTTCAGCTTTTTTCAGAATTCGTTTAATCGTCTGGATCTGTCTTTCAACAGAACTATTGCTTTGAGCATATCTTTGGGATGAGAAAGTGATTTTAAATTCCCACTCTTTTGCAAATTGTTTAAACGAACGACTGGAAAATTCCGGACCCATATCCCTACATACCTCTAGTGTAATTCCTAGACGTCCAAATATTTTTTTTAAGTTATTAATTACATTTTTACTAGTTGGATTTTTCTTTAAATTACAAACTTCTACATATTTGGAGTAGTTATCCGTCACAAGGTATACCATGGCAGTTTTACAATCTCATGATTTATCATGGGCTCAGCTCTCTGAGAACCTGAGAAATTTTTACATATGTGACATGACAATATCATATCAGATATATCGCACATGGGCGACAACAGTGTCATAAGTCAAAAAAACTGAATTTTGAGGTTTTTAGTGCAATAAGTGTAAAATTAAAATAATTTATATAGTTTATGCTTCAAAAGTGGCAAAATAGTAATAGTATATTATGTACAACAGGGGAAACTGTCAAATGTCACATTTTTACATTTTATAAACACAATTATAAAGGTTATAAATCGAAATGTATCTTGAAAATTGACAGTTTTTCACAGTGAAAGTAAAGGAAATGTTTTATGAGGACTTTACAGTAGAGTCCGTTCCCGAATTTAAGTTATAGTTTACTGCCGGCGAAATTAAAAGGTCAGTACAATGTTCATATAAACTTTTAAAATATTGGCGTTGAGAAACTATTTAATATTTTTGTATTTTTGTATTAAGATAATAAAATAATTTTTACATTAAGTATTATTTTACAAGAAAGGCACTTTATTTTAACGATTGTATGACATTTGAGAACCGTCAACTAACTTAAAACTAACTTCAGCCCGTGACTAAAAACATGTTGCTAACTTCAGCCCGTGACTAAAGCGCCGTAAAGCCACAACTTGTCAATGTGAATTTAAAAGGTCACTTAGTGTCATGGAAACATGTACGATAAAGGGCGTTTTAAAGGTGGGAGTAGAAAAATATATTTTTGAAATTAATCCCTAGATGGAGACTTGTGACTGCCTGCAATTTTTATAATCCCTATCATAATTTTCATCAACAGTGTCATAAGTAAGTTGCCTGTAAGTTGTGACAGTAATTTTGTTTGCGTGGCTTAGTAAAGTTAAAGTTTTCAACAATAAAAGAATGAATAAGTTACGCTCCTCACCTAAATGCAAACGATCATGTGTCTAGGGTCACGTTTAACACGTTCGTACTTCCATATGGCTACCACCGCTATCGGTGTTCAAATTCATAAAATCAATTAATGATTCTACACGTGATTTACCAGAAACAAGGGTGCAAATTGCGTGTGGCACCTCCTCCTGGATTAAGTCCCAAAGTACTCTATCTGTGATATTTTTTTCTGGATTATCAAAACAGTAACAACACGTGCTAATAGTTGGCCGTCAAGGTAAAGGAATAATTTCACAACACATGCCTTTTAATGCACCTGAAGTCAAAGTCTGCATAAACCGGATAAGTAAACCTACCAAAATTGGATGACCTTGATAATACCCAAATACTAAATTTTAATGCGAAATTCGCAACCTTAACTTATAAAGAACAGCACCAGGGAAAATTAATTAGTCGCCAATATTTTTTCTTAAAAACAGCAAGCATAGCCTAAGAACTAATAAATAGGGGCTCACATAAGCAGTCATTAAACACTCAAGTTTAGATAAACACTAGGCAAAAGAAACTCATACTAAATAAATAAACATCTGTAGACTACTTAGCATATTTAAGGGAACCATAAATTACGTTCTATGCCAAATAATAAACAACCGCACAGTGGGTTGCAACGTTATCGATATTCAGCAAGCTCGGAATCCGACTCGGACAGAGACACGGACACATACGAACAGGAAGTACTTCAAGACCAGCATGGATATGTCCTAGCCTAAGCCCTATTTATAAACCCCAATTGAATGGGGTAATACCTTCTGATAATTACTTTATTCAAATCCTGAGGGTCTAAACAAATTCTAATATTGCCAGAGGGTTTTTTAACTATAATATCCGCATTAACCCACTCTACCCCATCTTTGACTTTTTTAATTAAACCCTCTTGCTCTAATTTGTCTAAGAATTTTTGTTTGATTGAAAAAGGTTTTCTTTAATGTCTATATGGTAGGGTTTTTCTAAACATCCCATACCCTCAAAAAGATTATCATACTTTTTAAAAATTTCATCTGCTTTTAATAACGGCGCATCAGCTGAGTCAACTACATTGACACTTTTTACCAAATTCATATTGACACAGGTTTTCAAGCCAAAAATAGAAACATTTTCAATTTCTGCTACATAAAATAGAATTATATATTTGTTACTTTTATAAAAACATTTAATATTTGTCTGACCTATTATTGCCACAGAATCTTTTGTATAAGAGAGTAACTTAACACTAGTTTTAGAAATTTTCTTGAAATCAAAATTTATGTCTTTCAACGTACAGAGATCAAATTTGCCATTGCTCCTATGTCGATCTTCATTTGAATGTCTTGTTCCCCAATCCTCAGAGATGCTGTTCACAAATCCATTGCCTTACAGTCCAAAGTACCTATAAATAAAAATTCATCAGCGCTACATTCTCCTACTTGCTTTTCAATTCTTTCGTTCTCTATATTTATCATATTGACACCTTTTTTAATCATTTTTGCATACATTACTGAAATGGTTAAATTTGTTACAATTTAGACAGCGTTTATTATATGCTGGGCATTTTCCTGTTGACTTGGGTTTTTACTAAAATTTTTATTCAAGTTATCATGATTGTTACTGTTATTGTACCTATTATTAAAATTATGATTATGATTATTATACAATACATTCCTTGGTTTATGATGTGAAGTTGAACGTTTTCTCCTCTCCAGATAATCAATCTCTGGTTTTCCGTGGATTTCCATGTTGATGTGCCTCGTATTCTCAATATTCAGTGCATATCTGATGGCTTCGTCTAAACCATCTACATCGTCCTGGAGAAGTTTTTCACGGATTTTTTTACTTTTGTTGCCATAAATGAGTACGTCCTTGACTAGAGAATCCTTCAAATCCCCAAATTCACACGCTAATGAGAGGTTTCTCAGTTCTATGATGTATTGTTCAAAAGTTTGATAATCTGACTGTTTGCAGGTTAAGAATTTGTGTCTAACGTATGGTTTTGGGTGAAAAGTGGTCGTCAAACTTTTTTTAATAGAACCTCTATTTTGTCTATTTCTGATTCTTCAAACTTAAATGAGTTGAATCCTGACTCACCAATAAGGCTTACAAGTTGAGCACATTGCGTGGATTCATGCTTTTTGTTCATTTCAGTGGTTTTCAGGTAAGTTTGGAATCGTTGCTTCCATAGCTTCTCTTTTCGGCAACATTATTTTCAAAATTCATAGGTGGAATGCCTTTAAAATCCATTTTGTTGAATTAATTTTCAATTTGCCTCTTCAAACTTCAAATCTCTGCTATTTTCCAAAATTTTTGTCTCAAAATTGCATATGGCGTCGAAATTTTAAGGTTTTCCACGCCAATTCTACCAAATGCACCATGAAGTAATTTATACGAAAGTAGGTTAAAGACAGATTTATTTAAATTGACTAGCATGGGTGGTAGCCTACCACTGGTAGGCTATACCAATGGTAGCTACATTGTGGTGGGGGTTTACAGTATTGCCTAGTATTATGTATACATGACAGCAACTATAATGAAATTTAAAATTTGTTCAAAATGAGGTTAACCACGATGCAGATTTTGCCAGAAAAGTCCCGAGATGCTTACGACAAGGAGTTCAAAATGTTTGAGTCTTGGATGAATTCACGGAAGATAAAAGGTATCGATGAAAATGTCCTATCGGCTTATTTTTTACATTTGCAAAAAAAATTAGCCTCATCGTCGTTATGGACCAAATACTCGATGCTTCGCTCGACTATTCACCTTTATAAAAAATCGACATTTCAAAATATGGCAAACTAACGATAAATTGGTCAATTTGAAAATAAAAAATATTCAAGACAAAGGGAAATATTTTCACGTAGTTTTACCAGACACTAAAACCAAGAAATTGAGAAGTTTCACCATACTTGAAGAAGGATTTCCAGTCAACCCGATCAATTTGTGTAAAAAATACAAGTCTTTGAAACCAAAGAATACTAGTTCTAGCTGCTTGCTATTTACAAAAATGGGAGGTGTACCAGCCAGTGTGTGGGAATAAATACGTTGTAGAAGAATTGCAATGTTTTTGAAATTGGAGGAACCAGCGCTCTACACCGGTCACTTCCTGAGAAGGTCTTCGGCGACTCCTTTGGCCAATGCAGGGGCTAAAATGACTACTTTGAAGAGTCACGGAGGATGGAAATCCTCGACGGAAGCAAAAGGATACCTAGAAGAATCGGTGCATAACAAAATACAAATTTCAGAAAAATACAAGGTTCTAATGCGTCGGCGTCTTCCAGCACTATCAGCAGCTGTACCGATATGGGAGCGTCTGGTTCCAATGAACCAACGAATTCTAATAAACCGTTAGCGTTTAGCATTCTAACATTCTAACAAATAAATATCAATATGAATATCAATAGATTTAGGAGCGATAACTTTTGTTGTTAATTTAAAAACAGTAAACGATTATAAACAAAGTGCTAACTACATACTGGTATTATAGGAACTGTTATTCAGGAATACGGATTACAAGATCCCATTGGTTTTATGGCTCACCCATTCATGGTATGCTAGCATGTTTTCTGCGTATGAAATAATAATGCCTAATGCCTAATTTCGAGTCCAGTTTTAATACCAAAATAACAAGAAATTCTTCCCAGTGCGACTAATATTTGATTTGTCAAACTTCAATAAGAAAAGGCCACAAAAAACAGTTAAAGGAAGAAGGAATATAAGAATAGTAGATATAGAAAATGAAGCAGCAGAACTCTAAAAGGATAAAATTACAATTTGCAAAAAGAAGAGGAAAATCACACATTTACCTACACATACCAAAATAACAAGAAATTCTTCCCAGTGCGACTAATATTTGATTTGTCAAACTTCAATAAGAAAAGGCCACAAAAAACAGTTAAAGGAAGAAGGAATATAAGAATAGTAGATATAGAAAATGAAGCAGCAGAACTCTAAAAGGATAAAATTACAATTTACAAAAAGAAGAGGAAAATCACACATTTACCTACACATCATCACAGACGTATTTTTTTTTTAATTTATTGGAAAAGGTAATTTGTGCACACGATGTAAAAAAGTTGAGTTTTATAATAATAAAAATAATAATATAATAATAATAATAATAATAATAATAATAATAATAATAATAATAATAATAATAATTATAATAATAATAATAATAAAATATAATAAAATCGCAATAAATATGCTAATAGCACATAAATGCTGTTGCATTTGAGCGTGCATGACAAAGATAATAATAAACAAATATAAATAAACATATAAATATATATGAATAAAAAACATTTATAATATATAAATAAGTATAAGAGACACAAAGGTAAACATTTTTTTCTACGACCACTATGTAAAAGTCACATTTCATAATGGCATCGTTGCTTAGAAAATGAATCTTTTCATTGACACTTGCCTTGAGGCAAAACACGAATGTAACGTGATATTTCTGAGTGAAAAGTGACAGGTCTGTGTGAAAAGAAATTGACAGCATCGTTTGACATGTTGTATTAAAAATTCTAATTTTTTCCCTTTATTTAAATTGAGAAGGTAAGCTTATTGATTTTAAGTAACTTATACCTTAAAAATTAAAAGTTGGTAATCGCCCCAGTTAACAGTGTCTCAAATAATTTGTTTATTATTCCTGGTCACCTAAAACCAATAATTATTAATTTGTTAAATTTGGTGCGGTACTAACCGAATTAATTATAATTATTTAAAACTACACATTTAGTTTCCTACAATATTGTCAGCATATGCTGACTGTTTGTAAACATGTCTGCTTTTGAAGAAGGGAACTTTAAAGTGGTAATCCTAGGCGAAACTTGGAAATAACTTAAGAATGTAGCAAGAAGGTGGAAATGACTACCGCAATTATATAATAATCAAGTTTTGCCACCTTCAAGGTTTGTAAAAAGTTCCGAGAAATTTTTTAACGTACTACCTTATGAAATAAGAGGCATGGAAATAAACTCATTTAAAAAACTATTTAAGATTTTTTTAATAAAAAAAGCATTTTATTCATTTGAAGAATATCTGCTGTGTGATAACTTTGATTTGATCAATTGATACAAATGTTTTATTCTCTTTTAATTTAATTGTATTTACCTAATTCTTTTTACAAATGTTCTTGTTCTCTTTTATTTAATTGTATTGATCTAATTTTTAGACAAATTTTTTTGTTCTCTTTTTAATTAATTGTGTGTATATACTACACTAATAAACTATTCTATTCTATTCTATTCTATACCCACTTTACTACCACTTCCAAGTAATACTTGGACATGATTTACTAAATAATTTAGTCGCCTTTATTTCCTTATTTAAACTTTTTTTCTAATAATAATAATAATAATAATAAACTTTATTTTCCCAATTTGACAAACAGTATTTGTATAGGAATGGTCGGTAAATAGCACAATAAAAGACTTAAAACTAACTTAGGGCTAAACTAGAATAAAATAAAATACATATAAAATAAATAGGTACAACTTAAAAAACATATATGTAATTCAGCTGAAGTAACATTTATAGTTTTATGATTGTCTTCAAGAACGCTTTAAAACCAGGAATCGGTTTTATCCTTAAATCTCTTTACTCTCCAAGATATCTTAAAGTTAACTTGAAAGCATTAATAAGATCAAAAAGGCGCATCTTATTAAGGTTTTTAAATCCCCCTTGATAAAACCATGGGGTATTTTTAAAAGTCATCTTCAAGTACTCTTCAAGATAACTTAAAGCAGACTTAGAGATATCTGCAAGATAATTTTAAAACCAATCAATTTTAAAATAGTTTTTAAAAAGATCACCATAAACCGATTTTTATAATTCTAAAACCTTTTTAAGATAAAACAGTATTTATAAATTAAAAGTTGCCAAGTGGATATCCAAGTATTAAATGTCTAACTAAATATATAATAATACATTAAAAATATAAAATCAATGTATTAGTTGCTCAAGGACAAAATTGTAAACGCAAAAAATTTTTTTGATAAAAGAATATAAAATACTTTTAAAAAGTGTATGCGCCGTATCAATAACGTAGTATTAAAGAAATATTAATTAATTTTTGTTAATATTTTTTGTCTTTATCCGGTAACTGCACTATGGGTTAAAATTTATTTTTTACGCTTAATAATATTATTAAATACCGATTATTCTTAATATTGTGTTAATTTTTACTATTGTTATTATTGTCAATAAGTTAAAATTGGTGAATGCCAAAATGGCACCTGTTAAAATGACAGATATGCCCTTTTTGACTTATTTAGGTGGTTTTAAGCATGGAATTGGTAGTTTCGGGCTAGTTGAAGTTAAAATTGGAAAATGCCAAAACGGCAACTGTCAAAATGACAGATACGCCCTTTTTGACTTGTTTAGGTGGTTTTAAGCATGGAATTGGTAGTTTCGGGGTAGTTGAAGCTAAAATTGGTGAATGCCAAAATGACAACTGTCAAAATGACAGATACGCCTTTTTTGACTTATTTAGGTGGTTTTAAGCATGGAATTTGTAGTTTCGGACTGGTTGAAGTTAAAATTTGTGAATGCCAAAATGGAACCTGTCAAAATGACAGATACGCCCTTTATGACTTATTTAGGTGGTTTTAAGCATGTCATTGGTATGTCGGGGTAGTTGAAACTACCAATTACATGCTTAAAACCACCTAAATAAGCCATAAAGGGCGTATCTGTCATTTTGACAGGTTCCATTTTGGCATTCACCAATTATAACTTTATATACCACGAAACTACTAATTTTAACTTCAACTAGCCCGAAACTACCAATTCCATGCTTAAAACCACCTAAACAAGTCAAAAAGGCAATTTCATGCTTGGAAACACCGTGGGTTTTGCGTGGAAACACTGTGGGTTTTGCGTGTTTTCACTGTGGGTGTGGAATCACCGTGGTTACACGCCTGTACAAATGAAACAAACCGTGTTTCAACCGTGATTCAAAGACGGCGAGGGTAAGTAACAATAATTGTTACAATTATTATTTTAGTGTTTACCTTGCGCAAGTAAATAATTTTGAAAAGCTCACTCGCGCGAGGTTTACTCGCGTGTAGAGTACTAGTCCGAGGCTTAATCTCGCGAGTCTTAGTCGCTCGAGGCTTAATCGCGTAAGTCTTAAACGCACGAGTCTTACCAACGCGAGGCTTATTTGTGCTATTATTACTCGCGCGAGTTTTAGTCGCGCAAGGCTAACCAGCGCCAGGATTACGCGCGCGAGACTTGGACGCGCGAGGATTACTCGCGCGAGTATTGGTCGCGCGACAGTCTTAGTCGCGCGGGCTTATCAGCGAGAGGATTACGCTCTCGAGGATTACTTGGGCGAGTATTTGTCGCGGGGGCTTACCAGCGCGAAGATTATTCGCACGAGTCTTAGTCGCGCGAGTCTTACTCGCTAGGCCAATTTGGTGGAGCCTCGCCTGTACGCAAATAAGCTCTGCCCGAGTAAGGTTTCGTGCGAGAAAGACCTTATGCAAGTAAAATCTCGCGGATGTAATTTTTTACGCTTGTAATCAGTTGTTAATTTTTAATAACTACTTCTACTATTCTACTCCTTCGAGACATTTACCTCATCCTCGTTAATAATGGCCTAAATTACCTCTTGTTTAATGACATAATATTATTTTTTTATTACTAAACGTAAAATTTATAAGCATTTTATTATTTAATTTGTTTTCATAATTTATAATAAAATATTTTATCCCATAGTGCGACACTTTCGGCCATTTAATAAATCCTTAAAATATAAACATCAATAAAACTTCATTGAATTAAAACTGCCAATAATAAAACCAATAGAACTAAACCAAGGGCAGATGTACTTATTCAAGACTAATTGACTTTATCAAGATTGTGTTTAATTATAAAATACACTCATAAAACCTCTTTAAATCTAAGAAGCATGCGCACCAAATTTTCTAGAAACCTAACCTTACTTAATGTGTATGTTTACATGTACCATTTTCATTACTTAAGTTAGACTTAATATTAATAGAAAGTTTTACATTTCTTTTTTGGATATTACAGTAACAATTAACTTTACATTTTCTGTAAAAGTGTACACTTCTTGTTTTGCGAAGAGAATTGTCCATAAACGTTGTCATTTTACCTATAGCTAAAGCTATAGCTATGACGTTCCGCAACATTTATATGGAACTAACTGCTTTTATCAAGTTTTTAAAGGTTTTGTCCAAGTAAAGTTAGTTTTATTGTGTATTTTAATTAGAGTATTATAAAATATAGTTTTATTAAACTCTTACTTAAGTTAAAGGAGTTTTAATCCTACCTTCAACAAAAGTTATCTCAAAGAACACTTTAAGATTAAAAATAAAAGCAATTTTAAAACAAAAGTATATTTATTTCGAACTAATAAAACCACATTGCTTTTAAGAGAATTTTAAGATAATATACTCTTATTGAGGTTTGATTAAAGTACAAATGAAGTCATTTTTAAGAGCAAATGATCTTAAATGCTAGATAGTTTTAAGGAGATGCCTTCAGGATAGCTATAAAACTCCCTTTTAAAACCATATCCTCTCGAAGTGTAATTAGTATATATAAAAGCCATTTTAAAATAATTTACACTTTTTCCGCTATAATAAAACTGCCTTAAAACTAAGTCAAGTCAATTTGGATTTTAAAATGTTACTTGGGAGATTACTGGTTTAAAAATTCAGATACGTCATATAAACACAGAGATAATAAGTACTGCTTTAATTTGTTTTTAAAAATAAGGGCCTCCATTTTAAATATATTAGCAAAAATCCTAAATAAATCACCAAATATTTAGATTATTATGCAAAACTTCAATTTTGGAAAACATATTTTTAAACTTTAGAGGTCATACTCCGCCGACAGTGGACTAGTGGTCAGTGCTGGTGACTATAATCGGTTTGTATACAAACCGAGAGGTCGTGGGTTTGGGTCCCACATTGGTATGGTTGTTTATTTGTGTTTGTCCTATTGTGTATTAGTCCTTCGGAGTGGACTTTTAGCCCGCGCACACTGGAGTATGGATGCCTATCGAAGGGACAAAAAGGAAAAAACATACATTGTTAATTATGTTAGAAATCTAATGCAAAAATAAACTAAAGACATTGCTTAAACTAGCGCAAGCAAAACTAGTAGGCTGTCACTTAAAACGGGCGGTGACAGCATGTCAAAGATATCAGTGTTGATTAAACGCTTTGCTGTCATAGTTACTCTAAATTTATTTTCAAAATTTCAAAGCCATTTCAGGAAAAGCGAAGAGTGAACTTTTCCAGTTTTTTGGCAAAAATATATTTAGGTAAGCCATTAGATTCTTACCGTAATGACACATACTAATTTAATATGTCCATTGATTTTATATAGAGCGTTGTTTGTCAGTATCGCAAATTAGAAGTTTTCTTTTAATTTTTGCTTATTTTGGCAGAGGTTATAGTTGTGTTCCGGGCGTTTCCGAAATGAATAGTTCATCACAGAATAATGTCCAATCATCGTTTATTATGAAACCGTAAAAAAAAATTGCTAATATTTGCTATTCCGTAAATCCCTGAATATAATATTAAATGCAGTTAACACGTCATTTTTGCACAATACCAATGTATTAAATTATTTTGGTCAGCATAATTCAAAAAGTATTGATTCAATTTTGATGAAATTTGACAGGCGACTTACGTACAACAACAGAAAGACTTGATTAGTTTTTTTAAAAACCCCAACATGGCAGATCAAAATGGCGGCCACTTTAATTTTTGATTGGCTATAATTCATGAACTGTTATCCCAATGTCAATAAAAATCTATTAGGTAGGTTTGTAAACTTAAAGAAATATTTTTCACAAATTCAAAAAATTCAATATGGCGGAACAAAATGTCTGTTTTGATAACCCAAAGAGTAAGATCGATTAACTAATAATCTTAGCTTTATCAACTCTGTCAATATAAAACAATGGGTTTAAAAAAAAAATGATTTCTGTATTTTTTCCCGCAATTATTTATTTAATTTTCACCGTTTTAGTAAATAAAATATGCAATTCAGTATTGTCAAGTGTGCAAAATTTCAACATTATTATAAAATAATACTGCAAAAAAAGGTTTAACTACCTACAGGTATGTTTTGTTATTTTTCTTGAAGCTATACTGGATAAGTAGTAAAAAATTTTATAAACCTGAAAAAATAAAACACCCTGTATATACTTCCATAATTTTAAGTTAATAATTATTGTCAACATATTTCCAGGATATTAAAGCCTATTAATAGTCGGAATTCCGACTTAAAGCCTTAAAGCCTATTTTGAAAATGAAACGCCCTGTATATATTTCCATAATTTTAAGGTAATAACTATTGTCAACATATTTCCAGGATATTAAAGCCTATTCCGACTTAAAACTCTCAACCTATTTTGAAAATAAATTTTGTCCCTTCATGGTGTCCAAATACCCCAGTGTGCCGCGGTCCGTTCCTACTCCTAACCCGAACAAGCCATTCAGTTGGCTTCTGGGACTTCTTAGGAAGTAAGGGTGGAACTACACTTTTGTATATACTTTTTATTCTAATAGTTCAGTCAGTTTTTGGCGTCATTTTTATGTAACCTATGACTCGTTCTGGACCACTGTGTGTAGTTTCCAACTTAAGTGGCAACGTGAAACTAGACAAAAAAAGATAAAATATTTTAAACGGTGCACTTATAAATACTTGAGTTGAGTGATAAGTCTCCAGACGAGGTGTAACAGCAACCAAAATCTTTCACTTTATTTGAAAAGGTGTCACTTTGAAGAAAAACTTTGCTGACTGATTGACACGCACACACATTTAATTTTTATCCACGAAATAAACAAGACTCGATTAAATTAAAATCTATGTTTATTTTAATAGACAAATGACACATCATTTCATTATATTTAATAATACATTCTAATAAATTATTGTATCCCTTTATGAGTTATTTATGGAAAATAAAATTAAAATTGCACTTTTAATGTAAAGTGCCTACAAAAAAAACACAATTGGGGGTTTGCATTTTTACAAAAGTCCCTTTCTTAATCAAAAAATAAACTTTTAGTTAAAAATAACAAAATTAAAATAACAGTTTATAGTTATTGTCAAATTCACGTAAAATTTATTTGAAATTTTCAATTTTTTTTTCATAAAATGTGAACTGGGAAATTAGGGTCCGTGGACACGATTTAGAACTGTTTATTTGGGCCCAGTTTTTTCATAACACCGATTGGAATATTAGAAAAAAAATGTTTGGTAGAGTATTTTAAATTAATATTGTTCCTCATAATCCGCGATATTCGGCCACCCTACTTTATAGTCTGTTTTCAGATTAAGAGCAATTTTGCCAGATGTAAAACATTTTGAAAAAACGTGTAAATCCCCAATTTCTATGAATATAAGTAGATTGCGGTAACATTTTAATCAATAAAAAATTAAAATTTCTTCGTTAATTAAAAAGTGAATTTGTGGTGAATTCAGGCTCTGGGGTACAGGGTTAATTAAAAATATTACACAACATAATGGTAGTTTTTTGCCGAGAGTGAGTCCTTTGGGTATTTCATTTACCCTCTTTGTATAATTAACCGATGCTGAGAGGCTGGGATCAGCTTGCAGCAACGCACAATGGCCAAACAGTTTAAGTTTTATGGAAAATGCGATTCTTTTTATTTTATTTTCTGAAACTTATGAGGATGATGACATTGTCATATGAATTTGTACATTTTTATATTATATGCTGAAATTCATAAATCAAACAATTAAAAGAATTATATTTTTTTATTTGTTGCATATTTTTATAAAGGTTAACCAAGCTAACTATTTTTTGTCTGTTTAAAAAGGTCTACTTGTTAGCTGTTTTTTCTCAAATTTTTAAAAAGTTTTAGCCACGCCACTGGAGTGTTGAAATTTCTTTAAATTCAAGATTTTTTTTCAAAGTAACATTTTAGATTTGGCTTATTAAAAAACTATTAGCCATTAACTCACTTAAAACACACACAACAAATGTTAATTTTGAGCCGCGCCCACGGCTTTTATTTTTTTTAATCGAAGAGCTGCATATTGTTTGTAACTTTAAATGTAAGTTATTAGTATTATTAGTTTTTAAATATGCCAAATCCATTTTCGGATTTAGCGGAGAGCTAATGATAAAATGAGAATTATAAGTGGCTGCTTTTTAGCTATGAAAATTAGTTATTTTTTACTAATTCATTTTAAGAGATTGTACCATTCTTACAATTTTTACCTTTTTGCCTACTACTAGGTGAGTTTTTGTTGTTGTGTTTTTGGAACCTGTTTAAAGTTTAAAGTTCATTAAATATTTCTAAACCATTGGTTATGATTGTTGGGTAGCCGGATATATTATATTCAATAAGCAGAAACAGACTTTTGGAGCACTCTCTTTTTTAAAGTTTACCAATATCTCATTAACCTCTGCTTAAGTCAAGTTTTCACGTTGAAAACCATACTTTATTGTGAACTCTTATCTTTTTTTCAAGAACCTTCTGTATAATAAAATAATAAAAACCTCGTTAGAGAATGATAACGTTCTTAATTATATTTTATCCGGTGTAAAATTTACGATAGGATGTTACTTTTACTCGAAAGTGTTTTCCTATGTGGTTGCCCAACAATTTTTCTGTTGTTCTATGATTTAATTGACGGCTTACAATATTATTAAACATGAAGAAGTAATATCAGTAAACAACAATTAGATACAATTTTTTAGATACAGTGTGACCCATTTGTTTGCGACTCACCCCTGTAAAATCTTTATTTATTGTGCGATTTTAACCGGATTTGTTTTAAAGTGTAGATCTTAATTAACTGTATTTTTGGAGCAAAAAACGCCATATTTTTACAAAAACAAGGCCTACTATGTCAGTTTTTAAGAATTCATATAAGCGATTTTTTAATCAAAATCTAAGCACAGCACTGGACTCAACACCCCTCAAAACGACCCTATACTAAATTTTATTGAAAAATTTTAAGAAAAAAATGCACAATAATAACTTAAAAATTTATTTTGTCAATTTACCATGAAAAAAACATTGAAATAAAATTAAACTATTACTATAAGTTTAATTTTATTTCAATGTTTATTCCATGGATAACTTGACAAAATAAATTGTTGTCGTTATTATTGTGCATTTTTCTACTTATATATACTATAAATTTAGTAAAGGGTGGTTTAAAAGGGTGCTGAATCCAGTGCCGTGCTTAGATTTTGTTTAAAAAATCACTAATATGAATTCTTAAAAATTTACTCTTAAAAACTGACATAGTACCCCTTGTATTTTGTACAAATATGGCGTTTTTTGCATATACAGATTATCAAGATTTACACTTTAAAACAAATCCGGTTAAAATCGCACAATAAATAAAGATTTTACAGGGGTGAGTCGCAAACAAATGGGTCACACTGTATGTATACACCTGCTTGCGAATTATAATATTTTGTTCGATTAAAATATCTAAATCAAAAAAAAAATTTTTAAATAAAGAATAATTGACAAAGTATTGTTTGAAACGTTTAAAATTCTTCGGATGGAAAGCTTATATTTATTTATGGAAAGGTATTTCTGCAAATGCCATATTAAGTTTTATGGTGCTGTTTATCTGGAGCATAACATACTATTTAAATCAATAATACATCTTGTCTGAATATAAAAATTTAAGTTTTTTGGATTCCATAAATTTCTTTTAAAGTATATTTTATGCTAAACATTCTTCTTCAGCTACCTACTACAGAAAATGTTATTTTGGTAAAATAATTTTGCATTTGTAAATTAAATGTAGTAAATTTTTTATTGTGAACACTTACACGAATAACTAATTATAAACTACATAAAATATGTATTAAAATGTCTTACTTTAAATAAATTACCTAAGGTTGTAAAAATAACTTTGCATCAAGCAATTATTGATTTAATTACAAGTCTCGATAAAACTGGTCGGTGTTAAATTGAATAAAACCTAAATAAAAAACGTTGATTATGATTGTAAATTATAATTACATCTAACAGTTATAACTTCTGCAGGGAATATAAAAACAGTGAGTTATGTCGGTAATAAAGCGAGGAGTTAGCACTAGTTCATTAAAAGCTATCAACATTTAACTACTTTCATAAAAACAACCATATTTCACAGTGGGATAAAAAATATATACGCTTTGTTTTATGTAAAAGTTCCAAAGACCCAACAAGCAGCATTTTAAATAAAATAGTCGAGCTTTGCGAACCTCCTAATTAATACTTATATAATATATTAGGGTTTAAAAAAAACAATTATTTTTTTTTCTAATGGTGTTGAAGAATTAATAGTACATTAAAAAACAAAAATTTTGGCGCCTATTTGAGCCCTTAATATTAATATTAAGGTTTGCCTCAATTCATTTGTTGTTTTTCCATTTTAATAACACGGGAATTTTAATTTTTTTAATTTTGAATTCTTATAACTTTGGAATGGTTTGTTTTCGCAACACCCAAGCGAGAGGAGTTATAGACAATTTTACGCTCTACAAAAAACATCTGAAGGTCAAAGTTCTTCAGATCAACCGTTTCAAAGATATCAGCGATCAAAAATAACACTAATAAAAAATTTCAAATATTTTCCAATAAAATACAAAAAAATATCATATATAAATCAAAAAAAAAGTTTACAGTCTCAGGTTAACAGAATTAAAGTGATTTTACATAAAAAATAATATAAATATGGCATATATTTAAAAAAAAAGTACTTCTACAGGCTTAAGTGCATATATGAGAAAAAAATCATTAATTTTTCAATGTCACGTTTTAAGATATGCATTAATTAAAGACCATGGGCTGTATAGAAGATGTATTTAATTAACGCATTTCTTAAATTTTTGTTAACATTCACAACAAAGTTTAGCAATAATAAACAGCACATGTAGTCTTAGCAGCTTTAATAAATTTTTACTCCAAAACCAGACGCTCAATCTTTCTAAAATTTTGTAAATATCTTTAAAGTAAACTCTTCCACAACCCAGAATTTTTTCAACATTTTCTCATATCGACTAATATCGTGCCCAAACTTCCTAAATTGAAGTAAACATGTTGTTAAATTAACCTTAAAAACCGTCATTAGAGTAAATAAAAATTGAAGTAATAAAATAAGTTTTGTTTATTATTTTTTTTACTTTCTTTGATAACCATTAGGTTTCGCAACTCTGAAGAATTCTAATGATATTTATAACAAGTAAAAAGTACGAAAGAAAATTTTCACCTAGATTATTTTATTTTAAGGTATTTTTAACAGTAAATTTAACGTACATATTTTTACTCTAAACTAAATTTTACTCATAAGTCAATTTTTAATACTTTAAAACCACTTTATAACCGTAAATAATTTTTATTTGTCTTTTAAAGGTGGTAGTATCTCCATTTGAAGAGTTTACATGTTAAAAATTTAATGTAGCATCAGACACATAATAAAAACAAATAGGTAGGTAATAACAAATAATTTTTGCAATTAAGCAAAGCACAAAAATAATAATAATAATATATCTGGGGCCTGCCATACGTTCCCATACTCATACTCATACTCATAAGCAAAGCACAAAAATACCTTCTCCTCCGAATAACAATTATGTTAATCGAAGGAGAAGGTATTTTATTTTCTAACAAAAACATGAACTTAATATGAAAGACAGTATGTCAATTAAAAGATTCGATTTATTGTCTACGCTCATGTATATCATTATTGTAATAGGAAAATAAAGTTAATATTACTTACTAGTAGTAATAAAATAATTAATAATTTCTAACGGCTGCGTTGAGGCTAATAATATTGGTATTAGGTAAATTATGTTAAAACATTATTTTTTACAAATATTTTTAGAAAAAAGTAATAAATAATCTTTACGAAGTTATTCAAATTGAATGATTTTGTAAGGCTTTATATAATTATGTGACTTTTTTTAGATTTATTGATTTTGTACATATACATATGTAGGTACTTATAAGTCATATATTTATTTTAAACACAAGAATATTAGAAGAAATAGATTTTTAATGATGTATACAATACCTATTTTATTAATAAGATAAGATGCGTTTGAGATTTAACGCTAAATAGTTTAGTAGCTAAATAGTTTTGTCAATATAAATTTTGATTTAATAATTTAACTTTATTGTAAACGTTATTTATTTTATTTAACTTTATCGTAAACGTTACCTACTTTAGGTATTAAATTTTGAAATATAAATTAAAGGTAAAAAAAATCAAATGTTACTGGATGAGAACAGACATGACAACGTTACGTTAATCCGTAAATATGTACACTGTACATATTTTCGTATAAACGTACATTGTACAGTATTGTGCGAATTAATTTGAACACAAATAGATTTACGTTAAATAATATTTTTCTACGACCACTTTGTAAAAGTCACATTTCGTAATGACATCGTTCACTGTAAATTTCAATCTTGTAATTTTACAGCAATAATTGTAGGTCAGCCAGCATAGCCAGCATATAACCTAGTAAATTTAAACCTGTTCTAAAAAATTACGGATTACCTGTAAATGTCTGAACATCTGTGTTTGTGATTTTACAGCAGCGTCTAGTACAATGTAAGTTATGATAATGGTAAGAACACTGTAGAGCTACTGTATTTTTGCTGGAAATTCCACTTAAGAATTCTCTTAACTTCTCTTAAAAATTGCTGTGATTTTAAATTGTTTCTTAAAACATTCTGTCTGGATATGTACGACAAAGTTAATAATTAAAAACAGAGATAATTACTGTATTCTTAACTTACTCTGTAAAATAACTGTGATTTTACATCGATACTCCTTATGATTTTCTTTTTATTTGTAACAAAAATTGCTGTAATCTTGTGAATATTTACAGCAAAAAGCATTGGTACTATTTTTCTGCTAATAATGTAGTAATAACTCATTTAAAATACAGATGGGCCATTACCACGATGGTGGGACAATATATTGGTGTGTATAAGGTATACCTAAAACTGACTTTTTTACCTTATTTATTCTTGCAACCTAAGAAGATTTTTTTTTTTCGTAAAATCCATGACTAATTCTTACAAAGCATTAAATTTGGACAAAAAAATCTTATTAAGCCGAATTTCTATTTTCATTATTTAATTTTTTACAGAGCTTTAAATTTAAAATTTTACGTTTTTTGCCTTTTTCAGCTAAACTATTGAAGTTAGACGAAAAAGTCAAATGGTAATTTTTTAGCTTGTCTGATGGACCACAAAAAAGTTTTAGGCGAATTTTTTATATCGTCAATATTCTAAAAGTTACAGGCGTATAAAGTCATCATTTTTGTATTATTATCTTTAAATTTAAAGCTATGTAAAAAATTAAATAATGAAAATAGAAATTCGGCTTAATAAGATTTTTTTGTCCAAATTTAATGCTTTGTAAGAATTAGTCATGGATTTTACGAAAAAAAAAAATCTTCCTAGGTTGCAAGAATAAATAAGGTAAAAAAGTCAGTTTTCTGTGTTATTTAAGCGGCAAAACTTCAGATTCGATGAGGGACCTCTTAAAATTGAAATTATGAGCTCCGCTTTTAACAGAATATTTGTTCGGACATATTCTACGATATTTTGGGTGGAGAGCAAGAAAAAAAAATATCGAGTTTTTTTGGCACACCCTAGGCTTCCTATTTGCGGAAAAGTCCTTAAATTTTATTGTCACATTTTGAAATCGTCGTAATATACTGAAAACAGGATATTTTAAAATCTATGGTACATTGGACGTATCTTTCTTAAAAATTTATTAAACTTTAAAATGTATTTAAAAGTTTTAGTGATTTCCGGTTAAACTGGAAGTCGACAAAAGCTACTTATTTTAAATAGAACAGTGTTTTTATTTAAAATAAGTCGCAAAGAACACCCTGTTTATTTTTGAATTTTTGTAATCTTTGTGACATTCCAAAGGTATTTTATGTAAAGTTCCACATACTACCAACATTTCAAAAATAAATATATATTGGTTTTAAGAAATGTCTAATGTACCATCGAGTTTGAAATAACCTGTATAGGTTTACCAACATATTTAACTATTATTAAATAATAAATAAAAAACATATAAATAGGTATTTTAACAAAATAAAATAAATAACTAGCAAAGACAACACAAAAAAATAATTTCCACATATTAGTTGTTAACATTTGATAAACTTTAACGGAAATGCTAATTTTTAAAGTGATATCATTATTAATTGCCTTGCAACTTTTTTATAAAAGAAATAACGTTCTTTTTCAAGGCTACAACTTTGTTCCTGAATCAGGTTGATCGTTCATCACATATCTCTGGATCATTTCTAGGGTTGTGCTAACGGCCTTCGGAAATTTTATTCCAAAATTGAAGAAAAGAGCGAAGCACACATGGAATGCTTTCGTAATGGAAGATAAGCCCCCTCTTGTATCTATGAATTCCTTTTCCATTGCTACGTAGTACAACTTTTTATCATTGAAGTCTGAAAACAACAGTAACTTATTAGTTGGACTACACTTAGTCATCTAAGTACGCCATTTTCGACCTTATTTGCTTTAAAGAATATATCTTTCTTCAACATATTTAAACTATTTAGGTCCAACAAAAAATTTAGATTCCAGTGTCATGTACAAATGGGACAGTATCCTTAGCCCTAATTCTTTCATATTCTGAGAATTACAAGAAGAAACATAATTCAATTCTTCACTAGAATTATCGGCGTCGAGTCCTGCGTCGCTTGGAGATTTGAACACCTTAAAAACTTCAGTTTGAAAACAGTATTTTACGAATATAAATCTAAAAATGGGAATTTGAATATCGATATCTGTACCAGTGATATTAATAAAATATGGGTTGAAAAACTTTTTAAAATTGCAGAAAACAATTAGAATAGAAACATTTAACTTGTTTTTTATTTGTATTATGCCTATATGGGCCTTATGGGACTTCTTAGGAAGTAAGGGTGGAACTAAAGGAGCACTTTTTGTATATGTAGATAAGGGTGGTTATTTGTATTAAACTTACATATTGTTATTTGTATTATAGGTACCTATATGTAGATAAAGGTGGGAATTGTATGCTTCTACTTAGCAGTTCTGCCCACGAATCACAAACACTGTCAAACTAGATCTTAGTTTTATAATAACAAAATCCAAGCTTTAATATACGTAATAAATTATTACTAATTATTACTAATAATACCCGTAGCGCGAGCTGCGACGCTGCACCTGATGGTGGCGGTTTCCCTTCCTACAACAGGCGCGATGGGATTTTACAGCGATATTTTCTGTAAATTTTTTGCCTTATCACAGGCTTCTCTAATTTTCGCAAATGCTAGTAAAAGTAACAGATTTTTACTAGTACATACATTAATATTTATGCAATATTAGTGATACGACAGAAAAATAATCCTAATTTTACAAAACTACGAAATAGTCGGATTCATTTACAAATTTTTGTAAATTAACATAGCAGTATTGGTAAATTGTCATTGTAAATTTACGGGTCAATTTTACAGTGTTGCTTACAAAATTAATCTTTTCGTTGGCAAGACAAAATACGAATATAAAGTGACATTTCTGTGTGAAAAGTGACAGGTCTGTGTGAAAATAAATTGACACCATTGTTTGACATTCGTTTCAAAATTTGTATTGTATTTGTATTTGTATGTCTAAATATCATTTAAAACACAATTAAATGTGTTTGTATAATAAATTCTAATTTTTAGTGCCTTTATTTAAATTGAAAAGGAAAGTTTATTTTAAGAAACGTATACCTTTAAAATTAAAACAACAGGATTAAAGTAATTTTAACAGCTGTCAAACACGTTTTTAGGTTATTTTGTTTTGTATTTGAATATAATAAAAAATAAAAGGGTCACTTAAGTCACAATTGTGAGAAAAGCTTTATTCAAGCTCGTGTTAATGCACACTCGGCCTAACGGCCTCGTAAGCAACTTAAACACTCGCATGAAAAAGTCACTTTTTAACAATTGTAAAACAAATAACTATTATTGAAAAACAAAATACAAACATTATAATGTATAACTAGTATACTAGTTTATAAATATTTTAATATTATTTATTAGGGAATTTGTCCCCCTTTTAGCATTTATTAAAGCTTCAACTCGTTTTGGCATAGAAGTAATCAATGTTTTGCAATTTTCCTTAATTTTTTCATCTTGAAATCATACCTGAAAGATAGCCTCAATCATCTTAGTTTTTGTTGTAGAATTCATTTTTAGCAACCTGTCCTTGCATATAGCCCACAAACTCTCAATAGGATTAATGTCCGGTGAGTTTACAGGCCAGTCTAGAAGTTACCTTTTTGTCCTAGTGTAACCCATACAGCACACCAAATCACAATTACGATGTGTTCGCATTGTGACGATGTATCTAGATGCAGACACAGGGTTACACAATTCTACGATGTAAATGTGCTACGTTTACACATGGTATGCACAAACGTATGCACAATGGTTAAACGTCCGCCTCACAACGTAGCCACAATACCACATTAACATATACACAAATTATGTGATCCACGGTGTGTTATCGGATACACAGTAGCTGTGTATTGTGCTTAAACTCTGCTTACACATGGCATTTGTCTCACTCGAATTGAACGTAAATATACTATTCTTTGTATATGTAGCTCTGTCGCACCGTGTATACACCCTGTCCAAAAAAAACTTTTGATGAGTTACTTCAGGAAAATAAGTTTTGCCGCTTGACTTTTCGTTCTCAATTCATAATATTATGATTTTTTGAGAATGATAGGTCGGACGGCAAAACTTTTATTTTCCTGAAGTATCTCATTAAAGTTGCTTTAAAATTGTTCTTTTTTTCGTTCCACATCTTATAATATATACTTACTATTATATAATAATATATAATATAATTCCATATGGAATGCTTTTACTTGGTGCCACAAAAAACAGAAATAGAAAAACACAGGAAAATGACAGAACTTTTACAAGAAGATTAAAATATATTAAAAACTGAAATATACATTACACAGTAAAAACGCAAACATATATTATATATTATAGAAATACATTGTCAGCCTTTGCTGCAGCTCTCTTCTCAGCCATTCTCCTTTTTTTAATTTTTTTTTTCCTCCAGGCGGTTGGTTGCTTGTCGCAACAATTCGGATTGTGATTTGTCTATGTCCAGTTTTGCCATTTGTGCTTTGGGTTTAATTGTTTCTGTGTCGATATAGAATAGAAACTTAATATCAGAAATATATATATAAATATATATATTGAGCCATCGATAACTTACCAAATGTTACAGTAAGGAGTTCCTTAAATTGTTTGAAATCTTCTTTATGTGGTCCATTTGGATTTTTTTTGTTATTACGTCCAAACATGTTATATTGTAGGGCTAATTCGTTCGTTATTATACGAGAATATATATGACCCACCGCTTTGTGTAATTCCTGCTTGATTGTTTTGGAATCAAAATTTGGCAAATCGGGTATTGGACAAGCGTCTTTCATAAAGAGTCGCTGCAATAATATAAAAAAAGTTGTCGAGTACCTAAGCAGAGCACAAAATATCAGTTGTTATTATTATAATTGTATATAGGTACTATATAGGGTATTTACTTTTTAATTTAATAAAAATAATAATAATGTGTAAAACATAAAAAATACAAAACTTACAAAGAATGTGAAGTAACGGCTGTTTGTTCTTAATGTCTCATTTAAAAATTGCAGCCCTTCTTACCGGTGTCGACTATAATAGTCGGCACCGGTAACGGCACCAAAGCTTCCATGTTGAAACGCTCCTATATAAAAATGTTAGGTAAGAATCTAACTTATTTATTGGATTTAAACCATTAATGGTTGTAGGCTTCATGTAGGTAAAGCCAACCCAATCTTTGCGTTGTATAAAATGTTAAGAATCATAGGTGCATAAAGTAACAATTTTATTGAACATTGTAGCACCAATATTAATAAGTCCTATGGAAGTAATAATAAGTAAATATTAAAGAATTACTATTCCTACCTTAAAATCCTTTTTAAGTGCACAGACACCAAAGATATATCTCTGACACACACACTTCCCAAATGATGAAATAAAAATTGACACATGAGATACACTTGGTCGGTATTCTCACGCTGACGCTTTGCGCGCGCACTGTTTTAAATGCTCGAATCGTCGAAATTCGAAATTTGACGTCCCTACAAGGTGCCTACAAGGTTTAAGTCATATGTATGTGTGATGCCTAATGTAATATTTGTGCCTACTGCATACACTACGAAAAAGTGCTATATATACACATGACGGTCGAATGTAGACACAACAAGGCACAACTAAATAGTGTATATGTAATTCTTAGTACCATGTGTATATATAGCACTTTTTCGTAGTGTATGCAGTAGGCACAAATATTACATTAAGCATCACACATACATATGACTTAAACCTTGTAGGCACCTTGTACGGACGTCAAATTTTATAATTCTAATGATCCATTTTTACGTTGTATAAAAATGTTTAGAATCTTAAGTGCATACGGTATACAATTAATAAACATTGTATCACATAATTCTGTTAATATAAACAATGTTGTATCTCATATGTGTACGTCAGTACTGGATCGACAATTAGATCCACCTTAACATCATCTGTTTCTTACGTGTATATATTGTAGAGACGTAATCCAAATTGGACGTGCTGTATGGGAAATTAGTCGCAATAACCGGCAAAATGACTAACATTAGCAATTACTTAATGCAGAATAAGGTTATGGGATATGTCAAGAAAAACCTGTCAAAATTGTCACAGCAGTGTTCGAAATTAAAATAATATAGAAATTCCTAATGTTCACATTAATTCGCACAATACTGTATATGGTATTTAATATGTTTTTATTACGATATTCTTTTGGTCGCTTATTTGGTAATTTTTAGTATTTGTACTGTTATTTTATCGGTTTGTTTACTTTAAAAATAACTTATAAGTCAGCTGGTAAATATGCAGTTAAAATGCTGCTTGGGGTGGTCAAGTTTTGTGCATTTGTAATAATATATTTTCAAACTATCAAGGAGAAATACATGATTCATTCATTCATTCATTGATGCTACTTTACTCTTTGTATTTTATCCTAATGTGATTTTTTTTGTTCCAAGTCAGCGTGTTGTCTTGATGAAGCCACTAGAAATAATATTTATATTAAGTATGCGTTTTTTATGTTGTAAAGATGTAAATGATAGAGGATAAAGTAAGGCAACGTGTCTGGTGCATGGGTGGCGCACGGTCTTCGTGTGGTCCTGTGCCTCAAAATCATAACTTTAAACTTGTTAACACCGCAGCTATTCTCTCTACCTGAATCAAGAAATTATTAATTTTATATGTGTAGTGGTTAATATGTTCTTGTCTTTAGGTAGAAGCGTCATTACCTTCTTTAAAATAAAGATTCATTCGTTATTCCATGGTTGCTTGCATGCAAACTTCGATAAATTGTTTTTACTTTTTAAATATGGGATACATTTTTAGAGGATAGGACCATTTAATTTAATATTCTATTAAAAAACCAAATAACACAGAAATAATAGCAGATTAAATAATATGCAGTTAAAATATATGTGCTTTAAAAGTTGATTGTGTTCAGACGTCAGTGAACAATGCATTTAAATATTGTATGAGATGTTACACTAAACTTTTATTAGTTAAATTATTTTTCTAAAACCATTTTGCGCTGTGGAGGAAAGATTTAAGTTTTTGAGAAATTCTAACCAAAAAGTAGAAGGGAGGCGTTTTGTTACATCACGAAGTATTTCTTCTTCGTTTTTCAAGAAATCGATATATTCCAAACATTCTATTTCTTATACCAGTAAATTATTTATCTTTGCTGTAAACTCCGTCCACAGTGCAGTGCATTCGAAAAGTTAAATTGGCAAACTTATAAAGTATGAATGAATTGGCCGTCATAACGCTTATTACGGCGCGTTTCCTTCCAGAATAACCTGGAACATTTCCCGTCGTCGCCGTCATATACACCTACTGCATTATTAAGCGTCATGAGTCACGCTGGAAAATGGAAAACACAGGTGAGACTCAACTACACCTCGTAACGACGCTACATCACGAAAACCCACAAAAAAGACTCTCCAGGCGCTACTTTCAGGTTTTTACGGCCTGTTTTGCAAATTCGCACGGGACTCAATCAGAACACTCTTTATTTATCTTCTTCCCGCACAAAGACCAACTTGAATGTTTAATTGAGCTGAATCAGCGCAAATTATATCGTTTATGTTAACGTAAATATTGAGTTTTAGAAGGTTACGGGCCTCTCAATATTTATTTTATAATAATAGTAACGACCATTTTCGGCTTTATTTTCGAATAAGCCTAATTATATACTTGATATGCTTTTATACATTAAAGTGAAAGTGTAAAGACAACTTATTTTCAAGATAAGATACGTCAAATATTAGTTGGCCCAGCCTTTTTTGTAAATAATCGTAAATTATAATACGAAAGATAATAAAGGGGTTAATTAATAACAAAATTTATTATAACCCTGTATCACCCGATTTTAAAGATCATTATAGTCGCCCCTCGTATACAGGGTGTTCTTTTTTTAGGCTAAGCATGCATTGCATACCCATGGGTATGTCGGCGACATAATGTCGCATATCTTTAAAGATACATTGGTTAAATTAGGAAAATGTTGCCCATTTTCATGCCAATCAATGAACTAAAAAGAAATTTGACATTTTTGTTTTCGAGATATCGTAAAAATAGAGAATTTGTAATTTTTATTTAAAATCGGTTGAAGGTAGCCTTTTATAATTTAGACATTATAAAGGCACTTTTTCAAGGGAAAATCAAATCGGGCAAAATATTTTTGCTAGCTTTAAAAACTGCCGAGATAAGATACATAAGCGGCTACCGCGGTATCAGCCGTATCAATGATACGGGGCCCCCGGCTAGGGGGGCCCCCGATTGGCTTTGACATGCGTAAGCAAAAAACATATTACCCACATGTTAAAAAAATTGAGGCATGAAATTAAATAAATAAATAAATAATATTATTATTAAATTGTTTAAACTTTAATTTATTAAAATAAAATTTTCCTGAATACCCTCCTGTTCCAACGAGGCCGTGAACTCATACAAATTGTTTCTGCCCACATCTTTCCGCTATGCGTTGTCTGCGCATATTGTTCTTTGCTCTGCGCCGCATACTGAGTCTGCTTTGCGTGTTATTATCATTGGTTATATTAATAGAAAATTAGAAATAATTATTAGCGTTATAATTATTTTAAATGACTTGCCTTTATTTTAAAATAGAAACCTTCCAAAAGATATGGAAGAACGGTAAATGTCTAAAACCAGACCAAATTTTAAAATTTGCCTGTACATAAAAAGCTATGTCCACATATATTATTTATTAAATTATAAAAAAATTGTAAAGGCAAAAAAATGATACCCTAAACATTTTTTTTGTTTGCCCAAATAGACTTGGGCGTGACACCCAGAAATTTTTTCGCCAGCAGCTTTTCAAGAATTTGTAAACGGGGCCCCCTCGAGGCTAGCTACGCCGCTGGGCACGAATAGGTACTAAAAGAAGTATTCGTATAATTTTAAGTACGAGTACTTAAAATATTTACTCGTAAGTACTTTACTCGTAAGTACATTTGTAAAGAGAGGTTACGGTTACGAGTAGTAATCGTGAAAACACGAGTACTTTTGAAAAAACATGTTAGTTTATATAATTAATTATTCTTTATACATTATACATACTTTGGTCCTGAGCTATATAAATACAAATACAAATTTATAAAATTATTTATTTTAAACATTAGGTACAGGGTGATCGCCTATAATGTCGCCCCCCTTTAACTTTTTTAAGTTTAAAAAAAAAAATTTAAAAGTGTAAAAATTTTTTTCTACTATAAAAAAATTGGAAAATGGATCAGTATACAGGGAAAAACAAAAAGTTTATTTTTTCTCAATGGAGTTTTTTTTTCGATTCCTTGTAAAATTCTAAAAATACAAATACAAATTTATAAAATTCACCATATATGTATATGAATTTAATTTTCGATTCCTTGTAAAATTCTAAGCATAATTTATATAACATAATATTATATACCTAAATTCAACCGTTTCCGAAATATTTAAGTTAAAATAGTTTGTCTTTCTCTGTCTGAGTACGCAATTTTCACTTACTTAACAACACACATTGACATAATGTTACTATAGTTATTTATTTTCAATAAACATTTTGTTTTACTAAGGCTTCTTGATTTGTAACAGTTTAAAAAATGTTTGTTGATAACGTTTCAAATGCGAATATTTTAGAAGCGGTTGCTTAGAATTTTACAAGGAATCGAAAAATAAATTCCATTGAGAAAAAATATACTGTTTGTTTTTCCCTGTATACTGATCAATTATCAAAATGATCAAAATTTTATTTTACCATGCTCTAAAGTTTGACAAAATTATTAACTTTAATAACATTAACAAAAAACTGAATTTCAAAACAATTTTTTTACTGTGACATATGGGTCATGCCTACTACACAACTATGTGATTATTTTCAAAATCGGTGATTTCGTGAAAATTTCTGGTCCCACTTGACGTGGCTTGACTCAACAGACTTTCAAACAAAATGTTTTGATGCTTACGATATTTTGGCAAAAAGTCATCGATATAAACAAAAATACTCGTGAATTCCACAAGTACTTTTTACGAGTACATTGAATTTGGTTTGTAAGTACGAGTAATAAGTATTTCAAATGAAAAATACTAAGAGTAAAAAAGTAGTCGTACTTTTTTACTCGTAATTGAAATACGAGTAAAAGTACTCAGTACTTGGCCAGTGGCTACGCCACTGATAAGCGAGATAGGTACCCATGCTTATCCTCGAAAAAAAATTTACATCTGTAACAGATGACCTGATCCTTACTTTTTTCCAATTTGACAACCGATTGGTTTAAATCACAGTGAATATTAAAATCATTATATGTCAATAATATGCGAGTAGAAAAAAATTATTTTTTTGTCCCTTATTATTTAATACTGTTTATATGATCTTTAGATACTGCATTTTTGTTTAGCAGCATTAAAATATTGAAATAATTTATTGGTGAGGCAATAAATATTTTATGTAAATCTCTGGTAATTATAGATTTATAAATTTTATAGAAATTCAACACCTGTTGCGGTGAGATATTTGAGTTATTTGCTTGACCTCGGCCTTTTAATTGCACTGTTTATAAGATAATATGCTTTTTTACCAAGATTAAATCTTGCATTTTATTAATAGTTGGACGAACACCTGAGGATTTATCTATAGTAGATAACTTTATGCACATTCAGATTGTTTAAAATGAAATACAAAGTTGTGAAAAAGTGTAAAGTCAAAGAAAAATATTGGTCCTCACTTTCTAAACTTTAACACCCTTTGTAACATAACACTGTGTAAATAATTTATAAAAGAGAACAAATACCAATATTTGTTTAGGAAAACGATCAAAGGGTAGAAGTTGACATGAAAAAGATTATTTAACATTTGTAATGATATACTAGATAAATATATAAAAAACATTTAATTTTTAACAAATCAAAATATATAGTAAAAAAGGACCTCCTGGGAAGAAAAATAAATTTAATTTTTCATTGTGTGTTTTCAGATATTGAAATTTGTCGGTGCCTTTAATGTGAAAATAGCTTAAGTCAAGCTAATTAACTTTTTAACAATTCTTTGTATTTTTAGTTTGGATATACACAACGTGTTGAAATCTCGAAAGTCATAAAACAATTAGTACAGTTAAAATCATAAGAGACTAATAAAATTAAGTATTTCAAAACAGCCCAATTTAAAGCATATAAAAACAATTTTTGCTTTAGATCAATTAAGACGTTGGCATTGTAGTAATAAAAATTATCTTAAAAAAGTACGATAAACCTTATAAGGTTAAACTATGTCATAAAATTAAACGAGTACAAATTGGTAGCAGTCAGGAAAAATGGGATTCATCACTTTGACACTAAAATTTCACTTGTTTGTTGTTGTTTAAATTTATAATAAATAAGATTTTACGACTCATACAATTTTGTTAATTTTACGTAGGCACCTTTGACATTATGGTTGCGGGAAAATCACGAACATATGCCTTATTATCAACAAAAACAGTTATTAAATAAGATTATTTTCGTCAGAATTTAATGTGTTACGAAACGTAAGATTTATTTATATTTTTTTTATTTCGGCGAGATTAAGGAGCTGGCGTGCATACAGTAAAAACACAAATACATTGCATACCCTGACGTTTTGACATTTTTTATATTTTCCCATTTAATTTTAATATCTATAATAGAAATTATAATATTTT
Source organism: Brassicogethes aeneus (assembly GCA_921294245.1). Lineage (NCBI taxonomy): Eukaryota > Metazoa > Arthropoda > Insecta > Coleoptera > Nitidulidae > Brassicogethes > Brassicogethes aeneus. The sequence goes on along the minus strand of OV121133.1, from coordinate 53,791,591 downwards.
TAAAAAGGATACCTAATGAAAAATAAAAAGTTAATCTAAATCGACAATTTAAATATTATAATTAGAAATACAACACAGTCAAACAGTCATTAATTACTCTATGTCCGACCGCAATGTGCTATTTTAAAAAGCATCCCATAAAAAATTCAAAACATGCATTTATACCGTCAATACTGTATTTACTATGCAAGTATTATGCTTTGCTTAGAAAAAGACGGCCAAATGAAAGTATACATAAAAAGAAAAGAGACGAGACGAAGTCACGTGACGGCGATGAGGCGACAAACAATAAGTGAATTACACTGGATCCGCTGTTGCCAAAATGTGCTCTGTTTAATTAATATTCTGATAGCCATTAGTTATGCTTTAGTAATTGGTTAGAAATCAAGTACATGCTACAATGTAGCAGCTACATCATTATAGGGTTTGGTTAAAAAAGCTTTATTATTTATTAATATTTATACACTGAAACACTGGAAAAAAGTTCATAAAATCAATAAACGACAACATTAATTTTCAGCCGATGACAGGTGTTGCTAATACAATGAACAGTCGTTCGTAAATTTTCTTATTCATTGAGTTACGATTGCTGTAAAATTATTAAATTGATGATTAATGAGCATGGAACTACATATGTTTAACAGTAATTAATACGATGAACAGATTTATATTAGCTTATGAATCCTGTACGTTAACTATGAGCATGGATCTATGAACAGCGGTTGTTAATATAACGACCGTTAGACATAAGTTTATGATTACTTCGTAAAATCAATAAACAGCGAACATATGTAGATATATGAAGGCATGTTATTATTATTATTATAAACGGTAGATATTAGTTTATGATTATTTTTCATTGAATCAAAAAACAATTACCATAGATCTATAATCCCTGGTTATTAATACTACAAACAAAAAGGAATTACTTTATGGATTACTTTAATTTAAATAAAATCCAAGACGAAACCAATTAAAATTATTTTCCAAATTTACTTACCTTTTTATTTAAATAAAGGTTTACTGGTAGTCCAGGAAACAAAGATTGTAGAGGGAAAACTCGATGGTAGTCGGGTTTTATTTTTTTTATGTAGAGTCAGGGGTGCTGGGCCGCATCTAATTACATCCCCCGAAAGGGGAGTTTTTTTGCTTTTTGGCTCATAACTCGCTAACCGTGCATTTTTTCAGAATTTGACCTCTAATACTTTTGATTATGTACTAAATAACGCACATGTTAAACCCCATTGCGCACCTATATGATGTGCCCCCTTGCTATGCGCAAAGTGTAAAGTTGAGCGTTGCTTTCAAAATCACTTTTTTGTTTTTTTTTTATTATAGCCCAATTTTAAAAGTTATCGATCCCAAACCTTACGGTAATCAAACATAACCGAATGGACGATTTTTTGAGGTACTAGACTTTTTTCAAAAGTTACTGCTTTTCAATGTACATGGGGTTCTTTTTTCAAAACTTTGATTTTTGTGGGGCACTTGCAATGAAAATAATTAAAAAAAAAAATACGGATTCGTTACGAGGATAAGTGTACCTTAAAAGGTAGGGTAGAACGAACTGGCTCATTAAAGCCGTTTGGGAAATAAAAAATGGGTTTTTTGAAAAAAGAACACAAAACTTAAAAACTAATCCAAAAAGGTCAAAAATTTTTAAAATAACTTCACAAGCTTACACACCTTGGCTTCGCCAATGTTCACTCCTTATATTTATCCAAATTTCACCAATAAAGCTTACTCTCTAAAAATGAATTAGTCAAAAATGACTAATTTAAAAGTTATTAGTGGCTGCTTTTTCACTTGTACCATGGTTAACCATGAAATACCATGATATCCCAAAATTTAACAGCCAATTCTTATGTAAAATTGTCCACTGAATCTGAAAATGTCGTCAAAAGTTAAAAAAAGTAAAACAGTTTTTGAGATATAGTCAATTTTCCATTTAATATGTAATTGACTATATCTTAAAAACTGCTCCACTTTCATAATTTTTGACGGAATTTTCGGATTCAGGGGACAATTTTACATATGAATTGGCTGTTAAATTTTGGGATACCACGGTATTCCATGGTTAACCATGGCACAAGTGAAAAAGCAGCCACTAATAACTATTAAATTAGTCATTTTTGACTAATTCATTTTTAAAGAGTAGGGTTAAACGCGGAACTAACCTTTTAACGATATAAGACTGACTGAAGATAAAAATTGCATGTAAAAATTCCCCACCCAAAAGTGGTGCGATGACAAGACAACGATTCGTAATAATAATGTTTATGTTGATTGATTCATCGTACGGCAACATTAATTTTGGCGCGTTTTTAGAATTGAATGGTTAAGTTTGTAAAATTAATGTTTAGTGACCGTTGGGAGTCCCAACTTGGGACAATGAAGACGGTTTATTATTATTTATGTTTGCTGTTCATGGATCAATGACGAAAAATTTTTTGTGTTAAAGATAAAGAACATCGTTAAATGATCGTCAATAAATTTTTACATTATATTAATGAAGGAATTAATTAATTTTTATGTTTTGCATTGATCGTTTTTAATGTTGGCTATAGTTTATTGTTTCAATGTACTATGTTATGATCAAAAAACATTGTTATAGCATTGTTTTGTAGGTATATTATATCATCAATCAAGACATAAATAACTGAATCTCTACTAAATGTTGTGGAATTTAGAAACTTTTGAGATTGTTTGACATTTTTCAATCATTTCTAGATTTTGTAAAATATATATAAATTAAATTTTCATTGTTTTTATAATTGGAAAATAGGTTTTTACTAAAAATTAATATTAATGCGACCCATTTTTCACTGTTCGGATAAAGATGAATTACTGTAAACGCCAATATTTATTTTAGATTTTAAATAACCATCATTAATCATTAATAATATTTTTGACATTGTGGCCTTCTTTGTAACATGAGTTTTTAAATATTTATACGGAAAAATTGTTGTAAGATCCTGCTGCCTAATTCGCGCGGCTGCTATTATAGCTTATAAGTAGGGATGGGATATTTAGGTACTAAAAACTGAAAAATAGGTAACTAAAAAGGTACTAAAAAAAGCATTTTAGGTTAAAAAAAAACAGCATTTTAGGTAAAAAAATATTAAAAGTTCAAGTTTCTTTTATAATTTTGTTTAGCCGCATACCCAAACACAGAACATAAAAAATATTAAAAGTTCAAGTTTCTTTTATAATTTTGTTTAGCCGCATACCCAAACACAGAACATACCTACCCATAATAAACTAGTTGCTATTTCTATGCAATAAACTGTGTTTCACTGAGTGACACTCACTACACAGAAATTATATGACAGAACATAAGCTCAATACAAAGAAATACTGTAAAGAAAGTTACTGTTACAGTCTGTGACCCATAGAAATAATTTAGAATAATAGAATAATAAGAAAAAATTCTATACCGTTGAGTTGCACGCCCTGGATAAAATATTGGCGGAAAATTTAAAAAGAACACAAAAAAATAAAATAAGTAAATATACGTAAAAATAGATAACAAATATGTGAAAATAAACTGACAAATTAAAAAATATGTAAGAAAAGTATAAAAAGGTAGTTTAAAGCAAAAACCTCCAAAAAAGGTTAAAAATGTGAAAACTAGTTAAAAAATAGGTAAGAAAAGTATAAAAAAGGTAGTTTAAAGCAAAAACCTCCAAAAAAGGTAAAAAAGGTGAAAACAAGTTAGGTTCATATAAAAGAAAATCTTTTAAAACACATTTTGGCATTATTGGTTTTCAAATAGTTACATCGGTTGAAAAAAGGTAAAATAACTAAAATCCCATCCCTACTTATAAGCTATTTAGTAAATATATTAGTAGTTATAACTACTTAAATGCTTTTTATTTTTTTTAATCGAAACCCGTTAGTCGTACGAAAAAATGGACAAGAAATCAAATTTGTCCTAAAATGAATGGGGATTTAAAAAATAATTTTTATTTTGAAAAATAGCAGTGGCGTGCATAATATTTTTACAAAAATATCTAGACCACATCCTGTACGGACGCCACTGGTAAAAAAAATAAAAAATATTCTACATCAAAAACTTACTGTTAATGCTTAGAAGGCGTGTGCCAAATTTTATAAAAATATCTAGGAAAGTTATGATAAAAAAACGATTTTTTTCTTAAAACTTTAACACCCTGTAACTCAAAAATTAAGAGGTTTAGGTCATAGGTCTATTTAAACTTTTTTTCTTAAGGATTTACACCCTTAAGGTTCAGCATCTTATTCTGAAACACCCTGTGTACAATATATAATTTTTTACCATTTTGTCCAGTTTTTTAGGAATTTTGAAATTTTTTATTAGTTATTTTATTTGCCAATGGTTTTTGCAGTTTTATAAAACAAACAACATTTTGCGCGTAATTGCCAGGTGCTCGGTACGCTATTGGTTAATCGGCTACAAGACTTTTATGCTTCACAGTGTGCAGTATAAAAGTATTATAGCCGATTGGCCAATAGCGTACCCAAAACGTGGCTATCACGCACAAAAAAAATTATCCTGGTGAATCCTGGATTTACTATTTGTTGCAATTTTTAAAAATTTCGTATAGTTTTTCAAAAACTTTGAATTTTGTTTATCTTACATTTTTTTTAATATTTACCCATTTTTATAAAACTAGATTGACAACCCACAAAAATATCCAGAGACTACTTATAACTACTACTTGAAACGAACAAACTTCTCTTTATTTTAACTGAATGTGCCTATTGTTTTACCTATTTAAATAAGGTTTGTTCAGGCAACAAGAAAACTTGCTAACAAGTCGAGAAAGAGCATCTAAATTTAAATTCCGCCACTTTTGCAAGTTTATCGTGTGTGAAAGCCTAAAAATAGCTTCGATAAAGGGAAGTTATTAAACGCAATCCGTCTTACTGAATGGATTTTAATATATTATTGACTGACTGGCTTCACGTCCAAGTTGACATTGAAAATTGTAATGAAAGAATTTTTATTTATAAAAAATTAATCGTATTTAGAATGCTTCCCAAGGAAGGAGATGGTAGTTTGATAATTGATTTTTATAAAAAAATCCTAATAACATGTTGCAATAATTGCAATAATAAAAAAATATTTTAAGGATGATATGAACTAGTGGTGCCCACAAGAGTCTCATTTTAGAGAGTCTCGCATGGTCTCGTCTCGTTTTCGAGACTAGACTTGAAACGATATTCGGATTAGACGAGACGAGGCTCGTTTCAAGTCTCAGCAATTGTACCTATGCTTCTTGCGTCTCGTGCGGGAGTCTCGTAGGTGAATATTTCTGCGTCATTACTAGAGATGGGATTTTAGTGTTATTACCTATTTGTCTACGCTAATCATAACTTTAGGTGCAATGCAATAAAATCCGTTTTGAAGAAAATGATTTCATTTGAGCCTGATTTTATTTTACCTATTTTACCTAAATTTTTATTTTCATAAGAAATGGACCTAATTTTCATATTGAATGTGAATTTGTTATTTTCAGCAATTGTATGCTTATTAACGAAAAAATTTTGATCGTGCCGCCGCATTAAAAAATTATAAAATTTATAATGGTATAATAATATTTTTACAAGAATATATCGTCAGTTATTTTAAAATCTGAAATCATAAAAATCTTGTTCAATAGAATTTTATACAATACTAAATTAAATTTTTTTACCACCTAAAAGTTGCTTTTCAGTACTTTTTTTCGTAAAGTACGTACCTAATTTAAGAATTTTCTCATCTAAAACCTATTTTTATAAAGTTGGCAACCTAAAATCCCATCTCTAGTCATTACGTAAAAACCAATAATGGCTTTTAAAAGAAAAGCCGCTAAACTATTCTTATTTGGATTATTTTTTATACTTTTTTCTAGTTATTATACCACTAACGATCAATATTACGCGTCTTCCCGTAAATAAACTATTAAAACTTGCTCCCAAATTGTTTTTAATATTTCCAATGATCGTCCGTTTTCGGTATCAGTTCCGAAAAGATTTATAATATTATTTATTTTAGGTATTTATCACGGCGCCCATGCGTCACAGAGAAAACGCCGAATATTGGTAGTGGCGGCCCGTGACATTTTGTTTTGGTGAGGCAAGGTCTCATACAAATTTAAGGGCGTCGTATAAAATCACTGAAATTTATTAAATATTTTATAATCTATGTAGTCCAAATCATGACTTTTACATTAGAATTATTAACTTATCTTGAATCCTCTATGGGAAGGCACTGACAGACCACCAATTTAACAGATAAACATTTGTTGGATTTGGTTTCATAATTGTATGAATTTATTCAACAAATTGGTGCTAAAAAGGTGACAGGAACAATTTGTCCTAAATTGTAACAAATAATTATAGTACTTATTATATTAAAAACTTACATACCTACTTTATTTAAACATATTTTAATCTAATCGGCTCATATAATTTATGTAAGTAAATTAGTATTTTAGAGACTTTTTTAATATAATATTTTGTGGTGAAATTGCACAAATTGTGGGATGCGAGGGTGGTAAAAAGGAAAATGAAACCAAATTATTAATTTGGATACCTAACACTGACATATGGAACGCCGTTTTACTATTTATTATACATTTATACCAATGTTTCATTTAAATGATAGATGAAAAAGAAAGAAATTCGATAATAGAAATGAAATGCATTTCGTTGACCCAAGTATCATTTTAATGCTAACTTGAAATTTCTTTCCTATTTTTCTTATATATGCATGCGGTGAAACAATTTCAATGACAATTGTAATAAACTTGTATTTGAATTTAAAAGACACTCAAATTTTTAAGACATGTAAGATATCTAAGGAATCATTTAAATCAAAGTTGAATTTTTCTTACACATGAATTTAAATAACATGTGAATTTATCAAGTACATAAGCAGCTGGGTATCATTTAAATGGTACTTGCATTTTACTTTCATTTGAATTTAAATAGCACTTTAATTTTTATAATAGTTGGAAATAACAGACAAAAAATATATATTTTTTCATTTTTATTTAAATGGAATCTGTATTTAACTAAAAGTTGAATTTAAATAACATTTGAATTCAAACGAAACTTGAATTAAATTGACACTTGAATTCAAACGTCACTTGAATTCAAACGTCACTTGAATTTAAACGAAACTTGAATTTAAACGACACTTGCATTTAAATGGTACTTGAATTTAAATGAAAGTTGAATTTAAATGACCCAAATGTCTATTTCTTTGACCTTCACAGCTGCCATCTATCGATAGGTAGTTGAAATAATTGATTTTACAGCGCCATCTATGGTTACAACAATGCATTCAAACAAAATGTCGGTCTATGCGCCTGCTTGTATATTATATACAGTATATATCTACATGGTTTACCATAGAGTATAGTCATTGTTTTTAAAAACAATGGTATAGTGTACGAATCCCCCACAGTTTTTCCCCTGGATTTAAATTTTATTTATTACAAGGATAAAGCCTGGTTCATATAGATGCGACATGCGAATTTGCGAAATGCGAAAATGTTTTCATTGGTCCATTTGATTTGGCGGGAAAAGTGTTTCGACGTTTCGACAGATTCTGCGAATTCGCAAGATTTGAAATCTGGGGGGCGGGAATCTTGAGATTGATCCAATATTTTGCGAAAATCGCACGAATTTGGCGTGATGCGCATGCGCATTAATGCAGATGCCTATTATACGTATTTGTTATATGTACCCGCGCCATTTTTGTTTATGTTCTGTGTTTATTTCATTTGTATTGCATCGTTGTTGAGTTTTATTTGAAATGTTTCTTGCTAAAGTTGTTTTTTGTTCTTTATAATGGACAAAGAGTTTTTGGAGGTACATTAGTTTCTTATTTTACCTTATAGTAGCATATTTTTTTAGAAGTAACTTTACTATTTAAGTACCTACCTATAGAAAATGTTAACCAAGTATGGCAAATATCACCTGGAGAGAAAATAATGTCCCTAAAATACCATGGCAAATATCGCCTAGTGAGAAAACAATGTCCCTAAAATGGTTCCGACAATTCGCATCTATATGAATAGGAGCTGCGAAATGCGAATATTCGTATTTCGCAAATTCGTAATTTCGCAAATTCGCATCTATATGAACTCGGCTTAAAGAGTTTTGTGTGGTTACTATATAAGGATTAAAGACTTAGATTAAGATCATGTGTGATTCTTTTTTGGTGTGACTGATCTTTTTGTTTTTGCAAGTTAGCGAAAAAGATGCCTCTAATTTTCTCCCTAAACTGCAATTTGAAAATGTTTCAACTACCTGTCGATAGATGGCAGCTGCTTAGGTCAAAGAAATAGACATCTGGGTCATTTAAATTCAACTTTCATTTAAATTCAAGTACCATTTAAATGCAAGTGTCGTTTAAATTCAAGTGACGTTTTAATTCAAGTGTCGTTTGAATTCAAGTGTCAATTTAATTCAAGTGTCGTTTGAATTCAAATGTCATTTAAATTCAACATTTAGTTAAATGCAGATTCCATTGAAATGAAAATGAAAATAAATATATATTTTATATCTGTTAAATCCAACTATTGTAAAAATTAAAGTGCCATTTAAATTTAAATGAAAGTAAAATGCAAGTTTCATTCGAATGATACACAAGCTGCTTATTTACCAGATAAATTCAGATGTCATTTAAACTCATGTGTGAGAAAAATTCAACTATGCTTTAAATGATTCGTTAGATCTCTACATGTCTCGAAAATTTGAGTATCATTTAAATCTAAATACAAAAAAAATAATTTGTTGTTGAAATGTGAACGTTTCTTACTATTTTAAAAATTTAATGTAATTTTGACTGACCCAACATTCATTTAAATGTTATATAGGGGCCAATATTCATTTAGAATAAACTATGTTTGAAATACAACTGCATAAGTTTATTTTTCATTAAAATCATGTTTAACTTTATTTGTCGTTATAAATGCACTGGAGAGAATAATCCAACTATCATATAAATACAACCATAACTGTAAAACTATAAGTTAAATTCATCTGTTTGTTTCTATGTATCATTTAAATGGTTTCCAGCTCATATTAATCAGATGTAGGTCATTTTTATGACTTAAATTTACATTGGAGACTTCATAAGAGTAGGTATGATAAATTTAACTTTCGTCGAAATCCGTCTACTAATTCTTAAGTTTCATTTAAAAGACACTTGGGTCAACGAAATGCATTTCATTTCTATTATCGAATTTCTTTCTTTTTCATCTATCATTTAAATGAAACATTGGTATAAATGTATAATAAATAGTAAAACGGCGTTCCATACTGACAACATAACAAAACATAAACTACAAACTGAAAAATAAAATTCGTATAGCTAATTTTAATATTAAAATATAATTCAACATGACGTGCGTCTCTCCTCATAGTACAAATTTCGATATATTAAATATGTATTCAGCGACCAAGGATAGAATTAAGTTAATATAAACTGAAAAATAAAATAAACGTAAATTACAAACTAAAGTAAATAGTAAGCTGATCAATAATGTATATCTAGAAACATTTTTTATCCTCATTTGATCACCAGGTCATAATTATTGATTTATCCAAGACTTGGATTGGATTCCAAGTCCCTAGACAATTTTCCAAATACCTACCTACCTATTCGGAAAAATAATATTCAATAATTACTCACCAGAAATGTGGTACTAACCTCACAATGATACACTTCCTAACACTAACTAAAACTGCAAACTGATGATGGAAATTGCAGTTGAGCGTCTTATTTCAAGAGCGAAATCATTTCATTGGTTATCTTAGGTGGTGTGATGCTTCACACCCGAACAAATTGTTCGATATTGTAAAATTTATTTTCTTACTCAAAGTTATAAGTACTATACAGGGTGTTTCATACCAGGAGGCGAAAAATGAAATTCTATATTCAAAACGTCATTCTAAATAAAAATCTTTAATACTTTTTTGTTCTATCATTTTTCGTTTTCGAGTTATTCGAGTTCAAAGTTTTGAATTCAAACAATGAAAGGATAACAATATGCAATAATAGGATTCATAATTCTAGCAACCAAAATATACATCCATGGAAACGTATATGTGGTCTTCTGCCTTATTTGTCATACAACCTGTCAGTTTATTGTAAATTTATAAACAAAATGGAATTTACGAATGAAGAATATGCAGACATTGTTTTTATTTACGGGTACGCAAATGGAAATGCTTCTGCAGCTTCCCGAGAATATCTGCGTAGATTTCCAAATAAACGACAACCATCCCGCCGTGTATTTTCAGACGCATATCAAAGACTCCGAAGAAATGGTATTGGAAGCAAGCATACAGGAGGTGCGAACTTCAAACACAATGCTGGTCAAGAAGAGCAAGTAATTGACGCTGTACTTAACGAACCCGGCATTAGTACCAGACGTATTGCTAGTAGGCTGGAAGTTTCTCATAGCTTTGTTTGGAGAACCATACACCGAGAAGTATTGCACCCGTACCATAAGCAAAATGTTCAGCATTTGCAGCCAAATGATCACGAGCCACGACTTCTGTATTGTCAATGGCTGCTTCGTCAACATGAACAAAATCCAAATTTTATTTCTTCTATTGTATTCTCAGATGAAGCTACTTTTACCAGAGATGGTATTAATAATATCCATAATGAACATGCATTGGCATGGCATTTTCAACGGGAGAATTCTGCCAATTATAGTCCTTCCCAATAGACTAAATGCCGAATCTTATTTAATGTTCTTACAAAATGTACTTAATGAAATGCTGGAAGTTGTCCCTGTGGGTTTGCTAAATCGAATGTGGTTTCAACACGATGGGGCACCACCCCATATTGGTAGAAATGTAGTGAATTGGTTGAATAACAACTTCAATGGAAGGTGGATTGGTAGACGTGGCCCAATATTGTGGCCTGCTAGGTCACCGGATTTAAATCCGCTTGATTTTTATTTATGGGGACACATGAAACAGCTTGTCTATGCAGTCGAAATTACCACCGAAGAGCAGCTTATGCAAAGAATAATAGATGCGGCGGAGCAAATACAAAATGTACAAGATTTTGGACGAGTTTACAATTCTGTTGTTTTGCGGTGCCAAGCTTGTATTAATGCTGAAGGCCATGTTTTTGAAAATGTCCTCTAATATTACAGATAAAAATAAATAGTATAAACTACAAATTGGTCAATTGTCAATCAATAATTCTTGCTGACATATTAGCAATAAACTGACAGGTTGTATTACTTAAATAAGGCAGAAGACCAAATAAGGTTATTTTTTTATCTGGACTAGTGTTTTTTTATTAAGTTGGTTGTTTATGTCAGTTTTATTAGTATTTTTTGGATTGGTATCTCTGTTTTACATAATTTGACAGTTTTTGTCAAATCATTAAATTTAAACACAGGAATATCAAACTCCAATGTATTTATGTGATTTAAAAAACGTCTCTGTACAAATAATTATCCTACAGGACAATAACGAAATACTATTTTGGTCAAAAACCTATTAAAAAGTAAATATTTTTTGATTTCTTAACCACAAATATTAATTTAGTTTTATAGCTGCCAATATAATAGAAATATTTGCCAACTAAACCCCTAAGTTTGCAACGTTGCCGCAGTCCAGATAAAAAAAAATTGAACTGTATTATAAACTTAAATACTTATACGTTTCCATGGATGTATATTTTAGTTGCTAGAATTATGAATCCTATTATTGCATATTGTTATCCTTTCATTGTTTGAATTCAAAACTTTGAACTCGAATAACTTGAAAACGAAAAATGATAAAACAAAAAAGTATTAAAGATTTTTATTTAGAATGACGTTTTGAATATAGAATTTCATTTTTCGCCTCCTGGTATGAAACACCCTGTATATATATACGAATTATTTAAAAAAATTGTACAAAAGAGTAACATTTATTTTTGAAATATTTTTAACTATTTTCTTGACAATATTGTGCAAATGGTTAAATATAAAATCTTGCTGTTTTCAACTAATTATAGAAAATTAACTTAAACAAACTAATTAGAAAACCATGGATAACGTGACACATTTATAGAAAATTATGCTCCAATGACATGTTGCACAACTTTGTGCAAAGTTTTTCAAACGGATTTTTTATGTGTACCTATACTTTTTTAGTGTGATTCAATTCAGATATGGTAAACTTATAAACATACACGGTTGACAAAATAAATCATTACATAAAACTATGACGAGATTTCGATACTTTTGCAAGACTCTTGTACGAAAAGCGAGACGAGACTTCTTATATTATCGGCGAGACAAGACAAGACTTTATAAAAGTCTCGTCTCGTTGGTTTCGTTGGCACCACTAATATTGTAACCTCAACTCGAGGGCTATGGCGAACGGCAGCTTATCAGCGGGGAGATAGGTCGATGGGCAAATGTTGTTTTTCAATACTTACGTGTATACAAATATATTTACTAAATTAAAATAAAGGCAAATTAAAATTGGGCGCCAGTGTCTTATTATGACCAGTTGTTAAAATCCAAGTAATTCAGACACAACCCTACTAAAGATTAAGGGCGGTTATTAAAATTCAAGTTTAAAAAAAATAAATCAGTATATTTGTTTCACAGTTGTTGAAGTGAACACTTTTCATGTAATAATAAATATTTGTTCGATTTATAATTTTGGTGCACCCTTTAATGGCCATATATGGTTTACAAAAACCAAAGTCTAATGGACTAAATTAACTAAATATTATTGATAATACAAAAAAAATATATTTAAAAGATTACAATTTACAAGTTGAAGACTATGTTGAATTCTCAACTCAAAAGTACAAAAACTATAAGGAGTGTAGTGTACGCTATGTTCTCTAACATAAATATTCAAGTTTGGTACGACCTGATCGTAGTTGGGGCCCTGGTAGATTGTGTCTCCAAATGGGTTGGCTTCCGATGTTGAAGTCTCCTACTATGTCAGATTATACAGGATGGCTTTTCAATAACGTAAGAACTTGCCATTATCCAAAACAAGTTCAGGGTAAAAAACCATTCCTTCACAACAAATCTGACATAAAAAGTCTTACAAAAAAACTCCAACATAAAAAAACTGATTAGCTCCACAGAAACTATACTCCATATTAAAAACCCCTTATTTTAAGGAGATTTCAAATTAAAGACCATTCAAGGTCTAGGCCAACAAAAAGTACGTTGGAAAATCATGAACACCTAGAGCTTTCGTATAAAACAATTAATGCTTTAACCGACCCTGAGCCTTAAACCAGGAGAATTACTACACATCTTTGAAATTCTATCCAAATTTTAAGCCAACGGTTACTCCCAACTAAGCGGCTTCAGTGTTAAAACGGAAAAGGAAAACGTAAACCTTATTAAGTGCGTAGAAGATTATTTAAAAAAAAATACAATGTTGCCAAGATGTTGTAAATGTTGTCGAGAGAACTAAAAGCAAATGAGGAGTGTTCTGGGTTGCATACTATCAAAACAATAAACAAAAGAATAAAAACAATTAAATTCTTTTGGAAAGAGGCAACTAAACAAATATCCTTATTAAAAATATACTTAACAATAAGTCAAACTAAAAATAAACCACTTACTTAACAGTTCACATCTATACTGTTCTAGATGTACAAACTAATAAAATAAAATCAATGGGTAACTGTCAAAATGACGGTTACAATATGAACAGTTGTATATTTAACAAATCTCAAGGTTTACCTAGGCCATTTTATCATTTGGTCTTTCCACTCGATCTCTGCAAGAATTTTAATTAATTTCTGTCAGCTTCTTTACCTTAAAGATTCATAAAAATTGCTTCTTTAATATTAATTTCCTTGTTTAAAATTCATTTTATGAATACAATTTCTGTATGTTTTTTGAAATTTACTTATTTACTTTCTATCAGAGCACGGGATTATCTACATCATGCCGTGTTCTGATTGGTATATGGCTTTCATAGAGATAATTTTCATAGAATGTAGAGTAAATATCAGGAAACACCCCGCTGTGGCAAATTTAACATTACAATAAAAAATGTTATTTTTTTTAGAAAATATTTAGAAATCCACCGGCCTTTTTGCAATAGCTTAAAGTAACGCGTGCCGTTTCTAATTCAACAATTATATGAGGTAAATAAAAAAGGCAGCGATTGTGTTAAAAATTGTGAATTTTCCACGCTTTATCAAAGGCAACGTGATGTGTTTGATGGATCTTTTGTTGCTTGATTGGACGAGCCTGTCTAAGAACAGTAAGTTCTTGTTAAAGTTATAAAAACACGGCATATTATAGCCACATAATGAATTATATGTGTGGGGTTTATTCAGGATTAAACAAAAATGTCCATTTGCCGTAATAAATCTAAAATTGGTAAAATCAAAGTTTTTAATTTTAGTTTCGAGATAATTTAGGGTATAGAAAATTCAGGCTAAAATTAACAACCGGTTTCAGGTTCTTGTAATAAATTTTGAGCAGGTTATTAAATATGTCCGTTTAGTTTTTTACTTTATTTTAATATCGCGTGCCTCGATGCATTTTCTTAAGTTTAAAATCTATGACTAAATTATTCCAGTTTTTAAATATTACCTATCTAGTGTGAGAAGTGTGTGTGAAATATTATGAAGCATAATTACTGCTAAAATATTGACTTAAGTATGTACCAGTTTTCTTGGTATGAACTTGAATGAATTTAAAAAGGTATGCGTTAAGTCAAACATTTAAAAACCAATTAGACAAAGCCAAACAGTTTTCTCTTTATTTTTTTTGCATTCCTTTCAAGATTTCTACTAAACGCAGAAATTTACAAAGTGTAAAAAAGAAAAACCTTATTTAATTTGAACCATTCAAAATCTGTATCAAAATATAGTAATTTTCCTACGCCTCATCGAGTTAAACCCTCAACAGGCCAGCGGCCCACTTTGTTTCATTTAAGTAAATATGGAAATAATTTGCAGATACATTTTATTTTTATCTCTTTTATACTGGTGCTGATGGATTCTCTATAAAAGAAATTAATAATTAATAACATGTTTAAAAAAAATTAAAAAATGCTAAATTATCTATTCACTAGCTAATATTTTTATTAAATAAAATCATGCTTTACACATTAGCGGTTATCTATGTTTCTTTACTAATTAACAATAATTATATTTATTTATCTTATTTATTTTTTTCCATGAACATTTATTAGTCTTGTAATTGATTCCATAAATCTTAGTTGTTTCGTTTTTGTATTAATACAATCTTAATTAACATCTAGAGACAAAAAAGATTCCTATAGGAATAAGTAACTAAAGGTTTGGCAATTATTACAAATTTATTATTTTTAAGTTTAAAAACTTCTGGGTTTTATTAATCAACTCAATATTAATTTGAAGAATTTTGACAGACCATAATTATTTTATCTACAAATTTACAAATAAAAGCGACTTTTTGGAAAACACTTAATTATACCTTTAAATAATTAAGAAAACATCTTTGGTGAATATGAAATTACATTGGCATTCGGTCATCCAGAGCTCGTTGCATTGCACAACTACTAGATTTGCGTCTGTTTTTATTATTTTATTAGACGTAAGTTGAGGGGCGAGGGTCGATCCTATCACAGGGAGGTTTAATGCGCGGAAAACCCAAAAATTCCCCTGTGCAAGACAAGTAACAAATTATAACACCCCTTAATTATTAATTATTTAAAACTCTGGGGTGGAAGATAGATGACCGCCAACTACTTATTTAGGTATCAGCATTGATTGGAATTAATGACAATTTATTTTATTGCCTCCCCAGCGACTTTGAAACATTTTTTAGATTTTAAAAACTTTGCATTTCTGATTGTTTTAAATTTGATTGTGGTATTTTTAAAATATTAAGAGTGGACAAAATAATACATTCCCTAATTATTCATTTCTTAACTTCAACTTGTGGGCAAAATGTCAAATGTCAAATGTTAGATAAAATAGCAAATATTTGCGGTAGTTAAATAAAATATTGGTCCTACGTGGAGATTCCACTCGCGGCAAACTCCACTCTCGAGAAATCTCCTCTTTCTACCGCTAGTCGCACAATATATACCTAAATTATAAGAATTCCTAAGAATCAAAAAAACATAATTATAAAATATATGAAACTCCTTTTAATGTAGTATTCAAATTTTTACAACTAATTGTAAGTCGATGCCCCAGTAGCACAAAATATTGGTCCTATATGGGGCGCATCTATGCCTAATATTTTATCTGGGGTCAATATTGGATTTATTAAATAATATATATATATATATTAGGGTGATTCATTTCCGCAAAGTTTTTGTTTTTTTTCGGTGCTCAAGCAAAATATTAATCTACCTATAGAAAAAAAAATTTTCACCAAGGTAGAGCTCTTAATATCAATTTTAAGTACTTGCAGTTTAAATTTAAAGTTTTCCCATTTAAAATGCATGTAAAAAAAATGGTTTTTTTTTTCAAATTTCTAATGCTTACCCACCTTTGACAATATTGCAAATCGGTTTAATACACCTTATGGGGAATTTCACGCTCTTTAAAATTGCTTTTGAGTTTTTTTTTGTAACTCGCATTGGTTCACCAGTAGGAGTCGTCAAAGGACAGTTTTTGAAAAAAATCGTTTTTTTTTATTTTTTCGAGCAAATTGCCAAAAGTAGTGAGAAAAAAGGGCTGATTCATAAAAAAAAAGTTATCCAACCAATATTTAATGAATTTACTGCCATTTTTATAACTGAAAACGTAAGAAATTGATAAATACCAACCCATAATGTTATTTAGATTGATTTTTTCTATTTATTATCATTATATTTCCCTACACTAAGAACTTTTTTAAAATTATTATGATTTCTCACTCATAATGAATATGAAAACAACACATAAATTCATAAAAAAAACAACAAAACTTTAATCGGAATATACAGAAGCTTCTGTATATTCCGATTAAAGTTTTGTTGTTTTTTTTATGAATTTATGTGTTGTTTTCATATTCATTATGAGTGAGAAATCATAATAATTTTAAAAAAGTTCTTAGTGTAGGGAAATATAATGATAATAAATAGAAAAAATCAATCTAAATAACATTATGGGTTGGTATTTATCAATTTCTTACGTTTTCAGTTATAAAAATGGCAGTAAATTCATTAAATATTGGTTGGATAACTTTTTTTTTATGAATCAGCCCTTTTTTCTCACTACTTTTGGCAATTTGCTCGAAAAAATAAAAAAAAAACGATTTTTTTCAAAAACTGTCCTTTGAACCTTCGAAGGTTATGTAACATATTTCAAATTTCGCTTCAAAAAATTAAATAATCTTCATTTATACTTATTTGCTATTTTTTATGAATTTATCTGTTGTTTTCATATTCATTATAAGTGAGAAATTAATAATTTTAAAAAACTTCTTAGTGTAGGGAAATATAATGATAATAAATAGAAAAAATCAATCTAAATAACATTATGAGTTGGTAATTATCAATTTCTTACGTTTTCAGTTATAAAAATGGCTGTAAATTCATTAAATATTGGTTGGATAACTTTTTTTTATGATTCAGCCCTTTTTTCTCCCTACTTTTTGCGGTTTGTTAGAAAAAAATAAAAAAAAAACTATTTTTTTTCAAAAACTGTCCTTTGACGACTCCTACTGGTGAACCAATGCGAGTTACAAAAAAAAAACTCAAAAGCAATTTTAAAGAGCGTGAAATTCCCCATAAGGTGTATTAAACCGATTTGCAATATTGTCAAAGGTGCACCTACCCATGGGTAAGCATTAGAAATTTGAAAAAAAATATATATTTTTTACATGCATTTTAAACGGTAAAACTTTAAATTTAAATAGTAAGTACTTATAATTTATATTAAGAGCTCAAACTTGTTGAGAATTTTTTTTTCTATATGCAGATTAATATTTTGCTTGAGCACCGAAGAAAACAAAAACTTTTCTCCCTACTTTTTGCGGTTTGTTAGAAAAAATTAAAAAAAAAAAACGATTTTTTTCAAAAACTGTCCTTTGACGACTCCTACTGGTGAACCAATGCGAGTTACAAAAAAAACTCAAAAGCAATTTTAAAGAGCGTGAAATTCCCCATAAGGTGTATTAAACCGATTTGCAATATTGTCAAAGGTGGGTAAGCATTAGAAATTTGAAAAAAAAAAACATTTTTATTACATGCATTTTAAATGGGAAAACTTTAAATTTAAACTGCAAGTACTTAAAATTGATATTAAGAGCTCAAACTTGTTGAGAATTTTTTTTTCTATATGCAGATTAATATTTTGCTTGAGCACCGAAGAAAACAAAAACTTTTCTCCCTACTTTTTGCGGTTTGTTAGAAAAAATTTAAAAAAAAAACGATTTTTTTCAAAAACTGTCCTTTGACGACTCCTACTGGTGAACCAATGCGAGTTACAAAAAAAAAACTCAAAAGCAATTTTAAAGAGCGTGAAATTCCCCATAAGGTGTATTAAACCGATTTGCAATATTGTCAAAGGTGGGTAAGCATTAGAAATTTGAAAAAAAAACATTTTTTTACATGCTTTTTAAATGGGAAAACTTTAAATTTAAACTGCAAGTACTTAAAATTGATATTAAGAGCTCAAACTTGTTGAGAATTTTTTTTTCTATATGCAGATTAATATTTTGCTTGAGCACCGAAGAAAAGAAAAACTTTGCGGAAATGAATCACCCTAATATATATATATAGGTATATTAAATTATCATTTTATGCCAATATAGGGCTAACATCGGCTAAATAATTTTTATTTAGCCGATGTTAGCCCTATATTGGCATAAAATGATAATTTAATATATCATTGCCAATGTTTATCCAAGGTTGGTCCTATATTGGCATATTATTTTACGCCAATATATCATGAACTATATATACTATAGTCAACGATGTTTTTGGAATTCTAAAAGTGATATGTAACGACACACGTTTGTTTCCAGGATATATCTATACTAGTGGCGCAGGATGGTTTTAAGTTGGGGTTGGCGCCACCGACTACCATCCTTATTGTTTAGCACCACATGGGTGAAAATAATAAAGGCCATTCTTGCATAATACCGTAAGAATAACAAGGGTAATATGCGATTTCTTTTCTTTTTTTTTTAAATTTCTCCCTCAACTTTCCTAGAATATAATGTAAATTATTTCGGGCCAATGCACTGAACCAAAAAGTAGCGTAAATACAATAAAAAAGTTCATTGTCTAGAAGAAATGCTACATTGATTTTGGTCCAACGAACGATTTTATCAAATCAATGAAACACATTTCATTAATTGATCAAAGAATTTATTAACCAATAAATAATTAATTTTATTAATAAAAATTATTTCATTGAAAAGAAAATGTTAATTAATTATATGTATTTGTTTTATTAGTCTTATCAATATTAGTAATAGTTAGAAAGAATAAAAATTATTATTACAATTAATTTTATTCGTTGATACTGTAATCGTTAAATATAGATCAAATGTATATATTCATACTCTTACACTGTTTAAAATATCTGTGGTGTAAAAAGTAATCTTTAAATGGTGTCAAAATCCAACACCAAGCGGTGTTAATATAACACCACGAATTATGGTTGAAAATGTGTACCGATCGCGGCAAAGGCGGTGTGGATCACGTGATGTTCTTAAATCTCGCCTCTGTTGACTTACATGAAGAATATATAAACTTAGGTAATCCTTTGCTTTGGTGTGACACTACAAGTTGTTCGATTATCCGATAATCGAACTTCGATACTAAAGAGACCTTAAATAGGTGGAAACAGCTGTCAATACTTGAAGTATTTTAAGTTAGTGCAACGCACTAAAAACATTATCTCTAGCGAGTTGAAGGTTCCATTTTCTGGAATAATACCACTGGTAATATACTAGTAATGCGTCAAGGAACTTCCTGTTTCCTTTTTTTTCTTCTTTTTTCTGTGTAGTATGATTTAATTTTTCCACAAACACATAATATTTAACACTGAAAAGGAGTTCAATTAACACCAAGTAAAATTTATTTTAATACTGTGTGAAAGTTAAATTAACACCATTTTAGTATTTGAATTTACACCGGCCAACGAACCTTATTTAACACCATTTTGGTTTGTATCGATATAGACCATGTTTGGTGTTAATTTGGTGTTAAAATGGTCATGAAATTTTAAACAGTGTAACGAACTATTGTAGCTGATGCAACAAATGACATTGTCAATACAATGAATTTTAGTAATTGTTATAATAATTCAGTTTATTAATGTAATGAACTTAATTTTTCGATACAATAATTCTACTCTCTAAAAATGAATTAGTAAAAATGACTAATTTAATAGTTATTAGTGGCTGCTTTTTCACTTGTACCATGGTTAACCATGGTATACCATGGTATCCCAAAATTTAACAGCCAATTCGTATGTAAAATTGTCAACCGTCAAAAATTATGAAACTGGAGCGGTTTTTAAAATATAGTCAATTCCATATTAAATGGAAAATTGACTATATCTCAAAAACTGTCCTACTTTTTTAACTTTTGACGACATTTTCAGATTCAGGGGACAATTTTACATAAGGATTGGCCGTTAAATTTTGGGATACCATGGTATTTCATGGTTATCCATGATACAAGTGAAAAAACAGCCACTAATAACTTTTAAATTAGTCATTTTTGACTAACTCATTTTTAGAGACAAGTCGGAAAAGGCAGAAAAAAACCTTGTGGGTTCGATCACCACACTAACAAATTTTTTCTGTCATTTCCCGCATGTCCGCTTTGCTGTGAATTTGACAATGTTAATGATGAATTTCATAGACTTGCAAATACTAATAATTTTTGAAATGACTTTTTACAAAGGAAAAATAAAAAAAATTATATTTATTGTTTTATTTTTATTTTTTTTTAAATAATACAAATATAACTTAACTTAAACCTATTGAAAAAAACTAAATGTTGTAAATGGTGATCCAAATAATTAATAGCACATCCGCATTATCGAAGACAACATTAAATAAAATCCATATCGATAAGTAAGTATAAAATAATATTGTTAAAAAATTAAATTATAACGCATACCTACCAATTGATATCGGATTTTTATAGAAAGGCCATTTCTCCATTATCGCATCAGTATTCCCAAATTTTTTTAAATTTTAAATTAAATTATCAAACCATAACGCTCTAAAGCTTGCTTCCGCATCATCTTCGGGTTCTATGTAAAAGACAATACTCAACTTCAAATTTTATTCACATATCCACAAAATTAATAAATAAACGAAATATAAAACGTACTTAATTTGAATTAGCTTACCAAATGTTTTGCAATTCGACATGTCTCGAAGACTTTTTTTTGCTGTTACATCAACAACATGTTTACCAACCACAAACTTGGTTGGACAATCTTTTTAAGGCGTAATGAGTAAAGATCACTAAACATACCAATTTTTTAGTCGGAAATCTGTCTAGAATTTCTTTTTCTCAACTGATTGCTAAGGTAATTGGAACACCTTTAACTTTAATAAATTGCGCTACCAAGTTTGAGGTTAGCTGTTCATCTTGAAATTTTAAAAATGTACTGTAATATTCCACAAGCATAGAACCCTTAGGAGTTTCATTTAATATGTTAAATAAATATGTCACAATCGTCTGATTTTTTATTAGAAATACAATATAGATTGATGGATTCATAATTATTATTAATTTGTGTTTGATTACCTGATGTTTTTGATTTTAAAACATTAATTTCAAGCTCTCTATTTAGAACCTCGTTTGGATCGTTGTTGAGTTGGATATTAAAATTTTTCAAAAAATTATTGTTTAAATGTTTTCAATTGATATGTTTTTTAAAACTACTTAAGTTTTAAAAACTTTGACCACAATTAGGTATCTTCAAAACATCTAAATACTGAATTTTTGGTAAGATCTTGATTTCGTTTAAAATGCAATATAAGTAATTTCAGGAAATTAATTTTATTTGCAAATAAAGCATAACATCGTGTTTCGACTATAACAATCCGAAATTTAAATTAGTTTTCCTACGCTTTAGGACAAGACGCTATAAGTGTTTTTTAAACCTGTAAAGCCTAATACTAATAAATCAGTTTATCAAAATTATATTTAAAAACTAAATTATAATTACATTTTTTAAATAAAGCCAGTCGCTAAGAAATACACTGTACTAAGAAATATCCTCTTTCATGCAGTTGATGCCCGCACTATTTTTCAAATGAAGGAAACTAAGCAGAGCTAGTTTCCAAACTCGTCTTGTCAAGAATTTTTATGTCCTTATTATTGTTCCAACGTAAACATTTATTAAAACAATTTAATCCCTACGTTGAGACAATATTAATAATTTTTATTATATTTCATTTGTTTGGTTGTACGTTAATATAATTAACATTAACATTAACTGTGTACATTAATTGATTGTTTTATCGTTAGGACAGTATATTTATTCAATGAATGCGTTTGTTAATATAAAGTATGCGTTTCATTAATCGATGCATACTGTATATTAATACCGTGATTTATATAATTAGAGTCAAGTACATTATTTCAATGAATGCATTCGTCAATGTAATGTATACTTTTAATCAAGCATTTTATTTGTTCGTTGCGGAAATTAATCGCAAAACATGAACACAATGGACAAATTATCATTTAATACTTTATTACATTATCATAACGAAACAATTTAGTAAAAGTTGTTCATACAAATTAATCAACAAATTCATGTATTTAATGAAATTGTTTACTGGACTGATAAAAAATTTGTTGTCAAAATAAATATTATACATTGACTAATGTAAAATTAATTACTATTACAATAACTACTAGTTTATCATGATGATGAACCACGTGATTAGTTAATAAAATACCGTACATAACATTTCTTTACATTAATGAAAAAATCGTTGTCCCAATAAAACATTAGTCAATAAACTGTATTAATTGATATTATGAACTAAATTTTTTTCAGTGTGCGGATTTCCAATATCGGTTATATAATGTCAAACAACTTCGGGCCAATATTGGGTTTCAAAATTGGACCATGCTAGAAAAAATCTGACGAAAGGTATTTTGGCCCAATATTATTATGAATGGTGGGCCAATATCTTTGTGCTTTTGGGGTGCCGTTGATGATTAAAATCCACTGCGATAAATGGACTTGCTTTTTTAATTAAGCAGGGCACCCAGGGGGATTACCTAATTCGAATACGCTAAATCCAATGGTACTATAGTTGCGACTATAGTCGCTTTTTTAGTTTAGCTCTTGTTTTCGAGATATTTTAGATTTAAATTTTGGATCCAAGCATCACAAAAGAACATTATTTTTCTCATTTTAAAACCATTTACTGATTATAAATTGATAAAAATCGATGAAATAAATGTATAGACAGATACATATTGAAAAGAAACTGTTGAAAAAAATAATTTGGTCGATTTTGAACTATTTTTTATGATTTTTTTCTCAAAAAATATACAGTTTTCGTAATTTTTTATAAATACAAAATGTCTAAAGCCAGTCCTGAAGTATAAAACGTACTAAAATGTTTGGAATACCGGCCTGATTGCCAAGTCGTCTTTCTTATGTTTTTTATCAATGGTAACTTCTACCTCCAAGAATTATAATGAAAAAAGAAACATTGTTTATACACACTGTTTATATAAACAACGATCAACGGCAACGGAGCTCACTTTATTTTAAACAATGACAGATTACGTGGTAACTCACCCGTCACAGGTTTCTTTATACAAAATACTATTTAAAATTGTAGAAATTGTTAAATATCTCTAAAATTATTAACTTAAGGTATAGGGAATAGTAACATCAATCGAAAGGTTTTTTAATTTACTATTTGATTAGGTAAAAACATATTGGTTGTTACATTTAAAATAAAAAAAATATTAACCTTTCAAGTTAGCCTAATTTGCCCTGGGTTTTCTCAAGTGATTTGTTAAAGAATGTTAAAGAATTGACATGGAATCTTTTAAACAATGTTTTAAGATTCCAATAATTCCCACCTCATATTCGTAAACCTAATAAAACAATTGTTATAGGATATTTTTGATTGACGGGCATTTGTCAAATTTTAACCAAAAAAAATTAATAACTCGAAAACTATTTACTTTAGGTATAGGACATGGTATAGTAATTATAATCAGAATTTTATGTAGGATTTAAAAATGTAAAAATATATAGGGTGTTTTATTTAAATAACAAAGTTGATGTCACTTCCGGATAAACCGGAAGTAGCATTTTCTTTAAAATATTTTAGAAAAATAGACTTAAATGGATTATAAATTTAGCATTGACACTTAAAATTAATCGATCAAAATTAAAATTTAAAATCGATATCTTTTTTCGTTCTCCAGAAACTTCTAATGGACCACATATGTGAAACACCCTGTATGTATATTTATATACATATATATATATATATATATATATATATATATATACAGTGTGTCCCAAATTGGTGATACCACTATGGGTAACTTTGTTATTATGGGAGATACAGTGTCGGTTAAATTAGAAAAGTTTTGCTCAATTCTATGACTATTTCAGATCATTAAACAGATTTTGATTTTTTTGTTCAGTTTTTGAGATAATAAATAAAAACCAAAATGGTGCGTTATCTATTTTTAGCAATAATTTGTTTATTATTCATTCTACACTTTTAAATCTTTCACATTATCGCAAAACAGAGAGATACTCCAGACAAGAGTGGTTGATACACTTGATAGTATCAATAGAAATACGCTTACGAGAGTAACCAGTTTTATTATCAATTTATTAGTCAGCGATGTTTCTGGTTTTCGTTTATGTGAAATACCTAAATCACTTCTTGTAGCATTTTAAATTTATTTTTGATAAAAAAATGTTTTTCAAGTGAGTGTCATGGTTTTATTCTCAAAACTTTTTTGCATTTACAATGCCCAATTTTGATAAAATTGATTTTGGTGTCAAATTTCAAAAATTTAGCAGAAAAAAACAAAATTTAAGAAAAAATCATATTTTTATAGGTCGTGATACATCGTTAAAAAGATAATAAAAAATGCTACTCAACAATGCCAAACAAAAAATTTGGGTCCTAAGAAAAAAAAGTTTATAGTCGTATCTTTCGAATAAAAAAAAATATAAAAAAATCCATTAAACCCACTAGAAGCGCCTTGAAAAATAGCTTTGATAATGTGGAAGTTTTGAAAGTGTAGAATGAATAATAAACAAATTATTGCTAAAAATAGATAACGCACCTTTTTGGTTTGTATTTATTATCTCAAAAACTTAACAAAAAAATCAAAATCTGTTTAATGATCTGAAATAGTCATAGAATTGAGCAAAACTTTTCTAATTTAACCGACTCTGTATCTCCTATAATAACAAAGTTACCCATAGTGGTATCACCAATTTGGGACACACTGTAGGTATATATCTGTTTTCATAAATTTAAATTCAATAAATGATCTAAAAATGGGAAAATAATGTTTTTTTGTAGCTCTTGGGTCTACAATTTAAATCTAAAATATCTCGAAAACAACTAACACCATTAGATTCAGCGCACTCAAATTAGGTAATCCCCTTGGTGCCCCGCTTGTTAGATTTTTGAACTAGCACAGTGTTTTTATTTTTGTATGAATTGATTTAAATTTTTTATCAGTTGTGCAGCTCACCAAAAAGCATCTATTCATTTCCTTAAGCGCAAAATAAATTATCAGCCTACTACGATCAAAAACATGGGTCACATTGTCAATATTTTGCTTCGCGTTAGAGTTATAGCAAAAAGTTATTAAGAAAAGTTGTTTAGAATCAAAAGAATACCCCATATACCAAATTTCGTTTAAAAATTCGTATTTCTTTTTTTATCCATAAATTTGTCAGTCTCAAATTTCAATTTTAATTTGATATCAAAGAGTGTCATGGAGAAACAATATCTTTATTATTGTTGCAAACGTCATCAGCTTTTCATAATGGCTGAATTACGTTTGACTGTTGCTGAGAATATTTAATGGAAGGCATTCAGGGCGTGCACCTATTTATCATGGAACTGTTTCAAAAATTAACCAACTTTTTAATTTAACTGGAAAAGTTGTTAAGCCCAGTCCAAGAAGAATAGTTAGAGAACATCCCTTGGACGAAATGATTTTGGCGGCTTATCACGCTAATCCTCGTTGTAGTGTAAGAGATATGGCATTAAATTTAAATATTACACCATCTAAAATTTGGTGCTGCTTACATCTAAGTACATTTAAACCAAAATTTTTACATACTTTAGAAGAGGGTGACAATAGGAGGCGCTTAGATTACTGTTTTTGGGCGCAGGGAAATTTCCTGGAGGATAGAAATGTTCTAAAAAGAGTCTTGTTCACGACTTATGGTGTTGTATCATCACAAAATTGCAGGTGGGGGGCAGGAGACAACCCACATTGGGTTATCAATTCCAAGAGGAAATACTCACAAAAAAATGCGTGGTGTGGCATTTTGAACGATCGTATCATTGGACCTTTTTTTTTCGTAATAACTCAAACGCTGAACGATTTTTGGATTTTTTAGAAACTAAATTATGGGGTGTAATTGAAGAACTACCACTTGATGTTAGGCGAACAATGATTTTTCAACTTGATGGCGCATCTATTCATAATGCCGTAATCGTTCGAGCATGGTTAAACGAGCACTTTCCACAGAAATGGATCGGGAGAAACAGTCCCATCATCGAGTGGCCCGCTAGGTCACCAGACTTAAGACTACTTGATTTTTTACTTATAAGGGGACCCTTAAGAATAAAGTTTATAAAGTGAGACCCCAAAATCAAGATGAACTTTGTGATAGAATTAGGCATGCTTGCCAAGAAGTTAATGGACAAGAGTTAATAAGAGTATCAAGAAACAATAAGAAACGAATCGAGAAATGCATTCGGATTGACGGCGAACTGGTAGAAAGGGGCTATATTTAAAACTGATATTGAGGTTATTACCTAAATAATGCTGTGTTTGTAATCTGCAACTTAATTAAAAATATGTGTCCATTTTTATTCATGACACAATTTGATACCAAATTAAAAATTAAAATTTGGGGCTGACAAATTTTTGGATAAAAATTAAAAATACTATTTTTTAAACAAAAGTTGGTCTCTAGGGTATTCTTTTGATTCTAAACAACTTTTCTTAATAAATTTTTGCTCTAACCTTAACGCAAAGCAAAATATTGACAAATTAAAAGTTGAAATTTGTTACTGACAAATTTATGGATAAAAATTAAAAATACTAATTTTTAAACAAAAGTTGGTCTCTAGGGTATTCTTTTGATTCTAAACAACTTTTCGCTATAACTTTTCGCTATAACTCTAACGCGAAGCAAAATTTTGACAATGTTAGTTTTTCCTGTTGCCTCACCCGCCTCCAGGCCCCCTATTTGAGTTAATTCAAATTAAAGTAGTGCAATTTATTATCTACTATAATTTATCGAGAAATTTAAAATTTTTTATTTAAAAAATTCAAATATTACAGATTTTATTCGATTTTAAATTTTTATTATTTATTTTATTAAAATAAAAAAATATTTAAAATGGTATAAAACCTGTAATATTTGGATTTTTTAAATAAAATTTTAAATTTGTCGATAAATTATAGTAGATAATAAATTGCACCACTTTAATTTGAATTATCTCAAATAGGAGGGCCTGGAGGCGGGTGAGGCAACAGGAAAAAGTAACTTTTTTTCACAAACTTCAATTTAAATTCTGTTTGCGCCGAACTTGTTTATTTAATGTCATTATAAACTATTATAAATTTGGTGTGGGTCCCATGTCTAATAACTAAGATATTGGTATACCCAAAATCCACCAGCCGCCACTGGGTGCTTCCATGTAAGGTGAAACACACTGTAGGTATGTAAATAATAATACTATACATGTATGTATACTATACATGTATGTATATATACTATGTATACTAGGGTGAGCCAAAAAAACTAACCTATCGGATTTATGGGTTAAAATGAACCTACATACCGAGCAAAAAATTTTCCTGCAAGGAAAAATTTTTTGCTCAATTTTAAAAGGTGTCGGTGAGCATTCTAAGTTTTCCATTGAAATAACACGTAAAAAAATCTTTTTTCATTAAAAAAAATATAACTTTTGAACCGTTTGAGATAAAAATTTTTACGTCGCGGATTCTTGTAGAGCATAAAATTTCCTACAAAATCTATCGCAGAATTATTTTTTTTCAATTTAATAATTCGTATATTTGAAAGCTTTGAAAAGTGAAAAAAATCATAATATTTAGTTTTAGTGTTTTTTGACTAAAAATGTTCATTAGGGTGTTTCATATAAAAATTTTTTTTGCTGACACATGAAAATTTCGGTTTTTAGGTTGAAATAAAAATTCCCTGAAAATTTGAGCCCTTAATTTTGATTCTAAGTACTTCCTTTTTAATTTTGTAGTTTTTCCATATAAAAAGCATGTATTTTTAATCATTTTTACTTTAAATTTCTATATTTTGGCTGGGTTTTGAATTATAATTTTTATCACCATAATTTTCTGCATAGTATTCACGGTTTTTGAAAGGCGCTGCATCAATTTTGTTTTTGATTTATTTACGTTGATTGTAGTAGCTCCAAAAGTCGTTTTTTTCACTTTTTCTCACATATTTTTGAGAAAATCCATCGAATGACTGGTTTTACCGAAAAAGTTCAAATAAAAAAGTTGTAGGAAATTTAATTTTTGACAAAAAAGGTTTTTACGTTCATATTACTAAAGTGCTTTGTTTAAGAGATATAAGCAATTCAATAACCAAAAACAAAGAAAAAATAGGTTTTATTGAAATTTATGTAATTTCATTCAACAACTATATATTGCTTATATCTCTTAAACAAAGCACTTTAGTGATATGAACATAAAAACCTTTTTAGTCAAAAATTAAATTTTCTACAACTTTTTTATTTGAACTTTTTCGGTAAAACCAGTCATTCGCTCGATTTTCTCAAAAATATGAAAAAAAGTGAAAAAACGACTTTTGGAGCTACTACAATCAACGTAAATAAATCAAAAACAAAATTGATGCAGGGCCTTTATTATGGTGATAAAAATTATAATTCAAAACCCGGCCAAAATATAGAAATTTAAAATAAAAATGATTAAAAATACATGCTTTTTATATGGAAAAACTACAAAATTAAAAAGGAAGTACTTAAAATCAAAATTAAGGGCTCAAATTTTCAGGGAATTTTTTTTTCAACCTAAAACCGAAATTTTCATGTGTCAGCAAGAAAAAAAAATTTTCGTTTTAAATGAAACACCCTAATGAACATTTTTAGTCAAAAAACACTAAAACTAAATATTATGATTTTTTTCACTTTTCAAAGCTTTCAAATATACGAATTTTTAAATTGAAAAAAAATAATTCTGGGATAGATTTTGTAGGAAATTTTATGCTCTACAAGAATCCGCGACGTAAAAATTTTTATCTCAAACGGTTCAAAAGTTATATTTTTTTTAATGAAAAAAGATTTTTTTACGTGTTATTTCAATGGAAAACTTAGAATGCTCACCGACACCTTTTAAAATTGAGCAAAAAAATTTTCCTTGCAGGAAAATTTTTTGCTCGCTATGTAGGTTCATTTTAACCCATAAATCCGATAGGTTAGTTTTTTTGGCTCACCCTAATGTATACTATACATACTATACATTGTATAGTCTTGAAATTCAAACCTTAACATTTATTTAACAAATGGAGATTGACCGGTAGTATAAAATTTAAACATAAATGCCCGGAATACATTAGATATAAGTTTTCCCGAATATTTTTATATTATGTTAAAAGAATTCATTAGGTTTTTCTGTCAACAACCAAATATCATATTTTATGGAGAAAATTCATTTAAGATTTGTTTTTACATATTTTATTTCCCTCTATATATATTCTTTTTTTAACAGTTGTCTAGAACCCTTCCTTGCTCCATTTAAGAAGAAACCTTTATGAATACTTCACAGTAATAATAATACTATATAGATTATCACCCAGTGGCGGATTTAAGAAAAAGTGCCCAGTGGGCAAAAGCTTTCTAGGAGCGGCATACTCTAAAAACAACGTCATACCCAAACAACAGGTTTATAAAATTTTGCTCTTTGACCCTTGCAGGAATACTACCAGTGTTGCCAGGTTAAGAATTAAAAAAGCAGTAGACGTAAAAGAAAAAAGCGTTAGAAAAACGGTAGATATTTAACAAAATTGTTTTTGGGTATTAATAAACGGTTTTTAATAAAAAAAAGAAAAGTATTGTTTTTTTGTAAATATTGTTGTAATATGACAACTGTTTGTCACTTTTTAAATTAAAGCATTCACTATCTATGTATTCTTTTGAGAGCATTAAGTCGGTTTCATTTAGATGCGAATTGCGAAATACGAATATTCGCAATTCCTATTTCATATTTTTATATTTTCCATGTTTTTTTAGGTTCTAAAATAGTAATGTTACTTAAAGTGGCTATAAAGGTAAAATAAGAAACATTAATGTACCTTAAAAAATTCTTTGTCCATTATAAAAAACCAAAAAACCCTACGATACAAACGAAATAAACATAAATGGCGTAGGTATGATAAGCAATTGCATTAATGTGCATGCGAAACGCATTAGTGCGATTTTCACAAAATATTTGATCAATCTCAAGATTCCCGTCCCCTAGATTCAAATCTTGCGAATTCGCAGGATCTGCCGAATCGCTTTTCCGCCAAATTAAATGGACCTTTGGGAGCACTTCTTTGTTTTGTGCGACATCTCCATTGCGAGAGCCGAGGCCAATTAGTTTTGACGGTTAAACTTTGACCAGAGAAGTGTGGCTGCCGCCATGGAGATGTTGCATTAATATATTGTTATAACTTAAATTAAAAATTAATTTAAATATTAGTATTTAATATTTTTACATAATTACTTTAAAAATGGATTAAATTTAGTTTAGCTGTAGAAACTGAGTGCTTTGCGGTAGAACGGTAGGTCATAATCTAAAACGGTAGATCTACCGCAAAAACGGTAGACCTGGCAACACTGAATACTACCTACTTAAAAAAATTATATACAATTAATTGCGTTTAATTAAATAGCTATTTACATACCATGGGAGGAAAATAGTACTTTTCCTCCCGCGAATAGTTTGATCCCCGACGCGAAGCGAAGGGCATTAAATATTCAAGGGAGGAAACGCATTTTCCTCCTGAGGTATGTATATAGTTATCTATTACCTTTTAACGGTTTTAAGACATTTTAAGCGTTGCGGTTCCTTTTACTATCCCGGTATGGGGCTATAAAATTATGACTAAATATTAAGTAGGTGTTGCGTTGCCGACGTTATGTTGACAAAGCTTTGTTGCTATGGTATTTTGGTAATACAAACATAACAGTTTTTATAAGCTGTCAGAATGTTTATCATAAATTTGAAATTCTTCCTACGTTTTGAAAATGAGTTCTAGCGAAGAAGACCTCCAACAAGATCTTGCTAATGAGGCAATGATAGTTGCAATTAATTTCCTTCTTTAAAAATCGAAAGAACGATATGAAAATGAATACTATAGTTTGTTAAAAGAATGGTTGGACAAGCGCGGAGTAAATATTTTTCCTACAAAATCAAATAGGGCTAGACAAGGTACAAAAACTCTTGCTAATGTAAAATTGTTAAAAAAAAAGGAAGGAATTTTTTTTTCCTCCCGGGGAGGAAAAGTGTCATTTTTCTTCCTCGCTCGGGGGTGGAAATAGTATATTACACTACAAGGGCAGAAAGTGTGAGATTCCTGCACTGCGCGCCATGATGCCCAAGGCGAAGCCGAGGGCATCATGGCGCGCAGTTCAGGGCTCTCACACTTTCTGCCCGTGTAGTGTATACTATTTTTCTTGCTACCCGGCCGAAAATACAACCCAACCCAACCCGGCCGAAAATACGGGAAAAAATTAAATGTATATCGAAACATATTGATGCCTGCCCCGACATTTACGGCACGAGCGAAGCCTTCGTAGCCCTTGTAGTGTAATATACACGAAAATACGTTGTTTCGTCCACGATTCCAATGCATCAAACGTAAATTTGACCAATGCATCAAACGTAAACTTTCTGCCGTGGAATCGGGGACGAAACAACGTATTTTCGGCCGAGGTAGTAAGAAAATTAAGTTTTCTAGTAAGGTAGTAGAAAAAATATTTTGTTTCTTATCTACATTTACATTTTTATTATTTTTTAAACTCACATTAATGCACCTTGAACTTCTGCTAAATTGAACGTAATGTCATTTTTAAGAAAATCTGTGAATAAATATACAAAGTGCCTATTTATACGTCCAAAGTATACAAAATTGGGTATACGTCTTGTGCTTTAGCCTATAGTTGATTCAAGTGACCGTCATGGCGCACTTGGTCGGCTTGTCAACAATGATTGTTCTATGATCCAAGCTTTTTAGTTTGTTGTGGTGACTGGTGCACCATGGTGGTCTGTGGTTGTTAGTGTATGTATGTATGTATGGTATTATGCATGCACATAGAGGGAAAATTGAAGACTACATGTTAGTAAATGCTTTTGTCATATTTGATATAACTGTTACCTACGGTTTAAGATCGAAATTGGATAGTCTCGACATTAACCAGCTTTGCGGTTAAAATCCGAAAAGATTCTAACGCTTTCACTTGTAACTGGCTAAAACTTGGTTGGTTGGGTTTGGTTGTATTGGTTGGGTTGGTTAGTTTTAGTTTGTTTAAATATTTTAGGTAGTGGTAATAGCAATCACATTGTTGACAAGCCGACCAAGTGCGCCATGACAATCAAGTGAATCAACTAGCCAATGCAATGATAGCACAAGACTTATCAAATTTTGTATACGTCGGACGTATATTTATATATATATATAGTATATTTATATATATATATAGTATACTATTTCTACTTCCATAAATATATGCACAGGTATAGGTATTATCAAAATTGGCCTTTATAAACCCTTTGTTACAAACTACTAAATTAAATTAATTGCCAACAATATTGTTTACACAAATTTCATTTATTTTTACATAAAATACACACATTATACTGGGGCCACGGTGGCGCAGTGGGTTAGGCGACTATGCCGAGACAAACTGCGTCCGAAGGTAGCGGGTTCGATTCCCGGTCACAGCCTTGGGTGTTGTGTGCGTTGAAAGTCGGTAGATGAGTCTAACTCATCGAGGACCGTGGTTCGGATTCCACGTTAAACAGTAGGTCTCGCTGAAGAACCGAACCTTATAGGCTTTGCCTGTAAGCTGGATAGGTTGATGGCGTTACTACTCTACTTTACACACATTATAGAAGCCGTTGACAGCTGTCATGACAGCATGCAGAATGCATTTTGCTACATTTCAGGAATTGCCTATTTAATTTTCATCAAGCAAAGTAAACATTTAGGTCCTAAATTTTAGGAGGGCTTTCAAGTATTACGTAAAGGAGTTTTAACACCGCGTAACATGAATGTTACGGAATTTTCGACCCCCCATCCCCCTTAGCGCGTCACGTAAGTACAGCGTTTCACAAACATGTATTACAGCGTTGACAACCCAAGGAAATTTTCAACACCATCAGGTACTTAAGGACTTTCTTTCAATCCTGGGGAATTTTTCTTAGTTTCTTGAAAGGGTATTTTTGACAAACGAAAAAATAAACAGAATTAATATGTGGGGACTAAACCCGTAATTATGTTGTTAATATTTTAGTACCCTGAGCCGTTTCTTTCAACACAGCAAATTTCCCATCATTTGCATTACTTGCTTACCTTTACCTCTCCTTTACCTTTATAAATTAAATCTAAAAATATTATAGATTTTATTACTTTTTGGATTTTTGCCTCGTTTTAAATATTTTTATACCTACTCCCTACTCCGACTAAGGGAGGAGGATCGGAGAGCTGTCATCGACCACTACGTCCTAATTCTTCGTCTTGAATACATCGGCTCCGGGTAACTACACGCTAAGTTTGTATATAGTTTGTGTATAAGTGTGTATATAATAAATTAAGTTTGTATATACCCAATCAATCAATTCGCTTACCTACCCGAACACCCAGACGCCAAAAATACATGTACATTGCAATACTAAATCCTAGGGAAAAAGCTGGTAAACTAGGAAGAAATTTCCATAACCCTGGGGATATCTTGAAAAAAAATGTTGAGTCTTTATATCTTTTTTTACTACCTGTATAGGTCATGTAGGAATGCAAAATTTTAGTAAAAGAAAATTTAATGGAAGTAAAAAAACAAATTTTTATTTTTTCAAAATGTATTGTTAAAATATTTGGGAACAAAAATCATATTTAAGAAAACCTACTAAATAGTGCCAAAACCATTTTTTTAATAAGCTGCACCACGGTAGTGTGTTACTATGAAGCATTTTTACTTCATACCCATTTGATAACCCTATTAAAAAAGCATGACAATAAAAAACACGTTTATTTGGGCAATGAAAAATCCTCGATTTTCGATTAAATTTTTCCAATCGTAAACCGTT
Organism: Brassicogethes aeneus; assembly: GCA_921294245.1. NCBI lineage: Eukaryota > Metazoa > Arthropoda > Insecta > Coleoptera > Nitidulidae > Brassicogethes > Brassicogethes aeneus. The sequence goes on along the minus strand of OV121133.1, from coordinate 53,757,112 downwards.
ATTTTATTTTATAGTCCTATAAACGTAAAAATTAAGCGCACGGTGGCTAAAATTCACCACCACACAGTAAACAATTTTATTGCGAAATTTAGCAGGGAAAACTGGGGGGACATCCGAACTTAATAGCCGCATCTCATGAGCTATTAGATACCTCATCTATTAAACGTTTTATGACCAACATTTCGCCTGCAATATTCCTAGATATTAATCAAATATCTTTCTTTGTTTGCGACAAACAAAGAAAGTACGTAGTCCTTTTATCATATATGAAATATTAGTCCAGTTAATTTAAAAAAAAATCCCAAAGTATTTATATTACAGGGTGTCCAGCATCAGCACAGCAGTGTAATACTACGAAAAAAAATTAATTAGATAAAAACAAACCAAATCTTAAAATGTAAAAGATTTTAAAACATTGTCATTTATTTAAATCGTATAATAGTGGAAAAATTGATTTCGGACAAAGAAAATCGTATGATATAAAACGATAGCAGGTCAGTTACATGACACTTGTACGGCATGCCGCAAATAAGAAATGCTAGCGATTTTATTACAGATTTCAACACTGGCGACTGTGGGGTAGTAGATGATTTGTATTAGCGGAAAGCCTCGGTGCACCCGCCATGGCGGGCATTGTCCGGCGGTTTAAGGGGGAAATTCCGGATCGGAAAATTATTTTCCCGTACATTTTATGGCAGTCGTAAAAAGTAACGGTGCCCCTTCATTCCTTCTTTAAGGAATTACACATAAAACGACGCTCCACGGCTTTTGGTTTTATTTGCAGACTTTGTGTTCTTCGTCTCCCAAGTTATCGACACGTGGCAACAAACCACAATATCATAATATATACCAGTGGTATAATACCACCACGTTATTACCGGACATAATATGTTTTTATTGAGGCTGTGAATTGTATGCAAATGGGGTAGCGGGTATACCGATATCTAAATTATTAGATATGGGACCCACACCAAATTTATATGAGTTCGTAATAACTTTAAATAAACAAGTTCTGCGCAAGCCGAATTTAAATTAAAGTTTGCGAAAAAAGATAACTTTTTGCCGTACCGGCCCCATGACGCCCCCCAATAAATATAATGTAAATTTAATTGGTGCAATTTATTATTTAGCATAATACATCGACATATTTCAAATTTGATTTAAAAAATCCAAATCATACAGATTTTATATCATTTTAAATTTTTATTATTTCCATGATAAATAATAAATTGCACCAATTAAATTTATTTTATATTTATTGGGGGAGCCATGGGGCCGGTACGGCATGTATGGAAAGACTGTGCCTAATTGATTGTTTTTATTGTGCTGCATATTTTAATGATTTTAGTGCATACTGCCCTATTTATTGTGTTATTTTACCTTATAAGCGACATATAACGTATAAAATTATGATAATTTTGTAACTTTAAAAATGTTTCCTACTTAAAATCTTGTAAAATTACCACACACGCTTGTAGACAGAATTTCGTAAATTTAGGAAGGAAAAAACAAACACATTTAGATAATTTACAGCTCTTTCAACACCTCGTCGACATCGACATATTTCAAATTTGATTTAAAAAATCCAAATCATACAGATTTTATATCATTTTAAATTTTTATTATTTCCATGATAAATAATAAATTACACCAATTAAATTTATTTTATATTTATTGGGGGCGCCATGGGGCCGGTACGGCATGTATGGAAAGACTGTGCCTAATTGATTGTTTTTATTGTGCATATTGTGCTGCATATTTTAATGATTTTAGTGCATACTGCCCTATTTATTGTGTTATTTTACCTTATAAGCGACATATAACGTATAAAATTATGATAATTTTGTAACTTTAAAAATGTTTCCTACTTAAAATCTTGTAAAATTACCACACACGCTTGTAGACAGAATTTCGTAAATTTAGGAAGGAAAAAACAAACACATTTAGATAATTTACAGCTCTTTCAACACCTCGTCGACATTGTAAACACATTTTGAAAGAGAATAAACAATAATTTTTTATTGCAAAAAATAGATTTAGGGTCATTCCATGTGACGGGTGGGACACTTGTACTAATTGGTATATGTTTATTCAATTTATATTTTGTTATTGTAAGCTTTTTTATCCATGGAACCCTGATACAACATCTAAATAAACAATACAACTTTTTTGTAAGACTATTTAGTTTTATAGACTTTTTTAGTTTTATAAAGTATTTTTTTATTGTGACGGGTGGGACAAGCAAAAAACGATATTTAAATTTTTTGTCGTTAGATAAGACTATGTATTATATAATGCGTTTAATTTTTTTTTAAAACATGTTGATAAAGTCATTAAAAAATATAATGCGATATTAAAAATGTGACGGGTGGGACATTATTATGTGACGGGTGGGACAAGTTAAAAAATAATAAGATTTTAAATATATTACTACCTTATTTAATTTAAATTTATAAGAAGAAACATTATTTACCCCTATAATATGCTTTAAAGATTTTGTTTTAAATATGCTGTTACACTATAGTGTAACAGCATATTTAAAACAATATATGTAAAAGATTTTCATTTTCAGTTCTAAAAAATATCTTTTATGAAGATTAGGTATTGCTTTTATATTCCTCCATTTGTCTGCTAAATTTGCTCCAGCTTCTTTTATTTTCATAGTAGGTATCTATATAAAAAAAAATTATAAATTTTAAAGATTTTTTAAATTCTCAAAACATTCTTAATTGTCTGTTTCTAGATTTAATTTCTGACCACAATTTTGCGCCTTTTTGACTAGTAACAGAAAATGCCCAATCAACACTTACACTTCAATCATGAGGCTCGTTACATATATTAGACAAGATATATCGATTTTTAAATTGCCCAGCACAACCGTCGGTAAAAAATGTTATATGTTCTAAAGTGGAGCATTTAATTTTTAAATGAAAAACTATTTTCTTTGTACACTGAGAAAAATAATTTGTTCAGGCAACTAAAAAAAAGTTGCGCCAACAAACAAAATTTATTTGTACTTAGCTATAGCCTCAACTAAAATCTTTGTTGGAAGGACAAGTTTTTTTTGTTGAAGCATATATGTTACTGTAACTAATATTTTCTGTTGATAAAACAAAGTTGTTTAGTTTGAAGTAACTAATATGTTTGTTATCACATACAATAATATTTTGTAGTTGAAACAGTTTTTATTTGTTTTAATTAATAATCTTTTGGTTATTAAAACAGTTTTGTATTTGTTTTAAGTAATAATTTATTTGTTTCTATAAGTTTTTGTCTTTTATCCTAGAATACAATACAAGTATTTTTTCTTCATTGGAAAATACTTTTAGAGGTAAGAAAATCATGGTTTTCCATAAGTTTTTATAATATAATTACAGTCAAATTGGTAAATTGCTTTATAGGTAAGTGCACTTATGGCAAATTATGATTTTTTCTTTTAGCCCTTCTTTTATATCGTTAGTTTTTTAATTTTTTATAAATTCTATATATTACATAGGGTCTGTTAATTTTATCTCGATTTTTCCGTGCAGCTACAGCTGAATCCATATCTAAATAAAAGATATATGGATTCAGCTGTAGCTGCACGAAAAAGTCCAGATAAAATTAAAACACACCCTATGAAATATATAGTTTTAGCATTTCAAAGGGTGACAAGAAAAAACCTTATTCATTAGATTTTTGTAGTCCATTTTTAACAAGGTTTGAATTTTGAATTTTTTTAACTTAAATTCCTAATTTTTATAGATGTATATTTCTTTGCCAAATATAAATCTTATTTAAATTTAAAAACCTTTTATCTTGGTATTTTATTTAATTATTAATTTTTTTTAATGTTATAGTATAAATATTTATTAAATTTAGATACAGAAAATCTGGATTTTACCTACTGCACCTGCATTAACAATAACTGATAACTGATTTATAAATAAATTAACTTAAAAAGTTACAAAACACGCCATAGTGTGACGGGTGGGACAAATTATAATAATTCAATTTTATTTTAAATTTTAATTAATAGACTTGAAATTACCCCCAAATATTTGATATTATTGACTTTATTTGCTATTAAAATCTGCTTTTAAAAATATTATTATTTCTATTAAAATCAAAACAATTAATTTAACAAATAATAACTTACCATCTTTTGATAAACGTTAAACAAGCTTAACGATAAACGATAAAGACTTATTTGAATAAGTTTGACAGTTCTTAAAAAGAGCCAGATCATTAATACAAAGCCAACTTATTTACTTATATTTTACATAGAAAATAAATAAACAAATTAAATAAGTTCAAGTTAATAAATAAATACTACATTTTAAGTTTATATATTTAGTTTGTATTGTTTTTGTTTATTTTAGGCCTTTAAAATTTAATATTTATATATTAAATATTAAATGTTTAATTTTTACAAAAAATTCCAAATTTTCGTGGAATGTCCCTTTATCGGTTACTCTTTATACTATTTTTTGAAAAAAATATATAAAACCCATACAAATTTTAAAATTATAAGTAATAAATAATTTTATTCAAATAAAAAAATATTTAAAATGATATAAAACCTGGATTTTTTAAATAAAATTTTAAATTTGTTGATAAAATATAGTAGATAATAAATTGAACCATTTTAATTTAAATTATCTTAAATAGGGGGGCCTGGAGGCGGGTGAGGCGACAGGAAAAACTAACTTTTTTTCGCAAACTTCAATTTAAATTCTGTTTGCGCCGAACTTGTTTATTTAATGTCATTATAAACTATTATAAATTTGGTGTGGGTCCCATGTCTAATAACTGAGATATTGGTATACATAAAATCCACCAGCCGCCACTGCAAAAGCAAATTTAACTTATTTTGAGATTTTTCAAAATGAGTATCTACTTTCTGCGCTTCTTTTCAGTTTTTAACAGAGGTATTTTTAAATAATGACAAAGACGTTCTTGATGAAGAAGTTAGAGAATTATAAATGGAATAAATGTTAAAATTCAAATTATGTTTATTTATTTCTTAAAGTGTGCTTAGTTAAGATTTACTGTACATATTGTGGGTTATTTGTTGCCTGCAATTTACAAAGTAAAATTACAGTAGCTTTGTAGAGATCAGTGGCGGATTGGGGATTTTGGGTATACCAATATCTCAGTTATTAGACATGGGACCCACACCAAATTTATAATAGTTTATTATGACATTAAATAGACAAGTTCGGCGCAAACAGAATTTAAATTGAAGTTTGCGAAAAAAAGTTAGTTTTTTGTGTCGCCTCACCTGGCTTCTGGCCCCCCCATTTGAGATAATTCAAATTAAAGTGGTGCAATTTATACTTCACTATAATTTATCGACAAATTTAAAATTTTATTTAAAAAATATAAATATTACAGATTTTATACGATTTTAAATTTTTATTATTTATTTTATTATAATAAAAAAATATTTAATATGGTATAAAATCTGTAATATTTGGATTTTTCAAATAAAATTTTAAATTTACCGATAAATTATAGTGAAGTATAAATTGCACAACTTTAATTTGAATTATCTCAAATGGGGGGGGCCAGAAGCCAGGTGAGGCGACACAAAAAACTAACTTTTTTTCGCAAACTTTAATTTAAATTCTGTTTGCGCCGAACTTGTCTATTTAATGTCATAATAAACTATTATAAATTTGGTGTGGGTCCCATGTCTAATAACTGAGATATTGGTATACCCAAAATCCCCAATCCGCCACTGGTAGAGATTACATAATATGTAATTATTCATATTATGTTAAGTAATATCACAACATTTCTGTAATAGGTGTATAACGTAAAACTACTGATGTTCTGTAATTTTACATGTCTTATGTTAAATAGATTCTACGTAAAATAACGTAACCATTACTGTAATATTACTACTACTACTAGTAACATACTTACTGATTTTACTTTAGGTTTTTTATTTAAAATTACGATACTAAATTAGTAAAATTAAAATTTTATTTAGAACCTCAACTATAGTTCCACAGTTGAACTCTTGAAAAGTACTACCATTAATTTTAAGGTTGTAAACTGCTTTACCTAAATAAAAATAAACAAACTTTGGCGTTAACTACAACGTCCAGTTTTGAGGTTCTAAATAAAACTTTATATTTACTAATATTATTATTTTATACATACATAACAAAATAAATAAAAAAGGTTGGCAGGTAAGTAAAACTTAAAAAGATACAGTAATATGGTATATTATTTATCGACCCATGCAACGAAGACTATAGTAACTCAAAAAACGTGGGTTTTGACTATATGGCATCAACAGATTTTTTCAAGCTCTATTTGGTGGAAGATTACAGTAACTCAGGCATGAAACGATAGGCAACCAGTGAACAACTTCACTGTATAGTAAGTGTAATTATCCACATTCCTACAGGAAAAAACTATATTAAGTTGAGTTATTCTAGTCTACAATCAAAACTGAGTTACAATAGTCTTCGTTGCATGGGTCGTTAATATGTATATTAGAATGGGCCAAAAAAATCAACTTTTTTTTTTTAGTATATCTAAAATGTGGTTTGGGGTGACAAAAAAAAATATTGTGAAAGTTTGAGTCCATAATATTAATATTAAGAGGTCTATCATCGGAATTTTAATTTTAATTTCCTCAGCAAGTTTTAGGCTCAACAATATTTTCGATATACCTTCCAAAAAAAAAATTGTCGATTTTTTTTTGGCCCAGTCTAATGTATATCATCCAGTCAGGTTCCAGCTTTTGAGAAGGCACCACGCGATAGCGAGTGCTCTTGAAACGTAAAAGTTTAAAGATTAAAACCAACAATAATTTTTAAAAATGTGCAAACCAATTATAGTGAAACATACAATTTTCATAGAGTGCAAACTAAACTAAACTAAAATGGTGCAATGGTCAATGAAGAGTGAAGTGTTAAGTGATGAATGAGTTAAGTGCCACCTGTCATTGGACGCTTTTCACTGGACAAACAAAGGAGGTCAATCAAGAAGGGAGGTGGTCATCCGCAAAAAATTGATAAGTATTCTTAAGCATATTTATGACCTAACACATAATCTGCAAATTAAACACGATATCTTTAAACCCCTAAGAAATGCACACTGCGTAGAACAATAAATCTGTCAACAACAAGGCAAACCTAAACGAGACCAATAATAAACACTAGCACACAGACTAAACTAACACATTAAACATTATAACCCTAACATACTAAAAAAACCATAACCAAACTCTACTGGATTTGTAAACATTAGATAACAGAACAATTGTTTTGTTTAAACTAATAAATAAATGCATTACTTAATTTTGGAATTTAAGAAAAAAAGACAAAACTCTACCCCAAAACGTGCTTGGGCAACACAATAACTAATAATAAATAAAAATTGTTAGAAATTTCGCACTTCGGCGGCAATAAACAATTAAAAAAAACACCAAAAGCTACAAGTTACATCCAGCTACTGAACTATCTATTGATATCAAGACTGAGGACACGGGCAATGACAATAACGAACAAGACGAAGACCTCGACTAGGAAACAACTCCCCAACTCCAAACAGTAATCCCAAATGTTTGGAGTAATACTTATCGACTGGTCTAGGGGGATTCCGCGTCGTACTAAACCAACACCCTCCCGTCCCTCCTCCTCTATACCCCACTGAGCGTAGAGTATCGGCTCGGCGAACCCGAGAATGGCTATTAAAAAACCATTCGCATGTCGCTCTCGAGCCCCAAATAGGGGACAGTACGGAACGCAATGGACATTCGCACCCAGCAAACACGGGTGAAGCCGTGAAGTTGCTGGGGGCGAACAAAAATCGGCGTAAGTAAACATAGGCCTGTACGGGGTCCGGGAGTGATGATGAAATGGGGCTGGTTATACGTCTCTTATACTCATACTCATAATGTATATCATCATATTATTATCATTATTTTAATAATAATTACCCCAAAACGTACCTATAGGTACATATATGTATTGTTTGTCGACGGAAACGTAAACGATCACGGCGTTCTCTATAGAGACGATGCACCTCATAACAGAGTAAAAAACGGCTTGACTGGGTGAAATCGTTAGAAAATTCGCTAAAAACACAAAAAAATAAAAAAATTGCTAGGCTCAGGAGCAATATTTACTTGGTAATTGTTCGTGTAATCAACGATTTACCAAATTTATATGGTTAGTGAAAAAACGGTTATCTGCAACTGTACCTACTATAGCTTTGTTCGCGGAGCTCATCCGTGATCAATCCGCGACAACTGCGCATGCGCACTGGCAATTTTAGCGTTCGCGGTGTAAAAATCGGCAACATTTGACATTTGATCACTCGTTCGCGGAGCCTTCGGGACCGGTTTCGAACTAATTACTGACAAGTCAAAACGATCCGAGGATTTTAGCATGTACTAGCTGTCAGACATGCGTATTGTTCATTATTGTTTAAAGTTTATTTTAGGTTATATGTTCTATATTGTTTTTAATTAAATTGTTAAACGAAAACGTAAGTTGAAATACTTATTTTTTACTTGCATTGTTCATTTCCTTGCTTATTTTATAGATGAGTGATTATCTATCATCCAGTGATGAAGATTTAGAAAATAGTTTAGATTTAATTATTGAAGTTCCTAAAAATACTGCATATTTTGAAGAAATTGTTCCCATGTTCGATGATCAGCTATTTAGGGAGCATTTTCGAGTTAGCAAAGAGATTGTTGATGATTTAGCAGAGCGATTTAGCAATTCTGAATACTATAATTATCAGGAAGGAGATTCCCCAAAAAGTTTTGTCACAAAACAGCTGACTGATGGTTGCGGTTAGAAACGCGTTCGCGGAGATTTGTTAATTCTTGATCGGTTCCGAATCGCGCATGCGTACCATGGTTCGTGATTATTTACCCTATACAGATACGGAACTAGTCATGGATGGGCTCCGCGAACAAAGCTTATAACGTTTACTATTTTATAATGACAATATTAAGTACATATCAGTGGCGGCTCGTGACCATTCATGAAGGTGAGGCCCATGAACCGCTATATGGCGCCGCAGGCAATTTTTTTCTGACGTGTCCTGTCCATGGGCTTGGAATGGTCGTCTTGCTAATGTAAAATTGTTAAAAAAAAGAGGGAGGAAATTTTTTCAGTAAGGTAGTAGAAAAATTAGTTTAAAAACGTTTTATATTTAAATAAGTAATCTATCGATAATTTCAAATTATATTATAATTTTACTTTACACAGAACCACAGATAAACGATAACAAGACACTCAATTCTGGATAAAGCGACGCCATGATACATGAAGCAACGCTATAAAATGTAGCATGTGTACTGTACATCGCGTGACCACATAACATCAGTTCTCTGATTGTTCAGTTTATTACGTAGATTCTGTAAAGTTACAGAGCAAGCGCTAAAATCACAGAATGCTTGTGTTGTCACATATTACTTTGTAAAATTACAATAATTTGTATGTGAAGTTAAACTACACTCTGTAAATATAAAGGATATATTGTACAAAAACATTTAACTCTGTATATTTCCGGAATATTGTGTAAATCCACTTTGTATTTAACGTAAATTAATAAATACAGAAGAAATTGTGTAATACTTCATGAACTTTTTTCAGTGTAGTTAAAAAACTATGTATTTATTTAAAATAAAAAAAGTTATTGAATTATTTTCGCAATCGTTTTACCGCGAACATCTAAAAAAGGCATTTAAAAAATAAAGGCCTTTATTTTTTTATTAAAATCTTATTTAACACATTAAAAAAAGAAAAAAATAATATTTATTTGTAATAAAAAAGGTATTGGTTTTTTTGATTAATGGTAACAGGTGCCTATAACTCTTTTCACCTTCAAAACTGCAATATTCATTAATGACATAAGAAAAAATGCATAATAATTAGACATGCAACAATATATAAGACATATTTTTGTAGAAAAGATGTTTTTTTATATTGGAGGTCAAAATTTAAAATAAATAAAAAGTATTGTCATTTTTTTCTGATTTTATAAGTGGCCTATTATAATAATAGGCCTATAGTATATTTGTGCATTATCTAAATTATTTCTTTACATGTAAATTTACATGTAAATTATTTTTAGACTGCAGTCTAGAAATAATTGAATCCTGTGTTATTATGATATTATTGAATATTACACAAAATTGCGATTTGTGAAAAAAAGTAAAAAATGGTTTATAAAATACAATGCTTACATTTTTTCAGCAATAAATAAAAAACTGTAAAATAAATAAAATATGAACTAATAACTGAAAATTCGTTGGGGGTCCCTTCTGGAATATTGTATTGGAATATCGTTTGTATGGGAAAAGCGAAAAGAGAAAAGAAAGTAAAAAAAGCGTAGCGCTTTCCTGACTGACAAATGTTTACGATCGTCGGACCCTCCAGTTTATGATATCCGACCAGATTTGATTGCTAATACTGGCCATTTATGGCCAGATGCATAAATCTCAGTGCCTGGACACAATTTTCCTTCCGCAGAAACAAAACTATTACAACCAAAATCGATACCATATGCAATATATTTCGAGGTACAAAAGAAACATAAATTAATCTACTGGTGTCAAATCAAGTTTTCACAAATAATAAGTTCGTTGCAATGCACTTTTTTTCTGGTTATGAACAAAGTACACGGAAAAAAAGTTATTTTATATTAAAGAGTAATTATGTCAGTCCAAGTATATGTCCATCTCACCATTCCGCAAGTATAGTTACTTTTTATTGAAGGATTGATTTATTCTTATTTGTAATTTAAATTAATACTTATTTGAAGAATATAGGGGGTTGAATGCAACAACTAACCTATACTTATTTGGATATAATTTCAATGTTATGTGCAAGGGTTCTTATTCTTATTTCAAGAAAAACTATTATATTATTTTAAATGCAAGCACCCTTAAATAAAATATACACTAGGGTGGTCCTTAATAAGGTTATTTTCAAATTTCTTTGCTCTCAGGGGCTCAAATTCTTCCAAATTAATAAAAAAAAATTCCCTGAAAATTTGAGCTCTTAATATTAAGTTAATATTATTAACTCTAAGATAGTGCGCATTCCAATCTAAGTTTCCTATGGAAATAACATAGGAAAAATTACTTTTGTTGTTTATAATTTTATAACTTGCGAACGAATAAATTTAAAATTATAAATCATACATATTTTTATAGAGAATTTAACGCTCTACAAAAAAGGTCTCGTATAATTTTTCCATTAGTCTATTTGTTTAAAAGTTATTTATTTCCACCTTCTTAGTAAATGACATTTTATAGGTTAATTTTGTTGTTTTTGCATCCAAGTAAACGATACATTATAGGAACAGACCTGTAATATTTTACGGGCTTGTATAAAAGACCTGTTAAGTTTTACAGGCTTGTAAAAATGCAATTTATGAAATGAAATGTCACATTTGACACATTAATTGAAATTTTAAATTTGAAAATTGTTATCTAAAGGTGAAAATAAAATTTTGTACGTGTCACGCTTGGCAATTAATCTTTACTAGGCTCACTGGATTATGGGGTGAGCGACGCAGGAGCCCACAAATTTCCAGCTCGCCAGTAAAGATTCATTTACAAAGCTTGACACGTTAATAATTATTATTTCCACCTTCTTAGTAAATGACATTTTATAGGTTAATTTTGTTGTTTTTGTATCCAAGTAAACGATACATTATGGGAACAGACCTGTAATATTTTACGGGCTTGTATAAAAGACCTGTAAAGTTTTACAGGCCTGTATACATATAGAAAAGCAATTTATGAAATGAAATGACACATTTGACACATTAATTGAAATTTTAAATTTGAAAATCGTTGTCTTAAGGTGAAAATAAAAGTTTGTACGTTTCACGCTTTGCAATTAATCTTTACTAGGCTCACTGAATTATGGGGTTCGCTCCTGCATCGCTCACCCCACAAACTCCCAGCTCGCCCGTAAAGATTCATTTACAAAGCTTGACACGTAAATAACTATTAACGTCAAAGTTTAATTTTCATATAATTATTAGATAATATTATCAAGGCTTTTTTATGAGGCGCCGTTTGTGTCAAAATTAAAAGTGCTTAATAAACTTATTTTGTTTTATAAATAATTGATTATATGCTTTACCAAATAATTTATTTATAAAATTATTTTTTTATTTTTTTTTTGTAAAAAATTTTTTAAAATAATTTTTTTATAAAATAATTTTTTTTTTTTAATAATTTTTTTATAAAATAATTCTTTTTTATAAAATTATTTTTTTATAAAATAATTTTCAATTCGAATCAAAAATTATTTAATAAAAGACGACGGGCGCATTTATAAATTAATTTTTACTGCAGCCATATCTATTTGTAAACCCGAACGCCCCTCCCCAGATACAATTTTATGACGGACTGGAATTTTGTTTGACGCAATTTGGGGAAACGATTGAAAATAATAATTTATTATTTTTATTCATTAATTTATTAATTTTTTTATCTACATTTATTTTGATTTTTAGTTTTTAACAATAATTCTTTATGTTTAAACGTTTTTTATAAAAAAGCACTTGTTAAAAACTAAAATAAATAAATAAAATAATTCTCTTGAAAACAAATTAAAATAAATAAATCAATTCTCTTAAAACAAAACTATAAATCAAAAAAAATAATTTTATAAAAAAGAATTATTTTATAAAAAAATAATTTAAAAAAAAAAAATTATTTTAAAAAAAAATTATTTTATAAAAAAATAATTTTATAAAAAATTTTTTAGAAAAAAAAAAATATATTTTATAAAAAAAAAAAATTTATAAAAAAATTATTTGGTAAATCATATAATTAATTATTTATAAAACAAAATAAGTTTATTTAGCACTTTTAATTTTGACACAAACGGCGCCTCATAAAAAAGCCTTGATAATATTAATAATAATATGAAAATTAAACTTTGGCGTTGAATAAATTTTATACCAATAGACTAATGGAAAAATTATAAGAAACCTTTTTTGTAGAGCGTTAAATTCTCTATAAAAATATGTATGATTTATAATTTTTAATTCATTCGTTCCCAAGTTATAAAATTATAAACAACAAAAGTAATTTTTCCTATGTTATTTCCATAGGAAACTTTGAATGGAATGCGCACTAGCTTAGAGTTAATATTAAGAGCTCAAATTTTCAGGGAATTTTTTTTTATCAATTTGGAAGTATTTGAACCCCTGGGAGCAAAGAAATTTGAAAATAACTTTATTAAGTACCACCCTAATATACACTATGCTTAATTTAAGAATAAGTATTTTTTGATACAAATGTTATAATTCTTGGCGATACAATATTTTCGAGTTCGATATTAAGTTTAAAAAATATATTTAGGTAAGCATTTGAATCTGCGCATATAAAAAAATGGTTTTTTGTCTACATCGCAAAAACAAGAGCTGATTGAGTAAAATGATGGTCATTTTTGGATTCGGCGTACTCAAATTACCCTAAAAAAAGTTGCCTAACCTGCACCAAAATGGCTGTCGTTAAGCATAATCATAAAAATAGGATTTTAGACACTTATAACTTTTGAACTGTAGGTGATAAAAAAATTGTTCAGAACGAATTTGTAGAACAATAAAAAATCTTCAAAATTGCTAATTGACTTTTTTTTCTACGATTAGTAGTTTAGCCGCTAAATGTAAAAATATCAAATTTGTTTAGAATTTATACGTTTCAACGTTAATAAAAAAGAAACTGTTGAATCTACAGACTGGACTCAGTAATATTTTTTGTAGATAATTTAATGCTAAAAAAGGACCAGTGATTGCTTATCAAAAAAGAAAGTTGTACATAGTATGCAGGCGAAATAAATCTTAAAAAACTATTTTTTCTTGTTAAATCAATGGGAAAATTTTAAATTAGAATCGGGCTGATTCTATAAGAAAGTGACTAGCGTTTTATCACCCAGCTGAGTGGTTATAAGGAAGGTGAGTGGTTAACTTAATCACCAAAACAAAATTGGCATTTTGTAATGAGTAAGTGGTTATATATTTAACAACTCTAGCCTAAAAAGAGTTGTTATATTTATCACCAGGTTATGGTTGGTGTTTATTACTTTAGTGACAGTTATTAGTAAAATTTGTATGACGAAATGGCGATACATTTGCTACCAGTTCACTTCTTAAACATTTTTTGAAAAAGTTTTGAGAAGGTATGTAGCAAAAAATTGATGATTACCTAAAAAATGTTAATTTTAGGTACCGCTTGCAACTGGATTTATAAAAAATGTATAGATTCCTACTTTCATTAATTTGAAGCACCCTAGAAAAATTTGAATTTTCGTTTTCTTTCGGTTTTTCTTGAATTTCTTGTTCCTCTGGAATGTCTTGGTAGCCTTGCGCTGACACCCATCCCAGTAAACCCATTAATTTTTCTTCCAGTTCAGTTAAAGGCTTTGCAGAATTGGGTCCACCACCCGTGGCCTGCGCCTCTACTTTGAAATCCCTTGCCTTTTTACGCGTTCGAGACTTCCACTCTACAAAGTACCTTCGCCAGTCTTCGGCACACTTTTTTGGCCCCGATAATAAATTTAAAGACTTTCCTATGGATTCCCATAATTTAAGCAATTCTCCCACCTTGAGAGGATGGGGCTTGATGGTGAGGATGGTTTTATTTTGCGGTATTACCGGGAGAGTTGCTTAAATTATGGGAATCCATAGGAAAGTCTTTAAATTAAATGATAACAAATCAACCAGTTGGGACATTTGATCCGCACTGACTTTTGTTCCTCTATGTCTTACTTTCTTTTCTAACGTCATCATGCTATAAAAATATAAATAATAAAAAATATAAAAGATGAAGAACCCTCAATGTCAAAACCACCCAGTTTACCTTTTTAAGTCCTGTATGGTACTCGACACACGCAATTACGTTCGCCTCAGAAATACAACTGACATAAGTTTGAAGTTTAAACAGTGTCCAAATGGTATTTAAACTGCGCACCACTCAATGTGTCGCGACCAAAAAGTTTGTTCTTTTTTAAAACCACATAACTTTTTTGTTTTTTGAACGATTTTATTTTGGTCTGTGATGTCTGCTAGCCTCATCCTCTGGTAATTCATGCTATAGATATGAAGCTCACGGTTCGTCGAGAAAATTTCCTACAGGGTGATATGTTAAACGGTGAAAAATTTCAATAACTTCATCCAAGCCCCGTTTGTAAAAAAATAATTTTTTTCTCGTTTTTATTTTGAAATAATGAAGTACCTATTACGTATTGCCTTGAAAAATTTTTCAGATTTTTTGAATTGGAATCTTAGCAACGACGATATGATTTTTTTTTTGATTTTATTAAGACATTTAACAGCCGGGAATTGTTTTTGAATTTTGATTCTTGGTGATTTTGGTTTAATCTGAAACTTAAATTTGACAACTGAATCACAATCAGGAGGTCAAAATTATAAAGAAAACAGGCCACGAACGTAAAGATCGGTTCAGGTTTAGTTTTCTTAAATTTTTACCAAAATGTCGTTTTGAAAAAGTGGTCTTTAGGCCCCTTTGAAAATAATGAAAGTTTGTTGCTTGTCGCTTGTTCAGAATTATTCAAGGAACAATCTTTCACCATCTTATTTTCTTGTTCTTAAAAAGACTGTGTATTGCCTACCAAAAAGCCTTAAATGTATTCTTTTGTAAAAAAAAATTCGATTTTCGTTGCCAAGATTCCAATTCGAAAAATTTGGTAAGATTTTCAAGGTAAGACATAATACTTCATTATTTCAAATTAAAAACGAGAACAAATATTTCTTTTTTCAAACGGGGCTTGGATGAAGTTATAGAAATTTTTCAACGTTTTACATATCACCCTGTAGGAAATTTACTTGAAGAACCGTGGGCTTAATATCTATAGCATGAATTGCCAGAGGATGGAGTTAGCAGTCATCACAGACCAAAATAAAATCGTTCAAGAAACAAAAAAGATATGCCGTTTTGAAAAAGGACGAACTTTTTGGTCGCGACACATTGAGTGGTGCGCAGTTTATTTGAAATAACAGATCTACATTTGAACTACTTTTAATAACGCGTGATTACGAAAATTAAACCAGTGACGGTTGTTAAGATTTTACTTATGGAATAGGAAAATATCGAAAAGTCATTATGCGGGTCATAAACTGTTAACTTCTTATAACGTTATTATCATAAACACTTCTGTAGTAACTTTTTTATAGAATCGGGCCGAATATATACTGCAATGATTTTTTTAAACCTTCAGACACGTTGATTTTGTTTGCGAGTCGGACATTTTTTGGCTATATACATAATTGTTTTTTATGTGATTTTTCGGCCGACCTAATATCACTTCAACATATAAAATTCTATACATAATACTACACACATAAATATAATTATGTAATACATATTACCTACACATAAATTTGGTGGTTAATTCTATCAAATTTCACTAATTTAGCAGCTCATTAATAATTCCAAACTCAATAATAACACAAGAAACAATCTTTCAAAATGTCGGGCTGACGCTGTGTAAAACGCCTAGACAAACATGGTTAAACGGACACTTTCGTGAGTGCACTCCCCATGGGGGATATTTTTAAGAATCGTAGTCGTACCAATTTTTACTTATCTTAGAATAAATATAATTATATTTAAATCCAGTATATATACATACTGGACTATAATCTTTAAAAACAGACTAGAGGGAATTTTCGAAAATTTTTGTCTAATCGATTGTTAATTTTAAATTAAGAATAAGATTATTTCATTTAAAGTCTTTCTTAACATATAACAGGCAATAATAAGATCTGCTTGTTTAAAGAAAGATTAATATTTAGTTTAATGTTAGTTTTACCCTTGACAAAATTAGGTCAATCATCTTGTTTTACCTGTACCTACTTGATTTTAAGCTAAGAAATAAAATCTTTTTAATTTAAGGATAGGTTAATATTTAAAAGAAATTTAATGTATTCGTAGCCTAAGCAAATTATACTTAAATCAAGTGAATTTTGTTTGAAATGGTAAAAAATTGCAAATGTAGGTCGTTTTACTAAATTTTTACTAAAAAAGGCAAAATTAAAAAATATATACAAGTGGGGAGTAAGAGAAAACGTCTTGCAGGTATTTACAATCTTTTTTAATAAAAACTATACGAAAAAACTTCAAAAATACAAAAATAGTTAGAGAGTTAAGACTCTTAAGCGGAGGCTTGATTCTATTCACTTTTGATTAAGTCCAAATTATAGTTTATAAAATATCACTTCTGATACTATTAACTTAAGAGTATCAGAAGAAATATTTTATAAACTATAATTTGAACTTAATCAAAAGTGAATAGAAACAAGCCTCCGCTTTACCTTTGCTACGTTCGACAGAGCAGTATTTTGTGCTACGTACGTACACTCCGATGTTTCTTCTCGATAACATTATTATTTAAATTAAGCCCTTAGGCGGTACACGACGTGAGCCAATCTTTACTCTATAAGCGAACCGAACGAGAAGATTATTTAAAGCAAATAAATTTAAGGTAATAACCGCGATAAATCACGCGTGTGTGCGTTTGGTAAGTAAATAAAACGTAGCAAGAGCAATCGTCAGCTTTCGAGAATTTAAAATTGACTTGATCTTCTTGATGAGCCACACGCAAACGCATCTGGTATAGATTAGAAAATAATTTTAACGTTAAAATTAATGGAAAACTCAATTGCAAGAGTAATGCATGTTTTAGCCTATTTTTATACAGGATGTTTAAGATTTACTGTTGCAAATAGAAATATTGAAAATTTCCAAAGAATTATTGGAAACAGAAAATAATCAAAAATACTAATCAGAGATCCGAAATAAAGGTTTATGGATTTCTGACTAATTTAATTAATATAATATTATTATATTATATCTTATATTATATTAATTAATATAATATAATATAATAATATTATATTAATTAAATTAGTCACAAATCCAGCCATGGCTGGTGTCCGTAGTTCCAGGTTTTCTCCCCGGTTGAGATGATTTTTTTGACGTTTAATTTTATTATTATGATAGATTTTTAAATTAAAAAACTCATAAGTAATTCTAAATATTTTTAAAATAATTAGCGTTTTAAGCTTCTCTTTTATTAATATTTTATTACGATATACTCCTAAATTAAAAATTTTAGATTTTATGTTTTACTCATATGGTAAATGTCTTCGTATATTGTTAAATCTGCTAAAGGGTCTTCAAAAAACTTATCGATACACTTTTAGAGGTGATAGAGGACATCAAAACAAACATGTTTTGCTTAATAACACAAATTAGCCGTTGAGGCTCTAGATCAATTATGGAGCAAACATGCAAAAGCTGATAAATCCATTTTAACTTATTCTGAGGTATTGGCCAAAAATGTATACAACCGAGTCCCCCAAATATTTATAAACTATTAAAATGGAATGTTGCTCCTGTTGGGTTGTCTCTGTTTCGGTTTTTCCTTAAAATGCTGTGACAAATCAAAAGAGTTTACCAAAATTAGTAAGAATAGGTACTATACTCTTAAGATGTCGGTTTTTGTATGTTTGCTCTACAATTAAACATTTAAAATCATATTCAAATACTTGCGTATGCAGAAACGTTGATTTTTTTATACCAACTGATTTAGAATATCAGTAGATATAGGTTTTTGCACGACATTTCAACGTAGTAATTTTCTTTAAAAACTGTTGTTTTATAAAATAAATTGGGTAGGGGAGACCGGGGCGGAATGGGAACTCTAACGTTTAAAAATTATTTTTAGTAGGGTAGAGACGTGGTACAAATTGAAAAAAAGCAGAACGATTTATTAAAGTATTATAAACAAAATACAAAAAAATTAACATAAATGCATCCATTTTTTTTAATATCGTATTAAAATAAAGTGTCCTTTACTCCATTTCGCCTTGCCTACGGGGCAGAATGGGGATATCGGTCTTACACAATTCACAGACATCGTCGTCATCACTCTCTATCCCCGCACACGAATTGTAAGCTCACTTTTGGCACTGTGTGCATAAACAGAGATATCCTATCCAGCAACCTCATAATACAACAAGTTGGTACCATAATAATAATTAATAATTATAATTATTTAATTTTGTTGGTATGTTCATTCCTGATAGCAATAACTAAAATATTTTTGTTTAGGAAAATTGGAAGCTGACTGTAGTAATTAATTATAATAAGAAAGTTCTTGCTCGATGCATTCATTGCATTTAATTTTGAATATTTCATCATTTTTTATAAATAGTTTACCAGAAAATAATTTTTTAATTAAACACACCCTGAACTATTGCCTAAGAAATTGCCCACCGAGATCTTATAAACACTGTGCGACAATTTTCAGGACATCGAAATCAAACCGCACCGGACCATTTTTTTCTGAAAATACACCTATCCAATAGCAAAACCCTCGCTGGGTTTGTAAAAGTTAGATCACATTTTTTTATATGGCCGTTTGTATTTTCGAGCTTCATATACCCCAATGTAGACTTATAATTTTTTTTTGCATATATTCGATTTATATCGTCAAAATTTTTTGTAGAAATGTAGTTACTGCACAAATTAACCCATTTTGTGAACAACCTATATCCCAAAACCCAATTTTTGGGACCAAATATTTTTTTCAATTATTCGATAATATTTATAATTTCTTGCTACTTCTTCTTGCAAAATTGTACTAGAAGTAATTTATAAAAATGTACTAGAAGTAATTTATAAAATACGCACAATAAACTAAACTTTAAGATTGCTTATTTGCTGAAAAACAATGTTTGAACAAGATTTTCCAAAATATTCATCTTTTCACACTCAACACCAAATTTTCTGACAAAATCTTTGGAAAATCTGTAGGAAAAAATTGAATAGATAAAATAGAATTGTAAAAAAGTACAGAGTTTAATTTTTCATTTTGTATTAATTTTATTATTAAAAAACTGTTTCATATCAAAACATTGATCTGATTCATTGCTGGATAATTCCATCCCTTCCACTTCTTCTCCTTTAATTTATTGTTCTTAATTTTAATTTTCTTCCTGATCGTAGTTAAAAATATGTTTACTCCACCAAAATGTTTCGGTTAGTATACCAATGCCATTTAAAACGCCTAAAATGAAATTAATATAAAATATTTATTAAAAATATATAATATCGTTGCAATATATTTTATTGTGGGTTTTGACAATGTTGATTTTGACGAAACGAAAAGACAAAGCCGATGAGAAATGATGATTATGGTCATGGTTATGGGGAAAATATACCCGAAGATTTATTACAATGTGTATTTTTGTTTTTTAGTCAAATAAACATTTCCAATGTTTCCTAAAAAAGGCATAAAAGTTCCACAAAAACTCAATATTAACGTATTTATCCATTCAAAAAGTAAATAAATAAACCCAGCCAGGGTTATACTTGAAAAATAATGAAAAATGCAATTATACAAGTATCAAATATGCCTTTATAGCAATAAGAGTAGTAATATAGAGCTATATCACTCTAAAGCCGGTGAAGTACTGCTGCTATTTTGACCTGTAACATATTTCAGCCAGCTAGTCGTTTTATTTCGAATGCTTTTCAGCCGTGAACGCACCGCGAACGTTTTAAAACTTCCTTTATAATTGGACCTAGGCCAGAAAAGTACAAAACCAGCGCAGTCTGGCAAAAAATGATGAAATATTGTAAACAATGACTTTTTAATATTTTTTTTTTGGTCAATGAAATAGTTAATTAAAATTGATAAATATAGTTTGAGTTAATATAATTTTTAATTAATAATTATTGTATTATTCGTTTCGATCATAAATAAAGATATTCAAGCAATTTAAAAGGATTTAAAGGAAGACGCGTTTTTTCTACATTTTGGGTTTCTTAAAAACCTTTCGGATTTTAGTTCAGCGGATCAAAAATTTTATCACTTGTAGAATAATATAAAAATTAAACTTTTAATAGAAAATCCTATATTTCATTATCATATTTTTTGTGACTACAAGCCGAGAGGGTGGGTTCGAATACCACCACCAGTTTATTTGTGTTTGTCTGTGTATTACTGTAATTTTAATAAAAATTAAATAAAATAATTATGTTCTTGATTATAGAAGTTTCCCCACACTGTTAAAAATCAAGCCTTTTAAATACCTATTTAGAATTAGTGAAGGAAAAATAAGGTAATATGCTTAAGGCCGGTTTATCAATCTCTAGTTAAGTTCCAGTAAGTCTATCTGACAGTTAAATTGCATATCGATCGTTGTTAGAACAATGGTATCCATGGAAATTATCTTCCAGATAACTAACTGCAACTTTAACTGATTATTGATAAACCGGCCCTTACACAAGTAATTCACCTTCTCGTTTATAAGGCAAATCCACTGCTTCAGTTCCATGGTATGTATATTCACTAACTTCTATATGAATATTTAATATATTTAATATAAATATATTATACTTTAAAAACTTGTTAAATTTAAAAAGGTAAATTTGCCTTAATATTAATTCAAAATCTCAGTTAATTTTAGGTACGGAATTGTTGCTTTTGATTTAGGTAATTTTCTTAAATTATTATTGCAAATTCTTCAACTCATTTAGGTAAATTCCTTTAAATATTAGTGACTTTTTTGTCATCGGCTAGGATCGCTGATAATCGACATTTTAAGATAAATATTCGCACCTATATTGCCCACATCATGCCGCAAACAATGAATGAGAAAGGATCGCTTTTATTTTTTGTTTTAGTGGCAGAATACTATAGTGAGCAGTGTTTACTATATGAGTGTTTTGTTACACTAACATTTTGTTGTGCTATAATCCAAACCAAATGGACCAGTAGTACCGGAACAATTTTATTTGAAATTCAAATCAGTTTAACTAGTGTACGTGTATTTTTTATCCTACAGGATAGGGTATACCCATCAGCACTTCAAAGGGAAATTTATCATGTTATTTATTTCTCGTTTACATTTCTTGATAAAGAAATAGACATTGTACTAGTTTATCGGTTATTTTTACAAAAATATTCAACAATATTATAAAATGATTATCTCATTTTCAATATTCTATTAACTGCCTTCCGTAGAGGGAACTATTTTCAAGCATGTCTAAAAATTATGTAAAAGAACCCTTTTGATGAAAAATCTCCTAAAGAGACACTTTGTAGAGGATTGTATAAATTTTATTTATTATTATATAAAATATTTTTATAAAAATTGTAATGGTCAACTAAATAGTATATTTTCATATACGATATTATATAAAAAATGAGATAAATTTACCGTAGTTACGGCGCTGCTTTATGCTGGCTGCATCGAACAAAAGCAAGAATATTATATTCTCCTAATTATAAATATGATTTAAAAAAATGTTTTTTGTTTGTGGGGTCTTTGTCCAGAAGTAGGTACTGTCAATCAAATATTATGAAAGGTATTCATTTGTTTTTTAAATTCATTCATTCAAATTACTTTTGTTTTTTGTGTATTATACAGCGTTGCCAAGAATTCTTTATCGAATATTATAACATAAATTATAACAATAATTTGTCTTTTTAAAACCAATTTAAATCTTATAATGTTTATAATGTTATACTTATTAAGTATATGGTATATGTCTTATACATTATTAGTGCTACAAAGTCGGTTAAATAAGCAAATTGGTAAAAAAAATTCACTGATTAAAATGGTGAAAACAGAAAAACAATTGAACGTCGGGTTTCCGAAATATTCATAGATAAACCTTTTTTTAATGGGATACCTATATTTTTTCATATTTTAAAAACTTAATGTGGAACAAAAAATTGTTATTGTATAACTACTATAAACTAAAAAAACAATTATTAAGCAATTAGACTTTCCTATAGTTGTTAAAATTAATTGTTTATCTTTATGTAAAGGTTGGTTATGAAAAAACAATTATTTGTTTTAAAATAAATAAAAATATACTGGATGTTTCATTAAAAAAAATGTTTTTACCATTTTAATCAATGCCACCAATTTTAATTTAAACGACTTTGTAGCTCCAATAATAATAGAGTTAGCAATGGTTAACTTTTGACACGGTGTATATATTGTAACTAATTTCCATGGGCGCAGGCAGGGGCGGCAAGAGGGGGCAGTTGACCCCACTGTAAAATTAAAATACTACTACTGTTAAGTGAAGGAGAGAGACCTTGATAAATGCTACTACTATGTACAACATTGCATTTAAAGATCATTTAAATATACAAAGGCTGTTCCAATAAGACGGATCGATGTTTTATTTACAAAAATGTTTTTTTTTTTAAATCATGTTATTTGGTTCATGAAAATTATGAGTGAAAGATAATGGCCAAATCTTCGCCAAGGCTTCGGCGGCACACCACCGAAGGTTGTTGAGCCAAAGTTTTGGGAAATTCTGCCTTTGGACTTCTTATTTTGGGGTTATATCAAGAGAATATCTTATAAGGTCTATGCCAAGAAGACAACAATAATTAACAGCTAAAGGACAATAAGCAATTATGCAGTTATGTCAATGACATATACACTGAAAGAAAACAATGTTTAAATTAACCAAAAAACGGTTAAATCGACAGTTTTTGCACATGCAATACAAACAATGTTTACTTGGAGTTAAAAGAACCATTCGTGAATGTTAAAATATAGGTAAACGTTGTTTTAATAAATTAAAATTATTAAATTAAAATTTCAGAAATTTATTTTAACCTTCTAACCTTTTTTTGGTCCAACCACTAAAAATATTAAAATAAAATAATATTATCGTATTATTTAATCAAATTATTAAAAATATTAATTTAATGCACAATTAGTAGTTAAATAAAAAATATGGGCGTAGTTTTAATCATTTAAAATATTGGATAATTAAACCAAATATAAAAGTATGTAAATGTAACAACTGGAAAGGTTGAATGAAATATCGTTTTTTTTTAAAAAACTTTATTATAAAAATACAAATTTGTTTGAACACAAAATAAAAAATAATAGATTTAAATCAATTTTGTTTTACTTTTTTTAAATTTTTGTATCCAAAATTTAATCAAAATAAAAAAAAACTGATTTTAATAAAAAAATCCTTTTTTTTAAATCATGATTTTTTTAAACCCGGCACTGAAAAAAGTCTATGTGTTATTACACAATTTCTTCTTACAGAACTGTTTCTGTAAATTAATATTTACCTACGTTAAATTCATTGTGGATTTACACAATATTCCTGAAATATACTGAGTTCAATGTATTTGTACAATATATCCTTTATATTTACAGAGTGTAGTTTAACTTCACATAAAAATTATTGTAATTTATAAAAAATGTAAATGTTTGTATCTTTTTAAGTTTTACTTACCTGCCAACCTTTTTTATTTATTTTGTTACAAGATGTATAAAATAATAATATCAGTAAATATAAAGTTTTATTGAGAACCTCAGAACTGGACGTTGTAGTTAACGCCAAAGTTTGTTTATTTTTATTTAGGTAAAGCAGTTTACAACCTTAAAATTACTGGTGGTACTTTTCTAGAGTTTGAAATCTTGAAAAGTATATAATTAAAAGCTATACTGATTTACAGATTTTTTAATCAGTTGTACTCTTAAAAGAAACTACCAGTAACTTTAAGGTTGTAAACTGCTTCACATAAATATTAAACAGTTAAAAGTTTAACTAAATACGTATACACTACTTATATAATACTTCAATATGTATTGTATATATACATTGTATACGTTTTTTTGTATTCCTCTTATTTCTTTAAAAACCTTATTCAAGGACCTGCTTTTGGAATTAGGACTTTTAAAATTTCGTC
This sequence comes from Brassicogethes aeneus, assembly GCA_921294245.1. Classification (NCBI taxonomy): domain Eukaryota; kingdom Metazoa; phylum Arthropoda; class Insecta; order Coleoptera; family Nitidulidae; genus Brassicogethes; species Brassicogethes aeneus. Next base: position 53,732,360 of record OV121133.1, on the reverse strand, counting down.
GTTTATATTTTAAAGCTTTTCCTCATCGATATCTTATCCTACAATAAAGTTTATTTCATGGTAAAATAATATTACAATTAAATAAACCTACCTTTAAAACATCAATTGGGTTGACAAATCCCCATTTAAGTTAAATGATTTAACGATTCTATTGCTATAAAAGTTAATTATAAAACACTTAGTTTATTATTATGAATGCTATATTTAAACATGTACCTACATGTAGGTGGGTAATAATTATGCCACAAGCATGGTAACGCCGAAAATATTACTATAAACTTAGCTTCGTCTTCAATTATTACAAAACAATCATTTTAGACATATAAGAGGCATTCTGTATTGTAAAAGAAAAAATTTATTAAAAAAATCACACTTACCAAGTTTTTTTACTGTAAAATTGCACCCAAACGACACTAGAACGAACAATGGCTTGGTGGCATATATATATAGTAAAGTATATATAGTATATAAAGTAGAGTAAAGGAAAAATATTTAAAAAAATATTTTTCCAAAGATAAAGAAAAAATATGCATTAGAAGTTTTTTATATTTTTTGTGATACGCCACTGGTTACACACTTGGTTTATCTCTGCACACTTGTGTTCTGCATGATATTTGTTGTATCATGTGTGTTCTGTGACTACAAAGATACCAACCAACAAAGTAGCTGCGCGTTGCGAGATGTAAAAAATTCTTACTAAAAATTTTTCTTGCAAAACATAAATAAAAACTCAATAAATACAAAAGTTGTATGCCCTTAAAGCTCTAATACCCTTCTGTATTTATTTACTCATCCAGCTATTAGCTTAAGCAATGATTAGAAAATTTAGTACCTATTTTAAAAAATCCATAACCACAAAATTCATCGGTTTTTTCTTTCTGTTTACTCAGATGAAATTGGGACCAGTTCACAGGTTAAACTTTAAATATTTAATTTGTGTAAATAAATTCAAAAGCACTTCCCTTAGTTAAGATATTTACAATTTGAGCACATAACCTCCCAGTCAACATTCGTGAATCCACAACTGATTCACATTCGGTTCACAGCCGTGAATTTTACCAAATGATGCAAATGTGAGTCCATGTGAAGTCCGCGTGAATTCAGAAGGGGTTCATATGGAGTTCACAGCCGTGGATTTAACTAAATGACGCGAATGTGAACCCAACTGAAGCGCGCATGGATCCACGATTTATTCACATTCAGTTCAGGTCGTGGAATTTACGAAATGAAGTTAATGTGAACTTCGCGTGAATTCACAATTGATTCACATTCAGTTCAGGGCCGTGGAATTTATTAAATGACGCTGATGTGAAGTTATGTGAACTTCGCCTGGATCCACGATTGATTCACTTCCAGTTCACGGCCGTGGAATTTACTAAATGAAGTTGACGTGAAGTTTGCGTGGATCCACTTTTTATTCACATCCAGTTCACGGCCGTGGAATTTATGAAATGACGCTGATGTGAAGTTATGTGAACTTCGCCTGGATCCACGATTGATTCACTTCCAGTTCATGGCCGTGGAATTTACTAAATGAAGTTGACATGAACTTTGCGTGGATCCACTTTTTATTCACATCCAGTTCACGGCCGTGGAATTTATGAAATAACGCTGATGTGAAGTTATGTGAACTTCGCCTGGATCCACGATTGATACACTTCCAGTTCATGGCCATGGAGTTTACTAAATGAAGTTAACATGAACTTTGCGTGGATCCACTTTTTATTCACATCCAGTTCACGGCCGTGGAATTTATGAAATGACGCTGATGTGAAGTTATGTGAACTTCGCCTGGATCCACGATTGATTCACTTCAAGTTCACGACCGTGGAATTTATTAACCCATTAAGTTAATGTGAATCTTGGTGAAGTTTACGTGGATCCGCATTTTGTTCACGGCCGTGGAATTTACAAAATTACGCTGATGTGAATTTATGTGAAGTGAGCATGGATTCCACCGCAGTACTGCTGCAGCAGGTGTTACCAGATTCTGTCAAAAAAAGTCGCTATAGCGATGCATCATACATGTATACAAAAATGTTTGTATATAGCGACTTAAGTCGCTATAGCGATGTATACATTTATTTGCATTTACCTTAATTACATCTTTGAATTTATCTTAATTACAAAATGACCCAATTAACAATAATAATTAATTATAATTATTAATAATTGTTAATTATGTCATTTTCTAATTAAGATAAATTCAAACAAATGTACCCATACAGCACCTAAGACGAAAAGCAAATTAATTTGCTTAGTGAATACGGCTGAATATCATATTATGAAAGTTTGGTTACCACGGAAATTACATATTTCAGATTTAACAAAGCTTTTTTATTAACACCTGTAGGTATCATTCGACATACCCTCGTATTACAGTACACATGTTGTGTGTACTACACATGCGCAATAGTCTTCTAACAGTCTGCTTCTAACCCTAAAATTTATATATACTACGTAGTTTGCGACGAGAAGGAAATCATAGAACAAACCAGGAAAATTTCATGAGGAAGTAATTATTTGTGTTTGTGTTTGATAATCAAAGGTAAGTGTAGGTATAAATCCAGCTAAAGAACTAAAACAGCCAACATATATAAAGGCTGTTTTCAAGGCCACCAGACAAAGAATCCGAAAGCTAAGGACCCAAGTAAGATAACATATCATAGTGATTCAGGTAGTTGTCTAATATTTAAAAATTTCGTTCATACAGATAAATGGAACGGAACAACAACAGGCCGATGTCAAACAACGGACCGATGTCGAACAACGGGCCGATGTCGAAAAAAGCGTGGAGTCATTTGAAGAGTCGTCCGATACAGATACGGATACAGATATATCCGTATCTGTATCTTTGTAATCATAATTGTTTTTTTAACAATTAATTTTTATTTATGTATAACATATTAATTTTTATTTATATATAACATATTTATGTAATATTTTAATTTTTTTATACTTTTTTATTTCTTATTAAGAATTTATGTTTATTTTTTTATCAAAATATGTTTTTTTTATACTTTTGCATTATTAATAATGCAGAAGTATATAATTATTACTATTATTATAATAATTATTATTACTCTATATTAATATTTACTAAAAATAGTAATAATTATACACTTTTGTATAAATCTATATAGTATATACTATATATACTAGGTTCACAGTACCTTCAGATACCCTTAATTTATGAAGTCACGGTGAATTCATATAGGTTCATCCGAAATCCACTCGTGAATTCATATGAACGTAAAATGAATCCATATGAATTCACAGTGACTTCATATTTTGTCGTCATCTGAGGGCACCCTGAATCCACGATGAAGTGAAATGAATTGAAAATGCCTTCATGTGAATCCATTGTGAATTCACGAATGTTTACTGGGCTAAAATTTGAAAGAAATGCAATAGATTCTGTCATAAAAGTTGGCAGATTTTGTTTGAATTTACCTTCAGTACAAAAATGACATAACCAACAATTAATAAAAACGCCAAATTGACAATTTGCATTGTTAATTTTGTCATTTTTGTAATTAAGCTAAATTTAATCAATGTTTGTCAACCTTTTTGACAGAATTTCTTCTTCTTCTTCTCTGGTTTGATTGGCCTTTCCCTTCCGGGATTTAGCCAGCTGTATTTTATTATTATTATACTGGAAAAAGCGAGTCTAGGATAACCTATAGCTTCTCCTTTTCTTCTTGGTTTTATAGTTTATTAGTTATTATTATTTATGTCACTTTTAGATTCTTTTTTCACTTATAGTCTTTTTATTCACTTATGTCCATCACTATCATTTTTGTCTTTTTTAGAGTTTATTCAATAAAGCTTATATCAGCAGCGGAAGTCACTTTTATTACACTTTTACACATACAAAATCACGATATTAGCAGCGGAAGTTACGAGGCAAAAAAATTAAAAAAAAAACCGACTAAGCACCACATGGCTGTTTGCAGAAATATATTCAGTCCTTCAATATAACGATCATCCTTTGTGGAAATCCCTTGCATCTTTACCAATATATTGTAGATTTTGTGGATTCAACAATTATCAACTTATTTATGGCATTAATAAATTTTATGCGATGAGTTTCATATTATCCACTCAAGGATAGCCGATCCATCTACTTCAGCAGATAACACAAAACTGTTTGACAGAATTTGGAAACTCTGTTGTTAGTAACAACTTGTTACCAACCATAACATAATAAATTAAAAGTTCCTAGTCGATCAGTGGCGTACTTTTTGGTAGGATAAAGGTTATTATAAATTATTTTTAGTCTTTGGCATTTAGAAAAAAAAAGTTTCAGGTGCTTCTTTATGGAACCTAAAGAACAACCCATTTCAATATATAACATTAATTACATAACACCCTGTATATATACATATATAAATATATATATATATATATATATATATATATATATATATATATCGGGTGTATCTGAGAATAGGTGCGCATTCATTTTGTACTCTTATAAGTGGCATTTTATATCCTAATTAACCATGCAAAATTTCATGTGTCTATAGTAATAAATAAAAAAGTTACAGGGGTGCGCCTATTATCAGATACACCCTGTATACATATATATGTATAAATAAAAAAAAAGTCTCAGGTTAACAGAATTAAAGTGATTTTACATAAAAAATAATATAAATATGGCATATGATATTTTTTTGTATTTTATTTGAAAATATTTGAAATTTATTATTACACTGAAAGAAATTTATGTTTCATATATGGACTACCACATACATTGCTAAAACAAACATATAATATATTTACCTTAACCATTTTTATATTTAGTTTTAACATATTATGTTAAAACTAAATATAATATATGTTTGTTTTAGCAATGTATGTGGTAGTCCATATATGAACCACAAACATTGCTAAAACAAACATATATTTCTTTCAGTGTAGTGTTATTTTTAATCGCTGATATCTTTGAAACAGTTGATCTGAAGAACTTTGACCTACAGTTGTTTTTTGTAGAGCGTGAAATTTTTATAACTCCTCTCGCGTGGGTGTTGCAAAAACAAACCATTCCAAAGTTATAAGAATTCAAAATTAAAAGAATAAAAATTCCCGTGTTATTGAAATGAAAAAACAACAAATGAATTGAGACAAACCCTTATATTAATATTAAGGGCTCAAATAGGCGCCAACATTTTTGTTTTTTAATGTACTATTAATTTTACAACACCATTAGAAAAAAAAAATAATTGTTTTTTTTAAACACCCTAATATATACCTATATATATATATATATAGAGTCTTAAATCAGAATTTCTGCAAGAAAATATACAGTAGACGCGTCTGTAGACGGTGGCATCTTTCCTGCAATATCAGCAGGCGGACAGAGACTTGCGGTCTCAGGTGGGTGATCGGGATAAACTCGTCCCCAGACGATTTAACCTCATCTGTTTTCGTCGCGTATACCCTTTACCAAACCCTCGAAGATACGAGTAGAATTTTACGCAACACGTACATACGAATGTCTGCAAATAAATATTTTTAAAACAGATTTTAAATACAAAAGTTTTGAATTATCCTTTTGAATTTAAGAACGGTTTTTATTTAGGATGTTTTTAATACTAATATAAAAGATTATTCACTATAGTGCACATTATAATGACACATTGTGTAATAATATATTAAGATTGTGTTTCCCTTTTTTTAATTTGTCATTTTGGCTTGTCGTTATGTCAGTTGTCCTCATTTTAACTTGTAAGTAGGATGCTTCCTTAAAACCGTTTTGTTAAAAATGTCGTTCAGTTTTTCCGGCTAATTATGAATGAGAGGCCACTTAAAGAGAAAAGAAAAACGAGGACAACAGAAGAGAAAAAAACTGCATGAAAGCCGCAAAGGTATAATTGTATAAAAGTACAATTGTTCTTTTTGACGGATATTAACTTAACTATAATAATAAGCCTCATATAAGAAATAAACGAGGAACATGGCCGCGTACAGCAAACGTAATATATTATATGCTATAGCATCGAATTACTGCAGAAACAGCCGACTAATTAACAACAAACAACAACAACAACAGCAGGAAGAGGAACAGGAGCAGGCAGTAGGCCTGGGGCGTCCAATGATGGAGGGTTGCTTGATGCCCCATTGGTTCGGATTTGCACGGCCATTGTTGATATAACAACGAAACCATTATGTGCACTTCCATTCACTCTAATTGTGTTCAACGACTAATCAGCATTCAAATGCCTATGTTCTGATTGACAATCTTTTATTTCGCTTTTTTTTAGTTAAAAAAAGATGGTGGAATCGTGCGTAATTGGCCTCTCCATTGTTTTTCAAAAACACTTTTACATGAAACAGCCAATTAAAGATTGTTAAAGAGGGGAGTTTGCATGATTTAAATCTTCAACTATGTCAAGAGGCTTGTTCTTCATTTTTACGTAAAGGCAATGTTATAGATTTTTAATAGTAGTTAAAGGGGCAAGTGGATGAAGAGGTTATGTTACATTTAAATTAAAAATATTGTAAATCAAAATTTGTTATTGCACAAAATAGGTAATGTTTAAACCATGTTTATTTACAAAATGTTTATAAAAAATATGTTTAAATAAAAAATACTTCCGTAAAACTTACACACTAAAGTTTAATGATTAGCAACAGCTTTATTAAGCAAATCTTAAAAATCGTATAAATATAGATAAAAGTAGCGTAATTTTAAGTAGTTTTAATGGCATTTAAAAAAATAAAAACCTGTTAAAAACATTTTAACGTCGTTATTTCTGAAAAAAAGTAAGTTTTAAACTTTAACATGGTCGTCGCGGCGCGAGACTTGATATAATATAATAAAAGCCAGGTCACTTATTGTGCGTTTTATAAGTCTGCAGTAGCAGTTCCGGGTTGGGAGGAGGTAATTAACTTTTTTTTTAATAAATTACACAAAAACAAGAAAATATGACATTTTTTTACGAATCGATTTTAATTAAATCAGATTTTTAACCATTCTGGGTAAAAAAATATTTAAATTCATTTAATTAAACAAATTTAAACCGATTAAGAATTTTTAATTAATAATAATTACCGCGGCCTTTTTGTTTTGATTTGATGATTATTGTTTAAACTGCATTATTGTAACCTTCAATTCGAGTTTTTTGTTTGCCCAATTTTCTTTTCGAAATTTTTTTAATGGATCCGACCCATTTTTAAGGAACAAAATTTGATGACAGTCCTAAAGCAAATTTTTCCCAAATTTTGATTTCCGGTAAACGAACAAAATTAGAAGGAAAAATCGAAGAAAATGAACTGGAGCAAAAAAGGTTAAAAATTTCAAAAAAAAGCGATTTACAGAAGGGTATTTCCATTGTAACGGGTCAGTGGCGGCTGGTTTGTTTTGATAATAAAATATTTGTTCATATACATAATATGTATATGAACAAATGTACATCAAAAAATTTCCAGTATAATTCATCCGTTGCAATGGTGATCTATCAAGAATACACGTTGAGATTGGTTTAAAATTACAGGTGTGGAATTTTTCGCATAATCCGAAAATGTCGTCAAAATTTGTAAAAGTAAAACAGTTTTTGAGATATACCTAGTCAATTTTCCATACAATATGGAATTGACTATATCTCAAAAACTGCTCTATTTTTATAATTTTTGACAGTATTTTCGGATTCAGGGTACAATTTTACATAAGAATTGGCTATTATATAGGGGATACCATGCTATCCCATGGGATACCATGGTATAAGTAAAAAAACAGCCACTAATAACTGTAGTAATTAGTCATTTTTGACTAATTCATTTTTAGAGAGTACACAGCGTGCACCAAGTATACTTCTATGTATGTGTAGGTATATTTTTTATTTAAAGGGTTAAAAGGTCGTTTATATTTAACGTGACCAACTTTCAAAAATTAAAAACCAGGACACAACATGCCCTTCCTCGCCCTTCCAAAAAATAACAAAAATTCTTTTTTTGTTTATTATTTGAAAAAAAAGATGTGCTGATAATTCACAAAAATTCAGATTTTTAAATTAATTTTTAACCTGAGCCCTGACCACTTTTAATAAAAAATACTAAAAACGTGAGAAAAACTCATAATTTAAAAAAAATCAAACGAGGTTTTTTCTTACTTTTGTACTATCCTAAAGGTCCTCCAAAAAATTCATATTTTTTTATTATTTTTTTACCTAAGCCCCGACCACTTTTAATAAAAAAATTAGAACAAATCCTAAAAAAGTGGAAAAACTCATAATTAAAATAAATTCAAATGAGGTTTTTTCTTACTTTTTTACTATTCTAAAAGTACTCCCAAAAATTCAAATTTGTAAATTAATGTTTAACCTTAGCCCCGACCACTTTTATTAAAAAATTTAAAACAAATCCTAAAAAAGTCGGAAAACTCATAATATAATATATCTTAATGTTTTATTATCCTGAAGCTACTTTCAAAAATTCAGATTTGTAAATTAATTTTTAACCTGAGCCCCGACCACCATAAAAAGAATTAGAACAAATCCTAAAAAAGTGAAAAAACAGTTTTTTTTTTTTAATTTTTTTTAAACGTGTTTTTTTCTTACTCCTTTACTATCTTGAAGGTACTCCCAAAACTTCAGATTTTTAAATTAATTTTGAACCTGAGCCCTGACCACATTTAATAAAAAAAATTAGAACAAATAATAAAAAAGTGGGAAAAAAATTCTAACGAGTTTTTTTTACTTTTTTACTGAAGGTAAATTTAGATTTGTTAATTAATTTTTAGCCTGAGCACCAACTACTTTTAAAAAAATAAAAGAACAAATCCTAAAAAGTGGGAAAAAGTCATAATTTTTTATATATTTTTTTTTCAAACTAGTTTTTTTCTTACTTTTTTTCTCTTCAAAGTTTTAGATTTTTAAATTAATTTTTAATCTGAGCCCCGACCACTTAAAAAAGTCGCTAATAACGTCAATAATAAAAAAAAATAGTATAAACCAGGACCAAATCTGAAAAACCAGGACAAAACCAGTACACAATTAAAACCAGGACACATTAGCAAAAACCTGAACCTGTCCTGCGTAACCAGGACGGTTGATCTCCTTATTTATATTAGACAAAAGTTGTATAATTGCAAGTATATTAAAATGGCATTTAAAAATTGGAAAAAAATCAGCGGTTTTTAAATAATTTGAAAAAAACGGAAAACCTGAAAAATCGTTATAACTTCGTTATTGGATTTTGAGATACCATCACCATATTTTGTTTTTTTATGGCCGCCATATTGGAATTTTACATGGTTAGAAAATCAAGGAATCCAACGATGGCGGCCATTATAAAAACAAAAGATGGTAATGGTAACCCAAAACATAGTATCAAAAAATTGGATGAAAATGTAGATTATTGGACGCTAGAGGCCACAAGAGTATTAGAAAAAATATCCATGAATAGTACGAAAACCTATATATATATCGTACCTACCTTTATCAACAATAGTGTGTTTTCTTAGATAATAGTATTTTTGACGTACTATCGGGGGGATTAGTAGTATATAGTACACAAGGCTTTAAAAATGGTATAAATATTTTCTATCCTAATAGTACGGTTGGCAACACTGATTTAATCCGCAGGGGGTAGATATGATACCGCGAAGTTGGGGTTAAGTGGCTTAAAACGTTCACTACTCATGACGTATTAAACGTCACGTATATATCAGTCATAGGCTACGTTTGCCGGGTGCGCGTGACGGATCCATCCGTCATTGGTTCCAGTGTGTTTTCAAGTGTGAAAACATAGCACTGCGGAAATCGAGCTTATTTTACATGAGCGTGGTCGTAAGTGTTTTAGGAATTAAAAAATATGTTTGGTCGAGTTAGTGATAACAGCGGTGTTGCCAAACTAAATTTGAAAATAAACGATCAGCTCCTGGATCTTGCGCCTAATTTTAGGTAGCAACGAACGTGTTAACCTCCCCAACTTAAGCATTTCTTATAAGCCCCAAACAATTCTTGCAAAAAATGACTATGCTAAATTTTTTTCGAAAACACCCTCTTTCGACAAAAGTATATTTTAAACATATACCTATATATAACTCCAGTTAGAGGTACATGATTTTAAACATTTAAAATTTCCATGGAAAATATTAACAGTGAAAGTATGCCGATCTTTATAGAAGCTTAAAGCTTAAATATTCCAATCTAAAATTACGACCATCTTAAATGACAACTAGCTAAAATAAGAATAGGCTAAAATTAATACAAGCTAAAATGATGCACTTTTCGGAACACCATGTATATTACATATTGCCTATTACCTATTATTAGACAATAATTAACCATTACCATTACGGCCAAAAGACTTAAATTACATTTTCTCGATGCTCTAAGAACGAAAGTTTATTTTCATTTTCAACTCTCAAGTGCGTCTCTTTGTTGCTTATTTAGTTCATTAGCTCTGGCGAGATCTGAGGAATCTGAACGCGCTTATACACAACTAACTAATTAGTTTTATAGCCTTTTTAACAATAAAACAAAATATTTTCAACAACTCTACTGTTAATAGCCTAAGCGGTAGACCAACAAAAAATGATATCCTCTCTTGGTTTGTTAGTATACACTTCACAGTGATTTTTTTCAAAATTGTTTATTCAATAAAAAAAATGTATTTTTTTTCAAGCGGCCATGATATACAACCTTATACATACGTATGCATGTATAAAGATAGTTGAAGTGCGTCTTTTTCATTAGACGTCAAATAATAAATTTAATTTAGAATTTCATACAAAGCAATCACGATGTATTAATTATATTAATTATAATCGCACGGAATATTTAGTGATTATTTATTAAATTTTAATTGAACGAAATAAAGAACAACTAGTTTATTAGTATAATATTATGATGATAGACGAGTCGCCAATGTCGAAACAAATGTCAGTACGTCAAAATTAATTCAAGCGCAGCATTTTGACAGAGCAGTGTTAATTTTTAGTTTAGGATATTTATCGGCATTGTAAGTAAGGGTTATAAGTTTTTTTAGTTTTTATCAATAATTTGTAATGCTTTTAGCCAAAATTTTATACCACATGAGTTATAAGTAAATAAAATAGTTCTATTGCTTATCCTATTTATATTACGCTTTTGAAAAAAACATTGTATATGATATTTGGAGTAGAAGCTCTTTTTGTGCTTCGTACAGTTGCCTGCCTCAGCTACGCTTCGGCCGTGAATCTCTGTACTCACCACAAAAAGAGTCACTTCTGCTCCTTATGACATAATCTACTATTTTTATTATTGTTTTAGGAGCCTAGGTCTACAGTCTTCTATATCAAACAACGTGGATCCTCATATACCTCACAAAGAAAGATGTAGTAAATTGGAATATCTCATAGACAGTCAAAAAAGGCTTTGTTCTCAACATGAAAAAATCTTACCGGTAAGAATTTGTATTTATAATAAGTATTATGTTTATTTGTTTCTTAATAATAAAACAATTTAATAATTTTAAATCATATCATGTGATGCATAACTTTTGCAACTATGTAAGTAGGTATAGTTGTTTGATACAGTACTTTACAATTAATATAATTCGGCATATATCTATGATACGTTGTCCGACAACGGTTGTCGCAACATTGGTAAAGACCCCGGCTCGGTTGCGTAAATTTTACTTTTTAAAAAGCTCCACAGAAAAAAGTCTGGACTAATCAAATCAGGTGCTTCATCTTGTTGGAACATTACTTGGTCTTTCCAAGTACCAGACATCGTTTTTAACAATTTTGACCAGAAAGGGATGAACTAAATCTTCAAATTATTTCAAATACGCTTTTCCTGTCAGGTAACCATCAAGAACCATACTATATCCGAAAATACCTAGTTTATAGGGAGTTTAAGTGTGGACCTTGTACAATGTACAGGTGCAAATCCAAGGGTCCAGACCAGACAATGTACATTGTCCAAAGTGTGGACCCTTGGATTTGCACCTGACCAGTAGCGATAATAATTATTTTATGGTGATTGACAGTTAAGCCTAGGGAGAAAAATTGTCATAATATTTTTAGTATTTGTTTGATAGTTGTAGTTGACGGTAGTAAAGTGTAACAGTTGTCTACACAGTGCATGACTTGGTCTTGAGCTTACTCTCTCAAAATGAATAATAATTATCGTCAACAGCATTATCCCGGGCATTTAGTAGTCAACTCCCACGTAAAATTGTCCGCTAAATCCGAAAATGATGGCAAAATTATTAAAGTAGAACAGTTTTTAAGATATAGTAAATTTTCCATACAATATGGAATTAAATATATTTCAAAAACTGCTGTACTTTCATAATTTTTGACGGTCTTTTCGGATTCAGGGGACAATTTTACATAATAAAAAGCTGTTAAATGTCCGGGATACAAATTGCTGTGGAAACTAGTCATTTTTGACTAATTTATTTTTAGAGAGTAGTCACTAAAAACCAATTGTAGTTATTATATTGTTTATATGTTTTTTTTTGTTTTCATTAGAGTATTTTTATTAATAAATATTTTTTGTGATTCTGTTTTTTTGGTAATTTAATAAGCAGTTTTTTACATTTTCAATTACATAATGCCAGTTTGTCGAAAAATGTATATTTTTAAAATTTTACGGCTTTAAATTAAAATATTTAGTGTATTATATTTAAATATAAAAGGGGCCCACCAAAGAATGCTGCACGTAGGCGCCAGACACCCCACACTCTTCTGAAAAAATGTTTAAAATGGTATAAAATCTATAATAATATGGATTTTTTAAATACAAATTTTAATTTATTTATAAATTATAATAGATCATAAATTGCACCACTTTAATTTGAATTATCTCAAATAGAGGGCCCAGGAGGCGGGTGAAGCGACACGAAAAACTAACTTTTTCACAAACTTTAATTTAAATTCTGTTTGCGCCGAACGTGTCTATTTAATGTCATTACAAACTATTATAAATTTGGTTTGGGTCCAATGTCTAATAACTAAGATATTGGTATACCCAAAATCCACCAGCCCGCGTTCGGACATTAGCCAAAATAACGGGCGTTACCTTGCGCAGAACTTGGCAATTAAAAATTGACAAACAATAAGTTTTAAAAATTCCACATAATAGATTTTTTACGGGCCATAATTTGGTTTAATTTGTTTAAATATTCGTATTAGTTTCTGAGATCAAAAATAAAAACGAAACAATTTAAAATTAAGAAAATATATTTTTAAAAACTTAATTCGAAATAACTTATTATTAAGAAATGTTACCACAAAATTTATTTGGCTTTAATAATACTATTCATATATAAAAAATAATCATATACAATGAAAAATTTATAATAAATAAATAATTATTATCCACGGTTACTAAACATGCTCGCGTAACTTTCGCGTAAAAAAGTGATCAATAGTTTCATACATTTTCATTTTTTGTAGGTACATAGGCTTATGTCTTATAGCATAAGGAAGTTTTTCTGACAATTTTTTTCATCTGTCATCTATCAAAAGTAGACCAATTTAATTGTTTATTGGACTAGTATACTACAATTTGTATACAAATTGCAGCGAATTGTTCTAGTAAGTAATTGAGGTGAATATTTTTGACAAATGAAAATCTTTTAAATACAACTCGTAATCAAAAATTTAAGTCGAATATTTGGGGGTGTGATATAGCGAATTTTACCGGTTTCTCAATAAACAGTGGAAATCCGAATGAATAAATAAATTACAGTCCCTGTAAATATGAGTATGAGTATAAGAACGTATGGCAGGCCCCATCGGCTACGCCTTACACTGATCTTTTAGGGTTATTTTACCCCCTTTCGGTTCTATACGTATCCCGCCACTGCACCGCGTTACCTGTGTTTGTGGATCCGAATTTTCACCCCGGCAGGTAATCTTCCCTAGGAGGTCGTGGATGACAGTTTCGATGGTGAAGGTCATTCCCGGAATTTTGTCGCCGGGCCGACCATACGCCCGATTTAGGATTTGTAGGACAAGGAGGGACAACAGTTGGTTTTTGGGGGCCTTGAACTGACCCAAAACTAAGTTCAATCCGGACTCCCCCTCAACCCATTCAATTGGCGTTCATGATTGAGGCATGGGTTATTAGTACGTTACTTGGACATCCTTGCTGGTCTTGTATTTCATCCGGGTCTCTGTCCGGTCTGCTGGAATTCGGAGTCTGCTGCACGCAGTTGTTTGCCCTACTGGGGTGTTGTTTTTACTTCCCACACACTCTTAGAAACACTTAAAATGACTCGTTATGAGTTATTGACTCTTTGTCCCAGCGGCAATCGCTAATAATAATGGTTAGACAAATTTTACCGAATGCAACAGTCATTATTGGGTTTGGTTTAAAGTTTTTTTAGAATAGTTTTTGTTTACTCACCCAAGCAATCCCTATAATTATTTAACTATTAAGTAGGAACTATTTATTGAAAACGACTATTCGTTGTTTTCTTGTTGTGTTAAAATTGTGTTTACGTTTCAGTGGCGGCTGGTGGATTTTGGGTATACCGATATCTCAATAATTAGATATTGGACCCACACCAAATTTATATGAGTTTATAATGACATTAAATAAACAAGTTCTGCGCAAGCAGAATTTAAATTGAAGTTTGCGAAAAAAAGATTCCAAACTTGTTACAGAATATACTATTCTATATCCGTGAGAAATGTAGTAGTTTCCGCACTAGTTATGTCTATGTCTGTATCAGGGGCGTAGCTACCGCGGTATCAGCCGTATCAATGATACGGGGCCCCCGGCTAGGTGTGCCCCCGATTGGCTTCGACATGCGTAAGCAAAAATATATTTCCCACAAAAAATTTAGGCATGAAATTAAATAAATAAATAATATTATTTAATTGTTTATACTTTATTTATGTAATTAATTTTCCTGAATACCCTTCTGTTCCAACGAGGACGTGAACTCGAATTGTTTCTGCCCGCACCTTTCCGCTATGCGTTGTCTGCGCATATTGTTCTGTGCTCTGCGCCGCATACTGAGTCTGCTTTGCGTGTTATAATCATAGGTTATATTAATAGCAAATTAGAAATAATTATTAGCGTTACAATTATTTCAAATGACTTGCCTTTATTTTATAATATAAACCTTTTAAAAGATTTAGAAGAACGGTAAATGTCTAAAACCAGACCAAATTTTAAAATTTGCCTGTACATAAAAAGCTATACATATATTATTTATTAAATTATAAAAAATTGGTAAATGCAATAAAATGATACCCTAAACATTTGTTTTTGTTGGATCAAATAAACTTTGGACGTGACACCCAGAAATTATTTGCCAGCAGCTTTTCCCGCATAAGGGCCCCTACCAGATTTTTGATACGGGGCCCCCCCGAGGCTAGCTTCAGTGACGGCTATAGATGGATGCATTTAAAATGCATTAAAAATGGAATTACTGTAACACAAAGTACGATTCAACTCTTATTCCAAGCTCTTGATCCCATTTTTAATAAATGAGATTTACACTTGAGATTTAAATGAATGAAATATACTTACTTGAAAATAGCTAAATCTGTCAGTTTCACTTTAAACTAGGTAAACAATGTCCAGTGAATGTATGTGTTTACTGGGTTTTGACGTAGGTAATGGTTACTATTTAGTAATAAATTCGTAAAATGTACCAATTGCCAGAAAAAAGTAGCAATTGACAAAAAATAGTAGCAATTGCCAGAATAAAGTCGCAATTTTCAGACAAAAGTTGCGCTGGCCATAAAAAAGTGGCAGTTGCCTTTTAACTTTCATAGCACAGTTTTGCAATAATAAACGATAATATTGACTGTGTCCATTGGACACTGTCCAACCAAAATTATTAATACCGGGAACGGAAATCCAAACAGTAAAGGTGGGAGAGACTAAGCAACCACTGTTGATCGATAGGGTTTGCTGAGTCTCCCCCACCTTTACCGTTCAGGTTCTCGTTCCCGTTCTTATTACCGGGCTGTTGTGCAGCGGTTTTAACACTGTTTTTAAACAAAAATGTTTAATTTAAGGTTTTGTTTTTCAACTATCGCCTTTTTTCTTTTACATGTGGCCGGGTTTTAAGAATTTATTTTCTGTCTCTACTAAGTAGTTGAAGCCTATACTACTGTGCTAATTAAGCACAGAGGTAAATAAAGGACAAACGATAATTTGTTTGTTTTGTCATTTATTACTTAATAATATTATTGCAGTTACAGCCTCTGTGCTTAGCACAGCAGCATAGGCGTTTAGAGTATACACTTCGTACTAGGTAATGAAGCTACTTATATTATCTTCATAATTTTGTTGTCTAAAAATGTTACTTTCAATGGTTAGTAAACCTAAATCGTTGAGCCTGTCTTTAAACATGTAGGTTCGAAACCTGTTTTTGATCAACTTTAATTTTGAAAATGACCTTTCTCCCCTGCTGTTTGTGACCATAAGTGACAGGTACATTCTTAAGGCAAATTCAATATTAGGAAAACAACCTTTAACGTTTTTTTTTCTAAGATAAGTTTATACATCCAATAAATATATTGTATACAATGTCAACGTCAATGTCAACTTTCTATTTGAAATAAAACCTTACCTGTTGGTTTGACCACAACAATAGTTATTTTTGTGAGAGACCCTTGAAGGATCTCTAATTTTTAACACAGCAATAAGTATGCTCACTATAGTATATATATGTAGAGCCAGTTCAGAGTAAAACCGAATATATCTATATATATATATATATATATATATATATATATATATATAGGGCGTGGCCTCGCCTCCCTCCAACGCGCGACACAGTAGCTAAGCAAATAGCCTGCATCGCTAATGAGATTTTTTGCATTATTATCATTTAATCTTTTAAGTCCTTACCTGCTCGACCTTTCGTCATGTCGTTTATCACACAAGCTACTGTGACGCGCCTTGGAGGGAGGCGAGGCCACGCCCCATATATATACAGGGTGTCCCAGAACTCGCGCCACAGAGAAAAAGGGGGCGTACCGATAGCAATGGAGATGCCAAATTTAAAAATAAAAAATTTCTAGGTAATAGTGTAATCGAATGAGAGCAAAAAAGCGGCAGCCAATACCGAGAGCTCTCGCCTAGGTTAAAGGTAAGAGCTTTAAAAATTGCTAGGAGACGATAGAACATTGTTGTATTAAAAACATTTAAAAATCTTTTGGCCAACTGTATTTACTAAGTTGTCAAAAGCTTTCAAAAATGAGGTTATTAAAATAACGATAAGGAAAGGGCTGGGAAAAAACTCGTGTTGTCTCCCTGACGTTGCGCCAACACTAAATAAATAAATAATTATCATTTTAGTATAATCATCTAAGGAAAACATTATTTATAATAACTTAATTTATAACCTACTATAATATTAATGACAGGAGTTTGACACAATGAATTGGATTCCAGTGGACCAATTATTTTACATATTTTTTATTATCAACAATGCAACCTAAGTATCCTAGCAATTTAAAGAATTCCCTATGGCCATCTATTGGGATTGGCTATCGTTTTTTATTCTTATCTCGCTTATCCTTTGCGTTAGACAATTTTAATTTTCAAATATGTGTTTCACGTTACTTTCGGCACGTTCCGGTTTTCTATGTGGCGCGAGTTCTGGGACACCCTGTATAGATATATTCGGTTTTATTCTGAACGGGCTATATATATATATATATAGTATCAGAGCTGTGCGGTACTCGAGTACTTGTACCCAAATTTTGTACTTTAAGTACTTTTTTCTTGTACTCGGAACAGCTCTGTATAGTATACTATAGTAAGCAATATTCTGAACATTAAATATTATTTTTAATATGTAGTTTATTGAGTGGATTCATGTTCCGCGCATCAATGGTTACTGTTTTATTTTCTCCATGCACCTCTCCTGACTAATAACTTTGTTATTTTTCAAACTCATGGTAAAAAAACTTAAACTGAATCAGTTTATTTCCCAATTGATTGTCTAAGTCATTGTTATAATAAGTATATTATAATTCTGTTAAGTTTTAAACTGACGAAATTATCTCTTCATTACTCTTGTACCTATTCATTATTAGTGTATCCAATTTTTTAAGAAAATCAAAATGGGTATTAATTAGTTTGTATGTCTGAATTAATATGGTTAATATTTAAACGCTTGCTTAAACCACCATATAACAAATATATGAACTTCTATGCAGAAAATGACTATAGTGCGCCTTCCTTATAAGCGACAGCAACGCCTTCTAGAATAGTCTCACCTGCTCCGTGTTTTCTGTCGCATTCGCGAAACTTCTGGCTGGCAGACAGTGGAAGATTAAGCTTAACCAAATGCAAATTATAAATGATGATTACGATCACCAAACTTCTATACTTTTTATCCACAAAAACAAAAAACCTGATTTTAAAAATTCACGTAAAATCTCATCTAGACAGTGATCGTGGGACCCTTTGTAGTGCGGGCCCATAGGCTGCAAAGTAGGTAGCCAATGCTTAAGTCAGGACCTGAGACGAAAGTGAAATTTAAAATATTTTTCATATAAAATTCATAAAAATGTGAAAAAACCATTTGTAAATTAAATATTTATTTAAAAAATATCAAAATTCCTGAAAAACTTATACTTATAAAAACTTATACGAAATAGTAAAACATTGCAAATCTAGATACCTAGTAAAAGATTACAAAATTAAACAAACCATAGTTTATAGACGAAACACTCGTCTATATTTCTACACTTTACATTAAGGACGTATACAAAAATTGTATTTTTCTTTTTTTTAATAAAATCCATACAATTTCTTTTTTGCAGATTTTGGCGTACAGCGCAAAACTGGCCATTGACGAGTGCCAAAACCAATTTAAGTTCAGCCGATGGAACTGCACATCGTTTCCAGAAAAAAACACGACGTTTGGGAATGTTGTTACTATCAGTAAGTTGAATTAAATTTATCTCTCTAAAATTATAATATTAACCAGGTGCGAATTCCTCTGTGGTTCTTTTTTGGTTCATTAGTCTATCATTAAACGTGCCACGAAATGTCGTAAAGGGTACTTTATAGGCTGCCAGAGGCGTAACTAAGCAAGGTGCGCCAGTTAAAGATGTTGGATAAAAACACAAGTTTTTATGAACACCAAATATTTATTGAAGAAAGATTAACAACTTATTGCTTTGACGATCTAATCAACACTAATTACAAAAATGGATTTTATAAAGACAGGAAAAGCACAAGTTGCTTATTTAGTGGAATAATCGAAAAGTGAACAACATGGATTTATATATTTAAACGGATGTAACATGATTTTATTTTACTATTTATTATTAAGTATTTGATATGTAGGTATTTCCTTTAAGAGGTCGCTGTACTGGATGCAGGGTCGGCGTCCGTAACACCTCCCTCCTTAAGAAAAAGCTCCAGGGTTTCTCTCGTAACTCTGGGGCGATTCAGGAAGTGGTGGATCCTCTTCTTTTTCTTTACCAGAATGTATGTGAAGAACACATGATGTCGATATGCTCCAACTGATGTAGTGGCAACCGGGTGCAAATGAAGGGGTTGGATGGGTGTTATGTCGAATCCGGTGGGGATGTCCATTTTCTGTAACATAATTTTGTGTTTTGCCGGAGGCAAATTGTGTATATAAAATTCAGGTGTGACATCTTATTCTTCATTGGTACATCGGATCGTGTAGCAATCGACTGTTGTTGATTGGTTACACCGGAATGTTTTCATAGGTGAGTATACTATTCTTCCATCTGGTAAGTCGTATACAATCTCTGATTCGGCTTTGGCTGTTGTGCATCGATGTGGATTTAATATGGAACAATTGCTGATGGTTTTCTTATTGCGGAAAAAAAATGTCTTGTTGTTATCTGCTGGCAGGCTTCGAACTAATCGTTGTGGGAGTTCCATGACGTTGGTGACAGGATAAGAATTTTTTCTTCATTGGGTATTGGGAAAACTTTGATTAGAGGAAAGAATTTGATGTTAAGGATTGGAATTTTCAAAATCAATATAATTTTATGGTTAGTGTGAATTAAAATAGTTTGAGAGTATTCAAGCAGATTAGTTGAAATAATTTGATTAGGATCGTAAAATTTTTCTAATTCTTCTTCTAATTTATTAATTTCATCAGCAGAAAATAGTTCTAAATTTGTCAAATTTTTTTTTTTAAATCTTATTGTACGTAAAAGCATTAATAAAAAATCATTTACGTGTTCGATATTTGCAATATTAATTTGTGCTTCATGAATTCCTAAATCACTTTATATATATATATTTATATAATATAGATTGTGTAAATATTTTTCCAGTTGTTTATTATTATTATTAAAAGTATCAATTATTAAATGAAATCTCTCTTGAATATGCTGTGCATTTGAAATGAGTTTATTAATTTTGATTGATTGTTCGTCTGTTTTGTCCGAAATTGATTTTATATTGTTATTGATTATTTCAAGATCGTCATTAATAGTAGACCCCAAAAAATTTGCTAGTCCTCTTTTTTTTACTTGCGTCTATATCCCAAACCTATTCCCTGTCAAATGCGTTCCGTAGTTTGTCACTGTCAAGTGTTTCTTTAACAAATTTCAAAGTAAAATGTTATGCAGGTACACTGCATTGTGCCATACCAAACCAACCCAAACTTAACAACCCAACCCAACCGACCCCGCCCCGTTGGGCCCCTCCCGCCCCATTGAGCAATAGAGGTATTATATATCTAAGGGCAGGCTGGATTGTGACAATGGGGCGGGAGGGGCCCAATGGGGCGGGGTCGGTTGGGTTGGGTTGTTAAGTTTGGGTTAGTTTGGTATGGCACAATGCAGTGTACCTGCATAACCAAAATGACAGGGAATAGGTTTGGGATATAGACGCAAGTCTTTTTTTTCGAATAAATGTTAATTTATGAAAATTATTAATTGCTTCTTTAAGTTTTGTATTGTAAATTCTGTTCTATTGAATTTTATGAAGGTTAATGGAAACGGTGAATCTATGGAAATGTAAAAATTCTTGTTGGGTTCCGGAATCATAGGGATAAAACCCATTATTAGGAATACAAGAATAAGCAAGGATATAGCTGTAACAAGAAATTTTGTTTATTTACGGGGACGTTTAATTTTCCTAACATTGATGTCTTTAATTTCGTTGTCTTGATTTTTTAATAGTTCTTTTCTGTAGGGTTTTTCGTGTTTAGAAAAACTGGACTGTCAGAATTAATTTTGGGCTGATCTGTTCCGGTTTCGTTAATTTTGGCAATATTGCAATCGGATTGTTTTTTGCTTTGTATAAACTTGTTTGATAAATGGTAGAATTTCGTTTTTTCTGTCTTGATTATATTTTTCGTAAATTGTCAGATTATTGTCAAAAAGTGTCTCATGTTCGTAGGGTCCGTAGATTAGGGAAAATGGAGAGAAACCTGTGGCTGAATGTATGGATTGGTTGTAAATAGTAATGGCAGATATCATACGTTCTATAATATTTTTTTTAGAGGATTCTAAAACACGTAATTTTTTAATTATTGTAGAATGTAATGTTCGACAGGTGAGGTGGATGAAGAGTTAGATCTGGATGTATAGTGAATGTTTATTTTATGGAGATTGAAAAATTCGTTAACTACTTTATTTTTGAACTCGGCACCTTGATCAAAAACAATGTTTTTGGGAAAATTGTGGTGTGAAAAATAGTGTCTTAATTTGAAGAGAATTTGGAGTGAAGTTGAATATTTTACGTGATAGGCTTGGGCATATTTTGTGAAAGGGTCGATTATCGTCAAAAATTTATGTTTCGAATAGCTAAATATATCAATATGAAGTGTCTTAAAAGGGAGAGAAGGAAGTAAAGGACCTTTAAATGGTGTTTTAATAGGATTTCTTTCGTATTTGGATGTTAAACAGATTTCGCATTTATTTATAATTAAAGTTATTAAATTTTTCATATTTGGCCAATAATATTTTCTACGCAAATGTTCATATGTTTCATTGATTCCGTTATGATTGCCATTGTGATAATTATTAACAATTTCAGATTGATTTTCGATTCCTGGGATATCTTCAACTTTAAACTGACAAAGAATAATTTTTAGTGTTGTATTAAATAAAGATGAAATAATTTTTTCTAGAATAGGACGTACATTTTCGTCATACAGATAAATATAGTACGTCTTTTGAGGGTCAATGATGTAATGTTCCTATACGTACAAAAATTTGGTTCTGAAATTTGTTTATACATTCCTCCGAAATGGGTAAAGTACAGGAAATATTTTCCTTTTGAGAGTGGACTGTAGATTTTCCGGAAACTACGGATTTGGGTGCTTGTGGATTATAATCGGCAGGTGCATGGATAGTGACAATTTCATCAAAATCTACATTACCCATTAGTGAATCATTATCCGAGTCAGAATTGTGAACGTTAAATTGCCAGTGCGCATGCGCAGTTGTCGCGGATTGATCACGGATGAGCTCCGCGAACAAAGCTATTAGCTTTGTTCGCGGAGCTCATCCGTGATCAATCCGCGACAACTGCGCATGCGCACTGGCAATTTTAGCGTTCGCGGTGTAAAAATCGGCAACATTTGACATTTGATCACTCGTTCGCGGAGCCTTCGGGACCAGTTTCGAACTAATTACTGACAAGTCAAAACGATCCGAGGATTTTAGCATGTACTAGCTGTCAGACATGCGTATTGTTCATTATTGTTTAAAGTTTATTTTAGGTTATATGTTCTATATTGTTTTTAATTAAATTGTTAAACGAAAACGTAAGTTGAAATACTTATTTTTTACTTGCATTGTTCATTTCCTTGCTTATTTTATAGATGAGTGATCATCTATCATCCAGTGATGAAGATTTAGAAAATAGTTTAGATTTAATTGAAGTTCCTAAAAATACTGCATATTTTGAATAAATTGTTCCCATGTTCGATGATCAGCTATTTAGGGAGCATTTTCGAGTTAGCAAAGAGATTGTTGATGATTTAGCAGAGCGATTTAGCAATTCTGAATACTATAATTATCAGGAAGGAGATTCCTCAAAAAGTTTTGTCACAAAACAGCTGACTGATGGTTGTGATTAGAAACGCGTTCGCGGAGATTTGTTAATTCTTGATCGGTTCCGAATCGCGCATGCGTACCATGGTTCGTGATTATTTATCCTATACAGATACGGAACTAGTCATGGATGGGCTCCGCGAACAAAGCTAATGTCAACACGAGAGAGTGCGTAAGCGACAACATTTTCTTTACCTTTTTTATAGGAAATGGTATAGTCAAATTCGTCTAATTTGATTTTCTATCGAATTAATCGGGAATGAACCTATAGCGATATCGGATGCGTCACTTGTCAAGGTGAATGTTTTGTTAAAATCGGGATATTGTAGGATTGGTGAATGGGTAATTAGGTTTTTGCACTGTTCGAAAGCAGAAATATAACGTGGATCATGAATGTTGATTTTTTCTCCTTTTCTTGTACATTTATTAATTGGATAAACAATTTTTGCGAAATTTGGAATATAACGTCTATAGTAGCATATTAAACCGAGAAAAGATTTGATTTCTTTAAGAGATTTAGGTATGGGGAAATTTAGAATAGCGGCTATTTTTTTTCGATTTGGCTGAAGGCCTTTATCTGTTACAATGTGCCCTAAAAATTCAACCTTTTTAGTAAGGAACTCACTTTTGTCGATTTGTATCTTCAAATTTGCGGATTTTAAACATGAGAAAATTAATTTAAGGTCGTTAATATGTTCTTGAAGAGATCGAGAGAAGACGATGACATCGTCCATATATACAAAACATATGTTTGTAAATATGAGATTTTAGAATTTCGTCTATCATTCTCTGAAACGTTGCCGGGGCATTTTTGAGTCCGAACGGCATTCGGAGATACTCAAAATGACCATTTGGCACGGAGAAAGCAGTTTTGCTAATCGATTCTTCTGACATCGGAATTTGATGGAAACCTTGTGCAAGGTCCAGACAAGAAAAGTATGTGCGTCGACCCAAGTTGTCAAGAATTTCATCTATTCGAGGTAAGGGATATTTGTCTTCTGTCGTTTTTGAATTTAGAGTTCGATAGTCTATTACCAATCTATACTTCTTTGTACCGGAAGCATCCAATTTTTTGGGGACAATCCAAACTGGACTGACTGACTTGTGTAATACAACTTTTTGTAAATAAATGATTTGATTTGATTTGATTTGGACTGGAGTATGGTGATACAGAAGGTCGAATTATTTCATTATCGAGGAGTTTTTGGATTTGAGAAGAAATTTCCTTTTGCATTACCGGGGGATGTCTGAAAGATCTAGAGTAAACCGGTATGTCATCTGTCGTGGAAATATTATGTTTGACTGTCATAGTGGCCGAAAGTAATTGGTTTTCATTATAAAATATTCCCGAAAAATCTTTACATAGTTTTAAAATTTTTTCTTTTTCTTCAGAGTTCAGGTGGTCAAGTCTTAAGGTATTTACGTCTAATGGTGTTTTTTTTGGAATATTAGTTGGAATATTAGTTGAACAGGGATGATATTAAGAAAATTTACATCAATATGAGGGACTGATACGTAGCCGTTGGAAACGGTATGGATTGATTGGGGAATAACAATTTCGTGATTTTTATTGAGTATTGAGGGGAGTAAAACATCACCGTCAGAAATGGATACTGGTATTTTTGTTATTGTGGAATTGAAATATTTAAATTTAATTGAAATTGGACCGTCAGTGTGTTTTTTTGATAGTCTATATTACTTTTAAACTGTTGTAAATCATGGGATGATAAAAGGGCATCATATTGAGAATGCCAATCTATTACACGAAAATTTATAGGAAACTTTTTGCCAAAATGTTGTAGAATGGGGTAACGTAAATTAAGATTATCGGAGTAGGTTTTGGTTAGAGCTCGAATAGTAAAAGGTTCTTCAAAAAAATATTGCTCGGAAAATTTTGCGGCAGCTTGAGAGGTTATAATTGAATCCGTTGCTCCAGTATCAATTAAAACACGTAATTTTAAATCAGGTATGTCGAAATATGGTAGTCGGGGTAAATTTGCCAGGTTGTTTAAATCTATCTCGGGAATTGCAGGTGGTTCTCCATGTAAAAATTTTGAGACTGTGAATCATAGTCAGATGTTTGAAAATCGTCATGAGATTGGTCAAGATATGTGTCGTCATAATAATTTACAGAATTTTCTAAATTCGATTGTTCACAATCCAAATTCGTGTCAATAAATTCCAAATTATGATGATTGTATTGTCGCTTATTATATTGAATAGTGGTAGTTGACATTGGCTCGGGATAAGAATTTTGCTGTCGGCGTGAATTATTAGATTGAATTGTGGAAGTAGACATTGGTTGGGGGTAAATGTTTTGATGATGTTGTGAATTGTTAAAAATTTGTGAATGCTGTCTTCGAGGATTGTTTACATTAGCTGAAAAACCTGGTCTATTCTCAGAATTTTGTTGTCGCGGATATACTTGCGAATGATTAGAGAACGAATTAAAATTTGGTGTCAAATTTGGGTTATGATTATGATTTTGCGAACGATTGGGACTATTTCTAAAATTTTGCAAACGGTTAGAATTATGATTAACATTTTGAGATCGAGAATTTTGTGATTGGTAACTTAAACTTTTTCTATGTGCCATCAAATTATCGTAATCAGAACAGCGTTTTACACATTCCTCCATTGTGTTGGGGGATGTCGAACATAAAAGGTCTCTATATGGTTGATTAATGCCGGTTTTAAACGTCATTAATGCCTTGTCCGTATATATTTGTTTTTGGGCTTCAAGTATGGCTAGCTATTATGATTTTTTAATCGAGTTAACTGAAGAAGTTCATTTAATTTTAAATTTATGCGAAGATGGAAGTCTATGAAAGGTTCATTTGGTTTTTGAGTTGAACTACATAAAATTCTCTCGAGAGTTGCCTCCGATCGAATTTCACCAAATTTTGTCAGCAATTCGTGCCGAATAGTTACCCAAGTATTGAAATTACCAGGAACAAACGCCTCAAAATTATTAGAAGTTATATAGTCTTTAGGAAGTCCTTTAATTTTACCAACAATATATAAGTTAAATACCAGGTGTTGAGAATTTGTAATTGTAAATGTTCCTGGGAAAAGCGATAGTATCTTATCAACAGCATGAATGAATTCGTTCAGATTACCGTGCTCGTGGCTGTACTCAGGTATCGTTTTACAAAATAATTTTAAGTTCGTCATTAGAAATAGCAGCGGCCATGGTAATATTTGTACAAAAGTGATTATTTAAACTATGAACAGAGTGATCCGAATCTGAATCGGAATTTTCGCGGTTTCGAAAAAATAAGTCTCAAATGGTTTGCAATTCGTTTTCGTCCAGATCACTTAAATGAATTTCATTTAATGACATTTAATTTACGCGATAAGGTTTAATAAAATATGCAGCGTATACTTAAATTAATAAATAATAATGAAATGTATGCAATGTACATATAAATAATTATTATTATAAACTTCATTTTATAGGAAGCAGAGAGGCAGCCTACTTGTCAGCAGTATCAGCCGCCAGCGTTGCCTTTGCCGTCACCAAGGCCTGCTCAAAGGGCGAGCTCAGCGATTGTTCCTGCGAAACAAACAAACGACTACGAAAAAACCAGAAATGGAAATGGGGAGGGTGTTCGGAAGATATACGTTACGGACAGGACTTCAGCAAAAAGTTTTTGGACATACGCGAAGATGGAAACACCGCAGTTGGACTCATGAACTTGCACAATATCGAAGCTGGGCGAAGGGTAAAAAAAATATTTGTTGTATTTTTGTCCATAACATGTTTGATTAATAATAACAAGTGAAGATCTACATTTTACTCTAAGGTCCTATGACAAAAATCGTATTTTACCTTATTTTTTCAAATTAAATCCATAAAAAACTGCAAAAACCATTGGCAAATTAAAAAATTATTTAAAAATATCAAAATTCCTGAAAAACTAGGTATAGGCAAAGATAATCTTTGGGTATAGGTACAAAATCGAGGGGTAAACCACTGATGTTTTAAAATTAAAAAATCCCAAGGGTAGTCATGCTCTAGGAGAAATTTCTTATTGATAAGAATTTTTCCTTATTGATAATGACTGATATAGTTTTGGAGCATAGTGCATCCCGTGGGATTATTTGTGAAGGGAAGATAAAACTATCTGAAATCAGTTTTTTATACACAAGGCAGTAGTGTATTATCGGGTGTTTTGTTTAAAAATTTATCAATTTTTATGACGTCATTAATCCGATACTTAACTGTTATTTCAGGTATGCGTTTATAAAATGTCGCATGCGACATTATGCATAATTTCGTAATTAGTGGTCCTATTTAAAATAACCATAAAAAAGAAAAACAATGATTTAATACATTTTTTTTTATCTCAAATGGTTAAGAAAATATTGGCTTTTAAAACTGACATATTGTTATATTTTTATATTTTGGAAATGGATCGATTTGGATCGATTTAGAGCCATTTTGCAAGAAATTTGAACTTTTATGAGCTGTAACTCAGCTATTTTTGATTTGATTAAAACGATGTTTTTACCGTTGATGCGAAATTTAAACACCTTTCAAACCAAATATCGGGTTTGGCATATATCGGATTTGCCATACCCTCTCGATGCTGATTTAAGTAAAATCTTAAATTAAAAAACAAAAATATACCTACCGTCATCTAGGTGAATGGCCCAAATAAGAAAAAATGATTAAGTTTTTTGTGTATAGCAAAAATCCCCCTAAAAATAAAAAAAAGTTTCTATTTTTCCTTGTAAAAGAGTGTAATAAATTATAATTAACAGGAAATGGTAATTAAATAGGTAATAGTAAATATTTTAAAAGGAAACTGTAGAAATTAAGTATTTAGAAATTAAAAATGCTTTTAAATTCAATAAAATACTATATAAAATCAAACTTAAACACAAAAACATACCTTAAATTAAGAAAAACAGCAAAAATGTATTAAAATCGTAAAATACTTTTGACAGTTCCATGTAAACATAAATTGATAAAGTCAAGGCACACTTAATTTATAAGCAACCAATGAAACTACT
The DNA here is from genome assembly GCA_921294245.1 of Brassicogethes aeneus. NCBI lineage: Eukaryota > Metazoa > Arthropoda > Insecta > Coleoptera > Nitidulidae > Brassicogethes > Brassicogethes aeneus. The sequence continues at coordinate 53,704,369 of OV121133.1, read as the reverse complement.
TAAATTTGCTAAAACAGTTTTATTTCAAAAAAGTGACTGTTGCTAGAGGCTAAAAAAATTGATCAAATTTGACGGCCCATAAAATTATACAATTGTTTCGATATACGGTCATATGACAATCAAAAAATGTCAAATGTAATTTATTTCAAAGGGCACAATAAAATTAATTATTTGGCATTTTATAAATGAATGTCGAAAATGGTGGACATTTTTGATTAGAAATGCCATAACCACCACCAGACATATTTTCAAGGTAAACACCCGGTACCACACAATTCAAAAAGGTATAAAAAAGATATCCCATATAGTCCCATCATCCCTTCATAACAAATCCCACGGAGAATATTTTATTGCTTTATGCTCCAGGAAACACAACGTCTACATATTATATGGACGTTGCCTTATAACGTTAAACGTTGGTCTCGCTGATTTTAAAGTTTACCCCTCGTACGAAATAGTAAAAAAATTAAAATATATAAGGTGAAAGATGGCAAAATTTAAAAAATACAAAGATAGTTGGAGTAAAGAGTTTATAAGCAAAGAATACTTCTATATTTCTACATTTTTTTAAAGGTGGTATGGCAAAAATCGTATTTACATTTTTTTTATAAAACCAATAAAAAACTTCAAAAACCATTAGCAAATTAAATAATTAATAAAAAATCTAAATTTTTTTAATTATTTCGTATAGTTTAAACTATACGAAATAATTAAAAATTTAAATATATATATATATATATATATATATACCTATATATATATACCTATAAATGGTATGTTTTGAAGCCCGGAGACGGATGGGTCGCTTCGGAGCCCTGCAGTTGCTAGTGGTTTAGGCGTGTATACTTATCTTCTATCTCATTTAAATCATTAAAAACCTATAGAGGGAAAAGACGAGGGGTAAAGATTTCCCTATAGGATTGTCGGTAGAAACATTTTTGTTCTTGTAAAGCCCAAGCATATATTATTAATACGTTGAAAAGCCCACTAGTATAAAAATATATACTGATTAATCGCTGTAAAGCCCAGCGGTGTTGCCAATTCTACCCGTAACAAATCTATTTTTAGATTCAAGGTCAAGCTTTAAATATTCGTTAATACTCTGCATTTGTGGTTTCTTAAATTTACGGGCTTGTCATAGTAGTGTTCGTGTATAGTATTTGCTGGAATACTGAAATACTATAATAATAATAATAATAATTTTATTTTCACAAATTAAAGCTGATTACATACAATCACAGGTAATAAACAACTTTGAAGATGAAGAACGTCAAGCTAAAAGAAACAAAAAAAAAACAAACAATATTAAGAAAAAAGAACAGAGAACTAACAGCTACATATTTAACAGAAAATATAGTTTACCAGAATTCATTCAAAGAATATGGTTCCAATTCAACCAAATAGGAAACAACAAGGTTTTTATATTTATTTGCGTTTTTTGTTTGTTTAATGTTATTAGGCATCCTATTGTAGGCTCGCAAACAAGAGTAGTAACTTCCTTTCTGAAATTGATTTAACCTGTGTTTGGGGAAATTGTAGTTTAAAGTTCTGTCACTAGCACCTTTCATTTGTAAGAACAAATTACTGTGATTAAAAACAAAGATCAGTAGTTCATAAATGTACAAAGCAGTAACAGTCATAACATTGCATCGCCTGAAGTGACCTCTACACGATTCCGTATACTTTAAACCCAATATTGTCCTCATGGTGCGCTTCTGAATAGCAAAAATCTCTCGAATAACCGAGTGTTGCCCCCAGAAAATTATACCGTATTTAAGTATGGATTCAAAATTTGAGTAGTAGACTATCTTCAGGGTTTCATAATCCAGATATGGTTTCAGTACCCTAAGCATGTACAAGGCCGCAGTCAGTTTTTTACAAAGTGTTTCTAGCTGATATTTCCAACTAAGATTTTCGTCTAGAATCAGACCAAGAAACTTTGTTTGCTCGGTGGTGTTGACAATGACGTCATCAAATGGTACATGGCAAGGTGTGATAAAATTAGATTTAAGTGTTTTGAAATAAATTATGTTGGTTTTTTCTTTATTCAAAATAAGTTTGTTTTTCGTGAACCAATTTAGCAGTTTTTTAATGTTTTCTTCCAACATTATCATAACTTGGTCTAAACTTTCAGCTTTTAGAATCATGTTAGTGTCGTCTGCAAAGTTAACTAAATTACCAAATGCCACAGATGACGCCATGTCATTTACGTAAATTAAGAATAACAACGGCCCTATAACACTACCCTGAGGAACCCCCAGGGGTACCAAAACCGGATCTGAAACGTCAGTATTACCATCCTTCGTTACCTCAACAGCCTGCGTCCTCATGTTTAAAAAAGACCGTATCCAGCGCAGTGCATTTCCTCTCACCCCATATTTCTCAAGCTTGGTAGAAAGTATTTCATGATCAATGGTTTCAAAGGCCTTTATAATATAGTATAATACTAATAATTATAATTATCCCTAAAATTTCACAATTTAAAAAAATGTACTTTAGAATTAAAAAAAAGTTCTTCAAGATAACATAAAATCTCAGAATCTTAAGTTTATTATTGATAATTTATCCCAATAAACATGTAATAAATATAATAAAATTAGAATTATAGCTTTTATTATATAATTTAGAATAATTATATTATTAAGTATTATTACTGCAATATAAAAATAATAAATATACAAAAATCTTCTTATTTATTTCTATACAAATTAATTTATATGAGTATAATTGGCTTCACCAGTATTTTTTTAACTAGACATTTTTCCTTTTTTAAATCCAGTGTAAAACTGTTTACTTATGTGGTATTTTTGACAAAATTTACTTATATTAATATTGCTAATTAGCAAAACAACCATACATAAATGTAAATATTTTTATTGCAGTTTTTATTATTTTAAATATCTTGAAATCCTATAGAACACTAAGAAAAAATTAATATTGACAGATTTAACGTTTGCAAAATACATTTTAAGTATAAAATAAAGAACGACTTACATTTTTTAAGGCATATCTGACTTTAATTTCTTGCAATATTTTTTTTTCTAACATTCGCTTTTAGTCTATTCTTAATGAAACCCAAAACTTATGTATTTATTCCTTTATTTGTAAAACCAGAACATTTTGTAAAAGTATACGATCTGTAAAATAACCATTACTAAACATTTTACCATTAATATTTCGTAGGTATTGATTGTTAAAACTTTTAACTTTTTAACTTAAAAGTAATGAATCCTAAATATTAATTATTGATATTTTATTTTATCTACTTCTCTATTGACGACCTGTGGCTTTATGGCATTTTAGTCCCGAGCTGAAGTTAGCAACAGTGCCTTTTAAGTTAACTATATTATAAATTTAGAAAATGTGAGGTTTAAATCCGGGTGACAGTTGACAGATGTCAAATTTTTAACAAATAAAATTCGCCTTAAATTTTGTTTTGTGTTCGTCGTAGATAGAGTATAGTATGTAACTCGTTCATAAACTTCTTTTGACACTAGTTTTTATTAAACACTCGCTCGCAAGCTTCGCTCTTGCTTAATTAAACTCGTAACTAAAATATCGTTTATAAAACTTGATACATAATATACTATTATAGTAATTACTATAAAATAAAATATTAATAATTAATATTTAACGTGTCATTATTAAGTTAATAATTATAATTTATTACTTTTTTAATTTAGAATACATTTCAATAATAGTTTTAAGTTATATTAAAACTTTTCACAATATATTATTAATTTGTATTTAATTAATATACTAAAAGTGTGGAAGCAAATTCCCAATATTATTTTTCTATGTAGTCGGCTACAGGTTCGGATTTAGGAATTTGGCGTGTCTATAATATAGAAATAAGACATGAGACAATCTGACTTTATAGCTAAGAGAGAGTGCGTTTAATCGTTCTTCAACAAATTTTTATCTCAAGTAGTTTTTCACTTCATCATCATTTTATTCTTAAACATTCTATATTTTAAAATTTTTTAATTGAAGACACTTGTCACGAAGTGTTTATTCAAGCAATGCATGCAAAAATTCTCGGTTATTTTTTATCAAGAACTTTGTATGCTATACTAATTTAGAAAAAATTCTGTCCAAATTCATCCAAAGTATTTAGTTACCCCTAATTTTTTCCGTTCTAGGCAGCTGCCTACGTTGTCTGTTCGGTAAATCCGGCCCTGGTCGGCTATCTTTTGCATTTTGTTGGTTATCGTTTAATTCGGTTAAATTAATTATTATTATTTAATTGTGCATATTTAATGGTAAATTCAAAATAGTTAACTATCATTATAGTGTAGTTATTAAACTCAAGTTTAGATCTTCCTTCATTTTGTAATTACTATTTTTCAGTAAAGGCATAGTTGCCAAACAACACTTATGCTAAATATATGAAAATTATTACTAAACCCAAAAGCGCCCACTCCTAAAATATTAAAGCTGTCCCCAAATTACTAAACTTTTTAGTAACCATTCCCAAAACTGTTCTCTCCGTGCATATGCATAAAATGACATGTAGAATCTATATTATAGATATTATCAAGTTTACCCCTTAAGGGGTAAGGGGTTAGGTGTTTTCTATAAATTTGAAAAATATATTTATTGGCCGGTAGTATTTTTTTAAACTACAATCGAATATTTTTAAAAATGTTCTTGTTTAGAATATTAACCAACAGGGGTTTGTGAGCATATAGACTTTCAAAATGTGTCACATTACTGAAAAAAACAATTTTTAGTCTCTTTTCTTTAAAACGAATATTTATCACCTATTTTAGGGTAGTGCAAAATTTGAATATATTTAAAATTGAAACGCCTGAATCATTGATTAATAACTGCTCCTTCACTCAACGCCTGTATATAAAAAATTTTGTATGATAAAAGTAAATATTATGGTGAAAAAATATATATTAATATATTTTTAATTACAATAATCGCTTAGACTATGTAGGGCAATATTTTTACCTGTCATCTGCCAAAAGTAAACCAAGGGCTCTGAGCTTTATTTGACAATTTTTAGCCTATCTAGAGTAATTGTTTAGAAAATTGGACTAGTACAAATTGCAGCGAATATGGCACTAGTGCTACCAGGTAAATATTTTTCAATTTTTTTATTATTTTTTAATCATTTGTTCGATAAAATTGTCCTCCAAATACAACTCGCAATTAAAAATATTATATTTTATATATATTTTACATATATTTTAAATATATGTCGAATATTTTAAGGTGTGTAATAGCAAATATTATTTGTAGTTGCAAATAGTACTCGTGGTAATTAATTAGGGGGCATCCATTAATTACTTGAGGCCATTTTGATTTTTTAGTACTATTTACTAAACAGTTCTCTATACATGGTTATTAATTGCTATAAAAGTTAGCCACTTTTTTGTAAAACCAGAACAACTTTTGTAATACTTTACTAACTTTATAACAATCATTACTAACAGTTTGGGAATAATAGTATTGGTAATAAATTATGTATATTTTTTATTTTATCCTCTTTTCCACCACTTTGCCCCTAGGGGATCCATGCAAATATATAAATCTGTTATAAATTGAATACACAAATCCACGAACAAATAATTGTAATTACTTATTTTAGCTCCTCTGCCAACCTCGCAAATTTATTAAAAATAAAATAAATTTATAATTGAATTCTGGAACCAAATAATAATACATATTTACAGGAAACCCAAAAAATTAAAAAAAAGGTGTAGTTCCGCGGTTTTAAAAATTGTATGTCGCTTTTGACTGCAACAGCAATTTATAGATCAGTAAACTGCTACAATAAAATATCCTCTAACATACATATAGTGCTTTTATGATTAATTTCTAAAGCCGCCGTATATTTATAAAAATATATTGTACGCGCGTTGTCGGGCCCAGCAGTGTTGCCAAGTTTAGGGGCTGATAACGATACGTTAATATAAATGTATAAATATATACTCAGAAGCGCCCCCTACAGTGAAATTCTCCAAACTTTTTGTATAAATGAATGCATAAATGGTACTTTTTGAGGCCCATCAAAAATTTTAACAGGAGGGTGCAGAAAGAAAGGAGAATCGAATGGCTACTATATACTCGGGCTCCGTTGTAAAGCCCAAAGCCGGGTTTTATAACGTCGCTTTGGGCTTTAAAACGTATTAATGTTATCTTGTGCGGGCCTGTATAAGAGCGAATATACGTCTATATATATATATATATATATATATATATATATATATATATATATTACTATCTATAGATAGTAAAATATGGCAAAATTAAAAAAATAGAATAATAGATGGAGTGAAATGTATATAAAAAGAAGAAGCACAGATCTATCATCCAAAACTGTATATTCTAACGTCCTAAGGCAAAAATAGTAATTTTTCAATACATTTTTAGGCTGTCCGAACAAGAATGACAAGAGTGTGCAAATGTCACGGAGTTTCTGGATCATGCAGCATGCAAATTTGTTGGAGGAAACTCCCGAACTTCAAATTAGTCGGAGAAGGTTTATTTCAACGATATGAAGGATCTTCCCACGTAAAATTTGTGGATAAACGTCGCAGAAAATTAAGAATCATAAATCCGGACTTCAAGAAGCCCAACAAAACTGATCTAGTGTTCCTGGACGATTCGCCGGATTATTGCGAGAAAAATGACACGTAAGTGCTCACTAGACGGCTTGTTGTTTTTATACCTTGATGTTGTTTACTATGACCGTCAACACTTATGTTGAAAAATAAGTAAAAAATCCATTTGTTTCGAATTATTTAACATTATTTCTGCTGATTTAATCACGGTGAGCCTGAACGAAGTTTAAGTCACATAAAAATGCCGCTAAAAACTGATTGCAGTTTCTTGTTCGGGACCCTTTGATGACTTAAAAATGATATTTACCAAAATCCTAGCTGCTCCTCTTTTTGAAAATTCCTAATTTTTTTTTAATTTTTTTTCTCTTACTTTTGACAGAGATTTTTATAATATTGAAGTATATTGTTAACGAGACTTGGAGAATACTGTTTTCATACTGAGCACATCATTAGATTTATACAGGGTTAGCCAAAAATCACTTTTTTATATAGTTAAAAGCATAATGAACCAAAAAGATTTATCTCCAAAAAATGTTATTTTATTTAATTTTATTCAAAATCAATTTTTCTTATAAAGTCTTAATAAGAATCCCATTTTGTAGCCTGATAAAGATATCTGAAAAAACATGGGTGGGTATATATCTTTTTTGCGTGTTATGCCAAAATCATGAATTTACGCTTTTGCTTTATTAAAAGAAGCGATTTTTGGCTAACCCTGTATATATTAAATGATGTGCACAGTAGGGTGGAGCTAAAAAAAAATTTTTTTTTCCTTTTCAAAAAATGTTATTTTATTTAATTTTATTCAAAATCAATTTTTCTTATAAAGTCTTAATAAGAATCCCATTTTGTAGCCTGATAAAGATATCTGAAAAAACATGGGTGGGTATATATCTTTTTTGCGTGTTATGCCAAAATCATGAATTTACGCTTTTGCTTTATTAAAAGAAGCGATTTTTGGCTAACCCTGTATATATTAAATGATGTGCACAGTAGGGTGGAGCGAAAAAAAAATTTTTTTTTCCTTAGCCTGGGGGTGGAATTTGTAGCTTATAAAAAAAGAAAATTTTTGAAAAAAAAAAATTTTACTCAATGTCACTGATTTTTTAAATTAAATTTAAGTTAAAATTCTTTTGAATAAAAAAAAAATTTTTTGGCTTGTAATCTTCAATTTTATCTAAAAATAAACAAATTTGATCGTGTTCAACTCGAAATTCGCTCTATTGCCTCAGAAAAGCATGTTACTATTTTGGAATTTTTTTTAAAACAACAATAATGACCACAAACATTTTTTTAAGTTCATAACTGTTAATGAGCAAGAAAAAGGACACTTCGCAGTTTACAAGCCAAAAAAATTTTTTTTTGTTCAAAAGTATTTTAACTTAAATTTAATTTAAAAAATCAGTAGGCCACCTCAAGACGTTGAGTAAAATTTTTTTTTTCAAAAATTTTCTTTTTTTAAAGCTACAAATTCCACCTCCACTCTAGTGCACAGTATAAAAAAGTATTCTCCAAGTCTCCTTAACAATATACTCCAATATTATAAAAATCAGTGTACAAATGTGTACTCTGTCAAAGGTAGACTTTAAGATAAACAAAATATAAAAGAACCTAAAGGATTTAAATTTAAAAAGCATATATATGCATATGTCGTCTTGTGTGGCGAATTTTATTGAATAAACAATGATATATCGTGATATTTTTTCTTTTTTCTGTGATATGTATTATATTTAAATGAAATGTTCCTATTTAGAATTAAAATGTATTAATAAAGTAAAATTAATTTAGATTTAAGAAATGTATTAAGAATTAAAAAATATTTATTAAATTGTATGATTAGAGGTGTCCCTCTATAAACTGTATGTTTCTTGGGATGAAAATAAAGTATTTTATTATTTATTATTATTATTAAAATTTAAAATCATGAATTTTCAAAAAAATTCGAAAAGAGGAGCAGCTAGGATTTTGGTAAATATCATTTTTAATTCACCAATGGGTCCCGAACAAGAAACTGCAATCAGTTTTTGGCGACATTTTTATGTGACTTAAACTTCGTTCAGGCACACCGTGTAATGTTAAAGATTTCTAATAAAAATCACAAAACAAAACTAAATATTCCGTATTTTAGTAAATAAATATTTTATTAGGTAGGTAATTTTTGTGGTCACTGTATGATTTATAATAAAATTTTATGTACAAAATATAGTTAGGGCACAACCTTACTCACAATACCCCTTGACACCAAGGTACTATGCTCCCACCACGTGACTACGTAAGAAAGGCAGTCTTTTGAAAATTTGGCATTTATAAATGAAAGCCTTATAAGGCTTTTCAGGTTATGTCAAAGTATAGTCAATGAAAGAAATAATTTGTATACTGTTAACGCTTATTTTTAAGAGTTAAAAGTTTATAAATCTTTATAGTATCACAATAAAAAGGGTTGGTTTAAGAATTTAGGAATATAAATACTGCATTTAATGGAATTCCAAAATGTATTGTGCCAAATAAGTAATATTTTGAGCATTTGGTCTACATACCTCCATAAAATATTTTTAACTAAACGGCATTTATTAGGATAATATACAAGGTGTCCCAAAACTTATTGGCATAAATTTAGGAAAAGATTGAGCAAGTCAAAATAAGACAAAAACCTAAATAAATATTTTTCCTAATTACTTATGTTTCCAAGATACAGGGTGATAAAGTGTTACCTATCATATCAGTTTTTTTAATATAACTTCTACTATGGTAGTCATGGAAACGTGATATATTGCGAACATTCACTTACTACCAAAACACATATTCACACATAATTACAATTGTTTGAGTTAACACAGTGTCGTAGAAACGGGGGTTGCTTTAAGCTTATTGTCCCATACAAACTTTGAGGTTAGGTTTTTATAATATTTGATACAATTTTTCGATTACACAATTCGGCTACCATCAAAAAGGTATACCTCTCAAACTTCGATAAAATAAACCGTTTCCGAGATATTCGAGATAACTTTTCAACAGTTTGAGGGAAATTTTGAATTTTTATATGCTTTTTTATTTAAGTCAAACTTCTAAAATTTATAATTTTTTTTAATAGTTTATATGTTTTTTTTATATATATTGATAAGTTTCTTAAAAGTTTCAAATTTTCTGTAGTAAATTTAAAACTTGGGAATGCTCAGAATTTTACTAGAATTCAAAAATACAATACGGCGTGTTTATTAAAAAAACGAGTTTGTTATGAAAAATCAAGGTTATGGCCAGAGCCGGCTTAAAGCAATTGAGCGCCTTAGGCACTTAAAAATTTGGCTCCTCTAACTAGATACTATACTTACGGGGCCCGGGGCAAATTTTAAAAAAGGTTATTAGAGCCACCCCAAACTGTTAGCTTAAGGGCGCCCGAGCATTATAACCTAATTATTACCTATGAAATAGAATACTTTTTATCATTAAAAAAGTACATAAAAAACATAAATATCATACAAACATAACAAATATAATGTAAATAAAAAGTGTTAGGACTTATTAGTGCGTTTTTCTGCAAGATGTCATTAGTAAGAATTTGTATGTTAGATGTACTGCTGGTTTATTGTAATTAGTTTAATATTAAAATTTTAGAAATACCTTAAAACAAACAGAAAAATTAACACTATCTAAATGTGGATTTAGCCAGCATTTTGTGTAACGTAATCTAACGTAACGTAATTTAATTTAAAAGCCAGGCTAAATCAACTTTAACTATCGAACACAGACTGCTATCACCAAACACGCAACACATAGAAGTGCCACTCTTGAATAAACGCGAAAACACCCAAGTCCTTCCGGCAGCAGTTTCCTCTAGTATCGCGTACCCGCTGGGGTGAGCCGCACATCACAGCGGGTACCCGATGCAAGAGGAATCCGTGTGCTTGGAGCATACGGGGGTTTTGAAATAGTTTAAAGAGTGCTAAAGATATGTTTATACAGGGTAAAGTTTACAAATTAAATGATCTTTTAAGTTTTTGTTTGCAGTTTAACGTTAAGATTTTTTTTTATTTGTTAATTATACAGTTAATAATAAAATATCTTATTCTACTTCAAAACGCAGTGCCCTCGTAATCAAGCATGGTGATATAACACCTGATTAATTTTATCTGAAATACATTTATGTTTTTGGCATAAAAACAGAAGTGAATTTGCGGCACGCTTTTTTGTCGGCTTTACACCTCGTTATTAAATAGGAAGCTAAATTTTTATAAAATAATAAAAACAATAAATAATATTCTGTTATTACAATTGTATATTGTTTGTTTTATTTTTGGAAAAAATAAACATTTTGGTAACAATTTTTATTTTTTTAAGATGCTTGGGGACAAGGCGCCTATTTCTTCGTGGCGCCTAAGGCAATTGCCTTGCCTGCCTAATGGGTAGGTAATATGGCCCTGGTTATGGCTGTCTTTTGGTTTTGGTTTAAGGGATAATGTATGTCTATTTTTACCACTGCTCCTTAAAAGATTCGGTGGAACTTAATTTTAAAGTAACAATAATTATTGTTATAATCGATTAACCGTAATAGGTATTTATTGAGTAAATAAACAATAAAGGTTGGTCAGCTTATCTTTATTTGAAAACAAATTAATTATAGCATTTAAATAATGCTATTGCCCTTTAAGGGTGTTACATAAGATGCGAATCTTCGAGCTAGAGTAGTTCTAACTTATTTTATAAAAACGTTTTTAATGAAAGACCAGAAGTTAAATGCAGCTTCTGAAATGCCTAAGTTTTGTGGGCACAAAACTCAAGATGCATTTTTTTATCTGTAAAGGCCAGAAAACGGGGAGTTTTTGCCATTTTCCCAACATTTTATTAAAATGGATATAGCCGGTTTTGCACGGATGCTCCTCAAATATAAGCGGAAACAGTATAAATTTTATTTCTTTCATTGACTTTACTTTGACAGATACATAACCTGAAAAGACTTAAATGCCAAATTTTCAAAAGACTGCGTTCCGTACGTAGTCACGTGGTGGGACTTTGAGGTGTGGAGCATAGTACAAAGCCTACAGGCTGATATATATCTTACTTATTTTTTTTAGGTTAAACATCCTGGGCACGCGCGGGCGCGAATGCAACCGCATGTCACAAGGCATCGACGGCTGCCGGCTCTTGTGTTGCGGCAGGGGATACCAAACAAGGGTGCGCGAAGTCGAAGACAAGTGTAAGTGCGCGTTCGTATGGTGCTGCAGCGTGAAATGTGATATATGCCGGTCCAGACGCGAGGAACACGTTTGCAACTGAAGGAAATTTAATGACAACTGAATTTAACGAACCTGTCAAAATTTTGAGTGCGCTTTATCTATTAACACTTTTCTCCAAGGCCCCAACTTTTTTTAATTTTGCCCTCTTTTACTATCAAGATTTGCAATGTTTTACTATTTCGTATAGTTTTTCAGGAATTATGAAATTTTATATTAAATATTTAATTTGCCAATTGTTTTTAAAAAAATATCGTAAAATACGATTTTTGTCATACGACCTTTAATAGAGTAAAATGTGTAAAGATATATGTACTTAAGTGCGCTTTATCTATGGATTTTATATAAAAAAATATCGTAAAATACGATTTTTGTCATACGACCTTTAATAGAGTAAAATGTGTAAAGATATATGTACTTAAGTGCGCTTCATCTATAAACTCTTTACTCCAATTGGACTTAAGTCCCCAACTTAATTTTGCCATTTTTTACTATTTCGTATAGTTTTTCAGGAATATTGATATTTTTTATTTGGTTTTATGGTTTTTGGAGATTGTGGAAGTTAAAGAAAATAAAATGACGAATAAATGAATTTTAACGAGCTGTCAAAGTTTTGCCATTTTACCATTAATGTTGAATTTCATAAAATAATCTCAACAGAAAGTAAGTTTTTTGGAAATATTTTTGTTAATTCAACAGTCTTTTAGGTTTCCCGGACAGTTTCCGAAATTAACATTTTCCAAATATCCAAAATTCGTAAAAAAAAGCCCGGATTCGATAATCCGGTTTGCTATTTTCCGGAACAAATTTCCGGAATTGACATGTTAACAATTGTTGCATGCTATAGACTTTGGTTTTTAACGTTGTTATTGTATTTGTTTATTAAAGACTTAAAATTTGTTTTACATTATGTTAAATAATCGTTATAAGAATAAAAAATAAACGTAAAAATGGTTGTAAAAAAGTTATCTATCGATTGATATTGATACAAGCGAGCAAAGAGTGAAAACAATATGCACCTTCAATTTGGAACCAATATCAAGCAGCTTTGGAAAAAAGCTATAAAACAAATAATCTAAGTAAAGGCTAGTACAATAGTTTTTAACTAGTTATTAACAAAAATCATCCTAACCTATACTCGGCTTTAAAAGAATTGATAAAAGAACAAGCAGATACAAAAATAACTATTGGGCGATTCCATGATTATAAGGTATACCTACTAACGGGACAAAAAGAAAGAAGACAAAATGTTTTATAAATATTTTTGAAGAAGTTTTGTTCCTATAACAATAATTTTATGATAGTTATTATTACTTAATTTTATTGCTGAAAACTATCATAATATTATTATTATAGAAACAACACCCATTAAGTTATAAAGAGTCGAACAACATTAAAATCTAATTTTTATATCTTTTCTTACTTCAAATTAACATAATTACACAATATAAATATTACGAAATTACTTGAATCTCGTATAATGATAAATCAGGAATAAAGTGATTCTAGATTTCATAAAAAGGATTTACGGATTTTGGATCTTCCGAAAAATGTTAATTCCGGAAATGGGTGGAAACGGCCTTTTAGTATTTCTCAAAAACGGCTTTGTAAAGATATAATAAGTATATTATTTAACATTTTATGTGCAAAATAAGATCTACAATTTTTTGATTGGAGATCGTTATATTTTACATCAAAAAGGTTCCTTATAGGTAATTCTTTCGCACGACAAACCGTTTTTTAAATTAAACTTTTTAAATTAAACTTAAAAATACATACAGCGTGTCATCAAATAAGTTTAAGCCAAAGCAAGCAACTTTGTCCTCTTTTACATTACTGTCCTACAACGCTAAAATGCAGTATATAAAATTTAAGTATTAAATGAAAGTGAAATTGTAGCGTTGTAGGTCAGATTATTGTTACTGTTTTTGAATTAAAAACATGTTAAAATTTTTCGAGAAGCCCATATTTTGTTTAATCCATTACATGTACTCATGTATCCACCTCAAGGAGATGTCGTTGACTGATCTAGTCGGTTGGACCACATTTGTAATTAAGCTGACAGCTTAATTACAAATGTGTGTGTGAGTAGCGACTGTTAGCCGTTTGGCAAGTAGTTGAGTCTGTAATTCTGATTTATTATTGTTTTTTTTATAAAAATACTAAAAATATTTTGTATCCATCAAAAAATAAATTTAAAGTGCCAGATTTCTTACTTTGGAGTCTCTGGAATACTCGAAAAATATAGGTGGTAGATCTACTAACTTTTCAATGTAAGATTTGTTGGAAACTACCAACTTTTAAAATTATATCTACCTCCTAGACCGATTTTGGGTTGGCAACACTGAGTTGAGTTACTCCATAGAGATTCAAACACAAAAGAGTGCTCGATTGCCTGTTAGAAGTGGGGAACATAATTACGGTGGCGACTCTAGTGGCTACTGGAAGAACCAGCTTGAAGCGCGGTACATTTAAACTTAAATATTTTAAATAATTTTGTTTTGTTTTCTCTGGTAAACCAATGTGACATAAACTTATTTTTTACTTGTTATCTGTTGTCTTTATAGTCTCTGGTTGTGTTTATGCTGTCGTACGGTATTTCATGAATTTAATGCTGCTAATTAAAATACGTTTCCACTTGCAGATTAATTGGTTAACTTGGGTTGTTTAATCGTATAATAATTCGTATGGTATATTAATTATTACACTTTGTACTGCATACTTTACGAGAAAATTATTTTAGAAACTAGCTATTGTTTGTAAAATTTTCATTAAGAAATTTAACACATATTATCTCTTCAAAGTGTCCAATGCAGCTTAAACATCCCAAGTAAACTAATTAATTAATCTGCACGTAAAAATGTATTTCAATTAGCAGAATTAAATTCATAAAATACCAAGCACGGCAGCCAAACACAACAAAACAGTTTGTTTTTCGATAACGGCAGCATAAACACAATCAGAGACTCTGAACACAACAGGCAACAAGTAAAAAGTAAGGTTGTGTCAAGTTGTTACCAGATACAACAAAACGATCATTTAAGATATTTAAATTTGTATGTACTGCGCTTTCAACTGATTCTTTCGGTAGCCACCAGAGCCGCCACAGTAATTATGTTCCCCACTTCTAACAGGCAATCAGGCACTCTTGTCAAGAGTCTTGTGTATGTTTCTATCATGTTACTCGCCAGATGTTCGCGGAATAATCACCAAACGTAAAGCGAGTTCACGTTTAAACTTACCAACAAAATAGTTGGAAACACCCTAAATCTTGGGAGCACTAAAAACAGCTGTTTTTGAAGAAGAATAAGAAGAAAAACTGCTTTTTAATAAACAATTTTCAAGTACACAGTTTTATGTTCTGTGTGGATTGACAATCCAGGATTGTGAAAATTGAAACAGCATGAGCATGTTGAGCACGGCGGCTTTGCCACGAAAAGGCTGACGACGCTCATTTTTTTTTATACTAAATTGTGATCTTTTTGTGCTACCTTGCAGCAGTATTCCGTAAGTTTTTCAAACGAAAATTATCCCCGTTTGAGTTTTTTTTTGTATTCTTCTAATAAATACTTGAGTGTTTTTTGCATTTTCTAAAATTCGGTCTCGTATTATTGATACTTATCGATAAGTATCAATACATTTTTATTGATATTAACACACATATGTTTAATAATTATTGCTTGCAACTTGGTCTACTGTACTCAGCGTTGCCATTCGTACGGTAATTACCGTATTTGTACGGTAATTTGAATAAAAATACGGTATACGGTACAAATCTCAATACCGTACACAAATGTACAGTAAATTTACTAACTGACATATTTTCATACATAATATTATTAACAATATTTTTTTATTTTTGGTGTTTTTGTTCTATTTGTTTATTGTCTATAGAAAAACCTCTATGGTCCTTTCCTTCTTTTGTCTATGGTTTTTCTACACATTTAAACACATACTTCCACCTTAGATCATCCCCTTGTATGATCTAAGACTTCCACACAGTGGAAGTATGTGCATTTAAATTAATATAGCGTCATCTCGGGTTCAGCTGCATAAGAGAATGATGATGAGTTTTTAATCGAATAATAATAATATTATTATTAATTTTAAGTTTCATTTGCCCTGTGATTTTTGTTATTTATGATTTTTACGTATTCCAAAAGTCCAGCTCATATATCTAGGATTAGAATGAAATTCTTGGAGAAAATTATGGGCTGCATTTTTGAGTTGTTTTGTTAAATGTTTTTTATTTAAATTAATTAATTAATATTTTTTAATTTTGTTGCTTTTATATTTTATTTAAATTTTTTAAATGTACGGTAATTTTTTCTTAAATACGGTAATTTTTACCAAGCAGGTACCGTAATTTCATTTTGATCATCTGGCAACGCTGACTGTACTTCCATGTAATTCGGTACATTGGTAGGTAATGGATTAAAAAAACCTGTAGCATTGCAAAAAATTTCACCTGATTTTTTTATTCAAAAACAGTGTCACTAATGAAAAAGTAATATGTTTTTTCTCCATTATTGCTTAATAAGGCGTGAACAAACATCCCCCCAATGGATTACAACTTATTACATGATACCCCGTATAATACTTAAAATTTATAAAAATAGGCAAAATATTTTTGGGTTCTACGAAAAAAAATTATAAGTATGACATTTTTTGATTTACAAACAAAATTTTTTTTATTATGGGATAAAATTAAAAATAAGCAAAATATTCCCAAATCACTATTTTTTTAAATCATTTATAATAACACATATTACTTATTCTTTTATATTTTAACCATTTTTGTACCTGATATATTACTTTTAATGATCATTTATGGAGACTATACTCAAAAACGCTTGTTTTTTATTTAAATATGTCTTTTTTAATTGCTTTAAATTGTTCATCTCATTATCGTATCACCCATCTTGTATATTTATTTTTACTGCACCTAGTACATAAAATAGTATTTAAATGTGAAATAATATGTATTGAAATTTATATATTTAATTTGCACCAATAACATTCTTATATATGGCCATAAGAACAACACTTTTTAGTGACTCGTTAAACGTTGCAACGCGTTGACTACATTGACATAGGTATGAGGAGTGATTTTTTAAAAGGTCGTATTTCCATTTGCAACAATTTTTCAAAAAAATGACTATAACCTGTATAGGTTAGGGCAATATAGATTATTTAAAAAAAAATTCTGATGAATATTTAATAATACTTCAGACCTGCTGTCATATTTCGCCGTTAATATATGCCTTTTAACCATACTTTTGAGATTTTGTCAAAAAATTACATTCAAGTAAAAATGGAAATAAGGCCTTTTGAAAAATCACTCCTCATATGGAAATGAAATACATGTCTGGAATTTTAAATTGCTTAAAGTTAAGTATATATTTATTTTTACAATCTGAGTAATATTTGTACCATCCATTTGTTTATTAAAATAAACCTATTGTAGATAAACTATTAAGTTAAACTATAGTTAGGTAACCTTAAAAATACCCAGATAGCAAACGTGAATATCACGTTGAGTAAATAATGTGTGCTATATATATGATTTCACGTTTTGGACTCGTAATTCACAAGTGAGTCGATTATAAATTTATTGAAATAAATAAAATCAATTTAGTTTTGTTCAAATATTACGTATCAGAGAAAAATTACGTTCTAAAAGGAATATTATATTTATAAGAAATACGAGGTGTCCGGAAATTGGAAAATTGAGAAGATAATTCTAAATGAAAAATTATTGCCAAAAGATCCTTTAATATATGTTATATAAAAATATTTTGTACAATACTCACGAATAACAAAGTTATAGGCCTTCATAGTTAATTATACATCAGTGGTAAGTGTACCTACCAAATTTGATTAAATCAGTTATAAAAATATAGATTTAAAAAATCAGCATTAAAGGCCTTTATTTAGTTATTTGTTGTTTTATAGGAGCATTGGAATTAATTTCCGGACACCCTGTATATTACCAAATTAATATTTTATTAAAATAGATGTTTATTTTCATTTCTTAAAAAATTAAATCTTGTTATTGATTATTAAATAATTAATTTTTGTTATTAAGTATAAATTTATTTGTGTTATTAATTATCAATATAAAATTTTATTATAAATAGATCTGTAATATCGATATTAATATCTATTAATTAATACAAATTACACTTAATAATTATAATAAAATATATTTTCATTTAATATATTATGTTATTATAATAAATTATAATTGCGCATATGTGCATGTAACACCCTCCCTTTCCCCATGTGAAAAAATGAAGACATTGTCAATCACAATCTTTATTTTAAATCATGATTAAAACAAGAGTTAGTTGTACTTTCTGAATATATTAAAATTATTTTCTCGACTAGTTTCGCCTATTCGGCATCATCAGGAGATACTGAAAACCGGCAATTGTAAAACACATATTTAAAATTCACATAAAACACTTACTCGTCAAATTATACATAACAGGTCATCAAAATAATAATTAATCTTAACATATTAAAATTTAAAACTTTATCATACATAAAAGAAGCGTGCAAATATATTTGGTTAAGTTAACCCAGTGTTGCCAGACTGAGATTGGTTTAAGGTTGGCAACACCAGCATATGTCAGCGGTTGGCGACACTGACATCTGCTGGTGTTGCCAACCCTAGATGAGGTTTTGGAAGATGGGTTTGTATGAGAGGTGTATTTCTAGCTGGGTGTTGAGGCAATTCTTTTGGTCTGTGTGAATTGCTTTAATGATCTCGTACATTTCTAGAAGGTCCAATGTGTTGCCCCTGTTTACATGGTGGATTAGTTGAACGTCCTTATCCTGGTTAAAGCCGTGTCCATTGTGTTTTATGTGGTTACCAAATGAACTTTTCTTGTTGTAGTTTCTTATGTGTTCAGAAATTCTTGTTGCTAGGGGGCGGAATGTTTTACCTATGTAAAAGGCATCACAGAAGCTGCATTTAAGTTTGTAGACTCCGTTTTTGTTTAAAAGCGGAGTGGGGTCTTTGTGGTTAGTTAAGTGGGTGTAAAGACAATTGATTGCCTTAAAGGCTATGTTGGTGTTGTTTTTTTTAAATTCTTTGGCTATTTTATAAGAAATGTTTCCATGAAAGGGTAAGGAGTGATAAATTCTGTCTTCTGTATCAGTTAAATTGGTTGATGAGTTGAGGCTTTGTGCATGTTTCTTTAAAAGTTTTTTGTGTAGAATTTCATTCACCATATTAGCTTCGTATCCATTGCTTACGGCTATGTATTTTAAAATTTCTATCTCTCTATTAAAGGAAGATTTGCTAACAGGCAAGGATAGCAATCTATGTATATGGGAGGAAAAGGCTGAGTGTTTATGACTATTTGGGTGATTTGATTCGTTTCCAATGACCGTTACAGTTTGGGTTTCTTTCCTGTGGATGTCAAAGGAGAACTTATTATTATTAAGTCTGGCAACACTGGGTTAACTTAACCAAATATATTTGCACGCTTCTTTTATGTATGATAAAGTTTTAAATTTTAATATGTTAAGATTAATTATTATTTTGATGACCTGTTATGTATAATTTGACGAGTAAGTGTTTTATGTGAATTTTAAATATGTGTTTTACAATTGCCGGTTTTCAGTATCTCCTGATGATGCCGAATAGGCGAAACTAGTCGAGAAAATAATTTTAATATATTCAGAAAGTACAACTAACTCTTGTTTTAATCATGAACTACACTCTGGATAATGGCTTTCTAATCAACAACCTAATTTATTTTAAATGTTTTAAAATACACAAATTAATTATTATTAAATTATAACTATAGTTATATTGTATAATATTAATTAGTTAACCTTAAGGTTATAATTATAATGTATATATAACCTATAATAAACCATGTTTTTGTGTATTTTAAGATGTTAAATAAATATTTTGAAAAATTAAATCCGTATTCTAAAAGCGCATGCGCAAAAAATAAAGAGTTCACGCGTGATGGCAAATTGAGCATCAATTGACTCATCTGTCGCGTCGAGTTCACGCGTGAATTTAATTTTCACGCGTGAATACATAGCGAATTAATAGTGAATTCATTTTGCTATCTGGGTAATTACATAACTTTAAGCAAGTTAAAATTCCATACATACAGCCAGTGGCGAAACTTTAAAATTTAGGCCCCCTGCAAATTTACGCTGTAAAGGATAAAAGAGGACACGAACATGAAATAAGAGAAACGGCAAAAGGTATAGACAGGCAAAATCTAGACACGGGAGAAAAATAAATTATGTTGTGGTGTCAATATCAAACTTTTTGCCGAAGAAAGTATATTGATTGCGTTTAAAACAGAAAAGTTGGAAGATAGCTATTTTGTCAACAAAAGTCCCCGGTCGTATTTAACCTCAAAAAATCTGATGAAAATTAAAAATATGCTGTAAAACCAATACGAATTTAAAATTTAAGACCATTTAGTCATTGTATAGGTTTTTAACAAGTTGGCAAATGTGATTGATTGCAAAATTATTCATGATAAAAGTGAACTTTTATCAGTTTCATTACTTGGTCCATCCAAGTCCAATAATAATAATAAATAAATTAAAAAAATAACCGGAAAAATCAATTAGTTGCTTGGTATTTAAAACACATAAATGTAACAATAATGCCGGTATTTAATAATAATAATAATAATAAATAAATATTGTTTCTAGGTGGAACACAACTGGGGACACTATCCTACCTATTGAAAGTTTCATGTCATTTTATTATTATCTATTTGCCGAAAATGAAATATTCCGGTTAAATTAAAAAGAGTATAGGGCATCCAAAGGCCAGGATCCCTTTTGGTGTACGATAGTTTCGCCACTGCATACAGCGTTGCCATATATTTTAACATGACTAACTACAGTCTTTTCACATAATGGACGGACTAAACTTAATAAAATCACGCACTATGCACGTGTTTGCCCCTTTGTTGGTAGGCAGGAGCACGACCCACAACCTCCAAATTGACCAATAAGGACCCCGCTAGATCACTCGGTTCAATTGTGTTTTAAATGACATTTTTAGTCATGGACTAAAAAGTTTTGTGCGTACGGCCATTACTCGTGTAAATTTCAATAGAGTTGTACATAGACTTTTAATATATTAATTCGGTACTAAAAAACGTAGTACTTATGTTTAATGTATATAGTTAATTTAAAATGTATCTTAGTCCACGATATCGTGTGTAAGTCCCTTTGAATTTTTTGGTTATATAAATATTTTAAAATTATTACGATAGGAAGCATTATTTATTAATGTAGCGTATTTAGGTACTGTGCCATTACAAAATTTTAACATTTACCTTAGTAATATTATTTAATAATATTTCTTGAATCAATTTCAAAATATTACATCTACATTTTCCTTAAGTATAGGTATACCTACCTATGTTTATAGAAAAATAAATCTCAGTATTAATAAAATCTTTGTGTATAAACTTTACAAACTTGTTTTATTTACGCTGTGTCTACAGTCCCGATGCGGGACTTAAGTTCGATCCTGGCTGACGTCATAATTTTATGATTTCGTGTAATTGTTACAATAAAACTAAAATAAACCAACCAACCCAACACTTTTCAACAAGGGAATATTTATTTAATTACAAATTATATTATATAACGGTAGGAAAATGATAATTAGGAAGGGTAAATAATTTAAAATATTAATGAAAAATTAAATATTAATGCTTTCAAGGTCACATTGTATTATTTCGCTATGTAAAATCATTAAAGAAAAATAAAAAAAGTTGTAGAGGCGCTATGTATCGAACCCGGTACCTCTCTCATGCAAAGGAATCAAAATCAAATGCATTATATTTAACTATTGTTAGTACTGTCCAACTCTGCATAAAATATTAAGTAAAATTAACAAAATTGCATAAGCACTAAAATTTAATTCGAAATTCGCAATCTTAAATAATTAACAAAAAACTCCACTAGGTAATAATTAATTGGTCGCCAAAATTTCCCATAAAACCAGCATCAAAGCCAATGAACTCATAAAGAACGTTAACATTAATAAATAAATCAATCAAGTTTAGACAAACAATAGGCAATAGAAACTCGTCTTAAAGAAATAAACATCTGTAGATAACAAGGCACACGTAAGAGGGCCATAAATTGGATAACCAACCGTAGGTGAACCGTCGTGATCGATAGTCGGCATGCTTGGAACCGACTCGGACACAGACGAACATGAGGTACTAAAAGACCAGCAAGGATACACTGAAAAACCGATACATTTTCTTTAAACTTATTAGAATTAAACCAAGTAAATTACATTCTTATATATGCGTTGGGAATAACAATTCTTCATGTGAGTTTATCCCATCTACTGGTAAAAAGTATGTGATACATTTAGAAATAGATTATTATATTCTTATAATCAGCATAAGTATAGTTTGTCATAAACTTCGTTAAATCTTCAATTAAGAATATCGTAATGCTTATAGCAAGTGCATCGTTATTTTAATTTAAAAAATATATATACTTAATCAAAAGACATTTAAGACATGTAATCTCTAATTAAGAATATCATAATGCTTATATAAGTGTATAATAATTTTAATTTTAAAATAATTATTCTTATAAGATTTATAACTATAGTTATAAAATTTGTATTAATTAATATTAAGTATATTGTATTCTTATAAGGAAATTATGTTATTTTAGATACAAGAATTATAACATTTGCCATAATATATATAATATTTCTTGCCTACAATTTTCCGGTCTTTCCAATGATAAACAGCATTAAATCCTGGCTTACTTAGTTTTTGATTTATCAAAAGCCAGGACTTAATCCTGTTTACTATTGAAAAGAGCCTAAAATTGTAGGAAAAAATATGTTGTGAAATTGGACTTACCTAATACTGCGGCCCTGGGCTGCAGATTACTATGTTTAGTAATAAAATATTAGGGAAATTAAATATAAAATACATATACAACATTAAACATAAACTTTATTTACATTGTTGTTTAAATACATTTTAAGTGTAATAAAATATGTTTGGTACATAATAGGTTTAAAATAAAAAATACAAATAAATAAAACTTAAAATCTTATTCTATCTAAATACCTATACTAGTTAGTCAAACCACGTCAAATGTGTCAATGAAGTTGTATTAATTTTTTGGAAAGTAATGATAATTGTAAAAATCTGTGGATAATAACTAAACAAAAAAACACTTTAAATCATTTTTCGAAATTTCGTACCGTTTTGATTATTTTTAGTGTCTTTTGCAACCTTTAAAAGAGTGGGAATTTTAACTTATTAAGAGAATTGGTCAAAAATGTGTACAGCCGAGTCCCCCAAATACCTATTTAAAAACTATTAAAAGATGATGTTGCTCCTGTTGGGTTGTCTCTGTTTTGGTTTTTTCATAAAATGCTGTGCAAAAGAGTTTACCAAAATTAGTAAGAATCGGTACCATACTCTTAAAATATAAAAATGGATTTATCGGTTTTTGCATGTTTTCTCCACAATTAAGCCAAACACTCGAGCTAAAAGTCATTTTTCAAAAAAAATTATAAGATTAAAAGTTAAAATAATACCTAATCCAAATTTGCACCCTTATTGAAAAACCGAAACGTTGTTAAAAATTAAAAATATAACAATTTTGTGGTAATTAATATAAGGCGTTATATTAATTAGCACAAAAATAGTTGCAATATAAAAGGTATTTTTTTCTTGCAACTATTTTTAAACCTTTGAAAAGATCCAAAATATTGTTAAGGTAATGTTTTTTATATAATTTACATCGGTTATATATATTGCTAAACTAATTATAAAAAAGCTGCCAATCAAAAATGTTCCGGTTTTTCAAATAGGTTAAAAATTTGAATTAAGAATAACTTAGTTTCTTAATAACCTTCTATAAAACTTAAACACCTTAAAATTTAAAATATTTACCATTTTTTGAATGCTAGGACATCTTTAGAGATGAGATGCATGAAACATTAAATATATTTTTTAATTATTGTAAAATATAGGTACATTATCACTAAAAAAAGAGGAGACAACGTTGTTGCTTATTCTGTCAAAAATAAAAAAGTACCTAGGTACCTGTGGGTGGTGTCACGTTACTCTTTAAAAACCCCACCCCCTTCGTGCGTGACAAGATTTATGCACGGCTCCAAAATATAGGTTATATGAAAAGTTATTCACCTAGATTTCTTCTTATACACATATGTATATTGCAACAACTATGAACGGCATATTATAAAAAAAACTACACAAATTATCTTGTCCACACTTAAAAACACAAAAGGAAATCTAAATTATCCTGCAAACGCTATTCTAACAACTGACAGAAGTGTATTAAATGGCGCAAATGGAACCTGATGGCACACCGGATTCCGGTGACCGGAACCCGCTTAAGTGATGATGTCTCCTCTTTTTTATCTCGATGCTATCTACCTGTTAAAAATACGTGGTGCCATAAGTCTTAAAATATGTTAGGTATAACAACATATTTTTACACTTGGCACCACGTGTTTTATAATTCACAGGTAAATTTAGGTATATTGTTTTATAGTTAGAAATAAATATATAATACATACCTTGTAGGGCATCTACAACTTCAATAGCATCAATATCACTAAATAAAGTAATAAACTGCTCCATTTTTATTACTCAAAAACTGATTTAATCGCATGCACTCTTGAAACTAACGATTTAATTAAACTTGTATCCACGCTATGAGAGAAATGAGTGGGGGGGTCGTAGTTAAGAAACAGATATTCTTGATTTAAATATATGTATAATTACCAAAAGAAATGTTTAACTAGAATTAAATTTAATTAAACTATACTTAAAACCACCAAAGGTTTCATTTTACTTTACTACATTTTTGTTGTAAATACGAAATTTCTTATATTTAGAAAGCGAATGCGAATTACAAATATATCAATTTATTAGATCAAATATATGCGTATTTTAAATCCAAATAATTGATTTATGTGTGGGTAGTGTAATATTTACTTAATTTAAGTGTATATTTTTAATTTTAATATACCATTCAAGAAAATACAATTCTAAATTTAATAATATTGATATTTTTAAGTTAATAACAGTTTATTAGAGAGAGCAAATTAAATTCTTAAATATAATCTATGACCATAAGAAAATCCTTATTATTAACATAAGAGTATCGGTTTTTCAGTGTAGGTCCTAGCTGCTTAGTAACCACCCAATCCTTATTCATTATCCCCAAGTGAATGGGGTTAATACTAAATCCCTGGTTGAGGGGGACTCCGGATTGTACCTCGTTTTGGGTCAGTTTATGTCCCTTAAAAACCAAAATGTTTTCCCTCCTTGTCCCGTCTTCCTCTAGCCTAAATCGGGCGTATGGCCCGGCCCGGGAGTGGCCTTAACCATCGACACTGTCATCCACGACCTCCTAGGCAAGATTTACAAACTGGGGTGAAAATTCGGATCCACCAAACACAGGTATTGCTGTGCAGTGGCGGGATAAGTAGGAGAACTGAAAGGGGGTAAATTAACCCTGGGAGATCAGTGTAAGGCGTTGCCGATGGGGCCTGCCATACGTTCCTTATACTCATATTCATAATTACACTTAAAACACTAAGAAACCATAAAACTAACAAATCACTTAACTACTAAATATTTATATATCACTACTGTACAAGAGTCTATTTATTTGCAGGTATATTTAATTTATTTCGTCGCGAGTACCAAAGCTTGACTGACTCCTCGACGCTCCGCTGTGCCTTATAAATTCAGCGTGTACGTGACCCACTTCACGCAAGCACCTTCCCGAACATTCCAGGGAGCTCCACACCGCTCTCGATCGCTCGAGCGTTGACCCACCGGCGATGACTCATCGACGATGAGTCACCAAGAACATTCCAAGATCCAGAGTGGTACTCGCTATATTGCTCCCATCTTAAAACATTTTTGTCCCGAAAAGTCCGAAGCTCCATGCCGATATTTCCATAAATATCCAAACTTGCATTGTGACGTCCTACAAAAGTAGCAGTCTACAATCTTCTTTTCGGTTGTTATTCCCCAGACTAAACCGTCAAGTCCACTAGCAATCTTTGGTATCGCCAGGTTCATGATGTTATTGGATAAAAGGATATTCCTCAACGACGTGGTAGTTTGGCTTCTAATGTGAGAGCTGCTTCGTAACCAGATAGAAGATACCTCTGTTGCGTTATATACTATTTCCTCTCCAACTTTGGGATTCTGCCTTCGCACTTCGTCGACTTGTCCAAACCTTTTTTTAAAGGGGACCCTATTTTCTTATGATACCCTACCTCTGCGACACAGTGGGCCAAGGAGTAATCGGCCGAAACCTTGAACAGATCTTGTTGTTCTTCTTGAGTGGCACCATACCGAGCTCTTTTACCGCTCGAATTTACATGAGGTTTTTATAAGGCAACTCGTCTTCCGGCGGATTAACCCGACTTACTCTAGCATCGTTTATTTGGTCATCATTGTTTCCAGCGTAAGGAGTCAATCGGTTGAAATGGATCACTATCGACTTTCCTCTTGGTTGTTTCCTGATCTTCTAGATAATGTCATTTATGCAATCCATGACTTCGTATGTCCCACGACGATGCTGAGGGTTGTATAACCAAACTATAGGTCTTCAGGTTGAAATCCTCCATTCTCCAGCAAAATCTTCACCTGGTAGGCAGCCAAACCTCAAGTCACAAGCTAGATGAAGTTCACGTCCCATAACAATGCTGGCCGGTTGTATCGTGGATAGAAGAATGGTACGCCAACAGGAACCGATGGAGAAAGCGATCCCATTCCCTTTGATGATCAGTGACTACCTTCGACAGGTACCGGTTTATCGTTCGATTCATTCGTTCTACCATTCCATCAGGCTGCGGATGTAATGCGGTCGTCCTCGTCTTCCGAATGTTAAGAATCTTACAGACATTCTGGAACAATATAAACTGCGCACCACTCAATGTGTCGCGACCAAAAAGTTTGTTCTTTTTCAAAACGACATAACTTTTTTGTTTCTTGAACGATTTAATTTTGGTTTGTGATGTCTGCTAGCCTCATCCTCTGCCATTTTATGCTATAGATATGAAGCTCACGGTTGGTCAAGTAAACTTCCTACAGGGTGATATGTTAAAACGGTGAAAAATTTCAATAACTTTATCCAAGCCCCGTTTGTAAAAAAATAGTTTTTTTTCGTTTTTACTTTGAAATAATGAAGTATTATGTGTTACCATGAAACCTTTTTCAAATTTTTCGAATTGGAATCTTAGCAACGAAAATATGATTTTTTTTCCAAAAGAGTACATTTAAGGCTTTTTTTAGGCAATACACTTTTAGGAACAAGAAGATAAGATGGGGATTGATTGTTCCTTAAATAATTCTGAACAAGCGACAAGCAACAAACTTCCATTATTTTCAGAGGGCCTAAGCTAAGACCCCTTTTTGAAAATGACATTTTTGTGAAAAATTGCAAAAACTAAACCTAAACCGATATTTACTTTCGTAAAATGTTTTCTTCATAATTTTGGCCTTCTGATTGTGATTCAGTTGTCAAATTTAAGTTTCAGATAAAACCAAAATCACTACGAATCAAGATTAGAAAACAATTCCCGGCTGTCCGATTGCTGGTTTTTAATGTTTTTTTACATATCGTAAATGAGTATTTAAGGGACCACCATATTGAGAAAATGAATGGGCCACCTTTGTCTCCGGATATGAATCCTATTGAGCATGTATGTAGAAATTTCTAAGGAACTTGGTCGAGGGAATGCCCAGGAGGGTTAACGAATTATTACGGCTTAGGGGAGAGCCAACGAAATATTGAAAGGTATTATTGTTATTGTTTGTCACATTTTTCTGTTGAATGTTGAAGTTTTGATTATGATTATATCTACGCATACAATTTTCAAAAATAAACAAAAATATTTTTATTTAACTTTATTATAAATTAGGTAGGTACTTATCAATGATGTTATCACTACTGCGCAATGTAAATGTAAGTTATGTAACATTATCCTAACCACTCAAACAAATTGCAGTAATTTCGCCCAAAAAATGAATCCCCGAATGGCATTTTTATCATAAATATGCAAGAAACACGACAGCAATCGGATTTTATTAAGACATTTAACAACAGGGAATTGTTTTCGAATTTTGATTCTTGATGATTTTGGTTTAATCTGAACTTAAATTTGACAACTGAATCACAATCAGTATTATAAAGAATACATGTCACGAACGTAAATATCGGTTCAGGTTTAGTTTTCGCAAATTTTCACCAAAATGTCATTTTGAAAAAGTGGTCTTTGCTTAGGCCCCTCTGAAAATAATGGAAGTTTGTTGCTTGTTCAGAATTATTCATTATTTTCTTGTTCTTAAAAAGACTGAATATATTGCCTACCAAAAAGCCTTAAATGTACTCTTTTGGAAAAAAAATCATATTTTCGTTGCTAAGATTCCAATTTGAAAAATTTGAAAAATGTTTCAAGGTAACACATAATACTACATTATTTCAAAGTAAAAACGACAAAAAAAATTATTGTTTTACAAACGGGGCTTGGATGAAGTTATTGAAATTTTTCACCGTTTTACATATCACCCTGTAGGAAATTTACTTGAAGAACCGTATGCTTAATATCTATAGCATGAAATGCCAGAGGATGGGGTTAGCAGAAATCACAGACCTAAATAAAATCGTTCAAGAAACAAAAAAGTTATGTCGTTTTGAAAAAGGACGAACTTTTTGGTCGCGACACATTGAGTGGTGCGCAGTTTAGATTCAAAGTTTTTGCCTTTGTCTGAATGCATCTCCATTGGGACACCACAACGACAAATCCACTTCATAATAAGGGCATCGGCTACTGTGGCAGCTTCTTGGTTTGGCAAGGCGTACGCTTCCGCCCACTTGCTGAAGTAGTCCATTACAACGATGATGTATTTATTTCCAGATACTGTTTCTGGAAATGGACCTGCCACGTCGATTGCTTTCGGGCGCTTGTGGGGTCCATTGCTTGCTGCGCAAACGGTGCACTTCTTGCACCATTCCTTTACATCTTGTTTACAGTTGACCCAATAAAACCGCTTCCTAAGTCTTTCGAGCATTCTCGTCACCCCAAGATGTCCTCCGGTAGTTCCATCATGGATTTTCTGCAGCAGTTCTGGTATCCTGTTTCTGGGGATTATTATCTGCTTTCGGTCTTTCCCCCCTTCTGGCGTCTTCAGAACCCGCTTTAGAAGTCCGTCACTTAAGATGATGGAATTCCATTGGGCCCAGTACGATTTCACATTTGGTGAATATTGAGCGACTTCCTGCCACGTTGGTTTACGGTCGTTCTTCTTCCAATCGATGATGGGCTTTAAATCCGGGTCCTCTTCCTGGTCCTGTTGAATCTTAGTGGATTGCCAATGATCATTCACGAGTTTACTTCTACGAATAAACACATCCTTTTCTTCGGCACTGAGGCAATGTTTACAGTCTTCTGGGTATGGTCTTCTTGACAAGGCATCAGTAATTCTGTGAATGGTACCAGCCCCATGTTCTGTATTAAAGTCGAACTCCTGTAGTCTTTCAATCCATTTTGCTACCTGTCCTTCAGGATTCTTGAATTGCAAAAGCCATTTTAGGGCAGCATAGTCTGTTCTCAGCAAGAATTTTCTTCCATTCAGGTACTTGTAAAAGTGTTATATTGACTTTACCACTGCCAACAGCTCGCGTCGGGTAACGCAGTAATTTCATTCTGGTTTGGATAAAGTTTTACTGAAGTAACTTTTTCTTTTCCTTCTTAAATCTTAGACAAAACAGCCCCCAGGTCCACGTTGCTGGTCCGTGTCCAAAATAAATTCACCATAATGGAGAGGATAACTCAGGACTGTTGAGCTGGTCAACGCCTTTTACAGGCCCTCAAAGGCTTCTTGGCACTCTTCATCCCATTGGAATAGTCTCTCTCCCTCTTTCTAACGTGTCAAAGGCTTAGCAACCTTTGCTTACCGACGATAGTAGGTGCATAATAAGAAAGCTTTTTAATTTAAGAATCTTAAATCATGTTTATTCTTCGGTATTGGCCATTCCCGCACCGTCTTCACCTTCTGTTGGTCCACTGCCACTCCTCGACTTGAAACGACATGGCCCAGATACTGTATTCGCCTGGTACAAGTGACATTTATTCGGGCTAAGCTTCGGGCCAGAACTTCTTAAGCGATGAATAACTTTCTTCAGGTTCCTCATATGGCCCTCAAACGATGATGTCGTCAAGGTACACCAAGCATGTCTTCGAAGATAGTCCCTTCAAAACCATTTCCATGAGCCTTTCAAAAGTCCAGGGTGTCATCGATCCTAGGTAGAGGGTAGCTGTCATTCTTTGCCACGTTGTTCAGCTGATGAAAATCGACGCAAAATCGAGTTGATCCGTCCTTTTTTTTTAACTAACACCACTGGGGAAGACCATGGGCTGTTCGATGCATCGCGATGGTTTGATCACCCCTTCGTTCTCCATTTCTTGCACAAATCTATCAGCTTCCTCTCGCTTGGCAAGTGGCAGCCTTCTTGCCGACTGTCGAATAGGCTGTATTAATTTTATGCTGGACAGTTCGTGTCCTGCCCTTCTTTCCTTGTCCGTCGTCAAAGACATTCTGAAAATTGTGTATCAACTCTCTTAGCTTTATCCTTTCATTGGGTTTTAAGTACTTTAAAGAAGTCGTAAGCAAAGTCCTCAATCCATTGCTTATTTTCTTGGCCGGAACTCCAGATTCACGAATGCCACTAATAATCGAGGAAACCAAAGAACAGGTCCCCAAAACGATTTCTTTCTTCAAGTTTTTTCCGATACGTATTAAAGTCTTCCCTACTATGTGGCGTGGAGGTTTTTGTTAATACCTAACTTTTTCGAATGGTTACTCATTTTTTAATTGTACGAAGAGCTGGGTAAAGTTGTGTGTTCCCCATTGTGTTTAATGGAAATTTCCATATGATTTCAAATTGTAGCCAACAACTTACCTTGTGGGCGCCAAGTGACTATGTAAAAAGAGTTCTAATTAGTTAGATCGTTCACTTAATCTAACATCTGATTGATGTTATGTTTAAAAAAAAAATAATCGAACTTTAAAAAAGTTTAATTACAGTGAGATTAAATTTTTATCAAAAGTAAAGTATTGTTTATGCGTTTGTCCAAATTTAAAGTTTACAAGGGTAAATACACCGAAGGTGGTTCACAAGATGATTATATCTGTTTAAAAAGGCAAAACGGTTAAGCAGCTCGCGCGTCCGACACAAAATATACTCAAAGTTCTAATCAGTTGATGCAGCGGTAACATTCCGGCAGTAAAATGTTGTTTTTAGCAAACGGAGGTCGTTCTCTAGAAGGTTGGTGGCTCAAGAAGATGGTTTTTTAAAATCTTCGGGGCTTATAAGCTAAAGTTAAATACAAAGAAAAAAAACAGATTTTTCTAATCTGGCTTATGTAGAGACATTCCTGTCATCAAGCAGGAGAGAAATATAAATGTCAGGTCCAGGTAAAATCGTCAAAATTGTTGTGACGTTAATTGTTGTGAATTAACTTGGCTTGATGAACCATAAATGATGTTGTAAAATGAATCCTCGACGGATCACAAATTATTGATGATTGTGCAATTTGATTTAAACACTCACTTAATTAAAATACTTAACACAACTTCATTACAAAATGTTGCCCAAAGATCTGCTGATCCTGAAGCGAACATGTTAATCTTACGACTGCTTAATGTTGACTCTTTAAAATATATGTAAGCAGTGAGAGTTATACTCCCTTAAATCAAGTGGCTGTTGCGCCGTAGGCAAACAGTTATGCCCGCCCTTAGGGTTGACAGCCAATCAAGGATGGACATTATTTGTTACATTATTTAATATTATATTTATTATCCTAGGACTATAAAATAAATAGGTATACAATTGATCATAAAAAATAATACTACTTAACTATGTAAAGTCCACTATGTATTTTCGTAACCCGATTCTTTAAGTATACTGAAATACTTATTTTGGCATATTCGTGATCGTCTAGATAATTTACTTACTTTATAAAAATTAGGACTCTACCTTGTGTATTTACTTACATTGATAATAACGTTATTTTGAAATTGGTCAGGTTTAATGAAACACAAGCATTTAATTTTTAAACCCCTGATTTAATTTAAGCAAAGACAAAGGGGTGGCCCGTTGAGTCAAAGCACAGGGAAAAGGGACCATAAAAACCCTGGCGACTTACACAGTTCAAATAAAAATAAAATACAAAACAAAACATAGTCATATGGGTCACAATCACAAGAATACCGTATAAATAATGAGTGAATAAAATAACATGAAAAGCAGATAAACATATTTCATATAATTTGGGTGTTTTTATCAATATTCAAAACATTTTGTACTCAGGTAAAATAGTTATAATAGAGATCGTCATTTTATGACGAAGTGTTTGTTTATTTGATTACCTTACCACGCATCTTCGAACTATTGAACGAAGACACGATTTTATATAAATAAACTACAGCAACGACATATTTCTGATAGAGAGAATTCATATGCTTTAACCAAGTGCCGATATTTAACCGTAGCCAATAACCACACTATGGAACAATTGCATACTCTGCGAAGTGATATAACGACAGCTATGGTGGTCCTATCTCACTAAAGTGTCGCTATATCACAATATGTTCAAATATTCTTACAAAATCAATGTCCAGAACAAGACAAAAGTATTGCAAAAATATACAAACAATTCTGCACACAGAGTTTATATAGGTAATAACATAAAAACACTATTTTTCTTCTAAGGATAAATCCTTTTGAAATAATGCTAATATATTACCCATGTTCAAATATTCATGTATGAGCACTCTCCAAACGAAAATACAAGTACAAATACAGACACAAATAAAATAAACAATATGCAATAAAATAAAATGGTATAAAATATAAATAAAATACAATAAAATAATAAATAGGAGAGAGTCATAACAAGAAACACCTGAACATGGCCAAAACTCTAACCACCAGAAAGTATCGCGCTGAATAATAACATAAAGAGATTTTTATCATATATAGTAACGTTAAAGCCATTATCAAATATTCCAAATAAAGCGCTAAGATAAGCAGTTTAAATCAAAGTCTCTATCCAGAATCTATCAAAAGGTTAAACGATACTATTACCTTACCATGAAATGACCTAATGGTAATATCAAATTTAATAATAATAATAAGAGCAATAATAATAATAATAATAATAATATTTTATAAACCTTACCCAAATAATACCAATATTATAATAATAATATTATTGTTAAAAGCTTTAGCCTGAGTACAAATGCAAAGAGTTAAAATAAATAAATACCTTAATACCGAGATGATACACTGAGTTTCATAAACAATAAAATAGATTTCAGTTAAATAAAAAGTTATACAAAGTTATAAAAAAGGAAACAACAAAATCAAGGCCAGTATAACTCAAAATAAAGACAATACAAAATAGTAATATTTAAGGTAAATGTAACAGTGCATATGATAAACGCGACAACATAAAGATTTAAACTCAGTGTATGCGCGATCCCAAGATATTAAACCAAAATAATGAAATAGTGATACAATAAAAATTATTACCAAAAATCACTCGCTATTTACACATATTAAAATGATTAGGACCCAATAAACTAGCAATGATAAACGTCATAGACAAAAATGCGAATTAAATAATATTGTTCAAAATTATAAGCAAATTATAAGCAAAAAACGAGGAGTTGTTTATCATTACTAGCAAATTTACAATTTTTCAAAGTGTACATACCTAAGTAGTTATAGCAGAAAATCGGTAACAATCACAAAAACTATAACTATATTATACTTAATATATTTCACAAACGGTTTAACAGGAGTATCTCGAAGGGCGAGCAAAAACCCTCTGTGTGTATTATATTTCCTAATCTAGCTTTTAAACATCTCGGCCACTTAAGCAAGAATGTGTAATATAAACACGTCTCCCTAATATTTCTTCGTTCAGATACAAAGAAGTGAAATTTTTAAACTCAATATGATTTTAATACATAAAATATCTTAAAACTATAATATTATTTTTAGTGGATTATTTAAATTTTCCTTGGTCAAAATAGCGCCAAATTTAAATTTAAAAGTTTATATACTACAGGACCCTTACAACTATAATATTAACAGGTATAAAATTGACCATAAACCGGCCACCTTGAAAGCTTGGAGGCTACTTATGAATGAAAGTAAAAAATTAAAACAAAAAACTTATTATCTATTGTTACAATTACGGTTATAAATGATCTATTGACTAAATAATTACAGTAAGTACAGTTGTTGTCATTGTCATGACAAAAAATAGCGAAATGATTGTTTTGATTTAACTCCAGGTTTACTATTTAATTCATTTTCCGTCGGTAATAAACACACTTTATTTACTGATCTTTTTATAATGGTGCCAGACGGCATTTTTAAAGATACCACCCGCACTAATCCGTCTTGACCAAGGTGCAGCTCGACAATTCTGCCCATGGGCCATTTTCGCACTGACCTCCCGGCTGATGGACTGTCGCCGGGAGAGTGTGGGGCTCGAGCTGCTCGAGTCGAGCACTCTAACGGAGTGCCCATACCCACTAAAACCTCTTCCCCCTCTTCGTGGTAACTCCTGTCGGGAATCGCCTTGCGGCATACCGT
The DNA here is from genome assembly GCA_921294245.1 of Brassicogethes aeneus. Classification (NCBI taxonomy): domain Eukaryota; kingdom Metazoa; phylum Arthropoda; class Insecta; order Coleoptera; family Nitidulidae; genus Brassicogethes; species Brassicogethes aeneus. The sequence continues at coordinate 53,669,856 of OV121133.1, read as the reverse complement.
CCAACAGGCAGCGGATAATTAGACTCCTCGTTTACTCAGTTCGAGCTCGCACAACCGGGTCCTTCTTTTTTAGGATATCTTCGCACAGTTTATCCATTGCATTCCACTCGTCTATCCCTCTGAGCATAACTGGCACCAAATTGTGCGTGTTTAGAACAGCTCCTACTGTTCTCTCGGCAAGATGCCTCTCCGATTCCCATTTTTCAGATTGGAAGAGGACGTGCTCCGCAGTCTCTATCTCGTTGCATATTTGGCAACGGTTTGATGCTGTCTTGCCGATTCGTTGGAGATAGCTATTGAAGTGGCCATGCTCGGTAAGGAACTGTGTGGTGCAGTATTTCAGGTCACCAAATTCCCTATCCTTCCAAACCCTTATGTCAGGGATAGCCTTCTGGTCCAGGCGCCCTTTTCGCTCCTGCTCCAACGCTCCTGCCAGGTATCCATCATTTCTCCTTGGATCCTCCTTTGGTCTGCGATTGTGGCCTTGTAACTTTGCGCTCTGATTGTGGCCTGGAGGTCCATTGGGAGAGCCCCCGCCAGGACCTGGAGCGCTTCCGTGGAGACGGTTCTATTCGCTCTTGTTATCCCCAGTAGTACTCTGTGATTGGTTGAGCCTGTTTCGTACCTTTTGTAGCTTGACCGCCTCTGCCTATACCGGAGCTGCGCAGAGTAGCACCGAATGATACACCGAGGCGAGGAGCCTCCTCGCCGCATCTCCCGCGCCACCATCCTGGGCATAATGCCGCGCACTGCCCGGGCCGTTGCCTCCGCTTTGCGGCATGCCTCTTCCACATGTTTAACCCAGCTTTCACAGCTGTCCAGCCATACTCCAAGGTACTTGGATCAAGGCGTAGTAGTATTGCCAGGGGTAGGATAAGTGAATCACCAATGGTGACTCAGCCGGAGACCACAAAGGTCGATGAAAGCCTCTAACCTCTACCTACCCAAGACCGTCAGTACGTGTCGTAAGACACACCCTGCAAGAGGTGATGCTGCTCAATGCAAAAGACTGCGGATCTAGGGGACTTAACCCTGAACAAAAATGCCCAAATCCCCTAGTGTTACGTGACCCGTGCTAGGGGAGGGAAGGGACAACGGGACCTCTTGGGGTGTGGGCACCCCCTTGCAGTAAGGAGCCTCGCCAAAGCTAAGGTGTAAGGCAACGTGCTGAGGGCTGGATGGCCGCAGGGCGCAACATGCGGTCTTTAACGTTCCCCTTGGGATAACAGGCGACCTCCCATTGTATTTAGCCTTACCCACACAATCCGGCGCTGTGTGGGCGGACCTAGTTCCGGACTACTCGTGGGAATTATATGGATAAACCTATAAAACCTAAAGGCTCTCCGCAAGGAGAGATCGCTATGCCAGGCTCTCAAGTGGGGACTGACGTGTCGGGCTCCTCGAAAGAGGGGACCTCACAAGGACCCACAAAGGGGACAGGCAATACCGCTTCCGGGACTCGCAAGAGTAACAGAAGCGGCGCAGCTAAGGCTAGAGCCAGGAGGCTCAGGGTCAAGGCACAGTCCATGGGCCCGGGCTCTGGCGAAGGCCAAACGCCTGCTCCGGCGCAGGGGGGGCCCAAGGATCTGGGACGAACTGAGGGAGCACCCCTGAGTCGAAGGAGGCAAGGACGCTGGCAAAGAGGCCCAAGGCTTCCGGAGTAAAATCGGGAGGCCAGGGGACTGCTTCGTACAGCGCCGCAACGTCTGCTGGTCTCGGGGTGACCATCGTGCCGGATGCTTATCCGGACTCGGTGATCACGGAAGAGCAGAGTAAAGGCATCATGGGGAAACTAAACGCTGGAGGGAATCATCTCCTCGATCAGACCATGGGAAGGGGCATCACTGCGCGTGCAGCGGTACATTCCCAGGGCAATTAAGATGGTTGCAGCTGTCCAAGGTCTCCCAGACGACACCCCCACCATCCTTAAGCGTCTCAACCGACAGAATCCTGGACTTAGGACAAATCTGTGGAGGACGTATCATCGGAAAGAGGAGAAGAACAGGGTTCTCCTGGTTTTTGGAGTTGACGAGGCTTCAGCCGAGGTCTTGCAACGGCAAAAACTTAAAGCGTTCGCAGGGGTCTCCGTCGTCACTTTCATGACGAAGGCAAAGGCTCCAGCGGCGCCGGAGAAAAAGACGGCTCCAGCCGAGGAGGGTAGTAGCAATACTCCCTTATCGGAAGGAACGTCTACCCCCGAATCAGATCCGACAGCGACAGTGGACGAGGAGGTGGCCGAGCTCATGGCTCAGGTGGATGTAGAGGATACACCACCAGGGACAAGGGCTGGACCATCCGTAACCTAGAAATCAGGTCCTATATCCATCCTCCACCATGGATAAAGAGACCTCATTTCTACAGAGCAATTTGCAACATAGCAAAGGGGCGATTTCCTTAATAGATCGTCACATAGCTATGGGGCAGACACATATATATCTCCTACAAGAACCTTGGTCATACAAGGGTCGCGTAAGGGGCCTAGGTAGATGGGAAAGATCTCTCTTCTACAAGAGGGACGACCAACTAAATCCAAGGGCTTGTATCTACGTCGACAGACGGATCGAGTCCTCACTAATAGCTAATTTCTGTTCTAGGGACTTAGTAGCGGTGAAACTATGCCTTAAGGACAGACCAGGACAGAGCACATCCTTGGTGGTATGCTCGGCCTATCTGCCCTATGACTCGACAGACGATCCTCCAACACAGGAGCTCATCGATTTAGTGGAATACTGCAGCACATTGGGCCTCCCGCTGATCATCGGATGCGATGCCAACGCACACCATACGGTGTGGGGAAGCACTGACACGAATCGGAGAGGGCTCAGCCTCTTAGAGTATCTACATACTACCGATCTGGAAATCCTAAACCGCGGCACTACACCGACCTTTGTCACGTCACGAAGACAAGAGGTGATAGACTTGACATTGGGCTCCCTCTCCCTGGCCCCGATGACAAGAAATTGGAAGGTGTCTGAAGAGCCATCCCTGTCAGATCACAGACACATTCTCTTTAGCTTAGACCTAACTCACGAAGCTGGGCTCAGTAGGTTCAGGAACCCCCGGAACACTAACTGGGACCAGTATGTTGAGATGCTAAAGACTAAGCTAGTGGACTCTTCCATGACGTGCCGCAGCTTTCGGCAAGTGGAGGAAACAGCCGAATTTGTACGGGAGGCAATCATCACATCGTACGAACGAAGCTGCCAGCTTCGGGTCTATCGAGGAAAAAAGAAAACCCCTTGGTGGAACTTTGACCTCGATAAGGCTCGCAAGGAAACCCGCAGGCTCTTTAACAGGGCCATGCGGTCTAAATCGCCTGCGGATTGGGACAGCCACAAGCAGTCTCAGCGCAGGTACAAAGATCTCATAAGAAGGTCTAAGAGGGAATCGTGGAGGACGTTCTGCGGTAACGTAGACGAGCTTCCAGCAGCCGCCAGGCTTCAAAAGATTCTCTCAAAGGATCCGGGACGAGAGCTGGGGACATTAAGGCTTCCCTCCGGTGACTATAGCACCACCCCGGGGGAGGCACTTAAATGGCTCCTGGAAACTCACTTTCCAGGCTCAAAAATCCTGCAAACTGTTGAACCACCAAGGCGGGCTCCACCAGCGGGCATAAGACCGACTGACTGGAAGCTAGCTGCAAAGGTAGTGACAGAAAGCTCCATAAAGTGGGCAATCCACTCATTTGGATCTTTTAAAAGCGCGGGACCAGATGGCATCTTTCCGGCTCTCTTACAAAAGGGACTAGAACCACTGACACCGCACTTGATACACCTCTTCAGAGCCTGCCTGGCACGAGGCTACGTGCCGCAATCCTGGCGAAAGGTTCGAGTGGTGTTCATCCCCAAGCCAGGACGTTGTAACTACGATACGGCAAAGGACTATAGACCCATCAGTCTATCCTCGTTTCTTTTAAAAACTATGGAGAAACTGGTGGACATATTTATTAGGGACGGGGCACTAAAAAGAATTCCCATGCATCCCAATCAACACGCCTACAGGACAGCCATGTCGACGGAGACCGCTCTTCACAGCCTTGTGACAAGACTAGAGAGAGGGACTCGTCCTAAAGAGATGGCTCTGGGCACGTTTCTAGATATTGAAGGAGCTTTCAACAACACCTCCTTCGAGTCGATAAATAGAGCTGCAGAAGGCTTTGGCATAGAGAATACCATTGTCAAATGGATCCGTGTCATGCTGGAAAGCAGGATCATTACAAGCTCGATTGGAACTACGGAGATCAGCTCAACCGTAGCCAGAGGCTGCCCGCAAGGAGGAGTACTATCGCCCTTGCTGTGGTGCCTAGTGCTGGATGGGCTACTTCGTATCCTAAACGAGGAAGGCATATACACTCAAGGCTACGCGGACGACCTCGTCATCGTCGTAGCCGGAAGGGTACCAAACACTATTAAAGAGATCACGCAAAGAGCTCTTAATAAGGTCGAAAGGTGGTGCAACGAACACGGACTATCCGTCAATCCGGATAAGACAGAAGTAGTACCATTCACCAACCGAAGAAACATTAACCTTGAGGGGCTTACGCTCTTCGGATCAAGACTGACCCCATCCAAATCAGTCAAGTATCTAGGAGTCATCATTGACTCCAGGCTGACCTGGAAGGAACATGTCAACAGGGTCGTCCAGAGGGCCACTCATAGCCTATGGGCATGCAGAAAGACCATTGGACGCACCTGGGGCCTACAACCCCACATAGTGCACTGGCTTTACACAACAGTCATAAGGCCAATGATCACATACGGCAGCCTTGTTTGGTGGAATGCGTTAAGCAAGCCCACCTACAGGAAGAAGATGGACAAGCTCCAACGATTTGCCTGCATGGGCATAATTGGAGCTTTCAGAACCACTCCAACATTGGCAATGGAGGCCATACTGGGACTGGCGCCTCTACATCTCTTTGTGGAGGCACGGGCTCGGGAGGCCTCAGTCAGACTCAACGATTGGGGACAGTGGACTCAAGGGGGGGAAAACTCAGGGCATGCAAGGGCCTGGACTGAGACTATCAACCGGGACCCCCTTCTCACAAGAAGGGATGCAATGCCAAAGACGTCTACCCCCCTCAGGAGATATAAAGTGGTTTTCCCCTCCAGAAACGACTGGAGTGAGCCTGACCCAGGCTTTCTCAAACCGGAAGGGCTCATCTGGTATACAGACGGGTCTTTAATGAAAGAAGGTGCAGGAGCTGGTGTATATGGAGACCGACCTGGGGCGAGAATAAGCCTTGCACTAGGTCGTTACCCAACGGTATACCAGACTGAAATCTTTGCCATCCAGATATGCGCCCAAGAGAATCTCCAGAGAGGCTACTCGGGTAAACATATCTATATATGCAGTGACAGTCAAGCAGCACTCCGGGCTCTTCACTCGGAAAGGGTCAACTCGAGACTTACACTGGACTGCATAAAAACCCTTGAACTACTCAGTGTGCTCAACAAGGTTAACCTTATCTGGGTACCGGGTCATCGAGGCATCAAAGGCAACGAGGAAGCAGACCAGCTGGCTCGTGAGGGCAGCAACACGGCCTTTTTGGGGCCAGAACCTGTCATAGGGGTCGCCTCATGTCTGGTAAAAACCAAAATCAGGAACTGGACTAACGACCAGTTCCAGAAAAAATGGCGTGATCAACAAGGCCTCAGGCAGTCAAGGGCCTTTATAAAGAGTCCTACTACCTGCAAAGAGGCAAAAAGACTCCTGAAACTTAACAGGAACCAGTTAAGAACCATCACAGGAGTCCTAACAGGACACTGGGTGGTCAAATACCACCTACACAAAACCGGACTCAGCAACGAGTCGGACTGTAGGTACTGCAGCGAAGTAGACGAAACTACCGAGCATATAGTCTGCCAATGCGACGCTCTAGTCAATAGTAGACTAAGACACCTAGGGGACAGATACTTGGAACCAGAGGAAATAATGCATGCCCGACCAGAGCGGGTCTGCGCTTTTCTTAAAAGCTGCGGGCTCGTAAGGTAAGGCAGAGCTTCACCAAAAGGGGGTTTGCACAATGGGCCGTATGTGTGCCTAAGTGCTGCCTGCAAAGGCTCCCCTTCAAATCAATTAATCAAATCAATCAAGGTACTTTAAGTGTGCCTCCAGTTGTATCGGCACCCCCAGAGCATCAATCTCCCGCGCACCGTGCGTTTTGCGACGCCCAATGAGTAGGGCCGCCTTTGTCTTATGGGCTGCGATTTCCAACCCTTTGTCTTGCATCCACCCGTTGACTATCGCAAGTGCTTGCTCTACCTTGGTTTTGGTGGTTTGCAGATCTCTACCGATGGCGATGATGACGAGATCGTCGGCATAAGCAACATCCCTGCATCCCTCCGGTAGCTATATCCTCAGGACACCGTCGTACGCAATGTTCCAGAGGAGGAGACCAAGCACGGATCCCTGAGGTACGCCTGCTGTCATTGGCCTAATTGTCCCTTCCAGCTCCAGCTCCCGTTCTTCCAGATAGCTCATTGTAATTGCAATGAGGTGGTCATCGATGCGTCTTCTTTGAAGCTCTTCCACGATTTCTGTCAATCTCGCTGTATTTCCTTCCTTTGCCGAGCGTACCATCCGAAGGACTTCCTGCACGGCATCCACCGTGGAATGCTCCGCTCGGAAGCCATACAGCTGTTCGTGCAGGTCATGCCCATTGTTTTGGAGCGACTCCCTCATACGTTTGTGGATGATCATTTCCAGCGTTTTCCCAAGATTGTCCAGGAGGCATATCGGGCGTGCCCCGCCTTCTTCCCCTGGGTTCTTGCCGGCTTTGGAAATCAAGACCACCCTGGCCCTTTTCCACTCTCTGGGAAAGATGCTGTCTCGTATCAGACGGCTATACAGGCATGCCAAATCATCGGCGTAGTCGACGGCCATCAGCTTGATTGCTTCGACGGGAATTCCGTCAGGGCCCGGAGCTTTTTTATTTTTCATTTTTCCTATGGCTTCTTCAACTTCGGCTTTGCTAACCGCCATTCCTCGTTCCCATACAAATATTGGCTTGTTCCATTCCGTGACCGGATGAGTTGGGAACAGCTGGTCCGCTATCGCTTCCTTTTGTTCGCTGGACAGTATGGGGGGCACCATCCTGCCCATTTTCTTGAAAATTAGCTGGTACGCGGTTCCCCAAACGTCGCCCTAGACACTGTCAATGAGCTGTTTGTACGAAGCTCTCTTGGCTCTCGTGATCTGCCTCTTCACTTCCATTCTGGCTTCCCTGAGCCTTTCTAGAGTCGCGAGATGAGCCGCGATGTTGTCCTCATTCGGCGTCTGCCTCGCCCTAGCCTTGTTCCTAGCCTCTTGTCTTTTTTTTTTTTTTTTTTTTGGGAGGGGGAAATCCTCATGGACACCTCAATTAGGTAGTGTCGGACTCTTACCGACTAAAACCCACCTCCCTTTTTTCTCCCGTACCCACCGTGGAACCGCTTGCTTGCATTACTTCGCGGTGGGACGGAGGTTCCTAAATCTCTTCCTCATCCTGGCATTTTTTCTTCATTACCTCTCTCATCCAGCTCGTCATCTCCTTCCAATTTTCTTCCGACTTCATTATTATCTCTCCTACGTTTTCTCTCGTTATAACATCAACCTGGCATCTCTCCGCTATTGCCCTTCTCCCCTCCTCGAACTCCTCACATTCAAATAATGTGTGCCTCGGGTCATCCTCATTGCAGCAGTATATGCACTTTGTGTTTTCTTTCTTTTTAATTTTGAACAGGAAAGTGGCGAACGAGCCGTGCCCTGTGATTGCCTGAGTCACGAAGTAATCCACGTCTCTCCTACTTTTCTCATGCCATGCCCTCACGTCCTTAATGAAGGTCTTGGCCCATCCGTCGTAGTTTCTCCATCTTTCCTGCCATTTACTTAAGGTATCTTCCCTGGCCGTCAGCTTCGAGTCCGTACCATTTTTTGTTATAAATGCTCTCTCCTCCACCAGTAAGTCCAGGGGGGGCATGCCCGCCAGCACCTGTACGGCCTCTGTCGACACTGTTCTATATGCCGCCGTAATATTTATCGCCAGCCTACGGTTAACTCCCTCCAACAACTTCGCATATTTTTTGTGCCTCAACGTTTCCGCCCACGATGGGGCTCCATATAGTGTTGCCGAGATTACCGACGTGGCCATTATCCTTCTTTTATATGACTTTGGACCAAAGGTTTTTGGCATAACTCTGCCTAGTACCCTGGCCATTTCCATCGCCTTCTCGCATACTTTTTTAACATGCGTCGTCATTTTTAGGTTTCTATCTAGGTGTATGCCTAGATACCTAACACTTTCCTTGCTTCTTATCGTCTGCCCTAGCCTCTTGTCTGTGGCATCTGTTCCGTGCGGAGATTGCTTGAGCGACCTCGCTGCACCACCAATAGACAGCCTTGTGCCTATTAGCCATGGGAGGAGCGGCAGCCTTGCAGGCCGATCTCAGGGCATCAGTGACTGAGTCCACATTTAGCTCTTGAACGCTAAGAAGCTTCTCCCCGAGGGCCGATCTGAGCCTAAGCCTCTGGCTAGCATAGTGTCCTGGTTCCCAGCACTTGTGGCACTTTTCAACCTGGAGCCTGGGTCTAATGTTTGAAGGAGTCATCCCCATAATAATACCCTTGTGTGCTAATATTGTATCACCGGTCTCCTCGGGGACTAGGACTGTGGCTGTCTGCTTGCCCCTGAAGCCTCCCCGCAGGTCCCTAACCTCAATGTCCTCCTCTTTGACTGCGTCAATCTGGTCGGCGATGGCCGCCTTAATGTCATCTTCGTTAAGTGCCGCCTCGATATTGGACACCATAAGGGTAGTCCCTTTTTTTGTCGTAAGTGCTTCCACTTTGGCCCCCACCTTGCCGTCAGTGAACACTTTTGCCACTTCCTTGGCTTTTTCATCCCTTAGGCTGATGAGCAGATGCCCATCCCTTGTCTGATGGACTTCTGCCACTTTATGCTCCTTCCCCTTCAGGGCCTTCCTTGCTTTAGCCAGAAGCTCTGGGTAGTCCTCAGGCTTGGAACCCCTGACCAGGACCGCCTCATGGCGATGTGACTTCGGCTTGGTACTGGCTTGCCGTGCGTACGTAGGGCGGCGGGTACTTGCTCACTTGTGCAGTCTCCGCGGGATGCATAACTTGGCCTTTATTCCCAAATTTGCAGCCAGTACGCAGGCCGCCATTTTTCTTGCTGTCAGGGCCGTTACTTCCGGGGCTGCGAGCGCGATTTTATCAGCGCCGATGGATTTGGCGATTTCGCCCAGTTCCGCCATTCCCTGGTAAGTTGCCTCAATCGGGTCCTCCGCTCCGGGTCTTGCCACCAGAATTTTTTTCCGTCTTGTTCTGGAGCCCATCGTGACGCATGTCTCCATGATCTTGTCCCCCTCCTCACTATTGGCGAGATCGGGGAATCTCTCCTTGGCCACGGCGAGGAGTCCCTTTGGGAATTATAATCCCAACCACCTCCTCGTCCCAATTGGTGATAGGGTTTTCCTCTGCAATATCCGTGCCTTCATAACTCTCGGCAGACCAGCTCCTGCTCTCTGCCGCGAGGAACAGCTCATATCTCTATCCCCCCTCCTTCCTTGTCTCCAAAGTCAACATTGGTCGCGGTATTTTGGTGCCATCTATGGCCTTGGCCATTCCGGCCTCGTGGGCAGCCGCTATGGCCTTGCATAGCGCGTTTGTGTTCGCATCTCCCGTATTGCCTATCGCGTTGGCTGCCGAGACAATTCTGTTCCAGTCCTTTCGGAAAGGGTCATCCTTGCCGCCTTTGCTCTTGCCAGAGGCCTCTCCCACTGCCTGAGCGTAGCTGATAGGGACTTCTTCCTCCGGCTTCAGTTTTACCTGCCTAAGGCTTCCCGTTTTTTCCAGTTTTTCAGGAGAAGTCTGGGTGTCCGCGTCATACGTTGGCATATCTGGGTTATCGTACATGTGTTCACTTAGCCAGTCCGTTATTAGACTCCGCTTTAGCTGTCTCCCGTTTGTTGCAAGCGAGCTTGCGATGTCCTTAATCCTGTTTTGTTTGTTAGGGAATTCCTCAATCTTCGTAGTCAGGGCTTTGATGTTGGACTGTATGGTTTCCAAAATCTCGACCAGCAACGCGTGTGCCGCGTTTTCTTTTCGGTTGACCACTTCCCTGAATGAAGTGTCCCCAACCTTCCTCTTCTTTGTCGCAGCTCCCACCGATTCGCATTTCTTCAGCATGCTTACGAAATTCAACCTGCTGTGTTGTTTTGGTGTCGAAATGGCCTTTTCGTCTTCGTCCACTATAATGGTCTCGTAGACGTTTTTGCCGCCTACGCGGTATCCCAGTATTGGCTACCGAGCACCCGGGCTGGTTTGCCCCCGGGGCCGTACAGTTGCTGGCAAACGGTCGGGTGAGGCCTGCACTACCACCTTCAGCCCCGACCGGAACTAGGGTCTCCCTCCCTTGCTCCGTAAACTTCTTACCCTTATCAGACTCCAAGTTTGGTTTTTTTGAATGGTTTTCTCCATTGCCTTTTATACCTTTGGCCAGGTTCATACAGTTTGGGGTTGACGGTCGGGCGGGGCCTGTTTGCTCACCCGCGACACCGACCGAAACTAGGGTATCCGTCCCTTGCTCCCTATCCACTTCATCCTTGCGTGACTCCATGCTTGGTTTGGATGGTGACCTTCCATTGCCTTTTATACCTTCGGCCAGGTGAGTGTTTTGGTCCGCGAGAGTTATTTGATTTGGCTCCTGCCACCCATATCTGGGAGGCGTTCCCCTATCCGCCACCCGGGGACGCGCCACGATGGAGGAAACACACAAAACCCCGCACGGGGCACGGTCTTTAAGGATCACTAAATCACCAATTCGCACATTGTCCTTGATAAAACTGCCATTTGTTGCGAACTTGAAGTTGAGATAAATATTCTCGCGACCATCGCTGCCAAAAATGTTGGATTATCTGCTGTTGACGTTGAAATCTGTTCAATAGACTTTGATACCGGTGACATCTTCCTCAGGTAGTGCTGCCAATGAATCACCAATAAGGAAGTGACCAGGGGTTAATGGCAAAATAATAGCAAAAGGATCGTTGGAAATAGCGGTCAAGGGACGGGAATTTAAGCACGCTTCTATTTGGACAAGTACAGTGTAAAGTTCTTCAAACGTTAAAAACACATTGCCAAGAATTTTATTTAACTGATTTTTAACTAATTTAACACTTGATTCCCAAAGTCCACCCATATGGGGTGCCTTGGCAGGTATAAAATGCCAGTAGGTACTTGAGACCACCCCCTCCACTTTTTCCGACCCGCTAAGCCCCGCCCACTTTACCCCCTTCCTTTTTCCGACCCGCTAAGCCCCGCCCACTTTACCCCATCCCCCTTTGGACGGACCACACGGACTGCCCTGGGGCCCCCATGATATTTTAGGCCTATCTAAAATTCAAATAATAAATCAATCGTTTGAATAATAGATACCCAGTGACCACACAATAGATGTTTTATCGCCGCTATCTATTAGAGCTCCAATGTTTTGGGACCTGGATAATTATTTAAACCACGAGCTGACCCTGATACTTTTTAGTGTGACATAATGTTGCGTAACATTGCATCATTTTATTGTATCGCCGCTATCTTTTAGATCTTCAATGCTACCAACTGTTTTGGGGGCGCGTTTAAACCGCGATTTTAAAACAATTATTTAAAACATTGGACTTAAAAATAACAACGCTGTAATCATCACCACAAGATGATGACTCATCGCAAAAGGTATTATCAACTTTTAAAACAAATCTGTCTAAATATAATTATAATAAATTAAAACAAATGCGTTTTTATTGCAATTAAAATTAAAAGCTGAAAAATCAGGGTCAAATTGTGGTATTATCACACTGAACCTAAGACAATTTTGTGTTGTCAGAAAATAAATATAACAAATATGATTATTTTAAGTATGTTTGTAGGTGAATAATGTCTTGCAATAAAAAACAAATTGATTTTCAATTTATAATAACTTATAATGTGTGAAATATAATTTACTTTTAATTGTATTTTTATCGCTTTTGCGGTTAATGCATTGAAAGATGAACAATTTTAACACAGCGAGATAGGAACACCATGGGGCCTTTTTGAATTTTAAAAAAACTTGAAATACTCACGTTTAGACAGGACAGCACACACACACACACACACACGCGACAGCACACACACACACCGAAAAACAATGAAAAGTTTTTCTCAGTTTTGGTATGGTGACTCATCTCTGATAAGGCGTTCAAGGCCAAATGGTGGTATTGTGACCTTGAACGCCCATTTTAAGGTTACCCAACTCCGAAAAACAATTAAAAACGTAAATTGTAACTGCACTCCCTGTAAAAAATTCAGCTATTTAAATTAATTAAGTCGAATTTATGATTATTATAGTGTAATATAAAATACTTGCATAGTGGTTAAATAAATATTAATTAATATTAAAATAGTAATAATAACTGTATCGTATTTTTATCGCTTTTGCGGTTAATGTAGTGAAAGACGAACACTTTTAACACAGGGAGATAGGAACACCCGGGGCCTTTTTTGGTTTTCGAAATGGTCTGACGGAAGACTGAACGTTATCACAGGTATAAAAAATAACGATAACACCCGCAGGTTATCAGTCGTTATCCGTCGTCTCAAAGTGATAGCTGATTTTTATCGCTCAGATAATTTAAAATGGAAAAATTTATTATTGTTAAAGATTTTTCAAAAAATGTTCGTCGCTTCAATCTTCAAGGTCGTATTGTTCACTGTGGTGCTGTTGTACTGAGTATTATAAATACTTGAAGTAAATACTTAAGTACAAAAGATACTTCAAGTATTTGACTTAAGTACTAATGCAAACGTTGGTACTTGTACTTGCAATTTTATGTTTTTTAAATTTTACTTGTACTTAATACTTAAAATATCATTCAAGTATATTTTACTTAAAATCTTTCAGAAAATTTGTACTTAAGTGTTATTAAAATACTTAAGTACTAGTAAAATTACTTCAAGTAAATATTTTAGTTGAAATATTTTTAAATACTTAAGTACAATTTTCTTGAAAAAGAAAATGGTAGTTCGTGAAAATAGCCGTAAGCCAGCCGGCTCAAATCACTCATCTCTGTGCAGCCGAGCTGTCGTTTCCCAATTCCAAATCCATTCCCTGTGTCTGTGCCTGTGTCCAGCAAAAATCATCACGGTTTCGGTAAGTAGTAGTAAGTAGAAGTAAAAGTGTAATAAACTAACAAATACAGCGGTATTCATAAATAAGTGTAAATTAATGTCATTCATAACCTATGAATCAAAAGTCATAAAACCGTAACCATAACTTATACAGTATAATAACTTATAACAAATGTCATGTCTCCATAAGAAATGCAAAGAAAACTTGATTGATATTTGATGTGCCTACGATTTTTTTTAATACTGTAGCGAGTTCGGCTCTGGATCTCGGAATGATGAGTCATCGCCGATGAGTCATCGCCGGTGACTCAGCACTCGAATAATCGAGAGTGTGGAGATCGCTGGAATGTTCTAGAGGACGTAGGCGCTGTAATATATAAGGAACGACGCATCACAGAGCAGTCAGTTGAGCTTTGGTACTCGCGAAGAAATAAATAAATATAAGTGCAAATAAATAAACTAGTAGTGATATAAATAATTAGTAGTTAAGTGTTTAGTTAGTTTTATAGTGTTTTAAGTGTAGTTAAGTTATTAAATAAATAGTTTAGTTCGTTAATTAACCAGTGCGTGTTTTAATTCACACTACAAACAGTTAAAAACGTTACAATTGGTGTCAGGTGTGGGGTTAGTGTGAAATTATTTCGCGAAAATGGTTTCGTTAATGGACTTAAAAGTGGCGGACCTTAAGCGGAAGCTGGAAGAAAGGGAATGTGATACAACTGGGAAAAAGAATGTGTTGCAGCAGCGGCTTCGAGAAGCGTTGGAACAGGAAGGTGAAAATCCAGATACGTATTTATTTGAAGGTTCGTGTGATATGCATTTATTGTTGCAAAATTTGAAAGGTGATTTAAAACAGAACATTCTGGAAAATTCTAACGACTTACAACAGAAAATGCTAGAAAATTCTAACGAGTTTCAACAGAAAATTTGTAACGATTTTATTTTTGTTGTTATATTTTTATTTAATTTTCTTTCTAATTTCAATATATAATAAAAATACAATAAGTTTATTTCATTATTCATGCAAATGGTTAGACATGCTGTATAGTATAAATAATTAATTTCAATGTTGACCGGTCGCTGAACGTCGAGAAGTTTTTCTAGTGGTTTTTTTTGTTAATTCCTTTCCTTGGGACCTCCTTCAGTTTAAAACGAACTATTGGCCAGTTATGACGATACTCTGTTTTGTGAGCTTTGTGAAAATTTCTTGGGAATTTTGAAGTTAATGTTCATCGTCTAAGACGGATTAAAGAGTACGTCTAACCAATTCCTTTTTGGGAAACGACTTCGTCGGATTTATGGTCCAAGCTTGTTCTTTTTAATTCTTTTGTTTTTGGAGAGGAACCTCCGCATCTCAACGGAGGTAAAGTACCATAATATTGCTCAAAGGTATGTTTTTATATGTATACCTTGTAGGTTTCAGTTTATCATTAGAAGATTCTATCGGTAATTAGAAAATTGCACCCTGGTAATATACCTCCTATATTCACGGATACCAGAGAATTTTTCGTCCACCTCCAATATCACGCAGCCCGGCAACCATCTAGTTGGTGTTTCCAGCTACCAAGGTCCCTATCCAATAAGGGTAGATCAGGAAGCCCGCACGTGGAATTCTCCTAACCGCCATTTTGACGTCATTTCCGGTAGTTGGTGATTTCCTGCCGTCAAATCCCCTAACTCAGGTGACCTCCAAGCCGAATGGCTACCATATTGTATTCTCAAGTAGGTGCTGAAAAATAATACTTATAGCTTAAAGAAGTAATTACTGATTACTGATTAATCAACCTCATTCTACATAATTCTAAAACCATATATATAAACTAGACAAATTTTCTAGTAAACTTATTCAAATTAAAATAATATCAACAATACTTACCTGTACAACTAAACAAACTCTTTGCTAAATACACCTAGCCTCTTAGTATTTCATTTTCTAGAATTTGTATCTTTGGGTTAATATATTATACCTACCGCCTCCTTTACTGATAGGTGTATTGGTGAAAAGTCTACAACCTTATATACAGGATTAAATCTGTCATAAAATTAATTTCTTGTAAAGAATACTGAGCTCAATATTTTACTAACCCGATATATTTCTTCCTCAAAGAATTATATCTTTGTTATCTTTCTAAAGAAAAACTATTATATACCTCATATCCATATTATTACTACTTTTTGGATTTTGTTGACACAATCGACACAAAGCGATATTAGCGAAATATAGTTTATTTTAATCATATATTGTATTGATTTTATTTATAACCCAAATTAACCCAGCTCTTAGATATTTTAGTATTTGCAATATCTTAAGTTCTCATAACTGGTGTGGTATAGACTAAAATACTTGGCGCCCTATCAACATCTGAATATTAAAAACTATAGTGAACCTCCCCACTCCCTTCTCCACTGTAGCTAACCGCCTCACTAGATTTTTGTAAACGTTTTATTGGGTTATCATCTTAGTATTAAATTATAACGTAACAAATTCTGAAAAATTCTAGCGATTTGAAGTCGATTTACAACAAAAGATTCTGGAAAATGTCAACGATTTAAAGGATGATTTGCAACAGAAAATGGTAGAACATTCTAGCGATTTAAAAGTCGATTTACAACAGAAAATGCTGGAAAATTCTAACGAATTACAGCAGAAAATTCTGGAAAATTCTAAAAATTTAAAAGAATATTTGGAACAGAAGATTCTAGATAATGTCAATAAATTAGAAGAAAAAGTGGGACAAAAAGTTGACGACGTAAGGATGGAATTAGAAGAGAAAGTTGTGCAGAAAGTTGACGACATAAGGACGGAATTGAATGAGAAATTGGAAGTCAAAATTAAAGAAATAAATAGTAAACTGACAGCTGTAAATCTACCCATGATACTGGCGGAACCAGGAACAATGCCGGAGGGAAGCCGAGTTCGGATGAAACCACCTCAGTTCGATGGAAAAACTTCTTGGACCAACTACATCCGACAGTTTGAGGCAGCAGCAAAAGCAAATGGCTGGCTACCAGAAGAGAAGGCTACAGCATTGACTCTGGCTTTACGCGGAGATGCAACGGACATCTTGCAGACGCTTTCTCCCAACGAACAAGAAGATTACGAAGCGTTGGTGAAACATCTAGAACTTCGATATGGCCAGACACATCTGGAACATATGTACCATTCTCAACTGAAGAATCGCTGCCAGAAATCAAACGAGACTTTACAAGAATTCGAGGCTGATATTGCACGCTTGGTTCGGCTAGCATATCCAGCTACTCCAACGACCGTTATGGAACGATTAGCGGTTCAAGCCTTTTTGGATGGACTTCGGGACAACGAAACAAGACAGGCTCTGACGTTGGCTCGTCCGAGCCAACTGGTTGATGCATTGGCCCGAGCTTTGGAATTCGAGGCGGCAAAGTAGAGCTGCAGGAGCCAGCATAGAATTAGGAGAGTCGAGGAAGAAAAAGAGGAGGAACCCAGTATAATCGAAGAAATTAGGCGAGTTCTTAAAGAGAATCTACCAGAAAAGAAGGAAATCCGGTGTTGGAGATGTGGAAAGCTCGGACATATACGAAGTCGTTGCAGAAAAAGCCAGGAGGCGCCGACTTCATCTCAGTCGGAAAACTAGATAGGGTCGAGGAAAAGGGGCTACCGTCGACCTGTAACCAGCATGCCCCAGAGGATATCGAACGTGTCGCAACTCTTTTACACCAATCCAGTAGTGTTTTTGTGGATGGTTTTATAAACGGAAAATTACATATGCTGCTGCTGGATCCAGGTGCGACGAAGACAATTATTAGGCCAGATATTGTCGAAACATCCAAGATCAAATCTACCAATCGGCGACTACGTACTGCAACAGGAGATACTGCTACTGTTCATGGAGAAGTGGACATCACGATGGTCATAGGAAACACTAAATTTAAACATCGAGCATTAGTTGCAGATATTGAAGATGAAGTTATTGTAGGCATGGACATTATGAACTCTATAGGATTTGAATTAAACTTTCAATAAGGAATATTGAGAGTAAATGGAGAGGAAGTCGTATTGCATCGATCGAAAGAAAAGAATATTCGTGTAATGCTAACAGAAGATGCTTTGATACCGGAACACAGCGAGATGATATTGAAGGCTTTCTTGGATTGTAAATCAGAAGATGGAAGTATAATGCTTTTAGAGCCGAGAATTGATGACAAAGAGGTCGGTCGAGGAGTTGTAGTAGGGAAGACTTTAATACGTGTCGGAAAAGAAGTGCCTGTAAGAGTATTAAATGTTAATGGTTACTCTGTGAACTTGAAAAAAGGAATCGTTTTGGGGAACTGTTCTTCTGTTTCCTCAATTATTAGAAGCATTCGTGAGTCTGGAGTTCCGGCCAAGAAAATTAGCAATGAATTGACGACTCTGCTTTCGACTTCTTCAAAGGACTTAAAACCAAATGAGAGAGTAAAGCTGAGAGAGCTGATACACAACTATCAGGACGTCTTTGATGATGGACAAGGAAAGAAAGGTAGGACAAGAACTGTACAGCATAAAATTAACACCGGTGATGCACAGCCTATTCGAGAGTTGCCAAGCGAGAGGAAGCTGATAAAATTGTGCATGAAATGGAGAAGGAAGGGGTGATCGAACCATCCAACAGCCCATGGTCTTCCCCAGTGGTGTTAGTTAAGAAAAAGGATGGATCAACTCGATTTTGCGTCGATTTTCGTCAGCTGAACAACGTGACGAAGAAGGACAGCTACCCTCTGCCTAGGATAGATGACACCCTGGATACATTGGCTGGATCCCAAATATTTTCGACTTTGGATTTGAAAAGCGGTTACTGGCAGGTCGAAATGGCACTAGAAGATAGAGAAAAGACGGCGTTTACCGTGGGTGCTGGACTATGGCAGTTTACTGTCATGCCGTTTGGACTATGTAATGCCCCTGCCACTTTTGAAAGGCTCATGGAAATGGTTTTGAAGGGACTATCCTGGAAGACTTGTTTGGTGTACCTTGACGACATTATTGTGGTTGGGAAATCATTTGAAGACCATATGAAGAACCTGAAGGAAGTTTTTCAGCGCTTAAGAAGTTCCGGCCTGAAGCTTAGCCCAAAGAAATGTCACTTGTTCCAGAGGGAAGTGCAGTATCTGGGCCATGTCGTTTCAAGTCAAGGAGTTGCAGTGGATAAACAGAAGGTAAAGACAGTACGGGAATGGCCAATACCGAAAAACAAACATGACTTAAGAAGCTTTCTTGGATTATGCACCTACTACCGTCGGTACGTACCAGGATTCGCAAAGGTTGCTAAGCCTTTGACACGTTTAACAGAGGGGGAAAGACGATTCCAATGGGACGACGAATGCCAAGAAGCCTTTAAAAATCTAAAAAACGCGTTGACCAGCTCACCAGTCCTGAGTTATCCTCTTCCGGATGGTGAATTTATTTTGGACACGGACGCCAGCAATGTAGGACTGGTAGCTGTTTTGTCGCAGATTCAAGAGGGAAAAGAGAAAGATATTGGATACTTCAGTAAAACCTTATCCAAACCAGAACGTAATTACTGCGTTACTCGACGAGAGTTGTTGGCAGTGGTAAAATCAGTCGAACACTTTTACAAGTACCTGTATGGAAGAAAATTCTTGCTGAGAACGGATCATGCTGCCCTTAAATGGCTTTTGCAATTTAAGAATCCTGAAGGACAGGTAGCAAGATGGATTGAGAGACTACAGGAGTTCAATTTTGATACAGAACATCGGGCTGGGACCATCCATAGAAATGCTGACGCATTGTCAAGAAGACCGTGCCCGGAAGACTGTAAACATTGTCTCAGGACCGAAGAAAAGGATGTGTTTGTTCGCAAGACTACAATTGTGGATGATCATTGGCAATCCGCTGAGGTTAAACAAGACCAGGAAAGGGACCCGGATTTGAAGCTCATCATCGATTGGAAGAAGAACGACCATAAACCAACGTGGCAGGAAGTCGCCCAATATTCGCCGAATGTGAAATCGTACTGGGCCCAATGGAATTCCATCATCCTAAGTGACGGACTTCTAAAGCGCGTTCTGGAGATGCCAGAAGGGGAGGAAGACCGGAAGCAGTTAATAATTCCCAGAAACAGGATACCAGAAGTGCTACAGGAAATCCATGATGGGACTACTGGGTGACGAGGACACTCGGAAGATTTAGGGAACGGTTTTATTGGGTCAACTGCCAACGAGATGTGAAGGAATGGTGCAAGAAGTGCGCCGTTTGCGCGGCAAACAATGGACCCCAGAAGCGCCCAAAAGCCCTAATGCGATAGTACAATGTGGGCAGCCCATTTGAGAGAATTGCAATCGACGTGGCAGGTCCATTTCCGGAAACAGAGTCTGGAAATAAATACATCATCGTTGTAATGGACTACTTCAGCAAGTGGGCGGAAGCGTACGCCTTGCCAAACCAGGAAGCTGCCACAGTGGCCGATGCCCTTATCAAGGAGTGGATTTGTCGTTTTGGTGTGCCAATGGAGATGCATTCAGACCAAGGCAGGAACTTTGAATCTATATTGTTTCAGAATGTCTGTAAGATTCTTAACATTCGGAAGACGAGGACGACTGCATTACATCCGCAGTCTGATGGTATGGTAGAACGAATGAATCGAACGATAAACCGGTACCTTTCCAAGGTAGTCTCTGATCACCAAAGAGACTGGGATCGCTTCCTCCATCTGTTCCTGTTGGCGTACCGTTCTTCTATCCACGATACAACCGGCCAGACACCCGCTAGCATTGTTATGGGACGTGAACTTCGTCTACCTTGTGACCTGAGGTTTGGTTGCCTACCAGGGGAAGATATGGCTGGAGAAGATTATGTCAGCAGTTTACGTAGAAAAATGAGCGACATTCATAACCGAGTTCGTTTAAACATCCAGAGTGCCAGTGATAGAATGAAAGAGGCATACGACATTAAGGCGGAAAATGGAGGATTTCAACCTGGAGACCTAGTTTGGTTATACAACCCTCAGCGCCGTCGTGGTTATTCACCGAAGCTGCAGACTTCTTGGGAGGGACCTTACGAAGTCATGGATCGAATAAATGACATCATCTACAGGATCAGGAAACAACCAAGAGGAAAGCCGAAAGTGATCCATTTTAACCGATTGGCTCCTTACGCTGGAAACAATGATCAAATAGACGATGCTAGAGTAAGGAGGGTTAATCCGCCGGAAGACGAGTTGCCTTTTGAAGATTTCATGTATTCATATTCGAGCGGTAAAAAAGCACGGTATGGTGTCACTCGAGAAGAACAAAAAGATCTGTTCACGGTTTCGGCCGATTACTCCTTGGCCCACTGTATTGCAGAAGACCATAGGATGTTCAGGGGAATAGCGGTTGTCTTTAAAAACAAGTTTGGACGGGTCGACGAGCTACGAAGGCAGAGTCCCAAAGTTGGAGAGGTGCTTGAAATTGTGGAAAATAAGCAGATAGGTAACAGGAGTATCTTCTATCTGGTAACAAAGCAGCTCTCCTATCAGAAGCCAAACTACCGTGACCTATGGAATGCCTTATATAAATTGAGGGATACCCTTTTGTCAAAGGACATCATGAACCTGGCGATACCGAAGATTGCTTGTGGACTTGACGGTTTGGACTGGAGAATAATTCGAAGTATGGTGGAAGTTATCTTCAGATTTAGTGGCATACATATTCTTGTCTGTTCCCACAACCCTAAAAGAACAACCGGAAGGAAGACCGTAGACTGCTACTTCTATAGGACGTCGCAATGCAAGTTTGGATCTCTATGCAAATATCGCCATGGAGCTGAGGACCATTTTCGGGACGAAAATGTTTTAAGAGGGGGGCAATGTAGCGAGTTCGGCTCTGGATCTCGGAATGATGACTCATCGCCGATGAGTCATCGCCGGTGACTCAGCGCTCGAATAATCGAGAGTGTGGAGCTCGCTGGAATGTTCTAGAGGACGTAGGCGCTGTAATATATAAGGAACGACGCATCACAGAGCAGTCAGTTGAGCTTTGGTACTCGCGAAGAAATAAATAAATATAAGTGCAAATAAATAAACTAGTAGTGATATAAATAATTAGTAGTTAAGTGTTTAGTTAGTTTTATAGTGTTTTAAGTGTAGTTAAGTTATTAAATAAATAGTTTAGTTCGTTAATTAACCAGTGCGTGTTTTAATTCACACTACGAACAGTTAAAAACGTTACAATACATATTTTTAAAATAAACAAAAAAGTTAAGACACGTAATTAATGGACGCCCTCACAGAGGAGGCCCTAAAATATATGTATTAAAGTCATTTATTTATTTATTTAGTGACTTTAATATGTAAACCGAAAGATTAAGATCAGTAAATTCCCGGTTTACTCGGGGAAGTCCCTCAGTGAAGGCAGGGGTAGCGACGTTGATGCGCGGCGTGATTGGGAAACACTCGCCACATAAAAACAAGAGAAGGCGTTTACAAGCTTTTATTTAACTTCACTTGTTTCCTTGTTTTTAGTGTAAACATGTATTATTAATAATTATTAATATTATAATATATACACGTATATATGTAAGCAAATACGTTAGATCTAACGTATTTGATGGAAGTCGGATCTACCGTATTTAATGTAAGTCGGATGATAATTTAGTATAATAATTATGGTATCATTATCCTGGTCCAGAAACGGACTTGGGAGAGGGGGCTAAATTTTTAAATTTAATCTAATTCCCATTCCCCATATCCAATAAAGCTAAAATTTTGCATATACATGCATTTATGCATGTAAATCGGATAACAATGAAATATTATGATGTCAATAAACTTTTGCAGTGCTGTACTTAGGGAGGGGAGGCAAAATTTTAAATTTAGCTCTCTCTTAGGTTTTGGTGTTTGTTTTCTTTGAAATTTAACATGCGTTTATAAGACGGGTGACAATTAAATTTTATGGTGTCAGATGTCATTCCATTGGCCATATTTGGGGGGAGGGGGGGAGGGGTGAAATTAATTGTCAATTTTGTATCAAATAAAAAAATTGTTATTTTTAAGAAAGTTCGCCCCCTCCGCCCTTAGACCCACGGCACGCTACTGCGTAGAAATACCCTTATATAATTTTCGTCAAATTTGCAGATACGCCCTTTAGGCTAAGGAAGGCAGAATAGGGGTTCAGTAAAGTTTTGTATTTACATAGTTTGTAGCTTATGAATAATTTATGATGAGTATAATTTCATCAACTGATGCCAGTGATGATGTCGAATTTGAAGATCTTCCGGATCCCTATCATGTTTCTGATGACGAAGATCCAGATTACATTCCAACGCAAAAATGCAAAAAAAAATGGAAAGTTTTTTGAAGTTATCAGTCAAGTAAGTACCCACGCAATGCGTGCCACGCATACATTTTTTATTTTCAGCCAATCCATGGAGAAATACCAAGAGACACAAAATTGGTTTGACTTTTAAATTTCAAAAAATAATTTTATATTTTAGATACGTTTCGTTTTCTAGATAACCACATTAACTCAATGTGTTAAAGTGCTTTCCAAACGACTCATATATTTCATATTTAAAAAAAATCGTATCCGGAAAATTTATCGCCAGCAAATTACCGTTAGAAATTTACCGCCAGGTATTTACCGCCAACAGTTTACCGCCTCAACTGTTTATCGCTGCACCAGTTTACCGCCAGCTATTTATCGTAGAAACAATTTATCGACAGAAATTCACCGTCAGCAATTTGCCGCCAGGTATTTAACAGTTTAACGCAGCAACAGTTTACCGCCAGCTTTTTATGGGGCGGGGTCGGTTGGGTTGTCTTGTTGAGTTTGGGTTGGTTTGGGTTTTTTTCTCTCATTTTTGACCATTTGACCAATGGGGCGGGGGTGGCCAATGGGGCGGGGTCGGTAGGGTTATGTTGTTGAGTTTTCTAACAAGGAAGCGTTAAAATTTTGCCTATGATTTATTTTAAAAACGTTAAAATGCACAAAACAAATCCGGTTGGCTGGCGGTAAACTGTTGCTGCGTTAAACTGTTGAGGCGGTAAATACCTGGCGGCAAATTGCTAACTGTGAATTTCTGTCGATAAATTGTTTCTACGATAAATAGCTGGCCGTAAACTGTTGCGGCGATAAATTGGTGCGGCTATAAGTTGCTGGCGGTAAATTGCTGTCGGTAAATTGTTGACGATAAATTTTCCTAGACCCAAAAAAAATATTGTTCTTATTTACTACAAGACAAGTTAATAAATTATTAGTTTTGGGAGGTAAAAAGCTACTCGAAAATTAAATAGAAAATCCAGGTCCGTATTTGAAAAAACTAAGCTGATGTGGGTGTCTATATATAAAACAAAATTCGCATCTCAAAAATAAAATTATTTTCTCGAAGAGAAGTGTGCTCTTGTTTTTTCAAAATAATCTGTCTGTAATAAAGCTGTAAAAAAATAAAAAAACAAAACTGATTTTTTCGGATATATTCGGATATACCTAAAAAAAATTAAATTTCTTTTTGACAAATTATTCACTATTAAAATGCCTTACTTTGCCTTCATTTAACCAACTCTCTATCTCTTATAGTTCCATTTTACCAATACAACAAAGTTAGCCTATTAGCTTTAATGTATCAAATTTGTAACACCCTGTATTGGATAAACTAATAATCGTTTAGAACATGCGTTAATCAAATATCATTTTTATATAGGTATATTTATTTACAGAATGCCAAGGATGGACATATACAAGCCCGATGTCAGCTGTGTTTACCAAATATAAAACTGGTTAAAGGGTCTTTGTTAGTGACGACAAATTTTATCAAGCATTTTAAAAAGAAACACTTGGATACATTTGACACCTATATTCAATATAAAAATGAAAAGAATCGTTCAGAAAATAGAAGACAGTGCAAGTACTAGCAGTAGCAGTATATCAACTGAGAAAATTAAAAAACAAGGTACCTTACAGTTTGGAAATAAAGTTACCCAAAAACAGTTTGATGAAAGGGTGACTAGATTTGTGGTGGAGACAATGTCACCTATATCGATCATAACCCATCAAAGTTTTAAAAACTTATTTGAGGGTATGGGTTGTAATGTAACTGTCATGGACCGGTCGACGGCGGTAAGAAGAATTGATCAATTACATTCAAATATGTGTCATGACATAAAAGAAAAACTTAAAGATACCGATTATGTATGTACCACAACCGACATATGGTCTTCAAAATCTAGAAGTTTTTTAGGCGTCACATGTCATTGGCTTGATGAAAATTTAACAAGGCACTCTGCAGCATTGGCGTGCAAAAGATTTGAAGGAACTCACTCATATGATCGAATAGCTGATATTTTGGATGAAATTAATAAAAGCTTTAACCTCAGTGCAAACAAAATAATGGCAACAATTACTGACAATGGTAGTAATTTTGTTAAATGCTTCAAAGAATTTTGCCTGATAAATAACACTTTATATTCTCCAGCAGATGATGATTTTAATTTGCCCCCAACAAATGACGAAATTGATAGTGATATTTATCCAGATTTTAATTTTAACGAAACCGTTTTTGACGAATCGAATGCCGACCTTGAGAGCAGAGAGGGCACCGGTAGTGGTAGATTTTTACCGCGTCATTTAAGATGTGCAACCACAGATTATAATAATGCATTAAAAACTTCGCACCAATTAAGACAAAAACATACACAAGTCTTTAATAAATGTTCTAGTCTTTGGAACAAAGCAGGTAGACCTAAATCCTCGGAAATATTTAAAAACATTCTTGGTCACACATTTAGTATTCCTGGAGTAACCCATTGTACGACGCTGTACAGAAAATACTTAAGTCTAAGGAAAAATTGCCTTTATTATGCGAAAGACTTATGATTGCACCTTTTAGAGAAAATGAAATTCTTTTTTTGGAAGAATACATTCAAATTATGAAACCTCTAGCTGAAACTTTGGATTTTCTACAGGGTGAAGAAAATACCTACTATGGATATTTGCTACCCAGTATTGTTTCTATCAGAACAAAAATGCAAAAACTAAAACTATCAAATGAAATAGAACAGCTTCTACGACCTCTGGACTTTATAATTGATTCAATTGATCGCAGATTTGCTTTTTTACTTACTCTTAAAGAAGAATCAAGGACAGCGGTCATTGCAGCAGTCCTTTGTCCCAGATTTAAAATGAGATAGTACAACGTGTTTAAAAATACTGAAATTTCAACAACATCGAAGGAAATTCAGTCATGGGTAATCGAAGCAATAGAAGCAAGTATTTCTGAAGCAGGATACTGAGTCATTCTCTTCCAGTGCTGGAAATTTATTAGTTGATGCGAAAGCGAAGAGTCAATCCGAACTGGAACTCCTAAAATACCTAAACGATCAAAGAACCAGTCTCAGCATGCTAGACAATTATAAATATATTAAAATTGTTTTTCGTAAATATAATACAATCCTCCCGTCATCAGCTCCTGTTGAGCGCCTTTTTAGTTTTGCCCAAATTATTAATGCGCCTCGTAGGCATGCACTAAGTGACGGCAATTTCGAAAAACTGGTAACTTTAAAAGCAAATAAGTTTTAGTTTTTTTACCACGATAGTTAAAATTTAAAGTTGAATTTGAGTTATTATTTTTGCGAAGCAAAGCAAGGATGTTTTTTAGTTTGTTTTATTTGCTTATGTTATTTTTAAGTTTTGTTTATGTTCATCATATTATTAATAAAAAACTTTAACAAAAACACTTTTGTTTCATTATTCGGATATACCGCCTATACCGAATATCCCCCAATGGGGGACCCCCATTAAGTTTATCTATAAGCAATAATTTAATTTGTTGGTTTAATCCGAACATTACTTAAAATAAAAAATACTTAAATTATGTTTGTACTTAAATATCATTTCAAGTACGCAAGTAAATACTTAAACTTGACTATGATTTTTGTAAAATTTGGTACTTGTACTTAAATTTGGGTAATTCAAGTAAATTTACTTGATGTTTTAAGTATTTCCTTTTTTACTTAAACTTGTACTGGTACTTGATTCGTATTAAAAAAAACTTGTACTTAATACTTAAGTACTTTTTCTTGGTACTTACAACAGCGACTCGTATAATGGAGTTTAAGTTGCGAGACCCACCTTCAAGGGAGGAACCTGTGACATGGGTAAAAAATACCATTGGTGATGTCATCAAGAAAGCCACAGCAAATCTTTTACCGGCGGATCAAGTAGCCTTTAATTTTGGCTGTAAGGACTTGTCTCGTGGAGAAGGTTGGGTACGTTTTAAACCCGCAGATGAGGTTACACTAGAGGATGTTTGGGGTGTTATCTCCAGCATCTACCAATCCAACTCCATGGGTCTAAATACTGAAACATTCTGTTTGGGGGTTACTTCCGTTAGAATGCCAACGGGAAAAACTACAACACTTTTGATGAAGAGTGCGCTAAGCGTCAGGGGATAATCGCTATTAAAAATAATGACAATTTATGTTTACCTCGAGCTCTTGTCGTGGCCAAGGCTTACGTAGACAAAGACCCTGACTATGTTAAAGTGCGCAGGGATATTGGAAAAGTGCAGACTGTGAGAACCCAACAATTGTTAGAAAAAGCAAATGTAAGGATACCTGAAGAGGGGGCTGGTATTCCCAAGGTCCATCAACTCCAACAGTATTTAACAGGCTATAGGATAGTAGTTTACAAATACGGCTGTAAAGGCAGAGACATAATTTTTTCGGGGCCTGAGGAAAAGAAAAGAATTAATTTAATTCAACACCTAGGGCATTATAATGTTGTTACATCATTAACAGCCGCCTTCTGCTGCAACTATTATTGCGAGGAATTCCTAGTTCCACACGATCACAAAAATGAGCACAGATGTGTTAAATCTTGTGTTGCCTGCTAAAGGTCTCCACCATGTAAAGTGGGGATTAAGGTTAAATGTGCTGATTGCCTTCGCACATTTAAAAACCAATCATGTTATGATAACCATAGTCAAGTCGGCACGGCGGGGTCCATCTGTAATCAAATCCGCCTCTGTCCCAATTGCCTAAAAACTATAAAGGCTAATAGAGAGCATACATGCGGGAGGATTTTCTGTAAAATTTGTCAAAAACACCAACCACAAGGGCATTTGTGCTTCATGCAGCCAGATACAGGAAAGCCAAAAACAAAGGATGTACTTTTTGTTTTCTACGCCCTGGAGACTAGACAGGAAAAACTCAACGGTGACGACCTGGAACACGAGCCGAATTTGTGTGTTTTCAAACAATGCTGTGATGTGTGTATTAAAACATCAGATATTATTTGCAAAAGATGCGGAGTAAGATTGCAAAAAGTTCGTGGTGAAAACCCCATTGCCACCTTTATGAATTACCTTTTAGAAATTAGAAAAAAATTCAAAGATGTTGTTGTGCTGGCGCACAACGGTCAGGCTTTTGACCATCAATTCATTCTCAAGCACATACTGAAGAAAACTGACCTAACCCCCGAGTTAATTATGAGAGGAACCAAAATTATATTGATGCAACTACAAAACATCAAATTTTTGGATTCCCTTAATTATTTTCCCATGCCTCTCTCAGCTCTCCCTAAAGCATTTGGATTAAAGGAACTAAAGAAAGGATATTTTCCCATTTATTTAACACCTTGAAAAACCAATCGTATGTCGGCCCCCTACCCCCGGTCGAATATTATAGCCCTGACACGATGAATCATAAGCGCGACCAGTTTGATTTTCAAAAAGAGTTAATCGATTACTACGTTTCCGATGTAAAAATTCTAACAGGGGCCTGTCTAAAATTTCGAGAACAGATGATAACAACCACCAATGTTTGCCCCTTTACCAACGCCTGCACCATTGCCTCAGCCTGCAATAAAGTGTTTAGGAGAAATTTTCTTAAGCCAAACACAATTGGTATTATTCCTAAGGGTGGTTATAGAATGACAGACAACCAGTCTATGATAGCGTTGAAATGGATGGTATGGGAAGAAAATCAGAGGAAAATCACCATACAACACGCAGGCAGAGGGCAAGAGGCAATTTTATCAGGGTTAAAGGTTGATGGATTTTGTGAAAATCAAGTTTTCGAGTTTCAAGGATGCTATTATCACGGATGCCCCAGATGTTTTAAGCACCAGCGCGACGAGCCTCTATCAGATGATCCTACAGAATCAATGAATTTTCGGTACGAATCCACAGTGGCAAAAATCGAGAGACTTAAAGCAGCAGGGTATGACGTCATTGAAAAATGGGAGTGTGATTTCCGACGGGAAAATGCGCGAGAACACCGAAATATTAAGATATGTCGAAAATAATCCGCTATTATCCATTTGCCTCTAAACCCGCGAGATGCTTTTTACGGGGGTCGCACAGGAAATTGCAGGACATATTACAAGACCAAAGGGGTTGAAAAAATTAAATACCTGGACGTTTGCTCCCTTTATCCTTGGGTATGTAAATACGGCAAGTACCCCGTTGGTCACCCAGAAGTTTTTGTTGGCGATCAATGGAAATCTATAAATTTGCAGGAAACAGACGGAATAATAAAATGCACTGTTTGCCACCACGAAATTTGTATCACCCTGTTTTACCAACAAAAATGAACAATAAATTGATGTTTGTTTTCTGTTGTACCTGCGGACAAAACCTAAGCGCTGAGGAATGCCAACATAACAAAGAAGACCGTGCGCTATCGGGTACCTGGGTGATAGACGAGGTGCTAAAGGCTCTAAAAAAGGGTTATAAAATAATAAAGATTGATGAAGTGTGGAAATACAGCGAACAGTACAATATTGATCGAAAAACCGGGGGCTTATTCGTTGAAATGATGAATAAATTCATTAAAATTAAGCAAGAGTCTTCAGGGTAGCCCGCAAATAGTGCATCCGATGAGCAAAAGAGCAAGTACATCGAAGAATTTTTCAATCGCGAGGGCATTAAACTAGAATTCGACGCAATTTGAAATAATTCTGGGCTTAGATGTCTGGCCAAGCTTATGCTAAATAGTTTCTGGGGGAAACTGGGTCAGCAAGAAAATCAGCCAAAGACCAAGATTGTTAACAGCCCCGAAGAGTTCTTTAATATGATGACTAACCCATCCATATACGTTAATTCTGTTTTACCAATCGGCGAAGACTCTTTGGTGGTTAATTACTCGTTTAAAGAGGAAAGTTACGAACCCATATCTACGGTAAATGTTTGTCTGGCAGCGTATACCACAGCTCAAGCACGACTTAAACTCTATAGTTATTTGGAAGAGTTGGGTGACAGGGTGTTATATTATGACACCGACTTTATCATCTTTACTCATAAAGATGAAGAATTTGAACCCTCAACAGGTCATTTTATCGGAGATATTACAGATGAATTAGAGTCGTATGGTCCAGGGAGCTTCATTAAAGAATTTGTTAGCGGTGCTCCAAAAAACTACGCCTACAAAGTTTACTCCACTACCGAGAAAAAAGAAAAGGTGGTGTGTAAAGTTAAGGGAAAATGTCTAAATTATAACGCGTCACTACTAGTAAACTTTGACTCCATAAAGGAAATGATTTTAACTGATTCCGAACCAGTTATATATGTAGTTTTATAAGATTTTTGTATTTATTATTATTTGGAGTTTATAAGGTTTTATGTGATAAATTATTAATAAATTATAATTTATATCAATAAAGATTTCTAATAAATATTTTTATTATTATATTTCCCTAAAGAAAATAGTGATGACATCATTAGAGGATATTGCGTAATATTATACAATAATACTCTATTATTGTCTATCTAAAACACCCCAAACTTTTACAACATTTATAATTAGGTGGTCAAAACATGTTTTTATAACTAGACATTTTGGTGATCATTTGAATATTCCTAGGTAAATTATTAAAAATGACAATACAAGAATAATAATAACAGCCTTTTTCTTAAGCCTTAAGGCGTTGAATCTTAACACTTTATTGGATAAGAGAGATATAGTGAGTGAAAGATATACATATATATATATATATATAATATTAGATACAAAAGTAAACTGAAAAATTGAAAATTATGTATTTAAATACCTATTAATAAATTTTAATACTCGCATATATTTTAGAATAATTTCTATCCAATTTTATTTATTAGATAAGAGAGTAAGGTATACAATATTTTATCTCGCTCCAATATTTTCAATAATAGGGTTACTTTTTGCTATTAAAGAAATTGCAGTTGGGGTAGATTTTAAAATAGAATAATAATATCTAAAATAAAAAGAATCAAAAGTTTTACTTACCCAATACACGCATTCACAATTAAAAACAGACGTTTTATGGGGCGCAATTATTGATATATATGTGTTATACATTGCAACATGTTTAGTTGAAATTTTAATTAATAATTTATATATCAATTTATAATCAATATGGTTATGCCTTTTATTTTAGGCTGAACTAATATATTTCAGCATTGTACACTACTTATCAGTTTTTAGTAAAATAGTTTTACAGTAATTTTAGGCTCGTTTTACAATAATTTTAAGGTTTTCTTATGTTTTTTTATTTTTATAACTTATAAATAATTGTACGTAGTATTAACCGCAGATCGCTGACGTCACAACTTTTTATCAGTAATTTTACAATATTATTATATAATATTTTTAATAATTTCAATTTTAAATGATTTATTATAAGGGATTCATCATGTTAGGTAGGCGTTATTAAATATTTATATTATTACAATTTTATTGCGGGCTGAATTATTTTTCTTTTAAATTGTTAGTAAATGTGGTAGATGATTTTTCGGCGTTGCTTAAAAAGCTGTAATAATAGTATATTATGTATCAAATTTCATAAACGCCATTTTATACACGAATTTAGTTTAGGCACGATAAAGGGCGATTTAAAGGTGGGAGTAGAAAAAATTATTTAAATGGATTTTATAATTTATTATATTTAGTCCTAAAATATTTTATAAGGTATTTTTATTTACATGTTAGAATAAAAAATTTTCAAAACATTATCAATATTTAAACACATTGTTATATTAAATATATAAGAAATTTTCTTTCAATTGACATTTGTTTGGCATAATCCTCAGTCTGCAAAAGTTCTTGCAAATGCTCGATTTACATCAGCCCATTCATCAAATGTAAAAAAGAGATGTTCGCCAGTAACTTTGTCAACCATTTTTACTACAGAAGCGAAGTCCCTTGCACCGCTCAGTCCACATTCCAGAGAGAACTTATTAAGATCTTAAGGCATTTGGAAAATGACTACTTTAGCTATGTTTATGCGTTAATATATAACGCCTGCTTCTTTCAGCTCATTAATAATTGCTGTAATTTCATTATCATTTGATGTGTTGCCAGCATGCTTGGAGGCTACTAATAACTTTAATCTTTCAACCAATTCATTTACGTCATTCCAATAAATGTACTCTATTGGTTTTTCATTGTATGTTACCAAGGTGGGCGATGCTCTGCCAAACCCAATTTTTTCAGTATGTTCTTTACCTATTTCTATCTGCTGTGATGCTCTACCGACTCTAAGTTAACGACTTGAATAAATCAAGACAAAACCTGCGAGAGAGGCTTTTTTGGATGCTTTTGTAATTATGTTTCTGTTCCTCTATAAATCCGTGCATTTTATCGAAGTGGCCCCGGATCAGTTTGGATTTCCAAAGAAACGGAAAAATAATTACAAAAGCATCCAAAATATACCCACGCTCTAGGGTTTCCACCTGCGACTTTTTGGTTACGGGTTAGCATAAAAAATACGTGTTTTAGATTTTTTAACGGGAGTCAATTAAAACTTTTTTTTTTTAATTTATATTTAGTGTTTAGTGATATAACTTTTTGTTTGGTATAAAAATCTTTTTTCTATTTGCATACCATAACAAGTCCAGCAGACCACCATGGAAGCGCAGGCCACCGGGCATTCGCCCGGTGTCCCGGCGGCCCAGCACGCCCCTGAAAACCTCACATTTAATGACTATCTCAAATGTTTACAAGAAAGTGTTGTTAATATAATAAAGCAGCGAACAACTAAATTAAATGCGCATAATGTGTTTAGTATTAAACAGAGTAAAATTGGTTTAAGTCATATGATGATAAAAGGCATTTATTATAAAATTTAACTGATACGTTACCTCACTTAAAGATTAATAATATTATGTAATAATTATTTATAATAATAAAAATATTTTGTTTATTTTAAATTATTGTGTTTTTATTGACAACAATCATCATTAATACTCAAGGGTAAGTTTTAAAATCAGTATATTTTTCATTTGACATATTCATATCTAAATAGTATAAGCATTCTAAAAACAATAACTTTCTACACTAGTACCGCAAGAACATAGGGATGACAGAACGTCTAGCACAGTATGAAGTTCAGTTTTTATCGCTTTTTAAAAGATTATGATAATAACTAAAATTTAAATTATTTAACATTTCAAGTTTTTTAAAATTTTAAACGCTTAACAAGCATGTTTGGATCAGTCCAATTATGAAGAATATTGTTTTTAGTAGTAGAATCTAGGTCCTGCTTTCTTGACGTAATGTTTCCATACCTTCCACGTTTCTTTTTAAATAGAGGTTTAATGACTGTATTAAATTTTTCTTTACACGCTTTAGCCCTCAAACGGCCCACAGAATCTCTGTGAACCCCTGTCATCTCTAATATCTGTTTGTATATTTGCGCATCATTCACACTAAAACTTCCGGGACTTTTACAAAATAGCAGTTGTCGTAGACCTTCACTAGTATTAAATTTTTTCTCGCCCACAACTAAATGATTATCATCAAAATTTAGAGGTGTATTACCCAGCAACCACAGACCATTTTTCAATTCAGGGCCGTAAGCAGTATCTGTGTTATTGCAGGAGTATATGCTTACACCATTTGGTGTTTCCGTGTATTGTGTAGGAGGTACGGCTACAGCAGCTTAGTCTTGATGATCAGAGTGTTTTTCATTGGACGATTGTACAATTTGTTTCAGCGGTTCTGTAAAAGGCCTGAACACGTTTTCCAGTCGCTTTTTATTATCATCTTCCATTCTCTTCAAGTCATTATACTTTTGTCTAACAGCTTTGCCAAGTTCAGAAATACGTTGTTTACACGACATGATGTAAGCTAATGGATGTAAGAGCCTTATGTAGTCCTATTTAAACTGATGTACATGTGCTGTACATGTCGTGTACATGTACTATACATGTGTTGTACATGTCGTGTACATGTGCTGTACATGTGCTGTACATGTCGTGTACATGTGCTGTACATGTCGTGTACATGTGCTGTACATGTCGTGTACATGTGCTGTACATGTCGTGTACATGTGCTGTACATGTCGTGTACATGTGCTGTACATTTCGTGTACATGTGCTGTACATGTCGTGTACATGTGCTGTAAATGTGCTGTACATGTCGTGTACATGTGCTGTACATGTGGTGTACATGTCTTGTACATGTAGTGTACATGTGCTGTACATCTGCTGTACATGTGGTGTTTTGTCGTGTACATGTGGTGTACATGTCTTGCACACGTGATGTATGTATCTTGCACATGTCTTATATGTGTATTGTACATGCCTTATAAGTGTCTTGTACATAGCCTGTGTATATCTTGTACATGTCTTATATGTGTCTTGTTTATGTCTTGTATACATCAAGCGATATGTTTAAAAGAAAACTTGTAGCTAAATGAGTAACCTTTTCCTTCAGTTCTAAACCTTAATGATTTAAATTTAATTTGATAAGGGTTATTTAAATCACAACAATTTATCGTAAAATAATTTTATATAATATTTAAATTATTGTATTTACAATTTCTTTTTACACTTAAGGATTTTATTTCTTTGTATGTTTAACACATATTTTGATCTATTTAAATAGTTCTTCGGTTCTGTATTACAACCAAAAGCTGTAAACTCGTTTCGACCCATGATAGGATTAATTAACTCTAGTGCATATCCTTTTCTTCTATGTTCCTCTAAAGTGTGAATATAGTTGAGCGTTTTTGGGTTTGTATGCTGCCGTAAAGGGTCGAAATTCATGGATGACAGTAAAGCAAATGAGACTGGTTTTTCATTTACAATGAGAATATAACAAGTAATTTTATTATCATGATACCACTGATCAATCAAATCGTTCCTTATTTTAAGCTGTCTAATTTTCCTGGAAGCAGAAGCCCATAAAGAGTTGCACATTTACCATCTTTCAGACAATTTGAGATAACCTGCGGGTGTTATCGCTACTTTTTATACCTGTGATAACGTTCAGTCTTCCGTCCGACCATTTCGACATGTGCTGTACATGTCGTGTACATGTGCTGTACATGTCGTGTACATGTGCTGTACATGTCGTGTACATGTGCTGTACATTTCGTGTACATGTGCTGTACATGTCGTGTACATGTGCTGTAAATGTGCTGTACATGTCGTGTACATGTGCTGTACATGTGGTGTACATGTCTTGTACATGTAGTGTACATGTGCTGTACATGTGCTGTACATGTGGTGTTTTGTCGTGTACATGTGGTGTACATGTCTTGCACACGTGATGTATGTATCTTGCACATGTCTTATATGTGTATTGTACATGCCTTATAAGTGTCTTGTACATAGCCTGTGTATATCTTGTACATGTACATATAAGACATGTATGTCTTATATGTGTCTTGTTTATGTCTTGTATACATCAAGCGATATGTTTAAAAGAAAACTTGTAGCTAAATGAGTAACCTTTTCCTTCAGTTCTAAACCTTAATGATTTAAATTTAATTTGATAAGGGTTATTTAAATCACAACAATTTATCGTAAAATAATTTTATATAATATTTAAATTATTGTATTTACAATTTCTTTTTACACTTAAGGATTTTATTTCTTTGTATGTTTAACACATATTTTGATCTATTTAAATAGTTCTTCGGATTCTGTATTACAACCAAAAGCTGTAAACTCGTTTCGACCCATGATATGATTAATTAACTCTAGTGCATATCCTTTTCTTCTATGTTCCTCTAAAGTGTGAATATAGTTGAGCGTTTTTGGGTTTGTATGCTGCCGTAAAGGGTCGAAATTCATGGATGACAGTAAAGCAAATGAGACTGGTTTTTCATTTACAATGAGAATATAACAAGTAATTTTATTATCATGATACCACTGATCAATCAAATCGTTCCTTATTTTAAGCTGTCTAATTTTCCTGGAAGCAGAAGCCCATAAAGAGTTGCACATTTACCATCTTTCAGACAATTTGAGATAACCTGCGGGTGTTATCGCTACTTTTTATACCTGTGATAACGTTCAGTCTTCCGTCCGACCATTTCGAAAACCAAAAAAGGCCCCGGGTGTTCCTATCTCCCTGTGTTAAAAGTGTTCGTCTTTCACTACACTAACCGCAAAAGCGATAAAAATACGATACATTTATTATTACTATTTTAATATTAATTAATATTTATTTAACCACAATGCAAGTATTTTATATTACACTATAATAACCATAAATTCGACCTAATTAATTTAAATAGCTGAAATTTTTACAGAGAGTGTAGTTACAATTTACGTTTTTAATTGTTTTTCGGAGTTGGGTAACCTTAAAATGGGCGTTCAAGGTGACAATACCACAATTTGGCCTTGAACGCCTTATAAGGGATGAGTCACCATGTGTGTGTGTGTGTGTGTGTGTGTGTGTGTGTGTGTGTGTGTGTGTGTGTGTGTGTGTGTGTAAATTTAATTTGATAAGGGTTATTTAAATCACAACAATTCATCGTAAAATAATTTTATATAATATTTAAATTATTGTATTTACAATTTCTTTTTACACTTAAGGATTTTATTTCTTTGTATGTTTAACACATATTTTGATCTATTTAAATAGTTCTTCGGATTCTGTATTACAACCAAAAGCTGTAAACTCGTTTCGACCCATGATATGATTAATTAACTCTAGTGCATATCCTTTTCTTCTATGTTCCTCTAAAGTGTGAATATAGTTGAGCGTTTTTGGGTTTGTATGCTGCCGTAAAGGGTCGAAATTCATGGATGACAGTAAAGCAAATGAGACTGGTTTTTCATTTACAATGAGAATATAACAAGTAATTTTATTATCATGATACCACTGATCAATCAAATCGTTCCTTATTTTAAGCTGTCTAATTTTCCTGGAAGCAGAAGCCCATAAAGAGTTGCACATTTACCATCTTTCAGACAATTTGAGATAACCTGCGGGTGTTATCGCTACTTTTTATACCTGTGATAACGTTCAGTCTTCCGTCCGACCATTTCGAAAACCAAAAAAGGCCCCGGGTGTTCCTATCTCCCTGTGTTAAAAGTGTTCGTCTTTCACTACACTAACCGCAAAAGCGATAAAAATACGATACATTTATTATTACTATTTTAATATTAATTAATATTTATTTAACCACAATGCAAGTATTTTATATTACACTATAATAACCTATAATAACCATAAATTCGACCTAATTAATTTAAATAGCTGAAAGTGGTATGATTATCATCGATGATATTTTCGAATTGAAACCGAGCTGCAGATTTCACGAGTCCGCAGGACGAGTGAAATGTGCTGCTTCGGTTTCAATGAGTAAATATCTTCGATTATTAATCATACCACGAGTTATATTTAGTGAGAAAATATAATGAATTTTAGGAATTAAAAAATTTGTCAGATTGACATTTAAAATTAAAATGTGCTTTAAAATATAAAAAGACTTTAATAAACCTTATTTATTCAAACTTACCTTAATTTCATTATCGTTTACACCAACCCATCGATCTTTTAGTTTATAATTCATTATTTTATTGATATATATTGTAAAGATTTTTCTTTACCCCAGGTTCGTTTAAAACAAGTTTTATGAAAAATTGATAAATTAAATATTTTGTGGCTTTGGCTCGTGATCGTCTTACCCAAATTTGGACCTCTACGCTGTGTTTACTTACTTGTTTTATTAAATGCATTGCTTTAAGAATGATACGTGGGAGAAATAGGTTTATAAGAAATAAAATACAGTGGCTTAATTTACCCCAATTTAATTTACGTTAAATTTTTACAAACAAGCAAGGGGTGGCTCTTAGGAGGGTTCGGCCAGGGAAAAAGAGCCTGAGAAAAAACCCTGGTCGGCTATGAAGTAGCAAAGGAATACGCGGTCAGGCATTGTACTTTAAAAATTACGCAAATTAATGTATTTGCGATATGGCTCGATACTGCATTTAAACAAAGATATAAAACTGAAGAATATTGGGGTTAGTTAGCCGGGCTAGGCCCAGAATGTAACGAGGTCCCAATATGGGAGGCAACCCGCCTAGTTTAGTTGAAGGGTCGGGGAAAAGCGAAGCAACCCTAGAGAACCTAGGGCAACCTTGTCCCCTCACGGGAGAAAAATATTAGTCCATACAACAAAGGCCCACGCACACAAACAAGGAGTACTCAAAGTTGGAACAATAACGGTCAGCACTCCTGGTTAAGCACCGAGTAATTTCGCAATACATTAATAACTTTGGACTGATCATAAAACAATGCTTAACCACGTTATAGAAAAGGGGTACAAAATGATGGGTTAAGCACAAACAAAATACAAGGTTACATTGGAGCGGCACAAGCATTGAACATAGCAAAGCATTAAAATTATAGTGATAATAATAAAAGCGAGAATAGGGGTGGTAATAGCTAAAAGAAAAGGATTAAAAATAACGTAAAATACAGCTAAACGTAATAGAAAAGGGTAAATATACTCATGATAGCAATAATTATATAATAATAAGCTTAACAATTTGAAAATGCACAATATTACGTTTAGTTAATTTTACTACACATTTAAATAGATTAAATAATTAGAACTAACCTTGTAGAATACACTAATAACACTTTTAACAATGATTTTAGAACAATAATTTACTTTTACAATTTTACCAAAGAAACGAACTGTACTGCACCGAATTCAAACTGCTTCTGCCGCATCTCCCTTTTTCGAAAAACTTTTTCGTTTACCTCTAAAGGAAATTCCTCCCCCAATCTGCATGCCAGATGTACTCTTCCTTCAGCTTAGCGCGTACCTCTCTTGTTTGTTTGGCAAATTTTCTACCTAAATTTGTAAAATTTCTTTGCCTTCAAATAAAGTTTTATAGCTTAATCCTAATTTAAAATTCGAAAAATAAAATTATAATAACATGTTTTCTAATAAATCTATACAGGGTGTTTCTTTTCGGAACCATTACAATATCAAATACAGAATTTAAATGACAACAGATGTTAAATCAAAAAAACTGTCAAAATTCTTAGTAACGTGTAAACAAGATGATAAAAATTATTGCCGCTGTGATAAAATACGTCACTATGGAATACTGGCATTTTATTGGTTCTAATATTAATGAATTGTATTGTCTTTTGATTATTTTGAGTTGCTAAAAAATTGAAAATTGCCTTTAATTTATTATTTGCACCCACAAAATTTGTACCGTTATCCGAAAAAATGTCAGAGGGCTTTCATCTACGTGCAACGAATCGCTTGAGGGCATTAATAAATGAATCAGTTGACAAATACTTTACTAATTCGATATGAATCGCCTTTGTTGTAAAACATAACTAGACAAATATAGGCTTTAAAAATTTTGGGTTTCCTTGCTGCACTGCCTTTGATGCAAAATTTTATCTATTGTCACCCATAATATAACTCGTGGTATGAAACAGCACATTTCACTCGTCCTGCGGACTCGTGAAATCTGCAGCTCGGTTTCAATTCGAAAATATCATCGATGATAATCATACCACTTGTTATATTACGGGTGACAATAGATAAAATTTTGCGTTTTGTTAAATTTTTTTGGTATTCTGTGGATTGACCGTTAAAAGAATAATGAATAGTGTCTGAATTCGCGTTCCAAAATAAACCTAATGTTTTTACAGCGGTATCGTTTGCGTAAAATTATTTAAATAAATCTGTTGGCTCGGTGTCTAAGTTTACCTATGAAATATTACAAGCCCATTTGTATAAGTCAAATCCATAATTTTCTAGCAATAACGTCAAATTGGTTTTTAGTTGCATTGTTTCCTCTAAAGTGTTGGCACTTGTTAAGAGGTCATCAACATAAAAATCGCGTATGATCGTATTACATGCTGCAGGATAATTATTGGCTTTTTATTGGCAATTTTGTGGAGACACCGTATAGCTAAAAATGGTGCACATGCCGTGCCATACGTGACTGTTTTTAAATTAAAGACTTTAATTGATTCTGCGTTGTTTTCTTGCCATAATATATTTTGATATTTTAGATCCTCTTGATTAATTAAAATCTGCCTGTACATTTTTTTATGTCGGCGGCCAGTACATATTTGTGCGATCGAAACCTCAGCACAATATCAAAGAGATTTTCTTGGATCGTAGGCCCTACGCATAGACACTCATTTTATTTAATGAAACTCCCTGTTCGGGCTTAGCCGATGCGTCAAAAACCACCCGAATTTTTTTGTCTTTATACACCGCGTGATGTGGTAAGAAATATTTTGGCCTTATGGACTTATCGATTCCCATATGGCCGAGGTTAACATATTCGTGTATAAATTCACAATATGCAATTTTTAAATTGTGATTTTGCTGAAAGCGATATTCCAAGGATTTTAAACGATTGTTTCGGTTTTTCCCAATTTGTGCATGCAATCTTTAAACGGTAGCCGTACGACGAAACGACCTTTGTCATCCCGGATCGTAGTGGCCTTAAAATAATTTTTGCAATATTGTTCTTCACGCGAAAATCTTTTTTGCGACGGGAGTTCCTCTAACTCCCAAAATTTGGATAATTGATCATTTACACTGATAGCGCAGATATGGTTTTTAGCTTTTGCTATCTTTGGCTGAAATAGCCCTGAAATTATCCATCCGAATTTAGTTTCTTGTAAAATGGGATGCCCTTTGCCGAGGGTTCCTTTGGTTCCAATAAATTGTAAAATATACGTGCCCCTAAAAGAATATCAATAGGTCCCGCCTGGTTAAAAGTTGGGTCGGCTAATAAAATATCTCTTTTATATGCAGATTATCAATTGGAAATGAAACTATTGGAATCTGATTGGTAATATTGGGTAAAATTAAAAATTGTAATTTACTTTCAAAAGTGTTATGTCTTGAATTAAGTACCTTTGATTTATACCTACAATGGATAATTCATATGTTTCCAAGGGCAATTGCAATTTTTTGGCTAGCCTTTGTGTTATAAAATTGTTTTGACTACCTGAATCTAATAAAGCTCTACATTTGTAAACGTTTCCAAATCGATCATAAATATTGACGACAGCTGTTGATAATAAGACGATACTCGGAATCATTGAAATAATTAGGCGCCACCCGGTCCTGCTTTACCCTCGGCGACCCTGAGTGATACATTTCCTGTAAAAGTTGTCCCTAATGGTTAAATGGTTGGAATTAGAGGGATTAGAATGATCTTCCGAGAATTGTGTGAAGGTTCGGTTATTGTTATTGACGCTGCTGCTATTTTACGATGGAAAATGTAAGAGGGTGTTATGTTTTAAGCCACATTGCTTGCATTGTCCAAAAATGCAAGCGTTCGAATTGTGACCTGCTTTCAGGCAATTAACACATCGATTAGCCCCTTTAATGACTTTATGACGTTCCAAAGGACATATATTTAAAAAATCTTGACAATGGTAAATTGGATGAATTTGCTTGCTACACAAGAAACATTTTTTTGAATGTTCAGACGCTGTTGCCGCAAAGCGAACTTGTTTTCTTTGATCAAAATTTCTTGAATTGACTATTTGATTGTTATCGTGAAGTAATTTTTTTGATTTAATACATGAATTGTTTAAAACGTTACTGCACTCTAAGAGAAAACCTTTAAGTTCGGAATACGTAGGTACTTCAACAGACTTAAATTCTAATTCAAACGCTTTTCTTGTATCTGTGTCTAATTTAACTAATAAAATATTGAATAACAGAAAATTTCACTAATCTGTAGGGAATTCCCTAGGCTTAAGCCTAACAATTTCAATGATTCAACGTTTTCGTCAAACGTATTGATAAGCCGTTGCCAAACGTCGTTTATTATTGTATTCGTCCATTAATTTATTGTATGCCATGATATAATGTTCTTCCGCGACTGGAATGGATTCAATAAAAGATTTTGGCTTGACACTAAGCGAGGTCAGCAAATATTGAAATTTTTCCATGTTTGACAGCGAAGTATTGTTGTGAACTAAACTGTGAAATAAATTTCGAAACGATAACCACATTTGAAACGTTCCGTCAAACATAGGAAGCTGTAATTTAGGAAGTTTTACATTGGACTTAGACTCCCGTGTTACGTCAGTACTAGACGCTGAACCATTACTGACCGTTTCGACCGCCGCACAGTGCGTCGAGCTGTGGTAAAAAATTAAAAAAACAAGTAGACTTTGGATCATTTCTTATAACTGTCATGTCATTAATTATAAATGAAAAATAGGCAATAACCAATTTTAGTTAGCCGAAGTTATTTGTCGTTGAAATACAAGGCATTAAAGTTAAAGGTTGTGAAAAGACGGAATAAGATTAGTTAAATTTAAGGAAAATTGTTTAGTAGTTTGATGAATTCTAATTTATACCCAATATTAGTGTTTTGTTAAACTTTATGATGGAAGTTGATTCTGAAGGTATGTGCTTATTTATGAATGGCTATTTTTTAGCATATATTTAAATAAGGCCTTTTACATGACATTTTAATAGAAATTGGTGCAAATTTACATTAAAAATTTTAACTTAACTATTTACGAAGATTTTTACTAATTACATTGAAAACCATATGTAGTTTTTTTATACTAATTACAAGGTCCATCCTTCTATTACTTGTTACTGCATTAGTTTTTTGCAGAATCTTGCAGACCTTGATGATATACTTTTTTGCAGATTTGGTTACCGGTACTAATGCTGATATATTTGATGCATGGGTAACAAATAAAATACAAAAGATCCAAGCAGTTGCAAGTAAAATAAAATTTTTGTTAAATATAGATGTAAATGAGTGCCCAGAGACTATCTAAGCAGAAATCAATAGAACATCCAAATATTTTTGCCTCACAGTAAAAAATAAATGGAAACAGTGTGCTAGAATGCGTTCGACCTTCCTCAAAAAGTATGAAGTTTTGCTCAAGCAAAGGTTTACTTTTCCAGAAAATATTAAACTCTTTATAACTAAAAACAAAAATTCTACTCCTAAAACAAGTCGAGGTAGACCACAAAAAAAATTTGAGGACGGTACCACTCAAACCAAAAAGAGGAGAATAAAAGATTTACTTAAAAACTGGAGTCCAGCTGAACTTAACTTTGCTGCAAAAATTTCCGCAAACAAAACAGCACCTTCAACAAGTCATAAAAAATGTTTGTCTGTGCAACAAGCGTTAGCCCTTTATTTATATCTGTACTTTTCAGAGAATAAATACATTATCCTAAGTAGAAAAATAAATCTATTATATCCTGGATTATTTCCGAGTCCCACTAATATCTCGATTAATGAACTTTCATCTGGACAATAAATAAAGTTTTTTGACTTTATCAATGGAGGGTGTGTCCTCCTAGATTGTTAATAACTGCTCTGCACCTTCGTGTCATACTAAATATTAAATTGTCAATGACATTCTGTTCTATTTGTTTCCGTTCATTTCAAAGGCAATTATTATGTTTTGTTTCACACTGTATACTACTTAGTTTATTTTTAAAAACATTTTTTCATAAAATTAAAAAAAAATATTTTTGATTTGAACCATTTTTTATTAATAAAACCATTTTTTAATAAACCTTAATATATGAGTAAATTAAAACATGCATTTTTCTATCGCCCTGTAGATTTTTTAGAGAAAATGTTATTTGCTTGTACAGTATTTATTTATATTAATATTTTAATAGTCAAAAATAATAAAAAAAACATTTAATTAATAAGATATTATTTTTGATTCCCATCTGCATATACTCGACGCACTGTGCGCCGTATTGTCTAATCCAAAAATTTTCGCGTAACTAGTTTTAATTGCATAATAATAATTATCACACTCTACCCTAGCCCTTTCGTGTTCAACCGAGTCAAATGTTTTGGCCTTAATTTTTTTTCATAATTTGTTGCTGAATATGTTGAAATTCATTAAATAAACCTTGAATTTGTTCATATCGAAATTTTAAGGGTATGTGAACAGTGTCATCAGTTTCCGCTTGAAGAGCAATGTCTCGCGTTTCCTTTAAACGATTTTTTGCCGTATCTAATGAAACCTCTAATGCTTGTATTGCTTCCGCCATTGTTTATAGTGCAAATTATGCAGGTAGCAAACAAAAATGAAAAAAATGCTTGTCAGACTGATTTAAATAAATGCGATTTAACCAGTTTTAAAAAATATTAAAGAACTTTATGGCACAAATAGAAACTTGCAATAAATTATAAGGATTAGTGTTAAGGAATTGGTGGACTCACCGGATTTTATCGGCTGATTGTGAAAGTTTCCAATTTGATGATTGTGGCTGTTGCCACTTTGATGATTGCTTTCCCAGATAGCACAAGAGGTACCCAGGAAGTCCATTTCGGGTCCCACATAGGTCCTAGACCTATATCGGAAGTTTTAGGTACGTCCAGTCTCTTACTTATTTGGGAAAATTATAGCGGATATACTGGGTACGTCCCAAGGACGTAATTGAAGCATTGTATTTCCAAAGGGTCTAAGTGCCAAGTTGGTT
The DNA here is from genome assembly GCA_921294245.1 of Brassicogethes aeneus. Taxonomy (NCBI): domain Eukaryota; kingdom Metazoa; phylum Arthropoda; class Insecta; order Coleoptera; family Nitidulidae; genus Brassicogethes; species Brassicogethes aeneus. The sequence goes on along the minus strand of OV121133.1, from coordinate 53,626,065 downwards.
AAATAATATATTATCATTTAAAAATAGTTTGTGTCATGCAGAATGACTTAATAGTATATTCTGTAACAAGTTTGGAATACAGCATATCCGCTCGAGTGAAGAGTTTGTCACACGAGCCGAAGGCGAGATTGACGGTTTCAGGAGAGCGGAATATGCAATTTCAAACGTGTTTCAGACATTTCAACATTTACATGTGCAAAATATTTGTTTTTCATTGATAACTCACAATTTTAATTTTGTAACTTCTTAAAGTATCTTTTTTTCTGACCTCTTATTGGAATCAAAATTAGAAGCTACTAAGGGTAGGTATCATAAATAAGACTTTAGTTATATGATATCTTACAGTATTCTCTTTTCTTACTTCTTACTGAAATCATATTATTAACTCTTTAAGACGTCAACATGGAGACGTCACATTTATGGCATTTTAATGCGATTCTTTCTTCTTACAGCTGTAACTGCTTGTGTTTGATATAAGAAGCGGCGAAGTAGAATTTAGAGCGCGCTTCATACCAAACGGTCTTAGACCTAGGTAAACGGCTACCCGATATGACGAGCTCCAAAAGAGGGAAACAGGCCGTCTATCGGTGCCGGTGAAGAGCACGCTTAAATTTAAACAAAAGTGAGACGAAGTAATCGCAATTCCTAAAATAAGCGATTAAGAGCAAATTATTAAAATGATTTTAATAAAATCCATTTAACAAATTAATAAAATAAGACTTAATTAAGACGTCATATTGCTGTCTGGGCCTTTGGGAATACCACTCTTCAATTCTGTAAAGCTTGTCCATTAGTCCCCAATAAAGCATTTCAGGATGGCCAGAGGATGTCTTCCTTAGGACGTTCTGGGGACCGACGATTTGGTAACATCGGATGTCCCTGGAACGTCCTGGGGAAGGTTCAGGACCTGATTCGGACGTACTCGTAACTTACTAATGTCTGATACAAGATATACTCAGGACGTTTTTAGTACTTTTTTGTGCTATCTGGGTTTGTGTAGATGTAGACTGTTGCTACATTGATGATTGCTTCGTGTAGATGTAGACTGTTGCTACGTTGATGATTGCTTTGTGTAGATTTAGACTGTTGCTACGTTCATGATTGCTTTGTGTAGATTGTAGCTGTTGCCACGTTTATGTAGATGTAGACTGTTGCCAATTAATTTCTCACATCCGGTTCGAAGGACCAAAAAATGTTGTAAATTGTTGTGACGTTAATTGTTGTGAATTAACTTGGCTTGATGAACCATAAATGATGTTGTAAAATGAATCCTCGACGGATCACAAATTATTGATGATTGTGCAATTTGATTGAAACACTCACTTAATTAAAATAACACAACTTTATTAACTATGTACATTACAAAATGTTGCCCAAAGATCTGCTGATCCTGAAGCGAACATGTTAATCTTACGACTGCTTAATGTTGACTCTTTAAAATATATGTAAGAAGTGAGAGTTATACTCCCTTAAATCAAGTGGCTGTTGCGCCGTAGGCAAACAGTTATGCCCGCCCTTAGGGTTGACAGCCAATCAAGGATGGACATTCTTTGTAACATTATAATTTCATCCTAGGACTATAAAATAAATAGGTATACAATTGTTCATAAAAAATAATACTACTTAACTATAATATTAACAGGTATAAAATTGACCACTGGCTTAGGTAGAGACATTCCTGTCATCAAGCAGGAGAGAAATATAAATGTCAGGTCCAGGTAAAATCGTCAAAATCAGGTAATATCCTTATTCAGGTATTGATGTGTCGTTCCACGACAGTTTTAAAGATTAATTAGAAATTCTTTTTAGATCCTTTTTTAAATTAACAAAACCATCCACAAAAACACTGCTGGACTGGTGTATGCAACACGTTCGATATCTTCTGGGGCGTGCTGGTTACAGGTCGACGGTGGTCCCTTTTCCTCGACCCTATCCAGTTTTTCGACTGAGGTGAAGTCGGCGCCACTTGGCTTCCTTTGCAACGACTTCGTATATGTCCACATCTCCAACACCGGATTTCCTTCTTCTCTGGTAGATTCTCTTTAAGAACTGGTCTGATTGCTTCAATTTACTAGGTTGGTCCTCTTTCTCTTCCTCGACTCTCCTAATTCTAGGCTGGCTCCTGCAGCTCTGCTTTGCCGCCTCGAATTCCAAAGCTCTAGCCAATGCATCAACCAGTTGGCTCGGACGAGCCAATGTCAAAGCCTGTCTTGTTTCATTGTCCCGAAGTCCATCCAAAAAGGCTTGAACCGCTAATCGTTCCATAACGGTCGTAAGAATAGCCGGACCAAGCTGGCAGCGATTCTTCAGTTGGGAATGGTACACATGTTCCAGATGTGTCTGGATGGTACACATGTATCAGATGTTTCACCAACGCTTTGTAACTTTCTTGTTCGTTGGAAGAAAGTGACTGCAAGATATCCGTTGCATCTCCGCGTAAAGCAAGAGTCAATGCTGTAGCCTTCTCTTCTGGTACCCAGCCATTTGCTTTTGCAGGTGCCTCAAACTGACGTAGAAAAATTTACAACAGATTAATCATGGAAGTATAGAGAAAAATATCGAGGATTATAGTTGCGACATAATTTTTTATGACTGCATGAATGGTTTGTGTAATAAATGTAAAAATCCAACGCTTGAGCCAGCTGCAGATAATACAGATTCTGTGACATATTTTCAATGGAAGTCTGTTTTTGAGGAAAAAACTGTAAAAGGCGAGAATAAGACATTTAAGTTCACAAAGAAGGTTGCAATTTCAAGTACAGTCAAATAATTAAAAGTGGCTTTTATTGAAGATATTCCAGTTATGAAAAAACATCTGTATGGCATTTATATTTACAACAAACTGAAAAAAGAGTTGAAAGAAAATTTAACTGAAATAGACTTTTCAGAGAATTACACAACTAAGTACGAAAATGAAATCCAGTCGTCTCATTTCGCAAAAAATCAATTATCTGTTCATATATGCCTGTATACAGGCGTATATTATATACGAAACGTTGACAATGGTTTGTAATCTAGATCTTTTGCTACCGTGAGTGAAAATTTAGATCATCAAGCCCATGCGATATGGGCTCATATGAAACCGATCCTAGAAACAATATTGAAAAAAACAAATATTAACATCCTTCATATATACTCTGATCGTCCAACATCACAATACCGCAACCGAACAAATATACATCTTTGGCTACAAACATTAATAAATGAATTCAAACAGATATCAAAAGCTACTTGGACGTACAGTGAACCTGGGCATGGCAAAGGGCCCATGGATGGCGTGGGTGGTGCTCTAAAAAGAATTGCCGACAGGCATGTATAAGATATTAAAACAGCTTTAGACTTTGTTAATTTATTTACTAAGTCTACTATCTTAGTAAAAAAGATCCCTGATGCTGACATTTCTAGCGTAAAAAACTTGGTTCCGAAAACTTTAGATGCCATACCAGGTATCATGAATGTTACTAAAATTACGTGGCAAAGAGGACCAGAAGTTAAAATTAAAATATACAGACACGAACGTTTTTAAAAAGAATTGAAAATGTCTGCGTTATCTGGCAGTTTATATCCGAACTCTGAACCAATAAATTTGGGAATTTTTATATAATAATTTAATATCCCCTGGAACATTTATATTAATTAAAGTACCGACGCAAAAGAAAAGTGTTCATTACAGATATGTTGCCACTTGTCAGACAGATGTCGATAAAGATGATGGAGAAATCCTAGTAACTTTTTTGAGATCGGTGCGTACTAGTGCCAAAAAAATTAAATTAGAGTTAAATGATGTATCTTACATTACATTTGAGCAAATAATTAGTATTATTCCGACGCCATTAATGAAAAAATAAAATAATCAAGAGTATTATTACTTTGATACTGATATTGATGTTTACGAAAAATTCTAATGTTTGTTTCTTTTTTTTATTATATATTTTTGTGTTTAATAAATATGATTACGAAGGCTTGTTTTTGTTTAAAAGTTTAATTTAAATACAGGGACATGTTTGGATGGTTTAATTATAAACAATAATATAAAAGTTTAATATGGTTATTAAGAATTGTACTTGGCTGAGTATATCGATTAAAAGACTGCAAAGAAGTAATTAAAGTTACATTTTTGTTAAGAATAAACCTTATGCCAAATAAATAAATAAGTATGACATCCAAAAATTTTGCTTATGATTTCATAAACCTGAAGTGTATCTATATCATCATTCAGAGAACACACCCATCATTCCGTGAACACCTAATCATTTTCGGGAACATAACAAAAATCACAGATAACACATTATAATTTTAGATATTAAAAAAAGGCTCTGGAAACATTAAAACAGGCGAACTCTTTATATATATATACCTAGAGCTAATTTATTTATATGTAAGTCAGCGATATTGGCATATATAGATAATTTACTTTAAAAAAATAGTCCTATAGGTAGCTTCATTTGTAGCGATATTTTGTTTATAAATGATTTTATTTGCAATTTTCTTAGAGTTTTTTAATTTCTTATTATTAACTACATACGTCCGCTATTGTATAGGGTAAAAAAGAAATAAGTTATATTTTAATTTTATTATAAACCTCACAAAAACGTTCCCGGAATGATTGTTTTTAGCGATAGTTCACTTTAAAAATAAAATTACAAGAGGAGCAATTAATTCTATGCTCTGCCAACGTAAACATGTTTAAACACATGTTTAGTGATCATTTAAATTATCAAAGTAATAACTGCTAGGTATATTCATCATAAAACATAATTTGAAATGTGCCACCTTGGTGATTTTGACCCAATTGTACAAAACATACAATATCTTATAACATCTTTAATTTAAATTATATTTTTTTTATATTTTTGTTATGTATAAGAAGAACAGCGCCTTAAAGGCAGAGAAAAATCTGAATTTTTTCCGTATTGCTTCACTTAAACAGCTGTATATTTTTTAAATAAAATCTTACAAATTAAGGTTTTTTCTTTACATTGGTGTATTATATTTTTGATCAGATAAAGTTGACTTTTTGGTCTTTTGGTCAGGCCCAGCCCACCGTGCGATGGGGCCAGTCATATGTTCCTCTTATTCCTAATCAACAATAAAAGAATGAATAATTTAAAAAAATATTAACACATTTTTAGCAATACAGACATCTGCAAAATTCATGCACATATTTTCAGCAACACAGACATATTTCTAAAATTGATGCACCTTCTTCGGCAACACAGACATAATTATTTAGTAGATATTATCTACAAATAGCTCTTATCCAAAAAGAGTATTTTCTAAAATCTATTTTTTAACTGGCTTAGAATCTTCCTGTGTGTGGTTCTTCCTTTGCAATGAAAACACTGTAAGTAAATATAATTTTACAAATATGAGAATTTGGCAAGAAATGTAACAGAAACCCTAAAAACGTTTTCGTACTGTTATATTTTAAACACTCAAATTTAAACGTTCCTGTTTTGTATTCTGAACGTAAGCATAATCATGCCAACAAGCTATACAATACATAAACGTTACTGTATCGTTTTACCTTTACCCTAACACATTTACGTTGTGATGACTCTAATTTTATAACGTTAGTGTATTGTTAATATCTACGTTAATGAAACGGTATATATGCTAACTGTTAATCCTTAAACGTATATGCAACGCTAATTCATCAGCGTTATTGAATTGTTAATAAATTTACATTAACTAAACGGTACATAATTACTGTTGTTCCCAAAACGAAAATATAACGTTATCCTGCCGTTCATTAAGAACGTTTCTGGAAGGTTTATAAATGTACATTTATTAAACGTTACATATTGATATTGAAAATTTAGAAGCAATGCGCAGCCGCCAAAAAACCAAGCCAATATGTCTGTTTGGCGTCACACCTGTTGGGCCGCCCAACCGTGAATAATAAGAACAAACAAACGATCGCCCAACTTGGGCGATCGTTTGTTTGTTCTTATTATTCACGGTTATTATTATTTAAACAACATGCTTTTGCTTGGACAATGGAACAAAATAGAAAAAACATTGAGGTGAGTACCATTTACTCTTGTGTAATTGCTTAGGTATATTCCATTGCAAAACAAACAAAACATATGTAAATCATACTTACAAAAAGGTGCACAAGTTTTAATGCATTGTCGATCCTATTTTGCTAAAACAAAAATTCTTCGACTTTCTTTCCTAAAATATTTTGTTGGTGTCATATTTATTTTGAAACAAATTATTATTAGAAATATGTAAATGAAAACCACACTGTTAAGAGTTTCCAAGGTCAAATGATGGACTGTCTGACCTGAGCTCATCTTCAGAGATAAACCACCAAGTGCAAGATGGTAATACTTTAGAGAAATTTTATTAATATTACTGAAGTTTTCATAATTTCAGAGGCAAATCCAATAGAAGCGAATCTAGCTGAGGCAAATCCAGTTGATGCATAAGATGAATTCCCCATTATTATTGCATCTGATATTGAAACTTGTAAGAAAAAGTGTGAGTAAGTCCAGTTCCAATAGTATATTAATATTTTTTAGTTGAGTCACGCGTCATTAATTACTTGATAAATATTCAAACTATACAGAAACTGTTGCTAGACAAGATTAACAAACTGGAGCTTTCTGTAAACGTGCAGTATCCGCAGGAGGGAGTCGAAAATGTAGGACCTCAATTGCCATGCAACACATTGGAAAAACTTAAACAACTGGAGAATGTGTTAACTGCGGAAGATGTTTACAATAAATTGGTAACTCTTCTATAGTTTTCTTATATAAAAAAAAAGAAATAAAATAAATGTATTATTAATACATACACATATACATGAGTAACTTTTAAAACTTGATGGTACATTGAATGAATATGTCTTTTAACTTATTTTCTTTTATGCCTAGGCGCGGTAAAACGGTACTACCCGGCACTAATAATGAAAATATTCGAGAAAAGCGCCATGGATTTTTTCCGTCAAGAAAACCAGCGATTAAAACGGGAAAAAGTTGCAATTGAAAAAAATGCCGTTGAATAACCCAGGGAGCACACTGACGTTTGCTGACGTTCATATAAACGTCAGCAGACGTCAGTGTGTTACCAGGGAAATGACCATGAATGACTAGAGAATAAAGAAACCAAAGAATATTTGTTTAGTTTTGTTAAAATATTTAATAAATTTTTTATAATTTTATGTGAAACATTTTTATTTCATAAATTACATTATTACCACAGTGTCGGCTGGTGGATTTTGCATATGCCATATCTCAGTTATTAGACACCAAATTTATATGAATTTATAATGACACTAAATTAACAATTTAAATAGAATTTGGCGAAAAAAATATAGTTTTAACTCTGCCTACCCTGCAGCCTGGCCCCCCTAATAAAGATAATAAAAATTTAAATAGTGCAATTTATAATTCACCAGTTTATTAACAAATTTCAAAATTTATTAAAAAAATCCAAGTATTACATATTTTATCCCATATTATTTTTTTATTATTTTAGGAAAAGAAATAAAAATTTAAAATGGTAGGTATACAATCTGTAATATTTGGATTTTGATTTAAAATTTGTTGATAAACTATGGTAAATTACACTGAGAAAAAATGGGACAAATAAACTGTGTAGCTAATACTTTTTATTAATAGTGAATATATTGTTTATTACCTCTAAATAGTCGAAATAATAACGATAAATTTACTTTAGTAAAACTTTATGTGTCAGGAATAAAAATATATTTAGGATAAATAAACAATGCTTCTGTCCCATATTTAAATATTCTTTTTATTTGGGAACCATAAACTTTTTTCTCAGTGTATAAATTGCACTCGCCCTAATAAAGATAATCCAAATTTAAGTATATACTTAAATTTGTATTATATTTATTAGGGCCAGGCTGCAGGGTAGGCGGAGCAAAAACTATTTTTTTTTTCGCAAACTTATATTTGAATTCTGCTTGTGCAGAACTTGTTAAATTAGTTTCATTATAAACTCATATAAATTTGGTGTGGGTACCATGTCTAATAACTAAGATATCGGTATACGCAAAATCCAGCAGCCGCCACTGTTATGCCAACGTAACATATGTAACACCACAACCGGAACGTTACATAAACGTTTTGATAATAACGTTACATAGATGCTGCGCGGTACCACCATATGTAACATCACAAGCAGAACGTTACATAAGCGTTTTAAAAATACCGTCACAATGTTACGTTGCAGAAGGCGGACATTAACTGTAACTGTGACGATGCAGTTACGTTTATGTTACCTTATTGGACACGTTACAGTAACTCGTTAACAGTAATAAAACGTTTAAGCAACAGATCCTTGCCAAGTGGGTTATTATTCAAAAATCTTTATCATTATCATTATCTCGGAATTAAGGTTTTACCACTTAAGACACTGTTGTCGCCCATGTGCGATATAAGTATCAAAGATATTATCGATAGTCTTAAGTTGAGACTCAACCACAATGATATACCTACCCTATTAAAAATGCCATATAGAAACACAAAATAAAAATCTATATGGTTCTATCTGGTTCAATATAGGAATTTGAAACAGGCATTGCACTATTGAACCAGATAGAATTCCATACATGAAAAACCATATAGAAAAGTGATTTCCTTATGGATTGCCATATAGGTTCAGATTGAACCATATTGGGGCTCTATCTGATCCTATATGGTTTGGGTATGAAAAAATCAGGGGAATCTATATGGTTTAATATGCAATTTTCGTTTAAATATATATATATATATATATATATATATATATATATATATACATTTTAAAATGGAATTCCATATTCAACCATATAGGGAAATCTATATGGAAAGACACATAAAACAGAAACCAGATAAATTCATATAAAAATCCCTAAGTTGTACATTTTAAAATGAAATTCCATATTAAACCATATAGATTCCAAAGTGTAAACCAGGTCGTTCCATATAGGACATATATAACCATGTAAATCCATATTAGTTTCCTTATCTGGACCAATATGGGTTCTATAGGGCATTTTTAATAGGGTAACCAAAGTCACATCCACAACTTAAACCAACCCATAGCGCAATATTTGGCGCCAACACGTAGATTTCAAGTCTGCAATAAAAAAATTGCATCTCCCAACCCCATTATCTGATTCCTATCGGTTTTAAGTTAACAAAGCTATGTAGTGAATTACTACTAGGTCGTCTGGCAAATAAAACACAGTATAAAGTAATGTAGTTTATTGTTGAAACTGTGTAAGAATAAAAAGAAATCAGGTAAAACAATTTTTATTTATTGATTCTATACATTTAAATTAATGTTCCTTAATCACAAAATAACTTATAAATTTTAAGCTTTAGACAATAGAGCTAAATCTGAGATGCACTTGTTTATGTTAGCTTTTTCTTGATCCGGGGTGATTGAGGCCCTGACTTTTCCTACAACCCAATCGACCAAGTTCTTCTGGTTGATTCTACGTTCAATGTTTTGCTTCTCGGCCTGGTAGTCCAAACGTTTCTTGATTTCGGAGTACGCTCTGATCATACGTTCCCTGTAGGAAGCTTCTAATTGCAACTGAACGTTTTCGCGTTTGGCAGCCACCAAATGCATTTGTCCTTCAAGACTCCATTGCGCTTTTTCTTCGTCTTTGATCTGGCTCTCCAAAGCTCCCTTTTGGTCTACTCTGCTTTGGTTCCAGTTTGATTCATATTCCTGTCAAAAGTTTTTGGGTTATTTTTAAACACGGTTTTATAAAGATTAAGTGGACAGCTGTCAAACATTAAAAAAATAGTTTGGGAATTAAAGTAAAGAGTTTATAGATATAGCGCACTTCTATTTTTCTCCATTTGACTATTAGGTAATGGCAAAAATCATATTTTAACTTTGATTATTTCCCTCATTATAAAATGAACCAATCAAAAGCCTTGAATTTTCGAATAAATTTTGTTTAAATAAGGGATTAAATCACTAGAACTATTTAACAGCGATTAAATTTTAGCCTCCATATTGGATTTTTGTTTACGATTTTATGGTGTTATTTACAAGTTTTAACAAACTATTTTTTAAAAAACACTAAAAAATAAGTTATCTAGTTTACGAAATATCAATTATTACTTATTACATACATTAAATTAATGGAATTTTTTTTTATGAATTGTCAAATAGTTTCCTTTAATTCGAGAAATAATCTAGACGTATATCACTCAACCTATAAATTTAATCTGTCAAACTATGCTCAGTAAGTTTTTTATTTGATTTTTCTTTTTGGAAAATAGTTTCATGCAAAATAATTAAAAATAAAACCCCTCGACCGCCACGCGGTCTCGTGATTTTATTAAATTATTTTGCATTCAACCTTTTCCAACAAAAACCAAACAAAAAACTACTGAGCCTAGTTTTCATAGTTCTCGTGATATAATATATGAATATATTATGCAACAAAATACTAAAGGTTACATTTGTTAAAATAATATAAATATAAACTGCGCACCACTCAATGTGTCGCGACCAAAAAGTTCGTTCTTTTTCAAAACGACATAACTTTTTTGTTTCTTGAACGATTTAATTTTGGTTTGTGATGTCTGCTAGCCTCTAACCTCTTGATGATTTTGGTTTTATCTGAAACATAAATTTGACAACTGAATCACAATCAGTTCAAAATTATAAAGAAAACATGTCACGAACGTAAATATCGGTTCAGGTTTAGTTTTCGCAAATTTTCACCAAAATGTCATTTTCAAAAAGTGGTCTTTGCTTAGGCCCCTCTGAAAATAATGGAAGTTTGTTGCTTGTCGCTTGTTCAGAATTATTCAAGGAACAATTTTTTACCATCTTATTTTCTTGTTCTTAAAAAGACTGAATATATTGCCTACCAAAAAGCCTTAAATGTATTTTTTTGGAATAAAAATCATATTTTCGTTGCTAAGATTCCAATTCGAAAAATTTGAAAAATGTTTCAAGGTAACACATAATACTTCATTATTTCAAAGTAAAAACGAAAAAAAAATTATTGTTTTACAAACGGGGCTTGGATGAAGTCATTGAAATTTTTCACCGGTTTACATATCACCCTGTAGGAAATTTACTTGAAGAACCGTATGCTTAATATATATAGCATGAATTGCCAGAGGATGGGGTTAGCAGACATCATAGACCAAAATAAAATCGTTCAAGAAACAAAAAAGTTATGTCGTTTTGAAAAAGGACGAACTTTTTGGTCGCGACACATTGAGTGGTGCGCAGTTTATATAATCAACTAGTTGCGGATTTGTTTCCAAAGTTACTTGCCCCCAAGAATGGTTTCAAAATTGTTAGAAACATGTTTATGCGCTTTATAGCAGGTAAGTTGAAATCACCGTGAAAGGCTTAAGCTTAATTTTCATGTATCCGTTTGTCCGTTATACGTTTGTACGTTTTTCAATAAAATCGTCCGATAAGAAATGTTCTAATTTTCATGCATCTGTTTTTTAATGACGTTTAACGGATTGATTTGGTGAGAAATAAAAATTAAGAGTCAGTATATTCACTTTACTAAATTTACCTAATGCTTAATTCTCATAGTTACAATTATGTAAACAAATGTAACTTTAACAGTTAGCTGTAAATAAAAATAAAAGGTAGGTAAATATACCATATAAAAAGAATATACTAGCCTTAATTTACATTAAAATGTATAGTTTTAAAAAAGCAGGTCCTTTTAGTTCTGGTTTTAATATTTAATTGTTTGTCTTTTCTTTTTTTCCGTTATTCTTAAATAAAAACATAACCGTAGAACATTATTCATATAACAAACTTAATATTTCCGTTCTACAATCTTATTGAAAAAATATAAAAAGATTTGAAAATAAATTATCTTAAAATAACGTCAAAAACAGATGTGTAGTGACGGATGAGTTAATAGTTATTTACGATATAAAAAAGATAGTTTTTGCTCCGCCTACCTTGCAGCCTCGCCCCCCTAATAAATATAATACACTTTTTAGTGGTGCTATTTATAATGAACCATAGTTTATCGACAAATTTCAAAATTTATTTAAAAAAATTCAATTATTACAGATTTTATACCGTTTTAAATTTTTATTTCTTTTCCTAAAATAATAAAAAAATAAAATGGGTTAAAATCTGTAATACCTACTTGGATTTTTTAAATAAATTTTGAAGTTTGTCAATAAACTATGGTAAATTATGAATTGCACTACTTAAATTTGTATTATCTTTATTAGGGGGCCAGGCTGCAGGGTAGGGGAAGCAAAAACTATCTTTTTTCGCAAACATCTATTTAAATTCTGCTTTCCTAGAACTTGTTTATTTAGTGTCATTATAAACAAAGATTATAAATATAAACACTATAAATTTGGTGTGGGTCCCATGTTATTACTAAGATATGCAAAATCCACCAGCCGCCACTGATTGTAGATAATAATGCTCTTATTTTGGGTAAACTACCATTGCTTGAAATAACCTATTTTTTAAAGGTCCCCCTAATGGAGCGTTTAAGTAGCGCGTAAGCTGCTTACTTACGGTAAGCACACTTTACATGATTTTAGACCCCTGTATAGGAAAAAAAAGAAAATCGCCCTCCCTTTCTTAGCAAAAGTAATCAAAAATTAAACCCCCACCTTAGCCTGCTTACGTAATACTTGAATGCCTCCTAAACTATGACCTATTCAACACACGCTTTCAAAACTCCGGCGCCCCTGACAATAACAATGGTTGGTTTAAGAATTTAGGAATATAAATACCGCATTTAATGAAATTCTAAAGTTTATGGTGCCAAATAAGTAAAATTTTTGTGCATATCTGGTTTTCTCCATAAATAATTTTAACTAAACAGCATTTATAAAAAAAAATCTCTATTATGGAATAAGTATATCTGTATTAAAGGTAGGTCTATTTTGACCAAAATAAAAAAGAATAGAATTTTGGATTATTTGGAAGACTGTATAATATGGTATTACTTCTTGTAAAAAAATGTGGTAGTTTTTCTAAGCTTCGACTGAGTTTGATCTACTCGTACATTGAAAAATCATTATAACTTTAAAAATTTTAATAAATCTCATGTCATGGGAGTATTAAATATTTTCACATTGCAAGTTTCTCTAAAAATTGTTTATTTTCTTATAATCTAAGTTAAAGAAGGTATGTCAAGAGGTATGCACATGTTTTGTTGTTAGAATTATAAAAGCTTCAATTTAATTTTAACCATATTCAACAATTATTTAGTATACCTATATTTATATGACCATATTAACACACTCTTCCAATTAATCCACTTATTTATTATGGTCAAATAGATTTTCTAACCTTACAATACAAAATTAGATGGTATTTTTTGTTATAATACATTAACCTACCTTTGATACAGATAATCTTATTCCATAATAGAGAAGTTATAAATTTAAATAAATGCCTTTTAGTTAAAACTATTTTATGAAGATATGTAGACCAAATGCACAAAAATATTACTTATTTGGCACCATACACTTTAGAATTTCACTAAATGCAGTATTTATATTCCTAAATTATTAAACCAACCATTGTTATTGTGATCCTATAAAGATTTATTAACTTTTAACGCTTAAAAATAAGTGGTTACAGTATAAATATTATTTCTTTCATCGACTATACTTTGACAGATACATATCCTAAAAAGCTTTAAATGCCAAATTTTAAAAAGACTGCCTTCACTACGTAGTCACGTGGTGGGACTTTGAGGTGTGGAGCATAGTACCTACCAGAGCTGGCCAAGAATTCACCAGTAATATATACGAGTATTTTCGTTTATTATATGGATGACTTTTTGTCAAAATATCGTAAGCATTAAAACATTTTGTTTGGAAGTCTATTTTAAATAATATAATATATAGTATAATATATTATATTATTATAGCCTATAGGTTTTCGGCCATTCCATGCAAAATGTAACCTCCGACCAAAAAATAAAATTATGATTGACATCTACTAACTTATTAAAATTGTATGTAAAAAACTCCAAAATGTATGGCTTTTCAAAAATTTATCTTAAAATAAATGTTCCTACTTAATACTAGATCGTCAAATTTCCAAGTCTAATATGACGATAAATCCTATTTAAAAAATGCAATTTATGGAGTGTGCCATGACCGGTATGAAAGGTGTAAAATCAAATGTATTTATTTTGATAGATTGTTTGACTTGTGTTTCGTGTTGTGACAGACGCATTTTTTATTTAAGGTAAGTTTAAACACTATTTAATTAACATTTAAGGTATCATGTACAGTTTGTCCCTTCCCTTACGCCCAAATTTGAAATGTTTTTATATCTCTTATTTGATTAAATAAAAGCAAGCCCAAACTTTATTTTCTCTTTAATTTAAGGCAAAGTAATACTTTGCAGCAGTGTTTTATAGATTGCTAAAATATTTTTTTAATTTCTGTCCCGTCCGTTACGTTATCTAGCAATATATATTAGGGACTTTTTGACCCCGTTATGTGCCTTGATGGGTAAAATAAGGATTATACGTTAGGATTTTTCATGCTATTGCCTTTGTATCCTATTCTTTTTATTTTTTCCAAGTCCATCTCTTTTTGTGGGTGGCAAAAGGGATAACCAAAGATAACGATTGGCGCTAATTTTCGCTGACTTACCCATTTTTTAGTTAACCTTTAGTTAACTTTATTAAACGATAAACTCGGGCAGCGAAAAATTTTCAGAGGCGCAAATAAGTAACTCAAGATAACGTTTTTAACCCCTAAAGTAAAACAAAAATGCAAGTTGTAGAAAGTTCCCATCAGGGACATAAAGTCAATATTAGGGACCTTTTTATGATATTTTTGGACTTTCCTGTTCCTTTTCTATGATCTTTAATTTTGGGTGTCATAATGGATGTTAGTTAAGCGACTGACTTTCTTACTTTATTTTAATTACTTCTTATTATTGTTTTAGTTATTTTGTACGATGCCAGCTAAGAAAAAGGACCAAAATTCACCTAATTTTGCCAAATAAAAACCTTGTTAAACAGCTTTTGTTTTGAACTATTTATAAAAATTTGACATTAGTAATATAATAGAACAATATTATTTTGTAAATAAAAACTTGCAAATGTCCCATCCTTTACGCGTGGAATGGCCGTTTTATAACAAGTAAATAGATAAAATTATAAACTATTTAAGAATTGTTATTTTTTTATGTAGGTACATAATGTTTAAAATAAATAATTTAATAAATTTGTATTTGTATTTTTATAGCTCAGGACCAAAGTATGTATAATGTACACTCTCTAAAAATGAATTAGTCAAAAATGACTAATTACCACAGTTATTAGTGAAAATACCGTCAAACATTATGAAAGTGGATCAGTTTTTGAGATATAGTCAATTCCATATTATATAGAAAATGGACTATATCTCAAAAACTGTTCTACTCGGTTCTACTTTTCTAACTTTTTCATTTCGGATTCAGGGAACAATTTTACATGGAAATTGACTGCTAAATGTTAAAAATACAAATTGTTATTGACGAGAATTATTAGTGGCTGCTTTTTCGCTATGACAATTAGTCATTTTTGACTAACCCATTTTTAGAGTAAAGAATAATAAATTATATTAACTTACTTTTTTTTCAAAAGTACTCGTATTTTTTACTCGTGTTTTTACGATTAGGTACTACTCGTAACCGTAACCTCTCTTTACAGATGTACTTACGAGTAAAGTACTTACGAGTAAATATTTTAAGTACTCGTACTTAAAATTTTACGAATACTTTTTGTAGTACTCGTGCTTAGCTCTGGTACCTACATATGTATTATAAAATTATTTAATCCTCTCATATAATTCGATTAGTTTGTAGAGCGTTTTTTTGTTTTGTTAATTAAGTTCTTGTTATAAAATATTTTCTTTAATGTTTATTTAATACTTTAATATAGGTAACTAATATTTTGATATTTTTTACATTATTTTTATTTTTGTTTATAAATTATTTGTGTTCAATGTTATTTTTGTTCCTGTTTATTATTCGTTTAAATAAACCTATTATGTTTAAAAAAATAAAAATAGCATTAAAATTAAAATTATTTTATTTACAATGTTGTAAAATATCTACCAAAGATCCTACTTTGTGATTGAATCGGTAAGATTAAGAACAGTAGGGGAGAGCGGGAATGGTTTGGACAATTTTGAAAAAATATTTTTTATCTCCACGTGGTCTATAATTTAAACTTTATTGTTGTCAACATTCGATAAAGAAATACCTTGTTATGGCCTAGGCCCATAAAAAATTTTATGAGGCAAGTAATTAGTTCGATTTTTTCTCGCCAGGGGTATTGTTTTGACAAATTAATCCTTTTCTAAGAAATTAACGTACTAAACTGGTTTAATTTATTTATAATAAGCACTAATTTGTTTGTTTTACTGTTAATGTTTAATATTTTTCATTAAATTATTGTAAAATTAAATATGAATAATAAAACAAAAAGTGAGGTTAGACAACCAAGAAAACGCACGATTCTTTTTCTACGATTTAAATTATCTTTAAGTTTTAATTTGCTTTAAGTTTTCAGTGAAATTAAATGTTAAACACAGCTTAAACATTCCAAACTACCTATTTTTTAAATAAAAATCCAAACAAATTGAAATTAGATATTTATTAAACAATTAATTGAATTCAATGTAATAGCAAAAATCCATTTCTACTTAAATCATGTTGCTAGGTATTGTCAAACTATTACTGCTTCTAAAAGCAATAATAATTATTGTACATTTAATGTAATCTTTAGCTAATAAATAAATGAGATTCTAAAAAAGTGAGGTTAAGCCGCTTTGATGTTGAATTAAATTGACCTATATAAAGTGCTTTGAAGATAAAATGCTGTATGCCATTCGGCCAAGAAGTGCCTTTTTGTGCTTCGCTCAATTGTAGGCCTCCGCTACGCGTCGGCCTTCAAACCTTGAGCTTAGCACAAAAAGCCTTACTTCTTAACCTAATGACATAAATAACTATTTTTTATTATACTTAAAGGAACAGAATCGATTTTGGTGCTATATAGTAAGTATATATGGCGTTTATAACAACCAAAAAAAAAAAAAAAAATACTTAAAAGAAATTTTTTGTATAAATACTCTATAGGATCAAGTGTCCAGACTATCCCGTCGAATCAGGTTGGTTTAGACAAAAACTATTATTTAACAAAAAATAAATATATTTAGGATACACATGTCCATAATAATTATAGGAACTTAAAAGTCACTTCAGACTAGAACTAAACAACAAAATTTATTGAAAAAATTAAGATTTATGCTAATTTCGATAAAATCAGGATACACACTTCCTTCGAAAAATTATTATGAAACATAAAAGTCACTTTAGACTAGAATTAAAAAATAAAAAATAAAAACAACACTAAACAATGCTAAATTCAGCCAAATCAATATTAAAATAAATCATATTCAAATATCTTGGTCGAGTATCGATGATGGGGGACGGCAATTTCACAACCACTTCATCCTTTTTTATGAATGCTGGCTTCTCATCAGACACCGTAAATCTGTTTGAAGTTATAATGCACATCCTGATTTCGCTTCTTCGTTACTTTCTTTTCTGCTAATTTAGTTTTTTTTTGCCGCTATTTCGTCACGCTCGGAGATGTCAGTGGCAATGATGGATCTCTTCTTGACAGGCCCTCTTCCAGATTCCTTTCTTGGTGACGCCTTTGGGAAGGGTAGTACCTTCGATGGCGAAATGAATTCACTGGAAGCAGTTGAGCAACTTGGCAGTTCATCATTGTTTGCAGTGGGGGCACTAGCTTCGGCACCGGCCTCGATGATGGCTTCTGCGATGGCCAAAGGACGGTCAGTGACGTAACTGGATAAAAAATCCACTTTGCTAAAAACTCCTCTGTCAAAGGGACAAATTTCCGTGCATCGGAATCCTGATTTTACATTGAGAGGATTTGCACCCTTATCCCAAGCGTCGACACAAAGCGGTGGTAAATCATAAATAGTCAATGTTTTCCCTGGATGGGAAATCATCCACTTATCAGCACTCTAATTGAAGAACCGCTTAAATGGCCCAAAGACGGTCCTATCAAGCGGTTGCAGCTTGTTCGAGGTGTGTGGAGGAAGCGTTAGAATAATGATGCCATTCTCTTTTGCATTGATGGTTGTCCATTATCAAAAGTACTTTGTGCTCAACGCAGCATCGAACATGCTTCAAAAAGTGTTGCAAGACTTTCAGGAAATTCTCAGAAGTCATCCATCCAGATGGATGGACCAAACCAAGAGCCCCGCTTTCCACTGGAACACCCAACATCATTCTTGCTGCATCAAATCGTTTTCTCGGGAAAATCCATACAGGAGGCAATGCTCTCCCGCTAGCGCGTTCTCTCGATGTAACTTGGCCTACTTGATGACGACCTTTTGAGCTGATAACTTGTTGAACTTTTTGTACCGTAGTGAAGCCCGTTTCATCAAGGTTATATATGTCATCGGGTTCAAGTCGATATTTTCTAAGGAATGATTCGAGTTTGGTTTGGAAATCACCAACGTTCGTTTTATTGAAGCTTGAGATACGAGCTAAACTCGTAGCTTCGGGTGTTCTGAGTGATAATCGGGGATTTCTCTCCATGAATCCTGAATGCCATGCCTTTTTCTGCCCATGTCTGTGGATGTGGTAATTTATTTTAAACCGCGTACTCATAGGCCAACTTTCGTGTGCTTTTCGGCGTCAAGCCATGGTATATATTTGAACATTTCACGAGATATTTTTCCAATGATTTCTCCATGTCAGTCGACAAAACCTGCCTGGTCGTGTATTGAGGTCCGAAGGTGCAATTTTCAAAACCTTCTTCAAAAGCCTTTTTGACGAAATTAGCAACAGAAGATTTTTTTTACGTTATGAAGCTCGGCTACTTGACGAAGGCTTAGTCTTCTTTCCAGTACATCTTGAACAGCCAACTTCATGTTCTCCGCAGAAAACATATTTTCGCGTTTCCGATTATACTTTCTTGTCATTTTCTCTGAAAAAAAACATGACTGATTTATAGTATGTTACATGCAGGATGGTTTGGACAAATGTCCAAACCATCCCACGGTAGCAATCTTTCAAAAAGTTGACTTAAACTAAAAATGGTTATGTTTATCAATGTCTTTAACTACAGGAAAGCAATATACAAACATCAAGCATTATTAGCGATAACTTGGGATTGGCTGTTTTCCAAATTATGAGCCCTCCATATAGGTAAGATGTTAGATCAGAAATCATTAAAATGGATTTTTCCAACTTACCTGCTTAAACCGTATCGAATTCACTTGCTGCTGCATTCACAATGAGGAGAGCACTAAACCTACAATCCGAACGGGTATTTACGTAAACAAGCATAAGTTGCGGGAACCATCCCCGCTCTCCCCAAATTTTTTATTTTGACAAATCATTTTCTAAAATTAATTTAAAAGTTTAAAATGCATTTTTGTGAGAATATTTATAATATTTTATAAAATATAATTATTATCTTTTATAAAGTACAACTGCATTTTGAACTATAAAACTGATTTTATAAAATATTTTTTTAAATTTTTTGGACTTGTACTGTTCTTAATCTCACCGATTCAATTGTAGCAAACTAAAATTAAATATTTAAAAATACCGCCCAAAATTTATTTATCCCCACTTTTTGCTGTTGTTTCCAATGTTTATATGGGAATCGTTCGTCTCGAGAGAGAGTGTATATGTGCAAAACCATTTAAAATTACAAAAAATAGCAAAATTACAATAACTTGGTTTTGAAAGATTTTTAGTTTATTTAAAATATTTTAATAAATTAATAAAAATTTTAAGAACCACTGGCTTTTTTTAAATTTATAAATATATAATGTGAACGGATGTGTTTGAATGTGCACTGTGCTCTCTCAAGATTATCTGTGAATGTTAATGTTAAAGGACCGTATAAACATAAGTAAGTGAACATAGATGCAAATACAATTGATTAAAAATCGTTCAAAACAGTGTTTCTTACATAAACTATATCTAGAACAATTCTAAGATTCACCAGTAAATTTGTGTCCTACCGGGTCGATGTAGTCGTCGTCATGGGTGACTGTGGCGAATGTTCAAATAAATTTAAAAATAATGAGACATTTGTGGTATGTTCTGGGTTGTGTAAAAAGTCATTTCATATTAAATGGGTTAATCTTAAAGCAAGTCATGTTAAAACTGTGGAGGAAACACAAGGAATTAAATGGTTTTGTAAATTATGTGAAAAATGCATAGATTTCATGAGCAATTTTAATAATGAATTTAACAAATTTAAAACCGAAATTAAGGGAGATATAGACAATCTAAAAAATACAGTAAATTTTGCTAACGTATGTTCTTCAAATGCGAAATCAAAATCATATGCGGAAACAGCAAGTGAAATAGTTTTAATCAAACCAAAAGTAACGCAAGATAACAAAATTACCCGTAATGAATTACAAGAAAATTTAAATCCTAATACCTTCAAGGTGGGAATATCAGAAATTAAAAATATAACCGATGGAGGAATCTTAATTAGATGTCAAAACAAGGGTGAGGTAGAGCAAATAACTACTGCTGCTAAAGAAAAACTTAGTGAAAATTATAAAATTCAATCTCAAAAAAGGCGTTCACCTTGCTTTAAAATAGTAGATATTGACAGAGAATTAAGCAATGAGGAATTAGTCGAACATATAAAGAATTTTAACAAGTACTTGGTTCATGAAAATCAAAGTTTAAAAGTCATTAAGTTTAAAAAAATGATCAAAAATTATATGGCAATCGTAGAATGTGATCCACTTACTTTTTCAAAACTTCCTGAAGATGGTAAAATATTTATTAACTGGTCGAGATGTCGTTTTTTTGAGTATATTCATGTATTTAGGTGTTTTGAGTGTGGAGGTTTTAATCACGGTGCAAGGGATTGTACTGATAAGAAATGTCTAAAATGTGGTGAAGGTGGTCATAAAAAAGAAGACTGCATAAGTGAAAATATAAAATGTGTAAACTGTGTCGAATTTAATAAAAAAACTACAGAAACTTTGAATGAAAATCATTCTTGTTTCGATTTTAATTGTACTATCTTACAAAAAAAAATGTTAAGTGAAAAAAATAAAATCAATTATAATATTAATGCATAGCAACTAAATCGAAGAGGTAGGACTTCAGATACCTTAAACATTTTACATTTAAATACGCAAAGTATAAAAAACAAAGTAGATCAATTAGAATTGTTTTTAACAGATAAAAACATTGATATAGCTTGTTTCACGGAACATTGGCTAAAAATATCTGAAGTCAAATCTCTAACAATTAATGATTACTATATGGTAGCCAGTTATTGTAGAAATGAATTTGAGCATGGTGGTACTATAATTTTTATAAAAAAATCGTTAAGTAAATTCATACGTGATATTAATAGTCTTGAATATTTGTGTAAGGAAAAACATTTTGAAATTTGTGGGACTGAATTAGACTTTAAAAATGAAAAACTATTAATATTTTCGCTGTATAGATCTCCACAGGGTGATATAAATTACTTTCTGAGAAGTCTGGAACAAGTTTTTAACCGAGTGTGCTGTAATAAAACTGTAAAAGTGGTTCTGTGTGGTGATTTTAATATTGATTTTTTAACAAATTCAAACAATAAAATTGAACTATTTAATATTTTAAAATCTTATAATTTTTCCAACTTAGTCAAAGATGTTACAAGAATGTCTCTACATAAAGGCTCTGGATTAGATTATATATGTACTAATTTTTATTCATCAAACTTTAAATGTACTGTTTTACAGGAACCCATTTCTGACCATTACGCACAAGTTCTTCAACTTGATCTAGATCAAGATATTAGCCATGAATACGTTTCCACTAGAATATTTAATTCAAACAACTATCAGACTTTTTTTAGCTACTTGGGTAGAGAAACGTGGTATGATGTTTTTAGTGAGGATTCGGTGGATATTTCTTTTGTAAATTTTTTAAACTTGATGCTTTATTATATAAATATTAGCTTTCCATTATTAAATCTGAAAACAAACAATAAAAGTAATAAAAAACCGTGGATAACCAAAGGCATCAAAACATCCTCCAGACAACTTAAACTACTATACAAAAAAATGAAAACTACAAATTGTGAAGCTGATATAAAACTTTATAAGACATATAAAAGCATTTATAAAAGAGTATTATGTGGTGCCAAAGTGTTGTATAATGATTTTATCTTGAATAATTCCTCCAGAAATCTAAAGCTGCCTGGTCTATAATAAATAGTTCAGTTTCAAACAAAACTTTGGACACTGGAATAAAATTAAAAGAAAACAATGAGTTATTATCAGATCCCAAAACTATTGCCAATAAATTTAATAAATATTTTATTGACATTCCAAAAAAATTCAATTATAAAATAACTAGGAATAATGATTTTAAAATTAAAATTAAAGCCAATGAGAAGTCAATATATCTAGAGGATGTTACTATAACAGAAGTATATAACACTGTAATGAACTTAAAAAACTCAAATTCAACTGGCATAGATTTAATATCTTCAAATCTGCTCAAAAAGAGTATTTATTATCTACTTGTTCCGTTAACTTACCTTATTAACTTGTCAATAAATAGTGGTATATATCCAAATACCCTAAAGACAGCCAAAGTCATTCCAATTTTTAAAAAGGGCAACCGAGAAAATATGGAAAATTACAGGCCAATATCCTTGATTTCCACTATATCTAAGGTTATTGAAAAAATAATGAGCTCAAAAATAACAAATTTTCTCACTAAGTTCGGTATTTTATCTTCTGTTCAACACGGATTTCTCAAGGGTAAATCTACGAATACTGCAATAATGGATTTTTTACTAAACATATATGAAAATATAAATAATAAAAATAAATGTGTCGGTATTTTCCTAGATTTAAGTAAAGCCTTTGATCTGGTAAATCATTCATTATTATTGGAAAAGCTTTATAAGTATGGATTAAGAGGTAGAGTCTCGGATTGGTTAGAAAGTTATTTATCAAACAGGGAGCAATTGGTGGAAATCAAGGATATTAAATCAAATACTCTTAAAATTGAATGTGGTGTGCCTCAGGGATCAGTTTTGGGGCCACTTCTTTTTATAATATTTATCAATGACTTGGCAAATGAAGTGGATTCTAGAGACCTAGTTTTATTTGCAGACGATACGTCTATCTTTAAAGCTGAAAACAAAACATCAGATACAATTTTAAAATCTCAAGAAACATTGAATAATGTCGTTGAATGGTTTAGAAATAACTATTTATTTATAAACCCTTCAAAAACAACTTTTTTGCCAATTGAATTAAAATCGTCTGCAGATAAAAGCTACTTGATAAGAATTGATAATAAAAGTATCCAGCAAGTGAACGTGGCCAAGTTTCTGGGCTTATATATAGACAAAGGCCTTAGATGGGAACATCATACCAATGAACTATGTAGTTTGCTTTCCTCTAGCTGCTATGTATTGTACCGATTAAATCAGGTTGCTAGTAGAAGTGTAGTCATGGCGTACTATTTTGATCATTTTTACTCGAGAATGAATTATGCGATAGTGTTTTGGGGCAATTCAAGTTCTGCTCAAAAAGTATTTAGGTTGCAAAAGAGAGCCATTCGAAATATCGTTGGAGCGTCTAAATTAACATCTTGTAGAAATATATTTCGCGAATTAAAAATAATGACTCTACCATCTTTATTTATGTTTCAAACAATTCTATGTATTAAACAAAAAAGATCATTTTTGTTACCCAATAATTTTAATCACGAATATAATACTCGTAATAGAGATGATTTGGTTATCCCAAGACACTCTCACACTATTTATGAAAATAATCCTAATTATGTGGGCATCAAACTGCCTAGATCTTTAAAGAATATTAATAGTTTTAAGGTTTTTAAAAGTCAATTATATTTATTATTTACCAATAATGCATTTTACAATATAGAAGAATATTTTGATATGTAGATTATTAACAATTCTGTACTATATACTATGTAATCTAATGTTTGTACTATGTATATTACGTAATCTTAAGTAAACTATGTAATCTAACGTTTGTACCAACTGACTTATCCTATACCATGTCTATGGTCTATTGGATAATAAAGATTTATTATTTATTTATTATTATTATTAGGTCAAAATTAATTTTCGATTGTAGATACATTTTTTTCGATAGTATTTTACATCACTAACACAAAAGTCAAAATTCGAAAGTCAAAATTCGAAAATAATTAGCTTCTGCGCAAACTATCGAATCAAAAAAAACATATACTCCAATCATTTCTCGAAATTATGCTGCTGAGAGAAAAAAATGTTTGACAAAAAGCTTTTAGTCCTTTTGTGGTTGCACCGCGGTGGCCGCTCACGCTCCGAACCATGTACGCTGTACGCGGCTTGCGACGCGACGTCTTACGCTGGTCTTCTAATCAAAATTAATTTGTGACCTTAATAATTGACTTAAAGCTTGTTTTTTGTTTTAAATTTAGAAATATATATATATATATTATGTTGGTATAAACAAAAATAATTTTCGCTCATTATATTTTGTTTTACAAAAAAATAAATTTTTCTTATTAAACAATAAAAAATTATTCTGCCCTTAAAAATAAACCTAAGGCCTTGTGTTTTTATTTGTTTTATTAATAAATTAATAGGCTTTGCTGTGAGGAAGCCAAACATATTTTATGTCCATATTATTTTTATAGGTGTAGCGCCAAACTAAAAAAATAAATTTATAAAGTACTTTTTTGGTAAAATTTTTTCCTGTATTAAAATTTTGCCTGAATACAATATATTAACTCAGATTCTTGTTTTGGTTGTTGATTTATTAAGAAATAAATGGGCTTTATTGTGATAAAAACAAGAACATTTTATGTGCAATATATTTTGTTTTAAATGGCGCAAAACTTAAATATTTTCATTTTTTATAACCAACACCTTGTGGTAAAATAAAAATTCTGATTTTTTCGTGATGTAAACAAAAATCTGTATTTGTGTATCTTTTTTCTATATGGAGCTCGTAAGTTTAAATTATAAAATATTTTTAATTTGGTTATATCGTCGTTTATCTGACAAAGAGGCGTATCTCATTTTTAAACAAAACGGTGTGAATTGAATTACGCCAGTTTGTACGGCACACAAAATGCAAAAATATTAGTTACGCCGAAACTACTTTATGCTAAAACTTTATTTGTACCTATTTATTATAGAGCTACGCCAGTTTGTGAGATTATAAAGTCGATTTTGGTGATCATTCTGGTATAACTCAAAAACGAATTTTTTTGAGTTACGCCTCTTTGTCAGATAAACGACGATATAATAGCCCCTAAAACGCAAAGAAAATTCTGTTCTAATCTAAAATCTAGCAGGAAAAGTGTATTTCAGTATTGCCTGCCTGGACATCAAGAAAAGTGCCACTTTCTCGATTTATAAAAGACAGTTATATCAATATTACATATGTACATGTACATACCACAATCCACACAACAAGGTCTGTTTGATCTCGTACTAAAAATACTAAAAATCACTGCAACACTGCACATCATTCAATGGCGGCCATTTTTTTTGTTTACAATTCTTGTGCTTTGGGTTTGTACAGATTAATAATCGTTTTAAACGTTGTGTTTCTTACAGAGGGACTTGCAAACCTTAAAAGAGACCTCAAAGTGGTAACACCAATCATTTTACTCCTCTTTTGTAAAAAATAAACCTTATTCTATCAGGGCTGTCAAATGTCAATTTGAAGGTTAATTTGTTGGTTATAAAATAACATTTCAATTTTGTACAAATTGCTTTCGTCGATAGATGAAATAATTTTACAAAAAACATGTTTTGGACATATGGACAAAAAGTATGTTTGACTTCCTCACAGCAAAGATTATTAATTTCTTAATACAACAACAAAAAAACAAGACTTTACGTTTATTTATTTTAAAAATTTTTTCAGCAGCATAATTTCGAGAAATGATTGGAGTATATGTTTTTTGTACATGGTGATCCCCTATAATGTCGCCCCCTTTAACTTTTTTATTTTAAGTGTCCCAAAAAATTTAAAAGTGTGGTTATGTATGTAGGTACCGTAAACAAGGGTGACTTTGCACCCCGCGGGTGACTTTAACCCATTTATGAAAAATCTTTTCGCGCTCGATAAAATTAACATTTATAATTTGTTGGTCTAAACCTGTCAATTGAGCGATTCTATTGAGTTTTTTTTACAGGAAAATCAGTGTTTTAAAGAAAGAAATGGGATTTATTACACTTTAAAATTGTATATATCGCATCAGTGCAAAACTCTTAGAAATACACGCGTTACAATTTCTATATTATGCGCAATCCATTGGAATGATGATCCTTGGTTAACTACAGGTCGATTTTTTATTTTTTTTCTTGGTAATCCCTTGCAATAGATATATGTCGCTACTAACACGTGTCTAATAAAAATAAAATATAATATTGAATTCATTTTATACGGAAAATACACTGTGAGACAAAGTAACCCGCAACCAGGGGGTAACTTTGCACACCCAGTTTTTAATTTTTATTTTTGAATCTCAGCCCTATGTAATATTATAACATAGTTATTATGAAAGAGCAACTCAAGACTCAAATTTTGGTATACAAAGTTTAATGTTTATGATTGTTAAAACCACAAAAATTTTAAGCTGAAGTTTGAAAGTGAGCCAAAGCCACCCGTGTTTACGGTACTAAAAAATACTTTTTTTCTACGTATAAATAAAATTGGAAAATTGATCAGTATACAGGGAAAAACAAAAAGTTTATTTTTTTAAATGGATCACCCTATATATGTATTTATTTTTCGATTCCTTGTAAAATTCTAAGCATATTTCATAAAACATACCATATACCTAAATTCAACCGTTTCTGAAATATTTAAATTATTTTTAAGACAATACAATTCATTATAATTAGAACCAATAAAATGCCAGTATTCCATGGTTACGCATTTTATCACAGCGACAATATTTTTTATCACCTTGTTTACACATTGCTATGGATTTTGACACTTTTCTTGATTAGACATTTGTTGACATTTAAATACTGTGTTTGTTAAATGATTAAAATAATGAATTATAAACTCTAAAAGATCGATGGGTTGGTGTAAACGATAATAAAATTAAGGTAAGTTTGAATAAATAAGGTTTATTAAAGTCTTTTTATATTTTAAAGCACATTTTAATTTCAAATGTCAAACTGACAATTTGTTAAATTCTAAAATTCATTATATTTTCTCACTAAATATAACTCGTGGTATGATTAATTATCGATGATATTTACTCATTGAAACCGAAGCAGCACATTTCACTCGTCCTGCGGACTCGTGAAATCTGCAGCTGATAATCATACCACTTGTTATATTATGGGTGACAATAAGTTGAAATAATTTTTCTTTCTCTGTCAACTCTGCCATTTTTACTTATTTAACAAAACATTTCAGAAACGGTTGAATTTATATATGAATTATGCTCAGAAATTCTGAGTCAGAATTTTACAAGGAATCGAAAAATAAATTCATATACATATATATATATATATATATACAAGGTGTCCCTAAACTTAGTGGCATAAATTTAGGGGCAGATTAAGCAAGTCAAAATAAGACGAAAATCTAAATAAATATTTTTCATAATTACGTATGTTTAAAAGATACAGGGTGATACGGTAGACTTGGAAAGGTGATATTTTGCGAACAGTCACTTACTAGCAAAACACATATTCACACATAATTACAATTGTTCGAGTGAACACAGTGTCGTAGAAACAGGGGTTGCTTAAGCTTATTGTCCCATAAAAACTTTGAGGTTAGGTTTTTATACCATTTGATGCAATTTTTCGATTACTCAGGTCGGCTACTATTAAAAAGGTGTAACTCTCAAACTGCGATAAAATTAACCCTTTCCGAGATATTCGAGATTACAATAATTGTTATATCGCATTAAAGGACTAAAAGGTATATGTTAACAAATTTTTTAATTGAAAAACCTACATTTTTTTAATGTGACGGTCAGGGCAAAAAGTCCCGAGGCTCATGGAATGCCCTTTTTAGTTTATTCAATTAAAAAATAAAATTAGTTATCATATACCTTTTAATCGTATTAAATAATGCGATATAACAATTATTGTAATCTCGAATATCTCGGAAACGGTTTATTTTATCGAAGTTTAAGAGGTACACCTTTTTAATGGTAGCCGAACTGTTGAATCGAAAAATTGCATCAAATGTTACAAAAACCTAACCTAACCTCAAAGTTTGTATGGGACAATAAGCTTAAAGCAACCCCCGTTTCTACGACACTGTGTTTACTCAAACAATTGTAATTATGTGTGAATATGTGTTTTAGTAGTAAGTGACTGTTCGCAAAATATCACCTTTCCAAGTCTACCATAGTAGAAGTTATATTAAAAAACTGATATGATAAGTAACACTTTATCACCCTGTATCTTTTAAACATACGTAATTAGGAAAAATATTTATTTAGATTTTCGTCTTATTTTGACTTGCTTAATCTGCTCCTAAATTTATCCTTTGAAAAAAAAATAAACTTTTTGTTTTTCCCTGTATATTGATCAATTTTCCATTTTTTTTTATATGTAGAAAAAAAATATTTTTAGTAACTACATAACCACACTTTTAAATTTTTTGGGACAATTAAAATAAAAAGTTTAAGGGGGCGATATTATAGGGGATCACCCTGTACAATTGAAAAAAATAACAAAGATTCTATGTCAAAACAAGTTTCCAACGCTAGTTATATCGTTGGAATCGAATAATTAGTTCAGCCATAATACATTTTTTAATGACTAAAAATTTTGACTGTTAATATCATTGACAAATTTTTGGTGCACCCTGTATGCCGTGTATGTAGGTATTATATATATTATATTAAATATAATATATTATGAAGCGTGGTATTCCCAAAGGGTCTAGGTAAGTGCCAAAAATAAAATTATGAGTAATTAATGAAAAACAAATATTGTGCACATATAAAGGCCATCTTTAAAAAAGTAAAAAAAAATACTTACAAAAATAATATGGAGTTGAAATATTTTTTAAGTCATTTCTGCATGGCACATTGACTATTTGAAAATGATAATATAATATTTGACCAACTTGGCACTTAGACCCTTTGGAAATACCATGGTTTATATATATACAGGGTGTCTTAAAAGTCAACAATATCCTTTGGAGGGCTGATAGACCAACTCATGACTAAGCAGAAAATCAAAATATGACCTTAGTAAAAATCGTTAGTTTTTGAGATATAGTCATTTTTATGAATTTTGTAAAACTTGACACCTTAGATCAGTTTTTCGAGTGCCACAGCTACAAAATCTACTATTCATATAATTTTAAATTGTAATTAATAGCAGTCCTAATTAGGGTTACGCAAAATAAAATATAATCTAAGAATATAGAATGTTGTAGTTGTGGCACTCGAAAAACTGATTTTATGTCAAGTTTTACAAAATTCATAAAAATGCCAATATCTTAAAAACTAATGATTTTTTAGTAAGGTCATGTTTTGATATTCTGCTTAGACATGAGCTGACCTATTAGTCCTTCCAATGATATTGTTGACTTTTGGGACACCCTGTATATATATATATATATATTTATACATGTATATATATATATATATGTTAGATAAATAAATTGGTTCACGTATGGCCATGGTACGTTATTTATTGGTAATGGATATAGCTGAGATGTTATGTTTAGTTAATATCCCTGATTCATCAAAAAGTCGAGTAGTACGGAATAAACTGTAAAAACGAGGGCAGTATAAAAACTTGCGTTGAGATATATGGTTTATAGATAGAGTGCTTATCGATATATGGTTAATGTAATTAGCTCGGTGGGAGGTCGGGAGGTTGAGCTAAACAATTCTATTGTTGTTTGTAAAAATATTTACATATTGTTCTTACATCAGAAGTGGGATATTATCCAATAGTGCCCGTGTAAATAAAAACATTAAAAATGCAGTCGATTTGTGATTACGAAAGTGATGCAGATGCTACAGACGATGAATTTAGTGTTATCGCTGATCAAAATATAAATAAAGATAGTAATATTGTTGAAAGTGTTCCCGCGATACAACAATCGGTTCCTCAAGTGGCAGTGCCTTACGTACAAGCATTTGAAAAGACCATGCAAATATTTTTAAAACATTTAAAAGAACGTGACCAAACAAGGTTAGCCGCCGACAGTGTACAAGTGCCAGAATCAGTCAACACCTCATTAATCAAGCCCGATGCTCGTTTTCGTTTGACGGCCTTCGACCCAGATGATGACGCCCATACGGTAGTTGAATGGTTGGAAGACGTGACAAAAATAAAGGATCGCCTCTTGATAGACGAAAGTTGGATGATTGTGCGTTGCGCAGATGCACTGAAAGGTAAGGCGTTAAATTTTTATAACCATTGGCGTCCCGTTGAACGGAATTGGACGAATTTTGTTAATGATTTTACCAACGCATTTCCTGATGGCGAAACACATGGGACACGAATGGTGCGGGCCGCAAATTTAAAAAGTGAAAACTTTAAAACTTTAAATGATTACGTGTTTACAAAAATTCGTTATTTAAAGAGATTTTTAAACACGCTTTCGTGGGACTATATTTTAAGTTGTGTCGTGACGGGATTAGAAAACCAAAGTGCACGAGATTTAATTCAGGCTAGGCAGCCTAAAGATCAACAAAGTTTATTAAAATTACTCGGACAATACGAGGCTGAGAAATCACTTGTGTCTCGACAAAAAGACGAAATGTATCGTTCAAATAAGCGCTTAAATACTAGTACGGTGTCACGCGAATCAAAGTTTGGACGATGGGATCGAAATACGCATAAAGGAGAAACCAGTACGCCTGGAAATCGCGTTCGTAATAAAGACAGTAATTTCTTTGGAAAATGTTTCGGGTGTGGTAAAACGGGTCATCGCGAAAAAAACTGTTACAAACGCGATCGGCCAAGCGGTACACAACGGAGCGGATCTGAAAAAGAGCAATATAAAGGAAAAGAGTGTACTTATTGTAAGAAGCTAGGGCATCTGGAAGAGGACTGTTATACCAAGAAGAATGGTAAACCTAAAGTAGTTCAATGCATACGACCTGTTCGATCAATTTATCAAACTCCAATTGCAACGATTTTGTTAGAAGGAAGAGCTGCTAATTTATCTTATTTAATTGATACTGGATCTGAAGTTTCAATAATTCGGAAAAGTTTTGTCAATCGTTTGTGCGTTACAATATTACCCGATTACACAAAGCTTAATACGGTGGGAACCTCCGTAACCTGCGAAGGACGATGCATACTTTTTGTTGCTTTACCCAATGTTTTACTGGAAATTTCATTTTTGATCATTGCTGATGAAGCCATGCCTGGTACCGCAGACGCTTTGATAGGCCTGGATATTATTCAGCTTCCAGGTTTAGAATTAGTGAAGTCAGCAGGATGTATAGACCTTGGGTATAAAAATGCATACATTTCTACGGTGGCTGCTGTGAAGCGGAGCAGCGATATTTCTATTGATGAGACAGGATTGGCCGAAGAGGAAAAACAACGTTTGTTGTGGCTGTTAACGCAAAATCTTGATAAAACAATACCTTTTATAACAACGGCTGTGTTAACTGTTAAATTAAAGGATTCCACACCTGTAGTACATCGTCCACGTCATCTGGCCTACGCCGAAAGAATTAGAGTCAAAGCTCTTATCGATGAAATGATGCAAAAGGGACTTGTTCGTGAAAGCCATTCCGAATATGCTAGCCCAATTGACCTTGTTACCAAGAAGGATGGTTCTTTGCGATTATGCGTGGATTACCGTGATCTCAATAAGCGGGTAGCTAAAGAGCACTATCCCCTACCAAGAATACAGGATCAAATAGACGCTTTGTATAAATACCGCTATTTCTCACTACTTGACATGAAGGCAGGATTTCACCAAATGAAAATAGAAGAAAATTCGAAGCATCTGTTTGCTTTTATTACACCAGATGGTCATTTTGAATACAATGTAATGCCATTTGGTTTTGTTAATGCCCCATCAGCCTATCAACGAGCCATTGACAAGGCATTGGGCACCTTAAAGAACAATGTAGCTCTGGTATACATGGATGATGTTATATGTCCAGCAGAAACTAAAGAAAAAGCGTTCGAAAATCTTTCGTTGGTTCTAGATGCACTGGCTGTTGGAGGATTTTCCCTGAATTATGAGAAGTGCCGTTTTCTTCGGCAGGAAATTGATTATTTGGGTCTTCAAGTAGGTAATGGATGTGTTAAACCTAGTCCAAATAAAGTTGAGGCACTAGCCAAATCAGCACCGCCAACTGACCAACGAGGTGTTCGTCAATTTCTGGGATTAGCAAGCTATTTTCGACGATTTATCAAAAACTTTGGGGTAAGAAGAGCATCTATTACATCACTTTTACGAAAAAATAATACAACTTTTAAATGGGAAGAGTCACACGAACAAATTAGACAAGAAATCATTGAATTGCTAACAGCACAACCCATATTAAAAATTTATAATCCCGACCTCGATATAGAACTTCACACTGATGCTTCTGCATTGGGAATTGGAGGAATGCTGTTACAGAAACATGAGGGCAAAATGCACCCTGTGGCCTATTTTAGTCGCAGAACAACTGAGTGTGAGTCGAAATACCATTCGTTTGACCTTGAGACACTAGCCATCGTGGAAGCTACTCAATATTTTCGAGTTTATTTATTCGGTCATCATTTTACAATTTTTACTGATTGTAATGCAGTTCGAGCTACAGCATTAAAAAAGGAAATGCACCCGCGATTAAA
The DNA here is from genome assembly GCA_921294245.1 of Brassicogethes aeneus. Taxonomy (NCBI): domain Eukaryota; kingdom Metazoa; phylum Arthropoda; class Insecta; order Coleoptera; family Nitidulidae; genus Brassicogethes; species Brassicogethes aeneus. Next base: position 53,593,253 of record OV121133.1, on the reverse strand, counting down.
TTAAATTACAAGAATTTGACTTTAACATCGAATATCGTCCAGGACATAAAATGCAACATGTCGACTATCTGAGCCGTAATCCAGTTGTACGCCGGGTTGTCAAATCTGACTTGAATAAACCCCTTTTGTCTATAGAAGAATACCAAAAAGATGATGAAATTTGTAGAAAGGCTATGCAAGTAACATTGCCTATTCCTGAACAGCATCAATTTCGCATTAAAGATGGAATAGTTTACAGAATTGTAGGCCCAACAAAGGTTTTGCGTTGTTATGTACCTGAAAAAGCACGACTTCGAATTTTAAAGGCATATCATGACGATTCAACACACATTGGCGCTGGTAAAATGATTGCAAAACTACAAGAATCACTCTATTGGCCGAGGTTGCAAAAGTGCGTCCGAAAATATGTTGATAATTGTCGTGCTTGTGCATAGGAAAATCGCACACTGGTTATCGGCGAGGTCTATTTCAGTTAGGTGAAAAGCCAGATCAACCGTTGGACATATGGCATATTGATCATGCGGGACCGCTGGTTAAGTCGAATGGCTGCACGCAAATACTTGTCATAATAGATGCATTTACAAAATTTTGCAAATTAATTCCAGTTAACAAAAAGACTACACATGATGTTATTGTTGCACTTGATAAGGTTTTTGAGCAAGTTGGTGTGCCTAAAAAGATTATTGCTGATCGAGGAACTGCTTTTTCATCAAAAGATTTTGCCCAATTTTTAGAAGCCTTTGGAATAAAATTACAGCTCTAATGTGGGGTACAAATTTAGAATTGCCAGCTACACAGCCGTTGTTAAAAAATGTTAGTCTGCCAAGTATCAATATGAAAACCGCAACTGAAGCTGTAAAACAGCGTTTAATCAAAAAAAGTCAAAACACTATAGATCGGCTGAATCAAAATCGGAAGCCAGCAAACGCTTTTAATGTTGGTGATCGTGTACTGGTTGAGGATACTCAAGCTCCTGGAAGGGGAAAATTGGGCCCGAGATATAAGGGGCCATTCACTGTCAAGGAGGTGTTGCCTAATGACCGTTATTGCCTAGGGAAAGGTGGAAAGCGGGAAACTGTTGCTGCCAGCGAGCAAATGCGAATTTGGCCGACAGCTGTGTTAAACAAATTGTAAGACCAGTTTTTTTTTATTATTATCATGTTCCAGGTTTGTTTATGTTACTTTATAAATTGAGAGTCTCATATAACGTTGTTAATTAAGAATGTATTGGATTTAGAATGATTTAATTATAAAATAATAAAATTTTCAAAAGAATTATTTAATTGCTATTTTAAATAAATACAGAAAAATTGCTACCCCTTTTGCAATATGTGAAAAAGTATTAATTGAGGACACACAGGCTCCCGGCAGGGGCAAATTAGGTGCCAGGTTTAAGGGTCCGTTTGTGTTACAAAAGGTCCTAAAGAATGATCGCTACTGTCTCGGTAGTGGGGGCAAGCGAACAACGGTAGCCTCACGGGACCAGCTAAGACGTTGGCCTTCAGTAAACACTGGAAATTTGTGATCGAAACTACAAAAATTGTAAGTATTTTTGTTTTTATTTTTATTTTATTTATTTATTATTATGTGGAGAGAATCCATTTGAAAGATTTTGAAATCTTTGTAAATAGCGAGAGTTGAGGGTGCGCTGCCCGGACTGAGAGTATTAATCCAAAAGAAATATTTTGTCAGAGATTTACAAAATTTTGTCGTGTTGAAACTGAGAGTCTCAGATTCATTGTTTGATAAGGTGCGCTGCCTTGGTTGAGAGTATCAACCGAAAGAAAATAAATTGTTGGTGTTACCAAAGTTAATATTTTATGTAACTGGGAGTACCAGTTGAATTTTTGGTGAACTAGGAGTACTAGTCCACTAAATGATTAGATGTGAAATACATTAGGGAGTCCCTAATGTGATGTTTCCTGGCCCGGGAGTCCCGGTAGCCATTTAAGAGTTTAAATCAATTATACATGGGAGTCCCATAAAATAAATTTCCGATTGGTTGGGAGTATCAACAGCGTACAATGGAGAGTCTCCATGTAAAATAATTAGACAGTCCCTAAATGATGTTTGTTCCGGGAGTCCCGGTAGTCATTTGTGATTTAAGAGTCTTAAATCAGTAATTATGTGAGAGTCTCACATAATTAATTAGTTGGGAGTCCCAATATGTTAAAATTGTAGTAAATAGTAATTGTGTAAGAGTACCTCATAAGTTGTATAGAAAGGAGTGTCATCTAAGTTTTTGCTTTGATTGCAATTTTTACCTTCCAATTCTATAGTGTTCAAAGTAAGTAATGTAAGGAATTTGAAGTCCCACTAGGTTGGGTAAGGAGTCTCTGCCTCATGCTTAGTATATTACTAAAGTTACAATGAGTAATTATGATAATAAGAAAATATAAGGTGGGTAAGTTATACCACCCTAGCATGAGGGCATGCTAATTGCAGAATGGCCGTGTTAGATAAATAAATTGGTTCACGTATGGCCATGGTACGTTATTTATTGGTAATGGATATAGCTGAGATGTTATGTTTAGTTAATATCCCTGATTCATCAAAAAGTCGAGTAGTACAGAATAAACTGTAAAAACGAGGGCAGTATAAAAACTTGCGTTGAGATATATGGTTTATAGATAGAGTGCTTATCGATATATGGTTAATGTAATTAGCTCGGTGGGAGGTCGGGAGGTTGAGCTAAACAATTCTATTGTTGTTTGTAAAAATATTTACATATTGTTCTTACATATATATATATTAGGGTGTGCCAAAAAACCTCGATATTTTTTTTTTCTTGCTCTCCACCCAAAATATCGTAGAATATGTCCGAACAAATATTCTGTTAAAAGCGGAGCTCATAATTTAAATTTTAAGAGGTCCTCCATTGAATCTGAAGTTTTGCTGCTTAAATAACACAGAAAACTGACTTTTACACCTTATTTATTCTTGCAACCTAGGAAGAATTTTTTTTTTTCATAAAAACCATGACCAAATCTTACAAAGCATTAAATTTGGAAAAAAAATCTTATTAAGCCGAATTTCTATTTTCATTATTTGATTTTTTACAGAGCTTTAAATTTAAAATTTTACGTTTTTTGCCTTTTTCAGCTAAACTATTTAAGTTAGACGAAAAAGTCAAATTGCAATTTTTTAGCTTGTCTGATGGACCACAAAAAAGTTTTAGGCGAATTTTTTGTATCGTCAATATTCTTAAAGTTACAGGCGTATAAAGTCATCATTTTTGTATTATTAACTTTAAATTTAAAGCTCTGTAAAAAATCAAATATTGAAAATAGAAATTCAGCTTAATAAGATTTTTTTGTCCAAATTTAATGCTTTGTAAGAATTAGTCATGGATTTTATGAAAAAAAAATTCTTCCTAGGTTGCAAGAATAAATAAGATAAAAAAGTCAGTTTTCTGTGTTATTTAAGCGGCAAAACTTCAGATTCGATGGAGGACCTCTTAAAATTGAAATTATGAGCTCCGCTTTTAACATAATATTTGTTCAGACATATTCTACGATATTTTGGGTTGAGAGCAAGAAAAAAAAATATCGAGGTTTTTTGGCACACCCTAATATATATATCTGAATGTTATATTAAGTTAAGTTTCTAAAAGCAAATAAATAGGTATTTTATTTATAAAAATAAAATACTTTTGTGGCCTGATTGACTCATATTCCCAGACTGTTTTGACTGTCCCAATCTGCCCCTGGTTTAAAATGACATTATTATTATTATTATTATCAACTTCCTACATCTAGGTAGGTTAAGGGGCCCTCACACATTAAATAATATTGTCAATATTTGATGATATTGACAATTATATTGATCATGAGAGGCAAACTATTGAAGCAGTGGCCATGTAAAGTCTACCTATGTATTGTCAATACTGTCAATAAAAATATTCACAATATTATTGATCATGACATTGTGTGAACCCCTTTATGTACTTACGTCGACTTCTTTATCCAACGATTGGGCCAATGCTGGTCCCAATTTTTTTATAGCAACAATCCACATGATGGCAAGGGAAAGTCCAGAGTAGTATTCATGTTCAAGTACATAGATTTCCTTGCTGACCAGGTAGGTGGAAAGGGTAAAAGCCAAGGTGTAAGGGCCAGTGACACCAGTTTTTTTGTAGAAGAATTGGAACCATTCCTCAGGAATAAAGCCCATACGAACTTTGCCAGGCTCTTGTCTGACCTAAAATACAGATTTTATAGGTTATAACCATGATACATCATGGGTTATAACTATTTGCGATTCAAAGTGTTCTTTAAAACAATTGAAACTGTAAGTTTCAATTGTTTTAAATTATTTAAACTGTAGTGATGTAAGGTATTAATTTGACTACTTACAGGTCTTAGGGCCTTATTGTCGGGGGAATTTTGAGCCGCTGTGGTGGCAAGTGCCCTGGAGCTTAGAGCAACAAGGCTTTTGGAGGTTTGTCCTAAAACAATTAAAAATATTAAATCTATTACATAAACGATTTGTAGGTTAAAAAAAATGAAGATTTACGCTGTCTAGATTTAGGGTTTAAGTACGCTTTTTGTGCTTATTTACCTGATAAAAAAGCAGCTCTGGACAGCATTTTTGCGTAAATTTGTAGCTATTTAATGAAAAAATATCTGCCCTGCTCAGTCTTTAGAACTCGATAAAAAACAGACAGAAAAGAGAGTAAGAGAGAAACAACTATGTTATGTAATCATAGCCAACTCGAGTAAAAGTAAAGTCACTGGATTTGGCGGCAGATTTAAATAAAAAAGTATACAAAAAGTAAAAAAAAATCGATAAAGAAAAAAATGTTTATTTTAGACGGTAAATACAATACAAAAACTAATTTAAAAACCTTTAAAAGAATTATTTAATGACATATTTCTTCTATTTAAATCTTGCATTTTATTAATTTGTTCCAAATGTGTTGAAATTTGTGCTGTGTTAGTGTCAATCCATTGCAAAGAATTCATATGGGCATTTAATATGCGACTGATTTGTGTAATCTAAAAAAAATATTTAATATTTATTGTAAAACATGTTTTTTAATATTTCTTACAGGGTTTGATGTTTCTTCATCTTTGTGGGACTCATTTATATGTTCTATGATTTCTTTTAAGTCATCTGACATTTGTTTTAGCTGTGAATCTATCATTTCTGACATTTGGTACCTAAAAAATAATATTAAAAAAAAATTATATTAAATTAACATCTTACATTTGATTGCGGTCAATATCTGTAACAGGTATATCCATTAAATCCTTTTCCAAGGGAGCAATTAACTCTTCCAACTCTTTTTGTTGTGCCAAAACAAAATCCAACTCTTGATTCAGCTGAGTTTGTTGCTGTTTAACTCTTTCAATGCTTCCATTTAAATTCAAAATTTTCTCACCATTTGAAATCAATAGGGAATCCCAAGCATTTAATTGTTTAGCTTGATTGATGAAAAATTTACCTTGTTCTTCTAAATCAATTGTCCATTTGTTAATAGAATCTTCCAGCTGGCCAAATGTGAGAGATCCTGCTGGGGCACTAGTTGCAGCTGCAGCTGATATGGAAACAGCAGTTCTAAAATATAATGTTTTATTAGTCCAGAAAACAGGCTTTTGTAGTGCAAGCAATAAAAAAATTTCATAATAAACGTGCAATATAAATTATATTATTATATATATTATATAATATAATATGTTTTATTATAACAAACTTTTCCATTATATATTTATTAAGATAACGCATTTTCATTTGAAATATATACACTCGAGTGAACCCGATCGCCCCTCTTCATTGTCATATTTTGCATTTGCTAGTGTGTATTTCAAACGTAAAATAAATAATAAATAAAATCAATTTCTTTTATTTATAGTTCAGGCCTTCTAGTCCGGTCAATTTAGACATTTGAAATGACAGAAACTCCGGAAAGCTGAAATTTCGTAGAGAATCATGAGAAAGGAAGTTTTAAAAGTCCCCATTAATCCCATGTGCGCTACAAAAGTTATTCGGGGTCAAAGGTCAAAATTTGAGGTTTTTTGGAATATTTTTCGAAAACGGTAAGTTTTATCGAAGAAGTACCTACTTCGAGATATTAAAATTATCTACAAAATGGTCCTTATGATTTTTTTTCTAAGAGTCACCATTTCTGAGATATCGCGATTGTAAGATTCACGTTATACATGATATGCACCCATTTCCATGCCACCTGTGAGGTAGTATACTCGAAGCGTTTTTTTAACATGGTTTCCCCAGTAGGCCTACTTCACGAACTATTATAATGTAATTTTCAGGGACAATACTTTTTTAAATGAATAATGAATATTGATATTGGATATTGACTTTAATTGTAGTTTTGATTTTTTTTGATATTTTAATCTGATTCATACTCTTCAACGTCTACTTCAACAGTCATGTCTTGGTCGATTTCTTCTTCTTCTTCCCCTTCCTCTTGCTGGATGTTCATCAAAATCACATGAACCATCCTCTGTCGTGTTTAATTGGACATTTAAGCAAGACTGACATCGGCAATTGGTACATGCTGGAGGACACAGTAATCCTACTTCTTTGCACCCACATCTTCCACTGCAACTTTATTTGCAATTGCAAAAAATAGAATTAAGGATTTTTTCTGGAGCGGGTGGCAGTAAACATTGAATCGGTTCCAAAGTATTATCTATGATTTTCCAACCCCAGTTTTCTGGGTTAAGTTGATTGCCTAGCCATGTCTGAACTTGATAGAATTCTCGATACAAGTGTTAAATATCGGTATTTATCTAGAGTCTAGATTCTAGACATTCCATTTTTTTTAAGCTCCATAAACAGCAAGGAGAAAGCGAATTTCTGCTGTGATTATTGTTTGAGGAGAAGAATCACTTTCTTTAAATACTTTTGCGCAGTCAATCAAATCTTTTTTTTTTCGAACAATTTTACTACTGAAGAATTGCCCCTTCTATACATTGCTGATGTAGAATCGCAGCCGGTTATTGCATGTAAAAATAAAATATGCTTTTGGCATTTTGGATAAACAGATAAACTTTGTGAAGAATATATTTCTGTTCGCCGTTGAGGTTTTCCAGGTTTCAGAAAGTAAATAATTAGATTAATAGGAGTCTTTGCAGTGAGTAGTATTAACAAATCAACATCTTCATCAACTACAATTGAATGCCCGGAAAGCAGAACCGATGCAGCGCGCGGCCAGTAGGCAAAAGAGGGGATGATCGCGATGCACTGCATGGAGACCGTTGAATTTCAACAAAATTCTTTAAATTAAACTCGCGATAACTCTTTAACTAAACGTGCGATTTTTATGAAATTTGGACAGAATACTCAGATTGGTACAGCGATGCTATTAAAATAAAATCGCTGTACCAATCCGAGTATTCTATCCAAATTTCATAAAAATCGCACGTTTAGTTAAAGAGTTATCTCGAGTTTAATTTAAAGAATTATGTTGAAATTCAACTGTCTCCATGCAGAGCATCGCGTTCATCCCCTCTCTTGCCTACTGGACACGCGCTGCGTCGGTTCTGCTTTCCGGGCATTCAATTGTTGTGTTTGTTGCATTATATTTTTATATTGCTGTTTCAATTATAAGGACGTCTGCATTATTTTGAGCATGTTTCACTGCAATATTTGCAATTGTCAATTTGTTACTTAACATGGAAATAAAACGAGGTTTATTATTAATGTTAATTATCATGGATTCACCAAAGATAATGTCGGAACCCGAAGATGTTTTTGTAGTTCGACGACGTTGTTCTGCAGCTTTAATGTTTTTTGTCGGGTCACTATAGCCATCAAATACTACGGTCACTGTATGACCATGACCATAATGCTAACGTACATACTGAATATATTTTTCAAAAATAACGCTTAATGTTTCTTCTCGATCCCACACAACGATATGTAGTAGATATCCTTCGTCGATGTTAGTAGCGTTTGTACGATTAAAAGCAATAGTGACAAGGAGGACAGCTAGGACAACTTCAAAGGTATGTACAGTGCTGCCAGATGAACGGATTTATCCGTTTTTTACGGATTTTCCAGGTCTAGAGAAATTGGAAACGGATTTTGAACGGATTTTCATCAAATACGGATTTTTACGGATTTTTAAGATAGCTTCATACTAATACTAAAAAAACATCATTTTTGCCCCGTTTTTTGATCATCTTTGTCACGCTTCTATTCCTCTTCCTTTTTACTACGTTAGACAGAAAAAGAAAGCGGATTGAAAAAGGATGTGTTCTTAATATAGGGTTCTTAAACGCCGAATATATGCGAAACATATGCTTTTTCATTGAGTGTGACAAAGAGAACGATAGTTTCATATCATTTGTTAAGGTTTTATAACACGTTGTTATTGCTGCCAATATATAAGCGGCGCAATGCCACCAATAGTAACGACTAACCAATACTGACTCCAGTTCAGTGCATTGAACTGCATTGTGGCAATAGTTTGATCTCAAAGTCAATGTTTATTATATATCCGAATCTGTATATAAAATACTTTATTTTGTGAAAAATGGAAAGTGACGAGAATTATATCACTGACGAAGAGGTTCAAACTTCTGAAACTCCCCCGAAAAATTCTGAGATGTTTCGGATTTTCTTTGACGAAAGGTATGTTTTGTCACGAAAATCCCCCTTATAGAAGAAATTTTTCGAAATTTAGACAAAAACGGATTTTTACGGATTTTTCGAGGCTTCCCCCCACCCTTTCCACGAATATATACGGATTATCCGACCATCTGCTCTGGCAGCACTGGGTATGTATCAACTCGTAATTGAATTTTTATGTTTTTTCCGTTGTCTGTGAGTCTGTGAGCATGCCTGTGTATCGATGTTTTTCGAACCACCGTAGCTCGGAGGCCGTTAAACATGGACACTCGAAATTTGCATCCTTTTTATGTGCCCACGAGACCTATCCGCGGACCAAATTTTTCCGGTGTCAAAAAGGCCCAAGTCCACTTTTTTCGATTTTTCCGTAAAATTTGCCCGTTCCGTTGAAATCGCTTAACTTTCGAACGAGCGGAGATTTTTCGGCCAAACTCGAGAGTGCTTCGGCACGATAATTCGTTTCGTATTGCGAACGGACCGGATCCGCCCGAATATTTTTGAGTTACGAATTTAAAATATTTTTTTTAACGTTTTTCAAACTTTTTGTGGGGGACTGGCTGTCTTTTGAGTGTATAATTTCAGAATTGTATAGTTTATACGAGTATAGTATACATAAGAGACACAAATAGGCATTTTTACTTGTATTAAGTGCCTGACAATGTACATACATACGTGGCATATATGTGCATATAATGTATAACGTGACTCTTACAATCGCGATATCTCAGAAATGGTGACTCTTAGAAAAAAATCATAGTCTGAAACTTCCCGTTTTGGAAAAAAATCCAAAAAACCTAAAATTTTGACCTTTGACCCCGAATAACTTTGGTGAACCCAAGCTCTCCACGAAATTTCATCTTTTCAGGAGTTTTTTTTATTTGACCACTATTTTTATGTATAGATTGACCGGATTGACCTGTACACATTGCAAGAGAAGATTGACATGATAAGCTGGTCTTTAGTAGGCATTTCTCTACGTCAAACAAGAGACCTTTTCGGATCGTTCTATTCCGTCAATTAGAACAATAAAAAACGTTTTGAATTAATTTATTTTTTTATTTTAGTTTTTAAAACGTTTTTTTATCAGAAAACACTTTTAATTTAATGCAAAACAAATAATGATTTTACACCTTTAATTAATAATTTACTGTTAAAAGTGATTTCGTTACATTTTAAGTATCTGAATCATTTTAAAAGTAAATTTACTTAATAATGCGTAATTCGTATTAATAATTCCAAGCAAACTTTGACTATCACCCATCGCTGGTAAAGGGTCTACTACTGAATTACAAAACCGTCTCTTGGGCCAAAAGTCTGTGTCTCCCACTCTTAAAAATTATTCTTCCACTCTTAAAAACAAAATGTCTACAGGAAAAATAAAAATACTATCTTAATTAATATATAAAGGGAAAGTTTGTTTGTTTGTATGGCCTCCTGGTAATTTTTTTTAATTTAATAAAAATATCAAATCTGCCAAACTGACTAAGAATATTCTAGAATAATCTAATTTTTGTGTTTGTAATTTTTTCTTAAAACCACAGAAGCAGGGTATATGGCTAGGAAAATTTCACTTTTTGCTTGTACTTGAAATTTCACTCGAAATTTTCATGACATTTATGAAATTTATTAAAATTTCCTAAATTTCTGAAATTTCATGAAATTTGTTGAAATTTATTGAAACTTTCAATAAATTTCAATCCCTTTAAGTGTAATATATTAATATTGAAATAAGCCCACTCAGGGACCATGGCAAATTGCCTCTCTTACCTCCTACCCCTCTGTGGGCCTCTGCACCAATAATACCTATGTTTACTACAAATTTCTTGAGATTTCCTTTTAAAATATTTTTAAAATTACTAAAACTAAAAGAGATATAGGACTTTTTGGTAAGCTAATGAGATTGTGCCACTTTCATTGTTTTATATTTATATATATTTATTATTTTTAAATATTTTACTGAAATTTTACGAAAATTGAAGAAACTTCATCAAAATTTTGTGAGCCAAAGGCATTTTTATCCGTTTTCCGATGCAATTATAGCAAAAGTAAAAGTTTAAATTAATCATGACTTTAAAAAAAAATTTAATTTACAAATTAAATTGGTAACTGAATTAAATTATTTAAATTAATTTTTGCATATCAATAATCCAAGCCGAACTAAACAAAAACGCCCAGACGCTTGATAACTCGTTCTTATTGGTCGATTCGGAATCTGTTGTAAATTATTATTAAAGGAAATCCATGACCAAATAATAAGAATTTATAACTTCTGCCTGCATAATAGTTATTTTCCGGAAGAATGGAAGAAAGGAAGAATAATTACCATTACTAAACCGAACTTGGATCACACTGTCCCAGGCAACTACCGGCCCATCAAGGTGATTGCCAGTTGTCAGAAAAACTTTTGAAAAAATAATTAAAAATAGATTAGAACAGGCCATTGGACATAAAATCCCAATATACCAATTTGGATTCAAGAGACAAACTTCTACTACTACTACCACTACTCACCCAAATGTACAACAGAAGAGTATAGAGGGCAATAAATCAACTGCGCTGTTTATGGATATTTGTAAAGCCTTCGATTCCGTATAGCACAATGGGTTGCTGAAAAAATTGGTGAAATTGGAAAGCCCGAATTATTTGGTATGGATAATAAAAGAATTTCTCACACAAAGGAAAATACAAGTAAAAATTGGCAATACACTATCCCCCACCTTTTCACCAGAACAAGGAGTGCCACAAGGCTCACCATTATCACCGTTCTTGTATAATTTATTTTGTTATAACATGTACAATTTGGACCACTTAAACATAAACAGACAGAGCTATATTCTCCAATATGCTGACGACACAGTTTTGATAACGCATGGAAAAACGACAACAGAAGCAAGTGTGAAACTACAAGAACTAACCAATCAGGTATCGTCATGGATGTCTAAATGGAGAATCCTACCAAGTCCGTCAAAATCACGCCTACTACTGTTCCATCACAAAATAAAAGAAAATTCGCCCACAATAAATATTATGCAAAGTACAGTAGAACCATCAACATCATGTCGTTACCTGGGAATTTTGATAGACACCAAGTTAAACTTCAAACAACACACAAGCCACACCAAGACATGTATTATAAACAGGGCCAAGCACTTTAGAAGCTTAACTTATAAAGACCAGGGAATAAATATTGCTGTGGCAACCAACATTTATAAACTAATCTGTCGCCCAGTGCTGGAATATGGATCTGTTCTTTTTATAAATTGCAGAAAACCCACCCTAACAAACATAGAGATAGGCGAGCGCACAAGCATAAGGAAAATTACAAAAATCAGACATCCTCAAAATTCCTTATTTAACTCATCCAATGAAGCCCTTTACCATATCACTGGAATACAACCCATACAAGAAAGATTGGAATACCTAGCGAAAAAATTTGCCAACAAACCCGAAAACCTTAATGTGATGGAACCTTTGATTCTTAAAACACAACTCGAGACAACACCAAGGAGAAAATACCCAGAGAAATCGTTGTATGACTCACTCAGGGAATTGACAGAAGATTAAGGAAGATATTAACAATATATTTAATTATAACATTTAGTAGTACAGTACATAAATTAAAATATAGTATTTGTTATATACAAAATTGTAATTGGGCAGGAAGACGAAAGTCGTTAGCCATTTGGATTTCCAATAAAGTTTATTATTATTATTATTAAAGGTCCCAGGGGAAGCCGCATGTGAAATTTATGCGAAATTTTCAGTAAATTGCGAAACTTTCAATGAAATTTCTGAAATTTACAGGCAATGTTGAAATTTTTGGATTGAAAATTTCATTTGAAATTTTTAAAAATTTCACTTTTCCAACTAAATAAAATATTTCAAGTTTGAAACTTTCAAATTTTCATGTGAAAATTTTCACTGTCCCAACCCTACATACAGCTAGTTAAAAATATTTTGTTTAAACAAAGTAGTTTTGGAGTTATATTAAAAACAAATTGTTACCCTGCAGTGGATGTAGTGCCCCCTAGTGTTAGGCTAGGTGCTGCTGAAGTTGTTGTAGCCAAACTGGAAAACTTAGGGGATGTAGTGCTCTGTGCAGACCCAGTAAACAACAAACCAACTAAAACAACAACAGACATAATTTTAGTTTTCCACAATATTTTAATTTTATAGGTACCTGTACTTGGAGCCGAACTCCCTACAATTGGTGTGAAAGTTGTAGACAATGTAGCTGTACTGGCACCTATATCAAAAGCCGGCGGAGCCTCACTAGTACCTAAAAACACAACATTAAAACCCCCAAACATAACCTAAAACCCAGTGATGTAATGTATCAAGATACATTTATCTAGATACTGGATCTAGATAAATTTTATGTACCTAGATACGTATCGAGATACTTAAGAAAATCAGGATCTACTTTAGTATCTAGATCCTTTTGAAAGTATCTAGATCCTTAGATACAAGATACATTTTATTTTACCCAACCTGATTGCAACTCCACACCGTGTGGGCCACACGGAAAATGAACATCTAATGGATATACTCTATGGATATCCAGGATATATACCTACATTGGATATTTTTGATATCTCCCGTAAGAGATGAACAATACGAAAACCGTAGTGCTGTGTATAGACTCCCGTACCCTAATCTATAAACTGAACTTCTGTTTTCGTATTGTTCATCTTTTACGGGAGGAAGGCAATCTATAAATCCGGCTTAACGCTTTTTCCCACCATCTATGGATTTACAGGAAAAAGCATCTGGCAACGCTGTACCGAACCCAGAGACCTAACGATAATTTTGAATTTGTACTACAAATTTTGTAGTAAGCTTTCTATTATATAGCCGTAAATATAAAATTTATTTCCGTTTTTCATGGATATTTCGTCAATTTTATCAAAACAGTTTTATTTTATAGTTAACACGCTTGTTTATAAGGTCCAAAAAGTTTTTTTAACATAGTATCTGGAAGTAACTTAGATACTTTTTGAATGTATCTGTATCTGTACCCAGATACTTTTGGGAAAATGTATCGGTATCTGTACCCAGATACATCTACTAGAGAGTATCTGTATCGGTACCTAGATACTGAAAAAAATTTATCGGTTACATCACAGTAAAACCTCCAAAATATACCTGTTGTTGATGTGGCAGTTGTAGCCCCAAAACTAGGCAAAACCACTCCGGGAGCTGTAGTTTTAGCTGCGGGGGCTGCGAATAAAGTGACCCCGGGTTTACTTTGAGAGGTTTTGTTATCCCCCGCCCCGATATTCAGCTGGAAGCCGCCGGCTGAAGCTGCAAACGAAATGTTGGGTTATGTTTATTTATATTTTGGTTATTTACAAACTTGTGGCTGTAGTCGACGTGGGCAAGGTAAAACCTGTCGCTGTTTTTGGCGTACTGGTGCTGTTGCCGAACGAAAACATGTTTTTTTTTTATTAAATTGTTAAAATTGTTGACAGTTTGAAATTTTGACAGACGTTTCGTTGGTAAGTCTTCTTCTTCTTGTTTTGCGATAAGCAGAGGTAAAGAAGGTTTGCGAGGAGGATAGATAAAAGGTTTGTTTTCACATTGGTTTGAAACTTGTTTGTGACGTTTGGAGTGTGCGCATAAGGTTTTTTGTGTTCGCACATTGGTTTGCAACTGATTTCAAACCACTAGTCGGTTGTTTCCACATCGTTTCCTGACAGTTTGTCGACAGCAGTGATGCCAACTCGTGGGAAATTTCCCATTTTGAGGGAAATTTTACCTCAAATTGAAACAAATGGGAAAAAGGGAGATATTTTTAAAAAAGGCCGTCCATGAGGGAAATTTATATCAATTCAAAATGAAAATTTATAATTAACCCTTTCCTACTTTTTCTAATCAAATATTTCGGATTTTTTAAAATTTTATTATTTTTTTTCGTATTTTATACAAAAATATATATAACTCTATAACTTTTAATGTACATACCTAATAAAACTTTTTTTGGAATTACATAATAAAAATATGTATTCTTTTAAAGAACAAAATAATAGGCCGTATTTATAAAAGAAAGGATAAGCTTATACTTGCAAAATATAAACAAAATCCTTCAGCCTTTATATACATATAATCATTAATACAAGCTAAAGGATTTCCTTAATATTTTACAAATATAAGCATAAGGATATATCCTTTTTTATCAATATGGCAAATTGTTTTATATTTTTATTTTACATGTATTTATGTATTTATACACGTTGTTTTTTATATAATAATAAATACTGAAGAGTAACATTACTAAATTTCGCTTGCTGTCTTTTTTTCAAAATATCTCTTATATTTAAAAAAACGGGTAACGCCATAGGTATATTTCAAAAAGCGTGGGAAAAAAGGGAATTTTTGAACATTTTCAAGGGAACTTTGCTGCAAAAGGGTTGGCAACACTCGACTCGACAGTCCAAATCATAGACAGTGTTGCCAACACGTAGGGAAATTCCCTATTCGTAGGGAAAAATATGATTATTTTTTTAGGTGTAGGGAAAAAGGACAGAAATTATTTTTGTAGGGAAATTTTTTTTCCATTAAAATTGGCCTTTTCTAAGAAATTTTATAAAAAAAATTATTAATAGATGTACTTATTATGAGGTTGAAAGGGCTGCATAATAGACTCGATCTATCCTTTGGCATCTACGTAACAGATGTCGCTTTTTTATTAAACATCTAACCAACCACAGAACATAAGTAACCAACCTAACCTAGAATGTTTCTAGAATATATATTTATTGATTTTGACTTTTAACGCACAAAAAATTCATATAATATTCATTTATTTTTGCATAAGAGTTATGTTTCTTTTTCTTGTTTTTAAATTTTTTTTGTTTTTAAATTATTTTTATGAAATAAAAGTGGTTTAATAAAGTTTTTTTGGGACATTCATTAAATTATTATTATTTTTAAATGGTAGGGAAAATTAAAGGGAATTTTTTTTATTGGTAGGGGAAAAAAGGGAATTTTTATTGGGTTGGTAGGTACTATCTATACAAAATGTTGGCAACACTGATCATAGATAACAAAGCCTTTGGTCCGAATAAGGCTTTGTTATCTATGGTCCGAACAGTTTGAGGATTATCTTCCAGCAGATTGTTGGCACATGCGCATAATACAAATTAATAGCCTTGATTTACAACTTTAGTTGTGTGTTTGTTTTGAGGTTATTGTAAAAAGTATTATAAAAATGTATTCTTCTGATTAATCTGAATATCCAATGTCATCAGAAACTGACGATTTCGATTTGGACATTCTTTTAGAAGAAAGAATAAGACCAAAAAACGTGAGATTTTTTGAAGAAATTGTGCCCCAGTTCAATGAAAGTGAATACATGTTTATTAAAATTTATTTATTATGCTATGCAACCAATTATACATTTAGTGCACTGTTTTCACATCAATCAGAAACAAGTTGCGGATTTATTTCCAACGTGACATGCGCACAAGAATGGTTTGAAAGTTATAAGAAACATGTTTGTGATTTGATGTGGAAACAAGTGTTGCCAGTAGAGTTGTTCTAGGCAGAATTGCCTGAGGATTTTGATACTTTAAAAAATATTTGGTACAAGTACTATACGCTAAATCCTAATTTATAAATGGCATTTCTTCCTTTCTCCCGAATTGGTATTTTTTGTAAAAAGTCAATTTATAGATTCCCATACCGCATTCCATAAGCATGCGCGTCAGTGTTACCAGATTCTGTCAAAAAAGGACCGTACGTTTTGTTCGAATTTACCATGGAGCCTACACAAGGAGCCCGAACTTAATAGGGAAAATTGACAAAACCTGTCCACTAAATTGCATAAATTAAGTCTTTTTTTTTCACCACCAGCGGCGCTGATTGTCGATGCTTCCGTATGACGTGAAAATAGTATCGAAAATACTTGTGAAGTAAGCAAGTAAGTTTTGACAATTGATTTGCAATAATGTTTTGACGTACGAATCGTTTAGTTATTTATGGCTGTACCTGGTAGGTAGATGCTTATGAATAGGTTTTGGTTGTGAAATATAAGTGATTCTTTATAATCTGTGAAGTGATTTTACGACTCTGGAGAAGGAAAATTAGATTTCCAGGTTAGAAATACACCGGTATTTAATAATTTCCACCTTTATTTGTTTATATTGAACTTTTATTTTTTATTTAAGCCATCTACCTATAAAACTAAAAATAAATACCATGGATTTAATATTCTGTTAGTTTTACACCACACGACATTCTTTTATAGAAAAAAACACGTATTTATAAAAAACTGTACTATGCTCTACATGTCCAACATGAATTCCAATGTTAATTTGATATAAATTTATTGTAAATTAAGACCTTTATACACAAAACCAGGTACATGGGTACATTGTTTTCTTCTTCTTCTTCTTCTTCTTCAAAATTTTTGGCCTTTAGCTAATTTAAAAGCTATTTGGCCAGCTCATGATGTTGATGTTAATCCAAATAATCTTGAAGGCCCCCAGTTAAGTGGATCTGGAACTATCCATACCTTCAAGAGGGAATTTTGCATTGGTTTAATAAACATAAGTGGTATAACTTTAGGATTTTGCTTTTAATTTTCTTCATATACGTTTTACGTTCAGTATTAGTACAGACATAATTTACAAACAAGGGATAAGACCCTTCACGCTCGGGAGCAACAGCCGAGCGACTTACACAACCTGAAATGTTGCCTCGGATGGGGAGCCTAGGATAGAATTTTATGGATAGGATTTATAACATACATTGTTTTCAGAAAGCGATAAACTGACAGTTGCATAACCTCAATTATTTGCACAAAAAGTGATAGGTAGTGGCGCCATCTCTGGTTATACCCCTCTACTGTTTTGGACCGGTAGTACACCAGCGCCCTCTTATCTTAGGAAGATTCTTGTTTACATGAAGTTCGGGCTCCTTGTGTAGGCTCCATGGAATTTACCTTAATTACAAAATGACACAATGAAACAATGCAAATAAATGCAATGTCAAGTTGACGTTATTTAATATTGTCCATTGAGTCATTTTTGTAATTAAGGTAAATTCGAACGAAACGTACGGTCTTTTTTTGACAGAATCTGGTAACACTGATTTCACGGTCTTATATACTCTTATATACTCTTATATACTTATATACAAGACCGTGATGATCACGGCGTGATCTATACTTATCCATGATTTTTTGACATTTCTTCTTCTTCTTCTTCTTAATTCTGAACACAATTCTGTGTTCAGAGGAATGACCTTTGTCAAGTTCGGTTGTATTATTCCGTCTAGGTTAAATTTAAAGTTGGGCGGTCGTACATTAATAATTTACGACACCAAAATGAGTATCGCCTTGGAAAACCTAATATAACGCAGTACAGTGCAGTGAAAGATGCCTTGAACCTCCAAAATTCAACGCCTGGGACTTAGATGTTCGTAAAATGACCCTAAACATGGGGGAACCGGGCTGCATAGAAGGGCTGCTGCCCTGCCTCTACCACCCCTCCCCCGAAGCCCAGCGCAGCGCCCAAATCGACAAGCAAATCGCCGGCGAGAAGGAGGACTTTCAAAAAACGCACCGGTTACTCCTACTTGGAGCAGGTGAGTCCGGAAAGTCCACCATAATAAAGCAAATGCAGCTGATACACGTGGAAAAATTCAGCGACGAAGTCAGAAAAGAACGCAGGAACGATATCAGGCACAATCTATTGGATGCCATAGTTGTAAGTTTAAATACACAATCCTGTTTAATTGTTTCACTGTTTGTTTTTTTAGAGTATTATTACAGCAATTTCAACGTTAACACCGCCAATACTTTTAGAACATTCGGAAAATACCAAAAGCATAGACTGGATACTGCACAACTCTGCAAGAGAAAATTTTGACTTTCCACAGGAATTCTATGACCATGTTGAAATTCTGTGGAAGGATAAGGGCATACAAGTAATTATACTATTTATACATATTTTCAAATTTAAACTGTTATTCTTTTTATATTTTATTACCAAAAAAGAACTTAAAACATCTTATTGATAATAACTTAATTATAATTATTTATAGTTTTGATTTTTTGACATGGACTCAAAAAAACTAAAATAAAAATGCTAGGTATTTTTGCAATATTGCATATGTTTTGTAGATTATTATAGTTTTCTTAATTTTTTTATAGAAAAATTAATTTTTTTATGATTTTTTGAGGTTATTTTCTAAAATTATCATTTTTAATATGAAAAAAAACCAAAATGTCCATTTTTTTCCTAATTTTTATTTAATACCACCCTCGGTGGTGTAGTAGTTAGCACTGCAGACAGTCTGCAGACTACAAGCTGAAAGGTTGTTGGTTTGAATCCCACCAGGCTGTTTATTTGTATGAGTCAGTGTACTCCTGTAATTGGGCCTGGTGCCTGTTGGAAGCATATTAAAATAAATTAAAAATTACTTTTTTGAATGATTATTTTTTAAAATTTAGATTTAGGTATTTTTTCTTTTATGTTTTAATAAGTACTTCTAATATGTAAAAAATTAAATGCTATTTTTGCAGATTATTGCAATTTAAAGCCATTTTTTATTTTTTCCTTATTTTTTTTATAAATTGGCATCTTTCCGTTACTCGGCAATTTTTCTCGCTACCGGAGTTAAATTAAATATTATTGCAAACATGTTTACGGCAAAAATTGCCGAGTAACTTGGAGTTGCTCAAATATTAATTAGAAATGGAACGAACGTCCGGTTGAGGTACGGTTTGGTCAGATTTTTGGCCAAATCTAGCCGGATTTTCGTTTAATAAAGCAATATATTTATTTGGAATAAATTAATAAAATAAAATACAAGTGGGTAGTTTGTTATTATAATCTGTTTTATTAAGCCAAAATTAGAAGAAATAAAATACAATAAACAAGTTTGGTGAATACCTGCTCTTTGCTTGCTTGGTGATGGTACCATAATCATCAATTAGCGGATTGTTCTTGGCGGTTTTTGTTTTACGTGTTTTGTCATATTTTTATAACTTGTCATAAAAAAAATAATTTTTTGTGGCTTTTTGGCAAACTTTTTCTGAAATTGGTACAAAAACTGTTAAAAACTTAAAGCTTAAAGGCAATAGTATTCTTTTTTTTTGTAAAAGGAAATTTATTTTAAATATTGGGAAAATGATTTAACTTCAAAGTTAGGCCGGACGTCTGGAGTCCAGTCCGGTAGCTTGGCCGGATGTTCGGTGTCGGGTAGTCCGTTCCATCTCTAATGATAATAATAATCTTAAGACAATTTATTTATAAGAACTTAAAACCTTTAATTTATAATACCAAAGTTTTAATGATTTGAAGTTTTGATTTTTTGACACAAACTGTAATAAGATACCTGTCATACATGTCCTTACTTTGGCAAATACTATAGTGATGCCAGATATTTAAACTTTGCCTAGTAGGTAACCAAAATAATTGACAACAGTTGTTAATGATAACAGTTTTAATTTGTTGTTACCACAGACCTATAAACAAAATGGACTGGCCGTTCCCATTCAAAATACACAATGTTTTGTTGCCAAGAACGATTTAGATTAGGGGTAAAGGAGTAAGGGGAGGGGTGTTTATAAACAAGTTCCCACACCAGTGGTGTTCTGTTTTTGGGATCATAATATAAATAAAAATATTAAAAATAAATAAGAACATTAAATTGTACATTTTTTTTGTGTTTTTCAATCCTATGTAAACATTATATTTAATATATATAAATATATAGGTATAACAAAATACTAACCTTGTCCAGATGATAGAATCTGTCTCTTTAAATCTAAAATTTAAGTGAATTCATTTATTTATTTATTTAGTTTCTACGCCCCTGGCAGGGTTTGTTTTGTAAATAAACTAACCTATGAAAAGAAAGTTTTAAATTCTTGGATCCAAGTCTTTTACAAACGTAGCACTGCTTCACCATTTTTATATCACTCACTATTGGTATTTTTCACTATAAAAGCAAATAAAGTCAGATGTGACAACTGAGGGAAAATATTTTTTTTTTTAGTTTCTTTAAGAAACTTTCTTGGACCCATCACTGGGAATATTCCCAGTGATGGGTCCAAGAAAGTTTCTTAAAGAAACTAAGAAAATTGAATGTTTATCTTAAAGTTTAGCCCGGTTGGGTTAATTCTAGATTCCTTTAGGCCATATTAGTATCTGTGATACAATTGCTGTGTGCAGTCCCGGTTGCATAGTATGTACCGATTGCGGCAAAGGCCACGTCGTTTGACGGTGTGGATCACCTGATGTTCTTACATCTCGCCTCTGTTGACTTAACAACTGAGCATATAGGCTCAGGGAGTAATTTGTTTTGATTGTGTTCCACTACACCAAGTTGCCCGACACTGATGAGACCCAATAAAGGTCGCAACAGCTGTCTGTCGGTATTTGAAGTTGGTGGAATGCATTCAAAACAAAAAACTTTGGCGAGGTGTAGGTTCAATTTTTCTTATTTATTTTTGTTCCTTTCCACTCTTTTCAATGTAAATAAACCGGTCCATTTGTTTGTTGGTCTGTGGTTGTTACCTTATTTTTGTAGTTGATTTTTGTGTGTTAATTTAACTATTTTAGACTGCTTTTTCAAGAAGCAATGAATATCAGTTGATAGATAGTGCTCAGTATTTTTTGGAAAAAGTGCAAGAGGTCAGAAAACCTGAGTATTTACCAAGCGAACAGGATATTCTAAGGTGTAGAATTCTTACCAAAGGCATATATGAACTTATTTTCCAAGTCAAAAAAGTAAAATTTCAGTAAGTATTTTTTAGCTATATAATATTTTTGGCATGGAGCCTACAAAAGGAGTCCGAACTTCATGTATACAAAAATCTTCCTAAGATCAGAGGGCGCTGGTGTTCTGTTGATTGTTTGATTTGTGCCAAAACGCAAAACAACAGGCGTCAGTACGCATCCACAATCAGCGCCGCTGGTGGTAAAAATCAAGAACTAATTTGTGCAATTTAGTGGACAGGTTTTGTCAATTTTCCCTATTAAGTTCAGACTGCTTGTGTAGGCTCCATGATTTTTAGTTTGTGTTTTTATTTGACTCATTTTATTAAGTTTGTATACAAAATTAATAAAGTATGACTGTATATATAGTCACTATAGTCAATGTAGTCATAATAATACTAGTGGTAATTTTTAATTAAAATTTCTAAAATTGTGACAGAAATTATATATTATATATATGGTGTATTATAAGCCACTTTTGACCTCAACCCCTTTTGATTTGATCTTTTTTAATTTTTTTACTGAATTGCTGAAAAATTACGAATTTTTCAAAAAATCGTCATTACTTCAGTTTTTAACGTTTTCAGGATGATAGATGTGGGGGGTCAAAGGGGGGAGCGCCGCAAGTGGTTTTTGTGCTTTAACGGCGTAACAGCCATAATTTTTGTAACAGCATGTTCCTCATACGATTCCGTGCTACGTGAAGACCCGACAAAAAACCGATTGGTCGAAAGTCTGGAAATATTTCGCACCGTTTGGAACAACAAATTTTTGAAGAACATTTCTGTTATATTGTTTCTTAATAAGCAAGATATTTTTAAGAGGAAAATAATGGCTGGTAAGATTTATAAAATAAAACCTTTATTTACGATTTTTTACTGTATTTTTTTAGGAAGAAGTAAATTAGAAGAGTTTTTCGAGGACTATCGATATTATCAAGTCCCGCCAAATTCCGAGTTTGCAAATGAGTACCAGGAGGTTGTAAGAGCAAAATTTTTTATCCGAAATCTCTTCCAGGTAAAAATACCCTGAAAGATACCAAATTAACTTTTTTATAAAATATAATAATTTGTCATAGTTCTTTCAAACTTTTTCCACAAAATATTTTTACATCCAAAAAAATAGTTTTTGTGAAAAATATGAGTTTTTATTTAAATTTTAATATTTTTTTTTAGAAAATTAGCTTCAGCTCCGGCAAAAGCAAAGAACAAAAGTACCACTGCTGCTATCCGCATTTTACATGTGCCATAGACACTGATAACATAAAAAAAGTTTTCGAAGATTGCCGCGACAGTATTCAACGTAGGTACCTCACAGAATCAGATCTGCTTTAATAGAATACTACTTTACTACATTTAAATACTTTTAGAAGATTTCATAGACCATAACTTTGTATAGCTAGTTATAAACATATATGCCATTAACGTGGCAACCTTGCCCAGTAAAAACAGCAACAAAGCAACAATATCAAAAATAATCACAATTCATATTATGCTTTTACATGCTCAATAATTAATGTATTATAACATCCTATTTTCAATTTTATTTAATTTTCCATACAAATATTTTGTGATAATGAACTATCTTCCCCTCTATTTTTAGATGAATTTTCGTTTATAAATACGTGCCTTTGATGTTTCGCAAAAAAAAAATTTGTGTGCCTTAATGATTTTGAGCACAAAAGTTTTTTCTTTTAATCTCTATTTTGTAGTATTAACAATGCTTGCATTTCAATATTTTTTGAAAAACATTTAAAATTTATACAGGGTATGTACAAATGTGGAAAAAAATTTTTAGTTGCTTTGGGACCATGATTAAACCAAACCTTATTTTTTTCCAACTGGCAACAGTATAGAAAATATTGTCTTTTTTCAACCTTTTCTTCTAATCTTTAATATTTTTGTTTACTATATTTCATGTTTAATAAATACTAACAAAAATTTGTATTATTTTTGTCCTAAATCCTACCCTGTAGTATTATTTTCAAACATAAATTTGCCAATTTTGTAGTGTTTTTGATTAATTAATCAAAAAAGGATTTTCTTGCCAAAAACATCTACCTACATCAGCAATTTCATAAATTTCGCCAAATAATATAGGTAATGTGAATGAGACAAAAATAAAATTGAATAAAATATACCAATATATATATATTTGCTAATATATTATTTTACGTGTATTACAAATATTGACAAAAAGCGAAAAAGTAAAATTTCACTAATCGTTTAAAATCCAAGTTGGCGGGGAAGAAAACCGAATAGTTTTCTTGTTGGCGGGTATTGCTACCCTATAGCGCAACTCAAATTACAGCCAGTGGCTGTCTAGGCGCTGTTGCCGATGCTAAAGTAAAAACCGCAAATTTTGGGGAAAAAACAAAAAAGGAATAAATCGTAAAAATAATAAAAGTAATCTGGGCATTTACTAAATAAAGTAGAAAATACATAAAATTTAAATCAATCTATGGTTTAAGGTAGTGATGAGCAAGTTATTTTTCAAACAGTGCACTGAATCGTTACTTTGATTTTTTAATTCTAATCTTTAATATTTTTGTTTACTATATTTTATGTTAAATAAATACTAACAAAAATTTGTATTATTTTTGTCCTAAATCCTACCCTGTAGTATTATTTTCAAACATAAATTTGCCAATTTTGTAGTGTTTTTGATTAATTAATCAAAAAAAGATTTTCTTGCAAAAAAACATCTACCTACATCAGCAATTTCATAAATTTCGCCAAATAATATAGGTAATGTGAATGAGACAAAAATAAAATTGAATAAAATATACCAATATATATATCAATATATATATATATATATATTTGCTAATATATTATTTTACGTGTATTACAAATATTGACACAAAGCGAAAAAGTAAAATTTCACTAATCGTTTTAAATCCAAGTTGGCGGGGAAGAAAACCGAATAGTTTTCTTGTTGGCGGGTATTGCTACCCTATAGCGCAACTCAAATTACAGCCAGCGGCTATCTAGGCGCTGTTGCCGATGCTAAAGTAAAAACCGCAAATTTTGGGGAAAAAACGAAAAAAATAAATCGTAAAAATAATAAAAGTAATCTGGGCATTTACTAAACAAAGTAGAAAATACATAAAATTTAAATCAATTATGGTTTAAGGTAGTGATGAGCAAGTTATTTTTCAAACAGTGCACTGATTTGATTTGATTTGATTTGATTTTTTAATATAGGTGATTTCGTTTTGCGTTATACTGTTATAGCATTGATTAATATGTGACTTCTTCACTCAATGGTTATAGTTTAAAATTTTTATATAACATAATTTTCAACAGATTTTCGATTTTTACTGGAAGCTGCGCCTGATGATGTCATGACCATCTGTTTCTAGACGCAAGTGCAAGCAATTTCACAATAAAAGCCGGGTCTACAATTGTCGCAGGGGTGCGATCGCAGAACATAAGCTTGCGCAAAGCACCCAGCTGACAAAAGAACCTTGCTCCATCGCCACGTCGCGGGGTGCTTTGCGCAAGCTTATGCTCTGCGATCGGACCCCTACGACAATTGTAGACCCAGCTTAACATGGAAAATCTAAAAAAATAATTATTGTTAACGACTTAAGCACCAAACTTTCGGCAAACAGTACTAAGCTTTTGTACCGTATGTGAATGGGAGAAGAGAGCTGCATACAGAGGATTTGCACGAGTCCGGTGACCGGACTCCGGTCAAGTGGCGTGACCCAGTTGCGGGTAAATGTTCGGTAGAAGTGGCAACGTCGAGTTAAGGAATGAAAGGAGCCTGTGCGGCAGT
This sequence comes from Brassicogethes aeneus, assembly GCA_921294245.1. Classification (NCBI taxonomy): domain Eukaryota; kingdom Metazoa; phylum Arthropoda; class Insecta; order Coleoptera; family Nitidulidae; genus Brassicogethes; species Brassicogethes aeneus. The sequence continues at coordinate 53,568,144 of OV121133.1, read as the reverse complement.
GGCGCCGCCGTGTTCGACAACTGGCATTGATTCGGCGGTAGACATGTTTGTGTGGATAAATCGAGGGACCCCCCTGCTCTCAAACTAGTGCTGACATACGCGACAATACAAAGCCGAACCGTGCACCCAGACGTTTTTCGATCCTAAGCAGAATGCTGCAGGTGTCTGCTTGATTCTCCGGGTTCATTTCGCGGAGTGTGTGATCAAAAAGTGACGGCAGGCGGCGACAGGGTGTAGTGAAAAACAGTGAAGATCTATTTTTAATTTGACACTTTGGTGTGCTATTTCGGATTGGATTGGTAGTATTTTTAGTGCAGTATGCGGCCATTTTTTCACCTCTACGAACGGGAAAAAGTGTTTTTTGCCACCAGATGAATCTTCCTGATTCTCATGTCCACACGACGGGGATCAGCGGGAGGAAAGCAGCAGGGAGCAGCAGGTGTAACGACCATAACCAAAACAACTACGGCAACGGTGTGGTGCTGTGTTGTTTGTTGATTGTTAGTGCGTGAGAAAAGGTGAGTGCCCAATACACTGCTTCCTGTATACTTTTTAGTTTTTGACAGCACCCCAAGCAATCTTTGACACTTGATCCATGAAGACGAAACGATTTTTTGCTTAGTTGCCGTATTTTAATATAATCTAATATATCATATTATGTATTATTAATATAAAATATATTATGTAGTGTTAATATATAACATATTATGTAGTGTTAAATTAGACGTTAAACATGTCAAATGTATAATTTAGGTTAGGAAAGGTATTATTACATTCATTCACAGTAGGCATAAACCTTGGACCATATAATGTCCAAGTAATAAACAAATTTTGATTGTTTTAAAACTAAAAAGACTTGTTTTTACTAATTTCAAAAATAACTAGGTATAATTATTATAACCAAAATTTGGCATAAATTTTAATTGGTAAACTGCTGCCAATTCTAATAAATATCAGGTTTTAAAACGTCTTAGTTTATGGGGTGACAAAAACTTAAAAATACAGAGTGACATAAAATTCAGGTTACAAATCTTTTCACCTAGATAAAACTAATTTATGTAGGTACTTTTCTAGGAATAGGTAGTGTATTTTCATTTAAGAACGAAAAAATTAATAGAAATGTGTTAGGTAGACCTACCTACCTACCTACATAAAGTTTTTTTTAAATGAAATTTGACACATTTGATTATGTTGGTTACTTTGGTATTTTTAATATTTAAAATTGGTATTCCTGTTCAATGCATTAATTTTACTTTGAGTCAAAGTAAAATTAATGCATTGAACAGGAATAGGATTCCTAAGTCTTTGACCCACAATCCGCACAACAAGGTCTGTTCGATCTCATACTAAAAGTACTAAAAATCACTGCAACACTGCACATCATACAATGGCGGCCATTTTTGTTGTTTACAATTCTTGTGCTTTGTTTTGTACAGATTAATAATCGTTTTAAACGATGTGTTTCTTACAGAGAGACTTGCAATCCTTAAAAGAGACCTCAAAGTGGTAAGAACAATCATTTTACTCCTCTTTTGTAAAAAATTAACCTTATTCTATCAGGGCTGTCAAATGTCAATTTGAAGGTTAATTTAAGGTTATTTTACAACCCACAAATTAACCTTTAAATTGACATTTGACAGCCCTGATAAAATAAGGTTTATTTTTTACAAAAGAAGAGTAAAATGATTGTTCTTACCCCTTTGAGGTCTCTTTTAAGGCTTGCAAGTCTCTTTGTAAGAAACACAACGTTTAAAACGATTAATATTAATATCTGTACAAACCCAAAGCATAAGAATTGTAAACAACAAAAATGACCGCCATTGTATGATGTGCATGTTGCAGTGATTTTTAGTATTTTTACTACGAGATCAAACAGACCTTGTTGTGTGGATTGTGCTTTGACCCTTAAAACTGCCCACCCAGTTTAGGTTAGTTTGATGAAAATATATATTTTTTTATTTAAATTAGAAACGAAGTTCGCTGTTGCAACTTTAATTTTAAATATATGTCAAAACTGAATAAATAGAATTTTGTGAAGCCAAACCTTTTAATTAACGTATCACTTGTGGAGGTGCATTGTTGTGTGGATTGTGCTTTGACCCTTAAAACTGCCCACCCAGTTTAGGTTAGTTTGATGAAAATATATATTTTTTTATTTAAATTAGAAACGAAGTTCGCTGTTGCAACTTTAATTTTAAATATATGTCAAAACTGAATAAATAGAATTTTGTGAAGCCAAACCTTTTAATTAACGTATCACTTGTGGAGGTGCATTCCTAGACCAAACCTAGGGGTGCATTCCAAAACTCGGCTTATCCATATTAGTTGTTTTCAAGCAAAATGTCAAAAACCTTACAGGTGGGTTGAGTACTAACGCATATCGCAAACACAATACTTTAAACGAAATATATATATATATATATATATATATATATATATATATATATATATATATATAAACATTTATATGCCTTGATTAAAAAGGTATAGCTCCAGTTTAAAATAATTTAAAATTATATAGGGTAAAGGCACCAGTAATTGCCACTGTACCAGTATTTGCCATTTATTATTTAGAAATTCAAAAACAAAGCTATATGCAATATCTGTGCATATGGCGCACCAAAGAAGCAAAAGTTCCTGGTTAAAAGTTGGCAACACAATAATCGCCCGAAAGTCTGAGATGCGCTTGACACAGGTCACAAGGCTACCAACTTACACAACATAATGTTACGTACGAGCTTCATGTCTATTATGTTTTAGATAAAAATGCATAGATGGCGCTGATTATTTTTTCTTTCTTTCTTTAGGCGGGAATTTTAAATGTATTGTACAGGTATAATGCATTTAATATAAGAATAAATAAAACTAGAAAGTTTTTATAAATAAAATTTAATAAGTAAACCAATATTAAACAGTATAAGATAAATTTTACAATATTAATCAATATAAAATTAGTATTAAACAATATAAAACTAGTATTAAACGATATATAACAAATTTTAAAAAATATAAAATTAATATAAAACAGATTTTACAACAAACCACTAATATTAAACAGTATAAGATAAATTTTACAATATTAAACAATATTCAACTAGTATTAAACAATATAAAACAGATTTTACAATGTTAAACAATATAAAACTAATATTAAAAAATTTTTACAATATTAAGCCTTATATGATTTTTGAAATAACTAATGAAATGAAATGAAATAAGCTAAAATTTTAAATTTATTTAATATTAACACGTAGAGTGCCACCATGGAAAGGTAAATTGACGGTTCATACTGGCCACTTAATTTTGGGTGGTTAGAAAACCAAAAATTAACAGTACTTAAATTTCGGCCATGGTGGACAACTTGTCCAGGACAAGTTAGAGCATAGAAAAAGTATATAGTTAGAGCACCAGCGCGAAAACCAACTAAACTAAGATATTACTAAAAGCATTCTAAATCACTCCCTATATATTTAGCATGGCTCTGGTGGACGGCTGTGATACACCGCGGCCTGAACTTTAAAGAGGCATGGTGGACAACTTTGACCCACCATGGCCAGAATGGAAAAATAAAATCATCTCAATTGGTGGACATCGTTGACCCACCACGGCACTCTACGTGTTAATTTATATTGTTTAGAGAAAAACATTTTTTATAGAAAAATACTAATTATTTATTATATTGACCCCAGATAAAACATTTACCTATGATTGACATTATTTTGACAAACTAATAAGAATTACAAGTCAAAATAAAAAATTTCTCACCAGATCCTGAAAGTTCCTCGGACTGCTTGTGACTCCTATTTTGAAGATGAAATCCCTAAGCTCTTGATCTCCTTTTTGGATTCCTGTTGCTTGTTTGCCTAAAAGTTTATTAAAAAAGTTAGATATAACAATATAAAAATCATTTAATTGTACCTAGCAATTTTAAGAATTGTTGCTTATTTTTAGACGATGGCCGTGGCTTAAAGCCACTGGCTTTATAAAACAGCTGATTTTATAAAGCCCGTAAAAACCAATTAGATTCTTAAAACTTGTTTTTAATAACTGAACAAACATGCGAAGAATTAATAATCACTTTTTGCTACCTAACTTTGTTTTTTTTTTCCCTTTTTACAGCACTTTCCAATACGAACAAAATTTGACAGCATCTCTTCCTATGTCCGTTGAAAAACTGGCTTCCCCACCCCGCAATTTACCTATATACCTAATTACGCGTATGCTTTTAGAAATGGGCAATGGGTTAATTAAAACACCGGAGCATATTTCTGCGAATAACAGAAAAAAATTTCGCTAATGTCATTTAAAAAACCCGTTTCATATAGATTTAAAAATATAATAATAAATGTGAAGTTAGAAACGTTTTTGTTTATTTAAAGTTGGCAACGACGTGATCCAGAGCATCTCAGACTTGTTCGGGTACCTTCGGCTGTTTCCTTTCGCCCTATTTCGGTTTTGCTTCTTTGGTGTTCTTTGTGGCGCACTGTCGATGTGTAAGGAAGTGTATCTAGCGTATTATGTATTTAGAACAACTGTCACCAGGTGGCGCATTTTTCGACAGGAAAAACATATTCAGACAACTTGTTGAATCAGCTGTTTATAAAAGTTTTGGTTAAGAAAGTGTAAGATTAGTTTTTCGTGATATTGGCATATGTTGTTAATCAATTTGAGTTTTGTTTGTGCAATAGGCATATATGCTAAGTAGTTTAAATGAAACGCATATAAATTGTTCGTTAAATTAAAAGAGTATTTTGATTTAGAGTAGTGGCAATTACTGGAGCATTTTTTTTCTTTTAACCCAATATTTGCCTTGGTTTAGTAGAGAAGGTGGTTAGACACGGCGCACATTTTGGTAGCCACTGATGACGTCATTAAGTGTAACCTTAGGCGCGTAATTTAATTGGTTGAAATTTAGGTTAGATACAACTAAATTTTAGTTAGTATTTAATACAGTAAATACTAAATTAAAAAATGTAATGCCTTAAATTATAGTTCCCTAATCCAGCTTATTTAGTTTAAACTTGATTATAATAAATAATGGTGCCAGGTAAGTAATAACTGTCCTTATAGATGCGACTTTTACTTGCTTTGTTGATATCAATAGGTGGTGGTGCCCTTGTTGGTAATTAAATGCTTCTTGGGGTTTGAAAGTCATCAGTTGACTGACAATAGTGCTTTGAACATAATTAATTCATATTAACATCACATAGTATTGTAAATGAAATATTTATTTTCAAATTTATTTATTCAAATGAAATAATTAATTTCAAATTTTGTTCATTGTATGTATAGTATAAATTGTATAGGTACTCACTTTGTGCATAATTTATATTTTCCTTATTTTGTAAACCACAGGCCAAAACTTTTGGTGACTTTGGGAATGTAAAATATTTTACGCCTGTGTGTTTTGTTTTGCTATGATAGCTTGGACAGCCCACAACACAACACTTCATTGAAAAATATTATTAAAACATAATATATTATAATAAAAATAGTAATATTAAAATGCGTAGAAAGTTTTTTATAAGAGTTTATAAAGATTATAACCTTTAATCATAACAAATATTTAAATATTTGACAGACAAACAAATGACAGACGCGCATGCGCATTTTGTTTAAACCAGGAGCTCTCAACATTTTTTTACACTTGCGCAACAGATGATGAAAATAAGTAATCGGAGTGTCTAACCACCTTCTCTACTAAACCAAGATATTTGCCATTTGTGGTAATTAGCTACTGGAGAATTTTGGATTATCGTATTACCTTTATTAAAGTTCTAAACTAACCTATAATATTTAGTTTATACTTGACATTAATAAGAACATTATATTCAAAGAGAATCCAGTAATTTCCACCTTTTTTTTGAATGTGTCAATTACTGGTTCACTTTAGTGGCAATTATTGATCCAGGTATAAAATCTAAATTGATCAACATGGAACCAAAAAACAAGCCCTTTTTTCGCTATTCCCAAGAAAGTAAAGAATCTGCATTGGCTGCTTGCCAAGGTGGTATGCCATTTTTTTGTTTTATTTAATAAAATAAATTAGTGGCAATTACTGGCCAGGTACACTGGCAACTACTGTTTTTTTTTAAATGGTCGTGGTCCTCAATAAAAAAAATATATTGTATAAGTATCTATTAACCACCATGGCTTTTTATTAGGACGAAATCTAAATTTCTTCTGGTACTTTTTTAGCTTTTTTGTGTAAACACTAGCTTATAATGGCAATTACTGGTGTCATTACCCTACGTATATGCCGAGTTCTGCATGATATAACCAATAGATAAGGCAAGTTTTGGAACGATAGTCAATTTGTAAATGAATTTTAAATGGAATAAGGTTAGTTTTAGAATATTATGAACTTTTCAGGGTATAGGGGGATACATGTTAAATGTACAGACACCACTAACTCATTTTTATTAAAAAGTGGATAAGCCAAGTTTTGGAATGGACCTCCTCACTTGCCCTATAATGCGTATTAAAATTTTAGGGGTTGAGCATTGTGTATCTTTTATGAGGTAAAGTGCCCACATATAAAAGTCGAGATAAAAGTTTGGCCTACCCTGTGCCCACCCAAAAAGTGCACCAAGCAACGGCACTGCATTTTCATTTAAATGTTGCCAAAAAGAACAGAAAATTCTAAACAAAAAGAAATTTAAAAAACAGCATTTTGATGAAATAATTAGTTTGTGCTGAATAAATGCACTAAATAATTTGGTTTTCCTCAATGTAGCCAATTATAAATTTAGGGTCCCTAGATTTTGCCAACTAAACCCCTTAAATTTTTGACGTCAAATTCTGAAAAAAACACAACAAACATTTATTTATTTATATTGACTCAAGTCATTTTTATCCAAAAAATGCCTTCTAGATAAAAAAAAACATTTTAACTGATTTTTTTTACATAGAAAATGCATCAAATTTTTTGTAATTTAAAATAAATTTAAAAAATATCCGTTTGTATGAAAAACTCCTGCAAAAGAAAACTTTTTCTCGAAAGTAGAACTTTACTGCCGATTTAATGCGAGTATTGTATGCAACCCATTAAATATTTTAAGATGTGTCTACTGCTCCTCAGCAGCAACTACATAATATTTAAAAAAAGCACCGTCGCGGAGGTCGATTGGACCCTTTCATAAAATATTGTTTAATAAAAATAATAAGTTAATTTTATTAATTAGATTAAAAAATCACCGCGGCGTGCAAATATATAGAGATGGAAATCGGAAAGTTTCCATTTTAAGGAAACTTTCCGTTTTGGAAAGTTTCCAATTGGGAATTTATTTTCATTTTGAAAGTTTCTTTTAAGCTACCGGAAACATTCCTTGGAAACATTCCTTGGAAACTTTCCTTGTTTTTTTCATTTAAATATCAATTGTTTAACCGCTGATTTTCGTTAAGGCCATGATAAAAGGCCAAGAAACTTTGAATAAGAATTTAATGTGTGTTAATTTAAGGCAGAAGAAGAAGTATAAATAATGTAAGTTATGTTACATAACCTCAATGAAGCCGTATTATTCGGCATCATCACAAAAAACCCTGTCATAAAAAAATATTTTCGCAATAAAAATTTTTTTTTTTAAACTTTCGGAAAATTTCGGGAATTTTCGATGGAAAGTTTCCGGGAATTTTCGATGGAAAGTTTCCGGGAATTTTCGTCAAATGGGAATTTTCCCATCTCTACAAATATATAATAACCGTCGCAACAAACAGTATACGTAGACACTTCCTACATCCAAATAACATTTGATTTGATCATCAAATGAGATTTGATTTAATCATCAATATTAATTATTAGTATTATTAAATGTGATTTCGGATAAAATTTAATATGCACCTCAGCATTAGTCATTTTTCATCACTCACGTGGTTATTTTCCTCGGCTTTCGCTTCGGCAAATAATTTCCACATTCGTGATAAAAAATACGACTTTACTGCCTTGATACATAAATAACTATTTTTTCCCATGCCTCAACGCTTTAAAACAAAATAATAGTAATTGCCATATAACGAAATTTTTAATAAATCACACTATAGTGCATAGATGCAGGTACAGTTTTGGATATAAACATGGTTTCTCTATGGATATAAACATTAATTATAATAATTAACCATGTTAGGTATCTGTTATAAAAATGGAAAACATCTAAAAAATATTTTACTTTAAACAAGAAGGTTGGGTATCTTTCAATGTACAGAAATTATAAATGTAACATACAGTAAGGTTGAAAAAATTAAAATGCATTTTCTTTTTTTATATTTATTTATATAAGTACAAGGATTGAACACAATTTTTTAATGACGTTTTAAAAATAAAAAGTTTAAACTTATACGTTGATAATTGAGGCCCAGTTGTATAAACCGATTAACAACAGATTAATAAATTACGGATTAATCAATAATAGGTGGTTAAAAAAAATTTTGTTGTGCAACACTCGGTTATGTTTTAATTAGTTAATTTTCAAATTTAGGGGAATTCCGAGGGGAATTCACTAAAAAATTCGTATTTGTCATGTCATAATTTTCGTAATTGTCAAATTAACCATGTCCTCCTCAAATTAATATTAATAATTTTTGTTGTTTAGGAAGATTTTAGTAAGTATATTGGTATTTATTTATTTATTGCATACATTAATGTGCAATTGTAAGTAGCTTTAATTACATTTGTTCTTGCAGGTGTTTTTGGTTAAAGGTTTTAATCAAGGTTTTAATCTTTTGTACAAATTATACAAAAAAATGGTCAAAAATGAAAGATTGTGGTAAAAGGGTCACTAACTTTAGTGGAAAAAAATCTGCTATTGCTTTGAATAGGTAGTTAAAAAATCGACTTGTCTAATCGTCCGATCATCGGATGAATAAAATATATTAATCGTCCGATCTTCGGATGAATAAAATATATTAATCGTCCGATCATCGGATGAATAAAATATATTAATCGTCCGGTAATAACATAACGTTAGTTACGTCATAATTATAATCCGTTTTTGTTCACCGACCGTTTAATATTTGACAACAAGCTAGATAGCTTATATGGTAGGGCGTTCGCTTGTCATGCGAGAGGTCCCGGGTTCGATACTAAGAAGCTGTCGAATTTTTTTTATTTCATAAATTTGTTGTTTCTTTGTTAAACAGTGTTCGGTTGGGTTGGGTTGGTTGGTTTGTTTTAGTTTTATCGTAACATAAAATCTACTAGAAGTTGTCGAACTTTTTTTATTTCATAAATTTGTTGTTGCTTTGTTAAAAAGTGTTTTATTTTTATCGTAACATAAATTTGCCCATTTTAGTTGGGTTTTTTGTTCAATGGGGCGGGGGGGGGGGCCAATGGGGCGGGTTCGGTTGGGTTGTGTTGTTGAGTTTGAGTCCGATAATCTTTTTATTATTTATTTATGTTATTACCGGACGATTAATATATTTTATTCATCCGATAATCGGACGATTAATATATTTTATTCGTCCGATTATACGGACGACTAGCAATCGGACGATTAATATATTTTATTCGTCCGATTATACGGACGACTAGCAATCGGATGATTAATATATTTTATTCGTCCGATTATACGGACGATTAATATATTTTATTCGTCCGATTATACGGACGACTAGCAACGGCCTTAAAAAATATAAAAACATGTAAAATGCAAAATGAACCCATTACGAAAAATCGTAAAGTTAATTCAATCATTTGCCTTAAAGAAAGCGCTTATTTTGTATTAGTTCTTAAAGAAATTATGGCTGATATTTCTTTATTTCAAAAAGTTATAATATTTTTGGAAAGACAAAATCTGTTTCTGTATTCTTCTATATTTAAATCTGTAAAATATTCAGGTCTAGCACGAAAGTTTCGGTTTTCTAGGAAAAATAACAATTTCTACTAATTATAAAAATATCTGCATCATCCGTTAAATGTTCTACCATTTTAATGCTAACCACAGATAAATACTAACAAAAAAAATAATGAAAATTTTGACATTTATAAGGTTATGTGTGTTCTAACTCGGCGTTAACCACACAAAATTCACCGATTTGTTAATTGTATGTTGATCACTTACTTAAATTTTAAATTAAAATTTTTAATCAATGTTTATACAACTTGAAAGTTAGCTTAATTATTATATAATTATTATCGAGAGTTAACCAGCTGTTTACCAACTGTTATACAACTGGGCCTTATATTTTTATTTTTTGACAGAAACTGTCCAAATAGTATACAGACTGTATAGAATCAAGTAAGTAAGGCTGGAGACAAGGATGACAAATTATATTCTGATCAGAGAAAAAGAAACAAACTTTAAATGGGCGTGGTTTAAACCAAGCCATTCGTAATTACGAACCATAGTTGCCAGGTTGTTTTAAATCAGAAGAGAACGATTATAATTATTTAATAAATAGTTCAATTTTAATTGTTTGAAACTTTAAAAATAACAAAAAAATTAATAATATGTCAAAAATAATTTGATTTAGTTAATTTTCTTACTTTTAATATTAAAAAATAAGAAAAACAACCCTTTTAGGAAACAATAATAGCATATGGCAACAGCGCTGCATGCAGTTTGATCTACTGTGTTTGTTCAGTAGTTCCGACGCTATCGTAGGGAAATGTGTATAGTTTTTAAGAAATACATTTTCGCCATTAACTGGAATTTAATGGATTTTAAACAATACTTAGTTTTTATTTGCAGACATGCATTAAAACAAAACAAACGAATTCGATAAAAATAAAACCTATAAATTCTCAATCCCTACCACAGTGGGCGGGGTTTGGCACTTGTTTTATTTAAGTGTATCTATTCGTTTTAATACACACTGTATTGTGTCTCAAGGGCAGAAAACTAGCTTAAGCAGCCCGCGGCTATTAAATGCCCGAGCGAGCGAAGCGAAGCGAGGGCAGTTGATAGCTAAGGGCTGCTAATGCGTTTTCTGAACGTGTGACACACATCTGTTTTTCGCCTAGCATCAAACAATTTTTTTTTAATTCATAGAAACATTGCTAGCTTCCTCTTTTTCAAATCTGGTCAAGTATTCGTAAATTTTTCGTTATTGTCCGAGTTACCATTCATTTTCACTTTATTACAAAATTTAAATCAGGTTTTGATGTTATTTTATACTTTTCTTGTCCGTTTTTATTTTGATTTACACAAACGTCTGAAAATCTCAAATGTCAAAATGTCAAATGCCAAAATACATAAATGTCAGTGAAAGGTGTCTAGATTGTGAAAAACTACAAAAATCAAGTTTAGCGGCCCTAGGGACGATATGAGTTTACCGACCCTAGAGACAATAAATATTATTTTCGGTCATATTTTTAGGTTTGATATGATTCATTTTTATATGTGCTAGGCGAAAAAATACATTTGTCAACCATGTTTAGCTGCCAGATACCTTGTTTATTTTGTTTCCATAGCAACCATTCTTAGATGTGTGGTATATATATCACCCATGGGTGTGTTCTTATTAGTCTGTGTATACAGACTGAAATTTATAAAAAATAAGTCAACAAAATAAATTATAAATAAATATATGGGTCATTCCACCAAATAATTTTTTTTGTAGTGACCACCGCGGATTTAAAAAAAAATTGTAGAGTTATTCTCGGCTATTCTCTACATAATAATAATAATAAATAATGACTCACTGAAGATTTCAGCTTTTAATATAAAGTAGGTATCTACCTACTTAACTATTGATTTTTCAAATTTTTACGATCTATTTTTCGTTATTTTTTTTATTAATTAATGTTTTATAAAAATACTTGTAAAAATATAAATTGTACTGTTTTTTTTTTGTAAAAAAGCTTAGCTTTTTAATAAAAAAATAATCATTATTTATTATAAGAAAGTGAAACTGCGATTTTTCTGGCCTTGCTGCAGTTTTTATTTGAAATTTAATATTTTTTATAAAAACTAAAACTAAAATTTTTTACACAAAATATGTAATTTCCACAGTGAAGTTTTTTTGTTTAACTCATGTTATGCTCACTCCCCCTTTCCTTTTTAGACCTTAAAATTAGTTGCGGATAGGATCGACTATAGCGCTGAAGCAGCAGAATTTAAATAACACGCTTTTTTAGGTGGCATCTTCGTTTAAACTTTAGAGACCCCATTATTGTTGTGTTCATAGATGACCGAAGTTTTGTTCCAGCTTTGTTCTAGACAAACAAGTTTTCCTTTTGTGAGATTTTTTTAGTTTGACTTTTTTACCAGTTTACAAGTTTTCCTTTTGTGCTATTTTGTTAGTTTGACTTTTTTACAATGGTGTTTAAATGTGCTGTTGTTAATTGTAGAAATACAAGTAACGAGGCAGTATTACACTCGTTTCCTAAGGATCCTGACGTAAGTTAGTTAACTTTAGAAATAACCAATACAATATATAAAAATGCCTTATAAATAGGTAAAAAATGAGTCCAAGAAGAAGAAGGAGACTATTAAAAATTTAAAAAAGATTGTTAACTAAATTAGTATTTTTTTTTGGTTTAGACATTAATGCTTATTTGCTTTGTTTTATATAAACTTTATTTTTATATACTTCATTAAAAGAATATATAAAATCATAATTTGTTTGTTTTATTACATTTTCCTAATTCAAGGATTTTTCAAATTCATTATTAATTAATACAGTTATTGTATATCACCTCCTGTAATCTACAATGTTACATTTAGTGATTAATATGAGAAATTTTAAACTGCCTTAAATATTGTAATTGTAAACTGTGAGAAGTTTGTTTAAAATACAAATTTGATTAGTATGAAACTTACCAATAAGTATTTCTATTGGATTTGATAGAATTCATTATAAAATGCAAACATCTTCAAGCCTTAGTAATAATATATTAAATTTTGTTTTCTTTTAAAATGGGTGAATTTTATAATAAAGCTTACCAAATCTTATTGGACATCTGAAAATACAACATATTTAAATATGTTTGTTTAAAATTTCTAGACAATGGTTTTAATATAAAATTTAAATAAAAATAAATAAAGGACTCATTGTCTCACAATATAATAATTAATTTCTGAAAGTCTTTAATAAAAATTAACCGATTTAAATATATTTGTTAGTCAGTTTCATTCGAGCCAGATTTGTATTTAAAACAAAATTTTTACGGTTTACAATTTTAAAATTCAAGGAGATTTAAGTTTGTACAGATATCACACACTAGATGTCGCACTGTAGATTCCAGGCGGTTTAAACTGTTAGTAAAGCCCTTGGACAATAGATGTCGCTATCTAGAATGGATCTGCTTGCAGCGCCACGGGCGGTGATATCCGCTGTTAAATTAACTTTGTTTCGATTTTCTAACGAGAGTCGGCTATCTATACCTTCGGTCATCTATGGTTTAACTACAGTTAAATAATAAATTAATTGTCAGAAAATTATTTGAAAAAATGACAATAATTGTCAATTATTATTTAATTATTTAATTGTAATTTTTTTTTTAATAATTTATTTGTCAGTTTAACACCAATTTCGTCTTATTTTCTAAAAATAATAAAATATATATTTTATAAACTTCGTAGTTTATGTCATAAGAACATCCATATGGATGTTCTTATGACATAAACTACGAAGTTTGTACGAAAATATGTATATTATATTATTTTTTTCAAGCGTACAATAATTTTCGTATTATAAGACTCAAGTCTATATAGAAAGACTTCATATTATTACTAATTCATAAGTCAAATTACACTGTGCTCGAATCGGAAACTTCTTTTTTCTAACAAGCAGGGCACCCAGGGGGATTACCTAATTCGAATACTATAAATCCAATGGTAAGTACTAGTCGCTTTTTTAGGTTAGCTCTTTTTTTCGAGATATTTTAGATTTAAATTGTAGATCCAAGCATCACAAAAAACATTATTTCTCTACGACTACTTAAGAATAGTAACATTCTAGTGTAATTTTTGATCATAGAAAGGATGTTTTTCTGCAATACTGTGCGAGAATATTCCTACTCTTATCACAAGTAACGACATCTCCTGGCTGTTTACTAAACGTAAAAAATTTAAAAATATTTAAATATTACTGTATTATTTATTAATTAAAAAATAATAGCAGTTGTATAATTAAGGCTTAGGCACTAAAAATTAGTTATATTTATTGTTTTTCAAATATACAAATCAAAATTATAATAAATTTGATATTAAAATGATAAACCAGTTACCTACTATACCGGCTTTGAAGTTTTGACAGATTCAAAAAGTTTTAAAAAAGACCTAAAATGTAGAAAAAGAATAGATGTTGACATAGATTACTTGTAAAATTAGTTTTGTATTTGTTACAATGTTATTTTTTTTATTAGTTAGTGTAAATAACTATTTTTAATTATAATAAAGATTTAGGCATACCATTTGTTTAAATTTATTATAATTTACATTATAAAATTGTGACAGCACAAAATGGTTTGACAATACAAAAAACTTAAATGTCAAAAACTGCTTGGTTTATTTTCTGTTTAAAATTATATAAGCGTTACTATTCTTCTCGTAGTCGTAGAGAAAATAATGTCTGAAACACGTTTGGAATAGCATATTTCACTCTCGTAAAACCGTCAAATTTTTCCTCGAGCGGAATATGCTGTATTCCAAACTTGTTACAGAATGTACTATTTTCTCATTTTAAAACCGTTTACTGATTATAAATTGATAAAAATCGAATGGAATTTATAAATGTATAGACAGATACATATTGAAAAGAAACTGTTGAAAAAAAAAATAATTTGGTCGATTTTAAAGTGTTTTTTATGATTTTTTTTCTCAAAAAATATACAGTTTTCATAATTTGTACTAAAATGTTTGGAATACGGCCCTGAGTGCCAAGTCGCCTTTCTTATGTTTTTTTATCAATGATAACTTCTACCTCCAAGAATTATAATGCAAAAAGTAACATTGTATGTATCTTGATTGTTCATACGCACTGTTTAAATAAACAACGATCGATGAGCAACGGAGCTCACTTTAAATTTTAAACAATAACAGATTACGTGGTAACCATAGATACTATCACAGGTTTCTTGATACAAAATAATATTTAAAATTTTAGAAATTGTTAAATATGTATAGGGAATAGTAACATCAATCGAAAAGTTTTTTAATTTACTATTTGATTAGGTAAAAACATAGGTACTGGTTGTTACATTTAAAATAAAAAGTTATTAACCTTTCAAGTTAGCCTAATTTGCCCTGGGTTTTTTTAGGTAATTTGTTAAAAAATGTTAAAGAATTGACATGGAATCTTTTAAACAATGTTTTAAGATTCCAAAAATTCCAACCTCGCAAACCTTATAAAAAAAAGTTATAGGCTATTTTTGATTGACGCGCATTTGTCAAATTTTAACCAAAAAAAATTAATAACCCTTAAACTATTCACTTTAGGTAAAATTTAAAAATGTAAAAATATATAGGGTGTTTTAATTAAAAATTAAATTTGAATAAATTTAAATTCAATAAATGTTGTAAAAATGTAAAAATAATGTTTTTTTTTGTGGTTCTTGGTAGGGATGTACCGGATCGGGTATTTTGCCGATCCGGCCGGAACCGGAATTTCGGCCGCTGGCCGGACCGTATCGCCGGAATTCCGGCCGGATCGGGACCTAAATTTAAAATGTATGTGCATGCCTATTTTTATACGTAAAACATTAAAAAGATTGAGGCTGATTTATTTTTACTTTTTTTTAAACTAGCTACAGTATGCAGAGTGTTTATTACTATTAATTTTACCTAGATAGAAATTACTGTTTATTTAAATATTAATTTTTAATTAGCGTTAACAAAATTAAAACAATTCTACTCATTCAATAGGAGAATAACAGCCACCTGCCAATAATAAAAAAATTAAAAGGAAGTCGGGGAACCACAGCCGCCGGTCTATCATAGGCAAGAAAACACGCACACCCTTCACTGTTGACCAATTACAAAATATATCTGGTCGAAAGGCGGGGCATCCCAGACGCGAAAGTCGGGGAATCACATACGCGAAAGTCGGGAAATCCCAGACGCCTGCTAATCATTAGCGAAGGCTCAGGGCTGCAGGTCATTTCATTATTCATTTGCTTACAGAAAATCCCTCTTTGCATTTTGTATTTATGTTTTAAGTTTCTGAGAATTTTGTGTTTTGTGTTCGAGAAAGCGATCCGGCCGGAGAGAACCGGCCGGAACGGTAGTTCCGGCCAACTGGCAGGATCGGCCGGATTTAGTGGTACCGCCGGAATTCCGGTGCATCCCTAGTTCTTGGGTCTACAATTTATATCTAAAATATCTCGAAAACAAGAGCTAACCTAAACGATTAACACCATTAGATTCAGCGCACTCAAATTAGGTAATCCCCCTTGGTGCCCCGCTTTTTGGATTTTTGAACTAGCACAGTGTTATTATTAAACTCCGTACAGTATTACTGTATTAAATAAAGCTAAAATGTCATCATGTTAGTTGAACCCAACCTAAAAATGATGTGACAGAATGTTAAGAAACTAAATTAAATAATAATTAAATACTTAAAAAAAATAGTATATAAAACCCGACGGCGAAAACTTATTAATTGCCTCGCACACAATCGACTGCAATAATATTTTATTTCTGCCTGGTCTATAATGTACTATTTTAGGAAATAAGACGAAATTGGCGTTAAATTAACAGATGCATAACCTTAATTATATGAAAAAAATGACGTACAATTACTTTATTATTTAATTGTATTCAAACAAAAAACAATCCCATCCTGAAAATGACATATTTTATGTAAAAAATTCTCAGCTTTTAGAAAAAAAAAAATTTAAAATAGAAATTGCATTTTTTTACTCTAGATAATTGAATTTGAGGGTCTTCTGTTACTTTATAATAAAGAATGAATATTTTAATTTAAAAGCTAAGAATTAAAAAAATAATTGTACTGTTTGTAATTTTATAAAACATTATAAACATCCAAAAAATTTAACGTTAAGTACTAGTTATGTACGAAAGTACTTAACTTTAAGAGCTTAAATCTCCAGGGACTCATTATTTTGATGTAGAGAATAACTTTTTTAAACATTTGCGGGGTTCACACCTCAAAAAATGTATTTGTTAAAATGACCCATATATTTTTATGTTTATAAACATGTTAGGTTTTTACGAGGGTTTTTATGTCCCAAATTCGAATCTTTACACCTACACTAAAATACATAACACCGCGAAAACCGCTATTTATAGAAAATAAGACGACAGATACATAACCTCAATTATAAAGGCTGCTTTCGGTGTGGAGCGTAGGCACTAACCTCTATTTTATTAAGGCTGCATTCATTATTCAATTTTTTCGTGTGGAGGAGAGTACTATTCTTAGAGTAGGTACAAATTTAATATTATAAGAAAATCGCTCTGACGACCAAAAATCGGTTTTCATTAATAAATTATCAATTAACTATAAAGAAATTGTATATTAAAAATTAAGATATCGTCGCCTTCAGGAGAAAATCACGTAACTCCACATTTTCATTAAAATGGTATTTTAGTGGCATCTGTTAGATAAAACTGTAACTAATTTATATGCAAGTTACAGAAGTCCTAAAATAAACCGTTAATTTTAAATTTAGAAAAAGAAATATACGTATCTCCAATCGTGGAGGAGCGTACAGGGAATAATGCCTAACTCCAGTATACAAATCAGTGCCATTGACAAGTATAAGTTATTGCCTAGTTATTTTTTCTGTTTACGCGTAAAACCTTTGTTTTCCGAAGTGAAATTTGTTAAAAGTAAGTATGAAAGATTGTATAGTGTGTAAAGTTAAGGTATAATTTAAGGTTACTTTTAACATAAAGTACATATTGGAGATACGTAATTTTCCATTAAACAATTTTTTGGCGGTAATGTGGAGATACACCAATACACCTTTAATATGTTTTTCTTTCCTCCTGTAAAATTTTACTACATGGAGTTAAGCAATTTTCTCATGAAGGCGACGATATCCTACTTTCTGAATAGTTTCGGTCGTTAGGGTAATTTTTTATCATTTCACATTAAATACTTTTTAATAAGAAGTTTAATAAAAAATATTATAACACTAATATAAATTTCCTGACGCCTTGTGTCACTTATATAGGGATTCTTAACGGTGAGGAGTGAGGAGGTCCAGCCACGGTGGCGTCAGGTCCTGATTGCGGCCCGGTGGCCGCCGCAGATAAGGGGACGGCCGACTGCTGGTGGTCCCCGTTGGCGGCGATGGGCTGTTTCGGGAACAGGGAAGCGGCCGGTGGCGGTGGCGGCGGTGCCAGCGCCGCCGACGATATTCGGACACAAAAGCGCATCAGCGACCAGATAAACAGGCAGCTGGCCAAGGAGAAGCAGGTCTACAGGGCAACACACCGCCTCCTGCTGCTGGGGGCGGGCGAGTCCGGAAAATCCACCATCGTCAAGCAGATGCGGATTCTGCACGTTAACGGGTTCAGCGAGAGGGAGAAGCGGCAGAAGATCGAGGATATAAAAAAGAACATCAGGGATGCCATTATTGTAAGTCCAAATACATTAACATTAACTCCATGATCACGACCATACTTTTCATTTTTCTTTTTCCTATAACTCCTTAGGGAGAAAAGGGCAGGTGTCCAAAGGTATTTCTGGGGCTTAAGGCATCGTTATTATATCCTTTCTACTAATACTTTCCATTTTGTCCGTCCTTTGCAATGTTCTTTGCTTCTATCCATGTTAAACCATGTTTTTGAAGTTTTTTATTAATTGTCATTAATAATAATATATAATATAATGTCTTTATTGCAACAAAATATGTAAAAATACAATACAGTACAAAAGGCAAAGTTCGGTTGAACATGAATAATGTGAGCTCCCGTTTTTAATTAATTAATTAACTTAATTAATTAACTTAACCTTTCATAATAATCATAATAATTAAGAGCTACCATAGTATACTACTACTATAGCTATGCTAACATTAAATTAAAAAATAATTTAAACAAAATCCTTAATTTATATATGTGTGCATGTAGTCACATACAGGGTGTTATGTAATTAATCACGGTTAATTTTATAGACGATTTCAGAAAAAAAATATATAATCATCGAAACTATTGTTTTCGGGTTTATCCGACTTCCAAGTAACAGGAAACATGAGAAATAAAATCCTTCATGTATGGCATTCTATATAGTGGCCCAAAAATATGTCAAAATTTTTAAATTTTTTGTAAAAACTAAAAATTTTAAATTTTAAAAAAACTTTCTTTGAGGATAATAAAGCGTTTAATTTTAAGTAAAAAACGTCTTATAAAGTTTTCTGTAGACGCTATAGTTTTGTTATAAAAAATTTCTGATTTTTTTTACTTCACAAAATAATACATATTAATCATATTCAATTAACTTAATAAGTTTTAATGTCCAAATAAATACATGTAATTATATGTGCTGGCTATTATAATAACAAATACTCCTTAACAGTTTTTCTTTAAAAAATTGCAAATTCCTTGAATTTAAATTAAAATTTTTTGAAAACGTTAAAATAGTGATGCACTTATTCTGACGCTTGTTCAGAAAAAAGGCAAGTGCTCGTTGATATTTTTCAATGAACTCTGGAACATGATGAACTAGGGCATGCATTTTTGTTGTGTACCGTACTCCGACTTTAGATACACTGAGAGAAAGAAATATTTGTTAATAACGAGGCACGTTAACTATTAACAAATCGTTGAGTTGGATATGGCGAAAGAAATATTAATTTGGGTCTAAGAACTGGTTAAGTTGAATTAAAAAAGCTCATAACGTATTAGCAAATGTAGATATATTAACGCATATTGCATTTAAAATTATGTTGACAAATGTTAAAACGTTTTATTCGAATTTAGGTATATTAACTGTTATTATATCACAGTTCTAAGACAACTTTATCCTTTATTTGTCTGAAACACAATCACCGGACGATGTTTTAATAATTAGTATATAATTTGTTCACGATTAAGAAATTTTTTAATAGTTAACATATATTTTAAAAAAATCGCAACTGTTTTGATTTCTTAATATTAAATATTTCTTTTTCTCAGTGTAGTTCTACTGCGAAACGTTGAATATTTTCGGCATAACTTATACTTAGAGATTTCCCAAAGCAACTGGAAACTACTGCGTCAAAATACTTAAACAAATTGAGGTATTTGTTTCCCAAAACCATATGTATAAACTTTAATACATTAAAGACGAATATATATATCGCACATGGGCGACAACAGTGTCATAAGTATTTTATTATTTTATTCTTGAATACGAATATGACGAACGTATGACTGGCCCCATCGCCAACGCCTTATACTGATTTCCCAGGGTTATTTTACCCCCTTTTAGTTCTCCCACGTATCCCGCCACTGCACAGCATTGCCTGTGTTTGGTGGAGCCGAATTTTTACCCCGGCTGGTAAATCTCGCCTAGAAGGCCGTAAATGACAGTGTCGATGGTTAAGGCCTCTTAAAGAATTTTTTCGCCTAGTCCGCTAGTTCGGAAAAGGAGGGAAAATATTTTGGTTTTTGAGGGACATTGAACTGACCCAAAACTAAGTACAATCCAGGTAATACTGAGACCATCCATCCTGGATTAAAGCAATGGCTCTGGAAACATCAGTCGAGGACATATCCATTTTTAAAAGTAAGAAAACACCTCAAAAGTAACACATTAATTTACAAAAAAATGTCCAAGTATGGGATGATTCAACAAAACAATCACTGTCATCCTCCATAGGCTATGGGTGGACCATAGCAACCTTAGTTCTTCGAACAAAAAAATATTGGAAAATGCAATGTTGTTTTGCCACTTTACAGAGTGTCTTAAACTTATGGTAAAAAACATTTTTTTGTTTAAACCTGTATATTATAAACGTTCGTCTATTTTTAGTAATTTTTTAAAATGTAAGCGATTCTCCATTAATTTATCCACAATATTGTTTAATATTCGTTTAAATCCGAAATCAAATAAAAAAGTTATTTGCGATTGAAATTCATCGAAAATTTGTGTGGATCGATTATTTTGCCTGTGAGTGTAAGTAAGATTTTTTTTAGAACAAAACTATCGTATCTACAAAAAACTTTTTGAGACGCTTTTAACTTAAAATTAAACGCTCTATTATCCTCGAGATTATCCTTAAAAAAAGTTTTTTTTAATTTAATATTTTTAGTGTTTAGAAAAAATTACAAACTTTTGACATATTTTTGGGCCACTATCTAAAATGCCCTACATGAAGGATTTTAATTTTCATGTTTCCTGTTACTTGGGAGTCGGACAAACCCAAAAACACAATTTTCGATGATTAGGTATATATTTTTTTTCTGAAATCGTCTATAAAATTAACCGTGTAATGTTATATATTAAAATGGGTTGTTCCTTAGGGTCCATAAAGAAGCACCTGAAACTTTTTTTTCTAAATTCCAAAGTCTAAAAATAATTTATAATAACCTTTATCCTACCAAAAAGTACGCCACTGATCGACTAGGAACTTTAGACTAATCTGGTGGATTTATTATGTTATGGTTGGTAACAACAGTGTTTCCAAAATCTCTCAAAAAAGTTGACAAACATTGTTTAAATTTAGCTTAATTACAAAAATGACAAAATTAACAATGCAAATTGTCAATTTGGCGTTTTTATTAGTTGTTGTTATGTCATTTTTGTACTGAAGGTAAATTCAAACAAAATCTGCCAACTTTTATGACAGAATCTAGTGCATTTCTTTCAAATTTTAGGTTATGTTTTCAAATTGTAAATATCTTAACTAAAGGAAGTGCTTTTGGATTTATTTACATAAATTAAATGTTTTAAGTTTAACCTGTGAACTGGTCCCAATTTCATCTGAGTAAACAGAAAGAAAAAAACTGATGAAAAAATTAATTTGGTGGTTATGGATTTTTTAAAATAGGTACTAAATTTTCTAATCATTGCTTAAGCTAATAGCTGGATGAGTAAATAAATACAGAAGAGTATTAGAGCTTTAAGGGCATAAAACTTTTGTATTTATTGAGTTTTTATTTATTTTTTGCAAGAAAAAATTTTAGTTACAATTTTTTACATCTGGCAACGCGTAGCTACTTTGTTGGTTGGTATCTATGTACTCACAGAATACAAGAGTGCAGAGATAAACCAAGTGTGTAACCAGTGGCTTATCACAAGAAATATAAAAAACTTCTAATGCATATTTTTTCTTTATCTTTGGAAAAATATTTTTTTAAATATTTTTCCTTTATTCCTTATGTCAAAAAGTATTCAGTATTTTAATATATAACATTAATTACATAACACCCTGTATATATTTTCATAAATATAATTATGTAATCCTAAATTATATGAACATCACATCTATATAGGTAATATTTTTTCAATTATATAGAGGGACATTTTAGATTTATAATTTGTGATACATCACAAAGCAATGAAGCGCACGACGTTGGATCATTTTTAGCCAATCCATTTGCTCCATTCTTTGCAGGGCTGGCAAATATGATATTTATAAATATCCAAATATCTGATATATATCAAAATTTTATATTTATTTCTTTTTTTATTATTTTTTTTATTAAAACTATTTTCTGCTCTAATAGAGAATTAAAGATATAAGTATGTTTAAAATTCAAAATTACTTATTTTAATATAATTTTAAAATTTTATTAACATGTCAATTCCATTCTATTCAATAAAAGTTGCTATCACAATAACAAGTTTTTTTAGGACTAGTATGTATGGAAAAGTAAAATGTAGGTTCCCAGAATTACTGGGCTTGTTAATTAAATTCAAATAAACCCAAACTGATTTTTTATTTTTGGCATTGTAAAATTTTTATTTGATAAAACAAACAGCAAAATAATGATTTCTTTAATCAGAAATCGGAACAAAAAATGCCTCGCTGCTCGCGGCAAAGAATATAATTTATAAATTAACAGGTTTCTCGGAAAGACGGGGAATCACCGCATCGTAAGCCAGGGTTCGACTAAAATCATGATTTAAAAAATCAAATAATATGTTTACTTTATCATTTAAATTTTCAACATTATAAATTCTTTTGAACGATACTTTTTCTAATTCTTCATGAAAACTATCTAAATTATAATTTTAAAAGTCCCAAAGTCCTTAAGTTTTCAGGTTTAGGTACTTATAAATTATCTGATATTTTACCATTATCACTTACTTTTACACTTTTAACAAATTCTTTATTTGAGCACATTATAATATCAATAAGTGATTGTCGCCTACTGGGTTCATGAGTTAGCTGAGAAAAGTATCTAATATATTAGCAAATTGTTCAACGTATGATTTATAAACATTAAACAAATTAATATTAAAATCCCCATTACAAAGAAAGTTTCTTTAAGAAACAGATCACTCTTCGACTTTAAATAAGTTATACTCTTAAAATTCATGAAAAAAATGGCTCCAAAAGAGTTTTATTAATTTTAAAATTTATAAATATATTTTCAAAAGTTGTTACATCAACTGTAGTTACCAAAATATTCTTAATAATATTACTTGCATAAATAAGCACACCTCCACCCCTACCATTTCTTTCTTTCCTGAACACCCTAAAACTATCTATATTAATAATTTTATTGCGAATACTAGGTGTAAGCCAAGTCTCAGCAATAGCTACTAAAGCATACAAATTACTTAAGATGAATTATCTAATTTCATTTAAATGACGCCTCAGAGATCTAGCATTTATATTAGCCATTTTAATTTTCTTTTTCATTATATCGATGACTTTCTGCCAAAGTATCGCAAGCAACATAACTCAAATTTCGGGAATATTTACTTATTATTAAACCTTTAGGCAATATTTAATTTAAAACAGACTTTAAAACAAAAAATTTATTCAATTCCCGAAATTTGAGTTATGTTGCTTGCGATACTTTGGCAGAAAGTCATCGATATTTAAATTAATAAAAGCTATAAAACAACAACAACACAATAAGTTCCTACACTATACAGTATTGAAATAATAATAAAAAAAATGGTGGTTATTAGTTTTTCTTAAACAAATTTCTTGATTTTGATTTTGGGGACGATCTTTTTTAGTTTTTTATCAGTCTTTATTTGATGTGTTATTTGATCATACAATCTTCATATTATGTAAACTAGTTTAAAGAATCAAAGCCTCCTTCGAAGAAACAGGACTATGTCCATTTTCAAATAATTAGGAAAAATTTCAACATGTAAATAACATAAAAAATGCTACAAAAAATTTAGTTTTTCCTAAAAAATACAATTTTTCCAAGGTCCTGAAAAAAACATTTCCCATTGAAAATCATCTTCTACATGTTAAAATAAAAATTTAATCCAATTTTGAGCTCTTAATAATAACTTTAAGAACAACGAGTAGAACAACTTCGTACAAGATTTTCCGCGCAAGAAGCATATAAATCTTTTTATTTTCTTTTGATTGAATAAAATTAAGCCCCATATTAATGTACCATATTGGTTTAAAGTTTAAAAGCGGTGAGCCTTAAAAGCATAGAAATAATAATAGTATTATTTCTATGCTTAAAAGTATATCGCTTTTTTTTAAGAGAATACAGTCTTCTTCAAATCAAACTATTTATAATGAATATTTTTTGTAGGAAGTTTATCTAAATTAATATTTTCAAAGATACATACAAATTAACGCCGTGACTAGAAGTACACCGCACACTGGGAGGAATTTCAAAAATCGCGGACAAAACCCTATTTTGTAAAAATCAACATAGTAAATTTTAAATTACGAGTTATAAAAAAAGAAAGCACAGAGATTATGATTTTAAAAGAAATATATTTTTTTATGATAAAATGCCCGCTTAAACTTGCTTAAAAAGTCACATGTTTCGTGTCGGTTTTTTAGAGCAAATTGTATGTAAGTTTTTTAAGCCCATTTTTGTTTTGCGTAATTAATGAAAGGAAATGAAGGTATATTTTACTACATTCCTTATCCTTGTTCTTTCATATAAAAGTCTAAAATTGCAAATTTTACCATAAATACGGTTTTTTTAAACCTTTTACCATCGCCTTTAAAAGTAAATAAATCTTTTACAAACCACAAGATATTTCGTTAGGTGTGCCTTGGTGTGAGGCAAAGTATTTGGTACCAGAACGTTCATCAAATTTTCTTTTTTTAAAGTCAAAAGAATTAAGCTGCCTTTTTTTGCCTGTTTGGTCAGCAGAATATGAAATATGTCCATGAATTTATCATATTAGTCGAATATTTATAAGTCATCATAGTTGCCTTTTGCTAGTTCTAAAACGACAGTTTCCAGTAAAAGTCAATCATACATACAATCTCATCGTGTTTTTGTGTTTATTAACGCTTTATAATAATATTTGGTAAGTTATAATATTAATATAAATATTACATGTTTATTTGAATAACTTGCTTCTTTTTATGTAGAAATGCCATCAACGACTAATAAGGAGTTGTATGAACTTATTAAAAATGTTAGTAACAAAGAAAAACACAACAAACTTTTAAAGTATCTAACCGAAAACCTGGATATTATTGATAAATCTTATATTGTCCCCTGAATCCGAAAATATCGTCAAAAGTTAAAAAAGTAAAACAGTTTTTGAGATATAGTCAATTTTTCATTTAATATGGAATTGACTATATTTCAAAAACTGTTCCACTTTCATAATTTTTTATGGCATTTTCGGATTCAGGGGACAATTTTACATAAGAATTAGATGTTAAATTTTGGGATACCATTATATTCCATGGTTAACTATGGTACAAGTAAAAAAGCAGCCAATAATAACTAGGTATTAAATTAGTCATTTTTGACTAATTCATTTTTAGAGAGTAGGTAAAAAACGTGGATTTAACCGGTTTTGCTTTAAAGTCAACTTTTAAATGTTATTTTAACATCGATATAGGGTTTTTTGGACCAAGTCACTCTAGTAGTCGATATAAATAAAGCAAAAGATGCGAAATTTACAAAGAAAAGATGTATCGAAAAAAATGTATATAAGTGATTTAGCTCGAATATTCCTTAATTGTTATTGTTTTTTTTTGTTTATTTTTCTATTTTTAGCTTAGGTAATATTGCGTAATATATTTGTTTATTAATTTATGTTATTGGAAAATGGAGGATCGACAATACCGAACTTTTCCAAATTCTTTAAAACAAATTTGTGAATTTGTGTACATAATTAAAACATTTTATAAATATTAATATTTTAGCATAAATTTACCACCGCATAAACCTTAAAATGGCTTAAAATAATGTGTCCCTAATTTTGTCCGCGATTTTTGAAATTCCTCCCACTGTGCACCGGGAGTACGGGCATTAAACGTACATCAGGTTTGTGCGCATGCGTGTTTCCATACCAGCTGATGGTAAAATTTTGGATTTATTAGTTGAGATGAAATTGGTACACTAAGGCCCAGTTGTATAACAGTAGGTAAACAGCTGGTTAACTCTTGATATTAATTATGTAATTATTAAGCTAACTTTGTAAGTTGTATAAACATTGATTAAAATTTAATTAAGTGATTGAAATACAATTAACAACAAAATTAATGAAATATCAGTATGAATTACCCAAACCAATCCAAACTCAACAACCCAACCCAACCGACCCCGCCCCATTGAGCGCGAAATTGAGCGACCATTTAATATTATACAATTGACAAATATGCTAAATAAGGATTTTTTTCCACCCGGTGTACGTTTAATGGCGGTCACTTTGAAAAATTAAATTTAAAATGTCTACATTAATGGTTTTTTAATTAAATAATTATGAGACGTTGCCAAAGTTTAAATAAAATAAACCAGATTCGTATTGCATTCCATGTATCGATTGTAATCCCTTGTAATTAGTATAAAATAGTCAAATTTCCTTTATCCAGGCTAAAAATATTCGTATAGTTCGCTCTAAACCGATACATTATGTAAATTGTGGCTAAATGCTGTTTCGCGCTAAATTTTATTTTCAATTGGGTTTTTATTACGAAAACGAAAAAATCGTTTAAATCTAAACGCAATCATCTGCATTTTTTCAGCTATTTTAGTTCCTAGCAGAAATAACCAAAAATTAGAAAATAACTTTATCTTTAAATTTAAATTTCAAAACACTGTGTAGCATTTTGCAAAAAATATACAGGGTGTCTCGGACTTTAATCTCGAATATTTACTAGTCAATATAACCCTAAGAAGAAAAGTCTATATGAACTTGCTATGCTTTAAAGCTTTGTTTTTAAGATACAGGTTGTTAAATATAAAACAAAATTATGGTCACGCCAGTGCTTTTTTAGTTTGATATTATATTTAAATAAAGCAATTAAAAACTTTTTGGTTTCCTGTGCACATTTTTCAAGAAAAAAATGAAATTCGTTTATCCACTCTTGACTATGATTTTTTCAGCGAGCGAGCGGTTGACATACGTATATTCCTTAAAGAATGAAATATTCCATCATCGGATAACTGGTGGTGACATCTCTATATTTAATCTATTAAATTTTAGACCGATCCAACCTCACTTTCTTCCAATTAAATTACTTTTCAATGGTATTTTTTGGAAACGTAAAAAAAGTATAGTCTGAAACACGTTTGGAATTCCATATTCCAACCTTGTTACAAATCAAAACAAAAAAGTTGTATTTTGAATTGCTTAATTCAAAATTTATATTAAACTTATCAAACAAAAGTAGCGTACACAAATTTTACTTCAAAATATCTAGTTGGGAGTGCCGCCTCTGGTTTAACTAAATTAAATTTATTTTAAGCTCTTTATGCATTACTAAAAACCTGAAAAGTTTTATTAAATTTCTCCAGACATTTTTTGAAATTTTTTAAAATTAAATATTTGTTTAATCATTTACCACACTGTATCTCGAAAACGAAGCTTTAAAACATACAAGTTTACACAAGCTTTTATTCTTATTTTTGCGAGTTCTGTCGAATACTAAATTTTCCAGATTAAAACGCGGCTTTAAAACATACACTTGTATGAAAATTTAGTAGTCGATAGAACTCGCAAAAATAAGAAGAAAAGTTTGTATAAACTTGTATACAAACTTTTCTTCTTATTTTTGCGAGTTCTATCGACTAGGTACTAAATTTTCCCGATAAAAACCTAAAACACCATGTATAATCAAAAAATAATGATTTTTAGTGGGCTATATTTGGAAAAACTTTTCTAAACCTTCATTTTACTCAAAAAGGATTAACGTTTACTTAATATTTACAAAGTTTGTAGAATCCAAAATTGCATAAATATGAAATTTGATATCGTCCCATTAAAAACCAAACAAAAAATTTAATAAAAATAGTAGTATATTATGTATCAAGTTTGATAAACGCTATTTTATACACGAATTTAATTTAGGCACGAGCGAGCTTGAGAGCGAGTGCTTAACTTAATGAGTGTATAGAAAAGTTTATAAACGAGGTGCATACTATACTTTTTCTTCGACAAATACTTATTATTATCTTAAAATGATTTAAATCAAAAATTTGTATATAGCGCCATCTATGAAACAACAGGGGAAACTGTCAAATGTCACATTTTTACATTTTATAAACACAATTATAAAGGTTATAAATCGAAATATATCTTGAAAATTGACAGTTTTTCACAGTCAAAGTAAAGGAAATATTTATGAGGACTTTACAGTAGAGTCCGTGCCCGAATTTAAGTTATAGTTTACTGCCGGCGAAATTAAAAAGTCAGTACAATGTTCATATAAACTTTTCAAATATTGGCGTTGAGAAACTATTTAATATGTTTGCATTTTTGTATTGAGATAATAAAATAATTTTCACATTTAGTATTATTTTACAAGAAAGGCACTTTATTTTAACGATTGTATGATTTTGACAACTGTCAACTAACTTAAAACTAACTTCAGCCTGTGACTAAAAACCTGTTGCTAACTTCAGCCCGTGACTAAAGCGCCGTAAAGCCACAACTTGTCAATGTGTATTTAAACGGTCACTTAGTGTCATGGAAACATGTACGATAAAGGGAGTTTTAAAGGTGGGAGTAGAAAAAATCTTTTAAGTACATCATTAAAACTTGTCCCTTTGGATTTTTGTTATCCTTAATTTTTTTAATAATGTTATTTGTATAATTTGATCCTTTGCAATAAATTAGATAATAGAAATCGTTTTGCTAGAACTATTAAAAAATTAAAACATAACAAATTGTTATAGGTTTCAATGGTTCTATTTTTAGCCGGAATTATGTATAATTGAACTGATAAAATTTGATGTATTACGCCCGTTACATGGTTAAATTTTACCGCGAAAAAGTTCTAAATTTAAACTATAGACAACGAAGCTTACACAGACGTTATTTAATTAAACCAAAAAAAAATGCGTTTTATCACATTATTATCTTCGGTTGTTATGTCTTGTTAATTTAAAATAAAATATCTATTTCCTTGGAAAAATGTTGCTAATATCTTTAAAGTGACTGGTTGATTTGTTTGAATTTGTTCATTTTAAATTACAAATAATTGAAATTTTTAGCATAAGACTTTTTCACCCAAATCATGTAGGTACTTTCAAGTCAAAAAAGCCAAAAAGAAAGTTTTCTAATTTTCAATTTTTTGTTGAAAATTATTATTCCAAAGCTGGTCTAAATAAAAAAAACAAGTAACTTACTTACTTAGTGTGATGTTAATAAACCCAGGTACACCTTAAACTGGATTTTGGTGAATAAAGTCAAAATGAGGTTTAAATTAAGTTTCTTTTGTGTAATGATTTGTAAATAAACTTAGCAAAAAAATAATGCACCACAACGATATTCTGCCGTTTCTAAATGAATTTGAATAATTTTAGTATTGTGTAGCTTAGAGACTAGTCTCTGGTGTGGCCTTAGCTCTTGTTTTTGAGATATTGTAAAAAATCTTTTTTAATTTAATTAAACTGAAAAAAAAATTATTATACACATTAATAAAGTGGCTTCCTTGAATAACAAAATAAAATTGATTTTTTAGCAAACATTCGACAATTTTCAAAGTTCAAAGTGAACATTTTTGGTTCGATTTTATTACAATTTAAATTATTTGTAGCTTCATGTCACGCCGTGATCCACTGAATTGTGTTAAAATAAAAATTGCCAAAATAGCACTCATAACTACCGCTAGTCTCAAAATTTAAATTTAATTTCAGTTTCGCTTCTGGCGTTTGAAGCGAATTCTTAAATAAATTATGTGTATTTATACGAGTTTTAAACACATACTTCCACAAAAAACAATGACAATTTTTAACAAAATGTTTAAAAATATAAAAACGTCACACTAAAATAAATGTCAAAAAAATGGCAAACATGATTTTTTTCAAAACGTGTTATTTAAAGAAAAAATAATGGTTTTCCAGAAATATATTTAAGGGGTCGTACAAACGCCAGAAGCGAAAATTACCATAAATATAAATTTTGAAAAAAACAATTTTTTATACACAATTATTTAATTAGTTAGTTCTACATTAACAATGATCGAGAATTAAATCTTTGATTAAAAAATATATAAACAAATTTTAATGTTTTAAATATCTCCAGAACAATATGATGGTGATTTATTAAATCAGCGCAACCAAATTACCCCAAAAAAGTTGCTTTAACCCAAAGGCAATATGGCCAGTGTAATTAATGAAATTGGGATGCTTTTAAAATTTTAAATCTAAAAAATATTTTTCCACAATGTAAAAAATCTAGAAAATAAGCTTTTGTAAAAGGTAAGAGGTGGTGGGTATGTTTACTACATTTTGTTACTCGATTTGTTTTGCGTCAAATAAACAACAAAAAATAATAACAAAACTATGACCTATTTATGCAAATATCATTCTCAGAAATCAAAATCCTTGGGACGTTTTGTTGTCGCAAATTTGTTTCGTGTTTTGTGCATCTGTTCAAAAAAGTTGCCAGTTGTGATGGTTATTATTTACACCTGCCCACGCATAAAAACTTTTTTGTAAGCAATAATATTTATTTTTTATTATTTATTTATTAATTTATTTTACACTATGTTATAGCTTAGTCTATATTAATTTGTATTAATTCTTCCATTCTTTCATTCCATTATTTAATACTTTTTCAATAACCATTTATTCATTCTAAAATACAGTGGCTTTTTTGGGTAGGACCCAATTAAATAAAGCCCGCAGAGTTTTTTAAAGGTGGGTTTTTTTCTTAAACTTTAACTTTATATTTTTGTATATTTTTTGTTTTGTAGAAAGATAAAACATTACATTTTTATGTATGTAAAAAACTAATCTTTAATGAAAAGCAGTACACTCTAAAACTGAGAAACGATCAAACCATTGACCAAACAAAACGTAATTAATAATAATAAGTAAGTAATAAAGTTCGGGGGTTCCCCTGCCGATCTATACACTTATGAATTTTATAGTTGACGAACGACTGCGAAAATAAGTTTTGAAGGAGTTAGTGAGTATTTGAATTTTTCTTATTGACAATATTTATCTAGAATTAAAAAACCTAATAAAACCCACTTATAAAACTAAAAAAAAGCCCAATGGGTTAGAATTTATTTAAAAAAAACGGGTTTTTTCCAACCCTGCTTTAGACCATACATTTTTATTCGCTTTACTATCAATTTAAAGTAGTTTAAATTTAGTCTGATTGGTGGGAAATAAAATGATCAAAACTAAACAATAATAATTATTGCAAAAATATGTATAGGGTGTCCCAAAAATAATTTGTTACTTAGTTTAGGTTTGATTTAACTTCTGACTAACAGTATAAATTTAAATTGCTTTAAAATTATAGCAAAAGCATATTTTATAGGAAATTCTAAGGTAATTTTATAAACTAAATAAACAGGTAATGTTTATATAGAACAGGTTGATCTAAATTTAATATTTTGCCTTACAAAATGAGTTCAAGTAATCTAATAAAAATATGCAAAGTATAATGGCAGAATAATTTTGATATCGGTAATGTTTATTAGAATGTACTGATGTAAACAAACAAAAATCATACATAGAAATATCGAAATAAAACCCAAGAAAACTGCATCAAAATTACTCAATCAAGGTCCCACATATTATGTACATACATATATGTACATAAGTATGTATGTGAGCACTTAATTCTTGAATCGACATTTATTATTTTTCCTGTAATTAAAGGCCGAGAAAACGTTCACAAATTACGTCACAAAAATCTACCTAATTTCGACCGAATATGGACCTCGCCTCACTAATATATCCACTTAAGCGTTTCTACAAGTCCATTCCACCGAGCCAAAACTTATCAAAATTAATTATTAATAATTTTTTTTTAATTAGAATTACGAATTAAGTAGGTATATATATATTTATTAGGGTTGTCGTTAAAAATTAAATTTTTTGCGACGCCCCCTAAAAAGCTTCGTTTTGATGAAAAAACAACAGGATTTTTTTTTTTAATTTAAAACCACACGTCAAGCCGATCTAAGTTAATTTTTTGGTATAATCATGTTTTTTTTGGGAATTTTTTATGAAAAATAAAATTTTATTCGAAATAATAATAATATAAACAATTATAGAACCAAATCAATAAAAAAACAATAGTTAATCGAAATAACAATAGACAAAAATTTAAATTCAAAATTTTTCCCAGTCTATTAAAAAAATTAAAGATATTCAAATTGGTATTTTTATTTTAAAACTAAATTAGTAGATCGTCTTGAGGCACGTGTTGTTTTTAATTAAAAAAAAAATTCCTAGTGTGTTTTCATCAAAACAAAGCTTTTTAGGGGGCGTCGCAAAAAATTTAATTTTTAACGACCACCCTAATATTTATGTATATTTACACCTCAAATATATTATAGTAATAATTAAAAGAATAATAAGTTACATCTAAGAATAATAAGTTACATATAGATTACATTGAATTTAGATTAAAATTTTGATCTTTGGTCAAAAGAAAAAAAGCAAGCAAATAAAACAAAAATTAAAAAAAGTGATAACTAGCCAGAAAAAATAATTATACAAATGTCCACGGTATACTATAAAAAATTTAGATGTTTGGTTTTTACTGTGACTTTTTCTATTTGTATACCATAATAAGTACAGTACGATAAGCATTTGCGTTTCGTATTGGCTTAATGGAGATAGTACAATACACAAATATAATTTATAATTGCAATCTTTTTTTAATTTAAAAAAATAGAAAAAATAGTATAAAGAACCCATGTCAAAAGACATTTTCTCGCACAAAACTCGCTCCTTTGTCGTTCGTTTTGTAAATTGTCAACGTTTCCTTGTTTTCATTAGCCATTTTTTTATTTTGTATCTCACGAGCTCGCTAATGAGATATCCATAAAAAATACACTATTATAATCAATTTTTAAGCCATCAACATGATCCTATTTTGTTTCTTGAGCTTGGAAATAAATTTTTAAAATAATCCATGGGAAATCTGTGGGAAATAATACTAGTGTTATTTTCCATACATTCTTTCAAAAATTTGTTTTTAAACTTGAGTAACCAAAGAGGATTATGTTGATGGCTTAGAAATTGATTGTTATGTACTGTACAGTCAATTTTTTATAGAATTTCCGTAGAACAATTTTTTAGCACTTTTTACAATTGTCATTCTAAATTTTGTGCTTAAAAAACTTAAACTTAAAAAACACAAAAATATGAGGGTTTTAAATCTTAATTTTGCCATTATAACAACAAATTAACAATTTATATTCTTACTTTTTAATTTTTTTTGTTTTAAATGATACTTTAATTTGTAATAAAGTAATAACTTGTTAATAAAATACGTTTTTTTTTTTTTTTTTTAATTTAATTGGCTTTAATCCGTGATTATACAGCCACGACTTGTTTAATATTAACTTTTACAATTTCCTTAATTTGACTTTATCAATGAACCTAATGCACAACAAAAGCTTTGGAAAATTTACAGACATTCAAAGGGATATAGACAGGGTTACTCGCTTCTCGCTCAGGGGTCGGATCTGAGCATTTACATACATTTGACAAGTACAGGTACGACCTCGGAAAAGTTTTTTTAACATAAGGAAGGACAAAAGGAAAACGAAGCTAACCTATAAAATTTAGATTAAAATTTTTGCGGAATTCATGAAATGTTTTATGAAATACAATATTTGTGGATTTTCAATGGATAAATACAGTATATGTTGAATATTTATTGGAAGTTGTGTTTTTGGGTTGCTTAACAAGGAGTTTATTAATAAGTTTGATTCTATTTGATAGTTTTCACATGAAAAAAATATATGGTTTAAATCACTCACAGAAGTATTATTACACGAGCAAAATGGGCTGTCTGTTAGCCCGATTTTAAAAAGATGGGCTTTAAAATTACCATGGTTAAATGCCATTCTTATAAGGGCGATGGTACACTTGCGACTAAAAGGACTTATTTTGTGGAGGCTTGTTTGGTTGATTGAAGGAAATATATAACCGTAGCCTGTAGGTTTATTTTTCTGTGCATTCTGCCAGAATATTTGCCATTGTAAATTGACGTCTACTTTAAATTTACTTATTAGGTCGGAGTACTGGATTTTGGAGTAGCTGTTCCCTACTTGTATGGCGTCTTTGGCCAAGGCGTCTGCCTCTTCGTTCCCTTTTATCCCTTGGTGACCTGTTGTCCAAATGAATGTAACTTGCTTTCCCCTTTTGCATATTTGATTACTTAAATTTAATATTTCAGCTATAATTTTAAAATACGTTGCACTACCTTATCAAACATTTTATGAAACAAAGTTGTTTTTCTGTACAGGGTGATCCCCTATAATGTCGCCCCCCTTTAACTTTTTTATTTTAAATATCCCAAAAAAATTAAAAGTGTGGTTATGTGGGAACTAAAAAATACTTTTTTTCTACGTATAAAGAAAATTGTAAAATTGATCAGTAGGTATACAGGGAAAAACAAAAAGTTAATTTTTTTTCAATGGATTACCCTATATATGAATTTATTTTTCGATTCCTTGTAAAATTCTAAGCATATTTCATATATCATACCATATACCTAAATTCAACCGTTTCTGAAATATTTAAATTATTTTTAAGATAATAAGTTGAAATAGTTTGTCTTTCTCTGTCTGAGTACGCCATTTTTACATTATTGACACTTATTGACATAATGTCACTATAGTAATTTATTTTCAATAAAAATTTTGGTATACTGAGGCTTCTTGATTTTTAACAGTTTAAAAAAACATTAAATGTTAAAATTTAATGATGACATTTCGAATGCGAATATTTCAGAAACGGTTGAGTTTAGGTATATGGTTTGTATATAAATTATGCTCAGAATTTTACAAGGAATCTAAAAATAAATTCAAATATAGGGTGATCCATTGAAAAAAAATAAACTTTTTGTTTTTCCCTGTATACTGATCAATTTTCCAATTTTCTTTATACGTAGAAAAAAAGAATTTTTTAGTTCCTACATAACCACACTTTTAAATTTTTTGGGACACTTAAAATAAAAAAGTTAAAGGGGGGCGACATTATAGGGGATCACCCTGTACATCTGATCTCAAATTTATATATTGTAAATTAATTTTCCTAACAAGCAAAACTATTTATAAAGTATGGTTTTTGTCGTAAAATGAATTATTCATATTTTTTTCCTATTGTGTTGGTGCTCTATCCACGGTCACACTGTATCCATCTCTTCATTAAAACAAACAATATTTTTTTGTATGATGTTTATTTGTCAAGTTATTGGGTTCTAAAGAATTTTCGTTTTTGAAATTCGTATTTTTTGGAAATAGATTTTTTATTTAAACAAATTTATTTTAAAATATTAAATATGGCGACTTAAATAGAAAATTTACTGTTCTTTTTTAATACAAAATAAAACTCGATTTTTTTTTTTTAATATACAAAACCGGAAATAAACTTTTCAAATCATAATTTTAGTAACTTCGACCAATTTTTTTTTATTTCAAAATATAGCCTAAAGTACATTTATTATACACCAGAAGTTTTAAAATGGGATCTGCAATAGTTTAGGAGATAATTAAATTAAAGTACATACGTGTCGCACTGAGCGTAGTACCTGGCCTTCCTTAAGCCGGAAAAAAATTAGTAAAATTAGTAAAATAGCTGTGCTGTCATAATAATAACATAATGAGACAATATTGTAACAAAGGAGGGAAGTACCTATTTTATTTAAAAAAATTTACAATTTTACAATCTACGCTAGAACTGGTTCTTTTTACCAAAAGGCCTTCGGTTGTTGGAATAAAGGCGTGCAACTTTTTTGTTCCAGGAATGGTGATTGCTGAATCGAACCGGTGCTGCAAAAAAATTCTATAACGTTGAATATTGTCTTTGGAGCAGTAGTAAATGGCTGTCCGTTTTAAAGATGATTTTGCCCATTCGTATACA
Organism: Brassicogethes aeneus; assembly: GCA_921294245.1. Taxonomy (NCBI): domain Eukaryota; kingdom Metazoa; phylum Arthropoda; class Insecta; order Coleoptera; family Nitidulidae; genus Brassicogethes; species Brassicogethes aeneus. Next base: position 53,531,845 of record OV121133.1, on the reverse strand, counting down.
CCATTGGTGTAACGATTGCGTTACTTGCAGGCAACTGTAGGCTTGCACGCGTTGCTAAACGCTTGAGGTTTCCTCCAAGCCCATCGCACGGTCCTTTTCCGTGAGACATTGCGTTAAAATGTATCTCTGCATCGGCATTGAAATCTTCTTTGTAATAAAATAGATTCACAAAGTTAAATCTATTTTTAAAATGTTGTGAGGCCCCGTCAGTTCCATATATAATTTTAGACACATTGATTGCTTTTCCTAAAAGATGCTCGTGCAGTATTTTTTGAAAAGCGTAGAAGGTGGCTGTATCATGCTTTAAGTCATCTGAAATCATAAAAATGCTGCCATGTTTTATTTCATTTTCATCTCTATAATAAAAAACCTATGTCAGAAGTGTTGCCTGTTCATTATTCCAATGAAAAGATTGAACAGCATCTTGGACAACAAAACTATAATTTTCGGCAAAATCACATTTCACGAGGATTTCGCCTTAAACGATAGTCTCCTTAAGAGTTTTAAAATACATTGCTTGTTCCTCTGCAATATAGGCATGAGGTTTCAATGTATCCAAAGCGTCACACAAGCTATCCACAAAATCATCAGAAGACAGCAGTTGAGTAGATATTGTGAAGCGATCTGTGCCAACCCATTTTTCAAACTGCACGTCCGTCACTTGATTGTTATCAAATATGATTTTCAAATTTTCACGAATTGTACTTAAACCAGGACAAGATTTACAACATTCATTTGACGGTGTTTTTGTAGTCATCAAATGACATGTTGGTGTTGGATTGACTTGCGAAGGCAATCTTTATAAGATGTAAGTGGCATGGCAGTTCCAGCAGTAAGATTGGCAATATCTCCTCCATTTAACATCAGCTTAACATTTTGATGGTAGGTACAAACATACCATATGTGTTCCAGAGTCGCCAGCGAGGATACATTGCTTGGGTCTTAGAGTAAAAAACTTTGTTAAGCCTACCTGAATGTTCGAATATTCGACTTTGAACTTCTGATAAAGTTCATAAATGTTACACATTAGAAGTTGTTTTTGTAGATGCGTTATTTTGCCATTATCTAATTTAACAGATATAAAATCTTTTTTACCAGGCAATATTCGACTAATATCTTCTCGGAGGTAAAAACATTTCGGTCTCAATTGGTAGTTTACGGCCACCACGTGGGTTTGGAGATGACAAGGTTGGTTTTCTAGAACTGTTTCAGTTTGAGTTGAATTATGTTTAAACTTATCTTCAGGAATGAAAGGTTCATCTTGGGTGTTTTGCGAAGGTTCACTCGATGTTTGACTCCACTGTAAAAGATCTTCATTAATTAGTTCTGGAGGTGTTTCATTTAAGAGCCTTTTCCTACAAGATGCACATACATAAACATCGAGTGAAAATCTCCACTTTTGAGCCAAATCTTCAGATATTTTCCTTAAATTTTTAAACTTTCGATGAAGTACCAAGCGAAATGGATTAAAACATCGATCACCGTACGGAGCCATTATAAATCAATAACTTTCTTAAAATGTGCACAATTCGCTGAGAGGTTAAAACAACAACTACAGAAATAACGAAAAATACGAAATGGCATAGCTTCTATTTGTCATTTTAATACTTCTCGTATCTAAGAGATGGCGCTAGCAGTCGCTTTTTCCATATACTTACTGGTAAGTATATGGCTTTTTATTACTTATCACAAAATTTATTTTAGACTACTGCTTCCTACTAATATTTTTGTTTAATAAGTACTATTTTAATTTGAATAATAAATACCCCACAACATTGTTAAAGCTTTAAATACGCTTAAATAGGAAAGTAAATATAAATATTGCAGCGGTTTAGTGTAATATCGCGCAAACCAGAAAGCTAGAGTACGACGCTCAGTGCGGCACGTATGTACTTTAATTCATGTATCTCCTAAACTATTGCCGATCCCATTTTGAAACTTCTGGTGTATTATAAATGTACTTTAGGCTATATTTTGAAATAAAAAAAAATAAAAAAAATTGGTCGAAGTTACTAAAATTCTGATTTGAAAAGTTCATTTCCGGTGTTGTATATTAAAAAATAAATAAAAAAAGCCCGTCTTATGTTGTATTTAAAAAGAACAGTAAATTTTCTATTTAAGTCGCCATATTTAATATTTTAAAATAAATTTGTTTAATTCAAAAAACTATTTCCAAAAAATACGAATTTCAATAACGACAATTCTTTAGAAGCCAATAACTTTACAATTAAACATCATACAAAAAAAATATTGTGTGTCCACATTCATACCTTCTAGAAGTACAATTAAGCTGAATATGAACAAATTTCAGAACGTCACTTTTTTTCACTGTCCACTTCACGTGAAATGCCCCAACTACGAGTTAGTTATATATTTTAGTCCGTGAAAAAATAAAGTTTAAAATGTTTTTTATCCTAAAATTAAAACATACATTTTTGATAATAAATTTGTACTTGGTGGAATTCATATTTCAAGTTTATATTTAAATATTCGCTGTGGCTCCCGTCCCGAGGCGGGACTTAAGTTCAGTCCCGATTGACGTCATAATTTTAAGATTTGTTATGTTATAATAAAATAATAATAATAATAAATTGTACCTGTATACATGTTAAGGGCACGTTAGTTACGTCATAAAACCAAACCAACCCAAACTCAACAACACAACCCAACCGACCCCGCCCCATTGGGCCCCCCGCCCCATTGAGCAAAAAACCCAACTAAAATGGGCAAATTTATGTTACGATAAAAATAAAACACTTTTTAACAAAGAAACAACAAATTTATAAAATAAAAAAAATAAAAAAAGTTTGACCACTTCTAGTAGAATCGAACCCAGTACCTCTCGCATGCCAAGCGAGCGCCCTACCATCTAAGCCATCCAGCTTGACACCAATTATAAAAGCTCGGGGAATAAAACCGGATTTACAGTGTGTGACGTCTGTCGGGATCGAAGTTAAGTCCCGCCTCGGGACGGGAGCCACATCGTTAAATATTTATTGTGCACGAAAGTAATACTAAAAAAATTAACGCGTTCAATACAATTTTGAGAACAAACCCAAAATTGTTAAAAAAAGACCCCCCACTTCTACTTCTTCTCTTATTATCCCCACCTCGTGTAAAGTATTCCCCGTAAGAAATAAAGCCTTAAGCCTGATTTATAGATTTCCTTCCTTTCTTCCTCCCGTAGAAGATAAACAATACAATCCCGTACGGGAGTATATAAACGGCACTACGGTTTAAGTATTGTTCATCCCTTACGGGAGAAAGAAAGGAAGACAATCTATAAATCAGGCTTTAGTAGTATGTTAAAATTTTGATATACAGGGTGTCCAGAATTCACTTACATTTTGACTGTAATAAAAAATATATACTTAAAATTAACAAAAGGATAGAATTTAAAGAAAATAAAATAAAAAAAGAAACAAAGTTTTACTTTTTTCATATTTATTCGATTACAGTAGATTTATTTATATAAACTGCGCACCACTCAATGTGTCGCGACCAAAAAGTTCGTCCTTTTTCAAAACGACATAACTTTTTTGTTTCTTAAACGATTTTATTTTGGTCTGTAATTTCTGCTAGCGTCATCCTCTGGCAATTCATCCTATAGGTATGAGGGTCAGGGTTCTTTAAGTAAATTTCCTACAGGGTGTTATGTAAAACGGTGAAAAATTTCAATAACTTCATCCAAGCCCCGTTTGTAAAATAAATATTTTTTTCTCGTTATTATTTTGAAATAATGAAGTACTATGACTTAGCTTAAAACGTTTTTAAAATTTTTCGAATTGAAATCCTAATAACTAAAATATGAGGTTTTTTTCAAAAGAGTACATTTGACGCTTTTTTGTAGGCAATACAATAAGTCTTTTTAAGAACAAGAAGATAAGATGGTGAAAGATTGTTCCTTAAATAATTCTGAACAAGCGACAAGCAACAAACTTCTCTTATTTTCAGAGGGGCCTAAGCAAAGACCACTTTTTCAAAATGACATTTTGGTGAAAATTTGCAAAAACTAAACCTAAACCGATATTTACGTTCGTTACATGTTTTCTTCATATTTTTGACCTCCTGATTGTGATTCAGTTGTCAAATTTAAGTTTTAGATCAAACCAAAATCACCAGGAATCAAAATTTGAAAACAATATTTAATCATATTTATGATTAAAATGCAAATTTCCGAATTCAATTTTTGGGCGAAATTACTGCAATTTGTTTGGGTGGTTAGGATAATGTTACATAACTTACATTTACATTGCGCACTAGTTGCGTAACTTGTCACTGATAATTACCTACCTAATTGGTAATAAGGTTAAATAAAAATATTTTTGTTTATTTTTTAAAATTTTATGCGAAGATATAATAATAATTAAAACTACAACATTCAACAGAAAAATTTAACAAACAATAACAATAATAAATTTTAATATTTCGTTGGCCCTCCCCTAACCCTTAATAATTCATTAACCCTCCTGGGCATTCCCTCGACCAAGTTACTTAAAAAGTCCTGGGGTATGGCTTTCCATTATTCCTGAATAGCATTCACCAATTCATCCAAGTTGTCCATGCGTCCTTCCCTCACTTCCATCTTAAGTTTCATCCTGCTCCACACATGCTTAATAGGATTCATATCCGGAGACAAAGGTGGCCAATTCATTCTCTCAATATCGTGGTCCCTTAAAAACTCATTTACTATATTGGCGTGGTTAATTATTGGCAACAAAATTGAATTCGGAAATTTGCATTTTAATCATAAATATGATTAAATATTGTTTTCAAATTTTGATTCCTGGTGATTTTGGTTTGATCTAAAACTTAAATTTGACAACTGAATCACAATCAGGAGGTCAAAAATATGAAGAAAACATGTAACGAACGTAAATATCGGTTTAGGTTTAGTTTTTGCAAATTTTCACCAAAATGTCATTTTGAAAAAGTGGTCTTTGCTTAGGCCCCTCTGAAAATAAAAGAAGTTTGTTGCTTGTCGCTTGTTCAGAATTATTTAAGGAACAATCTTTCACCATCTTATCTTCTTGTTCTTAAAAAGACTTATTGTATTGCCTACAAAAAAGCGTCAAATGTACTCTTTTGAAAAAAAACCTCATATTTTAGTTGTTAGGATTTCAATTCGAAAAATTTTAAAAACGTTTTAAGCTAAGACATAGTACTTCATTATTTCAAAATAAAAACGAGAAAAAAATATTTATTTTACAAACGGGGCTTGGATGAAGTTATTGAAATTTTTCACCGTTTTACATAACACCCTGTAGGAAATTTACTTAAAGAACCCTGACCCTCATACCTATAGGATGAATTGCCAGAGGATGATGCTAGCAGACAATACAGACCAAAATAAAATCGTTTAAGAAACAAAAAAGTTATGTCGTTTTGAAAAAGGACGAACTTTTTGGTCGCGACACATTGAGTGGTGCGCAGTTTAGTTCTCTTCGTGTAGATTTAGGCCCGACGAGAGAGCGCCAGGGCTCCCAGCAGGTAGTTTTTTTAAAGACTTGTCTATATTTTTGTCTTAAGTCTATAAAAGTCTATTTTTTACCTAAAGTCTATATTTTCTGTTAAAATCAACTATTAAAAAATAATATAAATATTCACAGTTTTATAAATATCGAAACCACAGTAAACCAAGTGAAACATTCGAAAACTTCGCAGTTTTTATTTAAAGTTCCCGCCGTCCAGACCCGAACCGCCCGCCAAAATTATTGCTGAATTGTTTCTGGTTTGGTCTAGGCCCTAGACTCTAGGGTTTCGTTTACGTTTATAGTTTCGGTTCGCTAGGTTAACACTACCTATACTATGCATTTTTCATGAAATTAGTAAGTACCTAGTATCTATCAAAGAACATGTGACAAAGAATGTGTTCCTATTCTATGTTTTATCATCCATTCCATAACCCTAAAAAAATATGTTCAGACGATAGCAAAGGTAAGTGTATAACTATGGTTTTGATTATTAAAAATTATACATTTATATTATTTAATAAAAACAAAGTTTAAATGTACTTGTACTGACATAAAAAAAATTAAATTGAACGATTACTAATCGTCGATTAGGGAAGGGTGCAGAAAATAAAAAAAATGACTAAAATATGTATGGCTCAACTAATGTTTATACTTTATACTTTATACTTTATACCAAAAAAAATATAACCCATTAAATGACTGATGCCAGTGCCTTTTATATAAATGTGATTCTATTTATTATAAGCAGGGCCTTAGCGAGCATGACTGGGGGGGTGAAACACTCAAAATTGCCGACTGATAATTTATAATTTGCTGACTTGTTTACTGACTAACTAGATATAATTTTTAAAATTTGGGTAATTTTGAATATCAATAAATAAAATTAACTTAACATTTATTTCCTATTTATTTTAAAAATATTTTGCGTGTGTGTGTAATATAACATATCTCCTACTTGTTTTTAATTATGAAAAGTATTAAAATTATTACAACTTAAGGTATATTTTTATGTTTGAACTCGACGAAGTTTTAGTTTAGACGATCTTTTTAATAGTTTTTCCAAATCAATTTTATCCACTATATCCTTTTCAGAATATAATATCAATTAATATCAATTACATTAAATTAAAAATACAAGGTTTAAGAATATTTTTTTATAAATTAAAAAAATGATTTTAAATTAATTTTTTGAAACACAGAATAATATTGTAAAAGAATAATATTTTTAAAAACAATAGTAAAACATTTAAATATTAATATTGGCAATATTGCTATTTTTTTTTACTTTGAAAATAGGTTATGGGATATATGCAATAAAATCAAAATAAAATAAAAACAGTTAAGTTTTAATTATTAAAGAGAAACGCAGCGTCTTTGACGTCTGGTAAATGTTTTTTTAGTATATACAGGGTGTCCCAGAACTCGCGCCACAGAGAAAAAGGGGGCGTGCCGATAGCAATGGAGATGCCAAATTTAAAAATAAAAAATTTCTAGGTAATAGTGTAATCGAATGAGAGCAAGCCAATACCGAGAGCTCTCGCCTAGGTTAAACGTAAGAGCTTTAAAAATTGCTAGGAGACGATAGAACATTCTTGTATTAAAAAATTTAAAAATCTTTTGGCCAAAAGCTTTCAAAAATGAGGTTATTAATCTATGACTTATACTTCAGAACGCCAATGTTTTAAAATAACGATTAGGAAAGGGCTGGGAAAAAACTCGCGTTGTCTCCCTGGCGTTGCGCCCACACTAAATAAATAAATAATTATCATTTTAGTATAATCATCTATAAGGAAAACATTATTTATAATAACTTAATTTATAACCTAATATAATATTAATGACAGGAGTTTGACAGCAGTGTCACAATGAATTGGATTCCAGTGGACCAAATATTTTACATATTTTTTATTATCAACAATGCAACCTAAGTATCCTAGCAATTTAAAGAATTCCCTATGGCCATCTATTGGGATTGGCTATCGTTTTTTATTCTTATCTCGCTTATCCTTTGCGTTAGACAATTTTAATTTTCAAATATGTGTTTCACGTTACTTTCGGCACGTTTCGGTTTTCTATGTGGCGCGAGTTCTGGGACACCCTGTATAAATAGAAAATTTAACATAAAACCTAAATGGCAGACACGAGGAAATGACTTAGGCTAGGTATTATTTTATACAATTTTAAAAATTATTTGTTGCAAAAAGCATTATTTTTTTCTTATTTAGGGGACACAAATAAACAATTAAAAAAATAAGATAAAGACGAGCATTTGTTTTTTTACATATTTAAAATTATTTAAAAAAACCGCAGCGTCCTAGATCATTCCCAACGACGAGCAAATCATATACCGAAATTGCCACCAGCCTCCTAACTATTAAAAAATGTTATGTTTTAATTTAATAGTATATTATGTATCAAGTTTTATAAACGACATTTTAATTACGAGTTTTATTAAGCACGAGCGAAGCTTGCAAGCGAGTGTTTAATAAAAACGAGTGTCTAGATAAGTTTATAAAACGAGTTGCATACTATACTTTATCTACGACGACCAAAAAGAAGACTTTAAATCCAATCTTATTTGTTAAACATTTGACATGTGTCAAATGTCAACGAAATTAACCTCACTTTTCCGTAATTTATAATAAAGCTAACTTCAGCCCGTGACTAAAATGCCCAAAATTCACTATTGCTAACTTCAGACCGTGACTAAAACACCATAAAGTCACAGCTCTTCAATGTAGGAGTAGATAAATACTTTTAACAGGTATGTACTTACAGGTTAAAAGGTTTATATATTTTTATTTATAGATAATAAGTTGTTAGTGTTAACACTGCACTTTTTTAAAATGAATAATTGACAAATCAGTTTAAGTCTTACCGACTGATGTTAATTATTTGTTTTGAAGATTTTTTAGCGGTTCGGTGTTTAATTTGCTAATAGATGGCGCTACGTAATAATGAAAGATATGTAAGTTTTTTTTACCACGTAAACAGCATCTCGATTTATGCTGAATCTTAAATGGTAAATATGTTTATGTTGGATCAAAGTAATATATTTACGACTACTCCACTCATTACTTTGTGGACCAATCAGATTTCAGAAAACGAGTGGCTTTTTCAGTTTTGCAGCGATAAAACTAATATTTAGGTGACTATTTGCCTCGTCTTAATTTCCACCAATCACAAACTAGTATAGTATGCAGGTAGTATGTTTTGTAAGCTACATATTTATATGCAGAATAACTGTTACTCATGAAATAGTCTTGTCAAATACCATTCGGGCATCTAATTTTTCATATGAAAAAAATCGAATAAACACAATGCCAAGTAATTGCATTCGTGCGTAGATTTTTGTTGCCACCAGCACTCATGCTTCTTGTTAAAACATTACTTAGCAACGTGTTTTTTCGATTTTTTTCGGAAAAATTAGATGCCCTTATGATATTACTTACAACTATTCCACTCATTTCTTTATGGACCAATCAGATTTCAGAAAACGAGTGTTTTTTTCAGTTTTGCAGCAATAAAACTACTATTTAGGTGAAAAAATCATTCGTTTATACAAGTTGCATAGCAAGCAACTGGTTGCTATGCGAAAAATAATTGAAGCGTGGTAATTAAAAAGCGTCTAAGTGCCACTGCACTGCTAAGCAAAAAGGTGGTAACTAATGCATTACTTAATATTGTTCAATACATTTGTGCTTTGCACGGCAGCGGCACTTGGACGCTTTTGAATTACCACGCTTCAATTGTCAATGTTGACGTTTCTAATTTTAAAATAAAAACCACTCGTGATTAAATTTTTCCTGGAAAAATTTTTGATTTTTATTTACTCAAGATTTTTCCTTGGAAATTTCGCTCGTGGCATTAATTTCAAATCTTAAAAATGAATGCCACTTTCGAAATTTACAAGAAAAAAACGTTCGTATAAAATTCAAAAATTTTTTCTACTCCCACCTTTAAAACGCCCTTTATCGTACATGTTTTTATGACACTAAGTGACCTTTTAAATACACATTGACAAGTTGTGGCTTTACGGCGCTTTAGTCACGGGCTGAAGTTAGCAACAGGTTTTTAGTCACGGGCTGAAGTTAGTTTTAAGTTAGTTGACAGTTGTCAAATGTCATACAATCGTTAAAATAAAGTGCCTTTCTTGTAAATTAATACTAAATGTGAAAATTATTTTATTATCTCAATACAAAAATATTAAATAGTTTCTCAACGCCAATATTTGAAAAGTTTATATGAACATTGTACTGACCTTTTAATTTCGCCGGCAGTATTTAAACTCGAAAACACGATAGAAATACACAAACGAAAACCACAGATTATAAAACACAAAACAACAAGCTGTCAAGTTGACAGTGTCAACCTTTTTCTATGCTGTCAATATGACGAATTTATCAACGTTGTTAATATTTAATTATAATAATTATTAAATGATTATTTTCTTTAAATAGAGAAAAATATCTAAAGAAAATGATGAACAAATCCTTTTTACAATATTTTTATTATTCAAACGAATTACTGGTAATTTTTAATGTTGAACGTCCAAAAAGGCGTGTAATATATACTTCTGACAACGTTGGACGCCTTGTTTCTTTCGACGGTGCACCGCGGTGTTTAGAATGTAAAAGTATGCTTTACTCGCTTTTTAAACGTAAACAAATCCGTCCATTTGTTTTGGTGGTCTGTGGGAACCCGACACCGGGTGGAGGGCTCTTTCCTCAAAATATGAAAATGACCGAATGCATTTTTTAAAAGGCAATATGCTTGAATGCAAAATTATCTGATTATTTTTATGCACGAGTGTAATTTGTTTAGATAATTACACAAATAAACTATAGTTTATTATTATTATTTAATTATAATTAAATCAAAAAATAACATTTTCAAATATTTTAACACTATTTTTCATATTTTCATTAATTGAATCAAATGATTCTTTACCAAAACGTGACATTTTAAATAACTGTCACATTAAAATAAAAACTGACGTTATTTTTATTGCCATGGGTACGTAGATACAATGGAATTATCGATTCCTAGTAGACAATGGGGTAGTTAAATTTTTTCTGACCTATACTTTTTATGGTTTTATTCAAGGGCTTTTGTAATATTAAACATTTCTGTGAAATCAGAATTTCAATTGAGTTTACCGTTTTCGAGATATTTACAAAAAATATACATTTTTATGACGTCACAAACCTCACCATGTGACCAACATTCTAAGATTTCTATTGGTTGAAAATTACCCTGTTGTCAAGTTGTCTTGTTAATGATTTCATTCGGTTATGTCAGAAAATACCCGAAGAGGTTATGTACAAATACTGTCACTGTCAGTTGAGTGAAAGATGGTCACCAAATTCAATTCAAGTACCTATCTTATAACGAGGTATCATATTACTGTTTGATATTTTAGAGTCCAAGATATATCTAAAAGAATATAAAGAACTAGGCATTATACTAATGAAATGCATTTACGACAAAATATGATTATAATTATAGGTATTTACTTTATTTCTTTAAAAGCTCCAATGTTCAATGTAACCAACCATTCCACAAGATTCCTCTGCTTTGGAGTCCGTTATTAATAAATCACTTATCTAATATCAATTACTTACAAATAACATAACAATAACATTGATTTTCAATAATCTAAATTTAAAAAAAACAACCCGAAAAAAAGAAACGTCAAAAAATCAATTCTTCTTCTTCTTCTCAACTAAAATTTTAGATCAAGTAGTTTTAAAACTAAAATATTATAACGTGGCGCCATCTATCGTGAGAATCTTAAACTAAACACCATAGAAAAAGCTGGCAACGTTGTCAATAGCCTAGTGACGTAATTAGGAGACTTTTTTTTGTAAATATCTCGAAAACGGTAAACTTAATTGAAATTCCGATTTCACAAAGATGTTTAAAATTACAAAACGCCTTGAATAAAACCATAAAAAGTATAGGTCAGAAAAAATTTAACTACCCCATTATCGCGATAATTGTCTTGTAGGCATATATAAGAGGGTAATTATCGGTAAAATTTTACCACTAGTGGTATTATATACGAAAATATTGTATGTAGATAAATTTCCATCTACTTAGTACTATGAACGCTGTTTGGGTGGGGTGCAGATAATTTATTCCATTTATTCAAATTTTCTTTTAATTTGAATTTTATTGTGATTATTTCCCTCATTATAATATGAACCAATCAAAAGCATTGAATTTTCAAATAAATTTCGTTTAAATAAACGATTAAATCACTAGAACTATTTAACAGCGATTAAATTTTAGCCTCCATATTGGATTTTTGTTTACGATTTTATGGTGTTATTTACAAGTTTTAACAAACATTTTTTAAAAAACAATAAAAAATAAGTTATCTAGTTTACGAAATATCAATTATTACTTATTACATACCTTAAATTAATGGAATTTTCTTTAAAAAAATATTTATAAATTTTGACACATAAATCAGATTTTATGAATTGTCAAATAGTTTCGAGAAATAATCTGGACGTATATCACTCAACCTATAAATTTAATCTGTCAAACTATGCTCAGTAAGTTTTTTATTTGATTTTTCTTTTTGGAAAATAGTTTCATGCAAAATAATTAAAATTAAAATTATTTTGTATTCAACATTTTCCAACAAAAACCAAACAAAAAACTACTAAGCCTAGTTTAACCGATTAAATTCATAGTTCTCGTAATATAATATATGATTAAACAACTCTATTAACTCAAAATAATATGATCAATTCCTATTTCTTCTTCATTTATTTTTCTCTTATGTATTTAATAGTATATTATGTATCAAGTTTGATAAACGCCATTTTATACATAAATTTAATTTAGGCACGAGCGAGCTTTCGAGCGAGTGCTTAAATTAATGAGTGTATTAGAAAAGTTTATAAACGAGGTGCATACTATACTTTTTCTACGACAAATACTTATTATTATCTTAAAATGCTTTAAATCAAAAATTTATATAGAGCGCCATGTATGAAACAATAGGGGAATGAGTGTGTCACCGTCAAATGTCAAATTTTTATATTTTATAAACTGATTATAAAGGTCATAAATCGAAATGTATTTCTTGAAAATTGACAGTTTTTCACAGTGAAAGTAAAGAAAATGTTTTATGAGCACTTTACAGTGGAGTCCGTGCCCGAATTTAACTTATAGTTTACTGCCGGCGAAATTAGAAGGTCAGTACAATGTTTATATAAACTTTTCAAATATTGGCGTTGAGAAACTATTTAATACTTTTGTTTTTTGTATCGAGATAATAAAATAATTTTCACATTTAGTATTATTTTACAAGAAAGGCACTTTATTTTAACGATTGTATGACATTTGACAACTGTCAACTAACTTAAAACTAACTTCATCCCGTGACTAAAAACCTGTTGCTAACTTCAGCCCGTGACTAAAGCGCCGTAAAGCCACAACTTGTCAATGTGTATTTAAAAGGTCACTTAGTGTCATGGAAACATGTACGATAAAGGGCGTTTTAAGTTAGTTGACAGTTGTCAAATGTCATACAATCGTTAAAATAAAGTGCCTTTCTTGTAAAATAATACTAAATGTGAAAATTATTTTATTATCTCAATACAAAAATATTAAATAGTTTCTCAACGCCAATATTTGAAAAGTTTATATGAACATTGTACTGACCTTTTAATTTCGCCGGCAGTAAACTATAACTTAAATTCGGGCACGGACTCTACTGTAAAGTCCTCATAAAACATTTCCTTTACTTTCACTGTGAAAAACTGTCAATTTTCAAGATATATTTCGATTTATAACCTTTATAATTGTGTTTATAAAATGTAAAAATGTGACATTTGACAGTTTCCCCTGTTGTTTCATAGATGGCGCTCTATACAAATTTTTGATTTAAATTATTTTAAGATAATAATAAGTATTTGTCGTAGACAAAGTATAGTATGCACCTCGGTTATAAACTTTTCTATACACTCATTAATTTAAGCACTCGCTCGCAAGTTCGCTCGTGCCTAAATTAAATTCGTGTATAAAATGGCGTTTATCAAACTTGATACATAATATACTATTAAATACCAATTAAATCTATTTTTGAATCAAATATTTTTGGAGCAATGCTGCATAAATTCATTATTTTAAATGGTTTGACCTAGGGGTAAACTACTCTAAATTCATCCAGACAACGTTCAGCGTTATATAGATGTGCTGTGAAAAAATCCTTATTAGACGCTCACATAAGATAATAGGAGAAAAAAAGGAAAAATCCTTATCAATAAAAAATCCGATTTTTTCCTTATCTGTTAATTTGTGTGCGATTTTTAATTTTAAAAATTTATAATGTAATTTTTGTTTGTTGCGCTATATATTTTTGCCATTGAGGAGGCCCGTGATTTTTTCCTATACCAGGGCCTTTCATGGCTCTCGGCGGGCCTGTGTAGATTAAACTAGAATATGATTTTCTTGGTGCATCTTGTATTTTTCTGTTGTAAAAATACGTTCAGTCACACAATAAAAATACTTTTGCATGATATAAATAGTATATAAACTTAATAATAAATCACCTATTTTTAGTACGAACTTCATCAATTTTTTGTATGGTCGTTTTATTGCATAACGGTACAATATTAAAATGTTATGTTTGATATTAAATGAATTAAAATTCTGCTTCTTTTGATATTGGCCTTTAATCTATTGATATTTATTTATGAATACAAAAACCAAGTTGACATAATTAACCTGGCGCATTATAAATTTAAAACATGTCGACGCTCCGGAGTAAATTAATTATTTTTATCTTCAATCGGCCTTATAGGCCCTTAAATCCTTAATATTGCAGTTACCGCCTTTGTGCTTAGCACGGCAGTATAGCCTATAGGCACTTCAAAATTATTTAGACCAATCGGGTAAGATTACTTATTGCCCAGGCCGTAATAGTAATAGTTATATTACAAGAGGCCATAAATAATCTAACCTGATTGGCCGTATATATACAGGGTCGATGGTAGGTTAGACGTTTATGGAGAACGGCAAAAGAGATGAGTATGAGTATGAGTATAAGAGACGTATAACCAGCCCCATTTCCTCTTGACTCTCGAACCCCGTACAGGCCTATGTTTACTTACGCCGATTTTTGTTCTTCCCCATCAACTGCACGGCTTCACCCGTGTTTGCTGGGTGCGAATGTCCATTGCGTTCAGTACTGTCCCCTATTTGGGGCTCGAGAGCGAGAGGCGAATAGTTATAATAGCCATTCCCGGGTTCGCCGAGCCTATGCTATACGCTCGGTGGGGTATGGATGAGGGACGGGAGGGAGTTGGTTTTTGGGGGACAATTACGCCGACTTAAAACTAAGTACGACGCGGAATCCCCCTAGACCAGTCGATTAGTATTACTCCAAACATTTGGGATTACTATTTGGAGTTGGGGAGTTGTTATTTCGCTGCAGGGGTGTAGTTTCCTAGTCAAGGTCTTTGTCTTGTTCGTTATTGTCATTGTCCGTGTCCTGGTCAGATAGTTCCTGCCCTTGGTAAAGTGTTTCAGTTGTTTTTAATAATTTTTGTCCCAAGCACGTTTTGTGGTAGAGTTCCGTCTTTGTTTATCAAATTCCAAGCGTTGCATTTATTCACTAGTCAAACAAATCACAAGCGCGATTATTCTGTTGTCTAATGTTTACAAATCTCGAGTTTGGCTATTAGGCCCTTTTTTTTAATGTGTTAGAATTAAGATCAATGTTAGTTTACTCTGTCAGTCCAGTGTTTATTTTCGATCTCGATTGGGACCGCCTTACGCATTTGCTGTTGACAGACTTATTGCCCCACGCCGTGTGCCCTTTATAGGTTTTAGAGATATCCCAATAAACACTTTAACGATACCTATCACCTAACATTGCCCGTGTAAGAATTTTTAACACTTTTTAATACAATTTTGCAATGATAGTAATTAAAAACGAAACAATTGTTTAAAGTTCTTAACATAATCATATTTTAAAGTTATTTTAACATTTTCAAGTAAAATAAATGTTATGTTTAATGAAATGAATACGGGCAATGTTAATGGAGACAAATAACGGAAAATGCTTGCCGGGATCTGCCGTATTTATATTGCAGATTTGTATCAGGTCATGCATACTCTTAAAGTAAAACTTATCAGATTTTTCCCCTTGCGGATGGCCACCTCCCCTCTTCTCCGACCTCCCCCGTCCGTCCAGTGAATAGCCTCCCATGACAGGTGGCACCCAAGTCATTCATATCGCCCAACACTCCACTCCTCAATGACCGTTACACCATTTAGCTTGCACTCCATGAAAATGTTTGTTTCACTTATCAGTTCGCACCCTTTTTTTTTTTTAATTGTTGGTTTCATCTTTAAACTTTTACGTTTCAAGAGCTATCCCGCACTCGAGTCGCGTGACGCGACTCGTCTTCTCGAACGCTGGAGCCGAACGGCAAAAGAGATCAAATTAAATTTTTTATAGCAATTATAATATAATTTAAACAAATTTTCTAAATTATTTTGAACAAAATTCCTCTTCCGGTTTTAACGGAACTTTATTTTTAAATGGATTTTTTTACATTTTTAAATTCTTACTATTATTCCTTAAAATGACTATACCATGTCCTATACCTAAACTTAATAGTTTTTGAGTTATTAATTTTTTTTTGAAAATTCGGTCAGTTTCACCCTCAACAAAAAAGCTTATAACTTTTTTAATAATATTACTAGGTTTGCTGATATTCGGTTGGATTTATTGAAATTCTAAAGCACTGTTTTAAAGATTCCATGTGATTTATTATGTAATTTATTGTAATATTTCTAAAAGGTTACTTGATAAAAAACAATGTGAATGTAGCCAACTTAAAAAAGCAATTACTTTTTTATTTTCAATGAAACGCCCAGTATATATATATGTATTTTTACATAATTAAATATGAAATTATAATACCTTTTCATTGATATAACTATTCCCTATACCTAAAGTTGATAATAAGATATTTTACAATTCCTATTATTAATTATTTCAAATTTTTAAATATTTATTTTAAATTAATAAACAATGGAATTTACGAATGAGTTTCAAAAACTGTATGTATTCATATAAGAAAATAATAAATTAATATTTTTTTCCGGTGTTTGTACATAAAAGCACCGAAACAAAAAGTAAATATGTCGCTATGTATGTGTACGAGGTCACCTCGTCGAGGTGTGTTCAGAAAATAACGGGAATTGTTAAATTTCGCGGGTTCCGAGGGTCCGGTTGTCATAAAATTATTATGTTGGTATACATGCCCCCGTAGTATGATAAAAACTTTAGCTGTTTTCATCATTTACTTTGTCTGTGGTAGCCGCTAAGGTTAGACGTGTTTTATGAGCTCGGCGATTTTCGTTCGTTAAAAGAAATGGATCAAAGAAATTTGTATCCAATTTTGCTTACAAAATGAAATAAATTCTGTGAAATGTTAACAAAGGCCTATAGTAAGTCTGCTAAGTAAAACAAGAGTTTACAAGTGGTATAAGAGTTTCCAAGATGGCCGTGAAGACGTTGAAGATGACGAACGCCCAAGCACATTAACAACCGATAAAAACATGGAAAAAGTGGAAGAAATGGTTATAAACCATCAGAGAAGTCGCTGATGATGTTGGTATATCGATTGGCTCATTTCATAAATATTTTTCGGATGTTTTGGGTCTGAAACGCGTGGCAGAAAAATTTGTTCCAAAATTGTTAAATTTTGAACAAAATTTTTGTCCAAAAACAATACTGTAATGATGCCCCAGCAAACTTAAACTTAAAACTTAAATATGGCCTTACCTCAGAGTCGACAAAAAACTGTCGCCGCGTCTAGAGTCCCGTCAGACGGTTCTCTATTAACAGAGTGACGTCATCAAATGACGCAATCTTAGGACGGGAAGCAGATCTTTTTTCCTTAACAAACGTCCCGAGTCCGCCCGCTTCGAAACCAACCCAAACCCAACAACCCAACCCAACCGACCCCGCCCCATTGGCCCCCCCCCCGCCCCATTGAGTAAAAATTTTTCAACGAAGGAATATTCATTTAATTACATTTTATATTATATAACTAGCAAAATGATTATGAGGAAAGGTAAATAAATTAAAATATTAATGTAAAATTAAATATAAATGCTTTTAAGGCCACATTGTATTATTTCGGTTTATAAATTCTTTAAAAAAAAATTAAAAAAAGTTGTAGAGGCGCGAAGTATCGAACCCCGTATAGTGGTATTAATATCTCATGGCGGTTGACCTTGAGAGACGCTGACAGACGCCATTCAATTTAATAAATAAATGGAAACTAAAAACATATAGTAGGTAAAGCGTTTTTTCTTTATTTTATGAAATATATTGTAACATTAGGTAATGACTGCAATTGAAGACCCTGCTGCAAAAAGGAGGTAACTCCATAAAAGTTATTTTTGAGTCATCTTTGCATTAAACAATGCAGAATAGTCTAGTTCACAGTTATAAGGGTGTAAAAGTCACTTTTGTAAAAGTTACCCCCCTTTTTGCAGCAAGGTCTTCAATTGTTGAGCAATGATCTGTAAAATATATAATGGATTTCAGTAAAAAAAAGAATAGAATCTGTGTATAATCCGAATTTTGTTGTAAAAATGTAACTAACGGTTTTTATTTCATATTTTTCTTGTGTATGGCAAAATATGATGATTTACTGCTAATACAAGTATATATCATATTATGAATAAGTTCTAAAACTTCCAAATGTGCTTTAAAAATATGCAAAATTTTTCTTCTATAATTTTTTTTAATTCTTTCTTTCAAGAGAAAAACACCAGTTGCTGCGGCCACTGGCTCTTGTAAATGGCTAAGAGGTATAACAGGATCTTCACCATCTTCTTCACGTTTCAACTCGCGTTTCAAATATTGGAGAACGTTGTAGACGATCTTCCACCCTTGGCTGTGAACTTCTTTTTTGCCGTTATTCATTTCATATAACAAAATAGAAAAATAGAACAAATATAATATTATAACAAAATTTAATATAATATTATAACAAATATAATATTAGTTATAAGAAGTATGATATGACAAATATGATATGACAAATATGATATAACAGATATAATAGAATTTCTAGCCTATAAATATGTTTAAATATGTCAATAAATATCAGCTGATTGCCAACCCTGGGGTAGCATGTTTTTAGGACGGCGAGTAATAGCCCGATTTGACGGATTTGTGACGTTTGCGCGCCCAAGGTCACCCGCCATGAGATATTAATACCACTATACCTCTCGCATGCAAAGCAGGCGCCCTTCCATCGAGCTACCTAGCTTATTGTAATAATCCTATCGCTCGAAAAATAATACCTATTTACAGTGTGTGAGGTCACAAAATTTTAACGGGAGCGCAATGGGGACTCTAGACATTATGTTTTACGTTTTTTTTTTTGAGGTTAGGGGCGAACCATTGTGTAATCAGCGGTAAAAAATACATAGAATCACTGATAAATGCATTAAATAAAATTCAATTTTTTATTTTATAAAGTTGTAAGTTAATGTAAACTACGTATTACGGATTTTTTAAAGTGATGTCTATTGCTTGCAGTCGCTATATTGACATCGCCATTTTGAAATTTTACAAAATACCACTCGGCATTTAAAAGTTAAGACGATAAGCTAAAAATTCATCACTTGCACGTTTCGAAAAACTTTAGTCAATTTTGCACAGGAGGGGGTGGCCAAGTTGACATGGAATGCCTCATATATATATATATATATATATATATAACTTATCTGCAAAATTAAAGCACCACTTTTTCAAAGATATATTAAATTTGAAGCTTTTCTATGTCGACAAGAATCCTTTATAGTGATTTCCCCTAGGTCCCATTGACCCCTACCATACAAGAGACATTTTTTGGATTTGTAATTTTCTATGCTCTATGATAACATTAGGGAACATCCATTAATTACGTGAGACAAAAATGGGGGGAGGGGTCCAGCAAAATCTCACCAAATCTCATTTTAATGGAGGAGAGTCATTTAAAATCTCACGTCAACTTTTGAGTTTAAAAAATATGTATAAGTAGGTAATAATAATTATCCAAATTTATAAACAAAAATTAATCATTTTTTTACATGTTTCAAAGAAAGTTTAATGACTAAAATCTCTCGTGAGGGTTAGGGGGGATCTACCAAATCTCATCAAATCTCACCAAGGGGAAGGGGGGTCCAAATTATGAGAAAAATGTCTCACATAATTAATGGATGCCCCCTTATCTGATATATTCCCTATCCTAACTCCTCAAGCGCCCTCTCCATTATACCTTGTTCATGTCCACCTCAATTTAAGTTATAAGTCATGAGGAAGTTTTTTTATACAAAGTTTGTAAAGGGTGGGCCATTAATTGGTTTGTTTTTAAAACATTGCCCATGGCAACACTCGATGCACCGATTTGTTTTAAATTTTGACAGCTTGTCATTCTGACATTCCGCGGCACGAAACAATCATGTTTTCGCTTGAGGAGCGTTTCGAAATAGTCAGTGTTGTGTGGCCGAAAGCGAGCAAATTTTGAAAATAATTATGGGTCGTGAAAGAGCGCCAAGCGGAACTGCTGTAGTGAAATTGGTGAAGAAAATTCATGAGACATGCTTGTTATTAGATAACAGAAAAGGTCCCTGAGCTCGGACAGTGCGTACGGCTGAGAATATTGAGGCTGTGTCCCGTAGTGTGGTACAAAATCCATCTTTCTCAACTCGACGCTGATCGCAGCAACTGGCCATTAGTCTGAGGAGAATACTGCACAAAGACCTAGGATTATTCGCCTACAAGGTCCAGATGACTCAGGAGTTGAAAGCAAATGACCATCTGCTTCCATATCAGTTCGCTGTGTGGGCCACAGACCAGTTCAACAATGACGTCAATTATGGTCGAAAAATCATTTTTTCAGACAAAGCTCATTTCCATCTCGGGGGCTATGTAAACAAGCAGAACTGCTGGATTTGGGGTACGGAATAGCCACACGTAATCGTAGAGAGTCCAATGCATCCACCAAGAGTGACAGTTGGTGGTGTGGATTTTAGAGTGGTGGCATAATTGGCCCATTTTTCTTCGAAAATACTGCTGGAAACGCCGTTACCGTGAATAACGACTGTTACAGAGCCATGTTGACCAACTTTTTATGGTCTTAAATCGACGCCATGAATGTAGACGATCTTTGGTTTCAACAAGATGGGGCCACATGCCATACAAGCCGACTGACAATCGATCTCTTGCGCACCAAATTTAACAACCGAATAATCAGCCGTTTTGGAGATGTCAATTGGCATGCACGGAGTTGTGATTTGATGCCGTTAGATTTTTTTCTGTGGGGTTTTGTTAAGGACCGATGTTATGCGGACAATCCAGAGACAAATCCAGCTTTAAAACATAACATTGAGACTGTTATTGGCGATATAGGCGCGAAATCCTGGAAAAAGTGCTTTAAAATTGGCTTACTATAGGCCAGCAGAGAAAGTCACATGAACGAAATTGTTTTTCATTCTTAAATTGGAGACTCCAACGTTCACAATAAAAAAAATGTTCTTAAAATATTGGTTTAGACTAATTTTATAGCCAATAAATGGCCCACCCTTTACATGTTGGTGTAGGAGGGTTGGTGTAAAGACAAATTTCGCATTTAAAGCCGACTTTTTCACCGCATGCAAAATAAATCAGATATAGATATAGTTCAGTCGTCTGCTTTTCCCATAAATCCTCCATTTTCGCAACGCTCAAAAGGCTCGACAACATTTCGACGTTTTCTTTTTTATAATATTTTCGGCCTTAAAAACAAAATTTAATAGCTATTAAAATGTTTTAATTTACTTACTTTTTGTTGCATTATTGCGTAATTAAATAAAAACACGTAAATGTAAGCTGCGGGATATTGCGCTCGACGCACCCTGGACCATTTAATTAAGTTAAATAGTTAATTTGTAGAAAATTTTTAGAGCTATCAATTTTTAAGAAATAATTTTCTAAAAAAACATTTTAAAAGGAGTAAGAAGGAAGAAGCGCATCGGTGAGCAAAATAGGTAGGTTTTATAAAAAAAGTAGCTTTTAAAATTGACAGTCTTTTCTGTGCGATTAAGTTAAAATAAAAAGTTTGGGTTTTTTTTTAGATGAAGGACCAAGGCGGAGCAAAGGCTGGTCGGATTAATTAGAAAATCAGAATATATACTACCTATTCAATGTATGCTCTTTTGATTACAAAAAATAAAATTTCAACCGGTATTAAAGTCAACATACGCTTTTACTGGCCTATTTAAGAAAAACAAAGTACTTCAAACAAATAATTTACATTTTTACAGTTCATATTTTTTATCTCGTATACATAATCTATATGTGCAATATTTAACCGCCCTCGGTGGTGTAGTAGTCAGCACTGCGGACGTGGAAGATGTCTGATGATTTAGGGCTTTAGGGTTCTCGACCTTCAAGACATCTCCAACCAGAATTTCAACATCCCCTTCAAATCCAACCGTAGTACCAAACCCATGGTGCTGCTGGTCTCTTTCTTCACACATTCGCTCTGCGAGAAAAGGCCAGATAAGCTCCATGTCAATAAAAAGAGCTTCGTACAAGGGACAAAGACCGTCGGGAGATTGTGCTTCTACCACCCGTACCACGCATCTCCACCGCGGGGAGGCTTAAGAGGTGGAACCACACTTCCACGCGCCTCTTTACAGCCAACCCCATCACCACATTGCGGCTGTACTTATTTACTCTTTTTATATTTTGTAATTATTTAATTGAAAAATAAATTGATTTTGATTTTGACTGCGGACTACAAGCCGAGAGGTCGTGGGTTCGAATCCCACCAGGTATGGATGTTTATTTGTGTTTGTCAGTGTGTACTCCTGTAATAGGGCCTGGTGCCTGTTGAAAGAACATTAATAATAATAAAATATAAAAATGTACATGTACAATATGTAAACTACAAATTAATAAAATACTAGGTTATTTATTTATACCTTCCACTTTCATATTCATATTGGTTTTTTCCAAACTCCAACACACAAAAGCACAATTTCAACTATAATATATTTACTAAGAAGATTATATTCAGGACCTTCAACTCAATATAAAAATTAAGGAATGTCGTACGTGTACATTGTACACTGTACAATGACCGGGAACGCAAAATTAGGGTTGTGCGCAGGTTACCAAGTTTAAAAACCAAACGTGCATTTAGTCACGTGAGTCGACGGTCTATGCGCGCTGGCTTTTTGCGCATTGTACACCGCTCCTTCCGAGCGACGCTTTTCCTATATTTTCGCATATGTGGAGTTAAAGCTTCTAAATATAATCTTCTTAGTTTAAATAATGACCGAGTTTTGACAGTGCGGGAAGGGGCAATAGCATGGGTGACTTTAATGATTATTATATCAAATGGTTATTAAGTTTCAAAACTAAAAGGCCATAGCAGATTTATAGCTGACTTAAGGTTTTCGACTTTTGACAAACTCAAATTTGTAGATATCGCCTAAGTTAACATGATCAATTCCCTAGATCTGGCAAAACCAAGCGAATAGGCCGCTATTAGATAAAATTGTTTCAGGCAAATTTATTTATCAATTGCCGGTCATTTATGATCATAAAATTATTGACTGGCTCTATTGTTTTAATTTTAATTTCAAAGAATATATACCACAATTGGCCAACTTAGTTATCAATTACAGCACGCGTTATGTATGATCATGAAATTGATGGCTGCTGTATTGATTTGATTTTAATGTGAAAGCATGCACTCTTTCATTGAAATTTTTTATTTAAATTATTAAGTATTACTCATTTCTAAAAGAGGGTGAAATAGAAGACCCAGTTGTATATTTAAGTACTCGATTTATTCCACACTTTTTTATCTAACCCCACAATTCACATAACAAAGTCTGTTCTACCTCGTTCGCGCATACTAAAAATTACGAAGTTGGGCAACTCACTGCACAGACTTTAACAGCGGCCATTTTTATGTTGTTTACAATTATTGTGCTTCAGGTTTGTGCAGTTTCTTTATACAGATTAATTGGCACCTTAAGGCCTCATTTTGGGCTTGCAAGTGCCTCTGTAAGAAACGATTTTTAATCTGTACAAACAGCACAAACCCAAAGCAAAAGAATTGTAAACAACAAAAAAATGGCCGCCGTTAAAGTATGTGCAGTGGGATGCCTAACTTAGAGATAGAAAAACCTTGTTGTGTGGATTTTGTCTAACCCCATATTTGTCAAAAATTCCAAGCTTGGACCCTGATCATTTTTGTTTGTATCGTGCAGACGATAACAGGGGCGATGTCGACGTTGTCGCCGCCCGTGGCGCTGGAAAAGTCTGAGAACCAGGCGCGGGTCGACTGGATCCAGGACTGCGCCACGGGGCCAGACTTTGACTACCCGGCCGAGTTCTACGAGCATACGGAGGCGCTGTGGAAGGACAGAGGCGTGCAGCAGACCTTCGACCGCAGCAACGAGTACCAGCTGATCGACTGCGCCAAGTACTTCCTCGACCAGGTCGATGTAGTCAAGCGGCCCGATTACACGCCCACCGAGCAGGATATACTCAGGTGCCGCGTCCTTACCTCGGGCATCTTCGAAACACTCTTCCAAGTCGACAAGGTATGCGAACATAAAAACATTTTTTTCCTATATTTTGTATCATCTTAAAATACAGTCTACCTTCCACATAATACTTGGAACAAAATAAACCTACACCAGTATAAAGTTGTTTAGTTTGGGCTCTACAAGACCCTGACCCTGTTGTTATTTTTATATTACATTTAACCTTGTTTACATTTTTTAAATATGCATTAAGATTTTTAAGTAATTTTGACATTCTTAAATATTATATATTTAATTTTCTTAAATAGTTCATCTTCCTCTCCTCTAGTTTATTTAATATTAGTGGCTGTATTGTTTCATCTAGCATTCTAAAATAAATTTGAACATATAAATTTTGGTCAATATGTAAGGGACCAATAAACAATCTCAAAAAATTCCTGCCCAGACATTAAGTTTTTCAGGATACTATGATACTTTTTCTGATGAGATGAGGGTTTTCATTGCTCCAATAGCGACAATTTTGTTTGTTAACATTTCCATTTAGATAAAAAGTACATTATCGCTGAAGCAAATGTTTTTTTAACTATTTGAATCTGATTCGTTATTTTATTGGTCATGATTTTACAAAATACTAAACGCCTGTCTGCACCATCATCGCCGAGTTCTTGTGTAAAATGCATTTAGAATGGGTGAAATTTGTGATATTTTAACACCTTCCCAACAGACTCAGAGCAAAGCCCTGCTAATCCAGATGCCGAACGGAGTGATATTGAGGGATCTAAACCAAACAGCAAGAACCTCAATATGGGTGGCATCATTGAGTATCCTAGGTTTGTTTCCTTTACGATTGAAAACAGATCCCGTTTGTTCAAATTATGCAACCAGTTCTAGAACATATTTATGTTGCACATCTTTGTCAGTTAAAATAAAATCAACACGTTTAACCGTTGTGTAAACCATTTAGGATAATAAACAATATTATCTATTTAAGATATTAAAACTAATTAGCATGAATAGCAGTATTTTTTTGTAAGTTTTTTTAAATCTGAAATAAAAAATTCACCAAAAATATACCCATTTCATTGAGTTTAAATTATTCAATAATGCCAATATATTTCGCTACAAAAATTTTAAAATAAAAAAAGTTACTCATGGGAGTTATTTTCTGCATTTAATTTAAAAAGCTGAAAATTAAAGTTTTGATTAATGTTGAACATTTTGTTTATTTATGCTTTTTAGTATAATAACTTTTGTTGGAATTATTTTGAGTTCTCCAGTTTTTTTTTATGACAACAAAATTGTTTAATTTGTTATTTCATGGTTTAACTTAATATTTATAACGAGAAATTAAAGTTTTAAAAAGTATTTTTTACTACTATTAAATAGCAATTTTCAAGAGCTTTCCCATGAGGTATCACAGAGGGCGTTGCCATTAAAAAAATTGAGTTGGGGTGGCTACAGCTCCAGGGGTTGCTTAGTGACGGTCATTTTTGTGGACATACTGATTCCCCCCACATATCCTAGACATTTTTTATACCTAAATAATAATATGTGTACAATAATTTACATAAATTGTATACAAAATTGGAGTTCCACTCTCTCAGGATATAAAAAAACAAATAAGTTAAGCGATAGTAGTAAAACAATTACAAAAAAAATAAACAATAACATTTCCTGTAATTTATATATAGGCTATAATAATTTAATTTTGCACTTTTCCCTAAATCTATTTTCACAAAAATTAAAAATTCAAATAAAACTTTAACTGTTGAACAATATTCAAAACAACATTTAAATTTACTTGTTAAATGCTGAGGTATAATATAATTTTTTGTTCGAATGTTTACCATATGAAGTAAACTTACGCAGTTTTAATAAATTAAGTAAATAAACATACAGGTTGTTTCGTTCTTATGAGTTTATGCAAAAAAGTTGAAAATAAGAAATTTGTCATTTGAAATACATTAATTTGATTTAGTCTATTTAAAATAAGCTCAATATCTCTAAAATTGAGCTGGCGCAAAGGGGGGTCCCCTTTCCCATTTAAAATACATGGTAATTTTTTTTATTTTTAGAATAACTACATCAAACTACATTTTTTTTTAATTTTGTTTATCACTACCTTATAGGAAATTTAGTTCTCTACGAAATTGTCCCTATGCATTTTTGTTCTAAACTTATCAGAATAGGAGGGAAAAAATAAAAATCGAATATTACAGTCGATAAAGTTGCTATGTAACTTTGTTTCTGATGAGTTTAGAGAAAAAATGCATAGGGACAATTTTGTAGAGAACTAAATTTTCTATAAGGTAGTGAGAAACAAAATTAAAAAAAAAATTCATGTAGTTATTCTAAACTAAAAAAAATCCCATTTATTTTAAATGGGAAAGGGGAGCCCCCTTTGCGCCAGCTCAATTTTAGAGATAATGAGCTCAAACTTTAGGAGATTTTTTTTCATATTAAAGAAACTTTTTAGATAATCGAAAAAAAAAAGTTATTTTGACAGTATAATGCAAGCATTCTGAATAAACTGAAGCTTTTGCCTGTTATACATGGTTAAGTTATAGTAATAAACAGAGCTACAGTAATTTATTTTAGGATAAACAAGCGATTTGACTAGCATTAATTTTGTTTTCTTATCAAGCACATATTTTAGACTATTTAATAATTTAAGTTTAAAAAATGAAAATTTGTATACTAATTTGGAAATTAAAATTTAACATACTGTCAATAGTTAATCCAAGGTTTTTTGCATGATCTACCCAATTAATTTTTTGATCATTTACTGTCAAATTAAAATTTTTAAGTTCCAGATATTTTCTCATTTTTTTCCTAGCAATGCTACGGATTTGTTGGGACTGATTATAAGACCATTATCTCTACACCAAGTTGAAAAAATATTTAATTTTTGGTTCATATTTGTTACAGTTAATTTACTTGTTTACAGTTAAAATAAACCTGCACGTCATCAGCATATAGATGTATTAAACATTTTTTAAAACATTTTAAGATATCCAAGCTAAAAATTGAGAACAACACTGGACGCTTTCCTGTATAACTCCACTTTTAAATTCTAAATCTATGGAAATACTATTGTTTATTTTCACTTGTTGCTTTCTGCGAGAAAAATATTGGGAAACCCACGTTAAGGCAGCGTTATCCATTCCAATATGTATTTAAGCTTGGATATCATAAGCTCATGATTAACCAAATCAAAGACTTTACTTTGATCTAGTAAGGCTAAAACTACAACTTTACCATTATAGACAATTTAACTTAAATCTAAGACAACTTTTAATAACGCAGTATTTGTGATTTGGTTTTTGCGATACCCAGACTGTATAGTAGGTAAAATTGTATGTTCTTCTAAATAAGTTATTAACTGTAAACAATCTATTTTTCCATTACTTTAGGTAAACAAGGTAATATGCTAATATTAAAATCCGTAGGATTTGCAATTTTTTAAATCGGTAAAACCAAAGCACTTTTCCACTGATGTGGAAAAACATTATATAAATATATTATTAAAGGAAAAGGTAATTATTTCCTTAAAAAGTCTATGCAATATGGCAGTATTAATGTGAGCATTTTTATATTAATGTTATCCACTCCAAAGGCATTAGATTTAATGGTTTTAACTATTTTAAAAATAAAGTCATCCTCTTCACAAAAACTAAAGGATATGCCGTCAGAAAACTTCTATTTCTATAAAAAAATGTATTTATTTTTTATCAAGTATTTTAATTAATTATGGTAACACCAGCAACCTCAATATAGTATTTGTTAAGTAAATCAGGACATTGAAGACTATCAAGTTTTTTATGTTTAACTTTATTTTTTACTCCAATATTATTTAATTGTTTCCAAACCTTAAACCACTATCTTTTTATTTTTTCTTACATAATTTCGTATTTCAATATACATAGAATAATTTGTGTAAAAGTATTTTAGTTTTTTAATATCTTTTAAGAGCTTTGTTTTTAGTTTTTATCATTTGCCTAATATTTGGTAAGGATGTCTTATTAGATCTTACAGTGATAAGTGGAGCGTGTTTATTGAAAAGGGACATAATATTAAAATTAAAAATTTGTATTTTTTCGGTCTCAATAGCATTCCAATTACCTAGCTCTTACTGCATCAAAAGCAAGATCATTTATATTAATATATATTAGAGAAATCCCTGTAAGAGTAGGAAGTTACATTTTTGGTTGGTTTTTCTCCCACAATTTCAACAAACACACAAATGGCCAGTGATATTAAACATATCCAAAGATTCACATTTTTTATACACTATAGTTGCTTACTTACACAAATTATATCTATTAAAGTCTCAGTGTTACTTGTGATTCTAAATAGTTGTAGAGTTACCTATTTGAACTATAAATTAATTATTAAAATTTGCAATTTGGTTTCATTAAATTTTTTTTAAATTAACATTTAAGTAAGTCACCTGTCAACACCAAACAATCCACTTGCACACACAAATCTTCAAGAACGTCACCATCCTATATCCACAATTAAAGTGATAAATTTGAGTTGAGAGATCCTGTAGGCTGTTGACATTACCTTTGGGGCTCGATATACAACGCCTAGTCCAATTTCGTTTTATTTGTTGCTTAATATAAGCCAAAGCTGCTCTACTTCGAATAAACCCTCTTTTTTTCTAAAATATTTTAAATCATTTAAACCATTTTTTAACTACCTATATTCCTACACCACCTCCTCGGGTAATTCTATCAGCAGGGTTCAGGGTATATCCATTTATTTGAATGTTATCACTGGGTGATTGAGATGTTAGCCATGTTTCACTTAAACAAAGAAATCAAAATCTTAAACAATTAAAGTGACAAATTTGAGTTGAGAGATCTAACATTTACCTGCAATTTTTAAATTTAGTTTTTTGTACTAGATGGTAAATTATTTTCTTGCTTTTTTGCTATGAAAGGAATACTTTTTGAAAATTTTATAAATGTTTGATTCACCATTTTTAACCCTTGTCGCCAACTCTCCTTTTATTAATTAGTAATCCCTTTGCATAGGTGTGTTATCTGGTAAAACGGTGATATCTTTCGTTTCCTCATTATTTTTTAATTTCCTTTTATTTTTAATCATTATCATGGCATCATCATGACTTTTTAGTATAATTTTAAGCGGTCTTATTACGTTTCTTGCAGTATTTTTTCCAAGCCTATGCGTTAAAACAATTGAAAGATCTACTTTTTCGGATATTTTGTGTAAGACATTTACGGCACTTTTTTTTAATACTACCATCAACTTCGGTTCAATTAAAAACGATGATATTATTTTTTCTGCTGTCTCGTTCCCCCATTTCGTTTATAATAGATTATCTACATAAAAATTAGTTTTCTTTTAAATGTTGAATTTCAAGTTTAAAACTTAAAATGCTTTCCTTGAGTTCTTTAATAACTTCAATCATTTTCAAATTTATTTTCATCTACGGTAGATACACTTTTCTTTGTTTTACAATCCATGCATTTCCAATAGAAGCCTTCCATGTTTTTTATTTGATTATCGTTTAGTTGAACACATTTGCCGGGAGCAAAAACCACAGTCAATTTTTTGCGACCTGTTGCCAATGCTTGTATTGTATTTACCACATATTTTTGCCATTAAATTTTCCATTAAAGTTTCTTTAGGATAGTTTCTTGACCCATTACCAGTGGCGGAACTTCGAAATTTGGCCCCCCACGCTAAATTCAATATGGGCCCCTTCCAACAAGCTATACCTGGTGCGCGAAATACCTTGCCGGCGAAAAACCCCATTGGCGAAAATAAATTAGGCAACGTTGCGATGAAGGTTAAATATTCACCAATATTCTTTGTTTTGTAACTTTATGTTTGTTCCAACAGCAGAATATGCCTAATATGCGGTTTTTTAAGTTATCAAATGGCTTAAGGACGAAATATCGGTAACATCGGTATCCCTGTAATAAGTGATAGCTACTTATTATATATATAGATGTCGCCACACTATCGGCAACCCACATACTTCCACAAAGTATGTGCGGCACCCGTCTAATAAGTGATAGCTACTAATGTATAAACCTAGATGTCGCCGCAGTATTTTTTTTAAACGTTAACAAAATTTGTAAAGAATTTAATTCTTACTAGTTTTGCCTATATTATTTATCTATATACAATGTATATATTATACATATATGCCAGGTTCTTAATGATTTTAAAATTATTTAAGAAACATGTATGTATGTTAAATAGCAATTGAGTTGGGGTGGCTACAACCCCAGAGGTTGCTTAGTGAAGGTCATTTTTGTGGTCACACATATCCTAGAAAGGGTTTTGAGGAATGTTTAACATTTTTTTAGGTCTAGACTTATAGAGCATTGCTCGTTTTTTAAAATACACCTATAGTTTTAATCAGAGTTGGCAAATGACCGGTCACATTGTTTTCGTGACCACATTGTGAATGTGACCGTCACTTAAAATGATGTATCTGTATCTTTTTTTAAATAATAGTTTTTTAATAGTTTCTTGTGGTCTAGGCATTAATTTGATTTAGTTTTACATGTAAAGGTTTTTCTTTAACTATCCTATAAACTGGTTATAAACTAGTTTACTACTACTACTACTACTACTACCATGGGTTAACATACTTTTTTGTTATTTCTTTGCTTTTAATTAAAATATATCTGTATTCTTACATGACAGGCATTACAATTGATGACATGAAAGGTGTTGGGTTACATTTTTAATAATAAAGGATAGGAAACATTAAAATAGAAATTGAAAATTTATTTTTTTATGACTACAGAACGCCTAGACCAGATCTAAAAGTTTTAGACTGAAACAAGTTGTTCTGAAAAAACGTTAACTCTTTTGAGGTTGGGATTAAAGCCAAATTCCCTTAATTTGGCCGCGAAATTTAAAATCGCACATTTGAAATACATCACTTATGATTTTGGCGGTCATTTATGGTCACATAATATGTCGCATATTATGATGGTCATTTATGAAAGTCTTGACATTTTTAAACTATGGTTTTGACAACCTAAGTTGAATTTGACATTCTTTAAAATAGTTTTAACCCATTTAAATGTCTTTAAATTTTTAAGTGATTTTTACATTCCTAAATAAAGCTTCAAATGTCTTGGAATTCTTAACCCAAAAATGGTTGGGTCTTTTGGCCGACTATTATTTAGTTCTAGTCTCTCATTGGTAGATGAGTTTCTATGCGCACTCCACCTCAGTATCTTTTTGATTTACCCTAATCGTTTCTTAAAACAAAATTAACTATATCATAGTTTTTGTTAATTACTTTAGTTTAAGTTAAAACAACAATGTTGCAATATAGAAAAACTCGTGATAAAAAGTTTTCGTCTACAAGACCGAAAAGACCGCTTCGGCATTTTTGGGTTAAATGATTTTGACATTATTTAATATAGTTTTTACTCTTTTAAATATGTCTTGACGTTATTAATTGATCTTTACTTTCTTAAACATGTCTTGTCATTATGTGCATTTTCTATGTAAATTAATGTATTTTTGAAGTAATTTTCGTTATATTATATCTGGATAACATAAAATTCTATTATTTTTAATAACTTTCCAAGTCATAAATCCCAATTGTATGTCTTTAAAACATGTTATTAAAAAATTGCAAATTACAAAACTTAATACATTTTGATGTGGTGTGACAATTTAAATTGGCCATTAATAAAACGTATCAAAACGGTTCACAATAATGACAATAAAATAAAATAATAAGACAAATGTGAACTCATGGAAACGACGAAAGATGAAAAAAGGTTCATTGAAGTTCACGGTGTGCGGCACACATGTGCCGATTTATTAATTTATTGGTTATATTGACGTTTATAAAAAATGTGTCTCCTCCTCTCAACCGCAGTCAATATTATGAATGAATCATGAATTATGAAAGCGTCCCAATAAATATTATGATTTAAAATTTTTAAGCAATTTTTGAAAAATTATCAGAATTCATTGAACAAAATAATGCCAATTACAATAGTTTCAAAAATCGCGAACTATTTAAAAAATAAAATAGCTAAAACATACAGGAATTTACTAAAAATTTCCCTAGTAGAAAATTATGTTTTAAAACTTTTAATAATATTAAAATTATAATAAAAATATTGTTATTTGTTTGAGACCGTTACGTCATTTTAAAAAAAATATTATATTATATTAAATTAAAAGGTTAAATTAAAATAAGTTAAAATGATAAGCTAAAATGATTTCAAATTACATTGACACTAGCTGAGTACAATTATTATAACAATAATAAAGAACGCCAAAATCTTATGAAATAACGTCAAAATCACTTAGTCAAGAAATATTTAAGAAAGTTAAAATTATACTTATATAATATTTATTAGGATGATTTATATAATATTTATTATGGTATTGAGTAAGATCCCCTCAATACAATTTTCCATTTTTACATTAGTCCGATAAAAACAATTTGTATCTTGATAATAAATTAATATAAAGTTAAGCACAATACATTTTTTAATAGGGAATTAAATATTCTACAAAAAAATTATTTTTTTGTTTTTTTCGTAAACCTATCCATTCAAAAGATATTTTGTCAAAGTTTGAAAAGTTTTGAAATTTATTTATAAATTGCAGAATAGTTAAAATTTTAAAATGAGTAGGTTATGGCACGCCGTTTTACTTTTTAATGACATCAAAAAATTAACTCAAAACAAAAATTATCAAAATTATAAATTGCCTAGAAAATATAAACGTTCATAAAAATTACTAAATTAAGTTTAATTATAAATTAAAATATACTAATTTATTTTTTGGTTTATTGAATAAATATATAAATATATTTACATCATTCTGGTGGTTAAGCCTCAGGTTTTGTTGTATGAATATTTTTTTTCTATTTAAAAAAGGTGCTTATATGTAAATAATAATATTTCATTTATTAATTTAATATTAAGTTAAAGTAGAATATTTATTTTGGAATAAAAATTAGACACGATTTAAATCTGTAAGCGCACGGCGAATTTTCTCGATGAAAAATTCGATGAATTAAAATGTTGTTTAACACACTCGTAAACAGAATTTTAATTTGGCGCTGGTGCATAGTGCGGTTGTGTTACGTACTACTGCCTTCTTTCTTCTTCTTTCTTTCTATTTTCGGTATTTTCAACCTTGGTGCTTGGAATTTAGTCCATGTGACCATATGCTTGTTTTAACGTCTCACGGCTTCAGAAAGAACTACCTCCGCCATTTGACAATGTGGAAATTTCAATCTTGAAACATCCATTCAATCATTTATACAATTCACAAAATAACTCACTAAAAGATCAAAGCTTGCGATATTGTTAACAAATACAGGTATATTTCTACACCGGGAATCCAATTTTGTACCCCCCGGTTCGCAAAGTCAGCTATGTTTCACACTTTTCATCGAGCGATGCGCAGCCCACGGCGTACAAAACCGAACTCCTACTACTGCCTCCAAGCAAAACCACATATCGTCGAAGTACATAAGCTCGAAAATAAATTAGGCAACAGTGCAGTCCAAAATTTTCAGTGCTATCAATAATGTATATCGACATGATTATGATTATTAAATTATGTAAGGGGTGCATTTCAACAAGACTGCCCTGCTGGCTAACCTCACTTTATACGAAATAATTTAGAAGTGGATTTCAGACTCTCCTAATAGACAATTTAATTGTGGTTCATTATTTGGTTAGTTGTCTTTGCAATAGGAATTCTGTAAAGGAAGATATATAAATACCAGAATTGTCCTACTCGTTACGTGTCCGAGCCGTCTACCTGTACAGTAATAAGCATAGAAAAGACGTAATTGAAAATAATCCACAAACTTAACATGAATGTGATTAATGGTGGATTGAAAATATTGTATTGTATTTTTTTTTATCTTTTAGTCAATATTTTAGTAAAAAGGATTTTCTTTATTTTTATTTTAATAAATTAATTAATAAATTAGGTAGGACATTTATTTTCGAGCTCGACGTTATGTGATTTCGCTTGGTGGCAGTGGTACGTAACACAACCGCACTATGCACTAGCGCCGAATTAAAATTCTGTTTACGAGTGATAACCAACATTTTAATTCATCGAATTTTTCAGTCAGAAAATTCGAGGTACATAATATTTATTCCAATAAAGGAATTCGAGGTACATAATATTTATTCCAATAAAGGAATTATTATTTTGTCACATACAAAAAGCATTGAATTTATTATCTAAAAAAATAATCTGATTAAAAGAAATATGGCAGAAAGGTGCTTAAATGAAAATTCGTATTGCTAGATTTAAATAACATAATAATTAATAGCAACTATACCACAACTTTATTGACGTATAAAAATTGTTTCAAAGTGTTAATAACAACAAAATAATTCGTATTAAAAGTAAATATTAAAATTTTTAAAAATAATAATAAAAATAAAATTGTATTCAATTCTTATTAGTGAAATAAAATTTTAACTAATATTATTAACATTTAAATATTAAAACAAATATTTCGTGCAAAATATTTGTGTGTCGAATAAGAAACTTTATCACTATAATTTCTAACAGGTAAATTTTTATGTCGACGAGTAATAATAGAAATTAATTGCGACATAATGATAATTTCAGTATTACTTAAATAAGTCTTGCGCACCTTGAATTAATTGGCTAAGAAATTCTATGAATTAAAATTTTGGTTTACATAATTTCAATTTGACTGCCTGTTTCTCCAAGTAGCGCCTTATTAAAATTATCTCAACCAAAATTTTAATTCATCGAATTTTTTAGTCACAAAATACGCCATTCAGTTCCAGAATTAAAATTACTTTAATTCTTATTCTGTGCTTAAAATTGTGTACTCAATATACCAAGACATCATACAAATTTTACTTTAAAATGTTCAGTCAATTTTTAAAAAAGCAACTTAAATTAATATTTAGCTTTAATAAACATGACATTAAAAACTAAAACGGCGTGCCATAGTAGGTAGTACTTATATTTTGTAAATTAACTAATCTACAAAAAGTTTTCTTCTGTTTTTTCAATAAATGTAATATAATAATAATAATAATAATAATAATAGGTTTTGTTTAATTTAAGGTATATCCCATATGGTCTAGTGGTTAGGAAACCTAGCTCTTAATATGACAAGGATATTTTTAATTTTTTTTCCTGAATAATTTATTGGTTTAAATGTTGTAGTGTAATTATTTATGACAAATAAATGTTTTAAATGTGTCTCATCCAAGAGGCTCGGATACTGGAATAAATTTATAAAAATGAATATTTTGAAATAAAATTTTAGAAAAAAATGTGAAAATAATTAAAAGCTTATTTTAATTAATTAGAACACAAATTTATAAAGATATTTCAAAATTCGACAAGTAAAATTAATTAATTAATTTTGTATGGTAGTCATTAAAAGAAAAGTTAAACTTTAGTTGCGCTTACATTTCGTCACCTGAGAATTATAGTGTTCTATCTGCATTTTTTTTTAAATTGAGGTTAGTCTTGTTTTAAATATGCATATTGTTCTATCTATATATAATTGGGGTAGAAATTGTACAGTTTAAGACTCAAACTGTACAATTTCTACCCCAATTATATATAGATAGAACAATATGCATCTTTAAGACTTAAAACAAGACCTCAATTTAAAAAAAAATGCAGATAGAACAATATAATTCTCAGTTGACGATTTAAAAAAAAACTAAAGAAACATTTTTGTAGATCAGTAAATTTACAACAAAAATGTCTACTACTCATTTCAAAATCCTAACTATTCTGTAAGTTATAAAAAATTTTAAACTTTTAAAATTTTGACCTAAGAT
Organism: Brassicogethes aeneus; assembly: GCA_921294245.1. Classification (NCBI taxonomy): domain Eukaryota; kingdom Metazoa; phylum Arthropoda; class Insecta; order Coleoptera; family Nitidulidae; genus Brassicogethes; species Brassicogethes aeneus. Next base: position 53,495,964 of record OV121133.1, on the reverse strand, counting down.
ATCTTTGAAATGGCTAGGTTTACGAAAAAACATAAGATACCTTTTTTGTACAGCATTCAATTTCCTATCAAAATATTTATAGGGCTTAGCTTTATATTCATTTGTTACTGAGATATAGTTTTTTTCATAGACTAATGAAAAAATGGAAACTTGAGATGAAGAGGATCTTACTATTAATATTAAGAGCTCATACGTAGATAGGCTTTTTTTGAGGTGTCCAGCAACCAATTTTCTATATCTTCTGTCAACAAAAAGAATAGTAGATTTTTTTAATCACCCTAATATTTTTATATTATACTATTTATAATATTTTTAAGCATGTTAAAATTAAATGAAAGAATTTAAAAACAAATAAGAAAATCAATACATATTTGATATCGTCAAAATCACAGTAGAACAAGAATGTAATTGTCAGAATGATAATTTTTCATATTCATATCGTCGTTCCGTCAGGAAAAAAGTAAAAATTGCATTTTTTGTTTTTTGCTGCTCTGACGGCTTCATACTTTTATTACAATCAATGTTAAAACATAGACTAATAATAAATCTTATATTATTTAATCTTGCTAACATAGTTTTGGTGCTGAACAGTGGCAAGAACTGGAAAGTTGTAATTTTGACTTTCAAACAGATGATATTTCTAATTTGACGTGTTGGTAAACAGGTGAACTTTCACATGTTCGATGTGGGCGGTCAGAGGGACGAGCGGCGGAAGTGGATCCAGTGCTTCAACGACGTAACAGCCATAATTTTCGTGACGGCATGTTCATCTTACAATATGGTGCTGCGCGAGGACCCGACGCAGAACCGGCTGCGCGAGTCGCTCGAACTCTTCAAGTCGATATGGAACAACCGCTGGCTGCGCACCATATCCGTCATCTTGTTCCTCAACAAGCAAGATTTGCTGGCCGAGAAAATTTTGACGTCGAAGTCGCGCTTGGAGAACTACTTCGGCGAGTTCGCGCGCTACCAGCCGCCCGCAGAGGTCCAGAACGAGGCCAACGAGGCGCCGGAGGTCTTTAGGGCCAAGTACTTTATAAGAGACGAGTTCCTGGTGAGTACATTTAATACTTCGTAGACGCGTTTTTGTATTGAGACCAGGACGTATTTTTTTCTACTTTTTCAGCAAAACTATCAGACTAATCGTAAAATTTTATAGGATTATTATCCTCTATAAGGTTTTAAAATTCCTTAAGGATCTTTGGTTATTTGCATTAAAATTATGTACATTTACGAGTATTTTGAAAAAGTTTTTTAAGTAGGTACCATGCTCCACACCTCAAAGTCCCACCACGTGACAACGTACGGAACGCAGTCTTTTGAAAATTTGGCATTTAAAGCTTTTCAGGTTATTTATCTGTTAAAGTATAGTCAATGAAAGAATTTAATATTACTACTGTTACCGCTTATGTTTAAACTTAAAGCGTTAAAAGTTAATAAATTTTTATAGTATTACAATAACAATGGTTGGTTTAAGAATTTAGGAATATACATACTGCATTTAATGACATTTTAAAGTGTATAGTGCCAAATAAGTAATATTTTTGTGCATTTGGTCTACATATCTCTATAAAATAGTTTAAACTAAACGGCATTTATTAAAAAAAATCTAACTTCTCTATTATGGAGTAAGAATATCTGTATCAAAGGTATGTATTATAACAAAATAGTACATTCTGTAACAAGTTTGGAATACAGCATATTCCGCTCGAGGAAAAATTTGACACACGAGCCGAAGGCGAGTGTGACGGTTTTACGAGAGTGGAATATGCTATTCCAAACGTGTTTCAGACATTATTTTCTCTACGACTACGTAAGAATAGTAACGCTTATATAATTTTAAACAGAGAAAAGAAACCAAGCAGTTTTTGACATTTAACTTAAATGATTTAAGTTTTTGTACTGTCAAACCATTTTGTGCCGTCACAATTTTATAATGTAAATTATAATAAATTTAAACAAATGGTATGCCTAAACCTTTATTATACTTAAAAATAGTTATTTACACTAACTAATAAAAAAAATAACATTGTAACAAATGCAAAACTAATTTTACAAGTAATTGTATGATTAGAGGTGTCCCTCTATAAACTGTATGCGAGACTGTATGTTTCTTGGGATGAAAATAAAGTATTTTATTTTATTTATTTATTTATCTATGTCAACATCTATTCTTTTTCTACATTTAAAGGTCTTTTTTAAACTTTTTGAATCTGTCAAAACTTCAAAGCCGGTATAGTAGGTAACTGGTTTATCATTTTAATATCAAATTTATTATAATTTTGATTTGTATATTTGAAAAACAATAAATATAACCAATTTTTTGTGCCTAAACCTTAATTATACAACTGCTATTATTTTTTAATTAATAAATAATACAGTAATATTTAAATATTTTTAAATTTTTTACGTTTAGTAAACAGTCAGGAGATGTCGTTACTTGTGACCATTCTTAACCAAGAGTAGGAATATTCTCGCACAGAATTGCAGAAAAACATCCTTTCTATGATCAAAAATTACACTAGAATGTTACTATTCTTAAGTAGTAGTAGAGAAAATATCTTATTTTGTATTGTAAGGTTAGAAAAATCTATTTTGACCAAAATAAATAAGTGGATTATTAAGTGTGTTAATATGGTCATATAAATATAGGTTTACTAAATAATTGTTGAATATGGTTCAAATTAAATTTAAGCCTTTATACTTCTAACGACAAACCTTGTGCATACCTCTCAGCATACCTACTTTAAGTTAGATTATAAGAAAACAAACAATTTTTAGAGAAACTTGTAATGTGTAATTGTAATGTGTAATGTGTAATTGTAAATATTTAATACTCCCATGACATGTGATTTATTAAAAAATTTAAAGTTATAATGAGTAAGATCACCTCAACTGGACCCCCCATTTCCCACTTGATCGTGGAATTCAAATTAATATATTTTAAAATAAAGTAGTCACTATCAATAATGAAACGCTGAAACAGTTTTTTAAAATTTTTATTTTAACAACAATTTTTTTTACAATGAAAATTTTGTAGACTTCTAATTAAAAAATAGATGACAGAAAAACCGTTAAAGATATTTTAATGAAATTTTCAGGATTTATTGTTTAATATTCACATTTTAAAAAACAATTCAAAATTTAAAATTATTTATTTATTATCACATTTTTAATTAACTTTTAAATAAACAAATGAAAATTTTAATGACTTCTCCCTCAAATTATGAATTTGTTTTTTTCAGTTACATGCATTATATATATATATATACTTTAGTTAAATATTCTGCAGGAAAATTCCACTGCCCGCTATTAGTTTAAACAATTGAATTTATTTATCACTGATCGCGAGCGCTCTCGGAGACTCTGCGTCCGCTCCAATCAGTATTAATAAATAATAAACTTTTTAACGATAAAAAACAATGTTATTTATTAAATTTAATTTTTTTAATGTAATAATTGTAACAAATAGATATCATTTTTTTAAATAAAGACTAAAAATTAACAAATAATTAAATAAAACATAAATGTTCCAGTAGAGAGTTAATTTTTTTGTATTATCTTTATTAGTTTTTTATGTATAAAGGTAAATAACAAATAAATTTTATAAGCCATTTTAGTTTATTTGTTAAATAGGTTAACACGTACATCAGTTAATTGATACTAAACAATTTTAATTTTGTAGATTTGCGTTTAACTATTTCATTAATTAATTAACGTTATTATTTGTATTAATATTTATTATATTAATAGTGATTTCTTAGGGGCCGGGTGAATACATGCTCCTTTTAAAAACTACGTGATAATTTCAGAAAAAATTTCTAATGATGCAAGGTCAATTCATTTTTATAATTTAAAGTTAATTGAATTAAAAAAAAATCGGAGCTAATAATAAAATTACTTTTCTGACGAAGCAGCTTCTCCAGTGGCGGATTGTCAATTTTGTTAAACCGATATTTTAGTTAGTAGACATGGGACCCAAACCAAACTTATATGTTTATAAGTTTATGAGTTTATAATGACATTAAAAAGACGAGTTAAATTGAAGTTCGCAAAAAAAGTTAGTTTTTTAGCGCGCCTCACCAGCCACCCCCAATTAAGATTATTCAAATTAAAGTGGTGCATATCATTTTAAATTTTTATTATTTTTTTAACTAAAATTTTTAAAAATTAAAAATGGTATACCATCTGTAAGTGGATTTTTAAAATAAATTTCGAAATTTGTCGATAAACTTTACTGAATTATGAATTGCAATACTAATTTGTATAATCTTAATTAGGGGTGGCAGGGGACTGGTGAGCAGCTGAAAAACTAACTTTAAAAGCGCACAATGCATGTAAGTGATAAAAAACAAATTCATAATTTCATAGTTTTCATTTGTTTATTTAAAAGTTAATTAAAAATATGATAATAAATAAATAATTTTAAATTTTAAATTATTTTTCAAAATGTGAATATTAAACAATAAATCCTGAAAATTTTATTAAAATATATCTAACGGTTTTTCTGTCATCTATTTTTTAATTAAAAGACTGTTTCAGGGTTTTATTATTAATAGTTACTGCTTTATATTAAAATATAATAATATGAATTCCACTGAAAAATAACAACCAATAAAAATTTTAAGAAAAAATTCAAAAAAGTAACATGCTGCAGGGAAATTTGTTTCATTTAAATATTTATTCATTTTTACAGTCTTTATTTATAAATAAATACAAGTATTTTTACTATTTGTTATAACTATTACATTTAAAAAAATTTAATTTGTTAAAAAACATTGTTTCTTATTGTATTTTTTATCAATACTGATTGGAGCGGAGGCATACCGACAGCGCTTGCGCTCGGTGATAAATAAATTCATATTGTTTAAACTAATAGCGGACAGTGGAATTTTCTTGCAGAATATTTAACTAAAGTGTACAATGCATGTAACTGATAAAAAACAAATTTATTTGAGAGAAGTCAATAAAATTTTCATTTGTTTATTTAAAGGGTAATTAAAAATATGGTAATAAATTAATAATTTTAAATTATTTTTCAAAATGTGATTAATAAACAATAAATCCTGAAAATTTCATTAAAATATCTCGGTATAACGGTTTTTCTGTCATCTATTTTTTAATTAAAAGTCTCCAAAATTTTCATTGTAAAAAGAATTGGTGTTAAAATGAAAATTTTAAAAAACTGTTTCAGGGTTTCATTATTGATAGGTACTGCCACATACCTGTTTGTTGCAGTGCTCGGAGAAATTTTCAATAACTCACATAGCTCGCCGCAGGGTAAAGTTTTTGATGCACGATTTTGATCATTCTATATTGCAAATTTTTTTTTTCAAAATCTTTGAAAATTTTTTTAAATTTCTGAATTGCTATTAGAAGCGCTCACATTTCAAGTATAAGTCTGCAAAAAATCAGAATTTTAGATTGTATTCTAGAATTAATACAACGATTAATGTTACGAATCCCCACCCTCATAGTGGGAATTAAAATTCTTAATAAATTATATTATGCAAAATATGACAATTTTTAGAAAAATAAGCAATTTTAAATGCCAACAAATCAATTTTTCTAAAGTCTGTCGCTGATAAAAAAAAATAAATAATAATATTTTTTGGGCAATTTTTTTTCTTTAAAAATCAATAATTAATTAATTAATTACAAAACTACAACAGAAAAAAGTTAGTATGACAAGTCAAAAAGATAAATTAAAAGTATACTAAACATAAATTGGCTACAGGGTCATTCCACGTTACTCAGTGATTTTTGTCCCGCCCGTCACAATTAAAAATTGTGAGTAAAAACTACACGTTATAAAATTTATTTAAAAATATTGTTTTATTATGCTTTTAATAAGTTATAAGCACAATAAAAATAATATTATAAAATATTAATTTTATAACTTGTGGTTTTTACTCACAGTTTTTAATTGTGACGGGCGGGACAAAAATTACCGAGTAACGTGGAATGCCCCTACAATAGAACGATGAAAAATATTATTTAATTTAAAAAAATTATTGAATAAAAAATGTTTTTTACTCAGTAAAATTTAAAGAAAAATATTTTTTAATTAATTAAAAAATATTTTATGCAATTAAATATTTTTTATTTAATTTTTTTATTTATTTAAGTAATGATTATTCAATAAAAAATATCATTTATGCAACAAAAATATTTTCTATTAAAAACTTGTTTTTTATAGACTATTCCACTCATTACTTTATGTACCAATCAGATTTCAGAAAATGAGTGGTTTTTTCAGTTTTGCAGCGATAAAATTACTTTTTATAAAACGCTCGTTTATACGAGTTGCATAGCAACCTGTTGCCGTTTTTAATTTTAAAATTAAAATGTTAAAAAATATTCGTGAAATAGTCTTGCCGAATACCACTCGTGATAAAATTTTCCCTGAAATTTTTTTTTATTTTTATTTACTCAAGATTTATCCTTGAACATTTCCAAGAAAAAAACATTCGTATAAAAATCAAAAATTGTATCGGTAAAATTTTACCACTAGTGGTATTATATACGATAAAACTTAACTTTTTTTCCAATTTATAAAAATTATTTTTACATTAAAGTTATTTTCTAACTATCGTTAATGGTAAAAATGTTTAGTATACTTTTAATTTATCTTTTTGACTTGTCATACTAACCATTTTCTGTTGTAGTTTTGTGAATAATAAATTAATTATTGATTTTTGAAAAAAAAAATTGCCCCAAAAATATTATTATTGCTATTTATTTTTTTGTATCAGCGACAGACTTTAGGAAAATTGATTTGTTGGCATTTAAAATTGCTTATTTTTCTGAAAATTGTCATATTTTGCATAATATAATTTATAAAGAATTTTAATTCCAAACGGAGAAGCGATTTTATTCCACTATGAGGGTCGGTGATTCGTAACATTAACCGTTGTATTAATTCTAGAATACAATCTAAAATTCTTATTTTTTGCGAGCTATGTGAATTATTGAAAATTTCTATACATATATATCGAGTCAAATGTAGTCAGAACATTGACAAAGTTTTTAAAACAAAAATTAAGTCGCTAACTTGAACGGTTACAGAAATATGAATTTTTATATTAGTAATTTCAATTTAAAATATAAACACATCCGTGAGGTTAGTTAACCTGTAAACTTTTAATTTAATTTTGCCGATAAAATAATATATTATATAGCTAAAAACAAACAAAAAATCATTTAGTTAAAATATTTTTATTGAATTTTTTTTAATAAAGAAATATTTGTTAAAAAAATCATTCTTATATTTTAGCAAATTTATGTTCAGTATACTTTAATTTATCTTTTTGACTTGTCGTACTAACCATTTTCTGTTGTTATATGATTAATAAATTAATTAGTGATTTTAAAAAAAAAAAATGTGTCCCAAAAATATTATTATTATTTCTTTGTTTGTATCTGCAACAGATTTTAGAAAAATTGAGTTCTTGGCATTAAAATTTATTATTTTTTTTAGAAAATTGTCATATTTTGCATAATATGTATAATTTAAAAAGAATTTTAATTTCACACGGCGATTTTATTCCGCCATGAGGTTGGGTGATTCGTAACATTAATCGTTGTATTAATTCTAAAATACAATCTTAATTTCTGATTTGTTGCAGACTTATACTTGAAATGTGAGCGCTTCTAATAGCAATTCAGAAATTTTAAAATTTTTAAAGATTTTGAAAAAAAAAATTTTGCAATATAGAATTATTAAAATCGTGCATCAAAAACTTTACTCTGCGGCGAGCTATGTGAATTATTGAAAATTTCTATACATATATATCGAGTCAAATGTAGTCAAAACATTGACAAAGTTTTAGAAAAAAATTAAGTCGCTAACTTCAACGGTTGTAGAAATATAAATTTTTATCCAAATGCGCGTTAGAATACATATATGTTCCTAACTGGAAACAAATTTTCGAACGCATAAACGAAAAATCCACCTATACTTGATTTAACTACCTAAACCCGTATAGCATACGCCCCGACCACTGACGGCGCGAGCAGATCAGGCAAGACAGAGCCAGCATGTCGACAGGGTTTCGAATATCCGACCACTGGTTTGTTGGTCTGCTTTATATTAAAATATATTAATTTGAATTCCACGATCAAGTGGCAAATGGGTGATCTTACTTAATGATTTTTCGATGTAGATCAAATTTCAGTCAAAGTTTTATACTAAGGCTGTCAATTCCTAAACGGTTAACCGGTTCGACAAGTTTTGACCGGTTTCGGTTTCAACCGGATTTTTTAAATTATTTTAACCGGTTCGGATATCCGGTTAACCGGTCCTATTAACCGGTTAACCAGTCCGATTATCTGGTTAACCGATCTGATCGGCGGCTTAACCGTAACCGTGACCAGTTAAACCCGCCACCGGTTTATCCGTAACTGGTTTAACTGGAGCCGTCACCGGTTTAATCGTAGCAAATTCTTTGTTTTTAATAAAAAGGGATCACTTCACTAACCCTTACACCTTTCTTTACCCGTGACAACCAGGCAGTTCATGCTTGAATTTTTTAAAATAGATACTTATTCAATAAAAATGAAATTAGAATAATAAAAATACCACCAACTTTACTAAAAACTAAAAAACATAAACATTATTCAAGTTTCAAAATAAATTATAGTTAAGTGATAAAAAATAATAATAAAACTCAATATTTTTTTATTATTGTTTTGATGTAAAAAAATCAATTTATCAGCATTTTCCGGTAGCAAGCAGTTTCTTTTCGCCGAAACTATGTTGCCTGCACTGAAAAACATAAAAAAACCATAGATTTTCTTATTTCTTTTTGAATGTTTATGTTTTTTTGTATTTTTTTAATAAAAAATACTTTCATCCGAAATCGGCAGCAAAGTAGTCAACAATCGGCAATAAAGTAAAATAAATCGGCAGTAAAGTAGAACTTTACTGCCGATTTAATACGAGTATTGCATGCAACCAATTATACATTTTTAGATGTGTCTTCTGCTCCTCAGCAGCAATCAAATAATATTTTAAAAAAGCACCGTCGCGGAGGTCGATTGGACCCTTTCACAAAATGTTGTTTAGTAAAAATAATAAGTTATTTTTATTAATTAGATTAAAAACTGGCCGGGGCGGGCAAATATATAATAACCGTCGCAACAAACAGTATACATAGACACTTCCTACATTCAAATGACATTTGATTTAATCATCAATATTAATTATTAGTATTATTAAATGTGATTTCGGATAAAATTTAATATGCACCTCGGCATTAATAGTATATTATGTATATCAAGTTTGATAAACGCCATTTTATACACGAATTTAAGTTAGGCAGAGTTCTTAAATTAATGAGTGTATGAAAAGTTTATAAACTTTTTCTACGACAAATACTTATTATTATCTTAAAATGATTTAAATCAAAAATTTGTATAGAGCGCCATCTATGAAACAACAGGGGAAACTGTCAAATGTCACATTTTTACATTTTATAAACACAAGGTTATAAAAAGGTTATAAATCGAAATGTATATTGAAAATGGACAGTTTTTCACAGTGAAAGTAAAGGAAATGTTTTATGAGGACTTTACAGTAGAGTCCGTGTCCGAATTTAAGTTCCCAGCTAGCACAAGTCTGTCCTAAGGACGTCCTAAGGAAAGCCTTACAGGATATTGGGATATCCCAAGGATATCCTAGGACGTCCTCAGACCTCCTCAGGACATCCCAACCATGGCCGAGTGGTGCAAAAAAGGCCAGCCTACAGACGTCCCGCAAATGGCCTTTAGGATATCCTAGGGATATCCCTAGGTCCATATAGGTCCAGGAATAGGACATCCTTAGGATGTCCCCTAAAAGTCCCATGGGTATATGTTGGTCCAGGAATGGGATGTCCTGAGGACATCCTCTGAATGGCCTTGTTATTTGTTGGGGATACATTTTATCAATCAAATACCATTTTATTACTTTATAAAATATATTATTTTAATTCTGTATACATATATATAATTTTACACAGCCAATTATATAAAATAAATAATAATTCTAAATAAATATATATATTATAATAGTTATATTATTAATGTATCACAGTGTCCAAAGTTATCTGCTCACCATTTTAACTCCATTATTATTGCAGCTTCAAAGTCGGTTAAATTGGCAAATTAGTGGCATTTTTTCTTCTGAAAATTTTGAAACAAATTAAATACGATTTTTTTATTTTTTAACAAGTATGCTTATTATAACTCACCACAATTTTATGATTGTTGTTCACTTGTTCAAGCAAATTAGTATTTAAGGTTTATTTCGAAGAGAACACTATAATAATATTATATTATAACAAACACACTTGGAGAACACGAGATTCACGGCCTTAAACCAGGTTCACGACCCAGAAAAAGAATTCACGGCACAGACAAAGAATTCCTTTCACAGTGTTATCTATGATTCTTTCTAACAAAAAGGCGACAAACAACTAAAGGACGCTATACGTCATCTTAGCTTTCTCTCCATCCAGTGTTACCACCATCTTTGGTTACCACCATAGACAATGGTTACCACCATAACGTAAGGCGGCAAATTTAAAACAATCGGTAACACAAACTATTAAATAAGTTATAGATAGCGTTTGTAATTACATTTTTAAGGTTAACTGACGCTTACTACCTTATTTATTATTTATAAAACTCTAAATGTATCAATACCTTACAAACAAGGTGTTTGATCAATTATTAATTACCAGCCGTCATTTCTGCGCATGCGTATTAAGTTGGCTGCTATCCAGTTGTATACAAAATATATTTTGTGGTCATAATATGACCACAAAATATATTTTGTATACAACTGGATATTATAACAAATACACAAAATATAATATTGTTTTTAAACTCCCGCCTTTAAAACGCCGATTATCGTACATGTTTCCATGATATTTTAAATACACATTGACAAGTTGTGGCTTTATGGCGTTTTAGTCACGGGTTGCAGTTGGCAGCAATGGCATTCGGACCTTTTAGTCATGGGTTGAAGTTAATTGCAGTTGTCAACTGCGAAACAATGACCATCAAAATAAAGGGTCTAAAAAGTGAGGTTAGAATAGACTGGTCGATGTCAGATTTTATAAATAATTATTTATATATAATTGTTGAAAGTTATTTAATTTTTGTGATTGTCGTAGAAAAAATATAGTATGCAAGTCGTTTATAAACTTAAAAAAATCTATATAATATAATATTATAATTATATTGATTGACATTTTTAAGATGTGCCTATGCAAAATAAGTTATGTAAAAAAATGTAGGTATTATTAATTATATGGGTAAAATATTCTTATAGAAAAATGTGCATACCAAATGTTTACCAAAACCTAACGGGACATTCTGAGGATGTCTCTGGGATTAGTCCTATGATCAGCCCATTTTAGGCTTTAATTAGGATATTATTAGGTCCTAACGACATCCTTAAATGACGTTCCTAGGATATCCCAAAATGGGACCTAAAAAAGATCTAATGTCCGATAAGGTCAACCTATGGACGTCCTCAGGAAGTCCTTATAGGATCATCCCATTCTGGGACATTTAGGCTGGTCCAAGGACGTCCTGAGGATGTTTGTGCTTGCTGGGTTATAGTTTACTGCCGGCGAAATTAAAAGGTCAGTACAATGTTCATATAAACTTTTCAAATATTGGCGTTGAGAAACTAATAAATACTTTTGTATTTTTGTATTTAAATAATAAAATAATTTTCACATTTAGTATTATTTTACAAGAAAGGCACTTTATTTTAACGATTGTATGACATTTGACAACTGTCAACTAACTTAAAACTAACTTCAGCCCGTGACTAAAAACCTGTTGCTAACTTCAGCCCGTGACTAAAGCGCCGTAAAGCCACAACTTGTCAATGTGTATTTAAAAGGTCACTTAGTCCCAGATAGCACAAGAGGTACCCAGGACGTCCATTTCGGGTCCCACATAGGTCCGAACGCCCTAGACCTATATCGGAAGTTTTGGGTACGTCCAGTTTCTTACTTATTTGGGAAAATTATAGCGGATATACTGGGTACGTCCCAAGGACGTAATTGAAGCATTGTATTTCCAAATGGTCTAAGTGCCAAGTTGGTTAAATAATATATTATCATTTAAAAATAGTTTGTCATGCAGAATGACATAATAGTATATTCTGTAACAAGTTTGGAATACAGCATATCCGCTCGAGTGAAGAGTTTGTCACACGAGCCGAAGGTAAGTTTGACGGTTTCAGGAGAGCGGAATATGCAATTCCAAACGTGTTTCAGACATTTCAACATTTACATGTGCAAAATATTTGTTTTTCATTGATAACTCACAATTTTATTTTTGTAACTTAGACCCCCCAGACAGCATCCAATTCAGAAAGATTTCTGTACGAAGTCTTGTGAAAAACATCTTACTGAAGTCACAATATGACATCTTAGAGAAATCATTTTTAGGAGCTCAAGATTAAGAGTTCTTGATGAATTCATAAATAAGAAGTAAATTTTTTAACATCTTAAAGTATCTTTTTTTCTGACCTCTTATTGAAATCAAAATTAGAAGCTACTAAGGGTAGGTATCATAAATAAGACTTTAGTATTATATATTCAATATTCTATTACTTCTTACTGAAATCATATTATTAATATTATTAAGGTATGGAGACGTCACATTTATGACATTTTAATGCGATTCTTTCTTCTCACCGCTGTAACTGTTTGTGTTTGATATAAGAAGCGGCGAAGTAGAATTTAGAGCGTGTATAATCTGTGGAGCGTGCTTCATACCAAACGGTCTTAGACCTAGGTAAACGGCAACCCGAGCTCCAAAAGAGGGAAACAGGCCGTCTATCGGTGCCGGTGAAGAGCACGCTTAAATTTAAACAAAAGTGAGACGAAGTAATTGCAATTCCTAAAATAAGCGAATACGAGCAAATTATTAAAATGATTTTAATAAAATCCATTTAACAAATTAATAAAATAAGATTAATTAAGACGTCATATTGCTGCCTGGGCCTTTGGGAATACCACTCTTCAATTCTGTAAAGCTTGTCCATTAGCCCCCAATAAAGCATTTCAGGATGACCAGAGGATGTCTTACTTAGGACGTTCTGGGGACCGACGATTTGGTAACATCGGATGTCCCTGGAACGTCCTGGGGAAGGTTCAGGACCTGATTCGGACGTACTCGGAACTTACTAATGTCTGATACAAGATATACTCAGGACGTTTTTAGTACTTCTTTGTGCTATCTGGGGTGTCATGGAAACATGTACGATAAAGGGCGTTTAAAAGGTGGGAGTAGAAAAAATCATTTTTTATCACTCACGTTTACACATTCGTAATAAAAAAATACGACTTTACTGCCTTGATACATAAATAACTATTGTTTTACTAACTTTTAAATGTTTAAGTTTTAAAAACATTAAAGCCTGAATTATAGATTGCCTTCCTTCCTTCCTTCCTCCCTTAGACGATGAACATTACGTAATTGTCACTATTAACATTTCCCGTGTAGAAATTTTTAATACTTTGTGATAATATTTTGCAATTATAGTAATAAAAAAAATCAAAGAATAAAATATTTTCTTAACAAAATCATCTTTTGAAGTCATTTTAATATTTTAAAGTATCAATAATTGTTAAGTTTAATTAAAATTAATAACGGGCAATGTTAATGGTGACAATTACGTCAAAAATGTTTATTTAAATCGCAGTGCCAGTTATAGATTCCCGTACCGTAAGGACGGCATTCCTTCCTCCCGTTAACAGTTTTGTTTTTGGTTCACCTCGATATATTTATTTTTGTGGAAAATATGGATTTTTTTAAAAAACATTGCAATTTCCAATATTTTTCTGTATGAAGAACTAAGGTTGCTATTGTCCATCCATAGGCTATGGAGAATGACAGTGACAGTTTTGTTGAATCATCCCATACTTGGACATGTCATACACGGCTTTCAAAAGCTATCAAATTGTTTTTTGCAAATTAATTTTTAAATTTTGAGGTGTCTTCTTACTTTATAAAATGGATATGTCTCCGACTGATGTTGCCAGAGCTATTAATTTAATCCAGGATGGACGGTCACAGTATTACGTGGCAAGTGTTTTAAATGTCATAAGAAGTAAAGTACAAAGGGCAACATCAGTCGGAGACATTTTTAAAAGTAAGAAGACACCTCAAAATTAAAACATTAATTTACAAAAAACAATTTGATAGCTTTTGAAAGCTGTATATGACATGTCCAAGTATGGGATGATTCAACAAAACTGTCACTGTCATTCTCCATAGGCCAACCTTAGTTCTTCATACAGGAAAATTATTGTAAATTGCAATGATTTTTAAAAAAATCCATATTTTCCACAAAAATAAATATATTGAGGTGAACCAAAAACAAAACTATTAAGAATAGATGTGACTTGATAAATAAAACTTAATTTAGAACAATATACGGTTTTGCCACTCTATAGAGTGTCTTAAACTTATGGTAAAAAACATCTTTTTGTTTAAACCTGTATATTATAAACGTACGTCTATTTTTTAGTATTTTTTTAAAATGTGAGCCATTGTCCATTAATTTATCTACAATATTCTTTAATATTTGTTTAAATCCGACATCAAATAAAAAAGATATTTGCGATTGAAATTCATCGAAAATTTGTGTGGATCGATTATTTTGCACGTGAGTGTATAATAAAAAGGCGAATATTTACAAATGTAATTGCCCTGCAGACCCTCTAAATATTTTTTAATTTCAAAAAAGCTTTCACATCTGTTATCGAGATACGCAACTTTTCCACACTAATGCTATTTTAATTTAAAGAAAAAAAATTGGATGTTTTTCGCTCCACCCTATTATATAGTCTTTCAAATAATCCAAAATACTTATTTATTTTGGTCAAAATAGATTTTCTTTAAATTAAAAAATTAGATGATATTTTTTTATAATATATTAACCAGATATACTTATTTCATAACGAGAAGCTAGATTCTTTTTTAATAAATGCTGTTTAGTTAAAATTATTTTATTGAGGAAACCAGATATGTAGATCAAATGCACAAAAATATTATTTGGCACCGTACACTTTGGAATTTCATTAAATGCAGTATTTATGTTACGGCTAATGTGCAAACTTGGATAGTTTATAAACTAGCTGGATAGTTTATAAACTAGCCAAACTGTCAGCTATTTTAATTGAAAATGTATTTTCAATTAAATTAGCGGCTAGTTTACAAAATAACCAAGGATCTTGGCTAATTTACTTGAAATTATTAGGGAAACTAAAATAGCTGGATAGTTTGTATACTATCCAATTCAATTTGGCTAATATGAAAACCAAAATTTCTAGTAACACAAAATAGCCAAGCTTTAGCTAGTTTGTAAACTAACCAACTAATTCTCTGGCTATTGCCCATTTTGGTTGGGTTTTTTGCTCAATGGGGGCGGGGGGGCCCGATGGGGCGGGGTCGGTTGGGTTGTGTTGTTGAGTTTGGGTTGGTTTGGCTATTTTCTTCTAATTTTTGACCATTTGACCAATGGGGCGGGGGGGGGCCAATGGGGCGGGGTCGGTAGGGTTGTGTTGTTGAGTTTTCTAACAAGGAAGCGTTAAAATTTTGCCTATGATTCATTTTAAAAACGTTAAAATGCACAAAACAAATCCGGTTAAGCCGGCAAAACGAAAAACAATGCCGTAACCTCACTTTTTTAATAAATTAGCCAAAGAATTGGTTGGTTAGTTTACAAAATAGCTAAAGCTTGGCTATTTTGTGTTACTAGAAATTTTGGTTTTCATATTAGCCTAATTGAATTGGATAGTATACAAACTATCCAGCTATTTTAGTTTCCCTAATAATTTCAAGTAAATTAGCCAAGATCCTTGGTTATTTTGTAAACTAGCCGCTAATTCAATGAAAATACATTTTCAATTAAAATAGCTGACAGTTTGGCTAGTTTATAAACTATCCAGCTAGTTTATAAACTATCCAAGTTTGCACATTAGTGCTCATTCATAATGGACGTAACCATAAGATGCCCGTAAACGTAAACGTAAACATAATATCACCATAATTTGTACGTAACGATGAGTTGTGTTTATAATGAACGTATGCCTTATGTATTTATTAATAATTCGCGCATGTCCAAGTTCACTAAAATGGCAGCATTGACAGATTTCGTCTAATTATTAGGTCTTAAAACTTAAAAGTTTTAAGACAAAATAATTATAATTATAAATATAAATTAAGTTAAAACTATCAGTGTTATCATAACCTTAGTGTAATGAGCGATATATACGTTGGCAAAGAGAAGAAAAAAAGGGCGAATTTCGTCGAATATTACTCGAACTAAAACTTTAGGATAATGAATGGTCCTTTAGATTGTTTGTTCTGTGGATACACCAGAATACACTTAAAAAAGATCTGTCATCTGTTTGCATGGCTACTACCCTGATTGCTACCAACAATGTTCTAGTGAAATCATGAAAGTTACTAAAATTCACACATAAGAAACCCGTAAAGTTGAGATGATTTCAACTTTACGTATTTTTTACGGTCACCCATAAGATCTTATGTTCGAACGTAAAACGTAAAAGTTACGGCTATTCATTATAAACAGGCACACTGGTTTTGTTAATATTCAACTTTACGTTTTACGTATTTCTTACGGGCATCTTATGGTTACGTCCATTATGAATGAGCACTTAGCCGTAACATAAATACTGCATTTAATGAAATTCCAAAGTGTACGGTGTCAAATAAGTAATATTTTTGTGCATTTGATCTACATATCTGGTTTTCATTTTAAAAACGTTAAAATGCACAAAACAAATCCGGTTAAGCCGGCAAAACGAAAAACAATGCCGTAACCTCACTTTTTTAATAAATTAGCCAAAGAATTGGTTGGTTAGTTTACAAACTAGCTAAAGCTTGGCTATTTTGTGTTACTAGAAATTTTGGTTTTCATATTAGCCAAACTGAATTGGATAGTATACAAACTATCCAGCTAATTTAGTTTCCCTAATAATTTCAAGTAAATTAGCCAAGATCCTTGGTTATTTTGTAAACTAGCCGCTAATTTAGTTGAAAATACATTTTCAATTAAAATAGCTGACAGTTTGGCTAGTTTATAAACTATCCAGCTAGTTTATAAACTATCCAGCTAGTTTATAAACTATCCAAGTTTGCACATTAGCCATAACATTTATATTCCTAAATTCCTAAACCAACCATTGTTATTGTGATGTTATAAAGATTTATACATTTTTAACGCTTTACATAATATTATTTTTCTACTCCTATTACGGAATTTGACCCTTCTAATATTACTTTAATCTATGGAATGACAAATATTCCGTAAAGTGTTACAGAATGAAATATTCTATCATCTGATGACAGAATAAACACTCGTGGCGACATCTCTGTTTTTAATATCTAATAAATTTTAGACCGATCCAACCTCACTTTCTTCCAATTAAATTATTTTTCTATGGTATTTTTTGGAAACGTAGAAAAAGTATAGTCTGAAACACGTTTGGAATTGCATATTCCGCTCTCGTGAAACCGTCAAACTCGCCTTCGGCTCGTGTGACAAACTCTTCACTCGAGCGGAATATGCTGTATTCCAAACTTGTTACAGAATATACTATTCTTTTGTTTACTATACTTTGACAGATACACAACCTGAAACGCTTTAATGCCACATTTTCAAAAGACTATGTTCCGTACTATAGTCACTTGGTGGGACTTTGAGGTGTGGAGCATAGTACATTGAATACTTGTAATACTTTGTAATGATAAGACCAGGGCATATTTTTGTAGGGATTTGAATACTCTACAAAAAAGGTATCTTATTATTTTATGATAAATATACTCTTTTAAAGGTAATTTAAGTTGATTTTGCAGTAAATTTGGTGACTTTCCACTTTATCAGACTAATCGTAAACGTAGTACGTTTTATTTCCCTTAAACCATCTCTAAACGTTCTAGAAATTTCCGAAGGATATTTGTTTATGTGCATTTAAAATTAGAGGTCTATAGTCCATTCCATTTAAGAAAAAAGTAGATGTCGCTGCAAAATGAGACAGGTTTACACAAGAGTACCCGGCAAGTTTAAATATAATGGCGGTTGTCGTTGATAGAATATTAATATTAATACAAAAAATATGGTCTAATCATAGCAACCCTGAATGTGCCATACCATGAAAAAATAATTTACTATACTAATTTTAAAAGACCTTTAGATAGAAAAATACATGTATTATATTATTTTCTTCTTCTTCTTTCTGTTTTTGTTGGCCTCGGATGTTGGATGCAACCATATCGACCAGTGGTTTTGTGTTACTTCTAATCCGAGGTATATTGTACCAACGTGCTTAAAAGTGGGTTATTAGGAGCGGAATATTGGGTTTATGTCTGACCATGTGAAGCGTAATTTAAGAAAAAGCGATTACTACAGCTTAATGTTAGAACTCTCTAGAAAAGCAACTGCAGCTACTACTACTTCGTGGGAAGGGATGTTTAAAATCGTGGAGACGTTAATGGGATTTATGTTCTTGTTACTGATTCTTCTGTAAAGTGTGTTAATTTGGTTTATTAAGAGTGGACATTCTAGGAGTGGGTGTTGGATGCTTTGTTCGTTTGCGCCACATTCGCATGCTGGGGCGTCCGCCAATCCTATTCTGTGTAGGTGGGATTTAGTGAGGCAGTGTCCACTTCTTAGTCTCAGGAAAGTCGTTAAATGTCCACGGTCTAGAGAAGAGGTTAATATCCAGGACCTCTGTAGCTCAGTGGGAGAAGAAGAATTGGGATAAGTTTTCCTTGAATTTTCTTTTCCATCTTTTGTGTATGTCTTCCTTTATGGGTCTCATTAGATCTTCCCAGTGGATTCTCGTTTCCGTTAACGTTACTTGTTTGCTTCCTTGGTTGGCGAGCCTATCCGCCACCTCGTTACCAGTAATTTTTTTATGACTGGGGACCCAGCAGAACTCTACTTTGGCCCCTTTTTTTTTCAGTTTGGACCTTGTTTCGTATGTCAGTGCATCTTTTTTAGTAGTGTTGCTGTTGTTACACACTTTTTTTAAGGCTGCCTGGGAGTCTGAAATGATAAACTGTTTTTTCCGGTTAGGTTTTGTCTTTCTGTCGCTTTTGTCAGGGCTTGGAATATTGCATGACATTCTGCTGTGGCTATGGAAGCGTGGTTTGGTAGTCTGTCAGAATACTGGGTTTGGTTAGAGGGGCAGTAGACTCCTGATCCCACTTCTGTTTGGTTGACTGAGCCGTCTGTATAGTAGACTTCCCAATTTCTCCATTTACTTTGGGATAAATGTAGGAACGCCTAATTATTGTCTGTTTCCTTGTGTAGTGGTGGTATGTAGAATTTTCTTTTTAGAATGATTGCATCATAGTTGGTGTTAAAACATGTAAGAAGTAGGAATACTTTTATCATGGAGGCTTTGTTTAAGAAGAAATCCAACGTATAGATTATAGGTGGGTTTTTTTTTGTTTCTCCAATACCTTCTTTCATCGTAGTAATCGGAATAATAGCTTTAATTGGATGGTTCTTTACCGAAAAAAGTTTACCTATGTATTTGCTTGCCTTCTTAAATATAGTGGATGTTCTCCAGTTTCTAATAGGATAATATTGACTGGTGTTGTTCTCATGTAGCCTCCTATTACTCTTAGGACTTGATGTTGTATTCTTGAAAGTTTAATGGTAGTGTTTTGGGGGACTCGGTAAAACAGGGGGTTGCAAAAGTCTAGGAATGGCCTTACACATGCCTTGTATGTTAGCATGAGAGTTCTGGGGTCCGCTCCCCATTTTGTGCCACCAAGGCTTCTTAGGATGTTGACTCTTTTGGATGCCTTATTGCAGGCTTGATCTATGTGTTCCTTCCAACTTAAAAAGTAGTCTAGTGTAGCTCCCAGGTATCTTACCGAGTTCGACCACGGTATTATTTGTCCGTTTACTTGTATATTGTTTAATTGTCGGTGGATTGAGGTTTTCCTGAATAGAATGGCGGAACTTTTTTGGAGGGGTATCTGTAAGCCATGTTCTAGGATCCAGTTTTTAATTTGGTGTAGTGTGTAATTAATGGAGTCTGTCAGAATAGTTTTGTTTGGGCCAGAGCAAAGGTTGGCCAAGTCGTCAGCGTATTGTATAATTTTACATTGTATGTAGGCATTGAGATGGAGAAAGTTGGTGTATATGTTGAAGGGGGAGGGCTAAGGGTAGAGCCCTGGGGAAGTCCAAGAGATGCTATCTTGGGGCCATGTTTAAAATCTTTGGCATCAAATTTTGCGGTTTTCATAAAGTTTAAGTATGATGTCAGCTATGTTTTTTGGGATATTACTTTGGGAGAGGAGAGGGTAAAGGATGGGGAGAACAACATTATCGAAAGCTCCTGAGTGGTTTCCTTTTTGTAGTTCTGAGTGAACAGTTGATATGCTTTTTCCTTTTCGAAATCAAAATTGAAATGTGTATAGTGTATTCCGGGATTCAAGATAGTATTCTAGTCGGTTTTTTATAAGAGATTCGAATAATTTAAGAATGCATGAGCTTAAAGATACTGGTCTGTAGCTAGATAATTCCGAAGAGCTTTTATTGGGTTTTAGGAGGGGAATTATGAGGTACTGCTGCCAGTCTGGAGGGGGAGGGGTATTTTGTAGAAGAATTTTGTTGAAGAAGTCTAGGAGTTTTATTTTGGTGGATATGTGTAGATTTTTTATCATGGAGTATGACATCCCGTCCATCCTGGTGTTGTGTCTTGTTTATTGTTTAGGGAGTATTCTAGTTCTGGTATTGTAAATGCATTACAGTATTCCTGGCTAAACCTTATTGTAGGGGTTTGATCACTAACAAATGGAGGGCAGAGTTTGGTCAGTAGAGCTTCGGTGATTGATTTTATCGGTGTCGGTTTTTTGGGTGGTTCATAACCATTGGAGAACCTTTTTATTTTTGTCCAGATGGTAGAAAGTGGAGTTTCTAGTTTAAGCTCTTCACAGAATTTATAGAATCCCTTTTTTTCTATTTAAAGGGTCCTTTTGGTTTTTGCTGTTGTTTTCTTGACCTCAAGAAAATTTTCCAGGCTAAAACTGGTTTTTCAGTTGTTGGAATGCTGCTCTTCTCTCTTTGACTGCTCTGGAACACTCAGGGGACCACCAAGGGAAATGTGGCTTGTTTCTTGTCTTCTTTTTTAATTTGGGTATGGCTGCGTTGGCTGCGTTGTATATATGCAAGGTTATTTCTTCATAGGAGTTAAAGGTTGGAGTAGAGAGTGCTGTATAGAGATCCCAGTTAGCCAGCTTTGTGTTATAGATTTTGTTTGGAAGGTTTGGAGTTGTATTATGAGGGTTTTTGATGTTGATCTCTAGCTTAATAGGGAAGTGGTCACTAGACCCTGGATCTTCTAGTTCTTGAGGAGGTGGATAGTATGACATCTGGGACACTAATGACAACTGGTTTTGGGGGATGTTCATTGGGTCAATTTTTATATGTAGTTTTGTTAAAATAGCTAAACCTCCCTTCCCATCCTGTCGATCCTGACGTAGACAGGTAAATCCTGGTATTTTAAAGTTCTTTCCTGTTTTCAGGAAGATTTCATTCAGGGAAATTATATCGGGATCTTCTTTCCTAATTATTCCTACTAGTTCTGATTTGTTACTTATAACTGATCTGATGTTCCAGTGTATTATTTTTATGTTGTGGCTCATATTTATGTGGTTTTAAACTGGTGAGTAGAGAGAGTTGGAAGAGTGGTAGGAGTTGGAGGTGGATGGGGATGTAGGCTGTGATGCCATATTAATGTCAATTCCTTGATTATGTCGTCGGTAGATGCTCTAGCAATATTTGAATGTTCTTTGATGAGATATGTAAGTTTTTCTCCAATTAGGCCTTTGAATATTTTTAGGGGTTGGTTGGTTGGGGTGAAATTAGTGGGTAGTCTTGGTGATAGTGAAATTAGTTGTTCATTGTGAGCTCTTCTGTCATAGCCGGGGCTATGTTTATGGATTTCTCTTTTTATTTTAGTCTGTGGGGTTATATCTGCGTAGGAAGTTGAGGAGATTTGGGGGATGTTTATCCCTAAATTTTGAAATGTTTCTTGACGCCCGGAATTAAGTTCTACAGGTGGAGTGACTCTTCTTTTAGGGAAAATTTGTTGGGCTTCAAACTAAGAGACTTGGTTTCTTGCCATTTAGTCGTTTTTGTCTAATGAATTCTTCACATGTATTTGTCGTCGCCATGTGTGGTTTACCACAAGATTTACATTTTGGTTCATTTGGGCATTCTGCTTTTTGGTGATCTTCGTTTACACATTTACTGCCCCTGGGTTTACTCTTGCAGATTTTTGTATAGTGGTTATTTATAAGACTTCATTTGGACACCTTTTGCTCTCAAAGGTCAAAACTACCATCCCTGATGGAATAAAGATTGTTTTTCCCTCCCTTTTTTGTCTAATGAATTCTTCACATGTATTTGTCGTCGCCATGTGTGGTTTACCACAAGATTTACATTTTGGTTCATTTGGGCATTCTGCTTTTTGGTGATCTTCGTTTACACATTTACTGCCCCTGGGTTTACTCTTGCAGATTTTTGTAGAGTGACCATATCAGGAGAGGCATTGTATTACTGGAGGAATGTAGGTATGGATTTTCATTGGATAGTGGTTATTTATAAGAGATTTCATTTGGACACCTTTTGCTCTCAAAGGTCAAAACTACCATCCCTGATGGAATAAAGATTGTTTTTCCCTCCTGATCTGATTTATCTCTTTTTGGGACTGTTATTCTTCTCATGTGAAGGATTTTTGCTGGGCTGTCGGCCGGAACATTTTTTAAAATTCCTTTTATGGTAATTAAATTTAAAGGTACCTATAAAGTTTTCCACTGTGTTAGGTCAGTTCTGTCTATGAAGAAATTGGCTTGATTGGCTGTGGTGAAATCCAAACCTACTTTGTTAAATCCTTTATTACTAATTTTGTTAAAGCCTGTGAGGTTTCTGTTTTTAAGTTCCTTTGCGATTGTCATGCAGTGGGCAGATGAGACGTTACTTCCTTCCGTTTTTCCCTGTATTATTACCGATTATAGTAATGTGGGGCTTGTCTTGTCGTCTATTTTTTTTAGTTCATTATTAAGTTTAGAATCTAATTCTTGGCTTAGTATTGCTTTTTCATCTTCTGAGATTTTTCCTTGTTTTTCCAGTTTTTGATAAATTTGGTATGAGACTGGGGTTAGGGAGAGGGATTTGTTTTTGGGGGAGTTAAATAAATTAACCGATATCAAGAAAATAAAATAGCTATTGTAAAAATTTGGATTTGGATTTTTTTTACATTCATTCTAAACAACTTACGTAACTACTATCATGAAGTCCCCACTTACCCCACTGATTAATTAAATTAAATCTAGTTTTTTTTAAGTAAGGCTTAATTAAAATACAAATGCAATTAATGATTGTTTTATAAAAAAAACAAAATTTTACACAGACAAATCACGTCAAAATGACCTCCCAATTTCCATTCTGCCGAAGGATTTTTTTCAACTTTAACAGAATGATAGAAGGCATTATCCATCACAATAACAATGCTCCTTCTTAATTTTGGTAAAACATTTTTTATCCAAGTCTTAAAAACATTTCCATTCATATCCTCATGATAATTCCCTGTTGATTTTTACTCAAATACATTTAAGCCACCTTCGACAAACCCTGTTTCTGAACCAATATGGGTGGTAATAAGCCTTTTACCTTTGCCTGAATGGTCTTTTAGTCCAGTCAATAACCCCTCATTAAATGCCTCCCTTGCTGTCATTAGTGTACTATCCTTCCACACCTTGGGCTTTGTGTGGCCTGCATTGATCCAAGTATCATCCATGTAATATATTTTTTGATCCTTTAATCGGTAACTCCTGATATTATTTCAATCAATCAATATATTTTCTTCTCCAAATTACTACTTTACTTTTTTTAAGCAGTAAATGATTCCTACACCTTTTTTCATTCTTGAGGAGAAGTTTTTTTAAATTCTCCATAAATTTGTCCGAGAAATTGGTGGCAAGTTATCCATAATCCTTTTCAGCCCTAAAAAAAGGAAAAACAATTGATCAATTGAGAGGCTCGGTGCAAGAACCGGATATTTCCATATTCGGAAAATGTTCAGGAGACAAGAAAAACCTTGTTAAAAATTATTTTATACAATTTCATTAATTTTTATTTCTCCTGTATCTGATATATTTAGTTATAGCTAACGTGGATCTACACGGTATGTGCACCGAATGATGCGGAATAATGAGGATGTATCTTCATATACCTAACTCGATTTAGCAGAAAATATGCTAATACCCGGTTCTTGCACCGAGCCCCTCAATTAGTTTATACAAAAGATGTTTTTTTTAATATTAAAATTTATTTAAAGCAAAACCCATTTTTCTTATTTAACAGCACCTGGTATACCTAGTAGGTATTACCTACCCTATATTTTATTTATTATTTACATTAAGAGAACATATTTCTAATCAATTATTAAACATATTTCAATTATTATTCATATCAAGTAAGTAATTATTACATAATTACTTACTTGATAAATTTTACTTAAATTTGGTATTTCATTATTTATAAAAACCTTTTCTTAGGTGCTTCTTTTGTTCCTCACTTAATTTGTCATATTGACTTTCCCACTTTCTTTTAATGGGGACTTAGCCTTTCCGTCATGTTCCATTTGTTTGATGGTGAACCAAATGGTACTTTTAGAAAACCAGTTTCTTCAGATGTTAATATAACACTGTCACTTTTTGATTTTCCTTTATTTATGTTTTTTACTATATTAAAAATTAATATTCTTTCACCTTGTGCTATATATTGGCCAGATTGGACAGAGAGTTAGTTTTCCACATTGTCCACATTAGGTAGCTTTAGATTTACGCGCTATCACGCACGATTGGAGCGCCACGTTCCAATCGCGCGTTTTTTCGCGTGGCCAAGAGTGTCGCGTTGTAAAATTTGTTTTCTTAAAATTGCAACATTCCAATCGCGCGGTTTTGGCCTGTACTGTAAATCGTAGAGGATAAAAGTGCTAGTGTAAATCAAAAACTGTCAAGTTTCACTCGTGCTAGTCCTGTCTCGTGGAGTGTTAAAAATTTCAACAGTTTTATAGACGGATTGTCGAACATGGACAAAATTAAAAACCAAAAATGAAAAATAAAAGTAGCTTTGTGCTTGGCCTATCTGAATACTCTAAATAATCGTCAGAAAAGGAGTTGTTGCCAACAACTTTTACCCAACAAGAACTTGTTGGGTAAAAGCATGGATGGAAAATCGTAACAAATATGGACATATATGGCATATATGCCTTTGATAAATGAGTTGTGTGATAATTTTAAAATGGATTTTAAAAATTATTTGCGAATGAATTATACAGTCTTGAAATTTGACAAGGTTAACCGCGCGAAAGTCAAAACAACTTAAAAAAGTGAACAGAGTGATTATTAGCATTTACACTGACGTTCTTTCGCGCGCGATTGGAACGTGGCGCTCCAATCGCGCGTGGTTGCGCGTAAATCTAAAGCTACCTATTGTTTATAAGTATTGTCCATATTATCAATATTGTCTCTAAAAATATAAAAGTATTTTTCTTTGGTTATGTTAAGCGATTTTAATGTAATTGACTTACCTGTTCTTCAGTAACAATTTATTAACAACTGTTAATACGTTAAATAATGCCAATAATTATTATTTAAATCACAGAACATGTAATAAATTAACAAAATATACACTTTGTATAATAACAGCTGATACAACTGAACTTCAGTTACTGAAGCCATTAAAAATCAAATTGAATCCTACGTTGCCAAAGTGCGATGAATAAAAACTTCTGAAAAGATATACCTATTCTTTCGATAATTAAAATATTTTTCACAAATTTACAACAAAAGCTAATATAATATTATCTTATTATAATATAAAAACTCTGGTTTATTGTATAATATTATTAAGTCAGTTTGTAAATTTGTTTTTAGAAGCCATGGCAACGCTGCTTAAGAAAATATTAATGCCCGTATGCACCGTATGGACTTAATCTCGATTAGGAGTTTAATCTCGCTTAGTTCAAAAATTTATCATGCACCGCGCGAAAAATGTAGTTTAAGTGTTCGATTACGAGATCCACCGGCGAGGTAGGATTAATCGCAGGATTAACTGATTTTCTAACCAAATTTTTAGTTCCAAACTTCAAAAGTAGATTTCAAAAACTAGTAATAGTTGAAATAGTAAAAAATATAAATAAATAATGGATTTAGAAGAAGAACTATTTGTAGAAGATGATCAAGATATTCTGGACATAATTAATTTTGGATTTCCGCGACGAAATTATTAAAGGAGCGAATATTTTGACACCATGGACAATTTTTCGTTTTTTCGCTGATTTCGATTGACTAAACCCACCATTCTAAACTTTCTTAATGAAATTAAATATTGAAGCCCTGAGCGCTCGACTTTTCTGTTAGTTTTTTTTTGTCTTCCAATATTTTAGAATACCTCATAACAATCATCATTAGATTTTCTTTTTCCGCTGGTGAAAAGTTAGGAATTCTGGTCTCCCATTTTATAGACAGACGAAGGATGATCCAAAAAAAAATTCCATATAAAAGTTATTGTATATTAGGCATATAACAAAATTTAAATTTTAGTTTGTCAACATAGATTGTTTCTCTATGGTTGTCAATCGATTTGAATTTACGATTGACAGTTTTTTGTGTTTTTTGACAAATAAAACAGCTTTGCCAAATCGCCAATCCAGATTGCACAATCCGCGTACGGTGCATTATGATGGAGAAAGATTAACATAATCGCGATTTGCTAACTAGGCTTAGGCTTTAAAACTGTGCATACGGGCATCAGTGCATGAGAACTACGTTATATCAATATCCAACGTATTAATTAATACGTTGGATATTGATAAGCTTAAGCTTAAGCTTTGGATATTGATAAGCTTAAGCTTAATATTGATAATATATTATATTATATATATGATATAATATTGATATTGATATTGATAAGCTTAAGCTTAATTTTCATGTATCCGTTTGTCCGTTCATCCGGGAGCGCTCTTATTGGTCCAATTATAACTCAAAATGTATGACATTTTATCGGTCCGTCAAGTTTCAACTTGTACGTCTGACAGAAAAAGTTAAAATAATTTCAACTCATCCGTCACTACACATCTGTTTTTGACGCCTAACGTTATTTTAAGATACTTTATTTTCAAATCTTTTAATATTCTTTTAATAAGATTGTAAAACGGAAATATAACGTTCGTTATGTGAATAATGTTCTACTTTTATGTTTTTATTGAATAATAATAACAGAAAAAAAGAAAAGACAAACAATAAAATATTAAAACCAGAACTAAAAGGACCTGCTTTTTTAAAACTATACATTTTAATGTAAATTAAGGCTAGTATTTTCTTTTTATATGGTATATTTACCTACTATCGCTAACAAAAAAAACTCATACAGCTATATCGATGACTTTTTGCCAAAGTATCGCAAGCAACATAACTCAAATTTCGGGCATTGAAAACATTTTTTATTTTAAAGTCTGTTTTAAATCATATATAACCTATAGGTTTTATAACAAGTAAATAGCTATAATTATAAGTTATTTACTTGTTATAAAACCTTTAGGCTATAATATAGCCGCTATATTTAATTTTAAATAGACTTTAAGACAAAAAATGTTTTCAATTCTCGAAATTTGAGTTATGTTGCTTGCGATACTTTGGCAGAAAGTCATCGATATTGTGGCTGTGTGAATAAAACTTTTCCGTCAATGTCAAGCTGACATCGAGCTTTGTCATAAGAAGATTATATTCAGGAGCTTCAACTCCATATAAATTCGAGGAGTGGGGGGGTCCACAAGAATGTCGCACGTGTACAATGACCGAGAACGCAAAATTGAGTTCTGCGCATCTTTTGCAGAGATAAAGAAGGTATCTTTTTAACCTCTATTATTTTGTGCACCTGTCAAGCATCAAACCAATGTTTACCTTGACCAATTTTGTAAATAAGAAGATTATAATGTAATAATAATATTTTATATTATAATAAAATCTTAGTAGTAAAGAGAACAGTTTGTTAAAACAGTGAGTAAATTTATGAACTAATCAGTATTACTGTCGTTGTAGCAGAAAACGTAAACTGCAGTTTACATGTAAACATGCATGTAATGATGTTAATTTGGTCATCAGTAATGTATTTTCACGTATAAAATAACTGAATTTTGCAATGTAAAATCAGACAATTTCAAGTTTTGTGGTGTAATTATTACACTGTAATGTTTTGTTATAAACTTACTGATGGTATTTTAAATAACTGATGTGTAGGTTTTTTATCCCTTGACAAATTAAACAATTTTTAACACAGCACAAACATCCTATACTTATGTAGTGATTTTCTCAAATAAAAATTTTAAAATTAAAATAAAGCATGTCAATCAACCTTCTTTTTTTCTGTTGTAAATCTTCCAACCAATGAGTGCACGTGCAGTCTGTCACGTGAGTTGACGATCTATGCGCGGTTGATTAATAATTATTTGTGCGCATTGTACACGATACGACGCGTTTTCTATCCATTCTCATGCGGAGTTGAAGCTCCTGAATATAATCTTCTTACTTTGTCACATCCATTACAAGATACCCTAGACCAAACCAAATAGACGAATATCTCAATAGGGGGGGGGGGGGTATTTTAAAATAAACTTTTTGTTTAACTTGTCGTTTTTGTGTTCGGTAAGGTTCGAATTACTTTTCAGCGTTCAAATTATTGTTATTGGGTTAGGTTAACCTGTTATGTTTGTTTATTATTGTTTTTGTGTTGCGTTAACTTGTTTTGTTTGTGTTTTAGATTGTACAGTGCCATTTGCATTTATTAAAATGCGGTGTGGCATATTTGGATGCAATTCGGACAACCAGTCCAAGAAAAACCCTTTAAATAAAAACATTAAATTTAATCGATTTCCGAAAAAGTTTGATTTGTGGAAACAGTGTTTAAAAGCCACAAAAATAATAGACAATATTTACGTTAAGACCGCTTCTGTTTCCTATAAACATTTTCTGGACAGTGACTATAAGTTTAATTTAAAACACCAACGCTTAAACTACAGCCCTAATGTTATCAAGGACTGAAAGCATTTATTATCCATATTATAACACTTTCTTCAATATTAAGTTTAATAAAAACGCACTATGTCCAGACATTTTTCTATTTTCTTTGATAATATTAATATTATTCGTGTATTCGCACGGCAACTACTCATCAAGTGACGTCATGCGCGGGACGAACCAAAACTCGTACACGGGAGCATCCAGCCCTGCATCCATTATGACTTTTTTTAACAACATTTTCAACCAAACAATGCAGACGAACTCTGGCAAGCCATTGAAGCCATTTGGAACGAGATAAAGCAAGACGGCGACTTCCATGCTTTGCCGTTTGCGGGCAGTAATTGACAAAAACAGAGGGATGACGAAATATTTTTTTTTTTCAAACTTCAACCTAACTTTGTATTTAATTTTAGACCTTTCAAATGTGACGTATCATGTAAAAAGCCATAATTACTCCAACGAAATGATAGAAAATCAGGAACACTAGATTTTTAAGCTGTATGAGTTTTTTTTGTACCTTTAAATTTAATAGACAGCTAACTGTTAAAGTTAGTAAAGTGAATATACTGACCCTTAATTTTTATTTGTCGCCAAATCAATCCGTTAAACGTCATTAAAAAACGGATGCATGAAAATTAGAACATTTCTTATCGGACGATTTTATTGAAAAATGTACAAACAGATAACGGACAAACGTATACATGAAAATTAAGCTTTAGACAGAGAGGTTTTTTAAATTTTGGCCTGTGTAAATAAAACCAAAAATTTAAGCGTCGTGATTGGTCTATAATAAATACTATTCAACTTAACGCTTTTTTCTTAAATGGAATGGACATAGGACCAAGTACTTTATTATTCGTCAACGCGTTTTAGTATTGATAAGACCAGGCCATATTTTTCTGGGAATTTAATGCTCTACAAAAAAAACATTGTGGTTTTATAAATACTAATAACTTTTTTAAAAAGTTATGTAAGGTCAAACTATATTTACAGTAAATTTCGTGTTTTTCTATTCAAAGGTGCGCACAGACAGAGAACAGAACACCGTTGCGTAACTCTGACGCGTAACATTTTTTGTTGCGCGGTAGTGTTGCAGTAGAGCAACAAAATACAACGTCACAAAAATCGCCGTGTATTATTAGGACTGCCGTTGCATTTTATTATAGATTTAATAAACAGCAATTAAATGCAAGCCTGACTGGCGAAAATGGCCTGCAACAGAGGTGTTTAACATTCCTTTGATGTAACGGCCAAAAAATCGACAACTGATGGGACGCTACGATGTTGAGGAGTGGCGTCCAAACTGCTTACGCGTCCGTGTTACGTTACGTTCTGACAGTTTTTAATTGACTAAAAATATAATAAAAATATACTGATGTTTTTTTTTTGTAGCGTATAAGCACCGCCAGCGGCGAGGGCAAGCACTTCTGCTATCCGCACTTCACGTGTGCCGTGGACACGGAAAATATCAAGAGAGTGTTTAATGACTGTCGTGATATCATTCAGCGAATGCATCTGCGCCAATACGAACTTTTATAACCGCCCACCTCGTTTTTTAGCATTAACAAACAAAAACTACCGCCCCCTTACCCCGTCTCCTACCCCTCACTAACCACAAAACGACCGTACTCATCTCTATTGTTCACCTCGTTGCGATTACGTTTTTTCTCCTCGTCTCCAGAGCCGCCTTTCTGCGTTCGCATGTTACGTTTGCTCAAATTTTAGTTTTATTCGAGGGGGTCTTCAAATACTTCTGAAAACAACCGTAAAAACAGTAGGACCAACAACAAACAACGCAATACCTAAAAATAACTAAAATAGCGGCATCTAAAAACGTAATGTGTAAGTTTTTCGATCTCTTCTTCTTCTTCTTCTTCAACCTTAAAAACAAGAGCGCACTCAGTTTTAAAGTACAAATCACACAACTACTTCTCTTATTTTTATTTTTGAGTTTTTTGCCCATTTAAATTTGTTTATTTTTGAAAATTGTGCCAAAACGCGTTTTCGTTGAATTTGGGCGTACTATTATAAAATATAACCCAAAATAATGTTGGCCCCTATATTAAAAAAAATCTTCTATTTTTTATTTCCCAGACATTTTTATACATATTTATTTTATTTTCTGTTATTCTAATTACTTTTAGTGCAATATTTATCAAGACAATCTTTCGTTTGCTTTTTAATTGATTTCCCCCAATGGCTGTATATTTACAATAATATTTTGACGCGCTCCGAGAAAACAAGCCTTGGGTCCAAAAAACGATGTCCAAGATTAAGATTGTTTTATGTAGATTGGTACAGTGGCGGACACAGAATTATGAACGACTTAATTTCGTTGTCCATGTATAAATCTGTAAATAGCAAAGATACAATTTAGATTTTTTTTGTTTTTGATTCAAAATAACAAGACTGGTGACAACCGGAAGTGAAGTTAGTTATCCATAAAGAAAGTTTAGATTTTGATGTCAACGGGATGATAGTCATTCAAAATTCTATGCACAGTGTCTTTCGAAAAGTCCAATAATAACTTTCTTATCGCAAAAATTGACAATTCCGAAGTGCCTATACTACGCAAACGCCTCACCTGAAAATTTTTATTTTTGGACATAAGGTTCGTTTTCTCGGAGCGCGTCACATATGGTTATTATTTGTTTACCTCGCAACACTGACCATTTTCGATTTTGTTAAATTTCCAACAATTTCATTAGATGCTTATTATTCTAGATGCCTTTGACATATCGACTCTTTTTTAAGAGAATGTCAGAAACATGGAGCCTACACAAGAAGCCCGAACTTAATAGGGAAAATTGACAAAACCTGCCCTCTAAATTGCACAAATTAAGTCTTTTTTTTTTCACCACCAGCGGCGCTGATTGTTGATGCGTCCTGACGTCTGCTCTTTTGGTAGCGTTTCGGTACAAATTAGTCAATTGTTTCAGAATAAACGGGACATCAGCGCCTACTTTCCTTAGGAAGATTCTTGTTTACATGCAGTTTGGACTCCTTGTGTAGGCTCCATGGTCAGAAACGTCAAAAATATTTTAATTTGGTGTTGCCAGACGTTACAAAAATTTCTTGAGCACACAATTTTTAACTATGATTTATAAGGGTACAGCCATTAGAGTCTGTTTGTTTTATCAAGGACATTCTTTAAGATTTAAGTTATTTTAAATACTTTTCTTAAAAACAGTATATACAAACAAAATACAAGTAAGTGTAAAAAATGTCTTAAAAAAAAACAAACAAACGCTAAAAGAAATTATATCTATAATTCATTCTCTAGAAGTACTTAAGTGTGACGTGTAGTCTATTTTAATGTAAAAAAGATGCATTTAACTGTATTTGATAAGTTCTCCCAAAAAAACGAACATTGATTTTTCCTTTATTTCAATCCCACTAGGCACGACCTCAAAACTTTGACAGATGACAGCTAATCTGTCATAATGTCATGGAAAAATATAGTTTTCTCCATTATTATTAGTAGTTTATTATTATAAATAATTGTGTAGAATAAGCGATATTTTCGATTTTCTTGAGTGAGCCGCCGAAAACGCATGCGAGATTGATTAGATACAAATTCCAGTGCTACCAACATCAAAAAAATAATTTAAAAAAGTAAGTGCATAAAGAGAGATTAAAAGTAAGAGAGTTAGCAATGGAGACTATTAAATTTAATTTTTACAAAAACTGTAGATGCACAAAATGGAGTGTAAAGTCTAGATTTATGTCCAAGATTAATTTAAAAAAACAAAAATTTGTAAATTAAGGTATGAAACTAGTTTAATATAATGCATCACTTATAGATGAATGTTCGGCGAGCGGGCGGAAAGTTGGACGTTTTTAAACGGTACATATTATTTGGAACCTTAGCGATTTCACTTTTGCAAAGTGGCAAACTGTTTCTTAAAGTTTGCGACTTAACTTTCTATAATAAATGTCAAATAGGTGGGCCACCCTGTATAACCTATAACACTAAAAAACAATATTTAAAACACTTCAAAATTGTTTTACAAGCATTGGGACCATTAATTTAAACTTTAGAGCTCATTAACTTCCGATTTTACGCCCGTTGCCATTAAATTTCATGTCCTTTAGTTTAAAAAACAATCTATTTTTTCGGTCTTTACCCTCATTTGTTAAATTTTTTTATGCAGATTTTCGTCACTTTCGATGAAATCATGCTTTTATTATTATTAGTTCAGTAGAGACTAATTACAAATATAGGTATATGTGACGCTAGTCTAAGAACCAAAACTGTGAAATTGCGTATTTTTTTTAATCGAAAAAAATCGACACGAGTTTCGCTGTTTTAGTTGTAAAAGTTTACTGAATGTTATTTGTTAATAAATTATAAATATTTATATCTGTAAGTGGGTCTGTGGTCAAGACGTAGAATGCTCTACACGACATCTCACAAAAAATCTAAAGTATATTTATTTAACAGACAAAGTAGGTAAATAAAAAATACAATGTTTGTATTTTTTTACTCCATCTGTTAAATGAATACCCTTTTAATTTTGACAGTTTTTTTAGAGATGGCAGTTGTTTATTTTATTTTGCCCAGCGACTCATGTTCAATGTACGTGTCATAAAGGAGTATGTAATTTTCATATATTGTTTTTTATGTATTTACCGACAACTAAAAAAAGTTATTACCATATCTTATAAAGCCTTCAATTACATTGTTTTTTATTTTCAAGAATTGTTTTACTTCTTGACTACTGTGTACACACTAAATAAATCGGCAGATCTTGTAAAATATCAACATATTGCTGTTATTGTTTTTTTTTCTTTGTTATAACTTCTATTATATTTAATGTTGCATAGAAATATTTCTACACCAAAAATGTGATTTTTTACATTTGCCTTTCTAAAAGGAATCTATCAGCAATGATACAAAAATACAGAATATTGTTTGTTAAATTAAAATATTGCAAAAATGTTCAGAAAATACCTTTATAAAACCCGCCAGTCAAAATTATTTATTTGGTTAATTACATAATCTACTTTAAAATGTTGAGAATATAATATACTTAAAATCTCAAATTTTTTAATAAAATACTACAGTTTTATAAGTTTTTAAAACGTTTTTCATATTTATAACAAACTATATTGTATTTAAGCTTAACTTATAAACATTGACATTATTATAATAGTATATACTGTAACAAGTTTGGAATTCGGCATATTCCGCTCGAGTGAAAAGTTTGTCCCACGAGCCGAAGGCGAGTTTGACGGTTTCACGAGAGTGGAGTATGGGAGAAAATGGGGTTGGATCGGTCTAAAAGTTGTTAGATAATAAACACAGAGATGGCGCACCTGTGTTTATACCGTCATCCGATGATAGAATGAATTCATTCTGTAACTCTTTAAGAAATATATGTAATTCTACATTAAAGAGTGATATTAGAACGGTCATATTTCGTAATAGGAGTAGAAAAATATTTATCTTTTCTTAAAATAATTTCAAATTTATTTTTTTTAACAACACTACGATATTTTCTTTTTATTTTAATATTTTTAATATGAGAAACGTTAAAAAAAATATTTTTGTAATGTTTTGCAAATTATTACAATTTCATTTTTTTCTCTTTTATTTATAAAATTAATTAAATAAATTACCCAAATGTTTAATATTTGTTATTTTTTTAAATTATTTTTAATACAATAACTAAAATTGAAGAAAAATGGTTTTAAAAATTATGGTTCTGCACAGTGGCGGCTGGTGGATTTTGGGTATACCGATATCTCAATTATTAGATATGGGACCCACACCAAATTTATATGAGTTTTTAATGACATTAAATAAACAAGTTCTGTGCAGGCAGAATTTAAATTGAAGTTTGCGAAAAAAAGATAACTTTTTGCTCGGTTGTACCGGCCCCATGGCGCCCCCAATAAATATAATATAAATTTAATTGGTGCAATTTATTATTAACCATAGTTTATCGACAAATTTCAAATTTTATTTAAAAAATCCAAATCATACAGATTTTATATCATTTTACATTTTTATTTTTTCTTTGAAAAGAAATATTAAAAATTTTAAATGGTATAAAATCGGTAAAATTTGGATTTTTTAAATGAAATTTGAAATTTGTCGATAAACTATTGTACCTAAATAATAAATTGCACCAATTAAATTTATATTATATTTATTGGGGGCGTCATGGGGCCGGTACGGCCGAGCAAATTTTAATTTAAATTCTGCTTGCGCAGAACTTGTTTATTTAATGTCATTATAAATACATATAAATTTTATAAATTTGGTGTGTGTCCCATATCTAATAATTGAGATATCGGTATACCCAAAATCCACCAGCCGCCACTAGTTCTGCATCATTCCATAATGCCTAAAGCATTTTTGACCATATTCTTAAAAACTTTTTTCATATTGCGCTGTAAAAATGTTTGGATGGAATTTGGAGATACCCTTGTAAGGGGTGTAGTCCCCTTATAAAGGATTTTTTACCCCATGTTCTTAGGAACTCTTTTCATATTTAGCGCTGGAAATATATATATATATAATATATTATATATATATACATACATACATATATTTAATATGTTTTGCTCTGGTTTATTGCTTTCTTTTAATGTAGAATTTCGTATTTAGTAAAATAAATAATTTTGACAAAAGCTGTATAAAATAAACGTGTTTTCATAATTTTCTTTAAAACGTAATATATTGATAACATACATTATTTGTCTACACATTTTCCTAATCATACCATTTTTTGGGAAGT
Source organism: Brassicogethes aeneus (assembly GCA_921294245.1). Taxonomy (NCBI): domain Eukaryota; kingdom Metazoa; phylum Arthropoda; class Insecta; order Coleoptera; family Nitidulidae; genus Brassicogethes; species Brassicogethes aeneus. The sequence goes on along the minus strand of OV121133.1, from coordinate 53,460,073 downwards.
TTTCGATAGGTTTAACAAATAAATAATTGCACATCAATTTAACAGCAATGTACTAAAAAATAGATCGTCCTCTATTTTTATGTATTAATTAAAAAAAACTCCCTTACATTTATTAAATTAGCAGCTGTCTCTGAATTTCCTAAAGCTCAATAGTGATACTGCCTACATAGAAACTGCCCCAAACTAATTTCAATTGGAATTAATTAAAATAAAGGTGTAACTACTGAGAAAAACGACCTTTTGTCGAGAAATAAATGTAAGGTGAGTCAAATGCCATAAAATTCCCTTCCCTTGACTTTGAAATTAAGAATGAACATTTGCGAGTGAATAAGAAATAAAAAATTAGTTGCGAGCTGATCTAAGCAGTATTTTGTTTTGTTTTATTTGTTTATTGTTTTTGCCAATATTGTATATGTGAACACAGTGAAAGGTTCATAGCATGTGCTGTTTGATGAAAACTGCCTGTAATGAATCGCGTATCTATAAATATATAAATAAATATAAAATTATATGAAAGTATGTAACTAAATGAAACTGTAATAAATATGTCTTATTTACACCTTTGCATCATTTACAATAAATCACACCACGAAATTTACAGTCCGTTCAGGCTAAGTTGAGCGCTTTGGTGGGGGATCATGTGGCCGTTGATTAATTTAAATATCGAATCGTCGCGAGATTTCGGTAACAAGAAGATGATTTATCAGTGCCGCCACTTGCCGTTTGTTAATACAGAGCGACTACCGAAATACATGTATTTAATTGTGCCTGAACATAGAGATGATGAACGGGGTGACATTCCTTAGACCGCTCAACTTAGCCTGAACGCACAGTACAAGGGCGTTACGTCATAAGGCTGAGAAGTGAGTCTTTGTGCTGAGCTCAAAGTCCGACGCGTTAGCAGAGCCCTACAATTGAGCGAAGCTTAAGACACGTGTCAGACGAATAGCATACAACATTTTAACTTCAAGGCACATTTTTATTTGTTAAACTATACATGAAACCTCGCATAAAACGTGTTTACAATTATAATAACAATTATTAAAAGTATAAAGTGAGGTTAGATAGCTCAGCGCTGCCATCATTTATCGAATTTTTTTGTTGGTCCCAATAGGGTTTTTACAGACTAGGATGTAAAAAACTTCACCTGATTGGTCTAAATTATTTTTACAGCCTAGGAGATAAGCGAATACTTTGGTAGTAATTACTAATAATTACGAATAATCCTGGGAATATTCCTGAAATATGCAGGGATTTGAATTTTGCGGTCTGGGATATACACTAGATCGGGTTATTTTAAGTATAAAAACTGCAAGTTAAAATCTCGAAACGGGAACATGAGTTAAAAGTTATTATTTTAGTATTTGGAACGTTTATGGTACTAACCAAAACAACCGTAAAGTGGAAAAAAACTTTAAAGTAGCGAAAACTACTTCAAAGGAAAATGCTTCTTATCGGCCATTTTTTACTGTACAGTACCACGTGGTAATAAAAATAATAAATTATTTTAATTGTTTGTAAATGGTTGTTTACTTTTTAATAGTAATTGTGTTGGTAATAGACGGTATTAATAATTAAATAAAAAAATTAATAATAAATATTAAGATTTTTTTATTTATAAACATTATTAAATAAATAATTTGTTTATACTTAAATTTTGATAAAGCGCATTTATTTTACAAAAACTAAATTCATAAGTTAAACAGTAAAATTTAAAGGGTTTATAAATTTACCTACCTATAATTATAATTAAACATTATATTGTTATTCTTGAAGTTATAAACTACCAGTACATATTTAATAAACGACGACATTGAAAAGCCAAGTCCGTAGTGGTTCCATTTAAAAAGGAGGGATAGTATAATCTAATATAAGTTTGACAAAGACAGTTAATATAGAAGTAAAAACAAATAAATAAAAGTAATTATAACGCTCTAGCAACGATATTGGAACGTTCTAGTAACGTAGCAGCTACGTTCCAAATAGTAGCAGGGTTTATAGCTAGTGACATATTTGTTACCTTTTTGGAACTCAATAATTGTTCCCCTCTTTAGTCGTAACTTAGTAATAAAAGAGTAATATAAAGAGACCGGCGACTGTCCCAAAACACTTTTAAGTTTCTTCAAAAGTCCCATATACGTAACAAATACTTAAATCGTTGCTTGGGAAGCTTTATTATTGGCAACGCTTAAACGTACAGCACAGTACGATTAAAAATAGTTTCAATTCCGATTTTTATATTTTGAATTGTGTTTTGGTATTAGAATAAATTGGTTACAATTATATTGAATCGGAAATTTCAAATGGAAAATAATATTTCAATTATTTTAAATCGGAACTAAGTTTTTTGTTTCAATCAGTCTGAACCTGACACTATAGCTATAGAACTGAGATTTCAATCGGTTTTCATTTACGTTTAATTTCATTTGGGCAGAATTGATTCCTATTGAAAAATAATAGTTCAAACTATAGTCTGTCGGTTTTAATTTAATTGGGCTGAATTAAAAAATAATTTTGAAACTATTAAAATAAAATTTCAAACGCTTTTAATCGAGGTTCGATTTTGTCAATTACAATTGGTATACATATAGGTATACCAAGTTGGTATTACCAAATGAAATTGACAATATACCCATTGAACATTATGGACATTGAACATTATGGACATGGAGCCTACACAAGGAGCCCGAACTTAATAGGGAAAATTGACAAAACCTGTCCACTAAATTGCACAAATTAAGTCTTTTTTTTCACCACCAGCGGCGCTGATTGTCGATGCGTCCGTATGACGTGAAAATAGTATCGAAAATACATGTGAAGTAAGCAAGTAAGTTTTGACAATTGATTTGCAATAATGTTTTGACGTACGAATCGTTTTGTTATTTATGGCTGTAGCTGGTAGGTAGATGCTAATGAATAGGTTTTGGTTGTGAAATATAAATGATTTTTTATAATCTGTGAAGTGATTTTACGACTCTGGAGAAGCAAAATTAGATTTCCAGGTTAGAAATACACCGCTATTTAATAATTTAAATTTAATTTAAATAAAAAAGTATGTATAAAATGAGTACACAGCATATTTAAAATTTCCACCTTTATTTGTTTATATTGAACTTTTGTTGTTGTTAGTTTTACACACAGATTATAAAGGTTTTACACGCTTTAACACCACACGACATTCTTTTATAGAAAAAAACACGTATTTATAAAAAAACTGTACTATAGTATATATGCTCTACATCAGAAAGTCCAACATGAATTCCAATGTTAAATTTGATATAAATTTATTGTAAATTAAGACCTTTATACACAAAACCAGGTACATGTGTACTATGCTCCACACTTCAAAGTCCCACCACGTGACCAGGTACGGAACGCAGATATTTTATCCTTAACCAACGTCCCGAGTCCGCCCGCTTGCCGAGTCCCGCTGCAGCGCGCTGTCACACTGTATCGGTATTATTTTTCGAGCGATAGGACTTTTACAATAAGCTCGGTAGCTCGATGGAAGGGCTTTGCATGCGAGAGGTACGGGGTTCGATACTTCGCGCCTCTACAACTTTTTTTAATTTTTTTTTAAAGAATTTATATACCGAAATAATACAATGTGGCCTTAAAAGCATTTATATTTAATTTTACATTAATATTTTAATTTATTTACCTTTCCTCATAATCATTTTCCTACAGTTATAATATAAAATGTAATTAAATGAATATTCCTTCGTTGAAAAATTTGTACTCAATGGGGTGGGGGGGGGCAATGGGGCGGGGTCGGTTGGGTTGGGTTGTTGGGTTTGGGTTGATTTCGAAGCTTCGCAATTTTTCTGTACCTAGACGTTAGTCACTGAGTTCGCAAGCGCGAGATGACTCGGTAAAGCAGCGGGACTCGGCAAGCGGGCGGACTCGGGACGTTGGTTAAGGAAAAAATATCTGCGTACGGAACGCAGTCTTTTGAAAATTTGTCATTTAAGGCTTTTCAGGTTATGTATCTGTCAAAGTATAGTCAATGAAAGAAATAATATTTATACTGTTACCGTTTATGTTTAAGCGTTAAATGTTTATAAATCTTTATAGTATCACAGTAACAATGGTTGGTTTAAGAGTTTAGGAGTATAAATACTGCATTTAATGAAATTCTAAAGTGTATAGTGCCAAATAACTAAAATTTTTGTGCATTTGGTCTACATAATATGTTAATATATTATATCTGGTTTTATCCATAAAATAGTTTTAACCAAACAGCATTTATTAAAAAAATCTAGCTTCTCTATTATGGAATAAGAATATCTGTGTCAAAGGTAGGTTAATATATTATAACAAAAAATATCATCTAATTTTAAAATTTTAAGGTTAGAAAAATCTATTTTGATCAAAATAAATAAGTATTTTGTGATTAGTATTAAGTGATTGAAATACATTTAAAAACAAAATTAATGAAATGTCAGTATGAATTTACCAACCCAACCCAAACTCAACAACCCAACCCAACCAACCCCGCCCCATTGGGCCCCCGCCCCATTGAGCGCGAAATTGAGCGACCATTTAATATTATACAATAGAGTAATTGCAAAATTTTTAATATACCTTTTTTTTTATTGAATTTCAAAGATTAGGCAATTAAAATCATAAAAGCAATAAATATATTGTTTTTTTATTGCTCAATTTTAAATAATTTAATATAAAAACTCCTAAAAATTAGCCCGCATTTAAAACGCGACGTGATTGGTTGAAGTGTTTGTGACGTCATAAGCTTAGCTGTCAATGTTTTTGTATACAAGTTTCAGTCAGAAGAACTGATACAAACCTCAAAAAATAGTGAAAATGAGTCGAAATCCGCAAATTGGTTTTGTGCAAGCGAAGTCGGACAATCTTCCTATTGTTGACGTACAAATGGTATCTACTTATTTTGCTGGAAACGATTGTTTTAACGTTGCTGAATCGCGGGGTGTCAAAGCACAAAGGTAAGAAAATGATAAAATTTGTGTTGAGAAATGATATGTAAACAAATAATTAAATAATAATATATATACATGAATGATAATGGTCTACTACAAAAATTTACATTAAAAAATGTCAAATAATAATGATACAAATCATAGAACAAAGTGTACAAATAGATATAAATAGGTAAATGACATAATATTATTATGTTTTTATACCTATGTAAGTTAATGATATTGATATAAACATGGATAACAAAAAAGGACGGCTGTAATGCAAAATTAAAAACAAATTTCTGAAAAGATGTCACAGCAAATTAATTACACAACATTATATTTTAGATCAGCACGGGGGGCCTATGGAGATAATGCTGTGGGAAATGTGGAGTTGCAAAGGGAAGGGTCAATATGCACCGTCCAGTGCAAAATTACCCCCGAGCACAAAGTGCATAACAAAGCATATGTTGTAATTTGCAAAATTAATGAGGAGATTGGCATGGTTGCAGAGCTGAGCTGTCAAAGTTGTGCTGCTTCTGCGGGTATGATCCTATAATAACTCTTAAGCCTGATTTATAGATTGCCTTCCTTCCTTTCGTAAAAGATGAACATCGGCACTGGTGGACTAGTGGTCAGTGCTGCTGATTACCAGCTGAGAGGTCGATGGTATGGTTGTTTATTTGTGTTTGTCCTATTGTGTATTAGTCCTTTGGAGGGGACTTTAAGCCCGCGGTCCGTTCCTACCCCTAACCCGCTCAAGCCATTCAGTTGGCTTCTGGGATTTCTTAAGAAGGAAGGGTGGAACTAAAAGAGCACTTTTGTAATAAACTTTTTTTTGTATATAAAAACTGTAGTGCTGTTTATAGATTCCCGTACCCTAATCTATAAACAGCACTACGGTTTTTGTATTGTTCATCTTTTATGGGAGGAAGGAAGAAAAGAAGGAAGGCAATCTATAAATCAGGCTTTATACATCATATATTAAATTTGATTAGTTTGTAATTATGCATTGACTATATTTATAATAAAATATGTTTCGTTTTATAATTATATTTCAAATTGAATTTAATTTTTAATTAAATATAGTCCCAACCTTGGTCCCCCTACTCTCATATGATTTCCTAATGAGAGGTATTTTTAAATTATCTATGAACAAAAACATCTTACATACACGGAGAGAACTGTTAAGTAATAATACTGGTAGTACTTAAAAATCGAGTAAACCGGGGACAGCTTAATGAGTGATTGTGTGTCAGGGGCGGCTTTGGGGGGAATGACAGGGCCCATCGCCCCCTAAATATACTGGTTAATTAATTTTATTAGGTAACATTCCAAAACTATTTGGTCATGATTGTTGTAAAGTTAGTATCACAATGTGGATTGTGGTTAGTATAATATTACAAAAGTTGTTCTGGTTTTACAAAGAAAGTACATAATGTGCAATTACTCCTAAATTTAAAAAATCGGTTTTTTTCGTGTTTTTTTTTTAAACAAAGCAAGATTAAAAATGTAAATAGGCCAAGGAATTTAATTTAGTTATCAAATGTAGGTTAAAGATTTCATGAACAGAAAAAAATAGTCACATGGTATAATATTAATACCAAAAATATAAAAAAAAAGTACCAAATTTAAATATTTTATATTTTAGAAGATATTAAAGAAACTCAGATAAGGGTAAATTACTAATATTCTTTTAGATCTGCCATCACAACCCTCTGTTTTGACCACTTTATGGTAGGCCTGAGGTGTTTGTTTATCTTACATAAAAAATACCAGACAACTATCATTGGAAATTTAGGGAAGGTAGACTCAGGTTGGGATCTTATCTCATATTTTGGTTGGTTTACAAAGTTCTGTTCTGTTTGTCCTTAAAAAATATGTCTAAAAAAATTATATATTATATTTGCAATTGTAAATTAAAAATAATGGGGATTATTACCAATTTCTTAAATAATCAACTGATGATTATCAACAGGTGGATGCAAACACGCAATTGCCTTTCTGATGTGGTTACATCGGCGCAGCGAAGAACCGGAACCGACAGCAACTGTGTGCTATTGGAAAAACTCACGACTGGCCCAAGTAGGAACAAGTATGAAATTCATCACTAGCAAAGATATCTTCAATGAAATGCAAAATAACATTAAGGAAGAAAAGGAGGAAATGGAGCTGAACTTAGCAGATACATTTCTAGAAAAATTATTGAGCGAAATGACAATTCGTCAGAGTAAATTTCAAATCTCCAGACATTGCATACATTTTGAGCCCCAGAGTAGCGACATATCCTTACACAAGTTATTGGCTGTGTTTGTAGAAATGGGAGGGGAAGATGTCGAAGATTTTTTGACGTTTGCAGAGGGCACCATGTCGGATTTCATGTGTGAAAAAATCGCACATGAAACCGAGGCTCAAAGTACCTCCAAGTTGTGGCAGGAAATGAGATATGGTTGAATAACGGCCTCAAAAATTCACGAAATTGCCCAATGTCATACGTCAAATGGGTCTTTAGTGCATCAAATTATGGGCGCATCAAAAATAATCGATACAGCTCCAATGGCAAGAGGTAGAGAACTGGAAAAACAAGTAATTGCGGAGCTTCAACACATATTAGGCGATATACAGTTAAAAAAATCAGGTTTATTTCTTTCTCCCAAATACCCTGCCATTGGAGCTTCGCCCGATGCTTTGGGGCCAAATTTTGTCGTCGAAATCAAATGCCCGACAAAACTGGAAACGATGACAAATTATATTTCCTCAGATTATAAATTAAAAGACAAATGTATGCAGGGGCGTGCTGGGCCGCCGGGACACCGGGAGAAATCCCGGTGGGCCGGTGGTCCGGAGGGCTAAGTGGGCCGGTGTGCCGGAGGGCTATGTAGGCAGCATGCCGCAGCATGTCGTCAATTAAAAACTTTTTTAGTTGAGTTATGTATTAATATAATAATTATTTTACACATACCATGCATGCCAGCCTGCCAGCTTTGTTTCTTTTTTCGAGATTGTATATTAATAAATATAAAATATAAATACATTTATTAACCCAAAAAACACAATGCGGTTTACAGAGGGAACTCTAATTAAACATACATATAAATACAATATAAATTAAATATACATATAAATACAATAAAAAATATAGTCACCTATTAATTATTAAAACACAAATACATTCTGTACATATACACAATACATAAATTAGCTTGGCCTAAAGTGTTTTTTTATTACATTTATATTCAATAAATCATACTTTTTTACAAGTTCGTTATATTTATCGGCTCCTTTATACAAGATAGACGATTTTCCAAAATTGGAGGTAAAAGGATACAAATCTAATAAATTGTTGTTACGAGTATCATGAGCGTGTATGTTATTTCGGATTGTAAGAGTTAGATTGGAATGTTTTTTTTTGTTAAGATTATTAAAAATAAAGGCGGTTGCCTGAAAGTAATAAATATTTTCGACTAGCATTATATTAAAATTTTTATACAAATCTGAGGTACTGTATCTTGTGGGCAATGAGTACAGGTTTTTTATGGCCTTGTTTTGAAGGGTTTTAAGGGGTGTTATTACATTACTAGAAGTGGGAAACCATACTGCCGTGAGGTATTGAAGATGGGAGTGAATTAGTGAGAAATATACAGATCTTAAATATTTGTTTGGGATGCAGTAGTTAAGTTTGTGCAGAATTCCAATGGGTCCAGCAATTTTTTGTCGAACTTTTTGAACATGATTAAAAAATGATAGGGTTTCATCAATTTCCAAACCCAGAAACTTTACACAAGAACTGTAATTGAGGACACCACCTTCCCCAGATAGCATCTGTGATTTTGTTTTCCCTCTGTGATTTCACACTGAAGTCAGTATAAGGTCAGATGTGATTTTCAGTCATTCAAAATCATGTATGATTTAATACTGAAGTCGGTATGAGATCACGCATGATTTTCAATATAAATTCTAAGTTCCAAATCATGCCTGATTTCATACTGGGGTGAGTATGAGATCAGGCATGATTTTCAGTTAAGGGTACCTATTCCATAAGTTCCAAGCTTACAAGCTAATTTTATTTAAGCTTATAAGCTATAGCTTATGTATAGTTCTCGTTTAGATGTAATGTAATGTAATCTATAGGGTATAGTTGTTTATTTGTGCTTATCCCATTGTGTATCGTCGAGGGGACTTTAGGCCAGCGGTCCGTTAATACCCCTTACCCGCAAACTTGTGCGGGTAAGGGGTAGGAACGGACTTCCGGCTTAAAGTCCCCTACAAAGGACTATACACAATGGGACAAATACAAATAAACAACCATGGTTATGGGTATGCATACCCACGTGAGTTTCGATCGGGCGCGAATATTAGTTCAAAATCATGTTTGTTCTCATACTGGGGTCTGTATGAGATCACGTATGATTTTCAATATGATTCTAAGTTCCAAAGCACGCCTGATTTAATACTGAGGTCAGTATGAGATCACATATGATTTTCAGTATAATTCTAAGTTTCAAAGCATGCCTGATTTCATACTGGAGTCTGTATGATATCACATATGATTTTCAGTATAATTAATTCTAAGTTTCAAAGCACGCCTGATTTCATACTGGAGTCTGTATGAGATCACATATGATTTTCAGTATAATTTTAAGTTCTAACTCAACCATAGAGGAATGGCGCCAGGTAAATTGCGCCAGATTTAAGAAATCTTTTTTTTGTAAATACCTAAATTTTTAATAAAAAAATTTTGGTATTTTATTTTAATTTTTTTATAGCAATTTAAGCTTCTAGATTTCCTCCTTCACTGGAATTTTTTTTCAGGAAACAAATGGTTTTATTGCAATAAAATTTAAAAATTAATGTATTTATTTTTAAATTTTATTGGGTATAATTAATTATAATTATTAACTTTTCAGCAATCAAATTTTATTGGCGTATTAATTGCCGTTGGTCTTTACTGTTCCCGTTCAAAAGTTAAACTTGTGATCGTCTACCATATCATTTATACTTTAACGTACGTCAAACTATAAATGACATGGTAGACGATGTTTAACTTCGATTATTGATTATTTAAAATAACCGTTTTTTTCTATTAATCGATTATTTGATTAATCGATTAATCGATTTTACCTGTTCATTTTACAAAATCACATATGATTTTATTCTGACAACAGTATGATTTCATTCTGACAACAGTATGATTTCAAAGCCAACGTCAGCGGGACCAAAAATCTCGACTGATTTTACTTATTCTTTAAAGTTTTCTTTCTACCGGTTTCTACCGGTCTCTTTACAAAATTACATCTGATTTCATTCTGACATCAGTATGATTTCAAAGCCAACGTCAGCAGTAACAAAAATCACATCTGATTTCAGTCTGACTTCATATTGCTGACATTCGCGTATGCGCTACTGACGTCAGATTCTCGACAGACGTGACGAACGATTTTCACGTCTGATTTTATTCTGACGTCAATATGAAATCATAAATGCTAGCTGGGTCAATACCTAGCGGTTGATTATTCAAGTGTTTTCTTTTACCTATAAACATATAAGATGATTTTTGTATATTTAAAGTAAGTTTATGAGACTTAAGCCAGCTTGATATTAGTTTTAAATCTTGCACAATGTCTATCTTTAAGAGATCATAGGATTCTGAGAAGTACACAAGGGACGCGTCATCAGCGAACAGTCTAATGCTACCTATGAGCGGTAAACTGGTCAGGGAATTAATGTATGTTAAAAAGAGTGTGGGACCCAGAATTAATCCCTGAGGCACTCCATAATCTAGACCAATCTGTTCACTCACGGCGACACCAACTGCCACCGACTGACGCCTGTTCCCCAAGTAGTCCCCAAACCATCCTGTATCTATTCCCAGCAGCTCCAACTTTTCAAGTAATATATTGTGATTCACGGTGTCGAACGCCTTGCACAAGTCCAGCGAAACAAGTGCACATTTTAGTTTTTTATCTATGTTTAATTGAATGTCCGTAATCAAATCGATGGCCGCCTGACTTGTGTCGCTGGACTTGCGGAAGCCGTATTGGAACCTGGATAAAAAGTTGATGCTGCTAAGATATTTAATTAATTGCTCATTAACAATGCGCTCTAGAATTTTTGAAAACAAAGGTAAAACCGATATCGGTCGATAGTTATTAACATTACTTTTATCCCCCTGTTTAAAGAGAGGAGTTACTTTTGCGATTTTTATAGCAGCAGGAACTAAACCACTTCTTAGAGACTGGTTGATAACCTTACACAAAACTGGTGACACTTCACATTCACATTTCTTGACTGCTTTAACATCTATGTTATCGTAGCCAGCTGATTGTATATTGTTTATAAGTTTCCTGAGCGATAATAATTTGTATTAGTTTTTATTTTAAGTGCAATGTTTATGTTTATGTTTTAGCATTGTGTAAAATATTGTCTGATTGTGTTTGTTGCCTGTTTTTTTTTCAAGTATTTAACTTATAATTTATGTTATTAATTATTAATAAATGTTTGAAATTTTTTAACTTGGTTTTGTTCACCCCCCATTTTTCGTGTGTAGTTGGCCGATTTTTCTGAATTTCCCGGGCCGGTCTGATATAGCCAGCACGCCCCTGAATGTATGGCTCAAATTCAGTTACAAATGTTTGCTACTAAAATGGAACGTGGCTACTTTTGCGTGGCAGACCACGAATTTGAGTCAAACAAACAATTTACTTTGATTTGCGTTGAGTATGATGAACAATTTACTATGCGACTGATTGAAAAAAGTTTGCTTTTTTGGAAAACACATGTATATCCTCTTTTATACTGTGCTAGCGCGGTATAAAAGAGGTAAATTTACTATGTTGTCCATTATTAGTAAATTGTTAATAATTATAATTATTTATTATTTCGCCGTGACTAGGTGCACGTTAGAGTGCCCGCAATTTATTTTTTACGGGCACGCTAGTGACGTAATAGATAAAAAACGTCATCACTGCCGTGCCGCTTAATTTAAAATTGGCGGCACAACAATAATATAATAATAAATTGTATACATGTTAAGGGCACGTTACGCAATACGTTACGTAATAAAACCAAACCAACCCAAACTCAACAACACAACCCAACCGACCCCGCCCCATTGGCCCCCCCCGCCCCATTGAGCAAAAAACCCAACTTAAATGGGCAAATTTATGTTACGATAAAAATAAAACACTTTTTAACAAAGGAACAACAAATTTATGAAATAAAAAATTAAAAAAATTTCGACAACTTCTGAGTTTCGAACCCGGGACCTCTCGCATGCAAAGCAAACGCCCTACCATCTAAGCTATCTAGCTTGACAACAAATATTATATGTTCGGGGAACAAAACCGGATTATTATTATGACGTCACTAGCGTGCCCGTAAAAAATAAATTGCGGGCACTCTAACGTGCACCTAGTCACTTTGTTATTATTTATGTATACAAACTTGTACAAATTTAGGTTAGATTCAATATCTCGCAACGTTGCCAAAGCTTGTCTCGAAATGAAGAATGCATTAAAATAATTTCATATTTACGAAGAATTTTTATAAGTAAAAATTTTATTTCTTATATATTAACTTATTTATGCTAATCTACCTATACTTATGGGTTGTCTATCATAAATTTTAAAGGTAATAAAATAGCGAATTCCAATTTACAGGATACATCGGGCAACACCGCTGGTGTCTCAAGCTACAGCGATAACGACTGATTGCCAAAGAAGCAAAACCGAAATAGGGCGAAAGGAAACAGCCGAAGGTACCCGAACAAGTCTGAGATGCTCTGGATCACGTCGTTGCCAACTTTAAATAAACAAAAACGTTTCCACAGAACATAAGAGAATTAAAAGCGCTGTAGTGAAAAGTGGCAACAGGCATTGTTTGATTTTTAAATCTAGCAGGCTTGGAAATCCGAGGTGGATGTAAGCCATTGGTGGAAATATCCACACGATTTCTGCGGCGCGAATTTTGAATTTTTATTTAAAATATGGAATTATAACCGAAAATTGTTAAAATTTTATATTTTTTTGGGTTTTTAAAGAACCATATAGTTAATATTGTTCTTTAAAAATCAAAAAATATAAAATTTCAACAATTTTCGGTTATTTTCCACTAATTAAGTGGAAAAACACACATTTTTGGTTTTTTTTATAAATATATTAAACAAAATATACACTTAATTCAATTTTAAATTAAATTATAACCAACAAATAATATTTAAATGAGTTAATTATTCTATAACTTTTAGTGAAATTTAAAAAAAGGTTTATCAAACATATATAATAATTTATAATTATTTAGGTATAATTTATCAAAAAGTATGACATTAAATTGATAATTACCCTCTTATATATGCCTACAAGACAATTATCGCTTGATTACAGCGATAATTTTCAGAAATTTTAATTTTGTGTCACATAACAATTTTTATAGGTTTTTTAAGATTTCTTAATAAAAATGCAAAGGTTTATAAACAAATTAACTCTAAAACATATTACAAACCATTAAAATATTTGATAAATTCTTGATAAACAATAGTTCAATACTTATTGGTCCTTATTAGAAAACAGACCTTTTAAAACAGTTCGAGTATATTATATAATTAAAATTAGTTTAAATTTGAATATGTAATTCATAAAAATAAATAATTTTGTAATACATACTGACTTATTGTATACCTATAGGTATTTTCAGATTTCTTAATGTAGTATTAAATTTCTTTATTGGAATAAACCAAAAGGCTAATGCCTAAAATGTTTAATGCAATAATTAGACTTATTACAAACCATACTCTTATAATTTTTAGGAATTATGATTATAATTTGTTTTTAAAATAAGTACAATACTGTAGTTTTGTAAAATATAGAATTTTTGGCAAAAAGGAATTCCTACTTATCCAAAAATTAAATTACATTCTTTGGAATATTTAATTTTTAGTAAAATTGGTTTAATTTAAATTAATAATCAATAGAACCACTTAAATCTCAATGTTAAAAATATTGTAATTATGTATTTGGCAAAATTAAAATCTTTATGTATGATTAACTTTCTGGTCAATATTAAGTATTAATTGTCTTTTTTCTTGTTCATGATTCATGGATTGAACCTGCGTCTTTTTCTTGATTCAATGAAGAATATTCAACTGCAAAGAAGTTTGATAAATTCAAGTCCTGTCTGCTTCTTCCATTAACACAAACCCAAACCTGAAATCAATATCAATTTTAAAATCAATTTAAATTGTAAAACAATTGATATTACCTAATAATGTTTAAAATTAAATAAAAATAATGCATCAATATTTATGCTACTTATTTATGCTAAAGGTAATTGTTTTACCAGCATAAAAATTATTGAATGGTTTATTGTAAAAACAAGCTAAGTAACTAACTAAATATGATTTTGTTTATTTTTTATTTTAAAAATCTTATAAAAACTAATAATGGTGAACTTGTGCTGTTTTAACATGAAAATATCCTTTTTTAATATCATAATGTGTATCTTGCTAAATAAAATATTTCTGCCCCAAAATAATAATTTAAAGCAAAAGTGTATGTAATATAAAAATGTCAGATTGCTTGTTTTAACAATAAACAATTTAATTATATTTGGAGTAAATACTAAAAGTGTACTTTCTTTAATGGTCAGGCTTTTACTTTTTTTATATTTGGATTGTAACTATGGATGTGTGAATATTGAATTCAAGAATTATTTGAATAGTTTGAATGTTTCAAATTTTTAAATGGTTCAATTAGAAAATTAAAATTTTTCAATAGTAATTGAAGAAATGGAACATTGGAATTGTAATTTAAAATTTATTTTTAAATAAAAAGAATGTTATTTACTTGTCATTAACCCTTAATTAACTTATTTGAATAGATTATGATTATGATTAATTATTTAACTATTCAAATAATTCAAACTATGTATTTATGTAGTTTAAATATTTAATTTTAAGTTTGAATTAAATATTACTACATAATTTATTTGGTAAAAATATTCACACACCACCAATTGTAACTAAAAATGTATTCTAAATAAAAAAAAATATATCTACCTATTATTAAAAAAATTTGGTAAAATATTTCTGTTTGGCATTGACGAGTAAAGCTTTCATTCTTTTTCTTCATGCAGGATAAATCTTGTCTAATTGTTCCATTATCACAGAAGCTAAAATTAATTATATTAAATTAAAATTTATATTGTAGCAAAAAATAATTGAATTAAAAACTTTAAAAATAATTCTTTAAAAGCTTTGCTTATGAATTGTCTAGTTATTTATGTACATTAAAAATGTCAGACTTTCAGATAGAACAAATGAAGGGGTCAATGCAAGAATTCTTGCACTTAAGTGCCTAAGTCACATTTTCAATTAAATTTACATTGTGACTTCATCTAAGAGTGTTTCACGTAAGGTTTCAGGTGGTATTTTCAAAGTGCCCAAGCGCCTTAGTTTGCATTTACTTCAATGGGAGTTTGCCTGGTTTTCAACTTATGTGAAAACTCTTAGATGAAGCCAGAATAACATTTTAATTTAAAATGTGACTTAAGACACTTCTTGCATTGACCCCTTCAAATAAAATAACTATAAAAATACTGTAAAAGATTATCACCCTGTAGTTCAAAATGCTATATTTATGTAAAAAAAACATGGAAAGTGGTAGAAATATGTGCCCAAGCGCCTTAGTTTGCATTTACTTCAATGGGAGTTTGCCTGGTTTTCAACTTATGTGAAAACTCTTAGATGAAGCCAGAATAACATTTTAATTGAAAATGTGACTTAAGACACTTCTTGCATTGACCCCTTCAAATAAAATAACTATAAAAATACTGTAAAAGATTATCACCCTGTAGTTCAAGATGCTATATTTATGTAAAAAAAACATGGAAAGCACAAAACATTTGTAATATAATCAAGTTTTGAACTGTATGCTTACAAGTGTTTAATATGACCTCTTCCAGCTGCAAACATCTTGTAGATACTCGGCAGTTCCAATTCGTGTATTCAGCTTTTACAAATCTTGGGGCTCATAAACGTTATCTTTTATAAAGCCCCAGAGAAAGAAGTTGCAAACTGTGAGATCGGTTGAATGTGTTGACCATACATGAAGTGCCAAATTGTTGGGCCCTTTACGTCCGATCCACCGATGAGGGGGCTGTTCGTTCAATAACCTCCGCTCCACCAAATGCCAACGTAGTGGGGCCCTGGACCCAGGTCCAGTTTTCGCGTAGCTACATCAAATAATTTTAACAAAAACATACATTTTGACAAAGATTATAGGTACCTATATTTAACATTTTGTATAACAGCAACTAGTGTCAAGAAAAAAAACGTTAAAAACTGTTTTGATTGAAAGTTTTGAATCAAAACGCTTTAAAACTATTTAAATTCTATCAAAACTTGCATTAGTTAAACAACCCATAAGCAAAGAGTAAGAGTCTTTACTCTTTGCCATAGGTTTCATTACATAAAAAGAATTTTATTTGTTTTATCGTAACTACATGTCACATGTGTTTTCGGTAAACATAGAGAAAAAAACCGATACGGTTTATCACACGTATTTTCTTATTTTAAACGCGGTAATGATGCTACAACTAACTCAAACTTGACTAAAAACACCTAATAAAATGTTAAAGCCGAAATTAACAAGTTTACTTACCTAAAACAAAGAAAATTTGGATTATAAAACTTCGTACACAACACTTCAACAACACTGTCGGCCATTTGTAATTTCTCAAACCGACCATCAACAAAGTAAGAATCACGTGGTTAATAACTGGGGTCTGTCAAAAACAACTTGGATTTCAACGCACGCTAGATTTATTTTACTGTTGCCTGTTGTCAAATTCCCCTTATACCCCCCTGAACGTTTCTAACTTCACATTTATTATTATGTTTTTAAACGGGTTTTTTGAATGAAATTAGCGAAATTTTTTTCTGTTATTCGCAGAAATATGCTCCGGTGTTTTAATTAACCCATTGCCCATTTCTAAAAAAAAACAAAGTTAGGTAAGCAAAAAGTGATTATTAATTCTTCGCATGTTTGTTCAGTTATTAAAAACAAGTTTTAAGAATCTAATTGGTTTTTATGGGCTTTATAAAATCAGCTGTTTTATAAAGCCAGTGGCTTTAAGCCACGCCCATCGTCTAAAAACAAGCAACAAATTGTTGCCAACAATTCTTAAAATTGCTAGGTACAATTAAATGATTTTTATATTATTATATTTTTAATAAACTTTTAGGCAAACAAGCAACAGGAATCCAAAAAGGAGATCAAGAGCTTAAGGATTTCATCTTCAAAATAGGAGCCACAAGCAGTCCGAGCTTTCAGCTGGGTTCTAACAGAGAAATAACGTAATATAATTTAATTTAACTTTAAAAGTAATTTAATTTAATTTACTTGCGTTCATACAAAAAGTAACGTAATTTAAATTAAAAACAATATTTTAAAGATAGTGCTTACTTAATGTATCTAAAACTTAAAGTTTTATATATATATGGCTTACTTTGGTAATTACAATCGAAATATTAATTACAATCGAAATATTTGTCTTATTATTAAAACCGTTTACACAAAATAGGTTAGATTCTCCAAAATAGGTTAGATAATACGAAATAACCTTGAAATAACGTAATTTAATTTAAAAGATAAAAGTTGGCCAACTATTAAATTAAGTTTTAAATTACATCACTGTATGAACGTTACAAAGGATTGTTGGGTTTTTAACTTTTAAGTTAAATTAAATTACATCTTAAATTAAATTACTTTTCTGTTAGAACCAGGCTGAACTTTCAGGATCTGGTGAGAAATTTTTTATTTTGACTTGTAATTCTTATTAGTTTGTCAAAATAATGTCAATCACAGGTAAATGTTTTATCTGGGGTCAATATAATAAATAATTAGTATTTTTCTATAAAAAATGTTTTTCTCTAAACATTATAAATTAATATTAAATAAATTTAAAATTTTAGCTTATTTCATTTCATTTCATTAGTTATTTCAAAAATCATATAAGGCTTAATATTGTAAAATTTGTTTAATATTAGTTTTATATTGTTTAACATTGTAAAATCTGTTTTATATTGTTTAATACTAGTTGAATATTGTAAAATTTATCTTATACTGTTTAATATTAGTGGTTTGTTGTAAAATATATATATTAATTTTATATTTTTTAAAATTTGTTATATATCGTTTAATACTAGTTTTATATTGTTTAATATTGTAAAATTTATCTTATACTGTTTAATATTAGTTTACTTATTAAATTTTATTTATAAAAACTTTCTAGTTTTATTTATTCTTATATTAAATGCATTATACCTGTACATTACATTTAAAATTCCCGCCTAAAGAAAGAAAGAAAGAATAATCAGCGCCATCTATGCATTTTTATCTAAAACATAATAGACATGAAGCTCGTACGTAACATTATGTTGTGTAAGTTGGTAGCCTTGTGACCTGTGTCAAGCGCATCTCAGACTTTCGGGCGATTATTGTGTTGCCAACTTTTAACCAGGAACTTTTGCTTCTTTGCTGATTGCTATCTAAATTTAAATAACGATCGTCTTTAAGTAAAATTTAGGGAATACCAAAATAAAAAATGTGTTTATCGAAGTTGTTAACATTCGTTGTTAATTAAAGTCGTTGACTTAACGACTTAGCAACTAAGTTAGTGAATCGGCCTGATTATAATGCAAACTCAACTATATATAGTTGAGTTTGCTCCTGTGTGTTCCTGTTTGGTTTTATTGACGTTACCAGTGTGAAATTCACACTGTGAATCAGTTGAGTGCGCTCCTGTTTGTGTTGATTTTGTCATTGGCTGTTGACTGTACTAGTGTACTTGCCCAGTAAACATTTGTGATTGCGTATTGAAATCACTCCGAAATCTCGTCGTGACATTGTGATATCACTGGCGCATTCATATGTTTCCACAATACACAATCAATGGTATATTAAGTCGTGACATTCAAGCGCAATACGCACTCAATGGGATATCACTCCGTGACATTGCTAGCGCGCATGCGCGAGCGAAAGTGCGGGGGATTCCCCTGAGGGGAATATTGAAAACATGTTGGAGCTGTGATAAACAAAAAAAGCGTCGTCGCTGTCGTTAATTGCGATGCAACGTCTTTTAAAACACGTTGCATCGCTAGTAACAATAGCGACGACCCTCTTATCGTATATCACAGCTTCAACATACTTGCGGCCTTGGGTGAAACAAAATTATGGGCTAAAATATTAACAGTCAACGTTTATTTAAATAAAATAATAATAAGACAAGTTTTGCACACTACCTTTATACAGGGTGCATCAAGTATGCTATAAGTGCTATAATACCTACATTTATACAGGGTGTCGCAGATTTTAATTGGGAAAATTTAGTGATCTATAGAAATCGAAAATATCAGAAGAAAAGTATGTATGTTTATAAGCTTCGTTTTCAATAGGCAGGGTGGTAAAGTTATTTAAAAAAAATATTTATTTTTTGGGCGAATTTGATAAAACCTTTTAGGTTTTTAGTAGTAGGCAAAGGGCTTAATT
The DNA here is from genome assembly GCA_921294245.1 of Brassicogethes aeneus. NCBI lineage: Eukaryota > Metazoa > Arthropoda > Insecta > Coleoptera > Nitidulidae > Brassicogethes > Brassicogethes aeneus. The sequence continues at coordinate 53,440,596 of OV121133.1, read as the reverse complement.
TAATGTAAATTAAATTTAGTTAATCCAGAGGCGGCGCTGGAACATCCCAAATAGATATTTAAAATAAAATTTGGGTATGATACTGATTTTTTTAAGTTTATTATTATTTATAGATTAAAAATAAAACGGAAACGAATTTATTTTTTTTTTCGTTTGCAAAATCGCAAACACATATAAAGTGAAGTTAAATATATATATATATATATATTTTTGGGGAAATAATAATTATTGTTTAAAATCATTAACGTATAACGTGTATTAAAGAACAATAATAACATAATACGTAATTAACGTATTATGAACAAATTAAAGTAATGTCATTTAAATGAAAAGTTTCGTCCCTGCGGGGTCACGTCGTGACATAAAAAGATCACGCGCGTGTCACTGCTTGACATAAAACGACAAACTTAATCACTGTGCCAGCAATTGGATATCAAGCCCAGATAGCACATGACTTCCCATGGACCTCCTGATTAGGTCCATTTGGGACGTTCCGACTTGGACATACTGTGGATTTCCCACGGATCTCCTTATTAAGTCTATTTCGGCCGTTCCGAGTTGGACATCCTGTGGATATCCACCGAACATCTGTTTAGGACAATGTTTGATTTTTGCTGGGGAGCAAAAATAAGATTTGTATTCCATTTAATTGATTAAACTTATTCAATATATTTGTATTAAAACATAAAATTTATGTAATATAAAACACTGAAAAGAAAAAAAAATACAAAAATCATTTTTTTGCTAAATCTATAGGTAATCAATATATTTTTGAGTAGAATCTAATATTTTTATATCAAACATGTCAAACAGAGATAAAGAAGGTTGTCAAATAAACAAAATTACGTCTAAGTTTTGCTTACTGTACAGCGTTGGCAGTGTTGCCATTTTTTTTACAAGTTGCCAAACTGGCGTCAGAATTACCAACAAAGAGTCTCCAAGATTAGGGCATGTAGATAAACATTTATATCTACTAGCTTTATCCAATATGAACGAGATTTTATAAAACCTGATTGGTAAAAATAACATTCGCGCAATTTTTTAAAAACTGATTGGGTATAAAAACAAATTAAGTAAATACAAACTCTTAAAAGCAGCAAATAAAGAAGTTCTTTATAAAAAATTATCTGAACTCGCCCATATTGTCGCCAATTTTAAATTTTTAGACCGATTGGCAGTTCTCAAATCGCCCAACCTGGCAACGTTGCGCTGCTTCCTCACCGACAAAACAGATGCCTTCTTTATCAGAGACTCTGGATGCTCCACCGTGTTTGCCATTTTGTGATTTTTGATAAAATACCGGTCACCGGTTCGTAGTTCTGTGCTTTTTAGTGCTAATGAATAATACAAATGTATACATATACCTATAGGTAAGTACCACCCTAATTTATGAATAAGTATTATATATAATATGCATATATGTAATGTTTGCGACCAACTTTAAAATTTTTATAGGTGGACTTCTATAATACTGGAGGGGAGAAACCCTATGAAGCAGTAAAAAGATGCCTCACAATAACTTTGAAGGAAAGAGAAATGAAAAGAAAAGTTTTCAAAATTTAAGTATTTAACAGGCTGTAATCAGTAAGTTTATCAAATTATACCAAAATAATATGATTCCAGCTGCAGTAAAAAAGTGCTAAATGTTGAAATGGCAATAAAATCATGGCTCAAACATTGCAAAGGCCGAATTGGAAAGTGCAAATTTATAAGTACAATAATTTATTTTACAGTTTTTATCAGTTTTTTTTTTAAATTTTAATCAGTTATTTACTTTTTCACAAAAATAAAGTTATTTTTACATATTTTATGGGTTTTATTTAAACATCCACATAAGGGCCAATTACATCCATATAAGGTCATTTTTGACCCTCAGTGGGACGGTCTCTGGACATACAAAAGTGCACCATTTGGAAGTCCATGGACGTCCTATGGAGGTCCATGGGAAATTGTAGGACAGCCCTGGGAGGTCCAGAGCATCCAAGGATGACATCCGTAGGACGTCCTTGGGACATCCATGTGCTGACTGGGAGTTGTGACATGTCACGTCATGACTTTTTCGTGATATCACAAATGTTTACTGGGTGTTTATAAACACTAATGAGTGCCTATTTTGAAATAAATATTGTTTAACCAGTAAGTAAAACTAATTTAGTCAGTTTTCTATCTACATAATTTTATTTATTTAGTGGCGTACTGCATAGTAAAAAGTCGTAAGAACAACAGCAAAAACAACGAAGAGTTAAAATTTTACACATTGCCCAAAAACTCTTTAAAAGCCAAAGAATGGTTAATATGGAAAAACCAAAGTCTCGTAAGTTCCACTACAATGTGTGCAAAACATAATTATTAATGATTATTATTTATTTAGATCGAATTTATGCTACACATTTTGAGCCAAAATATTTGGCAAGGCATGATGCCTTAGGCATCCACACAAAGTTTTGTATGGTTTGTCACCACCTAAAGCTTTTGCTTTTCACGGCCCTCTAATTAGAGGGCCGTGAAAAGCAAAAGTCGTCTTAAAAATTTCTTAACTGACATTAGACCTGTCAATTAGTTGTGTTGGATACATAAAATTATAGAAAATTCGTGTTTTTTTTTGCTTTTGGCAAGAACTGATAAGGTAATTAACATGAATATTTAATTTTTTATGTTTTGCAGAGTAAAAAAATAGGAAGGCCAACGAATGCCAAGCCAAAATATATATTTTTTATTAGACAAAGATGTAGACTACTAAAAACTGTTAACCAAAAAAATCGCAAAAAATCGCGAAACTTATCCCAGTCAAAAATGTAAACCTCTGAGAAAAGAAAATATTACCAATTAATATGCATCTTTAAGTTGTTTATCGAATGTATTGCTTGGGCAATGAGCAAATTATATACATGGCGTTTAATATTTGTTAAAAGTGTTTACGCCTACTTATTCTTTTTATATTACATCAAGGTGGCCTAGATGCATTGTTAAAAATTGCTCAAAAGGCATTAAAAAATCACATTTATGTCCAGAATTATGTTAAGAATCCGAGAATGAAAATTTATACAGGGGTTTCTATTTAATTTTTTGAACCTGGACCCATTTCCGGTGAAACCGGAAGTGACCGAAAAAATATGCGAAAACCCTCCTCTTTATACACCATTTACCTATTACCAACACTCTGTATTTCACTTTTTATCTGCTACACGAAGCAACTGCGTTGAGTCAAATTGAACTATTTTCAGAAAAGGAATCTCTAGATTTATATGTTCAATAATTATCGGGATAAAACATAGTAACTATCGCGATATATCGATATTATGTATGCAGACATTACAAAATATTTTTTTTCTGGCTAAACCGCTCATCCAACTTTTACAAGAGACAAAAAGTTTTTAAACAAAGTGAGCAACAGTAAAAAAAATACAAGCGAAAATCAGGGTTGGGTCAGTAGAAAACCTTAGGTAATTTACCTTGGTAGAAAAGGGTAGAAAACTTGTTTTCGACTTGCGTCGAAAACCTATAGGGTTTTCTACCTACGTAAATTACCTTATTCGACCTTCTCCTTCCACTTCTCTATATGAGTATGAGTATGAGTATGGGAACGTATGGCAGGCCCCAGATATATTATCCTCCACGATCTCCCGGGGATATTTTACCCCCTTTTCGTTCTCCTGCGTATCCCGCCAAATCACAGCATTACCTGTGTTTGTTGGATCCGAAGTTTTTACGCCGGCTGGTAGATCCACCCTAGGAGGTCGTGGAAGACAGTGTCAAAGGTTAAGGCCGCTCCCGGAATTTTTGTCAGCCGGGTCGGGCCATACGTCCAGTTTAGGAAGGGTTTTTGGAGGACATTGAACTGACCCAAAACTAAGTACAATCCGGAATCCTCCGCAACCTAGGCCTTAGTAGTAACCCCATTCAATTGGTATTCGTGAATGGGGGTGGGTATGTTAGTTCTTTGCTTACTCCGGTTACCAACCTTGTATACTCTTTATTTATTTTATTGCTAAATTAGTGTTTATACCGTTTTCATTTAATTTATATCTTTGCATTCCTACTTTTTTTTCCAAATTTAATTTAAAAATATATTTTTATATATATATACATACATATTATTAATATATACATATATATATATTTATATGTAAATATTAATATACAAAATCGGTAAAGCCGGCCCTGTAGTGTATGGTGGAATGCCACCATATGGTCTGCTTGGCTATTGGTCGTTCTTCTTTCTTCTGTGCTGTTCTTGTATTTTTGAGCCGGGGTGTTAGTGCGCTGCTGGAACCTGTCCTTGTTGGTGAACTATTTATTTTGTTGTTAAATTATTTTTTATACCGTTTATTATTATTTAATTTGTGTCTTTGCGTTCTTACTTTTTTTCCAAATTTAATTTAAAACCAAGTTAATACTAATTAGATTAAGCCGGCCCTGTGGTGTATCGAATTAAAATTTGAAATACGGCCCTAGTGTCAGCCGTGTAACGTATGCTTTAATAGTTGGTTTATTTACTTTATTTACGTGGGCGATTTGTTTATTTACATTCGATATCTTTTAGCTTTGCTTTGTGGCTGAGCTGTAAGTTGCGTATATTATATAATGTATATAATACAATAATATAATATTGTGATGTTCTTATGTTAGCAATAAACCAAATATATTGCACACACCAATCACAAATAGTTTAATTCTACATGATTAGTTTCGACTGGTACAAATATTACCATAAGACTAATTACTTGCTCGGCAGATAACCACCAGACCCCTAAGTCTAGTGCTTGCTTAAGTAAATAAACGTGTCGAATGTTTCATAAACAATAATAGTCAGTAGATTTCACGGGCCACACATTAGAGTGCATTCCTGTGAACTAATATTTTAATACTTATTACCAAGAACAATTATTTCTAACATTTTTGGTTTTTTTTTCACACGTACGCTGTTTTCGGCAATGATTAATTGTTGACAGGTTTTTTTTACAGATTTGCGTATTAGGTCATGCAATAATACTTATCAGAGTCTGCTGGTGATGATGACTTGTTTTTTCTTTAAATAGGTGATTCCTTGACCTGTCCCCTGTCACTTTATTATTTCGTGTCCGCACGAACCTCACTCCTATGTTCACCATTGAGAGATTGCCTTTTGAGGAATTATTTAATGTTTCTATTAACCCCTCGGAGAACAGGTACCCTGATTTCACCTGTACAGGTATGTAGTAACCCAAAATACTAGCACTGTTTCGCACTGTTTCGCACCGTACTTTACTCGACTACACTGTATATAATAATTATGTTTCTTTAAGAATTTTATTGTGGATCGGCACTTAGCGCTCAAACTACACATCCATTCGCTTCGCCGGTATCGATAAGACTTCCACTTCTCTATAATTGATAAAAATTTGCCCTCATGCCAAAAATTATGTTGGGGTCTCCCAACCAAACGTGGCCCTTTTTTCTCACCATAATAATGTTAAAAAACTCCAAATAACTTCAAATTTATGGTAGGTGTCTGATTTTTCACAACATTTAACAAATCATAATAAACAACAAACTTGCATAACCTCACATTTTTTGATATTTGACAGTATTCTACTTTTTTACGTTTTCTACCGTCGAAAACGTCGAAAAAGGTTTTCTACATGTCGAAAACAAAAATGTAGGTACAGTAGAAACCACTAATATATGAACGTGACTCATCCGACACATTCGTACGAAGCAATCTATCGAAGGTCACGGTCCAGTGTAGTCCCGTTTGTAAAAAAATTTGAGTGTAATGTGGGTTGCTATACTTATGATATATTTGCTTTTAAAGTTAAATAATTAACATCTAACATAATTAACATCTACGATAATTAAATAAAATGTAATTTTCTTAGAAACTAATTAATAAATAAACTTTTCTTTTAACTTTAATGAAATATTATATCATCTGATTACAGAACGTACACTCGTGGCGACATCTCTGATTTTAATAACAAATTTTTAGACCGACCCAACCTCACTTTCTTCCAATTAAATTCTTACTAAGAATTTCTTAGTATAGTCTGAAACACGTTTGGAATTGCATATTCCCCTCTCGTGAATCCGTCAAACTTGTTACAGAATATACTATTCTTTTAACTGTAAACGCAAATATTTCAGAATTGGTGACAAAAAACAAAAATGTTTACGCAGGTCAGGTACAAAGTGAAAGATATTTAAATTGTGTGGATATAAAAACAACTTGCGTTAGTTTCACGAAATTTATTAAATATTGACAATTGTTTCGCTACACAGTAGCTTCTTCAGAATGTATTAAACTAATACTAGTACAAAATTTATATGTATAATAAAAATATTTTTGTATTCTAGCCTAGAATTTCTAGGTAAGGATTTTTATACGACATCTACCTGTGTTACATAATATAAACCACTGCCACTACAACGTTTAAATACGATTATTAATCCGTAAACACACAGTAGAAACAAGATATGCAAAAACAAAGATCATATGACATATAAAAACAAATGGCCGACGGTAAAGTTGGTTGCCTTACTATGTAATAAAATAAAATAAATTCCTAAAACACGAACTCTACTGACTTCCAATAAAATTAAGTAACAAGCTAGGACACAAGCGTCATATGTCCATCTTTGTCCAACACCTAGGCAGTTTTACATCACAGATGGCGCATTTTAGACCGGATGCTTAAATACCTACGTGTGATAGAGGTGTGTAGTTCGCGAACGAACTAGTTCAAAAGATCGAATTTCGTAACTGAACTAAAAGATTCAATCACCAAAACTAAAAAGAGCGAATCAATTCGAACTAAAGTAAAAATCCGTAGATATATTTCATTATATCCGTATTTACTAATGGATTTTTTTTCACGCAAATTCGTTCCTAAAATAGGCAACCAAATCAACCACTTAATGGTCTTGGCAACAGCGTACCATTTTGACCAGCAGCAAGTGCAATTCCAAGAACACTTCTTTGGTGCAAATTAATCAATCAATCTCAATATAGTTCACTTGAACTACTAGAGAAGTGTAGTTCGCGAACGAAACTACGTAAATCCGATTATAAATCAGTAAACTAAACGAACTAGTCTTTTGTACTATTCACTTTAATGAACGAGATCGAAAGATCGAAATCAGGAAAGTGAACTAAACTTCCCACCTCTAACGTGTGAGTACATTTACCGCTGCACATAGGTAGAATTCGGTCACTTAGGCGGCCAAAATTATTTTATTATCTCTTTTAGTAGGAGACATGATAAAAAATGTCTAATAGGTTAAACTAAATAGAAAAAGGTATTTTTACCAAGTTTTGTCGACATATTGGTTTACGTAGTAGAATTTTCACATTTTTTTAAATTTAAATGTTGAACTCACTGGTTTTTTCGTAGACTAATAAGTTTTTTTATTGATCTAGGGCACGTATTTTTAGATGAGTCCACGCTGAATTTAATCAAAATTGGATGAGTACTTTTTGAGATACAGAGCAGTGAATATTTAAGGGAAGTAAATGATACAAGATGTAGTAATTACATGGAATTTATTATTTTTCCAAATTCTTACTATGCAATTTACATTTTAAAACAAGTTTAACAAAAAGTAATTAGTCATAAATATGATTGAAAACATAATATAAACATAATATATGACACAAATTAAAAAAATCATATTCTTAATAATAAATAGGGTCAAGAGGGGTAAATGTAAACGAATCTGCCAAATTAAAAAAAAAATAGTTTTTAAATCTGTGGCAAAATTTTTCTATATTAAATATATTACCAAGAACTTATTTACTATTTTGTATGGGCCTTTTATTTTTGAAAATACCAAAAAAACTATTTAAAATATCAATCAAAAAACAAAAAAAAGTCAATTAAAAAAAGTTGTCAATGTTTACTTTTACCCCTATTGTATTGGGGTAATTGTAATCGGCAACTATGAAAACCACGTGAACAAATGAGAAAATTTGTGGGGGAATAGTAAACATTTAAATTACTGAATTATAAAATGCGCTCCTATGCATTTTAGGCGGATGTTTACATTTACCCCTAAAAATAAAAGACGTTATTTTATTATTGCTTTTTATTTAGCTATTCATTAAAACTGCAATTGGGATACAAAAAAAATCTTTTTACTTTAAAAAAATAAACTAAAACATTTAGATGTATTTTAAAACTTAAAAATCTAGGTAAAAACATCGGTAACTTTTTATTATTGGTAAAGGGAAAAACAGGTTGATCTATTGCAAAAAAGTATTTTCTAAAACTGGGATATGTTTTTCAAATTGATAAAAGATCCTTTCTCCTTTCATTTTTATTGTGGGAAAAGGCAAAACACCTAAACTTTGATCATGATTGACAAAACTTATATCGCTTGAATTGACGGCAAAATTTTTTTTAGTTTCATCTATAGGTGTTAAGCCTACGACTTCAACATCATTATCTATAATATTTTCGACAGAACAAACATATTTATATACCGTTGTGTTCCTTTTTCCACCTTTAATCAAAAAACAAAAAAAAGTCAATTAAAAAAAAGTTGTCAATGTTTACTTTTACCCCTATTGTATTGGGGTAATTGTAATCGGCAACTATGAAAACCACGTGAACAAATGAGAAAATTTGTGGGGGAATAGTAAACATTTAAATTACTGAATTATAAAAACTTCCAGTTTTTAAGTCTTGAAGAGATGTCTCCTTTATATTAATTGGGTCTTCATCAATTTTCTCGTCTTCCCAATCGCAAGGGCTTTCGCTGTCATTCAAACAGTCGTCTAAATTATTATTATCTTCGTCACTTGAACTGTCCTCTCCTTTCTTTTTTTTTGACGTCTTTATTTTTTTCGTTTTTTTTTTTGTTGGAATTTTCTTGGTTTCTAGTGTTTTCCTTTTTAACTTTTCGGGTTTCGGTTTCTTTATCTTCTTTTCATGTGCTTGTTTTAGTCTATCAAGGACTTCTTTATTTGTTAAAATTTCGCCATAGGTTTGTTGTCTTAATCTTGGTATTACTTGTTTTACTATTGTAGTAACGTTTTCATTTTTTTCTGGGGACTTAAAAACAACTAGGTAAGTTTATGTGGTGCGTCTAGTATATTAGTCACCATACAACTAGATGTACAAGTTTCAGTGGTATGGTGTTTACAAGATTGGTTTCTTTGTTCATCTATTGGAGTAACCACTCTCACCTCTTGAGACCTGATTGATTCGGCGTGGAGATCATCGTGAATATCTTCAGGGGTATCTTTTTCTGTTTCTTGTAAATCATTAGACTCTTTAGATAAACTGTTTTGATTCTGCAGACATTTTTCAAATTGTGGAATATTTTCAGAAGTATCCTTAGAGTTTTCTGTATTTTGTAAAGTATTATTATGTTCTTTAGATGAAGAGTTCTGATTCTGCAGATATTCCTCTAACTCACGTTGTTTAAAGCAATCTGTGGGAAATTTTGTTTTGTCGATGGGAAAAATCCCGCAACTACTAAAACCAGATATAATATTTGTTGGTTTTATTGCATGAGTCCAAACTTCACCCAGTAGCTCAACAAATTCTGTTTTAGATAATCTTCCGGTTCCCTTCCCCATTTGTTTCTTTCCATGCGCGATAAGTTTTTTCTCCCAAAAAGTCTTGACAGGACCAAATACGCATTTGTCAAGAGGTTGTAGCATGTCCGTCAAATGGCTTGGCAACTTAATTAGAATAATATTGTTAGACATAGCTTCTTCAACTATACGAACACTAATATGGCTAGCATGCCCATCATATATTAGAACCGCTGTTTGGTTTGGAAGATCCTTTAATAGTCTTATATTTTTTATATGAGTTATAAAACTCTTTGTAAACCAGGTGAAGAATTGGGGTTCTTCCATCCAACCATTTTTTGATACTGCATACAGGGTTCCAGGATATGCTTTATCAGACACCCAGCAGGGCTTGCACACCAGCGCCCTTAAATACAATGAGAGGAGGAAGCACTGACCAATCTGCTCCCACACATGCGAGGACCGTAGTGGATTCTCGACCCGATCCCCCAGAAACGCGGCTTAAAGGCTTTCCCTTCTGCCCAATAGCTCTTAATCGACTTGGGTCGTTTTTGAAGCTTGTCTCATCTGCATTAAAAACAAAACATGCTTGTTCCAGAGACGTTATTCCGAATCGATCAAATGTGCTGCTTAAATCTTCATAGAATTTGTAAATTACATCGGGCCTTCTGGCGTCTTTGCGACATTTTTGTAGGTGTTCGGGTTTTTTTAAAGATAAAAGATTTTTATGCCGTTTTAAAAACGAGTAATACCAATCCACACCTGGGCGGTCATTAACAAACTGGGTTGACATGATATTAGAATTTACATACTCCTGAATGAGGTCCAAAAGTTCGTCCTTATCACACGGAAATCCAGATTTTGCGCGAGCCAACAAACAATCGACGATTTTCTTTTCTGTGTCATAAGTAAATGCTGTTTTACGACCTCTCCCTGAAGAATCCATGGCAGTTTTTCTTTCATTCAGCCGTTGGGAAATAACGGCAATTGGTACATTGTAGTGGTCTTGTGCCTGCCGGTAAGACATATTTCTGTTCTGCACATCTCGAGCGGCATTTTCAAGGTCTTCTTTGGAATAATTTGGCCCATTAGTTTTGGGAATATACTTCCTAGGCATCTAAAACAAATTTATTGACTAAAACTTACGTTTACATTTACCCCAAAAGTCGGTTTACATTTACCCCAACCACGCGTTTACATTTACCCCCTATACACTTTTATTAGGGGTAAAAGTAAACACTCTTTAAAAATTATTAAAGTAAGATATCCAGTTTATAAGCATTATTTGGCACAATAGTTAAGGTATTTGCAACCCTTCCAAAGATATTTTATAGTACTTACCTTTAGAATTAAATTTTCACCTGAATATTTACACAGTAGTCACAAATGAAAAAAGAGGATTATTGTTATGGTGACAATAAGAACACAAAACAAACTGAAGACGCTTGCGTAAACACCTGTTTTTTGAATAGTATGAGAGGAGGGGATGTTTGACAACTGCCAGAAGTAATAAGGTTCTGGCGGCAAATTTAAAAAGAAAATTTGTGGTGTTTACAATTACCTCTGTTTACATTTACCCCTCTTGACCCTACTGATTAAAGTTACACATATAAAAATTAAAGTAATTTACGAGCCAAATGAAATGTCTTCGTCATCGCTTTCCATACATGTATCACAGGCTACCTCTGTGTTCGTCTCTGCAGAAACCAAAAGTCGTAAAGTTTCCTGCGAAAACGATTTTGAAATATTTTTTTTTCTCAAAGAACTGATGAGAGGGTCGGATGTCATAAGTAACCTGTGACATGTCTAGATTGCATTCTTCACGTAAAAATTTACGGCAAAGTTAAGGCGGTACGACCGGAAATGCGTATTCCGTGCTTCGGCAGCTTCTTCTGAAAACTGGCCAATAGGTAAAATGGCATTTTCGCAAATTATTGCCCCGTGTAATAAAATTTTATGCATTGTGGGGCTCATACGGTGCCACCCATACAAATCCACGTACAGTTTTGCCGTTTCCATTGCATACTCATCAAACTTTTGGATGCCGCTTGTGATGGCCTCTAAAATTGTTTGGATTCTACAAATAAAATTTTAATTTAAAAATCGTTATCTAAAGGTGAAAATAAAAGTTTGTACGTGTCACGCTTTGCAATTAATCTTTACTAGGCTCACTGGATTATGGGGTTCGCTCCTGCATCGCTCACCCTACAAACTTCCAGCTCGCCCGTAAAGATTCATTTACAAAGCTTGACACGTAAATAACTATTATAAGATTTTTAACGTAAATTATAAATTTCTTGATTTCTGCCCAAATTACTTTCAAGTGGAATTTTTCGCAAAGTGGACCAAAGTCCATGGACCGTAATTTTTTCTCAATTTTTAGCTAAATAAATTATTTATCAATTACAAAAAGAAAAAATACTCGGACGGGCCTGGAAAGGTAACATTTTTACTTTTGAAACGGAAAAAAGTATAAAAAGTATGTTAAAAAAGGGCGTATCTTTAATGGGCTATAATTATGCGAAATATTGACATTTATTATAGTATTTCTTTAAGAATTATAAGTAACATACCTGAATTGTCGATATCCATCACATTCACTTAATAATTGAACTTTCATTCACTAAAAAATGACTTTCTAAAATAGTGTTTGTAAGGGTGTCGAGAACGAGTTTAAGCAGCTTGCGCGACGTTCAAGTTTCGACTGATTATTGGGAACGCATATGTTCTGCTGGGACCGTGAAAGGGGTCGTCTATTGTTCTTTCGACTTTCTATTTTTCCCGTAAAGGATTAGTTTTCTTATTAATTAACTTTGAAATAAACCCTTTTTGTCTCCCTAAATCCCCGAATTCTACCTATGTGCGCTGCATCGAATGTACAAGACAAGTAAAACATTACTGCTAGCATGTCTGAGATATGTTCGGCACCCGATGAGTCACGTTCATATATTGACGGTTTCTACTGTAGATACCCAACCCTGGCGAAAATCAGGGTTGGGTATCTACCTACATTTTTGATTTCGACATGTAGAAAACCTTTTTCGACGTTTTCGACGGTAGAAAACGTAAAAAAGTAGAATACTGTCAAATATAAAAAAATGTGAGGTTATGCAAGTTTGTTGTTTATTATGATTTGTTAAATGTTGTGAAAAATCAGACACCTACCATAAATTTGAAGTTATTTGGAGTTTTTTAACATTATTATGGTGGGAAAAAAAGGGCCACGTTTGGTTGGGAGACCCCAACATAATTTTTGGCATGATGGCAAATTTTTATCATTATAGAGAAGTGGAAGGAGGTCGAATAAGGTAATTTACGTAGGTAGAAAACCCTATAGGTTTTCGACGCAAGTCGAAAACAAGTTTTCTACCCTTTTCTACCAAGGTAAATTACCTAAGGTTTTATACTGACCCAACCCTGGCGAAAATTAGTACCTAACCTTGCTTTTCTGATTATTCTATTTTTTAAAGATAACTGCAGTGTAGCACCAAACGACGTTAATTGGCAGTTAAAAGTTACATTCGAAAAATATTCAAAATTCATTAATTCGTTTTTAAGATATTTAAAAAAATAGTTATTTTTTAAAACTTTAAAGGCCTCTAACGACTAAACTAAGCAACTTAGTATATAGGTAATTTGGATTAAATCGACTTATTTTGATCCGTAGATAACGTTGGCATGGTTTGTTACACTAGTTGAATTTTATAAATTAATTTCCAAAAATACCAATGTGGCAACACTGGAAAATGAAAAAATAAATTATATAATTAATTACCAGCATTGGTTAGTCTCAAAGTTTAATTATTTTTAAAGTTTTAAGTAAATAGAAAAAAAATTGAATTAATGCAACCTAGTTTGGACATTGGGCCCACAGTGCAGGGGTGTGATTTTTAGTACAATTGTACTTTTCTATAGTACAAAAAAATAGCTTCTAGTACGTCAGCACCTCTTCGGCAATTCTAGTACAATTTTCAAAATTGCCTTCAATTAGAAAAAAATAATAAATCGATCGTTCTCGATCGAATCGCAAAATTGAGACAAAATTTCTAGCAACTTTTTTACTGTTGGTAACTGAGCCTACGTTACGGAGGGAATCATAGAGAAAGTTTCACTATAGAGGGAATAAGATTTTATTATATAATCTTCTTAGGAGGGAATATGGCGCAAGGCGTCAAATGTCAACGTCAAAACTCAAACGTTATGTCATCACTAACCTATAAATCCTGTTGCTGACGCCGACAGGCTGTCGGCGTCAGCAACAGACACTCTGTGAATCTGTGATCTGATAGTGGATGTAATGGACAGGTTAGTATTTTTAGCTGTTTATTAATTATCTTCTGAACTTTCAAAATAATTACACAACTAAACTTAGTTTGTAGATTTTTCATATGAAAAACCAAAGCGCTAATAATTTATTATAATTTTACGTATGCAAGGGTGATTCTGGGCAGAAATCTGATATTAATTAAATTTGGACAAGTTTTGAATTTTTGAGATAAGTTAGTACAATTTGATCTTAGTTAGTACAATTTCACGCTAGATGGCTGCACAATTTGCAAAGTTTCAGGAACACCCCTGGAACAGACCTTGTTGTGTGGATTGTGGGTATAGGTATATGTAAAAAAGTTATAGGTATATGTAAAATTTGAATAAAGAAATCCTCTAAAAGACAATATAAAAGAAACAAGGCAAGCTCTAGTATTTTAATAGTGTAGCATGCGCATTGGAAACATTTTATCATTTAAGATAGATACATATACAGTAGAATTTCTACTGTATATGTATCTATCTCAAATGATAAAATGTTATTGTAGAAACCACGAATATATGAACGTGACTCATCAGGGACAATCGTACGAAGTAATCTATCGAAGGTCACGGTCCAGTGCAGTGCTGTATAACGGGTATTTGTAAAAAATCTTGATTGTAATGTTGGTTGCTATACTTCTGATATATTTGCTTTTAAAGTTAAATTTCAATAATTAACATCTACGATAATTAAATAAAATGTAATTTTCTTAAAAACTAATTCATAAATAAACTTTTCTTTTAACATCTCTGTTTTTAATATCTAACAAATTTTTAGACCGATCCAACCTCACTTTCTTCCAATTAAATTCTTTGTCTATGGTATTTTTTAGAAACGTAGAAAAAGTATAGTCTGAAACACGTTTGGAATTGCATATTCCCCTCTCGTGAAACCGTCAAACTCGCCTTCGGCTCGTGTGACAAACTTTTCAATCGAGCGGAATATGCCGTATTCCAAACTTGTTACAGAATATACTATTCTTTTAACTGTAAACGCAAATATTTCAGAATTGGTGACAAAAAAACAAAAATGTTTACGCAGGTCAGGTACCTACAAAGTGAAAGATATTTAAATTGTGTGGATATAAAAACAACTTGCGTTAGTTTCACGAAATTTATTAAATATTGACAATTGTTTCGGTACACAGTAGCTTCTTCAGAATGTATTAAACTAATACTAGTACAAAATTTATACATTAAACTAATACTAGTACAAAATTTATAAATAAAAATATTTTTGTATTCTATAGAATGCTATAGCCTAGAATTTCTAGGTAAGGATTTTTATACATCTACCTGTGTTACATAATATAAACCACTGCCACTACAACGTTTAAAACGATTATTAATCCGTAAACACACAGCAGAAACACGATATGCAAAAACAAAGATCATATGACATATAAAAACAAATGGCCGACGGTAAAGTTGGTTGCCTTACTATGTAATAAAATAAAATAAATTGCCTAAAACACGAGCTCTACTGAATTCCAACAATATTAAGTAACAAGCTAGGACACGCGTCATATGTCCATCTTTGTCGAACACCTAGGCAGTTTTACATCACAGATGGCGCATTTTAGACCGGATGCTTAAAAACCTACGAGTGAGTACATTTACCGCTGCATCGAATGTACAAGACAAGTAAAACATTACTGCTAGCATGTCTGAGATATGCTGCCGTGCTTAATGAAAACGCCGTAACCAACAATTTTGCGATTTTTGTTTTACGGCATTTTCTACTAGAGCAATTCATCCTGCGTCTATTTCCGGTAATAAAAAAACCATATATATATAGATACGGTTTTTTGAGTACCGGGGATAGACGCAGGATGAATTGTTCTAGTAGAAAATGCCGTAAACCAAAAATCTCAAAATTGTTGGTTACGGCGTTTTCATTAAGCACGGCAGTATGTTCGGCACCCGATGAGTCACGTTCATATATTGGTGGTTTCTACTGTACCTGTCTCTTAATAATTGCAAGGGGCGTGGTAAGTCGTTTACCCGTATAGGAGTTAACTATAATTATAGGTATATGATTCAGTGTTGCCACCCCTATTACTTTAGTAATAGATCTGTTACTTTTAGCGAAAATATATTACCCTATTACGAAACGATGTAAATCTATTACTTTTTTCTTTCCTAGTAGGAATTTTTTTTAATATTCTATTGTGGTCCTATTGTTGCCACTGGCAACTTGCCAGACAGCCCACAAAAGATTATTGTCGCAGCGCATCAAAACTATTGTAGAATTAAATTTTTCTTGGTTTTTATACTATAGTCGTTTTTTCGCGTAAATACTATGAAATACTACGGTTAAATAAGTCATGACGTCACAGTTAATTCATATAACCATGGTTAGGTTTCTAACATTTGACATTTGTTTACTTGTTCATAACCTATAATTTTTGAAATGTGTTTTTACCTATTTATATTTAATTTCTATGCTTTTACAGGTGTAAATAAATTTCTTTGCCTCTTCTTTTACCTTGTATATTCTTTTTCTATGAACCCTAGTTCTTATACCTACCTTTTCTACACCTCTTTTTATATATAAACAGTTCTTCACTGTTGTTTACCATAACTAAAATCCAACAGTGTTTAACGTTTATACGAAAATTATTATTGTGAATTTCAAAATTTAGAATGGAACCCCAAAGAAAAAGACGAAGGTTGGCGGTATGTTTTGGAGAAGATATGTTTAGCACACAACATTATTCCTACATAAACATATTAAATATATATATTAAAAAGAGAAAGACTATTAACCACGTTGAATAACTAGCTCAGCGATATATAGTAAATTTAAAAGTAAACTACGTACACGTCATCAATCAGCTGATCGGGCACGGTTGTCAATGTGATGCTAAAATCCTTGCATCAAGGGAAAGTGGTAGTGCAACTACAGATAGATGGCGTTTACATGAATAATATCAAAATGTCAAAAGTCTGAGTTTTTATAACCTATATGATGCACCGCCTAAAGTATGTTTTTAGCCATTTTTAAAGACATTTTTTGATATAAAACCCAAAAATTTTGCCATCTTAAGTCAGTCTCTGGTATATATATTATTATTTCATGTATCCAACATATATTTTGTTAAATATTCTAATATATAATTAATAATAATCCTATTTACCTCTCTAACAGCTGTTAAAGGTAACAAAGGTCCATTATTATCCCGTTCTGCCTCAAAATAGCGTATTAAGGATGACACCAACTCTTGACTCCGACTATTTAAATGCTTCGGCATTTTAAATATAGGAAACACAAAAAAACGATATATAACAAACACAAAAACGGCAATGAAAACTTAAACGATATAAAATAACACAAACAACAAACAAAATAAACGAAATAATACACGAATTAAACGAAATATTCAAAAACACAACTGACAGCTTCGAAATTCTAAAACGTCAAATTCTTTTTTATGTGTCATTTAAATATGAAAAATTTGAATGTAAACATGACAACATCACAATTCTTGCCAACTTAATTTGGTTAAAATGCATTCAAATATTCAATTACAGACTTCGATTTAGTCATTTAGTGTTGGTACCAATGCGTAAAATTTTTGTTTTATTGATGACGTGTACGTAGTTTACTTTTACTATAGTTTTATGGTCTGGTATTTGTGACGTCATAGTCACAGAATAAAGAACAACCAGAAGCGACACTTGTATCTCCCGCCAAAACCAAATCTGCTCGTCGCCGCCATCTTCTTGGTGTTATATGTCATCGTGTTTTTATTAACCTCAAATTGTGTTTGTAAAGTATTTTTGATCGTTTTTTGTGGTTTTGCCAAGCAAGTGTATAATGGAAGAAAAAACCTCAATTAAAGGTGGAACTGTGTGTGCAGTGCCTGGATGTCATAATAATACTCTCAGAAAGACAATCTGTTTCTTTAGATTTCCAAAGGACCCGGAAAGGTATTTATTAACTTTAATTTTATGTATACTATTATAATAATAATATATTATAATATATAATATAATATAATATATATATTTAATTTTAATAAGGTTTTTATAGTTATACTTTTTCTTGTGGTTTTAATGTTTTATGTTATAACAAAAAAATTTGTTTACTTTAATAATATTAATAAAAAATAATAATAATAATAAAGTTGTGCATAGTTTAATATTTGTTTTTATAAATATTTAATTCTTCCCAATGTGGATAGTTTTAAATTTGCCGCTATGAGTAACACCAACAAAATGGCTGAAGGTCATCCAAATTGAACAATAAAACTTCAAAGGCGGCTTAAAAAGTGTCGCTTCTGGTTGTTCTTTATTCTGTGTCATAGTTGAGATTTTTGAACGCACTCTAAACGCAAAAATGCCTTAACTATTAACCAAGGTTAAGTTTAATGACCATAGTATTTCATGGTATTTACGCGAAAAAACGACTTATAAGTGTATTAAATGTTGTTTATTATTTAAAAAAAAAATAAAAAATAAAGAGTTAATTAAAATAAATAAAATATATATAAAATATAAGATTTTGTTGATATTGGGTAGTTTTATTCCCTTGTGCAATTTGATTTACATGAAATTATAGTACATTTTAATTTTATCTTACATATGATTTCGTACATTGTAGGTACGTATAATTATAATCGTACAAAAAGGATAATTATTCTTTCTATGGAAAATTATCGTACGTCTGGCAACACTGCTTGAGTGTTTGACGTTTGTTGTGTGCTTAAATTTGTGTTTATAAAGTTTTTATTAAAATAGCATAGCACAGATAAAGCATCATGTAAAAATTCAATGTTATTTTAATCACAACAAAAAATTTGATTTAAAATAGTCTATTACCTTAAATCCCAAATCTATTACATTTTGACGTATGCGTCTATTACGAAAAAAAGTTATAGGTGGCAACACTGATATGATTGAAACGCTCGACTGACGAATACAACTCTATACCGGGCGAGGGTTTAGAAAAGTGTATTCAAACGTGGCGTCATCCAATACACTTCTATATTTTTCCGTTTGCTGTGTATGTAGTTACCTAACAATACATCAATGTGTAATATTAAAAAGTAGGTAATATATCGGCAATCCCGATGAAAACCAGGTACATTAATGTACCTGGTTTTCAGCGTTATGTATCGTGCTAGCTGGGAACACTTTAACACTTTATCTTTTAGATATACGTAGGTACTTAATTAGAAATAATAATAAACTTTATTGGAAATCCAAATGGCTAACGACTTTCGTCTTCCTGCCCTAGGAAAAATATTTATTTGGATTTTCGTCTTTTTTTGACTTGCTTAATCTGCTCCTAAATTTATGCCACTAAATTTAGGGACACCTTGTATAATAAAATTATATATAATACATAATATTATATCATATATAATTTTTTTCCCGGGGTGTTAAATTCAAAAGTAGGTCAAATGTCCCACGAGTAGTTTCAACGCACTACGTGTTTTGACGTTTGGTAAACCTAACCTCAAAAAAGTGGCTTGACGTTAAAAACTGAATTAATCGCAATGTAAAGGCAAGTACTTTATATTAATACATACAATTAAAAATATAATATTAACAATAGTAAAGAATGTAAAAAAGAATATTTAGATAATTTTTTATTATATAAATCTTTGATGACGGTGACTTAAAATATAGACAAAATTGTTGCAATGCTATAAAATGCAACATAATACTTTATTTGGAGTATTTTATAGAGTTACATTTCATATTGGTTAATTTTATATCATGCATATGGAGGTTAACCCCTAAAGTAGGTGTTAACCTCCAGTAGGTACCTTCTTTAATAAGTTAACACTTCCATATTCCCAATAATATTATTCATAATACTATCCATATACATAACTGTAGTTATCAAATTCTCTTATCAGTATTTTCGAAATTTTATCGTGTTTCATGAGGTTTTTTTATTTATTTTAGAACAATATAGGTAGGTTAATTTAAAGCAAATACAGTTATTTGTTGTAACATTAATATATTTAATTTTAAAAAAATTTTACATTTATAAATATTATAAATTATATATCATAGTTAGGTATTACTGTCTTTTAGATAATATAAATTATTCTGATGTGTTAGTGTAAATTTTATTAGTAAGTAAATATTTTCAATATTTTTTAAGCGCTTCCATTTATCTATATAGAAAAGTAATTGTTAAAATGGGTGTTGAACAGTTTTGTTTATATAATATATTACATATATATATACCTACATATAAACAACACTTATGAGGCGCCGTTTGTGTCAAAATTAAAAGTGCTAAATAAACTTATTTTGTTTTATAAATAATTAATTATTATATGCTTTATAAAATTATTATTACTTTTGATTCGCAGAAAATTATTTTATAAAAAAATAATTTTATAAAAAAAGTTATTTTATAAAGAAATAATTTTATAAAAAAAAAATATTTTATAAAAAAAATTTATTTTATAAAAAAATAATTTTATAAAAAAAATTATTTTATAAGAAAAAAAATATTTTATGAAAAAAAATTATTTTATAAAAAAATAATTTTATAAAAAAAAATTATTTTATAAAAGACGACGGGCGCATTTATAAATTAATTTTTACAGCAGCCATCTCTCTTTGTTTGTAGACACTCGAGTAAACCCGAGTGAACGAACCCGAACGCCCTTCCCCAGATACAATTTTATGACGGACTCTCGGCTTTTGTTTGACGAAATTTGGGGAAACGATTGAAAATAATAATTTATTATTTTTATTAATTGATTAATTAATTTTTTTATCTACATTTATTTTGATTTTTAGTTTTTAACAAGAATTCTTTATGTTTAAACGTTATTTATAAGAAAGCACTTTTAGTTAAATGCAAAACAAATAATGATTTACACCTTTATCTAATAATTAACTGTTAAAATTGATTACCTTACATTTTAAATATCTAAATTTTTAAAAGTAAATGAACAAAAACCTTTAATTCGACACCTTGTTGTTTGTTGGCGCCTAAAGCCTAATTTAAAGATTGCCTTCCTCCTTTCTCCCTTCCTCCCGTAAAAGATGAACAATACGATCACCGTAGTGCTGTTTATAGAGTTTAACAGTTAATTATTAGTTAAAGGTGTAAATCATTATTTGTTTTGCATTTAACTAGAAGTGCTTTCTTATAAAAAACGCATATACCTATAATTATAGGTATATGAAAAAACGTTTAAACATAAAGAATTCTTGTTAAAAACTAAAAATCAAAATAAATGTAGATGAAAAAATTAATTAATTAATTAATAAAAATAATAAATTATTATTTTCAATCGTTTCCCCAAATTGCGTTAAACAAAAGCCCAGTCCGTCATAAAATTGTATCTGGGAAGGGGCGTTCGGGTTCACTCGGGTTTACTCGAGTGTCTACAAACAAATAGAGATGGCTGCAGTAAAAATTAATTTATAAATGCACCCGTCGTCTTTTATAAAATAATTTTTTTTTATAAAATTATTTTTTTATAAAATAATTTTTTTTATAAAATTATTTCTTTATAAAATAATTTTTTTTTATAAAATTATTTTTTTATAAAATAATTTTTTTATAAAATAATTTTTATTTATAAAATTATTTTTTTATAAAATAATTTTTTTTATAAAATAATTTTTTTTTATAAAATAATTTCTTTATAAAATTATTTTTTTATAAAATAATTTTTATTTATAAAATTATTTTTTTATAAAATATTTTTTTTTTATAAAATAATTTTTTTTTTATAAAAAAATAATTTTATAAAAAAAAATTATTTTATAAAAAAAAATTATTTTATGAAAATATTATTTTATAAAAAAATTATTTTATAAAAAAATAATTTTATAAAGAAATAATTTTATAAAAAAAATTATTTTATAAAACAAATTATTTTATAAAAAAATAATTTTATAAAAAAAATTATTTTATAAAAGACGACGGGTGCATTTATAAATTAATTTTTACTGCAGCCATCTCTATTTGTTTGTAGACACTCGAGTAAACCCGAGTGAACCCGAACGCCCCTTCCCAGATACAATTTTATGACGGACTGGGCTTTTGTTTAACGCAATTTGGGGAAACGATTGAAAATAATAATTTATTATTTGGGCGTTTCTCTGTAAACTGGGCAACTCATTGTCTCAAGCTAATATTGTTTAGAAAAATAACAGATCATAAATATTTCGTAGATAACTTCAAAAGATAATATCCTAATCTACCTATGCTCGACGTTCAAAATCCAATAAAATAAACTTTAATGTATCAAAATCGTTTTTATAGTCCTTAAAAAACAGTCCCCTGACGTGTCACCAAAGCAAAATGGTCACTTCAGACTAAATTAATTAAAGACAGTAACTATTGGAATCAACCTAATTGTTTAATTATTCAACCAATATTGTTTGCTTGTTACTGTGACTCATTTATTTTTTATAATTATTATTTTGTAATTCTAAAAAAGTCATCTAAACTTTGTCTCCGGATTTTATAAACAGTCCCCTGTATAGATTTTTCAGAAAATGCTCAATGTTTTCCAAAGTAATAGGACTATTTTTGGTTCATCTGCCGTATACTAATAAATAGACCGATATTTATTCCTCGAATAACATTTATTAAATACAACAAAAATATAACAAAAAAACTTGCCTAGACAATTTCTTACTTCAAGTTGCCCAGTTTACAGAGAAACGCCCATTTATATTAATTAATTAATTAATTTTTTCATCTACATTTATTTTGATTTTTAGTTTTTAACAAGAATTCTTTATGTTTAAACGTTTTTTCATATACCTATAATTATACATAGGTATATGCGTTTTTTATAAGAAAGCACTTCTAGTTAAATGCAAAACAAATAATGATTTACACCTTTAACTAATAATTAACTGTTAAACTCTATAAACAGTGTGATCGTATTGTTCATCTTTTACGGGAGGAAGGGAGAAAGGAGGAAGGCAATCTTTAAATTAGGCTTTAGGCGCCAACAAAATTCGCATGCGAGTCCCGGGGACTCAGGTGTCGAATTAAAGGTTTTTGTTCATTTACTTTTAAAAATTTAGATATTTAAAATGTAAGGTAATCAATTTTAACAGTTAATTATTAGATAAAGGTGTAAATCATTATTTGTTTTGCATTTAACTAAAAGTGCTTTCTTATAAAAAACGTTTAAACATAAAGAATTCTTGTTAAAAACTAAAAATCATAATAAATGTAGATAAAAAAATTAATTAATCAATTAATAAAAATAATAAATTATTATTTTCAATCGTTTCCCCAAATTGCGTCAAACAAAAGCCGAGAGTCCGTCATAAAATTGTATCTGGGGAAGGGCGTTCGGGTTCACTCGGGTTTACTCGAGTGTCTACAAACAAAGAGAGGTGGCTGCTGTAAAAATTAATTTATAAATGCGCCCGTCGTCTTTTATAAAATATTTTTTTTTTATAAAATTATTTTTTTATAAAATAATTTTTTTTTATAAAAATTTTTTTTTTTATAAAATAATTTTTTATAAAATAATTTTTTTATAAAATTATTTCTTTATAAAATTATTTCTTTATAAAATAATTTTTTTTATAAAATTATTTTTTTATAAAATAATTTTCTGCGAATCAAAAGTAATAATAATTTTATAAAGTATATAATTAATTATTTATAAAACAAAATAAGTTTATTTAGCACTTTTAATTTTGACACAAACGGCGCCTCATAAACACTGGTCAATAGCCATTTTAACATTTACTTTTCTTGGGTGCGCTGATTCCAAAAATGACCATCATTTTGCTCTTGTTTTCGCGATATTGTATAAAACAGTTTTTTTCGATTTGCAAACATTCAAATTTGTATATTTTTTCCATCCAATACTTTAACCAGGAATCATTGCTAATGTATGATTCCTAATTAAACTAAAAAAAATATATGTAGATTGTGTATATAAAATTTATATTATATTATAAATATTTAACTTTTTTTTTCTAGTAGGTATTATACACATTCAGTGATTCTCTTTAAATATCATGTTTTTAAAGAAATGAAATAATATTTTACCCAAAATTCGTCAATTTTCAAAATTAAAAGTGTCCTTACACGAACAATTTTTGTCCAATTTTAAAGAATTTTACAAAATGTGTAGCTTCATCTATCTACTTTATTGTGTTAACGCAATCAAATGAAAATTCAAAAAAGGCACTTTAACAACCGACGCGTGACAAAACTTAAGCCCGCTGCACAAAGCCCGGTAACGGGAACGGGAATCTTAACATTAAAGGTGGGAGAGACTAAAAAACCACTGTAGATAGAGTCTCTCCCACCTTTACCGTTTAGGTTCCCGTTCCTGTTAACGGGCTGTTGTGAAGCGGGAATTATATTTAGCTACATTACCAATGATCCTCGGTTAAAGTATTGGAGTGAAAAAAATATATACCGGGTGTCCCAGAAGTCGCGCACTACCTTGAAAGTGTGATCATGGATCAACGGACGCCCAGAAACCCCAGAAAATTGTTAAAATAAATTTAACTTCGTTATTTAAACTTATTAAATTGCAACATTGCGTACTAATATATTGGTAGTTCCACAATCCACACAATTGTGGGTAGTTCTATGATGACAACAAAAATCAATATTAAAAAGTGTCAAAATGAATTGACCAAATTCGTTACTTTTAGTTAGAGGCAGTGTTGTTCTATAGGTAATAAATTAATGAAATGTAGGTAATAGATACACGGTTTTGCCTTACTAGTAAGCAAATTCAAATGATGCCACTGAAAACATCCAAATTGATTTAAACTGTCGTGTTTTCTTTTTAATGAATTTTACAAGCATATTTTTTGTTTTGTTCAAGTTTTTTAAATGTAAAATTAGAAAACTTAATAAAAAATATATTTATTAAACACCTATTAAAATATAACAAACAGTTTTATTTAATTTCGAGTAAATGGTCAGACAAAAAATATAATAGAATTTGTGCAAATGTAAATAAACATATTTTTTGTTTTGTTTAAGTTTTTTAATTATAAAATTAGAAAACCGAATAAAAATTAAAAATATATTTATTAAATACCTATAGGTATGCCTATTAAAATATAACAAACAGTTTTATTTAATTTCGAGTAAATGGTCAGACAAAAAATATTATAGAATTTGTGCAAATGTAAATAAACATTTGTCAAATGTATAAGATCTAAACACTGGTTCCCATATGAAACATTTACATCCAATGGATATCCTCTATGAATGACCATTGGATATTAATATAAATGTCCGACATATTGCATGCTGGGGCATCATTACAGTATTGTTTTTGGCCAAAAATGTTGTTCAAAATGCCATGCTTTTCATACCCAAAAATTTATAAAAACGAAAATTGTGCATTTGTACCAGTAAATGATACGCCTAAAAGTGCTGTGTCCCACTGGTTTACACTCCCTTGTCCCAGTGCATGACAACTTGAAACTTATCTGGTGATTTTTTTATTCTTGCAATAATATTTAATTTACTTAACTAAATAATTACAGGTAAATATTGACTTAAGTACCTGAGTACATATTTTGTAAAATTAAAAAAAAAACAAATCTATCAAATTAAAAAAAAAACAAATCTATCAATCTTTAAAAACATCTTATTCAACATAATCTTTAAAAAACATCTTATTCAACATAATGTTTCATTTCTTCAACTGCGTAAATTCCTCTATTATTAAGTTTTGTCGGTTCTGAAATTTCTCTCATCACATCCATTTTTTCATACCACATCTGGTGTATTTGGCCACTTCCATCCATTCCTACCACTTTTTAACATAACATTCTCTCTCACTTGTTTGTCCGTCACATTTAGTATTTTTCCTGGAAAATAGTCTTCATCATATTTTACTATCATAAAAGAATCTTTTTTATAAGTGATATTTTCAATAGTCTGGTTGGTAACATTTATTTTTGGTTCTGGTTTTTGTTCATTGGTAGTTGTTTTCTTTTTTTGTAATAACTTCTCCTTTGCTTTTTCTGCTCTCTTTCGTTTTCGTTCATTCAATTTAAAATCTTTTCTCTTTTTTTCTTCTTATTTTTTTTGATAGTATTCCTTCCATTGGACCGAAGTCACTACAGTTGGAATTTTTTCCTTTGACCTTTTTGATTGTGAATTTTTTTTTGAAATTTCAGGCCAAAACAACGCTGATTTAAATGGTGTCGGAATATTTTCCGGAATACTTGTAACAGTTGTCGGTTATGTTTGTAGTCGGGTTGTGATGTCTTTTTCATTTTCTTCCATATCTCTCTCTTTCACTTCGTCTTCAAACGGGCAAATATTTTCTTTTTCGTCGTCAATTAAGATTTCGTCGCAGTTCATTATATCATCTTCATTTCCTTTAAACGTAACTTTTTCGAACACTAGATTTCCTGCTTCTTCAATCGAATCTTCAATACTTAAGTTTAACTGTTCAGTAGCTTTATTAACTATTTCTTCATGGTACTCTTGAGGTATAATAATATCACTAAGAATATTGATTTTTTTTTAATTGACGTTTCTATATCTTGTACCTTGTTTTTTTCCTTTGTTTCCAAATAAGGCACGTTTTCCTCTTGAGACGTATTAATTAAGAGGTCTATCCAGTCACCTTCTAAAATTATATCCCCGTCATTTATTACATTTGTGTTTGCTTCCATAACAGAATTTTGCTCGGAATGCTCGGGATCGATATCGTCATCCGGTAACTTCTGATTCCAGCTTAATATTTCTTTGCTGGAATCTAAATCAGTCTTAAGTTTTTTCCAAAAATTGAATAATGATTTATCTTCTTCGGCTCCCTGCCACAGATCATTATTTGCACTTTGAAAAGATTCTGTTTTTGTTGCTCCAATTACGTTTTCCAAGTATGTTAGAAAGCCTAGGTTGGGTTTAGTAGAAGTAGTAGAGTTAGAGCTTGTAGTTGTACTCGTTTCCTTCTCGGTTTCCTTAATATTTGTTTTAAAATATTTGTCATATTTGATTGCATCTGCATTTAAAGGGTACAGACCACAGCTACGAAATCCATTCACAATGGTATCTTTTTTAATCAATTGCAGAGCATTATTCAAAATAGGACAAAAAAACTCCCTGGTAATTTTTTTGCCGTCATTAGCAATTTTCCAATTTCTGACTTCGACCTTCCAAATACTTTTGAGTGTGTGGAAAACAGCCACGTCCATGGGATGTAGGATGTGGGTCGAATTTGGAAATAAGGCGACCAATATAATACCATTTTGCGAACAGAATTTACTTAGAGCAAGAGTTAAGTGAGATCGGTGTCCATCCACATAAAGTACTATTGGCAGTTCTATTTTACTGTCTTTCACCCAAGGTAAAAAGACATTAGTGATGAATTCATAGAATGTCTCACCTGTCATCCATCCACTTTCACTTCTGCCCACCCCCCATTTATCTGGAATTCGTTTGGTGACATTTGCGGGAACTCGTTCGTAGCAGAACATGACCATGGGTGGAGCTAATTCTCCAGCCGCGTTGGCAGTTATAAGAGTGGTCAGACATTCTTTTTCATCGTTACCAATAAAATTGTAAACTGTATTGTCTCCTCTTTTCACGAGTACTTTTGATTCCTTCGGATTAAGAAAAAAAGCGCTTTCGTCAGCGTTAAAAATCCTTCTTGGATCCTCAATAACGTGTAGATAATCATTATCCGTCAAGTACATCTCTACTTCATGAAACCATCGTCTAATTTTGACTTCGTTGACACAAGCTCGACTTGATGTTAAATTTTGTGGAGTTCTCATGCTCAGTTCAGGATGTCGCTTAAGAAAGGCCTCATACCAATGTCGTCCTGGTCTGCCATGTTTGAAAGGTGTATCCCTCTTCAATGTCCTTATCAGGATTTGCACACTATCTAGAAGATGAGTCTTGGAAACCTCTATTAGCTGATGTTTGAATCCAGTCAACCAAGCAATTTTCTTCATTTTCCGTTAAGTAGGCGGATGGTCCCATCTTTCTTCTTATAGGATTTGTTCCATTATTTTTATAAAATAACGTTGAATATGGGATACCATATTTTTCGCTGGCTTTGTGGATGGAAGTCCCTTGTTCTATTTCTTTTAATGCTGATTCTATTGAGGCATCTGAATAAGATAGACCCTTATTCTTTGATCTTTTTTTTTTAATATTTGACCGCGAAGATTTCGACATTTTCCTGCTGACAAAAAATTAAGTTAGCCGTGGAGCAACTCATGAGAACGGGTATCATAGGAGCTGTTCCCTAAATAGTTGTTTACGGAACAAAAATACCGGAACAAAAATACCGACCGTTAGTGATTTTAATAAATGGAGTTAACTTGGAGAGTGTTGTCAGGCACTGGTACAGCGTGTTTTTGAGTGTCTGTCCCAGTAGGTGATAAATTATCATTTACTAGGACATGGCCCCAAATCAGTGTACCTGTAGCTGATATGAGGTTTTATTAGGTTAGAAATGTAAATACATGTAAATAAGCTATTTTAGATCACCAATAGAATAATAATATACTATTAAAACAAAAAGCACTGATTTACTTGTATTGTGATACTATTTTGAAGCCTGTCATTTCTTACCTTTGTCTTAACTACACGGGCTAGTGAAGGGTACAGAAACAACTAATATGGATGGCGCCAAAAGTTCCGCTTCATTGTTGATAATGTAGGGATCGCCAAAAAATCTAAACCATGGTCAGATATTTAAAAGAATAATGCCAGATGTCACCACAATATACATATTTGTTGTTAGATACTCATTTTTCTTATTTTGAGAGTTAATTGTGGCGACTTCTCAGGCACTGGGCCGTTATCACTGACTGGGACATCTACATAATATCATCAGCGACTTCTCTGATGGTTTATAACCATTTATTCCATTTTTTTTATCGGTTATTAATGTGCTTGTGCGTTCGGGGCGTTTGTCATCTTCAACGTCTTCACGGCCATCTTGGAAACTTTTATACCACTTGTAAACTCTTGTTTTACGTATAGCAGACTCACTATAGGCCTTTGTTAACATTTCACAGAATTTATTTAAATACCCAGAAAATATCCAGAATATACATACATTAGATGTCCAGTTGATATACATTAGACATACATAAGTTATCCAGTTGATATAGATTAGACATACTTTATTGAAATTAGCTTTATTACGATTTAAATCATATTTACTAATCATAACATACTTTTATATTATAAGAGACCATTTTAAAAAAGAAAAAAAAATTAATTTTTTTAAAATTTTCTTGAATTTATGAATATCCAATGGAAATTATCCATTATTATGTATGTTGGTATATCCATTGGATATCCCAAACAAATATGAACACAAGGCGAAATAGCTATTTGTATATACAGTGTGGCCCACTAAAGATGGAAACACCCCCGTAACTTTTTTATTTGTAACCCGATTTTATTGAACAAAGGCTCAAAAGATAGAGAATAAAAAACTCTATTAGAGCTGTTAAAGTTGTTTTCAAAGTCACCCGACACATGCCTACTATAATTTTTTTTCTGTGTCAAAATTAAAAAAAAAAACATTTAGGGTAATTTTTACGAAAAAAATAAGTACGCCACTGAATTTGGCATGCTTAAAAATGGGTAAATACCAAATTTCATTAAAAACAATCGATTGATAATTATTTTATAACGGTTTATTTATTGATTTTTTAAATGTTTATAACGACAATAGAAACACATATAAAAGGTTTAGGAAAAAAATAGGTACGCCACCGAGTTTGGCAGGCTTTAAAATGGGTATATACCAAATTTCATCAAAAATAAACAATTAATAACTATTTTGGGAAGTTTATTTTTTTACGTTATAATCATTAATAATTAATTATTGCTACAAAACAAAAACTAAGATAGCTACGCTTATAACGTCAAACAAACGTCAAACCAAAAACAGGCGATTTGACAGAAAATAGTAGTAATAGTAGTAATCGTCATACTAAAAAAAATGTGCACTATCAATTTTCGATGAAAAAAAGTGGGGTTGTTATTTAAGATAAGGGTGCCTAATGTGCGGGGGGGGGAAATGGTGGGGGCATAAAATTTAAAATTATTATAAGATTTGGAATAAAAAACTAAAGTTTACGTGTCCGAGCGTTTTTCATAAAAATCTTTTCTCAACGAATAACGAATTTTATTCCATAAGTGAGTTCCACACTGTACATACAGGGTGTTTCAAAACATGTGTAGGAAAATGAAATATGAGATTCCTTGACTAATTCCAGGAAAAAAATGTCCTATTAACATGTGTCAGCAAACGCACCGTTTTCGAGATACAGGGTGTCGAAAAATGATTGTTTTTTTGTTTTTTAACAATATCTCAGAAAACGTTTGAGATTTAAAAGTAAGCTTTTGTACACATCTTATCAATAATATTAGCTACTTTTTTAGTCCCAATTCAATTTTTTTTGTATGTCAGTTGCGGAGATCTAAGGGTTGTGTGAGCTTTTGACCCTAATTTCTTTAAAACTGTTGATATTGGCATTTTGAAAGCACTTTTTAAACTGCAAGTATTTTTAACACAAAATATTCTTCGTCTAAGAACACATAACATAAAAACAAGAAAAACTTCAACAATTGTTGAAAATGCCCTCCTTCTACAGTAATACAAGCCACAGATTATACAAGCTTCCAACCTACGTCTTAGTGACTGCCGTACCCGTTTAAAAATTCCTGGAGTGTTTCATATTGTATTGCAGGATGCAATAATTCGATTTCTTAGTTCTTCAACAGTATTAACCGGTGTTGTGTAAACTAAACTTTTTAAGTGTCCACACAAAAAAATCCAAAACATTTAGATCTGGAGACCGCGGAGACCAAGTCTGTGGGCCTCTTCTGCCTATCCAGCGGTTCCTATACCGTTCATTTAAGAACTGACGCGCAACTAAACTAAAATGTGCAGGAGGCTCCTGCCAGGAGCGCCATCGTGCATAAACCACATATCGTTTCTTGATTGATACGGAACGTCATCTAAAAGTCCTGGCAGTTCTTCTTCAAGAAAACTTTGATATAATTGAGCAGTTAGCCTTATAGCGGCAAAAAGTGTGGCCCAATTAAATGATCTCCTACAACACCTGCTCAAACATTAAGAGAAAATTGTTGCTGATGATGGCCTTCCATTATGGCATGCATGCCATATGAGGATTTTCGTCGGCCCATTCATGATTATTATGGAAGTTCATAATTGCATCGCGGGAAAAGTTTGCTTCGTCCGTAAATAAAACTTGTTTTAAGAATCGATGATTCTGCGCAATCCTTTCTTGAAACCATTGACACATAGTCAATCTTTGTTGAAAATCCCTTATTAAAAGGGATTGTACTCGCTGTATGTGATAAGGGTAAAACATCTGGTTTTTTAGTATCCTCAACACTGTAACGTGACTAAGGTTGAGATTTGAAGCTATTTTTCTAGTGCTTGTTGTTAAATTTTCTTCGATTTCTTGTAAAACTTCTTCTTCCATTTGAGGATTTAGCAGGCGTGGTCTCCCATTTCCTGCTGTTATTTTATGTAAACTTCCAGTTTGTTGCAGACGTTCGTGACTACGAATAAATGTTCTTTCATTTGGTAGCGGTCGGTTTGGAAAACTTTCTTGATAAATTCGACGAGCTTCTGCAGTATTTCCATCGGCAACGCCATAAACAAAATGCATATCGCACATATCTCTATCAGTGTAATTATTCATTTTTATATCACTACGCAAATGAAATACTAAGAATGGGCAAATTAATTGTCTTAACTAAACAATAAACAATAACTTGACAGTTTTTTTATTGTTGACAAAAATTGCAATAAAGCGGGCGCCTATGCAGATAAAAAAATAAATGTTTTTTTCTTATCAATAATATGTAGACATGTTGCTAATTTTTTCATTCTTTTCATTATAAAATGCCGTTTTTCTCTAAAATGGTTCACGCTAGAGCTTTTGACCAAGAGTACGTTTTTTGTGTAAAAAATACTTGCAGTTTAAAAAGTGCTTTCAAAATGCCAATATTAATAGTTTTAAAGAAATTAAAGTCAAAAAAATCTCACACAACCCTTAGATCTCCGCCACTGACATAAAAAAAATTGAATTGGGACTAAAAAAGTAGCTAATATAAAGATCTGTACAAAAGCTTAGTTTTAAATCTCAAACGTTTTCTGAGATATTGTTAAAAAACAAAAAAAAACAATCATTTTTCGACACCCTGTATTTCGAAAACGGTGCTTTGTTTTCAAAATACAGGGTGTTAAAATTAATAAAAAAAGTAACGTCACGCCACCGCTTGTTTATGAGTTTAATATTATAATGAGATTAAGCAGTTAAAGTTACAACTTTTTTGTCTCCTGCATGTTTTCTGTCTTGCTTAATTTTTAAGAAAAAAATTAAATTCTTTTATCCGCTGGTGACTATAATTTTTTTAGGGGCGAGCGAATGAACGAATTTTATTTTTTTCTTGAAAATTAAATAAGATATTGAAAAAATGCATGAAAAAAAAGTTGTATTTTTAATTACTTACTCCAAAAATAAAATTAAACTTATAAAAAGCAGTAGCGTACCCAAATTTTATTTTTAAATATCTACAGTCTGTTCATACAGGTGGCTAGCGTGGTGAAAACAGGGGTGTTTGACTTTTGCCGAGATTCTCCCCAGGGCCGCATTTAATGCGTGGCATACGAGATCTAACGTATGGGTTGATGAAAATGTAACTTCATCCAGAAAGGCCTTCGTAGATGGACTCGAATAAAAAAATCCCTCGGGAAAATGAAAATGGATTTGTTGACGGTGGCTTATGGTGCTTCGAATCCAAGAAGACAGGGAATTACCACAAGGAAATGAACAGGAAATCATTTGAACAGTGGTTTTTGGACATTTTACCTCGTTAGTAGAAGAGAATGCAGTTATCGTTCTTGATAACACTCTCGAAGAACTGAAAAAGTACCGAAAAATTCCAATAAAAGGAGATTTTCAAAGAGAATTGAATTTGATGAATCAATGCTAAAAGTTCTACTTTTGGCAATTGTAAAATGAGCAAATACCAAAAGTACATAATTGACAAAATGGCCAGAAATCAAAACAAAATTGTATTTCGTTTGTCAGCATACCATTGTGAGCTTAATACCATTAAATGAGTATGGGCCGAAGCTAAAAACTTTATAGTTCAGCGTAATACTACTTTTAAATTCGCTGATCTTAACCTTGTGGTGGCACCTCATGGCAGACGGTGGCGCCAATTTAAAAAAATATGAATTTCAGTAACTATTATATATATTTTTCTTTTTAGCTATTGTTTCTCTTATTTGGATATATTTTTAATATATGTATACATTTTTGAACAAGTTTAATTGTTTTGAAATGAAAAATACCTGAAAATACAAAATGGCTATAATTTATAATAAAACATAAGGGGTTAACAAAAGTAAAGAATGTATTATTATAGCATACAAAAAAACATTTTTTTCCTAAAACGTACTATTGCGGCCGATAAAAAGAAATCGATTCTTTATCAAGTTGCATGTTTTTCTTAAAAATTGGCTATTGTAAGTAGGGTTTTTTACGTCAGTCATGTCAATTAAATTATTTTGACAAGAAATCATAGGTGTATGACATATTTAATTTTTTAATAAAAAAACTTAAATTATATAAAGCATGTTTATTCGTAATAAAAACAAAAAGAACAAATTATTTATTGGGCGACCAAAATAAATAAATTTAAACTTAAAAAGAAATAGTATACTACGACTAACAATTATAAAAGATGAGCCAACCAGGGTTGGATGGGCTCAGAAAAACCGGCCCTGTCAATTTTTTAATTCAGCCCTCCCTCCGGCATTATCTTACATAATCTTACACATTTGTAATGCTATAAAAACTCCATTAAAAAAAATAATTAATACTTGGTAAAACCACCATGTTATATATAACATTTTGTAATCTAATTACATCTAATTAAATTTTGCATATCGTAATTTTCTTCCAAATTGTTCCACTCATTTTGAATTGTATTAATAAGGTCTTCTCTATTTCTTGGTCTAAATTCATATTTATATATTTTTTTTACGAGATATCGCCAAATATTTTCGATTGGGTTTAAATCAAGGCTTCTTGACGGCCAAGGAAGCGTTGTAATGTGATTTTCTTCTAGCCAATTATGAACCACATGAGCAGTGTGAACTGGCGAGTTATTCTTAAAATAAAAAAATATATTTTTTTGATCAGGAAAGATAAATCATAAAGTGTTACGTATTGAAACACAAAATCATTATCAAATCTTTCTTGCACTGACGGGAGCATTACATCGTTTAAAATTTTCACGTATCGGTTCGCAGTTAATCGGCCTTCTACAATATGAATTATACCAGCCCCTGAAGATGATATCCACGCCCACACGTAGACAGAAAATCTTCCGCTGTTGTCAGTTTTGTGGAGGTATTCTTCATCAAACTTATGGTTTCTGGGACGATAAACTCGCAGTTGCCCATTGTAGCAGGATTGAAATATTTTTTCATCTGAAAAGACTAATCGCTCCCAATATTCAGCGTTTTGATTTAAAAAATTATTTGCAAACTCCACTCTTGCCTCTTTATTAACATCCGTCAAGCGAGGCTTTTTAGCACTCACGCAGTTAAATAAACCTTGTTCTCGTAACCGTTTTCTTGCCGTCCTAACAGATGCTGGGAAGTTGGTTTCCTCTTTGGCTTGAATGGAGTTAGAAAATGGGTTTTGCCTCACATATTCAACCAACTCGTTGTCGTTTACTGGAGTTGTCTTTCTTTGACGCCCAGAACCCATTACCCTACTCAGGTCACCAGTTTCCACCCACTTTTTGTTTAATTTTTAAAAAGCGCTTTTGCTGCAGTTTATTTCATCTGCTATTTGTTGTTGAGACCATCCTTCTCCAATTTGGGCGATAATATAGCCTTTCTCTGCTTCACTTAAAGTATGGTAAGGCATAATTAAATAATGACTTTACTTAATTTAAGATTTACTTAATTTAAGATGACGTTAATTTTATAAAATAATTTTTGAAATGCCACTGGTGACAACCATATTTACAACGGGAAAATTAGTCGATTACTTTTTATCGGCCGCAATAGTACATAAGGAACTAGATTATAAAAAAAATTGCGGCGGTGCCACACATTCAGTGCAACGAAATTGTGCATGTTTGAGACAAACATATTTTTTACAAATTTTGAAGAAATTCTTGTTTTTGACACCGCTTTCTATCGACTGGTGCTTATATATATATATATATATATATATATATATACAGAGTGACCCATTTGAAAGCGGGCCACCCTCACAAATTTTTTATAATGGAGTGATTTTTTTTTTGAAAAGTGGAGGAGGAAAGGTCTATTTTAAAGCCAAGCGGCGTCCAGTTTTTTTTAAAAAACCAAGGCCTACTAGATCACATTCAGAGGCTTAAAAATGCAGAATCCATATGAGCGATTTTTTTATATTTTTCATTCCTGTGGAGCTGTATTATTAGAGCATTTTTAAATAAGACCAAGATTGTGGAGTCAACATTTATTAATTTTAGTTAATGCATGGGTTACTAGCTCCTTAATGCATAGTAAAACATTTATTATCACATGGGTTACTAGCTTCTTAATGGATAATAAACAACTTGACAGTAAATTAGTCATAGAATGGATTCTGCATTTTAAAGCCTCTGAATGTGATCAGGTAGGCCTTGGTTTTTAAAAAAACTGGACGCCGATTGGCTTTAAAATACACCTTTCCCCCTCCACATTAAAAAAAAAATCGTTAAAATTACTTCTTCAATAAAAAATGTATAAGGGTGGCCCGCTCTCAAATGAGTCACTCTGTATATAATGTAAATATTACTATTATGTATTATTATTATTAATATGTTAAATATTATTATGATTATGTTAATTAACTTTAATTTGGTAAACATAGTGGTCTATTACTTACCGGGAAAACATTTTTACGAGGTAAACAGGAATTACGCAAATTAGATATAATATCTATATCTATATTATACGAAAGGCACACCAAGTCTTATAGAAAAATATTGCTGATGTTTTAACTGCTACAAACGGTAATGTACTGAATGTTAGGAAGTTACTGAGAATCAGTTTTATATATCTGCACCCCTGCCCTTTTCCCACAGACTCGGCGCCACCACTCCAGGGTTAAAGAACTCTTTAATGAAGCAATTCCAAGGATTACAGCGGATAAGTGGGAAAATGTGTTCAACATGTAAATGACAAAGTTGAGTCAAAAATGTGGGAGTTGGACAACATTGTGGAGGTTCAAGTTGAACCACTTATAATTATAATTATTATAATAAATATTGGGAATGATGATGAAAGCACTTATACATTTTATTTATTTACATATTTACAAATTATTAATTTCTTTATTTAAAACTTATTTATTAAAATAATATTAACATTAAAATGTGAAAAAAAAACAAATTTGGTTTTAATTGATTCACGGCGTTCTCTATACACTGGTAGTGGGAGGCGTGACGTCAGGAGGCCCACTGCAATAGCATTTAAATGTATAAGAAATAATGTAAAAGACAGTTTCATATAAATTATCTATTGCTTTTCTATTGATATCGCTTGATTTAACGTTGATTTAAATATTGCATTAGTTTTCTGCTTTTATAACATAAATAAATAAAAAATACCAAGAAAATTATAAATTATTCTAATGCGAATATAAATTAATCCAATGCTCAGGTACCTACTCATTGAAAGTAATAAAAGTAAATATCGTGGTACCACACAGAAAACGGAAAAATAAAAAAGTGTATTGGATGACGCCACGTTTGAATACAGATTTCTTAAGCCTCGCCACACGACTTTTAAACTAGTATTAATATGAAAATTCAACACCTGTAATTTTTAACCAATTAAAACGTGTATTTTTGACAGATCACCATGGCAACGGATGAATTTTAGTGGAAATTTTTTCCTCGTGGGTACCCTACAGCGAATTATACTGGAAATTTTTTGTCGTTTATAATGACAGAATATTTTTTTGACAATCTGGTTTTTATTTGTTTACATGATAATTTTGATACATTTCCATTACAAAGTTTAGATGTTTTCTATATTCGTTGGACACCTCCTTTCTTCTTAATGGCGAAAATGCAGGACTAATAAATAAATTAAATGTCTATGTCTAATGAAATATATATAATATTTAGACACTATTCTATTCACCTTTTTTTTCCTTTTAGCACTTTGAATTTTGAATAGTTAAGATGCAAATATTCGTGAACAATTCAAAACAAATTTTCTTTCTTCAAGTGGGAGCCAATCCTTTAATAATGCGGGTAAATAAGTCATCGCTCGATGATTGATCATTACAGCAGACAATTTCACGCATATTTTGCATATAGTATGATTTTCAAAGAGATTCATTTTTAAAACAAAAAATTTTGTTGGTTTTACTGGCTGCATTATTACAGCAAAACGCAAGTTTTTCTGATGTTTTGAACTGTCAAAATACGAAATTCACAGCCTCCAATGACGCTGACGCTGCACACTGGTTATGAATTCTATACCAATAAGCACGTATGAAAAGTTAATAAAAACGCAAAAAAGCAATTTTCTACCACTTGAAGTTACTCAAAACTTCACTGTAAAATTGAAGAATATACTGTGTTGTGTCTTGATGGTATTTTCGTGCAACTATAAGGAGTATAAATCAACTATTTAAAGGTCTATGTAAGTTGCTGCCAAAACTGTGACGCACTGTAAATCTGTTCATGCAGTGTGGAATTTTCTTACCGAATACCACACGAGGTCAAATTAAATCCGGAAATTTTTTCTCGCTCATGAATATTTTTAGAAAATTATCCCTCGTCTTCCACTCGGGATAATTTTCAAAATATTCATGAGCTCGAACAAATTTCCAGAAATAATTTGACCTCTAGTGGTATTACTAGTGAAAATTATTTTATGCTTGAAAGTTAAAAAAACTATATACGACATGATTGTGTTTGTTTCATTTTATTAATTAATTAAGCTGTGTTGAATATTTTTTTACAATAATAAACTGCAGTGGTGTGTACTTTTTGGTCAACCAGATTTAAATATTGCTGTACTAACATATACCATTGGAGATAGTGCAGGATCTACCAATAGACCTAATTACTAAATTATTAAAGTTTAATAGCATATTGATCGTTTTTTCAACATAATCTCTGAAATTTTTAATACAAATATAGGTACTTTATATAATGCATAAATATCATATCCTCTGTGCTTTACATACCTGAGTCGTTCGGTAAATAAAAATCAGACAAAGGAACCAAAGAAAGGAACTGTTTTCGACAAAATCATATGCAGTAATAAAAATATTCAAAATACTTGCATCCATCAAAAGATCAAAACTTCTTGCAATATTGAATTACACCCTCTTTTTATGCTCTCAGAAATATTGACTACAACAGTATTAGAAAGACTCCAGTTTCTATAACTTGATATTCCATTGCGCTGTTTTTTATAATTCTCGGGGACATTAACAAAAATCATTGCCAGCAAAATTCGAAATGCTTGAGTTTCTATGTCTTAAAATAGAATAAGAATCCGAAGTTGCTGCACCATTGGCCTCCCCCTTTTTCAATAATTTCTAGAGACATAAATAACTGCACCATTCGACAGGGTCGAGTTCCTATCTCTCTGTTGAATATAGAAAATCAAAATAATGAGTCTTGTAAGACACCATTGAGTTTGATTTTAACTATAGTCGTGCATAGGTATAGAGGCGAAAAATATAAAAACAAAGGACAATTCAATACAGTTCTGATAAAACTTTAAGATTTAGTATTCAAACGGCGAGTCATCCTATACACTTCTATATTTTTCCGTTTGCTGTGCAAGGAAGTTTCAAACAGATAAACTAGATAAGCGTTTTAGCATGTACAGGCAGTTTAGTGGAATAAACTACAATGTAAGCGTAACCCAGATAATGGAATCAGAAAGAAAAATTCGGGCCAAAAGTCTGATGGGGATAAAATCGGCAAGGTATAGCCAGATCCCCTTAGATGTTTTAAATTTGGACTTAATGAATTTTGAAGCTGCCTCTAAATACATTGTAAACGATGAAAGTGCAAACCAACTCTTAAAGATATTGGCGGAAAATTAATTTATGTTTGTGGTTATGCAGCTTTCAAAGTTCAGAATAAAATAAATTGCGAAAATTGTACTGCAATATTAATAGGAGATTAATTTGATTCGGTGTATGTGCAAAATATTAAGCAAGGTGGTTTAACTGTCCCATCAAATATTGTAAATCTTGCCGAAAACCATCATGCACTTTTAAAACATGATAAACCTCAAAGTATCTCAAGACGTGGAGATTCGTCAAGCAATCAAGGACTTCATCCAAATGTAATAAACCGTTATCCGAAACACTTGCAAAAATAACTAGCGTCATGTGTAACGTATTCTTATCTAATTACAAAAAACTAAGAAATAATGTTATAGCTGCAAGAAAACAAGATGTTTGCAGTAGCTTACCGTTGTATTTTTTATTTTAATATTTTAATTTTATGTTTGTTTCAAATAAATTACTGTTTTATTAGCAGTTCTATGTTTGCTTTAAATAAATTACTATTTTAAGAGCATACACAAAAAAATAATCATTTACATTATAATGTATTTATAAATAACCAACATTTTTATGGTTATAAACTTATATGCAAAAATATTATAGGAGTCCAATCGACTGGTCAGTGGCGTAACTGGTCCTTTGAACACTTAAGGGTCATTTTCGCTTCCAATTTCTGAATTGAGTATCGGTCGTTAGCCAATAGTTGTTTGATGACATAAGGTCCCACGAATTCACATGCGAATTTCTCTGACCTTTGACCTCGGCTCAACAATATATCATCACCAACCTTGAATGATTGATTATTCCTACGCTTTTTATTGAGGGAAGCAACTTGTCTTTCGGCGTTTTGCTTCATTTTTTTAAGAATGGTTATGGAGTCAATTGGGTTTTAGTGGTTTGTAGCTTTTTTTGTAGCTGAAAGTTTAAAAGAATTGCAGTCAGTAACCAAAGTAAACTTTAAGCCAAGCAAGTACACTCGAAAATTCTTTAAGGCTCTATCAACAGCCAGGGTCTCAAGTTCAAAGGAATGATAAACCGCCTCCTCAGGGGATGACTAAAATATTCAACCGGTCGAAAGGTATCACCATGTTTCTGCAACAAGGTGCAACCGAATCCGATGCTACTAGCGTCTGTATGTAGTTGAGTTTCCAAAGAAGGATCTAATATAGACAGAAGAGGTTTTCTGTTAAAACATCAATAATGCACTGTCTTGCCTCTTCCCACTCAGACGTCCAACGAAAGTCAACATTATTTCTGGTTAGATTAGTTATACAAGCCACTCTAGAAGAAAAGCCGGGGATAAATTTTCGAAGTCCAATAAATTGTCGAACCTGCTTAACATTAGTGGGAGCTAGACTTTCTTTAATGGCTCTAACCTTGTTAGGATCAGGTTGAATACCATCAACTGAGATTACACGCCCTAGGTAGCTAATAGTAGGTAAAAACGACATTTAGAAAGGTTTATAGAAAAGCAGTGCGTTAAACTAATTTTAATCTTAACATTCCTTCAGCCACTGTTACAGATGGTATTTCAATGTCATCCATGTAAACATAAGCGACATCGTACTTAAGTTTACCTAGAGCTTTGCTAATAGCTAATAGGTACTCGTACTGGCCATCGGGTGTTACGAAGGAAGTTTTAGCTATTGAGTCAGGGCGAATAGGAACCTGGTGAAATCTCAAGGCCATGTCAAGTGTCTTGAAATATATATTTTTGCCTAAGCGATCTAACTGGTCGTCTATCCGGGGGAGGGGATAACATTCTTTGACAGTGATTTTATTGAGAGAACGGAAATCCACACAAAGACGGTTGCTACCATCTTTTTTCTTGGTCAGGATTATTGGACTTGCAAAAGAAGAATTACTTTCACGGATAATTCCATGTTTAAGAAGATCAGCGACGATTTCGCGCACCTTTCGGCGTTCAGATTCCGACATACGATAGAGGTAATGGTAGACAGTTTTATTTTCAATTAACCCACTAGTGCATGGGTAAAGAAAAAGAAAAAAATGATTTTTTGTTCATAAAATATATTTATTTGGACTTAATTTGGCACTTATTATCAACAGAAGAAAAAAATATATTTTTTCGACCTGCATATCTATTTGATTATAGAATTTAAATATTTGTATGGCCAAAATAAATTTAAAAAATCAAATGGAATATCAGATATTTCGGATTCTTGAGATGCTTCCCGAGGATTACAATTTGTTTCAAATTTATAATGGGGTATATTATGGGTCCATTTTATTGCTTCCTTTTTCCTATTTTTAAAAATTTTCTTTTATCTGACTTTTAATTTGATCTCGTTTCCTTTTTTTTTAAGTAGATGGCTATGGCTCTTCAATGGCTTTATTTTGTTGTCGAGCAGGTTGTTTAGGAAGATTATCTTCCTCATCGTATTTATTTTCTTTGTTCCTTATTTCGCATTTTTTCTGTAAAATTTCTCTACCTAGATAATTTGGATTTCCTGCTTCCTCATCGGATATAGCAGTCTTCTTGTGTATCTTCTAAATTTTTCATCTGGTGCGTCCTTTTTCTTATTTTCGACCTTTTCTTTTTTCTGACTTTTGATTTTATCCCACTTTTTTAGGTTTTAAAAATATAAAGGAAGATTATCTTCCTTATCGTATTCATGTTCTTTGTTCCTTATTTCGCATTTTTTCTGCAAAAATTCCTCTACCTAGATAATTTGGATTTCCTGCTTCCTCATCGGATATGTCTCTGTCTTCTTCTGATTTTTCATCAGGTGGTAATATGTATATTTTATCAGGTAATTTATCCTCACTTTCACAATTTTACCAATATTCGAGCAATTCATGAAGTGATAAACTATAATAAAAAAATTAACCTTAGTGCATACTGTGTGTTATAACGGAAATGCAAAAACAAAAGTTTATAAAAACATGACTTGTGATATTGTCGAGCAAGTTGTTTAGGAAGATTATCTTCCTCATCGTATTTATTTTCTTTGCTCCTTATTTCGCATTTTTTCTGCAAAATTTCTCTACCTAGATAATTTGGATTTCCCGCTTCCTCATCGGATATTTCACTGTCTTCTTCTGATTTTTCATCAGGTGGTAATATGTATATTTTATCAGGTAATTTATCCGCACTTTCACAATTTTCCCAATATTCGAGCAATTCATGAAGTGATAAACTATAATAAAAAAGTTAACCTTAGTACATACTGTGTGTTATAACGGAAATGCAAAAACAAAACCTTATAAAAAACATGACTTGTGATATTGTCGATCAAGTTGTTTAGGAAGATTATCTTCCTCATCACATCACATCATAATTAGCAAGGAATGCAGCCAAATCCCTTATAGAGGACGCGCCACAATTATGAGCCGCGGTTCTTACAACGGGTCGCCTATAGAATGTGCGTCGATCTCTATTAAATCCGAATCCACCCAACTAGCTCGGGTGCGTTTCAACTTTTCGAGTTTAATCCTCGCATATTCGACATAACTACGGGCCTCTGAGCTATGGTAGCTTACCGCATCACTTAGAAGCCTACCTAAATTTTTCTGTTTAGGAAAGGATACAGAAAAATCGGTCTTAAAATTTGTTCACGTTTCTTTAGTGGGCTGCCATGCGGAAAACTACTCTTGTGCAGTTTTATAACCCTCTATTTTTTGTAACCATAAATAGGAGTTGTTAGGGCAGCAGGGGCTGTGGCTTGCCGTTCGTTTTTATCCACGCGCTTTTGCAGATGGCACGTCTTCTGCAATAGTGTCCTTTACAACCACCACAAAAACTCCACGGAATACAGAACAGTTATGAAAATACACATGTACCCCACACCTGATGTTAGATTTTTATCAACACTATCCACTTTCCGTCGATGTCAGGCAGTTTCTGCCTCTGCCAGGCGATGCGCTTCTCTGATGCGCTTTGTTTTGCACACCACCCGCTAAATTTGGCGCACATGCATGAGCGACCGGATGTTTATAAAAGCGCCAAATTTAAATATTTTAAATGTAATCTAACAATAGTCTTAATTCAAATCAAATATAAGTTTACTAAATATATTATGTTTTGTTAAAAACTTCTTTTTTAATTAAATATATTAATTTATTTTAAGTTAACTTTAATTTTTAAAAGAGTATAATTTCTATATTTAAATACAAAAAAATTGAATTTAAGTAATTATTCTTAATATATAAATTAAACTTATTTTTTTATAAAATTAAACTTAACAAATTATTATTTAATATTCCATATTATAAAAATTAGACTATACTTATTTCAAATAAACAAATCCAAAACAATCGTTATTTTAAAATTAAAGAATTATTTTTTGTGTGCAGTTCTAACTTTACCACCCTGTATCTCGAAAACAAAGCTTAAAAACATAAAAATGTATGTAAACTTTTAAATTAAATTAAATTAAAATCTGAGACACCCTGTATAATAATACTTAAAACAATATAAACAAGGTAAATTTATTATTTATAACTTTAAAAACTTCGCTCTTATATCATTTAAAATAATAAAGGTGATAAAAAAATTTCTGGTGGTCTGTGGTGATGCGCGACTTCTCGGACACTGTATACGAATTTGAATGATTAAATAATTTTTTTGTAATATCGCAAAAACAAGACCTGATTGAGCAAAATTATGGTATTTTTTTGTATCAATTTCCCCTGTTGGCCACCATGTAGTAAACAGTAATAACCATGAAGAACTTCATGGTAATAACATTATTGTTTTTTGTACTTCCAGGCAAGAAAAATCATGTTAAACATAACAACCATATTTCACTGTAACATCTAGTCACCCAACTGTCATAAATCTTCGTAAAACAACAGCAATATGACGCGGGGATCTTCGACAGACGAAGGTGCCCTCTTTTGGAAACGCATATTCTCAGCTTCCGCCTATGCGTTAGCTTCGTTTGCTATAACAGTGGTAAATAAAACGGTATTAACGAACTACGGATGCCCGGCCTCGATTTTGGGCATAGGACAAATGGTGGCCACCATAGTGGTTTTATTCGGGGCGAAAAAAATCCGACTGGTGACTTTTCCAAGTTTGGAGATCGCGACGTTTGGAAAAATATTCCCGTTGCCGATTATTTACATGGGAAACATGCTGACTGGCTTGGGTGGCACTAAGGAGTTGAGCTTGCCCATGTTCACCGTATTGAGACGGTTCTCGATTTTGATGACCATGATATTAGAGTTATATATTTTAGCTGTTAAGCCAAACTTTAGTGTGCAATTTAGTGTTTATACGATGATTATAGGTGCCATAGTTGCCGCCAGTAACGATATAGCCTTTAATTTACATGGTTATGTGTATGTATTACTAAACGATTTTTTTACTGCTACCAACGGGGTTTATATGAAGAAAAAATTGGATTCTAAAGAATTGGGAAA
This sequence comes from Brassicogethes aeneus, assembly GCA_921294245.1. Taxonomy (NCBI): domain Eukaryota; kingdom Metazoa; phylum Arthropoda; class Insecta; order Coleoptera; family Nitidulidae; genus Brassicogethes; species Brassicogethes aeneus. Next base: position 53,396,333 of record OV121133.1, on the reverse strand, counting down.
GTATGGCCTTCTCTACTACAATTCCTTATTCATGTTAATACCAGCCCTATTTTTCGCTTTCTATATAGGAGACTTAGACTTAGCCTATAACTTCCCATACTGGAATGATTACCTTTTCTTGGCCCAATTCTTCTCTTCATGCATAATGGGCTTCTTACTTTCATACAGCATACTTATGTGCACTTATTACAACTCTGCACTGACCACAACGATCATAGGGTGTCTGAAAAATATCTGTATAACCTATTTAGGAATGGTTATAGGCGGTGACTATATTTTCTCGTGGATTAATTTTATTGGCCTAAATGTAAGCGTCCTGGGTAGCCTAATTTATACCTATGTGACGTTCAGGAAAAAGGACGAGGTTGCGTATACAGCGTTGCCAAGTCAGGGGGGTAAAGTGGCCAATGTTGTATGATAATTTTGTGTTACCTATATGTGCAATAATTATGCTCAAATTTATTTTTATTATTGAATTGCAACAATACAAAGATAATTGGTTTACATGTATTCGCATAACCTCAATTGTTCTTTGTATTGTAAACAAGATGTTTTAATAAAAAAATTGTGTAGGTACTTTGTAAGACAAAGTATATTGTTTAAGATACTTATTATTGTATTTCAAAAAAGCGATAATGGTTTTTCTATGTAAAATGTGGCCATTTTTTTCATATAAATGACTAATTGCGTGTTTCTAGAAACCAAACTATTGAGAATGGGTCAAAAAGTTCATAAGGAAATTTGTAATAGTTTATTTAATTCCATACAAATTTGTTCAAATCCATTTTTGTTTATATCTTTGATGCTCATCTAGTCTTATATTGGAGAAAACATGACCTCAAATAAACTTCAGAGATTAGTTTACTTAGGATAATTAAAAAATCACAAAAAAATAGGAAACAATTTTGAAGGTAATTAAATCTACCTACTACTAAATTACTTTTTACCTTATCAATAATTGTTTAGTTTCTATACGCCTAATCGAGAAAAAAAACGATATAGGTACCTAGTTTTTTTATACACTCTATTACGTATAAGTATACGTAATTATTTATTAAACTATCCCACGGTATTATTTAAGACCGTAAACTATCCTATTATTTGTGAATATTGTATAGAATTAGTTAGTATACTTAAATATACTAACTAATTGGTATACCAAAAATTGTAAAATGTGTATATGTACAAATATAATAAAAGTATTTAAATTATTTTTTATTCTTTTTATTAAATGTTTTAATTGATAAAAAAAGGTCATAAAGGTCACGAATTATCCAATTGCTTAACTTAAAGTTGCTAGATTAAATACTTAATGTATTACCCAAAGGTATACCTATATATATATATATATGGGGCGATCCACGCCAAATCGGCCAAGATTCACACTTCATGTTTCCGATTTACTTTAAATTTTCAGGGCCGACAGAGGAACATAAATAAAGGAGAAATCCAAAATTTTAATTTTTTTTATGCATTTTTGTGGATTTTATATAATAAATAAAAAAAAATGTCACGTTTCTTATTTTTCGAAAATTAAAAAACTGAAACGACTGAAAATTTCGAGATAAATTTAGATGTACATATTTTTGGGCGCTCTTTAAAAAAAAAAAATTTTTCAAAAATTTTAACCTAAAAATTCATTAAAAAAATCATTTTTTTTAAACAAATTCAATTATCCAAAAAATGCCATCTCAAAAATTTTTCAAAAAATTTATGGTGATAGCCCTGAATCTTGCGCAAATTTTGACTAGTTACTTTTTGGGGGGACTCAAAAATTGTAGAAGTTATGAATTTTTTTATGAAGCGATGCTTTTGAAATCGTTACTCCCAATGCAATGGCTCCGCGCGACTTTTAAGCGCGCTTAGTCAAACGGGGGATGGAATGGTTTCAGACCAAACAAACAAGTAATTTTATGTATTTTATCAAAAACCAAAATTCATTTATTTCATTCTTAATTAATTGCAAAAAATGCGATGTAATCTCCTGATTTAATATTATAACTGTTGAATTTGTAAAAAAATAACTTTTTCTATCTTTTATGGTAAAAATTTTATTAGGCAAATTCTGTGTTATATAATTAATTTACAAATACTAAAAAAGTCTTTGACAAATACTGTCCTAGTATCCATGACAACCTAAAATGTTGATTTTAATTTGTTATTAGATTGCCATGCATTTCTGACGTTAGTCTAAAAGTAAACCATAACATTATTTAAGGCGTTAAATTTGAAACACCCTGTTTGTTGTTAGTAGTTATTATTAGTTATTATTATTGTTATTATTGTTAGTTATTATTAGTTATTATTGTTATATTAGTTATTATAGTTATTATTAATTATTATTGTTAGTAGTTATTATTAGTTATAATTACTAATTAGTATAATAGTTTTGGCGCATTAACCCGAAGTTTATAATAATTATAGAATTGTTGAGTTTAGTAATTTCTTGAGTGAGTTTATTAAGGAAAGCTATCAACATGAGTCCATCACACAAAAAGCGTTGCTGTAATCCATTTAAGTATCCCAACCGTAAGTGATTATTAATTAATTTTATACTTTATTATTCAAATTATTGTAAATTAAGTAAAATTAACTTAAGTTTTCATAGAGTTTTTAAATAAATGTTTTTTGCAGATCCTAATTCAACTCAACTCAGAAAGTTTTTACGTTTTCATAGGCATAAGTTTGAAAATATTCCCAAAGATGCTTTGATCTGTAATTCATGTCGAGTAAAATTAACAATCCAAGAAACTCCTGAAAATGAAGATTTAGGTTCAGATTCAACTGATTCAAATGCGGAAGAATTTATTTCATCAAAATTAACAAAATTAAATTTAAACATCGCCTTAAATGCTTTAGGTGAAAAAGAAATTGATGATAAAAAGTATGTTAAACATTTTTGTTTTGTAAAAAAAAAATGATAATATGCGCTCGATATTCATGAAAGTGATGCATCACTTTCATGTATATAATATAATATAATCAAAGACAAAATTATATTTTTCATTATCATAACTGAATGTTTTACAGACTTAGATATAAAAATTATATTGTTGGTAAAGTTGAAGCAGCACAAGAAAGTATTAAAAAAAAATTTGAAGAAATAACATGTTTAAATATTGTTACTTCAGATGATGCTAAAACTGTGGCTCATAATAACATTATGTCTATGTTTATGGAGAAATTCAATGCTGAAGACACATCGAGGTTAAATATTATTTTCTCAATCAATTTAATTAAAAATTATTACAAAGAAAAATTTAAGTTCAATTTAAAATCGCATTGTTATTATCAATATTTATAATTAATTTTTATTTCAGAGATAATAAATATCGTATTTTAACTTCACTACCATCAACTTTAAGCACATGCAATATAACACGAACATTCAATTGCTCTAAGCATATGGTAAATGTTGCCAAAAAATTGCAAAAAGAAAAAGGCATTCTATCAGTACCCGGCGTCAAAAACGGACGAAATCTTTCGAGTGATAACATAGATTTAATAACCCAATATTACCGAAACGACGAAAATTCAAGGCAATTGCCTGGGATGAAGGATTACGTGACTATCAAAAAAGATGATGGAGCGAAAGAGAAAGTTCAAAAGAGACTTGTTTATTGTAATTTAAAAGAACTTTACCAATCTTTTAAATTAGAATTCCCGAATTGCCAAGTAGGTTTCTCTAAATTTGCCGAACTTCGTCCCAACGAATGTGTTCTGGCAGGAGCTAGCGGAACACATACAGTTTGTGTGTGTATCTTTCATCAAAATGTTAAACTTATGATCGAAGGTCAGAAAATAGAATTTGATTTCAGAAACCTTAATTAGTTTGATTTACACTTCTTAAGAATAAAAATTATCGTAATAATTATAATTATTCTAATATTTCTAATTATTATAATAATAATATATTATTATTATTATTATATTAATTAGAATTAATAAAATAAATATAATTATTAATAATAATTATAATCAATTATCTGTTTATAGGCTCGGATTTACAAAATTTAACCAAAACTTGGGAAATTCCAATAAAAGGAAAAAGTTCGTACAAGGAGCTCTTTAAATATCTGCTATGTCTAAATCCGATTATCAAATGTTACGAAGGTCAGTGTGCTTTATGTCCCAGCAATGATATTCTAAAAGAAAAACTAATCGACGCATTTAATAATGACTTAGTCGAGGAAGTGAATTACAAACAATGGATATCAACAGATAGGTAAATATTAAGTTATAGTGTAAATTTATGTTGGTTTTGATTTATTACTGTTTTTGAATTAGGTGCTCTCTGAAAACTTTGAACGAAACTATTGATGAATTTGTTCCATCTTTAATAGAAAAATTGACCAAACTACTTTTTCACGATTTTATCGCCACTAAACAGTCTCTGCATTTTAAAAATGTAAAGAAGAATTTAGAAGTTGGCGATTTCGTGGTAACTCTCGATTTTTCAGAAAATTTTGCATTTGTTGTTCAGGAAGCAGTCCAAGGATTTCACTGGAACAACAATCAGGCAACGGTTCATCCGATTGTCATATATTACAAAAATCGTGAAACAAATGAAATTGAACATGTTTCTTATGTTGGCATATCGGATTGCCTTAACCACGACACTATTGCGGTATATACGTCTCAGAAAAAATTAATCGATTTTCTGAAAAGAAATTTTTTAATCGTCAACAGAATTATATATTTTTCGGATGGAGCACCTCAACAATATAAAAATAAAAAGAATTTTGTTAATTTAACCCATCACTTGACAGATTTTGGAGTTGAAGCTGAATGGAATTTTTTCGCAACAGCTCATGGAAAAGGAGCCTGCGATGGCGTTGGAGGCACATTAAAACGAATAGCTCGAAGATACTGTTTACAAAGTGGAACCAGAAATGAAATTTTGACCGCGCAAAAACTTTATGAATGGGCAAAAGAAAATTTTAAAAATATAAACGTTTTTTTTTATTCAACGGCCGATTATGAACTTGCAGCTGAGTTTCTCACGTTAAGGCATAAAAAGTGCAAGACGATCAAAGGAACTCAGTCCATTCACTTTGCATCGCCAATTAATAAGAACACCCTTAAAATTAAATTGTTTTCGGAAAGTTTAACTTCTGATATTGTTTACACAGAGTAAAAAAATATTTGCTAATTTTAACCAAATATTAATAAGATTTTTTGTTAATCTAGATCTACATAACTTTTGTTACGTTTACAACAAACTATAATCTGTTAACTAAGTACACAGTTTTAAAAGTCATATTTATTGATATCAGTTTTTAGTTTTTTAATTTTATATTGTAAAAAGTTTAACATAATTCTTTGTAAACGTAACATAATTCTTGGTAAATGTAACATCACTCCAAAAGTTATTTGGACCTAGATTAATAAAAAAATATGTTATTAATTGGTTAAAATTAACAAATATTTTTACTGTGTAAATAAGTAGTTTATTAGCTATTTATGTATCAAGGGCATTACGTAGGCTTTAATGCCCAAAGGCGAAACTAGCCCGAGGGCCTTTGGCCCGAGGGATAGGATTTCGCGTGATGGGCATACAATGCTTTATTTTCTACTTAAAGATTTATGTTTTTATCAAAAATTTAAATAATAAATAAACTTGTCAAATTTCCTACTGTCACTGTACCAAATGTTGACTTATGTCAAACAAAAATTAATCAAAATTTTATTTAAGAAATTCCGCAAAATATTTTACAAAATGCAGCCAAGGCTACACAAAAGTTATTATTTATTATAGTCAGTGATTGAAAACAACAAATTTTCTGCAGCTTTGGCTGCATATTGTATGATGTTTTGTAGATTTAAATTTGCGGGCATTATGATAACGCCCGGCTATAACGCCCTGTGGTTGTTATAGATACGTTTACTTATTTGATTTGCAAGGTGTTATGGATCAATAATAGATAAGTAGAAAATAAAATAATTACATATTCGGTAAAATGTTTTTCTTGTTAAAATTTTCACAAATCTGGACTGATATTAACAAATATTATTTATCTTACAGTGCACTGCTTGGCTTATCGCTTGTAAAATATTTTGTATTTTTTTAATAATAAAATAAATGTAATGCAATGAATTTAGTCTTTTAATAAAATATAATTAAAATAAATACTACATTTAACTCAATGAAACAATCTCTTTCTCCGTTTGGCGAAGCGAAGTCGCTCGGAGCCATTGATCGCGGGAGTAACGATTTCACGCATCGCATCACAAAAAAATTCATAACTTCTACAATTTTTGAGTCCCCCCAAAAAGTAACTAGTCAAAATTTGCGCAAGATTCAGGGCTATCACCATAAATTTTTTGAAAAATTTTTGAGATGGCATTTTTTGGATAATTGAATTTGTTTAAAAAAAAATGATTTTTTTAATGAATTTTTAGGTTAAAATTTTTGAAAATTTTTTTTTCTTAAAGAGCGCCCAAAAATATGTAGGGTTAGTTAACCAGTAATTGACCAGTTAAGGAAATTTTCGTGAATAAATTATTATATTTTCCTCTATTTTTAGTTTAAAATAAAATAAAAAATATCATTGAGTTTAATTTTGTTTTAAGATTTGATAACAGCTGACTAAAAAAGAAAAAGAGTTTCTATGCCGACGAAAAAAAATTTAATGCACGAAAATTCATGATTTTCCAGTGGTTGACCAATGCCTTGTAAGCAGATATCATTAATAAAACTTTGCCATCTAGAAGTTAAGGGGTAAAACACTATGCAAATAATATTAGTTTTTAATTAGGTAATACAGGGAACTTGCTTTTATCATTTAATCGGTAAATTGGTCAATAACTGGTTGATGGTCAATTACTGGTTAACTGACCCTACATCTAAATTTATCTCGAAATTTTCAGTCGTTTCAGTTTTTTAATATTCGAAAAATAAGAAACGTGACATTTTTTTTTATTTATTATATAAAATCCACAAAAATGCATAAAAAAAATTAAAATTTTGGATTTCTCCTTTATTTATGTTCCTCTGTCGGCCCTGAAAATTTAAAGTAAATCGGAAACATGAAGTGTGAATCTTGGCCGATTTGGCGTGGATCGCCCCATATATATAGTAAACTTACCTTATTCCTTAAAAATGCCGGGCCAGTCTTACCCTCGTGAAGAATTAGTCTTACTTTCTAAAATACATCCTAGCTAGCACAAGTCGGTCTTAAGGACATCCTAAGGAAAGCCTTAAAGGATCGATATTGGGATATCGGACCTTCTTAGGACGACATCCCAAGCAAAGCCAAGTGGTGCAAAAAAGCCTACGGACGTCCTGTAAATTACCTTTAGGTCCAGAAATCCCAAAAAAGGACAGCCTACGGACGTCCTGGATGTGTCCTCTGACTCACAGGTTATTCTTGTTCTTTGGATATGTAGGTCCTGAAGAAATCCTCTGCACTTAAACATACTCGATATACTAGCCATTATTCGTTACTATAGTAGATCGGTCCCACTCTTGTTCAGCTGTGTCATCACATCCAACTGATATTTATAACCTATCGGTATATATTATTATCAAGCGTGAGTAAGCAGCGGTGAGAGGTATTGCAACTATATTTGTTTATAACTTTATTAAGTAGTTTTTTTTAGGATTTTTTGTAGCAGTTAGGTTTAATATTGGAAATTTAACCTATTTAGTAAATAAAATTAATATTTTTAATTATTTAATATTTTTATCCCATTCTGGAAGTTTGCTCCAAGTGTGTTGACTGGGTAAAAACTCCGAATAAGACTTATTAATTCAAAAAAACTAAGCATAAGTAAGTCAGACTAATAGAAAGATTTCAGAGTGTTCTGGAAGAGTTAATAAGATCTTATGAGTCGACTTTTAGCAGAGAAATGGTAGGTACCTAAAGCGATAAAAATAAATATCCTGAATTATTCAGAGAGGTTGTATTTGGATATTTGTATATAAAACAAGAAGAAAAGTATTTATTAATTTTTTTTGTGTTATACCCCTGCTGAAATAGAAGGATGATTGCGGATATAAATTCTTCGTCAAAACCGGATAAAAGCAGATGATTGCGGGTATAAATTCTTCGTCGAAGCCGGATAAAAGTAGATAAAAGCGGGTAAAAATATCATCTGATAACATCTGCTTTTGTCCGCATCGCTATATCCGCGAACACCCGGTTAGTTGTGTTTTACGTCCGGTTAGTGCACCCCCGCAATCATCTGAAATCACCTGTTTTTAACCGTCTTCACTGTGTTTCGTTTATATCTGAATTTGTCCGGAATCATCTGCAAACGTCTGTTTACGTCTGGGTTTATCCGCGAGCTTATGCTTTTACCCGCAAACGTATGCCTAGTCCAATTTCACCCGCCAACATATGCTTTTATCCGCCAACATCTGCTTTTATCCGCGACCATCTGCTTTCATCCGCGAACATCTGCAATCACCCGCGAACAACTGCTTTTATCCGCGAACATCTGCAATCACCCGCGAACATCTGCTTTTACCCGCGAACATCTGCTTTCATACGGTTTCACCCGCAAACATGCTTTTATCTGCGAACGCCTGATATCATCCGGTTAGTGGACCCCCGCATTCACCCGCAAACATCTGCTTTTATCCGCGAACATCTCATTTTATCCGCGAACATCTGCAATCATCCGCGAACATCTGCTTTCATCCGCAAACATCTGCTTTTATCCGCAAACATCTGATATTATCCGCAAACATCTGGTTTTATCGGCAAACATCTAGTTTTATCCGCAAACATCTGATTTTATAGGCAAACATCTGCTTTTATCCGCAAACATCTGCTTTTATCCGCAAACATCTGATTTTATCCGCAAACATCTGATTTTAATCGCAAACATCTGATTTTATCCGCAAACATCTGCATTTATCCGCAAATATCTGCTTTTATCAGCGAACATCTGCAAACATCTGCTTTTAATTGCAAACCTCTGCTTTCATCCGCGTTCGGTTTGCCTGCATTTTCTTTGTCCATTTCGGTCCTGTTTCTTACGCAAACGTCTGGTTTCATTCGCGCTTTTTGTTTTCCTTTTTCTCGTGTATACTTTAGTTTAGTTTACCTGCTTTGTCAAATTTTACTGAGCTTTAACTAACTAGTTGTTAGCCGTTCACGGCACATAACTTTATAACTCTAAAAGGAATTATTTGAATAAAAACAACCTGTAAAGGAAATAAGTTTATTCAACACGACATTTTCCCAATGGGAAAATAATTTAATTCTATTCACCAGATTTAAATTTAAAAATCAGGTATACTATAGTGAAGAGTACCACAGAAATATTAAGTCTATTAATTCTTACATATATATTAAAAATATTGGTTATGCCAAAATTAAAAAGTTTATAAAGTTAGATGAAAAATTCTACGCCGAAATAAGTGTTTTTCAAACAAATTCCATACAAATTGAAGATGTTATAATTTCAAATGTACTTGACATATATGTTTTCTAACAATTAATTGTAATGTAAGCTTAATGATTAAAAAATGTCTATTTATGTCACTAACGTCTAGGTACAGAAAAATTGCGAAGCTTCGAAACCAACCCAAACCCAACAACCCAACCCAACCGACCCCGCCCCATTGGCCCCCCCCCCGCCCCATTGAGTACAAATTTTTCAACGAAAGAATATTCATTTAATTACATTTTATATTATATAACTGTTGCAAAATTATTATGAGGAAAGGTAAATAAATTAAAATATTAATGTAAAATTAAATATAAATGCTTTTAAGGCCACATTGTATTATTTCGGTATATAATTTCTTTAAAAAAAAAATTAAAAAAGTTGTAGAGGCACCAAGAATCGAACCCCGTCTCTCGCATGCAAAGCATGCGCCCTTCCATCGAGCTACCGAGCTTATTGTAAAATATCGCTCGAAAAATAATACCGATTTACAGTGTGACAGCTTCGCATTTTTTCTGTACCTAGACGTTAGTTAGCTACCGAGCTTATTGTAAAATATCGCTCGAAAAATAATACCGATTTACAGTGTGACAGCTTCGCATTTTTTTTGTACCTAGACGTTAGTTTTATGTCTTTTAACAAAGACCTTATTTGTATTTTACCAAATAATATTGAAGTTCAATAAACTTATTTCCTTTACAGGTTGTTTTTCCCTGCTGAAAAAAACTGATCGAAACTCAATCTTTTTTTATCATATTTGATCATGGTCCAGAAAATTCTCGATCCTTTTTTATCATATTTGATGAGGTTCTAGAAATTCTCGATCCTTTTTTATCATTTTCGATCAGATTTCGCAGTCGATCCTATTTGATCATGAAAACACGATCGAGTTTAGATCCTTTTTTATCATATTTGATCAGATTTCGAAGTCGATCCTATTTGATCATGAAAACACAATCGAGTTTTGATAATATATTATCGAAAGTCGATCGTGTCTTCATAATCAAATATGATCGACTACTAGTTTCTTGAAATTCTCGATCCTTTTTTATTATTCTCGATCAGATTTCGAAGTCGATCCTATTTGATCATAAAAACACGATCGAGTTTCGATCCTTTTTCGATCATTTTTGATAAGGTTTTCGTGGTCAAAAGGATCGAGTTTCGATCCTGTTTTCATGATCAAATAGGATAGAGTTTTGATCACGAAAACAGGATCGAAACTTGATCCTTTTTCGATCATTTATCATAAGGTTTCCATAATAAGTAAAAGTAGTATTATATACAACTTTTCATATTCTACCTTATGACAGTAGTCTGAAAAGAGAGACCCAAAAATGACTTATCCCCTTATTCCCCGAAACCACGGAATTATTGTTGTAAATATTATTTTATAAAATATATGACTGTTATAACATATATATATTATTATAATTACGAATTTCATCATCATCGTCGTCGTCATCCGATCTTTTTGAAATAGAAAGTGCCCAATAAAGTTTTCAAGTTTTGTAAATTGTATATTTTATTTTAGAATTAATTATGGAAACCTTATGGTCAAAAAGGATCGAAACTCGGTCCTATTTGATCATGAAAACGGGATCGAAGCTCGATCCTTTTTGATCACGAAAACAGGAGACAAAAACCTTATCAAAAATGATCAAAAAGGATCGAGATTTAAACGATCATTTTAATTAATAATTTCTTTTAGAGTTATAAAGTTGTGTGCCGTGAACGGCTAACAACCAGTTAGTTAAAGCTCAGTAAAATTTGACAAAGCAGGTAAACTAAACTAATGAATGAATGAAAGCAGACGTTTGCGTACGAAACAGGACCGAAATGGACAAAGGCAGATGTTCGCGGATAAAAGCAGATATTTGCGGATAAATGCAGATGTTTGCGGATAAAATCAGATGTTTGCGATTAAAATCAGATGTTTGCGGATAAAAGCAGATGTTTGCCAAAAAAAGCAGATGTTTGCGAGTAAAATCAGATGTTTGCGGATAAAAGCATATGTTTGCGGATTAAAATATATGTTTGCGGATAAAAGCAGATGTTTGGAGATTAAAACAGATGTTTGCGGATAAAAGCAGATGTTTGCGGATTAAAACAGATGTTTGCGGATTAAAGGAGGCGTTCGCGGATAAATGCAGATGTTTGCGGATAAAAGCAGATGTTTGCAGGTGAAATCGGATGAATCAGAGTTTTGCGGACTAAATTAGATGTTTGCGGATTAAAACAGATGTTTGCGGATTAAAGCAGATGTTCAAAGATAAAAGCAGATCTTTGCGCATATAAGCAGATGTTTGCAGGTGAAATCGGATGAAGCAGGCTTTTGCGGACTAAAGTAGATGTTTTAACATGTGGGTAATATGTTTTTTGCTTACGCATCTCGATGCCAATCGGGGGCCCCCACTAGCCGGGGGCCCCGTATCATTGATACGGCTGATACCGCAGTAGCTACGCCCCTGAAATAGACCATCTTAATATGATAGCTATAGCATATTATTATGACAAATAAATATATTTAGGATCATATTAAGATATTACGAGATATAAGAGGATATTAGGTTGGAATTAAGATGATCCTAAAATAATATATTAACCCTTATAAGATATATACATGTATACATATTAATGGCCGATATAAAAACTTTTGATGGTCTTATGATAATTGTATTAAACTTGCCTATTGATGGTTACAAAGTATAGTTATTAAATTGAATCTATTAATGGTATTTAGTCGGTCTTAATTAATGTCCCCTATTTTACTGCGATATCTTAAATAATGTTATTAAGAATCTTAAATATGGTCTTAAAATGTTTTTCTCGGTGTATAAAATTTATTTCTTCATTCGGATTAACACTGTTTATTGGAAAACCGGTAAAAACTCAACCCAGGATTTCCTCTTTCCTCTCGAAATACACCCAACAACATAACAAATCGTGCCACGGTTATTTTTAACATTTTCCGGCTTTATTCTAAAAAACACTCGTTTGTAACATAAGCGTTTCCCTGCTTAAAATACCCCATACAAATAATCTATCGGGCGCTAACGGACTCAATATGTGCATTTGTCCATGTTTTTTTTCCGGATACGACCCGATAGAAAATGTATGGGATATTACCTAAAGGCACACCATACACTGTTCAAAATTTCATGACCATTTTAACACCAAATTAACACCATACATGGTCTATATCGATACTCAATATGTGCATTTGTCCATGTTTTTTTTCCGGATACGACCCGATAGAAAATGTATAGGATATTACCTAAAGGCACACCATACACTGTTCAAAATTTCATGACCATTTTAACACCAAATTAACACCATACATGGTCTATATCGATACAAACCAAAATGGTGTTAAATATGGTTCATGGTCCGGTGTAAATTCAAATACTAAAATAGTGTAAATTTAACTTTCACACAGTATTAAAATAAATTTTACCTGGTGTAAATTGAACTCCTTTTCAGTGTTAAATATTATGTGTTTATGGTCAAATTAAATCATACTATACAGAAAAAAAGGAAACAGGAAGTTTCTTGATGCATTACTAGTATACTACCAGTGGTATTATTCCAGAAAATTGAACCTCCAACTCGCTAGAGATAATGTTTTTAAAGCATTCCACCAACTTAAAATACTTCAAGTATTGACAGCTGTTTCCACCTATTTAAGGTCTCTTTAGTATCGAACAACTTGTAGTGTCACACCAAAGCAAAGGACTACGTGAGCTTATATACTCTTCATGTAAGTCAACAGAGGCGATATTTAAGAACATCACTTGATCCACACCGCCTTTGCCGCGATCGGTACACACTATGCAACCGGGAATGCACGGCAAATTATTTTAATCGTTTTAACAGAGTGCTTTTTTCTGTGTAGGTGCATATTTTTAGATAAACACCGTTTTGGTGTTTGCTGTAGGTATATAAAATTTTCAACCATGGTGTTTGCTGTACCTATATATAATTTTCAACCATAATTCATGGTGTTTATATAACAACACTTGGTAACACAGTGTAACTTTTACATTTTCCTTATTGAGACCGATAGCAAATACCTCAAGGAAAGATATATAATATATATATCAATATCCATATAGAGCAACCATAAAACATTTGACAAAATTTTGTTAAAACCTATGGGGGCCTATGGGAAAAAAGTTGTACTTTTGTTACGAAGATAACAGGCGAGTAGTGGCGCTACTAGGGATACTTCTTTAGCGTAAAGGCATACCTACTCCGAAAGTAAAACCTGCAAATACTTGTCGACCGAAGCATGAACTGTTTTTAATAACTATTCTTTAGAACTGGTTTTTTCTAGGATAAATATAAAATTCCATAGAGCACAAAGTCGTCCATATGGTGTCCATATGGACGTTCCATGTACGTATACATATAACGTAACTTTGGCACACTATAGGATGTCCATGTTATGTAATAAATGTACGTAGTACATATATATGTACAATGTACGTTGGAAGTTGACTTCCATATTATATCAAAATGAGGCTAAGAACGAAAATTGTAGAAAAATTTTGGTTTACTTGTTTATTCTGAGTTATGTATACATTTGTTTATTCTAATCAAATTACAAACATATAGAGTTTAGGATAAAAAAGGTTTAGACAGTGGCGGCTGGTGGATTTTGGGTATACCAATATCTCAGTTATTAGACATGAGGCCCATATAAAACATATATGAGTTTATAATGACATTGAATAGACAATTTCTGCACAAGCATAATTTAAATTAAAGTTTGCGAAAAAAAAGTTAGTTTTTCAGCGCGCCTCACCAGTCCCCTACCCCCAATTAAGATTATTCAAGTGGTGCAATTCATAATTCACTAAAGTTTAACAACAAAATATAAATCCAAGAACTAAAGATTTTATACCATTTTTAATTTTTATTATTTTTTTAACTAAAACTTAAAATGGTATAAAGTCTTGGATTTTAAAAATAAATTTTTAACTTTGTCGATAAACTTTAGTGAATTATGAATTGCACCAGTTTATTTTGAATAATCTTAAGGCGGACTGAAAACTAACTTTTTTTCGCAAATTTCAATTTAAATTCTGCTTGCGCACAAATTTTCTATTCAATGTCATTATAAACTCATATAAGTTTGATATGGGCCTCATAACTGATATATTGGTATTATAGTGAATTAATTAAGTTTTATTTTATATTTAACACTAAACAAATAATTCAAGTATAAAAATATTGGTGTTTAACATTTTGAAATAATCCCATGACATTGCCTTTAATAATAATATGTCACTGACTACCATGATACGATTTGAATCATAACTGACTTTTTTTATTAGGAATTTGTCAAAAATTTGGGGGTTTAGTTGGCAAATTCTAGGGACCCCAAATTTATAATTGGCTACATTAAGTAGAATACACTTTATTCTTTTTCTATGTACACTAGTTTAGTGGAGAATATAATTGTGGTTATGTTATGATTATAAGAATATGTTTATAAATTTTGAAATATCAAATAAAGCTGTTAAAAAATGCAATCACTTTACCTTTAATCGAGTCGAGCCGGCTTGGCGCGAATTTTTTTATTGCTGACCGGCATTTTTTTATATAAACCAAACCTATTAAGTTTAATTCATAACTTGGTATTTCTGAGGTGTTTATTTAAATAAAATTATAGTTACTATATAGTAAATTAATTCAACCAAACTGTCATAGTTTGCAAACAAAACAATTTTAACAATTGTTAGAGATGTATTTTAATTAAACACGGAAAGTTGATTAAGTAATTTACTAATTATTATACACGAGTGTTCAACAAGAAACCTGACTACAAACTAACTCTAATACATTCAGTTCTCACGAAAATATGCCCAAACCCTTAGTGTGTGGGCCTCTCAAATAAATATTATATACAAAGACAATTTATGTGACGTTTGACATGGTTCTTTACTTACGAATCGCACCAAGGGTGCTAGTGTTAATTTAAATGTATACTTAAATCTAATAATTATCTAACATTCGGCCATCCTGAGTAAGTCAGTCCCTGACCTTCTCTGGCAGGATTGTTTGAGGCTGGTACCCTCTTGGTTGCAGGACACCGTCATTTGGATGAAATTCCAATGGACCTAAGATGATAATTCTCTATTAGCCTTACTTAATAGTCAAAATGGAGGGAGCTGTCGTATCACTCCTCCATAAAACATACAACCTGTCTTGCTTCGGTTTTGCTTTGGTCTAACTTTGCTTAAACAGACCACTTTGGTCTTACTTGGTGCTGGTCACAGACCACTTTGGTCTCACTTGCCTCGGGATCATTTTCCTAAAATATACCACTTTGGTCATACTCGGTGCTTGCAACGAACCACTTTGGTACCACTTGCTCGCAACCTCGGAAACAAAATATTCACTCTGTTCCCCCTCGTAAGACGCCACTTTGGCCGTGTCCCACATATTTCGTAAGGAAAGACGCGTGCACTGCGTCCCCCCTTCTTCATCATACCACTTTGGTATTTACTTTGATCCTTCAGGATCCTACTTTACTGTGACACTTTGTCAAACCGACCCCTCTGGGTCTTGCTATCTACTTATATGTACTTATACTCATAATATAACATAACATATAACATAGCATAGCATAACATAGCATAACATAGCATAACATATCATAGCATAACATAACATAGCATAGCATAACATAACATAATATAACATATTATGTACTTACATATCGTCGCCTTGGAAACTGATCCACCTCTTAAGGTGACCCGCTGCGGCCACCGACTTTGTCCGCTTGCGCCCTTCGCGCAAGTCCTTGACTTCATAAAGGGGCTTCCACTAGCGGTGGCTTCACTGGTGATGGTGACCATGACGAGATCCCCTACTTCATACTGAACAGCGTCGCGACGACCCTTGTCGTAGCGTTCCTTCTGCCGTCTTTGATCTTCGGTTATGTGCTGCGCAATTTTGTCTCGAACTGCTGTAGCAACCAATAAGCGCCTCCATCGTGGTTGCATTAATTCCTTTATTGTGTGATACTTTGAATTGGTTTAACGTACTTGTCCCACTCGCGAGGATTTTTACCGGCCGCCGTCGTAACTAACTCGTTAACAACCGTTTGATTATAACGCTCGCACTGACCGTTGGCTCTCGGAGTAGCCACGGTGCTTATAACATGTTTAATACCATAGTTTTTGCAAAACGCGTTAAAACTGGCTGAGGTAAAT
Organism: Brassicogethes aeneus; assembly: GCA_921294245.1. Classification (NCBI taxonomy): domain Eukaryota; kingdom Metazoa; phylum Arthropoda; class Insecta; order Coleoptera; family Nitidulidae; genus Brassicogethes; species Brassicogethes aeneus. Next base: position 53,379,711 of record OV121133.1, on the reverse strand, counting down.
TCGGTACCCCGATCACTAATTATACGCGTCGGAACGCCAAATTAATGTACATTATCGGTCAGGGATTTTAATGCATGTCATGTTTTAACATCGCGCACTGGTTCGATTATCACAAACTTTGTAAAAACGTCTACCACTGTAAATATGTATTTGTGTTTCCGGTAACTTGTTTCAAACGGTCCGACATGGTCAATGTGCAATGTGTGAAAGGGCGTCTTCTCAATTTACTACTTTCTTCTGGGCTTTTATTTGTAGTACCATACTACTCGTCGGCGATTTTCCTTGTCGAATTGTAGTAACATCGCACCCAAGTCCAATTGACCTAACATCTGTGCAGTTTCCTTTTTAATTCGGAGTCAAAATGGATAAGATAGCGCCAGTTGTAAGCATCTGTTTTACAGTTATAAATGCCTTTTGTTGCGGCTCGTCCCATGACCACCAGTTGTCCTTTCTGGTTACTGACAGTAGAATAATATCATCAATATATGGGAAAACAATCATATTTCTTAACAAACGGTGTTAATTAGTCTTTGGAATATGGCTGGAGAATTATTTAATCCAAAAGGTATACGTAAAAACTCAAAATGGCCGTCTGAATATAGGTATTGTAATTGTTTCGTTAAATTGCTACTTTAATGACATTTTAAAACATACTACATTTGGCCGCCTCGTGACCTGGGCGATTGCACTTTTTGCACTTCTTTGGAGGTATAATACATTTTCTTGCAAGATGTTCCGTGGACCCGCAGTTAAAACACTGTCGCGGTATCAGACCGATAATTATAATTATTAGCCCCCGATATCGACGGCTTATTAAAATCTTGCGACGGCTTGCTCGCTTTATTACGACTGTGCGCTTAAGACACTTAAGACACCGAGTTATTAGCGGATATCGCGCTCGATTCATTAAGGCTATTTATCTCGAACTTATTTGACATCCTTATCGGCATATTTCCCATTTCTGTCATAAAAGCATATAATGCATCGGGATTTGTATGCTGGGCGGACCGGATTGTACGCGCAATTCCCTCATGTAGTATTCCGCCGATTATCGCGTCAACTAAGTAGCGGTTGGGAATTTTTATTTGTAGCGCCCTTCATTTACACATTTTCTCGAAACAATAGTCCCCTAGATTTTGTCCCGACTGCGCTTCGTAGTTTGCAGCTTCTTTTAACAACTTGCAGAACTGCAATTGTTTATGAAACTGTCTTTTTAAACCCGGCCCAGGTACTGTTAAATTTGTTATTTGTATCGTACCATTTACGCGCGTTACCCTGTAGTCGGTTTGCGATTAATCTCATAATGTCATCACCGTCCCAATGGTACCGTTTAGCAATAGTGTCAACGCGTTCAACCCATTTATCGACAAAATCATCGTTTACAGATGGGTCGAATATTGGAATTAAAAATTCGTCACCTGTTCTTGTTCATAACCTTTTTGGGCGTTGTTTTAACCCTACTATTTCCTTTCTTAGCTGTTTCACCTCGCGTTTCAGAGTGTCGTTCGAACCTGAAGTGGAGTTGGAGCTGGAGCTCGTACTCGGTGAACGTTGCTGGCGTTTGCGTTTCATATCAACAATCACTCACTCACATATAATTTCGTTTGAACTTAACGTTGGCGGCGTTAAATTCACTTATATTTCACTTAAATGTACTTACAATTATTATTGACGTACAATAATATCACTTAGCATAAACTTAATATCGAACTTGTTATCACTAATTTGGCTCTCTAATCCACACTTCTGACTTGTTAGAGATGTATTTTAATTAAACACGGAAAGTTGATTAAGTAACTTACTAATTATTATACACGAGTGTTCAACAAGAAACCTGACTACAAACTAACTCTAATACATTCAGTTCTCACGAAAATATGCCCAAACCCTTAGTGTGTGGGCCTCTTAAATAAATATTATATACAAGGACAATTTATGTGACGTTTGACATGGTTCTTTACTTACGAATCGCACCAAGGGTGCTAGTGTTAATTTAATTGTATACTTAAATCTAATAATTATCTAACACAATTAACAACAAATAAAACATTTGTTATTTTTTAAGTGTAGTTAATTGTAAAAATTCTTTTGTTTGATATTTTTGTAAAACGTATTTAGTATGGTAGCCTAGGGTGCTTTTTTTTTTCACGAATATTTTTATTTTTTTGCTCCCAAATCAAAATCTTGTTGAAAATGTTCAAAAAAATATTCCCTGAAAATTTGAGGCTTTAATATTAACTCAAAGTATACTCTACCAAAGCGTATACAGATTTCCCATTTAAAATACACGTAAAATATTTTTTAAGATATTTCAAAAGTGACTGGATTCTTTAAAAAAATGGACAAACTTGTAGAAAATTTAATTTTCTTTAAAAAAGGTCTTATCAGTTGAATCGCTAAGATTGATATTTGTTGAGATATAAAGCGTTTACATTGACATTTTATGAAATTTTCAGGATTTTCGAACCAAACTTTTTATAAAAGATGATTTTCAATTGTTTATCAGTACAATTTCATGTAATTACGTTTTTTCTACAATCGGGTAATTAGAAAAAAATAAATAACTAAAACAATCAACTTGATTGAATCAAGCATAATTATTAATAAAATAACATGTTGTATGTTATACACCTCGTTACATCAAATTTTAGGTTATATATAGATATATCTTTTCTCTTTAAAGTTATGTTATTAATAATTGATTGTTTGAGTTATTTATTTTCACCCGACTGTAGAAAAAACGTAATTAAATGATATTGTACTGATAAACAATTGAAAATCATCATTTATAAAAAGTTTGTTACGAAAATCCTAAAAATTTCATAAATTGTCGTAAGTAATATCATAAGGGCATTTAATTTTTCCGAAAAAAATCGAAAAAACACGTTGCTAAGTAATATTTTAACAAAAAGCATGAGTGCTGGTGGCAACAAAAATCCGAGTCGAAGAGAAGGATTTTTGCACCTGCACGAATGCATTTTTTTTAAATATTACTTAGCATTGTGTTTTTTCGATTTTTTTCACAGGAAAAATTAGATGCCCGAATGGTATTTGACAAGACTATTTCATGAGTAACAGTTAACAATTAAAATATAAATTGCAATTTTTGGTGATAACAGCTGTCAAGTTTTGCCGCGGGTAAACTCGAAAAAACTGCTGACAGGTGCTGTCACACGGTTTTTTCACCTAGAAACCATTTGTAATTCAAAATTGCGCTTTTGTGATTGGTGGAAATTAAGACGAGGGAAATAGTCAATGTAAACGCTTTATATCTCAACAAATATCAATCTTAGCGATTCAACTGATAGGACCTTTTTTAAAGAAAATTAAATTTTCTACAAGTTTGTTTTTTACATTTTTTGGAAAGGACCCGGTCTACGTTGTGTTTAATTAATTTACCCTTGAATACCTATATTTACCTTTAATTTGGCCTAGAATACGTCTAGCCCCGATTCGTCATAATAAAGTAGGAAGAGTGACAAACAATCAAACAAATATTTATAACCATATTATTTATTTATAGTAAAGAGAACAACAGCACCTGCGGAAACCAATATTTCGTTTTATAACCCTTTTTTAACAGTAAACTGCCACGGTCGTTGACCTGGCGCCTGGGTCGGTGTTTAAGCCGAAGGATTACAAGAAGCGTGCCGTCGGTCGTAAAGTCAGGTGACAGGTACTCTGCTTTATGGAAAGGATGATGGTAAAACCTTTTTTAATTATAAAATCAAATCGATGAACGGGTGTAATTCGATTTCGATTTCCAGTGGGCTTGGGCCTCTTTTATTGTTTATATTGTTGGCGATGGTTACGATCGAGAGTTCCCAGATAACATTCGTGAATGCACATTAAACTCACACCGGGCGCACGCCGTGAATCTTTAAAAATTAATTAATCGTGAATCCACTGTGAGTTTACAAATTACATTCGTAATGCACATTAAATTCACGCCGGGCGCACGCCATGAATCTTTAAAATTAAGTGCATCGTGAATTCACCGTTAGTTCACAGATAAGGGGTCATCCATTAATTACGTGAGGCAATTTTGGCGATTTTTCGACTCCCCCCTCCCCTTGGGAAAATGCATTGTTTTAATGTAAATAAGTTAATCTGTGATTGATTCCATTAGATTTATTAAAAAAAACAATTTTTATAATTGTTTACTTAATTTAACCCAGTTTTCTCGCCATTTTACACTGTTTCATTTTTTTCAAAAATTACGTGATATTTGTCAAGACCACCCTCCTCCCACGTGAGATTGGGTGGGGTTTGGCTCGACCCCCTCCCCCCTAAACACCTCACGTAATTAATGGATGCCCCCTAACATTTCTTATGCACATTTAATTCACACCGGCCGCACGCCGTGAATCTCCAAGATTTTATACCTACAGATCTGTTAGCACGTTTAATTAAAGATCTTCAAATTTATTTTGATAGGTTAGCTATACCTCTGTTTGATAGGGAAGGTATACCTACCCTATCAAAATAAATTTGAAGACCGAATTCGAAATAAGAAAAAGAAAACATAACATTAAAGGAATATTAATTAAAGATTTTTATTAAATATTAAACGGAAAATAAAAAAGTACATTTTTTATTAATATCAGTTATTAATATTTAATATACCTATAGGTAATAATAATTATATATAATAATTGCAAAACCAAATACGCGGGCACTCGTGCGCATGCGCCTATGGCCCTCACATTTCAACTAAATGCAGGGTTGCCGCTTGCAGGTATTTGACCCGAAAATCGCGTATTTCATCATGCTTGCAAGTAAAATATTGAAGCAGGTATTTTATAAATTTTACTTTTTAAAGAAATTTTCAGTAAATAATATTGTATAACTACTAACTAAACATAATTCTTTAATTATATCCTTTTATTTTTCTCTTAATTTATTCAAAATTTATTTCACTTTTCCAAATTGAGCAAATGTACTAGAAATTTTTACTCGTGTGGGTAATTTCTAGTATTTTGTAATTTTTGGTCGGGAACTTTCACGAAAATCATCCGGCTGCAATCCGGCAACACTGCAGCGTTAGAGTGCGTACGCAGCTAAGAGCCACGAGGTTTTCCATGATACAACATGGTTTTCTATAGAATACCATATATGGTAAACATCTAGCTAGATATCCTGTATACCGGTAAAACGTTCAGTTCATATCCTTTTTCTATGGTTCAGAGATAAACGTTCAGTTTCAAGGTGTATGTATCTTGGTTCAGTTTTCCAGTTTTATAATATATAGGAATTCAGTTCAATAAATACTTAAGTTGCTAGCCAGGAATTCCAAAGGTAAGTTTGACATTTTTATATTTTAGCATGATCAAATTTAAGATACCATATATGGTATCTTAAATTTGATCATGCTAAAATATAAAAATGTCAAACTATAGTAGATCAGTGCACTGATAATAATTGTTACAATTATTGCAAAAACAACAAAAACAATGAATAACCATGGTTATAACGCTTTATTGTGGTTATATTTTTTTTATAAAGTTTTTATTCATTGTTTTTGTTTTTGAGTCAGATCACGTCAAGTGGACCCCCTATTTTCCACTTGGTAATAGAATTTAAATTTTAATACCTACATCAATCGTTAGTAGTCATTATAGTAACAATATTTCCTTAAAATATATTTTTTTTATTTTAATTTTAACAGTTTTTTTGTAAGAAAGATTTTTCTCAGTTTTAATTAAAAAATTAATTGTGAAAAAACTGTTAAAAGTTTCGTAGTGAAATTTTCAGGACTTTTTTTTAAAATTTTTTTATACTTTTTTTGATCATTGAAATATACAATTCAAATTTTTGATAAAGTCTCTATCAAATAATCAAGTTTTTTTCATGGTTACATGTACTGGTTATAAAGGTTTCATATCCTGAAAAAAAAATTTCACTGCCGGGCATTTCTTTAAACATTATTAATTTTTTACTGCAAGGCTCCGCGCCTCATGAGTCGAAGCCGCGCTCGGCTGAATTGGTTTGAATGATTTGTTTTTATTTGAATTCAAAATATGACATCCATTTTAATATTTTTATTATTATTATACAGTCGACAAATATTTTACAATTTTTTAATCAATAAAATAAATTAATTAATTAATTAATACAGAATATTTTTATTAGCTATCGCAAGACTTTTCTTTATACACAAAAACAAATATTTTTTTTTTGTTCTAAGCGTTTTTTAAATAATATTTATTAAATTTTATAAAATGGGTCTTGTAAATAAATGCTTTAATCCATTAATAATGTTATAATTTATATATTTTTTAAGGACCAAAAAGAAATTAAAATAAGGGGAAAAAATGATGAGTTATTTGACTCATTTGATGATGTGTCCAGTGATGAATCAGTAAGTATACTTATCTGTAGATGTAATTTCATATATATTTCATAATATATATTATAATAAAATATTATACAGTATTATACTCATGTGTATGCATTAATTAGTATTATTGATGTTATAATTCATATTTTTTTTAAGGTTAAAGAGGACATTGAAACCTCTGAGGTTGATTCGGAATAAACTTTACAACATAACACTTTGTGTTTTATTTCAGTATACTATTGTACCTCAAGTTTAATTATACAAAGTTTATACTTCTTAAGAAGTTCCATAAGCCAACTGAATGGCTTGTGCCGGTTAGGGGTAGGAACGGACCGCGGGTTTAAAGTCCCCTTCGAAGGACTAATACACAATAGGACAAACACAAATAAACAGCCATACCTCCGGCTTGTAGTCAGCAGCACTAACCACTAGACCACCGTCGGCGTGGATGGCATAATTGTCTAAAAAAATATTCTCCAATTGGACATAAATCACATCTTTATTTAACATTTTTCATTTGACTTTATTTACAAATATAACAAAATCTGTTATTTTAAAAAATAACACGTTTTATTTTGTGTTCCAATTTAAAATTAAGTGCAAAAAAATTGAGTATACGCACGAAATTCACCGTAAATACGCACGCGAAGATGCGTCCTTCCCTTGAATTCACCGTAAATGCACAAGTGAAGCTCGAAGTGAGTGCGCATGCATGCTAAAATTCGCGCGAAAAAATTGAAATTATGGTGAATGCACATTTTTTGTTCAGAAAACTTATTTTACTATATAGCACCCTTATTTCATTTTTTTCGCGCGAATTTAGAACACGCATGCATTTACGGTGAATTTAAGGGACGGACGCATCTTCACGTGTGCATTCACGGTGAATTCATGTGTGCATTTAAGGGGCGGAGGCATCTTCACGTGTGCATTCACGGTGAATTCAATGAGCGGATATATCTTCACGTGTGAATTCACGGTGAATTCCAGGGGCGGACGCATCTTTTAGCAACCGTGAATTCACGCGTGAAGCAATATTTTTCACCGTGCATTCACGGTGAACTCACGAATGTTATCTGGGTTGCCTCTATTTATTTTTTTATATTTTGTTTTTGTTGTTGAAGTAGATGTGTGGTTATTAGTACCTTATCATCAGCTCACATATCAACACTAGTCTCTGCGGGAGTGTGTTAATATTTATGAAGTTCTTTTTATTTGGGAAGGATTGCCTTTAGTGGCTCTTTTATGTGGTTGCCTATAGCTTTTCGGTGGGAATTGTTTCAATGTTGGTGTTCCATCGTTGGGACGAGCCTTTTCCGCTGAGCCTACAGGATATCGGAAGGTACAGGATGTATTTTCAATGTAATATTATCACACTCCCAGGTTACACGAGATTAAACAGTATATTGACAGCCTCACAACTAGCGTTTAGTATACATGCAAGCAATTAATAATGCAAGGTGTCTCTATACTTTTAAGAAAATGTTGTATTGATTTCCGTTGCAGATCATACCGTCAATATATGCCTGATGTGGTATTTATTTGGTGGAAAATGTAATAGTTTAACATTAGTAGTACTAGAGTGTTGTCACCTGATTTATCTGACTGTAGGCAGGTAGATATCCCGGTTCAATTCATTTATTTATGAATTTATTTATGAAATGGCTCTTACTCTCTTTACGTTGGAAAAACAATTACAATGTTAACATGTCTTGGCATACCTGTAGTTTCGGGTCTACTTGTTGATTACGATCCTCAAATGATTAATAATAAACTTAATAAACTACTTGTTCACTGTTACTACACAACTACTAACAGGTGTCAGCACTCACGGCGATAGGCTTTGAAATTAAATGTCACTGCAATTAATTGATTGTCCAGCAGGTGGCAGCACATACACGCGGCGGGAATTTAAACAAAGTTGAAGCGTTCGAACAATTGAGGGCGCGATGTCGCGTCGGATTCAAATTACCAAGATGGCTACAACTGGCGTTACACACAAGTTTGAATTAGAGAACGGAGTTTTTGGAAAAACGTCCGCACGCAACTAGAACTGGAAACTCACTGCCTAAAGTGGTTTACGCAGCCCTTGATCATCCCCCTCTCATGTATCGTTCTTTGTCTTTCCCCAAAGTTGGAAAAAGTCAACCATATACATATGTGTGACATGGCAAAATTAAGATAAAATCGTGTTTTAACATTTTTAAGTGGGCAAAGACATTTGAGATAGATATTTTTTTAGCCTAGTAGCTCAGTCAAATACCTAATAGTTTTAAGTGTGCCCTTAGTCAACTTTTGTACTGGTTGATTGGTTTTTTTCGAAATATTGGTTTTTACAATAAAATATTTTACCAATTAGTATAGTACCGACTTCGGTACTACTTTAGAAAATAATACATAAAAATTCCAGTTCAACTATTCGGTTTTTTAGGTAGATTAGGTACTGAAAACTTAAAACTAAATTACAACAATTGTATTGAACATAACAATTAAAACTATTACTAACTTAATACTAAACAAGTTCACATTATTTAACTAACTAACTATTTAAATAACACATTTTAATATTTACAATTAATTGGTACATTGTTATTTGACAAAAGGACGTCCCGTAGAGAGGTATACCTTCTTGCAAACATAATACGGGGTGTACTCGTAGTACAGTGTAAAGTGTTTTCGTATAAGTTACCGATTTATTATTTATATACTTTAACTAATTTAATTTTGCATCTCAAACCCCGACACCCCCTGAATATTGAACTTGGAAGGATCCCTTTTGCATTCCAAAAGATCTTAAGTGGTTGTTTATCAGTATTGACATCACCAGATGTCATATATCTGTAGCAAACTTTACCTAGTTGGCTTATTTAGGCAAACAAAATTAAATATTATTTTGAAATTAAAAAATTGTATTACGGGTTTTATACCTCCAGGCCTTAGAGGAGTCCAACCTTTTCAGTAACAGTTAACAATTAAAATATAAATTGCAATTTTTGGTGATAACAGCTGTCAAGTTTTGCCGCGGGTAAACTCGAAAAAACTGCTGACAGGTGCTGTCACACGGTTTTTTCACCTAGAAACCATTTGTAATTCAAAATTGCGCTTTTGTGATTGGTGGAAATTAAGACGAGGGAAATAGTCAATGTAAACGCTTTATATCTCAACAAATATCAATCTTAGCGATTCAACTGATAGGACCCTTTTTAAAGAAAATTAAATTTTCTACAAGTTTGTTTTTTACATTTTTTCAAAGAATACAGTCACTTTTAAGTATCCTCAAAAATATGATAATTTTTCACTAAAATAAGATTTAGTGACCCGTACCATCCTACAGGTGCAGATTACAGCTATGGCACAAAGCATTTTTGTAGAACTTTTGATTACGAGTAAATCCTTTTTTGAAACAATCCAATAACATAAAATGCGGCTGAGATATATATATTTAAGAAAAAAAATCAAAGTTTACGTGTATTTTAAATGGGAAATCTTTATACGCTTTGGTCGAGTACTTTGAGTTAATTAAGGGCTCAAATTTTCAGGGAATTTTTTTTTTACATTATCAACAAAATATTGAGTTGGGAGCGAAAAAATAAAAATAGTCGTGAAAAAAAGCACCCTACTACCATTATCGACCGCAGGAGTCCTAAATTAGACTTTGAACATCCATCTTATTGTTTCTTGTCTTGTGTCCATCCATGGATATCCTATGGACGTTCTTCTGGAACATCCTAAAGACAAGGGAAAGCGTAAACTCCATGGACGTACATTCAAAGTCCATGGACGTTAGACTGGTTCAAAAAAATCGAATATTTTTTTTTCTTCAAAGCCCGCATTGAAATACCTTCCTAGTAGTTAAAAAAGAAGCCTGTGAAAATTGTAGCTCTTAATATTAATATTTAGAGGTCGCTCATCGTGAATTTCTATTTTACGTTTAAATAACACAGGAATTCTTTTTTCTTAACTTTGAAATTTTATAACTCGTTTTTGAGTGAACATATTGGAATGAACTCTATATATTTTTGAAGAAAATTGAACGTTCTACAAAAAATGTCTCTTATATTTTTTTCGTAAATTCACTCCTTTAATAGTTATTCAAGGTTGAAATTAGACATATAATAAATGTAACGTTTAAATAACACAGGAATTTTTTTTAACTTTTAATTTTATAACTTTTTTTTTGAGTGGACATATTGGAATAATTTCAACCTTGAATAACTATTAAAGGAGTGAATTTACGAAAAAATTATAAGAGACATTTTTTGTAGAACGTTCAATTTTCTTCAAAAATATATAGAGTTCATTCCAATACGTTCACTCAAAAACGAGTTATAAAATTTCAAAGTTAAGAAAAAAGAATTCCTGTGTTATTTAAACGTAAAATAGAAATTCACGATGAGCGACCTCTAAATATTAATATTAAGAGCTACAATTTTCACAGGCTTCTTTTTTTACTACTAGGAAGATATTTTAATGCGGGCTTTGAAGAAAAAAAAATATTCGATTTTTTTGAACCAGTCTAATGGACGTACAATGGACGTAGTGTGCAGTGTGGGATTGCGGCCCCTATTGTACGGAATATAAAATTGAATTACGCGCCAATGTATGTGGCGCGATACAACGAAAAACGCCGAGCCCTTAAGAACGCAGATCGTACGATCTGCCACGTCGCCATTTTCCACGCCATTTATGATCTGGGATTTACCGGTTAGTAAGTGTTTGTGCTAATGTATGCCATACATTGTATGGATTTTCTCGAGTATTTTTACCCTAAATTATCAGTGCAGACTGCAAATTAGAAAAGGTTATCAGCAGTTTAGAGAAAATGTGACAGTTTGTGACAGCCGGGAAGGGGGGTTTGGGAGGTTGTGATGTCACAAAATTATAAAAATATTTTGGAATTTAATGCATTATTATACCATGGTTATAAACTGGATATTAAGATTTTATTTTAAGCAAAAATTTCGTGGGGTAGACCTTACAGAAAAATTAAATCAGTGTGACGCCAATGGGGAGGGAGGGTCCCATAATTTGTGACAATTTGTGACTAGTGGGGGAGGGGGGGTCAAAAATATTTAAAAAACGTGTGACATTATTTATGGACGGCCCCATAGGGAAAATTCCCATACTTTTGTGGAAGATTTGCAAAATTTGTGTAATAGATACTTAAGTAATTACCTAGTCTACTTTTTATTAATGATCTGTTAAAAGTTTTGAGAAAACAATATTACAAAAGCCAAAATAAAAGTTTAATATCTATAAATTTTTAACTTTATACTGTTATTTCAACTGGTAAAGGATACAATAATTTTGCTAAATAAGATGGATACCCTTTCTTATTATAATTGTTTTGACAATTAATTTTATGCAAATTCCACATTTTTCATTATTTTTATATCTCAAGGTTGCAGGGTGCATTTGACTTGAATTAATAAAATCAAACAAATTATTATTTGTACCAAATATCATTTAAAAAACTACATAAAGAATAGTTGTTCTTTGTTTTGAAAACAAATTAATAAACAAAAATAATATTAAATAGTTTTAAGTTTCAGTATATAAAAATGAAGGCGTCTCCGAAAAAGATTCTGCAGTAAGAGTTTAAAAAAAATCTTCTCTAATAATCTGGCAAAAGATTGTTCTTGGCTAGGCCTAAGAAACAACAAAAAGATACAAAATTTAAAATTTGTTGAAATATTGAAGGGTAAAAATTTAAGTTTTATGGCTTTTTTTATTAAATATTTTTTTTAAGCTGCTGTGACAAAAATTTTGAAAACATAGTTACCGAATGGTTCCGGCAGCCCAAACAAAGATTTGTGAGGGAAACAAAAAAAAACATGAAAAGAAGGTATATTAATATTAAATTCATGAGATTGCTTTCTGTTTTTTTACCATATATTTTTTAGTTTTGAAGTATTAATGTAGGTATTTGGTATGGTATGGAAAAATTGAAAAACTTTTCGTTTGTAAAATTAAAATTAAAGTGATTTTTTCATATTTTACAATGTTTGTTTTTAGATTTATTTGGCCCCTTTAGAAAGAAGAAATGATTTGGTTTTTTTAATTAAAATATTTTTTAAAAAACATTTTAAACCAATTTGTGTTTTTTAATCTCTTTCAGAATCATTTATTTCTGCAATGTTTACTTATAAGTAAACATAATATATTATTTATGTAATATTTATTTATAATTTATTTAATATATTATAATATATCTAACTGGCATTAACAATTTCTTAGTTCTAATTTGGTATTATGGCAATTTTAAAATTTTGTTGATTTTTTTTCAAAAAATTTGCCATAAGTTAGGGCTAAGCAATTTTTAATACCAGTAAGATAAAAAATTACATGAAATTATATTTATAAATATTTCATAAATAATAAGTAAATATTGCATAAATAATAAATAAATAGAATGCAACATTTATGTAAATAGAATATAATTGTTTTATCACGTTTACATAACTATGATATGGCGCTGTAACATTACAGTTACATAACTATGATAAAACACTGTAACATCATCAGGAAGGGGTCTTCAGGCGGACATAGCATTGCCATTACATATAGGTGACATAGCTGTTGCATAGTAAGAAACAATTTTTATGTAAATGTTATATCACTATCACATGATTTGGTTTGCTGGGAAGTATTGGTTGGTATCAATGGGTCTGAATTGGACTTACTGGATTTAATTGGGCGCGATATAAAATATAAATTGGTTTTTACTGGTATTTTCCATGATGAAAAAGTCCAATTAGGATTCTAATGGTTTTTATTGGTTTCGATTGGATAAAGCTACCTATAGGTATTTCCAATTAAATTCAATTGGGCATTTCCAGTGTAAGATTCTAAAAAGAAATCTGCTAATTGGTTATTCCCAATACTTTAAAATATGGAAAAATCCAATTAGGATTCTACTGTTTTTTAGCGGTTTCGATTGGATAAAGCTACCTATAGGTAATTTCCAATTGAATTCAATTGGGCATTCCCAGTGTAAGATTCGAAAAATCTGCTAATTGCAATTAGCAGAATCTGATGGTTATTACCAATACAATACAAATATCGCAAGAGGGCACTCGTGTAGCTGCGCAAAATCAACGAGGTTGAGATGCCATCATAAAGAAAAAACAACAACAAGTCTTTGGACGCCATTTATTAGCGGTTTTTTTTTATTAGTCGATTTCTGTGTTAAGTGCCTAGTCATAGTAGTGTACTTACCCTGCTGAAAATGACGGATGATTGCGATTCGTCAAAACCGGATAAAAGCAGATGATTGCGGGTATAAATTCTTCGTCGAAGCCGGATAAAAGCATATAAAAGCGGGTAAAAATATCATCTGATATCATCTGCTTTTGTCCGCATCGCTATATCCGCGAACACCCGCTTGGTTGTGTTTTATGTCCGGTTAGTGCACCCCCGCAATCATCTGCAAACGTCTGCTTACGTCTGGTTTTATCCGCGATTACCTGCATTTTTTTGGTCTATTTTTGTCTGGTTTTATCCGCCAACATCTGCTTTTATCCGCGACCATCTGCAATCACCCGCGAACAACTGCTTTTATCCGCGAACATCTGCAATCACCCGCGAACATCTGCTTTTACCCGCGAACGTCTGCTTTCATACGGTTTCACCCGCAAATATGCTTTTATCTGCGAACGCCTGATATCATCCGGTTAGTGCACCCCCGCATTCACCCGCAAATATCTGCTTTTATCCGCGAACATCTGCAATCATCCGCGAACATATGATTTTATCCGCCAACATCTGCTCTTATCCGCGAACATCTAATTTCATCCGCGAACATCTTCAGTCACCCGCGAACAACTGCTTTTATCCGCGAACATCTGGTTTTATCCGCAAACATCTGCTTTCATACGGTTTCACCCGCAAACATCTGCTTTTAATTGCAAACCTCTGCTTTCATCCGCGTTCGGTTTGCCTGCATTTCCTTTCTCCATTTCGCTCCTGTTTCGTACGCAAACGTCTGGTTATATTCGCGCTTTTTGTTTTTCTTTTTCTCGTGTATACTTTAGTTTAGTTTACCCCGTTATCAAATTTTACTGAGCTTTAACTAACTGGTTATTAGCCGTTCACGGCACACAACTTTATAACTCTAAAAGAAATTATTTGAATAAAAACAAACCTGTAAAGAAAATAAGTTTATTGAACTTCAATATTATTTGGTAAAATACAAATAAGGTCTTTGTTAAAAGACATAAATAGACATTTTTTAATTATTAAGCTTACATTTAAATTAATTGTTAAAAAACATATGTTTAATTTCAAATACATTTGGAATTATAACATCTTCAATTTGTATGGAATTTGTTTGAAAAAACACTTATTTCGGCATAAAATTTTTCATCTAACTTTATAAACTTTTTAATTTTGGCATAACCAATATTTTTAATATATATGTATATATATATGTCTATATACAGTATGTCTCAGTATCTTGGAATCATATGGAAAACTTTTTTATTATTAATTTTAGGAAAAAAAGTTATTCTTCATAAAAAGTTCTGCATGGTGTAAAACTTACAATGCAACCCACAAATATTATTTTTTTTTAGTCGTATACGGGGTATGTCAAAAAATATGAATTTGGCTCAAGAGTAAAGTACCTTTATATTTGACAATATCGAAAATTGTTATAAAGAAAAGTTAATCAGAACTAAAAACTACGTTCAAATATGCAATTACATCCATTTACATTAAAAAAAATATTTTTTCTTTTTTGTCTACAATATCAATGTAAATTTAACTGTAACATGTAATCTAGGATTCACTGATAAACAAATGATTTGTTGATATTCTAAAACTTTTTGGCCTGCTAGATCCCCTGACTTAACTTAAGGTTTTCATGTTTTTTTTAATAACAGATAAATGTTCATTTAAAATAGAAAGATTAGTAAAAATTAACAAAACCTAATTTTTTTATGTAAATGTATGAAATTGCATATTTAAACGTAGTTTTTAGTTCTGATTAACTTTTCTTTATAACAATTTTTGATATGGTCAAATATAAAGGTACTTTACTCTTGCGCCAAATTTATATTTTTTGACATACCTCGTATACGACTAAAAAAAATTAATATTTGTGGGTTGCATTTTAAGTTTTACACCATGCAGAACTTTTTATGAAGAATAACTTTTTTTCCTAAAATTAATAATAAAAAAGTTTTCCATATGATTCCAAGATACTGAGACATACTGTATATGTAGTATACCTGATTTTTAAATTTAAATCTGGTGAATATAATTAAATTATTTTCCCATTGGGAAAATGTCGTGTTGAATAAACTTATTTCCTTTACAGGTTGTTTTTATTCAAATAATTCCTTTTAGAGTTATAAAGTTGTATGCCGTGAACGGCTAACAACCAGTTAGTTGACAAAGCAGGTAAACTAAACTAAAGTATACACGAGAAAAAGGAAAACAAAAGGCGCGAATGAAACTAGACGTTTGCGTACGAAACAGGACCGAAATTGACAAAGGAAATGCAGGCAAACCGAACGCGGATGAAAGCAGAGGTTTGCAATTAAAGCAGATGTTTGCAGATGTTCGCGGATAAAAGCAGATATTTGCGGATAAATGCAGATGTTTGCGGATAAAATCAGATGTTTGCGGATAAAATCAGATGTTTGCGGATAAAAGCAGATATTTGCGGATAAAAGCAGATGTTTGCTGATAAAAGCATATGTTTGCGGATAAAATCAGATGTTTGCGGATAAAAGCAGATGTTTCCAGATTAAAATAGATGTTTGCGGATAAAAGCAGATGTTTGGAGATTAAAACAGATGTTTGCGGATAAAAGCAGATGTTTGCGGATAGAATCAGATGTTTGCGGATTAAAGGAGGCGTTCGCGGATAAAAGCAGATCTTCGCGGATAAAAGCAGATGTTTGCAGGTGAAATCGGATGAATCAGACTTTTGCGGACTAAATTAGATGTTTGCGGATTAAAACAGATGTTTGTGGATTAAAGCAGATGTTTAAAGATAAAAGCAGATCTTTGCGGATATAAGCAGATGTTTGCAGGTGAAATCGGATGAAGCAGACTTTTGCGGACTAAGTTAGATGTTTGCGGATGAAATCAGATGTTTGCGGATAAAATCAGATGTTTGCGGATAAAAGCAGATATTTGCGAATAAAAGCAGATATTTGCGAATAAAAGCAGATGTTTGCGGATAAAAGCATATGTTTGCGGATAAAATCAGATGTTTGCGGATAAAAGCAGATGTTTGCAGATTAAAATAGATGTTTGCGGATAAAAGCAGATGTTTGGAGATTAAAACAGATGTTTGCGGATAAAATCAGATGTTTGCGGATAGAATCAGATGTTTGCGGATTAAAACAGATGTTTGCGGATAAAAGCATATGTTTGCGGATAAAATCAGATGTTTGCGGATAAAAGCAGATGTTTGCAGATTAAAATAGATGTTTGCGGATAAAAGCAGATGTTTGGAGATTAAAACAGATGTTTGCGGATAAAAGCAGATGTTTGCGGATTAAAACAGATGTTTGCGGATTAAAGGAGGCGTTCACGGATAAATGCAGATGTTTGCGGATAAAAGCAGAAGTTTGTGGATTAAAGCAGACGTTCACAGATAAAAGCAGATCTTCGCGGATTAAAGCAGATGTTTGCAGGTGAAATCGGATGAATCAGACTTTTGCGGACTAAATTAGATGTTTGCGGATTAAAACAGATGTTTGTGGATTAAAGCAGATGTTTAAAGATAAAAGCAGATCTTTGCGGATATAAGCAGATGTTTGCAGGTGAAATCGGTGAAGCAGACTTTTGCGGACCAAATTAGATGTTTGCGGATGAAATCAGATGTTTGTGGATTAAAATAGATGTTCACGTATAAAAGCAGATATTTGCAGGTGAAATCGGATAAAGCAGACGTTTGCGGATTAAAGTAGATGTTTGCGGATAAAATCAGATAAAACAGGGTGAATGCAGATATAAACCCAAATACAGGTATTTGCGGATGAAACCAGATGAAAGCAGACATAGAACTAAATAGATATAACCCGACGTTTTCGAATAATATTTATACCCGCAATTGCAATTGCGAATGAGAATAAAAACCGACATGCCGGGTAAAATCAGATATGTCGGATGAAAACAGATGAGTCAAATCAAATGAAACCGGCCACCTAAAAAAGTTAGTTTATGGATTTTAAAAACAATTGTGTTTTTTAATAGAGCTAGGTATAAATAGATTATTATTCCCTAATTTTTTTTTTAAATTTCACTTAATTTAGAAACATCGCGAATCGAAAATTTACGCATCTATTTTTGTATTTGTTTGTATTTCGGAAACTAATAGACATATTTAAGTGATTTTTTTTATAAGAAAGATAAATGTCTATATTTTTTATTAAATATCAATCAATTGAAGGGGATAGAATAAAAAGGGTATAAGTAACATTTTCATTTTTTGGAGATATTTGAAGTTAAAGTTATGTTACCATAAAAAAGTGAAGAATTTTGTTTAGTAATGTTTTTCTACTGGATAATAGAGGTCCCTAGAAGTATGAAAATTACTTAAATCCTTTTCATTTCGATACGTCGGAACCTTATCTTTCACAAAACGAACTTATCTCCTAAATTAAAGAAATTGCACTTATACCCTTTCTATTCTAACCCCTTCAATTGTTTTTAATTCTATTTTTTTTATTTTTTTACAATTTTTTTTAAACAATTTCGAGTTTGGCCAGGTTCTCAATTTTATTCTAAAATAGGATTAAATCCATTTCATGCGTAAAACAGAATCGAGTAAATTAAAAAAAAAGTTAGTAACCACCAATATTAAGGAAGTTATGAATATTTTTCTGATGCCGCGGCATGCCGCCCGGTCACTAACGCGCTTATAAGGGTTTCAACGCGCTGACTCTAATTATAATTAAACTATTTTCATTATTTGTGAAGCGGTCAAGCAAAATGAATTGAATTCATTTGAAATACTTATTTAAATAATTTCTTAAATCTTTATTAATGTAGTTGGTAAAAACATTTATAAAATTTAGAACAATAATTATAATTGTTATTGTTATAAATTAGGTAAATATTTTGTATTAACGATATTAATAAACAAATTATTTAAATAAATGCTTAAAATGGCTTATGCTAATGCATTTTGTTTGATAGCTACTCATTTATTAAACGGTTTTAACTTAAAAGTAAAAATTATACAAACAGATAAACAATTTTGAGCTTTAACTATTTCTGCTTCTTTAGAACTTGAAACAATTTTGCACATTAATTTATTGTTTTCTTGCGGTATAAACGCATGAAATTGACGCGTCTTGGGTATAGATTTACAATTTTCATACTTTGATTGGTACAATTTCTCGTGGGTTTTGTATTCTTCATTTGTACAAAAATCAAAACTAATATTTTTAAAGTAACCCACAGCCCAATTATAAAAGTCTTTTGGAGATGTTATTTGATTAGTTTTTTGCAGACTTGCAATTCTCGCTGCATTTTTTACACATCCACCAATCCCATCGCAAGCGCCTTTTCCATGGGATGTTGCGAAAAAATGCCATTCCGCGCTAATACCATATTCCGATTCATGTAAGAGTAACGAAGACAAATTAAACTTATTTTTATATTGAGACCCAGCTCCATCAGAAAAATAAAAAAAAATTCGGATAACAGAGTCACTAAATTTTGTTTTTAGGTATTGTATTAACTTTTTGTTATACAAATCAACTGACGCAGCTGAATGCTTAAGGCTTTCTGATACTACAACAAAATCAGTGGCGTAACTACCAGGGGTCTTAGGGGTCAGACTGTCCGGGGCCCCGAGCATCAGGGGGCCTCCGAAAGTGGTAAACAAAAAAAATGTTTTGTATATAATTATATGAAAAAATTCGTTGTGTATAATTATATAAAAAAAATTTTTTCATATGAAAATATCAAATCTTTTGGTCATTTCTATATTCGTAACCTGGATCATATTATTTGTCTCTTGTATTCTTAATTTTTAATTTTCGCGCCATAGCGGATGCGCATGTTTCATTATGGCCAACCTTCCTTTTCTCGCTCAAGGTTTTGAAAGTTTCTCGTACTGAATTTCAAGTGACAATATTGAATCAAAACAAACTTTTCGAAAACAATCTTGATTGCTCGATTTCTGTCGTATGTCTGAATAAAGTTTGACGGAGTTTGAGTTGAAACGTGAATTGTTTTTTGAGGCGCTTATTTCATGGTTGATTCTGGAGTAAATCATTCATCTGGTAAGTGACTGTCGTCGCTGTAACCTTAACATATATGTATATCATGAAAATAATACGTCATTTCATGGTTATATTGTGACCTTCACGTCATTTAGTTTTATTTGCGAATGAAAATTTTTGCGTAACGTTGAATATAGGTTTTAATATTTAATTACTCCGAGAAAATTGAAAAGTATAAATTATATCAATATAATACTGAAATCTATGAACAAATATAACATATTAGTGCACTGTGACGCTATATAATATGAAAAAAGAAATTACCTTCGGAACGCATATCTGATGAAAAATTATCCTATTACAGATAAAATAATCAAACATGAGCTCGAATAAACGCGTTCATCCAAGTGGTGCTCAAAAAAGGAAAATAAAATTGGAGTCAGAAGCAGCTGTGAAAAAGTTGAAACCCATAACGTCATTTTTCACGCCACAACATCAGGAACAGAAAAAACAAAAATCTGAAGATGAAGGCCAAAGGGAGATTTATTCTTCTAGTAGCGATATGCAGCAAAAAGAAACAGAAGCAGATATGATCGTTACACCACCGAACACTGACAGTAACGTTTCCATCGCTACAGACGATTCAAAAAATGAAGAAATGGCAGCTCCTGTGCTAAACCCTACTATGGAACATATTAATTTGCTAGAAAAAAGACATCCTGCGTGCCAACCGATGGGACCTTTTCCACGAGATGAAGAAACGGGGAATCGATTTTCTTCGTTTTTTTATAATTCAAAAAATAAAGCAGGTTTGAAAATTCCACGAACATGGTAACTAAGCAAATTACTTACGTTCATATGACACGATTTAAAAAAAAACTCATCATTTTTTCGTTTTTAGGTTATGTTATTCTGAAGTTCTTGACTGCGCATGTTGTGAGGTTTGCTGGTTATTTGCTGATAGAGAATGTGCAAGTTATAAACCAGCTTGGGTAGATGGATTCCGTAACTGGGCAAAATTAAGTAGCAAAATTTCTCATCACGAAAAGTCAACCATTCATTACAACGCTTGCATGGTATACGAATCGTGGCGATTGAATAAATCTCTCATCGATAAGGACCTTGAAAATCAAACTCTGCGAGAAAAATCTTTCTGGTGCAAAGTTCTCGACAGAATTATGAATATAATTCTTACCCTGGCTACATGCAACCTTCCATTTCGAGGACATCGGGAGGTCATTGGTGATTCTGGAAATAATGGAAACTTTTTGTCAATTGTTGAATTGCTGGCGGTATATGACCCTGTTTTGAAAGAACTCATTACAAAACCAGAGAATTCCATTCGATACTTGAGCCCTCAAATCCAAAATGAGATCATCGGCCTGCTATCTAAGACTGTGGAAAATGAAATCGTCAAGAATATTCAAGAAGCGCCATTCTTTTCCATCATAACCGATACAACTCAAGATATAGCTAAAATTGATCAAATGAGTCAAATTTTCAGATACGTTCAAATTATCAAAGATGAAAACGGGAAACCAGTTGATGTCAAAATCACCGAATCTTTCTTAGGATTCGAAAAAGTCGATGATCAAACGGCTAATGGACTGGAATCAAAAATTGTTGATGGACTGGAAAAAAGGGAAATCAAACTTTCAAAATGTCGGGGACAAGGATACGATGGAGCTGCTACAATGAGTGGAATTTACAACGGGGTTCAGAAGAAAATTCTTGATAGAGAAGAAAAAGCCATTTACGTTCATTGCGCATAGCATAGACTCAATCTCGTTCTCAATGATGCCTCGACGGGTGCAACACTTGAAGTCCAAAGATTCTGGGAGTTAATTGAGCAAATTTACGTTTTTTTTGCAAACAGTATCAAAAGATGGGAGTTATTATCGGCTTTCCTTTCTAAAAATTCTCTGTTGAAACTCAAACGACTCTGTCCAACTCGATGGTCATCCCGGAACGATTCCTTACAAGCTGTCGCATTCAGGTACTGTGATATTTTGAAAGCGCTGTCTAAAATCATCCTCATCAGTAATTCTAAAACTGAGCGAAATGAAGCGATTTATATACGTAAAGAGATGGAAAATTTCGAATTTGTTCTTCAAGTTGTTATGCACACGAAGGTTCTGACGACAACGAACCTGGTTACGAAAGCTCTTCAACGGCCAGACGTCGACCTTTCTCAAGCAAATGTTTTACTTGAGCGAGCGTATCAAGAACTACGAGTATTCCGAAATGACTACGAGGGAGCGAAAACACAGGCGGTCAAACTGAGTGCTGCTTGGGGAGTCAAGGTTGAGTTTTTCAACAAGCGCATCAAGAAAACCAAGAAATATTTCGAAGAATTATGTGAAGACGAAAGACTATCCAAAGGAGAGGCACGATTCCGAGTTAATATTTTCCATGGATGTCTCGATATCATTTGCAATCGATTTGAGAGTTTGAAGGATGTCATCAAAACTTTTCGAGTTCTCCAACCTGAAGAATTGACAAAAATGACGGATCAAGAATTGTTCAAAGAAGCTGTGAAACTTGCGGATACTTATGCTGAAGACATCGGTGACAGATTTCCTGAACAGTTGATATCGCTTCGATCGTGTCTCAAAAAACAAATTGAGAAACTAAGTTCTGTTAAGCAACTTGTGGATTTATTAATCGTTGAAAATGCTGCTTTGTCTACAAGTTTTCAAGAAGTTTGTACAGCTGTGATTTTGTTTTTGACTATTCCGGTCACAGTTGCAACGGCTGAGAGATCATTTTCCAAATTGAAAATCATCAAAACTTATCTTCGAAGTACAATGGGCCAGGAGCGTTTGAGTTGCTTGAGTATTCTGTCCATCGAACATAAAATTGCCAATCGTTTGAAGTATGCGACGTAAACATGCAGGGTCGCTTGTGAATTATTCCAGTGGTACGATTGAACTGCGTCTTGAATAGGGAAAGAATAATTTTCAGAAAAGTCCAAGGTTACAATATATTCGCCCTCATTTATAGTTGCCTTTAGACTATTTAAAAATGACGATTGGGCTGTCGCAATGAAATCGTGTTTTAGCACTACTGGTAATTCCCGTTGGAGTATATTCAAAAAATTTGCCACGGTTTCCTTAACTGTTTCTAAGGAACATCTAAAAAAAGGTTTAGGATGCTTTCAAATATTTCTTTTTCGTTATTTTTTGACATTAAAACGTTAATTTAAGAATTACTTTTATTTACCTATCAACTGTTAGCCATTGTGTGTACCTATTTTATTTCAGTAATTTCCCCGTGTTCCAAAATTTCGGTAATTTTTTTTATGACATTTTTAGCTCCAGGACACTTTCGGCAGTTTGGTAAAAAACAATTGGATTTTGATTCTTTACAAACCATCTCGTTAAAGCTGTCACGGTAAGATTTATCGAATTGAATATGTTTTTTCAGCAAAGTTTGCTTTATTCCTGCGTATCTTAGTCTTAGATTTTGATGAATTTTGCAAACGCAAACATTATGACTGCCTTTTCCATCAGCGAAAATACAATAAGGGGGTCGCATTTCTCGAAATTTGGTAAGGGAAATCTTTATTTCGGGATATTTTTTACAAAACTTCCGGTATAATTCGTCAAAATTTCCCAAAACTAAGCGTTTGTAGATACATAAAAAAGAAATAACATTAATTTATTTTACCAATAGTTGAGGCAATATAGCTAAGATTTAAAAAAGTCCTTATCGATACTCTTTGACGTTCACCACCGTTTTTGCGAAACGATTTAATGTCTTTCATACCCGGCATTACACGGCTCACATCATATGATATGGATATCCGACAGGTAAAAATTGTTTACTACTTCTAGGACCTTATTGGGAATCGAATTGCCAATTTTTGCATCTGGAAAAGATCCATATCCACAAATTTCTCTTAGGGTTTTAGCTTTTTTTACCATCCAGCGGGTAACCCCAAAAGTTTTAGCTGTTTTTCGAATGCTCCCTGATTTTATGTCCGGTATAGTAGTCAAAAGAGAAATTTTCTGTCTGCGATTGTCTTGACTTGAAATCGCTTTTTATAATTCATTCACCCAATCATCCTGTTCATCGCATATATATATATATATATACCTAGATCTTTTTGCTACTGAAATACTTTTTTCAGGTATTTGATAAGATGGATCTTCCGCTTCACAGTCGCTTAGATCTTCACAATTATTTGTTTCATATTCGATTTCTTGGGAAGCACGATTAATTGTAGGCCTAGTAAATTTAAATGTATCTTTTTTTCGATACATTAATGTTTTACAAGATTTACATACAAAGAGACCTTCAAGAACATGAAATTTCTGATTCCATTTATTATTAATTTGAAAATAACCAAGTTTGGAGCGATGTTTATCCAAACCGAGCGGATTATAACAAAGATTTGCACGCGACATTTTAAAACATGACAAGTTTTATAAATTTATGTCAGAGAGAAATTAATGTCAAAGACAAATCTGTGAATGACACATCAACACGGTGTAATAAGGATATTTTTAAAAACACTTATAATAATAATAATTATAATAATAATAATAATAATAATAATTATAAATATTTATTATTTAGCTTGAAATTATTTTCGTATTAAATACATTTTCCCAGGTAGCACACTGACGTCTGCTGACGTTTATATGACGTTGAAATGACGTTGATAACGTCATTTAAACGTCAGAAGACGTCATATAAACGTCAGTGTGCTACCTGGGTTATGAATAAACTGGATGCAATACATTGTCAACTATTAACTTTCACGCAGATTTTCAAAAAAAAAACTAAAAAAGAATTAAACAAAATTTTTGTTGTTTTTACATGTGTTTTTTAACAATATAGTTAATGTATATTAATAATGAAATAAGAATTTATTAAAATAATTACTTTAAATGAATTTAATTCATTTTGCTTGACCGCTTTAGAAATAATAAGTAGTTTAATTAGAATTAGAGTCAGCGCGTTGAAACCCTTAAGCGCGTGAGTGGCCGGGCGGCTTCAGAAAAATATTCATAACTTCCTTAATATTGGTGGTTACTAACTTTTTTTTTTTAAATTTACTCGATTTTGTTTTACGCATGAAATGGATTTAATCATATTTTAGAATAAAATTGAGAACCTGGCCAAACTCGAAATTGTTTAAAAAAAAATTATAAAAAAATAAAAAAAATAGAATTAAAAACAATTGATTGATATTTAATAAAAAATATAGACATTTATCACAAAATCACTTAAATATATCTATTAGTTTCCGAAATACAAACAAATACAAAAATAGATGCGTAAATTTTCGATTCGCGATTGTTTCTAAATTAAGTGAAATTTAAAAAAAAAATAGGGAATAATAATCTATTTATACCTCTATTAAAAAACACAATTGTTTTTAAAATCCATAAAAGAACTTTTTTAGGTGGCCGGTTTCATTTGATTTGACTCAGATATAAATGGACATAAAACTAGCTTGGTTTTTTATCCGCAATCATCCGGTATTACCCGTCTTTTTCAGCAGGGTATATATTAAAAAAATATTTATATATAAACATTTTTTTAATATATACCCTGCTGCTATATGTGTAAGGTGTAAGAATGGTTGTCACAGCGGACAAAATAAAAAAATTTGACATAAACAATATCGACTTCGACCATGCCTACAAACATCCTTTGCAAGAAAGACAAAAAAATGATTATAACCTACTAATTTTATTTATTTTTTATTACTTTTTTGTGATAGTAAGTTATAACTAATATATATAAATGTATCAATACATATATGTAATTTTAAGTATACTTAAAATTACTCAGTAACAATACATTTTTTGTCTCTTCTGTGAAGAATGAATTCTGGTTTTTACCCGGTTATCCTTCTGGGATCTAAAATTATTTTGAATGAAAAATAAACTGGTAGGTATTTTATAATCCAAATTTTAAAAAAATAATTGGTTTTAGAGGCCTATTAATAGGGAATTCCCTTTCGCTAAACATGTATGTTCATGAACTACATTGTTTCGTAACATATGAGCCTATTCCCTTTCAATTATTTCGTCTATAGACGCATGCGCTCGAAGAATTTCTTAAACATCCATGTTTATGAACATCATCGGTGTTAAAATGGCTATTCCGTTTCCAAAATTCGATGTTTGAAAACGTATGTTTACGAACGCTTGCCTGAGAGGTGCTGTTAGACAATATTTGAGGTTTTTTATCTTGCATTAATCATAAATTGCGGCGATGTTTGGTACAGTATACAGTACAGTATCATTATCAAGCTGGGAAAAATAATATTTCTACAATGTTACTGAACGTTACATTTGTTAGATGTAATGTTACAAAAATCCTTGTGGCAATGTTGCAGGAACATTGCAACAAAGCCTTATGTCCGGCTCAGGAACATTACATTTACAAATAAAATGTTGCTTAAATGTATTAATTGCAATGATACTAAATGTTATTTAAAATAACTTATTTTTGTTAATGTAAGTTTCCTGCAACATTACATTTGTTAGGTGTTATGTTACAAAAATCCTTGTGGAAATGTTGCAGGAACATTGGAACAAAGATTTATGGTTCAGGAACATTACATTTACAAATACAATGTTGCTTAAATGTATTAATTGCAATGTTACTAAATGTTATTTTTGTTAATGAAAGGTTCCTGCAACATTACAGGACATTGCAATTAAATTAATATAAATTATTATAATAATAATTAATTATAATTATTTACCCGTAAGCTATACCCACCAACACTGACAGACAGATTGTTTCGACCTGTTTGGTCTCATCAGTGTCAGGCAGTCGGTGACGGAAGACACGCATCAAGCTCGGACTGTTCACTTATAACGATATAAATGACCAAGACAGCGGCGAGATGCATCGGCAAGTCAGTCTGCAAACAACATTGCAAAAATTATCTTAATGCAATATTTCGAATGAAACATAGTCCAAAACTAAAGTTATAATTATAAATGTAATATCATTGAGTATTTCTTTACTCAATGGTAATATTATAGTTACAATCATATACCTATAACTATAAGTTATAGGTATATGGTTACAATGTTCCAAAAATCTTGCAAATTAAATTTTTATAAGCATATAATATAATATATATATTGTTTATAAAAAGCAACATTACAAAAATCATCTTAATGTAATATTTAGGATGAAACATTGCCCAAAACTTATCAATGTAATATTATAATTGCAATGTTTCAAAAATCTTGCAAATTAAATGTTTATACATATTGTTTATATAAAGCAACATTGCAAAAATCATCTTAATGTAATATTTCGGATGAAACATTGCCCAAAACTTATCAATGTAATATTATAATTGCAATGTTTCAAAAATCTTGCAAATTAAATGTTTATATTGTTTATATAAAGTAACAAAACATTGCACAAAATGTAATATTATAATTATATATAATGCAATGTTTCAAAAATATTCCCAAACATTCCAAAATAAATGTTTCTATTGTATATTTAAAGTAAAGTGGCAAACATTTTTCATTTGAAACTTGTGTTAATATTTCAATTAAAACATTGAAAAAAGTTATGTCTGCAATATTGCATAATATATTATGTATATTATAATTGTTATGTTTAAAAACTTGAATGCAACATTTTATACTAAATGTTATAAATATAACATTGTAAAAACTTTCCACGTGAATCTTTAATGTTTCAAATTTAAGGTTGTTGGAAATTATTATATGCAATATTTCAAATGTAACATTTCATTTATGTTAATGCAAGTAGCACAGGAAATATTTTATTTGTAGTCGGCGAACATTGCAGCAATATTTTGTAAGGTTTCTTTCCCAGTGGGGTAATTATGGATTAATTACTTTTTCATAATTAATACCTAATTAATTATAATTACAAATAATTATTTATAAATGAGAATAGGACAAATCATATAAGGTTTCACACCAAACAAATAAAAATATATTTGTTGGTAAAAATATGTTTATGATTTGTTTTTTAATTATTAAAATGTATTTCCTAATTATAAAACCAGAATACAAATTTTGCTTTAATATAATTAATATTAATTTTATAATAATAATAAATATTTATTTAGAAAAAAACAGAAAATTAAAAAAATCTAAGTGTGAAGAGAGAAGGTCAAGACTTATATGTTACAAGGGGGGCAGAGTGTCTAAAAACGACCTCTAAAACTATATATATTGGTAGAATAAAAAATAACTTGAAAAAATTTATTTCAAATATAAAATACCTATGCATATTACATGTAATATTATTACTCAAAAATATAGACAAAATATTAGTCAAAGAAAAGTATAACTAATAAAATACAAAAAAATATGCATCTAAAAACTCTTTTTCTTCACATGGGAGCTAAAACTTTTTGGTTTAATTTTAAAATCTTTTAGGTTTTATCAGTATATTGATAAAACATTAAAGATTTTAAAATTAATTAAGGTATACTTTGTAAAACCTCTACACCTTCACTACTCGTCAGAGTTTGAGTTGGACTTTCTTTTTATGCCTCTCTGTTGTACGATGGTATTACCTCTACCTTACTTACCCTGCACCACTAACTTTCACAGCGCTTCCTCTATTAGCGCTAGTAATTTATCCTTAAAGTCATTGTTGTTGTTTTACTGGCTCCCCGACATTGCCAGTCTCCATGAGATTGCCATTTTCAATACACTAAAAGTGTAATTATTTGTTACTTATTTTTACGCCGTGTCTAGAGTCCCGTCAGACGGTTCCCTATTGCGCTCCCGTTAACAGAGTGACGTCATCCAATGACGCAATCTTAGGACGGGAAGCAGATCTTTTTTCCTTAACTAACGTCCCGATCGGGATCGAGTCCGCCCGCTTCGAAACCAACCTTTTTTTTATAGAGGTTTGGGAAATGCGTTAATGCACGTACCCAGCTGTTGATCTGTCGCTGGGCCTGTGTGGGGCTCGGACTTCTCCCCACCCACTAAAACCCTTTCCTCTCTTCGTGTTGCCCCCTGCCAGGAACCGCCTCTCGGCATTACTTCTGGCAGGACACGGTATCTTTCTCCAGCTCTCGCAGCTTGTCCTCGACTGACACATACACTTACTAGCTTGGACCTCACATTTTAAAATATCACAGTAACCTTAGACTAAATACTGACACTCACACATGTACGACTAGAGAACACTTATATCACATATTATCACAGCTCATTCCTTTTTCCTCCTCACACTTGGTTTTCATGACATCCCTAAGCCAATCTGTCACCGCAGCCCAGTTATCCTCCGACCCCATCATTACCTCCCCCACCGTCTCTCTTGTGATGCCTTCTACACCACATCGTCCTGCCGCCCTTTCTCTGAACGTCAGAAATCTCTGACAGTTGAAGAAGGTATGATTAGGGTCGTCCTCCTCGTCACAGTACCTACACTTGGTGTTGTTCTTCTTCCTTATCTTGAAGAGGTAGGTAGAGAAGGAACCGTGCCCCGTGATCGCCTGTGTCACGTAGTGGTCCACATCCCTACCCTTGCTGCTGTGCCAGTCACCAATGTTTTTGATGAAGGTCTTGGCCCACCCCTCATATCCGTCCCATCTCTCCTGCCACGCCCTTAGGGTGGCCTCTCTTGCCCACTCCCTCGAGTCTGGTCCGTTATCCTCGACATGGGCCCTTTCCCTCACCATCAGGTCCATTGGTGGGAGTCCTGCCACTACCTGCACCGCCGCTGTGGACACCGTTCTATAAGCTGCCGTTATGCCAATGGCTAGTCTCCGGCTTACCCTGTTCAGCATCTCCACGTTCTTGTGGTGTTTCAGCGCCTCCACCCATTGGCTAGCGCCATACAGTGTGGCCGAGATGACTGAGGATGCCATGACCCTCCTCTTGCCGCTCCTTGGTCCAAAAGTGCTGGGCATGACTCTACTCAGCACCTTCGTCATCTCAGCGGCCTTCTCGCACGCTTTTTTTACATGGTTGGCCATCCTCATGTTTCTTCCCATGTGCACTCCAAGGTATCTCACTGTTTCCTGACTTTCCACCACCTGACCCTGAACCCTCAACTCAAGCTT
Organism: Brassicogethes aeneus; assembly: GCA_921294245.1. Classification (NCBI taxonomy): domain Eukaryota; kingdom Metazoa; phylum Arthropoda; class Insecta; order Coleoptera; family Nitidulidae; genus Brassicogethes; species Brassicogethes aeneus. The sequence goes on along the minus strand of OV121133.1, from coordinate 53,350,137 downwards.
CGTGAGAGTTCTTCTACCCACCAAGATCAACACTTCTGTCTTCTTGGCGGCCACCTTAACACCCATTTCCCTCAAGGTTTCCACCACTGTCCACACCGCGTGCTCCGCCTTCTCCACTAGCCTTTGCTCGGTCCTTGCCCTCGCCACTATCGCCAGATCATCTGCATATGCGACCAGGTCTATTCCCTCTTCCCTGGGGATCCTCAGGACCTGGTCGTAGAAGACGTTCCAAAGGGTCGGGCCCAGTATTGAGCCCTGCGGCACCCCACAGTTCACCCCTACCTTGTCCCCCTGGGGTGTTATTATGGCCCTATCTGAAAGGTAGCTCTCAATAAGTCTAGTTTCGTACCCCCCTATGTTCGCCCTTTTCACGGCCTCCACTATTTTGTGCCAGGGGGCCGAGTTGAAGGCGTTTTCTATATCCAGCAGAATCATGCAGCAGTGCTCCTGGTTCTTAAGGGCCTTGCTGAGTATTGATTCTGCCAGACCCTTGATTCTCTTAATGGCCTTTATAGTTGACCTCCCTTTCCTGAAGCCGTATTGCTCTTCGTGCAGTATATTTCTTCCTCTATTTTATCCTGTAGCCTGTTCTTGACCATAATCTCCAATACCTTCCCCGCAGCGTTTATCAGGCATATCGGTCTGTACGCCTGCTCCTCGCTACTGCTTTTCTTAGGTTTTTCTATTAGGACCAGCCTGGCTTCTTTCCATATCACAGGGAAGGTCCCCTGCCTTAGACACTTGTTGAACACCTTCAGGAATGCGCTCCTGCCCGCTTCGATACACACCTTGATTATCTCCGGCATAACCCCATCCGGGCCTGCCGCCTTCCTGTTCTTTAATTGTATCGTAGCTCTCGTCAGCTCCTCCTCCGTAAAGCCAGGAAAGTCCTCCTCCAGATTCACCGGCGGGCCGGTATCCCCCCCGCCAGATCCCCTTGGGAAGAGATTGCTAATTTGTTTACTGATGACATCTGGGGGGATCACGTTTCCCCTCCTCAGCTTTAGCTTTCTGGTAACGATTTTGTAGGCCTTTCCCCAGATGTCATCGTTTAATTCTTCACAGAGCCTTATCCAGTTTGCCTTTTTGGCTTTCCAAATTTCTTTCTTCAGGTTATTTTTCGCCGTCTTGTAGTCCTCCGTTAACGCAACGTACCCAGGCCCCCCAGGATTCGCTCTTCTCGCCCTAGTGACTTTCCTGCGCAGATGTATGCAGGTGCTTCTAAGTTCGCCAATTTCCCCATTCCACCAGTAAACTGGCTGTCTCCTACCAGCTCTACCTTTATTCATGCCGAAGACCTGCATACACCTTTCCTGAATAGCCCTCATCAGTTCCTCGGGGCTTTCCTCTTCTCCCGTGAACAAGTTACCACAGCTATTGGCGAAGGTTTCTATCCTTTTTTTGTCTACTCGAAAGCCCCAAGGTGTCAGTCTGTTATTTGTAGGGTCCTTCCTCATAACCTAGGTTATGAGGAAGGACCCTACAAAGCTTGAATCTTATGTTCCTGTGATCGCTCAGGTTTTCTTTATCATCCTCCACCTCCCATTCCAAAAGTAAACCAAATTTTAAAGATACTATAAAAAAAGTTTTATTGGATAATGTTATCTACGATTTTAACGAATTTTTTAATCTGTCCTTTTAAATGTTTTGTAATATTTATAATTTGTTTTGTAATATTTTTAACATGTTTTTAATACGTTCTGTCTTACCAATTTTAATATGTTTTACTCATTACATTTCTTACCTTATATTATTTTTACCTTGACGTGCTTTGTATTTTTTGGAAGCAAATAAACTATATTATTATATTATTATTATACTGTTTGCCAGATCGGGTGTGACCGCAGTAAAATCTATTACCGATGACTCTCCTCTCCCTGCGAAGGTTGGCTTATTGCCAACGTTGGCTAAAACCAAGTATTGGGCCATGAACAAATCCTCGAGGATTTTCCCCCTCTCATTTGTGACACTGTCCCCTATCAACGGCGTCCTGGCATTTAGGTCCCCCGCGATGATTTTGCCCTTACCTTTTGTACCTCTTATGTGCCTACCCAGGTTTTCCAGCAGGTTTTCGAATTCCGCTACTTCCCCATTTGGAGAGAAGTAGCACGAGTACACCCATGCCTCCTTCAGCTCCGCACCCACAAAGCATACACCACAATATTCACTTACCACCTCTATATTATCCCTAACACTGATGAAGCTATCCCTCTTCTTGTCGCAGAGTTCGTTTGCTACTTTATCTCTGTTGGGTTCCTGCCCCAGAATAACTCCAAGACCTTCCTCATATCTCTGTGTTCGATGACGTCGTGCGCAGCTTTTCTTCTCCCGAAGTTTAATTGAAGAAACTTTAGTGTGACATATCCGGCAACACCGCTAGCAAACAGCGCAGACTCCACACGATCGCACCAGAGCCGAGCAACGACAACTACAAAAGTTAGTCGAGCATACACTGGCAATCAGAGAGTTACACCACGTCTACGTCTTTCTAATGTTAATAAGTCAATTCAATAATACTCATAGCTGTGATAAAATATATGTGAAGTCAACTACCAATATCTTGTATTAATGAACCTAATCTGAATATAACAACTGGCGACGAGGAAGGATCAAGATATTGCAGAATAACGGTCAGTCTCGCGTCGCGTCCACGTGGTTCCAAAAATGGCAGCCGGTAATAAATTCGAAGAATTCAACGGAAAATCAGACGATTGGGTGATCTACCAAGAACGATTGGAGCAGTTTTTCAACGCAAACGCCGAAGCCACAGAAGAAATTAAAACAGCAACACTACTCAGCATCATAGGAGGGAAACTTACAAGTTGCTACGTAATCTGTGCCATCCGGACCTACCGGAAACAAAAAAATTCGAAGAACTAACGGCTCTTTTAACGAAACAATATGGACCCCAAGTAAATACGTGGAGAGAACGACGGAAATTTTACAAGACAAGGCAGGAGGAAAACGAAAGCATCTCCGACTTCTATGCGAGAATAAGAAGCCTTTCAATAAATTGTGAGTTTGGAAACCATTTAAATGAAATCCTAAGGGATAAATTCATCTCCGGACTGCAAAAAGGACGAATACTGGATCGCTTATGTGAAGAGAACGTAACCAAATCCCTAGAAGAGCTGATAACGCTGGCAGCAAGGCGGGAAAATCAAGAACAGGACGAAAAAGAAACAGTGGGCGTAAACCTACTCAACCCAAGTAAGCCAACGTGGAAGAACCGGCAACACCGACTTCCAGTCCAAGGCACGCGCAACCACGGAGGCGACCGAGTGCAGCGTCACGAGGTGCCCGCGCAACATAACGCGACAGGGTCAGCCATGCGCGATGCAAGAAGACAAAATGGTGAATACAGCCAAGCAAGAAGAGGACCAAGTAGAAGTTTTGGAAGCAATCGGACAACTTGCAGCTCGTGTGGCAACGCGCATCATCAGCCATGCAAATACAGAACGTACCAATGTAGCAAATGCAAGAAAACGGGTCATTTAGCCAGGGTTTGTAGTAGAAACAAAGGGTGTAACTATGTAAACAATGTAAACAATGGACAATACAGGTATGAAAACAATATTTATTCTCGTGGGAGTGAATCAGAAGAAACATTGGAGCATGGGACTAACCCCGGCCAATTGTTCAAAAACAAACAATGTAAATAAGTTTAATGTGATAATAAATATTGACAAAATAGACATAAATTTTATGATAGATTCAGGGTCAGAAATATCAGCCATTAAGTGGGAATGTTTTGAAAAGTATTTTAAACAAAATCATGTGTTATGTAAAGATAATCTTATATTAAAATGTTACAATGTATCAGTATTTACTCCGATAGGATATTTTAATGTGTTTGTAGTGTTTAAAAATGTTCGTAAAAAAATAAAATTTTATGTAATTGAAGGGGGAGCAGCTAACATTTTGGGGCGAAACTGGCTTAATAGATTTAATGTACAATTTAAAGTAATGAACAAGATTGAATGTCAAAATGATGAGTATGAGTATGGGAACGTATGGCAGGCCCCAGATATATTATCATCCACTGATCTCCCGGGGTTATTTTACCCCCTTTCCGTTCTCCTGCGTATCCCGCCAAATCACAGCATTACCTGTGTTTGTTGGATCCGAAGTTTTTACGCCGGCTGGTAGATCCACCCTAGGAGTTCGTGGATGACAGTGTCAAAGGTTAAGGCCGCTCCCGGGATTTTTGTCAGCCGGGTCGGGCCATACGTCCAGTTTAGGAAGGGTTTTTGGAGGACATTGAACTGACCCAAAACTAAGTACAATCCGGAATCCTCCTCAACCTAGGCCTTAGTAGTTACCCCATTCAATTGGTATTCGTGAATGGGGATGGGTATGTTTGTTCTTTGCTTACTCCGGCTACCAACCTTGTATACTCTTTATTTATTTTATTGCTAAATTAGTTTTTATACCGTTTTCATTTAATTTATGTCTTTGCATTCTTACTTTTTTTTCAAAATTTAATTTAAAAATATAAATATTAATATACAAAATCGATAAAGCCGGCCCTGTAGTGTATGTGGTGGAATGCCACCATATGGTCTGCATTGGCTATTGGTCGTTCTTCTTTCTTCTGTGCTGTTCTTGTATTTTTGAGCCGGGGTGTTAGTACGCTGCTAGAACCTGTCCTAGTTGGTGAACTATTTATTTTGTTGTTAAATTAGTGTTTATACCGTTTATTATTATTTAATTTGTGTCTTTGCGTTCTTACTTTTTTTCCAAATTTAATTTAAAACTAAATTAATACAATAATAAAGCCGGCCCTGTGGTGCATCGCATTAAAATCTGAAATACGGCCCAGTGTCGGGCGTGTAACGTATGCTTCAATAGATGGTTTATTTACGTTATTGCGTGGGCGCTTTGTTTATTTACCTTCGCCATCCTTCAAGCTTTGCCTTGTGGCTAAGCTGCAAGATGCGTATATTATACAATATACAGTGTGTCCCGCTTAAGACCTTACCACCCTCGTAAAATTTGCATTTTTTAACCGATTTTCGTAAACTTTTTTTTGTTGGATAGATCTCTGAAAAAGGCTTTTATCGCATATGTCACTTGTTTTGACGACTAAACTTATGGCCAACTGTGATCTCTTTTTGGGGTCGAAATTTCGAAAAGTACTATTAGGGATTTTTTCAGAGAAAAAATGACCACGGATTATTATTCGGGACCACTTATAACCCCACTAAACCAATTTTTATTGCTCTTAAATACAGGGTGTTCAAGCTGGACGTTTTTTAATTTTTTGATAAAAACCTCGTAAAATTTGCATTTTTCAACTGATTTTCTTAAACTTTTTTTGTTGAAAAAGGCTTATTCGGGACCACTTAAAACACAACTATACCAATTTTTATGGCTATCAGATACAGGGTGTTCCAGCTGGACATGTTTTAATTTTTTGAAAAAACCCTAGTAAAATTTGCATTTTTCAAACGATTTTCTTTAACTTTTTTGTTGAAAAAGGCTTATTCGGGACCGCTTAAATCCCCACTATACCAATTTTTATCGCTATTATATACAGGGTGTTCCACCTGGACATGATTTAATTTTTGGTAAAACCCTCGTAAAATTTGCATTTTTTAAACCGATTTTCTTTAACTTTCCCTTTAGTTCCCTGAAAAAGGCTTTAAATGCATATGTTTTTGGCGACTAAACCCATGGCCAACTGTGATATATTTTTAGTTTACCTAGACACGTAATGAAACACTTTCCGTCTCGCAATCCGAATGGGAAAATTATCATTTAACCATCTCCTTATGCACAATAAATTCTATTAGTTAAGCAAAGCATGCCATGTAAACAAAAAATTGACTACTACTACTGTCACTGTCTCTGATTTACTTGCTTTGTAGTGCTTAACATAAGTAATATGGCTTATTCTGTACAAGAATTGGAAATTGTACGATTAGTAGGCGACCAAATGCGTAGTTTTCATGAAGCTGCTAAAGAATTCAATAGAAGACATCCTGGACGGAACATTAACCATGTTACAGTTAGGAGAATTAATTAATTTTTTAACGAACACGGAAATGTAAACAAACTCTCCAATCAGCATCGTAACCGTGAGGTTCCAGCAAATCAAATAATTCTTGATTATTTTAATGAAAATCCTCGCTCAAGCATTAGAGGGGCAAATATAGGAAAAAAACACTATCTGGAAATGCTTGAAAAAAATGGTAAGAAACCATTTAAGCCAAAATTTCTCCATACACTCGAAGCTGGCGACCCTAAAAGAAGAATGGAATTCTGTTTATGGTTGCAAGGTATGTATTTAGAAAATCCTACATTCCTCAAAAATATTGTATACACCGATGAAGCTATAGCTTGTATACATTTACAAAAAACGGTATTGTATCGTCACAAAATTCCAGAATGTGAAGTGAGGAAAATCCAAACTGGGTGAACGTTTGGTGTGGAATATTGAACGAAAGATTAATTTGACCTTTCTTTTTGGATAGAAATTTGAACGGAGCTTATTTTCTTAGATTTCTGCATAATGAAATAAATAATGAAATCGATGAACTGCCCCTTAATGTTCGCCTCAATTTACATCTGCAGCTGGACGGGGCACCCATCCATAACTATGTTGAAGTGAGGAGATGGCTAAATAAGAATTTTCCCAATCGTTGGATTGGGCGAAATAGCCCAGTAATTAATTGGCCGCCTAGGTCTCCAGACCTCACCCCACTTGACTTCTTCTTATGGGGGACTATAAAAAATAAGGTGTATAAATCAAGACTCCAAACAAGAAAAGAACTTTACGATCGCATTCGGGAGGCTTGCCACAGATAACCAGGCAACAGCTAAGAAGCGTGGTAAACAACTGTAGACAATAGACAAATGCATAATGCAAAATGGTGGGCTAATTGAAATGACTACTATTTAATTATCGTTAGTTGTTTTTTGTTTTGTTTTTGAGTTGCTCTAATACAATAAAAACGTGTTTAATTCGTATACCTACAGCTAATTTTCCATTTAAAATTAAAGATTTTATTAATTTTGGTGTACGTTTCTTTGTACTACCCTGTAGTAAATTTAGTGGTTGCTTGGGAAGCATTCGGTATTACTAAAATATTCTGTTTATATCGCGTCATTGTTTTTGTTATCAAAAAAATTAAAACATGTCCAGCTGAAACACCCTGTATCTAATAGCGATAAAAATTAGTATAGTGGGGTTATAAGTGGTCCCGAATAATAATCCATGGTTACTTTTTCTTTAAAAAAATCCCTAATAGTACTTTTCGAAATTTCGACCCCTAAAAAGAGATCACAGTTGGCCATAAGTTTAGTCGTAAAACAAGTGACATATACGATTAAAGCCCTTTTCAGAGATCTATTCAACAAAAAAAAGTTTACGAAAATCGGTTGAAAAATGCAAATTTTAAGAGGGTGGTAAGGTCTTAAGCGGGACACACTGTATATAATACAATAATATAATATTGCGACGTTCCTGCTTGATCCCCTTTTGTTGTTGACAGGTTTTTTTTTACAGATTTGCGTATTAGGTCATGCAATAATACTTATCAGAGTCGGCTGGTGATGGTGATGATCCCTTTCGCTCTTTGTTAGACTTGTTTTTTCTTTAAATCGGTGATTCCTTGACCTGTCCCCTGTCACTTTATTACTTCGTGTCCGCACGAACCTCACTTCTATGTTCACCGTTGAGAGATTGCCTTTTAAGGAATTATTTAATGTTTCTATTAACCCCTCGGAGAACAGGTACACTGATTTCACCTGTACAGTGTACAGGTATGTATACATACTATAGTAACCCATAATAGTAGCACTGTTTCGCACCGTACTTTACTCGACTACACTGTATATAATAGTTATGTTTCTTTAAGAATTTTATTGTGGATCGGCACTGAGCGCTCGAACTACACATCCACTCGCTTCGCCTTACACTTTGACACTGGGATTGAATGTCAAAATGATATTGATAAAATTATTGAAAAATTTCCTGAAGTTTTTTCTGAGAAATTGGGTAATTCAAGTATGCAAAAATCTCCCTGAAGTTAAAAGAGAATGCTAAACGATTTTTATTAAACCTAGGTCTGTTCTATTGGCATACCGCAAGGAGGTCGACGCGCAGTTAGATACTATGGTGAAGGATGGCATCCTGACACCCACAGAAACAACTGAATGGGCGACCCCTATAGTAATGGTAATCGAAGCTGATGGGAAATTGCGATTGTGTGGAGACTACCGAATGACAGTCAACAAGTGGCTCAAGGAAGAGCACCACCCAACACCACTGATCGAGGAAATCTTTGCGAAATTAAGCAATGGGGAGCATTTTACGAAACTGGATCTCAACCATGTTGAATGTAACAATCTGCACTAGTTGTATGTAGTATGATAGTTAATATTAGTAGGCAATGTAAAACAATGACAATGTTGTAGTCAATAAATAATTAGAAGTTGAACTGACAGAATTATTTAAACGAATGTGTTTTAATTAATTATATAAAGATATATTGTTAAAACCATTTACTTTATCAGGTTATGGGCCCAGATATACGTGAAAAGTGCGTGTAAAAGTAAAACGGCCGAAGTCAGTTTGTAAAAGGTGTGAATTTCTGGAAAATATTTTTTTCAAGACATCAGTCAAAAATGTCAAACTCTAATTTTGTTGTACCAATCTTGGAGGCAAGTAATTTTAATAATTGGAACTACCGAATAACGACAATATTAAAACGGGAAAATTGTGAAGACACTGTAACCCAAGAACCACCCAATCTAGAAGAAACTCAACAAGAAAAAGATAATTGGAAGAAGAAGGATGCAAAGGCACAATCAATTATTGTAGCAGGTGTGTCAGATAAACATTTAGACATAGTTAAAGACTGCAAAAATGCCAAAGAACAAATCTTAGCATTAAAAAACGTTTTTGTAAGATCAAGTTCTTTTACAAAACTTTCGCTATGGAGAAAACTGTTATATTTGAAAACAGATGCAAATGAAAAGTTGGAGGATCATTTTTTTAAATTTGACACGATAATAAGAGAGCTAAAAGAACAAGGTTCAGATTTAAACGAAAGCGATAAAGTGTGTCACCTTCTGTTATCATTACCAATAAAGTTTGATACAGTAGTAACAGCCTTAGAGACAGTTTCTGATGTAAAAATGGACTTTGTTAAAGCCAGATTGTTAGACGAAGAAATAAAAGTAAAGTCCATGACTGAAGGTAAAACTGAAAACAGTGAATCAAGTTTCAATGTATTTACACAAAAAGGATGCTACACATGTGGAAGCATGCAACATTATAAAGCAGATTGTCCAAAAAGAAACAGTACAAGAGGAAAGTTTAGAGGAAATTTTAGAGGTCGAGGTCAAAGTTATAGAGGGAGTTACAGAGGTTATAATAAAGAAATAAGGAATACAGAGATTAAAAAACAACAAGCAAATAGTGCAGAAGGAGAAATACAATTATATGCAGCAAATGTATGTGAAAGTGATGGAAATGTAGTATTTATTTTGGATTCAGGAGCAAGCAATCATTTTGTTCAAGAGGGTCTAGAAAAATATATGAAAGATGTAAAGACACTGCCAGATCATTTAAAAATTCATATAGCAAATGGTGATGTTCTAAAAACTAACAAAATAGGTATTTTAAACACAAAATGTCAAGGGCTAAATGTATCCTTTGAAGCGTTTATAGTACCAAAGATGAAATACAATTTATTATCAGCTTCAAAATTGACATCAAGAGGTCATAGGATCGTTGTAGAAAAACATAATACATCATTAGAAGGAAGAAATTTTATACTAAATTTTGAAAATAAAAGCGGACTTTATTTATTAACACGTTGACTGCGTCGTCGGTCTCCGGGGACCGATGGCGCAACTGCGTTTCTATGCGGCTAGATATGTGCTTAAACTACTCATGGTGCGGGAGCTGTATCTTCGAAACGAAAACCTCTATTTTCGCATTAAATATGGCTTTTTGATCCTTAAGAGGTACAGAACTTTAACAAACGTCTAACCTTCCATCGGTCTCCGGAGACCGGTACCGCACTGGAGTAATATTTATTTCTAACATGCGTTATCGGTCTCCAGAGACTTATATTTGAATCAGCTGTTTTCTGATTTTTTTAACAGTTTATCAAAAAATTTACAGTTTATCAGAAAATTGATATTTTTTGTTTGTAAGCAATATGTATATTTATTTCTTAAGTAATAAATAACGTTGAAATAAAAAAGTTTTATTTGAAGCTAAAATAATTTTAAAATTGATATAGGTAACTAAATGTTAACCATCTTTCTGTGCGGTTACGGTCCCCGGAGACCGATGCTGACGATGTCACTTCTGTTGGGGGAATTGGTAAACAGAATCCTATACAGAAAATACTGATATCATTTATAAATTTTGCGTCAGATGTCGCTTTATCTTTTTTAACATATCGGTCCCCAAGGACCGATACCGCACAGCAGACTTTACCAGCATCGGGCTCAGAAGACCGATACCGCACTTGAAAGATTAGGCTCAGTTTTAGCATCCGCATTCAACGTGTTAACTTTGGATAAAATAATTAAGCAAGATGAATCGTGTAATATGACAGCTCAAGAAGAAAATATATGGCATAAAAGGTTAGGACATGCAAGTAAAGAAAATCTAAAACAGTTGGGATTACCAATTTCTAACAAAATTTGTGAAAAATGCGTTGAAGGGAAGGCTACCCTGGTGAAAATGATTCTACAACATTCTACAACATTTAACGCGAAAACTACAACTTTCTACAATTTTTTACAACTTTTTGTATTGTTGTAGAGAGTTGTAAAGACTTGTTATTTATTACAAATTTTTACAACATTTTACAACAATAATTCTACAACATTCTACAACATTTAACGTGAAAACTACAATTTTCTACAATTTTTTACAACTTTTCGTTGTTGTAAAGAGTTGTAATTTATAACAAATTTCTACAACATTCAACGAAAATTATTCTACAACATTCTACAACATTTAACGCGAAAACTACAATTTTCTACAATTTTTTACAACTTTTCGTTGTTGTAAAGAGTTGTAATTTATAACAAATTTCTACAACATTCAATGAAAATAATTCTACAACATTCTACAACATTTAACGCGAAAACTACAATTTTCTACAATTTTTTACAACTTTTCGTTGTTGTAAAGAGTTGTAATTTATAACAAATTTCTACAACATTCAACGAAAATTATTCTACAACGTTCTACAACATTTAACGTGAAAACTACAATTTTCTACAATTTTTTACAACTTTTCGTTGTTGTAAAGAGTTGTAATTTATAACAAATTTCTACAACATACAATGAAAATTATTCTACAACGTTCTACAACATTTAACGTGAAAACTACAATTTTCTACAATTTTTTACAACTTTTCGTTGTTGTAAAGAGTTGTAATTTATAACAAATTTCTACAACATTCAATAAAAATAATTCTACAACATTCTACAACATTTAACGCGAAAACTACAATTTTCTACAATTTTTTACAACTTTTTGTATTGTTGTAGAGAGTTGTAAAGAGTTGTAATTTATTACAAATTTTTACAACATTTTACAACAATAATTCTACAACATTCTACAACCTTCAACGTGATAACTACAATTTTCTACAAATTTTTACAACTTTTTGTTGTTGTAGAAAGTTGTAACTCAAAACAAATCTCAACAACATTCAACGTAAAACTATAGGTACATCATTTTTTACTTTCTGAAGTTGAAAGGCGTCAGAATATTTTGTCCTGTTGAGATAAATAAAGAATTATAGAGAATTATATTGATAAATAGACGATAATATATTGATATTGAAGCAAGAAGCCTGTAACATATAAGGTTAGCACAAAATATCATTAAATTAGCTAAAAAAGTGCAACAAAGCAGAAAAACCCGAAAAGTCAGTGTTGTCAGCTGACAGAAGTTTCCATTGTCAGTTGATTAATTTCCCAAATTAATAAAAACAGAAAAACGATTGAACAGGGCCTGAAGCATAAGCAGAGAATTCAAGCTAGAAAAGATAATAAGTTCGAGAAATTACGTTTATTTAAAAATTCAAAAATAAATTCAGACGATTTCGAAGAGCTAACTGACCAATCCGATACTAATATGACAACACCAATAGAATTAAATGATAAAAATATAAAAAGAAAGGCAGACGAAGGCCTGTCTGCAAGCAATAGTATAACTTCTTTAAATGGAAACACCGCTAATGATAAAAAAATCCAGAAAATAATTAACAAAATTTCCAAATCCCAAATAAAACAATTCCTTTTAAGAAAGTGAATAAAGGCAATATTAAGAAACCTGAACTAGTTATAAGTAATAAATATGAAGGTTTAACAATTGAAAATGTAATTCCAAAATTTAATGATCAACCAGAAGCCCAACCCATGGAACGTAATGATAGTCAGGAAGCTACAACCAGCCAATCTGGAAGAAATGTAATTCTTAACATTCCAGACTCAGCCCGGCCAAAACCCAAAGAAAATCAAACCACCTCCTTTAGTCATTGCTGCAAAATTTGATTCACATAGTGAGGTAATAAAGGGACTTAAAAAATTATCAATGGTAAATTAAATATAACATAATATGTACAATATAATAATATAATATAATATACAAAAAACAAATGTAGACGACATCAGCGACCACAATAGATTGCTGTTAAAGTTAATAATGTTTTCTTATAAATCATTAATTATAAGAAGTATCACCCACCAAAAAAGCAAATGTTGCGCCACAAAGTAAGTAGGTATTTTTAATTTAATCTTTTCTTTTAAAAAAATAAATTATAAACACTTAGATTTAGCAAAGTTAAAATAATATAAAATAATAGTTTTAAATTGGACAAGCAACAATTTAAAAAAAAACAATTTAAACAAATTTCGTACGTCTAAAATTTTCTACAAGATATTACGCGGATTGGGACATTATTGTTATATTTCGTAGAAAATTGTTAAAAGTTGTAGCATAGTAATATATTAGTAAACTACAACTTTGAACAATTTTCTACGAAATATAACAATAATGTCCCAATCCGCGTAAAATCTTGTAGAAAATTGTTCAAAGTTGTAGCTTACTAATATTTTACTATGCTACAACTTTGAACAATTTTCTACGAAATATAACAATAATGTCCCAATCCGCGTAAAATCTTGTAGAAAATTGTTCAAAGTTGTAGCTTACTAATATATTACTATGCTACAACTTTTAACAATTTTCTACGAAATATAACAATAATGTCCCAATCCGCGTAATATCTTGTAGAAAATTGTTCAAAGTTGTAGCATACTATGATATTAGTAAGCTACAACTTTCTACGAAATATAACAATAATGTCCCAATCCGCGTAATATCTTGTAGAAAATTGTAGCAAAAGCTACAACTTTGAACAATTTTCTACGTTATTTAAAATAATGTAGTAGTGTCTTGTAGAAAGTTGTAGAGAATCATTAAATGTTGTAGCAAAGTCGCGTAGAAAGTTGTAGCTTTCGCGTTAAATGTTGTAGAATGTTGTAGAATTATTTCCACCAGGGTACAAGAAATTCTTTTAAAAGAAATGAGAAATCTACAAAAGTTTGTGGAGCACTGGTTCATAGTGACGTATGCGGACCACTGAATCCTAGCACAATTGATGGGGGTAAATATTTCCAAACAATAATTGATGATTATTCACATTTTTTGGTTGTAAAAATACTGAAAACAAAAGATGAAGCCGATAAAAATTTAATACAGTATATTAAAGAATTTGAGAGACAACATGAGGTTAAAGTAAAAGTATTCAGACTGGATAATGGGGGTGAATTTACTTCAAACAAATTTAAAGAATTTTGTAAGCAAGAAGGTATTTTATTGCAATATTCTTTGCCATATACACCACAAAGTAACGGTAAAGCAGAGAGAATGAATAGAACATTATTAAATATGGTCAGAATAAAGATAATTGAATCAGAAATACCAAAATATTTATGGGAAGAAGCCCTAAAATGTTCAGCATATGAACTGAACCGAACCCCTACTACAGTACTACCAAGAAGTGTAACACCATCTGATATTTGGCATGGAAGAAATGACTTAAGCAAACTTAGAGTATTTGGATGTCAGGTATGGTATACTGTGTTACCGAAAGGAAACAAGTTGGATCCAAAAGCAAAAGAGGCTATAATGGTTGGATATTGTGGAGGAGGCTACAGACTATGGGTGCATGAAGAAAAGAAAATTATAAAATCAAGGGATGTTAGATTTAATGAGTCAGTTATGAAATATAAAAATATGAATTCAGAAAACAAGTCAAAAGAACAACAAAGGGAAGAAATTATATATGAATCTAAAAATACAGTAGAAAATAAAGAAAGAGAAGAATATGACAATGAAGAAAATGAAGAATATAAAAATGAAGAAAGAGAAGAATATGACAATGAAAAAAGCGAAGAGAACGAAGTAGATTTTATACAGGGTGCTGATAAAGATGAAGTAACAAGGAGAAGCACAAGAACGAGACAAATACCAAAGCGTCTTCAAGACTATGAGTTAAATACAGAATTTCAAGCAAATTTAATGAGTGCATTATCAGCAGGGTGTCTAATGTCTGATTTGCCACAAAACTACAGTGAGGCAATCCAAGATGATGAATGGAAATGTGCAATCAAAGAAGAATTGCATGCGTTAAAAGAAAGTGAAACCTGGGAACTGGTTAAACCTCCAGAAAATGTAGATATAATTGATAGTAAGTGGTGTTTCGTGAAAAGGTGCTTAATGGAAAAACTGTTAAAAAGGCTAGACTTGTTGCTCGTGGATTTCAACAGAGATCACTGGATGAAGATGTATATGCTCCTGTTGCACGTATGGTTACAATCAGAGTACTTCTGTGTTTATATTTGGAGTACGACATGCATGTATTACAACTAGACATAAGCTCAGCTTTTCTTTATGGTAAGCTTGACAAGCCTGTGTACATGTATCAACCTGATGGATTGAATAAGAATTCAGGTTTAGTGTGTAAACTTATTAAATCTTTGTATGGTTTAAAGCAGGCCCCAAAATGTTGGAACTCTTTATTTCACGAAAAAATTATTGATTTGGGTTTAAGGAGATCCCAAAAAGATCCATGTTTATACTTTAATAATGAAACTTTTTTACTGGTTTACGTAGATGACATAATTTTACTTTCAAAACATCTAGAAAATTTAGAAAATATTAAAAATAAATTATCAAAAAGTTTCAAATTAAAGGAGTTCAAAAATAAAAAACTAATGTTTTTGGGTCTTGAGATTTCTAAAGTCAATAATGAATTGTATATTAGTCAAAAAGGGTTGATTAAAAAGGTATTAAGTAGATTCAATATGGATGATTGCAAAATGTGTGATTTGCCTATGCAAACAAAATTGCAATTACCTGTGGAATCAACAAATGTTAAAAATAATATTCCATATCGTGAACTTATAGGTTGTTTAATGTACCTTATGTTAGGTTCGCGACCTGATTTAAGTTTTTGTGTGACATATTTTAGTCAGTTTCAAAATTGTTATTCTAAGGAACATTGGGTTCATTTAAAGAATGTTTTAAAATATATCAAACAAACAAAAAATTTTGGCTTAAAATTTATCAAAAGTAATGATTCCGAACTTAAACTAGTTAGTTATGTAGATGCAGATTTTGCAAATAGTATAGTTGACAGAAAAAGCATTACTGGTTTTGTGATTAAATTGAATAATAATCTCATTAATTGGAAAACAAAGAAACAAAATATAGTAACTCTATCAAGTGCAGAGTCAGAATATGTTGCTCTTTCAACTTGTATTACTGAAAATATTTTCTTAGCTCAAGTTTTAACAGAAATAACAAATTTTAATGTTTATCCAATAAATATTTTTGAAGATAACCAAAGTTGTATAAAGATAGCTTCAACTTTAGAGGCGAAGCGTAGTAAACATATTGATGTAAAACATCATTTTGTTCGAGATTGTATAGCTCAAAATGTTGTTAAGTTAACTATTATATATTCAAACTGATAAACAATTAGCTGACATGTTTACAAAGCAACTTGCAGGAGTTAAGTTTAAGTATTTTAGAGATTTATTGAATGTATGTTTAATTTAAATTTTACAGGCTTGCAGAATTGAAGGCGGATGTTGAATGTAACAATCTGCACTAGTTGTATGTAGTATGATAGTTAATATTAGTAGGCAATGTAAAACAATGACAATGTTGTAGTCAATAAATAATTAGAAGTTGAACTGACAGAATTATTTAAACGAATGTGTTTTAATTAATTATATAAAGATATATTGTTAAAACCATTTACTTTATCAAACCAAGCATACAACCAGTTCGAGCTGGATGAGGAAGCTAAGGAACTGTTAAGGCTAAGCACGCACAAGGGAATCTTTACAATAAACAGAATGCCATTTGGCATAACCCCAGAAAACAGCAAATGTCAACGATATCTAGAACAAGTTTTTCAAGGTATGGATAATTTATGTATTTATTTGGATGATTTGTTAATATCCGGGCCAAACAAACAGGTACACTTGGAAACACTGGAAAAAGTACTAACAAGGCTAAAGGAAGCAGGCCTGACCCTAAGAAAAGAAAAATGCGAGTTTTTCAAAGAGGAAGTGCGATATTTGGGACACCGCATAAGTAAATATGGACTTCATAAAGAAGAAGAGAAAAATAAAGCCATTGGCGAAGCAGAACCACCCACAAATGTGACAGAAACACGAAGTTTAATAGGTATGATAAATTTTTATTCAAGATATATACCAAATTTGGCAACCATTTTAAGACCTATTTATGATTTGCTAAGAAAAGAAGTAAAATTCAAGTGGAGTAAAGAATGTCAGGTGGCATTTGAAAGAATTAAAGAAATATTAATGTCAGACATGGTTCTAACGCATTTTAATCCAGACTTACCGCTCTATTTGACCACCGACAGTTCAGATTATGGCGTAGCAGCCGTGCTGTCCCATAGAATGCCAGAGGGCACTGAAAGACCCATAACTTTTGCCCCACGAACTCTAACGAGGGCCGAACAATCATATAGTACCTTGCATAAAGAGAGCACTGCTATTTATTTCGGCATTTTAAAGTTTTACCAGTATTTAACAGGTAGATTTTTCATCATTTGGAGTGACCACAAACCAATCATCAGCCTGTTCGGAGAGCACAAAGGCATCCCAAAGATGTATGAGAACAGAATCCAAAGATGGGCAGCAATATTGGCAGGATTTAACTACAGGATCGAACATATAAGTGGAAAAGACAACACAGTAGCCGATTACTTCTCGAGAAAGCCAAGCAAAACGGAACAGCAGCCTAGTGGAAAAGAAAGTTTTTTGAATTTCACATCAAAAGTGTAGGAATGGCCTTTAAACAACAGCCAAATCAAAGAAGCCACTAAAGAGGATAGGCAATTACAAAAAATCATGGAGTATGTAATCAAGGAGAAATGGCCAAGCAACATTGAAGGCACCAGGGGCGTACCGAGGCACACTTTTTTGGGGGGGTGGAGACGATAAAAAAAAACAACTAATTTTTTTTCGATACTTTAGTAGTAATAGTAAACATTTTCAGTAGTTTTATCATGAATGTAAAGTGTTGTAAAGTGTAGATAAAGAATGTCCTACCATTAGCATGCTCTTTTGAAGTCTCTATTTTTTTATTTGCTACCAATGTAAGTGGATTATCCGGAACAGTAACAATTTTAATTTTAACCAAATTTCCACCGTGAATATTTTCCTCGTGCATTTTTTTTCTAGTCCTTGTTAAACACAGATCCACATAATGAGCATTTTACTAGAACTCGGCTCGGTCTAGCTTTCTTTTTCATATTAAAAAAAATTAATTCCTATTTATTGACACTAGTTTTACTTAGCTAAGATAAGCTTCAACTAATTAATAATTTAGAAAGACAAAGCCGCGAGGCGGTGCCGACTTTGTACATGCCGCTTGTGTGAAATATAATGTCCTTTAATAAAAATAAGGTTGACCAATACAATTTTCTTGACGGTAACGATTATAGGAGGTTACAATAGATTAAAAATTATAATTTTGTAATATGTAGGTAAAGTTTAAAAATTATATTTCATTTTATTTATTGTGATGGGTTGGTTGGTAGGGTAGGTATACCCAACCAACCGACCCAAATACTATAGATTTTGCCAACCGTGTTTGGATTTGGAACCAACTGCCAAGACTTTGGGGGGGGTGACTCCCCCCCTACACCCCCCTTAGGCCCGGCCCTGGAAGGCACCATAAAACCATATTTTCATAACAGAAACGAATTATTCGTAGATAATGGAATCCTTATGAGAGGATTACGGTTGGTGATACCAAATATATTACACATCGATCTATGTGGACCAATCAAATGTTCCTTGTTCCTAATATTGATTGACACATACACGAAATGGATAGAGGCATTCCCCATGACGAGAATCACCACAGAAAAGGTAATAGAAAAGCTAAGAGAAACATTTGCCAGGTTTGGCATCCCAGCAACCTTAGTCAGTGACAATGGGACTCAATTTGTATCGGAACAAATGGAAAATTTCTTAAAACTAAACGGCGTAAAACACAGAACATCACCCCCAGGGCATCAACAAAGCAACGGAGCAGCAGAAGCAGCGGTAAAACTGTTTAAAACAAAATTAAACATCATGCTTAAGAAATCCAAAGACTCAATAACAACTCAGACAGCAAGAGTCTTGCTAAACTACAGGACAACAGTGGAAAGTAGCACTCAAAAAACCCCAGCAGAGATGATGTTTAAAAGAGAACTAAGAACCAGGCTAAACACCATTCGAGAAAACCCTACCATGGAGAAAACAGACACTGAAGCAGTTAGAAACCTGAACAACGCTCAAGAACGTCAAAAGAAAAACTATGGCGGAAAGAAAAGAACAATATCGATCGGGGACCAAGTTCTAGTTAAAGATTACCGAAACCCAAACAAAGTAACCTGGACCAAAGCCACCATAGAGAAAAAAATTGGAAGAGCAACATTCCTCGGCAGGCTCCAAACAGGAAGTCTGTGGAAATGTCACGCGAACCAAATTAAAATATGCCAGTGGGACAGTGTTGGTAACGATAATGATAAAAAGGTTCATAATGAAAATAATTGTTCTAACTCTTTCAATGATTCCAGGGAGACTAATCATACTATTTTGCAGCAGAAAATCAAATATAAACCTATAACAAGCCCAGTTAGCCAACCAGAAGTAGCAGAGCCGCCACCAAATAGGGAAGACGAGGTCGAAATAGACCAAATAAGGTACGATATAGGGAACGCGTATGACAACGAATCTCAAGGGTCTGAAACAGAACAAAATCGTAAGGACGAGACGCATAACGGCCCGATTAAAGAAGGGAACGAAAACGCAAGTTCCTCCGAGCAATTAAAGGGGGAAGTAAGCGGGACGAAGGGTAACACAAATGAAAATAACACTGGGAAAAGAGAAAAATAACAAGGCCTTTGCGATTCAAAGATTATGTAACAGACGATGAGAGCCGGTAACTGTATTCATACATATGCATAAGTTTTAAAGTAATTATTTAATAAAAAGCCTCAGCAATCGTTACATAAATCGTTGATTTTTATATATATATATATATATATATAATTTTAATATTGTACCTTATGTCATGCTAAGTAATGTACAGTGATCGAGTACACCACCTAAATACCAAAGTATAATTTAAGTAAAACCAAGTACAAAACCGATCACGGTACACAAATGAAAGCACTTAATTATTATTATGTGAAACTGAAGGTTACAGGAATAAGCTTGTGAGGGAGGTGTGACATATCCGGCAACACCGCTAGCAAACAGCGCAGACTCCACACGATCGCACCAGAGCCGAGCAACGACAACTACAAAAGTTAGTCGAGCATACACTGGCAATCAGAGAGTTACACCACGTCTACGTCTTTCTAATGTTAATAAGTCAATTCGATAATACTCATAGCTGTGATAAAATATATGTGAAGTCAACTACCAATATCTTGTATTAATGAACCTAATCTGAATATAACATTTAGCTCCGCTATGATGTACGGGGCCTTTCCTTCTCTGCCTCTCTGGCTCTTATTATGGCCTTGTTGAAAGCGGGACATTTGTTTGTACCCGCTTTATGCTCCTTATTACACAGAATGCATGCATCCTTGTTTGGGCATTCCTTGTGTTTGTGGTCCTCTTTGCCACATTTATGGCAAAGGTTTGACCTGTCTGGGCCCTTACAGTCAGCTGCCCTATGGTCATATGCCCAGCACCGTTTTACAATTTCGCACCTTACCATCCCTATCCTTATGTGCCCTGTGTCTACCAGTAATTTAATTGCCTCCTTGCCGGCGGATAGCGTTTCCGTTTGGTTATTGCCAAAGCTTGGCCTCAGCTCGCTTAGGTTCCATTGTGTCTCCCCTATCGAGGCTAGCCGCGCCTTTAATGCCGTCTCTACCTCGGTCTTATCAGTTGTGCCATCTATACCTCTTATATATACTGTCTCGTTTTGCCTCAGTCCGGGCGCACTGACCCTTATCTTTATTGTGTCCTTGATTGCCTTTTGGATCTCACCCATCGCCTCTTTAACCCTATCTAGGGTGATAACCATCTTTCCCTCCCTAGTGCTGCGGACCAACCCAAACCCAACAACCCAACCCAACCGACCCCGCCCCATTGCCCCCCCCGCCCCATTGGTCAAAAATGAGAGAAAACTACCCAAACCAACCCAAACTCAACAACACAACCCAACCGACCCCGCCCCATTGCTACCCCCCGCCCGATTGAGTAAAAATTTTTCAACGAAGGAATATTCATTTAATTACATTTTATATTATATAACTGTAGCAAAATGATTATGAGGAAAGGTAAATAAATTAAAATATTAATGTAAAATTAAATATAAATGCTTTTAAGGCCACATTGTATTATTTCGGTATATAAATTCTTTAGAAAAAATTAAAAATAGTTGTATACAACTATAGAGGCGCCAAGTATCAAATCAAATCAAACATATTTATTTACAATTTCTATCACAGTTTAGTTTACAATATTGGCAATATAAGGGTAGTTTTTAATATGTCAAGATATTTAAATAACTTTATTATTCCTGTCTTGGCATAAAGCTGCGCTCCAGAAGCCATGGCCTCCCGAGTCGCCGACGGTGGTAGTCGCCTCCTGTACTGCTTCATTGCTTATAATTTCTTCCAAAATTCGGCCGTCTTTTCACATAGTGATTATTTGGTGCTATATTTGCGAGTCCTAAACAATAATTAATAATTTTGCTTATTTTTGTGATTTTTGGGAAAATAATTTTTTATGTAAAAAATCCAGGAAAATTTGGTAAAAACCTGGTTGGAAGCCAAGTATCGAACCCCGTATCTCTCGCATGCAAAGCAGGCGCCCTTCCATCGAGCTACCGAGCTTATTGTAAAAATCCTATCGCTCGAAAAATAATACCGATTTACGTGTGACGTCATAAAGTGTTAACGGGAGCTTAATAGAGAACCGCAGTGTTGCCAAAGTGTGAGGATTTCCTCACGTTGTGAGGATTTTATGCGATTGTGGGGAATTTGTGAGGGTTAGGTAAAATGAGAGGATTTTGTGAGGATTTCGTATTTTTTCTTTTTGAAAAACTTATTAAAGACGTAAAAATAATGATATATTCTTACAAAGGTATGCAACCAAGAATGTTTCTTATAGGAAAACAATGTATGAATTAAGCCGGATTTATAGTTTTAAAGGTAACGGTAGAGGCAGCGGTAAAGGTAGAGGTAAAGGTAGCGGTAGCGGTATCACTTTCATTAATCTAAAACCTTATTTGGCATTCACTATATTTTAAGAAAAATTAAAAAAAAAAGATGGCCCCGATCAAAGTTTTACTTCATTTGGGGCAACTTTGATCATGCCTTAATTTTGCTCTTATAAGAGTAATTTTTAATTACTTATTTACTTTAAAAATAATATATTTGCGTAAAAAACAACCAGAAATTAAGAAATAAATACGCTTTTATTGAATCAATACTGTATACTGTATACTAGAAATTTCTGAAGCTTTATAAAATATAAAAACCAAAAAGTAAACTTTATTACATTGTAGTATGAGAACCGCGGCAAAACTCACCACGATGTTTACACCCTCGTTAACATAGAAAACGTGTGACAACTGAAAAACACATGATGGGTTAAAGCGCGCCAAAAAATGTTTTCTAGCGCAGTACCTAATTCAAAAAAATAAAAGTTCTGACATGTATAATCTAAGTTGCCCCACAATTATCAATGTAGCCCCAGTTGACGGTACCTATTTCTACATTTTAACTAACCCTTTCACAATTATTTAATACCTATTACAAAACTCGAAAAAATTATTTAACATTTTTTAATTGGGAGGATTTTGTGAGGATTTTCAAATTATGGCGGGTAAAATGTGAGGATTTTCAGTACTGAATGGGGGTAATTTCATATTTTGTGATTGGCAACACTGGAGAACCGTCTGACGGGACTCTAGACATTATGATATTTTTATATATAAGGATGGACTTAATGGCCCCGCCAGAAGATCTGTGCTTTGGCTAGTTCAGCATAAAACGTTTTTAGAATTTGTGGATTTTCCAAAGTTGTTGTTAAAGTTCATTTAATATATTAAATATCACCAATGATTTTTCAAATAATTATCTAACACAATTTTACGATTTGCCACTTTTAGGTTATAAAACAAAGTTACTCTCTGTCCTAGAAACATTTAAGGTCAACACTCTCAACCACGGTCTTATATACAGGTCTTGCAACTTCGCCCAATTTCAATAGGAAAAGTGACCTCTCTAATGAGACACCCACCAGATGGCGCATCGAGTTGGATGGATAAACCATAGATGTTTAAAGGTCGTTTTTACCTTTTTTATCTTTGGGTTTTACAATCGTTAGATAAGCTCTCTGGTGGATAATTTTCTTAGATAGAAGGTTTCTATGAAAGTTATCCGCCAAATAAGCTAACTTAATCTAACGATTGTAAAACCGGCTCTAGGTCCTTAAAGTCTATGGGATAAAAGGTCAAATGAACTACCTACTTATGTTCTGTGAAGAAACATAACCTACATTTTTATAAACAAGCTTGTGTATTTTGTTACAGGGAGTTTTTACTTATTGTTATTGTGATATTCGTTATTGTTATATTATATTGTTCTATTTGTTCTTGTTATATTTGTTCTTGTTATATACATTTGTATTTGTGCTTTTTAAAAGACATGAAGTCCTGTGTTGTGCCAAAATGTAACCAGCAAAGCTATCGTTCCGGCATTAAAATTAAGCGGTCCATGTTTAAAGTGCCAACAAATAAGGAGCGGTTAAAAACATGGCAATGTGCAATAAAAAACATATTATTGACACCTTCACATTTTGTATGATTATTACATAATTAAGCACATCGTGTTGGTGAAATATATATTATTTTAAATAAACAATCAACCCATCCCCGCCAAGACAATAAAAAAATCGGTTATTAATAAATTAGCCAGAATATT
Source organism: Brassicogethes aeneus (assembly GCA_921294245.1). Taxonomy (NCBI): domain Eukaryota; kingdom Metazoa; phylum Arthropoda; class Insecta; order Coleoptera; family Nitidulidae; genus Brassicogethes; species Brassicogethes aeneus. The sequence continues at coordinate 53,326,605 of OV121133.1, read as the reverse complement.
GGTTGGTTAGTTTGTAAACTATCTAAAGCTTGGCTATGTTGTGTTACTAGAAATTTTGGTTTTCATATTAGCCAAATTGAATTGGATAGTTTACAAATTATCCAGATATTCCTAAATAATTTCAAGTAAATTAGCCAAGACCCTTGGTTGGTTTACAAACTAGTCGCTAATTTAGTTAAAAATACGTTTTCAATTAAAATAGCTGACAGTTTGGCTAGTTTATAAACTACCCAGCTACTTTATAAACTATCCATGTTTACACATTAGCCGTAACATATATATGATATGTATTTTATACATTAACATGTTTTACTTACATGTTTGGTCTGGGCATGTGCCGTCCGAGGACTTTGTGCATAGAGTATAGACTTTGTTGTCCTATTTTGTTAAGGTAAATTATCCGAAACAAACTCACAAATATTAAATTTTTGAAAATGTAAACAAAACATAGAAAAAGAATTTAAAAAGTTAGGTTATGGTTATGCAGTAGTTCCACATTTGACTAAATAGTAGTTTAATTGACTTTACCCCTTCGATCTTAGCGCCACCTAGCGGCTTGGCACGTTAAGGAAGCCACCTCGAAGCTTAAAGTTGCAAGACCTGTATACAGTGCTTGCAAATCCAAGTCCGACCGGTTTGGGAAGGACGCGTGAAAATAACAAGGATAGAACGCCAAACAGAAGGCGCTTACAATACGCACGCCTGACGCTCTGACCAATCAAATTCTGTTTGGCATTCTATCCTTATTCTTTTCACGCGGGTATTGAACAACCATCCTTCCCAACGCGGTCGGACTTGGATTTGCAAGCACTGTATAAGACCGCGCTCACAACATATGAGAAACGGAATAGCCTTAAACATAGGAGTGCGTTCGAAATGAGAGTGTACTTTGGACATACAGGGTGGTCCAGTTTGAGATTCATTAATTTTAGGAGGTGATAGAGAATCAAAAATGAAGGGGACTTTCCTAATAAAATATTTTTAAAAAGTGCCTAATAAGGAAGCCCTTCAAAGTGGGAAATAAATAATCGTTTTTTAGCATAACTTTTGAACCGTTTAAACGATTTGGTTTAAATTTTAACCAAAGTTTGATAAAATAAGTCTTGTTAGACCAGTGATAACGCGTTTTATCAAAATAATTCAGGGGCGTAGATGATTGGGGGAAGCTCCCCTTTTTCCCTCCCCATTTTTCAAACCCTTGCTATTTTTATAAATTGTTTACATTTTTGAATTCAACATTAAATTTTAACAAAAAAGTTACCTCTGGAAAATTTTGACTAACACTTTGTTTTTGAGATATTCGTGTTTTAATTTTGTCGAAAATGCACAATTCATGTTTTCAAAGTTTTTTTTAACATATCTTAATTTCGTTATTTATTTGATGCAAACAAAAAAAGCAGGTTTTAAAGGGCACTCCTTACTCTTTCGGATTTTAATAGATTTTTGACATTTCGTAAGGATAACTTTGAGTAGGTAGATAATTTATTTTTCTTTCGTAAGTATACTTACGATATATCGTTTTTAATACTTCTCGGAATCAATTCAGATTTTTAAAGGTTTGTTTCATATTTTCAAATTCGGCTTAAAATTTTGGAAAAAGTAATTATCAAGTGAGCAAATGAAATTGTTAGACTTTTGAGGAAAAGTGATCAAGTAGCCTTACGTCAAGCCTCGAAATGTTCTACTAAATGTCATTTAGGCATATTTGGTAAACTTATTTTCTGTTTGTCCGATTGATTTTGTCAAATATCTTTACGAAGAATGCCAAATTTCTTCAGCAATGCCGAGTCTGCAGACATACATTTTGTTTATGGATTCTGCAATGGAAATGCCGCAGCGGCCGTTAATCTCTAATTAGAGAATATCGCAGAAGATATCCAAATAAGAGGCAACCAAATTCACGCGTTTTTGTGAACATTCATCGAAATTTTTGTGAGTTTGGTTTAAAAACCGTCATGGACCGGCAGCCTAGAGAAAGAAATAATGAAAATAATATTTAATAACAATCCTCGGCTAAGTTCACGTAGAGCAGCCCTGCAGTTGGGAAAATCAAAATCTAAGGTCTAATCTGCGTGTTTTACATAAAGATCATCAAAGAGCTTATCATTTACAATCAGTGCAAAATTTACTTCCTGGTGATGAAAATCGTCGAATAACCTTCTGTAACTGGATATTGGATTCTGTTAAAAAAATCCGCAATTTCTACATAAGATTTTATGGACTGATGAGGCCAGTTTCACAAGAACCGGAGTATTTAATCACCATAATTCTCACATTTGGGCTCAAGAAAATCCAAGACAGATTTGAATTCGTTCCTTTCAACATGAATTTAGTGTTAACGTGTGGCTTGGGCTTATCAATGGTTATGTTTGTGGTCCATTTTTCTTACCACCTTGACTAAACCCGGCACTGTTCCTTAACTTTTTAACAAATATCTTAAACGACTTGTTTGATATACCTGCCGAAGTACGTCATAATAGTTGGTTCCAAATGGATGGCGCACCCGCTCATTTTGGCCGACAAGTGAGAGACTGGATAAATGAAAATTATCCGGAAAGATTGATAGGGCGAATCACAAATAACGATCCACCAGAAGTGGGAAGGGGGCCAGTACCTTGGCCACCAAGATCACCCGATATTACGCCATTAGATTTTTACGCATGGGGCTACATAAAGGATCTTGTGTACGCCACAAGAATTAATACAATGGAAGAGTTGATTAAACGAATTCAACAAGCATGCCACCAGTTATAACTATAGGTGAAAACCGGCATCAAATATTATAATAGCAGCAATCAATTCAATTAATAAACGATGTCAAAAATGTATTGAGGCCAGAGGATTGCACTTTGAAAATCTATTGTAAATTATCATTATTAAATTATTGTTAACCCTTGTGTTCTTTAAGAAATATTGCTTCAGTAAAGTTTAATTCCTAAAAATCCGGTAAAAGAGAACATGACTAGTGAGACAAAAGCAGACATTGGGGAAAAATATATTTGACTACCTACATTTTTCAAATTGCTTTACATGGCAAGCAATGGGCAAAAATATTACATTTCAAAAACATGAATTCTTCATTTTCGACATGTTTTAAAAACTTCAAACTCAAATATCTCGAAATCAATGTCTTCAGTCACAATTTTCCAGGGATAACTTTTTTGTTTAAATTTAATGTTGAATTCAAAAATATAAACAATTTATAAAAATAGCAAGGGGTTGAAAAATGGGGAGGGAAAAAGGGGAGCTTCCACCATCATCTACGCCCCTGAATTATTTTGATAAAACGCGTTATCACTGGTCGAACAAGACTTATTTTATCAAACTTTGGTTAAAATTTAAGACAAATCGTTTAAACGGTTCAAAAGTTATGCTAAAAAAACGATTATTTGTTTCCCACTTTGAAGGGCTATAGCTTCCTTATTAGGCACTTTTGAAAAATATTTTATAAGGAAAGTCCCCTTAATTTTTGATTCTCTCACAGCAAACGGAAAATTATAGAAGTGTATAGGATGACTCCGCGTTTGAATATCAAATCTTAAAGTTTTATCATAACTGTATTGAGTCGTGCTTTGTTTTTATATTTTTCGGCTCTATACCTATGCACGACTATTAGTCGACTATATTTAAAGTCAAACTCAATGGTGTCTTACAAGATACATTATTTTGATTTTCTATATTCAACAGAGGAGTTGAAACTCGTCCCTGTCGAATGGTGCAGTCATTTATGTCTCTAGAAATTATTAAAAAAGGGTTCAGTCCAATGGTGCAGCAACTTCGGATTCCTATTATCTTTAGAGACATAGAAACTCAAGCTTTTCGAACTTTACTGGCAATGATTTTCGTTAATGTCCCCGAGAATTATACAAAAACAGCGCAATGCAATATCGCAACGGTTTCGACTTCTCTTTACTCTACCAAGTTATAGAAACTGGAGTCTCTCTAATACTGTTCTAGTCAATATTTCTGAGAGTATAAAAAGAGGGTGTAATATTGCAAGAAGTTTTAATCTTTTGATGGATGCAAGTAGTTTGAATTTTCTCCTTTCTGCATGCATATGATTTTGTTGAAAATAGTTCCTTTCTTTGGTTTCTTTGTCTGATTTTTAGTTACCGTAACAACTCAGGTATGTAAAGCACAGATGATATGATGTTAAGTATATTTATGTATTATATAAAGTACCTATATTTGTATTAAAAATTTCAGAGGTTATGTTGAAAAAATGATCGATATGCTATTAAACTTTAATAATTTAGTAATTAGGTCTGTTGGTAGACCCTGCACTATCTCCACTGGTATATGTTAGTTTTGTAATATTTAAATCTGGTTGATGAAAAAGTACACACCAGTGCAGGTTATTGTAGCATCTACGAACAAATGAATTAATGGCACATTTGCAATTATTCCTTTAGGAAAAATATTCAACACAGCTTAATTAATTAATAAAATGAAAAAAATCACAATCATGTCGTATATAGTTTTTTTTAAGCATAAAATAATTTTTATATTAATACTAGTTCAAAAGTGAAATTACGACCTCTATACTGTGGAGAGTATTGAAACGCTCGACTGACGAATACAACTCTATACCGTAGGGAGATTTAGAAAACGATATTCAAACGTGGCGTCATCCTATACACCTCTATAATTTTCCGTTTGCTGTGCTATCACCTCCTAAAATTAATGTATTAATGTGGACCACCCTAGGGTAGGGTAGCTGTATACCAATAACTTATAGGTATATGACTTTGGATATGGTATAAGGATAGGTATATAATCACGTGACTTTACATTATACCTGACCTCCTTGTTATTTTCGATCGCCGCGGAGCATATACCTATAAACTTTATGTTGTAGTGTTCTAAAATCGGGAGCAACACGTGAGGTCTAAACTAATAAGGTCTAAACTCGTTCGAGCTAAAATTTAAAAGCACGTTAGGCAGGGTTGGGTATCTACCTACATTTTTGTTTTCGACATGTAGAAAACCTTTTTCGACGTTTTCGACGGTAGAAAACGTAAAAAAGTAGAATACTGTCAAATATCAAAAAATGTGAGGTTATGCAAGTTTGTTGTTTATTATGATTTGTTAAATGTTGTGAAAAATCAGACACCTACCATAAATTTGAAGTTATTTGGAGTTTTTTAACATTATTATGGTGGGAAAAAAAGGGCCACGTTTGGTTGGGAGACCCCAACATAATTTTTGGCATGAGGGCAAATTTTTATCAATTATAGAGAAGTGGAAGGAGAAGGTCGAATAAGGTAATTTACGTAGGTAGAAAACCCTATAGGTTTTCGACGCAAGTCGAAAACAAGTTTTCTACCCTTTTCTACCAAGGTAAATTACCTAAGGTTTTCTACTGACCCAACCCTGACGTTAGGTCTAAAATGTGTGGCAACGTCGCAAACATCAAATTAATAAGGTTTGGTTCACATTTTTCTCAAATGAAATGTAAATTTTCAAACATCAAATTAATAAGGTTTGGTTTACATTTTTCTTAAATGAAATGTAAATTTTCACGAATCGTACCCGAAATACCGAAATTTCGGTAGGTTCGACAGTGTATCTAGAGTGCACCCTTGCGAGTTTTCGAACGCGCTCCAGGTCTGGCAACTCTAGAGTGCGTTCGAAATGAGAGTGTACTTTGGATATGGTATAAGCAGTGGCGTAACTATAGAAGTGGAGGCCCCGGACAATTTTTCACAAGGGGGCCCTTACCAAAAAATTTTTTTACATCATTTCAACCCCCCCCCTTTCCATACACACACACAATAATATTGTTTGCTTGGAGTTTTAAAAGGATTTATTCAAAGGATGGATAAAATAACGTTAAAAAAAGTGTTAAGTAATTTCTGTAAAATTTTGTATTCTCATGGTACACTACCAAAATTAAAAACAGTGAATAAAATGTAAAATTTCCGAGTTTCTGACGTTACGATATACTCATTCAGAATTTAATACGCCTTACTTTGGCATCAGCGAACTTGCGAATAATTTGATCGAGGTTACTTCTCAAACGATTGGCAATTTTATGTTCGATGGACAGAATACTCAAGCAACTCAAACGCTCCTGGCCCATTGTACTTCGAAGATAAGTTTTGATGATTTTCAATTTGGAAAATGATCTCTCAGCCGTTGCAACTGTGACCGGAATAGTCAAAAACAAAATCACAGCTGTACAAACTTCTTGAAAACTTGTAGACAAAGCAGCATTTTCAACGATTAATAAATCCGCAAGTTGCTTAACAGAACTTAGTTTCTCAATTCGTTTTTTGAGACACGATCGAAGCGATATCAACTGTTCAGGAAATCTGTCACCGATGTCTTCAGCATAAGTATCCGCAAGTTTCACAGCTTCTTTGAACAATTCTTGATCCGTCATTTTTGTCAATTCTTCAGGTTGGAGAACTCGAAAAGTTTTGATGACATCCTTCAAACTCTCAAATCGATTGAGTAATTGATTGCAAATGATATCGAGACATCCATGGAAAATATTAACTCGGAATCGTGCCTCTCCATTGGATAGTCTTTCGTCTTCTCATAATTCTTCGAAATATTTCTTGGTTTTCTTGATGCGCTTGTTGCAAAACTCAACCTTGACTCCCCAAGCAGCACTCAGTTTGACCGCCTGTGTTTTCGCTCCCTCGTAGTCATTTCGGAATACTCGTAGTTCTTGATACGCTCGCTCAAGTAAAACATTTGCTTGAGAAAGGTCGACGTCTGGCCGTTGAAGAGCTTTCGTAACCAGGTTCGTTGTCGTCAGAACCTTCGTGTGCATAACAACTTGAAGAACAAATTCGAAATTTTCCATCTCTTTACGTATATAAATCGCTTCATTTCGCTCAGTTTTAGAATTACTGATGAGGATGATTTTAGACAGCGCTTTCAAAATATCACAGTACCTGAATGCGACAGCTTGTAAAGAATCGTTCCGGGATGACCATCGAGTTGGACAAAGTCGTTTGAGTTTCAACAGAGAATTTTTAGAAAGAAAAGCCGATAATAACTCCCATCTTTTGATACTGTTTGCAAAAAAAACGTAAATTAACTCCCAGAATCTTTGGACTTCAGGTATTGCACCCGTCGAGGCATCATTGAGAACGAGATTGAGTCTATGCTCTGCGCAATGAACGTAAATGGTTTTTTCTTCTCTATCAAGAATTTTCTTCTGAACCCCGTTGTAAATTCCACTCATTGTAGCAGCTCCATCGATTGTCCCCGACATTTTGAAAGTTTGATTTCCCTTTTTTCCAGTCCATCAACAATTTTTGATTCCAGTCCATTAGCCGTTTGATCATCGACTTTTTCGAATCCTAAGAAAGATTCGGTGATTTTGACATCAACTGGTTTCCCGTTTTCATCTTTGATAATTTGCACGTATCTGAAAATTTGACTCATTTGATCAATTTTAGCTATATCTTGAGTTGTATCGGTTATGATGGAAAAGAATGGCGCTTCTTGAATATTCTTGACGATTTCATTTTCCACAGTCTTAGATAGCAGGCCGATGATCTCATTTTGGATTTGAGGGCTCAAGTATCGAATGGAATTCTCTGGTTTTGTAATGAGTTCTTTCAAAACAGGGTCATATACTGCCAGCAATTCAACAATTGACAAAAAGTTTCCATTATTTCCAGAATCACCAATGACCCCCCGATGTCCTCGAAATGGAAGGTTGCATGTAGCCAGGGTAAGAATTATATTCATAATTCTGTCGAGAACTTTGCACCAGAAAGATTTTTCTCGGAGAGTTTGATTTTCAAGGTCCTTATCGATGAGAGATTTATTCAATCGCCACGATTCGTATACCATGCAAGCGTTGTAATGAATGGTTGACTTTTCGTGATGAGAAATTTTGCTACTTAATTTTGCCCAGTTACGGAATTCATCTACCCAAGCTGGTTTATAACTTGCACATTCTCTATCAGCAAATAACCAGCAAACCTCACAATATGCGCAGTCAAGAACTTCAGAATAACATAACCTAAAAACGAAAAAATTATGAGTTTTTTTTTAAATCGTGTCATATGAAACAATGAGTAAGTAATTTGCTTAGTTACCATGTTCGTGGAATTTTCAGTCCTGCTTTATTTTTTGATTCATAAAAAAACGAAGAAAATCGATTCCCCGTTTCTTCATCTCGTGGTAAAGGTCCCATCGGTTGGCACGGTCCATGCGAAATTATGAATCTTTTTAATTCTGCAGTTAAAACGCTCTTGTAATGTCCTTTATCAGCAGGATGTCTTTTTTCTAGCAAATTAATATGTTCCATAGTAGGGTTTAGCACAGGAGCTGCCATTTCTTCCTTTTTTGAATCGTCTGTAGCGATGGAAACGTTACTGTCACTGTTCGGTGGTGTAACGATTAGGGCTGCCAGATTTTCAAAATTAAAATGCGGGAGGTTAAAAAAATTCTTTTTCTAGTACCGCACCCTGGCGGAAATAAGGTAAACGTAAAAATGTTTTCTACAGTACGTTACAAGTTACAAATTTTTCAATAGAGTGCTCTGGCATAGGTATTTGTCACATTGTGGTATTTGTAATACAAATATATTTGAATATCTATGCAGCAAAGGCTATGCTAGGACACTATTAACAACTTTATAAAAAAAAATTGAATAAAATAAGGTGGATTAAAGGAACTTGACTCGGAACTTGATGAAGCTTGCCAAAAAACGGGAGTTACGGGAGGTTTTCAAGGAAGTCGGGAGCTTTAAGACGTCTTTTAAAAATCGGGAGGCTTGCTGTAAAATCGGGAGACTCCCGCCCAAATCGGGAGGTCTGGCAGCCCTAGTAACGATCATATCTGCTTCTGTTTCTTTTTGCTGCATATCGCTACTAGAAGAATAACTCTCCCTTTGGCCTTCATCTTCAGATTTTTGTTTTTTCTGTTCCTGATGTTGTGGCGTGAAAAATGACGTTATGGGTTTCAACTTTTTCACAGCTGCTTCTGACTCCAATTTTATTTTCCTTTTTTGAGCACCACTTGGATGAACGCGTTTATTCGAGCTTATGTTTGATTATTTTTTCTGTAATAGGATAATTTTTCATCAGATATGCGTTCCGAAGGTAATTTCTTTTTTCATATTATATAGCGTCACAGTGCACTAATATGTTATATTTGTTCATAGATTTCAGTATTATATTGATATAATTTATACTTTTCAATTTTCTCGGAGTAATTAAATATTAAAACCTATATTCAACGTTACGCAAAAATTTTCATTCGCAAATAAAACTAAATGACGTGAAGGTCACATCATAACCATGAACTGACGTATTATTTTCATGATATACATATATGTTAAGGTTACAGCCACTTACCAGATGAATGATTTACTCCAGAATCAACCATGAAATAAGCGCCTCAAAAAACAATTCACGTTTCAACTCAAACTCCGTCAAACTTTATTCAGACATACGACAGAAATCGAGCAATCAAGATTGTTTTCGAAAAGTTTGTTTTGATTCAATATTGTCACTTGAAATTCAGTGCGAGAAACTTTCAAAACCTTGAGCGAGAAAAGGAAGGTTGACCATAATGAAACATGCGCATCCGCTATGGCGCGAAAATTAAAAATTAAGAATAGACAAATAATATGATCCAGGTTACGAATATAGAAATGACCAAAAGATTTGATATTTTCATATGAAAATTTTTTTTTTATATAATTATACACAACGAATTTTTTCATATAATTATATACAAAACATTTTTTTGTTTACCACTTTCGGAGGCCCCCTGATGCTCGGGGCCCCGGACAATCTGACCCCTAAGACCCCTGGTAGTTACGCCACTGGGTATAAGGATAGGTATAATCACAATCCACACAATTGGATTGTGGGTATAATCACGCGACTTTACAGTATACCTAAAGCTACATTCGTAATGAATTCGCTGGCCAAGTGGCAATTTGACTCGCAAGCTAAGCAAATGTGTAACAGTGTGATAGTTCACAATGAAATTCGACGTTAAAGTGGAAGTTGAAGTGGGCAAAATTTCTTGCAAGCTGCAAACTTCGACTTCAACTTCGACTTTCGTGCCGGCTATGCGACATGCGCATTGCCTTTGTTATGAAGGTTTGACATTTTTAATGGCGTTAAGTTTTGTGTGTGAAGTGTTTTTATTGTGATTAAATACATTTTTCTTGCTTTATTTAAATAAACTACCCATTGTTAATGTAAATGTATGTATGTATGTAACTTAATGTATACTAGTTTTTTATTATTATTATTATTATTATTTATTATAAAGAGAACATTAGTGTTTTGTAACACATTGTAATAAGAATTTATCACTAAATAAATTATTACACAACATAAGTAAACTATTTGATTGATTTTTGTCCATTTTTGCATTTAAAAAAGCAATAGCAAAAACAAAATAATGCAAATTCTAACCTTACAAAGAACATGACAGTTACCAACGCCCATGAGCTGGCCAAATAGCTTTTAAATTAGCTAAAGGCCAAAAATTTTGAAGAAGAAGAAGAACGCCCATGCGTTAAATTCGACTCTAAAGTTATTGTGAATGGTAAATTTCCTGCCGACTTGCGTGCCAAAGTGTCACTCGGCCAGCCGCTGGCCGCTGGCCGCCAGCGAATTCATTACGAATGTAGCTTAACCAAGGATAAAATAAAATCCTTGATACCTAACCTCCTTGTTATTTTCGAACGCCGTGGAGCATATACCTATAAACTTTATAAACATATAAATATTAAATTATTGAATTTCAACCCTTTAGTTAAGTATATGGATTATTCAAGTTTTTGTGATGGATTTTGTTTTGTTTTTTAGAATTGAAAATTTTTAAATAATTTATTATAATAAATTCTTTTATTTTAATGTTTTTCGTTTTTGTTTTATTGAATTTTAAACAGTTATAAATATATTATATGAAGGTAAATACAAATTATTGTTTGATGTACCCTATGCGCATGACGGGTAAAACTTAACCAAGCTTGGACAACCGAGAGTGCACTCTGGGCATATACAGTAGAAACCACCAATATATGAACGTGACTCATCGGGTGCCGAACATATCTCAGACATGCTAGCAGTAATGTTTTACTTGTCTTGTACATTCGATGCAGCGGTAAATGTACTCACACGTGGGTTTTTAAGCATCCGGTCTAAAATGCGCCATCTGTGATGTAAAACTGCCTAGGTGTTCGACAAAGATGGACATATGACGCGTGTCCTAGCTTGTTACTTAATTTTGTTGGAATTCAGTAGAGCTCGTGTTTTAGGCAATTTATTTTATTTTATTACATAGTAAGGCAACCAACTCTACCGTCGGCCATTTGTTTTTATATGTCATATGATCTTTGTTTTTGCATATCGTGTTTCTGCTGTGTGTTTACGGATTAATAATCGTTTTAAACTTTGTAGTGGCAGTGGTTTACATTATGTAACACAGGTAGATGTCGTATAAAAATCCTTACCTATAGAAATTCTAGGCTAGAATACAAAAATATTTTTATTAAATAAATTTTGTACTAGTATTAGTTTAATACATTCTGAAGAAGCTACTGTGTACCGAAACAATTTAAATATCTTTCACTTTGTACCTGACCTGCGTAAACATTTTTTTTTGTTGTAACCAATTCTGAAATATTTGCGTTTACATGTAACTGCAGTTAAAAGAATAGTATATTCTGTAACAAGTTTGGAATACGGCATATTCCGCTCGAGTGAAATGTTTGTCATACGAGCCGAAGGCGAGTTTGACGGTTTCACGAGAGGGGAATATGCAATTCCAAACGTGTTTCAGATTATACTTTTTCTACGTTTCCAAAAAATACCATAGACAAAGAATTTAATTGGAAGAAAGTGAGGTTGGATCGGTCTAAAAATTTGTTAGATATTAAAAACAGAGATGTCGCCACGAGTGAACATTCTGCATATACTTACCACACATATAAATAGATGACCTTTTTCCCGTTTTTAAGGGGAGGATGGCTACTCTCTACTAGGGTGATTCATTTCCGCAAAGTTTTTTTTTTATTCGGTGCTCAAGCAAAATATTAATCTACCTATAGAAAAAAAAGTTTTCACCAAGGTAGAGCTCTTAATATCAATTTTAAGTACTTGCAGTTTAAATTTAAAGTTTTCCCATTTAAAATGCATGTAAAAAAAAATGTTTTTTTTTCAAATTTCTAATGCTCGCCCGCTTTTTACAATATTGTGAATCGGTTTTATGGACCTTATAGGGAATTTCACGCTCTTCAAAATTGTCTTTATGTTTTTTTGTGTAACTCGTAGTGGTTCGCCAGTAGGAGTCATCAAAGTTCAATTTTTTGTATGAACATTTTTTTTGCAATTTTTTTTAACAATTCGCAAAAAATAGTGAAAAAAAAAGACCTGAATCGTAAAAAATAGTCTTTTAACATATATTTAATTAATTTACGGCCATTTTTATATCTTAAAACGTAAGTAATTGATAAATATTAACCAATTATGCTATTTAAATTAAACTTTCTTATTTACTATCGATATAATTCTCTACAACAATAACTTTTTCAGAGTTATTATGATTTCTGACTAAAAATAAATATAAACATAAAAAACAACAAAACTTTAATCAAAACAAATAACAGATTACATTATTAGATAAAAAATTGCAAATTTAATAAAAATCTCAATAGTCATAAATAAACAAGTTGATAAATATTAAATTATTTCGACTTTTATACAAAGCAAATTAAGATTTTATTTTATGACGTAACTAACGTGCCCTTAACATGTATACAGGTACAATTTATTATTATATTATTGTTGTGCCGCCAATTTTAAATTAAGCGGCACGGCAGTGATGACGTTTTTTATCTATTACGTCACTAGCGTGCCCGTAAAAAATAAATTGCAGGCACTCTAACGTGCACCTAGTCACTTCGTACTTTGTTCTCGGACTAATCACTAAATACAACAAACAATACATTTTGGGGTTAAGTATAACATAAAGCATGGAGCCTACACAAGGAGCCCGAACTTCATGTAAACAAGAATCTTCCTAAGATAAGAGGGCGCTGGTGTACTACCGGTCCAAACCAGTAGAGGGGTGTAACCAGAGATGGCGCCACTACCTACCACTTATTATTGTGCAAATAATTGAGGTTATGCAACTGTCAGTTTATCACTTTCTGAAAACAATGTACCCATGTACCTGGTTTTGTGTATAAAGGTGTTAATTTACAATAAATTAATATCAAATTTAACATTGGAATTCATGTTGGACTTTCTGATGTAGAGCATAGTACAGTTTTTTTATAAATACGTGTTTTTTTCTATAATAGAATGTCGTGTGATGTTAAATCGTGTAAAACGAACAGAATATTAAATCCATATGGTATTTATTTTTAGTTTTATAGGTAGATGGCTTAAATAAAAGTTCAATATAAACAAATAAATGTAGAAATTATTAAATATGCTGTTTACTCATTTTCTACATACTTTTTTATTTAAGTTTAACAAAAGTTTTGCAAATACTATAAAATATTTAAAATATATCAAACCCATGACCTCTCGGCTTGCAGCACTGACAGTGCTGACACCATTGGAGGTTGTTAACATCCAAACATTTTTAGGTCCAGAAATGGATGGAATAATTACCCTGGCGAAAATAAAGCGTGCATGAAAAGTGTGCAATAAGTGTTTATTTGGAGTGCAAGTCTTTATAACAATGTGCATACACGCTACTTTGTGGTAATTTCACACTTTTTGAAATAATTAGAGATGGGAAAATTCCCATTTGACGAAAATTCCCGGAAACTTTCCATCGAAAATTCCCGAAATTTTCCGAAAGTTTCAAAAAAAAATTTTTTATTGCGAAACTATTTTTTTTATGGCAGGGTTTTTTGTGATGATGCTGAATAATCCGGCTTCATTGAGGTTATGTAACATAACTTACATTATTTATACTTCTTCTTCTGCCTTAAATTAACACACATTAAATTCTTATTCAAAGTTTCTTGGCCTTGTATCATGGCCTTAACGAAAATCAGCGGTTAAACAATTGACATTTAAATGAAAAAAACAAGGAAAGTTTCCAAGGAATGTTTCCAAGGAATGTTTCCGGTAACTTAAAAGAAACTTTCAAAATGAAAATAAATTCCCAATTGGAAACTTTCCAAAACGGAAAGTTTCCTTAAAATGGAAACTTTCCGATTCCCATCTCTAGAAATAATTAAGTTTTTTACTCTTTCTTTTTATTTGTCATATGTCACGCTTATATTACATTATATTTTAGCACATTGTTTGCACAGTTTTAGTACATTGTTTAAAGACATTTTGCAAAGCTTCAGTCTATCTTACGTATGTCACATTTTATACAAACTGTTGGCACACTTTAATATTTCTCATTTATGACGCTTATATTACACCTTTTTATAAACATTTTTTGTACAGTTTTAGCGATCACTCAACCGTTTAAGCACATTTTAGATATATTTCGCTTGAGTTGGGGTACAACATTTATTTAAAAGGTGAGGTAGATTCCATCTTATGTATCGCTTCTCGGCCTATTGCTAAGGTACAGCCATAAAAAACAAAACGATTCGTACGTACGTACGCAAATTTTGCAATAATGTTTTGACGTCAAAACATTATTGCAAAATTTGCAATGCAAATCAATTGTCAAAACTTACTTGCTTACTTCACATGTATTTTCGATACTATTTTCACGTCATTCGGACGCATCAACAAGCAGCGCCGCTGGTGGTGAAAAAAAAAGACTTAAATTGTGCAATTTATTGGACAGGTTTTGTCAATTTTCCCTATTAAGTTCGGGCTCCTTGTGTAGGCTCCATGACATAAAGCATCAAACCCGTTTACAAAGACAATAGAGTCGCTAACGTCATACTAATTAACTAGAGCAATCATAAAATTGTAACAGTTGCTTTCCCAATCAAATAATTATCATTATTTTTTTACTTATGTTCGAATATGCCATCAAAATATTATTTAGTGCAATTATTCAAATAGTAATTTCTACTTATACAATATTGAAGCAAATGAAGTTGACAATAAAAACAATTTACTTTTTCGTTAATTTAAGAATTTTGTTAAAAAAAATTGAATAAACTTCATTTATATTTATTGCTATATTACGGAAATGTTGAAAAATTGCAGAATCTAAGTTGCAATTGTATATTTGTTGTTTTTTTTTTATAAATTAATGTGTTTTTTTATATTTATTATAAGTCAAAAATCATAATAACTCTGGAAAAGTTATTGTTGTAGAGGATTATATCGATAGTAAATATAATATATAAAAATGGCCGTAAATTCATCAAATATTTGTTAAAAGACTATTTTTTATGATTCAGCTCTTTTTTTTCACTATTTTTTGCGAATTGTTAAAAAAAATTGCACAAAAAAAAATTTCATTCAAAAAATTGAACTTTGATGACTCCTACTGGCGAACCACTACGAGTTACACAAAAAAATACAAAGACAATTTTGAAGAGCGTGAAATTCCCTATAAGGTCCATAAAACCGATTCACAATATTGTAAAGAGCGGGCGAGCATTAGAAATTTGAAAAAAAAACATTTTTTTACATGCATTTTAAATGGGAAAACTTTAAATTTAAACTGCAAGTAGGTACTTAAAATTGATATTAAGAGCTCTACCTTGGTGAAAATTTTTTTTTCTATAGGTAGATTAATATTTTGCTTGAGCACCGAGAAAAAAAAGTTTGCGGAAATGAATCACCCTACTCTCTACCTTTTGCGTACGGTCAGTTCAAAAGTGGGAGATTAAAAAATCAATAATGTTTGTTGGTTAAAATAAATACAAATGTCAGTTTAGGAATTTAGGTTATTTTGGAAGAATATTAAAAAACTAGTTTATCCACGACTACCTTATAATATATACTTTATAAATGAGTTTTCTAAAGCAAAATGATAGTCATATTTCACAGAGTGAATAATAGCAGTGAATAATCATTATTCACTGGTCTAGAGTTCCTATAGGACACACGATATAGATTGTATCTGGCAAGCACTTATAAGTTCGTCTAGGCAATTATAGCCAGGCACTTTAATTAGCTAACTTTATACCAGTCATAAAAGTCTTGTTAAAGTATTACTTTAATATGTTTTTTTAATGCAATTGAATAAAAATTTAACATTATGTAGACTATTTCAAGTAAGTAAGCCATTGACATGACATGACAAGCTTAGCATAAATTGCTGTCAATTTGAAACGTCATAACTTCGATTCAGCACACGATTTTTGTTACAAATTATTATAATTATTAATCTTAAATTATACATAAAAAATCAAAGCGTGAAAGATGAAGAGATGTTACGCACTCAACAAAACATCACATAATTCACTTTTCGAAATACGAATTACCTAAAAAATCACATTCATTGGAAATAAAATACTGCATAATCTATAAATAATAGAATTACCAAGTAGGTAGTAAGCCATGTAATCAACTGACAACTAATAATTATTTGAAACGTCAAATTTTAACGACGCGGTGGTGCAATAATAATTCCTGTTAAAATTATAATTTGCTTTCAAAAATACGTTAACAATGGAAATTGATAGTGAAGAAGATATATTGTGTACTCCACCGGAGATAACAGAAGCTGCAAAAGTCAGTTCCCTGAATTTGTTGCCTGAGAAATCCCAAAATTTGTACACCTTTATGGACTGGAGAGCGACCAAGAAAATTAATTCATTCTCAAAGTCTGTTTTACTGGTATATTTTATATATATATTACAATTAATATAAATAAATAGTTTTAAAAATAGTCACAGGCATCTTTAATTTTTGGTTTTGTTAATGTCAAATAGGTTATAATAAATATAAATTTGTTTGCATTAAAATCCGTTAAAAGTCAATAAAAGTCGTGGACAAAGCATCCCTGCTTAAAATACCCCATAGAGACCCTGTTCAAACCGATAGATATTTGTATCGGGATGTATGGTGTTTCTATAGGGTGTATCGGTTTGTATAGGACCCGTAGTTGAGATTTATGGTTGTTCTATAGGGATATCCACCATTGATTTATTTGCTATCGGTTTCAATGGGGAAAATACACATAAATGTAGAAATTAGTATTTTCCCTATAGGACCCTATAGGTTTTAATAAAATTTTGTCAAATGTTTTATGGTTGCTCTATAGGGATATCCCTATATATCCTTCATTGAGTTATTTTCTATCGGTCTCAATAGGGAAAATGTAAAAGTTATGGTGTGCCTATGGGTAATTTCCTATACATTTTCTATCGGGCTGTATCCGGAAAAACCCATGGACAAATGCACATATAGAATCCGGTAGCGCCCGATAGATTATTTTGTATAGGTCTCTATGGGGTATTTTAAGCAGGGATAGTATTCTACTCACATATAATGAGCTATTATTCACTCAGGTTAATTATGCCACTCGCTACGCTCGTGACATAAACTTAACCTTCGTGAATAATAGCCCTCATTATATGCTCGTATAATAATATACTATTAAACATCCGAAAAGTGGCATAAAATCATTACTTTGTCAGAAAAATCACAAAATAGAGAGGATAATAATATATTATTATCCTCTCTATTTTGTGATTTTATATGACTTTAATTGTGTTTATTTATTCTTTAGGCATGCAAAAATTGGGATATTTGTAAGAGTTTTTAAACCTACCCATCTAAGGCATAGATAAAAGGATCTAGGATTCAGTGGCGGATTGGGGATTTTGGGTATACCAATATCTCAGTTATTAGACATGGGACCCACACCAAATTTATAATAGTTTATTATGACATTAAATAGACAAGTTCGGCGCAAACAGAATTTAAATTGAAGTTTGCGAAAAAAAGTTAGTTTTTTGTGTCGCCTCACCTGGCTTCTGGCCCCCCCATTTGAGATAATTCAAATTAAAGTTGTGCAATTTATACTTCACTATAATTTATCGGTAAATTTAAAATTTTATTTGAAAAATCCAAATATTATAGATTTTATACGATTTTAAATTTTTATTATTTATTTTATTATAATAAAAAAATATTTAATATGGTATAAAATCTGTAATATTTGGATTTTTCAAATAAAATTTTAAATTTACCGATAAATTATAGTGAAGTATAAATTGCACAACTTTAATTTGAATTATCTCAAATGGGGGGGCCAGAAGCCAGGTGAGGCGACACAAAAAACTAACTTTTTTTCGCAAACTTCAATTTAAATTCTGTTTGCGCCGAACTTGTCTATTTAATGTCATAATAAACTATTATAAATTTGGTGTGGGTCCCATGTCTAATAACTGAGATATTGGTATACCCAAAATCCCCAATCCGCCACTGCTAGGATTTAAGGGCGATATATATATCCTATAGGATTGGTTACATTAGTGCTGTTGTAGTGTTTTAAAAAAGTAAAGTTATAAGTTTCTCGCTTGGGTAATAAAATGCCACGTAGCCAAATTTCTAATGCTAAACAACATTTTTATAAAATTAAAAAAATATTATTTATTTTTATTATTAATAAAAACATCATTAATATAATTTTTTATAAATTTTGCGATATAACATAATTTATAAGCTTTATAATAACGAAAATTATATTAGAATATAATTACATCTGACAACACGGCCCCACGCATGTGCAAAACTGCATAAGTAGCTAGCTCCTACTTTAACCCCACGAAAAGGAAACAGCCTGAATCCAAAATGATCTGTATATGTGTGGTAAGTATATGACATTCTGTCATCAGATGATGGAATATTTCATTAAAGTTAAAAGAAAAGTTTATTTATTAATTAGTTTCTAAGAAAATTACATTTTATTCAATTATCGTAGATGTTAATTATTAAAATTTAACTTTAAACGCAAATATATCAGAAGTATAGCAACCAACATTACACTCAAGATTTTACAAATACCCGTTATACAGCACTGCACTGGACCGTGAACTTCGATACATTACTTCGTACGATTGTGCCTGATGAGTCACGTTCATATATTCGTGGTTTCTACTGTATCTAGGTATATACCAGAATTCGAACGCGCAAGGTAAACTTGGAGTGTATCCAGAGTGCACTCTTGCGAGTTTTCGAACGCGCTCCTATACTGGCTGTGTTCCGTAATTTACTGCCATTACTGTCAGTAATTTTACTGTCAGTAGCGGAAAAGGACCGTTCCGTAATTTATTCAGTACTGACGCACAGTGAAATTGGAACGCGCCTCCCCAACTAGCAAAGTTGCTTTATAATTTTTAACTGTCGCTGCTATTTTATTTTATAATTGCTTTATAACTGCTCTTCGAACACCATTTTGTTTTATTAAAATTGCCAGTAAAATATATTAGCTTTTGGAATAATTTTGCTTTATAAGTTAATCGTAAGAACGTTCTTAGAGCAAAAATACAAAACAGTTTTACGACAAATTTTAATACTGTTTTATAAACGCTTATACAACAGATTGTATACGACATTTTAGCTTACCAAACAAATTTGTTTTATAATAGATTTATACCGGTGCTATCTGATACTAGGTCATTCGTTTGCGAACGTCTATAAAACTGTTTTATTAGAGCCATGCGAAACTTATATAAAATTATTTTAATAAAGTATTATTGCTGACTAAAGCATATTTGCACTCAGATGATATTGTAGCAAGTACGGCTCTGGATCTCGGAATGATGACTCATCGCCGGTGACTCAGCGCTAGAATAATCGAGAGTGTGGAGCTCGCTGGAATGTTCTAGAGGACGTAGGCGCTGTAATATATAAGGAACGACGCATCACAGAGCAGTCAGTTGAGCTTTGGTACGCGCGAAGAAATAAATAAATATAAGTGCAAATAAATAAACTAGTAGTGATATAAATAATTAGTAGTTAAGTGTTTAGTTAGTTTTATAGTGTTTAAAAGTGTAGTTAAGTTTAGTTAAGTTATTAAATAAATAGTTTAGTTCGTTAATTAGCCAGTGCGTGTTTTAATTCACACTACGAACAGTTAAAAACGTTACAATATCTTTAAAAAACTGTTATATAATTATCATGAACGATGTCATAATAAAAGCTTTATTTAATAATTATAAAACAAATAGATGTTTGTGAGGATACAAACGCATTTCTTAATGCATTTATAAAACGTAGACATTTTTGCACCTCATTATTACTTTTGTCGGTACTATATGCATATAGTTAGCATATATGCATAGCCTTATTATGTCAAATTCAGAAATATTGACGTGGAAAAAAATTAAAAGAAGTGGTGCATTTTATAAAAAAGTTAAGAAGCGCTACCAAAATATCCTAGATAATAAAGTTATTGGTGATACCACAGAACATACACTGGAATACACTATAAAGAAAGAATGCCCAAAAAAACAAGAAGTTTTTTCTGCTGATGTACCAAGTAATTCCAATGAAAATGCTTTTATTCAGGAGGTTGAGCCAAGGAGTCTTGAAGAAGATGAAGATGTAATAAATAATTGGGAAGTGGAACTAGATGATTTGGATGAGGAAAGTTATTCTAATATAATTAACGAAGTGGCTATTTATACGTCCGACGTATACAAAATTTGGTATACGTCTTGAGCTTTCATTGTTGAGTTTGGGTTGGTTTCGCTCACTGTCAATCAACTTAAATGGGCAAAAGTGAGCGAAACCAACCCAAACCAACCCAAACTCAACAACCCAACCCAACCGACCCCGCCCCATTGGCCCCCCCCCGCCCAATTTTTCAACGAAGGAATATTCATATAATTACATATTATATTATATAACTGTAGCAAAATGAATATTAATGTAAAATTAAATAATATTCCTTTTCGCTATATAAATAAAAATAAAAAAAAAGTTGTTGGCGCCAAGAATCGAACCTGGTATCTCTCGCATACAAAGCGGGCGCTCTTCCATCGGAGCTACCGAGCTTATTGAATAATTCGCTAATAATAAACTAGCCAATGAAAGCACAAGACGTATACCAAATTTTGTATACGTCGGACGTATAAATAGCCAGTTTGTATAATTAATGCAGAAAAAAATACTGAGTTTGCAAATGGTATTAGAACGTGGGCTGTGTCTTTTAATGTCCCGCATGTGACGCTAAGCGCTTTATTTCAGCATATAATCGCCGACGGTGGTCTAGTGGTTAGAGCATGCTGACTACAAGCCTTTATAGTCGCTTTCCCTATACACTTCCCCGAGACCCTAGGACTCTTTTAAAAACCTACCAAACAGTAACAATAACAAAAGTTGGCAACGGTAGTTATTGGCATTATGGGTTGGACACAAATCAGCTCTGTTGTTACTGCATCTATGACATATTTGAGAGGAAATTATTTTATAACTGATGCAGCCGGAGCATTTATACAACATAGACATAACCGTTTTGTTAATGTTTTTTAAATGTACTTTTCAGGATAATTAATTCGAATAAGCTTTGTGTGCGCGGCTGTTTACTCCTGGGCTTATGTGCCATCTGGAGAGACGCATTAAAACTATAAAAACGAAAGCAAACACGATTTGAGAGTTCAGAGGCAGAGTTGGAAAATTTCTTATATACAGTAAGCGTCCTTTTTATTTTTGTTATTTTGTTTATACTGTCAGGTAAGTGTTGGCAGTAAGAGTGACCAATAAAAGTCGTCCAAAAGGGTGTGTACTGTACCATAATTTCAAAATTTGCTCGTTAATAATATTAATATGACTTTGTCAGTTTCTATTGAAATAACAATAACAAAATAATATTTTTGTCAGTTTTTTATCACATACCTACTGTGGGGACTGGATTTCCCACTCTTGTCTGTCAGTACAATTTAAGTGATTTTTTATAATAATTTTTATTTATTTTATTTTTATTGCTATGTATTTCGAATTATTATTAGTCAGTAATTATGTTTAAACTTTTCAGGTAGTAGGTTGTAAATAGTGTATTGCAGAGAGCGTGTGTTTGTTACCTGGAGCCTTGTAAAACATTGGAGTTTCCTGTCATCGGTAAACATCCTTTACGATTGCTTACTTACCTCTCCGGTTTCTTTACCCAAAGTAATTTATTTAATTTTATTTTTATTACCCTTTTATAGATGCGCTTTGATTTTTCCAAATGTTTCCTACCTATCCCCTACCACGATTAGGGGTGGGCGGCCAAAAGGCTCTTGGAAAATGTCTTGGTCTATCACCAGACAGAACGTACTGACTCCCCGTTTTGAGTACATCGGCTCCGGGTGACAACACATTTAAATTATAAATTCTGTTTGTGTATATATGTGTATTGTATTGTATATTGTGTATACGTAGTGTAATAAAGTTAAGTTTGTAAATACCTCGCCGTCGATCAATTTGCACACAACTACCCGCACCAAAGCAGTCGCTAAAGTGGTGACCCCGACGTGATCTGTAAGTTTTTTTATGTATTCGCAAAATTTTTTGTAAACTTAGTGACAATAATTGTGTTAAGTGGTGGACGACACGGGTAGTTTGTCGGTAGTGCGCGCGTGATTGTAGACCGATTAACAGCCGTTATAATAGTGTAGGTATAGACATTAAGCAAGTGTCAAGATGACCAACGTCGATCAAATGAAAGAAACCGCCACGAGCACGCTCACAATATCGAAACAACCACGTTTCCCGGAGTTCAATGCAGCCGATCCGGAATTATGGTTCTCGATTGCGGAGAGGTATTTTGAAGCGTTAGGTCTAAACGACAGCCGTAAACAATACCTGAGTGTGTTATCGGCCATACCAACACGTTACGCTAACGAGGTGCGCGATATCCTAATGCAACCATTAGGCGAGGAACCGTACAAAAATTTGAAGGAGAACCTCGTAAAACGGTTGAGTTCATCTCAGGACGAAAAGACGCGCGAGTTACTTGAAAACGTAGTAATGGGAGACGAGAAGCCATCGCAGTTTCTTCGTCGACTACAAGCTCTCGCAGGGACAGCAATACCGGACAACTTGCTGAGAACATTGTGGATGCGTGGCTTGCCGGAAAAGATAAAGCCTACGATGGTTACCGTGCAGGACAAGTCCATCACCGATATGGCTGAAGTTGCGGATACGGTATACGGGTTATTGCCACCACGCTCGACCGTCGCAGAGACATCAAAACCGCCATCAGCAGTAATGGCCGACGTGCAACAAGCAGTGCACGTGCAACAGCTTCGGTTCGAAATGTCCGAGATTAAAAAGCTACTCGGTGAAATTTACGAAGGTTCAAACTCCCGAGGAAGGTCTCGAACCCCTTACCGCGGACGCTCACAAAGCCGGTCCCGCTCCAGGTCAGATTCGCGCGGCCCGCGTCCAACTGGCATGTGTTGGTATCACTGGAATTTTGCAGAGAACGCACAGAAATGTACCAAGCCATGTAGTTGGACTCCGGAAAACGAGAGGGGCAGTCGTTAATGGCGGCCAACGACACCAGCCCGACAACATCTCGCCGTCTTTTTGTACGCGATCGCGAATCAAATGTCCGATTTTTAGTAGACACTGGTGCCGATCTGTGCGTATTCCCGCGTAAGTTTTATCGGGGGCCGTGTAGAAGGTCCAGCTACGAGCTTTCCGCAGCCAACGGTACACGCATCGCGACTTACGGCGTAACGACGCTCACCCTCAATCTGGGGCTGAGGCGGGACTTTTCATGGAACTTTTTAATCGCTGACGTTTCCAAGCCCATCATTGGAGCCGATTTTTTGTCGCACTATGGACTACTTCCCGATTTAAGAAGCGGGCGACTACTGGACTCCGTTACCAGGCTCGCTCTGCAAGGAGAGGTGACTGAGTGTGAAGCTCCCAGCATCAGGACCATCACCGGCGCCTCGCAGTACCATGATCTTTTACGGGAATTCACGTCAATAACGCGGCCTGACGGAGCTCCAAAAGCGGTCAAACACCAGACGAAGCACCACATCATCACGACACCGGGTCCTCCGGTAGCACTAAGACCGAGGCGCCTTGCTCCAGACAAACTCAAAGCAGCCAAGAAAGAATTCGAAGCAATGCTCCGACTTGGACTCGCCAGGCCCTCAGAAAGCCCGTGGGCAGCACCGCTGCACATGGTGCCGAAGAAAGGAGATGAGTGGCGACCTTGTGGTGATTACCGAGGTCTCAATGACCGGACACAACCGGATCAATACTAGGTGCGCCACATTCAAGACTTCTCCCAAATGTTAGAAGGAAAGATCATCTTTTCTACTGTCGACTTAGTACGTGCCTTCAACCAGATACCCGTAGCCGTAGAAGACATCCCCAAGACAGCCATTACGACACCGTTCGGACTGTACGAATTTCCATACATGACGTTTGGACTTCGTAACGCAGCCCAAACTTTTCAACGGTTTATCGACGAAGTTCTACGTGGCTTGGACTTCTGCTATGCATACATAGACGACATCCTGATCGCCTCCGAATCGCAAGAAGAACACTTGGAGCACCTCAGAGTACTTTTCGAGCGCCTCCACGAGTACGGCGTCGTCATCAACCCCGGTAAGTGTATATTTGGAGTATCTGAAGTCCAGTTTCTCGGCTATCTCGTTTCAGGTTCGGGAACTCAGCCATTACCAGACAAAGTCAACGTCATCCGGTCATTTCCTCAGCCACAAAGTGTTAAGAAGCTACGGCAGTTTTTAGGAATGGTGAACTTCTATAGGAGGTTCATACCCAAGGCTGCAAACGCGCAGGCACCGCTCAACGATCTGCTACAAGGTAACGTCAAGGGCAGCACACCAGTCAAGTGGACACCAGAGGCAATCGCGGCGTTCGCGAAGTGTAAGGAGAGCTTAGCACGAGCTACCTTACTGGCACATCCAAAGACTGATGCACCCCTAGCCATCTTCACCGACGCATCGGACGTTGCAGTAGGCGCAGTGCTGCAACAGTGGTTAGACGGCAGGTGGCAGCCGCTGAATTTCTTTTCAAAGAAGCTGACAGTTCCAGAGCTCAAATATAGTGCATACGACCGAGAACTCCTGGCGATCTACATGGCAGTCAGACACTTTAGGCATATGGTCGAGGCTCGGCAGTTTGCGATCTTTACAGACCACAAGCCGATTACGTTTGCCTTTCGGTTGAAGTCTACACAGTGTTCACCACGCCAACAACGCCATCTAGACTTCATTGGACAATTTTCCACAGACATTCGTCATGCGTCGGGCCAGGATAATGTGGTGGCTGATGCATTGTCACGCATTGAAGAGCTGGAGTCAGCCATCAACTACAAGGCACTTGCAGAGTCTCAGAAGAGAGATCAAGAGCTTCTGAATCTGCAACAAGGCTTTTCATCCCTCAAGTTGAGATCGGTACAGATTCCAGGCACAACTGAGTTTATTACGTGCGATGTGTCAGCATCAGCGCCTCGACCGTATATTACAAAACCATTTCGGAAGGCGGCGTTTAACTCAGTTCACCAATTATCCCATCCCGGGGCAAACGATACATGCAAGCTTGCGACCCAACGATACGTCTGGCCCTCAATTAAATCGGACTGTCGTCAGTGGGCACGAAGCTGCGTGGAATGTCAGCGATCGAAGATATCTCGCCATGTCTCAGCGCCAGTGGGCTCGTTTGCGCCACCATCAGCAAGACTCGACCACGTACACCTTGACCTGATCATCATGCCACACTGCGATGGGTATCGTTATTGTTTGACTATGATCGATAGATTCTCTCGCTGGCCCGAGGCCGTCCCACTTGTCAACCAGGAAGCAACTACTGTTGCAGAAGCATTTTTCAACCACTGGATAGCTCGTTTTGGCGTCCCGCTGGGAGTCACGACAGACCAAGGAAGACAATTCGAATCCAACCTGTTCAAGCATTTGAATCGCTTGACAGGTACGACTCACACTCACGGACAACCGCATACCACCCAGCATCCAACGGTATGGTCGAGCGCTTTCACCGTCAACTTAAAGCAGCCATCCGTTGTCATCAAAGCCGCTGGACAGAGGCGCTTCCAGCGGTGCTATTGGGGATCCGTTCGGCGTGGAAGGACGATATAAATGCCACCACTGCAGAAATGCTATATAGCCAACCGCTGCGACTTCCAGGAGAGCTGTTGACACCCCGAATTCGTGAGGAAGACGACATCAACGCGGAGACTTTCGTTAAACAGCTGAGGCAGCGAGTGCAGGATATAAGACCAGCAGTCATCAACCGTCATGGTGACAAGAAGATTTTTATCTTTAAAGACCTTGCAACAACGGGGCAAGTTTTCGTCCGCCACGACGGCCCTAAAAGACCTCTCCAACATCCATACGATGGGCCGTACCGAGTGGTTAGCCGTTCCGACAAGTTCTTCATAGTGAACGTCAAGGGCAAGAACATTACAGTTTCAATTGATCGGCTAAAACCGGCATACACGATACTTGACAACATAGAACAACCCGAACAAGAGCCAGAACAACTTGGCGGATACGTTATTACCACAGCTCCGTTAAAGCCTGACCCACAACCCGAGCCACCAGCAGCGCTTAACGCACCAGACGTCCCACCAGCACGCGTCTCGGCTGGTTCGGGAAATACAACCACCAGAATTCATCGGCAGACGAGATCGGGCAGACAGGTTCGGTTTCCCGATCGCTTCCAATCCGGACTCTCGTGATCTTCATCACTGGCAGGGGAGTGATGTGGGGACTGGATTTCCCACTCTTGTCTGTCAGTACAATTTAAGTGATTTTTTATAATAATTTTTATTTATTTTATTTTTATTGCTATGTATTTCGAATTATTATTAGTCAGTAATTATGTTTAAACTTTTCAGGTTGTAAATAGTGTATTGGAGAGAGCGTGTGTTTGTTACCTGGAGCTTTGTAAAACATTGGAGTTTCCTGTCATCGGTAAACATCCTTTACGATTGCTTACTTACCTCTCCGGTTTCTTTACCCAAAGTAATTTATTTAATTTTATTTTTATTACCCTTTTATAGATGCGCTTTGATTTTTCCAAATGTTTTCTACCTATCCCCTACCACGATTAGGGGTGGGTGGCCAAAGGGCTCTTGGAAAATGTCTTGGTCTATCACCAGACAGAACGTACTGACTCCCCGTTTTGAGTACATCGGCTCCGGGTGACAACACATTTAAATTATAAATTCTGTTTGTGTATATATGTGTATTGTATTGTATATTGTGTATACGTAGTGTAATAAAGTTAAGTTTGTAAATACCTCGCCGTCGATCAATTTGCACACAACTACCCGCACCAAAGCAGTCGCTAAACTACCTTTTATTGGCAACTCTTACTGCCAACAAATGAATTGTGACCAACTTATTAAAAAAATCGCGGGGAGTGGTTTTGGATGTCAAAGAAATCATAAGTTGTTAATATTTTCGAAAAAATCTCTAAATAAAAAAACTACTTTTTTGTTTTTAAAAATAAAAACACTTTTTTTGTTTTTTGAAGTGATTTTTTGCCAATAAGAAGTTTACCGATGGAGTAACGCCTTCAATAGGGTGCTTACGCTTTGTGGTTATGATGCCTATTAATAGTAATTAATTAATTTATTAATTTTTAATAATTTTTTTATCTAGGTCCCCGATCGGGTGATGTTAAATTATTTTTGCATTTCTTTTAGAAATTCTTGTATCAAAGATATTTTTGCTCTCTAGAGATAAATTTATTAATTTTTGTTAAAGTTTAAAAAATGTAAAATTTTGTTTTTGTTTTATTATATATTTTTATGTGTTCTACATGTGCATACACAAAAATTAATTTTGTTTTTTTTACATTAAAATAAAAATTATTCACATGTGATTCATTAGTGTTTTTACTTCTCGGGATTAATCCCGGGATTCAATCTTTTTAGTCCCGGCAATCGCGTGATCGGAATATAGCTCTGGGATTGCAATCCCTAACGTGTATACATGGTTATTTTTCCTGCAGTACGCCTCTGTTTAACTAATATGTACCTATAATTTAAATATTTTATAAAAATCTTTCAAAGAACCAAAAAATTGTATAAGAGCTGCCAAGGTGATAAAATTATTTTATAACATGGAAGCCATGTTTTTTGTTGTTCCACTTCGCCTTTCGACGTCCATTTTTAAAGAATAAAATACAGTCAGAGGCCATCGACGACTATTTCTGGATACATTGTATGAGGATGAAAGTTCATCTACTACATCGACACCTCCTTTAGTTTCGTTGTAAAATTGTATTATCTCGGGAAGTCGTTTATCCCCAGAATTTTCTACAATTTGGTTTCCATTATGTAAAGTTGATAGCAAAATAACGTTTTTGCCCTTTACTGCCATGTAGGAAACCATGGTCATGTCCTCTTGAAATGCAAATATACTTGAACAGGGATTTATATTTTTTACATTTAAAAATTGCGAAGGTATTTGTCTTTTATTTTTTCTTAATGTTCCTACAGATGTAAGCTTATGCTTAGTTAGAAGTTCCCTCATAACCTCATAGCTTGTATACCAATTGTCAAATGTAACATTTCTATTTGTACCTGCAATAGGTCTTACAAGGCGAATAACAATGTCGAATGGTTTGTTACTATTTTTATATGGTCCATCAGGTTGCTGGCCAACATAAACTTCCATATTTAAAACATAAAAACTTTTAGCATCAACCAATGCCTGAATTTTTATGCCATATTTTGATGGCTTATTCGGTATATATTGTCTAAATGAACACCTTCCTCGAAATGACTCTAATTTTTCATCCAAAGTTAAATATTCGCTGGGAGTATATGATGCCTGGCAATTTTCAACAAACATATCAAAAACTGCTCTTATAGGTGCAATTTATCAATTTTCAGCCTTTCCTCCCTATTATTTATATTGTCAAACCTAAGACATACTAAAAGAAACATGAATCTTTTCATACTCATAGTAGCTGGAAATATTTCAATTCCAGTACCATCAGTTTTATAAAAATCTTCAATATTTCGGTGGTTATTTCTAAAAACTCCTGATAAATAAAGTAAGCCAAATAATGCTTTTATTTCGCACTCTGAAGTTTTTCCTACGTGATAATTATTTTCTTTATATTTTGCTGCCTTCGCGCTAATTTTTATATTTGTATATCTTACTATATCGGAGATCATTTGGTGATTAAAAAATAGGCTCCAGCAATCCAGTGGACTTTTGGCATTTTTAGCATATTGTTTTACACCTGGCAAATGCGTTATTATGTTTTTTGCTTTATAGTCCTTACATTTTGAGGGAAAACTTGTTTTAGCCATTTAGTTTTATCCTTTGATATAAAATATTTTCCATTTTCAGTCAAAATATTTTCCTCTGATACTTCATCCTCACTTTCATTCGGTTCGTAATTTTCATCCGCTTCTTCATTCGCTTCAAAAATTTCTTCCAACTCTATATTTTCCTCCGCTTCCTGAAATTTTACCACTAAGTTAGAATATTCTTTAGGTGTGATATTCTGCACTTAGACCATTTATTTAAAAAAGTGCACTTGTACCGTTTTACTTCCAAGCCCCTCAATTATTAATAAATGTTTGAAATTTTTTAACTCAAAAAAAATTCAGAAAAACGAAAAATAAGGGGTGAACAAAACCCCATTTTTCGTGTGTAGTTGGCCGATTTTTCTGAATTTCCCGGGCCGGTCTGATATAGCCAGCACGCCCCTGGACAGGGGTGCTCATAGAGGGACAAATAGGGTTTTATAAAAAAATTTACAAAAAAATAAATAAAAAAATAATTCATTTTTATATAGAAAAACAAAACAATGAACTTAATTTTTACAGTTTTTAAATAACCTAAAACAGAATTTTACCTATAACATTTCGTCGTTGATACTGCAAAAGGTCACTTTGACGCCTTTTTGCACACAAAAAAAATCGATTTATTTTATTTTTCAAGTGAAACGACTTTTTGCATTATCAACGACGATTTACAATTTTTTTCCTGCATTTAAAATCGGAAAAGGACTGACAAATATTTTCAAAACTTATTTTATTGACTTCTTTTGCTTCTGGGCGATTGCAAGCGTTACTGATGGGACAATCGGAAAAAAATTTAACTATTTTTTGATATTTGTGCTATCAGTAATGAGCTAATGACGGTAATATTTGGGTAACTATTAAAGCTAGAGTTTGTGTAAAATTTTCGGTATCAGAGGTATTAAAATGTTTTTTATTTTACGAACTAGAAATCAATAAAATGTTGTTACTGATGGGACAGGAAAAAGGTCAAAAAAATTTCTGGTTACCTACTAGAAGAGAATAATTCTCTGAAACAGAATAATGTTGAAGAAAAGTATAGGTGAACCAAGTTGCAGATACAGTTAGTATAACTTATTATGACATCACTCATCTTTCATTGTAATCTGTGTAGGCAATGCATTTTGATTTCTCGTTACTGACGGGACATTACTGATGGGACATTTATTATTATTATTTATTATACACTGAAACAAATGTGTAATTGGTTAATTTAACTAAATAACTTCAATTTTTCCAACATTTCAATTGCTGATTTGATTGTTTCAAGCAGAATTATGGTTTTTGTTTTGCCATCGATAGTGCACTGTTTGATTTGCATGGGCTCTTCTGGGTTGTATTGCAAAGGTAAACAGGAAAATAATATATCAATTTCTTTGCACTACGGACATTCATTCATCATACAATTTTCTCTTTCGACGTCACAGGTTATCTCAGAAATCAGTTTTTTTTGATCATCCGGAAATGCTTTAAGGCGTTTGCTAAACGCTTCCAAAATAAATAAAATGTTTGAATGATATTTGCAAACACAAACGTTGTGAGGAGTGTCACTGATTGGCAAAACGAACGCAGGCCTTAACTCATAAAATTTGCGTATTTGAATTTTCGTTTCGGGATTTCTTCTTGGAAAATTGTTAACGCCTCTATAATAATTATAATTATTTATTTTAATTGATTAATTTTAAAATTCAACCTACTTAAAAAAAATTGAGCCTTCTGCCTGGGCGCCTATTGGCTTCGCGGCGCCCTAGGCCATGGCCTAGGTTGGCCTATGGGTTAATCCAGCACTGACTATCAAGAAAAGTAAGACTTTCAATAAATAACATGGTTAATAAAAATAATGAACCAGATGCAAAAAGACCTAAGATAAAGCCAGGTCGTTGTTCGGTATGTCCCAGAGCTAAGGATAGAAAAACAAAATACACTTGCAATATTTGCTTAGACTATTTATGCTTAGAACATGCCATAATTTGAACCCGAATAACTTTTTTATGCACGGTCGGATTTTTTTAATTTAAAAAAAATATTTTTGGGTGTTTTGTTTTTGATATGATTTTATTTTTGTTTTAATTTAAAAATATAAGTTTTTTTTGTGTTAGTACAATTTGTGCCAAAGAGATTTTGAACGTTTCTAAAAAACGCATATTTATGTTTATTAATAATTTAGTTTTATTTATCAAAATATTTAATTTATTTTATGTTTATTATAATAAACTGTTGTTATTTTTACTATTTGTATTAAAAAAACATAAATAATTTTAATATTTTATTTTTTATGCTAGAAAAAAAAAATGGGGTTTGATAAACCCCACCCCAACTTGTAATTTTTTTCCACCTGTCCAATGCCGGGTTAAATATATTAAAGAAAATCACCAAATACCATTACATGATATAATTTATATCTTTCACTTTATTTGACAGCTATCGTTTAAAAGTTTGGTTGTGTTTTACTGGAGCCACAGCACATCTCTGTCCCCAGTTGTTTCAGTAAAATTAATCTGCCGTACATTTATAAAAGGGTAGTATTTACCACTGAGCTCAGTAACTGAAAGTGGATTTCGGAATGCGTTTTCAGTACCGACAGTACTGACAGTAAATTAAGTACGGAACATAGCCACTGTACTCAGTATACTGGTGTGGGCGGCCAATTAAAAAAAAAAAGTTAACCAAAAATAGTACCTACCTACCTATTTAGATAAATTATAATTTATAATTATGTAATTTCATTATTTTACAAAATGTTATTAAGAAGTTATTAATAATTAAAAATTAAACAGGGGTTCTGAAATATCCTCCCAGAAGATACATATAGCCAGTATTTACCTTGATAATCGCTAGTTTTCAACATACTTTTTCTATGGTTTTCAAGGCACCGCCACTTTGTCCTTGCAAATTAGAATGTCCCCGCCCTAGAAAAAACTCAAACAAAACAACAAACCTCATATGATATCCAAAATATTATTCGCAACAAAAAAACAAACCACCTGATCCTGCGTTGTTGATAAATACAACAAATTCAATTAATTACTGCGTCTTTGTTTTGATCGAGGATCTAGCTAATAGATAAAAGATCTAGCAGGCGATTTTGACCCGTATTTGCTTGTTGCTTAGTGACGCGAGGGCGCGCACATCACCACAATCAGCTGTTTCAGCTGTCAGTTGTTTCTAAAATGGCGTTTGTGTAAAGTGGACAAAGAATAAGACATTTTTTAGAGTCTTTTGAGCCATTTTTCTATTGATTATCGCGATTGAAAGTGCAAAAATTGTTTTGAAGGTGTTTTCGACAAAATGTTGTCTCTTGAGGTTGTCCCAGAGCGTTCCTTAGGCTGTGAGCAATGGGAATTTGTTATAGGTGGGTAAATAAATAATGTTTGCATTTTATTTTTGACAACAAATCCATCCAAAGTGTTGGTGTTAATGGCGTAATTTTCTATACGGATTGTTTTTATTTTGGGTGTTGTAGTCGAGAGTAAATGACCTTCAAATGTTAATTGTTTTGTGGTTCATTCCTTTGTTTTTATTTCTGTCAATTCAAAAGATGAGCCAGCCAACTGGGTGCCCAAATTATCGTTATGATATTATTTTTATTTTTAATTTAAAGAAAGCGGAAAAAATTCCGTAAGATAAGAAATAAATTTAATTAATTACTATAAATTATGTTAATAAATAAGTAGTAAAAATAATCTTTTTGACAGTGTTAAAAATAGTACCTATATTGTGCGACTAGAGGGAGAAACTTTCTCCGAGAAAGAGGAGTTTCCTGGAATATCTTTTTTTGACCAATAGTCGCACGCAATTTTATTTGATATTTTATCTAAAATCTGACAGCTGTCAAGCACTTTTAACCTCACTTTTTTCCAATTTTAACTTAAAGCTAACATCAGCCCTTGGCACAGTGGTCCAAAAGCCCAAAAACATGGTCAAAATATGAAGGTTAAGTTCTAGGTTTACCAAAACATGGAGTTTTTAGGGTCGCTGATTACGAATTTGATATCCTTTTTTTCAAAAACAAAATGGCGGTTCCAATATGGCGGACATTTTTTTAACAAATGTTCTGATATCGCTTAAATTTAAATTTAAGCCAATTGGCAACATGTGGTTTTTGAGGAAAATTTGAATTTCCCGCACAAACTAAATTAATTTCCATCTTTTTTTTTAATAATAATAAATAATAATAATTCCCACATTTGAAATTCGCACCTTAATTTATTATACAACATTGGAATTACCTTCTTTATCTCTGGGAACTACTAGAATGTATGTCAGTTTGTGATCATATGCAAGGAATGCGGTCGATGTTGCCAATGGTAAAAAAATAAAATTCCCTATTGGGAACATTCAATTATATTACGTTGGCTACACTGAAATTTTGAATTTCCCGCACAAACTGGAGTTCCCAGAGATAAAGAAGGTAGTTCCAATATTGTATAATAAATTAAGGTGCGAATTTCAAATGTGGGATTTATTATTATTGATTATTATAAAAAAAAAGATGGAAATTAATTTAGTTCGTTCGGGAAATTCAAATTTTCAATGTAGCCAACGTAATATAATTGAATGTTCCCAATAGGGAATTTTATTTTTTTACCATTGGCAACATCAACCGCATTCCTTGCATATGGTCAATTGCGAATTTTATATTTATTTTTCGAATAACAAAATGGCGTATCCAAAATGGAGGACATTTAAAAAAAAAATCTGATATTGCTCAAATTAAATTTTAGCAACCTGTGGTTTTTGAGGTAGCTGATAACAAATTTCCCAGGTAGCACACTAACGTTTATATGACGTTGAAATGACGTTGCTAAAATGGCGAAAATTTTTACAAAATAATTTTTCATTCAATTTTTCGGATTTTGGCCAGCTATTTTTGACTTTGGACCACTGTGCGTGGGCTAATACCTACAGATGCGAGTACCGAAGCTACCTAATTTTTCCTGTAGTTTAATACATAAAATAGGTCCCCTTACCATAATACATACCTACACAAAACATCACAATTTTTCATTCAATTTTTCGGATTTTGGCCAGCTATTTTTGACTTTGGACCCCTGTGCCTGGGCTAATACCTACAGATGCGAGTACCGAAGCTACCTAATTTTTCCTGTAGTTTAATACATAAAATAGTTCCCCTTACCATAATACATACCTACACAAAACATCACAATTTTTCATTCAATTTTTCGGATTTTGGCCAGCTATTTTTGACTTTGGACCACTGTGCGTGGGCTAAATACCATTACGCCCACTGGTTAAAGTTAAGAAAGAAAATGGGTGTTGAATATTCATTCTGTAACACTTTAAGAAATAATAGGAGTAGAAAAAATAAATTAATATAATTTTTGACATGTACTTTTTTATTTGAACACTTTTTTTAAATGTGTCACAGTCAAACTGACAAATATTTTGACAGTTTTTAAATATATCTACCAATATCAAAAAGCAATTAAAAATATTTAAAAATGAAATGTCCAAATAAAAAAAAGAACCATAAATTTTAATGTTTTTTTATAATTTTTTCTTTTAGGAATGCATTTTTCTCAGGCTGTATCAATAATACAGTCACAAGTTGGTATTATTAAAGGTGTTCAAGTTTTATATAATGACATTGTAAGTATGTGTATAAATATCTTTTATATAAAAAAATAATATTAGGTAATATAATAACATGTTTTTAGAAGCCCTTAGAAATTGATTTGGTAATAAATCTACCACAGGATGGAATAAGGTTATTTTTTGATCCAGTGTCCCAAAGATTAAAAATAATCGAAATTTACAGTATGAAATTAGTCAAGTTAAAATATTGGTACGTTAATAATTTTTCAAGAAAATCCCCAAAAACATTTTTTATTTCTAGTGGGTTGCCATTTAACTCCCCAGAAGTGTTGCCATCTATCGAGCAAATTGAACACTCTTTCGGAGCTACGCACCCAGGTGTCTACGATTCCGAAAAGCAAC
The DNA here is from genome assembly GCA_921294245.1 of Brassicogethes aeneus. Taxonomy (NCBI): domain Eukaryota; kingdom Metazoa; phylum Arthropoda; class Insecta; order Coleoptera; family Nitidulidae; genus Brassicogethes; species Brassicogethes aeneus. The sequence continues at coordinate 53,291,508 of OV121133.1, read as the reverse complement.
TTTTCATGTTGAATTTTCGGGGACTTTCTTTTTATTTTCCCGTGGAATCCAAGTTTCAAACTGGGACGTCTCACAATTTAGGCAAGTATATTGTTTTGTTTATTATACATACTGAGTAAAATGTTTAATAAAAAGGGCATTCCACGATAATCAGAAATGTTTGTCCCACCAGTCACACTTAAATATTGTGAGTAAAAACCACATGTCAAATTGATTTTAAAATATTGTTTATTTTGCTTGTAATAAGCTTATAAGCGAATAAACATAATATTATAAAATATTAATTTAATAATGTGTGGTTTTTACTCACAATTTTCAATTGTGACTGGCAGGACAAAAATTCCCGAGTATCGTGGAATAAACATTTTACAAACAATTGGAAAATTTATGCTGGTAATTTAGATCCCCTAAAAATGTAAAAAAATAGAAATTTTCTAAAAAGATAATATTTTTTCACAATAAATGATTTTTTGAACCATAAAAATAAGAATCCCATCAATAAATTTGTTTAGAGCGATAAAAACATTTTTACAATAAAATTAAAAGAGTAATGGTAAAATACATATATTTTATAAAAAAGTTAATATGCATTATGAAATTAAACTTCTTTAGCAAAAAGATAGTCCATTCTTCTTAACCTGACATAAACAAAATAAATTACATATATTAAAATAATAATTTTGTGCAACAATAATTATTATAATAATATTTACACAATCTTACCTTCACTAAATTTTTTTAACTTTTTTACATATGACATAAAATGCACATGCACAAAGGCACTTTTTAATTATAATTGCAAAAGTTTGGAGTTTGCAAACATTTTCCACCAAGTCACATTTAATATGCTACGAAAAATAATATAAAATCCTTTTAAACGTCCAGGGAAGCATGAAGTCGCAGAGGTTAGATCATTTAATCACTTAATTATAATTAAAACATTAAACTAACTAATCACTAAACTACTAATTACACAGTAGTAACATCAAAAAGACACAAAAAATCGCCGGTACACGTAAACTTAATTATTGGGCGTAGAATCCAGTTTTTTAAAGTTAGCTCGTTTTATTAAGATATAATATTTAAGTTTTTGTAACTTTTTGGTTTATTATTTGTGTACATTTTGAGAAATACCAAAAAGACACAAAAAAACGCCGGGACATGTAAACCTAATTTTTGGGTGTAGAATTCAGTGGTGTAATCCGTTTTTTAAAATTAGGTCGTTTACTCAAGATATTATATATATATACAGGGTGTTTCATAATATATGCGCAGGACTTTAGGATGTGATAGCTCATCCAAAAAGATGAAAAAAGTCGCTATTAACTTACCCTCTAAAATGCACAATTTTCGAGATACAGGGTGTTGAAATTTTAGAAAAAAAATCGTTTTTTTCGATTATCTCCGGAACCGTTTATCGTACAAAAAACAGCTTTTGTAAGCATTTTCTACTCAAAATAAGCTATGTTTTGTGCCAGAAAAAAAATTTTTTTTACTCATAATTGGTGGAGATTTTGAAGGGGTAGCGGGTGTTTTTCTCCTCAACTTCTACGCCCCTGAAAAATGTACGGTTTTGAGAGGCCTATTCGAACCGCCAATGTTTTCTACACTAAAAAGGTGTTCTTGGTCATAAGCTCTAAAGTTGACCGTTTTCGAGAAAAATCAACTTTTATATTTAAAAACATGTTCAATTTTTTGAAAAAAAAAATTTATTACAAATTAAACACAATTTATTTTAACGTTAGAAAAAGTAACAAAACCAAAAGATAATTGCAAAATTAAAAAAATAATAATAAATGATTTTTTACACAAATGCTGAAATGTTCGAAATGCGTTGCCTTTACGGTTTGGAGAATTTAGCAAAGACAACTTTTAAATCATTTTTTATTTTGCAATTATGGTTTGGTTTTGTTACTTGTCCTAACGTTAAAATAAATTTTGTTTAATTAGTAAAAAAAAATTTTTTTTTTTTAATTGACCATGATTTTAAACATAAAAGTTGATTTTTCTCGAAAACGGTCAACTTTAGAGCTTATGACCAAGAGTACCTTTTTTGTGTAGAAAACATTGGCGGTACGAATACGCCTCTCAAAACCGTACATTTTTCAGGTGCGTAGAAGTTGAGGAGAAAAACACCCGCTACCCCTTCAAAATCTCCACCAATTATGAGTAAAAAAAAATTTTTTTCTGGCACAAAATATAGCTTGTTTTGAGTAGAAAATGCTTACAAAAGCTGTTTTTTGTACGATAAACGGTTCCGGAGATATTCGAAAAAAACGATTTTTTTTCTAAAATTTCAACACCCTGTATCTCGAAAATTGTGCATTTTAGAGGGTAAGTTAATAGCGACTTTTTTCATCTTTTTGGATGAGCTATCACATCCTAAAGTCCTGCGCATATATTATGAAACACCCTGTATATATATATATATATATATATATATATTATAGATATATATATATCGTCGCCGGGCTTGCAATATCTCCAATGTGCAATATCCAAAATTTTACAGGAGAGACTAAAAACGTTTAACTGATTGAATATTGGCGGATTTTAAATCATGCATAAGTGCGCAAAATATGATTTTACATTGTAGATATTCGAAAAATGTGCGCAAGGCTCAGAAAAATATTAATATCATAAACGAAATTTGGAGTATATTGTCACTTTGGAGGTATTGCACGACCGACGACGATACCCTATATCTTTTTTTTCGTGCTTTAGGAGAGGTGGTTTCAAAAGCAAAACAAAATTTTTTGGCTAAGAAATATTGATGAAAAAAATAATTTTACTTTTACCATTTTGATTTTTTTTAAATAAGTAGGTACTAGGGCTATACAATTTAGGTAGGTATTTTTCGAAGACTCTATTAACCGGTTAAGCCGCCAGTTAATTAGCTAAGCTGATCAGTTAACTAGCTAATTAACTTAGCTAACTTTTTTAGCCGACTTAACTGGCTAAATTGTACAGCCCTAGTAGGTACTAAAACAAGCCTATTCTTTTCCCTTAATTTTGATATATATATTTAAATGGGATCTCGAAACCAGTTCAAAAATCCGCTAAGTTACTTACTGACAGGTAAAGGATCTCACAATTTTTTTTCAATCATTGGTACATCGGTAGCTTATTAATTAAGTGTTAATTAATGTAAATTGTTCACGAAAAATAAACACATAATTAATATCCTATTCCATTTTGAATAATTGCATGACCTACGCAAAATAATACCATTGATTACGATAATACAATAATTTAATAATTAAACTTTTAAAATGTACTTAAAACATTATAACTTAAAACAATTTAGTTATAACTTAAAACATTTAAACATAAACTATTTTACTTTTTTAAGAAAAACAGAATATTCGAAAGCAAACGATATTTTTTTAAGTACAGAACTTCTTTTTCGGCCGAAACGAATGAATTGTATTTTTGTGGCCATGGAACTCCTTTTGCAGCACTAAATCGTTCTTTTAAAAATTCAGCTGCTCAAATACGCTAAATTCTACAATTTAAGTAACATTTTAAAATTTAAGTAGACTTGCCTAGTCAAATTAAAAATTAATTAAATTCACACATCATTTATCATACTTTAAATAGGATTAAATTACGTGAATACGTTTACAGTGGCGGCTGGTGGATTTTGGGCACACCCATATCTCAGTTATTAGACATGGGACCCACATCAAATTTATATGAGTTTATAATGACATTATATAGACAAGTTCTGCGAAGCAGAATTTAAATTAAAGTTTGCGAAAAAAAGTTAGTTTTTAAGTGCAACCCCCGGCCTCCTGCCCCTCCAAATTAAGATAATTCAAATTTAAGTGGTACAATATTTAATCCACTGAAGTTTATCGACAAATTTCAAATTTTATTAAAAAAATTCAAGAATTACAGGTTTTATACCATTTATAATTTTTATTATTTCTTTTACTAAAATTAAAAAAATTTGAAATGTTATAAAATCTGTAATACTTGAATTTTTTTAATAAAATTTAAAATTTGTCGATAAACTTCAGTGAATTAAATATTGTACCACTTTAATTTGAATTATCTTAATTTGGAGGGGCAGGAGGCTTGGGGTTGCACTTAAAAACTAACTTTTTTTCGCAAACTTTAATTTAAATTCTGCTTGCGCAGAACTTGTCTATATAATGTCATTATACACTCATAAATTTGATGTGGGTCCCATGTCTAGTAACTGAGATATGGGTGTGCCAAAATCCACCAGCCGCCACTGTACGTTTATATGTTATGGTATGTAGTAATTATTAGCTTAATAAAATAAAATAAGTGTGAACAAGATTATTGTTAATGTATAAAATAATAAAATATAATATTGTATAATTAATCAATTATCCCCATTTATGGTAAATAGACAACAAATAATACACAAAAAATTAAATTTTAAAGTAAGAAAATGATAAACTTTTAAAGTTTAAGACACCGAACAGTGTTAAACATGCTACAATAGCAGTTTTTAAATAAAAAAATATGCATTTTTTAACCCAATATTATTCATTAGGCATCATAAGCCGATTTTGCAGACTTGCAGCCCGTGCAAGTTGGCAGGCAAACAAAAATCCTATTTTGCCAAGGCGTTATACGAATGGGTTAAAACAAGTTGGACAAACAAAAAGGTTTTTTCTTTGCTCTAAAAAGTTATAATAAATCAACTAAAGTTCTTAAAAAGCGATTTAATTATTGAATTATGTATGTTTATAAAAATACTATATTTAGAGAATTAAGACAATGTATTAATAAGGTGTTTATTTCCCCTTTAAAAAATTTAATTTATACAAAATGTCTCCAAAAGATGCTCCTTTTACCTTTGTCGTTACTTTTAATTTTTTATTTTCCTCTTCTTTACTGTCCAAAATAATCTGCAAACGTTCTCTTTCTACCAGCGCTTGTTTCCGCTTCCATTCTATTTGAACTCTTCATTTAAATAGAATATTTTTATTTATTATTTATTTTATCTCCTCTAATTAACAGTCAAGTTTAAAACGCCGTGTTTTAAAGCACTACAGAATATAAGGGGCTTCCCCGAAATCCAAAATGTCACTCACTATCAATCACAAACGTTTCCTCGGAATTATAAAACGGGACTTTTTGCTTCGGTCCTGTATAAATAGATGGCGTTATCTTTGCCGATACGATATATCGGTATATCGGCACGTAAATATCGGTATCGGCTAATTTAAAGTTTGTAATTTTTCCTCCCCTACAACGTGGTGTGACGTTGTTCCGCCATTTTTCGGACACCCTTTAAGGGCCAAGCTCCACACCTTTCCGGTTATTATAAAAGGCAAGCACAACAATTCTATGTTCAGGCGCCACACCTTTACAGGGTGGTGCAGGATTAATCTGAAACATTTCATGATCGATAGAGCATGAAAAACAATAAGAAAAAACCCAAAAAACCATATAACAAAAATGCATATTAACGGAGATATAGTCCGTCAAAGTTGAATGTAAAAAAACGTTTTTTATAACTTTAACCGCTCAAATTTTTCATAGGCAAATCTAAAATAGGTGTCCGTCGATAATCTAATGATAATTCCCTACCAGAGGCCACTGGGTGGAGCTTTTGGAGGGTTTTTCATTTTATTTTAGACGCCACTGTTTTTTTTTGTAAAATGATGAGATTTTTTACTCTCTTAAAATGAATTAGTCAAAAATAACTAATTATAAGTCATATTTGACTTATTGTCATAGTGAAAAAGCAGTCACTAATAATTAGTCAAATTCCACTGAATGAAATAGTCAAATTAGTAAATTTAAATTTAAAAAAAGTTTTGACCCAGCCTGGGATTGAACTCAGGTTTGTCACTTGATAAGTTTGTCAAGCTAGCCTCTTAACGCATTCGGCATTAATTTTATTTGTCAATAAATATTGTTCATAATATTTTAAAGTTTAATATATTATTTGTGTTGCTATTTTGAGCTAAACTTTTTGCTTCTTTATTTGTTTTATGGGTCATTTAACCATGGAGAGGTATATGCATTTAATTCAAATAATACTTTGTTGTTGGCCGTAAACGACTAAAGAAATTAGTTACTTTTAACTGTCAGAAATAGTCAAATATGGTGACTAATCTTAAATTAGTCAAACTTTAACTATTTACATAGTAAAAAATAACTATTTAAAAGTGAAAACGACTATTTTATTAGTAAAAAATGCTGGTACTAATTCAAATAGTAGAATTTTGACTATTTCATTTTTAGAGAGTATATCCCTATTGAATTTAGAAGCAATTTATGTGTTATATTTTCATCAGTTCAGTGGTTCGGAGATATTTTAGTTTAAAATTTCAAAAAGACGAACACGGAATATCTTATTTTTATCATATTTTATTTAGCTTTTCATAAGAGGAAGTAATTTTTGTGTTTTCAGAGAAAAGTAATTTTTGATAAAAAAAAATGTTTTTTAATAGTTATTTACGTATCAAGCTTTGTAAATGAATCTTTACAGGCGAGCTGGAAGTTTGTGGGGTGAGCGACGCAGGAGCAAACCCCATATTCCAGTGAGCCTAGTAAAGATTAATTGCAAAGCGTGACACGTACAAACTTTTATTTTCACCTTTAGATAACGATTTTCAAATTTAAAGTTTTAATTAATATGTCAAATGTGACATTTCATTTCATAAATTGCTTTTCTACAAGCCTGTAAAACCTTTACAGGTCTTTTAAACCAGGCTTTGTTATCTATGTTTTAAACAAGCCCGTAAAATATTACAGTTCTGTTCCCATAATGTATCGTTTACTTGGTTACAAAAACCACAAAATTAACCTATAAAATGTCATTTACTAAGAAGGTGGAGATAAATGTTTTTTAAAAACCTACTTACGTTTATTCAAATAAATAAATATTACAGTATTAGGCACATTTTTATAAATATTTATACACATACAGGGTTGCCCTTCGAAAACAGTCCAGCAAGGTTTACGGCTTTTTATCTGGACTCGTGTATTTTTGTTAGGTTGGTGGCTTATGCCAGTTTGACTTAGTATTTTTAGTATTTAAAAATGGTATTTCTGCTAAAGAATTTAATTAAATACTTTGACACTGTCAAATTGACAATAATATTTATTATAGATAATTTACTTGTCAATTATAAATAAAAAGATAATTATACCAAAAATAATGGCAACGAATTCGAATGTAAAAGCCCTTTTAAGGGCAAAACTTCATTTTGATGAAATTATGCCAAATGCTACAATGGTTTTATAAATATTACATCATACATTACGAGTTTTATCTTATATTATACCAATCGGTTTTAAAGGCTAAATATGAACTACCCATTCAAACCAATTAAAGTCAATTCTATTCCCTATTGATACCAATATTCAAATACCAGATTCAAACCCATACATTAAAACATAAATTTCTATTGTTCTTAAAGAGGGATTTTTGGCAGGGTATACATTATAATTCTTATTGGCTTTAACAAAATACCTATTCACCATTGGACAACATTTACGTTCACAAAAAATTTTAATTTCTTTTATATAAATTCTTTTCAAAGCGAAGATTATTATCCGCTAGGAATACTTTCTCTTCTGTGCCGTAAAGCAACTTATATTTAACTACTTTTTTTATATGATTTTACTCATCCAAGCACCACCAAAGCCAAATTAATTGAATTTTTAACTACGAATTTCGACAACTCAACTTGACAACTGCACAATGTAACCTACAATAATTTATACATAACCACAATTAGATTTATAACTAGCTTAGTTTGTTTTAATCAATGCGACCAATTTTGGTTCTTTATTTACCAACCAAAACCCTAAATTTGCAAGGCTGCCGCAGTCCAGATAAAAAAAAGAACTTTATGTGAAAATAAAAAATCTTCGGACACGTATACCTACTATTGTTTTCAAGGGGACATATTTACACATTAATTTCATCACTGTAACTGTAACCCCTAAGCTGGGGCGGCATTTACCCTTAATTTTTCAAATGAGGAGGCGTTTGTTGTGATACATCTTTTGAAAGGGCATTACATTTATCTAAATTAGCGCTTCCTTTTACAATTTGTGCTGCGTGTTGCCGAGAAATTTAATTTAATTGATTATAATCTATAGTACTTACGTATTATCTTATTAACTGTTAAAATTTTTTTAATAAAAATGTCCGTCGTTCACCTCCATACAATAGTACAGCAACTGTTCAAAGTGTTCCCGGACATTGTGAAGAATATCGGATCTAATTTGTTGGCATTAATTAGGGATGCGGTTCCGTAAATCTACTAAGGATTCAAGCTGTGTGGCATAAATTTTGGATTTCAAATGTCCCCACAAAAATATATCAGGGGGAGATGAATTCGGTGATCTCGCGGGCCATTCGATAGCACCCCTTCTCCCAATCCATCTACCAGGAAACGTTTTATCCAGAAACTGCCGCGGCATGCCGTATAGTCTTGTTGAAATATCGGATTTTCTTCATGGTAACGTTTGCCGTTTTCCATAATTTCGGCACTCTCTGACAAGTCTGCGTAAGTAGCTCCATTTAAATTTCCTGGTAAGACAAATGGTCCAATTATGTGATCACTAAAAATACCAGCCCAAACGTTTACTTTCTGAGGATATTAAGTATGAACCTTGGATTCGTGTCGGACCAATAACGACAATTATGACGATTGACAATGCCATTGGGAAAAAATAAACATTCGTCTGAGAAGCAAACATTAAAAAGGTAGTTGGGAGTATTTATAACTATTTCGGACATAATTTCACAAAATTGTAAACGGCGGTCATTATCATCTTCCTGAAATTCCTGAAGAAGTTGAATTCGGTGCTATTTATTATGCTTCATAATTCTCTGTACGGTGGCCCGCGAAACTCCCGGTAGATCAGAAAGTTTTATGGCACTTAATGTAGGGTCCAAAGTAATTTTACCCAGAACAGCTACTTCTACTGCCTCATTACTCACCGGATTTTCAATATATCGTTTTTTATTTGCCACTGAACCAGTTTGCCGGAATTTTGCTACTAATTCTAGGATGTACGTGTCTGTTTGCATGCCTCTCAATAAACAAAGTTGCCGTTACTCTTGCATATTCATTGTTTATAAAATACAATTCAATAATTTCCACTCTCTGCAATATAATTTTTTTTATCGAATCGATAGAAATAAAAGCACAGAAATAACATAAATTCGATTTGGCGACTGATATTTGTTACTTTAAAAACAATTTTTTCAACGAATTTTTTTCATTACGAAATTTGTAAATAAGCGGTCCAGTAAAATGTACGGAATTCCATTGCTCGCCGACGCGTAGCTCAAATTTGCAAAACGAAGCGCCATTTTAAAGAAAATTTAATTCCCTTTTCCCATTTGAAAAAAATAAGTGTAAATCCAGCCCCCGCTAAGGGGTTAAAGTTACAGTGATGAAATTAATGTGTAAATATGTCCCCATAAAATCAAAAGTATACGGGTATACAAAGCATGCAGTACTTTTTTCGATGGGCCACCCTGTATATAATACATAATACCTTTAGTACATACTTAATATTTTAAGAATAATTTTACAAATCAGCAGATGGTCTCGGAAATTTTACTTATTTTATTCTACTTTTATTTATATTAATTACTTTTTCTACTCCCACCTTTAAAACGCCTTTTATCGTACATGTTTCCATGACACTAAGTGACCTTTTAAATACACATTGACAAGTTGTGGCTTTATGGCGCTTTAGTCACGGGCTGAAGTTAGTTTTAAGTTAGTTGACAGTTGTCAAATGTCATACAATCGTTAAAATAAAGTGCCTTTCTTGTAAAATAATACTAAATGTGAAAATTATTTTATTATTTCAATACAAAAATACAAAAGTATTAAATAGTTTCTCAACGGCAATATTTGAAAAGTTTATATGAACATTGTACTGACCTTTTAATTTCGCCGGCAATAAACTATAACTTAAATTCGGGCACGCACTACACTGTAAAGTGCTCATAAAACATTTTCTTTACTTTCACTGTGAAAAACTGTCAATTTTCAAGAAATACATTTCGATTTATTACCTTTATAATCTGGGTTTATAAAATACAAAAATTTGACATTTGACGGTGACACACAGATTCCCCTATTGTTTCATAGATGGCGCTCTGTACAAATTTTTTATTTAAATCATTTTAAGATAATAAGTATTTTTCGTAGAAAAAGTATGGTATGCACCTCATTTATAAACTTTTCTATACACTCATTAATTTAAGCACTCGCTCGCAAGCTCGCTCATGCCTAAATTAAATTCGTGTATAAAATGGCGTTTATCAAACTTCATACATAATATACTATTATACTACTACTTACATAACATTTTAAGCATAAACATTTATATAACAGATACATAGGTACTAACATAAATTAACCATAGATCCTATAGGATGTTATAACAGTCCTAAATTTTTGATATAATCAAGAGAAATGATTTTCATGTTTCAGTTTTGGTGATTTTTTATTTTATGTTTGAATTCGTTAATCTTGGTGGTATTTTTTATTTTGTCTGGTTGGTATTTTAATTTTTTATACATTTAATTAACATTGACATAAACAAAATTGGGATTTTATCTTATCAAAAATTAGGAAAAAAATAAATCGATTTTAGAGAAAAATACCTTTATTTTTAATTTTTAAGAAAAAGTTCTTTATAATTAAAAACAAATTCTGAATAGAAAATTTACAATGGAAATTTTGATTTTTTTTGTTTTTCCAGGATTGAGTGAATTTAAATTTTTAGTTTTAATATTAGAAGAAAAGTAATTTTGATAAAATGTTTTGATTGTCAAAAAACAACATTCACGTAAACAAATATTCAAAATATTCCCACCAAAACAAAACACTGCCCGAGCTAATGCGACGATGGGACTTTTATGTGGTTTTACCACTATCAAGTAAGTTTTAAATAACATATCTAATAAAACGGATCAAAAGGTTTGGGTGACATATATAATAACAAGGATACCAAGGTAGAGAGTTAAAAACGAGATGAATATTGTGTGAAACTAAATTCTAGAACTCTTGCCAGCGACTAACATTTCGATGCAGTTGTCTGATTAAGACCTTAACACGGGATAACTGATTGTGGAGACAACAATTTTAATTTCAGGTGTTTATTTTCATAATTGATCAATTATCACATTATCAATGTGAATGTTCTGCCTGCATTAGCTAAACGCATCAAAGCATACCATCAAGTGACCAATGCTTAAAGAAAGAAAAATTAAATAATTATTGTAATAATTATATCCGGTAATAAACATGTCGTGTGAGATATAGAAGCCATATTGGTTGGGATTGGGATTCCGAGGTCTGGTAAAGCGTGTATTACAAAGGACAAGAGAGAACAAATCGTCGAAAATAATACAATAACGATATTATTCATCTATATAATGTGGAAAATATAGAAAAAATATAAAAAACACGACAAAAATGTAAAAATATATCAAGAAGAAAATATTATATTCATTAATTTTTCCGACAGGATTTCGTACCTATCTAGAGTGTGCTCAAGGGGGGTCAATGTTTCATCAATTCGGTGCATTATTTGCTGAAGATCCTGTATGAGTTGCATATGGTGTTTTACTTGTCTATCTTCGTTGGAGTCCTTTATACATTTTGTTGCTTCTTGGATGTACTTAAAACAGTCCCGATACGATTTTTCGATTTGTTTATAATATTCTCCTGTCCAATACTCATGAGTTGGCTCGTTGATTTTAACGATTTCAGCATGTGTCCAATATTCTTCCAAAGTATTGACGCGAAGATTGAAGTATTCGGCTGACTTTCTTGCGGCCGAATCCTTCTTCATGTTACTGTAGAGTTGTAGGATGCCCTCCCAATGACTTGTCGCTTGGCCACCAGTTCGGTCATCTTTGACTTTGGGGTTGTCATCTTGAGTTGTGGATCACTGACTCGTTCCGTTAGTGAACTGTTTTTTCGTGTTTACGCATGATATTTTTGTAAAATCATGCAAATACGGTTATAAAATGCAGTGATTGTGGATATATAACTGTACCCAGGCTTGCACTGGTATAATTTTATGGCTCGAAGGACAATGTAAAGATTCGGATCTTATTTGTGATCTCGATCTTTATGATATTGACATTACTAGCAGAGCGCAGCCTCACGCTTCAGTTAAGGCTTGGAAACTAGTGGTGTATTATCTTTGGTGTGATTGAGTAAAACACAGGGATGTTTAATGTTATTACTTATAATAAAACATTTCAACGTTATAACGTCCTTGATTAAATAACTTTATTTTTATTGCTGATGCAGGTCAACTAAATAACTATTGTTAAATCTAAAGATTAAACCCACAAAATTAATGTCTTACGATACATTATCAATTAAAAAATATTCATACGATACATTATCAATTTAAAAATATTCATTTTTTTATCTGGAAAGTTTGAATACTTTTTTGCATTTTTCTCATAACTACTGTTGTGTAACATGTCCGCTTTTGGTTCTACAAGACTAACATAAAATATTTTATAATTGACACTTTTCTTAGGTTCTCTGCAGTTTCCTCCAGGAAGCTCTCCCCTGGTGTCTAGGATGTCAATTTACAGCGGTCCTAGCCTAGACCAGGCGGTGGCTCCCGAGTTGCCCCTATCTTGCTACCATGGACAATTATACCTCCAAAAGGCGGAGGTTATCAGGGGCGAGGGGTACACCAAGGGGCTAAGATTAATCCTTCTAACAGGTAAGAGCAATATATTTTTTTAATTTTCATTTACCTAATGGTAAAAATATTATTTCAGTGCCTCTTTCTATTTACTTGCCCAGAAAAAATTGTAAGTTAGGGAATATTTTTAATTTTGAAGGATTGTTTTACTAACATTTCCCCCTTGTTTTTTATTAAAAGTCTTAGGTTTGCCTAAACCTTTTTTGAAAATCTATTAAAACGAAATATCCTAAAACCGTATTAAAAATGCCCTTAACTGCCTATTATACCTACATTTTATAATCAACAATCGTTTTACTTAATAGTTAAACAATGTTTTGATATTTATTTTTAAGGTAATAACAATCGAAGAATAGACTCATCTAAGCTTCAATTTGAAAGGAAGGTGCTTTTGGGACATTCTGCGCAAGACGTAGCTACCGCTCTGGGCGCCCCTTCCAAAGTAAAATAATAACTCAAACACTAAACATACAAAATTAAAAACAATTTTTGTTAGGTTTTCTTTAAAAGTGAAGATAAAATGAAGATCCACTGCCCCAATGCTCATAGGCGCGTTTCAGCTTCAAAAAGCGATTATTTTTTCAATTATTTTACCCTAGGACTGGACGTCCTATTTGACGCACGCTCTCATTTAGCTAAAAAGGTAAAAAAATAAGTTCTAATATAAAAAATGCTTAGTTCAGTTTCTACTGGTCGACATCCATTTTACTACAGGGTAAATTTGGGTGAGCTGATTCCAAAAATGACCATTATTTTGCTCAATCAGCTTTTGTTTTTGCGATATTGCGAAAAATAAAAATAAACAACAGGCTATTTTTTTAGTTTGTTCTTCATACAAACTACCCGGGTCACTACAACTTCAACATGTACATGCGCTGCGAGTTTGAAGTGCCATTATCGGACATGGAAGGCGCCACTATCACAGCGTATACCCATTGGGAGGATATCTGCAAAAAATTGGTACCAAGTGATAGACCAGTGGTCCTGAACAGGGCCAGCTCTACCAACACCACCAACCCATTCGGCAGCACGCTGTGTTATGGGTACCAAGATATAATTTTTGAGGTAAGATAGATTTTATATTTTATATAATTATTATACAGGGTGTCGTAAAAAAAGTGTAAAAATTGCAATTTTTTTAATTACTAAGCATTTTACTTTTACAAATTTGGCAACTGCAAACCCCCAATTATTTACAAATTTACTTTTAATTTTTGGGTGTTTATTACTTTTTTTTACATTTGTTATACATAATATCAAAATGGATTGTAAATGAATGAATTATTCATGAATTTGAAGATAATATTGAAAAACTAATTATTTTACTAAATGGCAAATAAACAAAACAAATTTTACCACCTTATTTTTTATAGAATTTGTTTTGGTTTTAATTTAAAAAAATTGATAATTACAAAATTACATATTTTTTTTAAAAGCGTGCTTATTGAATTTTTGTGCATAGGAAGAGAAGAATTGAGGTATAGGAAATGTACATAAGTTATATAAAAAACTATTGTAAATTCACGAATTTGAATGTATTGAAAAAATAAATATTTTACTAAATGGCAAATAAACAAAACAAAAATATAAAAAATTATAAAATATCAGGCCGATTTTGATTTTTTTTACAAAAGAAGAGAAGAATTGAGGTTTAGGAAATGTGAATAAATGGAATTTGTTAGTAAAAATGATATTTGTTATAAATTTTATAAAAGAGTACCTATTATATACTTAAGAATTTAAAGATAACATTGATAAAATAAATATTTTTTCTAATTTTTACATTTCTTATTATAATATGTTTTATCTACTCCTACATTGACGAGTTGTGACTTTATGACATTTTAGTCACGGGCTGAAGTAAATAACAGTGGCTTTTGGGCATTTTAGTCACGGGCTGAATTTAGCTTTATTATAAATTGCGAAAAAGTGAGGTTAAATTTGTTAAATGTCAAATTTTATGAAAATTTCAATTTAATTGTCTTTAAATTCTTATTTCTGTTCGTCGTAGATAAAGTATAGTATGCAACTCGTTTTATAAACTTCTCTAGACACTCGTTTTTATTAAACACTTGCTCGCAAGCTTCGCTCCTAATAAAACTCGTAAACTAAAATGGCGTTTATAAAACTTGTTACATAATATACTATTAAATTGAGAAGTGTCTCAGTCTTGAATTGTGGGTTACTTTTCTTTACGTGGTTCTAAGAAAAAATAGGTCATCTATGTATATAAAAACAATCGTTTCTTTCCCGTTTTTGTCTCATTCTTGTTCCGTTTCTGTTTCGTTTTTATGTCGTTCTTGTCCTATTCAGACAAGAACGGGAAAGAAACTGGACAGGAACGGAATATGAATGGAACAGGAACAGCACAAAAACAGGGCATAGTTCCTATACCGTTCTTGTCCCGTTTTTGTGTCGTTTTTTTCCATTCATGTCCCTTTTCTGTCGCATCCTGTCCAGTTCCTTTCCCCTTCTTGTCCGGTAACTGTCCTGTTCTGGTCTTGATCCCGTCCCGGTCTTGTATCGAACTGTCCCTTTCCTATTCCGTTTCGTCCCATTTCAAGACCAAAGACACCTTCATTAAAGGTCCTTTATACTAAATTCTTTAATAAAATTAGAAAATTGTTTATTTTAATACTATACTTCAAGATAGAAAATTAATAATTAAATGATTTTCAAAAATAAATAAATAAAATCTGACATCTTCCAGATTGTTAAACTTTACTTTCTACCAATTTTAAATATTATTGTAGTTGCGTTCTCTCAATTTAAAACCTAGCAATGGGAATAATAAGTTCATTGTTCCCTTTGTTAGGCGGGACGGTTATCATTATATACGAAAAAAATCAATATTAGGCAATAGGAGTAAATAAAGTATAGTGTTCAACTCATGAGAAATGGCTATCTCCATTCGGATGAAGAGCAATTGCTCTGATTATTACGGACGCGACAAAATTAATTTTGTCGCGTCCGTAATAATCAAAAATTGTGAGTAATTATTATGCTTATAAGCTTAAGCTTAACAAACATGTTTGCAATAGTATTTAATTTAATTACGGTAGCTTTTACTCACAATTTTTAATTATTACGGACGTGACAAAAATTGCCGAGTAACGTGGAATTGGTCTCCATCCTAATGGAAATAGCCATTTCTTAAGAGTTTAACACTACAATTTATTTAAATGATATTTGTTATAAATTATATAAAAAAGGATTGTAAATTTACGAATTTAAAGATAATACTGAAAATATAAATACTTTAGGGTATTTCCAAGAAACCTTACCCCACCTTGACAAAAAATCAGTTGTGTTATTTAACAAAACAAAAACTATATCTGAAGTCAAATAGTTTAATTTAATAAAAGGTTTTCTATATTGTATATACAAGTTTTTATTGACATTTTGTTCTAGTTAAATATCTAATTTTTTATACTATTTTTGTATGTTGTATCTTGATAAATCTAAACAAACAATTTATTATCATGAAAAAACGCGTGTCAGTGTCGCACCCGTTACAATGGAAATACCCTTTACCAAAAGGCAAAAAAAACATAAAAATTTAAAAAACCTGTTTTGTTTTACTTCCAATTAAAAAATTATAGAAAAACATAATTTTTAAAATAGTCTGGCAAATTTCTAAATTAGTGTTTTAAAAGCCTGTTTTTTTTAATTTTAACAAAAGAAAATAATAAATATAAGCTACTCACCATTTTTATAGGTTATGCCAAATCACTACATAGCCTCCTTAAGCTTGTATGGTGACGGAAAACCTTTTCAAAAAGAGCAGCAGATGGCGTGACAGAGGCTGTCGGCCACCTACCTCATCCTAGAAAACAGGTACTGGCAACCCACCCTAGTTACTTAAACAAAATTCTCCAGAAAAATTCTCGCCCTGAAAAAAAAACATTTTTTTTTGAATGAAGTGAAACAGAAATGTGTAATTAGACCGACATTTTTCTATCACGACTGGATCATTCGTTTTTTGGTTTTTAAATGGATTTGTTTATTTAAGTTAAGAGGAAAATAATATAAAAAGTTTAAAAAGTGAAAAATTTGTAAAAAAAAATATCTACGCTTATTAATTGTTTTTAGTTTTTAAGTTGTGTAAGTCCAGTCCATGTATATTTCTTTGTAAGTGAAAAATATAGGGACTTATATAATTGGGCCTAATATAAGTGGGCTACTTTTAATTGTTGTTTATTTTCAAAATTTATTTTTATGTTGATTTTTACATTTTGATATAAATCCTAGAATGTTTGTATTTATTCAATTGTTTGTGTTATATTTTTTTATTAATACTAAGATTATTTTTTTATACAAGGTACACCAAGTATTCTTCTATGTATGGGTATCTTTTTTACTTGAAAAGCTACAAGGTCGGTTAAATTAGAGAAAAGTTGCGTAATTACGAGTCTGAGAAGCTCATCACACAACATTTTATCTTCAAGTCATAATTTTATTTAATAATAATAATAATAAATTTATTGTAAAATAGCAAGAAAAAAATACATTTTACAAATGGTGTGAGTTCAGCAACATGCTGTTCTACCACTGTACAATTATTATAATAATAATTATTAAATGTAGAACGTGAGGTTACAGAGATCTAACAGTAGTCTAGAAGGTAAAAAACTTTACCTGATTGGTCTCCTTATTTTTACAGCCTATGCGAATAATTAATTACTTTAGTAGTGAGTGTTGACAATAAAGTTTAAATTATGAACCCTTGAGGATAATAGTACCTATATTATTATATGAGAGATAATGCATGCTAATATTTTATTATAATTAAATAATGCGCATAATCTCGAGTGTAATACTATACTAGGTATGTAATCAAATTAATAGATAATTAAATTAATTTCAAAAATAAATCTATCAGATGGTTAACATCATATTCTACCAAATTTAAATAGTGCTACTTTTCCTCACGTGATAGGCACAATTTTTTTTCAGTTTTCTTTTGTAGAAAAACTATTTTTTATACAAGCGTGCGAAAAGTTGCTACTTTCCGCAAGTATTTACTTTTCGCACTAAAACCATGTTGCATTCTATCATTGTGTCATTTTTGTAATGAAGGTAAATTTGCTTAACTTTTTGACAGCCCTAGTTTACAATGTAAAACTTACTTTTTCAAAATCTCCCAGAAACAACAAAGTTATAACGATTTTTTGTTTTGACAGGTTTTTTTTTCAAATATTATTTTAAAAACCCATGTAAATACTTTTCTCTGATACAGCCGACCTTGTACCTCTTTAAATAAAACGAAAATACCCATATATACTTGGATACTTCATGCAAGTTTATAAATTTGGTATAAAAACCACAATAGCTCATAGTGAGAGGTATTTTTTTTTAATTTTACCATATTTCTTTAAAATTGACTAACCCATTGTGTTTTTTTCGAGTACCTATTTAAGTTTAGTTTAGGTTTTTTCTAGTTTAATTAATTTAAAAAAAGTATTCTTGGTGCTCGAATTCTGCGTATTTTTGGGGGCCAGTTAAAAAATGTGTTCATTTCATTATACAGGGTGACTTTTAAGTTGACGCGTTCCTTTAAACAGCGTGTAGAAATCAGATAGACAAAATTTGTATTTAATAAATATTTTAAGTAACTTTCTTATTTTATTTGTATTTAATAAATATTAATAATAATAATGCTTTATTGAACTAAAACCAAGTTCAAAGGCTATTGACCGTAGTCCTTCAGCCAGTGAGTTTACAATAAATTTTGATATAAGTATAAATATATAATAAATACGGCTGAAGGACTACGGTCAATAGCCTTTGAACTTGGTTTTAGTTCAATAAAGCATTATTATTATTATAATAAATAATATTATATATATATATATATCTATATTTATATATATATATATATATATACAGGGTGTTATGTAATTAATGTTGTATATTAAAATGGGTTGTTCCTTAGGGTCCATAAAGAAGCACCTGAAACTTTTTTTTTCTAAATTCCAAAGTTTAAAAATAATTTATAATAACCCTTATCCTACCAAAAAGTACGCCACTGATCGACTAGGAACTTTAGGTTAATCTGGTGGATTTATTATGGTATGGTTGGTAACAACAGTGTTTCCAAAATCTCTCAAAAAAGTTGACAAACATTGTTTATAATTAGCTTAATTACAAAAATGACAAAATTAACAATGCAAATTGTCAATTTGGCGTTTTTATTAATTGTTGGTTATGTCATTTTTGTACTGAAGGTAAATTCAAACCAAATCTGTCAACTTTTATGACAGAATCTAGTGCATTTCTTTTAAATTTTAGGTTATGTTTTCAAATTGTAAATATCTTAACTAAGGGAAGTGCTTTTGGATTTATTTACACGTTTAAATGTTTAAAGTTTAACCTGTGAACTGGTCCCAATTTCATCTGAGTAAACAGAGAAAAAAACTGATGAAAAAATTAATTTTGTGGTTATGGATTTCAAATTTCAAAGGTATTATACTAAATTTTCTAATCATTGCTTAAGCTAATAGCTGGATCAGTAAATGAATACAGAAGGGTAGTAGAGCTTTAAAGGCATAAAACTTTTGTATTTATTGAGTTCTTATTTATTTTTTGCAAGAAAAATTTTTAGTAACAATTTTTTACATCTGGCAACGCATAGCTACTTTGTTGGTTGGTATCTATGTACTCACAAAATACAAGTGTGCAGAGATAAACCAAGTGTGTAACCAGTGGCGTATCACAAAAAATATAAAAAACTTCTAATGCATATTTTTTCTTTATCTTTGGAAAAATGTTTTTTTTAAATATTTTTCCTTTATTCCTTATGTCAAAAGGTATTCAGTATTTTAATATATAACATTAATTACATATATATATATATATATATATATATATTATTTGCATTTAATAAATATTTTAAGTAACTTTCTTATCAAAACTAAAAAATAAGAGAGTTATAGCCCTTCAAAGTTGAATTAAATTTTGAGCCGGTCCTGGCTATTGTTAACAAAAAACATAACCATAAAACAATAAACAATGCAAAATGTAATCTATGACAACAAACATAACCATAAGGCTTTGTTATCTATGATAACCATTTAAATCAAAATGACATTTAGCAATGAAAAATGTTTACTTAAGTTTTTTTTGTGCCTCAATTATTGTTAAAAATAGTTTATAATTAAAGCAAAAATGAATTAGTGGAAATGTTCCTAATTTATCGAGAGTGTCGTCAAAATGCAAATGCTGCATCGCGATTGTACGCCAATCGTTTCCCTGACCGGATTCATCCTCGCCCTCAGGTATTTTTGAATGCTGTTCCAACGATAAGCACTCGTGTAATCGCTTCCCAAGTTCAACTTAGTCAGACGAAAGTTTGTAAAACTCTGCACAAAAATCCGCTTCATTTTTACCATGTTCAGAGGGTTCAAGCTTTGAAGCTGAAGATTTTCCACGCAGAGTCAATTTTTGTAGCTGGCTTTTAGAGCAAAATAGAAACAATATCAACTTTTTAAGATGGATTTTGGTGACGGATCTTCATGTTTACCCGCAATGGAATAAATAATAATAAACATGTTTGGGGTGTAGACAATCCTAAAGCTGTACTAAGAACAAATTTTCAAGATCGTTTTTCCGTTAATGTGTGGGCAGGCATCATAAATGGCATGTTAATTGGACCATTTATTTTACCAAATCGTTTAAACGGCGATGATTACCTCCATTTTTTGCAAAATATTCTTCCTGTTTTGCTGGAAGATGTACCTGAAAATGTAA
Organism: Brassicogethes aeneus; assembly: GCA_921294245.1. Lineage (NCBI taxonomy): Eukaryota > Metazoa > Arthropoda > Insecta > Coleoptera > Nitidulidae > Brassicogethes > Brassicogethes aeneus. Next base: position 53,271,054 of record OV121133.1, on the reverse strand, counting down.
TACGCAACATTTTAGGCGTAAAGTTAAATTTAATATTGTATTTATAGTGTCATATTAATTTACGCTGTGTCTAGTCTCACGCTAGCGTGAACGCAATTTTATTCTTATTCTCACGCTAACGTGAACGCAATTTAATTTTTATTCTCACGCTAAAGTCAAAATAATTTTAATTTTATTATCATGTTAACTTCGTATATATAAATACAGATTAAAGCCTTTTTGTTTTTGGTTAAACCTAAGGCTGCCAACTTTGCCCAGGGGTGGTTTTAGAAATCTACTGAGAGGGGGGGGGCGAAAATAGAAAAAGCCTATCTGTAGTGGACATAATTCTGCCAGCATTATTTTATTTAATTATACTTTTTAGGTGTCGTGTCATTTGATTTGATTATTATTTGATTATGTCATTTGATTTGATTATGTAAATGTAATAAAATTTACTAATAATAAAAATCGAGACTCTTTTACTGCAGCCAAACCAACCCAAACTCAACAACACAACCCAACTAAAATTTGCAAAATGAACGATTTTCCAATAGGTAGTTAGTTTTAACTCATCATTATTGTTGTTTTTGTCCATGGCAATACATTTTACGTACAGGGTGATCCCCTATAATGTCGCCCCCCTTTAACTTTTTTATTTTAAGTGTCCCAAAAAATTAAAAGTGTGGTTATGTAGGAACTAAAAAATACTTTTTTTCTACGTATAAAGAAAATTGGAAAATTGATCAGTATACAGGGAAAAACAAAAAGTTAATTTTTTTTCAATGGATCACCCTATATATGAATTTATTTTTTGATTCCTTGTAAAATTCTAAGCATATTTCATATATCATACCATATACCTAAATTCAACCGTTTCTGAAATATTTAAATTATTTTTAAGATAATAAGTTGAAATAGTTTGTCTTTCTCTGTCTGAGTACGCCATTTTTACTTATTTAACAACACTTATTGACATAATGTCACTATAGTAATTTATTTTCAATAAAAATTTTGGTATACTGAGGCTTCTTGATTTTTAACAGTTTAAAAAAACATTTAATGATGACATTTCGAATGCGAATATTTCAGAAACGGTTGAGTTTAGGTATATGGTTTGTATATTAATTATGTTCAGAATTTTACAAGGAATCGAAAAATAAATTCAAATATAGGGTGATCCATTGAAAAAAAATAAACTTTTTGTTTTTCCCTGTATACTGATCAATTTTCCAATTTTCTTTATACGTAGAAAAAAAGTATTTTTTAGTTCCTACATAACCACACTTTTAAATTTTTTGGGACACTTAAAATAAAAAAGTTAAAGGGGGGCGACATTATAGGGGATCACCCTGTACACTTGTATCAGGGCAGATTTCACAAATCGACCAAACCGCCTGCCAACGTTTAAAAAACCTCAAAACCGCGAAAATTAGATTCACAGAACAAATTAGATTCTTGAAAGAATCTTAGGTTATGTTACCTTTAGTGACGTCACCGCGTGAGAATAAGAATAAAATTGCGTTCGCGCTAGCGTGAGACTAGACACAGCGATTAATTTAACCTGCTCATTATTTACCAAGTAAACATAACCTAACTTTAACTTTATATGTACTTTATAAATACAAAGTGACTAGGGGCACGCTAGCGTGCCCCGATTCAAAATGTTACAGGCACGTTAGTTACGTCATAATAATAATCCGGTTTTGTTCCCCGAACTTATAATATTTGTTGTCAAGCTAGATAGCTTAGATGGTAGGGCGGTTGCTTGGCATGAGAGAGGTACCGGGTTCAATACTCAGAAGTTGTCAAAATTTTTTTATTTTTTTATTTCATAAATTTGTTGCTTTTATGTTAAAAAGTGTTCGGTTGGGTTGGGTTTGTTGGTTTGTTTTGGTTATATCGTAACATAGAATCTACTAGAAGTCGGACTCTTTTTATTTTTTATTTCATAAATTTGTTGTTCCTTTGTTAAAAACTGTTTTATTTTTATCGTAACATAAATTTGCCCATTTTAGTTGGGTTTTTTGCTCAATGGGTTGTGTTGTTGAGTTTGGGTTGGTTTGGTTTTATGACGTAACTAACGTGCCCTTAACATGTATACAGGTACAATTTATTATTATATTATTGTTGTGCCGCCAATTTTAAACTAAGCGGCACGGCAGTGATGACGTTTTTTATCTATTACGTCACTAGCGTGCCCGTAAAAAATAAATTTCAGGCACTAACGTGCACCTAGTCACTTCGTTATATTTTTCCTTTTTAAAACCTGTCAAAGAAAACTGTGCGTACCTGCCTGTTGCCATTGGGTGACCTAAAAATATATTCTGACCAGCTTGATTGACTATATTTGCATTATATTCAGTTACGTTAATACTCTAGGTACGATATATTTTAGGTTTGCCTTAAATCTACAAATTTAAATAAGTAGTAGCACAATCTTCCAACCAATGCGTGCACTGCAGGTAATCACGTGAGTCGACAGTCTATGCGTGGTTGATTAAAAATCGTTTGTGCGCAGTGTACACCATAGAAGACGTCCCCTCCTTTATCGACGCTGCCAAGCGACGCTTTTCTATCTATTATCAAATGCGGAGTTGAAACTCCTGAATATAATCTTCTTATTTATGATTATGTTTTTTGTTAACAATAGCCAGGACCGGCTCTTATTTTTGAGTTTTGATAAAAAAGTTACTTAAAATATTTATTTGTCTGTCTGATTTCTACACGCTGTTAAAAGGAACGCGTCAACTTAAAACTCACCGTGTATTAGTTTAAATGTTATATCTAAAATGAAAAACTACCACCAAAATTAAGAAACAAATTTAGTTATTAATTTTTTCAGCAATTTTAAAAACACTGGTTGCACTTTTTTCTTATATTAAAAACGTTGCCATATCTTTTTCGTATACTATAAAACAGGTAGGTTTTTGTTTTAGATTAAATTTGTATTTATTTTCTTTAAGTGGTAAGAGCCAAAGTAAAAAAATGTAATATAGCCATTTATATAAACATAAATTATTATATTTGATAGTTTACCTATAGATGTATGTACCTAGACAATTAATGTGTGTATGAATTTAATCTTATATTATGTAAATATTAATGTTTAGTTTTTAATTCTGACAAAAAAATAACACGTACATATTTTTTTTACTTGTTCAAAGATGTTTTTTCTAGAATAAGGATACTGGGTGCAAATTATTAAAAAAAAAAGGCCTACAAAATTAAGTATCAGTGTCCATTTAAATAATAATTAAAAAAACTTTAATATATTCAGTGGTCTGCAATAATTTAAAATAAAATGTGCCCATATCTATAAAAAAGTAAAAATATTACTTTTCTTTAAAAAATTTAGTAAAATGTTAAATGTTTAAAAATTATCATTATTATCTTTATAAATTCATATCTTAATCTAAGTATTATAATCTAAGATTATGCATTACAATAGGGCCAATATAAGTGTTTTTGATAGCAACACCAAAAATTTAAGTTAACTAAAAATAAAAAAATATTTTTGTATTCCAACTGGTTTGACAATAATTTTCAATTCTTAAAAAATTAATATTTGGATTCAAATATTCTAAATAAAATTATTAACGTAAAATATCTTACCAAAGATATTTATGTAATCTTTTATAATATGGGCTTAATATTAATCCCTATATAATATACATATATTATATTATGTTATATTTTAATCTTCAATTGATTAAGGTGACTTTGAAGTGATTATGCAACCACTTTTGTATTAATCCTAACAATTAAGTTTAAGGAAAAACAAATATTAAAAAAATAATTATCAAAAAAACCTCAGTTTTCAAAGGCGTATTTAAGTTGTGATTGGTAGTTTTTTGTCATAAAAAACTTCATTTTCGGTGATACATTAGATTTAATTAAATATAATAAGAGATCTCATCAAGTCCATTTAGGTTGTACATAATTACGAAAAAATCAAAATCATTTCACAATTATAATGATGAATAAATTTTTAAAAAGAATTAAGTAAAGGCTTTTATTACTTCAAAACCTAAAGAACAACTGCACTTTTTACTTTTTGAGTCAGTGTTGCCAGAACAGAAAAGTAAAAAATCTTCAACAAGTTTAAAATTACTCAAAATTGTGTATATAGCAAAAATTTGCTTTAATTAATGCAATAAATAAAGCTCATAGAGGAAATATATTTATTGTAAAAATAAAAAACAAATATACAGAGTTTCCGCGTAAGTTCTCTACATACAGAGTGACCGATTTGTTTGCGACTCACCCCTGTAAATCTTTATTTATTCTGCGATTTTAACCGGATCTTGATAAACTGTATTTTCGGAACAAAAAACGCCGTATTTGTACAAAATACAAGGCCTACTATGTCAGTTTTTAAGAGTACATTTTTAAGAATTCATATATATGATATAATATTAGCGATTTTTTTAAACAAAATCTAAGCACGGCACTGGATTCACCACCCCTCAAAACGACCCTATACTAAATTTTATTGAATAATTTTAAGTAGAAAAATGCACAATAATAACAACAAAAATTTATTTTGTCAAGTTATCCATGAGAAAAACATTGAAATAAAATTAAGCTTATTACTATTGTAACATGTAGATTTGACTAGTCAAAATCTTTTGTGGTCAATTGACAAAGCACCGGTCAAATTCCTTAGTTTTTTCTAAAGAAATGAAGGCATGAGTAAAATTACTTAATTTTAAATAGAAACGTATATTTATAGAAAAACAACTAAAAAAAAATAAAGAAACCATTCTGAGGTACAAAAAAACATTCATAATATCATTGTTTTTAAGAACATTCACGTCTAGCTCGCAGCAGAACAGCAACATCAGCCCAACAGATAAGACCTGAAGATGGTACATGAGATTCTTTTAAGGAATTAAAAACCGACTACACGGTGCTAGCATGTAGATAACGGCACATCATCCTCTTCACTGAACCCACCCTCGCCATTGTCTTTACTCTCTTAAATTAATTAGTCAAAAATGACCCACAACACTATTTACAAAGCATTATTATGATTGCACCATGATCCACTACCGAACTTTTTTTTAATACTTTTGATATTTTCCGCTAGAGAGCGCTGCGGCCGCGCGCGGTTGAATTAAAAGTTTTTGACCGATTTTGATATGGCCAAAATGTCTCCTGTCAAAATAGGTAAAAATCTCGGTCAATTGACCAGGCACAACCCTAGTTATTACAGTCGTCAGAAACTGAATTTTTAAGAATTTGACACTTTGAGTGGCTGCACAAGCTAAACTATAAGTGATACAGAAAAATATTTCTTAACAAATTTGTAGGGCACAAAATTCCCTACAAAATTGTCATTTACGTTTTTTATCTACAATCTACAGTTTAGTCTACAAATACGATTTACTGCTATTTTAGAAGATTTTCGAGTAGAACGGTAATTTGTGAAGAACATATTCAACTTACAGACTTGCTTAAATAGACATTTTTGAAGTTAATTTCATCCTGTATAAACATTTTAGAACCGAAATTCGAAAAAAAATATTCTTACTGTACGAGCGGAAGGAGAAAAGAATAAAACATTGTTTTTTAATGTTTTTTAAACGGAAGTATTTAAAAATTGTATAGCAACGGCTTAAAAAAAGATTGAGAGCAAAATTTTTGTTTTCTGACCGGTTACAAGATATTCAGGTGGGACTTAAAAAAAAAAGGTCGCTCGAAAATGAAGCACCCTATTAACCATAGAAAAAGGATATAAGAAGTGCGCCCTCTGTGCACAGAGGGCGCACTTGTTTCCCTCGTTTAACACAGAGACAAGGGTCTCTGGTTTAACATGTTAAACGAGGGAAACACGACCAAGTTGCCCTAAAAAAGCATTATTGGTTAACAGTAATAAATCAATGTTAAGATCAAATGGTTATAATTGAAAAAAGGTTTTAATACTTTACTTTAAAGTCGCTCATAAAGCCTAATCATAAAGCTTCATTATCTTAAGACCAACTAGCACAAAGTAGAGCAGCCTGCTGCATGTTTTCATGCATTTATAAAGCTTGCATAAAACAGTAAAGCATTATCGGTGGCAACCCTTTGCTACTTGGTCTACGAGGGAAACACGACCTCATGACCATAGAGTGTCTATGCTCATGACCAGGGTTGTTCCAAGCTACACAATTGTGCAAAATGCTACACTTTTTAACAAGTAGCTACACCGGGGCACCCCAATGGCAAATTTTATTGTTTTGCTACACTTTTTTGATAAAGTAAACAAAAAACTACACAATTATAAGCAATCAATAAAAAAAAATTCTATCTACAAGAAACCACAATCCACACAACAAGGTCTGTTCTTTAGCAGTTCGCGCAGACTGAAAATCACAAAATACTTGCCGCCATATTGTTTGTTTACGTTTTAAGCGGGTAGATTTTGATTTGGTTTAATTTTGTGCCTTATTTGCCTTAATACATACTTATAAACGTTGTTAGGTGTTTGAAACTTTGAACCAGTTATTTAGTTGTTTATTTGTGTTTTGACTGTACTAGTGTACCTTTTTGAACCTCAAAAAGTTTAAATTAACTGGTAAAACACATAAATATATATTTTTAATTTTGACAGATTAGAGGTTATAATTATTTCCATAATTTGTTTCTATAATAAACCATAGAACCTATGAACAAACAAACTATAATATAATAATAATAATAATATAATAAATATAATTTCGGGGAATTTAAACTACGATAACGGCCGGTATCAAACTTCTATTTCGGGGATTTTAAAATACCCGCGACAAGATGGTGGCAAGTGTTTGATGACGTAGTTGTATAATCTGTGGACGTAGGTGCGTACAACTCCACCGATCAGTGGCGTAGCTAGGCGTAGGCGAAGTGGGCCCTCGCCCACGGCCTCGCACTTAAAGGGGCCTCGCGAGGCCTCTTTAAATGCGATGCCATCAGACTTCAAATACCCGTTTATTATTAAATTAAATAAAAACCTAAAAAATATGTAAATTTAAGATCCTTATATAGGTACTACTAATTAATCAATTTTAATCGATTACAATCACAGAAATAGTGATTACAATGGATTTCACTTTAATACGCCACCTATTAGGTATACGCCATTTAATTTGCTGTATGTGTTTTAGAACATTTATGATTGTTCCTTAATTATTATTTAAGTTTAGTTATGTAAGTAAAGTAGAATTAAACAGTTAATCGAATAGTGTGTGCATCATTTGCCGAATAAAAGGGCCACATTTGTTTGGTTTAATAATTTGTCCCGCTTTTCATAAATCCAATCTGTTATTAATAATGCGATTTTCTTTAAATTTGGGTGGTGATTGTATGCTGAAGAAATGAAATATTTGCCATAGTAAGTTTTTTTATTTATCATTGGCGTACGGTTTTAGGGGGTCGATTTTTCGGCAAAAGGATATTGGGGCTTATTTTAGATAAATTTTTTAATCCTATATAGATTCAGCATCCCCAAAAACCCCTTAATCGAATCGAAAATCTTAAAGAAATTTTATTTACTGAATATGATTAAAAAAGTTTTTACCCCCTAACACCGTACGCCAATGATAAATAAAAAATTTTACTATGGAAAATATTAAGTGTCTCCCAAATTTAAAGAAAATCGCAGTATTAATAACTGAGATATAAGGGTGGATTTATGAAAAGCGCGACACACTGTATACAGGGTGTTTCAGAATAAGATGCTGAACCTTAAGGGTGTGAATCCCTAGTTGATTTTAAGAAAAAAGTTCAAATAAACCTATGACCTAAACCTCTTAATTTTTAAGTTACAGGGTGTTAAAGTTTTAAGAAAAAAATCGTTTTTTTATCATAACTTTAATAACTTCCCAGATATTTTTATAAAATTTGGCACACGTCTTCTAATCTAGTAAGTTTTTGATTTAGAAGATTTTTTATTTTTTTTACCAGTGGCGTCCGTACAGGATGTGGTCTAGATATTTTTAGAAAAATATTATGCACGCCACTGCTATTTTTCAAAATAAAAATTATTTTTTAAATCCACATTCATTTTAGGGCAAATTTGATTTCTTGACCATTTTTCGTACGACTAACGGTTTTCGCATTAAATGCTGTCGTGTAAAAGCATGTTTGGTAAGATAGATTTATTGGTTAAATCTTGGGAACGAAAGAATAGGGGCCTCGCTGATGCGACTTCGCCCACGTCTATATTAGTCCACGCTACGCCACTGCCACCGATTTTGGTTTAAATTTTTAAGCTAAAGAACAGACCTTGTTGTGTGGATTGTGCAAGAAACCATCTTGAGTAGAGTCCTTATCATAGCTTACATAAAGGTAAAACTACTGTAGAACTCTGGTAAAACTGCACGAGTCACCATCTATATTCTAATAACCATGGTGCACCAAAACGAATTGAATTTTTCGAATTTAAAACTGCACAATGCTACACAATTTCATTATCTAGTTCTACACTTTGAAAAATTAGCCAGGAACAACCCTGCTCATGACTCCCGTTAGTTGATGGACCGGACTAAGCTCATATTGATTTTGACATATCAGGGCCGGCTTTTAAATTTTTATTTATTTATTTTAATATATTTAAATTTAAAAAAACGAAATATCGAAAAATCTGTTTATATACAATAAAGAAGCTAATACAACAAAAAAGGTACAAGTAGAAATTAAAAACAAGTCATGTTATAACAAAAAATAGTAGAAAAAATAATTTAAAAATTATTAATCCTTATTAACTAAGAATAAGGATATACCAGGCGCGGATAAATACTTAATTAATTGTATTATTTTAAGTATTGTAAGTATTTATCCTTATTCAACAAATATTTTTTAAGAATTTGATAAGGTTAAAAATATTCATGATAAGTTCAAATAGGTATAAATCCTATAATAATTATTATAAAGTGTTACTAACATTTAATTTTAAAATAAATTTATACCATTTTAATTACAAACTGTATACAAAGCAAAATTTTAGAAGGCAATTATTTTCTTTTTATAAATTTGAATATTGTACATTCTTAAAAAACTGTTATTAAATACATAAAAACATACAATTAGGTATAATTACTGTCCATTACCAACGTAAAATCTATCAGTCATAAAAAAATAGGTATCTTACAAAAAAAAGGGTTAGTAGGTGCAGGATCTAGTAGAATTAAAAGCAAATTTAAGAATAAAAAATACAAACCCTTAAAAATTTGATAATAAAAATTAAAAATAATCAAAAAATAACAAAATAACCCAGTCAGCACAAGCTAACCGGCCCGCATACGGCCCGAATACGTTTTGCCGAATCGGCCGCGTGCGGCCCGACACATGTAGGTATTTGTTCCGGCGTGTAGACCGGGCATGTCCGCCTGGCCGAATGTCGGCTATGTTTACTCGGCCGAGTGTCGGCTGTGTATACCCAGACTGCAATGAAGGTTCGAAAATATTCCAGGAATATTCCGTATCGCCTAGGAATATTCCGCTACATTCTAGGAATATTCGTTGGGAATATTCCTAGAATGATCCTCTAAAACTTCCAAGCATCATCTAAGAATATTCCCAGTGAATATTCATTAGTTTAGTTGCAATACCTCTCACCGTTGCTTATGCACGCTTGATAACTATATATACCGATAGGTTAATAATATTAGTTGGAGATGTGCGTCTGTGATGGCACAGCCAAACAATGATTAGAGTGGGACTGATCTACTCAGTAACTCAATAATGGCTATACTTAAGTTAAGTTCCTGGGTATAAGAGGCAATATGGGCTGGGAATAATCCCCAAATTATATCAAGGAATATTCCCCTAATAATCCTTGAGTCTTCTGCAGGCAGATATAGGGAATATTCTTTTTATGATGCCTGGGTTAATCAAAAAGCGGACATTTGATTGTGCCAGGAATATTCCTGGGAATATTCTGGGACGATTGGAATATTCCTGGGAATATTCCTGGCATGTGCAGGGAATGTGATTTTGCGGTCTGGGTAGTTGGCCGAGTGCCGGCCACAACAGCCTGGCAATTCAACTATAGCTAGCCATTATTCGTTATAGCTATAGCTAGCCATTATTCGTTACTGAGCAGAGGAGGATGGAGATGGGGCCTCAAACAATCAATGTTCAGCTATGCCATTACAGACGCACACTTCCAACAAAATATTGCAACCCATCGCTATTTATAGTTAGCTCGCTTGCGTAAGCAGCCGTGAGATGTATTGCTTATGCCGCGGCAGGCCGTATTCCGGCCGTAAGCGGGCCGGCTAGGGCAAGCTGAACGATTTTGCAGCGGCATGCCGTATTCTCAGGCCCGTTCCTGGGTGTCTGGCGCCTACGTGCAGCATTCTTTGGTGCGCCCCTTTTATATTTTAAAATAATACATTAAATATTTTAATTTTAAGCCCTAAAATTTTAAAAATATATATTTTGCGACAAACTGGCAATATCTAATTAAAAATGTAAAAAAAACTGCTAAAAATAACTATAAATAGTATAATATTATACGAGAGATAATGCAGATATTCAAGAGGATGAAGTTTACGTCTCGAGTCGCCAGACGAAAGACTTAAATCATCCGAGTAAATAATGCGCATAATCTCAAGTGTAATACTATACTTTATCTACTTCAATAAGTAGATAATTAAAGTATTTTACTTTTTACCAATTTTAAATGTTATTATAGTCGCCTTCTTCCAATTAAAAACCAGATTGGGTTAAATCGCAGTGAATATTGAAATTGGCCAATCACTAGTTCCTAACAACGTGAATAATGAGTTCATTATTCACGTTGTTAGGCAGGAAATTTATAATGTTTATCAATATTCACGAAAAAACCTCAAAATTATGCAATAAGAGTAGATACAAATATTTATTATATTAAGTAATTACCAAAACAAAATTACCAACAAATATTTAGTAATAAAAATACCCTAAAGAATACAAAAAAACTATATAATAACTACGACTGGTTTTTAGTGACGTAAGCTCGTTACAAAGTCATGCACTGTGTAGACTACTGTTAAACTTTGCTACCGTCAACTGCAACTATCAAACAAATACTAAAATATCGATGGTTATTTGACAAAACATCGTAAGCGACAAAACCTAAATTTTACAGGAGATATTTTTTTAGTGTGGGAGCTTTATTTTTAAAGTTATGTATCTGAAAACTGGTGAGGGATTATTTTATGAATAGAAAGTAGAATTCAGATATTTAAGTTAGATCGAATCCAATCTAAAATTTTCATTCAATTTTGTGGCATACGATATTTTATAAAAATGTAAAATTAGTCGTGTCGCTTAAGTTACATTTACGTTACTTTGTGGGATATAGATTTGATGATTACTTTTGTCAAATCATCGTTAGCGACATTTATTTTTTTTACTTTTATTATTAAATAAAAAAAAATACAAAAAAATAATTTATAAAATATCACCAACGATATTTTGCCAAACAATGTTTGTAAATGAAAATCTACTGTAAAGATTTCTCCTTACACCAGGTTCGTAAAACAAGTTTTATGAAAAATTAATAAATGAACTATTTTGTTACTATGGCTCGTGATCGTCTTATCAAAATTTGGACACCTACGTTGTGTTTACTTACGTGTTTTATTTAATACATTGCTTTAAGAATCATACTTGGGAGACTTAGGTATACAAAAAATAAAATACCGTGTTTTTTTTACCCCAATTTAATTTACTTTACAAACAAAAAAAAAACACAAGGGGTGGCTCTTAGGGAGATACGACCAGGGAAAAAGAGCTTGAGAAAAAACCCTGTTCGGCTATGAAGTAGCAAAGGATTACACGATTAGGCATGGTTTCTTAAAAAGTTTATGCAAATCAAATGGAATGACACGACGCTCGTTACACTATCTACCCCTACGGGTTCAAAAAAAAATAGGAAAAACTTTGTTAGTTTAACAGGGCAGTTAACTGCTAGTCTGTCAACGTTAACGTTGCCCTGTGGAGGACGAGGTCCGCACTGGAAACAACTCGCGTAAAGATGCAGTTTCGGGGTAAAAGTTGCGATGCCACCTAGAGAACCTAGGTGACCAGTTACCCCTCACGGAGGAGAGTATTTTAGTATCTACTACAAACTACGTACTAAGAAAAAGGAGCATTCAAAGTTTAAAATTAACGGTCAATACTCCCTTTTAAGCAACGAAACGTCCTGTATTACACTGATATTTGTTTTAAAATTACCGCAAAAATATGCATAATCGTGTTGAGGAGGGGTCTAAACATTTGAGTAGTATACAACTAAATTAAGCCTAAGACAATAAACGAAAGGAATATAAATTTTTACATTTAGCAGTAAACTTAAAAGGTAAAACATTCTATAAAAATAGCTAAAACAAAAGGTGTTAATAACGAGTAAAATTCACTAAACGTAGTAGTGCAAAATAACTAATGCTCAGTTTATTTAAATCAAAATCGTTCTACGTTTAGTGGACTTTACTACATAATTGGGCTACTAAAATTATGAACTAACCTGGGAGAATACACAAACACTCGTAACAATTGTTTACACAGAATTTTACAATAATTATGGTTTTAGCAAAGATTCACGAAAACGATGCGTTCTCTAAGACTTCGGAAAACTTTCTGCCACTTTCTTTGCCCCCCTCTACCCGTTTTCGATCTTGTTTTCGCCTCATCTGGCCAACAGAATTTTTTCCATCTCAGGCAAAATTCCGGTCTTCCAGGAAACTTTATAATTTCTTTACCTCTACGGCCGTTTTGTTACCTCTTTTGCAAAGATTTTTACATTTTACAACACAATTTAGAAATTCCAAACTTATTTAAAAATAAATTTGTAAAACGTATTAAAATACTGAACCATTACACTACATTAGCTTTCTTTGAAAAAAAGAACGATTTTTATTCACACATCGATGTGATCAGTATCTAACCCATGCATGGTCCTACCATGATCTAACCGTTATAAATTTGAGTCAAATTATTTGACGCTAAAACAACATACAATTACTACAAAAAAACACTTTTAACCCGTAACTGTTGAGGTGGGGTTTACCACGTATTAAATCATGGTGCGAGGCTCGCTACCCCCTGTAGAGTTTTCATTTGGGGTTTCGTAAACCCCACCTCACCAGTTATGTAACAAAAAAGTTACCTCGCCAGTTAGGGGTCATCCATTAATTACGTTAGGCAATTTTGGCGATTTTTCGACTCCCCCCCTCCCCTTGGTGGGATGTCGTGAGATTTTGCTCGACCCCCTCCCCCCTCCCTTAATCTCACGTGAGATTTTTTTAAATTCATGGTTTTAATGTAAATAAGTTAATCTGTGTTAATTAGTCAACAATCGTAAATTAAAATAAATCGGCAGTAAAGTTCTACTTTACTGCCGATTTCGGATAAAATAATTTTTCGTCAATCTTAAGTCTATTTTTAGTTAATCAAGCAATAACATTAGTTGTTTCAACAGCCATTTTGTTAAAATATTCATCAATGTTAGGATATTGCAGTTGGTGACCAGTAACTTACGTGACATTTGCAACATAAAGCCTGCATTTTAGGAAAAAATTAATAGATCAGGGTTGTCATAATTTAAGTTTCCATTACCTTAAAATGCTACATGCTCATTACACTAAAAAAAACCTTGAGCGAGAATTAGTTTTCACAAAAATAAGTGGATACAGCATCAAAACAAGTTATATGAGAATTTCCCAACTATCATGTTAACATGTGCGTCGCGACGCATTAAAGCCTCATGCCGCTCTTTTTTCGGCCACAAGCGCCTTTTAAAGCTCTAATATTGGCGGCTTAATTTTCTTTGATATGAGTATCATAATATCGATGGTTATTTGACAAAACATCGTAAGCGAAAATTTTGTTGAATTACTTTTTATTTTATCAAAGTGTCAGTTACGATAAGCTGCACATTGTGCACGCACTGCACGCTCGCCAGGAACGGCCCTGCGTATTCTGGCCGACTTTGGTTACAACATGGCCAAACGGTACCGGGCTAACATAACGCTGGCCATAAGCGGGACGACTGGGGGCAAGCCGAACCACCGGTCAACCGCCTATGCCGAGCGAAGGCCGACTGTTTGACGAGTATTTGGTGCCCACTGCTAAACCATAATTGTTAATGTTAAGATTATTTAATATAATGACAATAATATTATTTCCTGACAAAAATATCTTTTAACATTTAAGATATTAAAAAATAATAAAACCTTTCCAATGGCAAATATTGATTATAGTTTGTAGTTCACAGGGGTTAACTACTAAACTAAATCTTGCAAAAGTGTCTTCTTTCCTCAAATAGAGATTCTGTAGCACTCAGTTTTAATTTACAAACGTTACTATGCAACTTGAATATCAAAGTTTTTAAAGGTCTTTCTTTTTTAATAGTAGATTGGGTCCCATTTAAAATTGTTAGCTTTGATTTATAAGAGTTGATTTGTATCATAGATTGTTTAGGTTCTCAGGATGGAGTACAGCAGATTCCATATTCCAACTTAAATTGTAGATTGTGTTGCATTCATGTAATTATGGTTTATGTTCTCAGGTTGGTGTCCCATGGCTTCCATATTCCAACTGCCTTTTACAAATCAAAATTCAATTAACAAACATAAAAAAATTTAATCAAAAATATTGTGGGCAGTCCTTAAATATAAAAATATGTAGTAAAAATAAATATACATTCTAACCCTGATAAGGTTTAAATTTAAAAAAGGCCTCTAAAAATATAAGTTTAAAAATTTTAAAAAATGTTATTTGGCCTGATGGAATTTTTTAATTTTTTTATTATTATTTTAATTTTTTATTTTGTACATATCCGAATATATTTAAGTGCACACAATTTCCAAATAATTTTGTTTGCAAACATCAAGAATACATTTTTTAATTTTTTTTTAGAATATTGACAAGTTTACAGTTTGTAATATTCGTTCCTCTTGGGGCCCCGAGTAGTGTGGGACTCCGTCTATTGACGTATACCCACTAAAACTCCCCCGTTAGGTGGTTCAAAGCCCTGTACTGCGGTTTGCTTTCGCAATCCTATTGTACCCTAAATGGTATTACTTCCATAGCTCTAGCTCCGTTGATTCTATGTTCTACGTACCAGATTAGGTTTTCTTCTTGCCTGAGTCGGGCAATTTGGTTGTTTATCTCCTCAGCCTTTATCCTTTTTGAGATAAAAGCTTTATTGAAGTGTTTGACCTTGGCTTTGTCTGTTCTAATGGCTAGACTGCCAGTATTTTCTAGCTCTTCAAATATGGCATTATGTCTGATGTTGGAAATAACTTCGGCCTTATTTGAGATTAGTCTTTGGGCTCCCGTAAACGCCTCAACTCTAATCTGAATGTGTAGAGAGGGGAGTCCTAGTATGTTTTCCATGGCTGCGGTCGGTGTAGTTGTCATTGCACCAGTTATTCCCAAGCACGCCAGTCTTTGGATTCTGCTGAGTATCTGTTTTATAGTCCTTGTTTTTGTTGCGTGCCACCATATTAGCGGTAATTATGGGTCTGACCATAGCTGTGTACACCCATTGTACCATGCCTGGTGACAGTCCCCAAGATTTACCAAATGTTCTTTTACAGGTCATAAAGGTTTTTATGGCCCTATTTGTTATGTTTTTTATATGCATCCGATAGGTGAGTTTTTTATCCAGTATAACTCCTAGATATTTAACCTCGTCTATCAAGGGCAGCGTTTCCCCGTAGAAGATTAGATTTTTCACGGGTTCCAACTTTCTTTTACGAGAAAAGGCAATAAGCGAAGTTTTTGTGGGATTTACCCGAAGTCCCTCCTCATTGCACCAGTTTTCGACAGCGTTTAGCGCTCTTTGGCCATGGCTTTATGCAGTCGGGAGTAGGCCGGTATCTCTGATAGTTCCCGGCATAGTTTTTGCCAACCTAGTTTCTTGGCCCTTTTGATGGCATTGTTATATTCGGTTAGGTGGTGTCTGTATAGGTCCCATCCTCCCGTTCTTTTCGCTGTGTTGAACAGCTTTCTTGTTTTCTTTCTGCGGTTTTATAGGTCAGAGTTCCACCAAGATGGGCCCTCTTTTTGTTTTGAGCAACGCAGTGGACATGCCCGCTCGTAGGCATCCTTAATGGAATCTGTCACCGAGTCGGTGAGTAATTCCAGATCAAAGGTATCTTTCGCCTCTTTTGGGCAGCTCTCCAAATTACGTTCTAGTACCTGTTTATATAGGTCCCAATTCGTTTTCCTTGGGTTTTTGTACTCCCGTTGGGTGTTAATTGTCGATTCAAGGTTAAACCTTATGTATCTGTGGTCTGACAGACTAATTTCATTCGATACATGCCACTGTTTCACCAGTTCACTTATGCTTCCCTTTGACAGTGTTAGATCGATTACTTCTCTTCTTGCCACGGTTACGAAGGTTGGCTCATTCCCAGTGTTGAGAATATTAATATCTGTGGAGATACAGTAGATGAGTAGTGATTCACCACGTTTGTTGATGTCAGTGCTCCCCCACATTGTGTGATGTGCATTGGCATCACATCCTTTTATCAGGTTAGCCGATCCAAGTTGTTCCACCAGAGACCTGAGCATGGCGGCTGGTGGTTTCCCTTGTTGGTCATAAGGAAGGTACGCCGATGTAAGTATTACATCTTGTTGGCTCCCTTCTAATGTTAGATTTAATCTTACTGTCGCTGTTTCTTTATCGCAGTCCACAGTGGCATAGCATCCATGTTACCTCTGACGAGAATACAACTTCTTGGGTTCGTCTCATTTGGGTGTGAACAAGCCTCCCCCTGAGACCCCCCAGACCCCTTATCTGGCCCCTGTACACATACGCTGTTGCTGCCCTGCAGTGGTGGAGTATGATCTGTATTATCCTCACTACCATGCGGGGCGATTAGAGTCTGGACGAAGGCTCTGGTGGCGCCTTCTCGTCTGTTGGGATCCCCCTCTTTTTCACTTTGGGTTGTAGCAGTGGACGAGGGACCTGGTGTCGGTTCCTCGTCCATTGGGGTCTGCTCAATGAGCTCCCCCTCTTCTTTTTTTTCGGGCTCCTTCCCTGTGATCCTTTTGATCTTTAGCCAGCCTAGGTTGTGGTACAGGGTTTTCCTTCCCCCCACTTTTTCCCAGGACTGTTCATCCATCAGTAAGGTCATTAGGTAGCCAGTGTAGTCCCGGTCTCTAGCTGGTTTTGAGCGCCCAGCGTTCGCAGGAACCGGTCCTTGTTCTGTACTTCCTCGGTTAAGTATCCGAGGACCTTTACAGGTTTTGGAAGTTTGCTTGCTTCCAAAGTTTGGAGTTGGGCTCCTTCCAATGGATATGCTTCCCCCATTGTATCAGCGAGCCAACTTTTGGTCCACTCGTTGGCGCATGTAAGGTATAGCACTCCTCCCCCGTAGTATGTGCCCTCGAACTGAGGACCTTTCCCCTCTTCGAGTATTTTGGCGATTAGCCATTGCTTGAGGAGCTGGGACTGCTCCTCAGAAATCATATTTGTCTGTTATAGCCATTTTGGTCCCCACTGCAGCATCGCGGTAACTCGCCATTGGTTTCCCTGTTTCAGGGTTCCTGGGCCTCTTTTTTGTGTGCTGAGGTGTGCTCCCGTCTGACCGGTGGCGCTTTTGCGTCCCAGTCTTTTGGTGTGCACCCACTGCTACTTTTGGGGTGGTCCTAGAAGGCCCTTCCCCAAGATTTTGGCTCGACCTTGCGGTCTTTGCTTTTTCTAGCGCGGCCTGGCGCTTAGCCCTCCGCCTGTGGGCCCCAGATTTCAGTTTCTCAACCTCATCCGGTTCCTTGGCGGTGGTGCTACCCGCCGCCGGTTTTTCTTTATTTTGTCCCACGAGTAAGGAGGAAGTATTGGGGTCGTTCTCCTGCAGTGCCTCATACAGGAGTGAGGCATTTATAACTCTGGGGTGCGCCAGGTTCCCCAGGTGTGGTCGCTAGGAACTGGGCTTCTTTTTTTTTTCGGGCTCCTTCCCTGTGATCCTTCTGATCTTTAGCCAGCCTAGGTTGTGGTACAGGGTTTTCCTTCCCCCCACTTTTTCCCAGGACTGTTCATCCATCAGTAAGGTCATTAGGTAGCCAGTGTAGTCCCGGTCTCTAGCTGGTTTTGAGCGCCCAGCGTTCGCAGGAACCGGTCCTTGTTCTGTACTTCCTCGGTTAAGTATCCGAGGACCTTTACAGGTTTTGGAAGTTTGCTTGCTTCCAAAGTTTGGAGTTGGGCTCCTTCCAATGGATATGCTTCCCCCATTGTATCAGCGAGCCAACTTTTGGTCCACTCGTTGGCGCATGTAAGGTATAGCACTCCTCCCCCGTAGTATGTGCCCTCGAACTTAGGACCTTTCCCCTCTTCGAGTATTTTGGCGATTAGCCATTGCTTGAGGAGCTGGGACTGCTCCTCAGAAATCATATTTGTCTGTTATAGCCATTTTGGTCCCCACTGCAGCATCGCGGTAACTCGCCATTGGTTTCCCTGTTTCAGGGTTCCTGGGCCTCTTTTTTGTGTGCTGAGGTGTGCTCCCGTCTGACCGGTGGCGCTTTTGCGTCCCAGTCTTTTGGTGTGCACCCACTGCTACATTTGGGGTGGTCCTAGAAGGCCCTTCCCCAAGATTTTGGCTCGACCTTGCGGTCTTTGCTTTTTCTAGCGCGGCCTGGCGCTTAGCCCTCCGCCTGTGGGCCCCAGATTTCAGTTTTTCAACCTCATCCGGTTCCTTGGCGGTGGTGCTACCCGCCGCCGGTTTTTCTTTATTTTGTCCCACGAGTAAGGAGGAAGTATTGGGGTCGTTCTCCTGCAGTGCCTCATACAGGAGTAAGGCATTTATAACTCTGGGGTGCGCCAGGTTCCCCAGGTGTGGTCGTTAGGAACTGGGCTTCCCCCCAGCCTTGCATCTCATAAGTGCGCACCATACTTTAAGAATTGGGAGAAGTTATAGTGTTCTCACCACGCGGGCCGGGCAATTAAGCCAAGCCACCCGTGCCCCTCATGATACGTACCCCGCGGTGTTCCGGGGAGGATCCTGCGGGGGTCGTTGTACCAAGAGCGGTTTACGGTTTGTGCCACGAGCTGGTTCGCGACGGGCTTTAGTTCCATGACGCGTGGGTTTTAGACCACGGCACTTCACCTATAGCTCACCGTTGCCAGGTGTCCTGTTTCCAGGATTTACCTGGACTCGTCCCTTTATAGCTTTGCTAAAAAGCTCACAAGTTTTGAATATTAATAATTATATATGTCGGAGAATAGACATTAATTTGATTGGCGTGTTTATAAATAACAATTTGGTAAAATAAGCAATGTTGTTTATCATAAATAAGACTTAAGAAATAGATTTTAGAGGAACAGTTATTATGTCTACAGTCCGATAAGGATGCATTAGTGAAGGTGATGACTTACGATCACCAAACGTAGCCACGGTATCATGGAAACGTAGAGATAAAGATCCAAAAAGGTGGATATGTACCAACCCTCGGGGGGGGGGGGTTGGATGGCCATTCTTAATCGGGCAATAAGACAGTAAAGACGTGTGTAAAACCTGGAGACCGCGGATTCGTTATAATCGTTAGTTTTATACTTTAATTTAATTTGTGCGTATAATCTTTAGCGTCTATCGTTTTGTCTAGTTAGATATTCGTAATTAAATGTACTAATTGTTGAGAATCAGTGTTTGATTTTTGTGAATGATGTCCAAGTCCAAGTAACGCGGCCCCGAAAACAACGATTTGACCTCAGAAGTGGGATCGACTCCAGAGCCTGGAGTATCCCACAAACAATAGTGCCTTTTTTTGGAACATCAAAACCAAAATATGATGGAATTAATAAGTGCAATTAAAACTACACCAGCTAGTGTACCCAGAGTATCATTACCGAATTTTAACCCGGAGGATCCAAGTGCTGACCTATTTCCTGGTGTTCTACTGTTGATATGTGTTTATCCAAAAATCCATAGTGCACTTATTATCGGTATGTTTCCCTGGTATTACCTGGTCACAAGTCAAGGATCTCTTCGTGGAACGTTACGACGGTGTCAAAACTTCGGCTGCCACTTTAATTAATATGTTCAACACCATGGGAAAAAATCTTTAAAAAAAAAGACGATCGTCTGAAGAAGATCGTCTATTTTTAAACGATATCGCTTAATTTTTTAAACGATCTTTTGTAAAAAAGACGATCGTCTACTTTCAAACGAAATCGTTTAATTATTTAAACGATCGTCTTTAATCGTCTAAAATAATAGCCGACCCTAAAGACGATCGTTTAAAGTGATACAAAAGGCGATCGTCTAAAATAATAGTCGAAAAAAGACGATCGTTTTAATTAAAATTTTAAGTTATAACTTAACTGATGAGAAAATATTTTTATTTTGTCATAATTATTAATTAAATTAATTAAAAAAATAATTCTAAAGGCGATACCTACCTACTTCGAATAATAGACAATTCCAAATATTCCAAAGTATATTTGAAATTCTTTATTATAATAGAGAAGAATTTCAAATATATATTTCGTCTGTACAGCCGACCGCCTAACCTACGCAACCGATTGAATCGTTTCAAAGTCGATCGTTTGAAAGACGATTGGACGAATTCGCGTCTAAAGACGATCGTCTTTAGACGATTTTTCCCCATGGGACGGTCGCCCTAAAGAAAGTGAATGTCTTTTGTCCTATAATAGCCGCCTCATGACATCTCTTACGTCCAGATGAAAGTCAATGAGCATCGAAGAAATGACGGTATCGGTCGTATTAGCACACATGGCCCAATTTGATGATCGACTAAACCGATTATCCGATTATTATTCACCACCAGTACAAAAACCAGGGCTCAATTGCAAAGAGAGTTAAAGGCATTCTCGTACAGTAAGCGGAAAGCCGCTTTAACTTAAGAAGATTCTACCTCATCTTATGCAAAAGGACATAAATCATCAACTACAATAAAGTGTCAGTTTTGTGGAAAAGTGGGTCATAAAATAAGTAAAGTAAACAAATATTTATATATTTAATAAATTAAAAATACAGCATATTTCATTTCTTTATAAAAAAACAATAGACTATTTAGTCAAAAACATAAAATAATAATATAAACATATATAATAACATAATATATAATAACATAAAACAAATAAATAAAATAATTTATAAGGCATAAAAATATACAGGGCGGATCTACGCCATATCACGCTGTAGGAGTGTTACTTTAAGTATAAAATAAATTTAATTTTTTTTTCGTTTTTTAGTTATGAGGATTTAAAAATTATAAATATTTTAAGATTGTTTATTTATATAAAAGGGTAAAAAACAATTTTGTTAACGCGTGTCAAAAAGAAAAAGTTAAAAATTATTTATAATAAGGGGTATATTCTTTAACTTTTTAGTTATAAATAATAGGTTTATTTATAAATATAGTCGCCGCGGCGAATGTTCTCCGTTGGCGTCATTAATTCCAAATGTCAAAAATCGGTTTGTCGGAACGGAAAACATTAGCCGCGGCGACTAAATCGTATTCTAGAATTATATTAAAATATGTGCTTAATTTTTAATATAATTCTATAAAAACAAAAAAAAACCTTGCGAAAACTTTTAACCAACCAAAATATTATAACCAAGGCTTATTTATAATCAAAACAAAGTTAGGATACATTTTTTGAAGCAAACATCAGAAAATAAACTTTTCAATCGTCGATAATTGACGATTGAAAAATGTATTTTCTGATGTTTGCTTCAAAAATTATTTCAGCTCTCTGTAAATGCATTAATTTTGGTTCCATAACCACCTTTATATGTCTCATAAATGGGCTTAGGAAAACAGCGTTGTCGAGTTTTTTAAACTTAAATGCCTAATAAATCGAAAACTACTCGTCGGAAAAAAGTAATTTTTTATACTTAAAATAAACACCCTAGAGTGTCGTATGGCGTAGGTGGGGCTTTTTCCGGACACCCGTATAATATCGTCGCTGTGGAAATCAAGCGAGTTAAATAACAAAGTTGGCGAAATAGAGTTGAGAACAAAAAATCAAAATGCTTTAACGTAACGTTTTAATTAGAGAATTTTGTGGCCCAAATTAATTGACCACTACATGTTAATGGTTTTAAAATGCTTTTGTATTCTCTATTTTCATAGCTATCGGATTTTTACAAAAGTGTGTTTTTTATTTTTATTTAATTTTCCTAAGCGTATTCAAAAACGCATACCTAAATTCTACAAATCTAGTTTTTGAGATATAGGACATATAGGACAAATTGATGAAATATAGGACAATATAGGACATATAGAACAATATAGGACACAAGCGTAAAATATAAGGTTGTCCTATTGAATATAGGACGGTTGGCAACCCTAGCTTCGGGTCATATTGCGTCAAAGTGCCCTTTAGCCACCAGTGGGTCGTATTCCAAAGGTATTTAAGAAAATACGACCGGAGAGAAGAGGGTAATAGTGGTCAAGCCAACCGGCTCGCTTATTCAATCTGGTGAGTCGTATATATTCTGTTTTGACTTGTTTACCGATATTCGCTTATTAAAGAAATTGTAACCTCCAAGTTCTCAGGTAAAAGAGTCAAGAATTTCATTGTTTTGAGAGGCATTGGGAACACTACTGTTAATAGCACTACAAATACTGTTTAAAATAGTCATTAAAAATTATACCTTAGAAATTATATTTCATGTAATACATCATGCTTAATTGCAACTTTAGTGATATTGTAATGTCATATCATCTACGATTGGCTGTGAAATTATTTGTCAAGGTTTTCATGTTAACCTGATGTCCAATAGTTTTAAAATTAATTGGAATAATATCCTAGAACTGTAGTTTTACTAAGGTTATGTCTTTTGGATGTATTGTTTTTATTGTCTATAATTTACTAATATCGCCCCGGATGAGATTAAAATACGTCTAGTTAGATATTCGTAATTAAATGTACTAATTGTCGAGAATCAGTGTTTGATTGTTGTGAATGATGTCCAAGTCCAAGTAACGCGGCCCCGAAAACAACGATTCGACCTATATATATATACACTGCGCGTCAAAATTAACGCATAATAAGTAAAAAAATTCTAAAACTCTAAAACGCCTTTGCCAATCTTTATGAAATTTTGTATAAAAATACTTCAACTTATATCTCAGTTTACGTGTTCGAGGGTTTTTCGAATCAAATATTTTTAAAGCCATTTTATTTAATAATACAAAAATGTTCGAAAAATAACTTTTAGGGATTTTTTTAACTAAATAAAAAATATGGTCTTGAACACGTAAACTGAGATATATACAGAGATATATAGTTAAAGTATTTTTATTCAAATTTTTTAAAAGATTGGTACTTAAAGCCGTTTTAGAGTTGGATTTTTAACTTGTTATGCGTTAATTTTGTTAATATTATCAAACAGGACCCAAAATGGTATAAAACTTAAAAACATCTTACTTTGTGGAACTTGCAAACCTTCTTTCAAGTAAAACTAAAAAAAATCGTTATCACAAGGCAAAATTTAATTCAAAATGTTTTTCCAAATATTAAAATGAAAAAAAACACTAGTATTTTAAATCTACTTAAATATTTTATTACCTTAAAGCAATATAATACTTTGTACCTACAACTTGTAGGCTACAAGTACCCTTTGTAACATTTACATTTACGCTGTGACTAGAGGCACGCTAACGTGCCGCGATTCGAAATGTTAAAGGCACGTTAGTTACGTCATAATAATTATCCGTTTTTGTTCCCCGAGCGTTTTAAAATTGTGTCAAGCTAGATAGCTCATATGGTAGGGCGGTCGCTAAAATTAGATAGAAGACTAACATTTAACCCGCATGTCTCCGCATTAAGGGGTAAGGCCTTAAGCAAAATTTACCCCCTCATTAACAAAAAACCCATAATTATATATAGTTATTTAGGTTTTCTTGCATAAAATAAAATAGGCAATTAAAACACAACCAAAATTTATAAACAAAATATTAAAATATACAAAAAAACAATTTTTAAATTTGCTCCTTTTCAACAGTATCCTTATTGACTCTGAATACAAAACTATAGTTTTGAGGATTATCATTTGTTGCTTCACTTTCTGGTGTTTTCTGCTGTTTTTTTAATTTGTTTGCCTCACGTTGTCTGTTGATTCTTAATGCTTCTTGAATGTGTGGCAAGAACTCTTTATTTGATGTGGAGCCTTCAAAACAAGACCCTGTACAGCAACTGTAGACAGAAGAAATTGCCAATGAAAACTAAAACTAAATGAAAAAAGGATGAAAATATTGACTTACAATAGATTACGTGAAATAATTTTGTATCCTTTTATTATTATTTCCCAGAAAGGTGAACTCCATTGTCAAAATATCAGTTATCTCTTCTTTAAGAGCTGTAATTTGTATCAATAAAGGCCCCTTTATTATTATTTCCCAGAAAGGTGAACTCCATTGTCAAAATATCAGTTATCGTTTCTTTAAGAGCCATATTTGCACCAAGATTTTTAGGTAAATGAACTGCAATAAAATTTTATCTTTAATATAAACACTGGCACACATTCAACATAATATGTATAATATGTATAATATTATTTCAACCCACCAGACTTTTTCTTTCATTAAGTGTTTCACTGGACTTGAACTGGTTAAATTCTGCCCAATTTTTCAATGGAAATCCCTTCAACTGTTGGATGCTGGAAATTTTTGCGTCAAAACTAGTCCCCTCATACAAAGCATCAATTCTGTTTGACAAAGCTTTGAAGAATTTCCCTAAGAGAAATAATTCAGGTTAAGTTTTAGAATACAGGTCTGCATTTTCAACAGTATTTATAGTATATATTTACCTTTGATTAAGCAGAACTTCAGCAAGCTCTTGAAGTATTCTGCTTTCCTCTACAGTTTAAGCAGATGACCTAAAAACAAATAAAGGAAATTAAAAATAATAGTATATTATTATACAAGAGATAATGCAGCCTATTACCCACGAGTTAATAATGCGCATTATCTCGAGTGTAATACTATGCTTTATCTACTCCAATTATGTAAATTTCATTAATAACAAACTTTATTATAACCTCACTTTCTCCTGATTTTGTTGTATTTATTAACAATGGTTTCCTTAAGAAAACAGTAAGTAACGGATTTTAAGTTTACTTACCAATTTATTTTTAATATTAACTTTCACGACACAAGAATAATTTGCGTATTGATGCACGAAAAAATCTCTGAATAAAGCCGGTAAAGTAGCCTGCGATTCGCGAAAGTTTGCAATTGCAATTAATGGCGGGCTTTGTAATTGTTTAAAAATATAATATTAATAATAATATTTATTATTATTAAAATTATATTTTTAATAAATATTATATTATTTAAAAATTGAATCCTTGTTGGTTCAATTATTATATTTTTAATAATAATTATTATTAAAATTATATTTTAAACCATTGCAAAAGCCTGCCATTATTTGATATGGATTTACAATACTAACAGAAGTATACCCATAAGGTTTTTTTTATCCATCCTATACATATATGTATATAAATTTATAAATTATGACTACAAACCTTGGACCGACTTTTTGAGGTTAACTCAAAACTTGAGCTGATTTCAACTCTTGAGGTAAAATCAATGTAAGATCAAGCATTGATTTAACCTCAAAAATTAAAATCAATGCGATCTCAAGCATTGATTTAACCTCAAAAATTTAAATCAATGTGTGCTCAAGACAACATCAAAACTTGATAAATCAAGGTTTGAGTTTTGTTTGAACTCAAGCAATGTTAGCTGGGAACTTATGGTTGTTCCGCCTGGTGCTCCGTACCTGACATTACCTTTACCATCGTGCAAAGGTTACAAAATATGGCGTTACGTCATGTTACGGGTGCTGTGCGGTACACACCAGTGGATGAATTGCACGATCGAACGGACGTTGAATACATAAAAGATTTTATTTTCAGACTTTCGAATAATATTTATAAATACAAAATTCACCAATTACACGTAACATCACTAACATCAGATATCATAATCATAAATCACAATCATAAATCAATATAAAAACACAGTGACTAGAGGCACGCTAACGTACCGCGATTGAAAATATTAAAGGCACGTTAGTTACGTCATAATTATAATCCGTTTTTGTTCCCCGAGCGTTTAATATTTGACATCAAGCTAGATAGCTTATATAAAAGAGTATGTCATCGATCAGGCAAATAAATTCTACACTAAGAAACTACACCGACACCCGTTAACACGCCATATAACTACGCTCAGACAACAACACAATGCGCGCTATAAACATGGCCTGATCTATGGCAGATTGCCGATATTTCGCGACCCCCCGGTGCAGCACTGATACCGCGGTAGCTTAACCTTCAGAACAATACGCGACGTGGGAGATGTCTGATGATTTAGGACTTTAGGGTTCTCGACCTTGGGACATCTCCAACCAGACTTTCAACATCCCCTTCAAATCCAACCGTAGTACCTTGGTGCTGCAGGTCTTTTTCTTAACTCTTTTCTATCTTTTGTGTATTTTTTCCAAATTTTTTAAGAGGGTTTTTTCAATTATTTTTTCCTCGAAATCATTCTTTTAACTCTTCAACATCATCATTCTTTTTCGGCCAATTTTCTAGACTTTTATTCTTCTACCCGGATCTAGCTGGCCTCACATTCGCTCTGCGAGAAAAGGCCAGACAAACTCCATGCCAATAAAAAGGGCTTAGTACAAGGGACAAAGACCGTCGGAAGACTGCGCTGCTACCACCCGTACCACGCATCTTCACCGCAGAGAGGCTTAAGAGGTGGAACCACACTTCCACGCGCCTCTTTACAGCCAACCACATCACCACATTGCGGCCTTTATTATTTACCCTTTTTATAATTTGTAATTATTTTAATTGAGAAATATATTGATTTTGATTTTGCGGTCGCTTGGCATGCGAGAGGTCGATACTGAGAAGTTGTCGAACTTTTTTTATTTTTTTATTTCATAAATTTGTTGTCTCTTTGTTAAACAGTGTTCGGTTGGGTTGGGTTGTTGAGTTTGGGATGGTTTGGGTTTATGACGTAACTAACGTGCCTTTAACATTTTAAATCGCGGCACGTTAGCGTGCCTCTAGTCACAGCGATATAAAAAACTATAAAAAATCATAACCTGACAGTCCTTAACATTTACGCAAAACATTTTAACAATATTGCCCCTGATTCGCATTAGCGAAGGGAATGGCGAACTGCGAATAAATTTCTAAATTGTGAGATAGGTTTCGCGTTGGCCAAAACATCGGCCCAGGGGGGTTGCTATATTGCGTTGAAACGTATATATAGTAACTTCCTTTACCCAGATAACCAAAGTTTCTTAGTAAACCTAAAGAAACGCTTTGTCGGCAATAACAAGCTGGCATATTTCATGCAACATTAAGCCAATAAGTTGGAAGTCCAAAACATTTCCCGTCAGTTGCATGCAAACTGCAAGAAAGATGTTTCGGCCCAAGTTTTACACGTATTTCCAATAATTTCTGATTAAGAGTTGTATTCAACAGAGGTGTAACCGACGGGCAACACATTTCCTAAAATACCTTGTTCGTCAGTTGCATGAAAACTGCAAGAAATTTGTTTCCGCCCAAGCCGCGTATTTTCAATAGTTTCCAATCAACAATTGTATGCAACAGAGCCTCTGTTACAGAGGTGCAACCGACGACCAACATATTTCCCACAATAAAGAACCGCGCTTGCGCGACAGTCGCCGCTACCGTTAAAGCGTTGCTCACCATTTGTTCTTTATAATTTATGGTTTGTTCTGCGAGTGTGTGTACGACGTGGTGATTAAAATAGACAAGAAATCTATCAGGTATGTTTTGCACGTAATAGTTATCTATTATACAGGGTGTTTCTTTTAACTTGAGACAGCTCAATATCTCGAGAAATACGCATTTCACGGAAAAATTTCTTAAATAAAAGGTTAATGTGACCAAAGGGGACATTATTTGGTGCTACCGCTAGCCACCCCCTACCCCTTCTTAAGGGTGAAACGGGGGGTAACTTTGGAAAGTCAAATGGAATGACCCGATTTTTTTCACAGAGTTTGGTAGTACATAAAAAAATGAATAACTTTTATTTGAAAGTTTTTTTCAATTTATCAACAGATAGCGCTGTAATTCAAAATTTAAGAAAAAGGGGTTTCCTTGTAAAATTTATTATTTGAAACGTTTGAAAAACAAAAATTAACATTAAATCAACAATAGTCGGCTCTGAAAACAATTTATAACAAATGTTCGAAATGTCGTCCTTCCATTTCGACACCAAGTGGAGCACCAGCGTCCCTGGTCGGTAAACGTTTGGTGCGGTACCTTAACCCATGGGAAAAAATCGTTTAAAAAAAGACGATCGTCTGAAGAAGATCGTCTATTTTTAAACGATATCGCTTAATTTTTTAAACGATCTTTTGTAAAAAAACTACTTTCAAACGAAATCGTTTAATTATTTAAACGATCGTCTTTAATCGTCTAAAATAATAGTCGAAAAAAGACCATTGTTTTAATTAAAATGTTAAGTTATAACTTAACCGATGAGAAAATATTTTTATTTTGTCATAATTATTAATTAAATTAATTAAAAAAATAATTCTAAAGGCGATACCTACCTACTTCGAATAATAGACAATTCCAAATATTCCAAAGTATATTTGAAATTCTTTATTACATAGAGAAGAATTTTAAATATATATTTCGTCTGTACAGCCGACCGCCTAACCTACGCAACCGATTAAATCGTTTGAAAGTCGATCGTTTGAAAGACGATCTGACGGATCTGACGGACCTTTCGGAGAATGTACCACTAGCACGGCTCCAAAACATGTGGTACCAGCAAGATGGTTGTCCTGCACATTATTCGACAATTGCTCGAGAGGTGTTCGATCGGGAGTTCAATGGCCGGTGCACCGCGGTGGATCGGTAGACGTGGTCCAGTAATTTGGCCTGCTCGATCACCTGATCTTACGCCACCAGACTTCTTCCAGAGGGGTTACTTGAAAGAAAAAGTTTACGCTGCAATTCCTACCACTTGGGAGGACATGGTGGAGCGGATCAGGAACGCCTGTGCGGCGATACCGCCCGACATGTTGGCGCGTTGTGTGCCAGAATTCATTACCCGCATTCAAAAATTTATTGAAATGGAATGACGACATTTCGAACATTTGTTATAAATTGTTTTCATAGCCGACTATTGTTGTTAATGTTAATTTTTGTTTTTCAAACGTTTCAAATAATACATTTTACAAGGAAACTCATTTTTCTTAAATTTTGAATTACAGCGCCATCTGTTGATAAATTGAAAAAAGTTTTAAATAAAAGTTATTTATGTTTTTATGTACTACCAAACTCTGTGAAAAAAATCGGGTCATTCCATTTGACTTTCCAAAGTTACCCCCCGTTTCACCCTTAAGGAGGGGTAGGGGGTGGCTAGCGGTAGCACCAAATAATGTCCCCTTTAGTCACATTAACCTTTTATTTAAGACATTTTTCCGTGAAATGCTTATTTCTCGAGATATTGAGCTGTCTCAAGTTAAAAGAAACACCCTGTATAAATATATATATATATATATATATATATAGCACTGTTAAAATAATGCAGAACAAATTCAATGATTTGTAAAATCACCGGGCGGAATAAAAATCCATACGGTGAATCCCCGAATATATGCTTAAAATTGTTTCTTTCTTCTTTTAGATCTAAAATTGATCAATTGAAGGGGTTAGAATAGAAAGGGTATAAGTGCAATTTCTTTAATTTAGGAGATAAGTTCGTTTTGTGAAAGATAAGGTTCCGACGTATCGAAATGAAAAGGATTTAAGTAATTTTCATACTTCTAGGGACCTCTATTATCCAGTAGAAAATTATTACTAAACAAAATTCTTCACTTTTTTATGGTAACATAACTTTAACTTCAAATATCTCCAAAAAATGAAAATGTTACTTATACCCTTTTTATTCTAACCCCTTCAATTTTGATATATGTACCTGTATCCATATGGAAAAATCTAAAAATCCTTTGAAAATAAAAAAGAAATACAAAGACGTAAGCACAATGTTGTGTGGATTGTGGTCGTAAGTAAATTTTTAAATAATTTGTTATATTGAAGTGAAACTTCTTTTGGCATAGTACCTAAATAGAGGCTATAAAAATGTAGGATATTTTGAAGATGTAGTTTTTTCTTTAAAGTATTATAATTTTATAAGGGTTTTTATTCAAATAACATTAATTTATTTAGAATTTCAGAAGCTATTATAATAGCGGTAATTTTAAATTAATTAATTAATGTAATATCTTTTTAGTATACAAAAATTTGTTGCATATACTACAACAAATTTTTATAAAGTACACCTTACCACCCTCGTAAAATTTGCATTTTTGAACCGATGGATATTTTAATAGAACCAAATGCTTCCCATGAAACGACTAAATTTACCATAGTGTAGGTGGTAGTCTAATAAACAAGTGCATAAAAATTATCAAATTATTAATTAAAATCTGACTGAAAAAATTGTCATTTAACCATAAATAATTAAATTATTAACTACTAATGTCACTTTCATTGTCAAAGTCTCTGATTTACTATCTTTTTATTGCTTATCAAAAGTAATATGGCTTATTCTTAAAAAAAAAAATAAAAATTATCCCAGCTTGGACACCCTTTATTTAAATTTATCGATAAAAGTGGTAGTGTGCACACAAAATTTTTAAAAGTACCCATGGTTTTAAGTGTTCCAGAAAAGGAATCCGTTGTTAATTTTACTCTAAAAAATCCCCAATAGTACTTTTCAAATTTTCGACCCCAAAAAGAGATCACGGTTGGCCATGTGTAATGATACACATTACGACATCTATGAGACGATTTTCCTAACTACCCGACGTCAAGGAAAGAGTTGGACTACCAGAAACCTGCAGTTAGACGAAACTCTAACAGATGGCGCTTGGACAGCTATCAACCGCATATATGTTGTCAACAATTGTTGCACACGGCCCGTGTGAAGGATTTATTGCACACGGCCCCAATTGTTTTTCATCAAGTCTGTCATTAGAATTTCGTCTATAAAACCGCTGCATTTTTCAATGGACAATCAGTCGTCTGGTGGCTCAATTCCAAATGGTGTTACCAATTGTGAGCCCGAAAACCAACCACTAAATCACAGAGAACTCTCAGTGGAATATTAACAGTAAGTTAACCTGTTTTTAATATCACAGGGCTTTAAGCCGTATAATATTAAGCTTTAATAACAGAGTTAATTAAACTGTAAATCCTGTATGCATAAAACATAAACTAACAACATGTATTTTTCCACTAGAGTCCAATTGCAAATCTGCCCTGTCTCTCTGTAGGACTGAAAACTACGCCCGTGCCGGCCAGTTGCCTGTGAAAAGCCCTGAAACATTTGCCTGTCCTGACTAAAGGCTATGAAAGAACCTTTGTGTTCATGGTCTACGATACTTTTGTAAATACTGTATATATCATTGTAATATAATTTTGTACATACTTTTACCTTGGTAAATAAACCAGTTTAAGTTACTTTTGCATTTTAAATTAAACCACCAACCCTAACTGATCTTATACACCCTACTTTCTCCACTGAATAAAAGCAACCCGAGGTAGGTATTTCTCTATATCTGAAGAGTCAACCGTAGAGGAACCTTGGTGAAGCACCTAAGGGCATAACCAGCCTAGGTACGACACACATGAGTTTAAAACATGTACTATGCCCCACACTTCAACCAGGTAAACGCCCAGGTACGGAACGCAGTCTTTTGAAAATTT
Source organism: Brassicogethes aeneus (assembly GCA_921294245.1). NCBI lineage: Eukaryota > Metazoa > Arthropoda > Insecta > Coleoptera > Nitidulidae > Brassicogethes > Brassicogethes aeneus. The sequence continues at coordinate 53,239,369 of OV121133.1, read as the reverse complement.
GTCATTTAAGGCTTTTCAGGTTATGTATCTGTCAAAGTATAGTCAATGAAAGAAATAATATTTATACTGTTACCGTTTATGTTTAAGCGTTAAAAGTTTATAAATCTTTATAGTATCACAGTAACAATGGTTGGTTTAAGTATTTAGGAGTATAAATACTGCATTTAATGAAATTCTAAAGTGTATAGTGCCAAATAAGTAAAATTTTTGTGCATTTGGTCTACATAATATGTTAATATATTATATCTGGTTTTATCCATAAAATAGTTTTAACTAAACGGCATTTATTAAAAAAATCTAGCTTCTCTATTATGGAATAAGAATATCTGTATCAAAGGTAGGTTAATATATTATAACAAAAAATATCATCTAATTTTAAAATTTTAAGGTTAGAAAAATCTATTTTGATCAAAATAAATAAGTATTTTGGATTATTTGGAAGAGTGTGTTAATATGGTCATATGGAATAAAAGCAACCCGAGGTAGGTATTCCTCTATATATGAAGAGTCAACCGTAGAGGAACCTTGGTGAAGTACTTAAGGCCATAACCAGCCTAGGTACGACACAAATTTGGCGCCCGAGCACTAGGACCCGGGTTTTCCTGAAAATTTCTGTAACCTAACCTGAAAAGTTTTCATAGAAAACATAACCTGCAAAAATCCCGTGAGAATCAGTAAGGTGGTTTAATTATTACATTCTAAAATGCCAAAAACAAAGCCCAGCCCGTCAAAAAAACCAGAAGAGCAAGTTAAAACCCAAAGCACTCCTCAGGCAGAGGCTGGAAATTCTTCGACAGAAGGTACAGCTGGCACTCCCAGATAACCAGCGTCATTCCGTTTGCCGGTCAGTTGCCTACTATTCGTTCTCTTGATATGGTTGCCGTTTGCTGTCAAGTGGGTGCCACCATTTGACTGTCTGTAGACAAAAATCTTTTCTAACAATATATTGTGTGCAATCCACCGGCAACCGACGGGAAACCTTTTGCTTATAATTATTGTGGATAACATAAGAGTTTATAGGCGGAAATGTTTCCTGACAACTTATAGTGTGCAACCCACCGGCAACAGACGGGAAACCTTTTGCGTATACTGATTGTGGGCAACAGATAGGAAATGATTTACCTATTCAAATTCACTGAATTTGGTGGCAATTTGCCGATAACGAATCAGAAATTAAAATAAATTAACAAATGAAGCGTTAAGAACCAGAGTGGCCTTACCCACAAACATTTAATCTAAAATGGGGTTATAATTTTAGGACAATATATATATATATATATATATATACGCGTAAAAGTACCAAATGACACCAAAAACTACATGGACGTTCCCGCACCCAATATTTTTTGCGCTTAATGTGAGTTAATGGCACCTTATATATTTTTTAAGTATATATGCGTTCTGACACTATACAGATATATAATACCTTTAATTGAAAGTCAGTGTTTATAAAAGTAAAACTAAAATATTGCTCGCTTTAGGAAGTCCTTTGTCGAAAAAGTCAGATGTTTCGAATAAAATACTTATTGTCATCACATTTATTTTACTTTTCGTTTTAAATATTCTAAATTAAAAACTAACCTTGGAGAATACACAAACAGTCGTAACAATAATTTAAATAGAACTTTGCAATAAATTTCGTTTTAGCAAAAATTTACAAGAAACGATCCGTTCGCAACACTTCCAAAAACTTTCTGCCTGTTTTTTGCTTCCCTTTACTCGATTCGTGTACCTGGACCATCGTTTCTGGAATCATTAGGACGCCAGATTTTTAGGCAAAGTTCGAAAAACCTGTAATTTCTTTACCTAAGTGTCCCTTTTGTACCACTTTTGCAAAACTTTTTGCCTTTAACACGATAATTTAGAAATTTCAAATTTATTCTAAAATAAATTTGTAAAATATATAAAACTACGTTAATTTCCTTGAAAATAAATTTGTAAACCGTGTCAGTACGGAACAATTACAATATTTACATAAAGTTCGTTTTTGGGTGTACAAAACAAAAAATCCATTTTTACACAATTCATGTGATTGCTGTTTTTTCACGAATATAAATTGTGACAATAATAATTTTGACATACCGAGTTTTTTAAATTTAATTTACATTATTATACAGGGCCTGCATATTGAGACATGTGATCTTATTTAAGGGGTAAAGTAAATTTTTTTATTAAAGTAGAAAAAAAACAATATTGTGATTATAAATTAAAATAAATTTGGTATTGCAATAACAATTTTGTTTGCCCTTTATTATAAAAAAATTATCATCCTCTTGCCCGTTCAATTATCATTTACTAATATGTCTTTATAAAATTATCAATTTTACCCATTTTTGGGTGCAACCGTTCTGGCAAACCAGCTATAATTGCCCCAAAACATTAAAAAACTTATTTCCATTGTATTATCTGCAAGACAAAAAACGTGACGCGACGCTTAAAATTTATGGCAACATTGTAAGATTGCTTAGATTGCTAGTTATCTTTGTATGTAAACATTCAATTTTCTTAGTTTCTTTGTATGTTATAAAAATATGTTATTATTTTTCTATTATTTTAGTAGTAAATTTAAATTATTTTCTCAAGATTACAGATTTTGAAAATAGACTTAAAAAATTATACCCCGGGTATCATACCCGTGTCTCGGCATGTTTTCAGATCACGGCTTCAATAACAGCTAAATGTATAGTTTCTGAAAAATTTTATTTAATGAATAAATTTAATTTAAAAAAAACTCAAAAATTATTTTTTTTTTAATTTAGGTATAGAATTTTTTTTTATTTAAAATTTTTTTTTAAGTATTGAAATATCCAAAAACTAATGCTGCTTAAATGTCACGTAGTCCACTCTGTATGTTTATCCTAATACTGATGATTTAGCATGTAAGCACTACGACCTATATTTTATGAAACCAACTTACTTAACCATTGAACATAGTCGGTGTAAGAACTTTAAATAAAAGTATTGATAATACTTAAAGTGTTTTAATTAAATAATCGTCCAATTACCCTAATAGGTTATGGGCTCAGAATACGTTTATTAATTATTAGTGTGGTGAAATAGTGACGTTAAAAATAAAAACTAAACTGAAACAAAACTAAATAAAATTTGTGAAAAGTGAAAAAATTAAACGAAATATTAAACCCTTCAATGGAGAACATTACAGCATCTGGAAATTTCGTTTGAGGGCATTAATTAGTGAAGAAGACGCTCTACTAGTTCTTGATCAAGATCCTCCAGAAACCATTACCAATGAGTGGCAAAAACTCGATAGAACTGCAAAAGGTTGCATAATTGAACATCTTAGCGACTCATTGCAATGATTGGAATTGTCACTGAAGAATTAACAGCCCGAGATAAAACTAGACTACTTGATCACGAAATAAAAATCAAAAATGAAAGCAATGATACTAGCACAAAAGTTTTAAATGTCTACACTAAAAACACCAACAAAGAAAATAATTCCCAAAAAAATTGGACGAGCCAAGAACGAAAACCACACCGAGGATATAATCAAGAAACAAAATAATTTCGTTTTAAAACACACAACAAAAAATCTAACAAATCCTACACCGTAAAATGTGATCATTGTGGCAGGAAAAATCACACAAAAAGAGATTGATTTTATTATAAAAAAATCGGTAATAAAAATTATAATACAAGCCGAAATGAAAAAAAATTTACAAATGATACAAACCGCTGATTCACAAAATTTTGCCTTTATGATGAAATCCACCCCTTTGCAAAATAAATCAGGCTCACCTGATGATATAATTTTTATATTGGACTCCGGTGCAACAGACCACATAATAAATCAATCCACTGTTTTCACAACCTATGAAGAGCTAGAAAATCCAATCAAAATTACTGTAGCCAAAGAAGGTGAATCTATATTTGCTACATTAAAAGGGACAATCAACATCACCACCAACCAGGGATTCAGATTCAACGGCACAATTAAAGATGTCCTCTATGCTCCCGAAGTTCCATACAACTTACTTTCAGTATCTCGAATCCAGGAAGCTGGAATGACAGTTGTATTTGACAAAAATGGTGAGGTATCAATATTCCAAGGTAGTAACACCATCATAAAAGGTAAAATTTTATCTTATAAATTAAATAAATTAATTAGTATTACCTTTAAATTAAATAAAAGCATGAGTAATCACGCAAATTTAAGTACTACTAATAATTATAAAATTTGGCATGAACGTCTAGGTCATATTAGTAAAACTAAATTCCTAGAAATAAAAACTAAAGAAATTGTACATGACAGTAGTCAACTGCATGCAATTAATCCAAATGAAAATATTTGTGAAGCTTGTATTTATGGTAAACAAACACGTCTTCCTTTTTCTAAAGCCAAAGATAAAACACACATTAAAAGACCCTTATTTATTGTGCATTCGGATGTATGCGGTCCAATAACTCCATCAACACTTGATAACAAAAATTATTTTGTCACTTTCATTGATGAGTATACACATTATACAGTGACTTATTTATTTATGCACAAATCAGATGTGTTTAACGTTTTTAAAGATTTTGTTGCAAAAAGTGAATCACACTTTAATTTAAAAATCGCAAATTTATATTGTGATAATGGTCGCGAATATCTTTCAAAAGAGCAAAAGGAATTTTGTGTTCAAAGAGGTATTACATATCATTTAACTGTGCCTTATACTCCGCAACAAAATTCAGTAGCGGAGCGTATGAATAGATCGCTAACAGAAAAAGCCCGTGCCATGATCCATGGTGCTGGCTTAGATAAAAGTTTTTGGGATGAAGCAGTCTTAACTGCTACATATTTAATAAATTTAACCCCCACTAAAGCGATCAAACTAAATAAAACACCATTTGAACTGTGGCATAATAAAAAGCCCAGATTAAACCACTTAAAAGTATTCGGTTCTACCGTATATGTACACAATAAAACCAGAAAAAGTAAGTTTGATGAAAAATCATTTAAAGGTATACTGGTTGGGTACGAAACAAATGGTTATAAAGTTTTCAATGCAGAAACGTGTAAATTTTTAATAGCACGTGATGTAATATTTGATGAATTAAATTTTAAAACATCAAGGCCTACATTAAAACTTGATGAATCTGCAAACTGCCAAGAAAACAAAATATCTAAAACAGATAAAATAAAATCTGTAAATAGATATGAATCTGTAAATAAAACAGATGATGGCACTAATAAATCTGTAAATAAAACAGATGAATATGAATATCTCCTTGAACACAGTAAGTCTCCATAAAATTTAAATAATGAATTTGAAAGCGCTGATATTAATGTTAGGAGAAGCGAAAGAATAAAAAATCGTCACACTCTTAATTTCAATGACACCCAATTTAATAATTACCTTATGAGTGCACAGTCTTTAGTCTTAAATGTACCGACTTGCTATCAAGAAATAAACAAACGTGATGATAGACTTAAATGGGAGAAGGCGATAAACGAAGAAATTAATTCTCTACTAATAAACAAAACATGGTCACTAGTTTCTAAACCTGTAAATAAAAACATTGTTGATTGCAGATGGGTATTCACAATTAAAAACGATACAAGTGGCAATCCCACAAAATACAAAGCACGGTTAGTAGCAAGAGGTTTTAGTCAGCAATATTTATCTGATTATGACGAAACTTTTGCTCCGGTTGCGCGAATTTCCACCTTTAGATTTCTTTTAGCATTTGCAAATCAATTTAATTTAACTATACATCAAATTGTTAGCAATAATAACAAATATATTGCACACGCCAATCACAAATACTTTAATTCTACATGAATAGTTTCGACTGGTACAAATATTACCATAAGACTAAATACTTGCTCGGCAGATAACCACCAGACCCCTAAGTCTAGTGCTTGCTTAAGTAAATAAACGTGTCGAATGTCTCATAAACAATAATAATAGTCAATAGATTTCACGGGCCACACATTAAGAGGGCATTCCTGTGAACTAATATTTTAATACTTATTACCAAGAACAATTATTTCTAACATTCGGCCATCCTGCATAATGAGTGTCCTCACTCAGGCATAAGGTCTAACAATTACTTTATTACAAGGGTACCTAACTATAATATTTTTTGGTTACACCTATCGACTAAAAGTTTTACTACCTTACATACTCGACTCCTTTTAAATCGACTAAACTTATTACTACTTGAACGAGTACAGACTCGACTAAACTAACAAAAACTGGTCACAGACCACGAGGCATTGAGGTATAAGCCTCCACTCTTGAGGCTACAACCTCCTAAACAGGCTAAAACACTTCACTTTTGAGGCGACAACCTCCTAAACGTCTAAAACACTTCACTTTTGAGGCGACAACCTCCCTAAACGGGCTACAACCCTCCACTTTTGAGGCGACAACCTCCTAAACGGGCTACAACCCTCCACTTTTGAGGCGACAACCTCCCTAAACGGGCTACAACCCTCCACTTTTGAGGCGACAACCTCCCTAAACGGGCTACAACCCTCCACTTTTGAGGCGACAACCTCCTAAACGGGCTACAACCCTCTAATCTCGAGGCGACAACCTCCTAAACGGGCTACAACCCTCTAATCTCGAGGCGACAACCTCCTAAACAGGCTACAACCCTCTAATCTCGAGGCGACAACCTCCTACACGGGCTACAACCCTCCAAACTTCACCAACTAACTAAAACTAAATATAATTAATTACCTATAACTAACTATAATTAACTAACGATTGGTTCTGGCTTTATCGATTTAATCGATTCGAGTATATCACTATGATCCACGGTTTAATTTTTATCCGTGACCACAACTGTGCTCTTTTTGCGTACAATATTGACTTATAATTTGTACCCTTTTGCAGTACTTTATATCAGGTAAATCAGTAAAATTTTGACCTGAGGACATCTACATCTGCTATTTGATCATTGATAACATAAAATTCAAGCATTCGCTCGAAATTATCTACAGAGAAAACCTATACAGATAGTTTATAAAGGGACACCTTTATGTACATATAGTGAGTATATCACAATTCAATCACATAATATGTTACAATTACAATTGTCACGCACAATACTTATACTGTAGCCATAAATATAATTAAATTACTTAAATACCTACACTATACATTTATTACTAACACAGTCATAATTAAAATATAACAGTTATACTTAAAATAAATATATACATACATACTTAAAATAAATATATATACATAAATATACTTAAGTCGGCCGCAAGTGCTGACAAAACAATCTTCGTTTTCAGAGGCCATAAATCTGACGAGAGCATTTCAGCCGCTTTTTGATACCCAGTGAACACTCACATTTAGGGACAAAATAACACTTGATTTTATTACTGTTTACAAATAATCCTTTATAGAACTTTTCATTGCCATTAGGACCTATATAATTAACATTATATTCAATCGCTCGTACTTTGGGACATTGTGGACAACTAAGCTTAAAGTAATCGGTTTTACCGTATTAATAACATCGTTTAATATCATTTACTATAGTAACTATAGTACCTCTAGGTAACTACCGATAGTTCATTTTAATATTCCCTTATCTCCCAGTGACTGTCTCCGCCGCTGGGTTTGCTCGAGATACGTTACTGGAATTTTTAGCCAAACGTGCCTTTGTTTATTTGTAATTCTCCACATTATTAGATTCACATTATACTTAACAGTTAACGAGAGTTTTACAATTGATAAACATTAGACATTAATTTAGTAAGCCCTTTTTTTGTACATTTTAACAAGTAATTTCTTTTATTCCTACTACGTATAAATACGAGTAGGTATACCGCGATATCAAACCTCAGTTTGCTTAATGCTAAACGGCTTATGGTTTTATCATTCCAAAATTACCACATATTCATCCACCGTTTCAATCCAATCCCAAATATTATTTTTAGAAGGATTAAATTTGCCAATAATATTATAACGAATAAATGTAAGACTTACCACTTGCTCAGCCTCTCTTACCCTCAAACTTTTTGCTAACCTGTCCATGCCCTTCTGCATGTTTTTTTTTGCAATAACGTTACCAAGTTGCGTTATTTCGCTTCTTTCAATCTTTCTAGACCTGGAGCGATTTCCACCAGAAGATCTGCACCCTTCTCTAGACGTAACTCGATCGCCTTCGCCGATATTTAGGAGTACAGCCCCTTTTGGACTCACCAAACCGCGAATATCATCGGAATCAGACATTTTTACACATTTTAGTATTTGTACAAACACTTTTTAACTAAAATTTTATTCACTGTCTTTAATTAACACAATTTTAATATATTCATAAAATAAAATAAAAGGTTTTTATATCTTTATATTATTGCTAACAAATCAGCTTGAATTTTATGTTATCAATGAGCAGATGTAGATGTCCTCAGGTCAAAATTTTACTGATTTACCTGATATAAAGTACTGCAAAAGGGTACAAATTATAAGTCAATATTGTACGCAAAAAGAGCACAGTTGTGGTCACGGATAAAAATTAAACCGTGGATCATAGTGATATACTCGAATCGATTAAATCGATAAAGCCAGAACCAATCGTTAGTTAATTATAGTTAGTTATAGGTAATTAATTATATTTAGTTTTAGTTAGTTGGTGAAGTTTGGAGGGTTGTAGCCCGTGTAGGAGGTTGTCGCCTCGAGATTAGAGGGTTGTAGCCCGTTTAGGAGGTTGTCGCCTCGAGATTAGAGGGTTGTAGCCCGTTTAGGAGGTTGTCGCCTCGAGATTAGAGGGTTGTAGCCCGTTTAGGAGGTTGTCGCCTCGAGATTAGAGGGTTGTAGCCCGTTTAGGAGGTTGTCGCCTCAAAAGTGGAGGGTTGTAGCCGGTTTAGGGAGGTTGTCGCCTCAAAAGTGGAGGGTTGTAGCCCGTTTAGGGAGGTTGTCGCCTCAAAAGTGGAGGGTTGTAGCCCGTTTAGGAGGTTGTCGCCTCAAAAGTGGAGGGTTGTAGCCCGTTTAGGGAGGTTGTCGCCTCAAAAGTGGAGGGTTGTAGCCCGTTTAGGAGGTTGTCGCCTCAAAAGTGGAGGGTTGTAGCCCGTTTAGGGAGGTTGTCGCCTCAAAAGTGGAGGGTTGTAGCCCGTTTAGGGAGGTTGTCGCCTCAAAAGTGGAGGGTTGTAGCCCGTTTAGGGAGGTTGTCGCCTCAAAAGTGGAGGGTTGTAGCCCGTTTAGGAGGTTGTCGCCTCAAAAGTGGAGGGTTGTAGCCCGTTTAGGGAGGTTGTCGCCTCAAAAGTGAAGTGTTTTAGACGTTTAGGAGGTTGTCGCCTCAAAAGTGAAGTGTTTTAGCCTGTTTAGGAGGTTGTAGCCTCAAGAGTGGAGGCTTATACCTCAATGCCTCGTGGTCTGTGACCAGTTTTTGTTAGTTTAGTCGAGTCTGTACTCGTTCAAGTAGTAATAAGTTTAGTCGATTTAAAAGGAGTCGAGTATGTAAGGTAGTAAAACTTTTAGTCGATAGGTGTAACCAAAAAATATTATAGTTAGGTACCCTTGTAATAAAGTAATTGTTAGACCTTATGCCTGAGTGAGGACACTCATTATGCAGGATGGCCGAATGTTAGAAATAATTGTTCTTGGTAATAAGTATTAAAATATTAGTTCACAGGAATGCCCTCTTAATGTGTGGCCCGTGAAATCTATTGACTATTATTATTGTTTATGAGACATTCGACACGTTTATTTACTTAAGCAAGCACTAGACTTAGGGGTCTGGTGGTTATCTGCCGAGCAAGTATTTAGTCTTATGGCTGGCTTAAGCAAAATGGTTCCTTAAAACGTAAAAGTTTTAGATCAATGCAATGTTTTACTGGCTGTCAACTTGTAAAAAATGAATTATCTGGAGAATTCATTAGTAATCCATTTTTCTGTTATAAAAAATGGGTGATCCCATTGGTAGAGAGGCGTCAGGCGGCTGTATGTCGTGGATTTACCATACGTGTACAAATTTTCCATAATATTAATAAAAATGTAGGTATAGGTTAATATAACAACCATTACGCTTGAAAATAAAAAGTAAATCAAGTGTGTATGTATTTATATTATTAATGTTATAAGTACCCGACCTACTGCTGTAAATTACTGATATATAATATAGGTCGGGTATGGACATCCTTTTAACATATTGGTATTTATTGAGAATACACGCTTAAAGAAAAAGGAAGTATAATACTTATCAACAAATAAAAATGTCCCCTTAAAATCCTCATTAAAATCTAACTGAACAAAAATCCACACTTCCACAACGCGGTATCTCCGGATATGCACTGCGTAGGTAGATAGGTACTTACCAACCAAACATTTTAAAACGCATTTCGGTTATAAACAGTTTTTTCTATTTTGCCACTATTGGTGTAATTTAACTTTAATTGTGATACAATGTGCACTAGTAGTCTAAAGAAAAAAGAGCTCTTAGTAACATAAAAACAGACAAAGAAATTGACATGCACTGTAGTGTACATTTTGTAGAAAATCTAGCTTTCTAATAATGATTTTTAAGTATTTTTGGTAATATTTGTGGCCTTCAAACTTTTTATTTTCGATCAAAGTGGAATTTTATTATCGGCAATAAAGTTCTTGTAGTTAATTTATCAACGTCAAAATGTCTGCTTATTCAGGAGTTTGCTAATGTAAAAGTGAAAGCCAAAGTCTTGCCTGATCAAATTATAGTTCCAGGAACATCTGTCTGGGATAAGGGATTTTTTTGCTAGACCCGAAAAATATTTTGATTTTGTTATTATAATTTATGCCTACTATATATTATGCATACTTAAATATTAATAGACCAAAATTGCTGTGAAAAAATACTGAAGAAGTTTTATTTAATTATGATATTATTAAGGGAAAACTTAAGGCTATCGAATTCGATTAAATCTTGCAAGAAAATATAAAACACGGATTTTATTTTAATAAAAAAAGGTTTTTAGTTTCTTGTTAGCAATAATAACAAATATATTGCACACGCCAATCACAAATACTTTAATACTTTAATATTTATTACCAAGAACAATTATTTCTAACAAAATGGATGTTAAAACTGCCTTTTTAAATGGCATCTTAAAAGAAGAAATCTACACTCAGAGAAATATCAAGTTATGAAAAGCATATGAAATTATATTAATTTAAATAATCGGGTAAATTTGATTCAAATAGAAAAATTTGTAGTTTTATATTCATTTACCAACAGTTTTACAATTTTTTGAAACACTTTTAAAGTGTACCCTCTTTAAAATATATATACAAAAAGAAATCCATTTATTTCATTGACTTTCTCAAAGTTGTTTCAAAAAGATATGTATTATACAATTGTTATGCACCTATTAATTTAATGGGAAACACCAATGACGCCAAAACATATTTGAATCCCTTTGAATTATTATCGTTTTGAATGATTTTACAACATTTTTTCTCTCAGTGTATATGCGTGTACCTGAAGGTCTAAAAGTAAATAATGACAAATTGGTTTGCAAATTACAAAAATCGTTATACGGCCTAAAACAATCAGCAAGATGTTGGTTTGAACGTTTTGATAACATATTAAAACAGCACGATTTCAAAAGCTCTTCTGTCGACCGATGTTTATGTAAACGAAAATATTTACGTTATTTTATACGTAGACGATGTTTTAATTGCTACAAAAAATATTAATAAAATGCAAAACTTCAAAAAGTACCTAATGCAACAATTTTCTATGGTTGATTTAGACGAAATAAAAGTTTTCTTAGGTATAAGCATAAGAATAAATAAATCAGAAATTTCTTTAAATCAGACCGCCTACTTAAAAACAGTTCTAAACAAATTTAATATGAAAGATTGTAAAGCTGTTAGCACTCCATTACCAGTGAAATTAGATTTCGAAGCTTTAAATTCTAACGAAACATTGGAAGCTCCTTGCCGAAACTTAATCGGTTGTTTACGTTGCGTCCAGATTTGTGTACAGCAATAAATTTATTAAGTAGATATCAAAGCAAAAATAATAAAGAGCTTTGGCAATGTTTAAAAAGAGTGCTTAGATATATTAAAGGTACAATTGATTTAAAATTAATTTATAAAAGGGGCACATGTGACGATATCCTAGTTGGATTTGTTGATTCTGATTGGGGAAGTAATGAAAATGATCGAAAGAGCACGACAGGTTATTTATTTAAATTATTTGATAATTGTCTAATTTGTTGGAACACTAAAAGGCAAAATTCAGTTGCAGCTTCATCCACTGAAGCTGAGTATATGGCATTATTTGAAGCTGTTAGAGAAGCTTTATGGCTTAAATCTTTGTTGGCTAGCGTTAAATTAGAAATACTAAAACCAATAATAATTTTTGAAGATAATACTGGTTGCATTTCAATAGCTAATAACCCAACTGCTCATAAACGATCAAAACATATAGATATAAAATATCATTTTTCCAGAGAAGAAATATTAAATAAAATAATAACTTTAAAATATATTCCTACAGGTGAACAATTGGCAGACACTTTTACCAAGCAACTTCCAACACCGAAGTTTCAAGAAATCCGAATGAAGATTGGCCTGAATTAAGTTAATTTTAGTTATAAATACTGAAATAAAAACAGTATTTTAAACAGTTTTAAACTGATGTGGTTTGGTTTGGTTTTTAATTAGGGTTTTTCCAATACCCCAGCATCGAATGGTGAACCACTATTGTATTTACCCTATGATGAAATACTGAATAAGTTCTTACATTTAAAATATCCATTAATTTTTGAGGTGGACTATTGAAATATCCAAAAACTAATGCTGCTTAAATGTCACGTAGTCCACTCTGTATGTTTATCCTAATACAGATGATTTAGCATATGCTTACATATGTAAGCACTACGACCTATATTTTATGAAACCAACTTACTTAACCATTGAACATAGTCGGTGTAAGAACTTTAAATAAAAGTATTGATAATACTTAAAGTGTTTTAATTAAATAATCGTCCAATTACCCTAATAGACTTAAAAAATTATACCCCGGGTATCATACCCGTGTCTCGGCATGTTTTCAGATCACGGCTTCAATAACAGCTAAATGTATAGTTTCTGAAAAATTTTATTTAATGAATAAATTTAATTTAAAAAAAACTCAAAAATTATTTTTTTTTAATTTATAGAATTTTTTTTTATTTAAAATTTTTTTTTTAAGTATAATTTTTCTATTATTTAAAACATCAATATTTAAAAAAATAATTTATAACAAAATAGAAAATTAAATATATGTATGTACCTATATTAGGGTGCTTTTTTTTCACGACTATTTTTAATTTTTCGCTCCCAACTCAAAATCTTGTTGAAAATGTTCAAAAAAAAATTCCCTGAAAATTTGAGCCCTTAATATTAACTCAAAGTACTCGACCAAAGCGTATAAATATTTCCCATTTAAAATACACGTTAACTTTGATTATTTTTTTTAAATATCTATATCTCAGCCGCATTTTATGCTATTGGATTGTTTCAAAAAAGGATTTACTCGTAATCAAAAGTTCTATAAAAATGCTTTATGTGCCATAGGCTATGGCCCATAGCTGTAATCTGCACCTGTAGGATGGTACGGGTCACTAAATCTTATTTTAGTGAAAAATTCTCATATTTTTGAAGATATTTTAAAAGTGACTGAATTCTTTGTAAAAATGTAACGGACAAACTTGTAGAACATTTAATTTTCTTTAAAAAAGGTCTTATCAGTTGAATCGCTAAGATTGATATTTGTTGAGATATAAAGCGTTGGCATTGACATTTTATGAAATTTTCAGGATTTTCGTTCCAAACTTTTTATAAATGATGATTTTCAATTGTTTATCAGTACAATTTCATGTAATTACGTTTTTTCTACAGTCGGGTGATTAGAGAAAAATAAATAACTAAAACAATCAAGCATAATTATTAATAAAATAACATGTTGTATGTAATACACCTCGTTATATCAATTTTTAGGTTAGATATATCTTTTCTCTTTAAAGTTATGTTATTAATAATTATGCTTGATTGTTTGAGTTATTTATTTTTCTCTAATCACCCGACTGTAGAAAAAACGTAATTAGATGAAATTTTACTGATAAACAATTGAAAATCATCATTTATAAAAAGTTTGATAAGAAAATCCTAAAAATTTCATAAATTGTCAATGTAAACGCTTTATATCTCAAGAAATATCAATCTTAGCGATTCAACTGATAGGATCTTTTTAAAAAAAAATTAAATTTTCTACAGGTTTGTTCTTTACATTTTTTCAAAGAATCAAGTCAATTTTGAAATATCTTCAAAAATATGAGAATTTTTCACTAAAATAAGATTTAGTGACCCGTACCATCCTACATGTGCAGATTACAGCTATGGCACATAAAGCATTTTTGTAGAACTTTTGATTACGAGTAAATCCTTTTTTGAAACAATTCAATAGCATAAAATGCGGCTGAGATATAGATATTTAAAAATAAATAATCAAAGTTAACGTGTATTTTAAATGGGAAATCTTTATACGCTTTGGTCGAGTACTTTGAGTTAATATTAAGGGCTCAAATTTTCAGGGAATTTTTTTTTGAACATTTTCAACAAGATTTTGAGTTGGGAGCTGTGCTAACCCGTGGGTAGGGGTTCCATTTATTAAAACACAATATAGCACAAAAGTATTATTTATTAATTCACTACATTATTATTTAGTAATTCATGAACTCTATATATTTAATAACTAGACAAATACAACTTATCGCGACAGTGTTCACACAAGCACTGACTCTTTCCGAAGTTATTCATACAACCCAACGGTCCATCTTATGTAATCGATGACTACTAATTACTAATCGGTCTCCACAATCCCTCCTTTCTTTTCAATTTAATGGGTGGTACTTTAACCTGTGTGGTTGACTCCTCTTTGTCCTCTTGCTCTGTGGTTTGGTCCTTGATTAATGGATTAGTTTCTGCCGGATAATCCGAACTGGAATTGGTGTTTGTTACATTGCTATCCGGTGTATTAGATGACACCGGAATCTTCTTAACATGGCTTACATGTCTTTTAAATGTTTGGCCATTTTCTTTCGATACTGTGACTTCGCTCCCTTCCTTCTGTATCACAGTATATTCATCAGAGTTGTATCGAGTAGTAAGTTTGTGAGGCTTAATCATATTACGAAGCAGAACTTGATCTCCGATTTCCACTTCTCCCTCCTTTGCCCTTCTACGCCTATCTTCCTTCTCCTTTCCTTTTTGTTTGTTTAGGATATCATTATCTTTGGCTTCTTCATCACTCGGCTCATTTACTAAGTCCGAAATTGATGGTATTTTGTCACGAATTCTTCTATTAAGCAGTAATTCTGACGGAGATTTTCCCGTAGTTCCATGCGGCGTTGTGTTGTACATCATGGTGAACTTCTGCAATTCACTGCGATAATTCATTTTGTTTGTATGACAAATTTGCAATCTCTTTAAAATCGCTCTGTTCATATTTTCCACCTCTCCATTTGCTTGTGGCCAGTAAGGTGGAGTTTGTATTAGCTGGATATTGTGGTGGGTGCAAAATTCTTTGAACTCTCTACTCGCAAATTGAGGTCCATTGTCAGCTCTAATTGATGTTGGTATTCCAAGGCGAGCAAAAATTTCTAACAAATGGTTGATAATTACGCTTGATGTAGTTGTTTTGAGAAATTTTGCTTCCTGGTATCTGGAGTAGTAATCTATAATTACTAATAATTGTTCTTGGTTAGGTAGTGGTCCCATCAAATCTATTGCGATGCATTTCCAAGGTCCATCGGGGAAACGATGTCTTTTCATTGGTGGCGGCCTGTCTGGAATAGTTACAAGCAAACAGTCCCGACAATATTTGACAAATTTTTCTACTTGTCGGTCAATCAGTGGCCACCAAACCTTGGCCCTTAATCTTCTTTTCATTGCGGTCTCTCCTGGATGACCCTCGTGAGCTAGCATAAGTACATTTTCACGCAGTATCTCTGGGATGACAAGCTTGTTACCACGGAGTAGCGCAGGTCCCATAGTTGTTAGTTCCTCTCTAAATGGAAAATATACGTTTTTATCCGACATTTGCCAGGAGTTTTCATTTATTTTGTTAGCAGCTTCTACTATTTGGGGATCGAGTTTACTGCTAGTTAGTATTTGTGAAATGTTTAGTGCCTTGGGCGATGTTTTTTCAATTATTGTAAATATATGATGTTCGCCTTCTTTGTCAAAAGAGGAATCCTCACTTATCTTGCACAGCCTTGAAAAGGGGTCAGCAATGTTTGATTTTCCTTCCTGATATATAACTTTAAACTTATACGATTGGAGGCGTAAAACCCACCTTTCAATTCTAGCGGGTGGTTTAGAAGTTGGTCGAAAAATCGCTTCTAAAGGCTTATGATCCGTTACTAACTCAAACTCTAACCCATACAGATAATAGTAAAAACGTTCTACCCCCCAAACTAGAGCGAGGCTTTCCTTTTCCGTTTGTGAATATCTACGTTCAACAGGTGACAAGCTCTTACTAGCAAACGATATAACCTGTGGAATTTCGCCATCAAATTGTAATAATACAGCTCCTAGAGCTACGGGGCTAGCATCAGCTATCAGGCGGGTTTTTCTTTTTGGATCAAAGTATGATAATTTTGTTACGGATGCCAGTGAATGTTTAAGTTTATCAAAATGCTTCTGATGTATATCATCCCAGTGGAAAGTGTCATTCTTCGATGATATTTTCCTTAGTGGTTCTGTCAATGTGCCCAAATCAGGGATAAATTTCCCGAGGTAGGTTACCAGACCAAGAAAACTTCGCATTTCTTCCTTTGTATTGGGTGCTCGAAATTCTAAAAGTGTTTTAATCTTTTTCTCATCTGCCTCAATTCCTGTATTGGATAGTTTATGCCCCAAAAAATAAACTTCTTGTACTTTCCGAACACACTTGGCCTCGTTAAGTAGCACATTGTTTTGTTTAAATATTTCCAGAACTTTGTTTAGGCAAGTATCATGTTCTGCTTTGGAACTTCCATATACAATAATGTCGTCTAAGTAATTTAGGCAGTTTTTACATGAGGATAACATTTCTTCAAATACTCTTTGGAATATTTCGGGTGCTGAGTTAACGCCGAACATTAAACGCTTGTACCTAAACATTCCCTTGTGCGTGATAAAGGTGGTTATTGGGCGGCTATCTTCGTGGAGCTCCAATTGGTGATAAGCATTTGTAAGATCGAATCTGGAGAAATACTTTGCGTTGCGCAGTTTGGTCATAAAAGAATCAAACGTGGGAAGAGGGTAGTTTTCCCTCATAATTGCTGTATTTGCCCGACGCATGTCAACGCAAATCCTTATTTCGTCATTTGGTTTAAAAATCACTACTATAGGTGAAATCCACGCACTTGGCTCCGTCACTTTTTCGATAATATCTAAATCCAAAGCTTCCTGTAACTTTTTCTCCACAAGCGTCTCCACGGATACTGGGACTCGACGGACTGGTTGTCGGACGGGCTTTACTTGAGAATCAATAGTTAATTTTATAGTAACATTTTTTATCTTGGAAAATGGAAATTTTTTTCCAATATGATTTATGTTGAGGCCCAGTTTTAAAATACCCAAACGCTTTGCAGCCTCTTTTCCTAGAATGGATATTTCACCATCGTCCACCACATAAAATGCTGTTATGATCTCTTGATTTCCTCGAATACCAATCGTTGTTTCGAACCTATTTCTCACATTAAGTGCTTGTCCGGAAGCGTAGCCTTTAAGTATATGTGAAGTTTCCGAGTCAATATTCCACATGGTGGCATTTTGGTGTATCAGTGCTTCCCAATCTTCACCTTTTAGTATATTTGCCTTCGAACCTGAATCTATTAGTAGGGTTGTGTTTACTCCTCCCACTTGACATGTGATCAAGTCGTCGTCCTTATCCAATTGTTGTTCAGATATTTTAAAGCAGTCAAAATGTTTAATTTTATTTGTTTCATCTTGATCGGTATCATTGTTTTCTACAAAATTAATTCTGGAGTCCGTTCGTTGTCTTTTATTTGGATGTTCATATTTATTTTTCGTTGCGGAAAATGGACGTTTTCCTTTCGATGTTTTACACATGACTGAATAATGACCAAGGAATCCGCAGCTATGGCATTTTACTTGTCTGGCCGGGCAGTCTTTTGAATCTGAGGCGTGTCTAAATTTTCCACATCTTGTGCATTGACCCTTGCCCCGGCTTTGGTTTCCAGTGTTGCCGGACTGTATTTTATTAACACTAAAATTTGTATTTGATGTGGTAGCTGTTTCACTCATTTTCTTGGATTGGGTCCCAATTTGTTCATAAATTTGGCATAGCTCTACAACTTCTTCAAGTGGTCTTCCTTTTTCTAAAAGCTTCTTCTTAAGCTCCAAGGGTGCCCAGCTATCAATTATTTTATCCTTGGTATTGATTTCTGTTGCTTCTTGAGACGATGTACCAAATGTACACTTTGCAGCTTGGTTTCTAATTTTAAGTAGAAATTTGTTAAATGTGTCTTGTTCTTCCGGTTGTAGACTTCTAAAAATGTGGCGTTCAAACGTAGAATTTTGTTTAGGTGAAAAGTATTCTGTCAATCTGTTTACTAGAGTTTGAAAAATGTCGTTTCGCCGATCTGAGTCATAACTTTCAATTGCTCCTGGCAAGTTATAAGCCACCTCCTGCAACTGGGTCCCTCCTAAATGTAGGAGTTTGTTTCTTTTCTTTGTGACGTCTAAAATTTCTTCCGCAGCTAAATACAGTTCTAGTGACCGTAACCATCTCTCCCATTCTGCTCTTATTAGAGTTTTATCTATGCTATCGCATAAAAACGGTTTTATACCGCTATCCGTCATTTCGGGTTTTCTTCCTTTGTATTGCCCTGGAATAGGGTAACAGTGTTATTTTGTATATGCAACAGTCTTTCTGCACTGCCCTATATAGGGTAACAGTGTTATTTGTATATATGACAATCTTTCTGCACTGCCCTATATAGGGTAACAGTGTTATTTGTATATACTAATCTTTCTGCACTGCCCTTTATAGGGTAACAGTGTTATTTGTATATATATATAATATACATATATATATACATTATATATATATACATATACATATATACACATATATACACATATATATACATACGCATACATACATACATACATGCACACACATATACACACATATGCACACACATATCTACACAGAGAAAATGATTATGAGATTTAATTAAATTTATTTAAATCAAAATAAATTAGGTATATTTTGATAAACCCAAATAAATATTCTCTTATGTAATGAAAAACAAACAAATTTCTTTAATTCAAAACATCTCCCTTCTCTGTGCACACACATATGCATGTATATAGGCTACAGCCCTTCTGCACTGCCCTAATTTAGGGTAACAGTGATAGTAATTTGGTACTTACTTGCTATAATTATTTAGTTCACTACTGATCCGAGATCCTCGTCGCCAATTTGTGCTAACCCGTGGGTAGGGGTTCCATTTATTAAAACACAATATAGCACAAAAGTATTATTTATTAATTCACTAGATTATTATTTAGTAATTCATGAACTCTATATATTTAATAACTAGACAAATACAACTTATCGCGACAGTGTTCACACAAGCACTGACTCTTTCCGAAGTTATTCATACAACCCAACGGTCCATCTTATGTAATCGATGACTACTAATTACTAATCGGTCTCCACAGGAGCGAAAAAATAAAAATAGTCGTGAAAAAAAAAGCACCCTAATGTATATGTAAAAATAATAAGAATGGCTGTATAAAAATTTTAATGACGTGATTTCGTAAAACGGTAAGTCACGGACATGTTTTTTTAACCTATATTTTAAAATCTGTTAAATTTTTTCATGGGAGGTAAATCGTGTTGAACTGTATAAGAACCTTATTTAAAAAAAAATATTCTTTCGCATTTTGTAAAAAAGTTGTTATTGTTATTTTTCGTTTACAAATATTTTTTTAATAAATATGTAAGAAATATCGAATCTGCGTTCAGGATGTATCATGTATTATAGTTATTACATAACGCTTTTGTCTGATTAATTGTATTTACGTTTAAGTTGAAATCATTCTGTTACGCACTCCCGGCGAGTTCGGTCGTGGTTTATTATAATTGTTTTTCTATAATTTAATTTAGTTTTGAATAAATACCTATTAATTAAAGTGTTTGAGTGTTTTGTTAATATCGCCTTCAGTGCAGCGGCGGGATAAAGAACTTTTACAAATCCGAAGAAAGCGATTGTGACTGTGTGGCTGTTTTTCTTGTATACGTGAAAAGTGGAACCATAACGAAATGGGACGCCACTCAAAACGAAGTAGTAGTAGAAGTAGCGAAGAGTCAGGACGCTATCGAAGCCGTAGCAGGACTACTCGTTACGTAAGTGATCGTCAACGTGATCGTTCATTGCATACTAGTGGACAACGACAATCTGAAGCAAGAACTCCACCACTAGTTACAGTTCCGAGCAAAGTGACTCAACCTAAGCGATCAGAAGCTGATAGAATTGCTGAACTGGAAAGTCTAGTTCATAAATTGATAAATCCTGAAACGAAACGGCAACACGATTACGTAAGACGAGATACAAATCGTTATGCCGGTCGTTCAGACTGTATACCAGAATTTTCGCCGGAAAATCCAAGTTTAACCGCAACAAGGTGGCTAGATAAGATCGAACAACTTTCTTTTATCAATGGATGGGACGAATTGGCTAAAATTTACCACATGCAAAATTGGCTAACGGGATTTGCCAGAGCGTGGTATGATGGCCTTACGTCATACGATTATTCATGGAGCGAATGGAAACAGAAAATTTTGTCGACTTTTCCGGACCATCACGACTTCGCCAATACTTTGAAGAAAATGATTGCTCGTAAAAAACTACCGAACGAAACATGGCATCAGTATTACTTTGATAAAATGTAATTAATTAGAGCGTCCAAAATCGAAGGCAAAGATGCTGTATCGTGCCTTATTGATGGTATTGATAACATAACAACGCAAACAGGAGCCAAGGCTGGACGTTATGACGGCCCTGAAGCCTTATATGTGGAATATTTATCAACTTTGTCTCCAGATACTGAAAAGACGCATAGTGGCAAAGGGATTCCACAAAGATCCAAATCACCAAGCGAACGTCATGGTAAATTTTCAAAGAGATTCCACCCTTATCATCAAGAAAAATCAAAGTTAAGGTGCTTTAATTGTCGCGAGGTAGGTCATGTGGCAGGCCACTGTTCGAAACCAAAGAAAGAGTGCACTAAATGTAAGCGTTTGGGACATTTGGCAGCGGATTGTAGACGTAGTACCACAACTGGTGCCGTTTTTTCAATCACAGAGTAATTAAATAGCCACCAAAGTAATTACTTTGGAGATTGTTTGGTAAATGGCATACAAACGAAAGCTTACGTTGACTCCGGTTGTGCTGGTGTTTTAGTTAGGAAAAAAGAAGCCAAAACATGGGGCTTAAAGATAATACCAGTAAATGTACGTATACAAGGGTACGGCGATGGTTTTACTAGAGCTTTGGGAAAATGTAATATTCACTTGCAAATAGACTTGGCAAAAGTAGATGTCGAAGCGTTAGTTATTGGTACTATCACACAAAATATTCCTGTGGACAGCCAGTTATCAATTCAAAGGGCACATCTATGATAGTGCACAAGGGCAATGTAAGATTGATAAATAGTGAAGAGGAATCAGCAACAATTTCCAAGGCGATTGCGCAGCTACCAGAAAAAAAGTGGTTCTTTGGGCTAAGGAGGCAACAGTGATACCACCAAACCATGTTGGGTACATCATGGTGTCATGTGGGAAAAACAATTACCAAGGAGAATTGTACATTGAAAGACAATGCAGACCGAAGCCAGGATTGGAACATTTTGTCCCTGGTTGTATAACAACTTCTGAAAATGGAACCGTTCCTATTTGCAATTTAAGTGACCAGGTGTTGACAATAAAACGAAATCAAGTTGTAGCCAGAGCATATCCATGTCAAGAAGAACCTGAACCTGAAGTATTGGTAAGTGTTTTGCATGGCAATCTTAGTAATGCAAGAAAACTATTTTGCATGAGTGACATTGATTCCCAAGTTGATGCATGTTTAAGTATCGAAGACAAACAAACGTTGTTGTCATTGTTAAACGAATATCGCGACTGCTTCGCAGAAAGTACCCGCGAGCTAGGAAGGGTAAAAGGCACCGAAATGTCGATAAAGTTAGTCGACGAAAGTCCGGTGACTTATCGTCCTTATCGATTAGCAGTCTCGGAGCGCGAAAAGGTCCGCGATATTGTAAATGATTTGATGGAAAACGAGATTATAAGAGACTCCGAGTCACCATATGCGAGTCCTATTCTACTAGTTAAGAAGAAAAATGGAGATGTTAGAATGTGTGTAGATTATCGTGCCTTAAATTCGAAGACAGTCAAGGACAAATATCCCTTGCCAAGAATTGACGATCATTTGGAGAAACTAAAAGGGGCTCGATTTTTCACGGGACTGGATTTAGCATCGGGGTATCATCAAATTCCCATGTCTAAGGATTCTATCGCGAAGACTGCTTTCGTAACACCTGACGGGCACTATGAATATCTCCGTATGCCTTTTGGTCTAGTATGTGCACCATCTGTATTTCAAAGGACTATTAACGCTGCGTTAGGCCCATTAAGATTTTCAAAGGCTTTAACGTATATGGACGTACTTATCCCATCGAAGGATATAACGGTAGGACTTGAAGCTTTAAGGGATGTTCTCGATGCCTTTAGGGAGGCGAATCTTACTTTGCGTCTTGCAAAGTGTTATTTTTTTAAACCTCAGATAGAATACCTGGGTCATGAAATTGATGCCCAAGGCATTAGACCAGGATCAACGAAAATAACAGCGGTAGAAAAATTTCCGGTACCGAAAAGTGTTCGAGAGGTTCGACAATTCCTAGGTCTGTCGAGTTATTTCCGTAAATATGTGAAGGATTTCGCCAACATAGCACGACCATTAACTTTTCTAACGAAAAAAGAGGTAGAGTTTTCTTGGGGAGAACAACAGCAAAGAGCTTTCGAAATTCTGAAAGAAAAACTAATAAGCAGACCAGTACTCGCTCTGTATGATCCTGCAGCATCTACCGAGTTGCATACTGATGCATCTAAATTTGGTTTAGGTGGAATCCTACTACAAAGACAAAAAGATGACACATTAAGACCAGTATTGTATTATAGCAGACAAACAAGTAAAGATGAGCAACGCTATCATTCGTATGAGTTGGAGACGTTGGCGGTTGTCTGTTCTATTAAACAGTTTAGAGTTTACTTGTTAGGAATACCCTTTAAAGTAGTTACGGATTGTAATGCCCTACGAACTACACTCTCTAAGCGAGATCTCATTCCACGTATAGGAAGATGGTGGTTAAGTATCCTAGAGTTCGATTTCACTATTGAATACCGACCCGGATCAAAGATGGCGCATGTTGATGCCCTAAGCCGGAACGCTTTAAAAGTGTCTAACGAAATTGTCGAAAATATTAATATCAACACGGTGAATCTAAGTGATTCAGACTGGGTACTAGCTGCTCAGATAAAAGATGAAAGGTTAAAGTACCTAAATGAAGTTCTGTCACGTAAGCCTGTTGACAAAGAAGAACGAGAAATTCATAAAGACTATGAATTAAAGAAGAATTGTGTGTATCGAAAGACTGGAAATGGTCCAAAGTGGGTGGTACCACGGGCAGCTAGAAGATCAGTTACGATGCATCACCACGATGGCAAAGGCCATTTTGGACTAGAAAAGACTCTAGCTTCCATAAGTGATTTTTACTGTTTCTCTGGCATGCGACGTTATGTTCAGAAATACATTTCGAATTGTTTGGGTTGTTTGTATAATAAGGATCCTGCGGGAAAGAAACCTGGCTTATTACATTCAATCGAGAAGGTTACGAAACCTATGGATACGATCCATGTTGACCACTTAGGCCCATTCGTTAAAAGCAAGAAGAAGAACAGTTACTTGATCGTTGCTGTAGACGCTTTTACCAAGTTCACGTTTATGAAAGATGTACAGAATACTAAAGTAGTATCAGTTATAAGATTCTTGGAAGATATACTTGAAACGTTCGGAGTACCAAGACGTATCATATGTGATCGTGGATCAGCTTTTACGAGCAAAGCATTCACTAAGTTCACAAACGATCTCGGAATAAAAGTTATTCTTACGGCATCAGCCACACCACGTGCAAATGGACAGGTTGAAAGATACAACCGCACGATTTTGTCCGCATTATCCGCTACGTTCACGGAAGAAGACAGTTGGGATGAAGCCATACGAGTAGTCAGATGGGGAATTAATTCCACAATTAATAAGTCTACTGGCAAAAGTCCATACGAATTGTTCTTCGGATATAAAGCTCGTGGCATGAGCGATGCATTTTTAAGTAATTCCGTTAGTTGCAACGAGCAACCGGTTGATATTAAAGCAGCTCGGGAAAAAGTCTCAAGAATATCAAAAAAATAAGTACGATTCACGACGATGTAAACCTATCATTTACGAAGTAGGGCAACAGGTTCTATTGCGAAAAGACATTGTGTCAAACGATGGACGCAGTAAAAAGTTATTACCCAAATATAGTGGGCCTTATCTTATAACAAAAGTGTTAGAACATGACAGATACGTTGTCGAAGACCTCCCAGGTTCTCAAAGATCTCAAAGAAAATATACTGGAGTCCACGCTGTGGACAAGTTAAAACCGTATCGCACAGATTTAAGTGATGACGATGAGGATCAAGGAAGCATCGACTCTCAAGTGTCAAATGTGGATGCTTAACGAGGGAATCAATGGGTAATGAGAAGGTTAAAAGTTAATTCTGTTTTTTGCCTTTAGGTAACTACCCCACAATGAGAAACCCTCGAGGACGCGGGTACAGTAGCGTGGACGACTGTAAGAAATATCGAATCTGCGTTCAGGATGTATCATGTATAATAGTTATTACATAACGCTTTTGTCTGATTAATTGTATTTACGTTTAAGTTGAAATCATTCTGTTACGCAATCCCGGCGAGTTCGGTCGTGGTTTATTATAATTGTTTTTCTATAATTTAAGTTAGTTTTGAATAAATACCTATTAATTAAAGTGTTTGAGTGTTTTGTTAATATCGCCTTCAAATAATAATAATAATAAATAAAAATATTTATTTTTATTTTCAATATAAAAACTTACTAAATATGTGAAATCAGGGGGCCCAGTAAAGATTTTCGCGGGGGGGGGGGGGTACGCCAGTGAGAGAGAATAAAGATTTTAAAACCTGTGGTCTTAAAACAATCGTTTAAAAAAAAGACGATCGTCTGAAGATGATCGTCTATTTTTAAACGATATCGCTTAATTTTTTAAACGATCTTTTGTAAAAAAGACGATCGTCTGAAGACGATCGTCTACTTTCAAACGAAATCGTTTAATTATTTAAACGATCGTCTTTAATCGTCTAAAATAATAGCCGACCCTAAAGACGATCGTTTAAAGTGATAAACGATACAAAAGGCGATCGTCTAAAATAATAGTCGAAAAAAGACGATCGTTTTAATTAAAACTTTAAGTTATAACTTAACTGATAAGAAAATATTTTTATTTTGTCATAATTATTAATTAAATTAATTAAAAAAATAATTCTAAAGGCGATACCTACCTACTTCGAATAATAGACAATTCCAAATATTCCAAAGTATATTTGAAATTCTTTATTATAATAGAGAAGAATTTCAAATATATATTTCGTCTGTACAGCCGACCGCCTAACCTACGCAACCGATTGAATCGTTTCAAAGTCGATCGTTTGAAAGACGATTGGACGAATTCGCGTCTAAAGACGATCGTCTTTAGACGATTTTTCCCCATGGGTTAACAGCAAATATAAAAAATACTTTATTAGTTTCCTGGTAATAATTATAGATTATTTCTAATGTTTTGATTGGTTAAAACATACATATGTATATATCGTCCCCGTTCTGGCAAAAGTCATTAACTCCATTTTTGTCTAAAAGTAGTTAACTACCTTCGCGATCATAGAACAATTTTATCTGTGGTCTAGAAAAACTTATTAAGTGCAGTATTGTAATTTTAGCATGCTAAAAATGGAGTTAATGACTTTTGCCAGAACGGGGACGATATGTATGTTCGTATGTATATGGATATCCATGACTGAATTCAAATATTCTATTGGTTTTTGGAAAATGCTTAATAATATTCACACAAATACAATAAGTATAGTAGTCTCGGCAAATGTTTTACATTGCGTCATTAATTTGTGAACCAAGCACAGACATTACAATTTGCTTGTTTCTTTGTAAACGTATGTGGGATGTATGCTGGACGTATGTCAAAAAACAGGTTTTTGACATTTTAAATTGATGACACAATGTAATTCATCAATAGAATTGATGAAACGTGATAATTTAACGTTTAGTTTGTGTTAAGAACACTTTTCTTTAAGATTTACCAGTTTAAATTATGCAATAATATTGGTTGTTTAAAAAATCTAGGTTAGAATAATTTGTTTGGTATTAAAAACAGTGTGTATATACTTAAATAAAAAAATATCTGCTTGCTGTTATGTTAAGTATTGATTTTTATTTTTTAAATATTAACAAGAAAATACTTACGAAAATCTTCTAATGCTTTTTTACTAATTTTTGTGACCTAGTCATAAAACGTGCAAAAGCATCCCTAGTTTCCGCAAATAATTGATTGTTTCCCTAATTAATTTAAAAAAGTTTAAATACTTAGTACCTACTTACCACCAAAAACTTTGTATTTTTGATCCATTTTTATCTAATTTCACTACTTCACTAGCCGTAAATAATACTAAGACTGTTATAATTATAATCCGTAGATAGCTCAGATGGTAGGGCGGTCGCTTGGCACTGGCAATAATGCCCATGTACTAGCAAATCAGACTTTGTAATTAAACGTCTCAAAAAAATTATTCAACAAGCATATGACAGGGTTTTTTATCTTATTTTTCCCTGAATTTACACCCAATAAGCAAAGTCAAGAAAGTCGTAAGACATTAAAAACCACAATTCAAAAGAGCACAAAATAAATGTCCCCCATAAGCGCTTAGCGCATACAAGGGAAATAAAACCATTAATTTAAAACATGTGTTGCGATTTGTACTGTTTGTCATACATCGACGGCCATAAGAGCTACGGCCCTTAAGGCACCCTACGCCCATATGGGCTTGTAATAAAAATCTTTTTGTTTTATTGTCTATAGGGAAACTGTATTGTGAAATATCTGTGATATATATGTTAGTTATGTAACCAAATAGAAAAGTAAAAGATTTGAAATTTGGAATTTTGGTCGCTTGGCATGCGAGAGGTTCCGGGTTCGATACCAAGAAGCTGTCGAACTTTTTTTATTTTTTTATTTCATAAATTTGTTATTTCTTTGTTAAACAGTGTTCCGTTGGGTTGGGTTGGTTGGTTTGTTTTAGTTTTATCGTAACATAAAATCTACTAGAAGTTGTCGAACTTTTTTTATTTCATAAATTTGTTGTTCGTTTGTTAAAAAGTGTTTTATTTTTATCGTAACATAAATTTGCCCATTTTAGTTGGGTTTTTTTCTCAATGGGGCGGGGTCGGTTGGGTTGTGTTGTTGAGTTTGGGTTGGTTTGGTTTTATGACGTAACTAACGTGCCTTTAACATTTCGAATCGCGGCACATTTGTCAATTAAGCGATCATGCGCAGTAAGAGGAGCCGCCAGTGGCATTTAGCGTCTCGTCGGCGTGGAGAAAGAATCGTATTGTAGCGAGTACCGCTCTGGATATCGAAGTGATGACTCATCGCCGATGAGTCATCGCCGGTGAGTCATCGCTGGTGACTCAGCGCTCGAATAATCGAGAGTGTGGAGCTCGCTGGAATGTTCCAGAAGACGTAAGCGCTGTAATATATAAAAACGGAGCAGCACAGAGCAGTCAGTTGAGCTTTGGTACGCGCGAAGAAATAAATAAATATAAGTGCAAATAAATAAACTAGTAGTGATATAAATAATTAGTAGTTAAGTGTTTGATTAGTTTTATAGTGTTTTAAGTGTAGTTAAGTTATTAAATAAATAGTTTAGTTCGTTAATTAACCAGTGCGTGTTTTAATTCACACTACGAACAGTTAAAAACGTTACAATTGGTGTCAGGAGTGCGGTTAGTGTGAATCTTCGCGAAAATGGTTTCGTTAATGGACTTGAAAGTGGCGGACCTTAAGCGGGAGCTGGAAGAAAGGGAATGTGATACAACAGGAAAAAAGAATGTGTTGTAGCAGCGGCTTCGAGAAGCGTTGGAGCAGGAAGGTGAAAATCCAGAAACGTATTTATTTGAAGGCCCGTGTGATATGCATTTAATGTTGCAAAATTTAAATGAAAAAATGTTGGAGAATTCCAACGATTTAAAACAGAACATTCTAAAAAATTCCAACGACTTACAACAGAGGATTCTGGAAAATTCAAACGACTTACAAAATAAAATGCTAGAAAATTCTAAAGAACTAAAAGACGATCTGCAACAGAAAATGGTAGAAAATTCTAGCGATTTAAAAGTCGATTTACAACAGAAGATTTTGGAAAATGTCAATGATTTAAAGGATGATTTGCAACAGAAAATACTGGAAAATTCCAACGATTTTCAACAGAAAATGCTAGAAAATTCCAAACATTTAAAAGAACATTTGGAACAGAAGATTCTAGAAAATACCAATGAATTAGAAGAGAAAGTAGGACAGAAAGTTGACAATGTAAGGATGGAATTGAATGAGAAATTGGAAGTCAAAATTAAAGAAATAAATAGTAAACTGATAGCTGTAAATCTACCCATGATGCTGGCGGAACCAGGAACAGTGCCGGAGGGAAGCCGAGTACGGATGAAACCACCTCAGTTCGATGGAAAAACTTCTTGGACCAACTACATCCGTCAGTTTGAGGCAGCAGCAAAAGCAAATGGCTGGCTACCAGAAGAGAAGGCTACAGCATTGACTCTGGCTCTACGCGGAGATGCAACGGACATCTTGCAGACGCTTTCTCCCAACGAACAAGAAGATTACGAAGCGTTGGTGAAACATCTGGAACTTCGATATGGCCAGACACATCTGGAACATGTGTACCATTCCCAACTGAAGAATCGCTACCAGAAATCAAACGAGACTTTACAAGAATTCGAGGATGATATTGCACGCTTGGTCCGGCTAGCATATCCAGCTACTCCAACGACTGTTATAGAACGATTAGCGGTTCAAGCCTTTTTGGATGGACTTCGAGACAACGAAACAAGACAAGCTCTGACGTTGGCCCGTCCGAGCCAACTGGTTGATGCATTGGCCCGAGCTTTGGAATTTGAGGCGGCAAAGCAGAGCTGCAGGAACCAGCCTAGAATTAGGAGAGTTGAGGAAGAAAAAGAGGAGGAACCCAGTATAATTGAAGAAATCAGGCGAGTTCTTAGAGAGAATCTACCAGAAAAGAAGGAAATCCGGTGTTGGAGATGTGGAAAGCTTGGACATATACGAAGTCGTTGCAGAAAAAGCCTGGAGGCGCCGACTTCATCTCAGTCGGAAAACTAGATAGGGTCGAGGAAAAGGGGCCACCGTCGACCTGTAACCAGCATGCCCCAGAAGATATTACACGTGTTGCATCTCTTCTACACCAGTCCAGCAGTGTTTTTGTGGATGGTTTAATTAATGAAAAATTACATGTGCTGCTGCTGGATACAGGTGCGACGAAGACAATTATTAGGCCAGATATTGTCGAAATGTCCAAGATCAAACCTACCAATCGGCGACTACGTACTGCAACAGGAGAAACCGCTACTGTTCGTGGAGAAGTGGACATCACGATGGTCATAGGAAATACGAAATTTAAACATCGAGCATTAGTTGCAGATATTGAAGATGAAGTTATTGTAGGCATGGACATTATGAACTCTATAGGATTTGAACTGAACTTTAAGCAAGGAATATTGAGGGTAAATGGAGAGGAAGTCGTGTTGCATCGATCTAAAGAGAAGAATATTCGTGTAATGCTAACAGAAGATGCTTTGATACCGGAACACAGCGAGATGATATTGAAGGCTTTCTTGGATTGTAAATCGGAAGATGGAAGTATAATGCTTCTGGAGCCGAGAATTGATGACAAAGAGGTCGGTCGAGGAATTGTAGTAGGGAAGACTTTAATACGCGTGGGAAAAGAAGTGCCTGTAAGAGTATTGAATGTTAATGGTTACTCTGTGAACTTGAAGAAAGGAATCGTTTTGGGAAACTGCTCTTCAGTTTCCTCGATTATTAGAGGCATTCGTGAGTCTGCAGTTCCGGCCAAGAAAGTTAGCAATGAATTGACGAATCTTCTGTCGACTTCTTCAAAGAATATGAAACCCAATGAAAGGATAAAGCTGAAAGAGCTGATTCACAATTATCAGGATATCTTTGACGACGGACAAGAAAAGAAGGGTAGGACAAGAATTGTCCAGCATAAAATCAACACCGGTGATGCACAGCCCATTCGACAGTCGGCAAGAAGGCTACCACTTGCCAAGCGAGAGGAAGCTGATAAAATTGTGCAAGAAATGGAGAAGGAAGGGGTGATCGAACCATCCAACAGCCCATGGTCTTCCCCAGTGGTGTTAGTTAAGAAAAAGGATGGATCAACTCGATTTTGCGTCGATTTTCGTCAGCTGAACAACGTGACGAAGAAGGACAGCTACCCTCTGCCTAGAATAGATGACACCCTGGATACATTGGCTGGATCCCAAATATTTTCGACTTTGGATTTGAAAAGCGGTTACTGGCAGGTTGAAATGGCACCAGAAGATAGAGAAAAGACGGCGTTTACCGTGGGTGCTGGACTGTGGCAGTTTACTGTCATGCCGTTTGGACTATGTAATGCCCCTGCAATTTTTGAAAGACTCATGGAAATGGTTTTGAAGGGACTATCCTGGAAGACTTGCTTTGTGTACCTTGACGACATTATTGTGGTTGAAAAATCATTTGAGGACCATATGAAGAACCTGAAGGAAGTTTTTCAGCGCTTGAGAAGTTCCGGCCTGAAGCTTAGCCCAAAGAAATGTCACTTGTTCCAGAGGGAAGTGCAGTATCTGGGCCATGTCGTTTCAAGTCAAGGAGTTGCAGTTGATAAACAGAAGGTAAAGACGGTGCGGGAATGGCCAATACCGAAGAATAAACATGACTTAAGAAGCTTTCTTGGATTATGCACCTACTACCGTCGGTACGTACCAGGATTCGCAAAGGTTGCTAATCCTTTGACAAGTTTAACAGAGGGAGAAAGACGATTCCAATGGGACGACGAATGCCAAGAAGCCTTTAAGAACCTGAAAAACGCGTTGACCAGCTCACCAGTCCTGAGTTATCCACTTCCAGATGGTGAATTTATTTTGGACACGGACGCCAGCAATGTGGGCCTGGGAGCTGTTTTGTCGCAGATTCAAGAAGGAAAAGAGAAAGTTATTGGATACTTCAGTAAAACTCTATCGAAACCAGAGCGAAATTACTGTGTTACTCGACGCGAGCTGTTGGCAGTGGTAAAATCAGTCGAACACTTTTACAAGTATCTGTATGGAAGAAAATTCTTGCTAAGAACGGATCATGCTGCCCTAAAATGGCTTTTGCAATTCAAGAATCCTGAAGGACAGGTAGCAAGATGGATTGAGAGACTACAGGAGTTCGACTTTGACACAGAACATCGGGCTGGGACCATCCATAGAAATGCTGACGCCTTGTCAAGAAGACCGTGCCCGGAAGACTGTAAACATTGTCTCAAGGCCGAAGAAAAGGATGTGTTTGTTCGCAGGACTACAATCGTGGATGATCATTGGCAATCCGCTGAGGTTCAACAAGACCAGGAAAGGGACTCGGATTTGAAGCTTATCATCGATTGGAAGAAGAACGACCGTAAACCAACGTGGCAGGAAGTCGCCCAATATTCGCCGAATGTGAAATCGTACTGGGCCCAATGGAATTCCATCACGGGCTTCTAAAGCGCGTTCTGGAGATGCCAGAAGGGGGGGAAGACCGGAAGCAGATAATAATCCCCAGAAACAGGATACCAGAAGTGCTGCAGGAAATCCATGATGGAACTACTGGAGGACATCTTGGGGTGACCAGGACGCTCGGAAGACTTAGGGAACGGTTCTATTGGGTCAACAGCCAACGAGATGTGAAGGAATGGTGCAAGAAGTGCGCCGTTTGCGCGGCAAGCAATGGACCCCAGAAGCGCCCAAAAGCCCCAATGCGACAGTACAATGTGGGCAGCCCATTTGAGAGAATTGCAATCGACGTGGCGGGTCCATTTCCGGAAACAGAATCTGGAAATAAATACATCATCGTTGTAATGGACTACTTTAGCAAGTGGGCGGAAGCGTACGCCTTGCCAAACCAGGAAGCTGCCACAGTGGCCGATGCCCTTATTAAGGAGTGGATTTGTCGTTTTGGTGTCCCAATGGAAATGCATTCAGACCAAGGCAGGAACTTTGAATCTATATTGTTCCAGAATGTGTGTAAGATTCTTAACATTCGGAAGACGAGGACGACCGCATTACATCCGCAGTCTGATGGAATGGTGGAACGAATGAATCGAACGATAAACAGGTACCTTTCGAAGGTAGTCTCTGATCACCAAAGAGACTGGGACCGCTTCCTCCATCTGTTCCTGTTGGCGTACCGTTCTTCTATCCACGATACAACCGGCCAGACACCCGCTAGCATTGTTATGGGACGTGAACTTCGTTTACCTTGTGACCTGAGGTTTGGTTGCCTACCAGGGGAAGATATTGCTGGAGAAGATTACGTTAGCAATTTACGTAGGAAAATGAGCGACATTCACAGCCGAGTTCGTTTAAACATCCAGAGTGCCAGTGATAGAATGAAAGAGGCATATGACATCAAGGCGGAAAATGGAGGATTTCAACCTGGAGACCTAGTTTGGTTATACAACCCTCAGCGCCGTCGTGGTTATTCACCGAAGCTGCAGACTTCTTGGGAGGGACCATACGAAGTCATGGATCGAATAAATGACATCATCTACAGGATCAGGAAACAACCAAGAGGAAAGCCGAAAGTGATCCATTTCAACCGATTGGCCCCTTACGCTGGAAACAATGACGATGCTAGAGTAAGGAGAGTTAATCCGCCGGAAGACGAGTTGCCTTTTGAAGACTTCATGTATTTATATTCGAGCGGTAAAAAAGCTCGGTATGGTGTCACTCGAGAAGAACAAAAAGATCTGTTCACGGTTTCGGCCGATTACTCCTTGGCTCACTGTGTTGCAGAAGACCTAAGGATGTCCAGGGGAATAGCGGTTGTCTTTAAAAACAAGTTTGGA
Source organism: Brassicogethes aeneus (assembly GCA_921294245.1). Taxonomy (NCBI): domain Eukaryota; kingdom Metazoa; phylum Arthropoda; class Insecta; order Coleoptera; family Nitidulidae; genus Brassicogethes; species Brassicogethes aeneus. The sequence goes on along the minus strand of OV121133.1, from coordinate 53,206,038 downwards.
CGGGTCGACGAGCTACGAAGGCAGAATCCCAAAGTTGGAGAGGTGCTTGAAATTGTGAATAATGAGCAGAAAGGCAACAGAAGTATTTTCTATCTGGTAACGAAGCAGCTCTCCCATCAGAAGCCAAACTACCGTGACCTATGGAATGCCTTAAATAAATTGAGGGATGCCCTTTTATCCAAGGACATCATGAACCTGTCGATAGCAAAGATTGCTTGTGGACTTGACGGTTTGGACTGGAGAATAATTAGAAGTATGGTGGAAGTTATCTTCAGATTTAGAGGCATACACATTCTTGTCTGTTGCCACAACCCTAAAAGAACAACCGGTAGGAAGACCGTAGACTGTTACTTCTATAGGACGTCACAATGCAAGTTTGGATCTCTATGCAAATATCGCCATGGAGCTGAGGATCATTTTCGGGACGAAAATGTTTTAAGACGGGGGCAATGTAGCGAGTACCGCTCTGGATATCGAAGTGATGACTCATCGCCGATGAGTCATCGCCGGTGAGTCATCGCTGGTGACTCAGCGCTCGAATAATCGAGAGTGTGGAGCTCGCTGGAATGTTCCAGAAGACGTAAGCGCTGTAATATATAAAAAACGGAGCAGCACAGAGCAGTCAGTTGAGCTTTGGTACGCGCGAAGAAATAAATAAATATAAGTGCAAATAAATAAACTAGTAGTGATATAAATTATTAGTAGTTAACTATGATTTCGCGAAAGAATCGAACGATTTTGGGGTATTTTTTTATAACACATCTCAGATTTTTTTTATATTTTAATATTGTGTTTATACATCTAATTCCACCCTAAATCTAAATTTTTTCTTTTATCTGACCTAAACTTTGGATCCCAGAGACCATTTAATTTTACCTTTCGCAAAAAGCCATAATTTCATTATTTTAGCATAATTTTTTTATTAAAATACTGAATGTTTTGAGATGTGGTCCATAAATGACCCTTATTAGTACCTACAATTCTACCAAAAAAAAAATTAAATTTTTTACATATAGGTGGCGCTGCAATTTTTTCTTCTTCAAAAATAGACGTTTTTTGAGGACCAAAAACTCTCTTAAGCAACAATGCTCAAAAAAACTAAATAGTATACCAGATAATATACATATTCCTTTATAATTTGATATATAAAAATTTACTTGCAAATTATGTTGCCGCCCGTAAAGCCAACTTAAAGTTTTGTTTACCGCATTAAAAAAAATTGAATTACACTTACAACTTTATTCTTATTTATTAACTAAGGAATTCCAGGAGATTACTTTTATTGGTAACAATAACACAGCAAAAAAAAAGTTTTATTTTTTCACACCCAGGGGGCGCTGCAGCTTTTTTTCTTTAAAAACTATATACGTATTCCTTTATTTATTTAATAGGTTTGTTCTTTATTTTATTTATTATGTTTTTCTTTATTATTATTATTGATATTACTATTTCTTTAATATTTAACATATAACAATTTATCTGCAAGATTTGCATATATTAAATAATAAAGATATATCCTAATAATTATTATAATAATAATAATTATTACCTTTACATTAAATTTTAAACTTGTTGGGCTCTAAGGAGTATATTCGCTAACTTTTTAGTTATAAATAACCCTGGTTTATATCCTACTGGCTGGTTCAAATCTCTGAGCGATTCTCAGAATCAGTCTAGAGATTTTAACCAGGTTTATTTATAACTTAAAAGTTACTTAGGCCGCAAAGGAACTACTTTAAAACTGATAAAGCTTCAAAAAAACTTCATCCGCTTCTGGGCTAATTTCTTTAATTTCTTCCGGCAATTTTTTTAATTTTCTTTTTCTATTTTTGCTTAACCTTCTATCTGACGATAATCTTGATAATAAGCCGCGTATCTAATTAGGATGCATATACTCGTTTGAAGAAAACTAAAATTTGCCATTTACTTCATAATTTTGTAAAGCTGTTGCTATATATTCAGGCGTATATTTAATTTTAGTTTTTTCACCTTCTTCAAAAAGGTTGCCAACAAATATTTTTGTTTTTCATTAAAACGTGATTTTTTAATTTTGCGCCTTCCGAACCCTTTTGCATATACTCGAAAAAACGTATTTTTATCTTCTTCATTTGGGCATATATTGACGGTAGATATTGTTGAACTAGTTGCAGTTAAAACATCTTCAAAACAAATTCCATTCTAGCAACATCACCTATAGTTTGTCTAATTTCAGGAAATTTATGATTTTGAAATTTAAGGTGGTTTAGAAGATCATCTTCGTCGCACCTATATTTAATTGCTTTTAAATTATTTAGATTTTCCTTTTGTCGACTCGATGATGTCCAAGGAACTTTCATGTTTACTCCAGAAGAAAATTCAATTCCTAGAATTTTGATTTACTTAAAGAAAATTTATTAACTTTGCGTACCTTTAAAAGCATGATATTTTCCCTCTCCAATTTTAACTTTTGTAATAACGGCAAAATTTTAAATGTTATTATGGTTACCGTTTGACCGTAACTGTCAACTGTTGGGGTTACTTGATTCCCAGCCTATAGGCTTGACTTTAGTTTAATTTTAAAGTACGATAATAAAGAATGCTTTGCCTCTCGAAATATACTAAAATATATTTAAACAAATGGTCATATTACTATTAGTATAGAGTCACTGAAATACTTGTTACCATTTGAAATTAAAATTTCTTTGGTTTTGTTACCTTTTGTCCGCATACAACAATAAAAGCGAAAAAAGGCGTTTATATAACAATATGCGGGTACGTGCACTAGTTATAATTTTAATCGTCCCTACAACAGGCATTAATTATTGCAAATAAATTTTTATATGTCAAACAATAAAAGAATATCTATATTATCTGATACATTATAAATAATGTCATTAGTTTTTTAAGCAATGTTGCTTAAGTAACTTTATGGTCTTTATAAACGTCTATTTTTGAAAAAAAGGCTGCAGCGCCCCCTGTATATAAAAAAATAAAACTTTTTTTTTGTTGCGTTTTAGTTACCAATAAAAGCCATCACCTGGAGTTCCTTAGTTTAAAAATAAGGATAGAGTTGAAAGTGTAATTCAATTTTTTTTAATGCGGTAGACCAAACTATAAGTTGGCTTTACGGGCGGCAACATCATTTGCAAGTAAATTTTTATATGTCGAATTATAAAGGAATATCTATATTATCTGGTACGCTATTTAGTTTTTTTGAGCATTGTTGCTTAAGAGAATTTTTTGTCTTCAAAAAGCGTCTACTTTCGAAGAAAAAAAAATTGCAGCGCCACCTGTATGTAAAAAATTAAAACTTTTTTTTGACAGAATTGTAGGTACTAATAGGGGTCATACATGGGCCAAATTTCAAATCATTCAGTATTTTAATAAAAAATGTATGCCAAAATAATGGAATTTGGCCTTTTTGTGAAAGGCAAAATTAAATGGTTTCTAGGAGCTAAAGTTTAAGTCAGATGAAAGAAAAATTTTAGATTTAGTGTTAAATTGGATGTATAAACAAAATATTAAAATTTAAAAAAAATCTGAGATGTGTTGTAAATCGATCGTTCGATTCTTTCGCGAAATCATAGTTAAGTGTTTGATTAGTTTTATAGTGTTTTAAGTGTAGTTAAGTTATTAAATAAATAGTTTAGTTCGTTAATTAACCAGTGCGTGTTTTAATTCACACTACGAACAGTTAAAAACGTTACAGTATCAAGTTCGTGAAATTATCGTATCGGATCGTATTCTACTTAAAAAAATATCGTATGCACGATCGTATCAGCTAAAAACTTAAAATCACCTTTTATTTTAATAAAATCCACTAATGGTCGTTTTTTAATCACTACGGATACTAACAATACATATATCATGTACGGGCCAAAATTTAAGGTTACATTAAAACGCAATCCGTACTGTCGAATATGGACAAGATTACAGAAAAATTAAAGGGTCGCTTTTGAGCTGAGACGATTAATAAAGACTACGGAGGACCGAGGTTATGGAGGTACAAACGGCTTCTGCAAGGTGTTAAACAAACACACAAAATACAAAGACTACAAACCATCTACATTCTACATACACAAGTCACAAATAAACACAAAAAAACTTATTCATAGAACTTATTTATCTGTCATTTTTGCATTGTGATCTGTCGATTGTCATTTGTGTGATTTTGTTTTTAATGCTACCCATAGAAAAAGGATGCTACCATAGAAAATAGAATGCTGCCAACTGTCATTCTGATTCATTATATTTCTTTTTTTGTACAATGGCCTTTGCTCGGGACAGACGCAGCCTTGTTTTGCGCAGTTTTCGCTAGATGAAAATCCTGAATAATTATCGTTTAATTATCGGATATCGTATAAGGAAAAATTACGATCGCATCAGACCTCGAAATTATCGTATAATACGATAATTATCGTATCATTGGCAACGCTGACTTCCACACATATACAAATCATTTCTAACTGAGACCAGTGTTGCCAACATTTTGTATAGATAGTACCTACCAACCCAATAAAAATTCCCTTTTTTCCCCTACCAATAAAAAAAATTCCCTTTAATTTTCCCTACCATTTAAAAATAATAATAATTTAATGAATGTCCCAAAAAAACTTTATTAAAACACTTTTATTTCATAAAAATAATTTAAAAACAAAAAAAATTTAAAAACAAGAAAAAAAAACATAACTCTTATGCAAAAATAAATGAATATTAAATGAATTTTTTGTGCGTTAAAAGTCAAAATCAATAAATATATATTCTAGACACATTCTAGGTTAGGTTGGTTACTTATGTTCTGTGGTTGGTTAGATGTTTAATAAAAAAGCGACATCTGTTACGTAGATGCCAAAGGATAGATCGAGTCTATTATGCAACCCTTTCAACCAGTGTTACCAGATTCTGTCAAAAAAAAAAACCGTACGTTTCGTTCGAATTTACCTTAAGTACAAAAATGACTCAATGGACAATATTAAATAACGTCAACTTGACATAATTGCATTTATTTGCATTGTTTCATTGTGTCATTTTGTAATTAAGGTAAATTCGAACGAAACGTACGGTCCTTTTTTGACAGAATCTGGTAACACTGCTTTCAACCTCATAATAAGTACATCTATTAATAATTTTTTTTATAAAATTTCTTAGAAAAGGCCAATTTTAATGAAAAAAAATTTTCCCCACAAAAATAATTTCTGTCCTTTTTCCCTACACCTAAAAAAATAATCATATTTTTCCCTACGAATAGGGAATTTCCCTACGTGTTGGCAACACTGACTGAGACCAGAGACAAATCTGAGACTGTTTCCATTTCGTGGGGGTAAAGTAGGGGAAATGTTCTCACAGGGTAACGGGCATTGAGGCGCATGCGTCAGCTGCATGCCGGTTTAAAAAAAAATAACATATTTTTGTCCCTATTTAAGAAGTATAATAAATACTTTTTAATAAATTTGATATAAATTGTATGAAAAAAGCATTTAACAATAATAAACTCACAAAATGATGATATTTTAGATTTTATAATGGCATTTTTATAAAAGCAAGAATTTGGCAACATCGTATTTTGATCACGATTATCGTATCATAGCCAAAAGATTTTTATGAATATGTAGATGGTTATTATAATTATCAATTTTGTTTGTTTTCTGTTGTATACCAATTGTTTTGGCATTGTTTTTTTCCATTGTTTTTACGAGATTTTTCGTGGATTTTACATAATATGCATATTAAGCCACTTTTTACTTTTTATAAAGCCAAATCACAAAAATGTTTGTAAGCTTAACCCAGGCTATGGAACCAAATAATTTAGAAAAATTTTATATAACCTAAATTTTATTTAGTTGACAATTCGTATCATAAGTGGACGTATTAATTTCTATATATAATGTTATGTGATGTCTATATATATATTTTAAATCCCCACTTATGAACTGACTATGCGCATAAAGGAAAATGGCACTCTACGAGAACAAATTTCCCCTTAGAAACGGGAACAAGGTCATCTATACAAAATATAGGCAATAAGCGGTATATGTGTGGAAGCAGTGTTGCCAACCGTAGCGGAATTCCGCTACGCATAGCGAGATTCACCCCCAAAAGCGGCGTAGCGGCGGTGGAACAAAATGATGGCAAAACGTAGCGGAATTTAGTTTTTTTTAAAATACGTTTTAGTAAAACATTTAAAACACTAATTTTTTTTCTTATATTGATAGTTTGTTCTGTTTGTTTATTAAAAACATTACATTTAAAAATATTAAAATAGTGTTTTTCTTAAAAATTACACACAATACACACACAAGATATTTAATGAACGTAATTTTTAACTTTCGGTCTCATACATCGAATCGACTAATGGCGTTTCAGAAAACAGTGAGACTAATGAAGGGTTAAAATCTTTTGTGCTTAGCTTTATTTATAGATTTCCTTTCGTACTTTCTCCCGCCCTCCCGTAAAATGCTATATATAGCCGCCGTAGGATTTATAAATGCTACCGCGGCTTGCGTATTGTTTATCTTTTACGGGCGGGCGGGACTTCCAGCGTTAGAATATTTTAGTTTTGGTTTTATATAGGGATTTTTTGTTACCTGTTTTTTATATTTATTAGGTACTTGAAGAAAGTATTTTGCTTAACATTTCTTGTCTTTATTTGCTTTAAAAAAAATTGTATCCAAAGTTTGGATTCCAAACTTTAAGCCAAAATAGAGCGGGTGTAGCGGAATTAGGATAGATTCGGCTGTAGCGGAGCGTAGCGGAATTTTGATATTGTTGTAGCGTTATTTGTTATTTTCGAGTTGGCAACACTGTGTGGAAGTATGTGCAGTAAATCATATACTTACCACAGGTGGTAAGTATATGCAGTAAATGTCATGGTACGGCATCTGTTGGCTGGTGGATGTACTACCTCTTGCAGGTAACAGAAAACTGCGGTGAATTACTAATGGTTATTACAAGGTTTTAACGTTGAGTGAAGAAGTAGTCAGTGGTTTTAATTCGTTTAAGACATGAAAAGTTTCGTTCGGCAGATACACTTGTTGCAGGGATAGTTAAAACTGCTTCCACAAAAATAATCTTGAAATTTGTAAACAACATATCTAAACTTTTTTCAACACTTAAATTTAAAAATTGTTCATCTCTATATAATACAGAAAGCTCATTTTTCGCCTATCTTTGTCAAAAATATTTGGATAACTTTTTAATAAACTCTTAAGTAAGTTGTCTGGAAAGCATTTTGCATATTCCGAATATTTTGTGCTATCAACTAAAGCAAGAAAAATTATATTATTTAAATTTTCAAACCGCGTCTCTAATTGAAGAATTATGCAATCTATTATATCAAAATATAAAATTTGCTTAATAAAAACTGCTAAATCTACCCTAGTGTGTTCCCCACAATAATTAAATAGCGATCATCGGTCATGTGATAAAACCACCAATTAGAACAAGCCAAGCTAACTAAATTTCGCCTCATCTACGACTGAATCTACGGTATTTATTCGCGAACTTCCGGCGATATTTTTGTTGGTGAGTCATTTTCGCTTTCTAGAGGTAAATGGGAGCTTCCGAGGCTGTGAAAATTTCGCCTCTGTCCTAGCGGCTCTAAACGATACACGTTACCTTGACGCGCTTTGCGCCTGGATTTTTATTTACGCTTAGTATGATTGATTGGTGTTTTACTTTTTATTGGGTAAAACTGTTGTAAAAATACACTTGTAATAGGCAAAAATCTAAATACAAAAAGTCGTTCGTTCATTTTAAGGGTGAGGCGCCTCAGAGGCCTACCCTGACGAGCCGCCACTGGAATCTATATCACCTCCTTCTTCCACCCTGGTCTGTGGGTAAAAGGCATAAGGGGATAAGTCAAAAAAATCAATTTTTTAGCAGTGCCTTAAACGTAAAGTGACCCAGACAGCACACAATATCCATTGGATATCCATTGGATATACCTATATCCACTGAATGTCCAGTCCATGAACGGATATCCAGTGGACATCCAATGGATATACTTTAGGGATATTAGCATAAGGACAAAATTGACTAATAAATATTAGAGACAAATATATTAATACATTATTGACACATGCCTTGATATTTCTAATAATTTACTTTGAAATAAATAAAACTTTAATGGATATCTAATGGATATCCAGTGGATGTCCATATAGATATTATAACTACATATCTAGAGCCAAATATAAAAAAGGATTGTTTCAGTTAAAATTATTCTAGACGTTTTTTAAACATTATGTTTATGAGATACAACCTATGAAATTAGAAGTATAATTTAATGTAAGTTTTCATGGATATCTAATGTATATCTAATGGATATCCACTATTTTAGACTACGTCACATGAGACTCTCGAGAATCATTGGCCAGGCCGACGCGCTTGCGTATTGTGCTCCCATGTCTCTGCGCAAACAACAAACACCGTGAAACGTTTATTTTTATGTCTGCCGTTTTAAGATTGTGTCAGTTTTCGCATCATATTTATTGTTTTTACGGTAGGTAAGTGCCTTTATTTCTTGTTTGGTTGTGTGGTATTCTACCAGAATAAATTATAATTTAATTAATAAGTTAATAAATAATAATTTTGTTTATAATTATAAATAAAATATTATAAACATATTCATTGATGTTTTTCTATACCTTTCAATCAAAATACAATTAATTCATGTCAAATATATATCTATGTAAAATATTTACATATGTACACAATGTAGCAATTTCTTCCAATTTCGAAGTTTGGATGTAGGTATTTAATGAGAAAAATAATTGACCATTTTTAAGTTTTTTTATTTTGTATGTTTGCTCTTATTGCCTGCTATATTTTTTCAAAATATACAGGGTTATACCCCATGAAAAATTATTAAGTATTTGAAAATTATTTTTTTTATTCAATTGGACATCATATATTATATTTTTAGTACCTAAGTTATGTAATGTTTTTTTTAATTAACTAAAAATAACTACAACATAAGTATAACATTCAAAAAATATAAATAGATGTTCCATTAAAAAAAAACTTTTAAAATCGCCATTTTTCACAGGGTATAAAATATTATATAATATTTTGAAAAAATATAGTATCAACATGTACTGCAGCATACATAACAAACTCAACAAGGCTCAGATATTTTTCTCACTACATCCAACAAAAATTTAAAATTGGAATATATCCAATGGATATCCACTGGATATGAGCTAGATATCTATGTGGATATCCATTGGATATTTGCTATATCCTGGATATAGGCGGACATTTGGATATCTATAGGATATCTAATGGTTATCCATGAATATCCAGTGGATATCTTGGATATCCAAAAAGTATATCCAATGGATATCTAATGGATATTTTGTGCTGTCTGGGGACCATTCGTCCCGGATTTTGCGGGACAGTCCCGGATTTTATCAACATGTCCCGCAAGAGTTAAAGTCTCGGAAACGTCCCGGATTTTGCGGTTAATCACTAGGTCTTTTTACCAGAAATCATAATTTCTTACACAAAATAATAAATCTGACAAAAATACATACGTAAAACTTATAATTGTTCACAAAATAAAAAAAACAGTTTCAGCCGCCTACGAGTAAAAAAATACTGAAGAAAAATTGACTCAATGTACTAAAAATAAAGTTTCCATTGGCAAAAGATTGGTAAGGATTTTTCAATATTTTCGCGTCCAAAATGTTCTCTATTATAATATTAAAAGAATTGTAGAATTTTGCTTGTGCCTATCAGAAAATAATGCTCCCACCGAACGGGTATTTTCTGGAATAAATATAATTTGGAATCATTAAAATGTACATCACACATATATACTCTAAATTATATTTTACAAACAGCATGCTGTTTGTACAATATAATTTAGAGTATTCTTCTTGTGAAGAATTTTATATTTCTGTAAATAATAATGATGGCCTTCTGCGGAAAATTCAGTCGGCAGAAAAGTATTCGTAAGTAAGTTGTATAAAAATAAAATTATTTGAAAACGATCGTTACTCGAGTAATTTTCAAATATATATTTTTATATATAAAATTCTGCATTTTGGAATGATGTGCATATTATATTATTTGAATGATGATTGATCTAAACGATTTTGTTTTCTCGACCTTCCCCTCCCAATTCCCCCCTTCCACCTTTTCCTCAAAATTATTTTCGCCTTTGTATCGACAAAATGCGCCTGCCGCGGACTTTTCCGCTTTTGGTGGATTTTTTTTGGCTTTATCCCGAATTTTGACATTTTTGATGTGGTCACTTTACTTAAACGTGTTCGCATTTATTTAGGAAATACATTTATGGTTAGCGGGTATACCCTTTTGCCAGCACGTCATATGCTAGCTAAAGGGTATCGCTAACCATACAAATTTTTCCTAAATTAATGCAAACACGTTTAAGTCTCTACCAAAAAATTGCTTTTTTTGACTTATCCCCTTATGCCCTTTACCCACAGAAGTTTCACCCACTGCTATTAACCACCTTAGTCATCCTTTTTCTATGGTCATAATATAATTAAGGAAACATGGTATGCTACCAGGGCTGGATGCTCACGTGTACGAGTTTTGGTTCGTGCCGAGCATGACGTCACTTGATGAGTAGTTGCCGTGCAAATACACGAATAATAGTAATATTATCAAAAAAAAATAGAGAAATATCTGCGTTTTTATTAATTAATAATTAAACGTTATATTTAAAAAAGTGTTATAATAGGGATAATACATGCTTTCAGTCCTTGATATATAACATTTAGGGCTGTAGTTTAAGCGTTGGTGTTTTAAATTAAACTTATAGTCACTGTCCAGAAAATGTTTAGTGGAAACAAAAGCGGTCTTAACGTTAATATTGTCTATTCTTTTTGTGGCATTTAACCACCTTTTCCTCAAAATTATTTTCGCCTTTGTATCGACAAAATGCGCCTGCCGCGGACTTTTCCGCTTTTGGTGGATTTTTTTTGGCTTTATCCCGAATTTTGACATTTTTGATGTGGTCACTTTACTTAAACGTGTTCGCATTTATTTAGGAAATACATTTATGGTTAGCGGGTATACCCTTTTGCCAGCACGTCATATGCTAGCTAAAGGGTATCGCTAACCATACAAATTTTTCCTAAATTAATGCAAACACGTTTAAGTCTCTACCAAAAAATTGCTTTTTTTGACTTATCCCCTTATGCCCTTTACCCACAGAAGTTTCACCCACTGCTATTAACCACCTTAGTCATCCTTTTTCTATGGTCATAATATAATTAAGGAAACATGGTATGCTACCAGGGCTGGATGCTCACGTGTACGAGTTTTGGTTCGTGCCGAGCATGACGTCACTTGATGAGTAGTTGCCGTGCAAATACACGAATAATAGTAATATTATCAAAAAAAAATAGAGAAATATCTGCGTTTTTATTAATTAATAATTAAACGTTATATTTAAAAAAGTGTTATAATAGGGATAATACATGCTTTCAGTCCTTGATATATAACATTTAGGGCTGTAGTTTAAGCGTTGGTGTTTTAAATTAAACTTATAGTCACTGTCCAGAAAATGTTTAGTGGAAACAAAAGCGGTCTTAACGTTAATATTGTCTATTCTTTTTGTGGCATTTAACCACTGTTTCCACAAATCAAAGTTTTTTGCGAATCGATTAAATTTAATTTTTTTATTTAAAGAGTTTTTCTTGGACTGGTTTTCCGAATTGCATCCAAATATGCCACACCGCATTTTAATAAATGCAAATGGCACGACACAAACTAAAACACAAACAAACAAGTTACGCAACACAAAAACAATAATAAACAAACAGAACAGGTTAACACAACGCAATAACAATAATTTGAACACTGAAAAGTAAACAAGTTAAACAAAAAATAAAGCAAGTTAACATCCAACAGCATCGCGAAAACAAGAATTTTAGCAGCAGATAATTAATAAGCACGTTAAGGATTTAAAAACACTCATCAAGTGACATATTTAAGCCCGGCCCAACATCCTATTCCCGCCCCCAGATTTCAAATCTTGCGAATTCGCAGGATCTGTCGAAACGTCAAAAGGCTTTTCCCGCCAAATCAAATGGACCAATGAAAACATTTTTCGTATTTCGCATTTCGCATCTATATAAAACCGCTTTATTATAGTTACTATATAGTAAATTAATTTAACCAAAATGCCATGGTTTGCAAACAAAACAATTTTAACAATTAACAACAAATAAAACATTTGTTATTTTTTAAGTGTAGGTAGTTAATTGTAAAAATTGTTTTGTTTGATATTTTTGTAAAATGTATTTAGTATGGTAGCTGTTATCGACCGCAGGAGTCCTAAATTAGACTTTGAACATCCATCTTATTGTTTCTTGTCTAGTGTCCATCCATGGATATCCTATCCTTCTGGAACATCCTAAGGACATGGAAAAGCGTAAACTCCATGGACGTACATTTAAAGTCCGTGGACGTATGTACTTAGTTTGGACCTTTAATGGACGTAGTGTGCTGTGTGGGTAATTATTTGTTACTTATTTTTACACACTTTTAGTGTATTGAAAATGGCGAGAAAACTACGCATTTCTCTCATGGAGACTGGCAATGTCGGGGAGCCAGTAAAACAACTTAATGACTTTAAGGATAAATTACTAGCCCTAATAGAGGAAGCGCTGTAAAAGTTCGTGGTGGAGGGTAAGGTGGAGGTAATACCATCGTTGGAACTCTTCATTGACCAGCCTTTGAGGTCGGGTGTAAGGGCCCCTACTACAACAGAGATGCATAAAGAGAAAGTCCAACTCAAACTCTGAAGAGTAGTAAAGGTGTAGAGGTTTTACAAGGTATTGATAAAACCTAAAAGATTTTAAAATTAAACCAAATAGTTTTAGCTCCCATGTGAAGAAAAAGAGTTTTTAGATGCATATTTTTTTTGTATTTTATTAGTTATACTTTTCTTTGACTAATATTTTGTCTATATTTTTGAGTAATGATATTACATAGGTATTTTATATTTTATATTTGTTGTATTTTTTTAATAAAATAAATTTTTTCAAGTTATTTTTTATTCTACCAATATATATATATATATATATATATATATATATATATATATATTGCTGAAAATGACGGATGATTGCGGATATAAATTCTTCGTCAAAACAGGATAAAAGCAGATGATTGCGGGTATAAATTCTTGGTCGAAGCCGGATAAAAGCAGATAAAAGCGGGTAAAAATATCATCTGATAACATCTGCTTTTGTCCGCATCGCTATATCCGCGAACACCCGGTTGGTTGTGTTTTATGTCCGGTTAGTGCACCCCCGCAATCATCTGCAATCATCTGTTTTTAACCATCTTCACTGTTTTTCGTTTATATCTGAATTTGTCCGGAACCATCTGCAAACGTCTGCTTACGTCTATTTTTATCCGCGATTACCTGCATTTTTTTTCGTCTATTTTTGTCGGGTTTTATCTGCAAACGTCTGGTTTTATCCGCGAGCATATGCTTTTACCCGCGAACATCTGCAATCATCCGCGAACATCGGCTTTCATCCGCGAACATCTGATTTTATCGGCCAACATCTGCTTTTATCCGCGAACATCTGCTTTCATCCGCGAACATCTGCAGTCAACCGCGAACAACTGCTTTTATCCGCGAACATCTGCAATCACCCGCGAACATCTGCAATCACCCGCGAACATCTGCAATCACCCGCGAACATCTGCTTTCATCCGCAAACGTCTGGTTTTATCCGCAAACATCTGCTTTCATACGGTTTCACCCACAAACATGCTTTTATCTGCGAACGCCTGATTTCTTCCGGTTAGTGCACCCCCGCAAACATCTGCTTTTATCCGCGAACATCTGCAATCACCCGCGAACATCTGCTTTCATCCGCGAACATCTCCCCAATAAACATTTGGACGTAAAAGCGACGTCGTCTGGGGCGACCCGACGTCGGCAGCCGACGTCGTATGACTCACATGATGACCATCATTTGTACCTAAATGGAGCGAACGAATTTGGGTCGTCACGACGTCGGTTGCTGACTACTGAAGTCGAGATTTTTACCTATTTCGTCATTACGCTGCACAAACAAATAGTCGTGCGTTAATAAAATAACTTAATCTCTACCAATATTGTAGAAAGACATAGAAATGCAAAAGATGTCGACTCTTTATGGAATGAACACGTATAACAATGTAGTAATGTATTATTTGACTTTTAACGGGTGATCTATATTGAAATATCCATACGAAAGGCACTTTACTGATAAATATGGTTATGATTGCTGGCAAAACATGCGTGGGCTTCAAGAAATCTTTTAGTTTTGCATATTTAATTATTTTTGCAAAAAAATAAGTTTTAATAAAAATGTGATTTTTAAATAAAATTTTAACCAGTTCTAAAAAACTAATTTAAAAAACATAAAAAAGTTGTTATTTTATTTCAATGAACCATAAAAATCTAAAAAAAAGCAAATCTTTCTTTAATGGCGTCCATCGTCACCTCTTCGTTTTGTTCGCGAAAATGGCGTTGTCAACAAATTAACCAAATTTGTCCACATACCAACCGACGGTCAATAAAAGACGTCTTAACGACGTCGGTAGCTCGAAATACCAATTTTAGACGAAGTTTAAGACCTAGAGTCATTTAAACTACCTCGTAACGACCTACCTAACCTGAAAATCATATGTCAAACTGAAAAACTGCGCTTTTTCTGTTAGGGAAGCTTTGCTAATTCGGTCCAATGTTGGTACTATTATTGTGTGTTGTCTATGTTATTATGGAGCATTTTAAAATGGGGTATGTTAAGGATTTGCCCCAAGGGGGAAGTGGAGCCCGTGCGGCATAGGTGGAAAGATAAGGAGACACTCTGGTTCCCCAAATCAGTGAGCCAAACGATTTTCTTTCGAGAACAAATTAATAGTTCTCCCGATAAAAAAAATTGAAATATAAGTGCAAGGCTATGCAACCTTTAAATTTGCCACGGATGCTGCAAACAATAACTTCAGCATCTGAACAAGAGCAATATATGTATGGGGGCCTTGTGCTCTTGTTCAGATGCTGATGTCTCTGACACTGAGATACCACAATTATTAATAACAATTGTTTCATGAATACTAAGAGAGGTAAAACCTTCCCTAAAATATAAAGAGTATGATGATGTACCATCATATAAATTGACTAAAGAAAATTTTATACCGCAACTAGCCAAAAAAGTGTGTCAGAAAAAGGCTGACGAAAACACTACAAAAATTCTTTTTTTCTTTTCTTTTGGCATTTTTTTTATTTTAATATTGGTTATGTATACTATTTTCTTCTTCTTCTTTCTTCCAGACTATATTCCCGTCGAACAATTCTCGTAATTTTTTTTTAACCAAAGTACGACTTGACGTTCAACCGACGTAAATATACGTCGAACAATGACTTCGGATACAAAGTTATTATCCGACCGCAATTTTCACTTAAAGCGACGTCGAACATAGTGCAAGTTTAGTCGGAAGTCAGAAAAATGTTTATTGGGTCATTTTATCCGCGAACATCTGCAATCTCCCGCGAACATCTGCAATCACCCGCAAACATCTACTTTTATCCGCAAACATCTGCTTTCATCCGCGAACATCTGCTTTTATCCGCGAACATCTCATTTTATCCGCGAACATCTGCAATCATCCGCGAACATTGCTTTTATCCGCAAACATCTCATTTTATCCGCGAACATGTGCTTTTATCCGCAAACATCTGCTTTCATCCCCAAACATTTGCTTTTATCCGCAAACATCTCATTTTATCCGCGAACATCTGCTTTCATAAGGTTTCAGCCGTAAACATGCTTTTATCTTGCGAACGCCTGATTTCATACGGTTAGTGCACCCCCGCGAACATCTGCTTTTATTCGCGAACATCTGCAATCACCCGCGAACATCTGCTTTCATCCGCGAACATCTCATTTTATCCGCGAACATCTGCTTTTATCCGAAAACATCTCATTTTATCCGCGAACATCTGCTTTTATCCGCAAACATCTGCTTTCATCCCCAAACATTTGCTTTTATCCGCAAACATCTCATTTTATCCGCGAACATCTGCTTTCATACGGTTTCACCCGTAAGCATACTTTTATCTGCGAACGCCTTATTTCATCCGGTTAGTGCACCCCCGCAAACATCTGCCTTTATCCGCAAAAATCTGATTTTATCTGCAAACATCTGATTTTATCCGCAAACATCTGCTTTTATCCGCAAACATCTGATTTTATCCGCAAACATCTATTTTAATCTGCAAACATCTGCTTTTATCCGCAAACATCTGATTTTATCCGCAAACATCTGCTTTTATCGGCAAACATCTGCTTTTATCCGCAAACATCTGATTTTATACGCAAACATCTGCTTTTATCCGCAAACATCTGCTTTTATCCGCAAACATCTGCTTTTATCCGCAAACATCTGATTTTATCCGCAAAGATCTGATTTCAATCGCAAACATCTGATTTTATCCGCAAACATCTGCATTTATCCGCAAATATCTGCTTTTAATTGCAAATCTCTGCTTTCATCCGCGTTCGGTTTGCCTGCATTTCCTTTCTCCATTTCGGTCCTGTTTCGTACGCAAACGTCTAGTTTCATTCGCGCTTTTTGTTTTCCTTTTTCTCGTGTATACTTTAGTTTAGTTTATCTGCTTTGTCAAATTTTACTGAGCTTTAACTAACTGGTTGTTCACGGCAAACAACTTTATAACTCTAAAAGGAATTATTTGAATAAAAACAACCTGTAAAGGAAATAAGTTTATTCAACACGGCATTTTCCCAATGGGAAAATAATTTAATTATATTCACCAGATTTAAATTTAAAAATCAGGTATACTATTATAGTGAAGAGTATACTATTATAGTGAAGAGTACCACAAAAATAATAAGTATTAATTCTTACATATATATTAAAAATATTGGTTATGCTAAAATTAAAAAATTTATAAAGTTAGATGAAAAATTCTACGCCGAAATAAGTGTTTTTCAAACAAATTTCATACAAATTGAAGATGTTATAATTCCAAATGTATTTGAAATTAAACATACATGTTTTCTAACAATTAATTTAAATGTAAGTTCAATAAACTTATTTCCTTTACATGTTGTTTTTATTCAAATAATTCCTTAGAGTTATAAAGTTGTGTTCCGTGAACGGCTAACAACCAGTTAGTTAAAGCTCAGTAAAATTTGACAAAGCAGGTAAACTAAAGTAAATATACAGGAGAGGAAAACAAAAAGCGCGAATGAAACCAGACGTTTGCGTATGAAACAGGACCGAAATGGACAAAGGAAATGCAGGCAAACCGAACGCAGATGAAAGCAGAGGTTTGCAGTTAAAAGCAGATGTTTGCAGATGTTCGCCGATAAAAGCAGATGTTTGCGGATAAGAGCAGATGTTTGCGTATAAAATCAGATGTTTGCGGATAAAATCAGATGTTTGCGGATAAAATCAGATGTTCGCGGATAAAAGCAGATGTTTACGGATAAATGCAGATGTTTGCGGATAATATCAGATGTTTGCGGCTAAAAGCAGATGTTTGTGGATAAAAGCAGATGTTCTCGGATAAAATCAGCGGTTAGCGGATAAAAGCAGATGTTTACGGATAAATGCAGATGTTTGCGGATAACATCAGATGTTTGCGGATAAAATCAGATGTTTGCGAATAAAATTAGTTGTTTGTGGATAAACTCAGATGTTTGCGGATAAAAGCAGATGTTTGCGGATAACATCAGATGTTTTCGGATAAAATCAGATGTTTTCGAATAAAATCAGTTGTTTGTGGATAAACTCAGATGTTTGCGGATAAAAGCAGATGTTTGCGGATAAAATCAGATGTTTGCGTATAAAATCAGATGTTTGCGGATAAAAGCAGATGTTTGCGAATAAAATCAGATGTTTGCGTATAAAATCAGATGTTTGCGGATAAAATAAGGTTTGCGTATAAAATCAGATGTTTGCGGATAAAATCAGATGTTTGCGAATAAAATCAGATGTTCGCGGATTAAACCAGATGTTTACGGATAAATGCAGATTTTTGCGGATAACATCAGATGTTTGCAGATAAAATCAGATGTTTGCGGATAAAAGCAGATATTTGCAGATTAAAATAGATGTTTGCGGATAAAAGCAGATGTTTGGAGATTAAAACAGATGTTTGCGGATAAAAGCAGATGTTTGCAGGTGAAATCTTATGAATCAGACTTTTGCGGACTAAATGAGATGTTTGCGGATTAAAACAGATGTTTGTGGATTAAAATAGATGTTCGCGGATGAAAGTAGATCTTCACGTATAAAAGCAGATGTTTGCAGTTGAAATCGGATAAAGCAGACGTTTGCGGATTAAGGTAGATGTTTGCGGATAAAATCAGATAAAACCGGGTGAATGCAGATATAAACAAATACAGGTATTTGCGGATGAAAACAGATAAAAGCAGACATAGATCTAAATAGATAAAACCCGACGTTCGCGGATAATATTTATACCCGCAATTGCAGATAAAAACCGACATGCCGGGTAAAATCAGATATGTCGGATAAGAACAGATATAAATGGACATAAAACTAGCTTGGTTTTTTATCCGCAATCATCCGATATTACCCGTCTTTTTCAGCAGGGTAGTTTTAGAGGTTGTTTTTAGACACTCTGTCCCCCTTGTAACATATAATGTAATGTAATGTAACATAAGTCTTGACCTCCCAAAATCTCTTTTCACACTTGATTTTTTAATTTTCTGTTTTTTTCTAAATAAATATTTATTATTATTATTATAAAATTAATATTAATTAGTGCTGTACAATTTAGCCGGTTAAGCCGGCCAAAAAAGTTAATTAGCTAGCTAACTGATCAGCTTAACTAATTTAACCGGTTAACTAAATTAGCTTAGCTAATTAGCTGGCGGCTTAACCGGTTAATTTAGCTTAGCTCAGCTAATTAGCTAACGGCTAACCGGCTAAACGGCTAATTTTCTTTAAGCTATATAATGATTTCTTATTCGCGGACAGGTTAAAAAAATAATAATATTTATGTTGCTTTTATGACAAACAATAATAGAGTAATTTATTAGGATAAATAATATTTTACATTTTATTTATAAAAATGGCTTTTAAATTAATTGTTAAATTTTTTTTCAGTTATATCTCTATTTTGGTATAGGAAAATTAATAAATTTGCATTTTCGGGAAGTAAGCAGTTCTGTTTAGAGCTTATAATATTTCCGGCTAAGGTGCTAGATGACAGGTGACAGATGTCAAGTTGACAGATGACAAATAGCTGATGACAAATGACAGATGACAGGTGACATACGAAATGTGAAAGATGACAATTGACAGATGACAGGTGACAGATGACAATTAACAGATTACAGGTGGCAAATGACACCTGTCAATTGCTATCTGTCACATTTCGTCTGTCATCTGTCACCTGTCAGCTGTGTTGTGTCATACGTCAATTTTCATCTTTCACATCTGTCACCTTTTATCTGTCACATGTCATTTTTCATCAGCTATTTGTCATCTGTCAACTTGACATCTGTCACCTGTCATCTGGCACCTCAGCCAGAAAATATTATAAGCTCTAAACGGAACTGCTGTTATAAAAGAAACCTTCGGAATTAAGGCTATAATAAACTAAAATTCCAGTACAGACATTTCTGACATTGAATGACATAATGATTAAATACCTAATTATACGAGCCCTAACCACATAATGTTCGGACACTTCATAATTTATACAGAAATTTTTTTCGTGAATACTATCTCAAAATTATTAGAAGTTATGAAAAATTCAGCTTATTTTGGCATATACCCCTCGAAGCGATTTTTATTTTTAAAAAGTTTACCTTTTATTTTTAGCTTTTAAAAAAAGGCTAACTTTTTAACTTTTTTTTGCATGAGTAAAAAAAGTTATAAATGGGCCCATTAAAAAGAACATAAAATATTATACAAACCCTGAAAATTTGGTAAAAATTGTATAAATAATAAGAAAGTTATAGCGATATATATATCTGCAAAATCTCCCGTTTCCTAAGAAAATTGCAAAAACTCTTTAAAAATAGCATTTTTAAATTACTTATACTTTTTTATAACTTATTTATTTTTTACCAAATTTTCAGGGTTTGTATAATATTTTATGCTCTTTTTAATGGGCCCATTTATAACTTTTTTTACTCATGCAAAAAAAAGTTAAAAAGTTAGCCTTTTTTTAAAAGCTAAAAATAAAAGGTAAACTTTTTAAAAATAAAAATCGCTTCGAGGGGTATATGCCAAAATAAGCTGAATTTTTCATAACTTCTAATAATTTTGAGATAGTATTCACGAAAAAAATTTCTGTATAAATTATGAAGTGTCCGAACATTATGTGGTTAGGGCTCGTATAAAGGTAACTGGTTATAATTAACACAAACATAATGATCAATATATAACAATCTTCCTCGCTCAACTTCTAACGTAATCTTGAAGATATGAAGGAGGTCTATGAGCTCTCTTTTCCAAAACTTGAAAGTGTTCGTTAATTCCCGCAGAATCGGATTGAACAGAATTATCTGTAGATTCCTTTCCATCGTATATCAGGGAATGATTGGATTTATTTCTCTCTTCAATATTGTTCATTTCTTCAGAAACTGTTACATTTTCATCTATCATTTCATCTTCTAACAGTTTTAGATCTCCTCTTGGTGCTAAATGTCGAGTTGATACAGTGATTTCTCTCCCATTTGATAGTCTTGCATGAGCAATGCTCATTGAGCATAATCTGAATTAGATTCAATAAGATCTACTTGCTCTACCAAAGGTTCATATTTGTTATGCCTGACATGTTTCTTAAGGAAGACGAATCCAGGAGTACTCAACCACGTAGGCATTGTTGAGCCGTTCACCGATCTTCTAGGATGATTAAAAATACGTTCGTGGGGTGTGGAGTTTGTTGCGGTGCAAAGTAGAGATCTAATTGAATGTAAAGAATCAACCAAAACATCTTGCCATTGTTTTATATCAAGGTTTCTAGATTTAATTGCTAGTTGAACAGTCTTCCAAATCGTCCCATTGTATCTCTCACATTGTCTATTTGCCTGCGGATTATATCCTGTTGTTCGACTCGTAGCAATGCCATGATTTGTTAAGAACGACTTGACTTCAGCTGATAGAAAACATGTCCCTCTATCACTATGAATATATCCAGGAGTACCGAACATTAAAAATAATTGAGTTAAACAATCGATCACTGTTGAAGACGACATATCAGAACATGGAAAGGCAAATGGAAATCTTGAATACTCATCTACAATATCTAGTAAGTATCTATTTTGGTTGTTCGATGGCAGTGGTCCTTTAAAATCAATATTCAATTTCTCAAATGGGGCTGTCGCTTTTATAAGTTTTCCTTGGTTTTTATGAAATCTTGGCTTAATCTCTGCACAAACCGGACATGCTGATACTATTCTTTTAACGTCCTCTAATGAATATGGTATATTTTTACATCTAATCCAGTGATAAAATCGTGTGATACCAGGATGACACATTGTGTTGTGTAAATTGTATAAATTTTTATCTGAAGTCGATGACTGAATAGCAGCAGTTAAAGCTCATTCACATCCACTTAATATGCGTAACTTAACTTAACTTAACGGCCATTTCAAGCGCGCGAAACGCACGAATTACAAAACTGTTTTTATAAAAAAAATTGTAGATTATTTATTCTATAATATTTTGGCATCAAAATTGTCAAAAATATTCTTCTTTTATTAGGTTATACATTAAATAAAAAAAAACGCAAGAAATATTTTATGAAAGTAGATATAATTTTAATAATTGAAAGGTGTGGACGGGCAGGGCCGGCGCAAGCGAACCTGCCGCCCTAGGCAAAAAATCTGTGAGCCGCCCCCCTTAAAGTTTGTTCAATATACTTTTTTCATACTTAATTAAAGTACATAAACTGCATAATCTTATTAAAATATATTTTAGGACAAATCAGCGCTAGTAATGACAAAATATAATAAGTTTTTTAGTTTCGAAAATATCAGGTAATTTAAATAAATAAATGAAGATGCGTTAAAGTTAAGAATTACTATATTACAAATTTACATTAATTTTTTTCTTGCTTTCAACTTGGAAAAGTCAGATACAAGTTCAGGTAGACTTATAGTTTGAGCAATATCTTTCTCTATTGATAAGGTTGCAAGTCCTACAAGTCTATCCTGTTTTGTTGTCGATCTGATATAGGATTTTATTAATTTTAGTTTCGAAAAACTGCGTTCGCCACTGGCTACCGACACAGGAAGCGTCAACAAAATTTGTAATGCTGTTATTAAATTGGGCAAAATCTCTTTAAGTTAAAACTTGTTGCGGTGTAGCCTTTGGCTCTATGCGTCTAGCAATCACTTCTAGCTCATCACAGAGTTCCGTAGCATCAATATCTTTATATACTATATAATATTGTATTTTAGGATTTCTTCTAGTTTGAGACAATGATTTAAAATACTCTTAGTAGTCATATTTTTTAATTCATGGGTATAAAAACCCGAAAATTGATGATATTTGATTTGTCTGAGTAAATCTTTCAGTTACCGATGATATCGCAGTGTCGAGAATTGCAAAATAAAAATTAAATTTAAAATGTTGCTTTGCGTCTTGTATAGGCTCATCCTCAGTCTCGTAGGAAAATTGCGTTTTCTTTTTTCTCAAACGGATTGGTTGAGACTCTAATTGAAATAAGGCTAGAATATTTAATTCATCGCAAATTTCCATTGCTTCTGATAATATTTTGTCAAATTCTTGATCACTTCGAAGGTTTTCTAAAAATGTTCTAGTCTTTTCTAAATGAGCTGTAGCTTCAGATAAGTCAATTTTTTGGGATTGTAGTAATTTACTGGTCACGTTTATTTGATTTAAAATAGTATACCACACAATAAGAGAAACAATGAATTTGTAATTGGCCAATTTCTTAGCAAATCCTTGAGCTTCAATTTTTGTTGTATTACCTATAGGTCCTGTTAGAGTTTTATCCTCATAAATGGCCATTAGGGCATCGTGCACGGCCTCCATTTGATAGCGAAGTGGCCGTAATGCGTCAATTCGGCTTTCATACCTTGTATCGCTTAAAGGTTTAAACGTTAAAGAAGGCACGTGACGAAGCAGAATGTCCCATCTACGAGTAGATGAGGAAAAAAAACGTATAGGCTTTGGACCAAACTAAAAAATGCAGTGGCAGCTAAGCAGCATCATTGACCACTAGATTTAAAGAATGGGAGCTGCAAGGTACAAAAAGTGCTCGTGGATTTTTATCTAAAATTCTTCGCTGAACTCCGCTATTTTTGCCCTTCATATTGCTTCCGTTGTCAAAACCTTGACCACGTAAATTTTCGAAAGGTAAGGAAAGTTTTTTTAATACTTCCAAGATTTTCTCAGTTAAACCAGCGCCAGTGGTTTCTAAAACAGGAACAAATCCTAAGAAATGTTCCTTAATGTATCCACCCCGTTCGTCTATTAAATCGACAAATCGGATTATGATAGTCATCTGTTCAGTATGGCTTACGTCGGGCGTGCAATCTAAAATCAAAGAATAATACTTGGCAGATCGAACGCAAGCAACAATTTTTTTTTGTACTGCACCGAATAAAAGTTTGATCATTTCATTTTGAATTTCTTTTCCCAAGTAGTGAATATGAGTTTCTTTGTCCTGGATTTTTCGGAGATGTTCATGCATTACAGGATCAAATAAAGCTAAGTATTCTACAAATTTTAAAAAGTTTCCATTATCGGATTTAAAAATTTGTTCATGTGTTCCACCAAATGCTAAATTTTGAGCTCCGAGAACACGAACCAACGCTATTAGCCTTTCCAGTACTTGTTGCCAATATCTTTCTTCTTGCCTAATCAATCGCAAATTTTCTGAATCTATTGTTTTGTTTTTGCCAAGCCGAAATTCTAATTCTTTCCAATCTTGAAAATTTGACATGTGATCACTGCTCTTTTCGTGGCTGCTTAATATTGCAATAATATTTTTCCCAATCATTTACCCCAGTAGTACTTAAAGTAGTCTTTATTTGTTTTCCAAATAGCTTACAGCAATAACAGAACACTGCGTTTTTAGTGATGGAATATTGAAGCCAC
Organism: Brassicogethes aeneus; assembly: GCA_921294245.1. Classification (NCBI taxonomy): domain Eukaryota; kingdom Metazoa; phylum Arthropoda; class Insecta; order Coleoptera; family Nitidulidae; genus Brassicogethes; species Brassicogethes aeneus. Next base: position 53,181,948 of record OV121133.1, on the reverse strand, counting down.
TCTCGATTGATATTGTTACCATTAATTAACTTTCTTTTATAATAACTTACACAAAATTTTCTTCGGTTGCTGTCTAATGGGAAAGGAAAATCCACAATTTGGACTGGTCCATTTTCTACAAGAGTTTGTCGTTGGTGATGATCAAAATTTTCCCAAGTTGCAGGGTCACTAAAATTTATAGAAGTCTGGATCATCCATTCTTTCTCTTGAATTTCATCAGAATCGTTAATATTACTTTCAGAATCCACATTTTCTATTGTTTCCTTAGTATCACTGCATTCTGCAACCAAACTACCTGAAGAGAGAGGTGGAGTGTGAGAACGCAAATACTTCAAGAAAAAACCTTGTTGTTAATGCAAAGCATTTTCCTTCTCTGCTTTTCTCTTACGATATTGATTTCCAGACAGTCTTTTCCTGTATGCCATATTTTTGCAGAAATCTGAAAAAAATAATGAATCGTGATATTTTTATTATGGGTAGGTATAGTGCCCCGTTTTAACAAACTTTGGTAAAAATTTCACTCAAATGAAATTTGTACCATCTTAATTATTATTCATGGGTAATTAAAAACAAAAACTTACTTTTTATTTGGTAATTTCGGGATTTATAAACTTAACCGTTGAATCAACGGCGTTGATTGACGACTTACTGCACCACACACTAGATAAGTATTCAAGGAACAAAATAAACCGCACAAACTTTATCACAATAATAATTATTATTAATAATTTGACACTTTGTTACCTTAAAAAAGATTTTTTTTGTTACCATCGTCATTTAATTAATTTAGGCCTCAATTTAGGTTTTATTATAACGCTGTTGCTAGTGCACCGCGTGCGGTGTACTATTCTGCACCGCCAAATAATGACGTCGGTTGCTTGCGGTGTACAATTCCTGCACCGCATATTCATATTTGTGGAAACGTCAGTTTACACTATCCTTTTTCAATGGTTTACACGTTTACGGTCATCATTTTAAAAGCCAAAAATGTAACTATATATGTAACTATATATATACGCTAACGTGCCGCGATTCGAAATGTTAAAGGCACGTTAGTTACGTCATACACCCAAACCAACCCAAACTCAACAACACAACCCAACCGACCCCGCCCCATTGCCCCCCCCCCGCCCCATTGAGCAAAAAACCCAACTAAAATGGGCAAATTTATGTTACGATAAAAATAAAACACTTTAACAAAGGAACAACAAATTTATGAAATAAAAAAAGTTCGACAACTTCTAGTAGATTTTATGTAACGATAAAACTAAAACAAACCAACCAACCCAACCCAACCGAACACTGTTTAACAAAGAAACAACAAATTTATGAAATAAAAAAATAAAAAAAGTCCTTAGTATCGAACCCGGGACCTCTCGCATGTCAAGCGCCCGCCCTACCATCTGAGCCATCTAGCTTGTTGTCAAATATTAAACGCTCGGGGAACAAAAACGGATTATAAGCAAGCAACCGACGTCATCAATTGGAGGTGTAGAATAGTACACCGCGCTCGGTGTACTAGCAACAGCGTTATTATAATAAAACTTTTATACCTAAGGTATGAATTTTGATAATAGATGTCGTCACTGCCATTTTTTAAACATTGCGCATGTCCAAAACTATCGTTGGTTTTGAAATATTTATAAATATATTATTAAACACAAGTAGTACAGCCATTGGAGTTAAATATTTAAGCATTTAAAAGCTGTTTTCCCAATTTGTTGGTAGATCATATGGAATGTTTAAAAACTATAAAAAATACCAGTAGCGCACTTGTAGTAAATAATTTACATCTTCTGAGAAGGGGTAAGAGTCTTCTCGCTCCAACTTATAGAGGGAGTTCAATTTAATCTCTATTAATACAGAATGACATCAGTGAAATTTCTTTAAAGAATCTTTATAGATAACCTCTGAGTAAATTCAATAATTATTCTTAAGAAGTGTTTACATTTTTTAAATTCGAACTTATAGCCAATTTTTATTTATTTTTATATTTTAACCCAATTAATTTTTTCCGCTCCCTGATATTGCCGCCCCCTGACTTTGCCGCCCAAGGCTTTTGCCTAGTTTGCCTATAGGTTGCGCCGGCCCTGTGGACGGGACAAAAAAAAGATTTATCTTGTCCCGTCCACCCCTGCCAATTATTGAAATTATCTCTACTTTTATAAAATATTTCTTGCGATTTTTTTTATTTAATGTATAGCCAAATAATAGAAGAATACATTTGACAATTTTGATGCAAAAATAATATATAATAAATTACCTACAATTTTTTTTATAAAAACAGTTTTGTGATTTGTCCCGTCCATCCGCTTGAAATGGCCGTTAACTTAAGAAACATACGTCTGTTAAGTTGTCTGTTTACATTAACTTAATACACACCAAAAACGTAATATACAAGCACGCGCAATGTAGACATCGATGTAGACTGGGTTGCCTATCTATCTATAAAAGTGAAACAACAAGATAGCGCTATATCGTTTTACTGGGCATGTGATTAGCTCTATCTATAAAAGTGAAACAACAAGATAGCGCTATATCGTTTTACTGGGCATGTGATTGGCTCACGTAAGAAACGTATTCCCTTAAGTTGAGCCGATCCCAACTTTTGGAGACGTTGAGTTACCTGTGATAAGTTTTATACGAATGTAAACAGCTGCATTGGTTTCAATGTATTTCAACTTACGTCTCTTACGTACGTTAAGTTAAGTTACGCGTATTAAGTGGATGTGAATGAGCTTTTATCCTTGAAAGGGAGTCTGCTACGATATTTTGATTTCCTGGTCTGTTTATAATATCGAATTTGTAGCATGATAGTTCTATTTTTCACCGCATTATTTTCTCGTTATTGATTTTGGATGAGCTTTTGCTGTCAAACATGAAAGCAACAGATCTTTGGTCAGTGATTAAACTAAAGTGACGTCCCATTAAGTAATACCGCCACTTTCTTACAGCTTCCACTATTGCGTAAGCTTCTTTCTCTATGCTTGAATGTTAGTGTTCCGTCTTTGAAAGGGTTCTGGAAAAAAATGCTACCGGTTTATCAAGCTGTGTCAGTTGACCACCAATTGCAAACTCTGAAGCATCAGTTTCCACTGTAAATGGTGCATTTTCATCAACATATGTTACAACTGCATCAATAATATCTTGTTTCAGATTTTCGAATGCTTGAATTTGTTCTTTGTTCATTGGGAAATGCCTTACATCAATGATGGGATGAATCTTTTCAGAAAATTTGTAAATAAATTTTAAATAATGTGCAAACATACCTTGTATTCTTCTTAGAGAAGCTATATCTGTAGGGACTGGTAAATTTACCAATGGCCTTAGTCTATCGGCATCTGGTTTTATTGTTTTCCCTTCTATTGTATATCCCAGAATGTTAATACTTCTCGATGAAAATTTACATTTTTCTTCATTGAATATTAAACTATAATGTCTTACGACGTCCATGAATTTCTCGAGATTTTTGTCGTGTTCTTCTTTACTTTTTCCGCAAATTGTGACGTCATCTAAAAATGCGTAAGTGCCATCAAGCTTTTCATTCTCGATAATGCTGTTGATTGTACGTTGAAAACATGCTACCCCATTGGTGACTCCGAAAGGAATTCTTGTGAATTGATAAAAATTGCCACATGCTTCAAATCCAGTGTAAATTCGTTCACTTTCCAAAATAGGTATTTGATGATATGCCATACGCAGATCTATAGAACTAAAATATTTATATTGTGATATAATCTCTCTAGAATTGTAATAGCATCTTTATAATATCCAGATTCACTTATAGGTTGATGAACAGCAGAACTCACATACAACAGGAAGATTCACTTTATCTTTGTCTTTTGAAACTTTTGCAGCTTCAAGAAAGTTTTCAAATGTCCGTTTCCAATGCATCCATTGCTGACCAATGTCGGATGAGTGTATATCAATTTCCAGTCGCTCTGGCTTGAGTAGTTTATCCATAGAATGATTTATTAAATTGTTATAAAAGAAACCTTCGGAATTAAGGCTTTAATAAACTAAAATTCCAGTACAGACATTTCTGACATTGAATGACATAATGATTAAATAATTACAGTGCTTGCAAATCCAAGTCCGACCGGTTTGGGAAGGACGCGTGAAAATAACAAGGATATAACGCCAAACAGAAGGCGCTTACAATACGCACGCCTGACGCTCTGACCAATCAAATTCTGTTTGGCATTCTATCCTTATTCTTTTCACGCGGGTATTGAACAACCATCCTTCCCAACGCGGTCGGACTTGGATTTGCAAGCACTGTATAAAGGTAACTGATAATAATTAACACAAACAGAATGATCAATATATAACAACTGCTTACTTCCCGAAAATGCAAACTTATTAATTTTCCTTTACCAAAATAGAAATATAACTTTAAAAAAAATTTTACAATTAATTTAAAAGCCATTTTTATAAATAAAATGTAAAATATTATTTAACCTAATAAATTACTCTATTATTGTTTGTCATAAAAGCAACATCAAAATTATTATTTTTTAACCTGTCCGTGAATAAGAAATCATTATATAGCTTAAAAAAATTAGCCAGTTAGCCGTTAGCTAATTAGCTGAGCTAAGCTAAATTAACCGGTTAAGCCGCCAGCTAATTAGCTAAGCTGATCAGTTAGCTAGCTAATTAACTTAGCTAACTTTTTTGGCCGGCTTAACCGGCTAAATTGTACAGCACTAATATTAATTATGTTAAAGCAAAATTTGTATTCTGATTTTATAATTAGAAAATACATTTTTCTTACTACCTCGACTGAAAATACGTTGTTTCGTCCCCGATTTCACAGCAGAAAGTTTACGTTTCTTGCATTGGTCAAGCTATACGCGCACACTCTATAATAGCGGGAGTAAAAATATTTTAGTCGTGTGCTCAACATATGCAACTCTGATTACGACACTAATATAACCTCAAAATTTGGGCAGGCATCAATATGTTTCGATATACACATTTAATTTTTTTCCGTATTTTCGGCCGAGGTAGTAAGAAAAATAGTATACACTACACGGGCAGAAAGTGTGAGAGCCCTGAACTGCGCGCCATGATGCCCTCGGCTTCGCCTCTGGCATTATGGCGCGCAGTGCAGGAATCTCACACTTTCTGCCCTTGTAGTGTAATATACTATTAATAATTAAAAAACAAATCATAAACATATTTTTAAAATTATCAAAAAATATATTTTTATTTGTTTGGTGTGAAACCTTATATGATTTGTCCTATTCTCATTTATAAATAATTATTTATAATTATAATTAATTAGGTATTAATTAATAAAAAGTAATTAATCCATAATTACTATGCTTGATAATGATACTGTACTGTATACTGTACCAAACATCGCCGCAATTTATGATTAATGCAAGATAAAAAACCTCAAATATTGACAGCACACGTTGGTACATTTGGCGTTTTCAACTTAAAAAATATATAATCTTCCAAACATTTTTTTTTAAATAGTGATATTATTAGCTTTACTTTGCAAGAAAAATTAAAATCGCGTATGTAGCCGTTGTGGAGATATACACTTAAATGTATTTTTTTTTATAAATTAATGCGCAACAGTTAGCTAAACAGTGTTCTAGTGAAAAATACCACAGCAATTCGCTATATATGTATATATATATAAATATATATATATATATTTATATATATATATACCTATATATAAATATTGATGGTTTTCCGGGATCTGCTCCGTGTTGTCGGTTTTTGGTTCTTAAATGAACCGTATGTCGGACGACGTTTTGGTACAATCTTATGTACCATCTTCAGGTCTTATGTTCTAGTGAAAAATACCACAGCAATTCGCTATATATGTATATATATATAAATATATATATATATACCTATATATAAATATTGATGGTTTTCCGGGATTTGCTCCGTGTTGTCGGTTTTTGGTTCTTAAATGAACCGTATGTCGGACGACGTTTCGGTACAATCTTATGTACCATCTTCAGGTCTTATGTGCTGGGCTGCTGTTGCTGCTCTGCTGCGAATTCATACATATAACGCCAGTGGAAACCTAAAGCAGCAGAGCCGCAACAGCAGCGTAGTAGATAAGACCTAAAGAGGGTACATGAGATTGTACCGAAACGTCATCAGATATACGGTTCTTTTAAGAAACAAAAACCGACAACACAGAGCAGATCCCGGAAAACCATCAATACATATAACGCCCGTGAAAACCTAAAGCAGAACATTAATCTCGTTAATTTGCGTGGCGTTTTAGTGGTTGTGAGAGCTGGTTTTTATGCAGTTGGTAGTCTCTGTGTATCGTCTCTTGTGTTGAGGTTTCTTGGCCCTGTGTTCGATGCTAGCCAAGACTCCGTTACGATGTTCTTCGAGTTTAACGTTGATACGTCTATTGGTCTGTCCCACGTAGCTTCCGTCACAATTGTTACAAGGAATTTCGTACACCCCTTGTGCCTCCAACTCTATTTTTGGTTTGGCGTTTGGAAGTATTTGACCGATCTTTTTTGGGGCGGTAAATGTTGTCTCAATGTTATGTTTTTTGAGAACTTTGCCTACTCTCTCGGTTGTCCCTTTCACGTAGGGAAGGAAGGTCTACGAAGTTGGTTTGTTGTATTAGGCCTCTTTGGTATTTAACCGGCGTCGTGGTCTAAGAGCCTTTTTGATGATGGTTTTGGAGAATACGTTTTGCTGTAGCCTCCTTTGGATTTTCAGGTCTTCTTGTTTCTTGTGGTCATCATCCGCCAGCCTTTCGGATCTCGTGACAAGTGTCTTAATGACTGACTGCAGTTGTGACGGGTGGTGGTGTGCTTCTGCCCAAGTTTGCCATTATTTTTCTTGATTATGAAGACATCCAGAAAATGTAATTGGTGTTTTTTCTCGGTTTCCATTGTGAACTTAACCATTTTGGAATTCTGTTGAGATGGTCCAGGAATTTCTTCAGTTCCTCTTCTCCGTGGGTCCAGATGACAAATGTGTCTTCTACGTATCGTAGCCATAACTTTGATTTTAGTGTTGCCGTTTCAATTGCTCATACTACTATGTCTTCCATGAATAAGTTGGCTATTGCTGGCTATATTGGAAAATTGACTTTAAAAAAACAAGGGTCTTGGCTAGCATCGAATACAGAACCAAACGTACCATCAGTGAAGCCATTGAAATAGAAAAATGTCCAAAAAACCTCAACACAAGAGGCGATACACAGAGACTAAGCTTACTATTGCAAATTAATTTATAAAAAATACATTTAAGTGTATATCTTCACAACGGCTACATACGCGATTTTAATTTTTCTTGCAAAGTAAAGCTAATATTATCACTATTTAAAAAAAAAACGTTTGAAAGATTATATATTTTTTAAGTTGAAAACGCCAAATGTACCAACGCGTTGGTACATTTGGCGTTGCAACGTGAGCACCTCTCAGGCAAGCGCTAGTAAACATACGTTTTCAAACATTATGTATATTCACCAAACATCAAATTTTGGAAACATTTTAACACCGATGATGTTTATAAACATGAATGTTTAAGAAATTGAGACGAAATAATTGAAAGGGAATAGGCTCATATGTTACGAAACATATGTAGTTCATGAACATGCATGTTTAGCGAAAGGGAATAGGCCTCTTAATTCTTAATAAGATTCTGTTTAAAAAATATGTCAGTTAGTTTTCGAGAAATTGCTATTTGAATTTTCAAATTAACAGACAAACAAAAAAATTGTAAATCAACGAATGTGTGGGTTTCATGAAGCACATGTGGATTACTGCTATAAATGTTATGAATCACCTTTTATTAATATTATTAAAAAAGTTTTATTCATTTCATATTAGGGAATCCCTAGTTGTATACCTGCGGCTTTGCTCGCGTGGTTCTAAGAAAAACTGTTATTTTAACAGCTGTCCTTTCGGCACCTGTCATTTAGGTACCTGTCATTTTGACAGCTATCATTTAGGCACCTGTTATTTCAGCACCGTTGTCATTTCGACCCCTGTCATTTTGACAGGACATTCAGGCAGCTGTCATTTTGACAGCCGTTATTTTGGCACGGGTTTTTTTGCAGCTGTCATTCAGGCATTTGTCATTTTAACAGATGTCGTTTTGACACCTCTCATTTTAACACCTGTCATTTTGAAAGTTGTCATTTTGAATAACGTCTGTAATATTCAGGGCCGGCCCGAGGTACGGGCGAACCGGGCAACCGCCCAGGGCGGCATAATGGGGGGGGCGGCATTTTTACGATTTGTTAATGATAATCAATTTTATTCAACAAACTAAACATTTTTCGATTGGCGATTTTTTCAAGAATTACGCTCGAGAAATGCAGTTTAGATAATTTAATATCTTTGTTACAAAGATTTAATAGAGGCGCTCTCGGAAGACGACCCTGGCGCCCTTTTTCATTCGTTTCTTCAATCACATCCTGTAGTTTTCTATAATTTTGTTTGACAATTAACAATTAATAATTGACAAATATTATATCACGTGCATTTGCACTGATTTTAAAATCAGTGCATAGCTAAGGTAATTTGATAATTAGAAGTATAAAATGTCTGGAAAACGCAAAAAAGATTCAGGAACTTTTTATAAAAACAAAAGAAGGGCGCGTGCGGCGGAAAATCGAGTACTAGCAGCAACCTTTTCCAAATTCTTGCAAGAAGAACCATCGTAGGCAGGTATAATAATTATACTATAATTAAACAATATTGCATATATGAAAATGAGGTTTAATTTTTGTTGTGTACATCTAAACATTGTTTTTAGAGGTCTAAAATCAATCTTCTGACGTGCATCACAGCAGGATTCGGTTTTGCCAAAGTCCGCTAAACTCATTACGTAATTATTAACTAAATTTACTTTTTTTTAAAGATGATTCACCTGAAGTAAGTAAGTTACTTAAAATGTTCGGGTGCACTCGGTCTCTATACTTTTACATTAAAAATACGATATTTTAACAGGAATTACCTATGTATGTAATAATCTCTAGCTATAGCTCGCGGAATATTGCTAAAGTAAATTTTAACAAACCAAAGAATTCTTGTAATATAAAAATATTGTTTAATTATGCTCACTATAATAGTGACACTATTTAATAATATATTTTTATTACATATATCCTATATATGGGATATAATCATTGACAACTGATGCAATTATGTATATATACATATTTAACAGTATATTGCCTTACCTAGTAATTCTAAAGCATAAAAAACTCTTATAAAAAGTTTGAAAAAGTAATTACCCCAGCAAGCACAAACATCCTCAGGACGTCCTTGGACCAGCCTAAATGTCCCAGAATGGGATGATCCTATAAGGACTTCCTGAGGACGTCCATAGGTTGACCTTATCGGACATTAGATCTTTTTTAGGTCCCATTTTGGGATATCCTAGGAACGTCATTTAAGGATGTCGTTAGGACCTAAAAATATCCTAATTAAAGCCTAAAATGGGCTGATCATAGGACTAATCCCAGAGACATCCTCAGAATGTCCCGTTAGGTTTTGGTAAACATTTGGTATGAACATTTTTCTATAAGAATATGTTATCCATATAATTAATAATACCTACATTTTTTACATAACTTATTTTGCATAGGCACATCTTAAAAATGTCAATCAATATAATTATAATATTATATATAATATTATATAGACTTTTTTAAGTTTATAAACGACTTGCATAGTATATTTTTTGAACGACAATCACAAAAATTAAATAACTTTCAACAATTATATATAAATAATTATTTATAAAATCTGACATCGACCAGTCTATTCTAACCTCACTTTTTAGACCCTTTATTTTGATGGGTATTGTTTCGCAGTTGACAACTGCAATTAACTTCAACCCATGACTAAAAAGTCCGAATGTCATTGCTGCCAACTTCAGCCCGTGACTAAAACGCCATAAAGCCACAACTTGTCAATGTGTATTTAAAATATCATGGAAACATGTACGATAATCGGCGTTTTAAAGGCGGGAGTTTAAAAACAATATTATATTTTGTGTATTTGTTATATGACCACAAAATATATTTTGTATACAACTGGATAGCGCATGCGCATAAATGACGGCTGGTAATTAATAATTGTTCAAACACCTTGTTTATAAGGTATTGATACATTTAGAGTTTTATAAATAATAAATAAGGTAGTAAGCGTCAGTTAACCTTAAAAAATGTAATTACAAACGCAATCTATAACTTATTTAATAGTTTGTGTTACCGATTGTTTTAAATTTGCCGCCATACGTTATGGTGGTAACCATTGTCTATGGTGGTAACCATGTTCTGTGGTGGTAACACTGGGTGGAGAGAAAGCTAAGATGACGCCCTTTAGTTGTTTGCATATTGTTGTTTGTATATTTGTTATATGGTTGTTTGGCGCCTTTTTGTTAGAAAGAATCATAGATAACACTGTGAAAGGAATTCTTTGTCTGTGCCGTGAATTCTTTTTCTGTGTCGTGAACCTGGTTTAAGGCCGTGAATCTTGTGTTCTCCAAGTGTGTTTGTTATAATATAATATTATTATAGTGAACACTTAGAGAACATTCTCTTCGAAATAAACCTTAAATACTAATTTGCTTGAAGATTGAAGTGAACAAGAATCATAACATTCTGGTGAGTTATAATAAGCATACTTGTTAAAAAATAAAAAAATCGTTTCAACAACAATCAGAAAGTTCCAGTGCTTATTAATTGTTTATTTTTAAGTTTAGGGTAGTTATGCTATAATAATTTTTTGTTCCATATTAAGTTGTCTTTTCATTTAATAAAGGTTATTTTTGTAATTACTTCAGAAACCTTATGTTTAATTGTTATTCTGTCTTAACCATTTTAATCAGAAGAAAAAATGCCACTAATTTGCTAATTTAACCGACTTTGTAGCTGCAATAATAATGGAGTTAAAATGGTGAGCAGATAACTTTGGACACTGTGTATATATAAATAATATAACTATTATATTTATTTAGAATTATTATTTATTTATCTTTTATAATGTTCAAATTAACAATACAAATGATACGAATAGGTCCAGATTCATTTCTTGGTCATACTTAAATGATTTGTACCACTAGTAGGTATTTGAATTGTATTGATACATACTTAGGATACCGCTCCCGGACATGTCAAACAGGAAGAAGGGAGAACACACTGGACTATATGATAATACAGCGAACAAACTCGTTAGATAGCGAAACGAAGAGAATAATGTGAGATACATCCTTACAAACAAGCCACTCAAAAGAAAGAAATGCCCAAAAGCCCAGGTAATAAGGAAAGCCTTAAGCATCCCACTGAGCAAACCAACATTGCTGCAATGTTGACGCAATATTGCTTTGTAATCTGTAATGTTGCATCAAACCGTAATGCAATATTGCTGCAATGTTGTAGCAATCTTTTCATTTAATAAAGGTTATTTTTGTAATTACTTCAGAAACCTTATGTTCAATTGTTATTCTGTCTTAACCATTTTAATCAGAAGAAAAAATGCCACTAATTTGCTAATTTAACCGAATTTGTAGCTGCAATAATAATGGAGTTAAAATGGTGAGCAGATAACTTTGGACACTGTGTATATATAAATAATATAACTATTATATTTATTTAGAATTATTATTTATTTAACTTTTATAATGGGTGTTTATTTTTTATTTTATATAATTGGCTGTGTAAAATTATATATATGTATACAGAATTAAATTAATATATTTTATAAAGTAATAAAATGGTATTTGATTGTTTAAAATGTATCCCCAACAAATAACAAGGCTATTCAGAGGATGTCCTCAGGACATCCCATTCCTGGACCTACATATACCCATGGGACTTTCAGGGGACATCCTTAGGATGTCCTATTCCTGGACCTATATGGACCTAGGGATATCCCTAGGATATCCTAAAGGCCATTTGCGGGACGTCTGTAGGCTGGCCTTTTTTGCACCACTCGGCCATGGTTGGGATGTCCTGAGGAGGTCTGAGGACGTCCTAGGATATCCTTGGGATATCCCAATATCCTGTAAGGCTTTCCTTAGGACGTCCTTAGGACAGACTTGTGCTAGCTGGGACGTTAAACTACTTTTTTTACAATTCCTGCTGAATAAAAAGGGGGCGGCAAAAATATCTTCGCCCGGGGCGGCAAAAAAAGTCGGGCCGGCCCTGGTAATATTGCATGGAAGTTGGAGGGAATCAATTTAAGCATTACAGCTAGCTGTAATGCTTTTATTTTTGAATTATCGACCTTATTTTGATTTAACATAAACATTTTTATTTTCGTTCGTTGATATATTTTTTAAATGTTTAACACAAAAATTGTAGAAAATAAATTAAAAATTGCAAGAAACTTAATTCTTTTAAAATCCGGCTAAACCTAATAACGGAGATAAAAAGGTTTATGTAAAAATAAAAGAAGTTCCATAATTCGAAAACAAAAGCCTAAATAAAAATATATATTTGAAAAAGCTGTTCTACAACCTCTACGTTGTCAAATTTAAATAAAAACGCCCTGGGTTTAATAAATTTTACTTCTATTATTTTTAAAATAATAACCATAACAAAAAACAATAATTATTTTATTTGCGCTGCATATATAGTTTAAAAAATACATTGGCACAGTGGCGGCTGGTGGATTTTGGGCACACCCATATCTCAGTTATTAGACATGGGACCCACATCAAATTTATATGAGTTTATAATGACATTATATAGACAAGTTCTGCGCAAGCAGAATTTAAATTGAAGTTTGCGAAAAATAGTTAGTTTTTAAGTGCAACCCCCAGCCTCCTGCCCCTCCAAATTAAGATAATTCAAATAAAAGTGGTACAATATTTAATTCACTGAAGTTTATCGACAAATTTCAAATTTTATTAAAAAAATTCAAGAATTACAGGTTTTATACCATTTATAATTTTTATTATTTTTTTTACTAAATTTAAAAAAATTATAAATGGTATAAAACCTGTAATTCTTGAATTTTTTTAATAAAATTTGAAATTTGTCGATAAACTTCAGTGAATTAAATATTGTACCACTTTAATTTGAATTATCTTAATTTGGAGGGGCAGGAGGCTGGGGGTTGCACTTAAAAACTAACTTTTTTTCGCAAACTTTTATTTAAATTCTGCTTGCGCAGAACTTGTCTATATAATGTCATTATAAACTCATATAAATTTGATGTAAGTCCCATGTCTAATAACTGAGATATGGGTGTGCCAAAATCCGCCAGCCGCCACTGCATTGGCACAATGACAAATTACAAATCCGTAGAAATACTACCTCACAGATTATAAAGGTTACTACCTCAAACCAATTTTCTCTCACAATCAGTTTTAATAACGTGACGTCATAAGGAGCGAGAGAGACAGCGCTACCATGCGCAATGGCATACCATGTTTCATGACCTTAGTGAGAATTTCTCAGTGACAGTAATACAGATTTCCATATTTAGACGGTCCAACTTAAGTTAGCCGTCTCTTTTGTTAACATGCGACTGAAAATAAATAGAGAAACCTATCACGCGGAAAATGTAATTCTGTTTTAAAAATTGCACTTAAAATTTGTCACCTAAAATAAAGGTTAAAAAATCTTCACATTTTAAGGAGTTTTAATTAAAAACGTTCTTGTCTTCAAATGGTTAAATTTTGGGTCAAATATCTTCTAATTGAATAATAATCTTCACATCTAGCAAAAACGGTTTGGGTTATTTTTCTCGAAAACCTGATCTGATGGAGCAGTTAAATTTGGATTCAGCACGCCAAAAACCTTCGAAAAAATATATTTCTGGTTAAAAATTTTGAAGACCAGCATTTAGTTAATAAATCTGGTTTGTATAAACGTTGTCCCGAGGCGGGACTAAGTTCGATCCCGACTGACGTCACAATCTGTAGAGCCTGATTTATAGATTGCCTTCCTTCCTTCCTCCCGTAGAAGATGAACAATACGAAAATCGTACTGCCATTTGTAGATTCCCGTACGGGAATCTTTAAACAGCACAACGGATTTTTTATTGTTCATATTCTACGGGAGGAAGGAAGGAAGGCAATCAAACTATAAATCAGGCTTAAATCGGTATTATTTTCCCAACTTTATAAAATTAATATTAAGCTGGGTAGCTCAGGTAGCAGGACGCTAGCTTAGTATGCAAGAGGTAACATCGGCCAAGGGGGTCGCAATTCTACAGGCCGCTGCACAACAGCCCGGTAACGAGAACGGGAACCTAAACGGTAAAGGTGGGAGAGACTCAGCAAACACTATCGATCAACAGTCGTTTCTTAATCTCTCCCACCTTTACTGCTTAGATTCCCGTTCCCGATACCGGGCAATAGACCTATCCCATAAAACGGACTTTTGGATAGCGCGTGCGTGAAAAGGCACGTCGTCTTTTTTTAATTATATAAAAGAGAAAGAGATACCACTCTTCTTCAGGCACGCGCTATCCAAAAGTCTGTTTTATGGGATAGGTCTATAGCAGCCAGAGATAAAAAAGGGAGCGACAGCCCTTGGTTTGTTTTAGTTTTTGTTTGTTTTAGTTTTATGGTAACAATTACATAAAATCGTAAAATTATGACGTCAGTCGGGATCGAACTTAAGTAGACTGTAGACAGCGTTGTATAAAACTATGTACAGGGATGACCATAATACCGTTCTTGTTTTGTTTTGAAATGTCAAATTGACAAAATGTTCACTCAAAAACATTATCAATGAACATTAACGAAAGATTGAACATTGCGTACGAAAACGTGGCATATAATGGCGACAATACGTGGACAAATGGCTCTTATATCTACCAAAAAGCAAACCTGGTAAAATTTAGACATAAAATATAAAAAAGCACTATTAAAAATTTTCATAGGATTTGTATACCAGAGAACAGCAGTTGCGTTTGTTAAAATACTCTCAACTCAGACCAAGATCTGTGAAAGAATCGATTCCAACAAGTAAATTGGCTCAATACGATAACTATACTTATAATGAAGCCAGAGAGTTGTCTTATAACGCAAACATTTCAAGATATTTTACACCTTTGAGAATATCAGAAGAATTATGTCAAAATGGGTACGAAGAGCCATGGATGTTACCTGAAATAGATGATTTGTATGTTTGGTTCTTAAATTATCGTAAGGAAATATTAAATTACTTTATAGGAACAAAATGAGTGGTATAGTCTATACCGTGCCCGCCAATTGCATTTTGAAATAGTAAAAGACAGAAAACGTGTATCTATACAGTGACCGGCAAAAGTATGGAACAAATTCATTTAAAATTTTCCTGTAATTTAAAAAAAAATCCTTGAACAGGTCGATTTTGTTTTTCAATTACGCACGTTTTGATGTAACATTTTTATATTTGGCGCCATTTTTTTAGAAGCTATGACGTCATCGGCCATTTTTTTTATTGCACCCCTTACTTTTTTTGCAGATTCGAATAGATTATGAAATTCTGGTTTTAGCAATAGGCACACCTGTTGGGCTGATAGTTTTTGGTATTATTAAACTTAAAGTTTGTGATTTATTTTTTTTAAATTTAAAAACATTACACCTTTTTTACAAACTACATGCTAGAATTGCCACCCGTTGGTTTCTTGGCAGTAAGCAAGCCTATCCGAAAATTCTCTGACAACGTTTAGAATGACTTCCGCACTGACACAGCGACATTCTTCACGAATTTGATTTCTCAAGTCTTCTAAATTTTGTGGTCTGTTGATGTAGACTTTTGATTTAATGTAGCCATAAGAAATAATCGAGAGGGGTGAGATCCGAAGATCTAGTGGGCCACTCTATCGGTCCTCGTCTTCCAATACACCTTTCAGAAAAACAGGTGTCAAAAAAAGTACGGACAGGACGTGCATAGTGCGGAGGTGCTGAAACCAAAGAGTATTACTTTGGAATCTCCATCCTTGTTGGAAAACATTTCCGCTAATGTAGGAAGAAGAGAGATTTGCAAAAATTCCAAATATCTTTGTCCTGTCAGATTCTCGTCAAAAAAGAAAGAACCTATGATCCGAGTTTCCACTATTCCCGCTCAGACATTCCCTTCTTGCGGAAATTGAGAATGTGCCTCTACCATCTAATGAGGATTTTCTCTGCTTCAGTACCTACAATTTGCGTTGACTGACTTGACTTTCAGCTGCGACTAGGCTAGAAGCACTGTAAGGATCTTCTTCTACAGGTAACAAAATGTCAATTTTTGCGTCTTCACTAATTTTCTGACGGTGAGGTATTGGAATATCTTTGACATGTCCAGTCTCTCTAAATTTCTGTTCAATTTTACTAACAGTTGAACGAGTAATATGTCGAGCTGGATACCTTGCATTAAACAAATCGCATGCTTCTTGTTGCATTCTAGTTGGGAAGCGCTCGAAGCGTGCTTCCCTATAGCGCGAGCAGCGGATCCCAAAAAAGTGACAAGGAGGAAAGCTAGGGCAACTTCAAAGGTATGTATGTATCGACTCGTAATCGAATTTTAATTTTTTCATTTTGTGAGTGTCTGGGTATCGGTTTTCTTCGAACCGCCGGCGCGCCGTAGCTCGGAGGCCGTTGAAGGTGGACCCTCGAAATTTGCATTCTTTTTTTTGCCTACGAGACCTATCGGGGGACCAAATGTTTCCGGTGTTGAAAAGGCCCAAGTCCACTTTTTTCCATTTTTCCGTCAAATTTTGCCCTTTCCTTTAACCCGTTACCGGTACTGTACGACTTTCAGGACATAAACGGTACTAAGGGGTCTGAGAGACACCTGCCTTTTAAAATTATAATTTATATTATTTTTTTTATCTGAGGCTTTGGGGATACTAGGAAATATATATAAAGTTAGAATATCACCAAAAATAATACCTGAATAAAAGAAAAATTTAAACAAATAGGTTTTAATCAAAACATGTACAAAAAGTGCAGTAGTGCAAACTTTGTGATTAAACTATAAAAAATATTAAACCAAACAAAATAAAACGATCTTTATTTCGAAGAATATACCTTAAAAAATAACATAAACAAAAAAAATTTAAATATATCTTTTTTTAACAGCAAAAATAACTGCTTCAAACTATAGCTAATTTTTACAATTATTTTTTCCATAGTAACTTTTTTGTTTTTTTTTCAAATTCTTAAAAAATTTCAAATTCTTCACTATCTGACCCTAAAAAATTATTTTCTATAGACTCTTCACAGACAAGTCCTGAATCGCTGTTGTGATTATCTTCAACGACATAATCACTATAATGGTTATGTAGTATACTACAGTCATCTATATAAGAATAAGAATAAGAATAAGAATAAGTTTATTAACCTTCAAAATTTACAAGGTACGTCATACAAAAGGAAAATTTTAAGTATATAATGATAATACGAACAAGACATGGTACATACACTAAATACATAAAATATGGCTAAAAGGATAAGTCTAAAAATTCTTGATAATCATAAAAATATTATTAAGAGTAGTTTTAAAATGCTTAAACGGTTTGCTTTTTAAATCATTAGGTAGCAAGTTGAAAAATGATACTCCGAGGTAATCAAATGAATTTTGCGTTTTACTTATTCTATTTTTCGGAATTCTTAAAGCTGTTTTAAATCTCGTATTATATCCAGTGTTAGTGTGATCTTCATAGTTTTTAATATTTTTATAGACATACACGAGACAGGCGAGTATATAAATTGCTGGCATGGTAAGTATTTTGTACTTTTTAAAGAGAGGTCGACATGACGTTTGTCGACTTACTCTGGCATAATAATAGCGTAGAGCTCTTTTTTGTTGTAGGAGTATTTTGTCTGCTTCAGGAGATCCGCCCCATAGTAGAATACCATAAGACATCTTGCTGTGGAAGTGGGCATAGTAGGTAGTGATTGCTGCATCTTCGTTAACGATGTTTCGTATCCTTCTCACACAGTAGATTGCGGATGAGAGTTTTTTGGACAATTCATCAATGTGAATCGACCAGGTAAGTTTATTGTCTACGTTGACCCCTAAGATTTTAACATGTTCCTTTTCTGTTGGTTTAGTGGTACACACAATTTTTTGTGTCTTTTCAACATTCAGTTGAAGTCCATTTGCTTCGAACCAATGATGAGCTTCCTTTATGGATTGGTTTGTTTGGGCTGGGTTTATAAGCGTCGTGTCATCTGCGTAAATGCATATTTTGGATGATTTTACGTTCCAAGGTAAGTCGTTAATATATAAGATAAACAACAAAGGCCCTAGAATGGACCCCTGAGGTACTCCAATTGTATTTATCCGTGTATCTGAGAAATTTCCGTTCCAAAATACTACTTGTTTTCTATTGGACAAGTACGAAGACAATATATTGTTTGCTACTCCTCTAACACCATAATAAGACAGTTTTTTAATTAAGACTCCATGATTTATGCAATCAAAAGCCTTACTTAAATCTAGACAAGCGATTTCAGGTTCTCTTTTTTTGTTTAAGCCATTGTGTATTTCTTGTACTATTTCCACCATGGCTGTTATTGAGGATTTTCCTTTTTGAAACCCATATTGGGATCTGTGGATAGATTTATTTTTTTCTAAAAATTGACAGAGGCGATTTTTTAAGAGAATTTCAAAAACTTTTGATAAAGCTTTTTAGTTTTTACATGTATTTCGATCTTCTTTTTTATATACAGGAACAATTTTTGCAACTTTTAGCTTTTCAGGAAAAGTGCCTTGTTGAAAGCATTGATTTATTATATGGCTTAATGGTTCAGAAATTTCATGTATTATGTCTTTTAATAATTTAACAGACAAGCCATAAATATCCAGGGTATTTTTTGCATCTTGAATTTCGACTGGTGACGTATCATATAAAAATATAGAGTTGGACACATAATTGTTTGAATTTTTTTGAAGGTTTTCAGATAGGCAATGTGATATATTTCCAGACAATTCTCTCACTGTATCTATAAAAAAATTATTAAAATCATTAGCTAATAGAGTAGATTCGGTGGGTTTTTTAATTTTTTTAATTTTTGAGTTTATTATATTCCACGATGCTTTACTTTTGTCGTCCGAGGAATATATGTAGTTTACTCTCTTAAAATGAATTAGTCAAAAATAACTAAATCATATTTGATTAATTGTCATAGTGAAAAAGCAGTCACTAATAATTAGTCAAATTCCACTGAATGAAATAGTCAAATTAGTAAATTTAAATTAAAAAAAAGTTTTGACCCAGCCTGGGATTGAACTCAGGTCTGTCACTTGACAAGTTTGTCAAGCTAACCTCTTAACGCATTCGGCTGTCAGCCGCTCTTAAAAAAATTAATTTTATTTGTCAATAAATATTGTTCATAATATTTTAAAGTTTAATATATTATTTGTGTTGCTATTTTGAGCTAAACTTTTTGCATCTTTATTTGTTTTATGGGTCATTTAACCATGGAGAGGTATATGCATTTAATTCAAATAATACTTTGTTGTTGGCCGTAAACGACTAAAGAAATTAGTTACTTTTAACTGTCAGAAATAGTCAAATATGGTGACTAATCTTAAATTAGTCAAACTTTAACTATTTACATAGTAAAAAATAACTATTTAAAAGTGAAAACGACTATTTTATTAGTAAAAAATGCTGTTACTAATTCAAATAGTAGAATTTTGACTATTTCATTTTTAGAGAGTAGATTTTTTTGCCTATTGCTTTCTTCTAGGCATGTTTTATACGTTTCTTTAAGCTTTTTGTACAATAATTCTGATTCGGCATCCTTTTTTACAATAGCTATGGTATGGGCAGCATCCAGTTTATTTTTTAATGCATGAAATTCTTGTGAATTTTTATTGTTTTTTGATTTATTTGAATTTATTTTATTTTCAGGGAAGCAGTATGTGAAAAGGTCCATCATTACATCATGGAAACCATTAAATGCGTCTTCTGCAGTTTGCCTTGCCAATATAGTGGTCCAATTTATTTTGGCGAGGCAAGACTTGAATATACGTATATTTTTTTCTGTTATTGGTCTTATAAAAATATATTTATTTTTTTCATTTGAGTAATTTGTTTTTATTGTTAGTTTTTGTGCCAAGTGATCCGAGAAATGTGTGTTGATTGTTTTTGTGTTTTTTATATAAATTTTCTATTAATATATTATCAATACATGTTTTACTATTTTTTGTAATTCTTGAAGGTTCAATAAAGGTTTGATTTAAATTTCCAGTTTTTAAAATTGTTTTTAGTTTTTTGCAGTCACTTGAGTTTTTGCTGAAATCAACATTAAAATCACCCATTAAAATTATTTTAGCATTGTATTTAGATATATCATTTAGAATTTGTTCTAATTGTTCTATACAGTTTTCTACTTTGCCTAGAGGGGGTCTATAGACACCCAGTATTATTGTGCTTATACTTTTTAGGTGCAAACCGCAGAATTCCACCTCTTTTTCAACCGAATGTTTGGAAACGTTTTCCAGAGGAGTGTATTTGTGTGATTTATTAATAAGTAACATGCTTCCTCCACGTATAAATGAACTTCTGCAATAGAAGGCTCCCACGAAGAAACCATCAATATTAAGATGTTCAATTTGTGTATTACTAAGCCAGTGTTCCGTAATGCAGGCTATATCACATTTTTCATTAGATAGTAAGTATGTTAAGCTTTCAATTTTGTTTGTAATTCCTTGAATATTAAGATTTAAAATGTTTATTTGTTTTGAGTTTTTGTTAGTTAAATTCTCCTGCCTTGTCGCTTTGTTGACGAAAAAGCCTATATTTGGTTACTACTACCCCTTTGGGCCAGTTTTCTCCTGCGTATAGGTTTTCCAAAAGTAACATATCAGCTTCAATTTTGAATGAAATTGTTTTTGCACCTTCTCTGATTGGACAGGGCGCAATTACAAAATCGTTGCGTTTAAAAGTTTTTATCAAATGTTCCTTAATAGATTCTTCTGAAGTATTTGGGGCACATCTTTCTAGATGTAGGTATTAAAGCTTTTCTAGCAATTCCCTGGAAACTACTAACTTCTTCAGTTTGTAAACCTCTGGTTTGATTTTTCTTTTTTAAGTTTTTATTTTCTGCTGTGTGAATGTTTTTTTGGTTGTTATTATTTTGCTTTTCATATCCTTCTTGTTGGTTTTTGCTGCCTGTCTCCAAATTTTGGGACTTATTTTTAATAACGGCAACGTCGCATTTAGGTTGACCAAAGTTTGTTTGTTTATCTTTAGTTAAAAGTTGGATAATCATTTCTTTGTCACTCACGGTAGTCTGTAGTGCCTTTAATAGTGTTTTAAAGCCTTCCAGTTCTACTTTAGCGGTTTTAAGCTCATTTTTAGGTGTATGTATTCTAGGTTACCTGCTATCACTTTTATTGCTGTAGATTTCATAAAACCACTACATTACAGTTTCCTTAAAGCCTTTCTTATAACTTTGGACACTTTTAGAAGGCCCTTGTTGCGAATCCATAACGAATTAATTGTTTTATAAAAATTACGTAAACGGTACGCAGTGGTCTACTAGACACCTCAACACTTTGACTTGTAATAATTTGTCCGTTTGACAATCCAACTTGTTCAAAGTCTGAGAGCATATTGATAACTGCTCAACTTAAAAGTATTGGAAGCGACAGATTTTTAAAACAAAAGGTGAGGGTGGGACAGGGCTTTGTTTATTGATGAGTGTCTCCCATGTCTGCAGACACCACAGTACCGGTTACGGGTTAAAATCGCATAACTGAAATTTTTCGGCCAAACTCGAGGAAAAGGTGCTTCGGGACGATAATTGCAAACAGGCCGGATCTGCCGGAAACTTTTCGAGCAGCGATCTTTTTTGATTTTTTTCGAAAAATTTTCTAACCTTTTGTAGGGCGAGAGAAATTTTCGAAATTGGCCGAACGAAATACAAGAATCGACGGGTAAAAGAGCAAAGTTTGACATACTAAAAGATGAGCTTTATCGAATGAAAACTAATCGGCCGAAATCGAATCAAAAACAGGGGGACCCAACAAAATATTGGCATTGCCAAATTTAATTGCAGTGTTGCCAGATTTTGCATAAATTTCCCAAACGAAAAAGATAATTAATGAAATTCGTTTATCGGGTGGATCTTTGAATTAAAGTCGATTTAATTTTTTTTTGCAAATCGTATACCGGGGAACCCAACAAAGTATTCAGCAACACTTTGACAGGTGTCAAGTGAACTGGTGACAGGTGACATACGTCAAGTGACAAGTGACAAAAATATAATTAATAAAATTCATTAGTAAGGTAATACCACTTTTTAAAAAAAGTGATACTAAAGAAACAGTAAACTACCGCCCAATCTCTATTATTCCTGTAATCGGTAAAGTAATAGAAAAGATACTAAAAAATAAACGCCTTAAATTTCTAAATAACTTTAAATTATTGGACGCCTGTCAATTTGGTTTTCGCTCTAACAGATCCACAATTAAAGCAGTATCTAAAATTATAAGTGACATTTTTTAAGGTCTTGAAAAAGGAAATAGCATATTCCTAACTATGTGCGATCTGTCTAAAGCTTTTGACTACGTTTCACGCTGCCAGTTATTAGAAAAACTACAATTTTACGGAATCAGAGAAAAATCTCTGGATATTTTTAAATCATACCTTAATTACAGAAAACAACGGGTCTATTTAAATAACTGTCTTTCCGAAACCAAAATGATACCTTATGGGGTGCCTCAAGGTTCCATATTGGGTCCGGTTCATTTATAATATATATTAACGATCTCTTCTTTAATTTGCTACCTAAAAAAAGCGTGGCTTTCGCTGATGATGTCACAATGATCGAGTCAAATAGGGATTTAAATTTACTTAAAATATCTGCTAGAAAATCCGAAACTACTGCATTTGATTGGTTTACGCCTAATAAATTGGTAATGAACAACGATAAAACCCAGAGTTTAATTTTCTCAAATCGTTCCAACGAAACCAGTGGACAAAACGTAAAACTACTAGGTATCACATTAGACGATAAATTAGACTGGAAAGCGCACATTGAACAACTTTCCAGCTCTATTTTTGCAATCAGGCAACTGTCCTATGCATTGTCTTTTGGCATCCTTAGGACTTGTTACTTTTCATTATTCAACTCCCACCTCAGTTATGGTGTAATTTTGTGGGGGAATTCAGTTAATTCCATTAAAATATTTAGACTTCAGAAAAGGGTGGTTAGAGTTTTGGCGAATGCAAAAACTGACGAGCCCTGCCGACCAATATTTAAACATCTAAAAATATTACCCCTACCGTGCCTTTTTATATTATATTCTTTATTAGAAATTCATAACACTAAATCAAGTTTTATTGCAAGCCATGATATTCACAACCATAATACTAGATACACAAATTTTTTAAGAAACCCCCAATTTAGGCTCACAAAAACTATTAAAACCACCTTAAATGTCAATTTATATAATCACTTACCTAACAAAATAAAGGAACTAATATCCAAACGCTTTAAATCAACAATAAAAAACATATTATTGGAAAAATGTTTTTATTCAACTGAGGAATATCTTAGCTCTACTTTTTAAAAACCTTTTGTTTTTTTAACAATAATGTCTTTGTTTATTTATACAACTTTTTGTATGTGCTTTGAATTTCTTTGTTTATTTATTTTATAAATCTTGTTCTATTTGAATACTTTTATTTTTGACTTGTCACAAACATTTTTTTGTATAGCTGACCAATAAATTATTATTAATATTATTATTATTATTAACAGGTGGTTCTTTGAATTAAAGTCAATTTAATATTTTTTTACAAATCATATTCCGGGGAACCCAACAAAGTATTTAGCAACACTTTGACAGATGTCAAATGGACAGGTGACAGATGACAAATGACAGGTAACATATGTCAAGTGACAGATGTCCAGATGACAGATGGCAGGTGACTGGAGGCAGGTGACAGATGACAGGTGACAGATGACAGGTAACAGGTGACAATAATTA
This sequence comes from Brassicogethes aeneus, assembly GCA_921294245.1. Classification (NCBI taxonomy): domain Eukaryota; kingdom Metazoa; phylum Arthropoda; class Insecta; order Coleoptera; family Nitidulidae; genus Brassicogethes; species Brassicogethes aeneus. The sequence continues at coordinate 53,158,058 of OV121133.1, read as the reverse complement.
ATAAAATTCAATTATCGGGTGAATGTTTCAATTAAAGATGACATGTGACTGATAAAAGGTGACCTATGTCAAGTTGACAGATGATTGGTGGCAGACGACAGATGACAAATGACAAGTGACAGGTGACAGATGACTGTTGAAAGGTGAAAGGTGGCAGATGAAAGGTGACAGGTGCCAGATGACAGGTGACAGATGTCAAGTTGACAGATATAAAGTTGACAGATGACAAACAGCTGATGACAAATGACATGTGACAGATAAAAGGTAACAGATGTGACAGATGACACAACACAGGTGACAGATGACAAATGATAGGTGACAGATGACAGGTGATAGACGAAATGTGACAGATGACAAATGACAGGTGACATATGACAAATGACAGGGGACAATTGACAGATTACAGGTGACAGATGACAGGTGGCAAATGACAGATGACAAATGAAAGGTGACATATGACAAATATCCAGATATCCGAGTGACCAGTCGTTTTTATAGTAAATCGATGTCAGTGCTACGTTGCCATGTTTTTTTTTAAATTCCCAGAATAAAAGAAAAATTAAAATTGACAAAAAACCGAGATTTAAATGATTTTAGGGGGATGAAAGTTCGAGTAGCCACGTTGCCAGATTGTACCCTAATTCTTTGTAAATTTTTCAAACATTAAAGTTTTAATTCCGATTGCCACGTTGCCAGGTGGCCCGGTTGCGGCGCGATTCCCACCCGCAGCGAGCACCAAGCTCAGCTTGCTGAGCTTGTTTTATTGACACATCCTACGAGAATTAAAACTTCAATTCGCTGTGTTTCTGTCGAATGGGCCATACTTGGAAAGATTTAAAAACCGCTGAACACTCGACTAAAAGTTTGTAACCAATTTTTGTTTAAAATCACACACCAACAAAGAAATATATCGACACCTGCTGTTTGTAGAAAAAAAATAATAAAAAAACAAGTACGACTGAATAAGTTTATACCTTAAATAAAGTATTTAAATAGATTTTATGAACATTTCAGCGATAACAACTTTTAAAAATTAATATCTCCGAAACTATCAGCCCACATGTGCATATTGCTAAAACCAGAATTTCATACTCTATTCGAATCTGCAAAAAAAAATTAGGGGATGCAATTCAAAAAAAATGACCGATGACGTCATAGCTTCTACAAAAATGGCGCCAAATATAGAAATGTTACATTAAAATGTGCGTAATTGAAAAACAAAATCGACGTGTTCAAGGATTTTTTTTTAAATTACAGAAAATTTTTAAATGAATTTGTTCCATACTTTTGCCGGTCACTGTATATAAAACTAAAGTTTTATATTTCCGGACAATTGTTACGAATGTTAACATGATTTACGTGATTTGTATACGTACGGTACGTGATTTTCACTTATTTTATTAATACGGATATCACACGTGAATATTTGTGCCATAAGAATATCACGTAAGAACATTACGACAGTATCACTTGTACACGTCAGACGAATATCTCTATCGCTCCACAAACGAGACAGAATAAAATTGTGAATTTTAAATCCAGAATACCTAAAAGGTAATTATTCTACAGGGTTTCGTTTAAAAGTGTATAGTGCATAGTGTCACCCCCGCCATCCACCTGAACAGGTGGTTCATTGTGACGGACAACTAAAAGATCAATCACGAGAAAACAAGGGGTATCTGCGAAATTCGTATTAGTATAGTAGTATTAGTATTTTAATAATATTTCCACGACGTTATTCGCAACACTAAAAGCTGGTAAATCCGAAATTTAGCAAGCCTTCGGGTTTATACCTACCTCGTAGAAAAATCCGAGGAACAACAAAAATACATAAAAAAACATAAAAGAGGTGAACAGGGAATAAACCAACATCTTAATAGACCAAAGAATAATGCCTATTCAGCAAAGCAAGTCCGAAAAAAAAATAAAACAAGCATCCGACCAAAGGACGTGACTTTAAAAGTACTAATAAACGCATAAATCTTAAGTAGGTTAACACTCTAAACCGATTTATGATCTTTGCCACAACAAACATAACAAACCACTCGACACCTCAAACTTTCGAATAAAAGTAATAGGCTTCTGCTAGCCACAACAATTATAATTGCTCTTAACATTTAATTTAATAAAATAAATGCAACATCTTAATTGTTAGAAAAGAATAAAAAAAACGTAAATATAATTTCAACCACAAAACGTAGGCAACGGAACGATCGGTCAACACATTAACTAGAATTATTAGACAATTTTCGTATTACTTTGCTAAAAAACATCAAAAACTAACGATTACTATCGTTAATTACATTGCTGACTTTCGAAAACTATCTATCGATAGTTCTTGACCTCTAGACTGGAGAAATGGTTTCTCACAGTGGGGTACATAATTTACCCAAAATATTAGATAACTTCGCATTACATTGCCGACCGAAAACTATCTATCGATACTATCGATTCGATAGTTCTCGACCTCCAGTCCGAAAATGAATAGCACAGTGGGGCACGCAATGCGTTCAGCAGTATCAGATTTCAGCAGACACTGACGCAGAAGAACAGGAGGTATTACAAGACCAGCAAGGATAACCAACCAAACCCCATTCATAAACCCTAATTTTATTGGGGTATTACTTAATCCCTGAATGAGGGTAATAGACCTATCCCATAAAACGGATTTTTGGATAGCGCGTGCGTGAAAAGGCACGTCGTCTTTTTTTAATTATATAAAAGAGAAAGAGATACCACTCTTCTTCAGGCACGCGCTATCCAAAAGTCTGTTTTATGGGATAGGTCTATTCCTGATTTTACTTAGTTTTGGGTAGAGATGGGAATCGGAAAGTTTCCTTAAAATGGAAACTTTCCGATTCCCATTGGAAAGTTTCCAATTGGGAATTTATTATCATTTTGAAAGTTTCTTTTAAGCTACCGGAAACATTCATTGGAAACTTTTCTTGTTTTTTTCATTTAAATGTCAATTGTTTAACCGCTGATTTTCGTTAAGGCCATGATACAAGGCCAAGAAACTTTGAATAAGAATTTAATGTGTTAATTTAAAGCAGAAGAAGTATAAATAATGTAAGTTATGTTGTGTGGATTGTGAGTTATGTTACATAACCTCAATGAAGCCGGATTATTCAGCATCATCACAAAAAACTTTTTAAAAAAAAGGTAAACAAAATAAAAACAATAAACAAAGTTAAAATCATTCTTACATTTTTGTTGTTTATTTATAGGCAAAGCACAATGCCAAGAGAAAAATCTAGTGTTTGGAATTATTTTTTACTTTTCAATATTCCCATAGGTATATTAGTTACTTTGTCCCTTTTAATTTTTTTTAGGTAATATCTAGGATTTACTAGCAGTGAATTTCTAATAGTAAACATTTTATTTTTATTTTGTAGGTTTCAGTATACAATAGGAATATTCTAAAGTAAAAGATACTAAAAATAGTATTGCAGTTACATTCTTATAAACATTTTTTTTATTTTTTTTCTTAATAAAATTTGACAAAAAGTTAATGTGTTATAGATTTTTGCAATTCCCTGGCATAAAAAAAAATTTTTCGCAATAAAATTTTTTTTTTTAAACTTTCGGAAAATTTCGGGAATTTTCGATGGAAAGTTTTCGGGAATTTTCGGCAAATGGGAATTTTCCCATCTCTAGTTTTGGGTCGTCTAATTTCCCCCAAAAACCTAAATCGGGCGTATAGTCCGGCCCGGCGACAAAATTCCGGGAAGGGCGTTAACCATTAAAACTGTCATCCACGACCTCCTAAGAGAGGTTTATCGGATCCATCAAACACAGGTAATGCTGTGCAGTTGCGGGATACGTATGAAAACTGAAAGTTGGTAAAAAGAACTCTGGGAGATCAGTGCAGTGGCGGACTGAGGGGGGGCGGTACGCATATTCATATGTTACCGACACAAAGAGACAATCGGATTTCCGAACGATGCCGAACACGTAATAATAAGTTGCCGACGTATTCTTAGTTTATGTCTGTAACTTAACGATTGGCAACGACTGCGAGCAGTGGTGTTATTAAAGTATGAAAATTTGTTTATTTCATTACAATAATAAGGCCCAGTTGTATAAAAGTTGGTAAACAGCTGGTTAACTCTTGATATTAATTATATAATTATTAAGCTAACTTTCAAGTTGTATAAACATTGATTAAAATTTAATTAAGTGATTGAAATACAATTAACAACAAAATTAATGAAATGTCAGTATGAATTACCCAAATCAACCCAAACTCAACAACCCAACCCAACCGACCCCGCCCCATTGGCCCCCCCCCGCCCCATTGAGCCCGAAATTGAGCAACTGTATCCCCTGTTGCTTGTATAAGTTACCGACGGAATCCTAAAGTTACGTCTGTAACTTATATAAAATCAATCGGCTTTCCGGAGCGGTTGGTTGTGTCGGTAACATATGAATATGCGGGCGGCACTCATACTTATACTTGTAAGAAATAAAATTATGTTGTGATTTTTTATGTCATCAGTGTTTCATCATTTTTGTGCCATACGGATATCATCAGTGTTTGGAATCCAAACTTTAGATTTAAATTTTTGTGCGATACGCATGCGTATACTAGTTAAAAAAAGAGACCATCTGATTTTTGGTTACAGTTTGACTTTGTCTTTGGTGTTGTGCGGATCTGCTTAATAAAAGAGTGTGAAATATAAGTGATCCGGGAGAGACAAAGTCAGGCCCTGATAGCACACATAATTCTAAGAATGTTTTTTAAACCTTCCAGTGAGAATATTCTTAGGATCATGCTATATTTCTTCTAAAGAACATGCTTAAAAGACATATAGCATGATCCTAAGAATATTCTTACTGGCCTATAGGCAGGTTCTTAGAAGGTTCAAAGTTTTAGTGGTAAAAATTAGTCTACTCTAAACATATGCTTAGAATGTTAAGAAAGTAATTGCTATAGAAAGTTCATTTAGGAATATTCCTGTTAAGCTTTTTAGTTTAGTTACCTATACAGGGTGTTATGTAATTAATGTTATATATTAAAATACTGAATACCTTTTGACATAAGGAGTAAAGGAAAAATATTTAAAAAAATATTTTTCCAAAGATAAAGAAAAAATATGCATTAGAAGTTATTTATATTTTTTGTGATACCCCTGCTGAAAATCCCGCATAAAAACTTGTTGATGAGTTTTTATAGGGCCTATGAAACAGCAATTTCTTATACAAACTTTTCAAATTCTATAGGTTTTTAAGAGACACTACTTTTCAACTCTGGTCAATACTAATTAAACTTTATCAGTATTTACGCATCAAGTTATATAATATTTTTGAGTATTTATGAGTTTTTAACAGACATTACTTTTCAACTCTGGGCAAAACTTATTAAACTATCTGTATTTACGCATCAAGTTATATCATATTTTATGAGTATTTATGAGTTTTTAAGAGACATTACTTTTCTACTCTGGTCAAAGCCTATAAAACTTTATCAGTATTTACGCGGGGCTGTAGTGAGGTATTTTGCGTGTGAATTTAAACACTTGTGTTGATCGTAGTACGTTATTTATTTACAATAAAAATAGTGGTGTAACTTACAACAGCGTTTAAGTTGGATGTCGAGGCCCGATAGTTTGGAACTTAACTGAATGATGTCGTCCGGATGGTGGAACTGGGTTCACTGAATTGAAATGACTGAGTTACTGAGTTCTGAGTTCTGAGTGATTAGCTTGGGATAGGACTAGGTTTTATATGTTAGATACAGGTAGTTCGGCCGTTACGTGCTCTTGTACGTCGACCTGAAATTTGGAGCTAATGCAAGGGCTTTCCAAATTGCTGGAATTTTGGATATTAATTAGGCTAGAAATTCTTCGAAGGATAAGGAAATGTTTATGGTATTGTGAAGTTTGGTTGTCGGATTATTTTATTGTCGGTAGGATTAAATGTGAGCCTCGACAATCCGTACATTTTGTCACGTAATTGTAATTAAAAGGTTTTATACTTTTGCCTGTTTTTATGGTGTTTGTTTGCCTGAGTAGTGGAGGTAATGCCGCTACAGTACCCCCCTACCAGTTTTTGACGAAGGAGAAAAAAAAAATTGAATTAATTGAGTCCTGCCTGGAGGTGCTCGGGAAATCGGACACGTCTTCCGTAACGTGTGACGTTCCTCGAGGTGGACGGTCCAGGCGTCTGAGTGGGTGGTGGGCCGATGGTGTCCTCCGGCGCCTCGCGTCTTGGCATCTCGTCTTCTGGCCAGGTGTCGGATGGACTTTGGGGTTTTTCGGGAAGCTCGTCTGTCGTGATGTATGCCGGTTTCAATCGGTCTATTGAGACGGTGACTTCTCGGCCGTTGATGGCGATGTTGAAAGTCTTGGATCCACGACGTACGACCCGGTACGGACCATCGTAAGACATTTGTAGTGGTCCCCTGGCCGCGTTGTGTCGCACGAAGACCTGATTGGTGGTGGCCAAGTCTTTGAATACGAACGTTTTGCGTTCGCCATGTCGAGAGCCGCTGGTTGGTCGTACATTCTGAAAGTGTTCTCGCAATTCTTGGACGAAATCGGCGGCATCAGTGGTGTGGCTGTTGATACGGGGCACCAGGAACTCCCCAGGGAGTCTCATTGCTGCTCCATATACTAGTTCCGCAGCTGAAGCTTGTATATCCTCCTTACAGGCGGCGCGGATGCCCAGGAGTACCGTTGACAGTACTCGCGTCCACTGGTGGTTTTCGTGACATTTGATTGCTGCCTTAAGTTGTCGGTGGAGACGTTCGACCATGCCGTTTGCGGCTGGATGGTAAGCGGTGGTCCTTAGGTGAGTCGTACCTGTCAAGCGGTTCAGCTGCTTAAAAAGGTTAGACTCGAATTGACGCCCTTGATCGGTGGTGATGCGAAGTGGTGCTCCAAATCGACAGATCCATCCTTCGTAGAACGCTCTGGCCACTGTGGAAGCTTCTTGATCCTGCAGTGGGAATGCTTCCGGCCAGCGGGTGAACCTGTCTATACAAGTGAGGCAGTATCGACAGCCTTCCGACGATGGCATGATGATAAGGTCGATGTGCACGTGCTCGAACCTGGCTGTTGGGTTAGAGAATTCTCCGACGGCTGATGCTACGTGCCGTGTTACCTTGGCTTGTTGACATTGTATACACGCACGAGCCCATTCTCGGCAATCCCTTTTCACCGATGGCCATACGTAGCGCTGGGTTACGAGCTTGACTGTGGCCTTAATTCCAGGATGCGAGAGTTGGTGTACAGCGTTGAAAGCTGCTCGTCTGAATGCTCTTGGTAAGATGGGTCGAGCATTGGGCGTGGAGACGTCGCACAGGATGGTTAGGTCAGCCCCTGGTACTGGTACTCGTTGGATTCGTAGGGCTGATTCTTGTTGCAAAAATTCCTTCAGTTCGGGGTCGTTCTCCTGGGCTACAGCCAGCGTTGGAAAGTCCAATGTAGTGCCAATCTCTTCTACACGTGACAGAGCATCGGCTACGATGTTGTCTTTGCCGGAGATATGCTGAATGTCTGTGGAGAACTGGCTGATGAAGTCTAGGTGTCGGGCTTGTCGCGGAGAACTTTTGTCAGCCTTCTGTAACCGGAATGCAAAAGTGATTGGTTTGTGATCGGTGTATATAGTGAACTGCCTAGCTTCCACCATGTGCCTGAAATGTTTGATGGCCAGGTAGATAGCTAGCAGCTCTCGGTCGAAGGCGCTGTATTTGGTTTCGGCCAGGCTAAGTTTTTTCGAGAAGAAGGCCAGTGGTTGCCAATTTTCTCCTATCCTCTGCTGCAGCGTCGCTCCGACGCCGGTGTCTGATGCGTCACATATGAGTGCAAGTGGCGCATCAGGTTTAGGATGAGTCAGCAGTGTGGCAGTGGAAATAGCGTCCTTACAGGCTGTGAAAGCCTGCTCTGCTGCCGGTGTCCATTGGAGTGTTGCCTTCCCCTTGATATTGCCTTGAAGGAGGTCGTGTAGAGGTGCCTGAGTTTCCGCGGCCTTGGGTATGAATCTCCGGTAGAAATTCACCGTACCCAAGAAGCGTCGGAGTTGCTCAGCTGTAGTTGGAGCTGGATACTCGGTGATTGTCTGGACTCGGTCCGGCAGTGGTCGGGTGCCTTTACTCGAAACAGAGTAGCCTAGAAAAGACACCTCGGCTGCTCCGAAGATGCATTTGGCAGGATTGATGATGACGCCATATTTACGCAGTCGTTCGAACAGGATATGCAGGTGTTCGCGGTGTTCCTCCTCCGATGATGAAGCCACGAGTATGTCGTCTAGGTACGCGTAACAGAAGTCCAGTCCTTGGAGCACTTCGTCGATAAAGCGCTGAAAGGTCTGGCCGGCATTGCGTAGGCCGAATGACATGTACAAAAATTCGAAGAGGACGAAGGGAGTGGTGATGGCAGTTTTGGCAATATCATCTGGCGCCATCGGGATCTGATTGTAGGCCCGTACGAGGTCGAGTACCGAAAAAACTGATTTCCCCCAGAGTGTCTGCGCAAAGTCTTGGATATGACGGATGGGGTAGCGATCTGGGATGGTCCGGGCGTTCAACGCGCGGTAATCACCCGTCAATCGCACGGCGTTGCCCTTTTTGGGCACGATGTGTAGTGGTGATGCCCAACAGCTCTCGGATGGTCGTGCTATACCCAATTGTATCATATCAGCGAATTCGCGTTTCGCTATGGCTAACCGGTCAGGCGCGAGCCGTCGAGGTCTGCTGAACGCTGGCGGCCCTGGCGTGGTGCGGATATGATGTTGGGTTGAGTGCTTTGGATCGGTAACTCGTCCGTCGGGTCTCGTGATGTCCGGGAATTGAAGTAACAGTTCCTGATATTTGCAATCCGGCAATGGTACCGTCCTGATACTGCTAATGTCGCTGTCGGTTGTCTGTCCGCGTGCCTCGAGGTTGGTAAGCTGATCGGAGAGACGTTCGTGCCGTAAGTCGACGAGCAACCCGTAGTGCGAAAGGAAATCCGCGCCAATGATGGGCTTGGCCACGTCGGCTATCACAAACTTCCAGGGAAACGCGCGTCGTAGACCGAAATTTAAACTCAGCGTTATGGTGCCGTACGTTGATATGGCTGTTCCGTTCGCCGCTGATAGTGAGTACGTTGATCGCCTGCATGGGCCAGGAACCATTGTTCTGGGGTACACGCAGAGATCGGCTCCAGTGTCGATTAAGAAACGCGTTTTGGTGTGGCGATCGGTAACAAAGAGACGGCGTGTTGACGTTGTCGGGCGAGGCTCGCTTGCCGTCGCTAGCGACTGCCCTGGTCGTTTCCCGCCTTTGAGCATGGCGGTTCGCACTTCTTCGCGTTGTCGCCGAATCGCCAATGATAGTAGCAAATCCCGGATTGAGCTGGCTTACGTACCCGAGACGAGGAGCGTGATCGAGGGAGCGAACGCGCGCGCGATCCCTTGCTTCCGGCACGGTCGTCGCTTGGAGCGTAATTCAGCGCTGCGATCTCCTGTTGGATGGTGGACAGGATATCTTCTCTTAGGTTGACGGTTAGTTGGGCCAGTTTTAAATTAAGCAGCGCCTCCTGAGACTGCTTTGTCATCTCGGCTACCTGGGGCGGTCCGTGGGGACGTGCGTCGGCGATGGCATCGGCGAGGTCGGCCACGGTGTCCAATGTGGCGCCCTTTTGCGTCGCTAAGATGGCTTGGGTCTCCGTCGGAAGTGCTCATCCATAGGGTACGGATAACGTTTTCCGATACTGCCGTGCCGCCGAGGTTGCGAAGGTGGCGGAGGAATTGTGACGGTTTACGGTCGCCTATCTCCTCGCGTTCTAGCAACCGCTTGGTGTTTTGATCTTGGGTGGCACTGAGACGTTTAATTAACTCCGTTTTGAGGGTCTGATACGCGTCTCTGTCCGGTGGATTGACGATGATATCGCGGACTTCAGTGGCATAATTCGGGTCGAGGACGCCGAGAACGTAGCCAAACTTGGTGGAGTCGGTCATGACCTTGGCTGCGTAAAAGCTGCGCTCTACCATGCTGAACCAAAGCTCCGGGTCGCTCGGCACGAAGGGCGGCAATCGAACGGCCACGTGGTCGACACTGGGGGCTAACGATTGCACCTGGGGGGCCGTACCGCGTTCTTTCGCGAATGCTTCTTGTTGTTGCCGCAACTCTTCTTGTTCTGTTCGGAGCTGTTCGTGTTCGCGCAATAGTTCAGCTCGCTCGCGTTCCTCGTCGTCACGGCCTAGCACCATTTTGTCACACAAAAAAACTTTGATATATTTCAGAAGAGTGTTATTGTTTTCACTACGCGCCCTGCACGTTTATGCACAAAATAAAAAGTCACAAATGTCACGATCACGTCGGGGTCACCAATTTGCGGGGCTGTAGTGAGGTATTTTGCGTGTGAATTTAAACACTTGTGTTGGTCGTAGTACGTTATTTATTTACAATAAAAATAGTGGTGTAACTTACAACAGCGTTTAAGTTGGATGTCGAGGCCCGATAGTTTGGAACTTAACTGAATGATGTCGACCGGATGGTGGAACTGGGTTCACTGAATTGAAATGACTGAGTTACTGAGTTCTGAGTGATTAGCTTGGGATAGGACTAGGTTTTATATGTTAGATACAGGTAGTTCGGCCGTTACGTGCTCTTGTACGTCGACCTGAAATTTGGAGCTAATGCAAGGGCTTTCCAAATTGCTGGAATTTTGGATATTAATTAGGCTAGAAATTCTTCGAAGGATAAGGAAATGTTTATGGTATTGTGAAGTTTGGTTGTGGGATTATTTTATTGTCGGTAGGATTAAATGTGAGCCTCGACAATCCGTACATTTTGTCACGTAATTGTAATTAAAAGGTTTTATACTTTTGCCTGTTTTTATGGTGTTTGTTTGCCTGAGTAGTGGAGGTAATGCCGCTACACTTATTAAACTATCTGTATTTACGCACCAAGTTATATCATATTTTATGAGTATTTATGAGTTTTTAAGAGACATTACTTTTCTACTCTGGTCAAAGCCTATAAAACTTTATCAGTATTTACGCATCAAGTTATATAAAATTTTATGAGTATTTATGAGTTTTTAACTCTAGTCAGTAGAGTAGTAGTTATAATATTAAATATAATATACATATTTTATGAGTATGTATAAGTTTTTAAGAGACATGTGGTGTCTTACTTTTAAGCTATAGTGAAAACTTATTAAACTTTATCAGTAGGTATTTACCGATCATGTTATATAATATTTTATGAGTATTAAAAAAGTTTTAATAAGACACTATACTTAACTTTATAATCACTTATCCGATAAATACTCGTACACAGATGTTACGTGTAAGTGTTACACTGTAACTCCAATAAAATATTTATAACATAATGCGTAAATACTCATAAAACTTTATCAGTATTTACGCATCATGATATCAATATTTTATAGGTGTTACAGTGTAATACTGTTACACGTAACAGCTGGAGCTATTTGTAGCTTTTTATAGACATATAATAGGTAAGGCCTTATAAACACTCATAAAAAATGATCAAATCGGGACCATACTGAAACTGATAAAAGCCATGTGCACATAAAATCTTATAAGTACTGTACCACATAAAGTCTTATAAAAACTTATAAAAGTTAGATGTAAAAAAACAATAAAATCCGATAAAATTATTTTCTTATAATTACTTATAGCTTTTTATAGACATATAATAGGTAAGGCCTTATACAAACCAATAAACTTACATCCCTCATAGAGTCTCATAAACACTCATAAACAATGATCAAATAGGGACCATACTGAAACTGATAAAAGCCATGTGCACATAAAGTCTTATAAGTACTCTTTAACATTTTAGCTGGAATTCCTTATAGACATTTGCACCTACCATATAAAGTCTTATAAAAGTTAGATATAAAAAAACAATAAAATCCGATAAAATTCATTTCTCATTTATACTTATAGCTTCTTATAGACATCTAATAGTTAAGGCCTTATACAAACCAATAAACTTACATCCCTCATAGAGTCACAAAAGTCTTGTGCACATAAAATCTTATAAATACACTTCAACATTTTAGTTGGAATTTCTTATAGAAATTTGTACCTCGTAAAGTCTTATAAAAACTAATAAAAGTTTTATAAGTCACGGCTCATAAAACTATTTCTTATAAAGACTGATAGAATTCTGATAAAACCCTTATGAGCAATTAGACAAAACCTTATAGAAACTAAGAAACCGCATACATCCTTATTAAATATTATAGAACTTTTATAAGTTTTTATGCGGGTTTTTCAACAGGGACGCCACTGGTTACACACTTGGTTTATCTCTGCACACTTGTGTTCTGTGAGTACATAGATACCAACCAACAAAGTGGCTGCGCGTTGCCAGATGTAAAAAATTGTTACTAAAAATTAATATAAAAAAAAATAAAAAATAAATAAAAACTCAATAAATACAAAAGTTTTATGCTCTTAAAGCTCTAATACCCTTTTGTATTTATTTACTCATCCAGCTATAAGCTTAAGCAATAATTAGAAAATTTAGTACCTATTTTAAAAAAATTAATTTTTTTATCAGTTTTTTTCTTTTTGTTTACTCAGATGAAATTGGGACCAGTTCACAGGTTAAACTTAAAACATTTAATTTGTGTAAATAAATCCAAAATCACTTCCCTTAGTTAAGATATTTACAATTTGAGCATATATCCTAAAATTTGAAAGAAATGCACTAGATTCTGTCATAAAAGTTGGCAGATTTTGTTTGAATTTACCTTCAGTACAAAAATGACATAACCAACAATTAATAAAAACGCCAAATTGACAATTTACATTGTTAATTTTGTCATTTTTTGTAATTAAGCTAAATTTAAACAATGTTTGTCAACTTTTTTGATAGATTTTGGAAACGCTGTTGTTACCAACCATAACATAATAAATTAAATTAGGCAACCAGATTAGCCTAAAGTTCCTAGTCGATCAGTGGCGTACATTTTGGTAGGATAAAGGTTATTATAAATTATTTTTAGACTTTGGAATTTAGAAAAAAAAGGTTTCAGGTGCTTTTTTATGGACCCTAAGGAGCAACCCATTTTAATATATAACATTAATTACATAACACCCTGTATAATAGTAAAATATACCATAAACTACTACCTATACTTAAATACCTAATGAGTAATTAGTATTAAATACTAAGTAAAAAACACAATCCAAAATATTTTTTTATAGTTATTTGTCAAATGAAAACTATATTCAATAACCAAAATACTTTTACTAGGTGTATTTTATTTTATGTTAAAAATAAATGTTTATTAATTAGTATACCAATTGTTTATTTCTGAATTAACATTTTTATGTATAATAATCCTAACTATCTTCAACTTCAATTTAATCTAACTTATCCCACAACATTTTCCAATTTTACTTTTTATGAAAAAATGTCATACAACTTATGGTTTAGAGGTCAAATTGTTTATTTAATATTTTTAAATAAATATATATTAATATGTCGCAAATTTTTTTAAGGGGACGACAAATACATTTCACTGTCATATTATGACAGTGAGGCGTATTTGTCGTCTCCTGCAAAATTTTACGAATGTAGAATACAACATATTAGAACGTGGATATCTGACATATATATTTGGAAATATTCTCAAAAGCTTCCTAGAAGCTCCATAAGAAACCTTCTAAGAACATTCCAAAAACGTATTCTTAAAATGTTCTTAGGATGCTTTTTAGGAAGGTTTTAAGAAGCTTTTAAGAATCTAATTGCATCATTAAAAGGGTATCTATTGAATGCTTTAAAAGTCCCTAAGAGCATTCTTAGCAAAAAGGGAAAGTTCTAAGAATATTCCATTATTCCGGGTCATATCTTCTTAGAAGATTCTTAAAATCAAATTTTGCTATCAGGGGGGGCCCGGCAAGTCACGGCTCATAAAACTATTTCTTATAAAGACTGATAGAATTCTGATAAAACCCTTATGAGCAATTAGACAAAACCTTATAGAAACTAAGAAACCGCATACATCCTTATTAAATATTATAGAACTTTTATAAGTTTTTATGCGGGTTTTTCAACAGGGACGCCACTGGTTACACACTTGGTTTATCTCTGCACACTTGTGTTCTGTGAGTACATAGATACCAACCAACAAAGTGGCTGCACGTTGCCAGATGTAAAAAATTGTTACTAAAAATTAATATAAAAAAAAAATAAAAAATAAATAAAAACTCAATAAATACAAAAGTTTTATGCTCTTAAAGCTCTAATACCCTTTTGTATTTATTTACTCATCCAGCTATAAGCTTAAGCAATGATTAGAAAATTTAGTACCTATTTTAAAAAACCCATAACCACAAAATTAATTTTTTCATCAGTTTTTTTCTTTCTGTTTACTCAGATGAAATTGGGACCAGTTCACAGGTTAAACTTAAAACATTTAATTTGTGTAAATAAATCCAAAATCACTTCCCTTAGTTAAGATATTTACAATTTGAGCACATATCCTAAAATTTGAAAGAAATGCACTAGATTCTGTCATAAAAGTTGGCAGATTTTGTTTGAATTTACCTTCAGTACAAAAATGACATAACCAACAATTAATAAAAACGCCAAATTGACAATTTACATTGTTAATTTTGTCATTTTTTGTAATTAAGCTAAATTTAAACAATGTTTGTCAACTTTTTTGATAGATTTTGGAAACGCTGTTGTTACCAACCATAACATAATAAATTAAATTAGGCAACCAGATTAGCCTAAAGTTCCTAGTCGATCAGTGGCGTACATTTTGGTAGGATAAAGGTTATTATAAATTATTTTTAGACTTTGGAATTTAGAAAAAAAAGGTTTCAGGTGCTTCTTTATGGACCCTAGGGAGCAACCCATTTTAATATATAACATTAATTACATAACACCCTGTATAATAGTAAAATATACCATAAACTACGTATAAAGGTATATACCTATACTTAAGTACCTAATTAGTAGAGGAAGTGAGGGTATTTTGGAATAGTAGTTTAAAAAAAAATAGCAAAAAATTTAAATTTAAATTATTTCGATTAAAATAAATAACATGTCCAAGATCTACATTTGTACTATGCCATACGAAAATTTTAAACTAATTAAAATACTTTAAAAGGATTTTTTCACTAATGAAAAAAAAAGTGTAAAAAATCTCTGTTTACGTAACATGAAGTTAATTTGGAATACCACCAATTTGGAATATTTCAAAGTAGCAGCAAATGTTTTATATTAAAAAGGTTAATAAAACATTTTAAAAAGGTAACCAAATATTAATTAAAAGAGAAAATTGGATTGATTATCAAATATTACAAAAAATGAATATAATTTGGAATATTTAAAATTTGCATTATTTATGGTATTCCAAATTAGCAATATAAAGACCTACGCCATAATATGTAAAAAAAAGTAAATGCTTTAACATATCGAAAAAGTACAATTAACAACTAAAAATATAACCCTTTACTTACCTGAGGATACAATTTAAGTTAATTTAAAGATAAAAATCGAAGCTATGATTGCCGAATCGGCAATGCCGATTTAATTACCACTAAAAAAGTTTTAGTTACCCCACAAATAATTTTTCACATGTGTTGGCCCTCTACCATAAATCAAAATATCTACAAAATCACATGCCCACAAAATACAGGCTATTCTAGTAGTTTATTTCATATTTAACGAGATGGCGCTAAGCATAGCCTCAATATTTAAGTATTCCAAATTACCCCCACTTCCTCTATTAAATGCTAAGTAAAAAACACAATCCAAAATATTTTTTTATAGTTATTTTCAAATGAAAACAATATTCAATAACAAAAATACTTTTACTAGGTATATGTATTTTATTTTATGTTAAAAATAAATGTTTATTAATTAGTATACCAATTGTTTAGTTCTGAATTAACATTTTTATGTATAATAATCCTAACTATCTTCAACTTCAATTTAATCTAACTTATCCCACAACATTTTCCAATTTTACTTTTTATGAAAAAATGTCATACAACTTATGGTTTAGAGGTCAAATTGTTTATTTAATATTTTTAAATAAATATATATTAATATGTCGCAAAAATTTTTTGGGGACGACAAATACATTTCACTGTCATATTATGACAGTGAGGCGTATTTGTCGTCTCCTGCAAAATTTTACGAATGTAGAATACAACATATTAGAACGTGGATATCTGACATATATATTTGGAAATATTCTCAAAAGCTTCCTAGAAGCTCCATAAGAAACCTTCTAAGAACATTCCAAAAACGTATTCTTAAAATGTTCTTAGGATGCTTTTTAGGAAGGTTTTAAGAGGCTTTTAAGAATCTAATTGCATCATTAAAAGGGTATCTATTGAATGCTTTAAAAGCCCCTAAGAGCATTCTTAGCAAAAAGGGAAAGTTCTAAGAATATTCCATTATTCCGGGTCATATCTTCTTAGAAGATTCTTAAAATCAAATTTTGCTATCAGGGGAGGCCCGTCGCGACGTTCTAAAAACTGAAACCTGTCCCCAATCCGGTACGGTTGGTCACTTGACTAGGCGCGTTGCCTTTGCACGCCATGATACAAAAAAAACTTTGTATCATGTTTGCACGCGGCGTGAATACCTACTTCCGTCGCTAGTCCATCGGCAATAGGGTTTTGAAAAATTGTATGCACCCAAAAACGTGTTTTTCCCTTTCTTCAATGTTTGTTTACATTTTTTTCTCTTATTGCATCAATTGAGTTGTATGGGCCTTTTTTTTGTTATTTTTAAATTTCAGCCTTTTTGGTCAGAATTTTTGTTGTTTCTGTGACATTTTTTAAAAGTAGGCTAAAAATTGATTTGTGGCATATTCCATTTTAGAAAAACAAAATAATAGACCTATCCCATAAAACGGACTTTTGGATAGCGCGTGCGTGAAAAGGCACGTCGTCTTTTTTTAATTATATAAAAGAGAAAGAGATACCACTCTTCTTCAGGCACGCGCTATCCAACAGTCTGTTTTATGGGATAGGTCTATGGAAATACATATGATAAATTTGTTCCATCTGTTCTTAGTTTTGTCAAAAAAAAATTAATAAATTTACTGGAAATTGTATGTTTAATCAGTGAAATATTAACAACATTTCCTAGAGTGTATATATACCTATAGGTACATTTACTATTTAAAATCAACAAAACTTTTAATATGTTACTATAGTAAATTTAGCTATAACCAACAAAACTTTTAATATGTTACTATAGTAAATTTAGCTATAACCAAAAAAAAAATTTGTCTTTCCAAATTGTAAAATTTACCTACTTTTTGAGATTTTTCAGTTATATTTTAAAAACTAGTTTCTTTCTTTAACAACAGCACCTGATTCTTTTAAACAATAGACAACTAACTTTGATTTGACTATTTTAAAGAAGGCGGACAGAAAGGAGATAAAATGTTGGGGGCAGCTTTAATTTTAATAAAAAGTATTTAAGATTTTACTTTTGTGTTGGCAAAATGGTAAATTTTGAATTATTAAGCTTTGAAAAAATACTATTATGACAATTATTACATTTTAAAATAAACTTATGTTAAATAACAAAAAAAATAACTGGGGACAGACAAAAGGGGACATTTTGAGTTTTGCCTATCTTAAGTTGCACCAAATAGATTGTTACCTTCTACATATACCATAAGAAATTATATTATTAAGGTATGCCTTTTTAAAATAATGTGCAGTGTGGGTTCCGTTTTTAAAAATTTAAAAAAATGCCCTTATAAATTCAAAACCCGACAATAAAATTTAGAAGTAGTAGTTGGAACAAAAGGAAGTGGGGACGGGGGGACATTTTGGTTTAGGGGACAATTACGCCGACTCAAATGTGTACGACGGGTGCCAGTCGCTGTTTTGGTCCTTTGATTACATACTTCAACACATATACCGCCTATTCGCTATATTTTGTATAGATGACCTTGTTTACTTTTTTGAGGGGAAATTTGTCGATTTGCCGTATCATTTTACCTTATGCGCATAGTCAGTTCATAAGTGGGGGATTTAAAATATATGATACCATAGTTATAGTAATACGTCCACGTATGATACGAATTGTATATTATTTTTTTCTAAATCATTTGCTTACATCGCCTAGGTTAGGCTTACATCAGTGGTGGCTGGTGGATTTTGGGCACACCCATATCTCAGTTATTAGACATGGGACCCTCATCAAATTTATATGAGTTTACAATGACTTTATATAGACAAGTTCTGCGATAGCAGAATTTAAATTGAAGTTCGCGAAAAAAAAGTTAGTTTTTAAGTGTGCCCCCCCAGCCTCCTGCCCCCCCAAATTAAGACAATTCAAATTAAAGTGGTACAATAATTAATTCACTGAAGTTTATCGACAAATATCAAATTTTATTAAAAAATTTCAAGAATTACAGGTTTTATACCATTTTAAGTTTTTATTATTTCGTTTACTAAATTTAAAAAAAAATAGAAATGGTATAAAATCTGTAATACTTGAATTTTTTTAATAAAATTTGAAATTTTTTGATAAAATTCAGTGAACTAAATATTGTACCACTTTAATTTGAATTATCTTAATTTGGGGAGGCAGGAGGCTGGGGGGCACAAAACTAACTTATTTTCGCAAACTTCAATTTGAATTCTGCTTGCACAGAACTTGTCTATATAATGTCATTATAAACTCATATAAATTTAATGTGCACGGAGAGAAAAGTATAATACTGATTATACAATTGTGAGCCTCGTTCCTCGAGATATTTAATTACTATGCAGTAGCGCCACCTGGTGTCTACTCTTGCCACTATTTTACAGATAAATGAATTAACTTCTATGCTCTGTCGGTAATACAGTTTACATTCATTACGTTTACCTAGTGTCGAAAGAAAAGCCACGCCATTTCGAAAACGGTTAAAAATAAGCTTTAAGATATTAAAATCCTAAAAATGAGTTCCAAAATGAAGAAAAGAGGTCCGGAAGAAGATAAGAATATAAATTTGGAGAAAAGAATGGAGCGATTGGAGAAGATGTTATTAGAACGCTTGCCGGTACAAGAAGAAAATGGCGGCCATCGTGCAAAAAAGCGAAAAAGAGGTAAGCACGAGAGGAATTGCGTGAGGTTTTAAAACCCTCCAAAAAGGCAGTCTCAAATATGCGTGAGGTTTTAAAACCCTCAGGAAGAAACGCATGAGGTTTTAAAACCCTCAAAATAGACTCGCCAAAAAATTCCTAGGGTTCAGCCAAATATTAAAATGCGTGAGGTTTTAAAACCCTCAGATAAAACGCAGAAGGTTTTAAAACCCTTCTTAAAATGCAGTCTTATGGATGCATGAGGTTTTAAAAACCTCGGAATAAAACGCATGAGGTTTTAAAACCCTATTTTAAAGACTCGCTATATGCATAAGGTTTAAAATTCCTTGGTGTTGCATTAGGTCTAAAAACCCTTAGACGAGCATGAGGTTTTAAAATCCTTAAATAAACACTACGTTTATAAATGCTTAAATCTAAATACCAAATTTTTTCTAGGCAAATATGATTCTGATGAATCATTAGATTCAGCAGATTCTTATGGTACAGATGTTGAGGAGGAGGAGGAGGACATGTTAGTGGACTGTTTAGGGGAAAAACCTGAGAGTGCCAAAAATAAGGGTCTAAATATACATTCCCAAATTCAAACTAGATGGGAATATATTCTTAAAAAGGGTCTGTCTAAGGAGCAAAAAACAGAATTAATAAATAAATACCCAACTCCAGAGAATTGTAACTCTCTTGTAGCTCCCAAAATTAATCCCGAAATTAGTATTACTATGAGGGAAGCCCTTATGAAGACCGATAACTATTATCTTATCCCACCACAAAATTAGCATACGCCTCGCCCACTGACGGCGCGAGCAGAGCAGGCAAGACAGCGAAAGCATGCTTAGGCAAGACAGAGTAAGCCTATACAGGGTTTCAAAATTTGTAGAGCGTACAGTGCTCGGATATTTGAAATTCAAATATCCGAGCACTGTACGCTCTACTATTGTAGGAAAATTGTTGTCTGGCGGAGATCTTGTCTCCCACCCTGTTCGTGGTATTTCAATTGGGACGTTGAAGACGTCCGAGGCGGCTAGTGTTATTTCCACTTCTACCCAAAATGTCTGTTATGTTTTCGTAACGACTGTTTAGTTCGATTATAGCTAGGGTTGGTTTCCTGGGTTCCCAGATTCCAGATGTTTATTTATGTCTCGATTATTTTACACTTTGTTTATTGAAACCGGTCTCCTAAGTTTATGGGTTTTGTGCTGCTCAGCTATAATCCCGTGAATGCCAGCGATACGAATTGTGATGGCTTGGTTTTATTGTTTTTTATTGTTTTGTTACTAATGTTGCTGTTGTTTTTTGTTTTACATTGTTTCTTTTTTACTAGGGTCCTTAAGAACAAACGAGTCTAAAGGAAAATCGTCCTTTCTTCACAGGTGGTTCCAGTGTTGCCAGAGGTGGTACATTTGTAACTTTTTGGTACCCTTGGTGCTTTGGTAGTACAGGGTACTTCAAGGACTATTTTATTACATTTTCATGAAATTTTTGAATTTTGATATATTTTTAATATCATGCTTATTTTCAATCTTTAATCAAGTTGTTGCTTTGTTTCTCTTACTACGCGGTCATTTCCTAGGATTCCACTTCCTGCCTTACAAAATCGCCTCTTTACCTATTTAATCGCATCTTTATTCGTTTTATTTTCATATTCGTCTATTGGCAACATCGCGCTATATTTAATTTTGGGGAAAAAACTAAAAGCCCAAAAACGTTTTTGTTTATTGCATTTAAATAAGGGGTTCATTTAAGGAAAATTTGGTACATTTTAAAGTCGAATTTGGTACTTTATCTTTCCAACCACTGGCAACACTGGGTTTTCGTCCGCCAGGTATCACTTCTCACTTTATCACTTCCGTGACCGTAAGGTGGCCTTTAATTCACTGTAGAGACAATGCACTAAAGTTTATTTGCACTGTAGGAGTAGTTTATTGTGGGTTGTAAAATTTGTGTTTTGAGCAAGGTCACGGTTACGATAAGTCTTTCCTCGTTTCGAGTTTGAACAGTTCAAATAAACAGTTATAACTTAAAAATAATAAATAACCACAAACGGTAACAATGATTAAACAAAACGCGATTTTCGACCTTATGAACCAATTGGTAGTACCCATTAGGTACATTAATGTATAATGCGGCCGCTTTAAAGCGATAGATAACCCTGAAAGAGCTTTAAAGCGAAGCAAACCATTAGACGTTATACGTCTTTAGTTGTGTTTTGTCTATGGAAGAAACACTAACAATAAAACATAACCAAAAATCTTCTTCTTCTCTAACTTTTTTTTTTATTTTGTGGGGAGTGGTCTTGATTTTAATTTGACTCTTACTGGTCACTACCAGCAGGGGCGTGCTGGCTATATTAGACCGGCCCGGGAAATTCAGAAAAATCGGCCAACTACACACGAAAAATGGGTGGTGAACAAAACCAAGTTAAAAAATTTCAAACATTTATTAATAATTAATAACATAAAGTATAAATTAAATTCTTGAAAAAAAAACAGGCAACAAACACAACCAGACAATATTTTACACAATGCTAAAACATATAGCATTGCACTTAAAGTAAAAACTAATACAAATTATCATCGCTCAGGAAACTTATAAACAATATACAATCTCGAAAAAAGAAACAAAGCTGGCAGGCTGGCATGCATGGTATGTGTAAAATAATTATGATATTTATACATAACTCAACTAAAAAAGTTTTTAATTGACCACGTGCTGCGGCATGCTGCCTACATAGCCCTCCGTCACACCGGTCCACTTAGCACGCCCCTGACTATCAGTATTAACGTTCAGTAGCTTTAGAAAGATTCATCCGCCATTGGACAAAACGTGTGTTTTCAACATCCACTAAACTGTTTGAATATATCCCCTAAATCCCCCAAAAGGTTACAGCAAGGGATATTATCAATAAATACGATCGTATTTCTACGAAGCGTCGTGTGCACCGGTCAAAATTATTTCTTGCATTTTTTTGCAATGTAATCATTTGAAATACAATATTTGATAGTAATTTTTATAATAAGGCCTAAAAAAATATTTACTGCGTTTTTTTGTAATGTAGTAAAATAAAATTTGATCGGAATTCGGAGTTTATTTAAAAATACAGGGTGTTATGTAATTAATATTATATATTAAAATACTGAATACCTTTTGACATAAGATGTAATGGAAAAATATTTAAAAAAATATTTTCCCAAAGATAAGGAAAATATAGGCATTTGAAATTTTTTATATTTTTTATGATACGCCACTGGTTACTAGGGTGACCGCAACTCATAGGGGGTGGAAAAAAATGTCGGAATTTTTTTCGTCTGGACCCCACAAAACGATTCCCCTTTCCAGATATTGAGTTAGCCGAAATTTGAGCTCGATTAAACGACGTTAACCCGTGCCGCTTGTCGCTCAAAGTTTGAAAAAATCCAAATTTTTGGCCAAAAAGCTTACATATGGAGCCATAACTCCAGAACGGTAAATAATAAAAATAGGTACGCTTAATATCTCAAAAGAAAGCTAATGTTATTCTTCAAAATTTGTAATATATACAAATTGTTGTTATTTTAAGTCAAACCGAGTTACAACAGCCTTTAGCCCCAAAAACATGACCTGGTACCACTAGGAGCATACTTTGTATATTTTTTTATTAAGTGATAAATTTTGCTTTTTTGGTATATTTTTGAGTTTAAAGTAGAAGTATAATAAAAAACAAGTAATACTGATAAATCTAATGACATTTTTTATTTTAATATAATATATAATATAAAAATTAGGTATATACAAAACAGACACAGAAAAGATACAGACATAGTAACTACATGAGTTGATTTTACATAGTTATCTAATCTATTCTAGAGCTTTTGTTAAAGTAGTTTTTGAAACGTCAGGATATAATGCTCGGCATTTGCTTACAACTTGCAGGACATATTGCTTTTGGCCTTCATCTTTAGTCAGAAGGTTGTTTAAGTCGGTTATTAATTTAACACCACGCTCAGCCATATCATTAACTACCTTTAATGTTTTGACAATTTTCAATCCTTCTTGGAAGTCATTATTTTGAGGCCAGGATGTTGTCTTAGGAAATCTGTTTTTATATTAAATCGGTTAAAGAAAGTTAATGTTTCTTTCGTAAGTAAATTTACCAATCCTCCATCAACTACCTCTTTTAATTTTTCTTTCCTAACTTTTAAATTTACAACCCTAGCGTGCTCTGATGGTTCATCTGTGCTACTGACCAATTTATTAGCCATTAAAAACTTTTCATCGTCTGTAATGGTGGAATCAAAAAAAGATAATCCCACCAACTCTGCATTCAAATTTTTTTTTTTTCTTTTTAACGCTATTTCATCTTGAATTACATCTTTTGATTCATTAATTAATGCGTATTGGTCTGCAAAATCTAGCTGAAGAAGGAACTGGTTTTGCCATATAATTTTCTTCGTTTCTCCATCAACACTAACAACCAATTTTAAGGGAACGAGTGAGTTTTGGAAAATATTTGCATCGCTGTCAGTGCTGTTTGTAAATCTTTGTTTATATTGTATCTGTTGCGACCCATCACAGCCCCATTTTGATAATAAAACCATGTTTTTCTTCTCTTCTGAAAAGGTTTCTACACTGAGAAAAAAGTTTATGGTTCCCAAATAAAAAGAATAATTAAATATGGGACAGAAGCATTGTTTATTTATCCTAAATATATTTTTATTCCTGACACAAAGTTTTACTAAAGTAAATTTATCGTTATTATTTCGACTATTTATAGGTAATAAACAATAGACTGGGCCAAAAAAATCAACTATATTTTTTTTTTTGAAAAGTTTATCAAAAATATGGTTTTGAGCGACAAAAAAAAATATTGTGAAAGTTTGAGTCCATAATATTAATATTAAGAGGTCTATCATCGCAATTTTAATTTTTTTCCCTCATCAAGTTTATGTCTTAGAACTCCCAAACCATTGAGTTTAACAAAATTTACTTAAATATATTTTTTTAAGAAAATTAAATGCTCTACAAAAAAGGTTAAATAAAATTTTTCGTCAGATGAACCAATTCCTTAAAATCATGCCCTAAACATTGGTATAGTTTTACATTTTGATTTTTTAACTTTGGAATTTTAAAATTCATGTAAAAATCAGTAGCCATAAAAAACCGATAAATGTTTTTATGTGAAATCAAATGCTTTACAAAAAAAGCCTCTTAACATTTTTGGCTAAATTCACTCCATCAAAAGTTATTCAAGGTTAAATTTGACAAGAATTTCGTTTTGACTGAGATTTTTCATAATTTACTGTCTGTACCGCTTTATTGAAATCTTTGTACATAAAAGCACACCAAAGATTATACATACTTTTTTATACCTATAGGTTGTTATAATAAACCGAAATTACATACAAGGTAATTTCCATAGAATTTAATAACGAGGCTTGCTAACGAAGAAGAGGTAGCGCGCTATAAATTCATCATGAAAACTTGTCCCTTTAGATTTTTGTTATCCTTAATTTTTTTAATAATGTTATTTGTATAATTTGATCCTTTGAAATAAATTAGATAATAGAAATCGTTTTGCTAGAACTATTAAAAAATTAAAACATAACAAATGGTTTTATTTTTGGCCGGAATTCTGTATAATTAATAATAATAATAATAATAATAATATTTATTGTTTAAAGAATGTTTACAAAATTTACAAATATTAAAACAATGTTACAATAAATATGCTATAAGCACAGAAATGCAGTTGCATTTGAGCGTGCAAAATAAATAAAATTTAATTAAAATACAAAAATATAAAATATAATTAAAATACAAAATTTAATACAATCACAGTATAAATATAAAAATCACAGTATAAATAAAAAAGACCTACACTAATTTAAATATAACCAACAGGTTACCCACAGAATAATTTATACGTAACCCACTTGAGCTTTTTCCCTTTTACATACTATATTATATGTTTGTGTACAAACACAAAAAGCAAAATAAATATAATAAAAACAAAACAATTTGAATAAAAATAAGTTAAATAGAATAAATAAGAATAAATAAGAATAAGAAGCATTTTGGAAATGAGAAGGCAAGTCTTTGAGAGCAAACTACGTTTTCAGTAAAGTTCATTCATTGATATTTTAAAATCTATGAGTTTATGAATATCTTCTCTAGTAATTTCTAGGGTGTAGTTTCTACATTTTTTTTTAAAGCTATGGATTGATCTAGCCTGTTTTATTTCATTTGGAAGAAGATTATAAATTTTTGGTCCAAGAAATCGACTGCTGCGTTGTCCGATGGTTTTGTTAACTTTGGGTTCAGGTAATTTCTGGTTATTTCTTGTGCATGTGGATTTCCTTTCTGTTTTTTTCGAAAACATATGAATAGCAAGTGACATAAAAAAGAGCTGTCTACAGTCCATTCTATTTGATAATTTGTATAATTCATTAGTGGGGTAGATATTTGTTTTATTGTACATTACTTTTAAGATTCTTTTTTGTGTAACGTTAAGATCCTTAAGAGTATTGCTGTAGACTCCTCCCCAACCCATAATTCCATACCTTAAGTGAGACTCTACTAAAGCGCTGTATACAATATTAAGCTGCTTTATAGTTAGTATATTTTGTAAAGTTTTAAAGTATGGAATAAAGCATCTAAGTTTTTTGGTGATGGATTGTATTTGGAGGTCCCATTTAAGATGCGGATCTATAATTATTCCCAGAAATTTGGTTGACGCTGTTCTTTTTATTGAAAAGTTTATCGATTCCTGTTCAAATGTCAAAGTGTCAAAGGTAGGTAGACTGTTTTTGTAGCAGCCGAAAGGCATGAACATTGTCTTTTCAATATTTAATGTTAAAACACTTTCGTCGAACCACTCTTTTATATAGACAAAGTCATTTTCTATTACCTCTTTCAGTTCAATCCAATTTCTGGCCGTATAGAGTATGGTGGTATCATCAGCAAAACTTAAAACTTTACCCTTAGTTTTCACCCTAAACAGGTTATTTATATATAATATAAATAAGAGTGGACCCAATATTGTGCCCTGTGGAACACCGTAGTTAGGTGTGAGTGGATCACTTATGTATTTATCAATTTTTACATGTTGTTTTCTGTTCTCAAGGTAACTAGTTAAGAGATTTAGAAGTGGGCCGCGAATACCAAGATCCCAGAGTACTGATATTAATTTTTGGTGACAAACAGTGTCGAAGGCTTTAGCAAGATCCAGAAAAATACAAATAGCCGTTTTACCCTCGTCTACAGCTTTGTAAATATTTTCCATTAGGTGAACAATCGCGTCTTGAGTCGACTTTCCTTTTTGAAAGCCATATTGCTTCTCAGATATTATGTTGAATTTTTTTATAAAACTTTCTAGTCTATTTTTTATAAGTATTTCAAAGATTTTTGCCAAGTTTGAGATAAGTGATATTGGTCTGTAGTTCACTGGATCTTGCTTATTTCCTTTTTTAAAAATTGGTACTACTACTGACGTCTTAAATAGAGTTGGACATATACCCGATTTAAATATTTTATTAATTATTATTGAAAGGGGACTGGCTATGGTATGTATAATGTTTTTTATTGTACTTGTTTGAATGCCGTCTATACCCACAGAGTTTTTATTTTTTAGTTTAATTATAACAGACTTAATTTCTGTAGGGGTGGTCGGCTTTAAAAACAAGGAATTTGTTAATTTTAGTTTATTTTCTTTAAAACTTTTGTTTAATTTAATTTTTTTAGCCAGTTTGTCTCCCATCTCAACATAGTGCTTGTTAAAAATGTTGCACATTATTTTTTGGTCAGTGTATAGCATATTATTTACTTTTATTTCAGTTATTTCATTTGTGTTAACCTTTGCTTTTTTTAACTTGTTTATAGTTTCCCACATTTCTTTATTGCTGCCACTGTTTTGAATTTTAATTCTAAAATAATTTCGTTTAGCTTGTACAATTTTATTATTTAGTTTGTTTCTATAAAGATTATATTCCTTTTTTATGTCTTCATTATTTGTTAAGTAATATGTATTCAGTAGATTATCACGGTGTTTTATCGAGTTCATAATTTCATTAGTAATCCACGGGTTTCTTTTTATGTTTTTGTGCTTAATCTTTTTAAAAATAGTATTTGAGTCAATTTTTTCCTTTAATATGTTGAAGAAATTATTAGTTGCACATTCAACGTCGTTTTGCAAACAGTTTTCCCAATTTACCAAATTTAAATCCCGATTTAGGGTTTTATAATTTATTTGTCTAATATGTTGGGTTTTTTTCTCATTTTTGGTTTTGTTTTTAAAAACAATTTGTACAGCTTCTGGAAAATGGTCTGTAATGTTAGTTTTTACTATAATCGGTAAAATATATTGTTCAATTTCGTTTTCATTTAGCCACTTAATAAAAATATGATCGATACATGAACCTTCTGCATCTTTATTTTCTCTTGTTACGTTATTTATTACTGATTTATATTGATGCTCGCTTAAGATATTTAAGTATTCACATGCCAAACCAACCGGATTTAGTATATTAATATTTAGGTCACCTGTGAATATAGAGATATCACACTTGGAGGTATTCTTCGTTAAATAAGTGTCTAGATCGTTTAAAAATTCCGACAATAAAACATTATGCAGTCTATATACTCCCACTATTCTAATCCAAGTTTCATTAAAAAGCAAATTCAAGTCTATCACCTTACATTCATTAATTAAATTTATTCTATAATTGTACCTTATATCCTTACGAATAAATATAAGAACCCCATCATTTTGATTAAATTTCCCCCCACTGTAAATTACTTCATATCCCTGCAAAATAACAAAATCTGCATTGACCTGTCTTGTCTCTGTCAGGACAATACAGTCAAACCCTCCTGTAAATTGTTCCAAGAATATTTCTAGCTCAGTAAGATTCTTGCTAACACTTCTTATGTTTAGTTGTAGCATTTTAAAATTTACAAATTTACCATTTACCTCAAAGACCTCATTGCACTGCGATGCATCTTCAACTACTTCAGTTCTTATGTTATTTACTTTAAAATCTCTTATAAAAGGATCCATAGCACTTTATCCTATATATCCACACTAAAAGGAGCCCAAGTAGGTATGTACTTAAAATAAAATATAAATAATTTACCAACTTTACTTAAACAAATAGAAATAAAGATTATTTAATTTAAACTATTAAAATATAAAAGTGATTTAATATACAAGTACAATTAAAAATAAATAAATAAATTCTTCCAGAGTAAAAAACAAATACATTAAAATTTTCAATTAGAAAAACAAATACTTACAAATACTTTAATTACAATTTAAAAAGAATTTAAAAATTATTATTATCACAGATTTTTAATTGACCTTTGATTGACTTCCTGACTGCGTTGTGGATCTGGTTGTTTTGCGAAACGCTGACTCAATTTTCTTATTTTCTTCAGTAAGCTTTGGTTTTTTAATTACGATTGTTTTTGTAAATTTATCCTCTTCTTCTAATGATAGGTTTAGTTCTTTCAGCAACCTTTTTTGCCTCGAGGTTGGATCAGGCGTTGCCGGAGCACTTGTCTGTTTCTGTGGAGACTCTTCTTCTGCGTTGCTCGCAGGAACTAATTCGTCCTGTTCTTTTTTTTCCAGTTCTTGGACTGAGTATATGTCCTCTCCAATAATAAGTTTATTTCCTTTTATCTTTGCGTTGAGTCCTTTTTTAGTTGCTTCTTTTTTATGTTTATTAAGAGTTTTATTTATTTTTTGATCTTGGATGCAAAGATCAGGATTGATATAAATTGAATTACCTTTAAGTTTGTAAGCGTTTTTTAATATTAATTGTTTATTTTGGAAGGATACAAATTCGATTAAAATTGGAGCTGTAAGGCTGCTTCTAGGCCCCAGTTTATAGGAATCGTTTATATCTGTTGATTTTATCTCAATATTTAATTTCGTCTGCAGAAAATTAATTATATTTGAAATAAGATCTTCGTTTTCGTTGATTTTTAGACCAAAAATAACCAAATTATTTTTTCTAATTTTTCTTTCAAGCTGGATATTTTCTTCTTGTAGTTTTACGTTCTGTTTTTCAAGTTTTGTAATTCTGTTTTCATAACCGTCTAAGACTTTGTGGATTTCTGTTCTTAGTTCAACAACTTGAGATGATACTTCCTTAATTTCTGAATTTTGGTTCGATATGTTTTTATCAATTTTATTAAATAAATCGCTAATAAAAGATTTTTGTGATTCGCTAAAATCCATTTTAATTAATTCAAGAACTTAGTGCAAGAACTTAGTGTGTGGGCCACTTTAATTTACCTATTGTTTTTGTTACTTCGATTTTAACAAAATTGGTGACGTGTTGTTGTTTACTTGTGCTGTTTTAGTTAATTATATGTTTGAGACCTGAATTTTTTTTATGACATAATTTATGTTACTTTCGACTTTTTTTTGTCCGGTAAGTTTTATTTTAATTTTCGATGTTTCTTTCATAAATTAGCAAAACTTGTAAGCGTACCTGTGACCGATGTTATCTAAGGCAACCCACACACTGATGAAATTGAACTGATAAAATTTGATGCATTACGCCCGTTACATGGTTAAATTTTACCGCGAAAAAGTTCTAAATTTAAACTATAGACAACGAAGCTTACACAAACGTTATTTAATTAAACCAATAAAAAAAATGCGTTTTATCACCTTATTATCTTCGGTTGTTATGTCTTGTTAATTTAAAATAAAATATCTATTTCCTTGGAAAAATGTTGCTTTAAAGTGACTGGTTGATTTGTTTGAATTTGTTCAATTTAAATTAAAAATAATTGAAATTTTTAGCGTAAGACTTTTTCACCCAAATCATGTAGGTACTTTCAAGTCAAAAAAGCCAAAAAGAAAGTTTTCTAATTTTCAATTTTTTGTTGAAAATTATTATTCCAAAGCTGGTCTAAATAAAAAAAAACAAGTAACTTACTTAGTGTGATGTTAATAAACCCAGGTACAGGGTCATTTTTTCCCACCCCCGTTAACTTTTTTGTGCCACTATGTATAAAAAAAATGTAAATAGGAAAGTTGTAGTGTTTTAAAAATAGTTTTCAGAAAACATAATTTTGTTTATACAGGGTGTTGCAGAAAATTTAAAAAACAAAAAAAAATATTTTTTTAATGGGACACCCTGTATATTTTGATTTACAATAATAGTTTTTTTATGCTGATTCCAATATATACCATATATGTAGACATTTGGTTCAGCCGTTTTCGCGCTATTTAACTTTAAAGCTTCTAAAACATTAATAATTTTTTCTTACTACCTCGGCCGAAAATACGTTATTTCGTCCCCGATTCCACCATGCATTGGTCAAGCTATACGTATTTTCGGCCGAGGTAGTAAGAAAATGTAATTTTTTTTCAAGCGGCCATGATATACAACCGTATATGCATGTATAGAGATAGTTGAAGTGCGTCTTTTTCATTAGCGGCAGACAAAAAACTCAAAAAAGCCTAGGGATAGAAGTTAATCCATAGGTGACTCAATAAACGTCAAATAATAAAATTAATTTAGCATTTCATACAAAGCAATCACGATGTATTAATTATATTAATTATAATCGCACGGAATATTTAGTGATTATTTATTAAATTTTAATTGAACGAAATAAAGAAAAACTAGTTTATTAGTATAATATTATGATGATAGACGAGTCGCCAATGTCGAAACTTCAAACAAATGTCAGTACGTCAAAATTAATTCAAGCGCAGCATTTTGACAGAGCAGTGTTTAGTTTTAATTTCGGATATTTATCGGCATTGTAAGTAAGGTTTATTAGTTTTTTTAGTTTTTATCAATAATTTCTAATGCTTTTAGCCAAAATTTTATCCCACACGAGTTATGAGTAAATAAAATAATTCTATTGCTTATCCTATTTATATTATGCCCTTGAAAAAAAAATTGTATATGTTATTTGGAGTAGAATCTCTTTTTGTGCTTCGTACAGTTGCCTGCCTCAGCTACGCTTCGGCCGTCAATCTATGTACTCACCACAAAAAGAGTCACTTCTACTCCTTATAACATAATCTACTATTTTTATCCTTCTACAAAATAAAAAATATACAAATATATCGATATATGGTCATGGCCCTCTATAATATCGCTTGTGCCGCAAATGTCGGGGCAGGCATCAATATGTTTCGATATACACATTTAATTTTTTCCCGTATTTTCGGCCGGGTAGCAAGAAAAATAGTATACACTACAAGGGCAGAAAGTGTGAGATTCCTGCACTGCGCGCCATGATGCCCGAGGCGAAGCCGGGGCTCTCACACTAAAAGTAATCGAAGTCGCCTTACGTCACTAAGAAATAAATGCAATGTGTCAAAAGAGGCGTGAATGACAGCAAAAAAATTATTGTTGCTGTCCAAAATAATTAAGTATTTATCGTTTTGGATTGAATTTATTTACAAAATGCGTTATACAGAGGATGAGAAATTTGAAATGTTGCGATTGTATTATGAAAATAGAAACAATGCGTGTGAAGCTAGAAGGGAATATAGACGCATTTTTCCTAACAGAGCAGTTTCAGACCGAAAAACTTTCGGTAACATAGCGCGATGATTTAGGCAACGAAAGTCGATTCAGAGAAAAAAGCGAGTTGTCGTAACTGATGAAAATGAAGAATTAGATATTTTGTTGTTTTTTCAAGAAATTAACTACTATTAAAACATCATGATTTACTAAATTAACAACTTTTAGAACACCCTAACAGATCCATTGAAGATGCCCGCAAGTATTTTAATAAGTCAGCAACCAAAATTCGAAACACGCTTAAAAAGTACGGGTATTATCCTTATAAAATTATGCCAGTTCAAAAATTAGAAGAAGCGCATAAAAATGCGCGAATGGAATTTTGTCAAAACATGCTGCTGAGGAAGGAAGAAGATATACATTTTTTTAATAAAATATTATGCACGGACGAGTGCACATTTACGACTGCGGGTGTATTCAATAGAAAAAATACACATTTTTGGGTCACTCAAAATCCACGAGAAATATCGGAAATAAAAATACAAGGAAGAATGTCCTTGCATGTGTGGTGTGGCATCAGTAGCGTGTCAATTTTTTTTTAGAAGAAGCGCATAAAAATGCGCGAATGGAATTTTGTCAAAACATGCTGCTGAGGAAGGAACAAGATATACATTTTTTTAATAAAATATTATGGACGGACGAGTGCACATTTACGACTGCGGGCGTATTCAATAGAAAAAATACACATTTTTGGGTCACTCAAAATCCACGAGTAATATCGGAAATAAAAATACAAGGAAGAATGTCCTTGCATGTGTGGTGTGGCATCAGTAGCGTTTTTGGGGGGCCCCCCCCCGCGAACTTTTTTTTGAGGCCCCCTATTTCACTATTATATTTTCCAAAAATAACCCATTACAGTAAATATTTATACACAATATCATTATCTATTGGTTAAAAAACACAGCGATTTTTTTAAACTAAATTTATTTCTATAAATTATTATATGTTATTATAATATAGGAGGGATGATTGAACAGTTCTAAAAATATCCTAACGTTTATACCTTAACGAAAGGAACTTGTCAACTATTTTGTCTAAATCTACATCTTTCGCTCGTTCATTTTCTACTGAGATTATGGCCAATGAGCTAAGGCGATTTTGTACCATACCATATCTATAGATCTCGTAAAGCTTTTTATTATCTTCAACTTTAAAAAAGTCCTTTCTGGTTGAGCCGATGTAACGGGAAGTACTAGAAACAACTGGAACGCAGTGCAAATTTCAGGTATACTACTTATTACGAGTAGTAATTGATTTTTTTCAAAAATAAAATCTGAAAACTTTGTTATGCAATGAAATTTTTTAATCTTTTCCTAAAGTAAATTTTTTAATTGTATTAGTTCCAATCCTAGATTTTGAGTAGTAGTAGATTTATGTTCACTATTATAAAAAACACTGCGCATGTGTTTGGTCATATGGGACCTACTGCGAATATGTACGATCATCCGGAAAGTACTACGCATCCCGGAACTACTTCATGTGGATCCTACCATCTGATATCTACTGGTTTCTATTTTAAGTTACATTTTGCCGATTTTTATTGTATTGTGATTAAAATTAAATATTGTAAATTTCAATAAAAACTCGGACAAAAATTGTCATAGCTCTCTAGGTTTTAAAAATGGTGAAATTTTGGCTAGAAAACGTCAGGTACCTACTGCGCATGGGTACTATTATACAGAAACTACTGCGCATTGATAGTATCATCAATTTGATACAATCATTAGGTAACCACTACGCATAAATCCAACCATCCGGCACCCACTGCGCATGGTTGCAACCATCTCGTCCCCACTGCGCATAAAAAGAATTATTTGAGACTTTCTGCACACACATTAAATCGACTGATACCCACTGCGCATAGAAACAACCACCTGATATCCACTCCGCATGGTTCTAACCACCTGGTACCTAGTGCGCAATGACAAAACTATCTGGTACTCACTGCGCAAGGTTTTAATTTGGTAACCACTGCACATGGTTACAATAATCTGGTACCAACTGCACATAAACACAATCATCTGGCATTCACTGCGCATGGATTTCATCTGGGAACCACTCCGCATGGATCCAACCACCTGGTACCTTGTGCGCATTGATCCAACCACCTGGTGCCCACTGCGCATGGTTACAACCACCTTTGCGCAAGGACACAACCATCTGGCACTCACTGCGCATGGATATTATCTGGTAACCACTGCACATGGATCAAACCACCTGGTACCTTATGCGCATAGATCTAACCACCTGGTGCCCACTGCGCATGGTTACAACCACCTGGTATCTACTGCGCATGGACACAACCTCAATGCGCATGGATATCATCTGGTACACACTGCGAAATAACACAATCATCATCATTGAATGAAATTCATAATTTCATTGAATGGATTGCACAATTTTATTGAATGAAATTCATAATTTCATTGAATGGAATTCATAATTTCATTGAATGAAATACATAATTTCATTGAATGAAATTCACAATTTCATTGAATGGAATGCACAATTTCATTGAATGAAATACATAATTTCATTGAATGGAATGCACAATTTCATTGAATGAAATTCATAATTTCATTGAATAAAATTCGTAATTTCATTGAATGAAATTCGTAATTTCATTGAATGAAATTCGTAATTTCATTGAATGAAATTTATAATTTCATTGAATGAAATTCATAATTTCATTGAATGGAAAGCACAATTTGATTGAATGAAATTCATAATTTCATTGAATGGAATTCATAATTCCATTAAATGAAATTTGATTGAATGCAATTCGGAATTTCAGTGAATGGAATTCAACTTGCTTATTTTTAATAAATGAAATACGCAAACACGTTTTATTTTTATTCATTAAAATTTTAAATGGTTAATTTTAATCATTGAAATTGTGCATTCCATTCAATGAAATAACGTAAGTAAATTCCATTGATTGAAATTGACGCTGTTAATTTCAAACATTAAAATTACTGTATAATTTTCTTTACCAATCAGTTTAATTCAAACATTTTAATACAGCGAATTTCATACTTTGAAATTACTTTTGCATCTAGCATGAATTTCAAACAATGAAATAACGCGAATTTACAAGTTAGATGAATTGTTTGGTTAATTTTAAACTGATTGATTAAATCATAGAACGGCGCGCCGTTTTATGATTTAATCAATCCGCCGCGGCGTTCCATACTAGACTAAGTTGATCTTTTCTACTTATATCCTGTGTCGTATCAACGATGATTGAAAAAAATGAGCTGTCCTTGATATCTTCAACAATTGATTGCAATATTGAATCAGCAATAAGAGAAATAAATTGATTTTGCGATGTATTACTTAAATAATGTCTAGTTCCTTTCTTAATTCTATTAATATGCAACTCAAGAACTGGGTCATATCTGGCTAAAAGTTTGACAATATTTAAAAAAACGCCTTTTGAGGAGTCAGCTTCCAGTTTATTTTCATCTAAAGAAAAAATATCTCGATGACCTCGGAAAGGCGGAGAAGACATGGCAATTGTTCTAGTTACGTCAATAATCCTTTTCAGTACAGCTTTTAATCTATGTATATCTTCATTTAAACATATATCCACCGTCTTATTAGCTTTCCAGGTCGAATATACCAAACATGCATCGAGATGAACTCTTGCATTCTCGTGTGTCAAAATTTTTTTTGAAAGGCCTTTCCAATCATTCAACATTCCCGTGGTCCAAGCAGGGTTGAAAGAGGTACTGCCCCTATCCGCAAACAACCAGCAAGGATGACAGTATACTCCATTTAAAGTCACTGAGTAGGATATCCAGAATCTTAAATAAAAAATTAAAACACTTGTATTGGAAAACAGTGTTTTTTTATTTTATAGCGTGAAATATTGAAAGAAAATATAATAGTATATAAAAGTACAAGTGGATAAAAAGGTCTTTAAAACATGCGCGATTTTTCTAGCACGACGGCGCAGCCGGAGTGCTCGAAATAGAGCAAGCAAGCAAGTGTATCTTCTGTTTTCTATTCTAAAGCAAATTTTTCAACTTACCGTTCCAACAACTGTCCAGATGATGTCCTTTTCTTATAATACACTTCACTAAATGATCGGTTTGAGTCGTCTTTTGCAAAACCACTAATAGGCCTTTCGGGCCTGGAGAATATTGGGCCTGATTCGAGACTTGACTCAAAATCTGAATCTTCGTTTTCGAGAATATTTGCACCTTCAATGTCTGATAGGATAGTTTCATCATCATACACTCCTGTTTTTGATGATGAGGTTGCGGATATTGGCGGCGTTTCAGAAGTTGATATAATTTTTTTTTGAAAAAACGTATCAATTTTGGCAATCTTCTTCTTCTCCTCTTCCTTTTTTTCAACTAGTTTTCTTTTTTGAGCCTCACTCAGATATTTGCGCGAACTACTCATTTTAATATTTTAAATATCAACTCAAAACTCAAACGTAACAAGTGAAACAACAAAGACTCGCTAATAACCGGAAATTCCCATTAAAACGGGGAATCACTGAGGTTTCGACCAGCCAGGGTTGACAATTGTTTGGGTATTTTGGATTTTTAAATCAAGAAATAGAAGATCTCTTGGATATGCTTCCAGTTCGTCAATATGTCCAAATGATATGGCACCAAGAAGGTGCCCCACCTCATAAAGTCCTGCCTGTGACTAATTTTTTAAATAACAGATACAAAACATGGATCGGTCGTCAGGGAACCATCCACTGGCCATCCAATAGCCCAGATATTACGCCTTTAGATGCGTTTTTGTGGGGATATTTGAAAAACAAAGTATATGCTCAGAGAAGTGCTAATATTGAAGAGCTCAGGGCGAGAATCTTATATTTTGTAAACGACCTTAACCAATTTTTATTACCAATTCAATAATAGTTATTTACGTGTCAAGCTTTGTAAATGAATCTTTACGGGCGAGTTGGAAGTTTGTGGGGTGAGCGACGCAGGAGCAAACCCCATAATCCAGTGAGCCTAGTGAAGATTAATTGCAAAGCGTGACACGTACAAACTTTTATTTTTACCTTTGGATAACGATTTTCAAATTTAAAATTTCAATTAATGTGTCAAATTTGTCATTTCATTTCATAAATTGCTTTTCTACAAGCCTGTAAAACTTTACAGGTCTTTTATACAAGCCTGTAAAATATTACAGGACTGTTCCCATAATGTATCGTTTACTTGGATACAAAAACAACAAAATTAACCTTTAAAATGTCATTTACTAAGAAGGTGGGAATAAATAAATTATAAAGTGACTTCCAAAAATGCATCATAAAAAATGGTGGGCATATACAACAATTATAATATTAAGATTATTAGGTATAATGTTATAATAAAAGTAGGTATAAAAATGGATTATTAATAATTATAATTCTCAATTAAACATGAATTTATTTATTTTTTGTTTTTTTTTGCTGTCATTCACGCCTCTTTTGACACATTGCATTTAAGTATTTCTTAATGTCGAAAGGCGATTATTTTAAATTATTAATGTTTTAGAAGCTTTAAAGTTAAATAGCGCAAAAACGGCTAAACCAAATGTCTACATATATGGTATATTTGGAATCAGCATAATAATAATAATAATAATAAATTTTATTGGTCAACGTTACAATATTACAATATGTTTGTGACAGGTCAAAAAAAAAAAAAGTATACAATACCATTAGAGAATATTAAGTAAATATATAGTAAATAAACCATACCATAATATTAAGTAAATATATAGTAAATAAAAATACATATGTTTTGTTCATAAATAAAAATTGTATTGTAAAGATTTCTCTTTACCCCAGGTTCGCTTAAAACAAGTTTTATGAAAAATTGATAAATTAAATATTTTGTGGCTTTGGCTCGTGATCGTCTTACCCAAATTTGGACCTCTACGCTGTGTTTACTTACTTGTTTTATTAGATGCATTGCTTTAAGAATGATACGTGGGAGAAATAGGTTTATAAGAAATAAAATACAGTGGCTTAATTTACCCCAATTTAATTTACGTTAACTTTTACAAACAAGCAAGGGGGGCTCTTAGGAGGGTTCGGCCAGGGAAAAAGAGCCTGAGAAAAAACCCTGGTCGGCTATGAAGTAGCAAAGGAATACGCGGTCAGGCATTGTACTTTAAAAATTACGCAAATTAATGTATTTGCGATATGGCTCGATACTGCATTTAAACAAAGATATAAAACTGAAGAATATTGGGGTTAGTTAGCCGGGCTAGGCCCAGAATGTAACGAGGTCCCAATATGGGAGGCAACCCGCCTAGTTTAGTTGAAGGGTCGGGGAAAAGCGAAGCAACCCTAGAGAACCTAGGGCAACCTTGTCCCCTCACGGGAGAAAAATATTAGTCCATACAACAAAGGCCCACGCACACAAACAAGGAGTACTCAAAGTTGGAACAATAACAGTCAGCACTCCTGGTTAAGCACCGAGTAATTTCGCAATACATTAATAACTTTGGACTGATCATAAAACAATGCTTAACCACGTTATAGAAAAAGGGTACAAAATGATGGGTTAAGCACAAACAAAATACAAGGTTACATTGGGGCGGTACAAGCATTGAACATAGCAAAGCATTAAAATTATAGTGATAATAATAAAAGCGAGAATAGGGGTGGTAATAGCTAAAAGAAAAGGATTAAAAATAACGTAAAATACAGCTAAACGTAATAGAAAAGGGTAAATATACTCATAATAGCAATAATTATATAATAATAAGCTTAACAATTTGAAAATGCACAATATTACGTTTAGTTAATTTTACTACACATTTAAATAGATTAAATAATTAGAACTAACCTTGTAGAATACACTAATAACACTTTTAACAATGATTTTAGAACAATAATTTACTTTTACAATTTTACCAAGGAAAACGAACTGTACTGCACCGAATTCAAACTGCTTCTCCCTCAGTTCTGCTTTTTCCAAAACCTTCTTCGGTTACCTCTCGTGGAAATTCCTCCCCCAATCTGCATGCCAGATGTACTCTTCCTTCAGCTTAGCGCGTAACTCTCTTGTTTGTTTTCAAATTTTCTACCTAAATCTGTAAAATTTCTTTGCCTTCAAATAAAGTTTTATAGCTTAATCCTATTTTAACATTCGAAAAATAAAATTATAATAACATGTTTTCTAATAAATCTATACAGGGTGTTTCTTTTCGGAACCATTACAGACGCCCCTTTAAAAGCTTAGCAAATGACCTCGGGAGGCTTGCTGAACTTTTAACATCTCTGGTATTTTAGTCCCGCCCCTATTCTCTAAACTAAAACAAAATAAACAGATTAATTGCTGAAAGAAAACTATATGATTAGCGTGGTAAGGTTACAACCCGGATCACCCTTTGGGATTCCTCGTTATTCGCCTTTTGGAGGTAGTAGGCCTTAAGATTGGATATGTTGTATCGTTCTTTCACCGGCTTCATCATTATCCTAAACATCATCACCAAAGTTAAAAATAAATTTAGCAAAAAACTAAAAAGAAGCCTAAAAAATAATAAGACTAGGTTTTAACCTAAACCCCTTCTTTAAGTTACATCAAAAGATGTTTAACTAGTCGTTTTAAAACCCACAAATCGACGATTTACCACACAACTGTCTTCAAAGAAGATCCAGCTGCGCCCCAGTACTTTACTCAGCTGCCACTATAAGTGATTCAGCTGCGCCCCTACTACTTTATTCAGCTGCCACTACGAGTGATTCAGCTGCGCCCCTAGTACTTTACTTAGCTGCCACTATAAGTTATTCAGCTGCGCCCTTGCGATGTTTTGCAGCTAGCTTCAAAAGAAGTTTTAGCTACACTACCAAGTTGCGGGACAACAGACAACAAGGCCAAGCAGCTGGCTTCATGCAAGAAACCACTACTACTTCCAAATAACTGACTGCTAAGAAGCATCAGCCACACTCAACGGTTCCTTGGTTTACCAATTTTGGGGCCCCTCGTGGGGGGGGTACAATGGCATCGAAACCGATCCCTATCACCAATTTGGCGAATACCGGGATATGTGTGGTACCGACATATGTCCAATATAAAGGTAACCGAGTTTGGGCCACATTTTAAACAACACTCGGTATATTTCGCCCCTATTTTTTAACTAAAAAAATAAAAAGATTAATCGCTGAAAGAAATATTATTTTATCTCATTTTTATATTTGAATTTTGTCACCCATTTCCTGTTTTCCTTCAAGTTGAACCTTAAGTTTTCGATGCTGCATAGTTTTATTTTATTTTCCTGTACAGATCCATTCTTTAAAGGCCCATAAGGAGTTTTTTTGTTTTACAATCAACTTTTGCTTTTCTTCTTGAATATCCTTAACTTTTGTTGAAGGTTTTGGTTTCCTCGTTAGTTTGCCTTAAATTGTTGCATAGGTTTTCCTCCGTCATAAGTTTTACCGAAAAAATATCAAATGGATTAGAATTTTATAAACAGAGTACAGTGCCGGACTTAGGAAATTCCTCGCCCCTAGACATAAACCCTAGAGACAATCCGGTACTGCAATAAACCTAGTTCTCCACAAAGTTTTTTCTTTTGCAATGCATCCTGGTCACTCGCACCAAAAATGTAAAGATTTCTCTTTACCCCAGGTTCGCTTAAAACAAGTTTTATGAAAAATTGATAAATTAAATATTTTGTGGCTTTGGCTCGTGATCGTCTTACCCAAATTTGGACCTCTACGCTGTGTTTACTTACTTGTTTTATTAGATGCATTGCTTTAAGAATGATACGTGGGAGAAATAGGTTTATAAGAAATAAAATACAGTGGCTTAATTTACCCCAATTTAATTTACGTTAACTTTTACAAACAAGCAAGGGGGGCTCTTAGGAGGGTTCGGCCAGGGAAAAAGAGCCTGAGAAAAAACCCTGGTCGGCTATGAAGTAGCAAAGGAATACGCGGTCAGGCATTGTACTTTAAAAATTACGCAAATTAATGTATTTGCGATATGGCTCGATACTGCATTTAAACAAAGATATAAAACTGAAGAATATTGGGGTTAGTTAGCCGGGCTAGGCCCAGAATGTAACGAGGTCCCAATATGGGAGGCAACCCGCCTAGTTTAGTTGAAGGGTCGGGGAAAAGCGAAGCAACCCTAGAGAACCTAGGGCAACCTTGTCCCCTCACGGGAGAAAAATATTAGTCCATACAACAAAGGCCCACGCACACAAACAAGGAGTACTCAAAGTTGGAACAATAACAGTCAGCACTCCTGGTTAAGCACCGAGTAATTTCGCAATACATTAATAACTTTGGACTGATCATAAAACAATGCTTAACCACGTTATAGAAAAAGGGTACAAAATGATGGGTTAAGCACAAACAAAATACAAGGTTACATTGGGGCGGTACAAGCATTGAACATAGCAAAGCATTAAAATTATAGTGATAATAATAAAAGCGAGAATAGGGGTGGTAATAGCTAAAAGAAAAGGATTAAAAATAACGTAAAATACAGCTAAACGTAATAGAAAAGGGTAAATATACTCATAATAGCAATAATTATATAATAATAAGCTTAACAATTTGAAAATGCACAATATTACGTTTAGTTAATTTTACTACACATTTAAATAGATTAAATAATTAGAACTAACCTTGTAGAATACACTAATAACACTTTTAACAATGATTTTAGAACAATAATTTACTTTTACAATTTTACCAAGGAAAACGAACTGTACTGCACCGAATTCAAACTGCTTCTCCCTCAGTTCTGCTTTTTCCAAAACCTTCTTCGGTTACCTCTCGTGGAAATTCCTCCCCCAATCTGCATGCCAGATGTACTCTTCCTTCAGCTTAGCGCGTAACTCTCTTGTTTGTTTTCAAATTTTCTACCTAAATCTGTAAAATTTCTTTGCCTTCAAATAAAGTTTTATAGCTTAATCCTATTTTAACATTCGAAAAATAAAATTATAATAACATGTTTTCTAATAAATCTATACAGGGTGTTTCTTTTCGGAACCATTACAGTATAAATAACACAAACAAACAACAACAGTGTTTAAAAGAAAATACAACGTTATGTATGGGTTAAAAAACATGTTCAAGATATTCCTTAATTGAATAAAAACATTGTTCTTATAAAATATTTTTTAGTGTCGATTTAAATCGTTTGGAAGTTAGTTCCTTAATTTTTTGAGGTAGGTGATTGTATAAATTGACATTTAAGGTATTTTTAAAAGTTTTTGTGCCTAAAATAAGAGGTTCTTAAGAAATTTGTGTTTCTAATATAAAGTTAAATAGCGCAAAAACGGCTAAACCAAATGTCTACATATATGGTATATTTGGAATCAGCATAATAATAATAATAATAATAAATTTTATTGGTCAACGTTACAATATTACAATATGTTTGTGACAGGTCAAAAAAAAAAAAGTATACAATACCATTAGAGAATATTAAGTAAATATATAGTAAATAAACCATACCATTAGAGAATATTAAGTAAATATATAGTAAATAAAAATACATATGTTTTGTTCATAAATAAAAATTGTATAAATAACACAAACAAACAACAACAGTGTTTAAAAGAAAATACAACGTTATGTATGGGTTAAAAAACATGTTCAAGATATTCCTTAATTGAATAAAAACATTGTTCTAATAAAATATTTTTTAGTGTCGATTTAAATCGTTTGGAAGTTAGTTCCTTAATTTTTTGAGGTAGGTGATTGTATAAATTGACATTTAAGGTATTTTTAAAAGTTTTTGTAAGCCTAAAATAAGAGGTTCTTAAGAAATTTGTGTTTCTAATATTGTAGTTGTGAATATTATGACTTAAAATGTGACTAGATTTGGTGTTGTGGATTTCCATTAAAGAATATAGTAAAAACAGGCACGGTAGCGGCAAGATTTGAAGATGTTTAAAAATGGGTCGACAATGTTCATTAGCTTTGGCCTTCACTAAAACTCTAACCACTCGTTTTTGCAATTTAAAGATTTTTATGGCATTCACTGAATTGCCCCATAAAATTATACCATAACTAAGATGGGAGTTGAATAACGAAAAGTAACAGGTCCTAAGGATGTCAGGTGAAAGTATATAGGACAGTTGCCTAATTACGAAAATAGAACTGGAAAGTTTTTTGCCAAGTTGTTCAATATGCGCTTTCCAGTCTAATTTATCGTCTATTGTGATACCTAGGAGTTTTACGTGATTTCCTTTGGTAACGTTGGAATTATTTGAAAAAATTAAATTCTGGGTCTTGTCGTTGTTCATTGCCAATTTATTAGGCGTAAACCAGTCAAAAGCAGTAGTCTCAGATTCTTTAGCAGACAGTTTAAGTGAAATTAGATCCTTATTAGAGTCGATCATTGTGACATCATCAGCAAAAGCCACACTTTTTTTGGGTAATAGGTTAAAGAAAAGATCATTGATATATACTATAAAAAGAACCGGGCCCATTATGGAACCTTGAGGAACCCCATATGGTATCAATTTTGTTTCAGAAAAGCAGTTGTTTATATAGACACGTTGTTTTCTATTATTTAGATAAGATTTAAGTATATCCCAAGAT
This sequence comes from Brassicogethes aeneus, assembly GCA_921294245.1. Lineage (NCBI taxonomy): Eukaryota > Metazoa > Arthropoda > Insecta > Coleoptera > Nitidulidae > Brassicogethes > Brassicogethes aeneus. The sequence goes on along the minus strand of OV121133.1, from coordinate 53,114,960 downwards.
TTGCCTCTAATTCCATAAAATTTTAGCTTCTCTAATAGAAGAAAGTGTGAGACGCAGTCAAAAGCTTTGGACAGATCGCACATAGTTAGCGATACAATAGTTCCTTTTTCGAGACCTTCTAAAATGTCCTTTATGACTTTGGAGACTGCGTTGATTGTAGATCTGTTAGAGCGAAAACCAAATTGGCAGTCATCCAATAAATTAAAATTGTATAAATATTTGACAAGTTTATTTTTTAATATTTTTTCAATTACTTTACCAATTACAGGAAGAATAGAGATTGGGCGGTAGTTTCCTATTTCTTTAGTATCTCCTTTCTTAAAAAGTGGAATAACCTTACTAACTTTTAGACAATCTGGAAAGATTCCGTCCTCAAAACATTTATTAACAAGTAAAGTTAGGGGTTGGATAATAATATCAGTAGTGTTTTTAAAAAAAAGCTATTCATTTCATATACATCTGGGCATTTTGAGTCGCTTAGTGATATGACAGCATCATGGACATCAAAAGTACTTACCGGGTCAATGAAAAAAGAACCAGCTGGTGAATACATACCGCTCAGAAAGTTTAGTGCAGCATTTTTAGTGTCTGGTAGATTTTTTATTAAATTTTCAGCTATTGTAGCAAAAAAAGTATTAAAATCATCTGGTGTGAAGGTAGGATCCGTATTTGAAGTCTTTATTCTATTTCTTTCAAAATTAATTAACTTCCAAGTATCCCTGGCCTTATTGTTTGAGTTAATTATATAATTTTCACTTGCTTCCCTTTTACTTTTTAATATCTGAGTTTTGTACTCTTTTTTTAGTTTGTTATATTTATTTAGGTCAAATGGGTTTTTTGTAGTGCTATAAACAGTTTTTAAGGCATATAGGGTATTTCTAATTCCTTTTAGTAATCCGTTGAACCATAGTATTTTTTGTATATTTTTTTAAAGGAAATTGTTTATTTATTAGTGATTTTTAGTTGTTTACCATGAAGTTTGCTAGAGTGTTAGCATCAGTATTTAAGTTATTAAATTGGGACCAATTTAAGTCATTCAGTAGACTCCTAAAAACTACCATACCCTTCCGAGAGATATTTCTTCTCCAGCTAGCACTATTTATAACATTTTTGCCGTAAAAAATACTATTATTGTAAATCAAAATATACAGGGCGTCCCATTTAAGAAAATATATTTTTTTATTTTTTAAACTTTCTGAAACACCCTGTATAAACAAAATTATGTTTTCTGAAAACTATTTTTAAAACACTACAACTTTCCTATTTGCATTTTTTTATACATAGTGGCACAAAAAAGTTAACGGGGGTGGGAAAATATAAAAAATGACCCTGTACACCTTAAACTGGATTTTGGTAAATAAAGTCAAAATGAGGTTTAAATTAAGTTTCTTTTGTGTAATGAGTATGAGTATAAGAGACGTATAACCAGCCCCATTTCCTCTTGACTCTCGAACCCCGTACAGGCCTATGTTTACTTACGCCGATTTTTTTTCTTCCCCAACAACTGCACGGCTTCACCCGTGTTTGCTGGGTGCGAATGTCCATTGCGTTCCGTACTGTCCCCTATTTGGGGCTCGAGAGCGAGAGGCGAATAGTTATAATAGCCGTTCCCGGGTTCGCCGAGCCTATGCTATACGCTCAGTGGGGTATGGATGAGGGACGGGAGGGAGTTGGTTTTTGGGGAACAATTACGCCGACTTAAAACTAAGTACGACGCGGAATCCCCCTAGACCAGTCGGTTAGTATTACTCCAAACATTTGGGATTACTATTTGGAGTTGGGGAGTTGTTATTACGCTGCAGGGGTGTAGTTTCCTAGTCGAGGTCTTCGTCTTGTTCATTATTGTCATTGTCCGTGTCGGATAGTTCCTGAACTTGGTAAAATGTGTCGGTTGTTTTTTTTTTATTTTATTTTTATTGTTGCTTAGTTGCTCCCAACTGGTCTTGTAAATTTGTGAGAAGTGCATGTTTTGTGCTAACGTGTCATGAGATGTGAAGCATGGTCTACCGACTTTTTTGTCTTTAAGATCTAGTTTAAGGGTGGCTTGTAGTATGCTGTTGCGTTGTCTACGAGTGACTTGGTCCCAGTATTTTAATTGGGCTATTCTTCCCCTTTTGGTAATGGTTTTTCCCATTAGCAGGTCGCGGGGATGTTGTAGATGGTAGTCGGGTAAGTCTGTCGTTAGTAGTGTAATGATCTTCCGTTCAAGTTTGCGTATTTTTGTCTGTTTGCTTTAGTTAGCGCGCAGGTGTTTAGGCCGTATGTTGCCGCAGGTACGATAATCGACACACATGATAAACTCCCTCGCAAAGAAATACAACCCCCCGCGGCTCCCCCGGAAGACAATCCACACAACGGCAATCGTACTACGACTACCGCTGTGTAGACCAGTGTTGCCAGATAAAAAATTTCATGTCGCCACCAGAGGCGGCGAAAGTCGCCAAAATAAAGTTAAAGTCGCCAGTTTTTTTTTAAGTTCATTTTTTGTGAATTTTTACTTGTAAAATAAAAATAACTGAACATTCACGCATGATTTTTATTTAAATAACATCGTTTAGTTAACATTTACAATCAGCGTACAATCTTCTTTATATTACATATTTACATTCGACATCGACATAAAACATATGTTTTATGTCGATGAACCTATTTATATTCCGATCATAGCTTTGGTGAGTCAAGGAAAATTATTTTACCCTCCTTGGAGCTGACTCCGGTCTAGCGCCGAAAATCGCCCAAATGTCGACTTGTGATTTTTGTAAATTTATGGTCGCCAGAGCGAGTTAAAAATCGCCCAATTTGTGATAAATCGCCCAATCTGGCAACACTGGTGTAGACCATCCCCCGGAGAGGCCACGGGAGGCTGCACCCCCCCGCGGAGGAGCCCATCACGCGTGCCGATCGTAAGACCGCAATCGCTGCGATAAGGCAGTTCCCAAGGTCTAAGTGTTTACAAATTCCATGGATATTGATTAGGGTGCTTTTTTTACTTTGTTTATGTTTTCTTAGTTTATGTGTTATGTCTTAAGTGTCAAATTTATTTGGTCTCGGTTTGTTATTCTTGAATTTTTTGTTGACAGCTTTATTGCCCTGTTCAACTTTGGTGTGTGTCCGCGATTGGCTGTTTGGTTTTTTCTTGGAAAATTGACTTTTTATTTTACTTATTTGTTGCCGATGATTATTGTTTTTTGTAGGGATTAGGCAATGTGCCTTGTTTAGTTTAATTTGCAAATTATGTGTTAGGTCATGCGAATGAATTGAGAATACTTAGCAATAATTTGCAGGTGGCCTGTTCCTCCCTTGTTTGGCCTCATTTGTTTGACCAGTGAAAAACGTCCTGTTGACAGATGGTGCGACCGCTCAGGCACTGACACTTGTCACTTCACACTTAACTCCTTTGACCGTTTCACTATGTACGTTTGCACTTGTCACTTCACTTCACTTTTCCTTTTCACTTGGCCCTTAACTAATTATTGACAGAAGAGTAGTCTGTACTCACTGTAATTGTTACACTATAGTTGTTTGCACTAAGAGGGCTTATTTGTTGGTTATGGTTTTTGAAAAAACTTTTTTCCAGATACTGAAACCTAAATTACATTTTAAGAGTTTTTGGACCACCCGTAAGGTGTCACTCTACAGTTCAACTTCAACACTTCCCTGACCTTAGGGTGGACTACAGAAACACTAGTTGCCACACTACAGACTATTTGCACTTTATAAGCAATCATTGCGAGCATTGCTGTTTGTAAGTTTCAAGAGCGCGACGGCAAGATGCAAGATGCGACTAACTTTGACGAGCACTCGAACGTGACTAAGTTTCTTTTGTCACAGTGCGCCTCTGTAAAGTTTAAGTTTTTTGAAAAGACCACCCAAATTTTGTTGTTGTTGATTATAGTGGACCATCCCCTCATTACATACCACTAGTCATCTAAATCGCAGCTGATCCTTCTTGAAAGCTTTTTAGCTCTTTAGATTTTTTTTATTTTTTTAAGTATTTTTATAAAATTCAATTAATTTCCAAACAAATGCTGGCTTTCTGGCAGGCAGATAGATAAAATTACAAATATTATCAGAACATCGGCAGGAAAAAAATCAATACCCAGGCAATATAGGACCTCGCGAAACCTTAGAGGGAAAACTCCTACGGACAGTTATTTATGCAGACCTAGTAAACGAAATTTTAGAAAGGAAACAAGAGTTTGGCACACCAAATGTCAAGGTTTTGTGCGATGGAGGCCAACATTTTTTAAAATATGTCTGTCCATATTTCCAGAAGATCCAGAAAATAAAGAGAATGAAATTTCATTGCGTTCGAGGAATTCAGAAGGAGGTAACGCTGCAAAAAAGGAAAACTTATAGGTGTTAAGAAACTGATCATCCTCTGTATGGTTCCTAACATCAAAGAAACATACGAAAATCTTTACTTACTTTTTGACTTGGTAAAAATAAACAAGATATCCTTTAAATTTCTTTCTGACTTTAAAATAATTCTAATGGTTAATGGCTTACAGACAGCAACATCGTCCTACCCATGTCCTTATTGCCAAATTTCGTAAAAAGAACTTCGATCATACAGTGAATATCATAAAGAGTTGCGCTCCTATGGCGATAATACACTACATTTTAATAAATTTGACTTAATTTTTGAAAAAAACTTAAAACGTGGAAATGAATCTTTTAGTAGTACTATCAATAAAGCCATTTTCAAAGAAGAAGATGACGTTAAAATTTTCAAGAAATGTATTATTCCGGAACTTCATCTTTTGCAAAGATTTATTAATCATTTATTTTTTAAAGGACTTGTACCACTGCTAGGCAAAGAAAACGCATTAAAATGTCCTAAACAGCTACACTTAGTCACGAAAAATTATCAAGGAGAACTTTTTGAAGGGAATGCCTGCAGAAAGTGGTTGAAAATGCAGAAGATTTAAAGTCAAAAGAGATATTAGTCAACCTGGAAGAAGTTTATGGTATACCCTCTGTTGTGGCTTTCAACACAATGAATCGTATCGTTGAAAAGTGTTTTGGTTCGGAGCTGCTTTGTACCTTAAGTAAACTGAAGGCTGATGTGTCACTTTTGAAAGCAGTTTTAAAGGGCGCAGGAGTCTCGCAGACCCTTTGGAGCATCTTGTAGAAACGGTCCAATTTTTAAAAACTTGGTTGGGTCTGTGGTCGGAACAAGCTGGTGAGTCTGTTCATCGAGAATTTTTGTTAATTTGGAAGAAATACAAAATCAATGATGTAAATGACCTGCGATACGGACAGTAGTGTTATAAAGAATTTTGCTCTTGTTTGAAATTGTTTTAAAGTTTAATTAATTTTTGTAATATTTTAAGGGTAATAAATTTGATATATTTTAATTTTGTTAAAGACTGTCAAGTATAGTGCACTGTATTTGATATATTTTTTAATTTTCTTATTATAATCTACAAGTATAAACCGATACATATAAATACAATAAACCGATTTTGTCTCCATTTAATTGAATTTTATAAAAATCCTTAAAAAAAAAATCTAAAGAGTTAAAAATCTTTCTAGGAGGATCAGCTGCGGTATGTAATGAGGGGATGTTCCACTATAATCAACAACAAAAAAATTTGGGTGGTCTTTTCAAAAAACTTAAACTTTACAGAGGCGCACTGTGACAAAAGAAACTTAGTCACGTTCGAGTGCTCGTCAAAGTTAGTCGCATCTTGCATCTTGCCGTCGCGCTCTTGAAACTTAGAGACTAGTCTCTGGTGTGGCCTTAGATCTTGTTTTTGAGATATTGTAAAAAAATCTTTTTTAATTTAATTAAACTGAAAAAAAAAATTATTATACACATTAATAAAGTGGCTTCTTTGAATAACAAAATAAAATTGATTTTTTAGCAAACATTCGACAATTTTTAAAGTTCAAAGTGAACATTTTTGGTCCGATTTTATTACAATTTAAATTATTTGTAACTTCATGTATCCACTCACGCCGTGATCCACTGAATTGTGTTAAAATAAAAATTGCCAAAATAGCACTCATAACTACCGCTAGTCTCAACATTTAAATTTAATGTCAGTTTCGCTTCTGGCGTTTGAAGCGAATTCTTAAATAAATTATGTGTATTTATACGAGTTTTAAACACATACTTTCACAAAAAACAATGACAATTTTTAACAAAATGTTTAAAAAATATAAAAACGCCACACTAAAATAAATGTCAAAAGAATGGCAAACATGATTTTTTCAAAATGTGTTATTTAAAGAAAAAATAATGGTTTTCCAGAAATATATTTAAGGAGTCGTACAAACGCCAGAAGCGAAAATTTGAGAAAATATTCTTTTGATATTGATTTTTGGCCTAGCAGAACATACACTGGCGACAAAAATTAGAGGATATTACAATATTTTATATTAATAATTTATGGGGCTTATTGAATTTGATATATTATAATAATTCGGGCTTTTTAAGAAATAAAAACAAAAATTTTAACGAAGGAATATTTTAATTTTGCTGTAAAAAAATTAATATTATTTTTATGTAAACATTGAACATTAAATATTAAACATTACTAATGTGTGTGAGATCCGTGCACTTCCAAAACTTCTCTTCTTGGCATGCTAAGAGTTAAGTTATCTAACTGATCCTGAGGAAAATTTTCCCATAATTGTGGTAAAATTCTCCTTAAATCCTTGTTTGAGGTGGAGGATTGTGGTCATTTAGTGCTCAATTGGATTGAGGTCAGGAGAGTGAGCGGGCAGCATAACATGTTCAATCTTCAAGTTTTGTAACGCTCTTTGTACCTCGAGCGTTCTGTGGGGAGGAGCATTGTCGTCTAAAAACATGAAATTTTCTCCAACGTCTTGACGAATTGGCGCTACAATGTTCTGAATAATGTCACGCGCATACACGAGTCCCTTCATATTATTTTCACAAACATAAAGTCGTGTACGGCGCCCCAATGCGATTCCTGCCCAAACCATTACAGTGCCACCTTTAAAGGGATAGATTTCCTGCACGTAACTTGTGTGCCTGGCTGTTCTACTATTCCTCCATACTCGAATGCGTTTTGAGTCACTGTGTAGACCAAAACGCGACTCATCAGAGAACAGCACAGAATTCCACTCTACATCCCAGTTTCTTCTTTGACGAGCCCACTGTTGACGCTGCCTCCTGTGCCTTTGTGTAAGAGATACACCTCTAAATGGCCGTCGAGCCCTCAATTCAAAGCCATATATATAAACGATTTCTTACAGTTCTCACTGACACAAGGGCTTCAGCAGCGTCTTGAAGTTGCTGCCGAAGTTGAGTTGCCGAAATTGTGGGGTTCCGTCGAACTGTTAATTGGAGATACCGGTCTTGTCGTCGAGAAGTACTTCTTCTACGGCCTTGTCCACGTCTTCTAGCTGTCGATCCGGTATCAGTGAATCGTCTCCAGAGTCTGCTAATAACACTTTGGGACGTTCCTAGCTGTTGAGCAACATCTACTTGACGCATACCTGCTTGTAACATTCCAAGGGCTCTATTTGCATCGGCAGGTATTAAATGTCTTAATGGCATTGTAAATTTAAAATAATTAATTATAACACTGTGCAACACAAAAAATGAACTGGGATCAAATCTGAAAAAATCAAATCTAGGCAACCCCCAAAACAAATCCTTTAAGGGGTTTTACCAGTATAGCTCGAATAATGGAGATATATAAAAGCCCCTAGAACTTAAAAAATATGAATTTTATAGAAAAATGCTCGGACACGTCGATTTTTATTTTATATGACGCAATTTTCAATTGATTTTGAAATTTTTATTTTTTCACAGATTCACCCCCAGCAACCCCACTTTTTTTTAAGAAAACCGACCCTATTTAAAAATTCTTTTCCTTGTCATTTTCTTATAACCTCTTTGGTCGAAAACATTGTTTTTGTTTGAAAAAGTGTTTTTATTAATTTAATTTAATGCAGCTAGTGTTTAAAATCATATTTGCAATTCTCTTTTATTTAATCAAAAAAACTGAATTAAAAACCAGATTGTTGACGGCTGGCCAAAAACAAATGACCGATTTAGAAAAATAATGAAATATTAAAGGTTACTAACATTCCCAATCTCTTGGCAATCTAATAAAAAAATAGGTAGGTGGGTAGGTACTATAAGTTCATAGTAGGTATTTGGTAAAAAGTTAATTGTTTTACCATAAATAATACCTACCAAAATTTTGATTAAAGTGTAATCACAGGCGTAAACACAAAATAATAAACAATTGTTTATTATTTTGTGTTTATGCCTGGTTAACCAAGATGGCAGTGCATTGTTGCCAAATTGACCAAGACAGATTATATACTTTTTTTTTAAATAATAATTTTGTAGATTTAAATAACTACAATTAGGCTAAAATTATTCAGACAATAAAACTATAACGTTTAAAAAAGATATTTTTTAAATTTTTACCATATTTACCAGTAAAATTTGAATAAAAAAATCCTCTAAAAGACAATATAAAAGAAACAAGGCAAGCTGTAGTATTTTAATAGTGTAGCATGCGCAATGGAAACATTTTATCATTTGAGATAGATACATACCTGTCTCTTAATAATTGCAAGGGGCGTGGTAAGTCGTTTACCCGTATAGGAGTTATAGGTATATGATTTTCATGTATAAGCATTTCAAATTGAGGAGGAGTGTTAACTATTGGTATCACTGCTCGATAAGTTGGTTGGTAGCACTGCAATAGGGGATATTAAATAAAAAATTGACTATAGCTGCATTTTATTGCCCATTCTCCCTATTCTCCCTTAAATGAATGGTTGTTTTTTTGAGTCACAGAATGATTCTTCTGTCATTAATGTCATTCCGATGATTCCTTACTTTTGTTTGGAATCTTCAGAATGAGGCAGAGTGGGGGGAAATTCCCCTGAAAAAAGTGCATTTAACAACCGCCAATTTTAAAAACTATTATGTTTTATAATAAACCCAGCAAGTAATAACTGTGCGTTATCCATATTTTTAAACTTTAAAAAGAAAATTGAGGTCACAATCCACACAATTGGTTATTAGGTTCATAAATTCCCCCACCTTTGGCAAAGTGACAGGGCTCAGAATGAATTTGCAAACGGGAATCATTCTGTTATTATTCCATTCCACTTTCAATAAAATGCGACTTATATCTGTTTCACTTTTTTAACTTTAGTCATTTTTGACTAATTCATTTTTAGAGAGTTCTAAATCTGACTTTTGACCGGTTTTTGAAAAAAATACTCCTATTTGCGCCGCGGCTTTCCACAAAACCGAAACTTGTCCGGAAAAATAAAGTGTCCCGGTCGGATTGTACCCGATTTATTTATTTTGTATCGATTGTTACCAGGATAACGTTGTAAACAGTTTTTCTTATACCTGAAATAAAGGTTACAAAATAAAATACTGCCCGATACTGAATTTGGATTATCCCCCGTATCAAAAAAACCATTCCCTGCACAGGTCAGGAATATTCCCAGGATTATTCCAAGCGTACCAGAATATTCCCAGGAATATTCCTGGCGTAATCCGCTTTTTTGGTTAACCCAGTCATCATAAAAAGAATATTCCACTCTCTAAAAATGAAATAGTCAAAATTCTACTATTTGAATTAGTAAAAGCATTTTTTACTAATAAAATAGTCGTTTTCACTTTTAAATAGTTATTTTTTACTATGTAGGGTAAGGTGGGGCAGGTTCGGACACGTTTTTTCAAAAATTAATATTTCAAAGATAACAAATTTTTTTAGAATTAATGCAAATACTACGGATAGCTTAGTCTATTTCCAACATTTTAGCATTATCTTAAGCAAAAAATATTAAGTGGTTTTCGTTTGGTGATATTTTACTTAAAAAAATGCATTTGTCCGAATCTGCCCCATATTGGGGCACATTCGGACAAGTAGTGGGGTACTTTCGGACAGGCCTGAGAAAATTTAGAACCTATTTATTTTTAGAATTAATAAGAGACTATATTAGAAAAAGTTTATTAAACATTATAACCATCAAAATTGACATTAAATTTAAAGAGCGAACACATCCTTGAAGTTCCTGGTGCTGCCTCTGGTGCTGCTTCGGTATTTTCGAAACTATATCTTCTCTGGAAACAGTCGAAATATCTTGCAAGTCCGGAAAGCGGAAACCGCTTTTATACTTCCTCAAAAAATTTAAGACGTAAGAGCCTTCATTATTGCAAGATTCTACCTTGCCGATATAATGAAGTGTCCTTCTGTTGGTCGGGTATTTGACAAGCAAATAATCATGACAATGGATCACGTCATCATGCAATAGCATGAGCACATCATCATTGTCTTGAAACTCGTCCAGAGAATCGGAATCAACAATTTTTGTCTCATGCACAATTTTCTGTGGTAAATCTATATCAGAATCCGAGGAGTAACTTTCTACTTTTTCTTCGGCGCCTTTCCTTTGCTCTTCTCCCCAACTTTTGTATCACTTTTCTTCACTTCACATTCGCTTTGTAATGCTTTTCTTTTCGTGTTTTTTTTCTCCAACTTTTGTTTTCTCATTGTTTCCAATTCTTGAATTCTTTCCTTTTTCGGTGTGCTTGTATAAATTCTGGATTTACCTTTTACCTTTTTTCTTTTTAAATTAGTTACGTACCATCCCACAAAGGTAAATCAATCAAAACTGGGTTTTATTTGTAAAATGGGGCACATTCGGACAGTCCGAAGCTGCCCCACCCGATTTGTCCGAACGTGCCCCATGTTCCAGAAATACATAGATATCAAAATAAAAATTTGCACATGGTTAACTGATGCTGTTTTATGAGGTTATGTATCGCCAAAGATATTAATATCTGCGGTAAAAGGTATAAAACTTACCTTACTGGTGTTCTCAAGCCAAGAAAGCTTACGATAGCCCTAATAAAATTTATAAGAATAACTATGTTTTTATATTTTCTCAAATAAATAGTTGTCGAGTGATCAAAGTCGCTAAACATGTACGGACCACAGAACTATTAGTGTAGAAGGATATTTACTGTCAATATGGAAACTCTCGTAGCACTTTAAGGCGGTAAATTTGATTTGTCCGGAGGTGCCCCATGTCCGAACCTACCCCACCTTACCCTAAATAGTTAAAGTTTGACTAATTTAAGATTAGTCACCATATTTGACTATTTCTGACAGTTAAAGTACCTAACTAATTTCTTTAGTCGTTTACGGCCAACAACAAAGTATTATTTGAATTAAATGCATATACCTCTCCATGGTTAAATGACCCATAAAACAAATAAAGATGCAAAAAGTTTAGCTCAAAATAGCAAGACAAATAATATATTAAACTTTAAAATATTAAGAACCATATTTATTGACAAATAAAATTAATTTTTATAAGAGCGGCTGACAGCCCAATGCGTTAAGACGTTAGCTTGACAAACTTGTCAAGTGACAGACCTGAGTTCAATCCCAGGCTGGGTCAAAACTTTTTTTAAATTTAAATTTACTAATTTGACTATTTCATTCAGTGGAATTTGACTAATTATTAGTGACTGCTTTTTCACTATGACAATTAGTCAAATATGACTTATAATTAGTTATTTTTGACTAATTCATTTTAAGAGAGCATGTAGCGGCATGCATAAGACTTAAGTATTGTTAGGAGAATGTCCCTTAATATAATTTGGGGTTTACTCCTAGCCTTATGGCCACTTATACCCAGAAACTTACTTAACTAGTCATTATTATTTACTAAGTAGATTAGTCCCACTCTAATCATCGTTTAGCTGTGCCATCACAGACGCACATTATCACGTTATCAAGCGTGCGTAAACAACGGTCAGAGGTATTGCAACTACAGTAGAAACCACCAATATATGAACGTGACTCATCGGGTGCCGAACATATCTCAGACATGCTAGCAGTAATGTTTTACTTGATGCAGCGGTAAATGTACTCACACGTAGGTTTTTAAGCATCCGGTCTAAAATGCGCCATCTGTGATGTAAAACTGCCTAGGTGTTGGACAAATTTAAGATGGACATATGACGCGTGTCCTAGCTTGTTACTTATATTCAGTAGAGTTCGTGTTTTAGGCATTTATTTTATTTTATTACATAGTAAGGCAACCAACTTTACCGTCGGCCATTTGTTTTTATATGTCATATGATCTTTGTTTTTGCATATTGTGTTTCTGCTGTGTGTTTACGGATTAATAATCGTTTTAAACGTTGTAGTGCTAGTGGTTTTTATTGCAATTGTTATTGCATGTTTATTGGACTTTATTGCAATTGTTATTGTACGTTTTTTGGACTTTAAATAAACGGTGTGTGTTTACGGATTAATAATCGTTTTAAACGTTGTAGTGGCAGTGGTTTATATTATGTAACACAGGTAGATGTCGTATAAAAATCCTTACCTAGAAATTCTAGGCTAGAATACAAAAATATTTTTATTATATAAATTTTGTACTAGTATTAGTTTAATACATTCTGAAGAAGCTACTGTGTAGCGAAACAATTGTGAATATTTAATAAATTTCGTGAAACTAACGCAAGTTGTTTTTATATCCACACAATTTAAATATCTTTCACTTTGTACCTGACCTGCGTAAACATTTTTGTTTTTTGTCACCAATTCTGAAATATTTGCGTTTACAGTTAAAAGAATAGCATATTCTGTAACAAGTTTGACGGTTTCACGAGAGGGGAATATGCAATTCCAAACGTGTTTCAGACTATACTTTTTCTACGTTTCCAAAAAATACCATAGACAAAGAATTTAATTGGAAGAAAGTAAGGTTGGATTGGTCTAAAAATTTGTTAGATATTAAAAACAGAGATGTCGCCACGAGTGTACGTTCTGTCATCAGATGATAGAATATTTCATTAAAGTTAAAAGAAAAGTTTATTTATTAATTAGTTTCTAAGAAAATTACATTTTATTTAATTATCGTAGATGTTAATTATGTTAGATGTTAATTATTTAACTTTAAAAGCAAATATATCATAAGTATAGCAACCAACATTACACTCAAGATTTTTTACAAACAGGACTCCACTGGACCGTGACCTTCGATAGATTGCTTCGTACGAATGTGTCGGATGAGTCACGTTCATATATTCGTGGTTTCTACTGTAAACTTATGAATATTCACTGGGAATGTTCTTAGATGGTGTTAATAAGTTTTAGAGGATCATTTTATAAAATTTTCCAAATGAATATTCCTAGAATGAAGCGGATTATTCCTAGGCGATAGGGCATATTCATGGAATATTTTCGAACCTCATTGCAGTCTGGGTGTATTTGGCGATCTGTCCCGGGTGCGGTCTGACAGACCGGGTCTGTGAGTGCATGGCAAAATAAAATGCGTATTTTATTTTGCCTTTATGACTTTTTTATATAGGTATATTGTCAAGCATTATATATTATAAGTAATAATTGGCACTACATATATAAAATTTAGTTTCAAAAATTCCTATGGTTGCCAGTGACATTTTGTACCGACAGACTCACTTAATTATGAGTTCAAAACGTTTTAGTTTTGTTATTTTTTTCTGTTAATTGAAACATTTCTAAATACATATTTTAACAAAGCTATTAATTATATTTAATATTACCAGATTTCCAAATATTACCAGAATCTGGTAACCAGATTACAAAAAGAAAGATAAAATTGTAATATATTTTTTTAAATCTACCTGAAACAAAAAAAATTAGATTCCGGAAGTGCTGTTGGTATCAATTTTGACCTGCTGAAAGGTTACTTGCCAGGTGTAAGATTTTGTAGGGGGAACAATCTTCCCAGACATTTGTATATAAGACATTTTACAACCACTGTTCAGTGGCGGATTTACCAGCAGGCTGAGTAGGCTCGAGCCTAGGGCGGCAGATTTTGGGGGCGGCAAATTTGGGGAACGATTTTTTTTTACCTCATAGAAATCAAAAAGATTTTTCTATGACGGTTTTCTGATGTCTTACAGATAGAAGTCTGCAACAAATTTTGTCGATGACTTTTCTCTCTCACTTGTCATTGCACATTCCGAGAGTAGCAAACTTCCATATTCTAGAGTAAAACAGCTAGTTCGCCGCCCCTCAACCAGTAATCGGCCTCTCGCCTCTGCGCCCTTTGCCCACACTTCTTATGAGTGAAAAGAGTGAAATTTTAAAAAATATGCCCCTTTTCCCACTAACAACCCATACATGCCAGTCTTACTACTGGTTGGAGGCTACGAACTGGATGGTTTGTATATAATTTTTCGATTTTTATTCGAATATAATGAATAATTTAGTGAATAATTTTACCGATTTCAATTTTATGTATCGACTATTATGTGTTTCACATGCACTAGTAGCTTCAGAAAATTCGATTGTAATTGTAAAAAAATCTTGAACAGTAATAGCGATATAGTCTTAAGTCAAAAAAATATTTTTTCCCGAACGCGGTATTTTTTTAACTGTTTGAAAGCGCAATAAAGATTATTTATTCACGTTTACCAAAGTTCATTATTGTGTAAATAGCATACATTACTCCGCCCATACATGATTGAGCTTCGATTAGCTCAAAAATATACCGACAAATTATTTTACGTGCAATTTCAACGAAATTGTTGCATTGTAAAAATAATGTATGATATGACAATTGTTGAGGCAAGGGCGGCAAAAACTATTCAGCCTATACCTTGAAAATTTGTAAATCCGCCACTGCCACTGTTATTTCAACCATCGAAGTGTACAGTCTCAATAAAGAAGTTTTTAATCATTTAAACATATTTCAATTTATTCATTCTTAAAATCATAAGTAATAAAAATACGAAATAACTACAGCAATATTAAAAACAATGGTTTTTACCTACCCAACTTATCAAAACAAGGGCTAACAACATTTGCGTTTTAAATTTTTTTTGATGTGGTAGTTGATCGATATTAATGTACTAAAACTCTGTTCAAATATATATATATATATATATATATATATATATATATTAGGGTGAGCCAAAAAAACTAACCTATCGGATTTATGGGTTAAAATGAACCTACATACCGAGCAAAAAATTTTCCTGCAAGGAAAAATTTTTTGCTCAATTTTAAAAGGTGTCGGTGAGCATTCTAAGTTTTCCATTGAAATAACACGTAAAAAAATCTTTTTTCATTAAAAAAAATATAACTTTTGAACCGTTTGAGATAAAAATTTTTACGTCGCGGATTCTTGTAGAGCATAAAATTTCCTACAAAATCTATCCCAGAATTATTTTTTTTCAATTTAAAAATTCGTATATTTGAAAGCTTTGAAAAGTGAAAAAAATCATAATATTTAGTTTTAGTGTTTTTTGACTCAAAATGTTCATTAGGGTGTTTCATTTAAAACGAAAATTTTTTTTTTCTTGCTGACACATGAAAATTTTGGTATTTAGGTTGAAAAAAAATTCCCTGAAAATTTGAGCCCTTAATTTTGATTCTAAGTACTTCCTTTTTAATTTTGTAGTTTTTCCATATAAAAAGCATGTATTTTTAATAATTTTTACTTTAAATTTCTATATTTTGGCTGGGTTTTGAATTATAATTTTTATCACCATAATTTTCTGCATAGTATTCACGGTTTTTGAAAGGCCCTGCATCAATTTTGTTTTTGATTTATTTACGTTGATTGTAGTAGCTCCAAAAGTCGTTTTTTTCACTTTTTCTCACATATTTTTGAGAAAATCCATCAAATGACTGGTTCAAATAAAAAAGTTGTAGGAAATTTAATTTTTGACAAAAAAGGTTCTTACGTTCATATCACTAAAGTGCTTTGTTTAAGAGATATAAGCAATTCAATAACCAAAAACAAAGAAAAAATAGGTTTTATTGAAATTTATGTAATTTCATTCAACAACTATATATTGCTTATATCTCTTAATCAAAGCACTTTAGTGATATGAACGTAAAAACCTTTTTAGTCAAAAATTAAATTTTCTACAACTTTTTTATTTGAACTTTTTCGGTAAAACCAGTCATTCGCTCGATTTTCTCAAAAATATGAGAAAAAGTGAAGAAACGACTTTTGGAGCTACTACAATCAACGTAAATAAATCAAAAACAAAATTGATGCAGGGCCTTTATTATGGTGATAAAAATTATAATTCAAAACCCGGCCAAAATATAGAAATTTAAAGTAAAAATGATTAAAAATACATGCTTTTTATATGGAAAAACTACAAAATTAAAAAGGAAGTACTTAAAATCAAAATTAAGGGCTCAAATTTTCAGGGAATTTTTTTTTCAACCTAAAAATCGAAATTTTCATGTGTCAGCAAGAAAAAAAAATTTTTCGTTTTAAATGAAACACCCTAATAAACATTTTGAGTAAAAAAACACTAAAACTAAATATTATGATTTTTTTCACTTTTCAAAGCTTTCAAATATACGAATTTTTAAATTGAAAAAAAATAATTCTGGGATAGATTTTGTAGGAAATTTTATGCTCTACAAGAATCCGCGACGTAAAAATTTTTATCTCAAACGGTTCAAAAGTTATATTTTTTTTAATGAAAAAAGATTTTTTTACGTGTTATTTCAATGGAAAACTTAGAATGCTCACCGACACCTTTTAAAATTGAGCAAAAAATTTTTCTTTGCAGGAAAATTTTTTGCTCGGTATGTAGGTTCATTTTAACCCATAAATCCGATAGGTTAGTTTTTTTGGCTCACCCTAATATATATATATATACCCAGTAAGCACAAGCTAGCTGGCCTGCATACGGCCCGAATACGTATTTCTTTCGGCGTGTAGAACGGGAATGTCCGCCTGGCCAACCGCCGGCCACAACCGCCTGGCCATTCAAAAAAAGTCTACAGACGTCCTGGAAAGGTATATCCTATAAGTTCAGTCCTGAAATTCTCTGTATGGCAAGATACTTCTTTAACACACTCGACTAGCTAGACATTATTCGTTACTGAGGAGATAAGGATGAAGATGGGGAAACAATTCATGTTCATCTATGCCATTACGGACGCACACTTCCAACTAAATATTGCAACCAATCGCTATATATAGTTAGTATGTATTTCAGCCGTAAGCGGGCCGGCTAGGGCAAGCCGAAGGATTTTGCAGCAGCATGCCGAATTCTGGCCGACTTCGGTTAGAACATGGCTAAACGGTACCGGGTAACATAACGCGGGCCTTAAGCGGGCCGACTGGGGCAAGCAGAACCGCCGGTCAACCGCCTATGCCGAGCGAAGGCCGAGTGTTTGGTGCTTACTGGGTATTTTCATAATTTGTTATTAAAATTTTATCTTGTGTCATGGATTCTGAAACTAGTGGTAAGTACCTATATTTATGATATTAATATTGTAATATTCATTACTATACCTATACTTAACATGTTAACTGCCATGAGTTTTTTACAAGTAAGGTGACAAACATACTTTTGAATGTCATCTTAAAAATGTTAATAAAAAAATGACGGCCAAGTCTCTACCGGTGTACATCAACTCCACGACGATCATTCTAACATATAAAACCCCCATGTTATGCATCCTTCTTTCACATACACATGGCTTAAATAATTTTATTGTGCGTGTGCATGCACATGGCTCAATAGACCTAACTCGCGTGTATTTTTTTCATACACATGGCAGTTAACGTGATTTATTTTACTTAAAAAAAACATTTGAGTTTTTGTTATACTTCAGGGATCGTCCCGATTATAATTTTTATAGAGACGTAAAATTCAATCCTTGCTCTTTTTATAATATCAAAATCAGCCACCACTTTGCACCCTTTCTAAACTTGATTCATCACTTAACGTTATAAGTGTTTTAAATATGCATGCTATAACAAAATATTGTAAACATAAACATATATAATTTATTTTTCTCGGTTTCAGGCTCTTCTGGGGTGAAAACTATAACTCGCCGATATATATTTGAGTTGATGAGGTTGCAAACTTACCTGGATATCCATAAACAGCTAGAATATGTGGAAAATTACTTGATTTCACAGAAATATTATACAAAGAAACAAGTAAAGGAAATTAAATATACATAGGGGCAACTAAATTATGCGTTTGAAAACTCCAAATTATGCGCAGGAATTGTGCCATTTTATGCGGCAATTATGCGGGCAAAATTGGGAAAATATGCGCCATTTTATGCGCAATTATGCGGGCAAAAATAAGAAATTATGCGCCAATTATGCGGGCAAAAATAAGAAATTATGCAAAATTATTCGGGCAGAAATCAAGAAATAAGCGAAAATTATGTGTACTTTATAGGTTTGGAAGAAAATAGTGAGTTAAGAAAGCATCATTTTCTTTTTTTTTTTAAATCTGAATAGGGAACTGCAGGTCACACACGTTAATAAAACAAGTGAGTGATAGTTAAACGAAGTAGTATTTTATTTTCCATAAAGTATTTTGTAAAAAAGCAGACTAGTCAAATCTTTAAAAGTCAACATAAACATAAATTATGTTACATACATAACATAGATAAGTTATCTAAGATAACAATTACAATATTAGTAATGTTAGATTATAGTCACAATTGCACATCATTGCCTCATTTTTATCCTTTGTAAGATTAGTCCTCCTGGAGGAAAATATGTCTCCATAAGCACTAAAGCCTCTCTCAGTGTCCACATTTGAAACAGATACATATTTACATATTCCCTAATCATAGAAATTAATGCACAAAGCACCAGATCCTCTTTCTTACCTTTTTTAGATTTATCTTTAGAATTTTCTTTAACTGCATCTGCCAAAATAGAGTGTAACACTACAAAATTTGATGATGGGATGGAAAACAATAGACTTATTTTTTCTTTTGCTGCAATAACACTTTCAGCTGAAAGAGCTGCTGAAAGAGGAGCAGTCAACAGGAGTCAAACAAAAAACGAAATGACTCAAAGAAGTCCTTCGCAGTATCCTTCTGCAACATTTTTTTCAGTAAGTCACAGCAGGAGGTGCAAACATCCTTCATTCTTTGCAGAAAATGTTTCTGTTTCTCCCCAGGTACCTCATTAAGCCTAGTTTTGGTTTTTTCGAAACTCCGGCGTGGCGGAATTAATGTATTGGGCATTAAAAGTGATTTTGGCCGAATGGAAACCAGAAAACGCGTAAATTATTCGACAATACCTATGTGATATTAGCGCATAATATGCGGAAATGCAATATGCGGTGACCGACATCGAATTATGCGAAATTATGCGGACTGGAAATGATGCATACTGGACTCATAACATACCAAAGTGTTCAAAAATTGATAATATCGGCACTTTTGAAAAAATATGCGATTATGCGCCCGCATAATATGGTTGCCCCTAAACATACATTTTCATATGTGAAATCGGAAATAAAGCGCCGATGGATTGCAGCAACTAATACCTTGGATAAATTTTTAAAAAAGAATAAAAATTGGTTGGATATACACGTGTATATCCAACCAATTGAGTACTCACAGGCAAAATAATCGATCCACACAAATTTTCGATGAATTTCAATCGCAAATAACTATTTTATTTGTTTTCGGATTTAAACAAATATTAAAGAATATTGTAGATACATTAATGGAGAATCGCTCACATTTTAAAAATTACTAAAAAATACACGTACGTTTATAATATACAGGTTAAAACAAAAAGATGTTGTTTACCATAAGTTTAAGACACTCTGTAGAGTGGCAAAACCGTATATTGTTCTAAATTAAGTTTTAATTATTAAGTCACATCTATTTTTAACAGTTTTGTTTTTGGTTCACCTTGATATATTTATTTTTGTGGAAAATATGGATTTTTTTAAAAAAACATTGCAATTTTCAATATTTTTCCTGTATGAAGAACTAAGGTTGCTATGGTCCATCCATAGCCTAAGGAGAATGACAGTGACAGTTTTGTTGAATCATCCCATACTTGGACATGTCATATACAGCTTTCAAAAGCTATCAAATTGTTTTTTGTAAATTAATGTGTTAATTTTGAGGTGTCTTCTTACTTTTAAAAATGTCTGACTGATGTTGCCCTTTGTACTTAACTTTTTGTGACGTTTAAAACACTTGCCACATAATTCTGTGACCGTCCATCCTTTAATTAAATTAATGGCTCTGGCAACATCATTCGGAGACATATCCATTTTTTAAAGTAAGAAGACACCTCAAAATTTAAACATTAATTTGCAAAAAACAATTTGATAGCTTTTGAAAGCCGTGTATGACATGTCCAAGTATGGGATGATTCAACAAAACTGTCACTGTCATTCTCCATAGCCTATGGATGGACCATAGCAACCTTAGTACTTTATACAAAAAAATATTGGAAATTGCAATGTTTTTTTTAAAAATCCATATTTTTCACAAAAATAAATATATCGAGGTGAACCAAGAACAAAACTGATATATATATATATAATATATATATTATATATATTAAGAATAGATGTGACTTGATAAATAAAACTTAATTTAGAACAATATACGGTTTTGCCACTCTACAGAGTGTCTTAAACTTATGGTAAAAAACATCTTTTTGTTTAAACCTGTATATTATAAACGTGCGTCTATTTTTTAGTAATTTTTTGAAATGTGAGCGATTGTTCATTAATTTATCTGCAATATTCTTTAATATTCGTTTAAATCCGACATCAAATAAAAAAGTTATTTGCGATTGAAATTCATCGAAAATTTGTGTGGATCGATTATTTTGCCTGTGAGTGTAGTTTTTGAATTCCCCAAAAGACGCAATTCTGAAAACATTCGCACGTCAAATAGTCCCAACAAGATAATTTATGTAGCCCAAATGGAATTATTAAGAGCTCAAGAAAAGAGAGGTGCAGCAAATATACTCAAGGAAATTTCAGAAAATGAAGACTGTGCTCTTGAGTACCAGAAGGCAGTTGAGTGTATCATATCGCCTACAAGAAATATTTCCCCTGAGGAAGCTCTTGCAATGTTTGTAGAAGCGAACTTGTCAATGAGGCAATACGAGATTACAAGCAAAACAACAAAGTAAGTTTGAAAGATGTTGTAAACAATACATTTGAAAGATTACGAAAACACTTAGAAGACGTATTACCCACGCTTAATAACGACGAATGTGATTTTCAGTTGATTTGCAAATGGGGTTGGGATGTGTCACAGCAGGCACAAATAGAAATTTCAAATGATAGTGACTGACTTAAATATATATCAAAGTTTATTTGTGCCTCTACGTATAACTTATGTGTCTAAAAATAAGATATTGTGGCAGAACCCAACTCCTTCCTTACCGCGTTTCTGTCGGCCACTCCGAATAAGATTTGTAAAAGAGAATGTGGATATTACCAATAAGAAAATAAGTTATGTGGAAAAAGCGACAAGGAAATTAGAAACCACCAGTTACGTTTGGTGTAAGAAATTATACAGTGAAATGTAACATGATAATGAAAACGATAGATGGCAAAGTTTTCAATGCAGCAACAGGGACTAAATCTACTTTAGGGTGTTATATATGTGGTGCTGTATCTAAGGAGTTTAATAATTTGACAATGACAAAAGACGTTAATCCGGAAACCTTAAAATTTGGGTTGTCCATTTTGCACGCAAGAATCCGACTATTTAAGAGCCTTTTACATATTGTATATAAACTAGTTGTCCAAAATTTGCCCGCTAAAACCGACCCGACAAATAATTAATAAAATAAAACAAAGAACGAATACAGCAAAAATTCAAAAAAAAAAAATAGGTCTTCGAATAGACTTTCCCAAAGCCGGTTTTAACAATTCCAATTATAAAAATACGAGTCGTAGATTGTCAGCGGAAATAACAGGCCTAGACGTCAAGTTTATTTCAAGAATAAAAATTATTCTTGAATGCATCTCAAGCGGATCCAAAATCCACACAGAAATTTTTTCGAAATTAACTCAAGAAACTGCCAAATTGTATATTGAATGGTATGGTAGACACTAGGGGTGTCAATCCCGGGATCCCGAAATCCCGAGGTCCCGGGATCCCGTAAAAAATCCGATCCCGAAAATCCCGGGATCAAAAGTCCCAATCCCGGGATCTTAGTAATAAGTTACAAAGAATAAAATATACTTTTTTTAAGTGTGTGACATTTTTCATATTATAATACTCAACATAATATATATTATATGGAAATACTTCATTTTTGTACGCAGTTAAAAAGTCTAAATATTATACACCGCCGTACAATAATACATTGAAATTGAATAGCAAGAGTGGTTCCATCTATCGCGTTTAGCATAAAATCAGCAAAAAAAATGTAAAATTACAGGTCACTGTAGAATAAATTCATGTTCATAACCTATAATATAACATATTTCAAACGTTAAACCTGAAAAAATGTCATAAACTCGATAATTTCAATCTTACTTACCAAATTGGAACTCACCAATACCAATACCGATTGATAAAAGAAATGGGTACAATGTGCCTATGAATTCTTGAAAACCATTCCTCCAACTAGTGTAAAGTCCGAAAGATATCGTTCGTTAGTTTGTTTGTTCCTTTATTTTAAATTGGTTTTAAAATAAAAGATTTATATTTTTCGGGACTAATCCCGGGACCCCATGACCCCTACTATGCACAAGATTTTAATACAGGACCTTTGGTAGTTGAACATGCTTTGTTGCCGATAGGCCAATTATCCGAAGAAGACAGAAATAAACATTTTTGTTTATTTCGCCAAAATTTATCACGAAAATTTAGTAGAATAGATTGCAATACCGATACAATCAACAGATTATTACTGATCTCCGAACCTCTTATCGCATCAAGGCGAAACATTGTAAAAAACCAAAGAGGCTCATTTATGAGAGAGACATTAGATATGTTAATTTGCGAAGACATTTTATAATTAATATTAGGGCTAAATAATATTTACATATTATGTATTTATATTTAGTTTTAACGGTGATTTAATAAATTTATTTTTATATAATTATTATTTGATTTATTTCAATTTTTCCATCTTGGGCCAGAAAATGGGGTTCATATAATAATTATATGCAATGTAAGTATAACATGTATGTTGAAAGGTATATTTTATTATTTTCAAACGATTTTAAGTAATGAATATTTTTGGCCAGCTAAACCAGGGTTGCCAAGTTGGGGAATTTTCCCCCAAATTTGGAGGATTTTTATGAGGACGGGAAAATTTGGGCGATACTTTTTTCTGGGGTATATTTTGGGGGAAGTATTTTTAGTTTTGGGGGAAAAGGGGGATTTTGTTTTGAGACGTATAACCAGCCCCATTGCCTCATCACTCCCGGACCCCGTACTTACGCCGGTTTTTGTTCCCCCCAGCAACTGCACGGCTTCACCCGTGTTTGCTGGGTGCGAATGTCCATTGCGTTCCGTACTGTCCCCTATTTGGGTCTCGAGAGCGACATGCGAATAGTTTTAATAGCCCATCTCGGGTTCGCCGAGCCGATGATATACGCCCAGTAGGGTATAGAGGAGGAGGGACGGGAGGGATAGACGTTTGTTGGTTTTTGGGAAACAATTACGCCGACTTAAAACTAAGTACGACGCGGAATCCCCTAGACCAGTCGATTAGTATTACTCCAAACATTTGGGATTACTATTTGGAGTAGGGGAGTTGTTATTTCGCTGCAGGGGTGTAGTTTCCTAGTCGAGGTCTTCGTCTTGTTCGTTATTGTCATTGTCCGTGTCCTGGTCAGATAGTTCCTGCACTTGGTAAAGTGTGTCAGTTGATTTTTTTTATTTTTTTTTATTGTTGCTTAGTTACTCCCGACTGGTCTTGTTAATTTGTGAGAAGTGCATGTTTTGTGCTAACGTGTCATGAAATGTGCAGCATGGTCTCCCAACTTTTTTGTCTGTAAGGTCTAGTTTAAGGGTGGTTTGTAGTATGTTGTTGCGTTGCCTACGAGTGACGTGGGTCCAGTATTTTAATTGGGCTACCCTTTTGGTAATGGTTTTGCCGATTAGCAGGTCACGTGGCTGTTTAGGCGATACCTTTAAAATGCTGTCGTAATGGTTACGGGTACCTAGTGTACCTAGTCTGTAGCATATTGCTATTGTAGGGGAATTGTCGTTCAGTCTCGCGGATATCTTGTCTTTCCCGCCCTGTTCGTGGTAAATTTCGATTGCGACGCTGAATACGTCTGAGGCGGCTAGTATTGTTTCCAATCCAGCCCAATAGCCGTATTTACCGTTGTCGTTTAGGTACGCATTAAATTGTCCTGTTTTATCACTTATGTGCTCATAACGACTGCTTAATTCGTTTATTGCGTCCTCGATGTAGGGTCTGTACGTTTCGAGGTTATTACGTAAGTGATTGTTTAGTATTTGTCTAGTCTCTGCTGTTGTTTCAGTTTCGCGTGGCGATCCTACCTCCGTGTTGAACAGCTGGTGAGCAATCGCTGCAATTAGGCAGTTGCCAGTGGGGGGTATTTTTTTGCTTTTAGTGTAAAGTCTAATGTGTTTACAAAATCCATGGAGTTTGATTAGAGTGCTTTTTTTTAGTTTGTTTATGTTTTCTTAATTTATGAGTATTATTTATGTTCTAAGTATCAAATATTTATTTGGTCTCGATTTTGTTAGTCTTGGATTGTTTTGTTGACAGCTTTATTGCCCTGCTCAGCTTTGGTTATGGCCGCGATAGGCTGGTTGGGAAGATTGTTTTTTAATGGTTAGTATTGACTTTCTAATGAATTTATTGTTAACGATTATTAAAAATTCCTATTGGTAAAAATATTAAAAAATTTGCTTATGCAGATGATCTTGCTATTGTTGTGTCTGCTAATAATAGAACTCATTTACAATCCTCCATGAATAATGCACTTGGAATTATTAATTCTTGGGCTGGCGAAAATAAATTGAGTTTTTCTCATGATAAGTGTTGTTATATGATCTTTAAGGGTAAGCATAAAAAAGACCAAGTATTAAATTAAATAATAAATCTGTACGGTTTGTTCTATCAACAAAATATTTGGGAATTACTTTAGACCCTCTTCTAAATTATCAACTTCATATTAAAAATGTTTGTTTTAAAGCTAAAAGTGTATTCTCTAATCTTAGAAGACATATATATCACCCATGTATGGTCTCCACCATCTGAAAATTATTTATAAAATGGCTGTTATTCCCATTGTTGGATACTCATTTGATATATGGTCAAATAAAGCTAATTATTGCCGTGCTGAAAGATTTCTAAATTCTTGTAGAGCGATGTGTGCTCGTGTTATTTCTGGATGTTATAGAGATGTAGCCGCTGAAGCAGCTGGTGTTATTGCTAATATCAAACCACTATATATTGCACTTTCTGAAAGATCTGCCCTATCAAAATTAAGAAGAAAAATTCCTGCTAAACATTTAAATCTATCTTGGCCTGATTATAACAATTTACCCAAATTAAGAGTAGCTAAAACTCTAATTGAATCTGCAATTATTGAATATTAGCAAACTATATGGGATGATTGCCCAGTAGGTCGTTTAACATATTAATTTTTACCCTCTATAATTAATAGACAAAATTTTAATATCCCTCATTCTCGTGGATTAGCTGCAATTCTTTCTGGTCACGGAAGATTTAAAAGACATTTTCATCTTCGTGGTGGTGCTGATGACCCATATTGTATGGAATGTGTGCTAACAAGCGTCCTACTCAGTCAAGTGCAGGGACGAGACTGCAGAAGCTAGAGATGGTTTCATCTTGGCAAAATTAGTTTCTCGTAATATAATGCCAGTGTTTAAAACAAAGAAAGACTATAAAACCAATAAGTGAAAAAATAGTTTCTTTCATTTTTGGCGTCTCAGCGGCACCGGAAAATCATGTTGTAGATTAAATTTTCTGATAATACCTATATGCTTTATAAAGTAAAAAGGAAAATACCTACTTTTCACTATTACACTTTAATATAAAAGAAACAAAAATTCTACCTATGTTTTTAAGTTCCACCCTATTAAGGATGTCCTTGGACCAGCCTTAATACTGGTTTAGGGATGAAAATATTAATTAATTAAAAATATTAATTTTATTAACAATGGCCAATATTAAACATAATTGCTACAAAAAAATCCTAAAAACAAATTAGCAAGTTGCACACGCTTGATAACTATAGTGACAAATATCAGTTGAAGATGTGCGTCTGTAATGGCACAGCTAAACAGGCACACAAAAAAAGTGGTCGGTTCGGCGGATCTGAGTAGTTTGACTATATGCATTGACCCTCGCTGAATCCGAATCTGCTGTCGGATTTAGCCGATTGGCTCGTTTTTTTTCTAACCTCAAAAAACCGTAAAATTTGTAAAAAATTGATTTTTTCTCTATTCATTAACAATCTGTTCGAAAGAAAGAATCTACAACAAGCGGACCGATATATTTGGCATTTTTGCTGTCTCCATCTTTAGACCCCTACTTTCTGAGTCATTGCTGTTTTTACGTTTTGTCCGACTCTTTTTCATCCATTTCCATTTCATTGTCGTGATTATTGGCTACTTCCGCAGCAGCATTGGAACTTCCGCCGGTAGATTTTGAATAAATATTGGTTAAACCAGTGGCGGCTGGTGGATTTTATGTATACCAATATCTCAGTTATTAGACATGGGACCCACACCAAATTTATAATAGTTTATAATGACATTAAATAAACAAGTTCGGCGCAAACAGAATTTATTTATTTAAAAAAATCCAGATTACAGATTTTATTCGATTTTAATTTTTTATTATTTATTTTATTAAAATAACAAAATATTTAAAATGGTATAAAACCTGTAATATTTTAAATAAAATTTTAAATTTGTCGATAAATTATAGGCGGGTGAGGCAACAGGAAAAACTAACTTTTTTTCGCAAACTTCAATTTAAATTCTGTTTGCGCCGAACTTTTTTATTTAATGTCATTATAAACTATTATAAATTTGGTGTGGGTCCCATGTCTAATAGTTGTTCACCTTTTTTGTGTTTATTCCCATCAGATCAGTTATGCAGAAGTAACAATTTTCTCGTAACATTGTTTTTTTCCATATTACAGGCGTAGTTCTCTTCGTCTTTGCATCATTTGTAGGCCCTTAGGAGGTCCGAGGACGTCCTTGGGATATCCCATTATCCTGTAAGGCTTTCCTTAGGACGTCCTAAAGACCTGTGCAAGCTGGGAGGGTTTTTATGTTATTCCTAGAGAGCGCTAATGACACATGTCGAATTAAGGTAAAAAAAGTTTTTAAAATATTACAAATTTTCCAAAAATAACATCTTACATTTATTGCTAAGTATTTGTTTTATTATTAACATTTTACTAAGGCATATTTGTGTTAATCGACCTATTGTCACCTCCTATTTTAACTGTTTCTGCATTGTCGATTAGTTATGGGACACCCTATATACAGTGTGTCCCCGGAACTCTAAAAGGAATTATTTGAATAAAAACAACCTGTAAAGGAAATAAGTTTATTGAACTTCAATATTATTTGGTAAAATACAAATAAGGTCTTTGTTAAAGGACATAAATAGATATTTTTTAATCATTAAGCTTACATTTAAATTAATTGTTAGAAAAAATATATGTTTAATTTCAAATACATTTGGAATTATAACATCTTCAATTTGTATGGAATTTGTTTGAAAAACACTTATTTAGGCGTAGAATTTTTCATCTAACTTAAAAAACTTTTTAATTTTGGCATAACCAGTATTTTTAATATATATGTAAGAATTAATAGACTTATTATTTCTGTGGTACTCTTTACTATAGTATACCTGATTTTTAAATTTAAATCTGGTGAATATAATTAAATTATTTTCCCATTGGGAAAATGTCGTGTTGAATAAACTTATTTCCTTTACAGGTTGTTTTTATTCAAATAATTCTTTTTAGAGTTATAAAGTTGTGTGCCGTGAACGGCTAACAACCAGTTAGTTAAAGCTCAGTAAAATTTGACAAAGCAGGTAAACTTAACTAAAATATACACGAGAAAAAAGAAAACAAAAAGCGCGAATGAAACCAGACGTTTGCGTACGAAACAGGATCGAAATGGACAAAGGAAATACAGGCAAACCGAACGCGGATGAAAGCAAAGATTTGCAATTAAAAGCAGATGTTTGCGGATAAAAGCAGATATTTGCGGATAAATGCAGGTGTTTACGGATAAAAGCAGATGTTTGCGGATAAAATCAGATGTTTGGAGATTAAAACAGATGTTTGCGGATAAAAGCAGATGTTTGCGGATAAAATCAGATGTTTGCAAATAAAATCAGTTGTTTGTGGATAAAATCAGATGTTTGCGGATAAAAGCAGATGTTTGCAGATAAAATCAGACGTTTGCGGATAAAGGCAGATGTTTGCGGGGGTGCACTAACCGGATGAAATAAGGCGTTCGCAGATAAAAGCATGTTTACGGGTGAAACCGTATGAAAGCAGATGTTCGCGGATAAAATGAGATGTTTGCGGATAAAAGCAAATGTTTGAGGATGAAAGCAGATGTTTGCGGATAAAAGCAGATTTTCGCGGATAAAATGAGATGTTTGCGGATAAAAGCGGATGTTCGCGGATAAAAGCAGATATTTGCGGATAAAATCAGATGTTTGCAGATAAAAGCAAATGTTTGGGGATGAAAGCAGATGTTTGCGGATAAAAGCAGATGTTCGCGGATAAAATGAGATGTTTGCGGATAAAAGCAGATGTTCGCGGATGATTGCAGATGTTCGCGGATAAAAGCAGATGTTCGCGGATGAAAGCAGATGTTTGCGGATAAAAGTAGATGTTTGCGGGTGATTGCAGATGTTCGCGGATAAAATGAGATGTTTGCGGATAAAAGCAGATGTTCGCGGATGATTGCAGATGTTCGCGGATAAAATGAGATGTTCGCGGATAAAAGCAGATGTTCGCGGATGAAAGCAGATGTTTGCGGATAAAAGTTGATGTTTGCGGGTGATTGCAGATGTTCGCGGGAGATTGCAGATGTTCGCGGATAAAAGCAGTTGTTCGCGGGTGACTGCAGATGTTCGCGGATGAAAGCAGATGTTTGCGGATAAAATGAGATGTTTGCGGATAAAAGCAGATGTTCGCGGATGATTGCATATGTTCGCGGATAAAAGCAGATGTTCGCGGGTAATTGCAGATGTTCGCGGATAAAAGCAGATGTTTGCGGGGGTGCACTAACCGGATGAAATCAGGCGTTCGCAGATAAAAGCATGTTTGTGGGTGAAACCGTATGAAAGCAGATGTTTGCGGATAAAACCAGACGTTTGCGGATGAAAGCAGATGTTCGCGGGTGATTGCAGATGTTCGCGGATAAAAGCAGTTGTTCGCGGGTGACTGCAGATGTTCGCGGATGAAAGCAGATGTTCGCGGATAAAAGCAGATGTTGGCGGATAAAGTCAGATATTTGCGGATGAAAGCAGATGTTCGCGGATGATTGCAGATGTTCGCGGGTAAAAGCATATGCTCGCGGATAAAACCAGACGTTTGCAGATAAAACCCGACAAAAATAGACGAAAAAAATGCAGGTAATCGCGGATAAAACAGACGTAAGCAGACGTTTGCAGATGATTCCGGACAAATTCAGATATAAACGAAACACAGTGAAGACGGTTAAAAACAGATGATTGCAGATGATTGCGGGGGTGCACTAACCGGACATAAAATACAACCAACCGGGTGTTCGCGGATATAGCGATGCGGACAAAAGCAGATGATATCAGATGATATTTTTACCCGCTTTTATCTGCCTTTATCCGGCTTCGACGAAGAATTTATACCCGCAATCATCTGCTTTTATCCGGTTTTGACGAAGAATTTATATCCGCAATCATCCGTCATTTTCAGCAGGGAAGGATAAAGTACCTACCTGTTTTTTTAAAGAAATGTAAGAAGTAAGTTATTGCTTATGGCATTAAAGTAAATAATTATACAGCCATTAAGCATAATTATTATTTACTTTAATCAAAGTTTCGAAAGCAATATCTTAAATTACATTGTTTAAATTTAAAATCTAAATTTCTATTGACATTATAAACATCTTTTTCTCAAAGATTTGTAAATTTCTTAAAAAAAACAGGTACTTAAGTATAAATAAATTTATTTTTGGCATGATTAAACGTTTTCTTGTTTTTTTTTTAACCTCAAACCGTTTTATAAATAATAATAACAGTGGCGGCTGGTTCTAAAGGGCACAAGGGCACGTGCCCACTAGGGTGGGTCAAAACAGGCCGAATTTTTTTTACGAATTTCAAAACACCTTACCATGAAAAAGTTGTATTCTTACCTTACATTATTAGCCAAAAAAACAGGTCCGTACTCCAATTTTTTACCGGGCCACAGGGCCTCAAAAGAAGGGCAAAAAGTACAATAAAAAAAAGTAACAGTTTAGTATTTTTTTGACCTTTCTTATGTCGAATATTATTCTCTATAAATTTTAAATAATTTGAAAAATATGTAACCGGGCCCACTGGCTTTGAAAATTGAAAAGTAATTATAATGTCATTTTGTTGTGCAGCCCTTCGATTTGATATTTTTACAGTTACCTACTTATATATTTCTAACTATCAAATTTACCCAGAACTCACCACAAGGAGGTATCTGCACCTGGAGTTCCATCTACCCTCCCACCCTTAGTAAATTAAGGGTATCGCATGAAAAATAGGAGAATAGACTTTATGTACAAAAATAAGTAGGTAAGTTTTTTGTGCCCACTCTCTTCCAGAACCTACGAGCCGCCACTGCCCATACAGCACAAGATGTCCATTGGACGTCAAATGGACTTACATTGGACGTTTGGATGTACAATGGTCGTCCGCTGAACGACCAATAGATATATGTGCTGCCTGGGTGAATACTAATAAAACATCTTCAAGGGCCCTTTGCCGACCTACGTTTATATAAGTTTTCTTTCTATTTTTGGCCTTAAAAGCCGCTTGTAGATTACTGCACATTATTTTTAGGACACCCTGTACAATTTTATTAATAAACTTATATACACAACTCAACAGTTTCAGAAATAAATACAAGATGTTGATGTTGAAGTTGCATATATTTTTTTAAAACAAATAATTTCCCCTAAAAAAAAGAATATCTTTGATTGAGTATTGTTTTTTATTAGGTACCATAGTTGGGCATTACATTTGTTTTTATACTACAATCAGTGGCTTTACTACGGGGGTGATAATATCTATTTTTAAAGAAAAAAAGGTACGCCAATGATTTGTACAAAATATGTCTCCATTTTTAAAATAAGCAGTCGATTTACGAAAAAGTCCACTTGAAGTTTTTTCGTAAAATTTAAATTTTCACATAATATGGGAAATACTGTGAAAAGTTATTTTATGTCGTCTAGTTTGGTCTATTTAGACAACAAAAAGTACGCCTATAATTTATTCATTTTTTTACATTTGAGCCATTCCACGCGTAACGGATACGACAGTTGCCGTGTTTTTATTTACAAAATAATATTGTTCTATTATATTACCAATGTCAAATTTTTATAAATAGTTCTAAACTAAAGCTGTTTAACAAGGTTTTTATTTGGCAAAATTAGGTATCGTGGTTGACTGTTTAATTCCTTAAAAACTAATAATTTAAAGCGTAACGGACGGGACTTCGTAATAGTCACGATACCTAATTTTGCCAAATAAAAACCTTGTTAAACAGCTTTAGTTTAGAACTATTTATAAAAATTTGACATTGGTAATATAATAGAACAATATTATTTTGTAAATAAAAACACGGCAACTGTCGTATCCGTTACGCGTGGAATGGCTCATTTCTAAAATTAACAGTTCATTTAAGAAAATGTAAAACTTAACACGATACATTTTACAGAAAAACTTCTAAAGGACTTTTCGTAAATCGACTGGTTATTTAAAAAAAAATTTTTAGATCATTGGCGGATCTTTTTTTTCTTTAAAAAAGATATTCTCACCCCCCTAGTGACGCCACTGCTTGTAGTATAAAAACGAATTTAATAACTAAATATGGTACCTAATAAAAAACCAATACGCACCAAATTTCACCCTGTATAGGTATATATAAAAAATCACTGATATGCATTTATTTCGCACCCTGCTGAAAAGACCAGGCATGCCTGTCATTGGATTTTACCCGTCACGTCGGATTTTAGCTGCAATACCGCAAACGTCCGGCATTGACGTTATGATTTGATTTGATTTGAAGGGGAGCCTTTGCAGGCAGTACTCTGGCATTTAACCGTGATGGTTTCCTGCGACGACCAGCGAAACTGCTCTCCTCACATAAGATCAATGTGGGCGTTTAGTTTCCCCATGATAGTTTTGCTCTGCCATT
The DNA here is from genome assembly GCA_921294245.1 of Brassicogethes aeneus. Classification (NCBI taxonomy): domain Eukaryota; kingdom Metazoa; phylum Arthropoda; class Insecta; order Coleoptera; family Nitidulidae; genus Brassicogethes; species Brassicogethes aeneus. The sequence continues at coordinate 53,082,790 of OV121133.1, read as the reverse complement.
CCGTGATCACCTCGTCCGGATAAGCATCCGGCACGATGGTCACCCCGAGACCAGCAGACGTTGCGGCGCTGTACGAAGCAATCCCTTGGCCTCCCGATTTAACTTCGGAAGCCTTGGGCCTCTTTGCTAGCGTCCTTGCCCCCTTCGGCTCAGGACTGCTTCCCTCAGATCTGTTACGTTTCGTCCCAGATCCTTGCCCCCCTGCGCCGAAGCAGGCGTTTGGCCTTCGCCAGAGCCCAGGCCCATGGACTGTGCCTTGGGCCTGAGCCTCCAGGCTTTAGCCTTAGCTGCGCCGCTTCTGTTATTCTTACGAGTCCCGGAAGCGGTATTGCCTGTCCCCTTTGTGGGGCCTTGTGAGGTTCCCTCTTTTGAGGAGCCAGACACGCCAGTCCCCACTTGAGAGCCTGGCTTAGCGGTCTCTCCTTGCGAAGAGCCCTTAGGTTTTATAGGTTTATCCATATAAATCCAACGAGTAGTCCGGAACTAAAGGTCCGCCCACACAGTGCCGGATTGTGTGGGTAAGGCTAAATACAATTGGAGGTCGCCTGTTATCCCAAGGGGAACGTCAAAGACCGCATGTTGCCTTACACCTTAGCTTTGGCGAGGCTCCTTACTGCAAGGGGGTGCCCACGCCCCAAGAGGTCCCGTTGTCCCTTCCCTCCCCTAGCATAGGTCGCGTAACACTAGGGGATTTGGGCATTTTTGTTCGGGGTTGAGTCCCCTAGATCCGCAGTCTTTTCAATTGAGCAGCATCACCTCTTGCAGGGTGTGTCTTATGACACGTACTGGCGGTCTTGGGTAGGTAGAGGTTAGGGGCTTTCATCGACCTTTGTGGTCTCTGGCTGAGTCACCATTGGTGATTTACTTATCCTACCCCCGGCAATACTTACTATGCCTTGATGCCGTTATAATACTTTCATCTGATCTCACCTGCGATTGCCTGCATCTCGTTTATGTCTGCATTCATCCGGTTTTATCCGCAAATACCTGCATTTTGTTTTATGTGTTCATCTTTTTTTTCGTAAATGCCTGTATTTGATTTTAGGCCCGCAAATACGAGCTTTTATCCGTTTTTAAAGGCTTTTATCCGCCCAAGTCTGTTTTTATCTGGTTTGCTTTTTAAGTTCTTCGTTCGATATACCTTGGATTGAGTTTACAAGAGGGAAAACAATATTTTTGATTTTTCAAAGAAAAATCATTCCTAATAAAAAGTTTTGATAGACGAAAAAAAACATTAACATCCATTTAAGAGAGAATTCTTAAAGATCAAAACTTTTTATCAAGAATAAGTTTTGTTTAAAAACACAAGAATAATTAGGCAAATTAGGTTGAATCGAAAAAAAATTGCGGTTTGCCGAAAGACTTAAGCGGGTGAAAGCCAATAAAAGCGCATGAAAGCACGAAAGCGCGGTTAAACCAGACGAAAACAATGAATGCAGGCAAAATCAGATATACATTTCAACGCTGTTTAAAGATTTATAAGCAAAGGCATAGGTGTGAAACAGTTTCTCTGGTGACCAGAGTCTGCCCAACCTCTGGTGCGTAAATCACCGCTGTTTTTAAAGCTAAATGGCTTTATAAGTAGCGGTATATCTATGCACTGGTTTCACCAGAGACTAGAGTCTACTCAACCCTTAGTTGGTAGATCTATTTTGTTGCATAGTTATAATAAAACGACGAAAGCAGATGTTTGCGGATAAAACCAGATGAATGCAGGAATAAAACGCGGATAGTTGACGGTGCTGCACTATACTTATATCTACTCGAGAAACAGGTATTACCGGACGTTCGTGGATCACGGTGTGGTTTAAAAAAGTTAGATTTAAAGTTCGAGAACCCCAAAGTTATAAACAGGGAATGATTCTACATCATTTAATAATAAATAAATAATTAATGAAAAAATTAAAATATTTCCCTGAGCGCATTTTTTTTCGCCTTAAATATAAGAACATTATTTAAGGGGTTAGATACACTCACTACGCCAAAAAAGAGCAATTTTTACGTTTTTTGTTTCAAAGACTGTTTATTCATTTTGAAATAAATATTTTGACAGCTGTTTTGACCTATTTCAAAAAGTCAATAATCACAGGCGCCTGTTTTCTCTCGACTTAAGTGTGTTTTGAGACGTCAAAAGTTAGTTATTTATTAAAGTTTAATAAAATTTAAATAATGAAACCAATAAATTTAAGCAAGTGCTTTCACCAGTGAGTGTCGTTTAAAGTTATGTTTATTTTATAAAACGAAGACGAAAGTTCTTTTCGAAATAACCGATTCTTTAGAAAAAGTAATAAATAAATATATTACATACAATAGTAATGATGAACGGTTACCAAAGGCACTGTGTGCAAATTGTAAAAGAAAGCTATATATAAAAGAAAAATCTTGTAATGCTTATACTATTGTAATGCCAGATTATTCAAAGTACGTAATGATGTGTAATACTCGATCAAGTTCTGAAAAATCTTTAAATAATGAAGCAAGTGAAAACAAAGACCCAATTTTATTGTCAAGAAGTCGCGGCAAAGCAATGTCAGTTCATCTTTCTCAAACTCAAAAAATTGATTGACGAAGTAAAAGAATGTCGTGAAGTAAATCAAGCAAATATAAAGTTTTTTAAAAATAACTGTATCCATTCAATCGTTAGATTGTGAATCGATGTATTTAAATGATTATAAACGGCAAAGGTACATTGAAGGAGTAGCTGCGAAAAAGTTCAAGGATTCTGAAGTAAATAAATTATTTTTGATCGGCTTAACTCAATTTTCTGAAGAAAATCATAACAATTTAAATATTTTATGGTGATTATTACACCTAAAAGATTTTGATGGACAAATTTCAGCAGATTTGAAATTATTAAATATATTGATTGGTCAGCAGCATGTATCCTTGCGTTTGATGTACCGCACACAAAAATAACTTGAACGTTTTGGGTAAGAACTATAGGGAATTGTATTCAAAATTTTGAAGATTGGAAAAAAAGTGGAGGAGAGAAACAGAATTGTAAAAACTTTAAAAATTGTTTAAATTTACCTATAATTTCATCAAATAAAGAAAAAAAATCATCGATCCACCGCCCGAGTTACATTTGTTAATTGGAGTTGTAAATACATTATTTGATAATATGCATAAGAAGTTTGAAAATATTTGTAACCTGTGGGCCAAAAAGTGTAATGTAAGTCGAGAAATACTTTACGGAAATGTAAGTTTTGTTGGAAATTCGAGTAAAATATTATTGAACAATGTTGACATTCTATAGAATTTCACGTATACGTGAAATTTGCTCGTCAACAAGTAACTTCCTTGTATGAAATATGTAAAATGTTTCGAATCATTCAAGAAAGTTGTCGATTCTTGTTTCTCAATCAAATTAAAAGAAGGATATCTTGAGAAGATTGCGATATTTAGAGAAAGTTATATGAGTTTAGACATAAACGTAACACCAAAGGTTCACACAGTATTTTTCCACATAGAAGATTTTTATAAACAAAACGACAAAGGGTTAGGGTTTTATTCAGAACAAGCGGTGGAATCATCTCAGTCAGACTTTAATAAAATATGGAATAAATACGAAGTAAAAAAATCGCATCCTCAATATGCAGAAAAATTACTTAAAGCTGTATGTGAATACAACAGTAGACACCTTTAATTAGTTATAATGTATAATGTAATAACTTAGATATACTTTAAACACAAAATTGTTTCTTTTTATAAAATAAAATGTGTTTTCTTTTTTTATAAAAAAAATCTTTTATTACAAAAAAAGGTCTAAAATGAATTAAATATAACATAATATATATATTAGGGTGTCCCTTATTTTTATTTTTTTTACGCATACCCTCTAATTATATTTATTACTTGTTTATATACTCCCAGTAAAAATTTCAGCTCATTCTATAAACGGGAACCCGTGCCGACTTGCATCTGAACCCTCCGTTAGCCAACGTTAGGCGCGCGGTATTTTGTAACACGGTTGGCCGCTAGGTCTTCGATCGTAAGTCATTTTGTGTTTGTTATTATGTGACCCTTATATTATAAATTATTAAAAAATGTTAAAATATAGTTTTATTTATGTGTATACTTTAATAAAAATGAATATTTTTACAGAAAGTGGCTAGTTACCCGGAAGGCCGTAAAACTAATTACCCGAAACTCTTTTTTTTATTATATCTGAATGACAATTAAAAAATAACCAAAAAAAAAATTAGTTGATTTTATCCCTTAAATATACTAATTACTAATTAGTATTGCTAAAATATACTGTTATATGAAATTTCAGCTTTTTATAAGCATTTCTTTTCTTGATGTCCTCCCAAAAATATTTCAGACAGTTTTCGGTAGTCATCTCTCACAATTACTTTTAGTTATTTAGAGTAAATCCCATTAAGTTTATCAATTTCAGAGTTTACGGCCTATTCACTAGACCCTTCCGGGTAACTAGCCACTTCCTTTGAAAATATACATTTTTATCAAAGTATACACATAAATAAAACTATATTTTAACAATTCCGGGTAACTAGCCACTCCCTTTGAAAATATACATTTTTATCAAAGTATACACATAAATAAAACTACTATAATAACATTTTTAAATAATTTATAATATAAGGGTCACATAATAACAAACACAAAATGATTTACGATCGAAGACCTAGCGGCCAACCGTGTTACAAAATACCGCGCGCCTAACGTTGCAACGCGTTGGCTAACGGAGGGTTCAGATGCAAGTCGGCACGGGTTCCCGTTTATAGAATGAGCTGAAATTTTTACTGGGAGTATATAAACACGTAATAAATATAATTAGAGGGTATGCGTAAAAAAATAAAAAATAAGGGACACCCTAATATATATATTATATCAAAAGTATCAATTTTTCTAAGGTATCCGTTATTTCGAAAAGAACTTTGTTCTTCGTTTTACATAATAGACATACTTTTAAAGGACACTCACTGTGTGATAGTGGTTGCTTATGACTTAAATTTATTGGTTTCATTTTTTAGATTTTATTAAATTTTAATAAATAGCTCGCTTTTGATGTTAATAGTTCTGAGTCTCAAGACACACTAAAATCAAGAGGAAACAGGCGCCTGTGATTACGTAACTTTTTGAAATAAGTCAAAATAACTGTCAAAATATTTGTTTCAAAATAAATAAACCAGTCTTTGAAAAAAAAACGTAAAAATTGCTCTTTTTGACGTAGTTAGTGTATCTAACCTTTTAAATAATGTTCTTATATTTAATAAGGCGAAAAAAATAATGCGCTCAGGAAAATATTTGAATTTTTTCATTAATTATTTATTAAAACCATGTAGAATCATTCCCCGTTTATAACTTTGGGGTTCTTGAACTTTACATCTAACTTTTTTAACCACACCGTGGGATGTAGCAGGCAATTTCCGATAACGAAAACAGACGAACGAAAAGCAGGCAAGCGCGGATGAAACCAGACAAATAAAAAGCTGGCAAGCGCAGATAAAAGCAGAAGAAAATAGACAAATAAATTGCAGGCAAGCGAGGATTTAATCAGACAAGACATTTGCGGATAAAACCGGAGGCTTGCGGATAATTGACGATGGTGCACTAACCGGACGAAAACAGGTAAAACCGAACGTTCGCGGATGTAGCAGAGCCGACGAACAAAAAGCAGGCAAGCGCGGATAAAAGCAGACGAAAATAGACACACAAATTGCTGGAAAGTGCGGATGAAACCAGACAAAAACTGACGTTTGCGGATGATTGGCGATGGTGCACTACACTGTTCAAAATTTTATGACCATTTTAACAGCAAATTAACACCATACATGGTCTATATCGATACAAACCAAAATGGTGTTAAATGTGGTCCGTTGGCCCGGTGTTAATTCAAATACTAAAATGGTGTTAATTTAACTTTCACACAGTATTAAAATAAATTTTACCTGGTGTATATTGAACTCCTGTTCAGTGTTAAATATTATGTGTTTGTGGTCAAATTAAATCATACTACACAGAAAAAAAGGAAAAAAAGGAAACAGGAAGTTCCTTGACGCATTACAAGTATATTACCATTGGTATTATTCCAGAAAATGGAACCTTCAACTCGCTAGAGATAATGTTTTTAGTGCGTTCCACTAACTTAAAATACTTCAAGTATTGACAGCTGTTTCCACCTATTTAAGGTCTCTTTAGTATCGAACAACTTGTAGTGTCACACCAAAGCAAAGGATCACCTGAGTTTATATATTCTTCATGTAAGTCAACAGAGGCGAGATTTAAGAACATCACGTGATCCACACCGCCTTTGCCGCGATCGGTACACATTTTCAACCATAATTTATGGTGTTATATTAACACCACTTGGTGTTGAATTTTGACACCATTTTAAGATTACTTTTTACACCACAGATATTTTAAACAGTGTAACCGGACGAAAAACAGGTAAAACCGGATGTTCGTTAATTTTTTTGAATATTTACACGTGCACTTCCTAGCATTTGCGGCATATAACAAAAATTGTTTAACAAATACACATGCGCAACAGAAAAGCGATTGTCCCTAAAGCAAAGTCTCTCTCGCGCAAGCGCGGTTTCCTTTTGCATTTAAGTACATTGCAGACGAGGTCCACCGTATTATATAAAATGTGTTGCCCGTAGGTTGCATACACCTACAGTTCGATTTTTAAAAGAAGTAACTTTCGTCATAGATTTAAAACCTGTTTTTCGACAAACGTATCGCTGTATGCCATCGCTCCATGGCTAGCGTGCGTGGGCGTGAATTAATTTAGATTTTGATTTATTTAGATAGGATAAAGAACATTTGGGATATGGATATGGTGGTAAGAGATTACAACGAAAAATCCATAACCATATATCGATCTCCATTGGGTACCTTTTATACAACTGGAGGCTCAGATATAAAGGAAAAATACGAACGATTGTACAATTGGTTGTCCTATATGATACCAGAACAAAATTCGGATCTTGAAAATATAAAAGTATAAAATATAGGTAGGTACACACAAAAAATAACAATAAAATAAAATGATTTTAGGGCTTAGCGCAGTCGTTAAAAGACCAAAACAAAAACTTACAAAATAAAGACATAAAAACCAAACCTAAACTTCAGAAAACCTTTAAAAATGATGAACCAGGAAAAAGGCTATACTCAGCGGTTCTACAAGGCTTACCTTGTGGAAAAAACGAACATATGTCACTATTTACAAATCAAGAAGAAAAAGCAGAAACACTTTTATGCTTACCGATAGCCAAACTGAAGAATACCATTGTTAATGCCGTATCAAACTTGCAAAAACCTGCAGAAGATTTACATCAATCTTCTGACAGTGATTTGCTGGGGGGTGTGGGTTTTACACAGTCAAATTCCACTGATGATGGTAAAATATTCAATAACCAACAACCTATTACAGTTAACAGCCCTCCAAAAGTCTGTGATAGTGTTAAAGTGCCAGATGAAGTTCCTCCTGGCTTTTTGAATACTTATTCCAATTTTGTAAGCAATATTAACTTTGGAAAACCTTCTACCGCAAATATTACGCCGGTTAACAACAGTGGTTACGTGAATAATTATAGCAACTACCAATTTTCATCCCACTTTACTAACAGTAGCTACCACCAGACAAACAATTGTATTTACTCGAACAACACCTACTGTAATGTATCGCAAGTAGTCACAAATCGTTCTACCATGCAAACGTATTCGAGAAATTACATTCCCAACTCGTACCCCACATACCCCACATCAATGCTGATGTTGCAACAAAACAGATCGACCCTATACCCCCCTTTGACCCCACAAGGGGGGTACTTCCAACAAACGCACCAGCAAAATTTCTATAGTCACCCTATGTCGCTGTCTTTAAGAACTGGACAAAATTTAAGTTCTTATACTAGGAATACCATATCATCACAGAGGACTTTATATCCGCAACATTTTGTCAGTTCCTCCGTTCCTCCCTCTCATTGGGTTCAACAGTGTTACGGGGAGGCCGCCCAGGGGAGCAGATTAAAGATTAAAAGTAGAAAAATGACTAATCCACAGGTTGGTATTTTTATTTTTTAAGCTTAACAGGTTAAAATAATGATAATAAGCTAAAATCTTAGACAAATTTGAAAAGGACTTAAGTCTCGTTCCTTATCCCCTATGATGACAAGCTAAAAAAGACATCTTTATGAAAACTGAGATATAAGATGATTTCTCAAAAACAAAATTTAATTTGCAGGTCAATTTACTACAAACTAGGATTAAGATGAAGCCTCCTGGGTTGGATGTGGACGATAAAAGGGCGAGCAAAAAGTTTTCTGTCCCTCAAAATCCAGGAAAGGTGTTAACTAATGCAAAGTTTGAAAAAATGAATGACTTTGAAGAGGTACATAAACGGTTTTTTTATTTTGTAAATTTAAGAAAGTATATGGCGGTTGAGACCATTTTTATAACATTTTTTCAGGTGGTATCCAAAACGGTGGACGTGGTTCTGGAGGAACGGCACGAGGACTTCCTGCCCATCCAGGTAAGCATGTCCGAGGTTCTGGAGCTGGAAGCCCTGGAGCAGTACAACCCCTCTAACGAAAACGTGTACTTGGATCTGGAGAGGCAGGCAGCCGAGCAGTACGACCCGTATTCGGAAAACTGGAGAGGCCCCCCGACGCCTAGCCCTGCTCTCGGGGGGTCGCAAATTTATATTATTTTTATCCGAATGTTTTAAACGAATTTCAAGTTTATGAGAATACAAATTTTTCTTAAACTGTTACGTCTTTTAGTTCTGGGATGTTACGACATTTTAAGAAATTAGGGTGTTTACTTAATATGGTTTACAAGTATTTTTTTACCCCGAAAAATTCAAATTTATCAGTTATTAATAATTATAATATCCGCTATTTTTTAAAATATTTTACGGCTGAACGAATTTTAGTGAAATTTAATGTGAAGGTGTCCTAAGCAGTGGCGTAGCTAGCCTCGAGGGGGGCCCGTATCAAAAATCTGATAGGGGTCCTTATACGGGAAAAGCTGCTGGCAAAAAAATTTCTGGGTGTCACGTCCAAACTCTATTTTGGGCAAACAAAAAAATTGTTTAGGGTATTATTTTTTTGCATTTACCAACTTTTTATAATTTAATAAAATAATATACGTATACATAGTTTTTATATACAGGCAAATTTTAAAATTTGGTCTGGTTTTAGACATTTACCTTTAATTTAGAAATTTAAATTAAACCTCAAAAGAAGCCTATGCATAGGCTTCGAACTTTATACTATTAAGGTCCTCCTCATTGCAATTTTCCATTTTCACATCGCCGACGGTGGTCTAGTGGTCTAGTGCATGCTGACTACAAGCCGGAGGTCGTGGGTTCGAATCCCACCAGGGGTATGGCTGTTTATTTGTGTTTGTCCTATTGTGTATTAGTCCTTCGGAGGGGACGTTAAGCCCGCGGTCCGTTCCTACCCCTAACCCACACAAGCCATTCAGTTGGCTTATGGGACTTCTTAAGAAGTAAGAGTGGAACTAAAAGAGGACTTTTGTATATAAACTTTTGTATATAAACTTTTGTATATAAACATTAATCCGATGAAAAACATTTTGTATCCCACTATATGAATATAAAGCTAACCCCAATACAAATTTTAATAGGGAATTAAATGCTCTACAAAAAGTGTCCTATGTTTTTTTGTAAACCTATCCATTAAAAAGATATCTTAGGTCTAAGTGAAAAGTTTTTTTCAAACTTTTTGAAACGAGTAGTAGATATTTTTGTTAAAAATTAAGTGATCAACAAAAAAGTTTTCTTTTGTTTTTTCTATAAATGTAAGCGTTTTAAAGATTTAGATTTTAGATTTAGATTTATTAGTGTTAAAATACATAGTATATAAACACGTCAGAAAAATATATAAAATACAACGAATAAAAAATATTTATGAAATACACTAAATATAAATAAATAAATAAAAAACATTACATAATTTGATTAAAATCATCACATAAGATGAGTTCAAGTCCATGTTCCTTATTTCACATTGTAGAACATTAAAAAATTTAACACCGAAAAAATTTATAGCGGTTTGTTGAAGTTCTTGTAGAGTGTTCATGAATTTCGCTGTTGTGTGTGTAATCTTGAATATTGTTTTTAACATATAAAACACTTAAGTAAATATAAATACATGGAAACGTCATTACATTTAAAGAAATAAAAAACGGTTTACAGTTTTCACGGTACCCTATTCCAGCTATCTACATTCTCGCTTTTCTTTGCATCCCAAAAATAGACTTAGCTGAAGGTGCATGACCCCAGACCAGTAAGGCGTATATACTATATATAGTAAGGCGTATGACATAACTGAGTGAAATTCTGCAAAATACACCGTTCTGAGCACAAAAGCAGACACATTATCTGACAAGTTTCTTAAAATGATAACAAAATTTATGTTTTAATTAAAAAAACGAAGTGTATACGTACAGAGGCGCCTCTGTAGATAAAGTTACGGTTATGTACAGAGGCAGATTAACTAGCGTCTAGAGGCACCGAATTATCTTGGCTCCCTGGCTCCTAGAGATGCGCGTTTTATAGAAATGTACTCAAACTCAACAACACAACCCAACCGACCCCACCCCATTGGGCCCCCCCGCCCCATTGAGCAAAAAACCCAACTAAAATGGGCAAATTTATGTTACGTTAAAAATAAAACACTTTTTAATTACATAAATTAGCCCATTTTAGTTGGGTTTTTTGCTCAATGGGGCGGGGGGGGGGCCCAATGGGGCGGGGTCGGTTGGGTTGTGTTGTTGAGTTTGAGTACATTTCTATAAAACGCGCATGTCTAGGAGCCAGGGAGCCAAGATAATTCGGTGCCTCTAGACGCTAGCATTTCAAATATATGGTACCTAATGTTTGAAAATAAATTGAATTTAAACCATATAACACTATAGTATACTTAATACAAGTCAACGCGTCTCTGTATATTGATATTTTTTACAGGGTCGCCTCTGTACATAACCGTAACTTTATCTACAGAGGCGCCTCTGTACATATACACTTCGTTAAAAAAAACTAAAAAGGGCATTCCATGAGCCTCGGGACATTTTGCTCTGACCGTCACATTAAAAAAATTATAGTTTTTTCAATTAAAAAAATTGTTATCATATACCCAGCAAACCAAATCATGTCACAGTGATATAACATTTACATAAAAATTGTTCCTTACTATGCAACAGCTATGTCACCTATATGTAATGGCAATGCTCCTATGTCCGCCTCAAGACGCCTTCCTGGGTATGTAACTGTGATGTAACAGTGTTTTATCATAGTTATGTAACTGTAATGTTACAGCGCCATATCATAGTTATGTAAACTTGATAAAACAATTATATTCTATTTGCAATATTTACATATTATTTATGAAATATTTATAAATATAATTTCATGTAATATATTATCTTACTGGTATTAAAAATAACTTAGCCCTAACTTGGTATTATGGCAAATTTTTTGAATAAAAATCAACAAAATTTTAAAATTGCCATAATACCAAATTAGAACTAAGAAATTGTTAATGCCAGGTAATATATTAAATAAATTATAAATAAATATTACATAAATAATAAGTAAACATTACAAAAATAAATAATTCTGAAAGAGATTAAAAAAAACAAATTGGTTTAAATGTTTATTAAAAATTATTTTAATTAAAAAAAAATAAATCATTTCTTCTTTCTAACTTCTTAAAACAAACGAAAAGTTTTTCCAAACAAAAAAAAATCCCAAATACAGTAATACTTCAAAGCTAAAAAATATATGGTAAAAAAGATAAAGCAATCCCATGAGTTTAATATTAATATACCTTCTTTTCATGGGTTTTTTGCTTCCCTATAGGGTATACCAAATCTTTGTTTGGCCTGCCGGAACCATTCAGAAACTATGCCTTCAAAATTTTTGTCTGTCGAAGTGCACACAGCACAAAATTTATTTAATAAAAAATCCCATAAAATTTACATTTTTACCCTTCAATATTTCAACAGATTTTAAATTTTGAATTTTATTGTTGTTTCTTAGCCCCAGCCAAGAGCAATCTTTTGCCAAATTATTTGAGAAGATTTTCTTTAAAACTCTTACTGTGGCATCTTTCTCTGAGACGCCTCCAATTTTTGTTATATACTGAAACTGAAAAAAATACAATTTAATATTATTTTTGTTTATTGATTTGTTTTCTTTATGTAGTTATGTAAATGATATTTGGTACAAATAATAATTTGTTTGATTTTATTTATTCAAGTCAAATGCACCCTGCAACCTTAAGAGATATAAAAATAATGAAAAATATGGAATTTGCATAAAATTAATTGTCACAGCAATTATAATAAAAAAGTGTATCCATCTTGGTTATTTAGCTAAATTATTGTATCTTTTAAGTACCAGTTGAAAAAACAGTATAAAGTTAAAAAAAATATAGAAATTAAACTCTTATTTTGGCTACCAAATATCATTAAATTATAATTTGTCGCTTGTTTTTTAGCACCGTGTTTTAAAAACAAATTAACATTATTAAACAGGTTTAAAATCGCCCTTTATATACTTACAAATTCAGCCTCTACTTCTTTTTGCAATAATGTTCTCAAAACTTTTAACAGAGTATTAATAAAAAGTTGACTAGGTAAGTACTACGTATCTATTACACAAATCTTGCAAATCTTCCACAAAAGTATGGGAATTTTTCCTATGACCTCCTGAATATTCTCCCAAATTTTCTGTAAAAATATTTTTATTATATGTTTATTTATTGGCTGGTTAGGGAAAGATAATACTTCGGTTTTAGCCTCAGTATATTCCACATTGTCTTGGGTATTTTCTATACAATTTCTTACCTCCACACCCATTATTTTGAGATCTGCATTAATTCTCCTCCGCTTTTGCCTCCGGGATAGGGAAATATATTTTTTTCTATTTTTGTCTTCCATTTTATTATAAAAAAATTGAATCAAACTTAACTTAACTTAAAACACAATAGAGAGCACTCGACACAACCGTTTAAACGAGTTCGTTAGTAAGATAAAAAGGCTATATAAATACTATAAAACATTAATATATAACATTTATATATCATTGTTACAATGTAGGTATAAAACATTGTTATATAGCCATGACATAATAGGGATGTAAATATAACAAGAAGGGATCATTTTGATATAACTATAGTTATATATATATATTATATTAAATTTTTTTATTATAATTATGTAACAAAATAAAGGAAAACTATGTAAATACCATATAATAAGGTTATATGGATACTATAAAACATTGCCATATATCAATGATGTATCATTGTTCCATTGTAGATATATAACATTGTTATATGGCTGATACATAAGGGGGATGTAAATATAACAAGAGGGGAACATATTTATATTAATGTTATATTACTATGTTTTATCATAATTATGTAACAAAATAAATAACTAATATGTAAATGTTATGTAAACAATTTGTAACGTGTTAATTTCCATTTTGGTTAATAAAGCTCAAATAATGATCAAAAACATTTATTTAAAGTAAGTAGCTGTATACATTTTTTACTACTGTGTAAATAATTTTGGGGGACGCACTGTATACAGACATCAAAATCTGAAACTTAAAATAAAGATTAATAATTGTTTTGTTGAATTGTAAATAATTAAATAATGTATTTGTACCTACCTTGTTTGTGTTCGTTTGGTAGTCTCTCGTTGTATCCTGGTGGCACTTCTCATATCGTTTAGACACAATTTATGTTGGCTTTGTTATTGTCAGTTGGCAACCTTGCTAGGAAATCGAATCCATCTTAGCGTTTTTATAAATAGGGCAATATGTAAAGTGGGTTTTGCGCACCCCTACTTAGTCCTGGTCTTCAAATCAAGCGCTTGTGGTTGGCTGGTTTTTAACTTCAGTCAGTTTGCAGATTTAAGGTGTGTAGAAAAGTTGAATTCCTGCTCGTCCTGCTTAAGCAAAGTGCTGCCCTGTTTGCGGATTGAAATTAGCCGCTCAGTTATAAACTGGAGTATAACAGGCACCATTGCACTATTAAATTGTGTAGTGTATTGTTTAGTTAGTTATTGTTGAAACACACACACATATCGGATTGTTCCGGATTAAAGCTTACGGGACGCTACCGCTTTCTGGAAATATCCTAAGCATCACCAAGAGCCGACCCACCATCTTTTGGGCCCTGCTTTCCTGCAGACACACTGATCAGATCCAACTAATATTTTGTAACATCGCCCAAATCGTAAGTGATTTATCTTTAAATAATACACCTCAAGTAGAGATCTAGATTTCTGCCCTAGACCCATATCTAGGCGTTCTATCCCTAGCCGCCATCGTCAGCCATTACCTGAAGATACTTCTGGATCTGTCACCAGTCTGGTAACGCGTTCAGATCATCAGCCTGACATTCCCGGCGTCGCGACGTCTTCATTAAGTCCCGAGGAACCCAGAACTGCCACCTATCTGTTAAGTTTCATGTCTTGTGTCGTCCCAATACTAGTATATAAATATAACGTACGTTGTCTTGAACCGTTTGTAGTATATATATTATAATCATTATTTCAACTATTGTTCGCCTTACGTGATCACGCATAGATTAATATCGTTAGATATCAAATATTTATTTACCATTTGTAAAATATTACACTATAACAGAGATACTATTTTGTTAATAGATATACATTATTTACTAAATCTAGTTTCGTGGTTTTATTCTAGTAGTTACATAATTAGCATAGGCTTGGTACGGCAAAATCACGTGGCGCCTAATATAACATACTTTCATACCCACCCCGTCTTCGACTGAGTGAGGGGCACCGTACCCGGTCTTCGATAGCATTCTGTAAAATCGCCGCGTGTAAAAGTAACGTAATCACCCACGGTGGTTTTAAACGTTACAAATTTTATATGGCAATGTTCTTTGTTAGTTATATCATGGTTATGTAAATGGAACAGCCTGGTTTGCTGGGTACCTTTTAATCCTTTAATGCGATATAACAATTATTGTTATCTCGAATATCTCGGGAACGGTTTATTTTATCGAAGTTTGAGAGTTACACCTTTTTAATAGTAGCCGAAGTGAGTAATCGAAAAATTGTATCAAATGGTATAAAAACCTAACCTCAAAGTTTGTATGGGACAATAAGCTTAAGCAACCCCTGTTCCTACGACACTGTGTTCACTCGAACAATTGTAATTATGTGTGAATATGTGTTTTGGTAGTAAGTGACTGTTCGCAAAATATCACCTTTCCAAGTCTAACATAGTAGAGGTTATATTAAAAAAACTGATATGATAAGTAACACTTTATCACCCTGTATCTTGGAAACATAAGTAATTAGGAAAAATATTTATTTAGATTTTCGTCTTATTTTGACTTGCTTAATCTGCTCCTAAATTTATGCCACTAAGTTTAGGGACACCTTGTATATATGTAAGAACAATATGTAAATATTTTTACAAACAATAGTGTTTAGCTCAACCTCCGGACCTCCCACCGAGCTAATTACATTTACCATATATAGATAAGCACGTGCTCTATCTATGAACCATATATCTCAACGCAAGCTTTTATACTGCCCTCGTTTTTACAGTTTATTCCATACTACTCGACTTTTTGATGAATCAGGGATATTAACTAAACATAACATCTCAGCTATATCCATTACCAATAAATAACGTACCATGGCCGTACGTGAACCAATTTATTTATCTAACACGGCCATTCTGCAATTAGCATGCCCTCATGCTAGGGTGATATAACTTACCCACCTTATATTTTCTCATTATCATAATTACTCATTGTAACTTTAGCAATATACTAAGCATGAGGCAGAGACTCCTTACCCAACCTAGTGGGACTTCAAATTCTTTAGATTACTTACCTACTTTAAACACTATACCCAGCAAACCAAATCATGTAACAGTGATATAACATTTACATAAAAATTGTTCCTTACTATGCAACAGCTATGTCACCTATATGTAATGGCGATGCTCCTATGTCCGCCTCAAGACCCCAGATAACCAAAGTTTCTTAGTAAACCTAAAGAAACGCGTTGTCGGCAATAACAAGCTGGCATATTTCATGCAACATTAAGCCAATAAGTTGGAAGTCCAAAACATTTCCCGTCAGTTGCATGCAAACTGCAAGAAAAATGTTTCGGCCCAAGTTTGACACGTATTTCCAATAATTTCTGATTAAGAGTTGTATTCAACAGAGGTGTAACCGACGGGCAACACATTTCCTAAAATACCTTGTTCGTCAGTTGCATGAAAACTGCAAGAAATTTGTTTCCGCCCAAGATAGCCGCGTATTTTCAATAGTTTCCAATCAACAATAATTGTATGCAACAGAGGTGCAACCGACGACCAACATATTTCCCACAATAAAGAACCGCGCTTGCGCGGCAGTCGCCGCTACCGTTAAAGCGTTGCTCACCATTTGTTCTTTATAATTTATGGTTTGTTCTGCGAGTGTGTGTACGACGTGTTGATTAATATAAACAAGAAATCTATCAGGTATGTTTTGCACGTAATAGTTATCTATTAGCTATAGCTATATATGTATATATATATATATATATAAATATATATATATTTATGAGTATGAGTATGGAAACGTATGGCAGGCCCCAGATATATTGTCATCCTCTAATCTCCCGGGGCTATTTTACCCCCTTTCCGTTCTCCTGCGTATCCCTCCAAATCACAGCATTACCTGTGTTTGTTGGATCCGAAGTTTTACGCCGGCTGGTAGTCCCACCCTAGGAGGTCGTGGATGACAGTGTCAAAGGTTAGGCCGCTCCCGGATTTTTGTCAGCCGGGTCGGGCCATACGTCCAGTTTAGGAAGGGTTTTTGGAGGACATTGAACTGACCCAAAACTAAGTACAATCCGGAATCCTCCTCAACTTAGGCCTTAGTAGTAACCCCATTCAATTGGTATTCGTGAATGGGGGTGGGTATGTTAGTTCTTTGCTTACTCCGGCTACCAACCTTGTATACTCTTTATTTATTTTATTGCTAAATTAGTGTTTATACCGTTTTCATTTAATTTATATCTTTGCATTCTTACTTTTTTTCCAAATTTAATTTAAAAATATAAATATTAATATACAAAATCGATAAAGCCGGCCCTGTAGTGTATGTGGTGGAATGCCACCATATGGTCTGCATTGGCTATTGGTCGTTCTTCTTTCTTCTGTGCTGTTCTTGTATTTTTGAGCCGGGGTGTTAGTACGCTGCTGGAACCTGTCCTTGTTGGTGAACTATTTATTTTGTTGTTAAATTAGTGTTTAAACCGTTTATTATTATTTAATTTGTATCTTTGCGTTCTTACTTTTTTTCCAAATTTAATTTAAAACTAAATTAATACAAAATAAATAAAGCCGGCCCTGTGGTGCATCGCATTAAAATCTGAAATACGGCCCCAGTGTCAGGCGTGTAACGTATGCTTGAATAGATGGTTTATTTACGTTATTTGCGTGGGCGCTTTGTTTATTTACCTTCGCCATCCTTCAAGCTTTGCCTTGTGGCTGAGCTGCAAGTTGCGTATATTATACAATATATATAATACAATAATATAATATTGCGACGTTCCTGCTTGATCCCCTTTTCACACACGTACGCTGTTTTCGGCAATGGTTAATTGTTGCCAGGTTTTTTTTACAGATTTGCGTATTAGGTCATGCAATAATACTTATCAGAATCTGCTGGTGATGATCCCTTTCGCTCTTTGTTAGACTTGTTTTTTTTCTTTAAATAGGTGATTCCTTGACCTGTCCCCTGTAACTTTATTACTTCGTGTCCGCACGAACCTCACTCCTATGTTCACCGTTGAGAGATTGCCTTTTGAGGAATTATTTAATGTTTCTATTAACCCCTCGGAGAACAGGTACCCTGATTTCACCTGTACAGGTATGTAAACATACTATAGTAACCCAAAATAGTAGCACTGTTTCGCACCGTACTTTACTCGACTACACTGTATATAATAGTTATGTTTCTTTAAGAATTTTTTTGTGGATCGGCACTGAGCGCTCGAACTACACATCCACTCGCTTCGCCGGTATCGATAGTACTGTATATATATATATATATATATAAAATAAAAAATCCATACGGTGAATCCCCGAATATATGCCTAAAATTGTTTCTTTCTTCTTTTAGTTCTAAAATTGATCAATTTTGATATATGTATCCTTTGAAAATAAAAAAGAAACCAAGACGTAAGCACAATGTTGTGTGGATTGTGGACGTAAGTAAATTTTTAAATAATTTGTTATATTGAAGTGAAACTTCTTTCGGCATTGTACCTAAATAGAGGCTATAAAAATGTAGGATATTTTGAAGATGTAGTTTTTTCTTTAAAGTATTATAATTTTATAAGGGTTTTTATTCAAATAACAATAATTTATTTAGAATTTCAGAAGCTATTATAATAGCGGCAATTTTAAATTAATTAATTAATGTAATATCTTTTTTGTATACAAAAATTTGTTGTATATACTACAACAAATTTTTATAAAGCACACCTTACCACCCTCGTAAAATTTGCATTTTTGAACCGATGGATATTTTAATAGAACCAAATGTTTCCCATGAAACGACTAAATTTACTATAGTGTAGGTGGTAGTCTAATAAACATGTGCATAAAAATTATCTAATTATTAATTAAAATCTGACTGAAAAAATTGTCATTTAATTATCAACGACTAATGTCACTTTCATTGTCAAAGTCTCTGATTTACTAGCTTTTTATTGCTTATCAAAAGTAATATGGCTTAAAAAAAAATTATAAATTATTCCAGCTGGGACACCCTTTATTTAAATTTATCGCTCTTAATTAAGAGCGATAAAAGTGGTAGTGTGCACACAAAATTTTTAAAAGTACCCATGGTTTTAAGTGTTCCAGAAAAGGAATCCGTTGTTAATTTTACTCTAAAAAATCCCCAATAGTACTTTTCAAATTTTCGACCCCAAAAGGAGATCACGGTTGGCCATGAGTTTAAAACATGTACATGTCACTTGACATATGCGTTTAAAGCATTTTTCAGCGGGCCATCCCGCTTACACCAATCACAGCGAAGTAATAAAGCTTACGCTGAGGTTAACTCTCTTACCGCCAAGCGTTAATAAATTATTTTTATTTTTTAGATTGATTATGCGGCCTTTATATATGGTGACACCTTAAAAGAACACATTCATAAACTGTTCAGGAAGTTTATCTCTGACGAGATATGCACCCAATATACATGGGGGGGATGAGCAAGGTAATCATCCCCTTTCCAATCCTGGTCTTGTTAGGGCTATTTTTGGTATGTTAAATAATGTTTTATACAAACTAAACATATGTTTATTGCTAAACATATATTTATTGCAGGAGCTGTGGGTACCAATAAAAACTTTGATCCACCAACGCGTGTTGAACTTCAAAGAGAGGTAACGGCGAGTGGCAAAACAGCGGCAACGTAATACCGCTAAAGCCTGATTTATAGATTTCCTTCCTTCCTTCCTTCCTTCCTTCCTTCCTTCCTCTCATAAAAGATGAACAATACGAAAATCGTAGTGCCATTTATAGATTTCCGTACGGGAATCTTTAAACAGCACAACGGTTTTTGTATTGTTCATCTTCTACGGGAGGAAGGAAGGAAGAAAGGCAATCTATAAATCAGGCTTAAGCGTCGAGATCCAAACGTAAACAATGAAGATTCCATAAGGCTGCGCCTGTTTGAAGCCGATAATTTATATAATAATAATTAAGGTTATACTGTTGTGTATATTAATATTTATAATATTTTATTTCTTTGTAAATATAGGTATTTTTGTAATAAAACGACGTTTGAAAAAATTTGAGTATGAAAATTTACGCCTAACCCTCTTGTTAAAATAACAATACCAATAAATGAGGCATTACTGAATTTGGTGGCAATTTGCCGATAACGGTGCTTTTTTTCGGAAATGATAAACTTTGTTAAAAAAGCACCCAAATATACAGGGTGTTATGTAATTAATGTTATATATTAAAATACTGAATACCTTTTGACATAAGGAGTAAAGGAAAAATATTTAAAAAAATATTTTTCTAAAGATAAAGAAAAAATAGGCATTAGAAGTTTTTTATATTTTTTGTGATACGCCACTGGTTAAACACTTTTTATCTCTTCTTCTTCTTCTTCTCCTTTTTTGGCTTTTCCCTTCCGGGAGTTGGCCAGCTTAAACTTTTTTCCTATAACTGGGGAGGGCGAGTCTAGGAGTTCCTATAGCCGCTCCCTTCCTTTTCAATATTAATTATTTTTCTCTTCTTGTTTTCATCTGGATTATTTATTTTATTCTTCAAACATATATGTCCATCAATATCACTTCAGTCTTTATAGTTCATAAAACAATCTTTTATTTTAGCATTACGGTTCGAGCTTAACAAAACTTATCGGTACACTTATAATTTAAAGTCATTCTTATTTCACTAATACACTAATGTCTCAAACATAAACGAAATCACGATACACGCAGCGGAAGTCATACAAAAAAATAGAGGGCAAAAAAAATAGCAAAAAACCCACGATGCACTACATGGCGGTTTGCACATGACTATTCAATCTTTTAATATTTCGACCATCCTTTGTGGGAACTTATTGCATCTTCACAAATCTAATGTAGATTTTGGAGTTTTGGCACTGATCAGCCTAATTTTGTGCTGTGAGCACCATATTGTCCTCCCAAGGACTCTTGTCACTTCAGCGGACAACACGGAACTCGCACTTTTTATCTCTGCACACTTGTGTTCTGTGAGTACATAGATACCAACCAACAAAGTAGCTGCGCGTTGCCAGATGTAAAAAATTGTTACTAAAAATTTTTCTTGCAAAAAATAAATAAAAACTCAATAAATACAAGTTTTATGCCCTTAAAGCTCTAATACCCTTCTGAATTTATTTACTCATCCAGCTATATTAGCTTAAGCAATGATTAGAAAATTAATTTAGTACCTATTTTAAAAAATCCATGACCACAAAATTGATTTTTTCCTCGGGTTTTTTCTTTCTGTTTACTCAGATGAAATTGGGACCAGTTCACAGGTTAAACTTTAAACATTTGATTTGTGTAAATAAATCCAAAAGCACTTCCCTTAGTTAAAATATTTACAATTTAAGCACATAACCTAAAATTTCAAAGAAATGCACTAGATTCTGTCATAAAAGTTGGCAGATTTAGTTTGAATTTACCTTCAGTACAAAAATGACATAACCAACAATTAATACAAACGCCAAATTGACAATTTGCATTGTTAATTTTATCATTTTTGTAATTAAGCTAAATTTAAACAATGTTTGTCAACTTGTTTGACAAAATTTGAAAACGCTGTTACCAACCTGGGTTACCAACCATAACATAATAAATTAAATTAGGCAACCAGATGACCTTAAAGTTCCTAATCGATCAGTGGCGTACTTTTTGGTAGGATAAAGGATATTATAAATTATTTTTAGTCTTTGGAATTTAGAAAAAAAAAGTTTCAGGTGCTTCTTTATGGGACCTAAGGAACAACCCATTTTAATATATAACATTAATTACATAACACCCTGTATATATATATTAGGGTGGTCCATATTTTGAGAAATTTTAAAGTGTTCGAAATAAATAAAAAAAAATATTTTCCAAGTTTCAAGTCCCTAACTTAATATTAACCCGTGCCGCATTGCAGTTTAAGTTTCCTATGTAAATAACATGGGATTTTCAGCATTGAATAATTAATTATTTATTTCGGACAAAGTAACTGTTTAAAAAATTTGAAACTTGTCAGAATGTAACCTTATAATAGTAGCTATTCCTTAGAATTTTTACCGATTTTTAGCTCTTATATTGTTAGAGTTTCAGCTATATGATATTTATTAAATTTAATAAAAATCATATAAACTGCGCACCACTCAATGTGTCGCGACCAAAAAGTTCGTCCTTTTTCAAAACGACATAACTTTTTTGTTTCTTGAACGATTTTATTTTGGTCTGTGATGTCTGCTAACCCCATCCCCTGGCAATTCATTCTATAGATATTAAACACACGGTTCTTCAAGTAAATTTTCTACAGGGTGAAATGTAAAACGGTGAAAAATTTCAATAACTTCATCCAAGCCCCGTTTGTAAAACAATAATTTTTTTTTCGTTTTTACTTTGAAATAATGAAGTATTATGTGTTACCTTGAAACGTTTTTCAAATTTTTCGAATTGGTATCTTAGCAACGAAAATATGATTTTTTTTCCAAAAGAGTACATTTAAGACTTTTTGGTAGGCAATATACTCAGTCTTTTTAAGAACAAGAAAATAAGATGGTAAAAGATTGTTCCTTGAATAATTCTGAACAAGCGACAAGCAACAAACTTCCATTATTTTCAGAGGGGTCTAAGCAAAGACCACTTTTTCAAAATGAGATTTTGGTGAAAATTTGCCAAAACTAAACCTGAACCGATATTTACGTTAGTGATATGTTTTCTTTATAATTTTGACCTCCTGATTGTGATTCAGTTGTCAAATTTAAGTTTCAGATAAAACCAAAATCATCAAGAATCAAAATTCGAAAACAATTCCCTGTTGTTAAATGTCATAATAAAATCCGATTGCTGCCGTGTTTCTTGCATATTTATGATGAAAATGCCATTTGGGGATTCATTTTTTGGGCGAAATTACTGCAATTTGTTTGAGTGGTTAGGATAATGTTACATAACTTACATTTACATTGCGCAGTAGTGATAACATCATTGATAAGTACCTACCTAATTGGTAATAAAGTTAAATACAAATATTTTTGTTCATTTTTAAAAATTGTATGTGTAGATATAATTATAATCAAAACTTCAACATTCAACAGAAAAATGTAACAAATAATAACAATAATACCTTTCAATATTTCGTTGGCCCTCCCCTAAGCCATAATAATTCGTTAACCCTTCTGGGCATTTCCTCGACCAAGTTCCTTAGAAATTTCTGGGGTACCCCATTCTTCCTGAATAGCATTTACCAATTCATACAAATTTTTTATGCCTCCTTCCCTCTTCAATTTTATCCTGCTCGACACATGCTCAATGGGATTCATATCCGGAGACAAAGGTGGCCAATTCATTTTCTCAATACTCATTTACGATACCGTAAATACGGGTGACTTTGCACCCCGCGGGTGACTTTAACCCATTTATGAAAAATCTTTTCGCGCTCGATAAAATTAACATTTATAATTTGTTGGTCTAAACCTGTCAATTGAGCGATTCTATTGAGTTTATATTACAGGAAAATCAGTGTTTTAAAGAAAACGCGTTACAATTTCTATATTATGCGCAATCCATTGGAATGATGATGCTTGGTTAACTACAGGTCGATTTTTTATTTTTTTTATTGGTAATCCCTTGCAATAGATATATGTCGCTGGTAACACGTATCTAATAAAAATATAATATAATATTACATTCATTTTATACTGAAAAAACACTGTGAGACAAAGTAACCCGCAACCAGGGGGTAACTTTGCACACCCAGTTTTTAATGTTTATTTTTGAAACTCAGCCCTATGTAATATTATAACATAGTTATTATGAAAGAGCAACTCAAGACTCAAATTTTGGTATACAAAATTTAATGTTTATGATTGTTAAAACCACAAAAATTTTAAGCTGAAGTTTGAAAGTGAGCCAAAGCCACCCGTGTTTACGGTATGTAAAAAAACAGTAAAAACCAGCAATCGGATTTTATTGACACATCCCTGCTTAAAAAAATCCATTGAAAACCATTCATGAATGGTTCAATGGTTCTAGGTGGTAACTTTGTACCAGGCAATACACTATTGCTAACTGTTCATGAGTGGTTTCAATTCGTGAAAAGTTATTAATAGGCAGGAGTACTGTTTTCTCAATGGTATTTCTATAGTCATAATTTTTTAGTGTAAGTTTGAAAGGTTTTCTATGGTGCTCGAGTTATGAGATTTAGAAACCTGTTTAGTAAAAGTTGAGGTGCACCATTAATCAATAGTTTTCAAAAGTTCTGCAGTTCTACATATTGATGAATGGTTTTTGAGTGCCCAAATAGTGTTTGGCGATTTTACTGAAATTTTTTTCTACTTTCGCCCGCCTTTTTTTATTTTCGTCAAAGTAGTCATCCTCACCACGTCCGCGGCAAAGATAGGAAGTAATTAAATAATTGAAATGAGTAATTATTTACTGAAACATCGTTTATTGAGTAAATAAGTTCTTTCTGATATTTAAAAAATTTATTAAATCAAGTTATTCGACATTTTCGAAAATTGATATTGTGTTAGTACTAGAGGCCGTACTTGAATATAACGCGAGACGTTCAGGGGGGGGGCTCGACCGGATCTTACGAAATCTTACTTGGAGGGGGGAGGGCAGCAAAAATAAACCAAAAATGACTTAAATTTGAGAAATTATGGGCCGTCGCTGTCGTCACTGACGTCGGACGCAGGAGTATAGTCGGTTGGTTTCTGATGGTACTCGAGGCAGTTGTCGGCTGAAAAATGTTGATTACTTAAAAACGGTGAAAATAACGACTAAGACATAGGAATTGTGATATTTATGAAAATTGCTCATTCACTTTTTAGTACATAGACCGGGCTTAGGCCGAATTCCGTGGTTAAATATCTGGGTCGAGAATAACGATGTAGGTCCAAAACGACGAGACCCGAGCGAGCCCGATTGAGCACACTACCCAGATAACAATTATGCCATCATTTAAGACATCAACGTGAAATCATTGCTGATTCATTCAGTGATGTCACTGAGGTACGCATAAGTGCTGCACTTTTGATGAGCAACGTGAGATCCTTAACGATGAATTCATTATGAAATCAAAGGGATGTCATTAATGATTTTACTTAAGGGACTAAAAATGCTAAAATTAATTAAAATAAATATTTATTTTGTTAAATAAAATAAAAAATATTTAAAACATGTTTTTAATAAAATTTAAAAAAGTAACTTGCATCTGATTATTAATTTTTATACATGTATATATGTACCTAGCACGTGCTAAGTATAATTTATAAATTAATTATAAAAATATATTTAAAAATACGATAATTTTTAAGCCTTGGTAAGATAAATCCATTCCCAAAACTTGGCAACACTTATGGTATATACCTACTATGCAGAGCTGTACAAGAAAAAAGTATTCGAGTAAAAGTACAAAGTACTTCTTCCAAAAACTATTAAAATGTAATTTAGGTTTCAGTATCTAGCAAAAAAAGTTGTTAAAAGTTAAACAACAAAATATCAGGTTTAGGTCACTTAGGGATATTTAAAAAAAACTGAATTTTTATATTTATTTAATACACCTATTTATTTATGTTTTAAATATTTTTTTCCAAATAACCAATTATTTCGATTTTAAACAGAAAAAAATAATATTAAAATAGATTAACTATTCTTTTACATAACCTTTATTACCTATATATACCTATAGGTATACCTATTCATGCAAGTAATTTATTATATATTTTATTTAATAAATAGCCTAAACATTATTTAACTGCAAGCACGAAATTAAATTAAAGTAACATGAATTTATGACTGCAAAAAAATTAAGATTGAATGCAAAAATATAACCTAACTTTTTAAGCGTAGGTACCAAATATACAGTGTTGCCAATGGTGTTGACATAATTTACACACAGATTTTGTCAAAATTCCACAATTTTGCCAACTATTCCACACATTTGGGATTTTGGTTTTGTTAGGTTTCTTTGGTGATTACCGCAGAAAGAGTTTCTGAGGTGAATCACCACAAAAACTATTTCTGCGGTGATTACTTAAAGAAGTTTTCAAAAACTTACTAGATTACTTACTTTGTCAAAAAGTCTATTGTTATAACCGGTTTTAAGTTACTCGATAACTTACGCTTGCAAGTTTCCAAAAACACCAGATTTTTTTAATTTGCTGTATATATATATAGAAATCTGCACAGAAATTCGTCCATATAACTAAATAACTAAAATGCGCATTTGCAAATATATCTATTTAAATGCTTGTTATAAGCATTGTTAATTTAAAGATAAAGTTTACACGCAAATTCCACACATTTATGTATTACACACAAATTACACACAACAAAATAAATTCCACACAATGTGTGGATTTCCACGTACATTGGCAACACTGCAAATATAACAAAAACATATTCGAGTAGGTAATCAAATACAAAATAATATTTAAAATCCTACTCACCCCAGTATAACAAAAACCAAAACACTTAAAATAATACTAATGCACATTCTGTATTGCAGAATAATCTCAAATTTATTTAAAAAAACCGTTACATACGACATTATGACAGCACTACCAGAGATAAAAAAGGGCACTACCTCTTGTAATTTGTAATATCTCTATAAAGTAGGGCACCACAATGATATTTTATCTATTTCGCGTTCATAATGACTTCATTATAACACCGCTTTTGGTTCTTTAATGAGGTACTTTATTCCACCCAAAATTTTGAGGTTATAATATTTTTATGATTTGTTTTCTAGTACTTACGAGACTTTTCGTGCAATAAATTTTGTTTAACACCAAAGAAAATCTTTTTTTTTTCAGCCGCTTATTGTAAATACTTATTGTAAATTAACGACGCCATAGCGAAAGAATGTGATAATGTTTGAAAGGTTAATGACCTTTCAAACTTCAAACTGAGATACCAACTATGTAAAGTAAAATTTGACCAAATTAAATATAAGGTATAAAATTAATTTGTTTTATGAAATGTTTGCAAAATACATAAAATAGCATAAAGAACTCATGTCATAAGACCGTTGTCGCACTTGTCCATTATAAAACTCGCTCCTTCGTCGCTCGTTTTATAAATTGTTCGCGTGCGACAAAATGACGTCTTATGACATTAGTTCTTTAATATACTACATAGAAAAACTCTATGATATACTATTACCAACTTGCTCATATCGAGGATTTATTCCGAATATTGCCGAACCGTTAAACTTTAGCTGCTAAAGCATTATAATTATGACGATAAATTTAAATATGTAGTAGTGGTTATGTTAACTTAACACAAAGATGCCGAGTACAAAAAGTACTCCAGTACATTAAATGTACTCGAGTACAACAAAAGTACTCGAGTACAAAAAATGTACTCGAGTACAAAAAATGTACTCGAGTACAAAAAATGTACTCGAGTACAACCAATGTGTCCATTTTTAAATTTTTAATTTAAATAAGTACAACTACAAGAACTTTTTTGAAATGTACTCTGGACTGAGTACCGAGTACATAAAAAGTACTTAAAGTACAAAATTTGAGTACAAGTACTCGAGTACCGCACAGCTCTGATACCATGGCAACACTGTTATGCACTTGCATAGTTCAGAGAAAAACCTTAAGGTTATAAATTTAAATTATGGCACTATGACATCAAATGCATTTCTGTTAAATCACCTGGACCACACATGGAGCTCATTAGCTGAATCATTGCTGAGCTCATCCTGAGTTCTTGATGAGATCATTTGTGAAATTAATTTCACAAATGATCTCATCAAGAACTCAGCTCAGCAATGATTCAGCTAATGAGCTCCAGGTGAGGTCCAGGTGAATTCACAGAAATGCATTTCAAATGCAGCATTTGATGTCATAGTGAGTTCACTGTGAGCTCACGCGATGATTATCACTGAGTGATTTTTTAATGATTCATAAATGTTATCTGGGTACTCACGTAACGTCAAAACTCGTGCTTAATCGTGCCCGCTCGGACAAATACGCTTCTACATGTAGAAGCGTATTTGTGAATATTAACAATGTTCATAAATCGAGTGAAAAAAAACATCTGTAAATGGTATTTGTTTCTGAAATCGATATTAAAATACAATTTTTTTCAGCAGAATTTCGTTGTTTTATTTTTTGTAATTTACTATATTCGATTTAGAACGAATTTCGGGGAGCAATTAAGTTGTGAGTGCAATTTTTGATGAGCAAAAACGAACGCATCAATTTTTGGAGACTGCTCAGTACACTATAGTGACGTCACTGACGTTTCGACAAGTGTGATAATGTGACGTTCAAATATGAACCCGGTTCTTGAAATTGGCAACCGCGCAAGCGCAGTAGCGTTGCCAGAAAGGGCTATTGTCTTTAAATGGATTTTGGAGAGTACAAAGTTCCAATGTAGTACCATAAATGAATCAGTTTGTTGTAAATACCGTTTTTTATAAGTTGATCAACAATACAGTGCCATTCACCAATCATTATCGCTGTTAAAGTGTAAATAACGGGTCAAACCTCATTGAAAACTTTCGGTTTAAAACATGCTTCTTGCCAGTAGACACTTTGCCTACATAAAACCATTTCCTAAAGGGTGAACCATTCGAACCTATTCGTCAATAGTCATCGTCGAAACCATTAATGGTGCATTTCCAATAGGCTTAAAAGGGCAATTGCCCTTTTCAGCCTATTGGAAATGCACCATTCATGAATGGTTTTCAATGGATTCTTTTAAGCAGGGCCCTGCGCGGTTCGGAAATATTCGGAATAAATCCTCGATATGGGCAAGTTGGTAAAATATAATTGTGGTGCACTATTTTATAGAGATATTACATATTACAAGAGGTAGTGCCCTTTTTTATCTCTGGTAGTGCTGTCATAATGTCGTATGTAACGGTTTTTTTAAATAAATTTGAGATTATTCTGCAATACAGAATGGCCACCTGCAATAAATATCGGTTTTGGTTTTTGTTATACTGGGGTAAGTAGGATTTTAAATATTATGATTATGTTATGATTATGTTTTTGTTATATTTTTGTTATATTTGGTACCTACGCTTAAAAAGTTACGTTATATTTTTGCATTCAATCTTATTTTTTTTGCAGTCATAAATGCATGTTACTATTGTTATTATTGTTTAGGCTATTTATTAAATAAAATATATAATAAATTACTTGCATGAAAA
This sequence comes from Brassicogethes aeneus, assembly GCA_921294245.1. Lineage (NCBI taxonomy): Eukaryota > Metazoa > Arthropoda > Insecta > Coleoptera > Nitidulidae > Brassicogethes > Brassicogethes aeneus. The sequence goes on along the minus strand of OV121133.1, from coordinate 53,053,839 downwards.
GGTATACCTATAGGTATATATAGATAATAAAGGTTATGTAAAAGAATAGTTAATCTATTTTAATATTATTTTTTTCTGTTTAAAATCGAAATAATTGGTTATTTGGAAAAAAAATATTCAAAACATAAATAAATACGTGTATTAAATAAATATAAAAATGCAGTTTTTTTAAATATCCCTAAGTGACCTAAACCTGATATTTTGTTATGTTTAACTTTTAACAACTTTTTTTGCTAGATACTGAAACCTAAATTACATTTTAAGAGTTTTTGGAAAAAGTACTTTTTACTTGTACCGTAGAATGGTGATATATGAAATAGTGTGGGTTATATGAAATAGAGTGTCAATGTTTTGAATTTAGCGCCGTCAATGTGGCCAACCGATTAAAAATCAAATACCAAGGTATGTGACAGTTTGGTGACAAACAAGTCAATCAAATGGCGGTAACCCGGCTCGATTGTAATTCAACAGGTAAGCGATAATAAATAATTAAAAACCTGTCAATTTTTATGTTATTCATAAAGTACAAGTTATTTATCCTGTGTAGCATATACCATAGATAATAGGGTTATGAGCCAATGGAATTAGTTTTAGATCATAACCTCAACTTTTATTTGATACCTATACAAATTCCATCGAACTACTCATACTCTCAGAAACGGCCAAAATGTAAAAATTTTGATTTTTTTAAGGATTTATGAAACATTAAATAATCATGGGTCGGGTCCATAAACACGTTCCGGGGACTGCATTTAGACGAAATTATTCAATGGCAAGTCTTGAAAGTGCACTAGAAGCTATTGTCGAACAAAACATTTCTTTTGCGCAAGCAGAGGAACGTTTTGGGGTGCCGAGGTCAACAATATGGAGGAAATTTCGGGGTCTAACCTCAGATAAACTTGGAAAACCTCCCGTTTTACGCCCCCATGAAGAAAAAAACTTGGTCGCCGCCATGCAAGTGGCGGCAGGTTATGGCTACCCATTTACCGAGGAACGAATTTGCGCATTTGTACAAAATTATTTAAATAAAAAGGGAGTAAACATTGCCTGCTTTAATGATAACAAACCTGGAAAAGAATGGTTGTACAGTTTTCAAAAAAGAAACCCGGAACTTTCAAGCCGAAACTGTGAAAATATGAAGAGAGTAAAAGCAGATCTTTCGGAAGAGATCATCAATGAATATTTTCGTCATCTCGGAGAAGAAATCGAAGCTATTCCGCCTGGTAATATCATCAACTATGATGAAACTAATCTGTGCGATGATCCGGGAAAAGAAAGAGTATTTGTATCCAGGGGAACAAAACATGCCTCCAGAATTATGGATACATCAAAAAGCTCAACTTCGGTAATGTTTGCGGGAAGTGGTGATGGCGTCCTTCTGCCGCTGTACGTCGTCTATAAGAGTAAACATCTTTATCCAGAATGGTGTGAGGGTGCTCCGCCAGGATGCCGTTTTAATAGAACCGATAGCGGCTGGTTTGATGGCGACACCTTTGAGGACTGGTTCTCGCATGTTGCTTTGCCATATTTGAGAAGAAAAGATGGAAGAAAACTTATGATTGGAGATAATTTAGGAAGCCACTTGTCACTCAAAATAATTGAAGACTGCGAGCAAAATAACATCGGATTTATTTTTCTACCCAAGAACAGCACCCATCTATGTCAGCCCATGGATGTATCATTTTTTGGGCCACTGAAGAAACAATGGCGAAAAGTGCTCAAGAATTGGAAAGAAAACAACACCGGAGTAATTCCGAAATCGGTCTTTCCCCGCCTACTCAACAAATTGATTGTCGCTTTGGCACCGAAAATGGAAAGCAATATTAAAGCAGGTTTTGCTGGAAGTGGAATAATTCCACTGGATCCCGAAAGAGTGAAACGAAAGCTGCTGAAACGTAAATATGCTGATGGGGACAATGATGCACTTGTTCGTTCATTTTCTGAAGTCATGGCTCAACAGACAAACCAAGATGACGAGTCCAAGAAAACTACTAAGCGACGCAAGAAATTAAATGTCCCTGCTGGAAAATCAATTTCTGTTAATGACTTTCGGCAAGAAGAACCGGCGGTTGGTCCTTCAAGACTTGTTCGACGCCGTCAGATCAGCAATAATGCTGAAGAGAATACAGAAGCATTGGAAAACCAAGATGAAGATATTCTTGAAACCCAGACTGATGAGTTTGATACCCAGACTCCTGAGCCAGAGACTCAAATTGATGAGACTGAAAATTCAAATGAAACCCAGAGCTGTGACAAATTCACTGAGAATACATATGTGATAGTAAGACTGACTTATGACAAGGGCACCAAAAAAGAAATCCAAAAGAGATTTGTGGGGCAAATTATAGCATGCAATTTCGAGGACGACACATTCAATATTAAATTTCTACGAAATTACAAAGGACGGAAAAATATGTTTATTTTTCCAGACGTGGAAGATATCGCTTGGATCCGTCGGGATAATATTGAGAAAAAAGTTTCGTCCCCCATTATATGCCGTGGAGTCCATACCTTTAACCAAAATATGAAATAATTATTTTTGTGTTTTTGATAATAATATTATATTTATAGTTTTGAAGAAGAATTTATTTGCTTGTTAATTTTTGTATTTTTTTCTAAAAATAAAGCTGTTTTAATAAAGGCGCACAGTTTAAAATGAAACAACACATTTCCTTTTCACATGAAAAATCATAACCGCCCCAGAAAGCACCCTATTCACGTACTTTCAACTGAACATTTTAAAAAAGACTATCTCTGTTTCATATAACCCACTTAAAAGTTATATTTGATATAAATTTTAAGTTTATAACCATTTCCAATAAAAATGAAGATCATTTCATATAACCCGAACTGCCGAGGTTATATGAAACACAGTTTATTTTTTTTAAAACAGGACATTAAAGATGAACTTGATTTTTGGGCCATGGAAATTGTGGACTAGTACTACCCCTGTGGGACCCAACTGACATAATTGGGAATAAAGGAAAGGGAAACCCAGGGTAAATAGAAATATTCAAAAATCGTTTCATATATCACCACTCTACGGTACCTACTCGTGAATACTTTTGGATTTTTTTGTACTTTGTACTCAAGTACATTTTTTTCAAAGTACTTGTACTTTTACTCGAATACTTTTTTCTTGTACAGCTCTGCATAGTATATACCATAAGTGTTGCCAAGTTTTGGGAATGGATTTATCTTACCAAGGCTTAAAAATTATCGTATTTTTAAATATATTTTTATAATTAGTTTATAAATTATACTTAGCACGTGCTAGGTACATACCTATATACATGTATAAAAATTAATAATCAGATGCAAGTTACTTTTTTAAATTTTATTAAAAACATGTTTTAAATATTTTTTATTTTATTTAACAAAATAAATATTTATTTTAATTAATTTTAGCATTTTTAGTCCCTTAAGTAAAATCATTAATGACATCCCTTTGATTTCATAATGAATTCATCGTGTGACCCATTAAGGATCTCACGTTGCTCATCAAAAGTGCAACACTTATGCGTGCCACAGTGACATCACTGAATGAATCAGCAATGATTTCACGTTGATGTCACAACGAATTCATCGTGTGACTCATTAAGGATATCATGTTGCTCATCATAAGGGGAACACATATGGGGCAAAATTTGCCAAGTGTACCAGGTGAAAAAAATTTTTTTTTAAACTTTACTTATTTGTTGTTCTTATAACGAAGAATCATAGCATAATTTTTTTTTGCTCTAGGATTGTTCATTCAAGAGTTATGGATTATTGAAATTTATCGATTTTTTACTTTTTGGTGAAATCGCTTTTTATTTAAAAATTCATAACTTATGTTCATCCCTTTATTAAATATTTTAATTAAACCACCTTAAATGATTTTTTCCGTACTTTTCAATGGGCTATACCGTTTTTGCAAAAAAATAAAAATTGCAATATTTTTTTGAAATTTTGCAAAATTTTGCATTTTTTGAAACAATGTGTATTTTTTAATTTTTTTTAAAATAGCATAAAATCCAAGTTTATTATGTTACCTTTGAATAAAAAAAATTTTAGAGTGGGCCCGACATGTAGAAGGGAAGTTTTTCATATTTGAATGCGTGCGGGTCTAGCCGTCGAATATCTACTACACTGTCGTATGCGTTTATACCTAGTAGATGCGAGTAAACGAATACAAAATGATAATTTAAAATGTAAAATTATGTTTGAGTAGTCAATGATGTATTTTAAATATTTACACTGCCGCACGATATAGTTTTTTTTATTGCGTATTAGTCCTTCGGAGGGGACTTTAAGCCCGCGGTCCGTTCGTACCCTTAACCCGCACAAGCCATTCAGTTGGCTTATGGGACTTCTTAAGAAGTAAGGGTGGAACTAAAAGAGCACTTTTGTATATAAACTGTATTTTTTTGCACAAATTGTTTAAGCATGGGTGGGTCAACATAGATTTCGCAAGGAGGGTCGATGATATTAAATAAAAAATGTATTGTTATAACCGTAAAAGCGCCATTCAGCTTATAGGCAAGCCGTTACGGTTATAATAATAATTTTTTTATTTAATATCATCGATCCTCCTTGCGAAATCTATGTAGACCCATTTGTGCAAAAAAAATACAGTTAAAAACTATATAGTGCGTCAGTGTAAATATTTAAAATACATCATTGACTACTCATACAACATAATTTTACATTTTAAATTATCATTTTGTATTCGTTTACTCGCATCTACTAGGTCACTACACTGCCGTATGCGTTTACACCTAGTCTAGGTGTAAACGCATACGGCAGTGTAGTAGCTATTCGATGGCTAGACCGTGCAGCATTCAAATATGAAAAACTTCCCTTCTACATGTCGGGCCCACTCTAAATTTTTTTTTTATTCAAAGGTAACATAATAAACTTGGATTTTATGCTATTTAAAAAAAAATTAAAAAATAAACATTGTTTCAAAAAATGCAAAATTTTGCAAAATTTCAAAAAAATATTGCAATTTTTATTTTTTTGCAAAAACGGTATAGCCCATTGAAAAGTACGGAAAAAATCATTTAAGGTGGTTAAATTGAAATATTTAATAAAGAGATGAACAGAAGTTATGAATTTTTAAATAAAAAGCGATTTCACCAAAAAGTAAAAAATCGATAAATTTCAATAATCCATAACTCTTGAATGAACAATCCTAGAGCAAAAAAATGTATGCTATGATTCTTCGTTATAAGAACAACAAATAAGTAAAGTTTAAACAAAATCGGTGACAAAATTTTTTTCACCTGGTACACTTGGTAAATTTTCCTTTAGGATTTGTGGTATTGATGTAAAATACTATCGAAAAAATGTATCTACAATCAAAAACTAATTTTGACCTAATTCAGGTGGCCCGTTTGAGAAATTCTGACTCAAATACCATATAATAAGGTTATATGGATACTATAAAACATTGCCATATATCAATTATGTATCATTGTTCCATTGTAGATATATAACATTGTTATATGGCTGATACATAAGGGGGATGTAAATATAACAAGAGGGGAACATATTTATATAAATGTTATATTACTATGTTTTATCATAATTATGTAACAAAATATAGAACTAATATGTAAATGTTATGTAAACAATTTTATATGGCAATGTTCTTTATTAGTTATATCATGGCTATGTAAATGAAACAGCCTGGTTTGCTGGGAAGTAACTTTCAAAGCAAAAACTTAGATGACACTCCTTTCTATACAACTTATGAGGTACTCTTACACAAGTAGTATTTACTATAGTATATATTGTATACAATTTTAACATATTGGGACTCCCAACTAATTAATTATGTGAGACTCTCACATAATTACTGATTTAAGACTCTTAAATCACAAATGACTACCGGGACTCCCGGAACAAACATCATTTAAGGACTGTCTAATTATTTTACATGGAGACTCTCCATTGCACGCTGTTGATACTTCTTAGCTAACCAATCACGACCAATCAGAAATTTATTTTATGGGACTCCCATGTATAATTGATTTAAACTCTTATATGGCTACCGGGACTCCCGGGCCAGGAAACATCACATAAGGGAATCCCTAATGTATTTCACATGGAGACTCTCCATTTTTATTAGCTGTAGCGTGGGACTCCCACTTAAATCATACTGATTTGGACTCCAAATCACAATTAAATGAAACATTTCTTTTGAAAATTTTATTATTTTATAATTAAATTATTCTAAATCCAATACATTCTTAATTAACAACGTTATATGAGACTCTCAATTTATAAAGTAACATAAACAAACAAGGAACATGATAATAATAAACAAAAACTGGTCTTACAATTTAACGCAGCTGTCGGCCAAATTCGCATTTGCTCGCTGGCAGCAACAGTTTCCCGCTTTCCACCTTTCCCTAGGCAATAACGGGCATTAGGCAACACCTCCTTGACAGTGAATGGCCCGTTATATTGTAGCGTTTGGTCAGCTACCTATCTTTTTGTTTTGGTTTTAATATTAATTTAATTTAATTTAATTCATTTGATTTGAATTAGAGGTGGCAAGTTTGATTCCGATTCGTTCAAAAAGAACGAATCATTTAAATGAACCGAATGAATCGAACAAAGTTTGTAAAAGAATCAATTCTTTTTTGAATCATTTTTTTTAAATCACGATGAGTGAACTAAAAAGTGAATCAAACCAATAAATAAATATAAATATAAACCAATTGGTTACAAGCACTGAATTAAATGCTAGGTTTGAATCACGCTACACTACGCTAAAATGTCGGTCTTTTTGAATAACTGGTGATATTTCTAGGGATATTTCAGGGAATTTTTTGTCAAATATCAAAATACTCTTTTGATTAAAAAGTTTCCAATACAACCTACTTGTATTCTTTTAAGTAAGCTGTGATTTTATTGGACCGGAAAAGCCATTAATTTACACGTAAGCAAAATAAAAATCGAATCCAATAATTTAATAATACAACCGTTGATTCATTTAACGATACAACCAATACAAGTCATTACACACGATTCAAGAACCAAGTCATTAATTCGGTCGAACCTGAATTGTTCGTTAATTATCTGTTCCTGAACCAGAAAGTGAATCAGTCGCGAACGAATCTTTATGAACGAATCATTTTAAAAGAATGAATTAAAAGAATTGATTCACCAAAAAGAATCGAACTTCCCACCTCTAATTTGAATATTCATTTAATTCTTAATATTTAATGTAACACACATACTTCCACACATACCGCTTATTGCCTATATTTTGTATAGATGACCTTGTTCCCGTTTCTAAGGGGAAATTTGTTCTCGTAGTGTGCCATTTTCCTTTATGCGCATAGTCAGTTCATAAGTGGGGGATTTAAAATATATGATACCATAGACATCACATAACATTAGATAGAGAAATTAATACGTCCATTTATGATACGAATTGTCAACTAAACAAAATTTAGGTTATATAAAATTTTTCTAAATTATTTGATTCCATAGCCTGGGTTAAGCTTACAAACATTTTTGTGATTTGGCTTTATAAAAAGCAAAAAGTGGCATAATATGCTTATTATGTAAAATCCACTAAAATCTCGTTAAAACAATGGAAAAAAACAATGGAAATAAACAATGCCAAAACAATTGGTATAAAACAGAATACAAACAAAATTTATAATTATAATAACCATCTACATATTTATATGTCTACCATAAAAATCTTTTGGCTATAATCGTGATCAAAATACGATGTTGCCAAATTTTTGCTTTTATAAAATTGCCATTATAAAATCTAAAATATCATCATTTTGTGAGTTTATTATTGTTAAATACTTTTTCATACAATTTACATCCATAATAAATTGCAATTTATTAAAAAGTATTTATTATACTTCTTAAATAGGGACAAAAATATGTTATTTTTTTTTTAAACCGGCAATGCAGCTGACGCATGCGCCTCAATGCCCGCTACCCTGTGAGAACATTTCTCCTACTTTACCCCCACGAAATGGAAACAGTCTCAGTTAGAAATGATTTGTATATGTGTGGAAGTATAATTTAGTTGGAATTGACCATATGCAGGGAATGCGGTCGATGTTGCCAATGGTAAAAAAATAAAATTCCCTATTGGGAACATTCAATTATATTACGTTAGCTACACTGAAATTTTGAATTTCCCGCACAAACTGACATACATTCTAGTAGTTTCCAGAGATAAAGAAGGTAGTTCCAATGTTGTATAATAAATGAAGGTGGGAATTATTATTATTAAAAAAAAAGATGGAAATTAATTTAGTTTGTGCGGGAAATTCAAATTTTCAATGTAGCCAACGTAATATAATTGAATGTTCCCAATAGGGAATTTCATTTTTTTACCATTGGCAACATCGACCGCATTCCTTGCATATGGTCAATTGGGCTTTACTGTGGCATGAGGGTGTAGCGCAGCGTTGCCAATGATACGATAATTATCGTATTATACGATAATTTCGAGGTCTGATGCGATCGTAATTTTTCCTTATACGATATCCGATAATTATACGATAATTATTCAGGATTTTCCTCTAGCGAAAACTGCGCATATCAACACTGAGAAAAAATGGGACAAATAAACTGTGTAGCTAATACTTTTTATTAATAGTGAATATATTGTTTATTTATAATAAGTCGAAATAATAACGATAAATTTACTTTAGTAAAACTTTACGTGTCAGGAATAAAAATACCTATATTTAGGATAAATAAACAATGCTTCTGTCTAGGGTTGGGAAAATTTCACTTTTTGCTTGTACTTGAAATTTCACTTGAAATTTTCACGACATTTATGAAATTTATTAAAATTTCCTAAATGTCTGAAATTTCATGAAATTTATGAAGTTTATTGAAACTTTCAATAAATTTCAATCACTTTAATTGTAATATATTAATATTGAAATAAGCCCCCTCGGTGACCATGGCAAATTGACTCTCTTACCTCCTACCCCTCTGTGGGCCCCTGACCACCAATAATATAAATAGTAAATACCTATGTTTACCACAAATTTCTTGAGATTTCCTTTTAAAATATTTTAAAATATATTTCGCGCCTTTATCGCCAATAACAGTGTGACGCAACTTTTTTTATTATTCTTTAAATTAGACCGCCTTAGAGTTGCGCACAGAGTGCCGCTAGCTCTTTGAACATTTACTGTTCCCAGAGGGGAAATATATTTAAATTGGGCGCCACCAACCTTTTTAGCCACAGTGGTTGGACCGTGTCCCAATGTTAGGGAGATCTTACCAGAACAATAATATTCAAAAAAAAATATATTTAATGAATATTGTAACGTACATTTAAAAAAAAAAATTTCTTACTATGTTGTGATAAGTGAAATAATATTTATATTTTAATTTTAATACCTTACGTGATCACGTTCAGTGTACACCCAAATTTTTAATTATTTAACATAAATTTAACCGAATAAAATTATCCCTACTATTGTCCTTATCACTTGTCATATATGTATATCATATGTTCATAAAAACCTGATTCATCCAAATCACTTCTTTTACGGTACCATATTCTTATATATTTGAATTGTTTTACACAATATATTAATACCAGACTAAAACTCAGGTACAATAAAAAAACCCTAAAATTATTTAAAAAATAATTTAACCGTTAAACATCAATCGTAATAATTACCTTATCAAGGGTTTTTTTTAAACAATATATTGCTTGCAAATGTTACTCAGCATTCCGCTCGCCACTCCAGAAATTAATATTTTTGTCAACAGTATTTGGTAGGTAATTATAAAAATATTTTTTTTATTTATACTCTACTTAATAATATTCTCCACTTTAATACATCAACGAATATTTCGTTGCATGTCCTTAATATCCTCAAATTAATATTTTATCTCCAAAACGCTTTTATGACAATTTTCACTAGTAATACCACTAGAGGTCAAATTATTTCCGGAAATTTTTTCGAGCTCATGAATATTTTAAAAATTATCCCGAGTCGAAGACGAGGAATAATTTTCTAAAAATATTCATGAGGGAGAAAAAATTTCCGGATTTAATTTGACCTCGTGTGGTATTCGGTAAGAAAATTCCACACCAAATTGTGTTTAAATAATTAAAATTTATTTTTTGATTTAACTTGACCTCGACTTGATTATTTAGTTACCATGGCAACTAAGTCAACCCCAACCTAAAAGTTATTTTAGTTTTGAAGCTGTCAAGCGGCACGACGTAAAAAAATGTGAAATTGTCTGCTGTAATGATCAATCATCGTGCAATGACTTATTTACCCGCATTATTAGAGGATTGTGGCTCCTACTTGAAGAAAGAAAATTTGTTTTGAATTGTTCACGAATATTTGCATCTTAACTATTCAAAACTCAAAATGCTAAATGGAAAAAAAAGGTGAATAGAATAGTGTCTAAATATTATATACAGTATGTCTCAGTATCTTGGAATCATATGGAAAACTTTTTTATTATTAATTTTAGGAAAAAAAGTTATTCTTTATAAAAAGTTCTGCATGGTGTAAAACTTAAAATGCAACCCACAAATATTATTTTTTTTTAGTCGTATACGGGGTATGTCAAAAAATATGAATTTGGCTCAAGAGTAAAGTACCTTTATATTTGACAATATCGAAAATTGTTATAAAGAAAAGTTAATCAGAACTAAAAACTACGTTCAAATATGCAATTACATCCATTTACATTAAAAAAAAATATTTTTTCTTTTTTGTCTACAATATCAATGCAAATTTAATATTACAGCATGTAATCTAAGATTTACTGATAAACAAATGATTTGTTGATATTCTAAAACTTTTTGGCCTGCTAGATCCCCTGACTTAACTTAAGGTTTTCATGTTTTTTGTAATCATAACAGATAAATGTTCATTTAAAATAGAAAGATTAGTAAAAATTAACAAAACCTAATTTTTTAATGTAAATGTATGAAATTGCATATTTAAACGTAGTTTTTAGTTCTGATTAACTTTTCTTTATAACAATTTTTGATATTGTCAAATATAAAGGTACTTTACTCTTGCGCCAAATTCATATTTTTTGACATACCTCGTATACGACTAAAAAAAATTAATATTTGTGGGTTGAATTTTAAGTTTTACACCATGCAGAACTTTTTATGAAGAATAACTTTTTTTCCTAAAATTAATAATAAAAAAGTTTTCCATATGATTCCAAGATACTGAGACATACTGTATATTTCATTAGACATAGACATTTAATTTATTTCAAGTCCTGCATTTTCGCCATTAAGAAGAAAGGAGGTGTCCAACGAATATAGAAAACATCTAAACTTTGTAATGGAAATGTATCAAAATTATCATGTAAACAAATAAAAACCAGATTGTCAAAAAAATATTCTGTCATAAACGTCAAAAAAATTTCCAGTATAATTCGCTGTTGGGTACCCACGAGGAAAAAATTTCCACTAAAATTCAACCGTTGCCATGGTGATCTATCAAAAATACACGTTTTGATTGGTTAAAAATTACAGGTGTGGAATTTTCACTTATAATACCACAAGAGCTTCAAAATTATCGGGTATTTTTCCCGATAGGTTCGTTGCAAACAAATGAAGGAGTCAAGTTTTTCAGGTTAAAAAATCACGAGCGCGAAGCGCGAGTGATTTTTCCTGAAAAACTTGACGACTTTATTTGTTTGCAGGGAACCTTGAGGGAAATGCCAGATAATTTTGAAGCTCGTGTGGTATTCGGGGGATTATTTTTCCGTCCCAAATGTCGGCCAATAGAATTGCACCATGAGACGAAATGTACAGTTAACAAATAAGAATTTCATAATGAATAAAACAACATTTAATTAAGATTTAATTTGTTTTTTATATATAGCAACTACCAGAGAAAATTTTCAAAAAATTATCGCTGTAATTCGCTGTAGGTTCCCTCAACAACAATGCCTCAACAATGTCCCAACAATACAGAGAACTGTCAAAAAAAATAATCCAAACAAAACCTACAGGATACATCCGACGACTCTTGGAAACGAAAACCAAGCTTACTTGGATTAATTTCTTTTATCAGAAATTATTTAATCTGGCAACTACGTATATATTGATTACATAATATGTAATCAATATATACGTAGTTGCCAGATTAAATAATTTCTGATAAAAGAAATTAATCCAAGTAAGCTTGGTTTTCGTTTCCAAGAGTCGTCGGATGTATCCTGTAGGTTTTGTTTGGATTATTTTTTTTGACAGTTCTCTGTATTGTTGGGACATTGTTGAGGCATTGTTGTTGAGGGAACCTACAGCATATTATGCCATGTGTCAACAAAAACATGAACTATAATAACGAACTGGCTGTAACGGCGGAAAAATGAGCAACATTCGCCAAACATCCACAACCACACTAAAAGTAAGTTAAATTTAAACATATATTATCCAAGAAAATCTCCATAACACTTACTAACCCAACTAACCTATTTCCAAGATTATGACAATAACAACAATATTATATAATTATATACAGGGTTAATATTTTCGTTTTGTAGGTTCATTGACGATGAGAAAATTAAAATATCAAATACACTAAACGAACCATTTTTTATGTAATTCATCAAATAAAACAAATTAAAACCAAATGCATATTTAAATTGTCAGATCAAAAATACCACAACAAATTATAGCTCTAAATTGGTAAGTTTTTAACCGTAACACGCCTCCCTCACTTTCAGAGGATTTCACTGAAATTCTCTCAACAACTCTTAAGAACTAAAACCTAAATAAATTTAACTCTAAATGTGCATTTGGGACGGCTTTTACTCCCGGCAGCGACGCACCTCTGGAGTATTCTAAAGCCCCATCCAGAAGAGCCAAGATTCTACTGATCTCGATCATAAAAAGGTTTAAGATCACTGACATGATACCTTCCGGCCATTTTTCGAGACTGACAATCCCTTAACGTATATACATTTTTAGATACCTTCTCAACAACCTCTGATTTTAAAAACTTCGGAGCTAACCGCGCGCTAAAATAATTTCCTGCATCACTTAATACGTGATTTTTTCGCCAAACAAACTCGCCTACCTTAAAAACCACCTCTCTTCGACGCAAATTATACCGACTTGCACTACCTTCATAAGCTCGCTTTATACTTTTCCTAACTTGACAGTGAATTTGTTTTAAATCCTTCAAGTGGTCATGAATGTTAACTCTTTCATCAAAATCAAAAACGATATCTCCATGGTCATTGCTTTCTTTGTGGTTTCCTAAAATTTTTAGCTCGCGCCCAAAAGTAAGATAGGCTGGAGTAAACCCAGTAACCTCATGCACACAAGTGCGAAGAGCAAACCCTATTTTATTCAAATTTTCATCCCATATTCTCTGATTTTCCTCAACATATGACCAAATCATTGTTTTTAAAACTCTATTGATACGTTCGGTAGGATTGCTTTGTGGATGGTAAACAGGATTAAGGATCATTTTACAATTATATGAAGACATAAATTCCCGAAACGACTTACTGACATACTGACGACCATTATCACACACAAAATAATCGGGAACACCATAAACCATAAACATATCATTTTCAATATGTTTTCTTATACTTTTACTATCTGCCGACCGCAAGGGAAACAATAATGTATATTTAGTGAAGACATCAGCTACCACCAAAATAAAACGATTTTTCTTATTCGACATCGGAAAGGGGCCCATTAAATCTGAACAATAAACCTCACCTGGTCTTGTAACCTTACGGACGCCCATCAAACCACCTGGAGCTCGTTGCTCTGGTTTTTGAGCCTGACACACAATACAACTCTTTACATACTTTACAACATCGGCCTTTAATCCAGGCCAATAATAATTTTGACTTATACGCTTAAGAGTTTTGAAAATTCCCAAATGCCCGGAGGTTGGAATGTCATGACATTCAAATAAAACTTGGGTTCTTAATAGTTTAGGAACAACCAACTTCCAATCGAAATTTTCATCAATAGAAGAAATTAAAGGACTAACATATATTTTCTCATCCACCACTTTCCAGCTTGAGTATTGTTCAGGTTGATCAAGAATATTTTTACGATGTTTTTTATACCAGTTGTCAAGGTTTTCTTCTGACAATTCAACAATTTCACAATGCGCTGAAGACCTCGAAAGAGCATCAGGAACATTATTAAAACGCCCTCTCCGATGAATGATATCAAAATCATATGCTTGCATTTGTAAAACCCATCGGCCTAACCTTCCAGTGGGTTCTTTTAGTTTAGACAGCCAAACTAAACTTGCGTGATCTGTCACCACCTTAAATCGAACACCTTCAATATAGCCACGAAATTTTTTTATTGCCCACAAAACTGCCAAACACTCTAGTTCTGTAGCTGAAAACTTCGACTCCCTTTCACTGAGAGTTCGACTTGCGTATGCAATAACCTTTTCTCCTTCATCAAACTCCTGTACCAATACTGCCCCTAACGCATGCATACTGGCATCCGTTTGAATAACAAAAGGCTTATCAAAATCTGGACAGATTAAAATAGGAGCGGAAACTAAACATGTCTTAAGATCCTTAAAAGCAGACTCTGTTTGTTCATCCCAGGAAAATCTTGCATTTTGTTTAGTTAAGTTAGTCGACGAAGCCGCTCTACCAGCAAAATTGTCAACAAACCTACGATAGTACGAAGCCATTCCTAAGAATGAACGAACTTGTTTTACTCGTGTAGGAGTAGGAAAATCTAAAATGGCAGATACCTTTTCCCTATCTACCATCAACCCATGCTCATTTACCACATAGCCCAAAAACTTAAGTTCATTCTTAACAAACTCACACTTATCTTGATTTACTACTAGCCCTTCTGTTAACAATCTAACAAATACCTTATCCAAGATTTGTATGTGAGACTCAAAATCGGCTGTGGCGATAATTATATCATCTAGATAAACAAACACAAACGGCTCTAAATCATGTCCCCACACAGTATCTACAAATCGCTGCCAAGTAGCTGGGGCATTATGAAGCCCAAAAGGCATTCTACAAAACTGGAAAGTCCTCGCCCTGGAACTGTAAAGGCAGTTTTTTCCTTACTAGATTTCTCCAAACAAATCTGCCAATAGGCACTTTTTAGATCTATTGAGGATAAAACCTTAGCATTACGTAGTCGATCTAAAATCATTGGTATATAGGGAATCTGATAAGCGTCTCGTTTGGTAACCTTATTCAGAGCCCTAAAATCTATACAAAAACGACATTCTCCACTAGGCTTCTTAATCAACACAACAGGGGAGGACCACGCTGAAGAAGAGGGTTCAACCACTCCCGATTCCAACATTTTATCCAATTCCTCGTTCATGATTTTTTGCATGTACGGTGAAATTGAATAATACCTCTGTTTTATAGGTTCATGGTCCTGAGTATCTATCTTACCCATAGCTAAAAAATATTTATCTACTAAATTATTTAGCCTAAAACGCTCAGTCTTACCCAGTGTTTGATTATCTATCAAACAACAGTCTTGACTTTTATCAAAATATGACCAATTATAATGCTTAAAATTCACTACAAGCTTCATTTCCTTCCAAAAATCTACTCCCAAAATAAAAGTTTTATCGATACTAGGAACAATTAAAGCAGAAATAATTTTAACCTTTTCTTCCAAACAAATAGGTAAATCGATCATACCAATTATGTTACAATTGGAACCATTTGCGGTGGTTACAAACTTAGATGGAGTCGGCCAGATTTCTATATTTAAAGACTTTAAGATTTTCCAGCCCTTTCCACCAACTATGGTTTGTGAAGCACCACTATCTAACAAACACATAACTTTTTCTCCATATCTTAACGCCAACATAAGGTCTTGGATCCCCAAATGTGGAAATAAATTTACTTTCTATATTTGACCTTTTATACTCTCTACTTACAAAATCAAGCCATACTTTCCATGACCGATCGACCGGGACTGGCTTCTCTATTGACGTTGCCCGGTAGGTACGTCGCCAGATCCGTTTCCCGAACACTTAGAACACTCCCTTCTTAAATAACCATTCTCTCCACAACCAAAACAAAATTTATGAGACCTATTTTCCTTACATTCTCTAAAAACATGACCGGATTTTTGACAATTCCAGCATTTTAGCTCAGCTATTGCAGCCACCTTTGGTGTAAACTTAAACTTCTCAGCTTTTTCCTGCATTCGCCAACTCAGATCGGGTTCTATCAATTTATCCTTTGATAAAGATCGATTTCGATCTGCAATTAATTTATTAACCACCAAACGTTTACATAACTGAAGTAACTCTCCCACACTTTTATATTCAGCCAAACCTAGGTTATGAATAAAATACGGATGCACATTTTTTCGCATAATTCGAACTTTTTCATCCTCCTCAAGAGGTTTGGGAAGACGAGCAAAAAGATTTTTCATGCAGGCAAAATAAATTAAATAAATTCCTATTGACTCTACAGAGTCTTGATAACGATTACGTATTTCCTGCAATAATTCATCCTGATAATCAAAAGGTTGAAACTGATCCTTAAACTGACTCTTAAAATCCTCCCAGGTTAAAATCTCTTCTCGTACTGACCTGTAAAATATTAAGGCACTACCTTCTAAAATATCTACGACTGAAGTAAGTAATTCTCTTTTAGAAATGTTGCTAGCTAAGCTCCTCTCCTCGACCTGTTCTAAAAATGTGCCTCTCCATTAAATGTAATGCCCCATTTTCGAGGATGAACCTGATGTTTATGTACACTGGTGACAACTGTGGGTGTTACACTTGTTTCTTTGGAAGTAATTATAGAAGTTGGTGCCCCAACTGTTTCTAAAACATGTAACCTATGTTCTAAAACTTTAATATCAATGGCTTCTTCAACTTTTTCCAACCTATCTAGAAGATTACCAATAGCACGCTCAATTGGTTTATCATCTTCAATACTGCCTATGCGAATGCGTTGTAATCTTGCTGTAAGATGTCTGAGCCTAGTTTCAGCCATTTTGAAATGTTCATTTTCAAACACCACGTGATTTTCAACAAAATTTTCCAGGGCATCAACTTTTTTTGTAATCGTCTCAACCTCCTCCAGAACTGAGGGTTGAAAATTATCACAATATACTAAAACACCTAAAACGTCATTAGACATTAACTCTTCCAATTTTTTTCTCATTGACAAAGCCGTTTCTCCTTGTAACTTACTAACATCTCTTACTTTAAGCTCATAAATGAGTTCGTCCTATATTTAATGAATATAGTAACGTACATTTAAAAAAAAAAAATTTCTTACTATGTTGTGATAAGTGAAATAATATTTCTATTTTAATTTTAATACCTTACGTGATCACGTTCAGTGTACACCCAAATTTTTAATTATTTAACATAAATTTAACCGAATAAAATTATCCCTACTATTGTCCTTATCACTTGTCATATATGTATATCATATGTTCATAAAAACCTGATTCATCCAAATCACTTCTTTTACGGTACCATATTCTTATAAATTTGATTTGTTTTACACAATATATTAATACCAGACTAAAACTCAGGTACAATAAAAAAACCCTAAAATTATTTAAAAAATAATTTAACCGTTAAACATCAATCGTAATAATTACCTTATCAAGGGTTTTTTTTAAACAATATATTGCTTGCAAATGTTACTCAGCATTCCGCTCGCCACTCCAGAAATTAATATTTTGGTAAATTTTCACTTTAGCGACTTTTCCGAAAAACGGCAGAAAAGTTGCCAAAATGCCAAAAATAGGTGTGGAGGGATGTAAAAGTGCATAAACAATCGGCGCAGGGTAAAAAAGTTGTATAATTATCGCGTATTTAACAAAAAAAGGGGCTGATAATTGAAGTGACTTACCGTGATTTTCTGTGAAAAAGAACATGCAGCGAGCCAAAAACACGTATCTAATAGACGTAGAATTTGAAAGTGGAAGTAAAAAAGCATGAATTATGAAAAACAACGTCATGAATTGAGGAAAATGCAATTTTTAAAATCAGGTAATTTGAGGTTATGAAGATTAGCTGTCATCTTGGTTATGCAGGTACACTAAAATGGGCAAAGGTGAGCGAAACCAACCCAAACCAACCCAACCCAACCGACCCCGCCCCATTGGCCCCCCCCCGCCCCATTGAGCAATAGAGGTATAATATATCTATGGGCAAGCTGGATTGTGAACCTGCATAACTTCAAATTACCTGATTTTAAAAATTGCATTTTCCGCAATTTATGACGTTGTTTTTCATAATTCAAGCTTATTCACTTCACTTTCAAATTCTACGTCTATACGTGTTTTTGACGCGCTACATGCTCTTTTTCACAGAAAATCACTGTAAGTCACTTCAATTATCAGCCCCTTTTATTAATTACGTGATAATTATACAACTTTTTTACCCTGCGCCGATTTCTTATGCACTTTTACATCCCTCCACACGTATTTTTTGCATTTTGGCAACCCCCAATCCGTTTTTCGGAAAAGTCGCTAATGTGTAAATTTAATAATATTTTTGTCAACAGTAATCGGTAGGTAATTATAAAAATATTTTTTTTATTTATACTCTACTTAATAATATTCTCCACTTTAATACATCAACGAATATTTCGTTGCATGTCCTTAATATCCTCAAATTAATATTTTATCTCCAAAACGCTTTTATGACAATTTTCCAAACAAAACCTGTATCCGACGACTCTTGGAAACGAAAACCAAGCTTACTTGGATTAATTTCTTTTATCAGAAATTATTTAATCTGGCAACTACGTATATATTGATTACATATGCCATGTGTCAACAAAAACATGAACTATAATAACGAACTGGCTGTAACGGCGAAAAAATGAGCAACATTCGCCAAACATCCACAACCACACTAAAAGTAAGTTAAATTTAAACATATATTATCCAAGAAAATCTCCATAACACTTACTAACCCAACTAACCTATTTCCAAGATTATGACAATAACAACAATATAATACATAATAATTATATTCAGGGTTAATATTTTCGTTTTGTAGGTTCATTGACGATGAGAAAATTAAAATATCAAATACACTAAACGAACCATTTTTTATGTAATTCATCAAATAAAACAAATTAAAACCAAATGCATATTTAAATTGTCAGATCAAAAATACCACAACAAATTATAGCTCTAAATTAAGACTGGTAAGTTTTTAACCGTAACAACAGTTTCAATGTTATGTTTTAAAGCTGGAATTGTCTCTGAATTGTCCGCATAACATCTGTCCTTAACGAAACCTCACAGAAAAAAATCTAACGGCATCAAATCACAACTCCGTGCATGCCAATTGACATCTTCAAAACGGCGATTATTCGGTTGTTAAATATGGTGCGCAAGAGATCGATTGTCAGTCGGCTTGTATGGCATGTTGCCATCTTGTTGAAACCAAAGATCGTCTACATTCATGCCGTCGATTTGAGGCCATAAAAAGTTGGCCAACATGGCTCTGTAACAGTCGTTATTGGAGGTAACGGCGTTTCCAGCAGTATTTTCGAAAAAAAAAATGGGCCAATTATGCCACCACTCCACTCCAAAATTCACACCAAATTGTCACTTTTGGTGAATGCATTGTACTGTCTACGATTACGTGTGGCTATTCCGTACCCCAAATCCGGCAATTTTGTTTGTTTACATAGCCCCCAAGATGGAAATGAACTTCGTCTGAAAAAATGATTTTTCGACCAAAACTGACGTCATTGTTGAACTGGTCTGTGGCTCACACAGCGAACTGATATCGAAGCAGATGGTCATTTGCTTTTAACTCCTGAGTCATCTGGACCTTGTAGGCGAATAATCCTAGGTCTTTGTGCAGTATTCTCCTCAGACTAATGGCCAGTTGCTGCGATCGGCGTCGAGTTGAGAAAGATGGATTTTGTACCACACTACGGGACACAGCCTCAATATTCTCAGCCGTACGCACTGTCCGAGCTCAGGGACCTTTTCTGTTATCTAATAGCAAGCATGTCTCACGAACTTTCTTTACCAATTTCACTATAGCAGTTCCCCTTGGCGCTCTTTCACGACCCATAATTCTTTTCAAAATTCGCACGGTTTCGGCCACACAGCACTGACTTTAAAAATAAATTTTCAATATTTCGAAACGCTCCTCAAGCAAAAACATGATTGTTTCGTGCCGCAGAATGTCAGAATGACAAGCTGTCAAAATTTAAAACAAATCGGTGCATCGAGTGTTGCCATGAGCAATGTTTTAAAAACAAACCAATTAATGGCCCACCCTTTATATATTTATTATTTTTATATATTTTACTGAAATTTTACAAAAATTGAAGAAACTTCATCAAAATTTTATGATCCAAAGGCATTTTTTATCCGTTTTCCGATGCATGACTTTTAAAAAAAATTTTAAAGTCTGATTTAATTTACAAATTAAATTGGTAACTGAATTTAATTATTTAAATTAATTTATGCATATAAGTAACAATAATTACTAATAGTGTATTCAAATCCAAGCCGAACTAAACAAAAACGCTGTTGTCTGTTGTAAATTATTATTAAAGGTTCCAGGGGAGGCCGCATGTGAAATTTATGCGAAATTTTCAGTAAATTGCGAAAATTTCTGAAAGTTTTACACGCAATGTTGAAATTTTCACTTTTCTAACTAAATGAAATATTTCAAGTTTGAAACTTTCAAAGTTCAAATTTTCATTTGAAAATTTCAACTGTCCCAACCCTACTTCTGTCCCATATTTAATTATTCTTTTTATTTGGGAACCATAAACTTTTTTCTCAGTGAAGGCTGCCTATAGGCAGATATAGATATCCCTAGCAAAGGCCATTGTACAAAAAAAATAAATATATTGAATCAGAATGACAGTTGGCAGCATTCCTTTTTCTATGCTATTTTCTATGGTAGCATTAAAAACAAAATCACACAAATGACAATCGACAGATCACAATGCAAAAATGACAGATAAATAAATTCTATGAATAAGTTTTGTTTTGTATTTGTGACTTGTGTATGTACTACATACTATGTAGAATGTAGATGATTTGTAGTCTTTGTATTTTGTGTGTTTGTTCAACACCTTTTACACACCTTGCAGAAGTCGTGATGGTTTGTACCTCCATAACCTCGGTCCTCCGTAGTCTTTATTAATCGTCCCAGCTCAAAAGCGACCCTTTAATTTTCCTGTAATCTTGTCCATATTCGACAGTACGGATTGCGTTTTAATGTAACCTTAAATTTTGGCCCGTACATGATATATTGTTAGTATCCGTAGTGATTAAAGAAACGACCATTAGTGGATTTTATTAAAATAAAAGCTAGTTTTAAGTTTTTGGCTGATACGATCGTGCATACGATAATTTTTCAAATAGAATACGATCCGATACGATAATTTCACGAACTTGATACGATTCTTTCCCCACGGCGGGTTGGCAACGCTGGTGTAGCGTTAGGTCGTAAAAAGGTCATTGTAAGAGTGAGGGTGACATGCACATACTTCCACACTGTGTGGAAGTATGTGGTGACATGGCGACAAGGTAGATTGCACAGAACATAAGAGAATTAAAAGCGCTGTAGTGAAAAGTGGCAACAGGCATTGTTTGATTTTTAAATCTAGCAGGCTTGGAAAACCGAGGTGAATGTAAGCCATTGGTTGGCCGCGTCTGCGGCGCGAATTTTGAATTTTATTTAAAATATGGAATTATAACCGAAAATTTTTAAAATATTATATTTTTTTGGGTTTTTAAAGAACCATATAGTTAATATTGTTCTTTAAAAATAAAAAATATAAAATTTCAACAATTTTCGGTTATTTTCCACTAATTAAGTGGAAAACACACATTTTTGTTTTTTTATAAATACAGGGTGGTCCAGGATTAATCTGAAAAATTTTAATGATCGATAGAGCCTGAAAAAACAATAAAAACAAACCCAAAAACATTTTTCAAAAATGCATACCATCGGAGATATAGTCCTTCAAAATAATTTTTAAACCATCAAACCGATTCTTCTTAAATTTTGTGTAGGTTAAGCGTCCGTCGATAATATGATGAAAATTTCCTACAAAAGGCCCAGTGGCGGAGATTTTGAAAGGGGTTTCCCCTTTTTACCCTCATATTTTCGACGCCACTGGATTTTATTAGAAAATCATCAGATTTATTTTTATCCTTTTTCAATCTAAAAGCAAAACTTTTATGTTTATTTTTTATCAGATCAATGGTTTCGAAGATATTTCAGTTTAAAATTTCAAAAACACTGTGTACCCGGAACTTTTGTTATTATTTTGGTAATAAAAAATTATTTTTTTTCTGAACGATTGTATTGGGCCAATAAAAATTTACCAATGAAATAATGGAATAATCGCTTTCAATAGGGTGGTTTTTGGGTTGGTTTGATTTCGTATTATAATACAATTAAATTATTAATTACAGACGTTGATTGTAATCCTCAATCAAGGTAAAGGTAAAAACGGAAAACCCCCCCAAAATCTCCGCCGCTGGGCCTTTTGTAAGAAATTTTACCTACACAAAATTTGAGCAGAAGTTATTAAAAAAAAACGTTTTTTTGCCTTTGAAGGGCTATTAGTGTGTTAGTGTGTATTTTTAAAAAATGTTTTTGGGTTTGTTTTTATTGTTTTTTCAGGCTCTATCGATCATTAAAATTTTTCATATTAATCCTGGACCACCCTGTATATTAAACAAAATATACACTTAATTCAATTTTAAATTAAATTATAATCAACAAATAATATTTAAACGAAGAGAAATTCAAAGTTTATTATTTTATTACTTTTAGTGAAATTTAAAAAAAGGTTTATCAAACATGTATAATAATTTATAATTATTTAGGTATAATTTATCAAAAAGTATGACATTTAATTGATCATTTTCAAAAAATTTAATTTTGTGCCACATAATAACAATCTTTATAGGTATTTTAAGATTTCTTAATAAAAATGCAGTTTTATTAAACAAATTAACTCTAAAAAATATTACAAACCATCAAAATATTTGATAAATTCTTGATAAACAATAGTTCAATACTTTTTGGTTTTTATTAGAAAACAACCTTAAAAAAAACAGTTCATGTAGGTATACATTATATAATTAAAATTATTATAACTTTGTAATTCATTATTGTACACCTATATATAGGTATTTTCAGATTTCTTAATGTAGTATTAAATATCTTCATTGGAATAAACCAAAAGGCTAATGCCTAAAATGTTTAATGCAATAATTACAATATTACAAACCATACTCTTATAATTTTTAGGAATTGTTAGCAAAAGTATGATTATAATTTGTTTTTTAAGTAAGAAGCACAATACTGTAGTTTTGTAAAATATAGAATTTTTGGCAAAAAGGAAATCCTACTAATCCAAAACTTGAATTAATTTTTTGGAATATTTAATTTTTAGTAAAATTGGTTTAATTTAAATTAATAATCAATAGAACCACTTCAATCTCAATGTTAAAAATATTGTAATTATATATTCGGCAAAACTAAAATCTTTATGTATGATGTAGGTACTTTAACTTTCTGGTCAATATTAAGTATTAATTGTCTTTTTTCTTGTTAATGATTCATGGATTGAACCCAGAGCTGGGCCAAGTACAAGTAAAATGTACTTAAGTACCGAGTACAAAGTACTTTGTATAATTCCTGAAGAAGTACAAAGTACCAAGTACTATACAAATTTCAAAGTACTTTAAGTACAGTACTGCAAGTACAGTACTCAGTACTTTATAATTGTATTTTAAGAGTACATGTCAACAAGACAAGACTCGCTGGTACTAAGACTTGGTAATAGTGAAGCTTTGGAAATACCAAAGTTTTGAAACGTAAACGTAAGTTAAGTTATAATTATGTGAAATAAATCATCTTAGAAATATACAAATTCTATTGTTCTTTTATTTTAATCAAATTCGCTTGAACAAATTGAGGTTGTCATTGTCACTGACAATTTATCTGGATGCCAAGCTTCGAAATCAAAATTTTGCGTACTATAATGAACCTCATTAAAGCACACAAAACATTTAAATGGCCTGTTATAATGAAGTCATTATAAACGCAAAATAGATAAATATATAATATAACCACTCAACCCAGATAGCAAAATGCATGCAGTGTAGGCAAGCGTGCGGATTGGTACATGCTCTGATCCAAACATTTGTGTTGACACATATTATGTAGGGACCAGAGCATGTGCCAATCCACACGCTAGTCTCTGCATGTATTTTGCTATCTGCGTATAATTAAGTACTTCAAAATTTCAAAAATATAGGCAAAGTGAATTAAAAGTAGGCAATTTAATAAAATATTTATTATAAATAAACAATATGGTTTATTAATTATTATTATTTTTAATAATAAGAGTAAGAGTAACTAACAAATTATTGGTTGACTTTGTTTGCTTTCATGATTACCAGTTTCTCAAAGTTTTCGTCTGTCAGTGCATTGCGCCGTGGACTATTCACAATTGTGGCGCAGACAGGTCTCAACTTGTATAAAGTACTTGTAAAAATGTACTTATATTTTAGTCCCAGGTACTGAGTACTCTTAGCAGAATGTTACAAGTACAAGTACCAAGTACATATACAAAGAAGTACTTAAGTATCAAGTACAAAGTACCCTAAAATGTACTCTAAGTACTTTTTCAAGTACTTGTACTTAAGTACCGCCCAGCTCAATTTGAACCTGCGTCTTTTTCTTGATTCAATGAAGAATATTTAACTGCAATTAATGTTTTCTATGTACTTTTGCAAAGAAGTTTGATAAATTCAAGTCCTGTCTGCTTCTTCCATTAACACAAACCCAAACCTGAAATCAATACCAATTTTAAAATCAATTTAAATTGTAAAACAATTGATATTACCTAATAATTTTTAAAATTAAATAAAAATAATGTATCAATATTTATGCTACTTATTTATGCTAAAGGTAATTGTTTTACCAGCATAAAAATAATTGAATGGTTTATTGTAAAAACAAGCTAAGTAAGTAACTAAATATGATTTTGTTTATTTTTTAATTTAAAAATCTTATAAAAACTAATAACGGTGAACTTGTGTTGTTTTAACATGAAAATATCCTTTTTTAATATCCTAAATAAAATATTTCTGCCTCAAAATAATAATTTAAAGCAGAAGTGTATGTAATATAAAAATGTCAGATTGCTTGTTTTAACAATAAACAATTTAATTATATTTGGAGTAAATACTAAAAGTGTACTTTCTTTAATGGTCAGGCTTTTACTTTTTTTATATTTGGATTGTAACTATGGATGTGTGAATATTGAATTCAAGAATTATTTGAATAGTTTGAATGTTTCAAATTTTTAAATGGTTCAATTAGAAAATTAAAATTTTCCAATTGAAGAAATGGAACATTGGAATTGTAATTTAAAATTTATTTTTAAATAAAAAGAATGTTATTTACTTGTCATTAACCCTTAATTAACTTATTTGAATAGATTATGATTGTAATTATTTAATTATTCAAATAATTCAAACTATTTATGTAGTTTAAATATTTAATTTTAAGTTTGAATTAAATATTACTACTTAATTTATTTGGTAAAAATATTCACACACCACCAATTGTAACTAAAAATGTATTCTAAATTAAAAAAATATATCTGTTTGGGATTGACGAGTAAAGTTTTCATTCTTTTTCTTCATCCAGGATAAATCTTGTCTAATTGTTCCATTATTGCAGAAGCTAAAATTAATTATATTAAATTAAAATCAATTTATATTTTAGCAAAAAATAATTGAATTAAAAACTTTAAAAATAATTCTTTAAAAGGTTTGCTTATGAATTGTCTAGTTATTTATGTACATTAAAAATGTCAGACTTTCAGATAGAACAAATGAAGGGGTCAATGCAAGAAGTGCCTAAGTCACATTTTCAATTAAATTTACATTGTGGCTTCATCTAAGAGTGTTTCACGTAAGGTTTCAGGTGGTATTTTCAAAGTGGCAGAAATATGTGACCAAGCGCCTTAGTTTGCATTTACTTCAATGGGAGTTTGCCTGGTTTTCAACTTACGTGAAAACTCTTAGATGAAGCCACAATAACAATTTAATTGAAAATGTGACTTAGGCACTTCCTTCATTGACCCATTCAAATAAAATAATTAAAATAAAAATACTGTAAAAGATTATCACCCTGTAGTTCAAAAGTTCAAAATGCTATATTTATGTAAAAAAACATGGAAAGCACAAAACATTTGTAATATAATCAAGTTTTAAACTGAATGCTTACAAGTGTTTAATATAGGGTCCTATAGGACCTCTTCCAGCTGCAAATATCTTGTAGATACTCGGCAGTTCCAATTCTTGTCTTTAGCTTTTACAAATCTTGGGGCTCATAAACATTATCTTTTATAAAGCCCCAGAGAAAGAAGTCGGACACTGTGAGATCGGTTAAACGTGTTGACCATACATGAAGTGCCAAATTGTTGGGCCCTTTACGTCCGATCCACCGATGAGGGGGCTGTTCGTTCAATAACCTCCGCACCACCAAATGCCAATGTAGCGGGGCCCTGGACCCAGGTCCAGTTTACATCAAATAATTTTAACAAAAACATACCTTTTGACAAAGATTATCGGTATATTTAACATTTTGTATAACAGCAACTAGTGTCGAGAAAAAAAACGTTAAAAACTGTTTTGATTGAGTTTTAAATCAAAACGCTTAAAAACTATTTAGATTGTATCAAAACTTGCATTAGTTAAACAACCCATAAGCAAAGAGTACTTAAGACTCTTTGCCATAGGTTTCATTACATAAAAAGAATTTTATTTGTTTTATCGTAACTTTCACATGTTTTCGGTAAACATAGAGAAAAAAACCGATACGGTTTATCACACGTATTTTCTTATTTTAAACGCGGCAATGATGCTACAACTAACTCAAACTTGACTAAAAACACCTAATAAAATGTTAAAGCCGAAATTAACAAGTTTATTTACCTAAAACAAAGAAAATTTGGATTATAAAACTTCGTACACACCACTTCAACAACGCTGTCGGCCATTTGTAATTTCTCAAACCGCGAACATCAACGAACAAGTTGGAAAAGACCAATCACAACAAAGTAAGAATCACGTGGTTAATAACTGGGGTTTGTCAAAAACAACTTGGGTTTCAAAGCACCCAAAATATTATAATCAAGTCAGGCGACACAAATGCCGTGTTGGTAGCCAGAAATCATAATTTTGGTTGGTGTTGCTGTCCAGTATTACTTATAAGTAACACGACGTGACGAGCAATTTTTTGCACTTCACGTTATCTTGAAGAATTCCCGTCGTAACGATCTATTTATTTAAAATCGTGAACGAATTTATAAAAATAAAAAGTTTAATATTTTAATATTTTAAGAAGATCCGATGTAAATTTTAAGCATTATTTTTATAGAAAAAATAAATAAAATTTCCGTCACCAAATCTTGACGAATTTTCGTTAATTTTAAGTTTAAATTGTTTCGGAAAAACTTGGCGTATTTCGTTACGCGTTCGGGGCAGTTTCACCGAAATCGCTATCAGACGCCATATTTGTTATATGGACGCCATCATCATTCCTTATAATCTGAAAGGCATTGTGGTAACGGTGTATTATTGTAGTTAATTGTTGTGTCCATTACCAAATCAGAAAACAGGTAGGTAAGTAAAATAATTGTTTGCTATCTTAAATCGGCGGTACTGGGCAAAAATGGGCAGTAATTTTACAAAAACAGTTTTATAGGTTATGTAAAAAGATAACAAACTGCCGATAGAAAGTTACAAAAGTGTAAGTTTGATATCGATCTCAAAATTATGGATGTTAATTAATAATAATTAAGGATATTACCCCCAAAAAATCTAAAAACATAATGAATTAAAATTATTTATTAAAAAAGTCTCTGCATACCTACCTATCCATAATAGGTACTTAATTTTAAGGGCGCGTTTCACAAAATTTTACAAGAGTAAAATTTCGAGAAACGCACCGTAAAATAATTATTAATATTGATGTCAGGGTTCTCAAGAATTAATTCATATGAATTAAGTCAGTGATTTAATTCGCGAATTAATTCAAATGACTTTTTAAAAGTCACGAATTAATTTAATTTTTTACAATGGGAACAAATTGTATTATCAACAATATGTAGGTATAAATGTAATTAATGTAATATATTAAAATTGGTAATTCCTTATATCTTTTTTAGAACGGTTTATTATTTAGAGTAAACGTGAATGGGAAGCAGTAAAATTTGCAATTGATAATGCCACTGCAGAAAAGAACAAATCTCTAGTTAACCCGGAGTTGGAGCAAGTGTTTCAGGAATTATTACCTTTATCTTCTCTAGACGATATAAAAATTTTAAACGATTTTTTATTAGAAAAAGAAAAGTTAACCTACTTTGTGAGTTAATGCATTAAATAATTTAAATTACTGACTTCATATTAACTTTTTGCAGATCACCAAAATAAAGAAAATTGGGGGAAAGGATCCCAAAGGAACCCTTGCCAACATAATAAGAAGTTGTTTCACTGCAGTGCCTCAACATGTTGAGGCTCAAAAACAATGTAACTGGACAGGGGCAAAAAATAAATATCGTCTTAAAGAAACCAAACTTGCCCAAGTAGTTTCTCGTGTTCTATTGGAAACCGAAAATCTCACGAACGCAGAAATAGAAAAACATTTTAAATATTTATTTCAACACACATATTATAGAATGAAGTCCGAGGTTAGTACCCGAAATTTAAGTACCCGAAATTTAAGTACCTACATAACATATTTCTATTGTTTAATTTTTTTTGTAGGCTAAACAGAAGATGACTACCGAGCATTGATTAATTAAGTACAATTTGAAGAAAAATAATGTTTTATGTTTTGTAATATTTTATTTTTGTTTTAAATAAAAGTTTACAATATAACAAATATACATATTAATTTTTTGTAAACTAACTAATTTCAAATGTGGCTGCTGGAGACCATTTCTTTCTGCACAGGGTAAGGCCATGGATTGGTTAAAAAATAATGGGACTAGTGAAATGTAGCAGTACTTGGACCCATGGGCGCCGCTACATAGGGGCAGGGGGGGGCCCGGGCCCCCCCTGGAAATTCATACCCAGAAATTCCGGTACTCCATAATTTGACGGTAAGTGCTGATCGTTATCATTTGTTCATTATTTTTTAGATAAATTAGATTTGTTATCTTAGATAACACTGTGCGACAATTTTCGGGTCATCGAAATCAAACCGCACCGGACCATTTTTTTCTGAAAATATACATATCCAATAGCAAAACCCTCGCTGGGTTTGTAAAAGTTAGCTCGAATTTTTTTTTTATGGCCGTTTGTATTTTCGAGCTTCATATACCCCAATTTAGACCTATAAATCGATTTTTTTCGCATACATTCGATTTATATCGTCAAGATTTTTTGTATAAATGTAGATACTGCCATTTTGTGAACAACCTTTATCCCAAAAACCCAATTTTTGGGACAAAATATTCGAAAATATTTTTTTTTTTAATTTTTTGATAATATTTAAAATTTCTTGCTACTTCTTCTGGCAAAAATGTTGTAAAGTATACTAAAAGAAGTAATTTATAAAATACGCACACAAAACTGAACTTTAAGTTTGCTTATTTGCTGAAAAATAATGTTTAAACAAGATTTTCCAAAATATTCATCTTTTCACACTCAACACCAAATATTTTGCCAAAAATCTGTAGGAAAAAATTGAATAGATAAAATATAATTCTAGAAAAGTACAGAGAGTTTGATTTTTTATTTTGTAATAATTTTATTATTAAAAAACTTTTTTATATCAAAACATTGAGTAATCTGATTCATTGCTGAAGATTTCCATCCCTTCCACTTCTTCTCCTTTATTTCCTTGCTCTTCATTTTCATTTTTTGATTCATCACTAGAGAATTTCATCCCTTCCACTTCTTCTCCTTTATTTTCTTGCTCTTCATTTTCATTTTCTTCCTGATCGTAGTCAAAAATATGTTTACTTCAGCAAAATGTTTCGGCTAGTATGGTATCTGGAGCTCGTTTTCCTCTTTATCTGGACTCAAATGGCATCGCAGTTTGATAATTGTGTCGATAACTGTCGACTGAAGTAGTCCAAATGACGATGAGGGAAATGAATTTTTAGCGACATATTGACTCCAATTTTGGAAAAAAACATCCAACATTCGTCCCACAGATCTTTTATAATTGGGAGAACGATGTTTGCCTAAAAGTCCTAGGATGATTTCTCTTATCGACGCCCACGAAACTCATTGTCAACCAAGGCCCTGTCAAAGTCTTCATACTTTACCAATTTCCGAATATCAAGATCATTTAAAACGCCTGAAATGAAATGAATATAAAAAATATATGAAATGAAGGGATGGAATTCTCCAGAAATTAATCAGATATTTTGATATAAAAAAGTTTTTTAATAATAAAATTAATACAAAATAAAAAATCAAACTCTCTGTACTTTTCTACAATTCTATTTTATCTATTCAAGTTTTTTCTACAGATTTTTAAAGATTTCGGCAAAAAATTTGGTGTTGAGTATGAAAAGATGAATATTTTGGAAAATCTTGTTTAAAAATGGTTTTCAAGCAAATAAGTAAACTTAAAGTTCAGTTTTGTGTGCGTATTTTATAAATTACTTCTTTTAGTATACTTTACAACATTTTTGCCAGAAGAAGTACCTAGCAAGAAATTTTAAATTAATTAATTAAATTATCGAAAAATTAAAAAAAAATATTTTTCGAATATTTTGGGATATAGATTGTTCACAAAATGGGTTTATTTGTTCAGTAACTACATTTCTACAAAAAATCTTGACGATATAAATCAAATATATGCGAAAAAAATTGATTAATAAGTCTAAATTGGGGTATATGAAGCTAGAAAATACAAACGGCCATAACAAAATAAATCGAGCTAACTTTTACAAACCCAGCGAGGGTTTTGCTATTGGATAGGTATATTTTCAGAAAAAAATAGTCCGGTGCGGTTTGATTTTTGGTGTTGCACAGTGTAATTTAAGATTTGTGCCGTCTTAATGAACACTAGTGTTGTAAAATGAATGAAATGCCTGGCTGTTCAAAGAAATCAGAAGCACAGTTTACTGATTCCGTTCATAATCCTATGGCGAAGAAACCAGAAGCCACAGATCATTATGTTCATTAGGGTGATATATATTTTTTTTTCTTGTCTCTTGTAAAAATCTGTTAGTTTATCATGCTGTGAGAGCCCTTTCAAAATATCAGCTCGATTAAAAATTTTGTAGGGGTCGCTCAAGATTTTTAAAAATTTTCAAAATGGTCAAAAATTGATTTTTTGTTTTATTTTAATTCTTTTTCTCGTCTCGATATTATTTTTTAGGTTGAAAATAATAAAAATTCTGTAAATTTCAAATCAATATTTTGATTTCTAAAGGTCGCTAAAAGTTCGTTGATATTTATATTCAGAGGTCCCTCGAAAACATTCAAAATACTCTACTTTGAAAGTTAAAAAAATCTTGAGCGACCTTTAGAAATTAAAATATCGATTTGAAATTTTCAGAATCATTATTATTTTTAAATTAAAAAATAATATCGGAAAGAGAAAAAAAAAAAATCCAATTTTTGACGATTTTGGTAATTTTTAAAAATCTTGAGCGACCCCTAAAATTTTTTTAATGGTGCTGATCTTTTGACAGGGCTCTTAAAACATGACAAACCAACATATTTTCACAAGAGACGAGAAGAAAAAAAATATTCTTTTTTTTTGGGACACCCTAATGTTCATATTCGAAAGATCTTCGATGGAATCTTATATACATGCAATAAGGTTCATATTAATTTTGATTTGGAATCCAAGGGGTTTTAGCTTAAATAAAACTTAAAAAGTGAAATAATCCAGAAACTGTTCTTGAAAAATTAATAAAATAAATATTTAAAAAATAGTGGATTTATTTATAGATTTAGGATTTAAATCCTTTTTTGCAAGTGGATTTAGGATTTATGATTTAAATCCAGATAACGTAATAGATTTATGATTGAGGATTTAGATCCAGTTTATGGTGTGGATTTATGGATTTAGATTTAAATGATTTTGCCGGATCTTGCCCATCCCTGAGTAAGACACGCTCTTGGCTGACATATTTCTATTTACGAACTATATATGTTGAAAAAGTCGACTATAGAATAGATTTCTTCATAAGCCTAGTGAATTGATAAACAGCCATATGGCGCTAATATATTGTGTCAAATTTACAAATATACATACAGGGTGTCCCAAAAGTCAACGATATCCTTTGAAGGACTCATAGGTCAGCTCATGACTAATCAGAATATCAAAACATGACCTTGGTAAAAAATCATTAGTTTTTAAGATATTGGCATTTTTATGAATTTTGTGAAACTTGACACAAAAACCCTGAATAGGACTGCTATTAATTACAATTCAAAATTAAATTAGTAGCAGATTTTGTAGCTGTGGCACTCGGTGTCAAGTTTTACAAAATTCATAAAAGGTCAAAAACTAACGATTTTTTACTAAGGTCATATTTTTCAGTCCTCCAAAGGATCTCGTTGACTTTTGGGACACCCTGTATAAAGATGATATTTTATTTGACTTAAGTTTAATGTGAACTTCTACAGTACAACTTGATTATAAATATCATCTATCAAAATTGTAAAAAACTTTAAGGGCCCCCCCCTAGACGAATTTCTTCCGGCGCCCATGCTTGGACCTCATCACTGTTGAGCCATCAGTGAGGTCCAAATACTGCAGTACATTTTACTATTCCCATCACTTTTTAAAACTCGAAATATTCGTTACAGAAACGCTGTACCAGCGTGACAATTTCGCTATATCAGCGTGTCATATTCGTCACATTTTACCTATATTGTAATTTACTACGTTTCCACCGGCAGCTAAATAAAGGATTTATAAATCCGACGACTTATAAATCCTGGATTTACCTGTTGATGAAAACGTAGTAAATTACAATATAGGTAAAATGTGACGAATTTGTCACGCTGATATAGCGAAATTTTCACAGCGTTTTTGTAACGAATATTTCTAAAAGTCACAGCGAATTTTTCACGCTGCTACAGCGAATTTGTCACGCTGACACAGCGTGTCTACAACGAATAAATCACGAATTTTCCACGAATACCAAAATTATTGCGTGATCGCTTAGTCACAATTTCGTCTCGTTTTCTTATTGCATTTTCTAGCATTTCGTAAAGATTTCTTTACGTTTTGTAATATCGTTTTCGTAACGAATTGGGGGATTAAAATTAGTGCGGTTTGGCCACTGCTGCAGCCACAGATTCTTTTTAATTTCTAAATCACGCTCACCTCACGTTATATGATAAATGTCACGATTTCTGTGTATATATAGTTTATAAACTATAGTTTTCGTCACTTAATGTTACTAGTCAGGCTCGTTTTTTTGAGACGAAGTGTGTATTATTTTAGCACCCAAAATATTATAATCAAGTCAGGCGACACAAATGCCGTGTTGGTAGCCTGAAATCATAATTTTGGTTGGTGTTGCTGTCCAGTATTACTTACTATCATGTGTCCAGCAAAACTCCGAATAGGGAGTGTATTGAATTAATCTTTTAGTTGTTTTTCTGTTTTTTTCAATACTTTTGTGTACTGTAATATTTTAGAGTTGTAAGTTTGGGGCCTTGAAGACGTTCGATATTTGTTTTACTTTGGGATCCATCCATTGGATATTCTGCTCCATAGCCGTGTGTCTGGATTTGTTCCAGTCCTGCTTAACGGTCTGGGTTTGTTCCAGTCCTGCTCAACGGTCTGGGTTTGTTCCAGTCCTGATTACCGAAGATACTGTACGAGATTGCCAAATCCGAGATTAAGGATCGTAAATATTAATTTTTAAGTTTATTATATTATATTATTGAACTACAGTTCTCATTTGGGGGGGTGGATATTTTTATTTTTTTATTATTGCGCCTATATTTTTTTCAACATATTAAATTTGTAAATCAAAGATAGCTATCTACGATATGACTTTTAACAAATTTATACAGTGATAAATTTAGGTGTAGTATTTTATTTTTCAATTAATATTGATTTATGTTAATAAAGAACTGTAGCTCATATAGTGTTTTTATTGCTACTGTTGTTACCATCATACCATATCAAAGCTCTAATTTTGTATTTATAAGCAATGTATATCTTTGAGACTTAGGATATACATAACCACATTTTTCTGTGCTAAAGTCTCTGGCGCCCATTAAGCAGTATCAGAATTTTGTCTTATCTACCCCAGTGCCCGACTGATCGGCCATTTCAAGCGGATGGACGGGACAAATCACAAAACTGTTTTTATAAAAAAAATTGTAGCTAATTTATTATATATTATTTTTGCATCAAAATTGTCAAAAAAATTCTTCTATTATAAGGGTATACATTAAATAAAAAAAATCGCAAGAAATATTTTATAAAAGTAGAGATAATTTCAATAATTGACAGGGATGGACGGGACAAGATAAATCTTTTTTTTGTCCCGTCCACACCTTTCAATTATTAAAATTATATCTACTTTCATAAAATATTTCTTGAGTTTTTTTTATTTAATGTATAACCTAATAAAAGAAGAATATTTTTGCCAATTTTGATGCCAAAATATTATATAATAACTAATCTACAATTTTTTTTATAAAAACAGTTTTGTAATTCGTGCGTTTCGCGCGCTTGAAATGGCCGTGATGCCAGCTGGCCGTACGCATCTAATTACTAAAGGTAATTTAGAAGGTTATAATATCTTGGGCCCAATTTTCCCCTTCCAGGAGCTTGAGTATCCTCAACCAGTACACGATCACCAACATTAAAAGCGTTTGCTGGCTTCCGATTTTGATTCAGCCGATCTATATGTTTTGACTATTTCTGATTAAACGCTGTTTTACAGCTTCAGTTGCGGTTTCCATATTGATACTTGGTAGACAAACATTTCGTAACGACGGCTGTGTAGCTGGCAATTCCAAATTTGTACCCCACATTAGAGCTGCCAGAGTCATACCAGTGGATGTATTGATAGTATAATTAATATTTTTTTCTATTTGTGGCAGAATGCTGGTCCATATATTTTTATTTTCCGCAGTTAATGTGGATCTCATCAGGTTAAACAAGGTTCTCATAAGTCGCTCTACGACACCATTTCCACGAGGAACTCTTGTGGCTACCAAATGTAATTTTATTCCAAAGGCTTCTAAAAATTGGACAAAATCTTTTGATGAAAAAGCAGTTCCTCGATCAGCAATAATCTTTTTAGGCACACCAACCTGCTCAAAAACCTTATCAAGTGCAACAATAACATCATGTGTAGTCTTTTTGTTAACTGGAATTAATTGGCAAAATTTTGTAAATGCATCTATTATGACAAGTATTTGCGACTTAACCAGCGGTCCCGCATAATTATGATTATAATCAATATGCCATATGTCCAACGGTTGATCTGGCTTTTCACCTAACTGAAATAGACCTCGCCGATAACCAGTGTGCGATTTTCCTATTGCACAAGCACGACAATTATCAACATATTTTCGGGCGCACTTTTGCAACCTCGGCCAATAGACCTATTCCATAAAACGGACTTTTGGATAGCGCGTGCGTGAAAAGGCACGTCGTCTTTTTTTAATTATATAAAAGAGAAAGAGATACCACTCTTCTTCAGGCACGCGCTATCCAAAAGTCTGTTTTATGGGATAGGTCTATAGAGTGATTCATTTTACCAGCGCCAATGTGTGTTGAATCGTCATGATATGCCTTTAAAATTCGAAGTCGTGCTTTTTTAGGTACATAACAACGCAAAACCTTTGTTGGACCTACAATTCTGAAACTATTCCATCTTTAATGCGAAATTGATGCTGTTCAGGAATAGGCAATGTTCCTTGCATAGCCTTTCTACAAGTTTCATCATCTTTTTGGTATTCTTCGATAGACAAAGGGGGTTTATTCAAGTCAGATTTGACAACCCGGCGAACAACTGAATTACGGCTCAGATAGTCGACATGTTGCATTTTATGTCCTGGACGATATTCGATGTTAAAGTCAAATTCTTGTAATTTAATCCACTCGCGGGTGCATTTCCTTTTTTAATGCTGTAGCTCGAACTGCATTACAATCAGTAAAAATTGTAAAATGATGACCGTATAAATAAACTCGAAAATATTGAGTAGCTTCCACGATGGCTAGTGTCTCAAGGTCAAACGAATGGTATTTCGACTCACATTAAGTTGTTCTGCGAATAAAATAGGCCACAGGGTGCATTTTGCCCTCATGTTTCTGTAACAGCATTCCTCCAATTTCCAATGCAGAAGCATCAGTGTGAAGTATATCGAGGTCGGGATTATAAATTATTAATATGGGTTGTGCTGTTAGCAATTCAATGATTTCTTGTCGAATTTGTTCGTGTGACTCTTCCCATTTAAAAGTTGTATTATTTTTTCGTAAAAGTGATGTAATAGATGCTGTTTTTACCCAAAAGTTTTTGATAAATCGTCGAAAATAGCTTGCTAATCCCAGAAATTGACGAACACCTCGTTGGTCAGTTGGCAGTGATGATTTGGCTAGTGCCTCAACTTTATTTGGACTAGGTTTAACACATCCATTACCCACTTGAAGACCCAAATAATCAATCTCCTCCAACGAAAGATTTTCGAACGCTTTTTCTTTAGTTTCTGCTGGACATATAACATCATCCATGTATATCAGAGCTACATTGTTCTTTAAGGTGCCCAATGCCTTGTTAATGGCTCGTTGATAGGCTGATGGGGCATTAACAAAACCAAATGGTATTACATTGTATTCAAAATGACCATCTGGTGTAATAAAAGCAAACAGATGCTTCGAATTTTCTTCTATTTTCATTTGGTGAAATCCTGCCTTCATGTCAAGTAGTGAGAAATAGCTATATTTATACAAAGCATCTATTTTATCCTGTATTCTTGGTAGGGGATAGTGCTCTTTAGCTACCCGCTTATTGAGATCACGGTAATCCACGCATAATCGCAAAGAACCATCCTTCTTGGTTACAAGGACAATTGGGCTAGCATATTCGGAATGGCTTTCACGAACAAGTCCCTTTTGCATCATTTCATCGATAAGAGCTTTGACTCTAATTCTTTTGGCGTAGGCCAGATGACGTGGACGATGTACTACAGGTGTGGAATCCTTTAATTTAACAGTTAACTCAGCCGTTGTTATAAAAGGTATTGTTTTATCAAGATTTTGCGTTAACAGGCACAACAAACGTTGTTTTTCCGCTTCGGCCAATCCTGTCTCATCAATAGAAATATCGCTGCTCTGCTTCACAGCAGCCACCGTAGAAATGTATGCATTTTTGTACTCAAGGTCTATACATCCTGCTGACTTTACTAATTCTAATCCTGGAAGCTAAATAATATCCAGGCCTATCAAAGAGTCTGCGGTACCAGGCATGGCTATATCAGCAATGATCAAAAATGAAATTTCCAGTAAAACATTTGGTAAAGCAACAAAAAGTATGCATCGTCCTTCGCAGTTTACGGAGGTTTCCACCGTATTAAGCTTTGTGTAATCGGGTAATATTGTAACGCACAAACGATTGACAAAACTTTTCCGAACTATTGAAACTTCAGATCCAGTATCAATTAAATAAGATAAATTAGCAGCTCTTCCTTCTAACAATATCGTTGCAATTGAAGTTTGATAAATTGATCGAACAGGTCGTATGCATTGAACTAATTTAGGTTTACCATTCTTCTTGGTATAACAGTCCTCTTCCAGATGCCCTAGCTTCTTACAATAAGTACACTCTTTTCCTTTATATTGCTCTTTTTCAGATCCGCTCCGTTGTGTACCGCTTGGCCGATCGCGTTTGTAACAGTTTTTTTTCGCAATGACCCGTTTTACCACACCCGAAACATTTTCCATTTGTCGAGACACAAGTGATTTCTCAGCCTCGTATTGTCCGAGTAATTTTAATAAACTTTGTTGATCTTTAGGCTGCCTAGCCTGAATTAAATATCGTGCACTTTGATTTTCTAATCCCGTCACAACACAACTTAAAATATAGTCCCACGAAAGCGTGTTTAAAAATCTCTTTAAATAACGAATTTTTGTTAACACGTAATCATTTAAAGTTTTAAAGTTTTCACTTTTTAAATTTGCGGCCCGCACCATTCGTGTCCCATGTGTTTCGCCATCAGGAAATGCGTTGGTAAAATCATTAACAAAATTCGTCCAATTTCGTTTAACGGGACGCCAATGGTTATAAAAATTTAACGCCTTATCTTTCAGTGCATCTGCATCACAAATCGACTGCATTTTTAATGTTTTTATTTACACAGGCACTATTGGATAAAATCCCACTTATGATATAAATATTTTTACAAACAACAATAGTATTGTTTAGCTCAACCTCCCGACCTCCCACCGAGCTAATTACATTAACCATATATAGATAAGCACTCTATCTATGAACCATATATCTCAACGCAAGCTTTTATACTGCCCTCGTTTTTACAGTTTATTCCATACTACACTGTTCAAAATCAAGCCTTTTGAAATACCTAATCGGAATTAGTTAAGGAAAAATAAGGTAATATGCTTAAACGAGTAAAGCAATTTACCTTCTCGTTTATTAGGCAGAAACGAATGCCTTAGTTCTATGGTGTATTCACTAACTTCTAGATACTTTACTCAGGGCCGAGCCGTGCCGGGGGTGCAAGGGGTGCATGGCACCCGGGCGGCACTAACACAGGGCGGCAAAATATCATCAAAAAAATTGTATCATATTATCAAGAATAAAAAAGCCACCTTGCAATATGCAAAAAACTTTCTAAAAATCACTTGCGTTTTATTGATGTCGGCGTTTCAAGGAATCATCGTTTTTATTCTACACATAAAAACAATGCCAAAATTGTGCTGTCAGGCGGCAATGATAAAAAAGACCGAACGCGCGATAGCCACAAAAAATGATGACAATTTTCTTAAAGCCCGGTTTATAGATTGCCGCCCGCCGGCTTCGCTTTCCGTCCGTCCGCTTCGAGTTCGTCAAGTTTCATGTTTAACGGAAGCGGGCTTACGGGAAACCAATCAAATCGCGCGCTGTGTACCACGTGATATTGTTTACAAACTGAACTGTTAAGTTAAAGCATTTCTTCCGATTTGACGGCTGCGTATTTCAGCAATTTTTAGTTTTTCTATTAACGTGAGGCAAATAGGATGCAAACATAGTAGTTTCTTTTGTCTTTTAATGCGTTTAAGTTAAAAACTAGTTAATGATTTAAAAGGCATCTTTCCGAATTTATTTGTAGCTTTAAGAATATTTTTGCAGTTACTGTTGCCCATGGAGAGCGGACATTTTCGAAATTAAAACTAATTAAGACCTATTTAAGATCCAATATGAGTCAATTCAGGCTTTCAAATTTAGCAATTATAAGTATTGAAGAAGATATTTCTAACAACTTGGATGTAGGCGACTTGATTAGGGAATTTGCTATTAAAAAAGCAAGAAAGGTAGATTTTAGTTTTTTAGTTTAGTTTAATTATTTTTGTTTTTTTTTCCTGAATGTATTTTTATTTTATTTTTTTATGTATTTGTTAATAAATACTTTGTTATTTTACTATAAAATTTGTTATATGCTTATTGAGAATGATGGTCCTTCCCTACCGACAACCTAATTTTTTACATTAATGGGGGCGGCAAATTTAATTCTTGCACCCGGGCGGCAGATACCCTAGGCTCGGCCCTGACTTTACTTAATAAACTTGTCAAATTTAAAAAGATATGCAGATTACCTAAATATTTAGTCAAAATCTCAATTAATTTTAGGTACGACAATTTTGCTTTTAATTTAGGTAATTCTTCTAAATTATTATGGCAAATTATTGAACTAATTTAGGTAAATTCCTTTAAATATTAGTGACTTACTTGCAATCGGCTACGATCGCTAATACCGACGTTTTACGATAAATATTCGCGCCTATATTGTCCACCATAATGCCAAAACCAACGAAAGCTTAAAGCATTGAGTAAAGTTTACTTAAAGCATTGAGTAAAGTTTACTCAATAAGTTTACTCAATGCTTAAAGACCGCGTTGTGTGCTATTGATATAACATAGTTAACAATTATTGTGCTATAAGTGAACATTTTGTAGTGCTATAGTTAAGTAATCCAAACTAAATGGAATTTTCATTGACCCCAATTTATTTTTAAACTTAAAACTTTTAACTTTTTAACTTAAAAGTAATGAATCCTAAATATTAATTATTGATATTTTATTTTATCTACTCCTCTATTGACGACCTGTGGCTTTATGGCATTTTAGTCCCGAGCTGATGTTAGCAACAGTGCCTTTTAAGTTAGCTATATTATAAATTTAGAAAATGTGAGGTTTAAATCCGGGTGACAGTTGACAGATATAAAATAAACAACGACATACATTTTTAAAGGCATATCTGACTTAAATTTCTTGCAATATTTTTTTTAACATTTTTTCTAACATTTTTTTAAACATTCGCTTTTAATCTATTCTTAATGAAACCCAAAACTTGCATTTGCATTTATTACTTTATTTGTAAAACCAGAACACTTTGTAAAAGTATACGAACTGTAAAATAACCATTACTAAACATTTTACCATTAATATTTCGTAGGTATTGATTGTTAAAACTTTTAACTGTTTAACTTAAAAGTAATGAGTGCCTTTTAAGTTAGCTATATTATAAATTTAGAAAATGTGAGGTTAAATCCGGGTGACAGTTGACAGATGTCAAATTTTTAACAAATAAAATTCGCCTTAAATTTTGTTTTGTGTTCGTCGTAGATAGAGTCTCTAAATAAGTTTATAAACGAGTTACATACTATAGTATGTAACTCGTTTATAAACTTATTTAGAGACTAGTTTTTATTAAACACTCGCCCGCAAGCTTCGCTCTTGCTTAATTAAACTCGTAACTAAAATATCGTTTATAAACTTGATACATAATATACTATCACTTTACTCAATGATACTATTATAGTAATTACTATAAAATAAAATATTAATAATTAATATTTAACGTGTCATTATTAAGTTAATAATTTATTACTTTTTTAATTTAGAATACATTTCAATAATAGTTTTAAGTTATATTAAAACTTTTCACAATATATTATTAATTTGTATTTAATTAATATACTAAAAGTGTGGAAGCAAATTCCCAATATTATTTTTCTATCTAGTCGGCTACAGGTTCGGATTTAGGAATTTGGCGTGTCTATAATATAGAAATAAGACATGAGACAATCTGACTTTATAGCTAAGAGAGAGTGCGTTTAATCGTTCTTCAACAAATTTTTATCTCAAGTAGTTTTTCACTTCATCATCATTTTATTCTTGAACATTCTATATTTTGAAATTTTTTAA
The DNA here is from genome assembly GCA_921294245.1 of Brassicogethes aeneus. Classification (NCBI taxonomy): domain Eukaryota; kingdom Metazoa; phylum Arthropoda; class Insecta; order Coleoptera; family Nitidulidae; genus Brassicogethes; species Brassicogethes aeneus. Next base: position 53,012,449 of record OV121133.1, on the reverse strand, counting down.
TTGAAGACACTTGTCACGAAGTGTTTATTCAAACAATGCATGCAAAAATTCTCGGTTATTTTTTATCAAGAACTTTGTATGCTATACTAATTTAGAAAAAAATCTGTCCAAATTCATCCAAAGTATTTAGTTACCCCTAATTTTTTCCGTTCTAGGCAGCTTCCTACGTTGTCTGTTCGGTAAATCCGGCATTTTGTTGGTTATCGTTTAATTCGGTTAAATTAATTATTATTATTTAATGGTAAATTCAAAATAGTTAACTATCATTATAGTATAGTTATTAAACTCAAGTTTAGATCTTCCTTCATTTTGTAATTACTATTTTTCAGTAAAGGCATAGTTGCCAAACAACACTTATGCTAAATATATGAAAATTATTACTAAACCCAAAAGCGCCCACTCCTAAAATATTAAAGCTGTCCCCAAATTACTAAACTTTTTAGTAACCATTCCCAAAACTGTTCTCTCCGTGCATATGCATAAAATGACATGTAGAATATATATTATAGATATTATCAAGTTTACCCCTTAAGGGGTAAGGGGTTAGGTGTTTTCTATAAATTTGAAAAATATATTTATTGGCCGGCAGTATTTTTTTTAAACTACAATCGAATATTTTTAAAAATGTTCTTGTTTAGAATAATAACCAACAGGGGTTTTGCCCACACAGAACACGCTATCCAATGGATATCCAATGGCTATCCCAATGTCCATATAACATCCATGCCTTTTACGATATCCATTGGATATCCAATGGATATCCATACTAGATGTTCAAAAAAAAACAAAAACATTAAAAATATTTTTTTCTTTTTTAAAATAGCCCCTTATAGTATAAATTTATGTAATGATTAATAAATATGATTTAAATCGTTATTAACCCAATTTCAACAAAGTATCTCTAATATATATCCAATGGATAACTAATGTATGTCCAAAGTATATCCACTGTACATCTAATGTATATCCACTGGATATCCACTGGATATCCAATGGATATCCATACTGGATGTTCAAAAAAAAACAAAAACATTAAAAATATTTTTTTCTTTTTTAAAATAGCCCCTTATAGGATAAATTTATGTAATGATTAATAAATATGATTTAAATCGTTATTAACCCAATTTCAACAAAGTATCTCTAATATATATCCAATGGATAACTAATGTATGTCCAAAGTATATCCACTGTACATCTAATGTATATCCACTGGATATCCACTGGATATCCACTGGATATCCAATGGATATCCATACTGGATGTTCAAAAAAAAAACAAAAACATTAAAAATATTTTTTTCTTTGTTAAAATAGCCCCTTATCCCATACAGCACAAGATGTCCATTGGACGTCGAATGGACTTACATTGGACGTTTGGATGTACAATGGTCGTCCGCTGGACGTCCAATGGATATATGTGCTGTCTGGGATAGGATAAATTTATGTAATGATTAATAAATATGATTTAAATCGTTATTAACCCAATTTCAACAAAGTATCTCTAATATATATCCAATGGATAACTAATGTATGTCCAAAGTATATCCACTGTACATCTAATGTATATCCACTGGATATCCGGTGGATAACTGATATGGATATCTTGTATATATACTTGTATGTATACATGTGGGATTTTGTGATGGTTTAAACTAGCATATGTAAAAAAAACAACTTTACGGTAAATTGATTTTTTGCCAAGAGCTACGAAATTTTTAATTTTGAAATGTTCACTTTACCCAGATAATAATATTTATATATTAATAATATATTTCTGTTAATAATATGACTATGACAGTCTGCAATACAATAAAAAATTACTTAAAAAAGTCCCTTTTGTTTATTATTGTATTTCATAGTACTACGCACGCGCTGAATTTGAGAATCTTCAGTGTTGCCGGTTATAAGCAAAATAACTAAACGAAATATATTTCCGTACTTTATTAAGTTTTAATAAATAAATTAAATAAATTTAAAATAATTATTCACCACATTTATGTCAAATAGGTATACTAGGTATACTAATTAATTAAGTATTAAAGATTTAATAATATAACCGCCATTTTGATGAGCTTTCTGAAATTATTTAAACGTCTGACAACACTGCTCAGCAGTGACTGCTGCCGAACACAGAAGATAAAGAAGCGTCCTTTTTCTATGGTAGCGTCCGTTAAATATGGTGCCATGATTGTTAGGTACATCCAAAGGGTTTTCATGTTTATTTGCTTCATTCCACAGATTGTAAAGGTTCATTCGCCATCATTGCTATTTGTTATATGTTTGTCATAAAGTTTATTGCCAAGTTATTGTGTTTTGTGGTTATTTGTTTGAGGTCTCTAGTGGTAAGTGAATATTTTATTAATTTTCTAATCATAGTTATCATTTTAAATTGTATTGGTCTAAAACTAATACAATTTTAAATTAAATAGGTATATTTAAGTGCAATTTATAAACTTTCGGTTAGCATTGAAGGTAAAACATTAAAGGTGAATACATGCATGCATTTATATACCGTACCTTTATTTGCAAGCTATACATAGGCTCGAGGGTAACAAATGGGCTGATGGATTGGCCAAATTTTGGGGATCATAAGGAGACAGGTGAAATAGGCCCTAAATGATTAGGCTGATAAAAAGGCAAATGATAGCTGGAGGAGTGATGTCAAGCCAGAGACTTCACTTCTTTAGTTATATGTAGTTTTCTGTTCTATTTTATGTTTTCATAAAAATAAATATTTAAATTAAAGAATAAGACTTTTATTTTAAAACCCAATGTTATTTATTGAAAAGTAAATATCCATTGATTCACCATATCCAATACAGATGACAACCATATTGCATACAATACTATATCCACTGGGTATCCATTGGATATCCACACTATGTCCAGGAGGGTCGGACATTTATATATCCAATGGTTATCCATTGGATATCCATACAATCTCCATATTGAATACAGATTACAACCATATTGCATACAATACTATATCCACTGGGTATCCATTGGATATCCACACTATGTCCAGGAGGGTCGGACATTTATATATCCAATGGTTATCCATTGGATATCCATACAATCTCCATATTGAATACAGATTACAACCATATTGCATACAATACTATATCCACTGGGTATCCATTGGATATCCACACTATGTCCAGGAGGGTCGGACATTTATATATCCAATGGTTATCCATTGGATATCCCGGATATCCTATGTATATCCTGGATATCCATAAAAGAAATCCATTGGATATCCATTGGATGTAATTGTTCCGTGTGGGTGTGAGCACATAGACTTTCAAAATGTGTCACATTACTGAAAAAAACAATTTTTAGTCTCTTTTCTTTAAAACGAATATTTATCACCTATTTTAGGGTAGTGTAAAATTTGAATATATTTAAAATTAAAACGCCTGAATCATTGATTAATAACTGCTCCTTCACTCAACGCCTGTATATAAAAAATGTTTGTATGATAAAAGTAAATATTATGGTGAAAAAATATATATTAATATATTTTTAATTCCAATAATCGCTTAGACTATGTAGGGCAATATTTTTTACCTGTCATCTGCCAAAAGTAAACCAAGGGCTCTGAGCTTTATTTGACAATTTTTGGCCTATCTAGAGTAATTGTTTAGAAAATTGGACTAGTACAAATTGCAGCGAATATGGCACTAGTGCTACCAGGTAAATATTTTTCAATTTTTTGTATTATTTTTTAATCATTTGTTCGATAAAATTGTCCTCCAAATACAACTCGAATATTTTAAGGTGTGTAATAGCAAATATTATTTGTAGTTGCAAATAGTACTCGTGGTAATTAATTGGGGCCCCTAATTTAGGGGGCATCCATTAATTACTTGAGGCCATTTTGATTTTTTAGTACTATAAATTTACTAAACAGTTCTCTATACATGGTTATTAATTGCATAAAAGTTTGCCACTTTTTTTGTAAAACCAGAACAACTTTTGTAATACTTTACTAACTCTATAACAATCATTACAGTTTGGAAATAATAGTATTAGTAATATATTATGTATATTTTTTTATTTTATCCTCTTTTCCACCACTTTGCCCCTAGGGGATCCATGCAAATATATAAATCTGTTATAAATGGAATACACTAAAAATTGTAATCCACGAACAAATAATTGTAATTACTTATTTTAGCTCCTCTGCCAACCTCGCAAATTTATTAAAAATAAAATAAATTTATAATTGAATTCTGGAACCAAATAATAATACATATTTACAGGAAACCCAAAAAATTAAAAAAAAAGGTGTAGTTCCGCGGTTTTAAAAATTGTATATCGCTTTGGACTGCAACAGCAATTTATAGATCAGTAAACTGCTACAATAAAATATCCTCTGTGCTTTTATAATTAATTTCTAAAGCCGCCTTATATTTATAAAAATATATTGTACGCGCGTTGTCGGGCCCAGCAGTGTTGCCAAGTTTAGGGGCTGATAACGATACGTTAATATAAATGTATAAATATATTCTCAGAAGCGCCCCCTACAGTGAAATTCTCCAAAGTTTTTGTATAAATGAATGCATAAATAGTACTTTTTGAGGCCCATCAAAAATTTTAACAGGAGGGTGCAGAAAGAAAGGAGAATCGAATGGCTACTATATACTCGGCTCCGTTGTAAAGCCCAAAGCTGGGTTTTATAACGTCGCTTTGGGCTTTAAAACGTATTAATGTTATCTTGTGCGGGCCTGTATAAGAGCGAATATACGTCTATATATATACATATATATATATACTAGGGTGTGCCAAAAAAACTCGATATTTTTTTTTCTTGCTCTCCACCCAAAATATCGTAGAATATGTCCGAACAAATATTCTGTTAAAAGCGGAGCTCATAATTTCAATTTTAAGAGGTCCCTCATCGAATCTGAAGTTTTGCCGCTTAAATAACACAGAAAACTGACTTTTTTACCTTATTTTTTATTCTTGCAACCTAGGAAGATTTTTTTTTTCATAAAATCCATGACTAATTCTTACAAAGCATTAAATTTGGACAAAAAAATCTTATTAAGCCGAATTTCTATTTTCATTATTTAATTTTTTACATAGCTTTAAATTTAAAGTTAATAATACAAAAATGATGACTTTATACGCCTGTAACTTTTAGAATATTGACGATATAAAAAATTCGCCTAAAACTTTTTTGTGGTCCATCAGACAAGCTAAAAAATTGTCATTTGACTTTTTCGTCCAACTTCAATAGTTTAGCTGAAAAAGGCAAAAAACGTAAAATTTTAAATTTAAAGCTCTGTAAAAAATCAAATAATAAAAATAGAAATTCGGCTCAATTAGATTTTTTCGTCCAAGTTTAATGCTTTGTAAGATTTGGTCATGGATTTTATGAAAAACAAAAGTCTTCCTAGGTTGCAAGAATAAATAAGGTAAAAAGGTCAGTTTTCCTGCTATTTAAGCGGCAAAACTTCAGATTCGATGAGGGACCTCTTAAAATTGAAATTATGAGCTCCACTTTTAACAGAATATTTGTTCGGACATATTCTACGATATTTTGGGTGAAGAGCAAGAAAAAAACTATTTCGAGTTTTTTTGGCACACCCTAATATATACATATATATATGTATATATATATACCTATAAATGGTATGTTTTGCCCGGAGACGGATGGGTCGCTTCGGAGCCCTGCACTTGCTAGTGGTTTAGGCGTGTATTCTTATCATCTATCTCATTTAAATCATTACAAACCTATAGAGGGGAAAGACGAGGGGTAAAGATTTCCCTATAGGATTGTCGGTAGAAACATTTTTGTTCTTGTAAAGCCCAAGCATATATTATTAATACGTTAGAAAGCCCACACCGAGAAAAATAATTTAAGACCATCTTTAAGATTCTTAATAACCTTATTTAAGATATCGCAGTAAAATAGGGGACATTAAGACCGTTTAAATACCATTAATAGATTCAATTTAATAACTATACTTTGTGACCATCAATAGGCAAACTTAATACAATTATCATAAGACCATTAAAAGTTTTTATATCGGCCATTAATATATATCTTATAAGGGTTAATATATTATTTTAGGATCATCTTAATATCACTTAAATATCTTCTTATGACATCTTAATATGATCCCAAATTGGTACATATATGGCAAATAAATATCTTATAATGGTAAATATATTATTTTATGATCATCTTAATTCCATCCTAATATCCTCTTATGCTATCTTAATATGATCCTAAATATATTTATTTGCCATAATAATATGCTATAGCTATCATATTAAGATGGCCTATTTACGGCAATAGTTTAATTTTATTATAAATGGAGCTGCACCATGGTATAAATAAACGAAAATAAATCTTAAAAGCATTATTTCTACTAAAAGTAAAGTCTTGAAAATACAATAAAGCCCCAACGCGAAAAAATGCATTAAAAGGTTGGATTTTCATTTTAGTCTTCGAGTACTTGAACATAATTTTGGCATTAATTTTTATTTTATTTAAAAAAATCATTAACACCATTATTTTTATCAATTGGAGCACTCTAACCTAAATGTTTATAAAAAAATCAGAAAAACATATCGCAATTAGCATAAATTAATGCTTTCCTTATTTTTTTAGGAAATAAAATAGAGATAAATACCGAAATTATTTTTACTAGACAACCTTATTAGTGCATTTTCTGCAATGGGACTTTATTTTCATTTTCAAGACTTTACCCAGGTAGCACACTGACGTTTATATGACGTTGACTTTGGTAACGTCATTTAACGTCAGCCTACGTCAGTGTGCTACCTGGGTACTTTTAGTAGAAATATTAATTAATAATACTTTTAAGGATTATTTTCATTTACCCTAAAAAGAAAGATAACAATTGAGCTTTAAAAAAATTAAACTATTTCAGCAGATAGGCCATCTTAAAATTATAACTTTATACATGTAGGTATAATTAAATAATAAATTAAGGAATCAAATCCAATATTCTGACCTATTAAAAATCTTGGTAATCTTTCTCAAGCTGGTTTATTTATAAATATGGTACCTAATAATAATAAATTGTAAACATTTTACCAAAAATATATTTCAGATTTTACCAATATCCTATAAAAAAAAACTTCAAAGCATACATTTATAAAAGTATCATCAACATATTAAATACAGCATGAATTTTTTAAATGTTTAATGCAGGGACCCCGGAAACTAGAAAGAAATTGAACCTACCTTCAAATCCTTTAACAAAATCACTGAGCCCCCATTCAAGCAGAGTAACTTTGAAAGCCATTACTATGTTCTGTAAAATTACCGCAAAACAATTGTGAAGAAACGCCCTTTTTCTTCTATAAACGATTCAATATTATCCTCAATTTCCCGTTAACAAGTGAGAAATAATAAATGACGCTTCCACAGAGGACGCTGTTCTGTGCTATGGACGCTAGTTAAACGATTGGTCGATTCGAGTATAGTCGGAAAGCCGAATCTGTTAGTTAGGTAGATGAGTTTGTTAAGGCCATTATACAACTTCTTAAGGTCTTTAGATAATTTAAGGTGGTTCACAATCTTATGTTATGTGTTCACAATTGACTAGTAATGGTTATTAAGACAAGTTTTAATAAGGTCGTCTATTAACCATATTTAGTTATTTATCACTGGCATTAAAATAATTTTAAGAACAGCGACATATTAATCCGAGTTTATGGTGGTATTTAGATATTTTATGATTGTTAAAATATAAATATAGATGATTTATATTTTTTGTTTTAACACTTTATTAAAACGTATCTATTAGTCACCTTAATTCGTCTTCATGTCACAGATAGATAATTTGTACTGGTTATTAGATATATTTTGAACACTATGTAGATAATTTCATTAAGATAATTTAAGATTGGAATTTTCTCAGTGCACTAGTATAACAATATATACTGATTAATCGCTGTAAAGCCCAGCGGTGTTGCCAATTCTACCCGTAACAAATCTATTTTTAGATTCAAGGTCAAGCTTTAAATATTCGTTAATACTCTGCATTTGTGGTTTCTTAAATTTACGGGCTTGTCATCGTAGTGTTCGTGTATAGTATTTGATGGAATACTGAAATACTATAATATAGTACTAATAATTATAATTATCCCTAAAATTTCACAATTAAAAAAAATGTACTTTAGAATAATTAATAATAATAATAATAATAATAATAATAATAATAATTAATAATTATTATTAAAAAGTTCTTCAAGAGAACATAAAATCTCAGAATCTTAAGTTTATTATTGATAATTTATCCCAATAAACATGTAATAAATATAATAAAATTAGAATTATAGCTTTTATTATATTATTTAGAATAATTATATTATTAAGTATTATTACTGCAATATAAAAATAGAAAATTTAAAAAAATCTTCTTATTTATTTCCATACAAATTAATTTATATGAGTATAATTGGCTTCATCAGTATTTTTTTAACTAGACATTTTTCCTTTTTTAAATCCAGTGTAAAATTATTAAGAGGCCTATTCCCTTTCGCTAAACATGCATGTTCATGAACTACATATGTTTCGTAACATATGAGCCTATTCCTTTTCAATTATTTCGTCTATAGACGCATGCGCTCGAAGAATTTCTTAAACATCCATGTTTATAAACATCATCGGTGTTAAAATGGCTATTCCGTTTCCAAAATTCGATGTTTGGTGAACATACATGATGTTTGAAAACGTATGTTTACGAACGCTTGCCTAAGAGGTGCTGTTGGCCAATATTTGAGGTTTTTTATCTTGCATTAATGATAAATTGCGGCGATGTTTGGTACAGTATACAGTACAGTATCATTATCAAGAATAGTAATTATGGAATAATTACTTTTTCATAATTAATACCTAATTAATTATAATTAAAAATGATAAATAATTATTTATAAATGAGAATAGGAAAAATCATAGGTTTCACACCAAACAAATAAAACCAAAGGTTTCACACCAAACAAATAAAAATATATTTTTTGGTAATTTTAAAAATATTTTTATTTATATATGTTTATGATTTGTTTTTTAATTATTAAAATGTATTTCCAAATTATAATTCCAGAATACAAATTTTGCTTTACTGATTTTTTTAATAAAATTAATATTAATTTTATTATAATAAATATTTATTTAGAAAAAAACAGAAAAGTAAAAAATCTGAGTGTGAAGAGAGAATTTGGGGGGAGGGAGGTCAAGACTTATATGTTACAAGGGTGGCAGAGTGTCTAAAAACGACCTCTAAAACTTAATATATTAGTAGAATAAAAAATAACTTGAAAAAATATATTTTATTAAAAAAATACAACAAATATAAAATATCAAATACTTAAAAATATAGACAATATATTAGTCAAAGAAAAGTATAACTAATAAAATACAAAAAAATATGCATCTAAAAACTCTTTTTCTTCACATGGGAGGTAAAACTTTTTGGTTTAATTTTAAAATCTTTTAGGTTTTATCAATACCTTGTAAAACCTCTACACCTTCACTACTTGTCAGAGTTTGAGTTGGACTTTCTCTTTATGCCTCTCTGTTGTAGAAGGGGCCCTCCACCCGACCTTAAAGGCTGGTCAATGAAGAGTTTTAACGATGGTATTACCTCCACCTATAAGGTATACCCTCCACCACTAACTTTCACAGCACTTCCTCTATTAGGGCTAGTAATTTATCTTTTAAGTCATTAAGTTTTTTTACTGGCTCCCCGACATTGCCAGTGTCCATGAGAGAAATGCGTAGTTTTCTTGCCTTTTTCACTCAACGCTAAAAGTGTGTAAAAATAAGTAACAAATAATTATTTTAAGATTTTTATGATTACCCTTTTCCATATAAGGATGGCCCCGCCAGAAGATCTGTGCTTTGGCTAGTTCAGCATAAAACGTTTTTCCCAAGTATTTTTAGAGTTTGTGGATTTTCCTCAGTTGTTTTTAAGTTTATTTAATATAATAAATATTACCAATGATTTTTAAAATAATTATCTAACACAATTTTAGTTTACGATTTGCGACTTTTAGGTTATAAAACAAAGATACTCTCTGTCCTAGAAACATTTATCGCTGTTCAAAAAGATTCAAGGTCAAGACTCTCAACATATGAGAAACGGAATAGCATTAAACATAGGTGATGTTGGGATTGTCGTTGGGTGAACATACATGTTAAGAAATCGATGTTTACGAACAGCAAGAAAGGGAATAGGCCTCTAAATGTTTACTTATGTGGTTTGGTATTTTTGAAAAAATTTACTTACATTAATATTGCTAATTAGAAAAACATAACCATACATAAATATTTTTATTGAAGTTTTTATTACTTTAAATATCTCGAAATCCTATACCTAGAACACTAAGAAAAAATTAATATTGACAGATTTAACGTTTGCAAAATAAATTTTAATTATAAAATAAACAACGACATACATTTTTTAAGGCATATCTGACTTAAATTTCTTGCAATATTTTTTTTAACATTTTTTCTAACATTTTTTTAAACATTCGCTTTTAATCTATTCTTAATGAAACCCAAAACTTGCATTTGCATTTATTACTTTATTTGTAAAACCAGAACATTTTGTAAAAGTATACGAACTGTAAAATAACCATTACTAAACATTTTACCATTAATATTTCGTAGGTATTGATTGTTAAAACTTTTAACTTTTTAACTTAAAAGTAATGAGTGCCTTTTAAGTTAGCTATATTATAAATTTAGAAAATGTGAGGTTAAATCCGGGTGACAGTTGACAGATGTCAAATTTTTAATAAATAAAATTCGCCTTAAATTTTGTTTTGTGTTCGTCGTAGATAGAGTATAGTATGAAACTCGTTTATAAACTTCTTTAGACACTAGTTTTTATTAAACACTCGTTCGCAAGCTTGCTTAATTAAACTCGTAACTAAATCATCGTTTATAATACCTACTTTATACATAATATACTATTATGGTAATTACTATAAAATAAAATATTAATAATTATTATTTAACGTGTCATTATTAAGTTAATAATTTATTACTTTTTTAATTTAGAATACATTTCAATAATAGTTTTAAGTTATATTAAAACTTTTCACAATATAATATATTATTAATAATTTGTATTTAATTAATATAGTAAAAGTGTGGAAGCAAATTCCCAATATTATTTTTCTATGTAGTCGGCTACAGGTTCGGATTTAGTAATTTGGCGTGTCTATAATTATAATATAGAAATAAGACATGAGACAATCTGACTCTATAGCTAAGAGAGAGTGCGTTTAATCGTTCTTCAACAAATTTTTATCTCAAGTAGTTTTTCACTTCATCATCATCTTATTCTTAAACCTTCTATATCTTGAAAATTTTTAATTGAAGACACTTGTCACGAAGTGTTTATTCAAACAATGCATGCAAAAACTCTCGGTTATTTTTTATCAAGAACTTTGTATGCTATACTAATTTAGAAAAAAATCTGTCCAAATTCATCCAAAGTATTTATATAAATATAATTATATTGAAGTTTTCCCTTTATCTATAGATTCATCCCATCTGAGCTTTTAATATTATTTGTTTTCGGAAATTGCAAGTTGGATCGAGTGTTCCAATATTGACACTACTGTCTAGTTCCTCGCAGCTCGACACTACTGTCTAGTTACCCCTAATTTTTTCCGTTCTAGGCAGCTGCTAAGTTGTCTGTTCGGTAAATCCGGACTTGGTCGGCTATCTTTTGCATTTTGTTGGTTATAGTTTAATTCGGTTAAATTAATTATTATTATTTAATTGTGCATATTTAATGGTAAATTCAAAATAGTTAACTACTATAATTATACTATAGTTATAGTTATTAAACTCGAGTTTAGATCTTCCTTCATTTTGTAATTACTATTTTTCAGTAAAGGCATAGTTGCCAAACAACACTTATGCTAAATATATGAAAATTATTACTATACACAAAAGCGCTCACTCCTAAAATATTAAAGCTGTCCCCAAATTACTAAATTTTTTAGTAACCATTCCCAAAACTGTTCTCTCCGTGCATATGCATAAAATGACATGTAGAATCTATATTACAGATATTATCAAGTTTACCCCTTAAGGGGTAAGGGGTTAGGTGTTTTCTATAAATTTGAAAAATATATTTATTGGCCGGCAGTATTTTTTTTTTAAACTACAATCGAATATTTTTAAAAATGTTCTTGTTTAGAATAATAACCAACAGGGGTTTTGTGAGCGTACACTCTTAGAAAAGACCTGGTATTTGTAACTAACTTATTATCGTTGTGGTAAAACTGTTGCAGAAAATAAAATTTTTTGTTTTTTGTAATCAGTACCTTTATATGTGTAACTGCTTGCATCATTACCTGAAAAGATTTAGTTTTGTTGTTGAGTATTATTTACTGCAAAAAGGCGATTAAGTTATTTTAACTGAAACTTTGTGTTGGCTAGAAGTATTGACAACATTATCTAAAAAAAATCATTTCGGCAGTAAAATGTTTTTGTTGAACCAAATATTTAAGTAACATTCTCAACTGACTGAAATTAGTCCGTGGAACTAACGGTTCGGTTGTATAAACTATGCGTCACTTTTCACTCAGCTAAGACACCAGCGGTGTGAAACAAAGTGTCAGTTGGGGATGTTGTCTCTGTAGGTTAATGCAACTGCAAACTTTGTGCATTTCGCGCGCGATTTGTCCAGCCCGGCGCGTGCTTTACTTTTAACCTGTAAACAGTGTTGTTCCGTCTATTACTTTTGTAATAGTCCTATTACAACGGCCAAAGATCTATTACGTCATTACAAAATTAATAAATCTATTACATTTTCAAGATTTGTGTTAAATATTTATTGGAATAAATAAATAATTCAACTAGCTCAGAGCGAAATCAATGTATGTTTATTATAACAAATAAAAGTGTAAAAGTACAGAAACGAAAATGTAGAACAAAGTTAAAAAGCAACTTGCTGTGCCGACGATATACAATCAACTAACTTTAAAAGATATACCCTAAAGTATTGCTTACACTAGAAATATGTGACAAAAACCATATGCTAAACATTCAAAGAAAGTGACCACCCAAAATGTCTCTTTTGCAGTAAAAACTTAAAGCAGATGTGAAAATAATCAACACACAAATTCAAAATATAAATGCAACATATTTTAACACTCCCACTTATTTTGAATGTCCTAAATTATACATAATTTATCTCTTAAGTAACAAAACTGTTGTTTAGCTATCGGTTTTGTAAGAATATCAGCTAACTGATCCTTAGAGCTAACATATTCTAATTCTAAAAGGTTTTTATTTACAAGGTCTCGAATATAATGATATCTCACATCAATATGTTTGGAACGCTTATGGTGCTCTGCATTTGAGGCTAGTTGGATTGCTGCTTGATTGTCGACAAATATTGTAAAAGCATTGCAATCAATATTTAGTTCTGTTAAAAACTGGCGCAACCAAACAGCCTCTTTGGCACCGTGAGATAAAGCTATATATTCGGCCTCAGCGGTTGATAATGAAACTACACTTTGACGCTGACTCGACCAAGAAATTGGAGCCCCATTATAAAAGAAAACAAAACCGCTTCTGGATTTTCGCGTATCTAAACAGCCAGCATAATCGGCATCAGTAAATCCCTGCAAACAAATTAAGCTCCCACTGTTTCTAAATGTAATTCCAAAATCAACCGTGCCCATTAAATAACGCAAAATTTTCTGCACAAATTTCCAATGTTCTTGATTATAAGACTCGACAAACTGACTGGCATAGTTTACTGCAAATTCAATGTCAGGTCTGCTTATTCTTGCTGCGAAAAGAAGAGAGCCTATTGCTTCACGATAAGGTACCTTGCTTTTATTAAAAGATTTAGAGTCTGATAATTTATCTTTGTTAAGGTAAATACCTGGCTCAGCAGGTATGCTAGAAAATTTTGCGTTTTGCATATTAAACTTATATAATAGCTTATTTATATATAAAGGTTGACAAATTTTTAACGAGCGCTGCTCGCGATTGCGTATAATTTGAAAGCCTAAAAACTCGCATGCACTATTTACAGTTATCTTAAAACTACTTTTGAGGTACTCTAGCACTTCCAGTATCGCGTCACGATTTTCGCACATTAACAGCCCGTCGTCAACGTATAACGCTAAATAAACCGCGAAACCTTTAACAACGCCCATAAACACGCACTTATCACTTTCACAACTAGCGAAACTAAAAGTCTTTAGGAAACCGACGAATTTTTCATTCCAGCAGCGTGGGGACTGTTTCAATCCGTAAAGACTCCGATGTAGTTTGCAGACCGAATTATCATCTTGACAGTATCCGGGAGGCTGTTCCAGATATATCTCCTCCTGAAGTTGACCGTAAAGAAAAGCTGTCTTTACGTCAAACTTCATAATTTCATAGTCTCGTTCTGCCGCGAGTGCTAAGAGCAACCTTACCGATTCATATCTCACTACAGGTGCATATGTATCAAAATAGTCAATTCCAGGTCGTTGAAAAAATCCTTTTGCAACTAATCGAGCTTTATACCTTTTAACCTCTCCGGAGGAATCTGGTTTGGTTGCATAAACCCATCTACAGCCAATTGCACGTTTCCCTTGGGGAAGCAGCGATAAACTCCATGTATGATTCTCTTGAAGTGCTTCCATCTCTTCATCCATGGCTTTTTTCCATTTATCTGCTTTATCACTAGTTATGGCTTCTTGATATGTGGTAGGTATTGCTTCAGTATAATAAGCCACAGGTACACCGTACCTATCAGGCACTTTAATCAAATCCTAAAGTATTGCTTACACTAGAAATATGTGACAAAAACCATATGCTAAACATTCAAAGAAAGTGACCACCCAAAATGTCTCTTTTGCAGTAAAAACTTAAAGCAGATGTGAAAATAATCAACACACAAATTCAAAATATAAATGCAACATATTTTAACAATTTGTTTGTTTTTTTTAACAACAATTATATATACAGTTTGACCAATTTGTTTGCGATTTTAAAACGGATTTTATTTAAAGTGTATTTTTGGAGCAAAAAACGCCATATTTTTACAAAATACAAGGCCTACTATGTCAGTTTTTAAGAGTAATTTTTTAAGATTTCATATTAGCGATTTTTTTTTAAACAAAATCTAAGCACGGCACTGGATTCACCACCCCTCAAAACGACCCTTTACTAAATTTTATTGAAAAATGCACAATAATAACTACAAAAATTAATTCCGTTAAGTTATCCATGATACACATTGAAATAAAATTAAACTTAGTAATAGTACCATGATAAGTAAGTACCTACCAATTACCTGTACAATTTTATTATTTTATCAATATCTGTTTTTGTTAACAAATATTTAAATAAAATCTTTATTCACAAAACATGATGCATGATGTCTTTGGATGATTATAAAAATCCCCCTCCCCTTTACCTTTATGAAATAACATTTTTATAATGATAGGTAGTTAAAAAATGGCGATCTATTACATTTTATAGAGATCTATTACTTTTTTCTGTAAAATCTGTTACGCTTTTTTTCCCGCTGGGAACAACACTGCCTGTAAACAAACGGTGTTGCACGGCGTCCAGACTTCGGTGGTGTTTGTTCTTTTGTATTTGTGTATCAGCTCGTGTGTAGTGTATATTTTAGGTAAGAAACTAGTTTATTACAATTAGTCATTTGCCCATGTAAATTCAGTGGCGACATACTTTTTAACTATTCATGTATATAAGAATATATTCTTATGTGTTGGTTACTTATAGATATCTCGAACAAATAATATGGATGAGCGGACTGAAGTAGCAGATTTATTAGGAACATGGGGTTTACCTGAATTGGTTTAATTACACTATTGTAGTTTTGGGGTCCGAAAAAAAATCCAAAAATGTGAAAATGCCATTCCGACTGAAAATGGCCTCCTGAATCCAATGGTGTCCACCAAAAGTCTCCATCACGTTGGAATTTCGAGAATTTTTTTGTTTTGTTACAGCTCAAGTCGCATTTTTGGTATAGGGCCTATATTATAGGCACTCACACTCAAAATTTATCGAATTCTTACCCCTGTTATGTTGCAAGTATGTTACGTTGTACCTAAGAATCATTGTTAAGTTGTTAAACAAAGGCTTGCACTTCACGTAAACATCACGGTTTACTGAAGAAGTATAGTCAAATTTCATCTTAATGTACCTATCTGTGTATATTTACCAAAGAATCGTTTTTATTTTATTGTTAAAATATTTATAAATGTTTTCTTAGAGTAATTATTAATTTTTGTTATAATGTTTAAACCAAAATTTGGTGTTTTCAGTTATATTGTTATTTTTTAATTTATAATAAATATTTATAAAACGAACGGGCATGAATTTCCTTTCTCTATTTTTTATAATATTTACACAAAAAGTGTTATATTTACTAAGCAGGTATGTACAATTTGTTGTTGCTACTAATGCAAGCATTTAATATTAAATATAACTTAGTTATAGTACAAAACAAATTTATATTATATCAACTATTAAATTCTTTAAATGTACCTTTTTTCATGTAATTTCAATTAAAAAATAAATTCCTGCATGATACAATGTTTGTTGCGATAAATAGCAAGTGCAGTTGTTACAACTTAGACGCTGCTAAAATGACAGACTAATGTGATTGCATTAAATATCAATTATTTGTATGAAAAAAAAACTAATTTCGATGCACTTAAACTTGTTGGTTGGAGCTACCAATATTGGCTGTTCCGACAACAAACTGTAAAAACAAATTTGTATTAGTTCCCACAACATATTTTTTTGTTGTGCCTATTTTCACTAATAAATTTTCATTGCAAATACCAGGTCTTTTCTAAGAGTGTATAGACTTTCAAAATATGTCACATTACTGAAAAAAACAAGTTTTAGTCTCTTTTCTTTATAACGAATATTTATCACCTATTTTAGGGTAGTGCGAAATTTGAATATATTTAAAAATGAAACGCCTGAATCATTGATTAATAATTGCTCCTTCACTCAACGCCTGTATATAAAAAAATTGTGTATAATAAAAGTAAATATTATGGTGAAAAAATATACATTAATATATTTTTAATTCCAATAATCGCTTAGACTATGTAGGGCAATTTTTTTTACCTGTTATCTGCCAAAAGTAAACCAAGGGCTCTGAGCTTTATTTGACAATTTTTGGCCTATCTAGAGTAATTGTTTAAAAAATTGGACTAGTACAAATTGCAGCGAATATGGCACTAGTGCTACCAGTTAAATATTTTTCAATTTATCAATTTTTTAATCATTTGTTCGATAAAATTGTCCTCCAAATACAACTCGCAATTAAAAATATATGTCGAATATTTTAAGGTGAGTAATAGCAAATATTATTTGTAGTTGCAAATAGTACTCGTGGTAATTAATTAGGGGGCATCCATTAATTACTTGAGGCCATTTTGATTTTTTAGTACTAATTACATAACAGTTCTCTATACATGATTATTGGGTCTTGATACTTGAAGTGGTAGGACGAGTCAAGATAGCTAACGAGACATCTCCTAAGCAGCGTATACGATACAAACGTAGTAAAGTACCAAAAACGAAAACGAAAGTATTCGGAAATATCGGTAATCGGTAGTAAATTAATAAATAAATAAATAATTATTAATTAATAAAAAAACAAACAAGTGCGAAAAGTGCAACAAGTGAAAAGTGCGGGACGACCCCGGTTAACGCCGTAAAAGAATGCAAGTGAAGAAGTAATTAAGGCTAGGCCACAACGTTAAGCCAACCGGCCCACCTGGTCAGCAGAGATTTGCCACAACCAAAGCGTGCCAAAAAACTGCAGGCGAGGCCATTAACAACGGTCAGCCCGTGAAAGACAAAGCATCAGGATTATAGCCTAATAAGCAAGCTAAGTAATTTTTCTAATTGCATGTCTTATTAACAAAACCATTTTATTCCAAAAAATCTTAAGTAAAACGTATTATACATCGATATGATTATATGATTTAGATCATAATTAAGTGTTGTGTGTTAATATTTAATATTGTATGCATTTAAGACCAGTCATAAATCAAAGCCAAATAAACACAAGCTCAAATACAAGAACAGCACAAAAGATAAGAAGAACGACCCCCCAATAGCCAATGCAGGCCATATGGCCGCATTCCATTACGTACGCCGTCTTTATCTATTTTGTTTATTAATATTTATATTTTTAAATTAAATTTGGAAAAAAAGTAAGAATGCAAAGATATAAATTAAATCGGTATAAACACTAATTTAACAATAAAATA
Source organism: Brassicogethes aeneus (assembly GCA_921294245.1). Classification (NCBI taxonomy): domain Eukaryota; kingdom Metazoa; phylum Arthropoda; class Insecta; order Coleoptera; family Nitidulidae; genus Brassicogethes; species Brassicogethes aeneus. Next base: position 52,994,177 of record OV121133.1, on the reverse strand, counting down.
TATAAAGAATATACAAGGTTAGTAGCCGGCACTCGGCATCAGGAATATCCACCAAGGCAGAGGGCACTTACGGTGTGGCATGGCCGCCAACACTTCGGTACGGAAGACAAGACTTAAAGAGGTTACCAGGAACCTGATACTGACTTGGACAGGGGTGTTTAGAAATACACCAACAAGGACAGGTTCTAGCAGCGTACTTACACTTCTACCCCCATTCATGAATCCCAATTGAATGGGGTTATTACTAAGTCCCAGGTTGAGGAGGATTCCGGATTGTACTTAGTTTTGGGTCAGTTCAATGTTCTCCAAAAACCCTTCCTAATCTGGACGTATGGCCCGACCCGGCTGACAAAAATCCGGGAGCGGCCTTAACCATAGACACTGTCATCCACGACCTCCTAGGGTGGATCTACCAGCCGGGGTAACAATAATAATAATAATAATAATAATAATCTTTATTGATCCAAACGAAATACAACAGTATTTATAGGACAGGTCAAACACAGAATGTATAAACATTACAAAGCACAACATTGTACAAAACAAAATTAAAATTATAGAAACAATCAAATCAGAAAAAAAAACTAGTTCAATTCAAATAAATCGCCAGGCCCGTATGGACATTTAGTTATTAAAAACTTTTTTAGTTCTTTATTAAATTTGTTAGGATTTGTAATTGTTTTTATTTTACTTGGTTATCTATTGTAGGCTTTTATTCCAGAGATTTCTCATACAAAGTAGTTGCGTGTCTCGGAACACTTAGGCATGAGGCATTTCTTGTCTTATATTTGTTAAAATCGTTGTTGCATAAAAATTTGGAATAGTTGGAACAATAGTATATTATTATACGAGCATATAATGAGGGCTATATATATATATATTATTCACGAAGGTTAAGTTTATGTCACGAGCGTAGCGAGTGGCATAATTAACCTGAGTGAATAATAGCTCATTATATGTGAGTAGAATACTATGCTTTGTCCACGACTACTATTGACTTTCAACGGATTTTAATGCAAAAAAATTTATTTTTATTATAACCTATTTGACATTAACAAAACCAAAAATTAAAGATGCCTGTGACTATTTTTAAAACTATTTATTTATAATAATTGTAATATTTGTATTTGAGCAATGACTAATATAAAAAGAAGGTAAGGAGTTTATATCTAAATCAATATTTTGTTTGCTTATAGAACTAATTTGATTGATATCTTCAGTTTGGTAGTTACATATAGTCTCTTGTATCGAGCTTGATATTTTATGAGCTGTATCCATTTTATTTTTAATTGACTCGTCAATGTAGCCCTCCGCGACCGATGTGGATTTCCAACCCCCGTGTCTCTTTAATGTTGTTATGTCTCCACCTGCATCGACGAGTAAGGTTGCAGACGATCTGCGGAAACTATGTCCAGAATATTTCTCGGGATTTGGCAGTTTCAAAAACTCAGCTATTTGTCTTCCCATTTTTGTGAATTTGTTAATACCAATCCTTTGTGAAGTGCACTTGCCCTTTTGGTAATTCAGAAAAAACACCTGAGAAGTTACATATGTCGGACAGAGTTCCATGTATTTTTTACAGATCTGGTAAAAATTATCAGTAATAGTAAATTTTCTACTGATTTTTGTTTTGGTATTGGGCACGTTTACCAAAAAGGCTGATCAAAGGTCTTTTATGTCCTCTATTTTCATGTTATACATTTCATTTGCCCAGCATGCACCCATTATTCCCATTATCATTGTAACCTGATAACAAAGAATAATATTTCATTAATGGTATTTAAACAAGTTTTTAAATGTAGCTAGTTTCTTACCTTCATTACAAGATATTTTTCTTCACATGCTTGAATAAGAAATTTGTTGATTTCCGTTTTAAAAGTGAACGCAGTTTGACATAGTTTTGTATATTGACTCCTTGATTTATATTAAGGGTACTCCTAAGCATAGAGTAATGTGTCCATAATATGGATGACTTATATTTTGCAGCTAATTCCGTAAAATATATCAGTAAAACTGACTTTGAGAATGAATTAATTTTCTTGGTCGCTCTCCAGTCCATAAAGGTGTTGTACACAGATACGTACAAATTTTGGGATTTCTCAGGCAACAAATTCAGGGAAGTGACTTTTGCAGCTTCTGTTATCTCCGGTGGAGTACACAATATATCTTCCTCACTATCAATTTCCATTGTTAACGTATTTTTGAAAGCAAATTATAATTTTAACACTAATTATTATTGCACCACCGCGTCGTTAAAATTTGACGTTTCAAATAATTATTAGTTGTCAGTTGATTACATGGCTTACTACCTACTTGATAATTCTATTATTTATAGATTATGCAGTATTTTATTTCCAATGAATGTGATTTTTTAGGTAATTCGTATTTCGAAAAGTGACTTCTGTGATGTTTTGTTGAGTGCGTAACATCTCTTCATCTTTCACGCTTTGATTTTTTATGTATAATTTAAGCTTAATAATAATTTGTAACAAAAATCGTGTGCTGAATCGAAGTTATGACGTTTCAAATTGACAGCAATTTATGCTAAGCTTGTCATGTCATGTCAATGGCTTACTTAATTGAAATAGTCTACTTAATGTTAAATTTTTTTTCAATTGCATTAAAAAAACATATTAAAGTAATACTTTAACAAGACTTGTATGATTGGTATAAAGTTAGCTAATTAAAGTGCCTGGCTATAATTGCCTAGACGAACTTATAAGTGCTTGCCAGATACAATCTATATCGTGTGTCCTATAGGAACTCTAGACCAGTGAATAATGATTATTCACTGCTATTATTCACTCTGTGAAATATGACTAACATTTTGCTTTAGAAAACTCATTTATAATGTATATATTATAAGGTAGTCGTGGATAAACATATTTTATTAGATTAAGCATATATATACCTTAAACTGTGAGAATATTATTATTCAAGAATACATCCTTACATGATTCCATGAAGTCAAGGTTAAAAATAATTCTAATTGCTCTTTTTTGCAGTACGAATACTCGGTTTATTGTCGATGCTCTGCCCCATAGTATTATGTTATATGACAAAGTAGGATAAACAAGACCATAGTAAGTATTTAATAGAGCTTGCCTTGATAAATTACGAGACAGTGATCTTAGTGCAAAGATTGAACTACTGATTTTTTTACAAATAGAGTCAATATGATCTTCCCAGCGAAGCTGAGCATCCAGGAAAACTCCCAGAAATTTGACACATCCTTTTAGATTCAAGTTAAAGTTTAAGTTAATATTATTTTTACGGGGGGAAAAGTAGACGTATTCAGTTTTACCTTCATTAAGTATAAGCCTGTTCTTAGAGCACCAGTTCGTAAATTGATTTCTCGCCTCCTGAACGTTTTGGACTAGTTTATCAGGGCTCACTGCTGATACAACTACAGATGTATCATCTGCATACATCGTCACCTTCCCACTTATGAAGTTCGGAAGATCATTAACAAAAAGCGAAAATAAGAGTGGTCCCAACACCGAGCCCTGAGGAACCCCTACATCACTGTCCATATTGTCAGAGACTTTGTTTTTTATTTTAACACAGAACTTACGTCCATTTAAATATGATTTCATCCAACAAAAAAAGTCACCTCTAAAACCCATATGATGCATTTTATTTAAAAGAAAATCTGTGTTAACCACGTCGAAAGCACGGCTTAAGTCGAAGAATAGTCCCATAACATGCTGTCCTTTGTTAAGTTCTTCATAAATAAAGTTAACCAGTTGACAAGATGCTGTTTCCGTTGAACATTTTTTCCGAAATCCATGTTGCGAACTAGTGATAACTTCATTTACGTTAAGAAATGAAACCATTTTAACATATACAGTTTTTTCAATTATTTTGGAAATTGAATTTAATATAGAAATAGGTCTATAATTATCCATTAAATGTGAGTCTCCTTTTTTAAAGATTGGCGTGACACAAGCAATCTTCAAAATATCTGGATATAAGCAGCTTTTTATTGAGAGGTTAGTTATATATGCTAAAGGTTCCGCTATAATATCAATAATTGATTTAATAACCCTAACAGAAATTTCATCTACACCTGCAGAATTAGTTGATTTAATAGAGTTTACAGCTTCTATTATCTCTCTGGATGAAGCTTCAAAGAAACAAAAACTATTACAAATCGGCAAACCCAGCGTACATTCCTGGAGGGGCGTATCTCCAAATTGACTTAGAAGAGTTTTTTGTGATATATTAGCAAAATATGAACCAAAAGTTGAGGCAACCATTTGTGAATCAGTCAAAGTTTGGTTATTATGAGAAATATGTATTTCTTTAGTTGTATTTTTTTGTCTATTTAGTTGAGTGTTTACTAGGCCCCATAATGTTTTTGTTTTATTGTTAGAAATATTCCTCCGCGATAGCCAGAAGATTTTTTTTAATTCTGAGCTTTCTTCTATTAAAGCCGGTGTTAACCATTTTTTTTTAGTGTTTGTATCTGTATTCAAATTTATTTTTTTCGGAGGACAATTAATTGACAATCCTTCAGAGATTATGTTTATAAAGTTTATGACAGACTTATCTATATTTTCACAATACACACCCTTCCAGGAGCAAGCACGCAAAAAATTCCCCAATTTACAAAGGCTATTTAGACTAGTGTTTTTTATTAAAATATTTGTAGGTGTTTGTTTAAAGTTCAAGTTCAAGGATAATTTAATAACTATTGCGCAGTGATCAGCAATGTTGGGATTAATTACTTTTTTGGATAATATGCAGCTGTCAGAAAGATTTGTAGCTATATAATCAATTACTGAGTTAGAAATATGCGTCATTCTTGTGTACGGATCCAACAAACACAGGTAATGCTGTGATTTGGCGGGATACGCAGGAGAACGGAAAGGGGGTAAAATAACCTTGGGAGATTAGTGGAGGATAATATCTTGGGGCCTGTCATACGTTCCCATACTCATACTCATACTCAGTTCTCTATACATGGTTATTAATTGCTATAAAAGTCAGCCACTTTTTTTGTAAAACCAGAACAACTTTTGTAATACTATACTAACTTTATAACAATCATTACTAACAGTTTGGAAATAATAGTATTAGTAATATATTATGTATATTTTTTATTTTATCCTCTTTTCCACCACTTTACCCCTAGGGGGTCCATGCAAATATATAAATCAGTTTTAAATGGAATACACTAAAAATTGTAATCCACGAACAAATAATTGTAATTTCTTATTTTAGAAGAATAGTAATATTAAATCATTCTGGGACTATGTTAATTAAAAAAAAGACGCATGGTTTACCTAAATGTATGCACTTTGGTAATCAAAAAGCAGATGATGCTCGTTCTATCGCTAACATGTTTGCTGATTATTTTAAGTCTGTTTTTACTTCTAAAACCACATTTAATAATTATAACTTAAATAAATCTTTTTATAATAATATTAATCTTAATATCTCTAGACTTAATGTTTCTTGTGATGATGTTTTTAAGAAACTTGTATCCTTGACCCCCAAGATGTGCTCTGGACCTGATAAAATTCCTCCATTTTTTCTTAAACAAACTTGCCCGACACTTTCATACCCAATGTTATTATTATACAATTTGTCGTTATCTATGGGCTGCTTTCCCAGTTTGTGGAAGGATACTTATATTACTCCAATCTATACATCTGGTATCAAAAGTTACGTTAATAATTATCGTCCAATAAGTGGCATCTCTACTTTGGCAAAAGTCTTTGAACAGCTTGTAACTGAATTTATTACACCATTAATTCGTAATTTAATAACAACAAGACAACATGGATTTTCGAAAGGAAAATCAACAGTAACGAATTTATTAATTTATTCTAATTATATATCTACGGCCATGGATATGGGTGTTCAGGTTGACTCTATATATACAGATTTTAAAAAAGCGTTTGACAGGGTTGTATTGGTTTATTGCTTTTGAAACTAAAGTCTTATGGTATTACTGGTGCTTTACACAGCTGGCTAGAAGGTTACCTAACTAATAGAAGGCAAGTTGTAGTTATTCTAGGATATCCTTCATATTTTATTGATGTTACTTCAGGAGTACCGCAAGGGTCACATTTGGGCCCTATTTTATTTTTGCTTTTTATTAATGATATTACTACATGTATTGAATTTTGTGAACTTCTTTTATTTGCGGATGATTTAAAGTTGTATAAAAAAGTATCTTCACTTTTGGATTACCAAATGCTCGAATCAGATCTTGATCGTATTGTCGTGTAATGACAATTTTCTTGAGTTAAATATAAGTAAATGTAAGGTAATTTCTTTTTCTAAAAGTACTCGTACTTGGAATTATAATTACTTTATTAATAATAATGAACTGGAAAGAGTCTCCACTATGACTGATTTAGGTGTACTGTTTGATACAAAGTTAACTTTTATCCAGCATATTGATAAAATTGTTAATAAGGCTATGAGAATGTGTGGTTTTGTTATTAGACAATGTCAAGATTTTACTGATATCCATGCTATTCTTATTCTTTTTAATTCTTTGTCTCGTACATTTTAGAATAGGCTTCAGTTATATGGAGACCCTCACAACAGTGTTATATTAACTTGATTGAAAAACCTCAGAAAAAAATTGTTAAATTTTTGCTATTTAAACTTAAGATTTCGGATGATATTAGTTATAATCATAAGTTATCCTTGCTAGGATCAAATTCGCTAGAAACAGGGCGTATAAACGGCGTTTAAGATATTTAATAATTTGATTAACTGTTCTGATATATTGAAACTATTTTCTTTACGTGTACCTACCATCAATACTCGAAATAGTGCATTAATACATATTCCATTGTGTAGAACTAATTACAGGCAATTCAGTTGTGTGCCCAGATTGGCACGTAATCTGAATTCCTGTAATATCGATATTTTTAATATAAGTTGGTTAATTATATGTTTGTGTATTATATATATTTTTTCTTCTCTTTTTGTTTTGATATAAGTATTCTTACTGTATTTTTTTGTACTACTTGGATTTTCGCTGTATGTACTAAATAAATAAATAAATAAATAAATAGCTCCTCTGCCAACCTCGCAAATTTATTAAAAATAAAATAAATTTATAATTGAATTCTGGAACCAAATAATTATACATATTTACAGGAAACCCAAAAAATTTAAAAAAAGGTGTAGTTCCGCGGTTTTAAAAATTGTATGTCGCTTTGGACTGCAACAGCAATTTATAGATCAGTAAACTGCTACAATAAAATATCCTCTAACATATAGTGCTTTTATGGTTAATTTCTAAAGCCGCCGTATATTTATAAAAATATATTGTACGCGCGTTGTCGGGCCCAGCAGTGTTGCCAAGTTTAGGGACTGATAACGATACGTTAATATAAATGTATAAATATATACTGAGAAGCGCCCCCTACAGTGAAATTCTCCAAACTTTTTGTATAAATGAATGCATAAATAGTACTTTTTGAGGCCCATCAAAAATTTTAACAGGAGGGTGCAGAAAGAAAGGAGAATCGAATGGCTACTATATACTCGGGCTCCGTTGTAAAGCCCAAAGCCGGGTTTTATAACGTCGCTTTGGGCTTTAAAACGTATTAATGTTATCTTGTGCGGGCCTGTATAAGAGCGAATATACGTCTATACATATATATATATATATATATATATATATATATATATATATATATAGATATGCAATCCTACATTACCAAGCCCGAAACGTTACATTCTACAGTATAAACGAAGCCCACTCGGTTTTTACGAAGCCCGAAATCGGGCTTCCTAAAATTAGCGTGTATAAATTTGTTTTAGAGTTAAGTGATGCCCCCTTGTTTCAATGGCGAAAAAGTGGTGGGCTTCCTAATGCCATTCAAACCTATCAAAATATACACCCTTAGTTCCAATGCTTTGGCGGTAGGGGGCACACGAGTCAAACGAGATTATATACAGCTTTGTATAAGTATTACGCAGTATACGAAGCCCGTACATCTGGCAACAATGGGGACTATACGCTCGATGACTTTTTGATAGGAAGGCGGGGAAAATAATGCGGGATTCTTAAATTTGTATCTACTGATTTTCAAAACAAATGTTATATTCCCAAAATTATGTTTTGTTCACTACATGGCGTGGATTAAAAGGCAATGTTTTGTTAAATACACTTAATTTTAAAGAAATATTTATTTTTGAAATATTATTTGGAGTGCATTTTTCTTTGGGGCGGTTTTACAAGTTGTCCAGATATTTTACATAGTTTTAATTGGGGAAACAAGGGGATTTGTATATATTATTATTATTATTATTCAATGTTACATTTAAATAATTTAAATAAAAATAATTTTTAATTTATTTGAAACATTTCCAATTTTAATAAAAATAATTTTTAATTTATTTAAAAACTTTCCAATAGCGGTATGAAATAAATTAAAAATTATTTTTATTAAATATCATTTTAATGTAACATTGAATTGCAAAAACTGCTTTTTGACAGATAGCTTCTCATGGCAATTTGTCAATTAACATTCACAAATGGTCAATTTATTTATACATGGCAAACAACGACCAAACGACCAAACAAAAATAAGAAATTGGGTTCTTTATTTGGATAGTGCTTATCTAAAAGGAACCAAAAACTTGTTCGGAGCTTAACAAACTTATTTGTATATACCTAACTCATTTTTAATGCTGCTCAAAAACTTAATTATAATTTGAAAGTCCTCTTAATAATTTAAAAGAAGTTCTAAATAATGAGAAACTTTTTGAGCATTATTAAAAATGAGTTATTTTACAAAAAATGTTGTTAAGTCCAAAAATAGTTTTTGGCGCTTGGTTCCTTTTAGATAAGGATTGTCGATTTATACTTACGATTAAAATATTATTTTATCAACCGTTTTGGTTAAAGTAATATTTTATCTACGATTTTTATTGGATAAAAGGCAGCTTTAACTTTATAATGTAGCTATAAAACAATATTTGGTTTGTAATACATTTTTCTTGTTTATAGGATGCTAAACTAAATAGCAATTTTCCCCACTTATTTTTTTTATTTTTCAACTTTTAATTTGGTTTAGTTTTTCTAAATTTTCCCAACATTTATTAAAATGGATATAGCCGGTTTTCCACGGATGGTCCTCAACTATGGTATAGGTCTTTTAAATCAAATTTGCCTATAATTATAAATTTAGACAATATTTTTAAATAATGACTTATAATTCATTCAATAATATAATAGTTTTTATTAAAATAATTATAAATCACACTATTTTTAAATACACTGCCCTACAAAATTATTGCATAATAAATAAAAAAAATTAACTCTAAAACGCCTTTACTAATCTTTATGAAATTTTGGATAAAAATACTTCAACTTATATCTCAATTTACGTGTTCAAGGGTTTTTCGAGAAAATATGTTTAAAGCCTTTTTATTTAATAATGAAAATAAGTTCGAAAAATCACTTCTAGGGAATTTTTTTAAATAAATAAAAAATATGCTCCTAAAGAGCGTATTTTTTTAGTATACCCTGAAAATTTTGTACAAATCAAGCGAACAGTAACGAAGATACAGCGCTTCAAAGTCGTGAAAAATTACCACTTTTCAGCAAAATAATCAAAAAGGCGTCATTTTTACCGACTTTGAAGCGCTGTATCTTCGTTAATGTTCGTTTGATTTGTACAAAATTTTCAGGGTATACTAAAAAAATACAGCATATTTTTTATTTATTTAAAAAAATAAAATTAAAGTTATATTTCGAACATATTTTCATTATTAAATAAAAAGGCTTTAAACCTATTTTCTCGAAAAACCCTCTAACACGTAAATTGAGATATAAGTTGAAGTATTTTTATCAAAAATTTCATAAAGATTGGTAAAGGCGTTTTAGAGTTAATTTTTTTATATTTATTATGCGATAATTTTGTCGGGCAGTGTATTAAAGTATACGTCATTATTTAGATTTTTTAGAATTTTTGGTGTATTTAAATCTAATAATTAAAAAAAACTAGATGTCTTTATAATTCATGAAAAAAATATTCAGTCAGTTTCACTTGTTTTGATTCCCATTTAAGTTTTACACAAAATTACCTAACCTCAACAATAATTCTTATAATAATTATAATTATTGATATATTTGTATATTTTTTATTAACATATGGAAATATATTTTTAAAGGCTTAACTTTTAAACAAACACGAATCGCATCCATGTCATTTAAGAAAAAATGTTTATAATTAACCCAGCTATCATCTGACAAAGTTTGCCATAGAGCTTGTAGAGCACCCTGTATAAGATATTTAAACCTTTTCAAAATTATGATGTATAAACAAAATAAATGAAATGTTTATACCTATAGGTACCTAAATTCAACAATACTTTTAAATTATTATAATATAAATAATTATAATTTAACGATAATTATTATTATAATAATTATAATTCAACAATATTATTAAATATTTAAGTATACCTACGTCATTATTTAAGAATATTGTTAAGTTTAAGTATCGTCTAGGTATTGTAGCATGCACATTTTATGCTACGTATTTTTAATTAAGTAAACCATTTTTAGTCGTATTTTTATATTAGTTTCATGTAATATCTCATTTAAACATTTTTACCTAGGAACAACCCGTGATAATTTCAACCTTAGAACAACAATGCTTTGGTGTAGTTTTATCTAAAATAAAGATTTATAGTAAGGAAACACGTTTATTTAGGGCTGTACTTATTATGTTTGACGTTCAGTTAAATCTGCAACGATTAAACATTAATCACTTACAGTTATAAATGCTACGATTGTGTTTTCAAATGCTCCACCGTACTGTAGCTTGGGAGACCTATGCTTGTTTAACTTTTGTTTACAACCCACCGGAAAACCACACCGCTGTTTGTCTTCACAGAAGCCACCAGCCGGAGCAAGAATAACCAACCGCTCACTGGAGGATGTAAATTTGAGTATACTATTTTTTAACTTTTAAATATTGAACTGTCACTATATTATTTTTGTTGCGGCTTGAAAGCCGACTTTATTATTTTTGTTGCGGTTTAAAAGCCGACTTTAATATTTTTGTTGCGGTTTAAAAGCCGACATATTTCTATTTTTAATGTGAACCGACGATACGTATCAAAGGTAGAGTTGTTTGGTTTTACTTGGTTTATATACCAATATTTTACAACAATTTAATAATTTTGGCTGGAATGTTTAAGATTAGATTTCTTAAATTATACATTTTATTATAGTATCTCCTCTTTAAGTTTACATACCTTCAAACAACTTTCAGCGTAAACTAAGTTAGATTAAATGACCGGTCTAATTTTGCAGTTTCCTACAAAAGGTCATTTGGCGCCCACAAGGTAAGCTACTGTGCATTTACAAGATTACAAGAATCTTAATCTTTTGGTTTGTATTTTGTATTTCCTTTTTTTTGATATAGACACGTCACGATTTATTTATGTTTTTAAGAACCCACTTAACTTAAACCCTGCTCTCCACTGCTTCAATCCAAAAGCTGCCGTACGCGTTTATAATGTGGAATAATGCCAACGCCTCAAATGGCGCCCAACGTGTTTAAATGCCAACGTGTGCAAATGGCGCCCAACGTGTTTAAATGCCAACGTGCGCAAATGGCGCCCAACGTTTAATGGTTTTTACTGACAGTGTCTTAATCAAAATTTTCTTTATAGTAAATTTTTCTTTAAGTTCAGGGGGAATTAAGAATTTTTATTTTTATGAATTTTTATTTTTATGATTCTTGTAGTTTTGAGTGAACAGTGGTTTACAAAACAATTTCCTTAGGTTTTCCAAACCGGTGTTGTTCTAAGTGTCAGATTATTACCTTATTATTACTACTTGCCTAGCGACTCGTTGTACGCGAAGTATAACCTTGATTTTGACTTACCTACATAAATACGACTATACACGAAGTATAGCTACGTATATTGCGACGTTATACGAGAAGTATAACTTTACCTAATCACTACGGTGATATTACCTTACCTTGCGCGCACTTTGATTTGCGATTTACCTTTGTTTTACCTTATCTTGCTCTTTTTGTTTTAACATTTGGAGATCAATTTTTTTTAAATTCCTTGCTTTCCTCTCTGATTGAAATATGCCCTTTCAACATGGCGGTCAAACAGGAAAACAGATGTCGAACGTAAGTGGGCATGGCCTTATGGGTTCGCAGAAGAGGGTAGAATTTCCTTGGCAATGTGTCTGTGTTGACATAATGGGTCCTTTCCCACGTTCCAATCAGGGGAATATGTTTTTACTCGTAGTCGCGGATCCAAAGATAGGACATGCAATTCGGGTCGCCGTTCACGAAGTTACTGGGTATAGCCCAGCCTTTTTAAATTTTGGACGTAATGTTCCGATTTCTGGTGATTACTATGGAGTACACCAGAGCTCTATCGATTTGGACACGGATCCTTCAGATTCTTTAAACTACGGTAAGGAGCTTCAAAAGCTACCTTTATTGTATCAGACAATACAGTCTAAATTAAATGAAGCCTACAGGCGGAATGTCAAACAATACAATCTGCGTAAACGCGATGTTGTTTTCTCCGTCGGCGAGAGGGTTTGGAAGCGAAATTATGTGCTCTCGGATAAAAGCAAAGACTTTTCCGCGAAATTAGCACCTAGATATGTACTATGTACCGTAATCAGAAAAGTCTCTAAGCTTGTGTATGAGTTCGAGTCTGCGAGCGGGACAAATGCCGGAAATTACCATGTAAAGGACTTGAAAAAGTATTATGGTTCGAATTCTAGTATAATTTCTGAATTATAGTAAGGTACCTAGTCGTATTAAAATTTCGAGAATTGCCTCCCTTGACCTGTAGATAGTGTATATATATATATATATATATATATATTTTTTTATTATTTAGTCTAGTTCCTCTGCAGAGGAGATCGTAGCTATTAGAGTTAGATATTAAGAGCGGTAGTTAAGTTAGCTTTAGTAGCGCAAGTTTTGCGTCCCTGTGTAACATTATTCCGTAATCATTTCCGTCAGGCCAACATTGGAACCCCAACAATTGTTGCTACGATAATTACTGCTAGATCGTACGGCCTGTAGCTAAAACCCATCCAAGTGGTGATGGAACAACATCGTGCTTTTCACCACACTATTAGTTACCACGGTTTGTACCGTCTGGTGTATTTGTTCGTGTATGTCTTTACTTTCTGATCAGGCCGACACTTAGTTGTCGCTATGGCATGCACGGCAAAGCCATATCGCCTGTAGCACCATTTTGTCCAGTCTTCTCAATGTGGTTCCAGTTAGTGCAACTGGCCACTGGGACACTCCCTTTACCTACTCGGAATTCGTTCCGAGTACCTACCTTTTTCTTCTAACGGTATGTCAAGGCGACATGCCGTTAGACTTTTTCGAATAATGTACTGCACATTATTTCCCATTCGTTGAGGGCTGGCCTGTTTCAGATACAGGACCACCGGTTGCCTCTTTCTTTTTGTTTCTGGGACTTTTGTTCCCAGCGTAACTGGGTTTGTCAGGATCCTTCCTCTTCAAGGAGAATTTTTCTTTCCATTTAACTTAACCTTCTGACGTTTCGTTTGCTTAATTATTCGAGGCGTCGCATGACTGACGGTCTGCTTCGTTCCTCTTCACAATTGTCAACATTTTACCTTTTTATTTAGTTCGTTTCTTTTAGGTACTTAAAAATAAAATTTAATTAGGTATGAAATTTTATTTTTCCGAGGAGGGGTGTGTTGTAGCATGCACATTTTATGCTACGTATTTTTAATTAAGTAAACCATTTTTAGTCGTATTTTTATATTAGTTTCATGTAATATCTCATTTAAACATTTTTACCTAGGAACAACCCGTGATAATTTCAACCTTAGAACAACAATGCTTTGGTGTAGTTTTATCTAAAATAAAGATTTATAGTAAGGAAACACGTTTATTTAGGGCTGTACTTATTATGTTTGACGTTCAGTTAAATCTGCAACGATTAAACATTAATCACTTACAGTTATAAATGCTCCACCGTACTGTAGCTTGGGAGACCTATGCTTGTTTAACTTTTGTTTACAACCCACCGGAAAACCACACCGCTGTTTGTCTTCACAGAAGCCACCAGCCGGAGCAAGAATAACCAACCGCTCACTGGAGGATGTAAATTTGAGTATACTATTTTTTAACTTTTAAATATTGAACTGTCACTATATTATTTTTGTTGCGGCTTGAAAGCCGACTTTATTATTTTTGTTGCGGTTTAAAAGCCGACTTTAATATTTTTGTTGCGGTTTAAAAGCCGACATATTTCTATTTTTAATGTGAACCGACGATACGTATCAAAGGTAGAGTTGTTTGGTTTTACTTGGTTTATATACCAATATTTTACAACAATTTAATAATTTTGGCTGGAATGTTTAAGATTAGATTTCTTAAATTATACATTTTATTATAGTATCTCCTCTTTAAGTTTACATACCTTCAAACAACTTTCAGCGTAAACTAAGTTAGATTAAATGACCGGTCTAATTTTGCAGTTTCCTACAAAAGGTCATTTGGCGCCCACAAGGTAAGCTACTGTGCATTTACAAGATTACAAGAATCTTAATCTTTTGGTTTGTATTTTGTATTTCCTTTTTTTTGATATAGACACGTCACGATTTATTTATGTTTTTAAGAACCCACTTAACTTAAACCCTGCTCTCCACTGCTTCAATCCAAAAGCTGCCGTACGCGTTTATAATGTGGAATAATAACACGCCTCAGTATTTTAAATCAAATTTGCCTATAATTATAAATTTAGACAATATTTTTAAATAATGACTTATAATTAATTTAATAATAATTATTATTATAATAATTTTTATTATAAAAATTATAATTCAACAATATTATTAAATATTTAAGTATACCTACGTCATTATTTAAAAATATAGGTTAAGTTTAGGTATAGTCTAGGTATTTTAAATCAAATTTGCCTATAATTATAAATTTAGACATTGGCAACACCGCAGGGCTTCTGATACACAGCGAAGTGTGTCTCTTGTTGTTTATGCACCAACGAACAGTTAACCGCCCCGTCCCGCATTACCGGGCTTCGACTAGCCAGTGTAATGCACCGGGCTTCGTATTGATAGCCGTGCATGTATATATATATATATATATATATATATATATATATATGTTAGATAAATAAATTGGTTCACATTCAATTAGCTCGGTGGGAGGTCGAGAGGTTGAGCTAAACAATACTATTGTTATAACTTGGTAAAGCTCGACGCATATGGGCGTAGCTGTTGGAACTTGTTTACTAAAATTGAACAAATAGCCAAAAAATTTTAAAAGTTAATATTGAATACGTGCCTCTGCTTTGCCAAACACGTGTTAAACTGAACTTGAAGGGTGGTACCATAACGAAATTACGTCAACTGAGCATAGGGCGTTCTCGCCAAGTTATAACGCGCGACCTGTATATATATTTCGAATGTGCTTCGAACCAGGCGCCGACAGACAGCCTGTTTCGGACTTTTGGTCCTCATCAGTGTCGGGTAGCCTTGTTGGACCGAAGCACACTCGAAACAAAATGCACGTCCACAGGATGTAGCCAAACTATGTGTTTAGCAGAAATCGAACTCTGCAAATAAGACAACAAAGTAACTTGACTCCGCTGTTGGCTCAAAAGATGTTTTAGCCGTAGGGTGGCTCGCCCAGCGTATGATATTAGCATGGTTTTCCTACTAGAGTAGTAGTGCCTATCAATGTGTGAAAATGCCTCGCTCACTGTGCTTTTATTTCGAATGTGGTTCGAACCATGCATCCACAGACAGCCTGTTTCGGACTTTTGGTTCTCATCATTGTCGGGTAGCCTTGTTGGACCGAAGCACAATCGAAACAAAATGCACCAGCCTCTCTTATATCAAGTAATGCCACAGCCAGCAGTGACAACACAGCGAACGAGAGTTCTCAGCGACGTCTATATATATTGTAGCGAGTACCCCTCTGGATCTCGGAATGATGACTCATCGGTCCGGAGCTCGCTGAAATATTCGGGAATGCACGTAGGCACTGAATATATAAGAAACAGCACAGTATGGAGGAGGCAGTTAAGCTTTGGTACTGGCGAATAAATAAATAAATATACGTGCAAATAAATAGACTCTTGTACAGTAGTGATACATAAATAATTAGTAGTTAAGTGTTTAGTTAGTTTTATAGTTTCTTAGTGTTTTAAGTGTAATTAAATTATATATTAAATAGTTTAGTTCGTTAATAAACCAGTGCGTGTTTTAATTCACACTACGAACAGTAAAAACGTTACAATTGGTGTCAGAAGTGGGACAACCGACATCTTGCAGACACTTTCTCCCAACGAACAAGAAGATTACGAAGCGTTGGTGAAACATCTGGAACTGCGATATGGCCAGACACATTTGGAACATGTCTACCATTCCCAAAGTAAGAACCGCTGCCAGAAATCAAACGAGACTTTACAAGAATTAGAGGCTGATATTGCACGCTTGGTTCTGCTAGCATATCCAGCTACTCCAACGACCGTTATGGAACGATTAGCGGTTCAAGCCTTTTTCGGTGGACTTTGGGGCAACGCAACAAGACAGGCTCTGACGTTGGCTCGTCCGAGCCAACTGGTTGATGCATTGGCCCGAGCTTTGAAATTCGAGGCGGCAAAGCAGAGCTGCAGGAGCCAGCATAGAATTAGGAGAGTCAAGGAAGAAAAAGAGGAGGAACCCAGTAGAATAGAATAGAATATTTATTTCATCAATCAAAAGTTACATAAAATGTCACACAAAACAAGAAGTTTAAATTTGATACAAATATAAAATTTAATATACGACAATAATAAATATAAATAAATATGCACTCTAAGAAAATATATTGTAATCCCTAACAATACAGTTTTGTTATGCAAAATATGGTTCATTTAATTATAACTCATGGTTGTAATAACAATATACCTAAAATTAGTTTTGTTATATGTACTTTAATCATTTTGTTATAAAAATTTAGTAAAGTTAGATATTTGATTAGGCTATTACAACCATCATGTACTGCTAAACTGTTAGTACTACACTAGATGGTTAAAATTATAAGATTATCTGGTTACAATAACAATATAATGTTGTCACACATTATTAACAATATGTTGTTGTAGTTTTAACTATACAGAAAGTTTATACATATCATACGTATAGTATATTTAACCATATAAAGGGTTATAAGGTATTTGCATATGATTATTATAACTAAATAAATTATTGTTTTGTGCAACAACAAAAATATAGTTAAAATGACAAGAAAACTGTTACAATATAAACATGGTTAACATAACAGTAAATATGGCTGTGCCTATACTAATCAGAATGTTTAGTAAAAGTTACTATACTATATTTGATTAAGATAACCATTGTTTTTTCTCAGTGTGTAAAAAATAAATAAGAAACTAACATTTTGTACAAATAGGTAATTCTAAAAATTAGGTAATTGAATAATATGAATTGTTTAATAAATATGTTTTTAATAGTGTAAGAAGTCTTCTTTCTGGCTGCTGGCTCCAGGAATTTGGTAAATGGTTAAATAGTTTCGCTCCCCAGTAGTCCACGCCTTGCTGGGTTCTCTTTTTGAAATAAAGTGGTATTTCTAATTTATTTTTGTTTCTGGTGTTTATTTGGTGTTGGCCAACTTGTGCAAATATTTGCATATTATTTTTTACATACTTTACACATTCAAAAATATAGAGTTACGGTAAGGTAAGAATATTTTCTTTCTTAAAGTATTCTTTACAGCTTTCGGTTTGTTTAAGGTTGCATAGAGCCCTAAGAGCTCTTTTCTGTAATTTAAATAGGTTGGTAGCTGCTGATGATTGGCCCCATAACAAAATACCATAGAAGTATTCTTTACAGCTTTCGGTTTGTTTAAGGTTGCATAGAGCCCTAAGAGCTCTTTTCTGTAATTTAAATAGGTTGGTAGCTGCTGATGATTGGCCCCATAACAAAATACCATAGGACAGGATGCTATGACAATTTGCGTAGTAAGCTGCTTTTGCTATTTGTGATGTACCAATTTTTTTCATCATGTGTATTGTAAATATTGCTTTTGAAACTTTTTTTTCTATCATTTCTATATGTGCAGTCCAGTTAAGTTTATTGTCTATTACTATGCCTAAGAATTTAAGGTTATCATTTACATTTTCTCCAATACTAAGTATTTGGGTTTTATCTTTGTTAATTTGAAGTTTGTTTGAGGTAAACCAGTTTGCACTTTTATTAAGTATATTGTGTTCATTGTCTTTTAGGTCAGCATGAGTAGTATTGCGAATCAGATAGGTAGTATCGTCTGCGTGTAGGTAAGTACTAACATTTTCATCTTTAAATAGTAAATCGTTAATGTAGATTATAAATAGGATTGGACCAAGTATTGAACCTTGTGGGACTCCATGTTTTAATGTAAGTTTATTTAATGTTTTATTATTCCAATATACGAGTTGATTTCGATTTTCAAGATATCTTTTTATTAGTTTTAATTGGTTTCCTCTAATTCCATAATACTCCAGTTTATCAAGTAAGATTTCATGATTAACCGAGTCAAAAGCCTTAGATAGATCGCATGATATTAACTCAATTTTTTTGTTTTCATCATCCGCTTGGTATAGCTCCTTTAACATATCTATTATAGCAGCTAAATTTTTGAAAATGTTATAAAGGCTAGATTGGTAAGCTTTATGGAAAAATATTATATTCTTGGACATCAACAATATGGCTTTAGAAAGAAAAGAAGTACGATTTCAGCTATAATATAGCTGACCAATTAGAGCACAGCTGACCTGTCAGTGGGACACAGTGTTGCCGTTTGCAAGTATTTTACTCGAAAATCGGGTATTTTCATAATATTTGCGGGTGATTTGCAAATTTCTATCAAAATAATAACAAAAGAAATTTTCAGTAAATAATATTGTATATTTACTAAATATGCACAATTATTTTATTCTATCTTGTTACAATTTTATTATTATTTTAGTATTTTGTAATTTATGGTCAGGAACTTTTATGGCAACACTGTACGTAAACAGGAAGATCAACCATGATACAAAGATGAATGAAACACGAAGATCAACCATATTTGTCTTATGAGTCTATCGAAAATATCATGTCTATAGACTTGATATTAACTCCTTTTTCTATGTTGGAAACAATGAAAGCATGTTAAGCGCATCGTAGGTATGTATAAAATTATAATTGTTATAATTATTACATCTTACCTATGTTAGTATATAGGTAATTATGCAATAAACTTGGCTTATAACAACAGCAAAAATGTTAATAAATAATTGTCTATGTGTTTTATTTTACGATAACCAAATACAACCTCTATGAATTATTTCGGATATTTATTTTTATCGCCATAGGTACCTACCATTTCTCTACTAAAAGTCTTATTAAGTCTGAAAAAGTCTTATTAACTCTTCCAGAAGACTCCCAAATCTTGCTATTAGTCTGACTTAATATGACTTATTCAGACTTTTTCCGACTTAATAAGTCTTATTCTGACTTTTTCCGACTTAATAAGTATTATTCAGACTTTTTCAGAGAAAGTAAGACTTTCTCAGAGAAAAATTTCCACAAGGGTAGCCAGCCGATCGGGAATAAAAGTAAATAAAAAGAGAATGAAGAGCCTTAAATTGAAGAACCTTATTCGAAAAAAAAACAGATAAAGAAATTAAATTAGATGTCAAAAAAAATTACAAAAAAAAATTCATTTTATAAGTAGGCACTTATTTATATATAGGAAGTGGGGGTAATTCGGAATACTGTTGGTAATTTGGAATACTTAAATATTGAAGCTATGCTTAGCGCCATCTCGTTAAAAATGAAATAAACTACTAGAATAGCCTGTATTTTGTGGACATGTGATTTTGTAGATATTTTGATTTATGGTAGAGGGCCAACACATGTGGAAAATTAATTGTGGGGTAACTAGAACTTTTTTAGTGGTAATTAAATCGGCAATTATAGCTTCAATTTTTATCTTTAAATTAACTTAAATTGTATCCTCAGCCTCAGAGCTGGGCAGTAATTGACTTGAAAGTGCTTGAAAAAGTGCTTCAAGCACAATAGTGCTTCGAGCACAGTGCTTGCAAGCACTTTTAAAATACAGTGCTTGGTAATTGGTAATTGAAGCCCTTTATAAAAAGTGCTTGGTAATTGGTAATTGAATTTCGCATTTCAAGCCATTTGAGTGCTTGCAAGCACTTAAAAGGCTTGCAAGCACTTTAAAGGGCTTGCAAGCACTAAAGGGCTTGCAAGCACTATCAGATTTGAGGGCTTGCAAGCATTTAAAGTGCTCCCGAGCACTTTAGACTCTAGAGGGAAATGCCCTTAGTAACAACCCTGTGGTTTCATCATCATCATCTAATGCGGTGTGCGGTGCAGCATAAGCTTTAATGTGATTGGTTGGTTGAAGGCCGACTTGGCCAGTACCTTTCTCCTTCTTGCAGATAATTTGTACTTATTTTTTGATGATTTCTTCACTTTAATTCCCTGCTTAAAATACCCCATAGAGACCTATACAAAATAATCTATCGGGCGCTACCGGATTCAATATGTGCATTTGTTGTGGTTTTTTCCGGATACGGCCCGATAGAAAATTTATAGGAAATTACCTATAGGCACACCATAACTTTTACATTTTCCCTATAGAGACCGATAGAAAATAATTCAATGAAGGATATATAGGGATATCCCTATAGAACAATCATAAAACATTTGACAAAATTTTAATAAAACCTATGGGGTCCTATGGGGGAAATACTAATTTTTATATTTATGTGTATTTTCCCCATTAAAACCAATATCAAATAAATCAAGGGTGGATATCCCTATAGAACAACCATAAATCCCAACTATGGGTCCTATACATACCGATACACCCTATAGAAACACCATACATTCCGATACAAATATATATCGGTTTTAACAGGGTCTCTATTTTAATATAACGATCATCCAAAAATGTTTTTTTTTTAAATAAAAATGTTAATTAATTGGGTAGGAAGCAATTGGAAAACTAAAAAGTGCTTGGTAATTGGTAATTTATTTAAGAAAAAAGTGCTTGCAAGCACTTTTTGAGTAATTGGTGCTTGGTAATTGAATTTTTCAATTACTTTTCTCGGTAATTGGTAATTGCAAGCACTTAAAGTTTTCAAAGTGCTTGATGCTTGGTGCTGGCAATTACTTTTCCAAAGGGCTTGGTGCTTGGTGCTCGAAGCACTTTTTTTGAGTGCTTTGCCCAGGACCTCAGGTAAGTAAAGGGTTATATTTTTAGTTGTTAATTGTACTTTTTCGATATGTTAAAGCATTTACTTTTTTTTACATATTATGGCGTAGGTCTTTAAATTGCTAATTTGGAATACTATAAATAATGCAAATTTGAAATATTCCAAATTATATTCATTTTTTGTAATATTTGATAATCAATCCAATTTTCTCTTTTAATTAATATTTGGTTACCTTTTTAAAATGTTTTATTAACCTTTTTAATATAAAACATTTGCTGCTACTTTGAAATATTCCAAATTGGTGGTATTCCAAATTAACTTCATGTTACGTAAACAGAGATTTTTTACACTTTTTTTTCATTAGTGAAAAAATCCTTTTAAAGTATTTTAAATAGTTTTAAATTTTCGTATGGCATAGTACAAATGTAGATCTTGGACATGTTATTTATTTTAATCGAAATAATTTAAATTTAAATTTTTTGCTATTTTTTTTTAAACTATCTACTATTCCAAAATACCCTCACTTCCTCTATATTATATGTTAAAAAAATTGGAAACGAAAAAAAAACGTATGGACCGAAAAGATTGGTCCGAACCGGAACCGGAACCGGAAATATTTGTTTGGAACCGTAATTGAACCCGAACCGAAATTTGTCGTTTATAAATAAATGAATTAATGTTGATTTGTTGAATCATCCCATACTTGGGCTTGTCATATACGGCTTTCAAAAGCTATCAAATTGTTTTTTGTAAATTAATGTGTGACTTTTGAGGTGTCTCCGACTGATGTTGCCAGAGCCATTGCTTTAATCCAGGATGGACGGTAACAGTATTACGTGGCAAATGTTTTAAACGTAACAAGAAGTAAAGTACAAAGGGCTATAAATCGGTTTAAGTAGATACAGAAGAAGGAGCAGGGGCGTGCTGGCTATATCAGACCGGCCCGGGAAATTCAGAAAAATCGGCCAACTACACACGAAAAATGGGGGGTGAACAAAACCAAGTTAAAAAATTTCAAACATTTATTAATAATTAATAACATAAAGTATAAATTAAATTCTTGAAAAAAAACAGGCAACAAACACAACCAGACAATATTTGACACAATGCTAAAACATATAGCATTGCACTTAAAATAAAAACTGATACAAATTATCATCGCTCAGGAAACTTATAAACAATATACAATCTCGAAACAAGAAACAAAGCTGGCAGGCTGGCATGCATGGTATACATACCTGCCAGCTTTGTTTCTTTTTTCGAGATTGTATAAAACTTTTTTAGTTGAGTTATGTATAAATATCATAATTATTTTACACATGTGTAAAATAATTATGATATTTATACATAACTCAACTAAAAAAGTTTTTAATTGACCACGTGCTGCGGCATGCTGCCTACATAGCCCTCCGGCACACCGGCCCACTTAGCCCTCCGGACCACCGGCCCACCGGGATTTCTCCCGGTGTCCCGGCGGCCCAGCACGCCCCTGAGAAGGAGTATGTGGTAGGAAGAGGTGTACGAATGAACAAGTAATCGCTTTATTCGACTTAATGTTTTACGTGACTAAAGAGGACTAACGACAGGTTCAAGTAAGCGAGAGAAGGATAAGAAGAAGTCATTGAATTGACATTGGATTACACGCAAGAAGACCTGAAACCGCACCCGAGTTTCTAAGAAACCACAGGGTTGAACGCCTTAGATTTGCTAGGGAACATCAAAATTGGGGCATTGAAGAGTGGAAATATATCCTATTTACCGACGAATCTATAGATTTTGTTTAAAATTCCCAGACGGTCGTCAAAGAATCTATAGGAGAACAGGAGAACGTTTTGAGCAAAACAATTTTTCGCCTATGGCCCAGGCTCCGTTATGGTGTGTAATTCAAAGTAAATGTCTTCTTATCGTTCTCTTGCTTACTTGGACCTATCGTATGTTCTCCAATCTGTTTTTTACTTCCAAAGAAGTTACTCTTCGGTCATGTAAAACATTAAGGCTATGGATGGACCATAGCAACCTTAGTTCTTTTTAAGAAAAAATTTTGGAAATTGCAATGTTTTTTTCTACAAAAATATATATATTGACGTGAACCAAAAACAAAACTGTTTAAAATAGATGTGACTTGATAATTAAAACTTAATTTAGAACAATATACGGTTTTGACACTCTACAGAATGTCTTAAACTTATGGTAAAAAACATATTTTTGTTTAAACCTGTATATTATAATCGTACGTCTATTTTTTAGTAATTTTTAAAATGTGACCGATTCTCCATTAATTTATCTACAATATTCTTAAATATTCGTTTAAATCCGACAAATAAAAAAGTTATTTGCGATTGAAATTCATCGAAATTTTGTGTGGATTGATTATTTTGCCTGTGAGTGTAGTAATATTTAAAATAAATAAATTTTATCCGAAATTGGCAGTAAAGTAGTCAACAATCGGCAGTAAAGTAAAATAAATCGGCAGTAAAGTGGAACTATACTGCCGATTTAATACGAGTATTGTATGCAACTAATTAAACATTTTAAGATGTGTCTACTGCTCCTCAGCAGCAACTAAATAATATTTTAAAAAAAAGTAACGTCACTGTACTCTATACTAATAAATTGAACTCTATTGCATAGTATTTTTACACTCCAAAATAATACCAACGGTAACCTACCTAACTCAGCCCAAATTGCTTTGGAATTTTAATGGACACGATTTGATCGTTTATTTGATTGTCATCGCGATTGCACAAGAAACGTAGAAATATAAAGTCGTATCTTGTTTCCAAATGTAAAAGGGCAATTATTGGCCTAGTTTTGACCTAATATGTCTATCTGGAATCTTGACAAAATAAATGAAAAATCATAGTTTGATTTTCAAATTTAGTAGGTATATGGGCCTAGATGATGCTTCTAAACAACTTTTCTTAATAACTTTTGTTCATATCGGAAAAATAGAAGACTAGGAAAAAAATTGTTCTTTTGGAAATTTCCAAGACATCCTTGATTTTTCTACTTAAAATTTTTCAATAAAATTTAGTATAGGGTCGTTTTGAGAGGTGGTGAACCCAGTGTTGTGCTTAGATTTTGTTTAAAAAAATCGCTAATATGAATTCTTAAAAATGTACTCTTAAAAACTGACATAGTAGGCCTTGTATTTTATAAAAATATGGCGTTTTTTGCTCCAAAAATATAGTTTATCAAGATCTACACTTTAAAACAAATCCGATTAAAATCGCACAATAAATAAAGAATTTACAGGGGTGAGTCGCAAACAAATGGGTCACACTGCCTTCCTTCCTTCATCCCGTAAAATATGAACAATACGAAAATCGTAGTCCCGTTTATAGATTTCTGTACGGGAATCTATAAACGGCACTAAGGATTTCGTATTGTTCATCTTTTACGGGAGGAAGGAAGGTAATTTATAAATCAGGCTTTAGGGTTACCATACATCCCGATTTAGGCGGAACTGTTCCGCGTCCCGCGAAGATAATAAAATGTCCCGATATTTCTATTTTTTCTGATTTAAATTTGATTGCCCAGGGCTAACTCAAATTAGACAAACAATTTTTTGCGCTTTGTATTGTGAGCACGGTCTTATATATAAGACCGTGATTGTGAGAATCTGCGACATGATGAACAATGAGACTTGGTCCGAGTTGCTGCGCTCTTTAATAAAGAGTCTTTATGCATATCATCACACACACATTTAGTCGAACCAAAATGTGTCGTTTCTGCGCATTACGTCATCTGGATTATTTCTGTTTTGAAAGTCTGAAAGTATTTGAGGTTAATCGCTTTTATTTTTGTGTTTTTCTATGGTTTATTGTGTTTTCACCACATAATTATGTGATTTTAATATTTGTAAACATTGTTATTGTGTATTTGTGCAGTTAAAATGTCAAACTGTGCCGTGGCAACTTGTAAAAACTATGTTCGAGTTACAAAAGGAACAGAAATAAAATATTTTCGTTTTCCAAAGGACAATAATTTGTCAAAACAGTGGATTTTAGCATGCCGACGAGATGACGAAATTAACTTAAAAAATGGTAAGTTTCAATTACATACCTACATTTTTTAATTATAAAATTAGATTTATTAGATATTATTCAATTAAAAAAATAGATTTTTACCAACCAAAGAGGAAGAGTTCTATGAACCAACCGTAGAAAAAATATATAGCTGGTAAAAAAATATTTTTTTAATTGAATAATATCTAATAAATCTAATTTTATAATTACCTTAAGGTACGTATATTAAATTTAAGGGGTTCTCAGTAATTAAACTATTAGTCACTGCAATCCAATAATTGAGTCCAAATACAATGCAAAGATTAGTCCCAACAGGGCCGGCCCGAGGTACGGGCGAACCGGGCAACGGCCCAGAGCGGCATAATGAGAGGGGGCGGCATTTTTACGATTTGTTAATGATAATCAATTTTATTCAACATACTAAAAAAAAATCGATTGGCGATTTTTTCAAGAATTACGCTCGATAAATGCAGTTTAGATAATTTACAAAGATTTAATAGAGGCGCTCCTGAAGTAAGTAAGTTACTTAAAATGTTTAGGTGCACTTGGTCTGTATACTTTTACATTAAAAATACGATATTTTAACAGCAATTATGTATGTAATAATCTGAGCTAGTAAATTTTTACAAACCAAAAAATTCTTGTAATTTAAAAATATTGTTTAATTATACTCACTATAATAGTGACACTATTTATAGTGTATAATAATATATATATTATATCCTATATATAGGATATAATCATTGACAAGTGATGCAATTATGTATTTATATTTAACAGTATATTGCCTTACCTAGTAATTCTAAAGCATAAAAAACTCTTATAAAAAATTTGAAAAAAATAATTACGTTAAACTACTTTTTTTCGGCAAAAATATCTTCGCCCGGGGCGGCAAACAAAGTCGGACCGGCCCTGAGTCCCAAAGTAGGTTAATTTATCAAGTTTCACTTCTTAAAAATATAAACAAGTATATTTATCAAGTTTCACAAATATTAGTCCCAAAGTAACAGTAAAAATATAAATAAGTAGGTATATTTATCAAGTTTCACTTCTTAAAAATATAAGCAAGTATATTTATCAAGTTTCACTTCTTAAAAATAACATATATTCGTACATTAAATTTTAAAATTTAAACGCTGCAATCCACCTGACGTCACACAACATGTCATGCGCAAGAGAATACAAGCGCAAGAGCATACCAGTGTGTGTGTATCCTGCATATCATGATCTGTGTCAGTACTACTGAGTCAGTAGTACTGACTCAGTACCGATTTAGTGGTTGGCTGCCAACCGTTGGCAGCGGTCGACAAATTGATGAAATATTTTGCTCCAATCAAAGCCTATTTTCTACCGCTCGACTCGCTCCCGCCAATGCTCAAATTTTTGAGAGAGAAATCCTTTTTGAATTTATTTTGAACGTGGGAGCTGGTTGTAGAATTTTACGCCAAAGTAAGCAAGTTTTTCCTATATCACTTTTGCTACTGTTTTTAAATAAAAAAAAATAGTAAACATTAAGTATTTGGTGGACAGACCCTAGTTTCGTTGCGTCAGCAACCGCTTTAGTCGAAGTTTAGTCGGCCCCTTAAAATCATCGACAGCAGTACCGAGAAGAACCACAGTTAAACAACTGGCAGACTCTACTTATTCCGTCGAACCCAATCGCTTACACTTTAGGTAGGTCCTGGTTTAAACGCATCCAGTGTCGTACCAAACAAATGCCTTAGAATTAGGATTTTTTTATTAAAAAACAGTAGCACTAATGCAAAAGTGATATAGGAAAAACTTGCTTACTTTGGCCTGAACCATCATCCCCTTAATGGATGATAACTTATTATATACTTAAGTTAAATATCTATATTGATATTTTATAATGTTTTATAAACTTATATAAAGTTAATTTGTATCTTTTAAGGACATTAAAACTTAATGTATGATTAAATAAAAAAATATGAAAAACAAGAATGTCTACTTCGCTTTGCTCTCAAAATTATTTTGTCCCGCTTTCGATTTTTAAAAATTGTCCAGTTTCTAAACTACTGTTTACCCCTAGATAATAAAAATTAAATCATAAAACAAAAATGATAAATCTAAAAATATAAGGCAATACGATTTTAAACTGTCTAAAACACATTATGCATACTTTATAATTAAGAAATAATGACTTAAAAACGTTAATCAACCCAAATTGAAACGTGATTCAACTTAATTACCCAACAGACTTGATTAAAAATTAAAAAAAGGTTAACAGACAGCGTTAATACCGTCAGCGAGCGAAACTGGTTTCCGCTATTACAAAGGCCGCGATATCTAAACTTGTTTCCGCTTTTGGAACATGACACAACTCTCTGAGCTGGCCAAAACAAATCTCTCTCCATAGAATAGTGAAAGGAGACCGAGACAGTGTGGCAACGGGCCAGAAAGAGATGAAGTAAAGCGAAGTTTTAGTAGGCTTTCAACTGTTCGCAAGGTTATCGCCTCGATGCTTTTCTCTCTCTGTTTTTTAAAGCTTTTGTGTTTTTATGATTTGACTTGAAACTTTTTTATGATGATTGTTTTTGTTCGGTTGTTGTTAAGTAATTTTATAGTAGAGGTTTTTGAAATGTTTTAAATAGGTTGATGTTTGAATATTTTGGGATTGGAACTGGGCGTGGATTTTTCTATTTTGGATAGACATCTGTTATAGTAATTTATAAATTAAAATTGTTAAAAACTTAGAAAATCAAAAAAAGACAGACGAGTTGGTATTAACATCAAGAATTAAAGAAAACAAACAAGAGTAGGTACCAAAGTCAAATTTTCTTTTTAAAATCATAGAATGTCAAGAATGTCATAAAAAGTACCTACATACCTGTTTTACCTTACCTTTTTGTGCTAAGCTTAAGGCTTGAAGGCCGACGCGTAGCGTTGAAAAGCACAAAAATACACTTCTCAGTCAATTTTTTCGAACAATTTTACAATTTTATACCATCGGAAAGAATAGGAGATATTGGCTAATCGAATATTTTTAAAAATGTTATAGGTAATACCTATTAGGTATGACGAATATATTCGTGCATATATGCATAACGAATATTTATCCCCCTTTTTGACGGCAGTTTATTTCGACGTACAAAGTACCTACTAAAATGCAATTCAGTGTCGAACATTGTTATTAACTTATTATTAACGGGTTTTTACAGACTAGAATGTAAAAAACTTCACCTGGTTGGTCTAAATTATTTGTACAGCCTAAGAGATAATAAAATACTTTGCTACTAGGGGTCCCGGGATCCCGTAAAAAATACGATCCCGAAAATCCCGGGATCAAAAGTCCCAATCCAGTGATCTTAGTAATATGTTACAAAGAATAAAATATACTTTTTTTTAAAGCGAATGACAATTTTCTTATTATAAGCATATACAGTGTGACCCATTTGTTTGCGACTCACCCCTGTAAAATCTTTATTTATTGTGCGATTTTAATCGGATTTGATTTAAATTGTAGATCTTGATAAACTGTATTTTTGAAGTAAAAGACGCCATATTAGTATAAAATACAAGGCCTACTTTGTCAGTTTTTAAGAGTAAATTTTGAAGAATTCATAATAGGGATTTTTTTAAACAAAATCTAAGCACGGCACTGGATTCACCACCCCTTAAAACGACCCTTTACTAAATTTTATTGAAAAATTTGAAGTAGAAAAATGCACAATAATAACAACAAAAATTTATTCTGTCAAGTTATCCATGAAAAAAACATTGAATTAAAATTAAGTTATAGTAATAGTACCATATGGTATGTATATACATGTTACTATTAGTTTATTTTATTTCAATGTTTTTTTCATCGATAACTTGACAAAATAAATTTTTGTAGTTATTATTGTGCATTTTTTTACTTAAAATTTTTCAATAAAATTTAGTATAGGGTCGTTTTGATGGGTGGTGAATGTACTCTTTAAAACTGACATAGTAGGCCTTGTATTTTGTAAAAATATCGCGTTTTTTGCTTCAAAAATACAGTTTATCAAGATCTACACTTTAAAACAAATCCGGTTAAAATCGCACAATAAATAAAGATTTTACAGGGGTGAGTCTCAAACAAAGAGGTCACACTGTATATAAACACTTCATTTTTTCAAAAGTCAAATTATTATACATCGCCGTACAATAATGAAAATACATTAAAATTACATAGCAAGAGTGGTTCCCTCTATGGCGTTTAGCATAAAATCAGCAAAGAAAATGTAAAATTACAGGTCACTGTAGAATAAATTTATGTACATAACCTATAATATAACATATTTCAAAAGGCAAACCTGAAAAAATTTCACAAACTTGATAATTTCAATATAAGTTACAGCCTTAATTGGGACTCACCAAGGCCCAATTGATAAAAGAAATGGAATTATTTTTTAATGGGAGTAAACGTGGGTACAATATGCCTACCAATTTTTGAAAACCATTCCTCCAACTAATGTGAAGTCCGAAAGATATCGTTTGTTAGTTTGTTTGTTTCTTTATTTTAAATTGGTTTTAAAATTAATGATATACCTATATTTTTTCGGGACTGATCCCGGGATCCCGACCTTTGGTCCCGAAAGGCCCGGGCTTGGAAAAAGGGCTCGGGATTGACACCACTATTTGTTACTGAGCGTTGACTAATAAAGCTTAAATTATAAAACGGTTGAAGATAATAAAATTTAATTTAATTGAATAATGATGCAATAATGGTTTATACTACCTTTACGTGATAAGAATATTCAAATTAAAGCAAGAAATTTTAAATTAAAAATAAATAGTATATTTACTCCAATAAGTACATAATTAAATGATTTTCAAAAATAAATAAATAAAATCTGACATGGCCTTCTCCCAATTTAAAACAGATTGGTTTAAATTACAGTGAATATTGAAATAGGGCCCAACAACTTGAATAATGAGTCCATTATTCCTGTTGTTAATTTATAATGTTCATCATTATTCACAGACAAAAAACAGTATTATGCAATAGGAGTATATATAATAGTATATTCTGTAACACGTTTGGAATACGGCATATTCCGCTCGAGGCAAATCGGTTTGTTTGACTCTCTAGAGCCGTGACCTCCTTAGACTAGCCTCAAAAAAGTAAGTGGTTTATATAATTTGTACATAATATTTGATATTTCACGAAATTTTTCGAAAATTGCTTAAACCTATTAAAAAATCCAATCAAGGATGTATAGTGGACGTTCAAAATACGCCTTAGCCTAAGCCGTACTGGGTCTAGACTTCACGTTCTATATAGACATCCATATGGATGACCCGTTCGGCCTGACTAAGCCTAAAATACCCAAAATAGGTAGTCTCTAGGCTAAATAGGACGTACCTATAGGCTGCCTTGTGCTATCTGATACGCTGTAGCCTACAGCCTGTAGGGGTTATTTAAGTAAAAAAAACAATTCAAATTTATATAATTATAATATTTTTTGTCAGCTTTATTTATTTATTATAAATAATGTAATAATTTATTATTTAACAATAAATTTTATTTTATTTTTAAAACGTCATTAGAAAATTGTATTGCGCCATTTTTGGGTCACCACTAGGGTGAGCCAAAAAAGCTAACCTATCGGATTTATGGGTTAAAATGAACCTACATACCGTGCAGTTTTAGTGATTTTTTACACTTTTCAAAGCTTTCAAAAATACGAATTTTTGAATTAAAAAAAAAATAATCCTGGTATAGATTCTTTGGGAAATTTTATGCTCTACAAGAATCCGCGACGTAAAAATTTTTATCTCAAACGGTTCAAAAGTTATAGTCTTTTTAATGAAAAAAGATTTTTTTACGTGTTATTTCAATGGAAAACTGCTCACCGACACCTTTTAAAATTGAGCAAAAAATTTTGCCTTGCCTGCAGGGAAATTTTTTGCTCGGTATGTAGGTTCATTTTAACCCATAAATCCGATAGGTTAGTTTTTTTGGCTCACCCTAGTCACCACCCTGTATTACCTTGTCAAAATCATACTATGATTGTTAAAATAATAATCATGGAAAATTACAAAAAAATGAAGAAAAACAAATAATAAATTAAAGCCTATATTAAATTTGTTGCCCCTATATAACTGCGCCCCTAGACAAACTACACTTTTCAACCCCAAAAACATAAATATTTATCGTTGTTTACATTAGGCCTGGTATTTCGAACAAATAAACGACAAAATAAATTACTAAAACAAAAATCATACTAGGTATGTTTGTCATAATAATCATGGAAAATTACAAAAAAATGTGGAAAAACAAAAAACAATTAAAGCTAGGTATAACAAATTTGTTGCCCCTATAAAATTGCGCCCCTAGACACACTACGTTTTTCAACCCCTCAAACATAAATATTTATCGTTGTTTACATTAGGCCTGGTATTTTCAAGAAACACGATAAATCCACCATGTTTAAAAAAGTTTCGACAAATAAACACCAAAATAAATTAGTAAAACAAAAAAACAACTCTGACAAAGCCAATCAAATAAAATAATGGTTATTACAACCATATGGTTGTCAATATTGTCAGTACAAACAAAATAACAAAGCAACCCAATCAACGTATAGGGGGGAGGATTAAATTAACATCCAATTAACATTTTCCCAAAATGAATCATGAAAATCAAATTAGCATATCCACAAAAGGCTCAGCATGTTAAATTCGACGAAACAATAGAACGTCGGATGCCTGGGAAACAGGCGACAGGCCGTTGTTGCCATAGCAACGACCGATAAATTTCTGCATTTCGAGAGCTGTATTTTGTAGTTAGAATTACATCGCAGTAGGCAGGGGCGACAGGGGAAGGTTGCTAGATTTTGTACGCCTGCAGCGAGTTCACAACTTCCAAATTGGACGAGTCTATTATCAAGGCTTCCGAGGGGAGGTGGGAATGTTGAAATTCGTGGAATTTCTTTTTATATTTATGTTGAAAATTGATGTTATGACTAAACGTTAACGATCGATTTATGTATACAGTATTTACGATACATTCACGATCATCTTTTTTATGTAGATATAATAACGATACTTCTATCAAATAACTAGTTGTACTGTACTTTCTATAAATAAACTACTAGCGTAACGAAAACAAGTTTTGATTTTGCACAGTACCTACAGCGAAACAATTCAACTAACTTTAAGTACCTACCTATTCAATTTTAATACTATTAATCTAAAGTCAAGGTTTTTTATGAATTGTGAGTACTAATATTTTTTAATTTATTACTTTTGTTACTTTATGTTATAAAGTTGTTGTTTTTTACGAAATGATCTATAAATAGTTGTGTTGTCACATATGTATAACTAACAGTTGTTTTTGTTTGTAAAATTATTAATTTGTACCTACTCGTCAACAAACCTTGTTTTTACTAAAAAACTTTTTAAGCATTTGTAAAGTTGTTTCTTATCTTGTCGTGGTTTTATGTTATGATAATATACCTACCTATAAATAAAAAATCATAAATTTAGAAGTTGGATGTATAAAGGCATAAGTGTTATTAACAAATTTGTACATTTTTATCATATTAAGTACTTAATATGATAAAAATGTACAAATTTGTTAATAACCTACATACAAATAGGTTTGATATTTATAAAGTTTTGTGACTTTATACATTTTTAGAACAATTTGACAGTTAAGGACATTTTATTAAATTATACTTTTTGCTAGATTTAATAGTACCTAGTTCTGCTACAGAATTTCTGTAACAAGTTTTGGAATACAGCTTGAGTGAAAACTTTGTTAGGTACACGAGCCGAAGGCGAGTTTGACGGTTTTACGAGAGCGGAATATGCTATTGGAGCTACAAGGGTTAAATTAGCAAATTGGTGTTGCAATTGTTTCTTCTGATTAAAATGGCGAAAACAGAAAAACAATTGAACGTTTCCGAAATATTTAAAATGACATTTAAATGGGTATATTTTTACATATTTTAAAAGAAAATTTAATTTGGATCGAAACCTAAAAACAAACAATTAATAAGCACTTTCTGATTTCAACAAATGTGTTAAAATAAGGTAATAATATACATATTATATTATGATTTTTTTTTTGTATGTATATATATATATATATATTTACATTTATAATAAATAATATTATTACATTATAATATATTATATAATATAAGAACCTAATACACTATATTATAGTATATTAGTTACCTACCTATATGTATGCCTATTGGTACATAT
Organism: Brassicogethes aeneus; assembly: GCA_921294245.1. Lineage (NCBI taxonomy): Eukaryota > Metazoa > Arthropoda > Insecta > Coleoptera > Nitidulidae > Brassicogethes > Brassicogethes aeneus. Next base: position 52,960,701 of record OV121133.1, on the reverse strand, counting down.
TATTAGGTTTTAATTTTTTTTTTCAAGCGTATAATAATTTTTATTTTATAACACTAAAGTCTATAGACTTTATAGAAAGACTAATATGTACTAGTTTAAAAGTAAAATTGTTATAAACCTCCTATCTGTACAGAAATAAACCTAAAATGTCATAGTTTTAGGTTAGGTTGACACTATATAGTCAGGGTTGGGTATCTACTTACATTTTTGTTTTCGACATGTAGAAAACCTTTTTCGACGTTTTCGACGGTAGAAAACGTAAAAAAGTAGAATACTGTCAAATATCAAAAAATGTGAGGTTATGCAAGTTTGTTGTTTATTATGATTTGTTAAATGTTGTGAAAAATCAGACACCTACCATAAATTTGAAGTTATTTGGAGTTTTTTAACATTATTATGGTGGGAAAAAAAGGGCCGCGTTTGGTTGGGAGACCCCAACATAATTTTTGGCATGAGGGCAAATTTTTATCAATTATAGAGAAGTGGAAGGAGAAGGTCGAATAAGGTAATTTACGTAGGTAGAAAACCCTATAGGTTTTCGACGCAAGTCGAAAACAAGTTTTCTACCCTTTTCTACCAAGGTAAATTACCTAAGGTTTTCTACTGACCCAACCCTGTATATAGTGTCAACCTAACCTAAAACTAATGTGACAGAATCTTAAAAAATATTTAATTTGTTATCTTTTTGTGGGTATTTATCTAACCATGAAAATAAAGTTGAAATATTAACCGCATCTATAAAAAAAAAAGTACGTTAGATAGGTAATCTAGTTGCGTATACGTATACGTGTTATAACTGGTAAATTATAATACAACTTACAACTTATTTGATAACTCGTCAAAAATGTATACATAGTTTTTTAATGTAAAAACAAACTTTCTTTTTTACATAATTTAGGAAGGTATAAAACCTATAATTTAAAAGTATACATTTATAGCTAAAAGAGCTTTAGTGGCGAAACCAAAAAAATATTACCCACTCTGGGTATAATAACTCGGAAACGTATTCCAGCAAAGCAAACAAAGCATGATAATAAATCAGAAAACGAAGAACAAAGAGAGACTCGAAAGCCGAGATAAACATAATCAAGGCTGGACTGGATAAAAAGAGAACGTATGCAAAGCGAGAGAGACAACGTCAGTAGAGAGGTTATTATTATTATTTCTATAGCCGACGCATTCCATTTCAAGTCACGTAGCCCGAATGGAAACCAGTATTGATATCTCGAACTGCAGTATACAGCAGTAGTTGGCGCTGAATTATAACTCCGATGTTGCCGTTTTCCAGTTACCAAGGGGAAACGGTTAACGTTCTCGACTATCGATCGCATTTTCCCGTCATTTGGCCTGGGCTTTCCCCTTCGCTCCCAAATGGCTTTCAACGGTCGTGTTTTTAGCTTCAGGGGAGACATCTGGGTATTATTAGTGAGAGGTTTTTCATGATATAAGGTTTCAAACCCTATTTGGTTGGGATTTGTAGTTTCGTGCTCGAAGCTTTTTTGGGATTCTATTTTATATAAAGTTTGCGTGAGTGCTCCTAATGAAAGTTTCTTAAGTCATGTACAGGGTTTTTAAATTTTTTATTTTATTTTTGTTTGTAAAATTATATGAAATTCTAGTAAATAAATCAAATAAATTGTATTTTTTATGCCAGCTTAGAGTAGGTAGGTTAAATAAAAGTACCTATAAGTAGGTACTTACTCCTAAAAATAATATATGTAGAAAGTTCTAAAGACTTTTATTTAATTTGAAATAAACTTAATAGCGTAATATCTTGTAATGCATGTAATTAAAATGTCCTTAAACTGCATAAAAATGTCTAAAAGAGCCCTACAATTTCTTAAAAATGTTGTAAAGCCGTAGGTAAATACTAAAATAGTCTAGGAAATTCTTAGAATATTTTAAATAATACTAAAAGCTTTTATTTTTGTATGGTTAGACATGTCTTAAAAATGTTTTAAATACTATTCAAATTGTTCTAAAAATGTAATCTTATTTTAAGACATTTTTAAGATACCTAACGATAAAACCGTTAATACTGTCTAATGTAATGTATACACATATGTCCAAAAGTTTGGAATATTGCAATATTTCTTTTTTTATTGATATTTATATATATTTTTTTATATAGGTAAATACCATTTTATAACGACTCCGACCAATAATAAATAAACCTCAAAGACAGAGAAAATAGAGTAAATATTAACAACAGTTTTTTTAAACTACCATAGGCTTAGATATCTTATTTGTAAGTATTCCAAACTTTTGGACATGTGTGTACATATATATATATATATATCACAGACCTACAAACATTGTTTGTAGGTCTGTGATATATATATATTTATATAAAAAAGGTAGCTAAAAAATATTTCCGTGGTTAAAAGGCCTAAGGGGATAAGTCAAAAAAAGCAATTTTTCAGTAGAGACTTAAACGTATTCGCATTAATTCAGGAAATATATTTATGGTTAGCGGGTATACCCTTTTGTTAGCACATGTCATATCCTAACAAAAGCGTATACCCGCTAAACATAAATATATTTCCTGAATTAATGCGAACACGTTAAAAGTTCTATTGAAAAATTGCTTTTATGCCTTCTACCCACAGATTTACACCCTGTGCACCCTGCACATCACGACGATATTATGTATCAAGTTTTATAAACGGCATTTTAGTTACGAGTTTTATTAGGCACGAGTCAAGGTTGCGAGCGAGTGTTTTATAAAAACGAGTGTCTAGAAAAGTTTAAAAAACGAATTGCATACTATACTTTAATACGACGAACTCAAAACAGAATTTAAAGCAAATTTTATTTGTTAAAAATTTGACATCTGTCAACTGTCACCCGAATTTAACCTCACTTTTTCACAATTTATAATAGAGCTAACTTCAGCCCGTGACTAAAAAGCTTAAAAGCCACTGTTTATACACTGAGAAAAAACAATGATTATTTTAATCGAATATTCTGATTAGTATAGACACAGTCATACTGTTATGTTAACTATGTTTATATAGTAACAGTTTTATTGTCACTTTAACTATATTTTTGTTGTTGCACAAAACCATAATTTATTTAGTTATAATAATCATATGCGAAGGGTTACAAGTACCTTATAACCCTCTATATGGTTAAATATACTAAACGTATGATATGTATAAACTTTCTGTATAGTAAAAACTACAACGACATATTGTTAATAATGTGTGACAACATTATATTGTTATTGTAACCAGATAATAATTTTAACCATCTAGTGTACTACTAAGTGTAGTACTAACAGTTTAGCCGTACATGATGGTTGTAATACATAATATGTATTATATTGTGTTATATTATAACAAAACTAATTTTTCGTATATTGTTATTACAACCATAAGTTATAATTAAATGAACCATATTTTGCATAACAAATCTATATTGTTAGGGATTACAATATATTTTCTTAGAGTGTAACTTCCTCCCGTGACTAAAACGCCATAAAGTCACAGCTCGCCAATGTAGAAGTAGATAATAGTATATTATGTATCAAGTTTGATAAACGCCATTTTATACACGAATTTAATTTAGGCACGAGCGAGCTAGCGAGTGCTTAAGTTAATGAGTGTATAGAAAAGTTTATAAACGAGGTGCATACTATACTTTTTCTACGACAAATACTTATTATTATCTTAAAATGATTTAAATCAAAAATTTGTATAGAGCGCCATCTATGAAACAACAGGGGAAACTGTCAAATGTCACATTTTTACATTTTATAAACACAATTATAAAGGTTATAAATCGAAATGTCGAAATCGAAATCTTGAAAATTGACAGATTTTCACAGTGAAAGTAAAGGAAATGTTTTATGAGGACTTTACAGTAGAGTCCGTGCCCGAATTTAAGTTATAGTTTACTGCCGGCGAAATTAAAAGGTCAGTACAATGTTCATATAAACTTTTCAAATATTGGCGTTGAGAAACTATTTAATATTTTTGTATTAAGATAATAAAATAATTTTCATATATAGTATTATTTTACAAGAAAGGCACTTTATTTTAACGATTGTATGACATTTGACAACTGTCAAGTAACTTAAAACTAACTTCAGCCCGTGACTAAAGCGCCGTAAAGCCATTGTCAATGTGTATTTAAAAGGTCACTTAGTGTCATGGAAACATGTACGATAAAGGGCGTTTTAAAGGTGGGAGTAGAAAAAATATATTATACATAAAGGTTAGGGGCTTCGTTTGAGACAACTATTTTTTTTCTCACTCCATTGACGAAATATTGTTCTAAACATAGAAAAAAAATTCCCACCAGAGAGCTCTTAATTTTAATTTTAAGTTTAAATGAATTTAAAGTGTTCCCATTTAATTAACCCGTAAAAATATTTTTTTTGCTTAAATTATCTATAGCATAGCGACATTTCATGGCATTCATTTGACCATGGGTGGAAGTTGTTGAGGGATTATTCCTCTTTAAAAGCTCCTACAGCTAATTTCCAACTTTTGAATTATAGGTATTGCCAGTAAAAAATTGTGTAGTTGATTTTTGCTCGTGGTTTTTCGAAATTTATCTCAGAAACAATTTATTCTGCAGATTCGGATGTTAATCTGTCTTGTAGGAAATTAAATTGTCTACAAAAAAGGTCCTTTACAATTTTGGTGTCAAGATAATAGTTTAGGAGAGAAAGTCGAAAAACCACGATTTTTGAGCAAAAATCAACTACACAATTTTTTACTGGCAATATAATTCAAAAGTTGGAAATTGGCTGTAAGAGCTTTTAAAGAGGATCATATGATCCCTCTCCAACTTCCACCCATTGTCAAATGAATGCCATGAAATGTCGCTATGCTATAATTTAAGCAAAAAAAATATTTTTACGGGTTAATTAAATGGAAAAAGTTTAAATTCATTTAGCGAGTAAAATTAAGAGCTCGTCTCAAACGAAGCACCCTAATACAGGTATATCATATATATACAGGGTGATTTCCTAACTGAACTAAAAGAGACATAAATCTGAAATTTTAATAACAGGTATAGCGCGATGTGACATATTTTCTAAAATATTTTCAAGGCGCTGTCACTTCCGGTTAAAACGGAAGTGACAGTAACTTTTGTTTTAATATAAAGTTTATATTATAAACCTATAAATATTATTGCATTTTTAAACTCTACGTACAATTTTGGAGCTATTGCATTTTAAATCGTTTGCTTAAAGATATTTAATTTTTACAAAAAATTTTACAGATTGAGTGACTAAATAAAATGTATGTATTACCAACAATTGTAATATTAAAAAGTAAATTACTATTTGGTATACACTTTAACAAAGGAGTATCCTATTAGGAGCCATTAATAGTATTCCAAAATGTTAGACAGGATGTTTGGTATTTCTGTTTACGTCTTTGCCACTTTAAATGCCAATAACTTTCTTATTTATTTATATGTTGTAGCATATAGGCTATAGCTAAAATGAATATTTACAGAGAATCTGATATTACCAAAAATGTGAAACAACGCTCATTAGACTCGTGTGTATTGTCAAAAGTGTGCTTAGGATGGTTTAAATTTCATATTTGACGAAAAATATGAAAAATAAATCCGTTTTTATTATATGATTAACTGTTGAATTACCAATGTACCTACTTAGGTACATAAGTTTAATTTTTTTTTCTTTTGTGGTCAATTGACTAGTCAACTGACCGGTCAATTGACTAAGCACCGGTCAAATTCCTTAGTTTTTCCTAAAGAAATGAAGGCATGAGTAAAATTACTTAATTTTAAATAGAAACGTATATTTATTGAAAAACAACTAACAAAAAATAAAGAAACCATTCTGAGGTACAAAAAAACATTCAAAATATCATTGTTTTTAAGAACATTCACGTCTAGCTCGCAGCAGAGCAGCAACAGCAGCCCAGCAGATAAGACCTGAAGATGGTACATGCGATTCTTTTAAAAACCAAAAACCGAAAACACGGTGCTAGCATGTGTAGATAACGGCACATCATCCTCTTCACTGAACCCACCCTCGCCATTGTCTTTACTCTGTTAAAATTAATTAGTCAAAAATGACCCCGAAAACTATTTAAATAGCATTAATATGATTTCACCATGGTCCACTACCGAACATTTTTTTAATACTTTTGATATTTTCCGCTAGGTAGCGCCGCCGCCGCGCGAGGTTGAATTATAAGTTTTTGACCGATTTTGACATGGTCAAAATGTCTCCTGTCAAAATAGGTAAAAATCTCGGTCAATTGACCAGGCACAACCCTATGCATAATGGATATTCGACCATTGGCGGTATTCGTTAATTTTTTTTTCGATGTTAGTAATGTTTAAAAAAATACAAAAAGTACCTACTGTTTTTTCTAAAAATTCTCAGCCTGAATGAAAATATTCATTCTTTATTATAAGTAACAGACGCCCCTTAAAACTTAAATTAAAGTAAAATGCGATTTTTCTGGCCTTGCCTTGCTTCAAATTTGATATTATTTTCGGAAAGCTGAGAATTTTTACATAAAATATGTTATTTTCACGATGGGGTTATTTATTGTTTGAATACAATTGGTAGTAAGTTTTATTTCTAAGCCATTTTTTTTCTTCAAATATTGCGGTTGTTAACTTCTTAGTTTATGTCACAAAAACATACATTTATTCAATTATTATCAGAAAATAAAATTGGCGTTTATTTGAGTAAAACAATATGGCAGATGCATAACCTTAATTATTTGAAAAAACTGACTTTATTATTTAATTGTACTTATAAATTCTCAAATAAAATTGCCGCAAGACCAGAAAAATCGCATTTTTTATTTTAATTGAATTTTTAACGGTCTTCCGCTACTTCTCTACCAACAACGATACGAAGAAAGAAAAAAAATAACGAGACTCGTCATCCGACACTTTAAGACACGTCACTTTTATCGTTAACGATATCGTCATGACGAGTCGTGAGGATTAAAAAGATGTTTTTATGCTTTGTTTCTCAGAATTAATTCAAGTATTTGCATTGTGATATAGAATTATGTTTAACAATCTCGATGCAATATAAATTTAAGTTAAATAATTAAAATAAATTGACGACACGTCAGACGATTATGATGAAGATACTTACTGGAATTTGTTAAATGTCTATTGTCATAACGAGTTGTTAAGAAGCTTCAGAGCATTGTTTTCATTGGATTGAATAACATATTTGCATTTTGGTGTATAGAAATTTTGAGTTAAATAATTAAACTAAATTGACGACACGTCTGACGACGACACAAACGATATTGTCATTGTTGTTGGTTTTATAATAAAGAATGAACATTTCAATTAAAAAGCTAAGCATTTTTTACAAAACAATAACATAAAAAATTACAAAAAAGTTTAAAAAATATATTGTCAGAATTATTAGAAAAGTACTTAATAGGTTAAATCTTCAGTAAGTCATTATTTTAACATAAAGAATAACTTTTTTTTTAAATCCACGGGGTCAAATTCCAAAACAAATTTATTTGGTGGAATGACCCACTTATTATAAAATTATATTACAGTATACATTATTGTATCAAATAAACACCAAATACAGAGTGAAAACTAACTGGAACAAATTTTCTAACTTAAAAATAAAGGTTTGTCGCAAAATTCCTCGAAACGGTCAATCTTTATTTTTAATAAGGCATATTACAGAAGGGTTTGTTTAACTTTTTAATTATTTGGGGGGTTGGCAACCTTCAACTTTTTTTAAATTAAAGGGTATGTTGATTTATTTTTTTAAAGCTTATTCAATTGAGAATACCACTACCTACGTTTTTTTTAATTTTAAATTTTTAAGTCCGGAAAAAATAAAAATAAAAATGTTAACTAAAACCATTTTTAATGCAAAAGATTTTCTTTCTTAGGTACTTGATAATCCGCAAAAACTTTCCAAACGTTATCGGACCTGTTTAATAGTTTTTTGCCTATTTAGTACTAACGAAACACTAGTGTTTCTTATTAACTGTTTTTAAATGATTCGTTAGTACTTGTTTGCATTTCAACGTGTAAATATAAAACAAACATCGTATTGAAATTCTAATGATGATCGGGGATGGGGATAGAAGACAAACACAGGCTGAAGTTGCTCGATTATTCGCTGATGTTCATCCGGAATAGCCCTTAATTAATCGAAGTACGATTAGCAAAATCAAACCACGATATCGGGAGTTGGACCACGTAAGGGATTTTCCTCGAAAAAGACCATTATAAATCGATGAAGAAAGTAAGTTAAACATGTCAATTAGCTCGCGTTCATGACGTCAGTCACACAAGTTTATTGAAGCCAAAAGGCACAAGAAGCAAAGTGTGCACGAGCTTAGCGAAGATGATCCTGGCCGCAGACTTAAATTTTGCGAGCGAATTATGGCTTTCATCGATGGTGGGCACGTCGATCGGCACAACTGCCGTTATTGGGCTGACTAAAATCCCCACTAGATGCGTGAATGTCATACCCAAAGGCCTTAAAAAAGAAATGTCTGCCCATGGGCTTTAATTATTGGAGGTCGCCAACCAAGTGTTTTCATGGTTCGTCCAAATAAAATTTATGTTTGAAAAAATTGTCCAAGTTTAAGGTTTATCTAGGGTAATTTCTATTATAATTTTCTGTCAAATTTTGCTTGAATCAAAATTTTTCGCCGATCAGTTTTTTTTATTGATATTTATTTAAAATTAATCTTAAAAAATTAATTTTTTTGAGAAACAGTAAGTTTTTAGTTTAATTAACTGCTAGTTGGGATATTTGTTAATAAAAACACATTTTTTAAAGTTAAAACAAACTTAATTTAGTAAAAAGAAAAAAATTACAAATGAATAATCTTGTAAAAACAAACGGAGCTTAACATTTTCTTTGAAAATTCGGGGTGATGTTTGGGAACTCTTTCCCCATACTTTTTTAAAGTCGGCATGGACGGCCTCCGAAGCTTGTTCGCTAAATTTTCACAATCCGCGATTTTCAAATAAACAAAATTCATGAATATGAAAAAATATGGCATGCATTTTTGGAGTCACGTTAATTCCCAATTACAAAAGTCTTTACGAAATTGTTGTATCTTTTCGTAAAAATCCATGTCCAAGTCGCTTCCAAAACATGATTTCACCACCAGTTCAAAAGAAGATAAGCATTTGACAAATTTTAAACCGTTTATTGGAGCGATTGCACTCAATGAGTCAATTTTTGAAAGAAGCAAACGGCAGGAGTTTCCATTAAACGTACCTATACAAAAAACTGAAGTAGTAAATTAAAAACAGGCACAAGAAATTGTTAGGTACCTCCATGAATAGCTTCTCTTTCTACATGGCAAATTTCAGACCATTTTTGGCCAATTTCAGGAAGCTCTTAAGCAGTGTAATTCTGGCGGAGGGATAACCTTTAATATTTCTGTACTTTTATTTGAATCTTCAATAAGAGGAGGAAATATACAACCATCAAATTTTTTTAACGTTTGTCGTTTACTTCCACAAGCCAAATACTGTTCGTGGTTTTGTATGTTAGTTTTAAAAGTTCTCAAAGTAGCACTGTTAAACAAATGATACTTGTCAACATCACACCAAGTACAAGGATTTATGGAGCTATGGGACATTATTCCCGAAAGTATGTTGGCAAGCTTTAAATCAGTTGCAATATACAATTTGCCATCATCATTTAACTTAGTAAGTCCCATAGTTTTTTAACGTTATTATAGTTTTCTTGGACATAGTGCACTATACCAATTATGAATAGTTTTTTGACTTCAGAATCTCTTGTTGGTACAACATTCTTCGACGTCCTTTTCTTGTATACTTATAAGTATACAAGAAAAGGACGTCGAAGAATGTTGTACCAACAAGAGATTCTGAAGTCAAATGTTTATAAACATATTTTTAAAGAACCTCCGCTTCCATCTATGCCTACTTTAAGGATTACTTCTTCTGCAGGACATTTTCTTTCTCTCGTTACAAAACATATAAAATCACTCACGTTGTTACAAAATACCGTTGTGTTGCTAGTAAAAGTTTTAACAGTGTGATTGGCTTCCATCACGTATTCTACATTAGTTGTATCGAAAAAAGAATCTGCAGAATGATATGTTGCTCATAATTTTGTTTATAAGTTTGATTCAATCAGTTTGGATCCAGTTCCTGAAGCTTTTCGCAATTCCGATGCCAGTTTTATTGTTTTGTTTATACTTAGATTTAAAGACAATTGAATTTGTGACACATTTTCCGCTGATAATTTTGGTCATTGGTCTGCATCAGTTCTTTGTGTTTTAAACTCATATCGAGTGAACTTCCTGAAGCCGTTGACAAAGCAAGAGAACGGTCGCCAGTTAAGTTTTGTCGAGATTTTAAAACTAGTGCTGCCACTTTTTCTTGCGATTTGGGTGATCCGGTAATTGTTAAGGCATTTAAATATTTGTGTCCTTTAGTGCAATTGTGGGCCTTACCTCTGGAAATCAACGTTAAGCAATGATTGGATAGTTTAGAATATTTTTCATTCTCAATCTTTTTAAACTTTGGGGACGCCCTAATAACTTTTTTTTGAATACAAATTGTTTTGCCCAGGAATGGGCGTAGATCCAGCCACTTTAAAAATTGTGCAATTACATATTTTATGATTCCTTGTAATGGTTTCAGGGCAAACGCACAGTTTTGAATAATCAACTTGTTTAATTTTTCGTTTAAAAATACCTTTTCCGTATTCCTCAACCGCTAATCTACACGTGCCACACAGTCAATTTGGCAATTTAGCATGGTAGTCTTTGATTATAATTATTTGTAGCTGTTTTTCATTCACTTTTCGCATAGTTTTAATTTTTCCGAAACACAATACACATACAATTTTTCGGTTTTCTCCATGGTTCTTAATTTTTAAGCAAAAGCAACAAGTTTTAATTAAGTCTTGATATTTGTTTTAGCTCTCAATAATTGCATGAAAAAATATCAAACTTGTCTTCGTTATATCGTCCACACATAAAATGCACTGGAGAAAATTTTAGTACATCTGTTTTTGCTACTGACAAATACCTGTAACGTAAAAATGTTTCTTTACATAACAAATATAATTTATTCTGGTTCTATGCAAAGTTACCAAAGATTTAATTGTACCAAGTCCTGCAAAAACAGTAAGTACTTGTCGTAAAAAAAGAGATTATGCAAAGTAGGTTCTTTGGTCCAAAGTTCTCCTTGTTTAAATAAATTAATCCTATATTAAACAATTGTTAAAACAAGGTAAGTAACTTTTTACAAACTTAAGAAACCTTAGTTTGCAAAAAGTAAGCTAGGTTGTTTTAACAATAAACGATTCAAACAGATTTTTTGGATTTAAGTAGTATATTTTTTGTATTATACAATCCAAAGTTGTTCTTTAATAATAATAAGATTTTATTGTATTAATAAATGCATTTTAGAAGATCTTAATTCTTTATCATAAATTGTATGTAATTGATTGTTAATTTTTATAATGGTATGTTATTTTTGAAAATCTTTCCTATATACTTTTCCTTTACCACCCCTAATAACTATGACGAAATTATGCATAATGGCTTAATGTTTCAGGTATTCGGGCCAATTCACTAACACTAACACGAGTTAGCCACTAGAATTAGTGGTTATCCTTATATTTAATCGACCTGATTGGCCGGATTTGCCGATAACCACTAGTGGCTAAAGTTAACGACTCATGTTAGTGAATTGGCCTGAATATCATATTCATAACTACTTAAAGATCTAATTGTTAAATTTAGTTTAATATGAAAATGCTCCACCAAATTTTATATTAAACTTACCTTGAAATAATATACAGTGGCACTAAAAAAGTTGTACCCAGTTACTTCATTATAATGATACATCCAAAAACTATAATTTGGTTTAATTGAGAAGTGGCGAGGGTCATTGTACAGGGTGTCCCAGAATATGTTGGCAATCTGACAGATTTAGATATAACCCTGCTTAAAATACCCCATACAGACCCTGTTCAAACCGATAGATATTTGTATAGGAATGTATGGTGTTTCTATTAGTAGAGGATCCCAAGTAAGGTCGACCTTCACCCATCTGCTTACCAGATGAAAATTATATTTTATCAAATAAAATATGTTTCTGAACATAAACCAATAGGGTTGCCATAAAAAATATGATCAAGGCTAGCTATAATAAATAAAAAATTAAAAAAAAATAATTAATTTTTTAAATTTCACCGACTTGCTTGCCAAATGAACGAAATTCCAATGGAAAGCATACAACATACAGAATATGTAACAGCTAGGTTGCCTACCTTTTTCTGGTCCCTATTACCTGGTTGCTTTGTACAGGGTGATCCCCTATAATGTCGCCCCCCTTTAACTTTTTTATTTTAAGTGTCCCAAAAAATTTAAAAGTTTGGTTATGTAGGTACTAAAAAATACTTTTTTCTACGTATAAAGAAAATTGGAAAATTGATCAGTATACAGGGAAAAACAAAAAGTTTATTTTTTTTCAATGGATCACCGTATATATGAATTTATTTTTCGATTCCTTGTAAAATTCTGAGCATAATTTATATAACAAACCATATACCTAAATTCAACCGATTCTGAAATATTCGCATTCGAAATGTCATCATTAAATGTTTTTTTAAACTGTTAGAAATCAAGAAGCCTCAGTATACCAAAATTTTTATTGAAAATAAATTACTATAGTGACATTATGTCAATAAGTGTTGTTAAATAAGTAAAAATGGCGTACTCAGACAGAGAAAAACAAACTATTTCAACTTATTATCTTAAAAATAATTTAAATATTTCAGAAACGGTTGAATTTAGGTATATGGTATGATATATGAAATATGCTTAGAATTTTACAAGGAATCGAAAAATAAATTCATATATAGGGTGATCCATTGAAAAAAATAAACTTTTTGTTTTCCCTGTATACTGATCAATTTTCCAATTTTCGTAGAAAAAAAGTATTTTTTAGTTCCTACATAACCACACTTTTAAATTTTTTGGGACACTTAAAATAAAAAAGTTAAAGGGGGGCGACATTATAGGGGATCACCCTGTACAAAGCAACCAGGTAATATATTACAGAATATGTAACAGCTGTTACATATTCTGTATGTTTTATGCTTTCCATTGGAATTTCGTTCAATTGGCAAGCAAGTCGGTGAAATTTAAAAAATAAATTATTTTTTTAATTTTTTATTTATTATAGCTAGCCATGATCATATTTTTTATGGCAACCCTATTGGTTTATGTTTAGAAACATATTTTATTTGATAAAATATAATTTTCATCTGGTAAGCAGATGGGTGAAGGTCGACCTTACTTGGGATCTTAGACTATATAGGGTGTATCGGTACACTGTTCAAAATTTCATGACCATTTTAACACCAAATTAACACCAAACATGGTCTATATCGATACAAACCAAAATGGTGTTAAATAAGGTCCGTGGGCCGGTGTAAATTCAAATACTAAAATGGTGTTAATTTAACTTTCACACAGTATTAAAATAAATTTTACTTGGTGGTAATTGAACTCCTTTTCAGTGTTAAATATTATGTGTTTGTGGACAAATTAAATCATACTACACAGAAAAAAGGAAAAAAAAAGGAAACAGGAAGTTCCTTGACGCATTACTAGTATATTACCAGTGGTATTATTCCAGAAAATGGAACCTTCAACTCGCTAGAGATAATGTTTTTAGTGCTTTGCACTAACTTAAAATACTTTAAGTATTGACAGCTGTTTCCACCTATTAAGGTCTCTTTAGTATCGAACAACTTGTAGTGTCACACCAAAGCAAAGGATTACCTCAGTTTATATATTCTTCATGTAAGTCAACAGACGCGAGATTTAAGAACATCACGTGATCCACACCGCCTTTGCCGCGATCGGTACACATTTTCAACCATAATTTATGGTGTTATATTAACACCACTTGGTGTTGGATTTTGACACCATTTTAAAATTACTTTTTACACCACAGATATTTTAAACAGTGTATGTATAGGACCCATAGTTGGGATTTATGGTTGTTCTATAGGGATATCCACCCTTGATTTATTTGCTATTGGTTTCAAAAGTAGAAATTAGTTTTTCCCCCATAGGACCCCATAGGTTTTATTAAAATTTTGTCAAATTTTTTATGGTTGTTCTATAGGGATATCCCTATATATCCTTCATTGAGTTATTTGCTATCGGTCTCAATAGGAAAAATGTAAAAGTTAAGGTGTGCCTATACGTAATTTCCTATAAATTTTCTATCGGGTCGTATCCGGAAAAAACCACGGACAAATGCACATATTGAATCCGGTAGCGCCCGATAGATTATTTTATATAGGTCTCTATGGGGTATTTTAAGCAGGGAACACATAAAAATAATATGACCAGTTCCTATACATTTTTTTTCTTCATACCTTGTTCGAAAGTACTTATAAGTAGCACAAACGGTTAAATAACTAGTATTATAAGTAAATTAACCGAAACCTAAGTTAAATGACGTTTTTTTTAACTTGGTTTTTTAACCAATTAGTTGAATTATCCAATTAGTTTTTTTTACAGTTAATATAAACTAAAAAAAACCTTTAAATTAACCAACTAGTTGCTATTACTTAAGAGTTAATTTAAAAGTTATTTTTTACTATAATTTAACTTTAAAACAAACTGATGAACAATACTTCCGAGTTAAATAAATGGTTAATTTTTAGTTAATTGTAACTTTTAAAATATCCTTAATTTACCTTAGTTAATAAGTAGGTTATTTTAGAAGTTATATAACGTTATATTAACTTTAAATTTTAACCAATAAAACTGGTAAAGAGTAGTTAATTTTCTTGTTGTATTTTGGTTAATTTTTACTATAAATTGAACCTTTTGGTAAGTTAACCACAGTTTTGGTTAATTTGACTATATTTTTTAACCAACAAGTTGCATTTTACCAAATGTATTTTAACTAAATGGTAAATTAACGTTAATCAACCAACTAGTTAAAAAAGTGATGGTTTTGCAGTTTTTATTGTTACCTACATAGAAAAATAATTCCAGTTGCCTTTTTGTTTTGTATGCTTATTCTTGGGTTTTATTTCTTATTAATTTAATCATTTCTGTGTTCTTATTATAGTGTTATAATGAAAAACAAACGTGGTAATTTTAAAGTTTATAGATATTCTTCAACATATTACAGAAGATTAAACAAAATTGTACTATGTTAGGAATAGTTGACATGTTAGGAACTTAAATAGGTACCAGAAATAAAGCCTCTTTATAATTAAACTTTGAACGCCACACGATTGTCTATGTACTGCACTGCACTGCAACGTTTTCCAGAACGTTCGGCGGGAATTTATTTTAGGTTAGTTATTTTGAAAATAACAAGTTAGTTTAACTTAACTAAATTTTGGTAATTTTTAACTATAATGTGTTAAATGTAACCAAATTGAAACCAAAACCAAAGAGTTATAAATTACTGATGGGTAAATAAAGTAGTTAACTTAAACACAAGGAAATAACTAAATGGTTTAAATAAACTTGCAGGTTATTTTATATTGGTTAAATAACCAATTAGTAAAAGCATCCTATAATCGCCATATTGCTTGCTGTTCATTTTACAAAAGGAAATGCCATTAATTTTTATTTTTGATTTTTATTTCAAAAATAAGGTAATTTAAATAAACCAATAATAAAAAATAGTATTATTTTATGTTTGAAAGTATTTTAAATCAATTTTAAGTAAAATAAAAAATAAACAAGCAAAAAAAAGAAGATATTAATATTCAGGGGAGACATTTTATTTAAAATCTTAAGACTCATAGATCTATGCATACTTGGTGTAGTATAATATCCCTACTTGGTAAATTATAATTATATTAAGTTAAAATAAACTTAAAATGGTTGGTTTTTTCACTTTAGTTTAGGTTGACTAAAGAGTTAAAAAGCAGTCAAAAAAGGGTAAAATTAACCAAAAATTACCAAATATTAACTTATTTTAACCGAGAGGTATATTAACCAAGAAGTTAAATTTACTTAACATAACGTTAAATTAACCATGGTTTTTATTCCCCACTTATTACAAAATAACGTTAATTTAAGGTTAATTTAACGTTATAGTACAATATAACTTAAGTAAATTAACCGGACAGAACGTAAATTTAACGTTAATTTAACCAGTTGTAACGAAAGTCCCTGCTATTAGGGACGAAAGTAAGTACTTTTGACCGATGTATGAAGAAAGATAGTATGTACCATGGTATACACCACACGGGCCAAACGTTGAAATCTCGGTCCTGCGCGTCATGATGCCCGAGGCAAAGCCGAGGGCATCATGACGCGCAGGGCCGAAAATTAAACGTTCGGCCCTTGTAGTGTAATATACTATTTTCTACGGCCCCCCTACGGTGATACGGTCTCATAACGGACACCCCTGGAAATCGTTTGTTTTAATAACTTTTGATTCAGCGTAGGCCATGGACAATTTTTAAACCCCCTGTCACATATTACATGAAACTGTCACATGTCTTAAATAATTTTTCATAGCTGGCAAGATGGCAGCTGTGTTCCATGGCCTACTCTGAATTTTTCTCTCTTGTGAATTCATTATGATATTTTATGCTATGTAAGGTAATTTTTAAATGGATTTTAAGCAAAAATAGTGGACAATAAATATCAAAGTTTAACAAGAGGACCTTTTTTGTGTGTAAAATTCCGAAATTTCATAATCTGACATCAAATCCTAACACGAGACACGTACAAAAAGTTAGTTTGGTTTTAACCCCTATTCCCTATCTATCTGACCCACCCCTCATGGAAATTTTGAATTGTTATTATTACATCTTATTGACCATAAAAAGTTTAATTAATTCCCAAAATTTTACTTTTCTACCTTGAACGGTTTTGGATATATTAAATAAAAACTATCTTCAGGGGCTCCTCATTTAGGGGCTGCAGTTCCCTTAGAAAGCATTTCTCGGTCTATGTTTAGGGGAACTTTTTTTTCTTATTTTTGTATGTAGAATCTGCTGTTAAAGTATTGCACGCTAATTATAATTAGCGTGCAATACTTTAACAGCAGATTGGGACATCCTGTATATGTATGTATGTATATATATATAAATACCTATATATCGATGACTTTTTGCCAAAGTATCGCAAGCAACATAACCCAAATTTCGGAAATTGAAAACATTTTGCTTGTCTGTTTTAAATTAAATATAGCCTAAAGGTTTTATAACAAGTAATTACTTAGCTTATAATTATAGCTATTTACTTGTTATAAAACATATAGGTTATATATGGTTTAAAACAGACTTTAAAACAAAAAATGTTTTCAATTCCCGAAATTTGAGTTATGTTGCTTACGATACTTTGGCAGAAAGTCATCGATATATGCCTACATATAAATGAAAACAAAAATTGCGTTATGTATTTTACGGGAAAAAATAATTCTTCATAAAAACTCCTTCTTATTTAAAAAATTAATTAATTTGAATTGTCGTCGCCAATATCTGAAGAAGAAGAAGAAGAAGACTTTTTTCTTATAAAATTCTCCAATTAAATTAATAAACAATGACTTTTTTACGTAAAACGAATAATAAATAAGTTTATCTACTCCTATTGCATATTTTCGGTGTTTTTCCATTATAAATTTCCTGCCTAACAACGTGATTTGAACCAATCAGGTTTTAAATTGGAAAAAGGCAACTATAATATCATTTAAAATTGGTAAAAAGTAAGGTTACCCAGTAAGCACAAGCTAGCCGGCCCGTATACGGCCCGAATACGTTTTGCCGAATCGGTGGCGTGCGGCCCGTGTATTTGATCCGGCGTGTAGACCGGGCATGTCCGCCTGGCCGAATGTCGGCTTTGTTTACTCGGCCGAGTGTCGGCTGTGTATAGTTGGCCGAGTGCCGGCCACAACAGCCTGGCAATTCAAAAAAAGCCTTCAGACGTCCTGGTTAGGTATATCCTATAGGTTTAACACACTCGACTATAGCTAGCCAATATTCGTCCTGGTTAGGTATATCCTATAGGTTTAACACACTCGACTATAGCTAGCCATTATTCGGTACTACTGAGCAGATGAGGATGGAGATGGGGACTTCAAACAATTAATGTTCAGCTATGCCATTACAGACGCACACTTCCAACTAAATATTGCAACCCATCGCTATTTATAGTTAGCTCGCTTGCGTAAGCAGCCGTGAGATGTATTGCTTATGCCGCGGCAGGCCGTATTCCGGCCGTAAGCGGGCCGGCTAGGGCAAGCCGAACGATTTTGCAGCGGCATGCCGTATTCTGGCCAACTTTGGTTAGAACATGGTCAAACGGTACCGGGCTAACATAACGCGCATAACCGCCTATGCCGAGCGAAGGCCGACTGTTTGCCGAGTGTTTGGTGCTTACTGGGTAACCATTTGACAGATGTCAGATTTTATTTATTTAATTTTGAAAATCATTTAATTATCTACTTATTGGAGTAGATAAAGTATAGTATTACTCTCGAGATTATGCGCAATATTCACTCGGATGATTTAGGTCTCTCGTCTGGCGACTCGAGACGTAAACCTCATCCTCGTGAATATTAGCCTGCATTATCTCTCGTATAATAATATATTATTCTCCTATTGGCAACCCCATCGAGGGACCCAGTGTGTATCAGCCAAATGAAATAAATTCGATAGTACATAAATGGAGGCGTGTTCCAAGAAACGCTCGGAGACTTCGTTTGGTATTTTTAGTTGCGCATTTTTTTTTAACAAAAACTTTTTGTATGGGTGTTTCATGTAGCAGTGGCCAATATCAACTTTCTTATTTCAAATTCAATTCAATTTTTGGATTCTTCAGAAGATTGTAGACATATTTTATGTACAATGTTATATATCTTCAACTGTATATATACATTATTACAAAATTAACATTAAAGAACGATAAATATTTAATCACACATATATGTATACAAAACACATGATATCGATGACTTTCTGCCAAAGTATCGCAAGCAACATAACTCAAATTTCAGGAATTGAAAACATTTTTTGTTTTAAAGTCTGTTTTTAATTAAATATGGCCTAAAGGTTTTATAACAAGTAAATAGCTTATAATTATAGCTATTTACTTGTTATAAAACCTATAGGTTATATATGGTTTAAAACAGACTTTAAAACAAAAAATGTTTTCAATTACCGAAATTTGAATTATGTTGCTTGCGATACTTTGGCAGAAAGTCATCGATATGATGTGATGAGGTTTGCGTCTCGAGTCGCCAGACAAAAGACTTAAATTATCCGAGTGAATAATGCGCATAATCTCGAGTGTAATATTATTAATAAAAAATTTGTATTTAATGTACATTCTCTCAAAAAATACCTTACACTCTAACAAAAACTTAAATAGAACACATTTCACAGGGAAAAAGTATTTTACAAAAATTAAAAAATAATTAGTCTTACTTTTTCTACTCCAATAAGTGGGTAATTAAATGATTTTCAAAAATAATTAAATAAAATCTGACATCTGTCAAATGGTTAACCTCACGTTTTACCAATTTTAAATGTTTTTATAATCTCCTTCCCCCAATTTAAAACCCAATTTGTTCAAATCACAGTGAATATTAAAATTACTGATGCCTAACAACGTGAATAATAAGTCATTATTCAGGTTGTTAGGCAGGGAATTTATAATGTTTATCATTATTCACGAAAAAAAACGAATATTACTAGTCCTTAAAAGTGTCAACAACCAGTCTGGTTCAAATCGAAATAAAAAAGTTACTGTTATAAAACGGTGTAACAAAAAAAGTAAACAAAATCGATATATTTTTTAATATTAAATAAAACGGGTAAAGTAATAAAAAAAAATCATATATCATATTATGATTCATATATCATATTATGATTTATATGTATATGTACATATGTATACGTATGTACATATGTATTTATACACAAAAAATCGTAAATAATACTAAAAAGCGCAAGATATCATAAACATAATGAGAACGTAGGTATAAATGTATTTTTAATAAAACAAAATAGTATTTTATCAAAAACAAAATTATGTATGTATTATAATACATAATGTATACCTATGTATCTCACCAGTGGACAGTGTCCACCACAAATTTAGAAAACCGCAGAAAGTTCATTGAGTGTTATTTATTCTAAAGATGTGATAAATTCTAATCATAACATGATAACGATTAGGTACTATGCGTGCGCGAAGTAAAATATAGACAGGTTTTAATTAGGACGTTAAGACTTAATATACCTAGTTTTAGGGCATTTTAAATATCTTACATTTTAACAGTTTTAATATTTATAGATAGTTGGAACTTTTTTAGACATTTTATAACAGCTTTCTGACAGTTTTAATTAGGTATAAAATCAAATTGATAATAAAATCTTTTTAAATCACGGCAATACAATATTTATAGATAGTTGGAACTTTTTTAGACATTTTATAACAGCTTTCTGACAGTTTTAATTAGGTATAAAATCAAATTGATAATAAAATCTTTTTAAATCACGGCAATACAACGAAAATATGTATGATATTAATCAAATGTAGTAGGTAGGTACATCTGTACGAATATAAAAAACTAAGTAACTAAATTTATAGATAACGATAAAACCAACAAACATACATGTACCCCTCACAACAAACAAAACGTTTACCCAAATTCGACCCGACCTAATCACGAGAAATCATAGAAACTCCCAAACAAACCCCCTCCAAGCACCGCATATTAAACATTCAACAATTAAACAACAATAACTCCAAAGCGGTTACAAATTTAGACGGCGCAGACGTAGCGGGTGGGAGGGAGCTGCGTTGCCTAGCGACGATGCTCACCAACGTCACCATTAAACAGGCATAGCCGCCTATGATCACCATTCTGTAGATTCAGAGAGTTTACGGTTGCTGTAGGAGGCTTTGGGAGGGATGTGGGGGGAGTGAGGAGAAGTTGCGAGGCCCCGCCCTTTGGCAGCGAGTCTCTGCCATCCCCTCCCACTTCCAGTAGTCAGTAAGACGTGCGGAGTACAACACTGTTTTAGAAATTGTTGGATAGGTTTTAATAAATACAAACAAAAATGCTTGTGAGTACGATACCAAGATATTTTTCATGTTTTAGTTATTTTGTTTTAGTTATTAGTGCTTTTTTTTGTAGTTGTCGTCCTCTAGGTAGTTATAGAAACATAATTTATGTTTTTGTAGGCCGAAAATGACCTCAGATTTTCGCAGTGAAGATATTACGCCGGCTTCTTCAAACTACAATACCGGTAAGTCTTTTGTTTTGGTCACGTGATTGCCTTGGCCATTTAATTTTTTAAAAACTCGCGATCAAGAGTGCCTTCTCCCACCCCGGCCGAGTTTTTATTTTTAGTTGTTTCGTTTTGTTTCAACGTGGTTTTTATCGAGCGTACCACGCATTTATTTTGAAATGTTTTGTTGTTTTTATCGAACTATTTTTTCAATGATTGTACAGGCCCCTTTAAAAATATGTTTTAGATTGTTTGTTTATGTACTTATTTGTTTATATAATATATTTAAATATTATTTACTTATAACTTATAAGTTATAAGTAATAATGAAAATCAAAATTTGTTGTAAATAATTATTTTTAATGGAATTAAAAGTATTATACCTACCTATAATGGAATGGAAGTACCTACAGAAAAATAAAATGTAATATAGACTATGCTGTATCAGTTGACAACACTGTTTTTCGGTAAACTTAAGAGAAAATAGTATGGCTATAGCAACTTAGCTACTAAACTTTTAAATCTTTTAAATGTTAAAATCGCAAAGAAAAGTTAGAACATCTATCTGACAGATTTTATGGTAGTATACGAGGGGCGACTAACTATATAGATCTATGATGATTTTTATATTAATAATTATTTTGCATTAAGAATACGTGTTCAATGCGTAAGAAAAGTGTGTTTTATATCTTTTGGAAAACAATATTTTTCCACTCACTAGAAATAGTATATTTTGCGACTGGTGGGAGAAAGATGAGATTCCGTGAGTGGAATCTCCTCTTTCGACACACAATATTTTATTGAACTACCAAAAGAAATTTAAAGCCAATATTTTATCTGACAGCTGTGAAGCATTTTTAACCTAACTTTTTTCAATTTCAATTTAAATCCCCTGTGGACGAAGTAAAATATCGACCACCGGTTAAAGTTAAGAAATGAAATGGGTGTTGAATAATAGTATATTATGTATCAAGTTTGATAAACGTCATAGAAAAGTTTATAAACGAGGTGCACTATACTTTTTGTACGACAAATACTTATTATTATCTTAAAATGATTTAAATCAAATATTTGCCATCTATGAAACAATCTGTGTGTCACCGTCAAATGTCAAATTTTTATATTTTATAAACACAGATTATAAAGGTTATAAATCGAAATGTATTCGTTGAAAATGGACAGTTTTTCACAGTGAAAGTAAAGAAAATGTTTTATGAGCACTCTACAGTTTTAGTTTACTGCCCGCAAAATTAAAAGGTCATTACAATGTTCATATAAACTTTTCAAATATTGGCGTTGAGAAACTATTTAATACGTATTTTTGTATTGAGGTAATAAAATAATTTTCACATTTAGTATTATTTTACAAGAAAGGCACTTTATTTTAACGATTGTATGACATTTGATAACTGTCAACTAATTTAAAACCAAGTTCAGCCCGTGACTAAAAACCTGTTGCTAACTTCAGCCCGTGACTAAAACGCCATAAAGCCACAACTTGTCAATGTGTATTTAAAAGGTCACTTAGTGTCATGGAAACATGTACGATAATGGGCGTTTTAAAGGTGGGAGTAGAAAAACTCTTGTAAAATAATACTAAATGTGAAATAATACTAAATGTGAAAATTATTTTATTATCTCAATACAAAATTCAAAGGTATTAAATAGTTTCTCAACGCCAATATTTAATTTCGCCGGCAGTAAACTATAATTCGGGCACGGACTCCACTGTAAAGTGCTCATAAAACATTTTCTTTACTTTCACTGTAAAAAACTGTCCATTTTCAAGAAATACATTTCGATTTATAACCTTTAAAATCTGTGTTTATAAAATTTTGACATTTGACGGTGACACACAGATTCCCCTATTGTTTCATAGATGGCGCTCTATAAAAATATTTGATTTAAATCATTTTAAGATAATAATAAGTATTTGTCGTAGAAAAGGTATAGTATGCACCTCGTTTATAAACTTTTCTACACACTCATTAATTAATCGCTCATTACACTAAGGTTATGATAGTTTTAAGACATAATAATTACTAATATTTTTTTTATTATTATTAATTAGACGAAAGCCCAATACTTTTTAACAAATATGCCAACGGGACTTTTAAAACATAACTTTAATAATAATAATAACTTTAATTAATTAGGTAATTGAAATATGTATTTATATAAATACGCATTTTTATAACTTTGAATAAGCATATTTATAGACTAAAAAATATTAAATTAATTTAACAATTTTTAGTTTTTACTGTCACCTATGTAATTATAGCTATTAATACCTGGGCAGAGTAACCAAAATTCCATGGTAAAATAGTATATTATAATGCAGGCTATTATTCACAAGGATGAGGTTTGCATCTCGAACCGTCAGACGTAAATCATCCGAGTAAAGAATGGGCATTATTTCGAGTGCAATGCTATAGTACCATAGTAAAAAGCATACATGCTTTTTTTACTCCAATTAAGTAATTTTTATTAATAAGAAAATTTATTATAACCTCACTTTTTCCCGATTTTAAAGATCATTATAGTCGCCCCTCGTATATATAAACAAATCTGACATCTTTTAACCTAACTTTTTCCCAATTTAAAACCCGATTGGTTCAAATAACAGTGAATATTGAAATCAGCCAATCACTGATGCCTAATTGTTAACAACGTGAATATTGAACTCATTATTCACGTTATATTGGTTTCCATTATTTATGAAAAAAACCAAATAATATCAATAATATGCAATAGGAGTAGAAAAAATTATTTATATGGTTCTTCTTACGTTTCCTTTTTTTAAATAATCAAAATATAGAATCCCTTTATATTTTTTGACACTGATAACACAAGTTTACAAATTCCGGCCAACTTTTGGACCCGAGCAGAATACAACGATTTTTGACGTTATTTGATACGCTGAATTCGAATCCTAAATCCGTTTGGCAACATTGGTTCTAGTTTTTCAGTTCTCGCAGGTGCACCTGGGTAGGCTTTTCAGTACTTATCAAGTTGTTTCCAAATTTGTCGTACGCAAAAATCAAAGAAGGAATATTTGTCGGACCTGATATTCGAAAATTAATGACCGAAGGAAACTAAACAAAATGTTTAACGCCCGATGAAGCGGCAGCATGGACCTCTTTTCGAAGTGTTATTCTTGGTAACCGCAAATCCCCAGATTTCAAGCAAATCATCGGCAATATGTTGCAAAATTACCGCAAGATTTGATCTCGGATGTCTCTCAAGATGCATTTTCTCCATTCCCACCTTGATTTTTTCCCTGAAAACTTGGGTGATACGACCGACGAACAGGGAGAGCGGCTACACCAAGATCTCGCAAACATTGAAAGTATATACCAAAAATTTTGGGATGAACGCATGATGAGCAAGTCCTGTTGGACTCTAATGCGTGAAACGGATCCGAAACAATATAAAAGACTTAGTTCCACCGCTCTTAATTTCTAATTTATTACCTACTTTTAATTGCCATTAAATAAATATAATTGCCAAAGATCGTACAAATTTAATTTATATACTATCTCGAAGACTAGAACCAATCTTAAAAAACGGAGTGAAGATTTGGATTCAGCGCCCCAAGTTACCTTAAAAACAACTTTTGGGTGCTCAGGTCCAAAACCGTGTATACTTGTGTAGGTAATTATTTAAATTTAGTTTATGGTCCATTTATTTATTTTGGAAATAATTAAATTATCAAAATAACAATTTTAAATAATAATAATAATAATAATTTTTTATCTACTTTTTCGTGAATATTGATAAACATTATAAATTTCCTGCCTAACAACGTGAAATATTCACGTTGTTAGGCATCAGTGATTGGCCGATTTCAATATTCACTGTGATTTGAACCAATCGGGTTTTAAATTGAAAGAAGCCGACTAACATATAAAAATAGGTAAGGTTAACCATTTGACAGATGTCAGATTTTATTTATTTTTAAAAACATTTAATTATGTACTTGTTGGAGTTAATAAAGTTTTGTATTACACTCGAGATTATGCGCATTATTATAGGCGACTCGAGACGCAAACCTCATCCTCGTGAGCCTGCATTATGTCTCGCATAATAATATACAATTAATAAAATACAAATTTAAAAACGTCAGTCTTGGAACTGACTAAAATGTATCACTTTCTTAAAATTATTAAATTTTGTCAGCATTTTAGAATTTCACACAAAAAATCATAAAAAATAAATGGTACTCAACAAATAATGCCATGTTGTTCTTTTAGTATTGTAATATATGGGATATATTTTACGATTTTTTGCATACATTTCAATAAAAGCTTATTTTATTAGGTATACCTTGAAATACTATTTCATTTCATATTATTATCTTAGTTCAAAAATCCATAACCTCAAAATATATTTTAAGATTCCGACGATTTTGATGACGATCTAGTTCCGCTACGATGCTGGGATTGTAACATCAACTTTACGGCCAGGGAATACCTCTACAAGCACCTGATCCATCACGTGAGACAGCCGTACGTCAACATTGAACGTTTGCAACTCCCTCCGCTAAAAATTACCCTCAAAACAAGGGGCGACAACAACTTCGAAATCGTACACAGCCCCCCGACGGCAACACCGCCCCACGCGGCTGGGGACCTCGACGAGGACAAAGCAGAAGCAAAACTGGCACTAGGTATTCTTTTGTTTCTTGATTTTTGCATTTTTTGTACTTTTGTTTACATCTAGCTCAACAACGTTGCATTTTGTGTTACATCTGGCAACACCGCATATTATAGAATAATAACTGACTGGCCCAAAGCCCGTATTAAGCCCGTTGCACAACAGCCCGGGTTTAGGTTACCGTTTTCGTTATAACGAAAACGGTAACCTAAACGGTAACCTAAATGGTAAAGGTGGGAAAGAGTCTTTCCCACCTTTACCATTTAGGTTACCGTCTTTCCGAAAGACTCGGCAAACACTATCTATCTGATTCTATCAACATGTCAACCACTGCAGTGGTTTCTTAACGTGAAAAATAATGGGACGGCGTTGAACGCCGCTAAGTGACATTTATTTGACAGATCTGACAGATGGGGGTAATCTAACCTAAAATATATTTACAAAAACGCGATTATTTGTTTTGATTGTGTTACAATTTGTGTATTTAGGGTTTTTAGGATTATATTTTTATAACCATTACACCTTTTGTTATATAAAATTTCGTTGGTTTTTATAAAATGAACAAGGTGTTCATCAAAATCTTCCATCGCCGGTGCTTCTATTGTATTAATAGATTGCAACACTTTTCTGATATCCATCTCGAATACAAACCAAAGAATAAATGCACAGAACAAATATCACAGAGTAAAGCCTGATTTATAGATTGCCTTCCTTCCTTCCTACCTCCAGTAGAAAATAAACAATACAATCCCGTACGGGAATCTATAAACTGCACTACAGTTTTCGTATTGTTTATCTTTTACGGGAGGAAGGAAGGAAGACAATCTATAAATCATGCTTAAAGCTCACAAAATAGATGACAGATTAAAACTTTGCCGCCTTTTTACAGAAAGTGAGGTTAGGTTCCCAGCGTTGACGGCGTAAAAGTAAAAACCCAGTCAAAAATAATAGCTTGGCCCCACCTTGGCCCAATATTGGCACCGTCTGGGCCAGTATTGGCGAGCCCTTAATGGGCCAAGCTCGCGCCAGCATGGGATTGTAACGATCCCAGAGTGTTGGCCAAGATAGGGCTGTCAATAATGGCCCAGGATGGGCGAGCCTAGCTCGAGCCAATAATGGGCCATTGTGGGCCAACATTAGAATTATAGGTACGGATTATAGTTAACCTTGAGTATTTTTTCTAATATAACTTTGATCTTGTAAAATTTTGCGTGGGTTGGTGTTTTAATAATTATTTTATATAATAAATAAAACATCAACCCATGCAAAATTTTACAAGATCAAAGTTATATTAGGAAAAAAACCCAAGGTTAACTATAAATCTGCTTACTGATAATATATAATAAATTACAAATAATTTTATTTCAAACATTTTTATTCATCGTAAAAATTGCGTTGGTACTCGCGATATCTTCGTACACGTCGCCGAACGCTTGCTGAGCAAGCCTTGCTCTGTACTCCATTTGTCCAGTATTTAATAATAAACTACAAAGTAAATTTTCTGATACAAAATTACAATAATTATAATTCGACAATAACTCGTTCGTTGTTATAGGTATACCTACCTTAAGGGAATTCTTGCAATTATATTAAAAACTAAATTAAACTAAACGTTCTAGAACGAGCTGTAAACGATTTTATTCAATTGAATTTCTAATTCATTAAACAATTCCAATTGTTTTTGGTAAAGTGGGGTTATAAATATATTTAGGTTAATTTTCATCATATATTGGCTAGAAATGTTTTATGCTATATTGGCCCGACCTTGGCAATCTTCTTCTTGGCCCCATTATGAGCAGACCCACCTTGGGCCATTGATGAAGATTGCAATATGCAACATATATTTATTTGAAACAGCTTGCGCCAATATTGGCCCAATCTTGGCCAAAGATTTATCTCCCAATACTGACATGCCCATACTGGCCTGGCATTATTCCAGATTGAGCCAAGAATAATTTTTGACTGGGAAGTTGGCCAACTAGCAGCGTCACACGGCGTTCAACGCCGTGCATTGTGTGCGGTATCATGCATTTGCATTGTTTTAACTTTGGTTTGACATTTGACGCCGTCGAACGCCGTACCATTGTGTTCAAGCTCCCCACCTTTACTTTTCAGATTTCCGTTTTCGTTGCCGTTACCGGGCTATTCAATAGCCGCTATTGAGCAGCGGGCTTTACAGTCTGCAATTTTACTTGCAGCAATCCTTCTTGTATGCAAGTTTTATTGCTGTATACAATTATAATTATGTACTGTAATACAAAGTGCTGCTTAAGAATGCCAATTTTAGGACATTCTTAAGTTAAAAATTATTTGTTTAAATAACTTTTAAGTGTACTAGTTGGTATATGCTATTAATAAACTTTTTTGTTCATTGACTATGCCAAAAAGCGTCAAAATTGATAAAAACTTAATTTAAAAGTATATGCTTTTCAAAGAAACGTAACCAAAAAATCCTCGCGGTTTTTGGCATGGTCCATAGAGAAACAAACACAATGCCTGTTATAAGTGTTCAAATTTAAATATCTTAAATGATTGTTTTGTTTTCTCTGGTAACAATGTGACATAACCTTACTTTTTACTTGTTGCCTGGTTACCGGAAGAACCAGCTTGAATAATTGTTTTGTTTTCTCTGGTTACAATGTGACATAACCTTACTTTTTAACACACTCTATGGAATAGTCATTGAACATTAAGAAGTGACAATGTTATTATTATAGTCGCCGCGGCGAATGTTTTCCGTTGCGTCATTATTTTGTGAACCAAGCACAGACATTACTGTTACTGCTATTATAGTCTTCGCGACGATTGTTTTCCGTTGCGATATAAATTTGTGAACCAAGCAAAGACATTACAATTAGCTGTTTAAAACAACCTGTTTTATTTGTATAGTCGCCGCGGCGGATGTGTGATGTATGCCGGATGTATGTCAACAAACCGGTTTTTGACATTTAAAATTGATGACGCAACGTAAAAGATTCGCCGCTTTGTATACGTATATTTTGCTCCATCAGCTTTTGTTTTTAACATATTGCGAAAAAACCCGTTTTTTCGACATGAAAACATTAAAATTCGTATGTATATTTTGTTAATCAAATACTTTAACGGAGGATCATTGGTAAATAGCTATGGGTCATTATTAAGATAAAATATATACATTCATAAATTTATGAATTAGCCTTAAAAATCCTGTTTAAAAAAAATAAAATCGTTTCTATCCAAAATTGGACCATTTTTAAAATTCAAAGTGCTGTAAAAAATTTGTTCGATTTTAATGAAATTTATTTTATTTATTTAAAGCAATCAAATACAAATTGACAAAATTAACTGCTATTAATTAAAAAATGCTTTTAAAATGAGAAAACATGATTACATGATTTTTAAAGTGAAAAAGTTTATGAATGTATATATATATACATTATTATAATAATATTATAATTATAATTTCTTTAGTTTAATTATGACCTTACCAATGATCCTCGGTCAAATTATTTCATTAACAAAACATGTATACGAATTTTAATGTCTGTTTTTTCACAATCAAAACAAGAGCTAATTAAGCAAATGATTTGGAATTAGCGCACCCAAATTACCACCCTGTGGCAAACAAAAACTTTCATTTTGTCAACCAGGGCAATTGTAACTTCTAATAATTAGAAAAGAATAATAGAAATCGCAAATATATATATAGTTATTATTTTGCATTTTTTAATAAAATTTAGTATAGGGTCGTTAATATAGGGTGTTAAATCCAGTGCTGTGCTTAGATTTTATTTGAAAAAATGGCCTTTATATATTCTTAAAAATTTACTCTTAAAAACTGACATAGTAGGCCTTGTATTTTGTAAAAATATGGCGTTTTTTGCTTAAAAAATACAGTTTATCAAGATATTCAGTTTAAAACAAATCCGGTTAAAATCGCACAATAAATAAACATTTTACAGGGTTGAGTCGCAAACAAATGGGTCACACTGTATATATATATATATATATTTATATATATAAATATTATTATGCCTATATAGAGCTTTTACATATGCTTTTTATTAACTTAAGTAAATATCCAGTGTTGGCCGATGTCGTGCGATAAAACGTTGTCTTATTAAACTTGTTTATTGAAACACTAATAGTAAATAGTAACCAATAAATAAAAACGACTGTTGATTGGTTACTGTCAGTTCGTAAAAAACCGATTACACAACGAAAAATGGACGATATACAAATGCTCGATGTAAAAGCAATATCGGAAAAGTCGAGGACTAGATACGACTATATCTACAAAAACTTTGAAGAATGGCGTACAATACAAAACTTACCCCTATCAGAAGAAATGTTGCTGGAATATTTCACGGAAAAATCTGTCAAAGAAAAGCCTAACTCACTCTGGGTGCATTACTCAATGCTACGAAGTGGTATACTACTAAAAAACCACATCGATATAAGTCA
The DNA here is from genome assembly GCA_921294245.1 of Brassicogethes aeneus. Taxonomy (NCBI): domain Eukaryota; kingdom Metazoa; phylum Arthropoda; class Insecta; order Coleoptera; family Nitidulidae; genus Brassicogethes; species Brassicogethes aeneus. The sequence continues at coordinate 52,930,370 of OV121133.1, read as the reverse complement.
ATACACAGACCTATTAAACTTTTTAAAGAAGTTATCGGAAGGATACAAACCAAGGAAATCAAAAGTATTCACAGCCCAAGAAATAAGCAGGTTTTTGCAATGCGAAGACAACACCTATTTAATGATGAAAGTAGCCCTAATTGTGGGTATTTTTGGTGCTTGCCGCCGACAAGAATTAACAAATTTATTAGTAAACAACATACAGGACCAAAAATCCCACTTTAAAATAATAATGCCCTGCAGAAAAACCAACACAATACGGGAATTCGCCATCACTAAAAAATCTATAGACGGAATTAATTGCTTAGAAGTTATACGTAAATATGCGAAGCTACGACCCAAAAATGCCACACATGGAAGATTTTTCGTTGTTTACAGAAAAGGCCGCTGTTATTCGCAACCCGTTGGTATTAATACTTTTGGAGTTATACCTAGGCTCATAGCTGAGACATTAAACTTAAGTAATCCTGAACAATACACAGGGCACTGTTTTAGAAGATCTGCAAGTTTTTTGCTTGTCGATACAGGTGTTTTAAAAACACTACAACTTAAGTCGCCATGTGGTATAAAGTTATACACTCGAGAAGTAACTTGCGGTAAAGATTTTGCCCCCAAAGTGGAAGAAATCGAGTTTGTAGCATGTAAATATCAAAACACATTTTAACATTCTTAAGACAATCATATCTTCATTTTTAAGACAGTTAAATTTAGCCAAATACCTAGATAGTATTTTATATAACAATTTTTTTGATTTACGACGTGGAATAAATATAAATGACAATTTAAAGTATACCTACTTTAAAATATCAATATAACTGTTTTAAGAATGCCAAATGCCTGAAATTTGCGACTTTACTTTTTAAAGAAATCAAAAAACCAATCGGAGCATGACATTCCTTATAGAGATCATTTTCTATAGAAGATAGTCGCAAATTTCATGATTTTGACCATGGAGCCTACACAAGGTGTCCGAACTTCATGTATACAAAAATCTTCCTAAGATAAGAGGCTGGTGTTCCGTTTATTAATAAAGAACTGTTTGATTTGTACCGAAACGCCAAGAATTTTACACAAAATCCTTCCCGAAACGCTACCAAAACAGCACGTCAATACGCATCGACAATCAGCGCCGCTGGTGGTGAAAAAAAATACTTTATTTGTGCGATTTAGAGGTCAGGTTTTGTCAATTTTCCCTACTAAGTTCGGGCTCCTTGTGTAGTCTCCATGATTTTGATTTAAAAATCGAATAAATCAAGGATCAAAATCCACTTACCCTAGATCATGTCTGTATAACCGCAAAAAACTCTTGAAAACACTTTTTTTTCCTTATTTCAGGCGGTTTATCTGCGGAGACGCAGTCTATAAAAGAGGAGCTTAAGGAGCCGGAAAATGACGAGTGCGAAACGAACGTGCGTTTTTCGCCGAATTTCGTCGCCGTGCCGCAGGAAGCAGATTCGCCAGCTTCTTCGCCAGCTTCAAATTCAGGCACGGACAAAGGTAAAAACAAGGAACAGTCGTATGCAAATAAAAAGCGTAAACGTATTAAAATGAGAAGTAATTCATTTGTCAAATCACGAAAAATAGGTTATAAAAATGCAAAGCAGTGGCGTTGTGTAAAAATAATGCATTTGTTGTATTTATTTCCATTGGATTTTTAAATATTGTCCTTAACGTGAAAGCAATTTTCGTTAACAGAAATTTTATTAAATTTACTAATTATAATTTTAATGCAAATTATTTTTACTGTTTTAGTTTTTTGGAGCAATTTTATGACACATTAAAAGGATTTTATTTTAATTCAATTTTATTAAAGTAGCTTCTGACTTGGATACAATGTTACATTTTATTTATGTTAGACCAGGCTAAGTATTAAAATAAAACGAATTAAAATTACTATTACGAATATAAATGCATTTGTGCTTAAAGATATAGTTTTATACTTTCCTAAATGACATAAAAATTAAAAACATTTTAATTTAAAATACTGATTGAAATGTTGTTCCCGAATAAAATTTAGAACCGCAATATATAGAGTCTAACAATATTTAGAGAATCAGAAAATAACATCGAATTAAAATGAGACTTAATGATCATGTGTACAAAAAATAGCTCGAATTACTTTTATTTTTAACTAAACAAAAATAAACTTCTATTTCCGTTAAGGGAAATTACAATTCCCTTAACGAAAATGTTATTTCCCTTAACGGAAATGCTATTTCCCTTAACAGAAATTACATTTCCACCGCTTACAGAGTTCTGCCAACTTTGGTATAGCATTATCAATACAAATTTTGTGACAATTTTCTGAAAATTCGATAATTTTGTCAATAATTTGTCGATGATTTGTCGATAATTTCACTTTTTACATCTGGCAACACTGGTGGGTGATATTTTGTGGGTGGATGTGAACAGGTGTAACGGTTGGTTTTTAAATTAAAAAGGTAACAATCAAAAAAATTCTTATTACTAATAAATCTTTTGTAAAATCCCAGTGCAATAATTTCATTTTATAGAATTTTGATAAAATTAACTATTTGAACTTCAGCCGTCCTCTCATAGATGGCGCCAATTTCCCTTAACGGAAATGCTATTTCCCTTAAGGGAAATACAATTTCTCTTAACAGAAATGATATTTCCCTTAAGGGAAATTGCATTTCCGTTAACGGAAATGCATTTAAATTCTTAATTATAATAAAAACTACTTTCCTTAACGAAATTTGCATTAAAATTACTATTTGTCATAAAAATAATTTTTATTATTATTTCAAATAAAAATGAAATGTTTTAGTATTTTTATTACAATTTCGAATGTAAATCATCCTCTACATCTAATCTTTTCAATTTAATGTACCCAAAATTTCAATGCTTATTAAAAAAGGAATTTTATTTATAATTTGTAATTAAAATGTAATTTCCCTTAAGGAAAATACATATAATTTCAATTATCTAATGTCTCATGGAAATCAAGTCGAATTAAAATGGGAGCCATGTGTAATAAAAACTAAAACGGCTTGCCATATGTATTGGGATATAGGATCTATAAAGCAAAAAAAGTTAAAAATATTTTATTACATTATGATTTAAACGAATTGAATGAGGTAGGTACTTATTAAAGCAGATGTGCGAGCAGTCATGAAAGAAAATATTTATAAAGTATTTGTTAAAATATACAATAACGGTAATATAGAAAGGGCAAAATGCACATGTGTAGGTGGCATATCTGGAAGATGTAAACATGTATTTGGTTTACTTTGGACATTATTGGATTTTACAAGGGAAGAATTAAATTTAATGACAGATAATAAGATACAATTGAACTACTTAAATGTCAAATTAAAAATTAATTTAGTTTGTGCGGGAAATTCAAATTTTCAATGTAGCCAACGTAATATAATTGAATGTTCCCAATAGGGAATTTTATTTTTTTACCATTGGCAACATCGACCGCATTCCTTGCATATGGTCAATTGGTTGCTCCATAGAGAGTTGTCAAATGCATTGTTGTAGTAAGTACAGCGTAAGAAGAGTATATTCAGGTGCTTCAACTCCGCATGAGAATGAACAGAAAACGCGTCGTGTCGTGTACAATGCGCACAAATATTTATTAATCAACCGCGCATAGACCGTCAACTCACGTGACAGACTGCACGTGCACTCATTGGTTGGAAGATTTACAACAGAAATAAAGGTTGATTCTTCTTCTTCTTCAAAAGTTTTTGGCCTTTAGCTAATTTGAAAGCTATTTGGCCAAATAAGGTTGATTGACAAGCTTTATTTTAATTTCAAATTTTTTATTTGAGAAAATCACTACATATGGGATGTTTGTGCTGTGTTAAAAATTGTTTAATTAGTCAATTGATAAAAAACCTACACATCAGTTATTTGAAATACCATCAGTAAGTTTATAACAAAACATTACAGTGTAATAATTACACCACAGAATATAAAATTGTCTAATTTTACATTGCAAAATTCAGTCATTTTATACGTGAAAATACATTACTGATGACCAAATTAACATCATTACATGCATGTTTACATGTAAACTGAAGTTTACGTTTTCTGCTACAACGACAGTAATACTGATTAGTTCATAAATTTACTCACTGTTTACTACCAAGATTTTATTATAATATAAAATATTATAATATAATCTTCTTATTTACGAAATTGGTAAAAGTAAACTAAGAAGATTATATTCAGGAGCTTTGATTTGAGGAGTGGGGGGGACCATATTTACGTCGCACGTGTACAAGGACCGATAAGAGTCAATCCAAATGAAAACACCAAAAATGAATTTAAAAGTGCGCTGCATGATTTTTTATTGTAATGAAAAAAATTGAGGATGATCTTTTAGGTGTCAAATATGAAAATCCGTTGCCGTTTTAATTTTTTGTTGCTTTACTTAGTGGTTTCAATTATACTTATAATTAACACAAATGCGCAAAATTAACATCTAAAATTAAGGGAATTTGCTAAAAGATTGTCAATTTTTCTTAACCTGACATAAACAATATTAATTATATTTAATTAATATTTTGTACAACCATTACAATAATATTTATATAACCTTAACATCACTGGCAAATCTTCAAACTTTTTGCTTTTGACATAAAATATCCGCGCACATGCGCAAAGCCGCTTTCCAATTACAATTAGTGGTAAAAGTTAGAAGTTTGCAAACTTTTTCCACTAATTGACCATATGCAAGGAATGCGGTCGATGTTGTCAATGGTAAAAAAATAAAATTCCCTATTGGGAACATTCAATTATATTACGTTGGCTACACTGAAATTTTGAATTTCCCGCACAAACTGACATACATTCTAGTAGTTCCCAGAGATAAAGAAGGTAGTTCCAATGTTGTATAATAAATTAAGGTCCGAATTTCAAATGTGGAAATTATTATTATTTATTATTATTATAAAAAAAGATGAAAATTAATTTAGTTGGTGCAGGAAATTCAAATTTTCAATGTAGCCAACGTAATATAATTGAATGTTCCCAATAGGGAGTTTTATTTTTTTTACCATTGGCAACATCGACCGCATTCCTTGCATATGGTCAATTGAAAAGTACTACCACTAATTTTTTGGTTGCGAACAACACTGTGTATATTCGTAAGACAAACTTTTACGTTAATTGAAACCACTAATTTATTCCATTAATTACGAGGTTCTGAATGAGGCTTAAGAGAGTAAGAAATTGACACTATTTCAGACTTCTAATGGGTGCCAAACGGATTTTCATATTTGACACCTAAAAGATCATCCTCAAATTTTTTCATCAAAATAAAAAATCACGCAGCGCACCCCATTTGGTGTTTTTATTTGGAATGACTCATAACGTAAAATTAAGTTCTGCGCATCTCCCCTCCAATCCTTTGAAGAGATAAAGAAGGTATCTTTTTTAACCTTTATTATTTTTTGCAACTGTCAAGCGTCAAATGTGTCACAACAATGTTTACCTTTACGATTTATTCACTCAACGCCTTTTACAAAGTCGTAAATAATAATAAATAAAATTATAATAAAGTCTTATTGGAACATTTTGCTAAAACAGTGAGTAAATTTATGAAATAATCAGTAGGTATGTCGTTGGAACAGAAAGCGTAAACTGTTAGGTATGAGTTAATTTGGTTATCAGTGACTCAGATTTTGAGGCGATTGTCGAACTGCCAAACTTCGACGGTACAAGAAAGTCCATCCACCCAAAGAACTATTTAATATTATATAACTGATGGACATGAAGCGAATTGGTTGCATTGTTTTTACAACATTTCTTTACGAGATTTTTACCTATAAAATTACTGAATTTTGCAATGTACAATGTACGATTGGTGGCTTGAGTTCAAGTAATCTAAAGACGGAAACCTCGACCTACCATGCATAAAAACGTTTCCTGTTAGTAAACTTGTACCTATTATGTAAGGGCTTTAGACCGTGCTTAGTTAGCCTTTAAATTAAATTTAATATTGTATTTATAGTGTCATATTAATTTAACCTGCTCATTATTTACCAAGTAAACATAACCTAACTTTAACTTTATATGTACTTTATAAATATTTTTACTTTTTAAAACCTGTCAAAGAAAACTGTGCGTACCTGTTGCCATTGGGTGACCTAAAAATAAATTCTGACCAGCTTGATTGACTATATTTGCATTATATTCAGTTACGTTAATACTCTAGGTACAGGGCCGGATTAAGGGTTTTAGGGCCCTGGGGCCGACATTTGGTGGGGGCCCTCAATATTTATAAAAATTTTGACACTTGGGAAATTAAAACTCATGGTAAATTTTTAAGCTAGATGAACTTTACGTGATTTTTTATTATCCTTGAATCATTTAGCGTTTTTAAACTATAAATAAAAAACTCATTTTTTTTAAACGAAACACCCTGTATCTCGATCTTCATTAAGCATTTTCGGACACGTGTTTATAAGAACCTTTTTTCATATTTTGATGAGAGGAATTTCTCCTGGGCTTTTGTCACCACAAGTCTAAATCACCCTGTATATTATACGAATATAACCTTATATACATTTTACACAAGTCCGAATAAATTATAAATTCGTATGCAAAACTATAAAAACGTAGAAAGTAGAATAGAATTGTGAATGAAAGTGTTTTTATATACCTACTTTATATTTTATATATTTTGAATAATACGAATACGTTAAGTAAAATATAAATTGATCTATGTTTTGTTAATACATACCGCAAACTGAAAAAAGTGCATCAAAGATCATATTATTTGTCTGTTTTTCATAAAAAATCAAACAATAAAACAATCTTTTGTACAAAGAAATGCACGAAACAGTATTTTGGAAACACCGGAAAATATTCCACAACACTCCATGTACCAATGAAAATCTGGGACAAAAACTAACTTTGATATTAGATTTTAAATAATTGACTTTTTGCCTGTATTTACAAAAACGTTACAAGCACTAAACGAGCAACTGCTTAAAATTGTTATGAGTCATAACTTATGACTAGACTTTATAAAACGTCTTAGCGCGACAAAACTTTGAGTGTGATAATTTACATTCTGATTTGCAAGCGGATAAGCGATAAAAAATCCGCGAAAAATTATTTAGGTCTACGAAAAATTAATTGAAAATAACAGGATTCGCGCGGTATAACCAACCCAATTTTTTGTTTTTTCTCCAATTTTTTTCATATTTGTTTCATTAAAAAGCTACATATTGCATTGGTGCACAGAAAAAAAGGTTTGGTTAGCCCAACTATTATTTGTTTGATTTAACTAAATCTGTTGTTTCAATAGAGCCAACCAAACATTTAGTTATTTTAACAACCACATTTAGTTATATTCTACAACTATATATTTGGTTAAAACAAACATTTATATAGTTAAAGTAACATTTACCTACCAGTCCAATGTACTAAATACATTTGGTTGAATTGACTCAATATAATTTGTTAACCTAACTAGGTTAACGCCTTGGTACAACTTGGCCATAGTACCTAACAATAAAAATATAAGATCTTGAAATATTTGGAATAGAAACATTTTTAAGGCATTTTTTTTATATTTTTCAAGAAACAGGAAATTCCTTGACGCATTATTAGTATAACACCAGGGGGGCGATTCTCGAGTTGAGAGAACGCTATTCTCATGAGAAGTGGGCGTGTTTCACTTAAGTTTTGACAGGCTGCATTCTTAAAATCATGCAATAGTTTGGTTCTCCTAAAGCAGAAAATAGTTTCCGATAGAAGAACGCACTAACGCACTAACTTAAATAATGCAGCCTGTCAAAACTTGAGAGAAACGCCCACTTCTCCTATGAGAATAGCGTTCTCTTAACTCGAGAATCGCCACCCTGTGGTATTATTCCAGAAAATTAAAACTTCACTCGTTAGAGATAATGTTTTCAGTGCATTCCACCAACTTAAAATACTCCAAGTATTGATATCTGTTTTAACCTATTTAAGGTATCTTTAGTATCGTACAACTTGTAGTGTCACACCAAAGCAAAGGACTACCTTATATACTCTTAATGTAAGTCAACAGAGGCGAGATTTAAGAACATCACGTGATCCACACCGCCTTTGCCGCGATCGGTACATACTATGCAACCAGGAATACATGGCATCGTTTTAACAGAGTGCTTAAGGTTAAAGTAACTCTTATTTTACAAAAAACATATTTAGTAAACTGAACCATACAGCGGGTTGGTTTCACTAAAGTTTTCTGGGTTAATTTAACCAATTTAAAAAAATAAAATAACTATCTGGTTTAGTACCGTCAAACTAATCTTTGTTTACATTAACCTACCCACAGTTGATTTAAATAAATATGGGTCAACTAAATTAATATAGTTAAATTAACCATTCCTTTTTTTCTGTGTGGGGGCCCCTAAATGGTGGGGGCCCTAGGGCCGTGGCCCCGCTGGCCCCGTGCTAAATCCGGCCCTGTCTAGGTACGATATATTTTAGATTTGCCTTAAGGCGCATTCATGCTCACTAAAATAAGAAATAAGATAAAAAGTTAAAACTGTGTAAAGTAATGGTTGCGTTCATGCTCATGAAAATAAGAAATAAGAATAAAGATTAACAATTTTTAACTTTGGTTCTTATTCTTGCGTATAAAACTGCGCAAAGGACCAAAATGGGTCTGTGAATTATTTTGATGGGTTTTATGTGCTGGCCATGGAGCCATGGTGTTGGAAATCGCGTTGAGTGTTGCTGTCGATTGTTTACGTTTATAGCTAAAATAATCCACTATAATAAAATATAATTGTGTGACAACATTTTTTATTTCTTATGTTATCAGCATGAACGATCAATCGCGACCTTATTTCTTATTTCTTATTTTAAGTGAGCATGAATACGCCTTTAAATCTACAAATTTAAATAAGTAGTAGCACAGTCTTCCAACCAATGTGTGCACTGCAGGTAATCACGTGAGTCGACAGTCTATGCGCGGTTGATTAAAAATCGTTTGTGCGCAGTGTAGACCAAAGAAGACGTCCCCTTCTTTATCGACGCTGCCAAGCGACGCTTTTCTATCTATTATCCACGGTCTTATATACAGGTCTTGCAACTTCGCCCAATTTCAATAGGAAAAGTGACCTCTCTAATGAGACACCCACCAGATGGCGCATCGAGTTGTGGGTGAACCATATATGTTTAAAGGTCGTTTTTACCTTCTTTATCTTTGGGTTTTACAATCGTTAGATAAGGTCTCTGGTGGATAATTTTCTTAGATAGAAGGTTTCTATGAAAGTTATCCGCCAAATAAGCTAACTTAATCTAACGATTGTAAAACCGGCTCTAAGTCCTTAAAGTCTATGGGATAAAAGGTCAAATGAACTACCTACTTATGTTCTGTGTTAAGAAACATAACCTACATTTTTATAAACAAGCTTGTGTATTTTGTTAGCTTGTGTTACAGGGAGTTTTTACTTATTAATTAGATTAAAATAGCTGACAGTTTGGCTAGTTTATAAACTACCCAGCTACTTTATAAACTATCCATGTTTACACATTAGCCGTAACATATATATGATATACGTATGTATTTTATACATTAACATGTTTTACTTACATGTTTGGTCTTACTGGGCATGTGACGGCCGAGGACTTTGTGCATAGAGTATATAATAATAATAATAATAAATAATAAATCTTTATTTGCCCAACAGAAATTCCAATTACAGGACAAAAAAAACATAATAAATGAGATACATTGTTCATTAAATATAATAATATTATAATATTTATACAAAATAAATCAAACATAACTTAATCTAAAATGATCTTTACAACATTTAAGTAATTCTTGGTATGTACTAGTATTAATATCACAATTAGGCGAAATCACATTAAAGTTATTTGACTACTACTGGCGACTTAGAGTGTATGTTTGTACGAGAGAAGTTACAATAAAAAACCATCCGGTTACGGGAGCTTACTCTGGGAATATAAAACTGCAACTGAGATAAGAGAACCGGAGAATCCACAACACCGTGCACAACGGAAAAAGAAAACCTACGCTCATCAAGGGCCTGGACATTAAATCTATTAAGTAGCTCCCGATGATCGCAGCCCCTCCTTGGATAGACACCATCAACTTTAAACGACATAAATTTCATAAACCGCCGAATTTTTTCGAGTTTAATTATGTTTATTTGATAATATGGATACCATGATTAGAGAAACTGGTGCAATTACGAAATATGAATCCCAGCATGCGAAGAGCAGACGCGCATATGTTCAGAGAAGGAGAGTTTGCTATCGTACAGAACACCCAAATCTCTTACCTCAGTGCATCTCTCAAGAATTTGGTTATCAATTTTGTAATCAAAAATTACGGGATTGGTTTTTAACGTGTATGTGCACACTTTACATTTTTGTATATTCAACCCAAGCTTGTTAGTGTTACACCACTTTTCTAATAGCTTGAATTGGTTTTGTAAGTTAACACAGTCTTCAAAGTTATTAATTACCGTATAGAGCTTTAGATCATCCGCAAACATTAGGTTATAACACGCGATTAAATCGGGTAACTCATTTATAAATAAATTGAAAAGAAGGGGGCCTAGGTTGGACCCCTGCGGGACACCAGAAGTGGAGGAATACAAATCAGAGTTGTACCCATTGTAACTAACATATTGTTGCCGGTTATCAAAATATGTGACAAACAACTCCAACAGTGAGTCATCAAAACCAAACTCTTCCAGCTTTTTAATCAAAACCATATGATCAACCCTATCAAATGCTTTCGAAAAGTCCGTGTATACAATATCAACTTGACCTCTGTCGTTTAACGCGTTTGAGATAAATTGGGTTGTAATGGCTGGATTGTGACAATGGGGCGGGAGGGGCCCAATGGGGCGGGGTCGGTTGGGTTGGGTTGTTAAGTTTGGGTTAGTTTGGTATGGCACAATGCAGTGTACCTGCATAACCAAAATGACAGGGAATAGGTTTGGGATATAGACGCAAGTCAATAAAGCTAGGAATAAGGTCATTGCCCGACGTAAATTTATTAGGTAATTGTTTCATGCATTTAATAACATCAGACAAACTTAATGTTGGAATAGTTATGTGTAAGCTATTTAATATATTTTGAGGAGGTGATGGTACTACTGCAGAACTCTTAGGTAGAAAAACGCTTTTGAAAAATGTTGCAAAGGCATTAACGATATCAACCGGGCAACGGTACTTGTTATTACCTTCATAAAGTTCACCAGGAATTCTGGAAGTTCTTTTTTTGTTTTGGATATATACTTTGTTGTCCTATTTTGTTAACGTAAATTATCCGAAACAAACTCACAAATATTAAATTTTTGAAAATGTAAACAAAACATAGAAAAATAATTTAAAAAGTTAGGTTATGGTTATGCAGTAGTCAGGGTTGGGTATCTACCTACATTTTTGTTTTCGACATGTAGAAAACCTTTTTCGACGTTTTCGACGGTAGAAAACGTAAAAAAGTAGAATACTGTCAAATATCAAAAAATGTGAGGTTATGCAAGTTTGTTGTTTATTATGATTTGTTAAATGTTGTGAAAAATCAGACACCTACCATTATTTGGAGTTTTTTAACATTATTATGGTGGGAAAAAAAGGCCACGTTTGGTTGGGAGTCCCCAACATAATTTTTGGCATGAGGGCAAATTTTTATCAATTATAGAGAAGTGGAAGGAGAAGGTCGAATAAGGTAATTTACGTAGGTAGAAAACCCTATAGGTTTTCGACGCAAGTCGAAAACAAGTTTTCTACCCTTTTCTACCAAGGTAAATTACCTAATGTTTTCTACTGACCCAACCCTGGCATTACCCGAATTCTAAAATGTGTCGAAATGGAAGGACGACATTTCGAACATTTGTTATAAATTGTTTTCAGAGCCGACTATTGTTGATTTAATGTTAATTTTGGTTTTCAAACGTTTCAAATAATACATTTTACAAGGAAACCCATTTTTCTTAAATTTCACATACTTCCACACACTGTGTGGAAGTATGTGTTAAATTTAAATTACAGCGCCATCTCGCGAGCTGAGTACTAAAGTGTTCTAACTGCATAATAGACCTATCCCATAAAACGGACTTTTGGATAGCGCGTGCGTGAAAAGGCACGTCGTCTTTTTTTAATTATATAAAAGAGAAAGAGATACCACTCTTCTTCAGGCACGCGCTATCCAAAAGTCTGTTTTATGGGATAGGTCTATTTAGCTAAAATTACTTTTTGCTAAAACCTACATATTTTGACATGATTTTTCTAGGTGCATTGTCAATTCACGGCTATAATCAACCAATTTATTGAAAAAAATAAAGTAAATTTGTTCTATCTACTTTGAAAAGAAAAGCTTGGTGCTTAAATGGTGTATCTGAGCTACCAATAAGATTATGCCATTCGCAGTTAGAACATTTTAGCACCAAAATTTAGTGATTAAGTTTGGCGACACTGTGTTTGTTTACTGTTTAATTCTTGTGAATATTTTAATGATTTAATGGAGATTAAAGAGTAAGTATTAAGTATTTTTGTTGTCTTTATTTCAATATTTAGTTTTTTTGTAAAATTAGGTTCTAGTTTTACGTTTCTTAAAAAAATAACAAACATAACCTCGTTTTTAGGGTTTATTTTGGATACAGTCACTCTGGTGATGAATTTGAAGTCGATAGTTCAAGCGACCCATATTACGATGGGGATGACGTTGATAAGAATCCCAATTATATACCCGATTCTGAAGAAATTGCCAATAATTATTATAGTACCACCTTGCTCGCAGATAATAATGATCTCATGTTTGGTAATTAGGTAGAAGTAGAAGCTAAAACACTGAATATATAAAAATTGTCACCAAAGCTGCAAACTTAAATGCAGCAAGAAAATTTCAAGTGAAGAGAGAGAAAAAATTAACAAAGAGTTTTGGATTTTTTTCTGACGAAAGTAAACTACACTTTTATAATAAAAATACCCAGCGTATATCTAAGAAAAGAAATAGAACAACATCTGTAAACTCCCGACGCAATTTTACATTTTATTACTACTTGTCCTAAATAACGAACCTATTAAAGTGTGTAAGCAATTATTTCTAAGCACGTTGGACATAAGCCAGAGAAGAATTTCATATTTTTTTTCAAATAAGCGCGAGGAAACGACAGGAAATCCGATAGCAATTAAAACTGGGAAACATATCAAAAAAAAATTGAGGATGAAAGAAGACAAAGTGTTATAGATCACATAAACCTTATTCCACGGATTGAATCACATTATTGTAGGCAGCGCACTAAGAAAGAATACTTTGAATCCGGCCTGAATCTTAATAAACTCTATGAGTTATACACAGAATGGTGTCAAGAGCGTTACATTACTCCTGTGAAAGTAAGCTATTACAGAAATATTTTTAATTTTGAATTTAATATTTCATTCTGTAAACCGAAAACTGACAGATGCGACACATGCGAAGAAAATTAAGTCAAAGTAGGTGAAGGTCAAGAAGGAGACGTAAACTATGAAAAACATTTGCAACTTAAAAAAGCTTGCTACGAAAATCGACAAATAGATCGGGGGATTATTGCAGAGAAAGATCATGCTTATCATAACAGTGAAAAAGTTAAAAAAGGAGTTTTAGACAAATTAAATACTGCTGTAATATGTTTCGATATGGAAAACGTATTTGCTTTGCCAAAAGCTGGCATATCATGTTTCTTTTACAGCAAAAAATTAAATTGTTATAATATGACAGGGCACTGCAATTTAAATAAAAGAGCTTACTGTGCGATTTGGTCTGAAGGCATGCATGGACGAAAAGGATCAGACCTGGCATATGCAATCGTAAAAATATTAGAGAATGTACTTCGGGACCTTCCAGGCGTTAATAAGGTAATATTATGGTCAGATTCATGCGTGCCTCAGAACCGAAACTCAATTATGACCATGGCGTTAAAAAAATTCCTTGAGGAAAACCCTAAAATAAATGAAATAATACAGAAGTTTTCCGAACCGGGCCATGGACAAGTACAAGAAGTTGATAACATACATTCGCAAATTGACAGGAAGTTTGAACACCTTGAGATTTACAGCCCATTGGGCCTTTTAAGATCCCTGAAAGCTGTAAATAAGAAAAACCTACTCAAAGTAATTCAAATGCAACTGAAAGATTTTAAAGAATATGAGAAAGTTTTAAATTCGACGAAGTGCCTTATTTTTCAGTTAAACAATTGAAATACAAAACAAATGAACCATTCCACATTTATTACAAATTGGATTACTCAGATGACAGCTCACAGTTTAAGGCAGTTCGAATAACACAAAAAACCAGAAATAGCCCACTTAATGCTAAACTGACCAGAGCCAACAAAGTGCCTTCTCACCGAGGACAAGGTGTTCATCTATGCTTGAAAACTTTCTTCTATGAATACAAAGATGAGAAAAATATGAAGAAGTTGGCTAAGCAGTTAGAAAAGAAGGAAAAGAAGGACAAAAGCGAGAAAGAAAAAGATAAAATTAAAGAGAAACCCATGAAGAAAGCAAATAAAGCGGACAATAAGATACCGAAACAGAAGAAAACCTAAAAAAATGTGAAAAAACGGAACCTTTAAGAAAAACGCCAATGATTAATAAAAATAAAGTGAAAAATCGTTATAATGCAATATTAATTATTTTTTATATAAAGAATTTAGATTGTTCAAATAAAGTTTACGTTTCATATAATTTGTTATAATTATGTTTAGTACTATTATGCAGATAGAACACAAAACACCTTGGAATAAATTATTTTCGGATTCAAAATGTTCTAATTACATTTTGATTTGATTTTTTTTATTCATAAAATGTGGTTAACCTGGTATTTTGGAGTTTCATTAATGAAAAATACACTATGTATTTTTGGCTAATTTATGGTAATATTCTACAAAGCTTTAGACAGAGAGTTTCCAAAATCTAAACGTCAATATTTCAAATGGCTGTCCTGTAAAGTTAGAACATGTGCAGTTAGAACACTTTAGTACTCAGCTCGCGATCTGTTGATAAATTGAAAAATGTTTTAAATAAAAGGTATTTTTTTTATGTACTACCAAAATCTGTGAAAATAATCGGGTCATTCCATTTGACATTCCAAAGTTACCCCCCGTTTCACCCTTAAGGAGGGGTAGGGGGTGGTTAGCGGTAGCACCAAATAATGTCCCCTTTGGTCACATTAAACTTTTATTTAAGACATTTTTCCGTGAAAAGCGTATTTCTCGAGATATTGAGCTGTCTCAAGTTGAAAGAAACACCCTGTATATTTAAATGGGATCTTGAAACCAGTTCGAAAATAAAAGCTTTAAAACGCACAGGGATCGGGCATTGACTGGCTCTGTTCGATCCGCCAAGTAAATAACTGATAGGTAAAGGTTTTCACAATTTTTTTTCAATCATTGGTACATCGTTAGTTTATTATTTAAGTGTTAATGTAAATTGTACACGAAAATATACACCTAATTAATAACCTATTTCATTTTGAATATTTGCATGTCCTACGCAAAATAAAACTATAATTTAATAATTAAAATTTTAAAATGTATTAAGTTTTTAAATAACATAACCTAATCTTATTTAGGTGATTTTTTGCAATAAAACTTAAATTTTTTAAATTAGCTATAAACTTAATATAATAAATAGAATTCGAATAAAATTGTTTTTCCGAAGTAGAAAAACACTTTTTACAATAAAATAAAATAAAACATGTCAAAGTGAAGTTTTTTTTGAAATTTTTATTTTTTTTCATAAAATTAATATTTTTATCAAAAAATTGTTGTTTTATTCTTAAGTATTATAGATCGGGAAACGTCTTTAATATAAACTCTAATTTGTCAACTGAAGATGCACAGAGGGTGCAGGAAGGTATTATCCATAAAGCATGATTTATAGATTGCCTTTCTTTCTTCCTTTCTCCCGTAAAAGATAAAGTGCTTGTTCACGTAACCATAAAAAAAACATAAGAAATACATAAGGATACATAAGAAGCGTTCACAATGTGCATACTACGTAATCTTTACGTTTATGTGACTCTTCATAATGGACGTAACCATAAGATGCCCGTAAGAAATACGTACCTAAAACGTAAAGTTGAATATTAACAAAACCAGTGTGCCTGTTTATAATGAATAGCCGTAATTTTTACGTTTTACGTTCGAACATAAGATCTTATGGGTGACCGTAAAAAATACGTAAAGTTGAAATCATCTCAACTTTACGGGTTTCTTATGTGTGAATTTTAGTAAATTTTATGATTTCACTTGATTTCACTTGAACATTGGTAGCAATCAGGGTAGTAGCCATGCAAACAGATGACAGATCTTTTTTAAGTGTATTCTGGTGTACCCACAGAACAAACAATCTAAAGAACTAGTGATGCAGATATTCGGATGATTTAGATATTCGGATTATCCGGAATCGGAATATTTCAATATTCGGATTAATCATCCTATTCCGAATTCACATTTTTTAATTCCGAGTAAGCCAGTAGCAGTGACACTCACGGCATTTCAACAAAGATGGCGCTAATACCTTTAAACTCGAAACCAATTTGATTTAATTAACTAATTTTAAATTAAAACTGTCATTTTATTATAAATATATCAAAAATTAAGTAAATAATATTAGGCAAATATATATATAAAATAAATATATCAAAAATTAAGTAAATAATATTAGGCAATAAATATCTAATATAATTTTAAATGGTGTTCCGTATTGGTAATTGACATTAAACTATTTAGTTTTCATTTTTTTAACGTATGAGTCGTCATCGAGTTCGGTTGGTATAAACAATTAATTTTGATACCGAATGCAATTCATCCGAATTTCGGATTCCGAAACCGGATTTTTCATATGAGGATACGAAATTATTCCGAATCCGATTCCGATTCCATAAAATATTTAAATATTCGGATGCATCCGAATATCTTAAAACTCGGATTAAACGAATATTTTAATTCGAAATAGGACATCACTATAAAGAACCATTCCTTATCCTAAAGTTTTAGTTCGAGTATAATTCGACGAAATTCGCCCTTTTTTCTTTTCTTTGCCAACCTATATAGGTTGGCAAAGAAAAGAAAAAAGGGCGAATTTCGTCGAATTATACTCGCGCATTACACTGAGGTTATGATAACACTGATAGTTTTAACTTAATTTATATTTATAATTATAATTATTAAGACATAATAATTAGACGAAATCTGTCAATGCTGCCATTTTAGTGAACTTGGACATGCGCGCCTTATTAACATATACATAAGGCATACGTTCATTATAAACACAACTCATCGTTACGTACAAATTATGGTGAAATTATGTTTACGTTTTACGGTCATCTTATGGTTACGTCCATTATGAATGAGCACTTATGTAAAAATTATGGAGTACCGTAAAAATCACAATTATTATCAAGAGTTAACCAGCTGTTTACCAACTGTTATACAATTGGGTCTTAGTGTACCAATTTAATCTCAACTACACAACTAAATCCGAAATTTTATCATCAGCTGGGATGGAAACACGCATGCGCACAAACCTGATGTACGTTTAATGCCCATACTCCCGGTGTACTTCTAGTCACGGCGAATAAATATACCTAGTGTGTTCCATTTAAAAAATGCATGTTTTTGTTAAACCGCAAAAATGGGACACCCTGTATTATTGAAAATAATTTCTCGGCATAAAGATTTTCAAACCAATAATTTTTTATATGAAACTTTTTTTTAATTCTCCACGGGAAAAGCGCTAGGGCAGCCCGACGCACTGTTGCAGGACCCTGTATATTGTTTTTTCTGCAAAACATTTTATATATCGAATGAAATAAATATGGACATATGGCGCCTCATAAATTTGTTTTTAAGTTAAAAACAAATTTATGAGGCGTCATATTTTAAAAATTTTAACTAATTATATATTACATTTATGTGTATACTAGGGGTGTCAATCCCGGGATCCCAAAATCCCGGGGTCCCGGGATCCCGTAAAAATCCGATCCCGAAAATCCCGAGATTAAAAGTCCCAATCCCGGGATCTTAGTAATAAGTTACAAAGAATAAAATAGACTTTTTTTAAGCATATGACATTTTTCATATTATAATACTCATAAGCATATATATAAACACTTCATTTTTTTACTCAGTTCAAGTCAAATTATTATACACCGCCGTACAATAATGAAAATACATTGAAATTACATAGCAAGAGTGGTTCCATCTATAGCATAAAATCAGCAAAGAAAATGTAAAATTACATGTCACTGTAGAATAAATTTATGTACATAACCTATAATATAACATATTTCAAACGTCAAACCTGAAAAAATGTCACAAACTTGATAATTTCAATGTAAGTTACAGCCCCAATTGGAACTCACCAAGGCCCGATTGATAAAAGAAATGGAATTATTTGTTAATGGGGGTAAACGTGGGTACAATGTGCCTACGAATTCTTGAAAGCCATTCTTCCGACTAGTGTGAAGTCCGAAAGATATCGTTCGTTAGTTTGTTTGTTGTTTTATTTTAAATTCGTTTTAAAATTAATGATATATATTTTTTCGGGACTGATCCCGGGATCCCGGGATTAGTTACCCTTGGTCCCGAAAGGCCCGGGATTGGAAAATGGGCTCGGGATTGACACCCCTAGTGTATACACATGTATTGATTCAATACTATTGAATAAAAAACAGAATTTATAAATAAATTCATTAAATTAAATGTTTGTGATATGGGTTGCCTACTTCAAGGTTTTCAAGTTGAACGGCCATGCACCAACACTTGTTTCTTTCAGTGTTGCCAATGACCGTGCAATTGCACGGTTTGCGTGCGTTTTCATGCCTGACCGTGCATTTTGCGAACATCGTGAGAAACCGTGCCTTTTGCGTGCGTTTTGAACATACGACATTAAAAAAAATATTTAAAATACTTGGCAACATTAAAATTAAAAAAATGCAATTAGAAACTTGGCAACATGACATTGTGGGCGGGGTCAGCAGTACAATTTTAAATTTGCCGGTATTTATAGTGCGTAAGTTACAAAAAAGATGGCGTGAGCAATGCTTACTGAGACAAGACACTCTAGTCACTAGAGTCTAGTAGAGAAGAGGGCATCTTTTTTTTACTGCAAGAACATTAAACATTAAATGTTAATAGGTATACATCTACGTAAATAGGTATACCTACTCCTACTACCTATACATAGGTAGTAGTATATAGGTATAGGTAGTAGTACTACCGTAGTACCATAATGATTTAACAGTGATAGTACTGATTCATCTAAACTTACACCCAAATCACACCACATTAAAAAATTGTAGAAAATTATATGCCACCATATACCTATAATATATAGGTTATAGTTATAGGTAGATATATGTACGCCGAATCTAGGAAATAATACCCCTGGAAAAAAAACCACGGAAAAAAAACCCCCGAAAAAAAAACCCCCGGAAAAAAAACCCCTAGGAAAAAAAACCCCTAGGAAAAAAAACCCAAGGAAAAAAAAGCCAAAAAATAAATCCCGGTTTGACGAGTGTCACATAAAAAATGCAAAAATTGTAAAAATACCGCAAAAATGAGCGAAACCAACCCAAATCAACCCAAACTCAACAACACAACCCTACCGACCCCGCCCCATTGGCCCCCCCCGCCCCATTGAGTAAAAATCCCCGAAATTGGCAAAAATAAAAAAAAAAATTGCAAAAATCAATGCCCAAAAATGCTAAAAATTGTAAAAAAAATTGTAAAAAAATTCTAAAAAAGTTAAAAAAAATATAAAGAAATTGTTAAAAAATTCCGAAAAAAATTGTAAGGGAGTATTTTTTCCTGTAGGTTTATTTTCCTAGGGGTTTTTTTTCCGGGGTTTTTTTTTTCGGGGGTTTTTTTTCCAGGGGCTTTTTTTCCGTTTACCATGTACGCCACTGCCCATTTATTATAGAAACAATATTTCTACGAAAATGCTTAAAAATTAAAAAAAATAGTACTTTTATAACACAAACAAAAAATACTGCGTACAAAACTTGTGCATTTTGATTCCTGGGACCGTGCAAAACCGTGCGTTTTGGAGCACTTCACCGTGCAATCTAACAAATGTTCATTGGCAACACTGGTTTCTTTGCACATGCCAAGTATTTATTATTTTTCCGCTGTGATATTTAAGTTGGCAACATGTCATGTTGCCAACTTCGATATTAGGGCATGTTAAACATGCATTTTTAGCCAAAATCGGCAAAACGCTTTAGTATAATGCCGCGTTTTCTTTATCCTAAACGTGTTTTTGCAGATTCCAGTTCTTCGGCAACGGATCCGATAGCGGGCGCGGAAACCCCGGAGTATGGGAACGTTCCGGGGGCGGAACCGACGCCGCCGCCGGAGCCGTCGCCGGATTATCCGAAGATACGGATCAAAACCACCGGATTGTTAAAGGAACCGCAGGGTTGCACGATAACCGAGATTACAGACGACAATCCGAATGGCGATCCGAATATCGGTACGTAACGACGTGTGTTTTTTGTTTTGTTTAGTTTAGCGTTCGTTTGTTTTGATTGGTGTTCTTTGATTTTGATCTTATTGGGTAAAATAAACTACCAATAAGTGTAGCTTGAAATTAGTTCAAATCTTGACCATAATATATTATATTATAATTATAAGGTCCAAGATTCATATGTAAGTTATGTCATGTTTTGATGTTTTTGGTGTTTTTTTTTAGATTTTTTCGCATTTTCAGGCCAAAACAATGAAAATAACATGTGGAACGCACCTTCTTTAGAAGATCCTTTAAAAATTACTGATCTTAATGACGACAACAATATTATGGCCCTTTTTAATAACAATGACAAGGCTAAAGATTATGGTTTTTGCACGAGTGATAGTGAATACATTTCTCTGGACAGACTAGGGGACAATAACAGAGGGGCTATGGTAAATAAACACGCATAACCCCAAACACCCTTTCTATCGTAACCTTAAACTTTTAGCAATTGTACAACCCAAACAACTCTGTAGTGCCAACTTCAAGCAGCAACAATCCATTGGATTCTTTGACAGGGTTGCCAATGCAAGCATTGGCACAGCAGGTCTCCAGGTTGCAACCTTCGGGAAGTTCAAATCAATTGCACCAGCAGAATGTTTTGATCAATATTCAGCAATTTCCTGCACCTCCTCAGCCTCAATATCAACCCCCAATGTATACTCATCATCCACAGCCCCCCATGTATCCCCCATATCAGTACCAGTAAGTAAAAAATGTTTTTAGTTAAAACAATAATTATGGGATTTTCTAGGATATGTTAGACTATTTTATAATTTTTGTAATTAAAAACTAAACAAATTCTATACAAAACAAGGTTTTTATATTTGTTTATTTGCCGTTTGGTAAAATAAGTATTTTTTCAATATTCTAAATTCATGAATTTACAATTACCATAGTAAAAGTGTAAGATTTATAGGGAACCAGTGGCGTAATTAAGCAAGTGTTCGCCCCCGCGAAATTTTGATAGCGCCTATGCAGTAGGGTGGGCCAAAAACATACATGAAAAAATAAAAATTGGGCAAAATCTTTCCTGATAGCAAAAATAATGTGCCTTTAGGGCACTACATTCACCTGGTAAAAGCATTTTGTATAATCCTCTAATATTTTCTGGCGTCGCAAGGGTGTCTAAATTTTTTGTCTTGGTTTATTTTAAAAGAAAGGATTTTTTAACTTTTAAAATAATATTATTGTTATTTTAACTTAAAAAATGTGATTAATACATAAAATATTAAAAAAAAATATATTTTAAAATCCAGTTTTGTTCTTAATTTTGGTATCATATTCCTAGATGCTATTCTTTATCTAATGAAACCATCTAGGTACATTGTTGGCCATAATTTTTGCAACCACCATAAAAAAAATCTAACTCTAAAACGCCTTTAGTATTCTTTATGAAATTTTGGATAAAAATACTTCAACTTATATCTTAGACCGTATTTTTGTTAGTATTCCCTGAAAATTTTGTACAAATCAAATGAACAGCAACGAAGATACAGCGATTCAAAGTCGTCAAAAATGACCACACAAATAATCAAAAAAGGGGCCTTTTTTACCGACTTTAAAAGCTTATTCACATCCACTTAATACGCGTAACTTAACTTAACGTACGTGATAGACATAAGTTGAAATACATTGAAACCAATGCAGCTGTTTACATTCGTAGAAAACTTATCACACGTAACTTAACGTATCCAAAAGTTGGATCCGGCTCAACTTAAGGGAATACGTTTCTTACGTGAGCCAATCACATGCCCAGTAAAACGATATAGCGCTATCTTGTTGTTTCACTTTTATAGATAGATAGGCAACCCAGTCTACATCCATGTCTACATTTCGTGTGCTTGTATATTGCGTTCTTTGCGTGTATTAAGTTAATGTAAACAGACAACTTAACAGACGTAGGTTTCTTAAGTTAAGTTAAGTTAAGTTACGCATATTAAGTGGATGTGAATGAGCTTTAAAGCGCTGTATCTTCGTTACTGTTCGTTTAATTTGTACAAAATTTTCAGGGTATACTAACAAAAATACGGTCTTTAACAGCATATTTTTTATTTTAAAAGTTATTTTTCGAACGTTTTTTTATTATTAAATAAAAGGGCTTTAAAAAATTTTCTCGAAAAACCCTTGAACACATAAGTTGAAGTATTTTTATCCAAAATTTCATAAAGAATAATAAAGGCGTTTTAGAGTTAGATTTTTTTTACAGTGGTTGCAAAAATTATGGCCAACACTATATCTATGGCGCGCCGTTTTCAGTTCAAAATTTGCTATTTTAAATATTTTTAAACTAAAAATTATCGGTTTGCATTTGTAATGTTAAAAAATGTTAAACTTTATGTAATTTATTGATTGAAGAAGAGTGGTATCTCTTTCTCTTTTATATAATTAAAAAAAGACGACGTGCCTTTTCACGCACGCGCTATCCAAAAGTCCGTTTTATGGGATAGGTCTATTGGGATTGAGATAATTGTATGGGATTTGAAATTGTATTGTAAAAAAAGCGGGAGATACGAATAATGAAGTTAGTTTTTAGTTAGTTGAAAGTTGTCAAATATCATAAATCGTTAAAATAAATTGCCATTCTTGTAAAATAATACTAAATGTGAAAATTATTTTATTATCTCAATACGAAAATACAAAAGTAAACAAAAGTATTAAATAGTTTCTCAACGCCAATATTTGATAAGTTTATATGAACATTGTACTGACGTTTTAATTTCGCCGGCAGTAAACTATAACTTAAATTGGGGCACGGACTCCACTGTAAAGTGCTCATAAAACATTCTCTTTACTTTCACTGTGAAAAACTGTCCATTTTCAATTTACATTTCGATTTATAACCTTTATAATTGTGTTTATAAAATGTAAAAATGTGACATTTGACAGTTTCCCCTGTTGTTTCATAGATGGCGCTCTATACAAATGTTTGATTTAAATCATTTTAAGATAATAATAAGTATTTGTCGTAGAAAAAGTATAGTATGCACCTCGTTTATAAACTTTTCTATACACTCATTAATTTAAGAACTCGCTCGCAAGCTCGCTCGTGCCTAAATTAAATTCGTGTAAAAAATGGCGTTTATCAAACTTGATACATAATATACTATTAATACTTACGTAACCAAAAAAAATAGATTGAATTTGTCAAACACCTTGACTTTCTGACACCTTTCTGACACCTGAGACTCTATATTCCGGTGTGTTCTCCCATTGTTTATTATATCTTTGATGATACTTTGGTTTCTTTTTTTGGGGTGCTTCATCACTAGTGCAGCTGCTATTGTTATCACTTTTAGAATTCATGGTAATAGACCTATTCCATAAAACGGACTTTTGGATAGCGCGTGCGTGAAAAGGCACCCCGTCCTTTTTTTAATTATAAAAGAGAAAGAGATACCACTCTTCTTCAGGCACGCGCTATCCAAAAGTCTGATTTATGGGATAGGTCTATTGATTCTAAAAAGTCAAAATAACAACAAACAAAACTGTTAATTGTTACTAACTTCTTTTTCTATGTTTATGCCTAAGAAAAATAATTTCATCCAATCAAATTTGAATATTCGCGTACTACTAATTTGGTTGGCTGAAATACCCCGTGACTGAGACACTGACATCTGTGAATGATAGAACCAACTAATTGTGTCATATCAATATTTGGTTTAGGCAACCCATATTTACTTTTGTTTCATATAAATTGTATAATACGAAGTAGAGTTTGTGAATTTTATTTATTAAAAGAAGTAAAAAAAGCGGGAGATGTTTTTCAATAGCGGTAGAACGGGAGATTGTTTCCAAAAACGGTATATCTGCCGCTAAAACGGGAGACCTGGCATCATTGGGTGTGGATCACAGAACATAATGTGGATCACAGAACATGTGTGGATGCTGCTCCACAGAACAAAATACAGGGTTGCCACTCATCTGGAAAACCAACAGACCACCAAAACAAATGGACGGATTTGTTTACGTTGAAAAAGCGAGTAAAGCATACTTCTTAATAGCAAAAAAGTTTAGTACTAATAATTTGTAAAGGAAATTATTGTTATAATGTACCTTTGAAAGTGTTTTTTATTTAAATCTAAATTATAACTCAAAAGTTATTTTTATCGCCTACTAATATACCTCACGATATACATTTCTGAATAACCAGCGTTATATCGGCATCGGGTTAAATTTTAAACCAAATACGAAGTTACAGAATCGCTCTAGAGATTTTAACCAGTCGATATGATATAACCCAGGGTTATTTATAACTAAAAAGTTACAGAATAGACCCCTTGTGGTATTATAGCTGATAAATGTTATTTTTCATTTTCTAAACCGTTCCTTTTCGATAAACGCTATCCATATGTCATTCCACATTAAAAAGTGATATTAGAACCGTCAAATTCCGTAGTAGGAGTAGAAAAAATTAATTTTCAACCTGTATAAAAGTATTGGGTCAAGATACGCTTGTACTAGACTAAATGCTTTTTTACTGATCCATTTTCTAAACCTTTTTCAGGCCGAACATGTACTATCCGCCTGCTCCTCCTGGCTACCCGCCGCAGCACATGCCGCCCCCGATGCAACCGCCGCCGCCTCAAATGGCGGGACCGCCGGGCGTGCACCCGCATCCGCAGCAGCCGCCGCCCCCACGCGGACAAGGTTCGCCTGCCTCCAACCAGAACCAGCAGCTTCAACCGCAGGGTCAAGGCTACCGCCAGCCGATGCCGCCCAGGCAGCCCGCCCCGCGCCAGCAGGTAAGAAAGTCTACTTTTTTTCAGCATTTTAAAACCCAAAAAGTCGATTTTGTGAGATATTTCACTACTAGGTACTATATTATACAGGGTGCACCAAGTATTCTTGTATGTGTATTATACACATAGAAGAATACTTATATGATTTGAAGAACTACATGGTCAGTTAAATTAGAAAAAAGTTGCGTTGTTACAAGCCTATTAAGATGAAGTTTATAAATTAAACAAAAGCCACCGGTTCTTATATTAAAAAAAACAAAATACATCAAACCAAAATCGTTATAACTTATAACCTTTTAAACATACACTTTAGTTTACATTTTCATCCAATTTCTTTGCTACTATATTTTGAGTTACTATCACCACAAGATACATACACGTTAAGATAGGATGGTGCGCATGTTGGGCGGGGCTTAATGACGTCACTTGATGAGTGTTTTTAAATCTTTAACGTGCTTTTTAATTATCTACTGATAAAATTCTTGTTTTTGCGATGCTTTTGGATGTTAACTTGCTTTACTTTTTGTTTAACTTGTCGTTTTTGTGTTCGGTAAGGTTCAAATTACTTTTCAGCGTTCAAATTATTGTTATTGCGTTAGGTTAACCTGTTAGGTTTGTTTATTATTGTTTTTGTGTTGCGTTAACTTGTTTTGTTTGTGTTTTAGATTGTATAGTGCCATTTGCATTTATTAAAACGCGGTGTGGCATATTTGGATGCAATTCGGACAACCAGTCCAAGAAAAATCCTTTAAATAAAAACATTAAATTTAATCGATTCCCGAAAAAGTTTGATTTGTGGAAACAGTGTTTAAATGCCACAAAAATAATAGACAATATTTACGTTAAGACCGCTTCTGTTTCCTATAAACATTTTCTGGAGAGTGACTATAAGTTTAATTTAAAACACCAACTCTTAAACTACAGCCCTAAATGTTATCAAGGAAGCATTTATTATCCATATTATAACACTTTCTTCAATATTAAGTCTAATAAAAACGCACTATGTCCAGAAATTTCTCTATTTTCTTTGATAATATTACTATTATTCGTGTATTCGCACGGCAACTACTCATCAAGTGACGTCATGCGCGGGACGAACCAAAACTCGTACACGGGAGCATCCAGCCCTGCTATCACCATATTTTGTTTTTATAATGGCCGCGATAGCTGTCAAATACTAGGTACCCTAAATTTATAATTGGCTACATTGAGTAAAACAAACTAATATAGGGGAGAATATAATAATTATTACAATTCTTGTGTTTGTAATTATATATATTTTGAAATGTCAAATATAATTATTATGTGAAATAATAAAAAAATATTTAAAAAATTGTGTGAATACTTAAATTTTGTCCATTGGTGAATGGTTCTTTCACTGAAGTCGCTAAACGGTAAGTACTTGTAGCTCGTTAATAAGGATTATATTACTCCAAAAATATCTTTTACATGGTTAATAATTTGCTCCTTTGTGGCATTAGGAATTATTTCATCAAAATGCTGTTTTGTTTTTAATATTTCTTTTCGTTTAGAATGTCTTATATACGTACATATACAGACTGTATAGAATCAAGTAAGTAAGGCTGGAGACAAGGATGAAAAATTATATTCTGATCAGAGAAAAAGAAACAAACTTTAATTGGGCGTGGTTTAAACCAAGCCATTCGTAATTACGAACCATAGTTGCCAGGTTGTTTTAAATCAGAATAATAATAATAATATTAATAATAATAATTTATTTGCCCAACAGAAAATACATTTCCAATAAAAGGACAAAATAATAAATGTAAAGGTTACCTATAGCAAAACATTTCTTTAGCAACGACTAATATATAAGATAAATTAGAAAAAAACATATCACATACATGGCTTATCTGGTTATAGTTATTAGATATAACATGCACTGGTGAGTTAGCTAATATTACAGTACGAGCATTATCGCAGTAGAACATATAGTTATTACGAGAATTTAGTCTAGGAACATATAGATTAAACATTAATAAAATATTACAGCAGTCAATTTCATTGTGAAAAATTTTGTATAAGAATTTTAAACCAGAACAAACTCTTCTAAACTGAAGTGAATCAACATCAAATCGATCAAGCAGTAACTGATGTTCAATACCTCTGGTTGGGTAAATATTATCTAGCCTGAATGATAATGCATTTTTTCAAATAAAAACTAAGTATACAATATATTGTTTAAAATCCATTAAATTCCAGTTAATGGCGAAAATGTATTTCTTAAAAACTATTCACATTTCCCTACGACAGCGTCGGACCTACTGAACAAACTGCATGCCCTTGTTTCTGGCTGCATGCCTCGCTGTTGCCATATGCTATTATTGTTTCCTAAAAGGGTTGTTTTTCTTATTTTTTAATATTAAAAGTAAGAAAATTAACTAAATCAAATTATTTTTGACATATTATTAATTTTTTTGTTATTTTTAAAGTTTCAAACAAATAAAATTGAACTATTTATTAAATAATTATAATCGTTCTCAATCAAATGTTGATGATTGTTTAGAGCTGCAGAATCAGCTGAATGTAGTACATCAATGGTGCAAATTAAACAACCTAGTTTTAAACATAAAAAAATGCAAAACATGTACCTTTTCATTAAGGAAATATCCAACAGTTTTCCAATACTCCTTAAACAATAATGTTCTTTCTTCTTGTGATGTATTAATGATCTCGGTGTCTACTTTGACAATAAATTGTCATTCTCTACTCATATACAAAATTTAAGCCCGCTGCACAACAGCCCGGTAACGGGAACGGGAAACTAAACGGTAAAGGTGGGAGAGACTCAGCGAACCCTATTTATCAACATTGGTTTTTTAGTCTCTCCCACCTTTATTGTTAGGATTCCCGTTCCCGTTACCAGGCTATTGTACAGCGGGCTTTAGTTTCCCAGGCATTTAAAGTATTGTGCTTCATAAGCAGGAACTCTCGAGGATTTAAAAATGAAACAGCGTTCAAATCTTTATATTTTTGCTTGATAAGATCTAAAATTGAATATTGCTCCATAATTTGGTCTCCGCACTTTAATAACTCAGTTATAATGATTGAGAATGTTCAACGTAAATTTTTAAAAATATTATCATTCAGGCTAGATAATATTTACCCAACCAGAGGTATTGAACATCAGTTACTGCTTGATCGATTTGATGTTGATTCACTTCAGTTTAGAAGAGTTCATCGTACATGTTTCCATGAAACTAAGTGACCTTTTAAATACACATTGACAGGTTTTTAGTCACGGGTTGAAGTTAGTTTTAAGTTAGTTGACATTTGTCAAATGTCATACAATCGTTAAAATAAGGTGCCTTTCTTGTAAAATAATACTAAATGTGAAAATTATTTTATCTCAATACAAAAATATAAAAGTATTAAATAGTTTCTCAACGCCAATATTTGAAAAGTTTATATGAACATTGTACTGACCTTTTAATTTCGCCGGCAGTAAACTATAACTTAAATTTGGGCACGGACTCCACTGTAAAGTGCTCATAAAACATTTTCTTTACTTTCACTGTGAAAAACTGTCAATTTTCAAGAAATACATTTCGATTTATAATGTGTTTATAAAATATAAAAATTTGACATTTGACGGTGACACACAGATTCCCCTATTGTTTCATAGTTGGCGCTCTATACAAATTTTTGATTTAAATCATTTTAAGATAATAATAAGTATTTGTTGTAGAAAAAGTATAGTATGGACCTCGTTTATAAACTTTTCCATACACTCATTAATTCACTAAATTAAATTCGTGTATAAAATGGCGTTTATCAAACTTGATACATAATATAGGTAAAGTGACGGATCATCCCATTGACATCAAAATGTAAACTTCCTTTATAGACATTTAACCTTACTACCAGTTATCATCATTCTTGTCATTTTGACAGCGAAAGCAAAAAAGGTCACACAACAAACGGAAAATTATAGAAGTGTATAGGATGACTCCGCGTTTGAATATCAAATCTTAAAGTTTTATTATAACTGTATTGAATTGTGCTTTGTTTTTATATTTTTCGGCTCTATACCTATGCACGACTATATTTAAAGTCAAACTCAATGGTGTCTTACAAGATACATTATTTTGATTTTCTATATTCAACAGAGAGGTAGAAACTCGACCCTGTCGAATGGTGCAGTCATTTATGTCTCTAGAAATTATTAAAAAAGGGTTCAGTCCAATGGTGCAGCAACTTCGGATTCCTATTCTCCTCAGAGACAGAAAGTCAAGCTTTTCGAATTTTACTGGCAATGATTTTCGTTAATGTCCCCGAGAATTATACAAAAACAGCGCAATGCAATATCGCAACGGTTTCGACTTCTCTTTACTCTTTAGTTATAGAAACTGGAGTCTCACTAATACTGTTCTAGTCAATATTTCTGAGAGTATAAAAAGAGAGTGTAATATTGCAAGAAGTTTTGATCTTTTGATGGATGCAAGTAGTTTGAATTTTCTCATTTCTGCATATGATTTTGTTGAAAATAGTTGCTTTCTTTGTTTCCTTTGTCTGATTTTTATTTACCGTAACAACTCAGGTATGTAAAGCACAGAGGATATGATGTTAAGTATATTTATGTATTATATAAAGTACCTATATTTGTATTAAAAATTTCAGAGGTTATGTTGAAAAAATGATCGATATGCTAAGTATTAAACTTTAATAATTTAGTAATGAGGTCTGTTGGTAGACCCTGCACTATCTCCACTGGTATATGTTAGTACAGCAATATTTAAATCTGGTTGATGAAAAAGTACACACCAGTGCAGGTTATTGTAGAATCTACGAACAAATGAATTAATGGCCCATTGGCAATTATTCCTTTAGGAAAAATATTCAACACAGCTTAATTAATTAATAAAATGAAAAAAAATCACAATCATGTCGTATATAGTTTTTTTAAGCATAAAATAATTTTTATATTAATACTAGTTCAAAAGTGAAATTACGACCTCTATACTGTGGAGAGTATTGAAACGCTCGACTGACGAATACAAATCTATACCGTGGGGAGATTTAGAAAACAATATTCAAACGTGGCGTCATCCTATACACTTCTATAATTTTCCGTTTGCTGTGCAATATTATATGTTTGCTATTTACAGATTTATACATGGAGAACCAAATTATGACGTACAAAATTCCGTGTCCGTCACTGTTCTATTATATATGAAGGGGTAATAAGTAAAAAGGTTCAAGTGCAAAAAAGAAAAGTGAAGTTATGAACTTTTAAAGTTTTTGCTATATACAAAAATCTGGATACTTTAATACTTTCAATATTGTTTGCATTAATCAACATGCAGAACTCGTACAATTATGACGTTATGAGAAAATGTTTAAAAAATTTGGACTGTAAACTACACAATTCTGCACTTTATATATTTATAATCTTTATGATAAAATTGAAATTAAAAAAATCATGATAAAAAATATACATAGCATATTTATATTTTAAAATAAAATATATGTTTTTGTATTCATTTTAACTTGTTTAGGATTTTATTTGTTATTGTCATTTTAATAATTTAAAATCGTAATTTTTTGTTAAAGAACCCGGGGCAGCGAATGTCGATGGCGCCCCGTCAGCCAGGCATGGGCGCACGCGGTCCCAACGCACCGCGCCAGAGGGCGCCGATGATGCGTCCGCGAGGTGCCGCGCCCATCGGGCCGCAGGGACCGCGGGGCGTCCGGCCTCGAATGGGCGTGCCACAGAACGGGCAGGTTCGACCGCATAATTCGCCGGTTAAGCGAACGCCGGAGCAGATGGCGCAGCTGCAGGCCAAAAAAAAGAGGTTAGATTTGCTGACGCCCGACAAGGACGACGACGATTGTCAGGTGATTTCCATACAGCCGAAAAATACGGATGGAGGGTTGCCGCAAATCGAGAGTGTTCAGGTAAACATTTTTGTTTTATTTTTTTAGTTTTTAATTTTTCTACTGAACGTTACATTTATTAATTGTAATGTTACAAAAATCTTTGTGGCAGCTCATCAACATTTCATTTAAAATGTTACAAATAAAATGTTGCTAAAATGTTACTTTAATTTGATTGCAATGTTACTGAATGTAACATTTATTAGGTTGTCTTGCAACGTTGGTCTTAATTAGAAACATTCCTTATATGTCATAAATTAAATGTTATTTTTTCTAGATTTTCTAGATTTTTTTCTCAGGGTATTTGATTTTTTAACGAAAAGTATATTATTCGTAGAATATTTCGATACACGATTTAAAGGAATTCGAATTATTCGAAATTTTTCGAATTATTCGAAATTTTTCGAATTATTCGAAATTTTTCGGATTATTCGATTTTTTCGAATTATTCGTAGAATTTCGAATCGAATATCAATATCCGATTCGATTCGATTCAAACGATATTCGCACACCCCTAATAAACAAGTTTAAACGGTTTGAATCCAACCACAGATCAAACACATTTATTAATTCCTAGGTTTATAACTTGGAAACATATTCTATTATTATACCCGGCGAAACGATGTCGACAAGTAATGGTGGTTTCGTTTTTCCTGACAGAGGTTATCATTGGCTTAAGCTTTAGCCCCCCTATTCTCGATCTAAAACATTCGCCAACCATGGCTGCACCGGATGAAATGTTCAAAAATAATGGTGTTCTATCGCCGATTCTGTAGGTGATAAATTAACGAGATCGGATTTGATTTTCACGATTCGTCCACGATAACAGCTTCAATAAAACGAGGGGTAAACCACTGATTTTGTAAAATTAAAAATCGCATACGAATTAACGGCTAAGGAATACAATCACAAGGGTAGTCATGCGCAACGCGTCGAAATTTCTTATTGATAAAGATTTTTTCTTATTGATAACGACTGATAAGGAAAAATCAGAACACACAACGTCCATATAACGTTGAACGTTGGTCTTGCTGATTTTAAATTGGTTTACCCCTCGAATAAAAAATAATCTGGATATTTTTGTTACTTTCTTCTTCTTAAAGCGTAATGAAAATGTTTTACCCTGTTGAAGCTACATTGTTGTAGCCAGGTTTCTTTGATTAAAAAAGCTGTAACGGTTTCAAAAGATGGGAAAAATGTGTGCATTGCCCTATATGAAGGAAAAAGCAATAAAACAAGGATCTAAAGCTGTTCTCTTGCAAGAATGGTGAAAATTAAATCCAATCTCGGTAATTTGCCACCCACACAATCACTGGCTGAACATCATTCTTTTCGAAAATTTTATCAGATTCAGGCATAGCTGGGAAAAGAGTAATGCTAAAAACTTGTGACGACCTCAGGAGGGATGGTCGACATTATTTCGTGCTGGTGTACGAATCAAGCAAGCAGATGTCTAAGAGCCGGTTTAAAATGTTTTGTATCCGGGAAAATATGTTCAAACGCTCGTGGATTGGTCGCCTTTCGCACCATGCTCCATTTTTTATATTAGAAAATTAATAGGGCAACAAAATGTTTATCGTAATAATTTACCGTAAAATGCAGTTTGCAAAATATTTGCAAAAAAGTAAAAAAAACATTTTTATTTTAAGAAACTAGGTATGGGTATTTTTTTACTTATTTGTATAAAAAACACTTTGGACAAAAATTATTGTAAATTTTATAAAAAATAATTTTGCAATATACGGGGCCGAGATATTCGCTAAAAACAAAAAAAATGTATCTTTGTAAGAAAAAATGGGCAGGTGTTAATTTAAATAAACCCCTACCTATTTATGAAAAAAACAGACAGTGCCTTGGCACGCAAGGTCAATCCATTTTTCAACAGGGTTTGACTGGACTACGTGTCCAGTTTAAATAATTGAGTAAAAATATCATACCTTATAATATTGCCGATATTACCAAGGGCATCCCTTCTTTTCAAGGGAATACTTTAACTAAAAATGTTACTACTCAAATATAGGGTGTCCCGAAAATAGTATGCAATACTTTACACATGGTTCCTAGAGACAAAAATAAAAAATCTTCTTATAAACATGGGCAAATGGCCCCTAAGATGCTTTTTTATTATTATTTTTTAAACAGTTTGGGAAATAGTAATTTATGCTGAATTTAAAAATAACAAAAAATCTATTTTGTGTATTAAGCCCCCAATTTTTTGTGTGAAATTTTTTTGCAAGTTGGCTGCAGAATATAAATATTTAGACTTTTTTTGTTAAATATCGATAAAATGCAGCATTTTTAAATGGAAATAAAATAAAAAATTAAAAAAAAATCGTTTTTTTACAATTTAATATATTAAGCAAGAGATATAAAAAAATGCATAATTTATATTACATTTCCCAAAAATACATTATTTTATCTCAAAACTTTTTCAGAATTAATACAATAAATCTTCAGGGCATTTGCCGACCTAGATTCATAAAATGTTTTCTTCCTATTTTTGGCACTAAAAAACCGCTTGTAGATTATTGCACACTATTTTCGGGACACCCTGTATATTGTAAGAAGCAAAAGGGTACAAGTGCAAAAAAGTGAAATTAAGTTATTAACTTTTAAAGTTTTTGTTATATACAAAAATCGAAATACTTGTTTTAATATTGTTGTTTGCATTAGGGTTATTCCACGGTACTCGGGGTTGTTTGTCTCAATTAAAAATTATGAGTAAAAACTACACGTTATAAAATTTATTTTAAAATATTGTTTATTATGCTTTTAATAAGTTATAAGCACAATAAAAATAATATTATAAAATATTAATTTAATAACTTGTGGGTTTTAGAAATTACCGAGTAACTTGGAATGCAACATGCAATTTTCACGTTATAAGAATTTTTTTTTAAATTTGGACTCTAAACTACACAATTCTGCACTTATTTTCATGTTTAAATGCACTTGTACCCTTTTTTCCTCTTAAGGGTTAATTTGTAATGTTTAAATATTTTTTCTTTTTATTTTTTTCTTGAAAATTTTTTTTTTTTATAATTTGAATACATTAATGGGAAATAAAAGAGTAGCCATTTGATTAACAATGTTAAAAAAAATACATCTGCCTGAAAGTTCTGCATAACTCTTTGCAGCATATCAACACGTATTGCTGCAATCTCGTCACGAATTCGTTGTTTGAGGCCCGGGATTGTCCTGGGTGGATCAGTTGCAAAACTTTTGTTTTTAGATAACACCAAAAAAAGAAGTCGCAGACAGTAAGGTCGGGAGACACAACTTGACCGCTTTCCAGTGAATGAAAACACACTTTTTCAACAAGACAGTGCAACAAGCCACACTGCAAGATGTTCAATGAATGCTGTGAATGCATTGTTCCCAGGGCGTTTCGTTTCTTGAAACGGGGATATCGGTTGGCACCCTCGGTATCCCGACCAACTGATAGACCTAGGACACCGGCCCTTAAACAACGAATTCGTGACGAGATTGCAGCAATACCTGTTGATATGCTGCGAAGAGTAATGCAGAACTTTCAGGCTCGACTCCAAGAATGAATGAATGCATTTGGCAAATGTAGTATTCAAAAAATATTGCTTTTTAACATTATAAAGCAAAAGGCTACTCTTTTATTTCCCTTTAATTGGATAAAGCTTATCGAAAAGGAACCAAGCGCCAACAACTTTTTCTGGGCTTAGTAAAATTATAATTTATAAATAATAAATAATTATTTGTAAAATAACTCATATTTAATAATGCTCAAAAGGTTAATCATCATTTGGAACTTTTCTCAAAAGGATTGAGAAGGTTCCTAAATTATTACTAATTTTTTGAGCAGCGTGAAAAATGAGTTATTTTGCAAATAATTGGACGGCTTTCTGCAGAATGGGACCAACCCACACCATGATGAAACTGAGAAAAAAGCTATCAAAGATTTTAATAATTTTAAAATTACCTGTTAATTTTATGCCGATTTTGGACTTACTGAGGTTTAAGAGATATAATTTAATAATTTCATCAGGTGGATTTTGTGATGTTATGTGTAAGGGTGACGAAAAAAATGGGCTTTTGTTGGTTGGTTCCTTTCTGCAATTTATGAAAACTACTATCTGATGTATGTATGTATTTAAAGAAAAGCGACAATTATTTATTTCCAAACAAAATACAACTGATATTACTATTATAATGGTAATATGAATTAATTTTGATTCTATTTGAAATTCGTCCACATCATCTTCCAACCCCACCTCATCTTGTAAGCTACTAAAAAAATGCATCAAGACTCTATATTTTGCAGAAGCAGGAAATCTTTAAATACTTTGGTAGTGGGTCTACCAGCCTGCATTTTTACAAAAAATATCCAACCCACTTGCAGATATTCTACAGATTCTAATTCTGGATTAGTAATCCACACTATTATTGAATGTTGGTTGGTTCAATGATTAATAGATTTCACTACACTTGCATTTTGGCTATGACCTATTTTGCAGATAAATTATACATACTTAATTAGTTCATAGGCTAAATATCTCGATTTTTTTGGTTTTGTGGGTTGGTTCCTTTCTGCAGAAAGGCGTCCAATTTTGTTTACCCCAGAAAAAGTTTTTGGCGCTTGGTTCCTTTTCGATAAACGCTATCCAATTCAAATGAACAAAAATTATTAACGAAATCTTCCCTATTGTTTGCCGAACCCTGTATAAGACCGTGCTTAAGACTGTCAAAAGGTTATTGTTCATTGTTTTTACACATCCTTAGTAACATTTAGTTTATTTTTTCTCAGGGTGGCACCACCGAACCGGCGGAGAACAGCATTATGCACCTTTCGGACTCGATCACGTTGTCGGTTCGAAACCCGCCGCCGAAACCAGTGGAGGTGGTAAAAAAATCCGACGCGAGCGCCGTCGCCAACATTCTGGCGACGCGCGGCATCACCGTCACCGCCACCGCCAAACCGAAGGAGATTACTAAGTCGACGGCGGCGCCCGCCCTACCTGCCTCCCTGAATCTCAACGGCGCCGTCAGCATCCTGCCCGCCGCCAAGACCAACGGCAATACTGCGAAGGTAAGACGGACATTTTTAAAAATGGGAATCTGGGGTAAAGAGTGCGCAGTTTTGTAGGCTTAGGTGGCCCAAGCGTGCGCAGTTAAATTTTAAACATTTTAGGTCACTAAATATGGTAGGGCTTCTTAAGATTGTGCCGTTTTGAAATTGAAGGGGTAGGTGAATAAAGGTGTTTTCGTGTCCAGCAAAAAAGTGGTAAAATTTAATAATTAATATTGTAGTTACCACCTTCAATTATTTGCTATTTTAAAGAAATTTTAAATTTGAGTTATTTTTTTTTAATACCACACTAAATTCACAACATTTTAATGCCAAATTCATTCTAAGTACTGCCTTAAAAATTGGCAGTTTGGTTTTATGAACTTTTGCTACTGAAAGCGGTTATTTCGAGAAAAAACGTTTCAAACTTTCAAAATGGTGCCAAATTTTTACTTAACAGTCTAAAGGATTAAATTATAAACCGATACAAACGACTTAACAGATATCTCGACCTATTGACTTCAGGCTTGTATGTAAGGTCTTAAGCATCCTGAATCGGACCGACCTTGATCGATGCCTCTTCTGCAATTTTAGCCGAGCTACAACTGGACCTAAAAAAAATGTTAATTATTAAAGACTACGCAATTGTGTATGCATAGGTGGCCTAAGAGTATGCAGTTAAATTTAAAAATGCAAGGGAATACAGGGTAAGGAATATTTACGATAGGCAAATGTCAAACAGTGTTTTCCTTGGCTACTTTTATTGTTATCGTCAATGAATTTAAATAGATTGCGTAATTCAGAAGATGCACCCACAAAATTGGTACCATTGTCTGATACAATGCGAGAAGGACGATCTCTCCGAGCAATAAACCGTTTAAAAGCCGATAAGAAATGCTCGACATCTAATGCAGTAACCAATTCGATGTGAATTGCTTTGGTGGCAAAGCAAACAAATAAACAGATGTATGCCTTTAAAGTTTTACAGCCACAGCCCTTTCTATCCTTAAGGGTAAATGGGCCGGCGTAGTCAGTGCCAACGACATTAAATGGAATATTAATATTTACACGGTCGGCAGGTAAATTTCCCATAATTTGACTATTGCTCTTGGGATTGCCCTTAAAACACGTTATGCAATTTCTGTAATCTTTCATGCAAGATATCTACCTGCTATTGGCCAGCAGTATTCGCGAATTGATGACAAAAAAGCTGAGGGTGCAGTAGACGTTTATGCTCATATGAAAATAAGAGTGTCGGGGAAGGGTTTTTAGCATCCAAAATACCAGATGTTTTTTTAAGTATAATTCGAATTACTTTACCTGCCCCCCACCTTGATCAATTTATCAACAAAAATAGGATTTAATGCCGACAATTTATTTTTGTGCGCAAGACTTTTACATTGTGATAGCTTAGCGTATTCTTGTGAGAACGATTCCCTTTGCGCAAGTCGCAAAAGTATATTAAATGCCTTGTCTAATTCTGTTGCCGACAAAGGGCCGCTAAGTCGATTTGGCTTTGGCGAGCAAAACCGCAAAATATACGCCATTATGCGTTTTAATTTGTTTAGTGACGAGAAAGTTTTAAACTTAAAAAATGATTCTTCGTTAATGGCTAAACTAACACTCATAGTTTTTATGTCGGGAATTTCAAGTCACAATTAACGATTGGCCGGGTAATATTTAATTTGTGGAGCCACAGTTGGCCTTTCTACCATAATGCAGTGGCATTTCGTTACCTCTCCAAAAAAGACGAAAAAGATTTAAACCAAACATACAAGAAGAAAATCAGCAAGAAGAACAACCACCTCAAAAACGAAGATGTTTACTTCAGAATCGGGTATTAGACGGCTTTCTAAATATAAGTGCAAAAAATGTCAAAAAGCACTCTGCTTACAACATGCAATTTTCGTATGCACTTTATGTTTGAATAATACTGTTATTACTAAATCTAATGAGGAGTTTTAATAATTATTTATATTTGTTTTGATATATAAAATATTTTGTTTAGTTTTCGTTACAAAAAAATGTTTTATTTTATTTTCGGAATTTATGTGTGTTTAAATTTTATGTTATTTATTAAAAGTTTTAAAAAACGTTGTGTTATTTATTTATGTGGTAAAAATATAATAAAACACTTTAGTATGCATATCTGAAAATTTATTTTGTCTTTACAAAAATTAGTTATATTTTATTTTATTTGCGCATTTTAAATATGTATAGTATTTTATAAGTTAGTAAATAGTCTTATATTATAAAAAGTAGTGTTCTATTATTAATAGACTATTACACACTCCGCCAGTCACAGATAACTGCATCAATGTTATCCTTCCATACACTGCCATTTTTTGAACTCTTAGCCAATATTATTTAAAAATCCTTTCATTCCTTTTATATAAAGTTAGATCTTTGGTAACAAACTCTATTAAACAAATTTTGCTGGCAAGTTTATCTAAGAATATATTAAATTAGGCAATTTTGACAAAAAATTGCATTTTTAAAAAAATTCCCAAAGACCATTTAGGGCATCAATAAATAAATGTGTCCTACATGGTTTAAAAGAAAAATATTTTCTTAACAATTAAAAGTTTGTTTAATTAAACCATGAAATAGCTGAAAATAGTGATTTTTCGAAAACATGAATTTTAAATATATTTTTTTAACTCTAAGCCGGTATTATATGAAAATGTTAATTACAATGTATTAACATTAACGATAGCTTTATTAGCAAAATAAGTACAATTTTTTAAAGTTAGCTCTGCTTAGTAACTTTTGCGTAGCCCTGTATAAATGGGTGATAGGGGGAGAAAAGAAAATAGGAGTTTTTTTCACTTCTTACGTCCTTGTCTACTTACAGTTAAAAAGGAAATAAAATTAAGAGTGTATGAGGTGCACTCATTGGTGGCTAATAAATGGATTACCCCCCATTGAGACTAACAGAAAATATCTCAAGAAAGGATTTATAGGGATATCCCTATAGAGCAACCATAAAACATTTGACAAAATTTTGTTAAAACCTATGGGGTTCCCTATTGAGAATGATAGCAAATAAATCAAGGAAGGATATCCCTATAGAACAAGAAAGGATTTATAGGGATATCCCTATAGAGCAACCATAAAACATTTGACAAAATTTTGTTAAAACCTAAGGGGTTCCTTATTGAGAATGATAGCAAATAAATCAAGGAAGGATATCCCTATAGAACAACCATAAATCCCAACCGATACCGATACACCCTATAGAAACACCATACATTCCGATACAAAAATCTTTCGGTTTAAACAGGGTCTCTATGTGACATTTTAACCAGGGTAAATTATGTAATGTAAAAGTCTTACGGATAGTTTTTAAATAAATTATTTTTACAACCTAGGAGGTTTTTTGATTGAAGATAAAATACAAATGTCTATAAAATTCTTTAAAATTTTGACTTTAAAACAAAATGATAAATATGAAATGTTTTTTTTTTAATTTTCCAAGGTTATTAAGAATAAAAATATAGTACATACATCAAAGTCCCATCACGTGACTTTAATAGAAATAATTAAGGTTAATTCTGCCGTGCTTAATGAAAACGCCTTAACCAACAATTTTGCGATTTTTGGTTTACGGCATTTTCTACTAGAACAATTCATCCTGCGTCTATCCCCGGTACTCAAAAAACCGTATAGATATAGATACGGTTTTTTGAGTACCGGGGATAGACGCAGGATGAATTTTTCTAGTAGAAAATGCCGTAAACCAAAAATCGCAAAATGGTTGGTTACGGCGTTTTCATTAAGCACGGCAGAATTGTATGTCAGTGTCAAGCTAACTCCGTTTTATTTTCTGAAAATAATACAATATATGTATATTTTGTGTTCTAAGTTATACAAAAAAATATACGATTTCATTATTTTCAGAAAATAGGACGAAATTAGCTTGAAACTGACAGAAAATTAACCTTAATTATCGTGGTGTGACTTTATACTGTGGAGCATAGTATGTTTTAGTTTAAAAATTATATATAAATAATTATGAGTTTAAAGGGTGCCCAATTTTGTATATTTAGGAGGCCTAAGAGTGTGCAGCTAAATTTTAAAATACAAATGTTCAGGTCACTAAATATGGTAAGGTGTTTCAAGAGTGCGCAGTTTTAAAATGCAATTACTTAATGTCTATTTTAAAGAAAAAATCTAATTAGACCTTTTAGTCTCAAAATGCTAATTTTTAACTTTTTACAACATTTAATATTTAAATTGACATGGTCTAAAAAGGATATAATAATTAAGTTTGTTTGTTTAAAACAAATATGGTTAAAAATTCAAATATTTTTGCAAATATACTTGATATGGTCTAAAAGTATTAGGAAATCCAATTTATTAAAATACCTACTGTAAATAACATTGCAAAGTTCTTGTCCTCCAAATAGATTATGTGTCATGAAAACTTTTCAAAATGTATTAAAGTTATTATCCGTCAAACCATTTTGTCATGTTTTTTATGTTGATTCCAGTCTTCTGAAGCATTACCAACCGTAGACTTAACAGACGACACCCCAGTACCAAGCCCCATAAAACAGTCGACAAACTCCCCTCAAAAGCAACGCCCGGGGCTGCCCTATCGCTGCGACCTCTGTCCCGCGCAATACCCCAACGCGCTTGGCTTAAACAAGCACCGGCAAAGTTACCACAAGACGACGGGCGGCATGCCTGAGCTGGGTATCCCCCTTGTAAACCTAAAACAAAATGGCATCATGCAAAAGTTGGGGCAGTTGGGCATCAATTTGTACATCCCGTTGCCCAGCAGCGGCGGCGACGGCATGTTCGGCCTCCCGATCATCAATACACGGAATCCCGGAAACGTTTCCGCCCTCGGCGCCACGCAGATGCTGAGTTTAGGCCCCGTTCGGAACATTCCTAAGCCGGCCTCCAATAATAACGTTGTCAACAGAGCGCAGCATCCTCAAAAACCTTAGATTTTAGATCTATGTTGGAAAAAATCGCGTTTTTGGGATTCTCGATCGTATTTTAATATTAATACCACAAACATCTTTAGATTAATCCCTAAAGATGTCTCTGGCGAAGAGGCGAAACGAGAGTCTAAACCCAAAAATGTCGTTTTTTAAGTACATATGTATACTAAGTATATTTATTTGCACTACTAACATATTCACCATGTTTTGGTGTTTTTGATTTAGGGCGAGAAAAATATATTTTAGGTTATGGACAAGTGTAATTGAAGATATCTCGAAAAGTTTTTAGTTTGCCTTATAAAAATTACTCCATAAACTACAGTTCTATCCTAAACATTTTTCTTGCCTTAAACTCCCCCAAAGTATTATTTTTTGTATTTTTATAGAAAAAGACTAATTTTATTTAAGAGATATATATTTTGTGTTCTCATAGACTGATATGTTTCATTACTCTGTGCAATTGTTAAGAAGCGTTTTAGCTTGAGCTGTAAATATAATTATTACTATTATTATTATTTAAAAACGTAACATAAAATTACGTTTTTTTTGGATCTAAGTGCTTCATTTCATGGAATTGTCTCCATTTAATGTACAATGTTTGTGATAATAAAATATTTTATATCAAGATCTTGTTTTATTTCATTTGTTCTTTTTTTGTTTACCAGTTATGGCCAACTGAACTCTTGGGGTTGAAGGTACAGTTGTATTTACCCTGCTGAAAATGACGGATGATTGCGGATATAAATTCTTCGTCAAAACCGGATAAAAGCAGATGATTGCGGGTGTAAATTCTTCGTCGAAGCCGGATAAAAGCAGATAAAAGCGGGTAAAAATATCATCTGATAACATCTGCTTTTGTCCGCATCGCTATATCCGCGAACACCCGGTTGGTTGTGTTTTATGTCCGGTTAGTGCACCCCCGCAATCATCTGCAATCATCTGTTTTTAACCGTCTTCACTGTGTTTCGTTTATATCTGAATTTGTCCAGAATCATCTGCAAACTTCTGCTTACGTCTGTTTTTATCCGCGATTACCTGCATTTTTTTTCGTCTATTTTTGTCGGGTTTTATCTGCAAACGTCTGGTTTTATCCGCGAGCATATGCTTTTACCCGCTAACATCTGCTTTCATCCGCGAACATCTGATTTTATCCGCCAACATCTGCTTTTATCCGCGAACATCTGCTTTCATCCGCGAACATCTGCAGTCACCCGCGAACAACTGCTTTTATCCGCGAACATCTGCAATCACCCGCGAACATCTGCAATCACCCGCGAACATCTGCTTTCATCCGCAAACGTCTAGTTTTATCCGCAAACATCTGTTTTCATACGGTTTC
This sequence comes from Brassicogethes aeneus, assembly GCA_921294245.1. NCBI lineage: Eukaryota > Metazoa > Arthropoda > Insecta > Coleoptera > Nitidulidae > Brassicogethes > Brassicogethes aeneus. Next base: position 52,887,884 of record OV121133.1, on the reverse strand, counting down.
ACCCACAAACATGCTTTTATCTGCGAACGCCTGATTTCATCCGGTTAGTGCACCCCCGCAATCATCTGCTTTTATCCGCGAACATCTGCAATCACCCGCGAACATCTGCTTTCATCCGCGAACATCTCATTTTATCCGCGAACATCTGTTTTTATCCGCAAACATCTGCTTTCATCCGCGAACATCTGCAGTCACCCGCGAACAACTGCTTTTATCCGCAAACATCTGCTTTCATCCGCGAACATCTGCTTTTATCCGCGAACATCTGCAATCATCCGCGAACATCTGCTTTCATCCGCGAACATCTGATTTTATCCGCCAACATCTGCTTTTATCCGCGAACATCTTCTTTCATCCGCGAACATCTGCAGTCACCCGCGAACAACTGCTTTTATCCGCGAACATCTGCAATCACCCGCAAACATCTGCAACCACCCGCAAAGATCTGCTTTCATCCGCGAACATCTGCTTTTATCCGCGAACATCTCATTTTATCCGCGAACATCTGCAATCATCCGCGAACATCTGCTTTTATCCGCAAACATCTCAATTTATCAGCGAACATCTGCTTTTATCCGCAAACATCTGCTTTCATCCCTAAACATTTGCTTTTATCTGCAAACATCTGATTTTATCCGCAAATATCTGCTTTTATCCGCGAACATCTGCTTTTATCCGCAAACATCTCAATTTATCCGCGAACATCTGCTTTTATCCGCAAACATCTGATTTCATCCCCAAACATTTGATTTTATATGCAAACATCTGATTTTATCCGCAAATATCTGCTTTTATCCGCGAACATCTGCTTTTATCCGCAAACATCTCATTTTATCCGCGAACATCTGCTTTTATCCGCAAACATCTGCTTTCATCCCCAAACATCTGGTTTCATACGCTTTCACCCGTAAACATGCTTTTATCTGCGAACGCCTTATTTCATCCGGTTAGTGCACCCCCGCAAACATCTGCCTTTATCCGCAAACATCTGATTTTATTTGCAAACATCTTCTTTTATCCGCAAACATCTGATTTTACCCACAAACATCTGATTTTATCCGCAAACATCTGCTTTTATCCGCAAACATCTGATTTTATCCGCAAACATCTGCTTTTATCCGCAAACATCTGCTTTTATCCGCAAATATCTGCTTTTATTCGCAAATATCTGCTTTTATTCGCGAACATCTCCAAACATCTGCTTTTAATTGCAAATCTCTGCTTTCATCCGCGTTCGGTTTGCCTGTATTTCCTTTGTCCATTTCGGTCCTGTTTCGTACACAAACGTCTGGTTTCATTCGCGCTTTTTGTTTTCCTTTTTCTCGTGTATACTTTAGTTAAGTTTACCTGCTTTGTCAAATTTTACTGAGCTTTAACTAACTGGTTGTTAGCCGTTCACAGCACACAACTTTATAACTCTAAAAAGAATTATTTGAATAAAAACAACCTGTAAAGAAAATAAGTTTATTCAACATGACATTTTCCCAATGGAAAAATAATTTAATTATATTCACCAGATTTAAATTTAAAAATCAGGTATACTATAGTGAAGAGTACCACAGAAATAATAAGTCTATTAATTCTTACATATATGTAAGAATTAATAGACTTATATATATATATATTAAAAATATTGGTTATGCCAAATTTAAAAAGTTTTTAAAGTTAGATGAAAAATTCTACGCCTAAATAAGTGTTTTTCAAACAAATTACATACAAATTGAAGATGTTATAATTCCAAATGTATTTGAAATTAAACATATATGTTTTCTAACAATTAATTTAAATGTAAGCTTAATGATTAAAAAATATCTATTTATGTCCTTAAAGTATATACGAGAAAAATGAAAACAAAAAGCGCGAATGAAACCAGACGTTTGCGTACGAAACAGGACCGAAATGGACAAAGGAAATGCAGACAAACCGAACGCGGATAAAAGCAGAGGTTTGCAGTTAAAAGCAGATGTTTGCAGATGTTCGCAGATATTTGCGGATAAATGCAGATGTTTGCGGATAAAATCAGATGTTTGCGATTAAAATCAGATGTTTGCGGATAAAATCAGATGTTTGCGGATAAAAGCAGATGTTTGCGTATAAAATCAGATATTTGCGGATAAAAGCAGATGTTTGCCGATAAAAGCAGATGTTTGCGGATAAAATCAGATGTTTGAGATTAAAATCAGATGTTTGCGGATAACATCAGATGTTTGCGGATAAAATCAGATGTTTGCGGATAAAAGCAGACATTTGCAGATTAAAATCAGATGTTTGCGTATAAAATCATATGTTTGCGGATTAAAACCGATGTTTGCGGATAAAATCAGATGTTTGCGAATAAAATCAGTTGTTTGTGGATAAAATCAGATGTTTGCGGATAAAAGCAGATGTTTGCGGATAAAATCAGATGTTTGTATATAAACTCAGATGTTTGCGTATAAAATCAGATGTTTGCGGATAAAAGCAGATGTTTGCGGATAAAAGCAGATGTTTTCGGATAAAATCAGATGTTTGCGATTAAAATCAGATGATTGCAGATAAAATCAGATGTTTGCGTATAAAATCAGATTTTTGCGAATAAAAGCAGATGTTTGCGGATAAAAGCAGATGTTTTCGGATAAAATCAGATGTTTGCGGATAAAATCAGATGTTTGCGGATAAAATCAGATGTTTGCGGATAAAATCAGATGTTTGCGGATAAAAGCAGATGTTTGGGGATAAAATCAGATGTTTGCGTATAAAATCAGATGTTTGCGGATAAAATCAGATGTTCGCGGATAAAACCAGATGTTTACGGATAAATGCAGATGTTTGCGGATAACATCAGATGTTTGAAGATAAAATCAGATGTTTGCGGATAAAAGCAGATGTTTGCAGGTGAAATCTTATGAATCAGACTTTTGCGGACTAAATGAGATGTTTGCGGATTAAAACAGATGTTTGTGGATTAAAATAGATGTTCGCGGATGAAAGTAGATCTTCACGTATAAAAGCAGATGTTTGCAGGTGAAATCGGATAAAGCAGACGTTTGCCGATTAAAGTAGATGTTTGCGGATAAAATCAGATAAAACCGGGTGAATGCAGATATAAACTCAAATACAGGTATTTGCGGATGAAAACAGATAAAAGCAGACATAGATCTAAATAGATAAAACCCGACGTTCGCGGATAATATTTATACCCGCAATTGCAGATAAAAACCGACATGCCGGGTAAAATCAGATATGTCGGATAAAAACAGATATAAATGGACATAAAACTAGCTTGGTTTTTTACCCGCAATCATCCGATATTACCCGTCTTTTTCAGCAGGGTAATAAAAAAGCGCACAAGAATTAGAATGAGAGAAAACTGTCACAATATTATTATTGCTTAAAATCGGTTTATCACTGACATACATAAGTCATTAAAATAATTACTATAGGTTATAATAGTTATTTATGTATTAAGGGCAAAATAAGGTTTTTATGGTCTGAGGCGCTATTTCGAAAAGCGTCGCAAAAACCAGTTATGCCAACAATGCATACAAAACTATAAGCACGATTAATATATTATTATTTTTTATATATTATTGTTTTTAAAGACGTTTACGTCAAAGAATTTTTGTTATAATTGTCATATTATAATGTCAACTGACATCAGTCCGTTTTAAAGTTTAAAGATGGATGAAATTGAGGAAGCAGCTGAACAGGCGAAAAATTGCGGCCTGCTGTAGGAAAAATCAAAATCTTTATACGAAAAAACTACTTCGAATATATCAAATGGTGTAACATTGTTGTTCTTAATTTTTGACGTTTCATTATAGCCCGCTGGGTCATAATAACGCCCGCGGGCTATAAAAAGACGTTTACGTCAAAGAATTTTTGTTATAATTGTTATATTATAATGTCATCGTGCATAAAGAACATTTATGTCGTAGGTTAATTAAATAATATTACAAAAATATTACAATTAAAAAAAAACAAACAATATTAAAAAAAGTTTAATATTTAGTTATGCATCCGTGTTTTTTATTACTTCATTAATTAATTAAATTAATTATAATAATAATAATTATAATTATTTGGATTAATATCTTTCCTGCAGTCATGTCCCTGATAGCACAGTTTATTCTAAGAATGTTTTTTAAACCTTCCAGTGGGAATATTCTTAGGATCATGCTATATTTCTTCTAGTCATGTTCTAAGAATGTTTTTTAAACCTTCCAGTGAGAATATTCTTAGGATCATGCTATATTTCTTCTAAAGAACATGCTTAAAAGAAATATAGCATAATCCTAAGAATATTCTCACTGGCAGGCAGGTTCTTAGAAGGTGCAAAGTTTGGTTGGTAAAAATTAATCCAATCTAAATATATGCTTAGAATGTTGAGAAAGTAATTGCTATAGAAAGCTCATTTAGGAATATTCCTGGAACATTCTGTTAAGCATATTCAGTTCAGTTAGGTACCTATATAATAGTAAAATATACCATAATCTATACCCACTGGGAAAAATAATATTTCTACAATGTTACTGAACGTTACATTTGTTAGATGTAATGTTACAAAAATCCTTGTGGCAATGTTGCAGGAACATTGCAACAAAGCCTTATGTCCGGCTCAGTAATATTACATTTACAAATAAAATGTTGCTTAAATGTATTAATTGCAATGTTACTAAATGTTATTTTTGTTAATGTAAGGTTCCTGAAACATTACATTTGTTAGGTGTAATGTTACAAAAATCCTTGTGGAAATGTTGCAGGAACATTGCAACAAAGCCTTATGGTTCAGGAACATTACATTTACAAATAAAATGTTGCTTAAATGTATTAATTGCAATGTTACTAAATGTTATTTTTGTTAATGTAAGGTTCCTGAAACATTACATTTGTTAGGTGTAATGTTACAAAAATCCTTGTGGAAATGTTGCAGGAACATTGCAACAAAGCTTTATGGTTCAGGAACATTACATTTACAAATAAAATGTTGCTTAAATGTATTAATTGCAATGTTACTAAATGTTATTTTTGTTAATGAAAGGTTCCTGCAACATTACAGGAACATTGCAGTTAAATTAATATGAATTATTATAATAATAATTAATTATAATTATTTATCCGTAACGCACCATACCCACCAACACTGACAGAGAGACTGTTTCGACCTGTTTGATCTCATCAGTGTCAGGCAGTCGGTGACGGGAGACACATAACAAGCTCGGACTGTTCACTTATAAAGATATAAATGACCAAGACAGCGGCGAGATGCATCGGCAAGTCAGTCTGCAAACAACATTGCAAAAATTATCTTAATGCAATATTTCGAATGAAACATAGTCCAAAAGTAAAGTTATAATTATTAATGTAATATTATAGTTACAATGTTCCAAAAATCTTGCAAATTAAATGTTTATATTGTTTATATAAAGCAACATTTCAAAAATCATCTTAATGTAATATTTAGGATGAAACATTGCCCAAAACTTATCAATGTAATATTATAATTGCAATGTTTCAAAAATCTTGCAAATTAAATGTTTATATTGTTTATATAAAGCAACATTGCAAAAATCATCTTAATGTAATATTTCGGATGAAACATTGCCCAAAACTTATCAATGTAATATTATAATTGCAATGTTTCAAAAATCTTGCAAATGAAATGTTTATATTGTTTATAAACAGTAACATTGCAAAAATCATCTTAATGTAATATTTCGGATGAAACATTGACCAAAACTTATCAATGTAATATTATAATTGCAATGTCTCAAAAATATTCCCAAACATTCCAAAATAAATGTTTCTATTGTATATTTAAAGTAAAGTTGCAAACATTTTTCATTTGAAACTTGTGTTAATATTTCAATTGAAACATTGAAAAAAGTTATGTCTGCAATATTATAATTGTAATGTTTAAAAACTTTTATGCAACATTTTATACTAAATGTTACAAATATAACATTGTAAAAACTTTCCATGTGAATCTTTAAATAATGTTTCAAATTTAAGGTTGTTGGAAATTATTATATGCAATATTTCAAATGTAACATTTTATTTATGTTAATGCAAGTAGCACAGGAAATATTTTATTTGTAAAGTCCGCGAACATTGCAGCAATATTTTGTAAGGTTTCTTTCCCAGTGGGTAGATTCCCAGATAACATTCGTGAATGCACATTAAACTCCTACCGGGCGCACGCCGTGAATCTTCAAAATTGAATGCATCGTGAATTCACCGTGAGTTCACAGATAACATTTGTAATGCACATTTAATTCACATAGGGCGCACGTCGTGAATCTTTAAAAATGAATTCATCGTGAATTCACTGTGAGTTCCCAGATAATATTCTTAATGCACATATAATTCATTCCGGGCGCACGCCCTGAATCTTTAAAAATGAATGCATTGTGAATCCACTGTGAGTTTAAAAATTACATTCCTGAATGCACATTAAACTCCTACCGGGCGCACGCCGTGAATCTTCAAAATTGAATGCATCGTGAATTCACCGTGAGTTCACAGATAACATTTGTAATGCACATTTAATTCACATAGGGCGCACGCCGTGAATCTTTAAAAATTAATTAATCGTGAATCCACTGTGAGTTTCCACATTCCTGAATGCACATTAAACTCCTACCGGGCGCACGCCGTGAATCTTTAAAATTGAATGCATTGTGAATTCACCGTGAGTTCACAGATAACATTTGTAATGCACATTAAATTCACACCGGGTGCACGCCATGAATCTTTAAAATTAAGTGCATCGTGAATTCACCGTAAGTTCACAGATAAGTGGTAATCCATTAATTACGTAAGGCAATTTTGGCGATTTTTCGACTCCCCCCTCCCCTTGGGAAAATGCATTGTTTTAATGTAAATAAGTTAATCTGTAATTGATTCCATTAGATTTATTAAAAAAAAACAATTGTCATAATTGTTTACTTAATTTAACCCAGTTTTCTCGCCATTTTACACTGCTTAATTTTTTTCAAAAATTACGTGATATTTGCCGAGACCACCCTTCCCCCACGTGAGATTGGGTGGGGTTTGGCTCGACCCCCTCCCCCCCTAAACACCTCACGTAATTAATGGATGCCCCCTAACATTTCTTATGCACATTTAATTTACACCGGACGCACGCCGTGAATCTCCAAGATTTTATACATAATAGATATTATCTGTTAGCACGTTTAATTAAAGCTCTTCAAATTTATTTTGATAGGTTAGCTATACCTCTGTTTGATAGGGAAGGTATACCTACCCTATCAAAATAAATTTGAAGACCGAATTCGAAATAAGAAAAAGAAAACATAACATTAAAGGAATATTAATTAAAGATTTTTATTAAATATTAAACGGAAAATAAAAAAGTACATTTTTTAATTAATATCAGTTATTAATATTTAATATACCTATAGGTAATAATAATTATATATAATAATTGCAAAACCAAATACGCGGGCACTCGTGCGCATGCGCCTATGGCCGTCACATTTCAACTAAATGCAGGGTTGCCGCTTGCAGGTATTTGACCCGAAAATCGCGTTTTTCATCATGCTTGCAAGTAAAATATTGAAGCAGGTATTTTATAAATTTTACTTTTCAAAGAAATTTTCAGTAAATAATATTGTATAACTACTAACTAAACATAATTCTTTAATTATATCCTTTTATTTTTCTCTTAATTTATTCAAAATTTAATTCACTTTTCCAAATTGAGCAAATGTACTAGAAATGTTTACTCGTGTGGGTAATTTCTAGTATTTTGTAATTTTTGGTCGGGAACTTTCACGAAAATCATCCGGCTGCAATCCGGCAACACTGCAGCGTTAGTGTGCGTACGCAGCTAAGAGCCACGAGGTTTTCTATAGAATACCATATATGGTAAACATCTAGCTAGATATCCTGTATACCGGTAAAACGTTCAGTTCATATCCTTTTTCTATGGTTCAGAGATAAACGTTCAGTTTCAAGGTGTATGTATCTTGGTTCAGTTTTTCAGTTTTATAATATATTGGTATTCAGTTCAATAAATACTTAAGTTGCTAGCCAGGAATTCCAAAGGTAAGTTTGACATTTTTATATTTTAGCATGATCAAATTTAAGATAAGAATTTTATTGTATATATACTATATTAGATCAGTGCACTGATAATAATTGTTACAATTATTGCAAAAAGAACAAAAACAATGAATAACCATGGTTATAATGCTTAATTGTGGTTATATTTTTTTATAAAGTTTTTATTCATTGTTTTTGTTTTTGAGTCAGATCACGTCAAGTGGACCCCCCATTTTCCACTTGGTAATAGAATTTAAATTTTAATACCTACATCAATCGTTAGTAGTCATTAGTAACAATATTTCCTTAAAATATATATTTTTTTTATTTTAATTTTAACAGTTTTTTTGTAACAAAGATTTTTCTCACTTTTAATTAAAAAATTCATTGTGAAAAAACTGTTAAAAGTTTCGTAGTGAAATTTTCAGGACTTTTTTTTAAATTTTTTTATACTTTTTTTGATCATTGAAATATACAATTCAAATTTTTGATAAAGTCTCTATCAAATAATCAAGTTTTTTTCATGGTTGCATGTACTGGATATAAAGGTTTCATATCCTGAAAAAAAAATTTCACTGCCCGGCATTTCTTTAAACATTATTAATTTTTTACTGCAAGGCTCTGCCTCATGAGTCGGAGCCGCGCTCGGCTGAATTGGTTTGAATGATTTGTTTTTATTTGAATTCAAAATATGACATCCATTTTAATATTTTTATTAGTAAATATACAGTCGACAAATATTTTAGAATTTTTTAATCAATAAAATAAATGAAATAATTAATTAATACAGAATATTTTTATTAGCTATCGCAAGACTTTTCTTTATACACAAAAACAAATATTTTTTTTTGTTCTAAGCGTTTTTTTAAATAATATTTATTAAATTTTATAAAATGAGTCTTGTAAATAAATGCTTAAATCCAATAATAATGTTATAATTTATATATTTTTTAAGGACCAAAAAGAAATTAAAATAAGGGGAAAAAATGATGAGTTATTTGACTCATTTGATGATGTGTCCAGTGATGAATCAGTAAGTATACTTATCTGTAGATGTAATTTATATATATTATAATAAAATATTATACAGTATTATACTCATGTGTATGCATTAATTAGTATTATTGATATTTTTTTTAAGGTTAAAGAGGACATTGAAACCTCTGAGGTTGATTCGGAATAAACTCTACAACATAACACTTTGTGTTTTATTTCAGTATACTATTGTACCTCAAGTTTAATTATACAAAGTTTATACTTCTTAAGAAGTCCCATAAGCCAACTGAATGGCATGTGCCGGTTAGGGATAGGAACGGACGGCGGGTTTAAAGTCTCCTTCGAAGGACTAATACACAATAGGACAAACACAAATAAACAGCCATACCCCTGGTGGGATTCGAACCCACGACCTCCGGCTTGTAGTCAGCAGCACTAACCACTAGACCACCGTCGGCGTGGATGGCATAATTGTCTAAAAAAATATTCTCCAATTGGACATAAATCACATCTTTATTTAACATTTTTCATTTGACTTTATTTACAAATATAACAAAATCTGTTATTTTAAAAAATAACACGTTTTATTTTGTGTTCCAATTTAAAATTAAGTGCAAAAAAAATTTAGTATACGCACGAAATTCACCGTAAATACGCACGCGAAGATGCGTCCTCCCCTTGAATTCACCGTAAATGCACAAGTGAAGCTCGAAGTGAGTGCGCATGCATGCTAAAATTCGCGCGAAAAAATTGAAATTATGGTGAATGCACATTTTTTGTTCAGAAAACTTATTTTACTATATAGGGGAAAATATGTTTTCTGAACATGCACCCTTATTTCATTTTTTTCGCGCGAATTTAGAACACGCATGCATTTACGGTGAATTTAAGGGACAGACGCATCTTCACGTGTGCATTCACGGTGAATTCATGTGTGCATTTAAGGGGCGGACGCATCTTCACGTGTGCATTCACGGTGAATTCAATGGGCGGATATATCTTCACGTGTGCATTCACGGTGAATTCCAGGGGCGGACGCATCTTTTAGCAACCGTGAATTCACGCGTGAAGCAATATTTTTCACCGTGCATTCACGGTGAACTCACGAATGTTATCTGGGTTATTACGTATACGTATAAAGGTACAATACTTAGTATTAAATACTAAGTAAAAAACACAACCCAAAATATTTTTTTATACTTTTAAGTTGTATAGAAGGTTTTATGAAAAACCGGATAATTTAGATACCTATAGGAAAATTATTTTTGTTATCGAATATTAATATTTTAATTTTAATTTGATTAATTAATATTTTAATTTTAATTTGACATATAACTATAGTTATATGTCAAATTAAAATTAAAATATTAATATTCGATAACAAAAATAATTTTCCTATAGGTATCTAAATTATCCGGTTTTTCATAAAACCTTCTATCCAACTTTTAAGTTAAAATACACAGCAAACGGAAAATTATAGTGTATAGGATGACCCCGCGTTTGAATATCAAATCTTAAAGTTTTATCATAACTGTATTGAATCGTGCTTTGTTTTTATATTTTTCGGCTCTATACCTATGCACGACTATATTTAAAGTCAAACTCAATGGTGTCTTACAAGATACATTATTTTGATTTTCTATATTCAACAAAGAGGTAGAAACTCGACCCTGTCGAATGGTGCAGTCATTTATGTCTCTAGAAATTATTAAAAAAGGGTTCAGTCCAATGGTGCAGCAACTTCGGATTCCTATTCTCCTCAGCGACATAGAAACTCAAGCTTTTCGAATTTTACTGGCAATGATTTTCGTTAATGTCCCAGAGAATTATACAAAAATAGCGCAATGCAATATCGCAACGGTTTCGACTTCTCTTTACTCTACCAAGTTATAGAAACTGGAGTCTCTCTAATACTGTTCTAGCTAGAACAGTATTAGAGAGACTCCAGTTTCTATAACTTGGTAGAGTAAAGAGAAGTCGAAACCGTTGCGACTAGTCAATATTTATATTTATAAAAAGAGGGTGTAATATTGCAAGAAGTTTTGATCTTTTGATGGATGCAAGTAGTTTGAATTTTCTCCTTTCTGCATATGATTTTGTTGAAAATAGTTCCTTTCTTTGGTTCCTTTGTCTGATTTTTATTTACCGTAACAACTCAGGTATACATATATGTACAGCACAGATGATATGATGTTAAGTATATTTATGTATTATATAAAGTACCTATATTTGTATTAAAAATTTCAGAGGTTATGTTGAAAAAATGATCGATATGCTATTAAACTTTAATAATTTAGTAATTAGGTCTGTTGGTAGACCCTGCACTATCTCCACTGGTATATATATATATAGTTATAACTAACATATGTTACTTTTGTAATATTTAAATCTGGTTGATGAAAAAGTACACACCAGTGCAGGTTATTGTAGCATCTACAAACAAATGAATTAATGGCCCATTGGCAATTATTCCTTTAGGAAAAATATTCAACACATCTTAATTAATAAAATGAAAAAAATCACAATCATGTCGTATATAGTTTTTTTTAAGCATAAAATAATTTTTATATTAATACTAGTTCAAAAGTGAAATTACGACCTCTATACTAGTAGCTGTGGAGAGTATTGAAACGCTCGACTGACGAATACAACTCTATACCGTAGGGAGATTTAGAAAACGATATTCAAACGTGGCGTCATCCTATAATTTTCCGTTTGCTGTGTAATACAATGAAAAATGTTTTTTTTATGAAGAACTATTTGGTTTTTTCTTTTATGAAGAATTATTTTATAAGGAAATATTTTGTTTTTTTATATTTTATTTTATGTTAAAAATAAATATTTATTAATTTGTATACCGATTTTTTATTTCTGAATTAAAATTTTTATGTAAATAATAATAATAATAATAATAATCCTAACTATCTTCAACTTCAATCTAATTTGACTTATCCCACAAAATTTTCCAATTTTACTTTTTATGAAATGTCATACAACTTCCCTGATAGCACAGTTTATTCTAAGAATGTTTTTTAAACCTTCCAGTGAGAATATTCTTAGGATCATGCTATATTACTTCTAGTCATGTTCTAAGAATGTTTTTTAAACCTTCCAGTGAGAATATTCTTAGGATCATGCTATACAGGGTGTTTCTTTTAACTTGAGACAGCTCAATATCTCGAGAAATACGCATTTTACGGAAAATTTTCTTAAATCAAAGTTAATGTGACCAAAGGGAACATTATTTGGTGCTACCGCTAGCCACCCCTTACCCCTCTTTAAGGGTGAAATGGGGGGTAACTTTAGAAAGTCAAATTGAATTTCTCGATTTTTTTCACAGATTTTGGTAGTACATAAAAAAATGAATAACTTTTACTTGAAACTTTTTTTAAATTTATCAACAGATGGCGCTGTAATTCAAAATTTAAGAAAATTGGGTTTCCTTGTAAAATGTATTATTTGAAAAACAAAAATTAACATTAAATCAACAATAGACGGCTCTGAAAATAATTTATAACAAATGTTCGAAATGTCGTCCTTCCATTTCGACACCAAGTGGAGCACCAGCGTCCCTGGTCGGTAAACGTTTGGTGCGGTACCTTTGGCGAACGATTAATCGGACCCTTCTTTATTGACGGTGCATTAAATGGCGAAAAGTACCGGACTTTTCTAAAAAACGATCTGCCGTGGTACCAGCATCATGGTTGTCCTGCGCATTATTCGGCAATTGCTCGAGAGGTGTTCGATCGGGAGTTCAATGGCCGGTGGATCGGTAGACGTGGTCCAGTAAGTTGGCCTGCTCAATCACCTGAGCTTACACCACCAGACTTCTTCCTGTGGGGATACTTGAAAGAAAAAGTTTACACTGCAATTCCTACAACTCGGTAGGATGGTGGAGCGGATCAGGAACGCCTGTGCGGCGATACCTCCCGACATGTTGGCGCGTTGTGCGCCAGAATTCATTACCCGCATTCAAAAATGTGTCGAAATGGAAGGACGACATTTCGAAAATTTGTTATAAATTGTTTTCAAAGCCGACTATTGTTGATTTAATGTTAATTTTTGTTTTTCAAACGTTTCAAATAAAACATTTTACAAGGAAACCCAATTTTCTTAAATTTTGAATTACAGCGCCATTTGTTGATAAATTGAAAAAAGTTTCAAATAAAAGTTATTTATTTTTTTATGTACTACCAAATTCTGTGAAAAAAATCGGGTCATTCCATTTGACTTTCTAAAGTTACCCCCCGTTTCACCCTTAAGGAGGGGTAGGGGGTGGCTAGCGGTAGCACCAAATAATGTCCCCTTTGGTCACATTAACCTTTTATTTAAGACATTTTTCGGTGAAATGCGTATTTCTCGAGATATTGAGCTGTCTCAAGTTAAAAGAAACACCCTGTATATCTTCTAGGCATGTTCTAAGAATGTTTTTTAAACCTTCAAGTGAGAATATTCTTAGGATCATCCTATATTTCTTCTAAAGAACATGCTTAAAAGAAATATAGCATAATCCTAAGAATATTCTCACTGGCCTCTAGGCAGGTTCTTAGAAGGTGCAAAGTTTAGTGGTAAAAATTAATCCACTCTAAACATATGCTTAGAATGTTGAGAAAGTAATTAGTATTAAATACTAAGTAAAAAACAACCCAAAATATTTTTTATAAATTAAAACAATATTAGATAACAAAAATACTTTCACTATAGGTATTTTATTTTATGTTAAAAATAAATATTTATTAATTTGTATACCGATTTTTTATTTCTGAATTAACATTTTTATGTATAATAATCCTACTATCTTCAACTTCAATCTAATCTGACTTATCCCACAAAATTTTCCAATTTTACTTTTTATGAAATAATGTCATACAACTTATGGTTCAGAGGTCAAATTGTTTATTTAATATTTTTAAATAAATATATATTAATATGTCGCAAATTTTTTTAAGGGGACGACAAATACATTTCACTGTCATAATATGAGAGTGAGGCGTATTTGTCGCCTCCTGAAGAATTTTACGAATGTAGAATCCAACATATTAGAACGTGGGTATCTGACATATTTGGAAATATTCTCAAAAGCTTCCTAGAAGCTCCATAAGAAACCTTCTAAGAACATTCCAAAAACGTATTCTTAAAATGTTCTTAGGATGCTTTTTAGGAAGGTTTTAAGAAGCTTCTAAGAATCTACTTGCATCATTAGAAGGGTATCTATTGAATGTTTTAAAAGTCCCTAAGAACATTCTTAGCAATAAGGGAAGGTTCTAAGAATATTCCATTATTCCGAGTCGTATCTTCTTAGAAGATTCTTAGAATCAAATTTTGCTATCAGGGTTATGGTTCAGACGTCAAATTGTTTATTTAATATTTTTAAATAATAATATATTAAAATGTCGCAAAATTTTTTAAGGGGACGACAAATACATTTCACTGTCATATTATGACAATGAGGCGCATTTGTCGCCTCCCAGTGCCGGTTTAAGTTAGTTCGCCGCCCGGTTCTGGCACAAACACAACGCCCAATGCTTTAAAATATTACTTTTTTTAAAACATTTTTAAATTTTTAAGTCTTACTTTCTCACGTCAAGTGGAAGATTAGGTTGGTTAGGCTGGTATCTAACAGTAAACTTAGTATCCTATAAAATATAAAATGAGCCTTTATAAACAAATTATAAAAACTAATCAAAAGCACTAACTAAAAAATAAAACATTCTTTGGTTTATATAAACAATACTAAGTACTAAGAAAAGCTAATTAAAAAATAAAAGTTTAATATTTTGTTTCATTAAACTAATAAAAACTAATCAAAAGTTATAAATTAATAAAACATTCTTCTTTGGTTTAAATAAATATTGAGAAATCCTAATACTAATAATTAAAAGGTTGTTTTCAAGCCTTTATAGTAGCAAATTGTTTTATAACACTTTACATTATATTATATATTATTATTATTATTATTTCATCTAGCAGGACAGATTTGCTAAGGAGTTAAATCTTTCTTGGGGAATTGTATTTCTTAGGTAGTTCTTTACCCTTTTTAGAGTAGAAAAAGATCGTTCACCACTTGCATTTGAAACCATTATAAAAAAAAATTCGCAGACAAATATTAATATTCGAAAATGAAGATATTAATTTATTTTCGTATAAAACTTATACTAATTCCAATGGAGTTTATATTTTTATTTCCGAAAGGGAAGTTACCAGTTTCTTAAGTTCATCCAAATCCTCCACGAAGATTTATACTTTTAGATTAAACAAAAATTCAAATTTGTTTGTGCCAGATTTCTAGCTATCATATCGACAAATGATTTCGGATTATAGATTGTCAATTATTAAAATAAAACATATTGTTCGCATTGTTTCTTTTTTGCTTAAACTTGCCTCTGAATTATTTTCTTCAAATTGTAATTTTCTTATGATTATCCGCTTCTGAGCATAATTTTCGTTTCCTGTTAATTTCCTCATAATGATCAAAATGATCACGTAAAAAATCAAAGTTCTCAACTAAAAATGACTAAAGATGAGCATTTGTGCTTAAATCCATATTTTGTTTTTGGACTGCTTTATTGGTTTCATTAACCCTTTGCAAAACGTCTATCCAAAAAGTTAAAATTATTCCGTTTCCAATAAATCAAGTTTTTCTGATGGAGAAGCTGCTTAAGCAACATTTTTCTCATTTGTATCCGTTGTATCCGCCGACGCACAGACAGGTATTTGGACCTAAAACGTGGCCAAAAATCAATTTTGTTAATTTTTATTGCCAGATCTAAGATTTTGTTTTAAAGAAGTTAGATAACATGGCTATCTTTTGGTGTAGTTGAAACTTGAATTGGCCATCCCAGTCCGATGTACCAGCAGCTAGAACCTAGCGCTCTTTTACATCGTAGGTCTTCGTTCGCTACACCACAAAAAAACAAATTTTTGCTGTGTTGTTTCTTATGTTAAAAGAGATTTTGGTGAAAGAAATTAATATGGATGTCGTCAATTAAGGTATGTACAATATTTTAGGCAATATTTCATTTGTGTTATAAACTTTATTTATTTATATCGAGTACTATAATTAACTACCTAGAAATTCTTAATTTTTCTCGTTTTCGTAAACAAACAATGGTGTTTTTAAATATCGGCAACACCTCGCAACGGCATCCGCAATACATTTTATTAAACTTTAGGATATCTAGAATAATTGCAGCCATCAAAGTCATCCACATGTTTCCACATCACGAAAAAATATACCCTTGAAAACAGACACTTTAGTGCGATCTTATAAGATTTTTAGGTAAATGGATGTATTTTTTATTTTTTAAAGGGCACAAAAACTTTAATATATGTTTAATTTTAATATTTTTATTGCATTACTTGCATGTAAGTATACTTTAGCTATAGCTACTTTATAATTTTTTTATAAATAAATTTGTGAATACATACTTTTTTTTAATTTATAGTAAAAGTACCTAATATCACTTGTATACCTTTAAAAATATGTTTTTTGGTCATTTGCTACCCTTTTGATAAAGAAAAAGTGCCCAAATATTTTTGGCCACGTTTTAGGTCAAAATACCGCTCTGTGCGACGCAGTGTCGCAATAATTTTTTTTCTAAATTCTAACAATTAAGTATTTTAAAAAAAAAATTATGGGTGGTACGCGGTACCGCCCCAAAAATATTTACCGCCCGGTGCTATAGCCCCAAAAAACCCCTGTTAAACCGGCACTGTCGCCTCCTGAAGAATTTTACGAATGTAGAATCCAACATCGCTAACAAAAAAAACTCATACAGCTTAAAAATCTACACTGAGAAAATTCCAATCTTAAATTATCTTAATGAAATTATCTACATAGTGTTCAAAATATATCTAATAACCAGTACAAATTATCTATCTGTGACATGAAGACGAATTATGCTGGAAACCCATTTGGCCCACGCCACGCCACCCTACGCTACGTTACGCTACGCGACGTTTTGTTATGCAGAAATTTAACACAGGTTTCAATGCAATACGTACTCACTTGTCCCACGCCACCCTACACCATGCCACCCGACGTCAAACGACGTTTCGAAAATCAAATTGTTTTAAATTTTGAAGAGACGTGTGAACGCGTGTTGTCCCCCTCCATGCAGCTACACACGGAGTGCGCATGTTTTGTAAACAGTTTTCAAACATGGATGAACAAATTATTGAAAAAGTGTGTTCATATGAGTTCCTGTACAATCAACATTAAAGAAATTTTGTTTTTTATTTATAATAATAGCAACAGAACACTCCTCTAATTCCCATTCCCATTCATCAGATAAAGAACTACTTGCACACTCCATTTTATTTACCAAAACGAACAATACTAATACTAATAAGTATATAAATCAATTTTATTATAATTTCATAATTTCATAAAGCAATTTTATTTTATATGTTTGTCATAAGACGTGGCGTAGCGTATTACTAGTGTGTACGGTGACTCGAAAACGTGAACCCACGTCAGTCGACGTCGAGTAGCATGGCGTAGCGTGGCGTGGGCCAAGTGGGTTCTTAGCATTAAGGTGACTAATAGATACGTTTTAATAAAGTGTTAAAACAAAAAATATAGATCATCTATATTTATATTTTAACAATCATAAAATATCTAAATACCACCATAAACTCGGATTAATATGTCGCTGTTCTTAAAATTATTTTAATGCCAGTGATAAATAACTAAATATGGTTAATAGACGACCTTATTAAAACTTGTCTTAATAACCATTACTAGTCAATTGTGAACACATAACATAAGATTGTGAACCACCTTAAATTATCTAAAGACCTTAAGAAGTTGTATAATGGCCTTAACAAACTCATCTACCTAACTAACAGATTCGGCTTTCCGACTATACTCGAATCGAACAATCGTTTAACTAGCGTCCATAGCACAGAACAGCGTCCTCTGTGGAAGCGTCATTTATTATTTCTCACTTGTTAACAGGAAATTGAGGATAATATTGAATCGTTTATAGAAGAAAAAGGGCGTTTCTTCACAATTGTTTTGCGGTAATTTTACAGAACATAGTAATGGCTTTCAAAGTTACTCTGCTTGAATGGGGGCTCAGTGATTTTGTTAAAGGATTTGAAGGTAGGTTTAATTTCTTTCTAGTTTCCGGGGTTCCTGCATTAAACATTTAAAAAATTCATGCGGTATTTAATATGTTGATGATACTTTTATAAATGTATGCTTTGAAGTTTATTTTATAGGATATTGGTAAAATCTGAAATATATTTTTGGTAAAATGTTTACAATTTATTATTATTAGGTACCATATTTATAAATAAACCAGCTTGAGAAAGATTACCAAGATTTTTAATAGGTCAGAATATTGGCTTTGATTCCTTAATTTATTATTTAATTATACCTACATGTATAAAGTTATAATTTTAAGATGGCCTATCTGCTGAAATAGTTTAATTTTTTTAAAGCTCAATTGTTATCTTTCTTTTTAGGGTAAATGGAAATAATCCTTAAAAGTATTATTAATTATTATTTCTATATCATATAAACGTCAGTGTGCTACCTGGATGAAGTCTTGAAAATGAAAATAAAGTCCCAACGCAGAAAATGCACTAATAAGGTCGTCTAGTAAAAATAATTTCGGTATTTATCTCTATTTTATTTCCTAAAAAAATAAGAAAAGCATTAATTTATGCTAATTGCGATATGTTTTTCTGATTTTTTTATAAACATTTAGGTTAGAGTGCTCCAATTGATGAAAATAATGGTGTTAATGATTTTTTTAAATAAAATAAAAATGAATGCCAAAATTATGTTCAAGTACTCAAATAAAAATCCAACCTTTTAATGCATTTTTTCGCGTTGGGGCTTTATTTTATTTTCAAGACTTTACTTTTAGTAGAAATAATGCTTTTAAGATTTATTTTCGTTTATTTATACCATGGTGCAGCTCCATTTATAATAAAATTAAACTATTGCCGTAAATAGGCCATCTTAATATGATAGCTAAAGCATATTATTATGACAAATAAATATATTTAGGATCATATTAAGATAGCATAAGAGGATATTAGGATGGAATTAAGATGATCATAAAATAATATATTTACCATTATAAGATTATTTATTTGCCATATATGTACCAATTTGAGATCATATTAAGATGTCATAAGAAGATATTTAAGTGATATTAAGATCATCCTAAAATAATATATTAACCCTTATAAGATATATATTAATGGTCGATATAAAAACTTTTGATGGTCTTATGATAATTGTATTAAGTTTGCCTATTGATGGTCACAAAGTATAGTTATTAAATTGAATCTATTAATGGTATTTAAACGGTCTTAATGTCCCCTATTTTACTGCGATATCTTAAATAAGGTTATTAAGAATCTTAAAGATGGTCTTAAATTATTTTTCTCGGTGTAGTGTTCCTGATTTTCTATCATTTCGTTGGAGTAATTATGGCTTTTAACATGATACGTCACATTTGAAAGGTCTAAAATTAAATACAAAGTTAGGTTGAAGTTTGAAAAACAAATATTTCGTCATCCCTCTGTTTTTGTCAATTACTGCCCGCAAACGGCAAAGCATGGAAGTCGCCGTCTTGCTTTATCTAGTTCCAAATGGCCCCAATGGCTTGCCAGAGTTCGTCTGCACTTTTGGTTGAAAATGTTGTTAAAAAAGTCATAATGGATGTGACAAAGCTCGATGTCATCTTGACATTGACGGAAAAGTTTTATTCACACAGTCACAATATAGCTATGAGTTTTTTTTGTTAGCGATAGTATATAGAACGTGGGTATCTGACATATTTGGAAATATTCTCAAAAGCTTCCTAGAAGCTCCATAAGAAACCTTCTAAGAACATTCCAAAAACGTATTCTTAAAATGTTCTTAGAATGCTTTTTAGGAAGGTTTTAAGAAGCTTCTAAGAATCTAATTGCATCATTAAAAGGGTATCTATTGAATGTTTTAAAAGTCCCTAAGAACATTCTTAGCAATATATATCCCTTATAAGGGAAGGTTCTAAGAATATTCCATTATTCCGGGTCATATCTTCTTAGAATCAAGGCAGGGCAGCACTTCTACATTATGGGTTTGAAACCAGTGGGTAACAGTATTGGCAGTATTGGCAGTGTGATATCCTGAGTGCATACACATGCTTCGTCACAGTGATATCATGTAGAACTCACGGTGTGATATTTGCAAAATTTGCGCATGCGAACTGCGAATTTAAAAACCTAGTTTGTTATTCAAATTACACTGTTATAATTTATAAAACGTTGTTTGAATATCACGAATGTTGTCCGGGTTCAATTAAAATAGATATTCCAATGTTTAACAATTAATTTTTTTTATTCAAAAACAGTACTAGTAGTCTTTTTGAATAAAAAAATATTTTTTAAGGAATTAAACCCAGGTAACCAAACGTGACTAACATTTTTAAATGTGACGTTAACGTGGCCAATATCTTAACTATAAAGTTGTGACCTATATATCTTTAACGAAAATTAATAATTTTGGAAATGTCGATTTGATATAGAATCTCCCTTTACCAATGCTTTCACGATTTTCCATAGACTTACTTTGCTAAATTAATCGTTATATAAACGTGACTTTATTGTCACGTTATAATGTGATAACAAAAGTCACGGTATACCGTGACTTTAACTTTACGATTTACCGTCCCTTGCGACCTTGAGTTCACGGTTTATTCACCGTGAATTCACTGTAAATTCACCGTGAATTCACCGTGAATAAACCGTCTGTTTGTGACATTTGTAAACGGTAGTTAGACGGTGAATTCACGCACTTTTCACAGTATTTTAATTGTGAATCCACCGTATTTTGGCGGTATATTCACGGTGAATTCACAGTGAATTCACGGTGAATAAACCAATAATAATAACACAATCGACTATAGCTAGCCATTATTCGTTACTGAGCAGATGAGGATGGAGATGGGGACTTCAAACAATTAATGTTCAGCTATGCCATTACAGACGCACACTTCCAACTAAATATTGCAACCCAACGCTATTTATAGTTAGCTCGCTTGCGTAAGCAGCCGTAAGATGTATGGCTTAAACCGCTTACAATTACACTTACAATTTGCGGTGTTTTCACAGTCAATTTACGGTGTTTTCACAGTAAACTCACAGCGCTTTTACGGTGAATTCACGGTGATTTCACGATAAATTTACGGTACTTTCACAGTGAATTTGCGGTGATTTTGCAAACTTGAGTTCACCGTGAATTTACCGTGAAATCACCGTGAATTTATCGCAAAAACAGCGTGAGTTCACCGTTTAATTACCGTCTACAAATGTCACAAATGGACGGTATATTCACTGCACATAAACGGTGTATTCACGGTGAATTCACGCAAACGGTGAATTCACCGTAAACTCAAGGCCGCAAGGGGTGTCTTTAGCTACTCTCTTAACTCTTTATTCAATTCGCCATTATTGTCAAATAAGTACCCAGATAACAATTATGACATCATTTAAGACATCAACGTGAAATCATGCAATGCATTGCTGATTCATTCAGTGATGTCACTGAGGTACGCATATGTGTTCCCCTTTTGATGAGCAACATGATATCCTTAATGAGTCCCAGGATGAATTCGTTGTGACATCAACGTGAAATCATTGCTGATTCATTCAGTGATGTCACTGTGGCACGCATAAGTGTTGCACTTTTGATGAGCAACGTGACATCCTTAATGAGTCACACGATGAAGTCATTATGAAATCAAAGGGATGTCATTAATGATTTTACTTAAGGGACTAAAAATGCTAAAATTAATTAAAATAAATATTTATTTTCTTAAATAAAATAAAAAATATTTAAAACATGTTTTTAATAAAATTTAAAAAAGTAACTTGCATCTGATTATTAATAATTATACAAATTAATTATTAAAATATATTTAAAAATACGATAATTTTTAAGCCTTGGTAAGATAAATCCATTCCCAAAACTTGGCAACACTTATGGTATATACTATGCAGAGCTGTACAAGAAAAATTACTCGCGTAAAAGTACAAGTACTTTTAAAAAAATGTACTTGAGTACAAAGTACAAAAAAATCCAAAAGTACTCACGAGTACAAAGTACAAAGTACTTTTTCCAAAAACTCTTAAAATGTAATTTAGGTTTCAGTATCTAGCAAAAAAAGTTGTTAAAAGTTAAACATAACAAAATATCAGGTTTAGGTCATTTAGGGATATTTAAAAAAAACTGCATTTTTATATTTCTTTAATACACGTATTTATTTATGTTTTGATTATTTTTTTCCAAATAACCAATTATTTCGATTTTAAACAGAAAAAAATAATATTAAAATAGATTAACTATTCTTTTACATAGGTATAACCTTTATTACCTATAGGTATACCTATTTTCATGCAAGTAATTTATTATATATTTTATTTAATAAATAGCCTAAACATTATTTAACTGCAAGCACGAAATTAAATTAAAGTAACACGAACTCTCCTGCAATTGAAGCAGAACATCCGCAACGAAATGGCCGTTGTTTTCAGAGATATGAGTAGACGCGTGATAGTTAATTTCCGTTTTCGGCTAGAGGAATGCCAGCAGCGCGAGGGTCAACATTTGGACAACAAAATCCTTCCCACTGGGAAAAATAATATTTCTACAATGTTACTGAACGTTACATTTGTTAGATGAAATGTTCAGTGGCGTAGCGACAGTACCGCGAACGCCCGCCAAGCGGGGGGCCCTATAGGTTATAACCTCGTAGGGGCCCCGGCCGATACTTACCCCAAAACATTAAAATACTTATTTCCATCTTACTTATACTAAAAATTGAATAATAATGAATGATTAATTAAAAATATCATAATTTACTAAAATGTATACTTATACTAAAAATTGAATAATAATGAATGATTAATTAAAAATATCATAATTTACTAAAATGTAGGTAGGTACTTGATATTATTGGCCTACCATCACAACATAAATGTAAAACATCTAACGGAACCTTTTGACGAATTTTAAAAATCGCGCTTATTTAACAATTGACAGCGGGTTTACGCAGGAACGATTCAGAACTTGGAAACATGCGCCTAACTCTAAACAGATATGCGCATTTAGTTATGCGTATTATTCGGACAATTATTTAAGAAATAGCTCCTCTCAACAGAGATTAAGTAATTTGTCTTTACTTTCTATAGAGGCAGAAGAAGCTCGTGTTATAAATAAACAAGAGCTTATTAAGGTTATTTTTTTATCTTAAAAAAATATGTTATTATTTTCTATTATTTTACTTATAATTTATAAGTAGGTACAGTGGAGAACCTTATTTTTTTTAATTATTTTTTTGTTACTTTTCGTTTATAAATAATTTAAAAAATCATGTCACAGATGTATTATTTTTTATTTACAATATAAAACCATGTAAAAAAATACCTGAAATCAGGGGACCCAATAAGAATTTTCGCGGGGGGGCCCGAAATTTGTCGCTACGCCACTGGAAATGTTACAAAAATCCTTGTGGCAATGTTGCAGGAACATTGCAACAAAGCCTTATGTCCGGCTCAGGAACATTACATTTACAAATAAAATGTTGCTTAAATGTATTAATTGCAATGTTACTAAATGTTATTTTTGTTAATGTAAGGTTCCTGCATCATTACATTTGTTAGGTATAATGTTACAAAAAACCTTGTGGCAATGTTGCAGGTACATTGCAACAAAGCCTTATGGTTCAGAAACATTACATTTACAAATAAAATGTTGCTTAAATGTATTAATTGCAATGTTACTAAATGTTATTTTTGTTAATGAAAGGTTCCTGCAACATTACAGAAACATTGCAATTAAATTAATATGAATTATTATTGTAATAATTAATTATAATTATTTATCCGTAAGCTATAGGCCTATTATATATAAATAACAGACTGTTTCGACCTGTTTGGTCTCATCAGTGTCAAGCAGTCGGTGACAGGAGACACGCATCAAGCTCGGCAATGTTTACTTATAAAGATATAAATGACCATGACAGCGGCGAGATGCATCGGCAAGTCAGTCTGCAAACAACATTGCAAAAATTATCTTAATGCAATATTTCGGATGTCCAAAACTAAAGTTATAAATATAAATGTAATATTATAGTTACAATGTTCCAAAAATCTTGCAAATTAAATGTTTATATTGTTTATATAAAGCAACATTTCAAAAATCATATTAATGTAATATTTCGGATGAAACATTGCCCAAAACTTATCAATGTAATATAATAATTGCAATGTTT
Organism: Brassicogethes aeneus; assembly: GCA_921294245.1. Lineage (NCBI taxonomy): Eukaryota > Metazoa > Arthropoda > Insecta > Coleoptera > Nitidulidae > Brassicogethes > Brassicogethes aeneus. Next base: position 52,863,564 of record OV121133.1, on the reverse strand, counting down.
TAAAAATATTTCTAAACATTCCAAAATAAATGTTTCTATTGTATATTTAAAGTAAAGTTGCAAACATTTTTCATTTGAAACTTGTGTTAATATTTCAATTGAAACATTGAAAAAAAGTTATGTCTGCAATATTATAATTGTAATGTTTAAAAACTTTTATGCAACATTTTATACTAAATGTTACAAATATAACATTGTAAAAACTTTCCATGTGAATCTTTAAATAATGTTTTAAATTTAAGGTTGTTGGAAATTATTATATGCAATATTTCAAATGTAACATTTCATTTATGTTAATGCAAGTAGCACAGGAAATATTTTATTTGTAAAGTCGGCGAACATTGCAGCAATATTTTGTAAGGTTTCTTTCCCAGTGGGTTGGGACTTAATTTTCCAAAAATTTGTCTAAAAATTAAAAAAAAATATTTTTTTCTGACTTGTAGTTCTATTTTTATTGAACTTACAAATACCCCATACCCTTGGTGGACAGCCTGTGGTATGTACAGGATGGTCATTAAGTAGTATAATTTAAAAATGGCCCAAGAAAGAACTTTTTTATTGTTAATTTTACAAAGAAAAGTTACTCCTTATAAAAAGCTAAAAATATAATATAAGACTATTAAAACTTAAAATAACATAAAATAGGAAAATTGATAGTTGGACCAAGAGAAAAGTTCCCTTAATTTTTATTTTAAAGCAAAATAAAATAAGGAAATATAGCTAATAACACTAGGCAACAAATTTTAACTTAAAAAAAAGGTCCTGGTTAAAAATAGAATTTTTTGTTTATAACTGAAATAGATCCAAAATGTTTAAAAAAAAATTTTCTGAAGTCGTAAATAAAAAATAGGAGCACAGTACGTATTTTGGTACCATTTATTGCATAGATACACCATTTGAAAATTTTAAGATGACGATACTTTTAACTTATATTTCAGCATTCCATGAACAACATATCTGTACATATTGTAATAATTTAAGGCATGTTTTTTTGATGTTTTTAATCGTTCAAATTATTTTGTTTACTAATTTTTATCGTTATTATTTAACAATTTTTCTTTGTATCATGGTGCTGCCCGTATCGTCTAAACAAGACTTTGGAAAATTTTTTGGTCGCCGGATTTGCGTCGAGCAGGTCAAAATCTATAGGAGTGTGCTATTTTTATTACCGACCTTTTTTATTTACTAATTTTTATCGTTATTACCCACATGGCAAGAACTTGCAACCTAAACGTTCCAAAAACGTTCCTTGTGACATTGTTACATTATCGTTAATGTAACATAAACGCAGCGCCGGATTTAGGGGGGGTCTTTGGGGGTCTATAGACCCGGGGCGCAAGCTTACAGGGGGCGCAAAATTTTTGACTGGTAATTTTTGTTTTTTACTACAACCTAAAGGGTTTTCCCCTTTTTTTTATTTTTCGTGTATTAATCAGTTTTAATAAAAAAATATTTAAAATATAACCGTGATTGTTGCCATAGTATTATTATCTATCCATAGTATACGAAATATGTCATGTCACGTATTACGTAGGGCGCCCGACAAGTTTTTGGGCGACAAGAACTTTAGTTTGCAGAAATTGATTATTTCCAACGATGCGATGCGTATGGGCGTAAAGGTTTTTTAATATAAGAATATTTTATTACACTACGAACAACTATTAATTTAAATTAGTTTAAAACTATAGTTATATTAAGGTGACCAACTGTGTAAAGGGGAAAACCAGAACAGCGGTGGCCTGTAGAAAATTTTTTTAGAAAAAGAGGCGTTGCCCTAACACTACCGGTGTTATGTTATTATTATTTACTCTCAATTCAAAATAGTTATTTTATATGGAAACCTTTTGGTGGGGTGAAAAAATATAACATAATTTTTTTTTATATAATAATTTTATATGGTAAGCTAAATCAGAACAGACCAGAACCAAAATAGGAAAATCAGAACCTTTGCTACCTTCCATTTCCTGTCAGAATGAAGACCTTAAAAACAGTATAGTTCTGATTAAATCAGAACAGTTGGTCACCTTAGTTATATACAGTACCAGTCATATATGTATGTATATATACAGTATAGGTATTAGCCTATTGAAAGATGACGTCAATATTGCGATAAACAAATTTGCTTCTCTAAAAGCACGCAAAGTTGAGTTGGCAAAATGTTAATTTTCTTATTTAGGTATTTGTTTTTTATATAGTTTTTGTTTATGTTTTTAGGGTGGCAATATTTTTTCGACTTTTTTTTTATTTCGGAGCTCACATGAAACAATTTAAGTTTAAAGTAGGTATTCAAGTTTCAACTCAAAAGAGTTATTTACGATATAAGTGGGATAAGAGCTTTATTAACGTACGCATGCGAAATTTGCCCAACGAGTGCGTAGCACGAGTTGGGCAATCGCAAAAGTACGTTAATAAAGCGTTATCACACGTATATTGTACAAATTTTTATCTACGCCTCTAAATGGAAAAATAAACGGTAATTATTTTTGTCTAAGACTTAATTTAGGGTTATTTTGACATTTTTACTTTTTATTTGATTGGTTAAAAGCAGAGAAAAACGCGTGCGTTAATGAACTTCTTATCTCACTCAAAATGAGTGGGATAAGAAGTTCTTATCTCACTGGCGTAGATAAAAAAATAAACGTCGCTCAAAAAAATCAACTAAATTGGAAAAATAGTAGTGGTTACAAGATCAAAATTATTAAAAAAATCAAGAAATGTATTTCAAAAATATTGAGCGACCAATAATATTTTGACTTAAAATGTATTATGTTCCTATACGATTTACAAAAAAAATAGTGAGAAGCCAAAGATTTTTAGAAAAAAGGTTGGTTTAAAAAAGTTTTGAGCGACGTCTAAAATTTTTTTATCTGTTGAAACTCAAATACTTTAGACTTATTTTTTTTATTTAATCTCCAAAATCAAAAAAAATTCAAAAAAATACTCCAACGTTAATGTTTATGGTTAAATAAAATCCTTTTAAGAAGTGACATTTCTTTGAATTTATTATATAGGTAGGGGCGGAAAATTTTTATTAGACCCGGGGCGCAAATTTTTATAATCCGGCGCTGCATAAACGTACTAATAACGTCATGGGGACTGCTAATGTCCGCCTTCAAAGATGTAACATTGTTACCCTGCTGAAAAAAACTGATCGAAAATGGATCGAGTTTAAATCTCGATCCTTTTTGATCATTTTTGATAAGGATTTTGTCTCCTGTTTTCGTGATCAAAAAGGATCGAGTTTCGATCCTGTTTTCTGGATCAAATAGGATCGAGTTTCGATCCTTTTTGATCACGAAAACAGGATCGAAACTCGATCCTTTTTCGATCATTTTTCATAAGGTTTCCATAATTAATTCTAAAATAAAAGATACAATTTACAAAACTTGAAAACTTTATTGGGCACTTTGTATTTCAAAAAAATCGGATGACGACGACGATGATGATGAAATTCGTAATTATAATAATAACAGTCATATATTTTATAAAATAATATTCACAACAATAATTCCGTGGTTTCGGGGAATAAGGGGATAAGTCATTTTTGGGTCTCTCTTTTCAGACTACTGTCATAAGGTAAGAGTATGAAAAGTTGTATATAGTACTACTTTTACTTATTATGGAAACCTTATGAAAAATGATCGAAAAAGGATCGAGTTTCGATCCTGTTTTCGTGATCAAAAAGGATCGAGTTTCGATCCTGTTTTTATGATTAAATAGGATCGAGGTTCGATATCGTTTTTGATCACGAAAACAGGATTGAAACTCGATCCTTTTTTGATCATTTTTCATAAGGTTTCCATTATTAATTCTAAAATAAAAGATACAATTTACAAAACATGAAAAATTTATTGGACATTTTCGTTTTCAAAAATATCGGATGACGATGGTGATGAAATTTTTATCCTTTTTCTAAAACAAAAAAAAAGTGTCCCTTTAGGGAATATATTTATATTACTATTTTAATATTGTCTTTTTAACTTTCGCAAAATAATCTTGCAAATTTTCATTCATATATGAATACCTTTTTTCCTTCGGCGATTTTTCAAATTTTTTTTTTGATTTGTATTTTCGTTTTGCTTTAGCTCATATATTGTGGCGTACTTTTTTTCTTTATATTTTGATGTGGGCCCATTGCACGCCAATGATGTATCAAATTTTAACAATTTTATTTTTCAAAAATAGGGCTTTCATATGAAAGGTATGTATACAAAATTATGATTAATATTTATCATTTTCATAGAAGATATGACGAAAAAACGTTTTTTCTTTGTCAACTTATGTGTGATATTTTTCTGAATTAGGATAATGGGAGGAACATTTTTCCCTGGTAGGGAACTGAATCACCCTGTATAACTATATACAAGACTAAAAATTAATTATTTACTTGCAAAAAAAGAAACAACGCATTGCGCAGTTGCTCCCTCACGTTCAATAAAGTATTTCTTGTTTCGAGAGAAAGTTTTTGCATCGAAATTTGAAATTTCCGACAGCAACACCCTTTTTTTGTGCCCCGTGTCGCAAAATTTAACAAAAGCACATGGTCCATCAGCGGTTAAATTAATTGACATCTTGCTATCTTGCTGTCTTTAAATTTACCTATAACAAATAAATTCATAGTAAAATTTGTATACATAACCTTACTTTTCAGGAGCCGAAAAAACAAAATTCATAAAAAATTGCCGCCACTCGGAAATCATAAGTTTTTTTTGTTTGATGGCAATCAGTACTTTTCATCGAATTTTTAATTATTATATTAAAGAAAAACCCACAGTAAAACCGTAAAATCGATAACAAAAAACACTAACCAACATGACAAGCACGTGCACAGATTATAGACACATTACAGACAGGGTTGCCAGATGATATTTTTTTATTTCCCCAGATTTTTAAAAAAAAAATCCCTAGATTTCCCTAGACAAGTATGTCAAGATTTTATTTTATTGGAACTTTTTTTAATTTAAATATATCGATGGCCTAGGCGCAATACCTCGTATCATTAATTAATCATCATAAGGTAGCGCATGAAAAGTAGTACATAATACTACTTTTTCTTATAATAAGGAAATGTAATTATAATTACGAATTTCATTATCATCATCGTTCTCATCCGATCTTTTTGAAAGTGCCCAATAAAGTTTTCATGTTTTGAAAATTGTATCTTTTATTTTAGAATTAATTATGGAAACATTATGGAAAATGATCGAAAAAGGATCGAGTTTCGATCCTGTTTTCGTTATCAAAAAGGATCGAAACTCGATCCTATTTGATCATGAAAACAGGATCGAAACGATCCTTTTTGACCACGAAAACCTTATCAAAAATGTTCGAAAAAGGATCGAGTTTCGATCGTGTTTTTATGATCAAATAGGATCGACTTTGAAATCTGATCGAGAATGATAAAAAAGGATCGAGAATTTCAAGAACCTAGTAGTCGATCATATTTGATCATGAAAACACGATCGAGTTTCGATAATATGTTATCAAAACTCAATCGTGTTTTCATGATCAAATAGGATCGACTTCGAAATCTGATCAAATATGATAAAAAAGGATCGAAACTCGATCGTGTTTTTATGATCAAATAGGATCGACTGCGAAATCTGATCGAAAATGATAAAAAAGGATCGAGAATTTCTAGAACCTCATTAAATATGATAAAAAAGGATCGAGAATTTTCTGGACCATGATCAAATATGATAAAAAAAGATCGAGTTTCGATCAGTTTTTTTCAGCAGGGTACGTCACAAAATTAACGTTGCTGTACTGTGATGAATTAGCAGATTTTATGACGTCAATTTCTGTACTCTACAATTACGTTTCTATTGTAACATTTATATATCGGAAAAAATGTTACATGGGGTTACATCCGAAACGTCTTAATAAAATAAATTTTTATTCATATAATTTAAAATAACATAAATACCTAGGTATATATTAGCTAATATATATAAACTCTTAAAAAGAATAATATAAAATAAATTAAAAACTAACAACAAACAAAATAAAAGGAACATTATTTATAAACTACCTAGAATCCACAAGTATAAAAACAAAACAAAGCAAATGGCTACCGTTTACCGGCTCCAAGCCTCAACGGCAACGCGTCTTTTGCCCTTTCCTTCTTCCACAAATAGAAAAACTCCATTTGTCGCTGTTTCTCCTACAAAAATAGTACTATATATTACTTAATTGTGAACATGAATGATTGAAACTGCTGTATACCTAGGTATAAGTAGGTAGGTACTTTTTAACCTTGATTTTTGTAAGAGACAAATTGATTTTGTCTATCTGTGGAAGAAGGGAACGACAAAAATATTTTTACTATTTACCTAATTAAATATGAATAGTTATGCATTCAACTAATTACAATTTTAAAATATTTTATAATACCTACTTAAGTACCTACTAATTATTTTTGAAAAATTAATGAAAATTATCTATATTTTTTTATGTTTAATTATACAACCTTCAATCTAACCAAGAGCACTTACACTGTATTTAATATTTCTCACTAACACACTAATTTAAATTAAAAATTAGAAAAATGCGACGATAACCATGGTGCACCTGTCGTTGCAATACGTAGACTGACCCGTCTCGAATTTACGGTTTTATTAAAGTTAATATAATAACATTACAATAACAAGCGTATAATTTCGTGTTAGAGACATCCTAATCTTAACGTCAAGAATGAACTGTTTAATTAACGTAAATTCAGTATTGTCACAATGATGAACATTTAATTTTGTTTTATAGACATCACATTTTAAACGTAACGATATTACTGTTTTGTTGATGTATATGTGGTGACAGTCCCATAACGTCACAAAATTAATGGCTCATAAATGTAGATCAGGGCACGTAGAAATCCGGACGTCCGAGAAACATTTATGGGACACATTTAAAAAGAGAGCACATATTTACTGTCTATGAAACAAGATTGAGACGTAAATTTTAAACGTTCAAAATGTGACCTTTTTGAGAATGTAACAAAATGTTTCTAAAACGTTCTTTGTCATGTGGGTATTTAACAATTTTTCTTTGTATCATAGTGCTGCCCGTATCGTCTAAACGAGATTTTTTTTTTGCGTGAATCATTGTGGCCTTATAAGAAAAACCTAAACTCAACTGCGTTATCCTACTCCGGATTAAGGAGAAAACTCAATTTTTGTTTTTTTATATTTTATTTTTCTCAAAAACGATAAGATTTAGAAACAAATTTTTAATAAAAAAATGTAGTCCTACTATTTATGTTATTGAGTCGATGCTCTAGAACAAAAAATTTTAGAAGTAGGTAGGGCCAAAGTACCAAAAAAAGCGTTGTATCGCTTTTTGAACTCGATTTTTTTTTAACGCAGCACTATTATTATACCTCACAATAGTGTTAATGTTAATAGTAATGTTAATGTTAATACCCAAAGCATAGAAATATGCGTGTATCCGTCCACAATGATGGTAATGTTGATGGTTACGTTGATATACGCATTTGTCTATGCTTTATTAACATTACCATTAACATTATCACTATTGTGGCAAAGGCATTAGGAAAGTTGATTAGCTTGAAAAAAACTACAAAATATATTTTAACTTTTTTTTCCTACGATAAACCGTTTCGGAGTTTCGGAGCACAACGTGTTTTTGGTGAAAACTCAAAATGTTTTGGATTTAATTTTTTTCAAAATCGGTTAGTTTAAGAAAAAAATTTTGTCAACAAAAAATGTAGGGTGCATTGTCCCCTACAATTTATGTCATTGGGTCGATGCTCTAGGACAGAAAATTCAAAAAGTAGGTAGCGCTAAAGTACACAAAAAAGCGTTTTATCGCGTTTTGACCCCGAATAAATTTTTTTAACGCAGGACTGTTATTACGAAAGTTGTTTATCTAAAAAAACACATAAAATTTATATACACTTTTTTTTCCTACGATGGACCGTTTCGGAGTTATATCAGCCTTCCGAATTTTCTCAATTAGGATTTATTCAAAAACCCCTGTGGGGCACGTGTTCCCTTTGACCGATTGACCTAAAATTTTGCAGGAATTTTTTTTTTATGATTTGGAACCGATTTGGGGGACGCCTCTGTTAATTTTTTTCCGACCCCTAAATAAGGAACACCATAATATATATATATATATATATATATATATATATATATATATATATAGTTAATTTACATGGATTAATACTCATTTAATCCATTTTATTAATATTTTTATGTAAACATCCACGCATATATGCATATTTAGTACATTTTATTTCATCTATAGACATATCATTAAAAATAATTCATTAAAAATGGATTTATTGCAATCTGAAACAATTATTGTTTGGTGGGTTGGATCCTTTCTGCATAAATGGGTCCGTATATATAGTAATTACTATGCAACAGCTATGTCACCTATATGTAATGGCAATGCTCCTATGTCCGCCTCAAGACGCCTTCCTGGGTATGTAACTGTGATGTAACAGTGTTTTATCATAGTTATGTAACTGTAATGTTACAGCGCCATATCAGTTATGTAACAGTGATATAACATTTACATAAAAATGGTTCCTTACTATGCAACAGCTATGTCACCTATATGTAATCCCAGGCAACACAGGGTCGTAGAAATCACGTAGAATCGTCGACGAATTGGGTCGAATTTGGTCGAAGTTACATTTCAACCATTTTTCGACGTCTCAAAATTCACCAAAACACGACCAATTATTAACTTAGGTCGATGATAACCAATAAATGACGTCATTATCACGTGAACAGATGACGAAATTTTTAAGAAAATATGAAAATATAGTGATAGGAACAGTTGGCCCGTTTTAATGGGCCGACAAAAAGTTTTGGAATATTTTTAAAAACAAAAATTATTATTTTTATTTAATTTAAGTTATTTCGACGGAGAATCAACGTGGTTTTAAACTAATTAAGATAGATTAATAATTATTGATCCATTAATGGATTTTTTAAAACAAATTCGCGATTTTTAAATCCTTTATCATTTCATCACAAAATAAGAAATTAACATTTTACTGCAGTTGACAATCACAATTTTAATTTTAGTAAAATTATTTATCTACAGTGTTGCCAGATGTTTTATAATTTTCTTTTTTAAAATAGTAAAATTTAAATAATAATCGATAATTGTAACATAATTTAATCCGCCGCGTAGTTTTGCTTGTTTTTATACAATTTTTGTTTTGATAATTTTATATAATTTTCTGTAAATTTGATCATTTTGGCAACCCTCTTCGATAATATTAATTTTTACACCTGGCAACCCTGTTTCTCTTTGACACTACTTACAAAGCGAGGGAACGTTTATTCCTAAAAAACAATATGGTTGATTCAAGCGTCCAACTTTTATAATCTGTGGTATTTATACAAAGAACAAACCATTTATACTGATAATACTTTGGCTGTGTAAGGTAGGTCAATTTTTGTTTGTTAATTAATGTTTTAATTACTCAGTATATTCCGTAACGAAGTCATAACACCTAAATGAAGTACCTACATACAGTGTATTTTTTGAATGTGTGTGATTGCGTCATCAATTGCTGAACCAAACAAAGACATTAAAATGTGTAGCTGTCTTTTTTTTTCTTTGTAAAAGTTCAACCGAATTTCTAAAACGTATCGGGATCCGCTAAACCAGCAGATGGCGACACAATTAAACGTAATTTACGACAAACGTCAATCCGATGTCGCGCTCACGCGGCTTGTGCTGAAAAAGGACAGAGCGCGTATAGTTTGTTGTGGCATTGAGCCGAAATTTATCAAAATTTGAAGGTTAGTCAGTGGCGTTAATACAGTAATTTGGCATTAAAGAACAGATTTTGGAAGTTTGACAGGTTTTAAAAAATGTCTTGCAAACGTTTGGACGATAATCAGAAACGTTTTATTATTAATTTAGTGCAATATTTTCAAATGGAACTGGAGCATGGGGAACCCCTGCTCCCACTAAACTGTGTCCAAGAGGTAAGCTATCTTAGGCTTGTTTCTACTGAGCATGTTTACTTTAGGGTCAAAGGAACCTTCACTGATGGACAACGCTCCTTACCACAGCGTCGTTGTTGAGCGTCACCCTACAAGTGCTTGGAAAAAACAGCAAATAGAAGAGTGGCTAACAGAACATAATATTCAGTTTATCAAAGGTATATTTAAAGCGGAATTGCTGTTTCTGGCACGCGTCACCCTACAAGTGCTTGGAAAAAACAGCAAATAGAAGAGTGGCTAACAGAACATAATATTCAGTTTATCAAAGGTATTTTTAAAGCGGAATTGCTGTTTCTGGCACGCTACCACACCCCTCCTAAGCGTTAAAAAGTTGATGAGTACCTCCAGCAGCATGGGCATAAGGTTTTGCGTCTGCCTCCATATCAGTGCCAGTTCAATGCCATTGAACTTTTATGGGCGCAGGTAAATACATAAACAATTAGATGGGCGCTTGCAACAACGAATTCTGTTTTAGGCTAAAACATATTATGATTCCCATATGGGGGAAGACGGCTATGGCGACAATAAAGTGTTAGCAATGTGGGGCCAAGCACTGAACCAACGCACGCCAGTACGTTGGTGTTCAGTAGTGAGGCACACCAATAAATTAATTGACGATTGGTTCCAAAAGACAAGGATGGTCGATGACGTGCCAGAACTAGTTATCCACCTCGGAGAAGACAGTTCCGACGAGGATGACTTTTAGTAATTTTGTTTTCGTTCTCCTATAACATTTTATTTTAATAATTAATGTTTTGTCTTAGTTAACTTATAATATATTATATGTATCTACATAATATTATGTACAAAAATTGTGTATGTTTATTGTTATTCGTTTATAAAACTTGCATAACTTACATTAATAAAGTTAAAATAACTATCATTACAATTATTGTTTAATTGTATGTATTTTGAGTTGCGTAACTATGAGGCGAAATTAGGCAACCAAAAATACACCCACAATAAATGCTTAGACCCCTTCAAAATGATACGCTACTGACTCTAATTTTAGTTTCGGTTTAATTCATACGACCCAATTGATGACGCAATCACACACATTCAAAAAATACACTGTAAGCTCCTAAAATATTGACCTGTCATCTGTCTTAAAATTTAATGTGTTTGATTTTATAATAAATGTTTTGAGCAACTTAAAACATGTTTTATTAATTATTAAACCAAAAGCCCTTTATGCACTAGTAAAAATAATTATTTATTCTTATATCCGATATTTTAATGCCATACATATGTATGTGTTTCTGCAAAGATTAACTAACAATTTTTTTTTGTTATTCTACTTTTTTACATACATTTATTTTGAGTATTAATTATTTACTAAATATATATCTACTATAGTAGTATATATATACTATATATAGTAGGGTTTACCTATTTATTTCTTAAAATTCAAAAGTACAACTAAAAATTTTTTGTTTTTTTAATTTTGACAAAAGCACATTTCGCATTGAAATATCTGATATCAGTATCGGTAATTATTTTTATCAGTGTATGACCTAATCATATATTATTCAAGAAATAGTACGTAATTATTACGTAAATAATTACGTAATATTACGTGATTTTACACGTGAAATCGCTGTGACATATTGTCGTCAATTTTACGACGATAAGACGTTTCTAAGTTGGTGACTTCGACGTCACCGTAGACGTAAATTAAACGTGATATTCACGTCACTGTGTTGCCTGGGATGGCGATGCTCCTATGTCCGCCTCAAGACCCCTTCCTGGGTATGTATCTGTGATGTAACAGTGTTTTATCATAGATATGTAACTGTAATGTTACAGCGCCATATCATAGTTATGTAAACGTGATAAAACAATTATATTCTATTTACATAAATGTTGCATTTACTTATTTATATATAATTTATGCAATATTTACATATTATTTATGAAATATTTATAAATATAATTTCATGTAATATATTATCTTACTGGTATTAAAAATTGCTTAGCCCTAACTTGGTATTATGGCAAATTTTTTGAAAAAAAATCAACAAAATTTTAAAATTGCCATAATACCAAATTGGAACTAAGAAATTGTTAATGCCAGTTAGATAATATATTAAATAAATTATAAATAAATATTACATAAATAATAAGTAAACATTACAAAAATAAATGATTCTGAAAGAGATTAAAAAAAACAAATTGGTTTAAATGTTTATTAAAAATTATTTTAATTAAAAAAAAACAAATCATTTCTTTTTTCTAACTTCTTAAAACAAACGAAACGTTTTTCCAAGCAAAAAAAAATCCCAAATACATTAATACTTCAAAGCTAAAAAATATATGGTAAAAAAGATAAAGCAATCCCATGAATTTAATATTAATATACCTTTTTTTCATGGGTTTTTTGCTTCCCTATAGGGTATACCAAATCTTTGTTTGGCCTGCCGGAACCATTCGGAAACTATGCCTTCAAAATTTTTGTCTGTCGAAGTGCACACAGCAGCTTAAAAAAATTATTTAATAAAAAATCCCATAAAATTTACATTTTTACCCTTCAATAAATATTTCAACAGATTTTAAATTTTGAATTTTATTGTTGTTTCTTAGCCCCAGCCAAGAGCAATCTTTTGACAAATTATTTGAGAAGATTTTCTTTAAAACTCTTACTGTGGCATCTTTCTCTGAGACGCCTCCAATTTTTGTTATATACTGAAACTGAAAAAAAAAACCACATTGAATTCGAGTGCTCGTCAAAGTTAGTCGCATCTTGCATCTTGCCGTCGCGCTCTTGAAACTTACAAACAGCAGAGCAGAGCTCTTGAAACGTAAAAGTTTAAAGATGAAACCAACAATAATTAAAAAAAAAAGGGGTGCGAACTGATAAGTGAAACAAACATTTTCATGGAGTGCAAGCTAAAATGGTGTAACGGTCATTGAGGAGTGGAGTGTTGGGTGATATGAATGACTTGGGTGCCACCTGTCATTGGAGGCTTTTCACTGGACGGACGGGGGAGGTCCCAGATAGCACAAGAGGTACCCAGGACGTCCATTTCGGGTCCCACATAGGTCCGTACGTCCTAGACCTATATCGGAAGTTTTGGGTACGTCCAGTCTCTTACTTATTTGGGAAAATTATAGCGGATATACTGGGTACGTCCCAAGGACGTAATTGAAGCATTGTTTTTCCAAAGGGTCTAAGTGCCAAGTTGGTTAAATAATATATTATCATTTAAAAATAGTTTGTGTCATGCAGAATGACTTAATAGTATATTCTGTAACAAGTTTGGAATACAGCATATCCGCTCGAGTGAAGAGTTTGTCACACGAGCCGAAGGCTAGTTTGACGGTTCCAGGAGAGCGGAATATGCAATTCCAAACATGTTTCAGACATTTCAACATTTACATGTGCAAAATATTTGTTTTTCATTGATAACTCACAATTTTATTTTTGTAACTTAGACCCCCCAGACAGCATCCAATTCAGAAAGATTTCTGTACGAAGTCTGTTGAAAAACATCTTACTGAGATCAAAATATGACATCTTACAGAAATCATTTTTAGGAGGTCAAGATTAAGAGTTCTTGATGAATTCATAAATAAGAAGTAAATTTTTTAACATCTTAAAGTATCTTTTTTTCTGACCTCTTATTGGAATCAAAATTAGAATCTACTAAGGGTAGGTATCATAAATAAGACTTTAGTTATATGATATCTTATAGTAATCTCTTTTCTTACTTAATACAAGCAGTTACAGCGGTGAGAAGAATTTAAATGTCATAAATGTGACGTTTCCATGTTGACGTCTTAAAGAGTTAATAATATAATTTCAGTAAGAATTCTTACTGAAATTATATTATTAACTCTTTAAGACGTCAACATGGAAACGTCACATTTATGACATTTAAATTCTTCTCACCGCTGTAACTGCTTGTATTTGATATAAGAAGCGGCGAAGTAGAATTTAGAGCGTGCTCCATACCAAACGGTCTTAGACCTAGGTAAACGGCTACCCGATACTGACGAACTCCAAAAGAGGGAAACAGGCCGTCTATCGGTGCCGGTGAAGAGCACGCTTAAATTTAAACAAAAGTGAGAAGAAGTAATCGCAATTCCTAAAATAAGCGGGTACGAGCAAATTATTAAAATGATTTTAATAAATTCCATTTAACAAATTAATAAAATAAACTTGACATGTCAAAATAAGCAACGATCCCTTAGTCCCCAATAAAGCATTTCAGGATGGCCAGAGGATGTCTTACTTAGGACGTTCTGGGGACCGACGATTTGGTAACATCGGATGTCCCTGGAACGTCCTGGGGAAGGTTCAGGACCTTATTCGGACGTACTCGGAACTTACTAATGTCTGATACAAGATATACTCAGGACGTTTTTAGTACTTCTTTGTGCTATCTGGGGTCGGAGAAGAGGGGAGGTGGCCATCCGCAAGGGGAAAAATCTGATAAGTTTTACTTTAAGAGTATGCATGACCTGATACAAATCTGCAATATAAATACGGCAGATCCCAGCAAGCATTTTCCGTTATTTGTCACCATTAACATTGCCCGTATTCATTTCATTAAACATAACATTTATTTTACTTGAAAATGTTAAAATGACTTTAAAATATGATTATGTTAAGAACATATTTTACTCTTTAAACAATTGTTTTGTTTTTAATTACTATCATTGCAAAATTGTATTAAAAAGTGTGAAAAATTCTTACACGGGCAATGTTAATGGTGATAGGTATCGTTAAAGTGTTTATTGGGATATCTTTAAAACCTATGAAGGGCACGCAGCGTGGGGCAATAAGTCTGTCAACAGCAAATGCGTAAGGCGGTCCCAATCGAGACCGAAAATAAACACTGGACTGACAGAGTAAACTAACATTGACCATAATTCTAACACATTAAAAAAAAAGGGCCTAATAGCCAAACTCGAGTTTGTAAACATTAGACAACAGAATAATCGCGCTTGTGATTTGTTTGACTAGTGAATAAATGCAATGCTTTGGAATTTGATAAACAAAGACGGAACTCTACCACAAAACGTGCTTGGGACAAAAATTATTAAAAACAACTGACACACTTTACCAAGGGCAGGAACTATCTGACCAGGACACGGACAATGACAATAACGAACAAGACAAGACCTCGACTAACAACTCCCCAACTCCAAATAGTAATCCCAAATGTTTGGAGTAATACTAATCGACTGGTCTAGGGGGATTCCGCGTCGTACTTACCCGGGAAAAAAAAATTATATATAATAATATATAATTATATATAATTTCATTATATATGATCATGTATGAATTTTGCCCATGTATGACCATACATGAATTTTGGTCCACGTATGATCATATATAATTATATATGAATATATAGGGACCAAAATTCATACATGATCATATAAAATAAAATTATATATGATCATATATAATAATATATAAATTCATTATATATGAACATGTATGAAGTTTGCCCATGTATGACCATACATGAATTTTGGTCCACATATAATTATATATAATTATACATGTATAATTTGGGGATTATTCCCCGCCCTTATTGCCTCTTATACCCAGTCAACATTCGTGAATCCACAACTGATTCACATTCGGTTCACAGCCGTGAATTTTACCAAATGATGCAAATGTGAGTCCATGTGAAGTCCGCGTGAATTCAGAAGGGGTTCATATGGAGTTCACAGCCGTGGATTTAACTAAATGACGCGAATGTGAACCCAACTGAAGCGCGCATGGATCCACGATTTATTCACATTCAGTTCAGGTCGTGGAATTTACGAAATGAAGTTAATGTGAACTTCGCGTGAATTCACAATTGATTCATATTCAGTTCAGGGCCGTGGAATTTATTAAATGATGCTGATGTGAAGTTATGTGAACTTCGCCTGGATCCACGATTGATTCACTTCCAGTTCACGGCCGTGGAATTTACTAAATGAAGTTGACGTGAAGTTTGCGTGGATCCACTTTTTATTCACATCCAGTTCACGGCCGTGGAATTTATGAAATGACGCTGATGTGAAGTTATGTGAACTTCGCCTGGATCCACGATTGATTCACTTCCAGTTCATGGCCGTGGAATTTACTAAATGAAGTTGACATGAACTTTGCGTGGATCCACTTTTTATTCACATCCAGTTCACGGCCGTGGAATTTATGAAATAACGCTGATGTGAAGTTATGTGAACTTCGCCTGGATCCACGATTGATACACTTCCAGTTCATGGCCGTGGAATTTACTAAATGAAGTTGACATGAACTTTGCGTGGATCCACTTTTTATTCACATCCAGTTCACGGCCGTGGAATTTATGAAATGACGCTGATGTGAAGTCATGTGAACTTCGCCTGGATCCACGATTGATTCACTTCCAGTTCACGACCGTGGAATTTATTAACCCATTAAGTTAATGTGAATCTTGGTGAAGTTTACGTGGATCCGCATTTTGTTCACGGCCGTGGAATTTACAAAATTACGCTGATGTGAATTTATGTGAAGTGAGCATGGATCCCACCGCAGTACTGCTGCAGCAGGTGTTACCAGATTCTGTCAAAAAAAGTCGCTATAGCGATGCATCATACATGTATACAAAAATGTTTGTATATAGCGATGTATACATTTATTTGCATTTACCTTAATTACATCTTTGAATTTATCTTAATTACAAAATGACCCAATTAACAATAATAATTAATTATAATTATTAATAATTGTTAATTATGTCATTTTGTAATTAAAATAAATTCAAAAAAATGTACCCATACAGCACCTAAGACGAAAAGCAAATTAATTTGCTTAGTGAATACGGCTGAATATCATATTATGAAAGTTTGGTTACCACGGAAATTACATATTTCAGATTTAACAAAGCTTTTTTATTAACACCTGTAGGTATCATTCGACATACCCTCGTACACATGTTGTGTGTACTACACATGCGCAATAGTCTTCTAACAGTCTGCTTCTAACCCTAAAATTTATATATACTACGTAGTTTGCGACGAGAAGGAAATCATAGAACAAACCAGGAAAATTTCATGAGGAAGTAATTATTTGTGTTTGTAAGGTAAGTGTAGGTATAAATCCAGCTAAAGAACTAAAACAGCCAACATATATAAAGTTGTCATATTAATATGCAGGAGTAATGTTACATTTAGAAAAAAACGTTCTTTGTATTGTACAATTTTGTGATTGTAAATTTAGTATTTAGTTGTCTAATATTTAAAAATTTCGTTCATACAGATAAATGGAACGGAACAACAACAGGCCGATGTCAAACAACGGACCGATGTCGAACAACGGGCCGATGTCGAAAAAAGCGTGGAGTCATTTGAAGAGTTGTCCTATACAGATACGGATACAGATATATCCGTATCTGTATCTTTGTAATCATAATTGTTTTTTTAACAATTAATTTTTATTCATGTATAACATATTAATTTTTATTTATATATAACATATTTATGTAATATTTTTATTTTTTTATACTTTTTTATTTCTTATTAAGAATTTATGTTTATTTTTTTATCAAAATATATGTTTTTTTATACTTTTGCATTATTAATAATGCAGAAGTATATAATTATTACTATTATTATAATAATTATTATTACTCTATATTAATATTTACTAAAAATAGTAATAATTATACACTTTTGTATAAATCTATATGGGTAAAAATCAAAAAATGTTTAGGTAGGCGTCTTTGGCTAATTAAAAATTAGAAAAAGAAGTGAAGTGTCTCAAAACTTATTAGTATTATTTCTGCATGTTAATTATACGAGATTTATATTAAATATTTACCCAGATTTAAAAACATCGATTAAAAAGAAAAACAAAGAGCTATTTTGTCTCGTCGGTAACGCGTCCCTTATTACGTTTTACAATTTTACGCTAGATTTTTCAATCAAATCATTTTTAAAAACAGGACAAATGTAAATCACTTTATAGAAACTAACACCAAGTATTAAATAAATTACATTTTATTTAAAAACAATTTGGTTTTAAAGATCCAGCCTTTGGGTAACAGACTGTCTGCTTTGATCGCATCCTGTCGGTAACGATAACTGTAATTTCGCCTAAAATCCGCCAGGATACGTAATACCTGTCATTGGTTGGTTAGTGTGCTAGAGTTAGTGTTTATGTGTCATTCAAACCAGGTAAGTTTTTCTGTTTATGCATTAAAAAAATATATTTATGCTTGTTTGCATAAAAACGCTACCGTATTTTTTTACGATGTCTAATCGGTAACTGTTCTAGCGGTAAAATTTTGATGTCGATATGAGATTTGTTACATTTTTCTGATGTATAACACCAATATTTGCATTTTTGATTATAATGGTATTTACTATAAGTATTTTTTTAAACATATATTTTGATTATTATTCCATTTACAGAACCTTTATTCCCGACAAACTATACTGTTACCGACTAGACATAATTGAGATCAGAAGACAACAATTATCAACATAACAAAAAACTACCTTTCCTTGATCTCAAAGATTAGCTTTATCATGTTGCGAAATCTTTATTTTAGAATATTAAAAAGTTTAATGGACAAAAAGCAACATTTTAGTTTTTTAATTGTTGTAGGTCGTTTTCCAAAGATTTTTTGATTTTCACCCATATAGTATATACTATATATACTAGGTTCACAGTACCTTCAGATACCCTTAATTTATGAAGTCACGGTGAATTCATATAGGTTCATCCGAAATCCACTCGTGAATTCATATGAACGTAAAATGAATCCATATGAATTCACAGTGACTTCATATTTTGTCGTCATCTGAGGGCACCCTGAATCCACGATGAAGTGAAATGAATTGAAAATGCCTTCATGTGAATCCATTGTGAATTCACGAATGTTTACTGGGTACCCAGGAACTTAACTTAAGTATAGGCATTATTGAGTTACTGAGTAGATCAGTCCCACTCTAATCATTGTTTAGCTGTGCCATCACAGACGCACATCTCCAACTGATATTATTAACCTATCGGTATATATAGTTATCAAGCGTGCGTAAGCAACGGTGAGAGGTATTGCAACTAAACTAATGAATATTCACTGGGAATGTTCCTAGATGATGCTTGGAAGTTTTAGAGGATCATTCCAGGAATATTCCCAATGGATTATTCCTAGGCGATAGGGAATATTCCTGGAATATTTTCGAACATTCATTGCAGTCTGGGTATATATACGTATATATATTAGGGTGGAGTGAATTTTGATGAAAAAATAAAAAAATAAAAATTTGATTTTGCCTATATAACAGAAAGTTGCATTTGGGTCTTTTGAGTAAACCTCCAAAATTTGAGGTCACAGAAATAAGGTCTTGAGGTTCCTATATTTAAAAAAAATTGATTTTTTTAAATGTTTTTTTATTTTTCCTATATAACAAAAAGTTTCATTTAATTACCAACAACAATTCAATAAAATTTGATTTTCCTAAAATAAGTTTTTTAAGTTTCTATTTTGAATGAAAATAAAAATAAATCAGAAGTTTCCAACCTTAAAAATTAGTATCTAAAATAAAGTTCATTGTCCAAGAGTTTTAACAAAATCTTGCTTTGTTTCAAACTGCGGTAAACTTTGTCGAGATGTGATTCTTGCATGTATAAATCCATCTCTTGATTCTCGTCCGCAGACTGAAGCCGAAGCTTCTGTCACCAACTTGATACATCTTTCAACTGCTTGTGTATGGGAGGGATATTTTGTTATGTCGATTGTCTCAGATACATCCAAAATCATCATTTGCAACGTCTCATTTGATATTTGTCTTGTTAATGGTGGTTCACTTATAGTGATTGTTTTCCAGTCTATTAAGTCGATATAGTCTGCGGCATTGAAGTTCAAATTAGGTACTTGAAATTGTCGAATTCCGTGACTGTTATTTTGGGATCTGCACTTCAATATACGCCTCAAACCCAATTTTCGAACATACTTTCGGTCATCAGCTAGCATAGCTAATAAAATATTTTCGGGATGACAAAAATAAGCATTGCGTTTAATAACCGGGTCTACTATTGCCTTTAGTTCATTAGGTAAGTAACGTGATTCTTTGATCATAGTCAAAATGTGTTTTGGACCGTCCTTACACAGAGGTTTAGTTTTGATTTGGAACCAGCTAAATGCATAAACTCTAATAACATACTGAGTGAGAGCAAGTAACTCTTTGGAAGGCTCCTTAGTTGCTACATATAGTCTCAATATTCTATTTGCGGTGGTTAGCCATCTTGAATGCGCCATTTTTCCTGGTTGTCGTTGAGACAAGTCAAAAGAGATATTCCCTTTAGAAACTGCTGAACACATTTCGTACAGATACTTCTGATCTGTACTTAAACTATTTAATGTAATGTGAGGCAGTTCTACATGTATCGCTTCAAAATCAACTACCGGCATATTTTCACATGTGTCTAAAGCTTTTCCAATAACACCAGAGAATCCTCTTGGGTCATTTGTCCTACCATCAAGATGTTGCATTAAATGTCGTAAAGGTAACTCGTTACAATGCAATAAGCATATGAACCAATGAACCGGTTTACCTATAGCAATTTCAATTTGTCTTATTACACCGTTATTCAGTCCCGTGTTAACCACAGTTCCATCACAACCAACAACCAAAATTTTTCGCAAATCAGTTTTCAATATATTTTCCAAAAAGTTTAATATACTAGTCTTAATACTGATAGCTTCTCCCGATGTTGGAGCAACGTGTCCCAAGTACTTATCTCCTGGCTCAGCAACTAAAACAACGTGTTCCTCTTTAATAGTTTTTCTGTGATACCTTAAGCCAACTTTTTCCACAACTAGGGTTTTATCTTTTCTTCCATCAAAGTAAATTCCACTCATTTCAATATCTCTAAAGTATTTTGAACATTTGTACGGCATTTCTTTCTTTCTCGTCTTATTTTGCTTCTATCAATTACTTTTGAATTATCTTGTCTAGAAATAGCACCAATATCTCGAAGAACAGAACTTACTATAATTGACGCCTACCTGTCGGAAATACCTGTTCTGTCACAAGCTGCAGCTAAATGTGGTAGTTTTATTCTGGCTTGCGTTTTAGGACATTTCTCTGATGTATAAGTAGAAGCTTCTGAAGAAATTTCAAAGTTCTCATCACTAGAATAAGTACTTACTTTATTTGTACCATCATCTGAACTTGTTCTGTCTCCTACATCCTCAATAAAAGTCAGTTTTTTTGTCTCTTTATATTTCTTTACTTTTTCGGACTCCAGTATTCTTCGAGCGATTCTTTTCTTATTCTTTTTAGTGGCTTCTATATCAATATTTCCAATCGCCATTTTCCGTGCTGTTCTCTGGTCAACTAAAAATTCGCGTTCTGATGGTGGTATTTTATTTACGCAACGGCAGAGAGAGAAATCTTCACATTTGCAAGACGAAATATCAAATAGCTTTCGGTTAGCCATTTTAAATAGATTTAGCTTTTCAAGACATTTCTTATTATATGCTGACTTCATGTTTTTCTTAATGGATTTGTACTTCTCGTTATGAACTTTTATCATGTGTAAAATCTGTTGATCTGAAACAACAGGCAATGCTCCTTTTTGCCATATACTTTTTATACTTAACATCAAATTTCTGGACACTTCATTAATACTTGGATCCTTATTATTCATTTCTGCTTTAAGTGTAGCTCTGGTAAACAAATAAGCTTTCATTACATCAAAATAAGTTGGAAGCACATTGTTTTTTAGTTCAGAAGGTGCACCAAATATTTCACACTGACTTTTACTACGAGTTTTAGGCATTTTCACAATTACGTAATTATTACAATAATAGTTTTGCGATTATAGAGAAGACACTCTTTTTATCTTTTACAAATGTCAGATTTGAAATGTCATATTAGAAATGTCACATTTGAAACATATAGGTTTTGTGATTTGAAATGAGTTTAACGGACTTTCGGTCATCTATGGATTAAGCCCCACCCAAATTTTTATTAATTTTAAAACTTTGGCGTTGTCTAGGAACCTGAAGATGACGTCATAGGTAACTTAAATTTTGCACACAAATTTTGTGTCTTCAAATACAACTTTTGCATGTATAGGCTTTAAAAATTAATACAAAAAAAAGTTTCACTCCACCCTAATATATATATGTATATACTACAATTATAAAAGGTATGTAAAAACAAACAAAAACTAAACTAAAAACATTTTCTCTTAATCTATAGTTATATTTATAGATTTATATAAGTTAGGTATATCTGCGGCATGGTTCACTAAAGGCAGAAGTCACTTTTTTTTTAAATTGACAAATCAAAATAAACACGTTTTTAGGGTCTTTAGCATTATGTCTGTCATTTGTTCCAAATTAAGAAATTTTATTGACATAGTCAATAAAATATACTTATACTAACTATAGTCAATAGAAGTTATTTTAGTATATTTATTAACTAGTCAATAAAGGTAGGTACTGCATGATTTTGGAATGAGACAGACATGATGCTGAAATTCCTAAAATGTGTATATTAGGGTGAGCCAAAAAAACTAACCTATCGGATTTATGGGTTAAAATGAACCTACATACCGAGCAAAACATTTCCCTGCAAGGCAAAATTTTTTGCTCAATTTTAAAAGGTGTCGGTGAGCATTCTAAGTTTTCCATTGAAATAACACGTAAAAAAATCTTTTTTCATTAAAAAGACTATAACTTTTGAACCGTTTGAGATAAAATTTTTTACGTCGCGGATTCTTGTAGAGCATACAATTTTCCAAAGAATCTATACCAGGATTATTTTTTTAATTCAAAAATTCGTATGTTTGAAATCTTTGAAAAGTGTAAAAAATCACTAAAACTGCAGTCTTAGTGATTTTTGAACACCCTGAAGATCAAATCCAATTTTTTTATGTCAATATTATTTTTAAACTTATTATTAAGAATAACTTTTATTTCAAAAATTAAAAATAAAATAATTGTTCTCTTATACACATATATATAATATATATATATATATATATATAAAAGTTATAAAGTGCTCTTTTAGTTCCACCCTTACATCCAAACTAAGATGTCCCATAAGCCAACTGAATGGCTTGTGCGGGTTAGGGGGTAGGAACCACAGACCACCAAAACAAATGGACGGATTTGTTTACGTTTAAAAAGCGAGTAAAGCATAGTTTCACATTCTAAACACCGTCGAAAGAAACACGGCTTCCAACGTTGTCAGAAGTATAGATTACACGCCTTTTTGGACGTTCATTAAACATAATGAACATTAATAATTACCAGTAATTCGTTTGAATAATAAAAAAATTGTAAAAAGGATTTGTTCATCATTTTCTTTATATATTTTTCTCTATTTAAAGAAAGTAAATCATTTAATAATTATTAAAATTAAATATTAACAACGTTGGTAAATTCGTCATATTTGACAGCATAGAAAAAGGTTATGTTCGGTGGATTGACAGCTTGTTGTTTTGTGTTTTCGTTTGTGTATTTCTATCGTGTTTAAGTTAATTATGGAGTTTAAATACATTATTTTTTACTAAAAATAACAATACATGGAAATATCGTTTGTAAGTACCTACCTACTTATTTTTTTAATCCCAATACGTCACTGGAAGAAAACATAAAATTCTATCGCCAATTTAACGCTTAGACTGTGACCGTTTGATGACGTCACTGGAAGAAAACATAAAATTCTATCTCCAATTTGACGCTTAGACTGTGACCATCCCTGCTGAAAAAGACGGGTAATATCGGATGATTGCGGGTAAAAAACCAAGCTAGTTTTATGTCCATTTATATCTGTTTTTATCCGACATATCTGATTTTACCCGGCATGTCGGTTTTTATCTGCAATTGCGGGTATAAATATTATCCGCGAACGTCGGGTTTTATCTATTTAGATCTATGTCTGCTTTTATCTGTTTTCATCCGCAAATACCTGTATTTGAGTTTATATCTGCATTCACCCGGTTTTATCTGATTTTATCCGCAAACATCTACTTTAATCGGCAAACGTCTGCTTTATCCGATTTCACCTGCAAACATCTGCTTTTATACGTGAAGATCTACTTTCATCCGCGAATATCTATTTTAATCCACAAACATCTGTTTTAATCCGCAAACATCTCATTTAGTCCGCAAAAGTCTGATTCATAAGATTTCACCTGCAAACATCTGCTTTTATCCGCAAACATCTGATTTTATCTTCAAACATCTGATGTTATCCGCAAACATCTGCATTTATCCGTAAACATCTGGTTTTATCCGCGAACATCTGATTTTATCCGCAAACATCTGATTTTATACGCAAACATCTGATTTTATCCCCAAACATCTGCTTTTATCCGCAAACATCTGATTTTATCCGCAAACATCTGATTTTATCCGCAAACATCTGATTTTATCCGAAAACATCTGCTTTTATCCGCAAACATCTGCTTTTATTCGCAAATATCTGAATTTATACGCAAACATCTGATTTTATCTGCAATCATCTGATTTTAATCGCAAACATCTGATTTTATCCGAAAACATCTGCTTTTATCCGCAAACATCTGCTTTTATCCGCAAAGATCTGATTTTATACGCAAACATCTGAGTTTATATACAAACATCTGATTTTATCCGCAAACATCTGCTTTTATCCGCAAACATCTGATTTTATCCACAAACAACTGATTTTATTCGCAAACATCTGATTTTATCCGCAAACATCGGTTTTAATCCGCAAACATATGATTTTATACGCAAACATCTGATTTTAATCTGCAAATGTCTGCTTTTATCCGCAAACATCTGATTTTATCCGCAAACATCTGATGTTATCCGCAAACATCTGATTTTAATCGCAAACATCTGATTTTATCCGCAAACATCTGCTTTTATCGGCAAACATCTGCTTTTATCCGCAAATATCTGATTTTATACGCAAACATCTGCTTTTATCCGCAAACATCTGCTTTTATCCGCAAACATCTGATTTTATCCGCAAACATCTGATTTTAATCGCAAACATCTGATTTTATCCGCAAACATCTGCATTTATCCGCAAATATCTGCGAACAGCTGCAAACATCTGCTTTTAACTGCAAACCTCTGCTTTTAACTGCAAACCTCTGCTTTTATCCGCGTTCGGTTTGTCTGCATTTCCTTTGTCCATTTAGGTCCTGTTTCGTACGCAAACGTCTGGTTTCATTCGCGCTTTTTGTTTTCATTTTTCTCGTGTATACTTTAAGGACATAAATAGATATTTTTTAATCATTAAGCTTACATTTAAATTAATTGTTAGAAAACATATATGTTTAATTTCAAATACATTTGGAATTATAACATCTTCAATTTGTATGGAATTTGTTTGAAAAACACTTATTTAGGCGTAGAATTTTTCATCTAACTTTAAAAACTTTTTAATTTTGGCATAACCAATATTTTTAATATATATGTAAGAATTAATAGACTTATTATTTCTGTGGTACTCTTCACTATAGTATACCTGATTTTTAAATTTAAATCTGGTGAATATAATTAAATTATTTTTCCATTGGGAAAATGTCATGTTGAATAAACTTATTTTCTTTACAGGTTGTTTTTATTCAAATAATTCTTTTTAGAGTTATAAAGTTGTGTGCTGTGAACGGCTAACAACCAGTTAGTTAAAGCTCAGTAAAATTTGACAAAGCAGGTAAACTTAACTAAAGTATACACGAGAAAAAGGAAAACAAAAAGCGCGAATGAAACCAGACGTTTGTGTACGAAACAGGACCGAAATGGACAAAGGAAATACAGGCAAACCGAACGCGGATGAAAGCAGAGATTTGCAATTAAAAGCAGATGTTTGGAGATGTTCGCGAATAAAAGCAGATATTTGCGGATAAATGCAGATGTTTGCGGATAAAATCAGATGTTTGCGATTAAAATCAGATGTTTGCGGATAAAATCAGATGTTTGCGGATAAAAGCAGATGTTTGCGGATAAAAGCAGATGTTTGCGGATAAAATCAGATGTTTGCGAATAAAATCAGTTGTTTGTGGGTAAAACCAGATGTTTGCGGATAAAAGAAGATGTTTGCAAATAAAATCAGATGTTTGCGGATAAAGGCAGATGTTTGCGGGGGTGCACTAACCGGATGAAATAAGGCGTTCGCATATAAAAGCATGTTTACGGGTGAAAGCGTATGAAACCAGATGTTTGGGGATGAAAGCAGATGTTTGCGGATAAAAGCAGATGTTCGCGGATAAAATGAGATGTTTGCGGATAAACGCAGATGTTCGCGGATAAAAGCAGATATTTGCGGATAAAATCAGATGTTTGCATATAAAATCAAATGTTTGGGGATGAAAGCAGATGTTTGCGGATAAAAGCAGATGTTCGCGAATAAATTGAGATGTTTGCGGATAAAAGCAGATGTTCGCGGATAAAAGCAGATATTTGCGGATAAAATCAGATGTTTGCAGATAAAAGCAAATGTTTAGGGATGAAAGCAGATGTTTGCGGATAAAAGCAGATGTTCGCGGATAAATTGAGATGTTTGCGGATAAAAGCAGATGTTCGCGGATGATTGCAGATGTTCGCGGATAAAATGAGATGTTCACGGATAAAAGCAGATGTTCGCGGATGAAAGCAGATCTTTGCGGGTGGTTGCAGATGTTTGCGGGTGATTGCAGATGTTCGCGGATAAAAGCAGTTATTCGCGGGTGACTGCAGATGTTCGCGGATGAAAGCAGATGTTCGCGGATAAAAGCAGATGCTGGCGGATAAAATCAGATGTTCGCGGATGAAAGCAGATGTTCGCGGATGATTGCAGATGTTCGCGGATAAAATGAGATGTTCGCGGATAAAAGCAGATGTTCGCGGATGAAAGCAGATGTTTGCGGATAAAAGCAGTTGTTCGCGGGTGACTGCAGATGTTCGCGGATGAAAGCAGATGTTTGCGGATAAAAACAGATGTTCGCGGATAAAATGAGATGTTCGCGGATGAAAGCAGATGTTCGCGGGTGATTGCAGATGTTCGCGGATAAAAGCAGATGATTGCGGGGGTGCACTAACCGGATGAAATCAGGCGTTCGCAGATAAAAGCATGTTTGTGGGTGAAACCGTATGAAAACAGATGTTTGCGGATAAAACTAGACGTTTGCGGATGAAGGCAGATGTTCGCGGGTGATTGCAGATGTTCGCGGGTGATTGCAGATGTTCGCGGGTGATTGCAGATGTTCGCGGGTGATTGCAGATGTTCGCGGATAAAAGCAGTTGTTCGCGGGTGACTGCAGATGTTCGCGGATGAAAGCAGATGTTCGCGGATAAAAGCAGATGTTGGCGGATAAAATCAGATGTTCGCGGATGAAAGCAGATGTTCGCGGGTAAAATCAGATGTTTGCGATTAAAATCAGATGTTTGCGGATAACATCAGATGTTTGCGGATAAAATCAGATGTTTGCGGATAAAAGCAGACATTTGCAGATTAAAATCAGATGTTTGCGTATAAAATCATATGTTTGCGGATTAAAACCGATGTTTGCGGATAAAATCAGATGTTTGCGAATAAAATCAGTTGTTTGTGGATAAAATCAGATGTTTGCGGATAAAAGCAGATGTTTGCGGATAAAATCAGATGTTTGTATATAAACTCAGATGTTTGCGTATAAAATCAGATCTTTGCGGATAAAAGCAGATGTTTGCGGATAAAAGCAGATGTTTTCGGATAAAATCAGATGTTTGCGATTAAAATCAGATGATTGCAGATAAAATCAGATGTTTGCGTATAAATTCAGATATTTGCGAATAAAAGCAGATGTTTGCGGATAAAAGCAGATGTTTTCGGATAAAATCAGATGTTTGCGGATAAAATCAGATGTTTGCGGATAAAATCAGATGTTTGCGGATAAAAGCAGATGTTTGGGGATAAAATCAGATGTTTGCGTATAAAATCAGATGTTTGCGGATAAAATCAGATGTTCGCGGATAAAACCAGATGTTTACGGATAAATGCAGATGTTTGCGGATAACATCAGATGTTTGAAGATAAAATCAGATGTTTGCGGATAAAAGCAGATGTTTGCAGGTGAAATCTTATGAATCAGACTTTTGCGGACTAAATGAGATGTTTGCGGATTAAAACAGATGTTTGTGGATTAAAATAGATATTCGCGGATGAAAGTAGATCTTCACGTATAAAAGCAGATGTTTGCAGGTGAAATCGGATAAAGCAGACGTTTGCCGATTAAAGTAGATGTTTGCGGATAAAATCAGATAAAACCGGGTGAATGCAGATATAAACTCAAATACAGGTATTTGCGGATGAAAACAGATAAAAGCAGACATAGATCTAAATAGATAAAACCCGACGTTCGCGGATAATATTTATACCCGCAATTGCAGATAAAAACCGACATGCCGGGTAAAATCAGATATGTCGGATAAAAACAGATATAAATGGACATAAAACTAGCTTGGTTTTTTACCCGCAATCATCCGATATTACCCGTCTTTTTCAGCAGGGCCCTGCTGAAAATGACGGATGATTGCGGATATAAATTCTTCGTCAAAACCGGATAAAAGCAGATGATTGCGGGTATAAATTCTTCGTCGAAGCCGGATAAAAGCAGATAAAAGCGGGTAAAAATATCATCTGATAACATCTGCTTTTGTCCGCATCGCTATATCCGCGAACACCCGGTTGGTTGTGTTTTATGTCCGGTTAGTGCACCCCCGCAATCATCTGCAATCATCTGTTTTTAACCGTCTTCACTGTGTTTCGTTTATATCTGAATTTGTCCGGAATCATCTGCAAACTTCTGCTTACGTCTGTTTTTATCCGCGATTACCTGCATTTTTTTTCGTCTATTTTTGTCGGGTTTTATCTGCAAACGTCTGGTTTTATCCGCGAGCATATGCTTTTACCCGCGAACATCTGCAATCATCCGCGAACATCTGCTTTCATCCGCGAACATCTGATTTTATCCGCCAACATCTGCTTTTATCCGCGAACATCTGCTTTTATCCGCGAACATCTGCAGTTACCCGCGAACAACTGCTTTTATCCGCGAACATCTGCAATCACCCGCGAACATCTGCTTTCATCCGCAAACGTCTGGTTTTATCCGCAAACATCTGCTTTCATACGGTTTCACCCACAAACATGCTTTTATCTGCGAACGCCTGATTTCATCCGGTTAGTGCACCCCCGCAAACATCTGCTTTTATCCGCGAACATCTGCAATCACCCGCGAACATCTGCTTTCATCCGCGAACAACTCATTTTATCCGCGAACATCTGCTTTTATCCGCAAACATCTCATTTTATCCGCGAACATCTGCTTTTATCCGCAAACATCTGCTTTCATCCGCGAACATCTGCAGTCACCCGCGAACAACTGCTTTTATCCGCGAACATCTGCAATCACCCGCAAACATGTACTTTTATCCGCAAACATCTGATTTTATCCGCAAACATCTGCTTTTATCCGCAAACATCTGTTAAAATTTTAATCTCCAAACATCTGATTTTATCCGCAAACATCTGCTTTTATCCGCAAACATCTGATTTTATCCGCAAACATCTATTTTAATCTGCAAACATCTGCTTTTATCCGCAAACATCTGATTTTATCCGCAAACATATGTTTTTATCGGCAAACATCTGCTTTTAACCGCAAACATCTGATTTTATACGCAAACATCTGCTTTTATCCGCAAACATCTGCTTTTATCCGCAAACATCTGATTTTAATCGAAAACATCTGATTTTATCCGCAAACACCTGCATTTATCCGCAAATATCTGCTTTTATCCGCGAACATCTCCAAACATCTGCTTTTAATTGCAAATCTCTGCTTTCATCCGCGTTCGGTTTGCCTGTATTTCCTTTGTCTATTTCGGTCCTGTTTCGTACGCAAACGTCTGGTTTCATTCGCGCTTTTTGTTTTCCCTTTTCTCGTGTATACTTTAGTTAAGTTTACCTGCTTTGTCAAATTTTACTGAGCTTTAACTAACTGGTTGTTAGCCGTTCACGGCACACAACTTTATAACAAGAAGAACTTTATAAAAAGAATTATTTGAATAAAAACAACCTGTAAAGGAAATAAGTTTATTCAACACGACATTTTCCCAATGGGAAAATAATTTAATTATATTCACCAGATTTAAATTTAAAAATCATGTATACTATAGTGAAGAGTACCACAGAAATAATAAGTCTATTAATTCTTACATATATATTAAAAATATTGGTTATGCCAAAATTAAAAAGTTTTTAAAGTTAGATGAAAAATTCTACGCCTAAATATATTAAAAATATTGGTTATGCCAAAATTAAAAAGTTTTTAAAGTTAGATGAAAAATTCTACGCCTAAATATATCCGGAAAAAACCATGGACAAATGCACATATTGAATCCGGTAGCGTCCGATAGATTATTTTGTATAGGTTTCTATGGGGTATTTTAAGCAGGAAAAGGAAAACAAAAAGCGCGAATGAAACCAGACGTTTGCGTACGAAACAGGACCTATGTAAATGGACAAAGGAAATGCAGATAAACCGAACGCGGATGAAAGCAGAGGTTTGCAGTTAAAAGCAGATGTTTGCAGATGTTCGCGGATAAAAGCAGATGGTCGCGGATAAAAGCAGATGTTGGCGGATAAAATCAGATGTTTGCGGATAAAATCAGATGTTTGCGGATAAAAGCAGACATTTTCAGATTAAAATAGATGTTTGCGTATAAAATCAGATGTTTGCGGATTAAAACAGATGTTTGTGGATAAAATCAGATGTTTGCGGATAAAAGCAGATGTTTGCGGATAAAATCAGATTTCGGATAAAATCAGATGTTTGCGGATAAAATCAGATGTTTGCGGATAAAAGCAGACATTTTCAGATTAAAATAGATGTTTGCGTATAAAATCAGATGTTTGCGGATTAAAACAGATGTTTGTGGATAAAATCAGATGTTTGCGGATAAAAGCAGATGTTTGCGGATAAAATCAGATGTTTGCGTATAAAATCAGATGTTTGCGGATAAAAGCAGATGTTTGGAGATTAAAACAGATGTTTGCGGATAAAAGCAGATGTTTGCGAATAAAATCAGGTTCGCGGATAAAAGCAGATGTTTGCGGATAAAATCAGATGTTTGCGTATAAAATCAGATGTTTGCGTATAAAATCATATGTTTGCGTATAAAAGCAGATGTTTGCGGATAAAAGCAGATGTTTTCGGATAAAATTAGATGTTTGCGGATAAAATCAGATGTTTGCGGATAAAATCAGATGTTCGCGGATAAAACCAGATGTTTACGGATAAATGCAGATGTTTGCGGATAACATCAGATGTTTGCAGATAAAATCAGATGTTTACGGATAAGAGCAGATATTTGCAGATTAAAATAGATGTTTGCGGATAAAAGTAGATGTTTGGAGATTAAAACATATGTTTGCAGGTGAAATCTTATGAATCAGACTTTTGCGGACTAAATGAGATGTTTACGGATTAAAACAGATGTTTGTGGATTAAAATAGATGTTCGCGGATGAAAGTAGATCTTCACGTATAAAAGCAGATGTTTGCAGGTGAAATCGGATAAAGCAGACGTTTGCGGATTAAAGTAGATGTTTGCGGATAAAATCAGATAAAACCGGGTGAATGCAGATATAAACTCAAATACAGGTATTTGCGGATGAAAACAGATAAAAGCAGACATAGATCTAAATAGATAAAACCCGACGTTCGCGGATAATATTTATACCCGCAATTGCAGATAAAAACCGACATGCCGGGTAAAATCAGATATGTCGGATAAAAACAGATATAAATGGACATAAAACTAGCTTGGTTTTTTATCCGCAATCATCCGATATTACCTGTATTTTTCAGCAGGGACTTCACACTTGTCGCTATGTTGAAGTTATACCAGTTACACCGGGGCAATATTGTCATTTTGGATTAAGTAATTGTATCCTTATTTTAAGGAGTTTTGACACAAAGACAATTCATAAATTGAACCATTTCATAGCTCTCAATATAAATATTGATGGCTTACCCCTATCTAAGAGTTCAAGCAGTCAGGTGTATTCCATATTGGCAAATATTTATAAACATAAAGAAATTGTTGAGCTTGAGCTTGGCTTCAGACAGAAGACTTCTTCTTGCCAAGAAATTTTGACTTGATTTAGGCAGAAATAAATATGTAATAATTTAATTTTTGTTTTATTTTAAATAGAAGTACCTATACTTACGTTATTTTTAGAAGTTAAAAAGCATTATTAGCTACATTTTAATTACTTTATCTACGCCAGTGAGATAAGAACTTCTTATCCCACTCATTTTGAGTGAGATAAGAAGTTCATTAACGCACGCGTTTTTCTCTGCTTTTAACCAATTAAATAAAAAAGTCAAAATGTCAAAATAACCCTAAATTAAGTCTTAGACAAAAATAATTACCGTTTATTTTTTCATGTAGAGGCGTAGATAAAAATTTGTACAATGTACGTGTGATAACGCTTTATTAACGTACTTTTGCGATTGCCCAACTCGTGCTACGCACTCGTTGGGCAAATTTCGCATGCGTACGTTAATAAAGTTCTTATCCCACTTATATCGTAAATAACTATAATAGTATTAAGTTAATACATTAGAAACGTTTTGGCGATGTAGCAATGCATAACCAAAACGTTTTCAATAGTTAGTCTTTAACATCTTAAAGACGTCTTAACGACGTTTAGCCACGACTTAATAATGCCGTTAAAAAGACATTTTAAAGACGGTGTGTTTTGTAACATTACTTAGATATCTTAAAGACGTCTTAAAGATGACTTACGTCGTAAACTGGACGTCTTAAAGATGTCATGAACGTCCGAGTCCGACATCTTTAAGATATCTTTAAGATGTCTCTGTGCTATCTGGGAAGTTATTAATAATAACTGAGATATAAGGGTGGATTTATGAAAAGCGCGACACACTGTATACAGGGTGTTTCAGAATAAGATGCTGAACCTTAAGGGTGTGAATCCTTAGTTGATTTTAAGAAAAAAGTTCAAATAAACCTATGACCTAAACCTCTTAATTTTTAAGTTACAGGGTGTTAAAGTTTTAAGAAAGAATCGGTTTTTTATCATAACTTTAATAACTTCCTAGATATTTTTATAAAATTTGGCACACGTCTTCTAATCATTAACAGTAAGTTTTTGATTTAGAAGATTTTTTATTTTTTTTACCAGTGGCGTCCGTACAGGATGTGGTCTAGATATATTTGGAAAAATATTATGCACGCCACTGCTATTTTTCAAAATAAAAATTATTTTTTAAATCCACATTTATTTTAGGGCAAATTTGATTTCTTGGCCATTTTTCGTACGACTAACGGTTTTCGCATTAAATGCTTTGTATTTTTTTCATCGGGGGCCTCGCTGATGCGACTTCGCCCACGTCTATATTAGTCCACGCTACGCCACTGGCTATACACCTCTATAATTTTCCGTTTGCTGTGTGGGTATTTTCTATACAATTTCTTACCTCCACGCCCATTATTTTGAGATCTGCATTACTTCTCCTCCGCTTTTGCCTCCGGGATAGGGAAATATATTTTTTTCTATTTTTGTCTTCCATTTTATTATAAAAAAATGGTATCAAACTTAACTTAACTTAAAACACAATAGAGAGCACTCGACACAACCGTTTAAACGAGTTCGTTAGTAAGATAAAAAGGCTATATAAATACTATAAAACATTAATATATAACATTTATATATCATTGTTACAATGTAGGTATAAAACTTTGTTATATAGCCATGACATAATAGGGATGTAAATATAACAAGAAGGGATCATTTTGATATAACTATTATATTAAAATTTCTTATTATAATTATGTAACAAAATAAAGAAAAACTATGTAAATACCATATAATAAGGTTATATGGATACTATAAAACATTGCCATATATCAATGATGTATCATTGTTCCATTGTAGATATATAACATTGTTATATGGCTGATATATAAGGGGGATGTTAATATAACAAGAGGGGAACATATTTATATAAATGTTATATTACTATGTTTTATCATAATTATGTAACAAAATAAATAACTAATATGTAAATGTTATGTAAACAATTTTATATGGCAATCCCAGGTAGCACAACGTGACATTAAAAATTAGAAGTGACGAAAACGAGACAATATTTCGTTACGATTAAGGAAATTTTAATAAAAAGTAGGGTAGATGCACCGGTTGTGGCCATCTTAAGAAAACTTTTAACTTCATTCAACTCCAATTTATTTATTTTGACAGTTTTCCCTCCTCGAATGACAGATATAGTATAACTATATATCTTTGTCTTAAGAACTTTTATCTAATTTGAAATATATAGGTCAGACAAAGACAAATTCAATAAAATAGCCGAAAAGAGCAGTTTCGCTAGTTGTGGCCACTTGTTTTCTACTTGTGGCCAGAGGCCTCACCAGTTGTGGCCATCCTATTGAAATGCATATGAAATAAGAAGCAAAATGAACAGGTAGTTTATTTTTTTCATATAAAATATTAAAAAATACATTTTTTAGTCAAAGAGTTAAGTAGAAACAAAAATTAACAATATACAGAAATAAAAAATCAAAACTAAGTTTCTTAATAATTAAGAAACTTAATTATTATAAGGCTTTCATTTCGGGAACTGCACTCCTCTGGTATTTATGGCTTTAGGATTGTTTATTTTTAACAGTATGTCTTGGACTTTGTACCACAATAGATCCGGCGAATCAGGCCATTTCCAATGGTTTATTCCAGTTTTACAATACAATTCACCTTCATGTTTGACTATTACATAGCTTCCTATATCTAAAATGGTAAGCATATTTTTTACTTTATCAGTATTAGCCTCTTCTATCACAGCAGTGTTTGTATTAATATCTTCTTTGGTCGGTTGCTGTTACTCTCCCTGGACTCTTTGGTATTTTCATCATAAATTTGTTCTTCATTAGGTGTAGGCTTATCTAAAAACACATCATTGTTTTCCTCTTTGTTAAACTTTTTTTTTGTTAAATTTTTTCCTTTGTTTATTTTGTCACTCTTACTTGCTCTTTTTGCAGCCTTTTCTGCAGCTAAATTTTCCTTAGATTTTTCTTTGGCTTCAAAAATTTCTATCCACTTATCTGAATTAACCACTGATGGAAGGGGTATTTTTTTCTTTTTTTATGAATATTACACTCTTGGATTTTTTGTACAGAGTATAGAAGGCCTTCTTTATTTAAAGGAAAACCATTTGAGGAAGAGTCCAGAATCCAGGAAACCAATTTTTATTCTATTTTTGGGCCAAGAGAACATGTTGGACCCACTTTTCGGAATCGCTTCTTTTACCATCCAGTGCCATAATTTTTCTGAAACAAATTAATTTAAGGCTGTTAGGTGCCCCTTTTCTACCTTGTTTAGTTTTACATTTTGCCATCTCTTTCTACTGCATGGCCACAACTGGTTTTCATGACCCATTTGTAGCCATTTAAAGACCACAACTGGCGCAGAACCCACTTTTGATGCTCCTATTGTGGCCACTATTAATTTAATTATTTATGAGTTAAATATCTTCTTCAAAGTGTTAAAATAACATGTAAAATTCCTTTATAAGTCAAATATCATCCACTTTGAACACAAACATTTAAATTCTTACACAGAATCATGCATTAACTTACCTCGTGTTTCTTAACAAAATCCCTAAAAAATCACAACATTCCCGCCACGTGTTAAAAAAACCGATTGTTTTACAAACACTGTAACTGACAAACGCAATGTAAAGCACTGGCACGATCCATAATACAATAAGGAGTGGGATTTTAGATTGTCTTATTGGCTAGTTTGAAAGTGGCCGTTAATATTTAAGATTTATTTTGTGGATGGCCACAAACGGTGCGATGGCCACAACCGGGGCATCTACCCTAAATAAATTGCGTGACGCCAAATTCGTGACGAGGGGTCTATGAAAATACGTGACGAATTTTTTCATAAAGTCGTTAGTCACACGAAATAGTGATAATTTTACTTTAAATTTTGGTATAAAATTCTTGACGTGCAGCTCGTTACAAAAACGTTACAAAATATTTATACAAATCGTCACGAAAACATCACGTAAAGTCGTGACACCAATGCGCAGTCGCC
Organism: Brassicogethes aeneus; assembly: GCA_921294245.1. Taxonomy (NCBI): domain Eukaryota; kingdom Metazoa; phylum Arthropoda; class Insecta; order Coleoptera; family Nitidulidae; genus Brassicogethes; species Brassicogethes aeneus. The sequence goes on along the minus strand of OV121133.1, from coordinate 52,827,461 downwards.
AATAGTCATATGTTCTGTGCATCTCCATCATCATCAGAGATAAAGTAGGATCTCCATTTTGAATGTTTGGTAACGACCCAAGCCATTGGTTTCTGTAGGTTTTTCTATATTTCTGCAAAGTTTTTAATGGTAAACAAAAGGATAGTTTAAAACCGTAAGTACTTTTGCTTTTCTATATTTCAGTAGCTTAAGACAATTGTCTGCAATGCTAAACAACTCCACACTCTAATCTAAGAAATGTTTTGCTGTAGCAACAAAATATAAGTAACCACAACATTTTTAGTGTGTTAATATATCCTTAACAAGTTTATTATTATAGCTTAAGTATTTTAAGTTGAATTTCTACTGAAAGAGGAAAAAATAAATTTTTTTGTACGTGAAATAAATTTTAACAAAGCCATGGAGAAAACTGCTTATTTCTTATGATCATTTTGCAGGTCAATTAAAATTAAAAAATTGGTAACCAACATAACATAGACTGTTTTACAGTCGACACTCTGGACACACTCCACACAACTGGATATATCCTATAGGGACGAACGAAAACTTTAGACTAAGAGGCCTATTCCCTTTCGCTAAACATGCATGTTCATGAACTACCTACATATGTTTCGTAACATATGAGCCTATTCCCTTTCAATTATTTCGTCTATAGACGCATGCGCTCGAAGAATTTCTTAAACATCCATGTTTATAAACATCATCGGTGTTAAAATGGCTATTCCGTTTCTAAAATTCGATGTTTGGTGAACATACATGATGTTTGAAAACGTATGTTTACGAACGCTTGCCTAAGAGGTGCTGTTATAGACAATATTTAAGGTTTTTTATCAATATTTAAGGTTTTTTATCTTGCATTAATCATAAATTGCGGCGATGTTTGGTACAGTATACAGTACAGTATCATTATCAAGCATAGTAATTATAAATTAATTACTTTTTCATAATTAATACCTAATTAATTATAATTATAAATGATAAATAATTAAATAATCATATAAGGTTTTACACCAAACAAATAATAATATATTTTTTGGTAATTTTAAAAATATGTTTGATTTGTTTTTTAATTATTAAAATGTATTTCCTAATTATAATACCAGAATACAAATTTTGCTTTACTAATTTTTTTTATATAATTTTATTATAATAATAAATATTTATTTAGAGAAAAACAGAAAATTAAAAAAATCTGAGTGTGAAGAGAGAATTTCGGGGGAGGAAGGTCAAGACTTATATGTTACAAGAGTGTCTAAAAACGACCTCTAAAACTATATATATATACTTATTGGTAGAATAAAAAATAACTTGGAAAAATATATTTTATTAAAAAAATACAACAAATATAAAATATCAAATACCTATGTAATATTATTACTCAAAAATATAGACAAAATATTAGTCAAAGAAAAGTATAACTAATAAAATACAAAAAAATATGCATCTAAAAACTATTTTTCTTCACATGGGAGCTAAAACTTTTTGGTTTAATTTTAAAATCTTTTAGGTTTTATCAATACCTTGTAAAACCTCTACACCTTCACTACTCGTCAGAGTTTGAGTTGGACTTTCTCTTTATGCATCCCTGTTGTAGAAGGCACCCTTCCACCCGAACTTAAAGGCTGGTCAATGAAGAGTTCCAACGATGGTATTACCTCCACCTTACCCTCCACCACTAACTTTCACAGCGCTTCCTCTATTAGGGCTAGTAATTTATCCTTAGAGTAATGAAGTTGTTTTACTGGCTCCCCGACATTGCCAGTCTCCATGTGAGAAATGCGTAGTTTTCTTGCTGTTTTCAATACACTAAAAGTGTGTAAAAATAAGTAACAAATAATTATTTTAAGATATTTTATGATTACCCTTTTCCATATAAGGATGGACCCGCCAGAAGATCTGTGCTTTGGCTAGTTCAGCATAAAACGTTTTTCCCAAGTAGGTATTTTTAGAATTTTGGATTTTCCCAAATTGTTTTTAAGTTCATTTAATATATTAAATATCACCAATGATGTTTAAAACAATTATCTAACACAATTTTAGTTTAGTCTGCGACTTTTAGGTTATAAAACTAAGAAACTCCCTGTCCTAAAAACATTTATCGCTGTTCAGAAAGATTCAAGGTCAAGACTCTCAACATATGAGAAACGGAATACCCCTAAACATAGGTAATGTTTGGCTTGTCGTTGGGTGAACATACATGTTAAGAAATCGATGTTTACGAACAGCAAGAAAGGGAATAGGCCTCTAAAAGACATATTGATGGCAAACACAATTGTCTTGGGTTGTCTCGGGGGAAAGAAATATTACAAAGGATGACGTTGAAAAGCACATTATGTATGCCTTCCAGCATACATATGATAAGATCACAGGTTTGTACTTCAGCTGAACCCTAGTGTTATTTAAGTAAGTTTATTATAAATAAATGTTTATTATAAATAAATGTTGCAGTTAAACTGCAGAAATAAAATAAAAATTTTATACTAGATGAATTATTAATTGACTTCATTCATTTCATTTTTTAATTTATAAGAGAAATAGAGTATACTTGTTTATTTTGTTATACTTACTGTTTTTTATATTAGGTATATTCTAATAAAATAGTGTTTTATTCTACAGGAGAATTATATTTTTGTGTACTGTTTTATTCTTAAAATAGAAAAATAATTTAATTTTTTTTTTCAAAGATATGAAATTTGAAAACTAATTGCAATTATTGCTGGTTTTCAAAAGTGGAGGTATTTTTATTTTATAAGAGGAATATTTTTTTATTTTGTTAGTGTTTTTCTATATTTATATACATATAATATATATTATTATAGTTTATTGTAGAATATGTTTTTATTGTTTTTCTAATAAAATATAATTTAGTTAAATGTGCTTTCTTTGCATTAACATTGCAAAACTAAACAATCCTAACAACAATATGTTATTATTTGGGGATGTAATAATATTGTGTAGTGTAATGCAGTGCAGTACGGTATAGTGGGTTGTTTTGTGTATTGTGGAATTATTGCTTACCTTCAAAGTTTTGTAATTTGATTTCAACCTGATGATGAGGTTGAAATCAAATTACAAAACTTTGAAGGTAAGCAATAATTCCACAATACACAAAACAACCCACTATACCGTACTGCACTGCATTACACTGCACAATATTATTACACCCCCAAATAATGCAACTATACGCCACAATTACGTGACCAGTTCAGTTCACTATTCGGTAACGAAGCGTCGTGACGAAACCGTGACAAATCATCGTGAAGAATCCGTGGCGTATTCTTAACTACATCGTGAAGATTTTTATTCATATTAATGTAACGTATTCGTCACAAAAACTATGCTTAAATTTAGCGCGGTTTGGCAACTGTTTTTAATTAAATACGTTACGATTTTTAAATAACGTCCAAGTCACGACTGACTGAAAACGTTTCGTTTACGTCAAGATTTCGTTACGTTGTGCTACCTGGGATGTTCTTTGTTAGTTATATAATGGTTATGTAAATGGAACAGCCTGGTTTGCTGGGATTAATTATAAATAACAATAAATGTCATCGCACCTGCCACGCACAAATTTTAAAACATGTGACTACTGTGAATGTGTATACGAACGCACGTGTGCGATATGCGAAAATGGTCTCATCGCGTGCGCCTAAAACTCACGCGTTACTTAATTTTGAATGCGTAATAGCGCGCACGCGTGAGACCGCACGTCATGCGTTTTTCGTGCGACGCACTATTGCTATCTGGGTTGATTCAATATATATGTGGGTATACTTTTTCTCTGCGAATGTGGCGCAAAAATAAATATCCAAACATCGATGGCATAAAAAATCACGACATGATTTTTTATGCTATCGGTGTTTGGGCATAATAAATCACGACATGATTTTTTATGCCATCGGTGCACCGACATATTTGGATATAACAGTTTTGCGGTTAAATACATTTAATATTTGCTTGGATGTAAATTAACTATTAATTTAAATCCAAAAAAATATTGAATGTATTTAACCACAAAAACTGTTGATTCAATATCCATATATGTAGGTATACCTACATAGTATAGTATATATAGTGTAGTATATATACTTTTTCTCTCAATGTACGAATGTGGCGCAAAAATAAATATCCAAACACCGATGGCATAAAAAATCTAGACATGATTTTTTATGCCATCGGTGTTTAGGTATTCATTTTTGCGAAACATTTGTACATTGAAAGAAAAAGTATGTTCACAATTGAATCAACAGTTTAACATTCAATATTTTCTTGGATTTAAATTAACTATATAGTTAATTTAAATCCAAGAAAATATTCGCAAATATCACACCGTGAGTTCTACATGATATCAGTGTGATAAAGCATGTGTATGCACTCAGGATTAGAGATGCGACTTGAAAAAAAAACGGTCCGTTTTTTTTGTTTTTTTCATTGTTTTTTTTTCAAATGGTTTTTTTCACATTTTAGGTTTTTTTTCAAGATTAGTCCCATTTGCCTAATTTTTTATGTTTCCATGACTAAAATTAGCCACTAAATCACAATAAGTAAATGTAAATACAGTCTCGCGCTATGCACGGGCCACCACCACCGAATGGACCAATTGGACCAAATCAAAACAAGCGCGGCCCTTATTAATAAGGGCCGCGCTTGTTTTGATTTGGTCCTAAAAAAAGTAACTACATATAATATTTTTGATTCAGCGCTTGATTTTTCAAAAAGCTACCAAAAGCACTTTTTTCATGATTTTTCAAATTTATTTAGAGTATGGAAATTTTTTTTCCAAAAAAACAATAGCAAATTCTTGTAGAACATTTATTCATTGGTGGTCAGAACATTCCGTGGACCAAAAAAGAAAGCAAAAAAATCGATTTTTTTTATTACGGTATTCGTTAGAATTGAGCGTTGCACGTTTATCATCTAAAAATCTCAAAACTATAAACTTCAAGCTTCAAATTGCTTTTTTTACGAATCCAATACGACCATTTTTAACAAAGATACAGCTATCCGAAAAATCGCAAAAACAATTTTTTATCCTTTAATTTTTTGTATTAGTGTAGAAGTTTTACATTACTATTGGTTTTTAATGTGGAAACTACCAAATAATACGAAATCAGATTTTTTTAGTCTTGGTCAAAATTTTGAATAATGAAAAATGTAATATATTCTACATTTTACTCAAAATTTTATTTTGAAAAAAAATAAAAAAAACCGTTTTTTTTTCTAGGTTTTTTTCATGTTTTTTTTCACATCTAAAAAAAAACGTTTTTTACATCTCTACTCAGGATATCACAGTGTGATAAAAAAAAAATCACGTTGTGATATCATCATGACTTCACCAGGAAATCCCGATTGTTGTCCAGGTACCTATTAGGTTAATTAATTAACCTAATAGGTACCTAGGTATATTATATATATATTTTATGGAGTTATGATTTATAAATTATAAATAAATATTTATACCTATTTTATACCAATACTTAATATCTATTTAAATTATAGGGGCTTCCCCAGTGTAGCACCAGTGATGCAATTCGAGTCTTATACCATTTTACCGAGAGATGTCAGAATGCATACGAAATGAATAAAATTACATTTAAAATTTAAATTTTAAATCAAATTACAGTGTTAAAATCCAGTTAAAGAATTAAATATTCCAGAAAATTAAAAAAAAAATAAAAATGAAAAAAAACATGTGAATTTAAAAAATTCTTCATATTGTAGTGGTTTTTGTAAAATATTCTTCTTTTCTTCATTAGCTCTCGATGTAGCCTACATCATGTAGGCTAAAATTCTGCATATTGAAGAAAATTCTGCATTTCTGGCAACACTGTCATGGAGTCAAAATCCAGCCTTTTAAGAAGAGCGCGGATTTGTTTACAAATGAATGGTGCACACTTTGAGCACTTATTGTAAACAGATTAGCATATTTTTTTTATTTAGTTGTTAACACATTTTCATAATATTTAATTTAGTTTTACTTAATGTTGTTTGTTTACTTTTACGGAAATTTATAGTTTTTGTAATTTTTTAAAAGTTTGTTTATTTGTTTCTGTAACTTATGACTTTTTCTAAAATTTTAACTAAAAAAGCCTAAAAAATTACAACTTGTTTGATTTTTTACTTTAAAACATTGTCGTTCTGAGGTATCAGTCATTTTTGACAGCTTTTGACAACTTAGTAAATACAGCCGGCCAAAAGATTTTTAAAAGTTTTAAGACAACAATGTTCTATCGTCTCCTAGCAATTTTTAAATCCCCTACGTTTAATCTAGGCAAGAGCTCTCGGTATTGGCTGCCACTTTTTTGCTTTAATTCGCTTACACTATTACCTAGAAATTTTTTATTTTTAAATTTGGCATCTCCATTTCTGTCGGCACGCCCCCTTTTTCTCTGTGGCGTGAGTTCTGGGACACCCTGTATAATAACCTTAAATACCACACTTGCCAAGATTTTTAAATCTGAGAATTATTAGAGATGCTATAATATACTTATAGGTTAAAAATAATATATAATTTATATTCCTTATTCTTAAACGATTTTGAAGTAAAATATTAAAACTTTTAAGAATGTACCTAGTTACCAGTGTTAAAATATAGAAAAAATAGTACAATTTTTTATTATTTTTTATTTAATGTACAATTTACATAGTTAAGACATCAATATATTAAAGTATATATACTTAAATTTTCCTATAATGACTAATGAATCTGAAATAAATAACCAAAATTAGAATGAAACCAAATAACATTATTTTTTAAACTTACAAAACTACTTAGGCCTTGACGAGTTGATGCCTTAAAATAAGGAAAGGAGCTCCAAATCCTGAACCGAAGAATGCAATAAATAATGCTGTCAACTTAACTCTGTTGTTAATTGAAAAGGGCAAGTTCTGAAAGAGAAAGAATTGGTTATTATTAACACACTCAATTTGATATTGCTGCAAAATTTAATATCTAGCTCACTTACTGACAATTTTTTGAAAATTTTAATAATTTTTATAAAACTGTAAGCATTGTTTATTCTAATAGCAATTAACAAAACTTTAACTAATTTCAATTTTATGCTTATGTAACAAAATTGTAACTAATTTTTTTACCTCGCCTGGGTATCCATGATGGCCATGGTTTCTAACGAATTGGCTGATGGCATTTCTAACCAAAAGATTTGATCTTCCAATCATTTTGTTGATTTATTTTTTACTTAACGAAAATTTATCAATACCAAAAATAATGGACGCTTTAGTAAGTGAAGTTAGCTATACCAGAATCACCGAATCTGTGGCACAGATCATAAAGGACAAGAACCCCAACATTTTACTATAGCGCGGGATTTTCAAATACTTACATTTTTATTTTAACATCATGTACACAAACGCAAGGGGACCGGCCCACCAGGCTGATCCAAAAAATAAAACGAAAATCAAAGTAATTTTACCAGGTCTTCCCAATGATTTACAAAAGGGTAAAGTCTAAAAATTAAAAAAAAATATAAGATGAACAATTTAATTTTTTTAAACGTACGCTTCCCGGTGTTCCATATTCCGACATAAAGCGAGCAGTCGGTAAGTTTAAAATTTTTATCGGGGTTTTATGAAAGATTTTTTTGGTCTGCAACAAATTCTGTACGCTCCTTGGTGTTCCATATTTCGACATGAAACGAGCAGTCGGCAAGTTTAAAGTTTTTGTCGGGGTTTTATGTAAGATTATCTTGGTCTGCAACAAATTCTGTAATATAAAATTTTCTCTTTGAAGAGACATTTTGAAGTTTAATAATTTATTTACAAAACAAAACGTCAAAATTCGTTTGTTTCATGACAACCTTAATGGAATTGGCTATATTCAGAGGGTATATCCAAAGATAATATTTTTTATCTCCACGCGGTCTATAATTTAAACTTTATTATGTCAACATTCGATAAAGAAATAACTTGTTATGGCCTAGGCCGATAAAAATTTTTATGAGGCAAGTAATTAGTTCGATTTTTTCTCGCTAGGGGTATTGTTTTGACAAATTAATCCTTTTCTAAGAAATTAACGTACTAAACTGGTTTAATTTATTTATAATAAGCACTAATTTGTTTGTTTTACTGTTAATGTTTATTATTTTTCATTAAATTATTGTAAAATTAAATATGAATAATAAAACAAAAAGTGAGGTTAGGACATTGCAATTTGACGTTTCTGTGTATTTCACAGTTGTGTTTTCTTTTTCTACGATTTAAATTATCTTTAAGTTTTAATTTGCTTTAAGTTTTCAGTGAAATTAAATGTTAAACACAGCGTAAACATTCTAAACTACCTATTTTTTAATAAAAATGCAAACAAATTGAAATTAGATACCTATTTATTAAACAATTAATTGAATTCAATGTAATAGCAAGAGGGTAAGTAAACCATTTTCTTACAAAAATCCATTTCTACTTAAATTATGTAGCTAGGTATTGTCAAACTATTACTGCTTCTAAAAGGAATAATAATTATTGTACATTTAATGTAATCTTTAGGTAATAAATAAATTCTAAAAAAGTTAGGTTAGGCCGCTTTCATGTTGAATTAAATTGACCTATATAAAGTGCTTTGAAGATAAAATGTTGTATGCCATTCGGCCAAGAAGTGTATTTTTGTGCTTCGCTCAATTGTAGGCCTCCGCTACGCGTCGGCCTTCAAACTTTGAGCTTAGCACAAAAAGCCTTACTTCTTAACCTAATGACATAAATAACTATTATCCGAAATCGGCAGTAAAGTAGTCAACAATCAGCAGTAAAGTGAAAGAAATCAGCAGCAGTAAAGTAGAACTTTACTGCCGATTTAATACGAGTATTGTATGCAACCCATTATACATTTTAAGATGTGTCTACTGCTCCTCAGCAGCAACCCTAGACCAAACCAAATAGATCGTCGACGAACATCTGACGGTATAATTTTGATGCAATGAAGCCCCCCTATTGAGATTTTCGTCTATTTGGTTTGGTCTAGGGCAGCAACTAAATAATATTTAAAAAAAGCACCGTCGCGGAGGTCGATTGGACCCTTTTATAATATGTTGTTTAATAAAAATAATAAGTTAATTTAAATTAACTTATTATTTTTATTAAACAACATAAATTATTATTTAGATCAGGGTGATTTAGATTAAAAAATCGCCAAATGTATAATAACCGTCGCAACAAACAGTATACGTAGACACTTCCTACATTCAAATAACATTTGATTTGATCATCAAATGACATTAAATTTAAATCAAATTTTGATCTAATCATCAATATTAATTACCTAAATGTGATTTCGGATAAAATTTAATATGCACCTCGACATTAAAGTCATTTTTTATCACTCACGTGGTTATAATATATTTGCCTCGGATTTCGCCTCGGCAAATAATTTCCACATTCGTTATAAAAAATACGACTTTACTGCCTTGATACATAAATAACTATTTTACTCATATTACAGAATATGACCGTTCTAATAGGTATCACTTTTTAATGTGAAACCGCCTTCGGCTCGTGTGACAATCTTTTCACTCGAGCGGAATATGTAGTATTCCAAACTTGTTACAGAATATACTAATCTATAGTACTAATGTCTGGGCATATTAGAGTATATTATATTTTATTATTCTTCTTATATCCTTGGGTATATCACGAAGTCTTCGTGCATGCGAATGGTCCTAGAAGTTAACTTAATTCTAGCAGTTCTTTAAGTTCTAGGCTAGAACTAACTGCTTGATCAAACGAACCTAATAGGTTTGTTCCTACCGAACATTTTGGAGTTCTAATTTTGGAATGTCAGATTTCCAAAATCGCATGGAGCCATGGATCCTACACACTGTGTAGGCTCCATGGGCCGTACTAAAAAAGGGACGCAATTTTAAAATTTCGCATGTCTCTGACATTTAAAATGTTCGGTGGGAACAAGCCTATTATTAATATTAATAATAAAATAATTTATTATTTTTTATTTATTATTATCATGACCCTATTTGGTTTAAAGTATTCTTGTGTATAGTCGCCGCAGCGAATGTTTTCCGTTACGTCAATTTTAAATGTCAAATACCGGTTTGTCCACATCATAGATAATAAATCATACGTTCACATACGTCTAATTGTAATGTCTGTGCTTGGTTCACAAATTTATGACGCAACGGAAAGCATTCGCAGCGGCGACTATATTATAATTAAAATTATATATCACAATCATGTGGATTGTCCCAGACTGCAATGAAGGTTCGAAAATATTCCAGGAATATTCCCTATCGCCTAGGAATAATCCGCTTCATTCTAGGAATATTCATTGGGAATATTCCTAGAATGATCCTCTAAAACTGCCAAGCATCATCTAAGAATATTCCCAGTGAATATTCATTAGTTTAGTTGCAATACCTCTCACCGTTGCTTAGGCACGCTTGATAACTATATATACCGATAGGTTAATAATATTAGTTGGAGATGTGCGTCTGTGATGGCAAAGCCAAACAATGATTAGACTGGGACTGATCTACTCAGTAACTCAATAATGGCTATACTTAAGTTAAGTTCCTGGGTATAAGAGGCAATAAGGGCTGGGAATAATCCCCAACCCAAATAGCTCACGACCTCCCAAGGACATCCTGATTGGGTCTGTCCGGGCCAGTTTAGGATATCCCATTTCTGACGTACCTTGGACGTCCATGGGACGTCCTGAAATTAAATTGGGTATAGTATATTGGGTATCCCATTTCTGACGTACCTTGAACGTCCCTAGGACGTCATAGAATTAAATTGGCAATAGTATACCATATATATATATATATATATATTGAATATCTTCATGCCGTCTTTCCAAAAGGCCAAAAATGTATAGCATTTGCATCATCTGTCACCTGTCTAATGATGCAGATCTGTCACCTTTAATTTTAATGTTATTAAATTTTAATCATCATCTCAATATGCGCATTAAATGCTTTTTATTTTTTTCATCGAAAACTGTTAGTCGTACGAAAAATGGTCAAGAAATCAAATTTGCCCTAAAATTAATGGGAATTTAAAAAATAATTTTTATTTTGAAAAATAGCAGTGGCGTGCATAATATTTTTCCAAAAATATCTAGACCACATTCTGTACGGGCGCCACTGGTACAAAAAATTAAAAATCTTCTACATCAAACACTTACTGTTAATGCTTAGAAGGCGTGTGCCAAATTTTATAAAAATATCTAGGAAGTTATACAAGTTTTAGGTCATAGGTTTATTTGAACTTTTTTTCTTAAAATCAACTAAGAATTCACACCCTTAAGGTTCAGCATCTTATTCTGAAACACCCTGTATACAGTGTGTCCAATTAAGTCGGAACCATATGGAAAACTTTTTTATTATAAGTATTGGTTTTATGAAAAAAAGTTATTCTTGATATAAAGTTCTGCATAGTCCAAAACTTAAAATGCAACCATCAGATATCAATTTTTTTAAGCCGTATACAAGGTTAGTCGAAAAATATGAATTTTGCTCATGAGTTTAAAGTCTGTAGTTCGGAAAATGGGCGTTTCCAGACACATGTTCCTTATATCAAAATATTTGTGAATGACTGCCAACCCTTAAAATTTGACCCAACCGTTTCCGAACACCCTGTATAGTTATCATGACAACATGCGGATTTCCAAAGAAAAGTCTCAAAAAGCCCTCACAGTACCTTAATAAGCTGGTCTGAGTATATCCCGATATAGTCCTAATCAGGACGTCCTACGGACATCTGAAAGTGTATCATTTGGCCGTCTGTAGACCTCCTAGGGACGTCAAACGGACATTGCGGGACGTCCTGAGTACTTCCGCAATGTCCCAATTGGGACGTCCTCGGGACGTCAGCTTAAGCTGACGTCCCGAGGACAGCCTAAGGACGTATTTGTGCTTACTGGGAAATTATATCAAGGAATATTCCCCTAACAATCCTTGAGTCTTCTGCAGGCAGATATATGGAATATTCTTTTTATGATGCCTGGGTTAACCAAAAAGCGGACATTTGATTATGCCTGGGAATATTCTGGGACGATTGGAATATTCCTGGGAATATTCCTGACATGTGCAGGGAATGTGATTTTGCGGTCTGGGGTGTTATATATATTATTAGAATTATAATTAGTCTGTTAAGAAATATATGTAATTTCCCATTAAAAAGTGATGTTAGAACGGTCATATTCTGTAATAGTAAAAAATAGTATATTCCAGTGGCGGCTCGTGGCAGTAAAATTTGTGAGTTCTGGCAGTGGGGTTTAAAAAAATGTGGCGCAGTTGGCATTTAATTAAACCCAGGTTCATAACATTGTTTAAGTGGGTTTTCGATGTTTCATGACGTTTAATTTTACCGCTTAGGTGCACTAAGTCGGTTACACCAACTATGTTTTTTTCTCCACCAAACAAAAGGCACGGAAAACAAAAAAGAGAATTATTTTTATTGCATCCGCATATCCAGTCGTTTCTGGCATAAATGTCTCTTGTAAAAATCCTTTTATACGATTTCCCCGGCTTGAACCACAATTTTCTATTGAAATATCGGGCAACGGCCGTCCATCTTCTTTTAGTTTTAATTTTTCTTCATACCTACGTATAGAGGGAGAATTTATAACATTAATTAAATCATACACCACATTCATTCTTACAAAAGAATACAACAACAAAGACAAAACACAAAAATACAAAGAATTAACAGTCTTCTATTTAAAATAACAAACGTGAATGCGAAGCGAAAATCAAACGACCGGGAAGTATACTATAGGAACTGTATGTTGGTGCAGCTCCGGTTTGGCTTAAATTTCGCAATCTTAACCCAGGACCAAGAGCGGCGCGGAGCAAAATTACGGTATTGAAATGGGAGCCAGAACTCGAAAGTGGCCCAGCTTTATTGTATTGTAAGCGTTAAGCGTTAGAGACCTTTACCGGTCGTTTGGATGACTGTAGTGGCCAAGTGCGGCGACACGGCGAATGTTTATAATAAAAACTTTATATGCAGCCATGCGTTTGAAATATTTATACACTGTCGCACTTAAATATTAAATAATTTAAAAATTAGTCAAGTAATAAGACAATTTTGGGAGTTCTGCAGCTCTGCAGCCCTTATGCACTAGCCGCCCCTGGTATATTCTGTAACAAGTTTGGAATACAGCATATTCCGCTCGAGTGAAGAGTTTGTCACACGAGCCGAAGGCGATTTTGACGGTTTCACGAGAGCATTATATCGAGGGGTAAACCACATTAAAATCTTAGAGACCAACGTTTAATGTTAGCGGACGTTGTGTTGAGATTTTTTTCCTTATCAGTCGTTATCAATAAGGAAAACTTGCTTAATCGGTGCTTAATCGGTGCTTAATCAGTGCTTAGCGACGCGTTGTACATGACTACCTTTGTTATTGTTATCCTTAGCCGTTAATTCGTAAGCGATTTTTAACTTTAAAAAATCAGTGGTTTACCCCTCGCATTATATGCAATTCCAAACGTGTTTCAGACTATACTTTTTCTACGTTTCCAAAAAATACCATAGAAAAATAATTTAATTGGAAGAAAGTGAGGTTGGATCGGTCTAAAATTTGTTAGATATTAAAAACAAAGATGTCGCCACGAGTGTTTATTCTGTCATCAGATGATAAAATATTTCATTCTGTAACACTTTACAGAAATATCTATTCTATTCCATAGATAAAAGTGATATTAGAAGGGTCAAATTTCGTAATAGGAGTAGAAAAAGGTATAATCAGTGTTGTCTCTGCTATTATGTCAATTTCCCCATGTAGCGTAAAGCCTAAATTATAGATTGCCTTCCTTCCTCCTCCCTTCCTCCCGTAAAAAATGAACAATAAAAAAACCATTGTGCTGTTTATAAATTCCCGTACGGTAATATATAAACGTAACTACGATTTTAGTTTATCTTTTACAGGAGGAAGGAGATCCCTTGTATAGAAATTCTTAAACATCGAAAAAAAAAATCTGGCAACGTTGCAATTAAATTCTTTTTATTTTGCGTAGCCCGCGCACATTAAATTTAAAATTGTATACATTTTCAAAGTCTGATTACATTATGGAATTAGGATTTGTAATGTACAAAAAATAAAATGTAAGTAACCTTTAAAAATAAATTTATTTCCACCTTCTTAGTAAATGACATTTTATAGGTAATTTTGTTGTTTTTGTACCCTGTAATATTTTACGGGCTTGTATAAAAGACCTGTAAAGTTTTACAGGCTTGTAGAAAAGCAATTTATGAAATGAAATGTCACATTTGACATATTAATTAAAATTTTAAATTTGAAATTCTTTATCTAAAGGTGAAAATAAAAGTTTGTACGTGTCACGCTTTGCAATTAATCTTTACTAGGCTCACTGTATTTGTAAACTTTCAGCTCGCCCGTAAAGATTCATTTACAAAGCTTGACACGTAAATAACTATTACTACCCACTTTATCTGAAAATATTTAATTTATTATAAGTTATTATTTATAACCTTGACAACTGCTCTGAAAAGGCCAAAGTTTAGTGTGGTTTAGTATGAATAGTGATAAGACACTTTTATAAGAACCTTCCTTATCTCTCATAATAACTTTAAAACATAACAAGAAAAGAGTAAAGACAAAATGCTTCTTAAATATAAAAATTTAACATGTGTTATTCAAAGAAATTTACAACAATCCAGTAGTGTTATCAAGAGTAAAATTGATCCACAGTCGCCAAATTACATGGTAAAAAGGAAATTTTATTATTAAGAATTATTTATTTTATATTTTTTTGTAGAAAAACTTGGAGCACATGGAAAATTTAGTTCGATCTCTAAAAGAAAAAACTTCCATTGCTCTACTAGGTGGAGGTGAAAAAGCTGTTCAAAGGCATACAGTAAAAGGCAAATTATTGGTTCAAGACAGAATTAACTTACTTTTGGATTCAAATACTGCATTTTTAGAATTATCTGCTCTAGCAGCAAATGATATGTATGATAATCAAATAAATTCAGCTGGAATAGTTACTGGTATAGGAAAAGTAAATGGGTATTTGTGTACCACAATAAAGTTTTAATCAATACATTTGTAATTTGTTTTTTAGCACAGACTGTATGATAGTGGCAAATGATGCAACAGTAAAGGGTGGTACATATTATCCCATTACTGTTAAAAAACATGTTCGAGCACAGGAAATAGCTTGGGAAAATCATCTACCATGTATTTATTTAGTGGACAGTGGTGGTGCAAATCTTCCACATCAGTCGGATGTATTTCCCGACAAAAACCATTTTGGTAGAGTATTTTTTAACCAGGCAAACATGTCTTCTCTAGGAATATCACAGGTAGGTTAGTAGGTAACATTACATCTGCAACAGTAACAATAGGGTATTTCCACGAAACCTTACCCCACACCTTGACAAAAAATTAGATGTGTTATTTAAGAAAATAACAACTATATCTAAAGTCAAATAGTTTAATTTACTATTACTATTCAAGTTTTAAATAGAATATATGGATAGAGTTTATTAAAAAGGAACCAAGGGCCAAAAACTTTTTCTGGGGTAAACAAAATTATTTGCAAAATAACTCATTTTTAATGCTGCTCAAAAAATTAATAATGAATTGGGGACCCATTCAATCCTTTTGAGAAAAGTTCCAAATGAAGATGAACCTTTTGAGCATTATTAAAAATAAGTTATTTTACAAATAATTTAAATAAGCAGAAAAAAAATGTTTCGCGCTTGGTTCCTTTTCAATAATTATTGCATATATGGATAACGCTTAAGCGGTATCATCCAAAATTTTACAGTATCAACTTTAGAAGCCAACTTGGTCCCATTTGCCGATTTTATTTTTAACATTTTGTTTCAGTTAAATACCTAATTTTTTATACTATTTTTTTATATTAACGTATCTTGATATACAAGGTGTCCCTAAACTTAGTGGCATAAATTTAGGAGCAGATTAAGCAAGTCAAAATAAGACGAAAATCTAAATAAATATTTTTCCTAATTACATATGTTTAAAAGATACAGGGTGATAAAGTGTTACTTATCATATCAGTTTTTTTAATATCGGCCATTCCAAGCCCATGGCCGATATAACTTCTACTATGGTAGACTTGGAAAGGTGATATTTTGCAAACAGTCACTTACTACCAAAACACATATTCACACATAATTACAATTATTCAAGTGAACACCGTGTCGTAGAAACAGGGGTTGCTTAAGCTTATTGTCCCATAGAAACTTTTAGGTTAGGTTTTTATACCATTTGATGCAATTTTTCGATTACCAAGTTCGGCTACTATTAAAAAGGTGTACCTCTCAAACTTAAACGATAAAATAAACCGTTTCCGAGATATTTGAGATTACAATAATTTCCAAGACTACCATAGTAGAAGGTATATTAGGTAAATCTTTTAAACATATGTAATTAGGAAAAATATTTATTTAGATTTTCGTCTTATTTTGACTTGCTTAATCTGCTCCTAAATTTATGCCAATAAGTTTAGAGACACCTTGTATATGAACCGTCGCACAGAGCGGACAAAAATAGGGTTTTTGGACAAAAATCAATAATTTAATTGTTTTTCAAAAAATATGCTTTTTTCATGGTGTATGTGGTAAATTGTAGTGTAAAGCTTAACAATAAGTACAACTTTAATGTCTTTAATGTCATTTTATTAAAAATATTCAAAAGGTAAATTAATAAAAATAAAAAACAGTTTTCTTTCAAATAAAAATCAATTTACTTTTGTGGTTAAACTTAATTGTTTTCTTATGTTTTTTTTTGTTCAACTTATTTCACTATAATAATAAAAACAAAATTTTTGAAATAGAAAGTATTTTACAACATGAAAATCTTGTGCGATATGCAAGGTGTAAAAAAAAATTAAAAATAAAAATACTAATCAGAAATTAAACAATTTTTTTATTCCCTGCTTTCGTCAGATGATAAATTAATTTGTTCTTTATATAAGATATTTTTCTATCCCCTCAAAACTATGAGGCGGTCTTTTCTGTTCATAGAAATTAAGAAATCAGACGAAAGCAAAAGAATGTTTATTAAATCTACCTATATTTGTATTTTTTTGACTTGTTTTTTTTGTGTGCTATAATCTTGCTTGCTACGCTCGCGTGCCAAACAAATCGACTATTTGCTTGACTTGTTGAACAATATACCATTTTAAACCCCAAAATATGAAAATCAGACGTTTTTTTAAAATAATTTTTTTTATAATAAAAAAATAGTAATGTACATACTTTCGCCACTATTTTGCATTGCACAAAAATATTCGCTTGCCATAAACATTCAAATGATTTTCGGTAAATATGTATATTTTAAGACTGATAGGATTTTTATTGCAGTAATTGAATAGGTACCTTAATTTAATTTTGTTTGTGCATTCCTATCGACCGAAAAAAAGGTTGTTTTGGTTTTTTGTTGTGGAGTGTGGATACCATAAATATGTTTGGACAAATATTTTTATTTCATATACAGTATGTCTCAGTATCTTGGAATCATATGGAAAACTTTTTTATTATTAATTTTAGGAAAAAAAGTTATTCTTCATAAAAAGTTCTGCATGGTGTAAAACTTAAAATGCAACCCACAAATATTATTTTTTTTTAGTCGTATACGAGGTATGTCAAAAAATATGAATTTGGCGCAAGAGTAAAGTACCTTTATATTTGACATTATCAAAAATTGTTATAAAGAAAAGTTAATCAGAACTAAAAACTACGTTGAAATATGCAATTTCATACATTTACATTAAAAAATTAGGTTTTGTTCATTTTTACTAATCTTTCTATTTTAAATGAACATTTATCTGTTATGATTAGAAAAAACATGAAAACCTTAAGTTAAGTCAGGGGATCTAGCAGGGAAAAAAGTTTTAGAATATCAACAAATCATTTGTTTATCAGTGAATCCTAGATTACATGTTACAGTTAAATTTGCATTGATATTGTAGACAAAAAAGAAAAAATATTTTTTTTAATGTAAATGTATGAAATTGCATATTTAAACGTAGTTTTTAGTTCTGATTAACTTTTCTTTATAAGAATTTTTGATATTGTCAAATATAAAGGTACTTTACTCTTGCGCCAAATTCATATTTTTTGACATACCTCGTATACGACTAAAAATAATTAATATTTGTGGGTTGCATTTTAAGTTTTACACCATGCAGAACTTTTTATGAAGAATAACTTTTTTTCCTAAAATTAATAATAAAAAAGTTTTCCATATGATTCCAAGATACTGAGACATACTGTATATTATTACATAACACCAATATATTTTTATATTTTTATATATTTTAGTATTGTGACTGAAAAATATTCATTTAAAAAAATTACAGCACCCTTAGTAGCAGCTAGTAGCAAAAAATATTTATGCCACCTTTTTGCTAAATGATTGGACTAATATTTAGGGTTATTGCCAGTCTGTGCAAAGTTATGCAATTTTTTTAAACCTTAGGGAAAGTGATAATAATTTATTTGCTTGACTTGTTGAACAATATACCATTTTAAACCCCAAAATATGAAAATCAGACGTTTTTTTAAAATAATTTTTTTTATAATAAAAAAATAGTAATGTACATACTTTCGCCACTATTTTGCATTGCACAAAAATATTCGCTTGCCATAAACATTCAAATGATTTTCGGTAAATATGTATATTTTAAGACTGATAGGATTTTTATTGCAGTAATTGAATAGGTACCTTAATTTAATTTTGTTTGTGCATTCCTATCGACCGAAAAAAAGGTTGTTTTGGTTTTTTGTTGTGGAGTGTGGATACCATAAATATGTTTGGACAAATATTTTTATTTCATATACAGTATGTCTCAGTATCTTGGAATCATATGGAAAACTTTTTTATTATTAATTTTAGGAAAAAAAGTTATTCTTCATAAAAAGTTCTGCATGGTGTAAAACTTAAAATGCAACCCACAAATATTATTTTTTTTTAGTCGTATACGAGGTATGTCAAAAAATATGAATTTGGCGCAAGAGTAAAGTACCTTTATATTTGACATTATCAAAAATTGTTATAAAGAAAAGTTAATCAGAACTAAAAACTACGTTGAAATATGCAATTTCATACATTTACATTAAAAAATTAGGTTTTGTTCATTTTTACTAATCTTTCTATTTTAAATGAACATTTATCTGTTATGATTAGAAAAAACATGAAAACCTTAAGTTAAGTCAGGGGATCTAGCAGGGAAAAAAGTTTTAGAATATCAACAAATCATTTGTTTATCAGTGAATCCTAGATTACATGTTACAGTTAAATTTGCATTGATATTGTAGACAAAAAAGAAAAAATATTTTTTTTAATGTAAATGTATGAAATTGCCTATTTAAACGTAGTTTTTAGTTCTGATTAACTTTTCTTTATAAGAATTTTTGATATTGTCAAATATAAAGGTACTTTACTCTTGCGCCAAATTCATATTTTTTGACATACCTCGTATACGACTAAAAATAATTAATATTTGTGGGTTGCATTTTAAGTTTTACACCATGCAGAACTTTTTATGAAGAATAACTTTTTTTCCTAAAATTAATAATAAAAAAGTTTTCCATATGATTCCAAGATACTGAGACATACTGTATATTATTACATAACACCAATATATTTTTATATTTTTATATATTTTAGTATTGTGACTGAAAAATATTCATTTAAAAAAATTACAGCACCCTTAGTAGCAGCTAGTAGCAAAAAATATTTATGCCACCTTTTTGCTAAATGATTGGACTAATATTTAGGGTTATTGCCAGTCTGTGCAAAGTTATGCAATTTTTTTAAACCTTAGGGAAAGTGATAATAATTTATTTTTGTAAGCATATCAGTTTTAATTAAATTATTTAAAAAGCTGTATTTGAATTTTACAAAATTTTATTCAAACAAATAGTGCAAGTCTATACCACTCCAATACTTGCAGAAAAAATGTTTTATAAAATGTTTTATAAATAATAAAATGCAGATCCAGTAAAATTAATTTTCTAATAGGTATTTTATACGATTTTATCGTAAAGTTTTAACATTACGACTTAAACTAATTATTTTGTCCATTTTTGAAAGTGCGACTAAAAAATAGTTTATGATTATGGATAAACCGGACTTTTATCTATACTTTTTCAATATTAGAACATTACAAATTCACACTCCCTTTTTCGATTTTTGTCCACAGTAGTCCGCACTGTGCGTCGCCGACGGTGGACTGGTGGTTAGTGCTGCTGACTACAAGCCGGAGGTCGTGGGTTCGAATCCCACCAGGGGTATGGCTGTTTATTTGTGTTTGTCCAATTGTGTAATAGTCTTTCGGAGGGGACTTTAAGCCCGCGGCCCGTTCCTACCCCTAACCCGCACAAGCCATTCAGTTTGCTTCTGGGACTTCTTAGGAAGTAAGGGAGGCACTGAAAAAAAAACCTTATTATCATGAAAAAAAACTGCGTTTTTTAGTGTCGCACCCGTTACAATGGAACTTAATTTTTTACAAATTTGAATTATGTATTCTTAACTATTAAATATAAACTATTTAAATATTCTCTTAACCCGGACAACAATCGGGATTTCCTGGTTAAGTCATGATGATATCACAACGTGATTTTTTTTATCACGCTGTGATATCCTGAGTGCATACACATGCTTCATCACAGTGATATCATGTAGAACTCACGGTTAGATATTTGCATGCGTATGCGAATTTAAAACCTAGTTTGTTATTCACATTACACCGTTATAATTTATAAAACGTTGTTTAAATATCACGAATGTTGTCCGGGTTCAATTAAAAAAGATATTCCATTCCAAGCGTAACGGATTGGAAAGTTGCAAGTTTTTATTTACAAAATAATATTGTTCTATTATATTACTAATGTCAAATTTTTATAAATAATTCTAAATAAAAGTTGTTTAACAAGGTTTTTATTTGGCAAAATTAGTAGTCTTTTTGAATAAAAATATTAATTTTTAAGGAATTAAACAGTCAACCACGATACCTAATTTTGCCGAATAAAAACCATGTTAAACAGCTTTTGTTTAGAACTATTTATAAAAATTTGACATTAGTAATATAATAGAACAATGTTATTTTGTAAATAAAAACTTGCAACTGTCCCATCCGTTACGCGTGGAATGGCCGTATACTTTTTCTCTCAATGTACGAATGTGGCGCAAAATAAATATCCAAACACGGATGGCATAAAAAATCACGACATGATTTTTTATGCCAACAGTGTTTGGGCATAAAAAATCACGACATAATTTTTTATGTCATCGGTGCACCGACATGTTTGGATATTTATTTTTGCGCCACATTGTGAGAAATTGTATGTTAACAATTGAATTAACAGTTTTTGCGGTTAAATACATTCAATATTTTCTTGGATGTAAATTAACTATTAATTTAAATCCAAAAAAATATTGAATGTATTTAACCACAAAAACTATTGATTCAATATGTATATGTATATGTAGTTATACTTTTTCTCTCAATGTACTAATGTGGCGCAAACATAAATATCCAAACACCGATGGCATAAAAAATCACGACATGATTTTTTATGCCATCGGTGTTTGGTCATAAAAAATCACGACATGATTTTTTATGCCATCGGTGTTTGGATATTCATTTTTGCGACACACAGGGCTCCCACACCTCCTAAAATTCATAAAATTCCTAAAATTTGGCTTAAATCTTAAAAACTCATAAAATTGCCATAAATCTCCTAAAACTCCCAAAAAAATTAAATATAAGTAGGCCAACTTGACTGCGTTTAATTAAGGTAGTTGTGCTAAAAAAATTCTTTTTTAAAAAGTAATTTAAAAAATATATATTTTTGGGTTCTAGTTTATTAAATTCTTTATAAAATGATATAGGTGTCACAACCTACATTTTTCTTAAAAAACAACAAAATATACCTACTATAAAACAAAAACCATGTAGTAGCTTCTATTCTACAAAATTTTCATTTTAGCCATATTTCGTTAATTTTAGACAAAAATATACCGTGTTTGATAAAACAAAAGGATTTTTAATTTTCTTTTAAATGATAGCTAAAATAGTAAACAATCTAAAGAATGTTTTGCTGCATCATGCACTTTATATTTTTTCTATTATGAAATTTTTTAGTAACAATAAAATTACAATTATTGTTAGTTATTAACTAAACTGTTACATTTTTTTTTCAAAATATAAATTTAACATCATTAATCTTTGGCCTACTTTTTTAGCCATATCGACGCTTTTTTTTAATTTCTACTTGTGTATATACCATATATATACAAAAGTAGCAATTTTACTTTTCATTTTATTAAAAAAAAACTCGTTGAGCGATTTGGCTAAAAAAAACTAGTCAATATAACCTATTTGTACAAAAGAAGTGATATTTATTTATATTTTTGTTAAAAAGAATTACTTACTTTGTTCTTATTTTTTATGTATAGTGTAGAGTTGTTTTTACTTAATTAAATAAATTCATTTGCATACTTTTTTCTCCTAAAATTCTCCAAAAAAACCTCCTAAATTCCTAAATAAAATTTGGAATTTAACCGTGGGAGCCCTGGACACATTCGTACATTAAAAGAAAAAGTATGTTAACAATTGAATCAACAGTTTAACATTCAATATTTTCTTGGATTTAAATGAACTATATATAGTTAATTTAAATCCAAGAAAATATTAAATGTATTTAACCGCAAAAACTGTTGATTCAACATAATTTTTCTCTTAGTGTACGAACGTGGCGCAAAAATGATTATCCAAACACCGTTGGCTTAAAAAATCACGACGTAATGTTCGTATGAATACCACGAATGTTGTCCAGGAAGTTATAGTAAAATATTTAGGTCTGAAATATGCTCCACACCCAATACAAATAATCGACTCAATTAAATTGAGGTAATCTGAAAATAATACAATATAATATACAGGTCTTTTAATTGTTGTATTTTTTAAATTTATGATAATCAATAAATACCTAACTATAGCGATAGTTAGTAGTATATAATATACATACGCTAAAGAAGCATCGCTAGTAGCGCCACCAGGTGGCGGTTATCATCGTCACCAGAAGCGTTTTATAAGCAGCTGTCAAACGCTTATGTTACAGTTGTATTAATTAAAAAAGCCTACAAGAATTAGAATGAGAGCAAACTGTCACAATAATAATAATAATAATATTATTGCCAAAAACTGGCTTATCACTGACAGAAGTCATAAAATAATTACTATAGGTTATAAAGAGCATTGACGTCTTAGGTTAATTAATTAATAATATTACAAAAATTATTACAAATGAAAAAAAAAACAATATTAATTTTTTTATATATTAAGTACCTTACTCATCCCTGTTTTTCTATTACTTCAGATAATCTATTTGGGATTGACTTAATTAAATTTAATACAATATTTGGATTAATATCTTCCCAGCAGTCAAATCCTCAGAATGTTGAGGCCTGTAATTTCTTTGATACATTTTTTTTTTAAATCAAACCCCAAATATTTTTGATTGGATTAATATCGGGACTATAACAGCCCAGGGCAGCACTTCTACATTATGGATTTGAAACCAGTGGGCAGTGTGGACCAGACAATTATCCTGCTGAAATATAAAGGTATTATTCTGATAATTACCCTCTTATATATGCCTACAAGACAATTATCGCGATAATTGTCTACTAGGAATCGATAATTCCATTGTATCTACGTATCCATGGCAATTAATAAAAATAACGTCAGTTTTTATTTTAATGTGACAGTTATTTAAAATGTCTCGTTTTGGTAAAGAATCATTTAATTCAATTAATGAAAATGTTAAAAATAGTGTTAAAATATTTGAAAATGTTATTCTTTGATTTAATTATAATTAAATAATAATAATAAACTATAGTTTATTCGTGTAATTATCTAAACAAATTACACTCGTGCATAAAAATAATCAGATAATTTTGCATTCAATCATATTGCTTTTTAAAAAATGCATTCGGCCATTTTGAATATTTTGAGGAAAGAGCCCTCCACCTTCGGTGCCAGGCTCTTTCCAAAATATGGAAATGAACTCATACAGTAGTAGTAAATATATTTATTGGAAAAACCAAAAGGCTATCGACCGAAGTCTTTCTGCCTATATAAATACAATTTTATTTTACAAAATATTTGATATAGTTATAAACTAGGTATATAAACTTAATTATCTTAAAAAAAGCAATTAATATTAATCTATCTGTTCCAAAATAATTTTCCACAGGGATTTCTCTGGAAATTTCCTTTTTTTTGGGATGCCTTCTATTTCAGGAAAAATAAAGGGTTCATTATTTCAAGGTTTCTACTTCTATTGCAGAATTTCTCAGAGAGGTTACATATTCTTTCCATTATGGGTGTCATGTTGGTTATTTCATACAAAAGCAGATTTGAGGGGTTGAATAAGGGGTTTCTTGAATTTCTAATTTTGGTTAGATGCCGAAGGCTTGTTGTTTCTGCAGTCTCCAGGTTTTTTAAGGAAGGTCTTCTGCAGGTTTGATATATTATGGAACCGCAGTCCAACAGTGGCCGACAGATAATTTTCTATATTGTGGTGGCTATACCTTGCTTCTTAAAGGTTAGAGATTTGAAATGTTTTGCTCTAGTAATGACCTTTTGTTTAATGGTTCGAGTGTGACAATTAAAATTAAGTTTGGAGTCAATAATCATTCCAAGATACTTAATACTGTTTTTGGGGAATATATGTTGGTTTTCTATTGATATTTCTGGCGAGTCATCTTTAATTTTGTGATTAAAAATAATAAATTGAGATTTCCTGGCGTTAATCTTTATTCGCCAACTTGCAAACCAATTAGAGATCATGTTAATTGCCGATTGCAGGTTATTGAGAGCTGTTAAGAGGTATTTGTTGTGGGCTATTAAAGCTGTGTCATCGGCGTATTGCAGTATGTAAGTTTTTTGGGGCAGATAGTTGACATCTATTATATCGTAAACGAATAAATTGAAGAGTGTTGGAGATAATGGGGAGCCTTGAGGAACTCCTTGGGCCATTGAAAAAGATGTTGAAGTGAATTTGTTTATTTTTACTTTAAGATATCGGTTTTCCAAGAAGTTTTTAATCAGCCACATTAGATATTCTGGGCAGTCCAGAAGATAGAGTTTATATAACAAGCCTCTATGCCACACACTATCAAAAGCTTTGCTAATGTCAAGGAAAAGAGCTGTCGAGTGGTGTCCTATTATGCTGTGTTGCTGCAGATTTGAGACCAGTCTAATTAGCGGATGTATTGTCGAGTGTTTTTCTTTAAAACCAAATTGATTGTTTATTCACCAATCACTGGGCGAGTACAAGGCTGATCCTTGATCTTGCTCACTTCCCAGTTCTTGATGAATAATGATGAGTTACCAAATAAAACCAAATGGAATTCGTTTTGGAACTGATTTTTATTAAAAACTTATTAAGTATATATACAATTTACAATATAAACAAAACAGTAGTTCTAAACATTTTAAAGGTAAAACAATATATAAATTAAATAACAATAACAAACACACATGGTTCTTTGTTGTGGAACTGCTGGTTGCCGTAATTGGTGCACTGCTGCGTCAGGTGTTCTCGTTTAATTACCTGCTACTAAACGCAACTGTGCACATTCCTGTATTTTTGATTTTTTAAACTAAAATTCTATTATTATTTTTTCCTGTTTAATTTTTAATTAAACATATTGGCGACCACCAGCAGTGTCCCTGAGATTCAATTGTAGTTTCCCTAGTCGTCAGCTCTCAATGGACTCAGTACGTCGATGGAGACTGCTCCTTGAATGGGCCTGGTACTGGTTAGTTCCATTGGTTGGTCCACCTTTTTTTGTTTATTGCGTCGTCTGAACCTCCAGATGCACCAGAGGGTTGTGAATACGGAGCCAACGAGTATGACACACGTTGTGGTGCTAATAAGAATTGAGTGATGAACCACCTTCTTCCACTGAAAATCCTCTATGGTTTCCTGTATGTCGTTTTGTTGGCTTCTCAGCTCATTTATATCCTCTTCACTTGGCTTCATTATTTTGTCATCTATTTCGATTGTTTTCATATTTGACCTGGAAATGGTCAAATTGACATCCACGGGCCGAGTATATCCTGCTATTACCGACACACCTTCTGATCTCCGCGGCGTCAGGATTGTTGATTTAGATGTAATTATGCAATTTGGGGAAATTGTGACTATTCCAGTCTTGTTTAGGAATACATCCTGTCGTTTTCCATTACAGGTAAACGCAACTCGAAATTGTGTAGGGGATATGAAAAGCCAGCTGTTTGGAGTATAGAGTTGTTTCCAAACACTACTGTTGATTTTGGTTTTGGATAATGGACATGAAGACTTATCCGATTTTCTGTATAATTCATCAATTATACAGTTAGGGCTGTTGTCTATGTTTCGAATGAAGGACGGTGAGCAGACGTATAATTGTTTGTTGATCGTAGTACACATCTTAAGTTCTTCATTAGTTACTTCAAAGAAACGTTGGGTGTCGTAGTCGATTGCCATTATGTTCTTGGATGAATCCAGTTCCCAATAAAATCCATTCTCGATTCGGTGTGGTATTGGTGTACACTTGAGTAGTGTGAAATTTGATGTTTCTGCCATAACAAAATACCCAAACAACGATGTCTGATTCTTATGTTGTTCCAATTCTGTTTTCATCAATGGATAAGAAATAATTTCCAGGTTGCTTGGTAACTTCTTGGTGGCTTCTAAAATAATTGCATCGATGTGAGCTGGTGAAATGAATTCGTAGAAATCCCCCTTGTTTACATGGATATGAAGGAGACTCCTGTAGTGGTTAAGTACTTCATCCAAGTAGTTAAGTGCTACTTGATAAACGCTTAACAAGTGGATTCCCAGTTTGTTCTCATCTATGCTATTAAACCATTTGTTCATGCTGTTGATGGCTTCTATGCCTTGGTTCAGCTTTGATCGGAACTGGTTGAGTTTTGCGTTGATTCTTTCCTCAGTTTCGTTAAATTTGGATAATGCTTGTAGCATAAACTTCGTCTGTTGTTTGGATGAGTGAATTAATTGTTTTTGATTTTTGTCCAACATGCTGATATCTTCATACACTTCATCGTTTACACCAAATACTGATGTTAGAAGGTTTCCTAGAAGTCCTCGTCTCGACCTTTTCTGTGACATTGCGTTTTCTAAACCCATTTTGATCCATTTTAACTGGTTTTCTTCTGTTTTTAAGTGTTCTATTAAAATCTTGCATTCTGTTTCTTTTACTAGACCTTGAATCTTCCAACAAAATTCTTCCAACTGTTTGGTGACCTTCGTAATAGTTTCCATGTCTTCCTGTATTTTTGCCTGATGAAATTTTACTTCTATTCTAAAAATTCCTCTTTCCACCTTGGCGTCAGAGATGTGTTCCACATATAATCCAGCTTCCGGGTAGTTTATGTTAAACAGCTCTGCAGTTGATGATGAAATGCTTGTAATAAACAAAATTGCTGCTATCGCAATCTTCCATAAGGTTCCTGGTGAACGTCGTTTAGGAATTGGTTTCGGCTTTCCCTCTCCATTTTCAGCTGCAGTGGGTAGTAATACGAGTTTGTGTATTGGCCTTTTCATGGATTTTCCGTTGTGTACTATTATTGTTACAACACGGATATTTCCATCTGCGTCTGGATGAGTATCAACCACTCGAGCCAGTGGCCATTTACTGGGGCTAATGCAATCTTCTTTTACTAGAACCATATTTCCAATTTCCAGATTGTCGTGTTTTCGATTCCATTTGTACCGTTGTTGTAACTGATGCAGATATTCTCCACACCAGGATTTCCAAAAGTCTTTTTTCATCTTCTGGATCATCTTCCATCGTCCAAGCATTTCGGTGTCAATGTCCTCTGAGACTACATTTACTGGTGAAAGAAGTTCTTTTCCAATAAGGAAATGTCCTGGAGTTAGTATGGAATAGTCGTTAATATCTTCGGTTTGAGGACACAGTGGGCGGGAATTAAGACAGGCTTCTATTTGGTGGGTTAAAGTGGTTAACTCTTCATAAGTTAGAGTTGACTCTCCAATTACTCGTTTTAAATGATGTTTTGTAGATTTCACTCCAGCTTCCCAAAGACCACCAAAGTGGGGGGCCGACGGGGGAATGAAGTGCCATTGTGTTCCTGATGTTGATATTTGATCCTGTAGATCCGGATTGGATTTTAGAAGGTTTGTAATAGCATTTTGTAGGACATTGTTCGCACCAACAAATGTTGTGCCATTGTCGCTGTACATGTGTTGACAAGTACCTCTTCTTGCACTAAATCTCTTGAAGGCTGCTAAGAATGCTTCAGTTGTCATGTCACTGACAATTTCTAAGTGGATTGCCTTAGTGGAAAGGCAAACAAATATGGCAATATAGCCCTTGTACGATTTATTTCCTCTCCCTTTAGTTGTCCTTATTTGGATGGGTCCAGCGTAATCAACTCCCGTGTGGGAAAACGGTTGTGATGGAGTGACTCTTGGAGCTGGAAGTTGTCCCATCAGTTGTTCTGAAGTTTGAGCGCGGAAACGTATGCATCTAGCACATCTTCTTATCGAGTTTTTTACCAGTTTTTTCGCATTGACAATCCAATATCTTCGTCGGATGAATGCAAGGGTTTGACTGGACCCTCCATGCAGAGTTTTGTTGTGAGCATCTTGTATTATAAGCTTCCCCAAGTTGCTTTTTGCTGGTATGACTATTGGGTGTTTTTCGTTGTAGGACAGAAGTGAGTTTTCCAATCGCCCTCCGACTCGTACTAGTCCGTCTTTATCCAGAAATGGACAAAGACTTTTTAATTTGCTTTGTTTATCCAGTTGCCTTTTGTTGATCAGAGCTTTGACTTCCTCTGCAATCCAACGTTGCTGCTCCAGCTTCACTAGTTGTTGACTGGAACGCTGAATTTCTTCTACAGTTAGGGCTCCTTTGGTTGCTGGCTTCCTTCTACTTGCGCTGATAAACCGATTGCAATAGGCAATAGTTCGTAGTAGTCGGGAAAGGGATGAGAATTTTTCGCAAATCTCCTCTTCTTGTTGGGTGACTACTAGACTGCTGATACACTGTTTAGCTTCCATTTCAGTAGATGAATTAACTTGGGCTGTTGCAGGGTAAGAACCGGTGGTTAACCAGCTAGGTCCATTCCACCAGAGCGTATGTCTTGCTATTTTCGATGGATCCAACCCGCGGGATACTAAATCTGCAGGATTATCTTCTGATCTTACATGGTGCCACACAGATATAGGTAGCAGGGATTGGATTTCTGATACTCGGTTTGCCACAAAGGTTTTCCATTTACTAGGATGCCCATTTATCCACGCCAATGTAATCATGGAGTCGGTCCAGGAAAATATTGTGACTTCTTGTAGCTGAAGTGCAGTTGTTACTTTTTTCATTAACTTGGCCAGCAATACAGCCGCACATAGCTCCAGTCGGGGAAGTGTCGTTTTTGTTCGGGCTGGTGCTACCTTGGATTTGGCTGTTAATAGCGTAACAACTTTGTTGCCATCTTCTTTTTTTGTTTTGAGATAAACTGCAGCGCCATATGCTCTTTCGGATGCGTCACAAAACCCGTGAAGCTCAATCCTTGTCCCTTTCTTTTGATGAGTCCATCTTGGAATTGAAACATCCTCAACAGCGGGAAGTTCTTTTTGAAATGTTGTCCATTTTTCTTGAATGCTTTGCGAAACTGGTGTATCCCATGACAGTTCTTGTAGCCACAGTTCTTGAATTAACAGTTTGGCCTGAATGATAACTGGTGCCAACCAACCGACAGGGTCAAATAATTTGGCTGTATCCGATAAGATACTTCTTTTGGTGATTGGTAACTTCTTAGGTAGGTCGACCTTAAAGCTGATTGTATCGGCATGGGGATGCCATGATACTCCAAGGGATTTTTTTACATCATCCATCTTGATTTCAAGAGCCGTTTCGTCCTTCAATTCCTTGGGCAAGTGTTGAAGGATTCCAAAGTTGTTGCTTGACCATTTCCTTAACGTTAAACCTCCGGATTTAAACATTTCGATTAATTGGTTCTGTAGTTCGATGGCATCCTCTTCCGAATCCGTTCCCGAGAGCAGGTCATCAACGTAAAAATCTCTAAGGGCAACTTCGGAAGCAACTGGAAATTTCGGTTTTTCATCCCTCGCTAACTGCTGCATGGTTCTGACCGCTAAGTATGGGGCAGATGCGGTTCCATAGGTTATAGTTGTCAATCTGTACTCTCGGATTGGCTCTTTCGGTGAGAATCTCCAGAGAATCCGGTGGTATTCTTGATCGTCGGGGTGAATTGAGATCTGCCGATACATTTTTTCTATATCCGCAGAAACTGCAATCTTATGACAACGCCAGCGTAGCAGTATGTCTAGCAAATCCTGTTGTAATCGTGGGCCAGTCAGCATGCAATCGTTGAGGCTTATTCCATTAGTTGTTTTACAGGAAGCATCAAATACTACCCTTAGTTTTGTCGTAGTACTTGATTCCTTGACAACTGCCTGGTGGGGAATGTAGTATCTTCCTTGGTGGTTCTTTTTAATTGGAACCATCTCCATGTGTCCCAGATCGATGTATTCTTGCATGAATTTTTTATATTCATTGCCTAGTTTGTTGTATTTTTCAAAGCGCTTTTCAAGTTGGAAAAATCTTGCTAACGCCCTTCCTCTGGATTCACCAAGAACATTGTCCGGCTGCGTTGCAAATGGTATCCGTACTGTGTATTTACCGTCTTCGTCCCTCGTAGTGGAATTATCGTAGATGGACTCGCACTTCTTTTCGTCTTCAGTGAGCTGCCTTTGTTCTGTTATATCTTCTAGCTCCCAAAACTTGGATATTTGGGAATTTTCTTCTGTTTTTGATACCATACTCAATAATTCTACATTTTCGTTGCTTGATCTGGATGTACCATATATGATCCATCCCAGCTCAGTGTTTTGGCCTAGGAGACCATTTTTAGTTTTTCTTATGCCTTCTAATAGGATGTCTTGGTATTCTTGGGCACCTAGGAGTACGTCTATTGGACCTGGTTTATAGAAGGTTGGATCGGCAAGATGAAAGTTGCTCCACTGATTCATGTTTGTTTTGATTTCCTTGG
This sequence comes from Brassicogethes aeneus, assembly GCA_921294245.1. Taxonomy (NCBI): domain Eukaryota; kingdom Metazoa; phylum Arthropoda; class Insecta; order Coleoptera; family Nitidulidae; genus Brassicogethes; species Brassicogethes aeneus. The sequence goes on along the minus strand of OV121133.1, from coordinate 52,796,379 downwards.
ACGGGGTTGTATTGGTTATCTTGGGAATAACCAACAGCTCTGTGGAGAATTTGTATGCGTTTGATGTCCTTGGCTTGCAGGCTGCTGTGATTTTGTACTTGCATTCGGTTGTTTCTGCACCAAGACCACTTATCTTGGCTGTGATTTTCTGTTTTGGTAATCCCAACAGATTACAAGCTTCTTCTGTGATAAATGACGCCTGGGACCCTGGGTCAATCAGTGCACGAAGGTTTTCATAGGTATGTTGATTGGCCTGCACCTTAATTAGTGCAGTTGCTAGGAGAACCGTCTTGTTGTCTTCTTGGATGTGGTTGGTAACAGCAGTCGTAGTTGAATTTGATTTTGCTGCTCCATCCTTGTTTGCTCGCTTATCTGGTAATGGCTCTTGATGAAGCAATGTGTGATGATTTTGTTTACATATCATGCATGTCCTTGTGGAATTACATTTCGTGTTGAAATCATGGTTTAAACAGTTGTAGCATAACTTCTTTTCTCTTATATGTTTTCTTCGATTAACGGTGGATAAGGCCTTGAATTTTGAACAATAATTGATTTGGTGTTCTTCGGAGCAATACTTGCAGGAAAGTTTGCTGTTGTGGCGGGCAAAGTTTTCTTTCCCTGAATGATGATCCCTTTCCATGAACTTTGCTTTGGGCTGTGCTTCAAGGGATTGGAAACGTCGTAAGATAAACGCCAGAAAGTCGGAGAGTTTCTGGAGTTCCAATGGATTTTGAAATGTGGCTTCGTAAAGTTCATTAGTATGTGCATCTATTTTTTTGGTTAGAATGCACAATACCAATGGTCCCCAACATGTCGTGTCAACTTTCAACATGGTGATGGCTTGTAGACACTCCATCGTAGTGTCGTGTAAATTTTTTAGCTCTTTTGCCGATTCTTTGTGCATTACTGGAATGTCCAATATCTTGTTTATAAGAGTAGTCACAATTAACCGTTGGTTGTGATACCTTCTCTGAAGCACTTCCCACGCAGATTTGTAGTTAGCTTCAGTTATTTCAAAGTGTTGGATCAGTCGACTTGCCTCTCCCTTTGTGTACGTTTTAAGGTAGTGCATCTTGTCAACCTCCGGAATCGTGATATTTTCATGGATTGCCTTTGTGAAGATGTCCTGAAAGGTGCCCCATTCTTCGTATTTCCCTCCAAATGTAGGAATCTGCAGGGTTGGCAGTTTGATTGTTGACTTGATCGTTGAATCAGTTACTTTTGTGTTTGTTGTAGTTCGTTGAACCATTGCCATGAGTACCTGGTTGTACTCTGACTTCAGTTGTTGAAATTGGTCGTGCAATGGATACATGGACTCATCTTCGTGGTTTACTCTAACTTCCATGTGAAGATTAGATACCATATCCCACTGCTTCCGAATGTTTGTTGCCGCTTCCTGGACTGTGCTACCAAGGGGCTGGTGGTTCGAAGGGGTCGTAAATCCCTGGTGTCTAATTAGCGGATGTATTGTCGAGTGTTTTTCTTTAAAACCAAATTGATACTGCGGAATCCTATCGCCGATCTCCTGGAGTAGATGATAATAGATAGATTTTTAATAATTTTTTCAAAGTTTTTACCAATCACAGGTAAAAGAGTGATTGGTCTGTAATCACTTGGTGTTGAAGCAGATGTAGATTTAGGAATAGTTATGATAATGCCCTCTTTCCATATTGACGGGAAGTAATGGTGTTTTAAACAGTAGTTATAAATTTTTAAGATATATTCGTGAATTTCTGGTACAAGATTTCTCAAGATTTTTCTGTTAACATAGTCATGTCCTGGGGCGGAATTTTTTCCTTCTTGTAGAACTTTATAGTATTCTATTTCGCTAATGGTGGGAGTGGTTAAGTTGACGTTTTGTACCTTAAAAAAAATTGCTGTACCAGACATTGATGTTGTTAAGATACGTATTATCAAATTTGGGATCCTCCAAAAATTTATAGCTATTTTCAAAATAATTTAAGAAGGCTGTGGCTATATCTTTATCTGATGTAAGTGTTTGGTTGTTTTCAATAATTTTGTGGGATTGGGGACAGTTTCCATATTTTGAAAGTTTTTTAATCTCCTTCCAATAGTTTTTTCCTCGTAGGTCATTAATGTTTTTACAAGCCTCAAGCCATTTGTGTGTTTTGTATTGGGCAACCATATTGTGGACTAACTTATTATATTTGTTAAAGAGAGTTTTTAATTAAGGATCATTATTTTGTATAATTTCTCTGTACAGTTTTCTTTTCGTTTTCAGCATTGCAAGAATGTATGGTGGAAGAATGTAGTTAAAATATGATCTTTTTATTTTGGTTGTGTTATTTATAACGCTCTCTTTCAGTTGTACTAGAAAATTTTTAATAGATGTTTTGTCAAATGATCTTTCCAAAGAGCAACAATTTAATAGTTCCATGTTTACTTTTTCAAAGTTGCATCTATCAAAGTTCAGGATGTACTCTGGAATGGAAGCTATTGGAAGTTGATGGCTGATAATTTCAAATTGAATGGCTAAATGATCAGTACATAAATCTGGAAGAACAGATATGTTTTTTATGCTGTTTACTATGTTTTTGGTACAGAGAAGAATATCTGGCGTGGAGTCGGGGTTATTGGCCATAATGAAAGTGGGAGAAGTTTTTAGTTGTTCGAAATTGGAATTATTTAAAAAGTTAAATATCTTTTTTCTTTTTCTGATTTACATTAAAATCTCCAATTATAATGGCATATTTGCACTTAGAGGCTTTAACAAAGATGGTGTCTTCAATTACGCAATGTGGGTGTATATATACCAGGAAAATATGCAGTTTATCTGCGAAAAAGGGAAGGGAGACATGAAGAGTTTCATTCATAGGGTTGTTGATTCTTGGTGGGTTTTGTTTGCCAAGTTTAGAGTTTCTTGATGCCATAATAAGACTGCCACCTCTCACGTTAGTATTAAGTATATTACCTTTTTTTTTAATAATGGACCAATCTCTAAATGGACTGATGTCTTCCTTTAAATTAGTTTCCACAAACAAAGAGCATTGTATATTATTATTTTGTAAGTAATTATAGATTAATTGTTTTTTCCTGTTAAAACTATTGATGTTTGAATATAAGAATTTAAGATTGAATGCTAGTTCCAGGTATTGATGGATCTTGGTTAGTTGTATATTGAGTGCCTTCTTTAGGTTCAGTAGGTGTGCCAGAGTTTGGTTGATCTAGATCAAAATTAAAACATACAGCCTGTTACCAGAAAAAACACAGTCTGTATCAATGTTATATAAGTTTATAAATCTTTTTTTTAGTTTTTGTTTAAGATCTTGTCTGTTTGAATATTTTGGGTTGTTCATTTTAGTTATGTATGTGTCAATTATTAGATCATGTGTTGTATATGTGTTATGGATTCTGCTTTCTTTCCTAGTTTTAACTTCTAATTCAGCTGATCTTTTATTATTAGACTTAATTGTAATATTGGGTATGCCGTCAATGGGATTAGTAGGCCTTTTTGGGCATGCCATAGACCAGGCAGTGTGATCGGTTGAGTTACACGCTAAGCATTTTGGGGGGAGAGTTGTTTGACAGGAGCATTGTGATTTCCTTGACATTTAGTACAGATAGTTTTTTCTTTACAGCTATCAGTTGTGTGTGTGAACTGGGAGCAATTGTTGCATGGAATTGGTAGAGGTGGGGGAGGTAGGCTTGTATATACAGCATAATGTCTATTTTTAAAGAAAATGCCCTCATTAAGAAGTTTTTCATAAGATTTAATACATCCTGTGATTATTCTAATTAAAGTAGTAACTTTACCTGTAGCTCTTACAGTTATTCTTTTGCAGTATCTAAAGTTTATTGAGGAGTCTTTTAGACATTCACTAATTTCTTCATCCTTTATTTCATATTCCACTGAAGAGATTACTGCGGCATAGGTAAAGTTACTACGGGGTTCGTGATTTTCCCTGGATGGGGCTTTGCTGTTTTCAAAACTTTTTATGATACTTTGATTTATTAATTTTTGTAGTGCTGCCTTTAGAATCACCATCGATCTGTCAGATTTTAAAATAAAACCTTTTTTAGTTTTAATAACAACATCGTTTTTCGCCTCTCCTAGTAATGTCCAGATATCTGAGAATTGGATTCTTGTGAGATCTTCACTTGTTGTGACAAAAATAGTGTTAATGTAGTTTCTGTTGATAATTTGGTTCATTTTTAGAGAATAGTTGTTCATTTTGTTAGGTGAGGAATGTTGTAAATTTGAAGTATTAGGTAAAGAGTATTGAGAATTTGATGCATTAGGGTTTTGTGGATTTTTAGAAATTTCTGTATTAGTTTTATTATTAGGGGGACACCCTGTAGATTGATTTATGTTGTTTTCATTATTGTGTTGTGTAGTTTTTTTTGTTACCGATGTTTTTTTGTTGCCCTTTGTTTTTTGCGCCCCGACAATTTCGCGTATTTTATCTTTCTCCAATTCTTTTATTTAACAATTCTTCCTTAGATCTTTTGCGTTTCCGTTTCTTCACACCTTCTTCTATGACCCATTCCATATCGCTGCCAGTATGATCATCACCAAAGTCACTCATAATTTTAAATTAAATTAAATAAAGACTAAATTCGCAGAGCTCTTAAAAACACGACTGTTTCACTTTGAGGTTGAAACTGCAATGTGAACTCATACATTTTTTAGGCTATATGCTTTCAAGCAAAGTTATCGATAATTTTTAAGCCCTTGTGTAATTACCCCCGATAATTTGCTGGGCAGATGGTAGTAGTATGTTCTCCAACATGTTTACATTAGTTTCAGCATTAAACGTTCCCTCTATTCGCCAACACCAGGTCCATAAACACTTATCCAGACCCATACATTCACAGAGAAACGGCCATGAATTCATGCTTAAGCAAGGGGGTTGGTATACCGTTCTTCAAACCTAGGACTATCGGGACGATAAACACGAGTTTTACTGTTTTAAGTTGACTGAAAGGTCTTTTCGTCAGTGAAAATTACCCTGTCAAAATTGGGGATTGCGGTGTATGTAATTTAGTGCAAATATACCTAACCCTTGATTGTTTTCGTTCTTCTGTAAGAAAAATGTTTTTTGAAGCTGGTCTATTTTTTAGTTCAGATATCTTGACCCTTCTGCTGGAGGTAGGTTGAGAGCCTGGAATAAATATCCCAAAAAAGCAGCTTCATGTTCTGCTTCCAGCGTTGCTTAATTTTTAATATAGTTTTTTTATTTCTATAATATAATATAATATAATAATATAATAATAATATAATATATTAAACAACTGCGCTTCAGCACAAATTGACCACCATCCTTCTTCGATTCTTGATACTATTTAAGCCTTTTTAACTTGATATAACTGACAAGGCATTTTTATTTTCTACTGTCAGTTATAGTGACTTAAGTCAGTGGAAAGCCGGCTTTACGCAATAATTTTGACAGTTTTCTCACATTATAATTCTTGTACGCTTTTTTAATGAAAACAACTGTACAAACGAGGTTTTTTGAGAATAAAACCGGAAAATGTTAAAAATATCGTGTTTTTCGAGAGGAAATCCTGGGTTCAGTTTTTACTGGTTTCCCAATAAATATCGAAAATCCGAATGAATACCTACATAATTATTAATAAATAAATTGCATAGTCCCTGTAAATATAAATTGTAGGAAGGTACTATTGCGGCCGATAAAAAGTAATCGACTAATTTTCCCGTTGTAAATATGGTTCACCAGTTGCATTTCAAAAATATTTTTTTCTACGACCACAATGGCTATGTTCCGTAATTTACTGTCAGTACTGTCGGTACTGAAAACGTATTTCGGTTGGCAAGACAAAACAATCCATATAAGGTTTACCAATTAAATTATGGTGACTTTTGGATTATAAAAAGTTAAGCGAAGATCTAAGAATCAAATCTATAAGTGCTCATTCATAATGGACGTAACCATAAGATGTCCGTAGAAATACGTTACACGTAAAGTTGAATATTAACAAAACCAGTGTGCCTGTTTATAATACGTAGCCGTAATTTTTACGTTTTACGTTCGAACATAAGATCTTATGGGTGACCGTAAAAATACGTAAAGTTGAAATCATCTCAACTTTACGGGTTTCTTATGTGTGAATTTTAGTAATTTTCTTGATTTCACTAGAACATTGTTGGTAGCAATCAGGGTAGTAGCCTTGCAAACAGATGACAGAAGTGTATTCTGGTCACCAGAATCTGGTGTATCCACAGAACAAACAATCTAAAAAACCATTCATCACCCTAAAGTTTTAGTCCGAGTATTATTCGACGAAATAGTTTTAACTTAATTTATATATCTATATAAATAAATAAACTTTTAAGACATAATAATTATAATTATTATGTCTTAAACCTTTTAAGACATAATAATTATAATTATAGACGAAAGCTGTCAATGCTGTCATTTTAGTGAACTTAGACATGCGCGCCTTATTAATACATACATAAGGCATACGTCCAATATAAACACAGCTCATCGTTACGTACAAATTATGGTGATATTATGTTTACGTTTTATGGACATCTAAAAAGATAAAAAAAGATGATGCCGGAAATGAATTTAAATGGTCAAATATATTTGAATTTTGTGTAAAAAAGAAAAACCCTAATAAAATATACTAGCCACATAGACAAGCAATACCGTTTTCAATGTCTTTAAAAAGGGAAAACAAGTTACATTTTTTGACAATCAAAAAATTAATTAAAGAATATAGGTCTATATCAATGTTAAAGTATGAAAATCTAATATCCCTTTGTTCTTTTATTTCTTCGCCTGACAATACAATTCATTAATATTAGAACCAATAAAATGCCAGCATTCCATAGTTCCGCATTTTATCCCAGCGGCAATATTTTTTATCTATTTTGGTTTCATAATGACTTCATTATAACACCGCTTTTGGTTCTTTAATGAGGTACTTTATTCCACCCAAAATTTTGATTTTATAGGTTGGCTACTGGTAAAATACAATTTTGAATACCTATAGGTTATATTATTTTTATGATTTGTTTTCTAGTACTTACGAGACTTTTCGTGCAATAAATTTTGTTTAACACCAAAGAAAATCCTTTTTTCTTCTTTAACAGCCGCTTATTGTAAATACTTATTGTAAATTAACGACGCCATAGCGAAAGAATGTGATAATGTTTGAAAGGTTAATGACCTTTCAAACTTCAAACTGTGATACCAACTATGTAAAGTAAAATTCCACCAAATTAAATATAAGGTATAAAATTAATTTGTTTTATAAAATGTTTGCAAAATAGATAAAATAGCATAAAGAACTCATGTCATAAGACCTTTTGTCGCACTTGTCCATTATAAAACTCGCTCCTTCGTCGCTCGTTTTATAAATTGTCCGCGTGCGACAAAATAACGTCTTATGACATTAGTTCTTAATATACTATTATCATCTTGTTTACACGTTACTAAGAATTTTGACACTTTTTTTGATTTAACATCTGTTGTCATTTAAATTCTGTATTTGATATATATCAATAAAATAATGAATTATAAACTCTAAAAGATCGATGGGTTGGTGTAAACGATAATGAAATTAAGGTAAGTTTGAATAAATAAGGTTTATTAAAGTCTTTTTATATTTTAAAGCACATTTTAATGTCAATCTGACAAATTTTTAAATTCCTAAAATTCATTGTATTTTCTCACTAAATATAACTTGTGGTATGATTAATAATCGAAGATATTTACTTATTGAAACCGAAGCAGCTCGGTTTCAATTCGAAAATATCATCGATGATAATCATACCACTTGTTATATTATGGGTGAAAATAAATTATTTTACCGCTCATTACCACATACTCAAAATTAAAATAACAGTTTTTTTATTACATATTTAAAATTATTGTCATTTAAATTTTGTTGAGACAAATTTAAGTTTTTTATGTTTTATTTCATATGAAATATGTATGTTATGAATGACCTATTATAATTTTGTGTTTTTGATTGGAAATAATGTTTTACGTTATGTTTTAAAGTAAGGTTGTGTTTTTAAATAAGTTCCAGTGTTAGTTTTGCTTTTGTTTGTATTACTTAAAATTTATATTCGGAGAGATATCTCGACCAAAATACACCAATAAAAATGTTTAGTGTTATTACAAAAGGCCCTATCTCACAAAAACCGTTATTAGAACAATATGTTAATTATTATGTTGAAATTTGGTATCTGACAAAAAACTTACATGATTTGATGTTCATAATTTCAAAAAATAAGATTGAAAATCGTGAAAGTTCTTTATGATGTGTTGACTTACAGATATCAGTTTTCTTTAAATTGCTCTCCTGAAAAGTTGTAAAAATCGAGATAGGGCCTATCCCATAACTTATGCCCTATCTTAATTTTTACAACTTTTCAAAAACTTTTCAAAACTGACTCATAAGATATGTAATGTTTTAAAATGGCAACATTTCCTATTAATAAAGTGTTTAATAATTTGTTTTATCATCATGACAACAAACAAAAATATTAAAAATTGTCAAATTCGTTACTTTTACTTAAACCCTGCTTCATCGGTAAAAAGAATAGAGCTAATGAAGTTTGGATTTGTCCGTTGCTGATCTAACATCCAGTTTGCGAACTGGATTCTACGAGGAAAATCTTGAGGAAGTAGTTGATGCACTTTTTGCAAATGATAAGGTTGTAACAACTGTTCTTTAAGTACTTTATGAATTATCGTTTTTGACGTATGAAGCTGCGAGGCTAATCTTCGAGTGCTTATTGAAGGAGTATCAACTACACTATCCAAAATATTTTCCTCCAATTGCACCGTACGTACTGTTCTTCTCACACCAGCATCAGTACTTGTTTTCCCAAAACTTCCTAAAAATTATTAAAGAACGTCAATAATGTTGCCTTATTAACTGAGAATCGCCCACCAGTCTCTCTTAGACGTTGATCAAGTCGCTGAAATGTTTTCTGATTTGGAATATTGCCATCAGGATATCTTTCTTCTACAACCTTCTTAAAAAGCATTGCAAGATGCAAGCCCGTACATAAGATGCATATTTGCATACTCACTAAATGTGTATCCCATTATTTAATTAAATTTACCAAGATATTCAAAATTCAATAAATTAATATCGAAGTAAAGGATCAACGTGCTAACAATATGAAAGAGACAAGATTTAAAATACACACGTCAATGCAAGATATTTATTATTTCGTAGGTACCATAGGAACGTTTGTAAAAACAGTGCGTTTTTTAATGCTAATGACAGTTTTATTTCAATTACTTTCGAATCACACTTTGTTGCAGACAGTGTTAGGTGCAACATTTTTTCTACAAGCGTGCGGAAAGTGTCTACAAGCAGAGAATCTCGAAATTTTCTTTATCGGTTTCCATTTTAAGTTTTATTTTTTTTTGTTTCCACACGCATAATCGTGCGGAAAGTTGCACTTTTCCGCTTGTAGAAAAAAAATTAGAAATCATGGTCTTTTTAATAAAAATAAAACATTAATTCTTTATTAATTTTTTTCTCGAAAACGGTTAATTTTATCGACAATAAACAAGAGTACCTTTTCTTTAGCTTAATGTTCAAGGTATCCAAATTTATTTTTTTAACTCCCTATCATACAGGGTGTTAAAAATGTAAGCATTAAAATATACAACCTAGTCCGCCCCTGGTAAACTAACCAAGCTAATTATGTTTTAAGGGCAGTATTTTAAGATTCCAGGTCTAAATCCATACTGACAGCTGTTAAATAATTTATTACACTCAAAATAATTAACTAATTGTTTTTTAAGGCTTTTTTCAATTACTTTACTTACTATGGGAGTTATAGAAATTAGTCTATAGTTACCGGGGTCATTATGGCAACCTTTTTTATGGAAAGAGATATTCTTTTAGACAAGTATTCATGCGGTTCGTTAAAGGGACAATGATTAAATTTAATAGATTTTTTAGGATTTTTGAGTTTAAGTTGTAATAATCAAGACTTTTAGAATTATTTAAATTTTGAATAATATCTCTTATCTCAATAAAGGTAAATTCATTAAACTGAAATGTCGGGCCCGAAAAATTATTAAGAAAGCTCGCGTAATAATCGTGGTTATTAATGGGATTATTTAGGCAGTTTATTATATTATGGGGAAAGTAACTATTAAAATCAACTGGAGATACGTTACAACAGTTACTTGTAGTTTGTTTGGGTTGGTGTGTATTTATAATTTTCCAGCTTGCTTGGCAAGTGTTGGTTGAATTTTTTATAATAGTATCATTTGCTAGTTTCTTTGCTAAGTTTATTTCTTTCCTGTAATAACATTTATATCTCTTGATGTTATCAAGTAAGTGTATATTGCCAGAAGATTTCTGTATATCAATCATGATGTTCAAATTAGAGCGGATGTTTCGCAAATGTTGACTAAACCAAGTTGTTTTATGGTTTATCTTACTTTTGCATTTAATTATTTTTGTCGGTAAATATACATCTACGACATTTGAGAGTAAACTTAAAAATTTGTTAAATCTTTCCTCGATGCACGGAGGTGATTCCAAAACAATGTTCCAATCAATTTTTTCAACATACTTATATAATTTAAAGAGGCCCATTTGAGTAATAGGCGTAACAGTTTTATGTGATGATATATCATTCTCAAGTTGGAGATTAAATTTTAAAGTAAGTGCGTAGTGGTCAGATAACTTCAAAGAAAAGTACTCTTCCGGTATTGTGGTCAGAATGTTATCGACACAATTATAGGCATTAGTATTTTTTTTATAATAAACTGCGCACCACTCAATGTGTCGCGACCAAAAAGTTCGTCCTTTTTCAAAACGGCATAACTTTTTTGTTTCTTGAACGATTTTATTTTGGTTTGTGATGTCTGCTAGCCCCATTCTCTGGCAATTCATGCTGTAGATATGAAGCTCACGGTTCTTCAAGTAAATTTCCTACAGGGTGATATGTAAAACGGTGAAAAATTTCAATAACTTCATCCAAGCCCCGTTTGTAAAAAAAATATTTTTTTCTCGTTTTTACTTTGAAATAATGAAGTATTATGTCTTACCTAAAAACATTATTAAAATTTTTCGAATTGGAATCTTAGCAACAAAAATATGATTTTTTTTTCAGTGGAGTACATTTGATGCTTTTTTGTAGGCAATAGTATTAAAAAGGCTGAGTGTATTGAATACACTCAGCCTTTTTAAGAACAAAAAGATAAGGTGGTGAAAGATTGTTCCTTGAATAATTCTGAACAAGCGACAAGCAACAAACTTCCATTATTTTCAGAGACCACTTCTTCAAAATGACATTTTGGTGAAAATTTTCGAAAACTAAACCTGAACCGATATTTACGATAAATTGGTAAATTCGATTCAGGAAGAATGGGAAGCCATACCCCAGGAATTGCTAAGGAACTTGGTCTAGGGAATTCCCAGGAGGGTTAGTGAATTATTACGGGTTAGGGGAGGGCCAACGAAATATTGAAAGTTATTATTTTTATTATTTGTTACATTTTTCTGTTGAATGTTGCAGTTTTTATTATGATAATATCTTCGCATAAAATTTTCAAAAATGAACAAACAAATTTTGGGGAATTGTTTTAGAATTTTGATTCTTGGTGATTTTGGTTTTATCTAAAACTTAAATTTGACAACTGAATCACATCAGGAGGTCAAAATTATACAGCAAACATGTCACGAACGTAAATATTGGTTCAGGTTTAGTTTTCGAAAATTTTCACCAAAATGTCATTTTGAAAAAGTGGTCTTGGATTAGGTTCCTCTGAAAATATGGAAGTTTGTTGCTTGTCGCTTGTTCAGAATTATTCAAGGGACAATCTTTTACCATCTTATCTTTTTGTTCTTAAAAAGGCTGAGTGTATTGCCTACAAAAAAGCATCAAATGTACTCAATTGAAAAAAAATCATATTTTTGTTGCTAAGATTCCAATTCGAAAAATTTGAAAAACGTTTCAAGGTAAGACATAATACTTCATTATTTCAAAGTAAAAACTAGAAAAAAATATTTATTTTACAAACGGGGCTTGGATGAAGTTATTGAAATTTTTTACTGTTTTACATATAACCCTCTAGTAAATTTACTTGAAGAACCGTAAGCTTCATATCTATAGCATGAATTGCCAGAGAATGGGGCTAGCAGACATCACAAACCAAAATAAAATCGTTTAAGAAACAAAAAAGTTAGGTCGTTTTGAAAAGGGACGAATTTTTTGGTCGCGACACATTGAGTGGTGCGCAGTTTAGTTGAAAAATTGCATGAAGTTATTAAGTCAATAAACTCCTTTTTAGTTGTACTATTTTTATTAAAATGTATATTGAAATCACCAACAACAAAAATTAAACGCTCTGAATATTGAAACTTTTCAAGAACAGCATTCATTGCCTCTAAAAAAGCAGAAAAATCACCTAGGAGATCTATATATAACAATTATAATCAGGTTTAGCAAGTCACATTCTAGCCCACAAAACTCATGGTTAACTTCCTCAGAGAAGTTAACCAAAACTTTTATTGGCTTACAAAATTGGCTTATATGATCAGCTGTGTAGATACATACACCGCCATGAATGTGCTTTGACCTAGAAAAATGACTTATCAAGGTGTAACCTTGTATATTTGAGTACATAATTTCTTCTTTGTAGAACCAGTGTTCAGTAAAACATAAGAAGTTATATTTAAAGTTGTAAGTTTCGAGTTGTAATGTTTTGTTATTTAAGCTTTGAATATTCAAATAAAAAATTTCAACACACTCATTTGGTTTTTTGTTGTCTTGAAGGAAAGTCCTTTTTAGGTAACTGGATGAAGAAACCTTGATAAATAGGTACCTTCTGGCCAGAGTTCTGGGCACAAAACTCTTTCATAGTTCCCCAGATTTACGGTTAGCTTGAATGAAGCATAATGCTGTGGATATTTAGATGGGACTGAGCTGCATTCGATTTCTGGAAAGCTTTTGTTAAGATAGTTTTCAAGATTTGCGTTTCCGGTTGTAACCTGGAAACATAGACAAATGCCTTTTTTGGGACGACTTTGAGAGCACATATTGAGGAATTTTTTAGATTTCCTATAATTCCAGTTTTATTTGTTTTATTTTTGTTCTTTTTAACTACCTCGGACCATTTTTTCTCTTCAGTATTATCTGCCTTAGTATTTTCATTATCGTTAGTAAGATTGATTATTTGATCACAAACGACTTTACTTTTTGCTTCCAGTATAGAGCTGGATACTTTTTTTTGGAGAATTGAATTAGAATTGGAAGCTTTTATATCCTGAGCTCCGGTATTTGCAGTTTTGGTTTTGTTTGGTGGATTGTTTTTAGTATTTTTTAGGCTTTCGGAAGTAGCCTTTTTTATTACTTAGGTTTAAAGTATTCATTACATTAATCTGCTCTTTTAGCGAGTTTATTGTTAACTTTTGACTTTCAATTAACTCATCCTTGTGTTTTAGAATTTCTTTTAAATAATAAATTTCAAGTACTAGAGGATCTTTAAAAAAAACAATTGGTTCAGTACTTTGTGAACCTTCTAAAATGTTTTCCTTAGCGGCCTCACAGCAATTCATTTCTTTGTCATTAATGACTTTAACTTTTTTACTTAGTCTAGCACAACTTGCACAACGTGCATAAACGATTCGCAGATAATGCATTTAATGTATTCCTTTGGAATGGATTTGCATCTCCCGCATTGTTTAGTTGTTGGGTCGAAGTCCGGCATAGTAGCAGTGATGGCTCAACCAGTTAAGGCGTCCACCGAACCTCACATCGACCGCGGCGGCCCGCGTACAATTCCCAGTCAGGACACAATTTTTATTTTTATTTAATTTATAGTTTTTTGCACTTTTTATTCGTTCAAAATGTTGTTAATGCAATATTAAAATTTGTTTTAGTAATAAAATCCATTTTCACATCACATAAACACAAAACAAACCACTAAAAGTTATTGTAAATACACTTATTACAAATTTGTAAGTGTTTTTTTTTTAATTTAATCACAATATAACTGCATAATTTATCTTTAGTAATCGGAGCACATAAAACACGTCTAAACGATCCGATACAATGCAGACGTTCACAGATAAAAGCGGATCTTCGCGGATAAAAGCAGATGTTTGCAGGTGAAATCGGATGAATCAGACTTTTGCGGACTAAATTAAATGTTTGCGGATTAAAACAGATGTTTGTGGATTAAAGCAGATGTTCAAAGATAAAAGCATATCTTTGCGGATATAAACAGTTGTTTGCAGGTGAAATCGGATGAAGCAGACTTTTGCGGACTAAAGTAGATGTTTGCGGATGAAATCAGATGTTTGTGGATTAAAATAGATGTTCGCGGATAAAAGTAGATATTCACGTATAAAAGCAGATGTTTGCAGGTGAAATCGGATAAAGCAGACGTTTGCGGATAAAATCAGATAAAACCGGGTGAATGCAGATATAAACCCAAATACAGGTATTTGCGGATGAAACCAGATGAAAGCAGACATAGAACTAAATAGATAAAACCCGACGTTCGCGGATAATATTTATACCCGCAATTGCAGATAAAAACCGACATGCCGGGTAAAATCAGATATGTCGGATGAAAACAGATATAAATGGACATAAAACTAGCTTGGTTTTTTATCCGCAATCATCCGATATTACCCGTATTTTTCAGCAGGGAAGTTAAACACAAATCGCTGCTGTTTCCCATCTAACCGATTTCCGGGCATTCTTATCAGAATCGTACGGATTTTTGCTAAACTTGAATACCGAAAAACTAATTTCATTATAAAAATACCTACCTTATTTGAAGAACGCCGCTGAGCACGTCACAAAAACCTAACCTCTCCAACAACAAACTAATGCGCTCTGTCCTTGTTTAACACACGTTGCGACGACTACACTTTGGTACCAATTTAAACATAAAATTCTGAAAAACAAAATAATTTAAGTATAGGAAATAAACCTGGTTTAAACCACTAAGTCTTGACAGCTATAGCCTAAAGGTTGCATATACAAGCACTATGCTCCACAGTGTGGAGTCCACACCTCAAATTCCCACCACGTGACTACGTACCATAGACAAGGGATTGGTTGGGTGGAATTTTTAATAAATAATAAAGTCATGGGAGTTTTAAATATTTTCACATTGCAAGTTTCTCTAAAAATTGTTTGTTTTATTATAATCTAACTTAAATTTAATACTTAATACCTCTCAGCATACCTACTTAAATAGGTATGCTGAGAGGTATGCACAAGTTTTGTCATTAGAAGTATAAAAGCTTCAATTTAATTTGAACCATATTCAACAATTATTTGGTATACCTATATTTATATGACCATATTAACACACTTATGGCACGCCGTTTTATTTTTTAATGTCATGTTTATTAAAGCTAAATATTAATTTAAGTTGCGTTTTTAAAAATTAACTGAACATTTTAAAGTAAAAATTTTATGATGTCTTGGTATATTAAGTACACAATTTTGAGCACAGAATAAGAGCTCTTATTACTTTAACTAGTTAAAGTAATTTTAATTCTGGAACTGAATGGCGTATTTTCTGACTAAAAAATTCGATGAATTAAATTTTGGGTTGAGACAATTTTAATAAGGCGCTACTTGAGAAACACGCAGTCAAATTGAACCAAAATTTTAATTCATCGAATTTCTTAGCCAGTTAATTCAAGGTGCGCGACATTTATTTAAGAAAAAGTAATACTGAAATTATCATTATGTCGCAATTATTTTCTATTATTACTCGTAGACATAAAAATCAATTTACCTGTTAGAAATTAAAGTGATAAAGTTTCTTATTCGACTCACAAATATTTTGCACGAAATATTTGTTTTAATATTTAAATGTTTTTAATATTACTGAAAATTTTATTTGACTTATAAGAATCGAATACAATTTTATTTTTATTGTTATTTTTAAAAATTTTAATATTTACTTTTAATACGAATTATTTTGTTGTTTGAAACACTTTGAAACAATTTTTATACGGGAATAAAGTTGTGGTATAGTTGTTATTAATTATTATGTTTTTTAAATCTAGCAATACGAATTTTCATTTAAGAATCTTTCTGCCATATTTCTTTTAATCCGATTATTTTTTTAGATAATAAATTCAATGCTACTTGTATGTTACAAAATAATAATTCCTTATTTTTATTGTTTGGAATAAATATTATGTACATCGAATTTTCTGACTGAAAAATTCACTGAATTAAAATTTTAATTTGGCGCTAGTGCATAGTGCGGTTGTGTCACGTACTACAGCCACCAAACGAAATTACATAACGTCTAAGGTACATAAGCTCGAAAATAAATTAGGCAACGGTGCATTTAAATTCAGTGCTGCCATTTCATTTACTTACCTGTTTTGCTTTCCTTAATTTCTTACCTAATTTATTGAAATAAAACTAAAGAAAATCCTTTTTACCAAAATATTGGTTTTTATTGACTAAAAGATAAAAAACAATACAATATTTTCAATCCACCATTAATTACATTCATGTTAAGTTTGTGGATTATTTTCAATTACGTCTTATATTCTTTTTCTATGCTTATTACTGTACAGGTCGGACACGTAACGAGTAGGACAATTCTGGTAATTATATAAATATCTTCTGCGAGAAATCCTATTGCATAGACAACTAAGCAAATAATGAACCACAATTAAATTGTCTATTAGGAGAGTCCATATCTAAATTATTTCGTATAAAGTGAGGTTAGCCGGCAGGGCAGTCTTGTTGAAATGCACCCCTTACATAATTTAATAATCATTATCATGTCGATATCCATATAATGTATTACATTATTGATAGCACTGAAAATTTTGGACTGCACTGTTGCCTAATTTATTTTCGAGCTTATGTACCTTCGACGTTATGTGGTTTCGCTTCGTGGCAGTAGTACGTAACACAACCGCACTATGCACTAGCGCCAAATTAAAATTCTGTTTACGAGTGTTAACCAACATTTTAATTCATCGAATTTTTCATCGAGAAAATTCGCCTTGCGCTTACAGATTTAAATCTTGTCTAATTTTTATTCCAATATAAATATTCTACTTTAACTTAATTTTAAATTAATAAATGAAATATTATTATTTACATATAAGCACCTTTTTTAAATAGAAAAAAAATATTCATACAATAAAAACTGAGGCTTAAAAATATAGATCACACCAGAATGATGTAATTATATATGGAAACACACCGGATACACCAAAAAATAAATTGGTAGATTTTAATTTATAATTAAATTTGTTTTAGTAATTTTTATGAACGTTTATATTTTCTAGGCAATTTTTAATTTCGGTAATTTTTGTTTTGAGTTAATTTTTTGATGTCATTTAAAAGTAAAAAGGCGTGCCATACACACTCTTTCAAATAATCTACACTGGGGACATATCGATAAAGATAAAGGGTAGGGATAAAAGTTGCGATGTTGACTAGAGAACCTAGATGACCATTAATCCCTCACAATGTGCATTCAAAGTTTAAATTTAACGGTCAATACTTCCTTTTAAGCAACGAAACGTCCCGTATCATACCGATATATGTTTTAAAATGACCACAAAAAATGCATAATCGTGTTAGGAAAGGTCTAAACATTTTAGTTACAGGGACAGTGTACAACTAAATTAAGTTTTGAACAATAAAATAATGGAATCGAAATTTTTACATTAAACAAAACCTTAAAAGCCAAGAACATTTCGTAAAAATAGCTAAATGAAAAGGTGTTAATATCGAGTAAAATTAGCTACACATAACGTTTAGTGGACTTTACTACATAATTTGGGCTACTAAAACTAACTTTGGAGAATACACTAACACTTGTAACAATTATTTAAACAACTTTACAATAAATTTCGTTTTAGCAAAAATTTATAGGACGCGATGCGTTCGATACCATTTTCAAAAACCTGCCTGTTTTGTGTTCCCTTTACTCGCTTCGTGTACCATCGTTTCTTCTATCATCTGACACCAGATTTTTAGACAAGGTTCGAAAAACTTGTAATTTATTTACCTAAATTTCCCTTTTTACCTCCTTTGCAAAGCTTTTTGCCTTTAACACCATAATTTAGATATTCCAAATTTATTCAAAAATAAATTTGTAATAGTAATTTACGTTACAAGGCCGGGAAATGGCTTATTAAAGTACGAGTCTAGATGTTTACGGACGAGGCGACGAAGGAGCCGAGTCTGGAATTTCTAGACAAGTACTTTAATGACATTTCACGGCCGTGTATCGTACAATGTTTTATTTCATACTATTCAATATTTTTTTCAAGTTTTTGGTACAAAAATTGAACTGTATATTCAGGTGAAGGTGTCAGTAATGTGTCAGTACATGATGGTATCAGTATTGTCTAAACAAACTATAAAATGTAGCACCAGTAATATAGGGTGATAATGTAGTATGCTTTAAGTCGGTTGCTAACAGTAACAAAGAGTTTTTTTTATTGATTGTCTTGTCTGTCAGTTCAGCATCGTTTTGAATCTGTGGTTTTGAATAATTTCGAATAAAATGGATGCAGAGATTTTGAAAAAAAGTTCTGAAGCGACGGCGAAACTTATCCCGGTCAAGTCTTCCGGACGATATCAAAAGGAATACGAGATATTCTGTAAATGTCGCAAAAACCTATAATCGTTCAGAAATAACCATGTGTTAGTTAAAATATACGAGTCCGGTAAAGTTACTTTACCGGCCTAGTGATGTAATGTATCATTTCCCGGACTCAAATGAGTCCGGGAAATGGCACATTAAAGTACAGTATGAAATAAAATGTATTACAGTACTGAACCATCACAATACATGGATTGACTGGTAAAATTTTATTGCAAAGTCATTATATTTATTTGTTTACTGGGACCCACTTTAACTATCGCTTTAGTTATATAATGCACAGCGAGAAAAAAAATTGAGTTCTGAGCTTTCTCTAGCCTTTAAAAAGAAAGTAGATTTTCCAAATCGACTACTATATATATATATATATATATATATATATATATATATAGCCACCTTTCCGATCACTGTGGGGCGGTTTAATAGCGTCTGCTAAATTTTTATTTGCCGCCATTGTCAATAATGTTAAAATACTATTATACTTGTATTTTAGTCATTTAATATAAAATCAAATGATTGACAAAATAGACAACAATTTAAATAAAAAATCTAAAGCACCTTATATAATTAAATCCATGATTGCGTAGTAATAATTTCTATTAACTTTTTATAGATTGCTGTTGTTATGGGATCCTGTACAGCAGGTGGTGCATATGTTCCAGCAATGGCAGATGAATCTGTTATAGTTAAGGAGCAAGGAACTATTTTCTTAGCAGGTCCTCCCCTTGTAAAAGCTGCTACCGGTGAAGATGTAAGGCTATTAAAACAGATAATAACTTTAATATTAAAAATGTCCTTAGGTTTCATCAGAAGATTTGGGTGGGGCAGAATTGCATTGTTCCACTTCAGGAGTTACGGATCACTTTGCATTAAATGACGAGCACGCGTTGCACCTGGCTAGACAAATAGTAAAAAACCTAAACAAAAAAGCACAAGATCCATACAATGTCCCTTATGAATTTCCTTTATATGACAACCAAGAACTGTATGGTATCGTCGACCCAGAACTCTTTAAACCTTTTGATGTTAGAGAAATTATAGCACGAATTTTTGACGGCTCTAAATTTGATGAGTTCAAAAAAAAATACGGCGAAACTTTAGTGTGCGGTTTTTCTAAACTGTATGGGAAAACTGTTGGCATTATCGGGAACAACGGAGTTCTTTTCTCTGAAAGCGCTATGAAAGGAGCACATTTTGTTCAACTATGTACTAAAAGGAATGTGCCTATTATTTTCTTACAAAATATTACAGGTAATAACTTAAAAACCTAAATTTAATAATAATAATTATAATTTATTGCAACGATTAGAAAAGTCATAGAGGTTTATTAAAAAAGAAATAATTCTCATTTGCCCAACGAAAATAGGAGTTTTTGGGTAGTAAGCAGTGATTAAAAAAAACGCAAATCTTCGGCAATAGATTTCACTTGCAAATCGCTTCACCTCTACGCGTAGTGATCAATTTTAAATGGTATGGAAAGTATCGCTCTCTTAAATAAAATAAAAACAAACTGCGCACCACTCAATGTGTCGCGACCAAAAAGTTCGTTCTTTTTCAAAACGACATAACTTTTTTGTTTCTTGGACTATTTTATTTTGGTCTGTGTTGTCTGCTAGCCTCATCCTTTGGCAATTCATGTTATAGATATGAAGCTCCCGGTTCTTTAAGTAAATTTCCTACAGGGTGATATGTTAAACGGTGAAAAATTTTAATAACTTCATCCAAGCCCCGTTTGTAACAAAATAATTTTTTTTCTCGTTTTTACTTTAAAATAATGAAGTATTATGTCTTACCTTGTACCCTTTTTCGAATTGGAATCTTAGCAACGAAAATATGATTTTTTTCAAAAGGGTACATTTTAGGTTTTTTTTTAGGCAATACACTCAGTCTTTTTAGGAACAAGAATTTAAGATGGTGTAACAAAATAATTTTTTTTCTCGTTTTTACTTTAAAATAATGAAGTATGTCTTACCTTGTACCCTTTTTCGAATTGGAATCTTAGCAACGAAAATATGATTTTTTTCAAAAGGGTACATTTTAGGTTTTTTTAGGCAATACACTCAGTCTTTTTAGTAACAAGAATTTAAGATGGTGTAATAATGTTCCTTAAATAATTCTGAACAAGCGACAAGCAACAAACTCCCATTATTTTCAGAGGGCCTAAGCAAAGACCACTTTTTCAAAATAACATTTTGGTGAAAATTTGAGGAAACTAAACCTAAACCGATATTTACGTTCGTGACATGTTTTATTCATAATTTTGACCGCCTGATTGTGATTCAGTTATCAAATTTAAACCCAAAATCACCAAGAATCAAGATTCGAAAACAATTCCCGGCTGTTAAATGTCTCAATAAAATACGATTGCTGGTTTTTACTATTTTTTTACTGTGTTTGCATCTTTAGTACGATATTATCATGTCCGAGAATCCAATGAAAATTAGTTCTTGAAAAACATTTAAAACGCATTATGAGGGATATTCTTGATTTTTTCAGTTTGCTTGTGTTTTTCAAAATTTCGAAGGTATACCTACTTACCTACACTATCTTACCCAGGTTACTTCCATTCTTCCTTTAAATAATTAAAATACCAATGCTAGACTTTGCTGCAGCTACGGGAATTAACATCTCCAAATCAACGGTTCGCATAAAATTTCACGAAACGAGAGGCAAGGGTGGCTTTTGGAGGTGGAGGAGTGACTGTTTGGGGTGGAATGGCGATGAATGGAAAGAGTGAATGCTGAGAGATATAGAGATTTGGTTGTTAGTGATATCGTGGTCCCTTATGCTCAAAATGTTGCCAATAATTGGTGTTGGTGGACTACAATGCCCTCCCGCTAGGGTGGAGTGAATTTTTTTTTTTATTAATTGATTTTTCCTATATTATTAATTGTTGACTAAAGGCATAATGAATAAATATCGAAAAAATATTCCAATTTTTTAATATCTTGAGGTGGCGCATCAGTCTCGAAGTTTTGAAAATTCTAAAAAAATATTACTTCAATCAAAGTAATGAAAATAGCATTATTTATAAATAAAAAGTTTATTTTAGTAAAATTAACGTGAAACGTAAACATATTTAATAGTAAATCATATGCTTTAAGTAACTTCAGGAGTGTTTATTGGTAGAAATGAGATCTTTTTTGCGAAAATACTGACATTTGGTATCAAAATTTGGTAATTATTTTCTGACTTTAATTCTTGTTCTGATGAAACCATCTCTTGCTTCCGATCCACAAACCGAGACTGAAGATTTAGTATACTGGTTAACCAGTTTTACACAGCTTTCCACTGCTTGGGTGTGACAAGGAAATTTTTGGAAGTATAGGAAATGGTCACCCGAAGAAATCATATCGGTAATTTCTGTCATCGAATTTCATAGTCATAGGTGGTTCAGTTACCTTTTCTGTCGAAATATTTATCCCGAAAACCTATTACTTGCTATGTTACCTACAATATATCTATCGATCAGAGAACTGGCATTGCCAAAAATATTAAAGGCGAGAAAAGAATCAAAATGTTCGAGATTACGGGAATTAAAGCTTCCACAACTAAAAAATGAAGCATTACATTTTTACGAGTTAATTCACTGGGCGACAGAAAAGTTAACTGAACCACCTATGACTATGAAATACGATGACAAAAATTACCGATATGATTTCTTCGGGTGACCATTTCCTATACTTCCAAAAATTTCCGTGTCACACCCAAGCAGTGGAACTGGTTATAACCAGTATACTGCATCTTCAGTCTCGGTTTGTGGATCGGAAGCAAGAGATGGTTTCATCAGAACAAGAATTAAAGTCAGAAAATAATTACCAAACTTTGATACCAAGTGTCAGTATTTTCGCGAAAAAGAAGATCTCATTTCTACCAATAAACACTCTTGAAGTTACTTAAAGCATATGATTTACTATTAAATATGTTTACGTTTTACGTTAATTTTACTAAAATAAACTTTTTATTTATAAATAATTTTATTTTTATTACTTTGATTGAAGTAATATTTTTTTAGAATTTTTAAAACTTCAAGACTGATGCGCCACCTCAAGACATTAAAAAATTGGAATATTTTTTCGATATTTATTCATTTTACGCCTGTAGTCAACAATTAATAATATAGGAAAAATCAATTAATAAATAAAAAAAATTCACTCCACGGCGGTAGCCCGCATTGCGCCAATATCGTAAATGATTATTTAAGGGACCACCATATTGGGAGAATAAATTGTCCACCTTTGTCTCCGGATATTAATCCTATTGAGCATGTGTGGAGCAGGATGAAACTGAAGATGAAAGAGAGGGAAGGACGCATGGAAAATTTGGATGAATTGGTAAATGCTATTCAGGAAGAATGGGATACCCCAGGAATTTATAAAGAACTTGGTCGAGGCCCAGGGTTAACGAATTATTACGGGTTAGGGGAGGGCCAACGAAATATTGAAAGTTATTTTTGTTATTGTTTGTTAAATTTTTTCCCATAAAATTTTTCAAAATGAACAAACATTTTTTTATTTAACTTTATTACCAATTAGGTAGGTACTTATCAATGATAAGTTATCACAAGTGCGCAATGTAAATGTAACTTATGTAACATTATCCTAACCACTCAAACAAATTGCAGTAATTTCGCCCAAAAAATGAATCCCCAAATGGCATTTTAATAATAAATATGCAAAAAACACGCCAGCAATCGAATTTTATTAAGACATTTAACAGCGGGGAATTGTTTGGTAATTTTGGTTTTATCTGAAACTTAAATTTGACAACTGAATCACAATTAGGAAGTCAAAATTATAAAGAAAACATGTCACGAACGTAAATATCGGTTCAGGTTTAGTTTTCGCAAATTTTTACCAAAATGTCATTTTTAAAATGTGGTCTTTGCTTAGGCCCGTCTGAAAATAATGGAAGTTTGTTGCTTGTCGCTTGTTCAGAATTATTCAAGGAACAATCTTTTACCATTTTATCTTCTTGTTCTTAAAAAGACTAAGTGTATTGCCTACCACAAACCCTTAAATGTACTCTTTTGGAAAAAAAATCATATTTTCGTTGCTAAGATTCCAATTCGAAAAATTTGAAAAACTTTTCAAGGTAAGACATAAATAATACTTATTATTATTATTTCAAAGTAAAAACGAGAAAAAATATTTCTTTTTTCAAACGGGGCTTGGATGAAGTTATTGAAATTTTTTACTGTTTTACATATCACCCTGTACGAAATTTACTTGAAGACCAAAATAAAATCGTTTAAGAAACAAAAAAGTTATGTCGTTTTGAAAAAGGATGAACTTTTTGGTCGCGTTACATTGAGTTTCGACCTTTATTTGATAAAACTCCATGTCACTAATGTATAATGTAATGCATTGAGACATGTTAAACAGTGTTCCCAGATGAAGTGCAGAGAGAATCGTGTTATTAGGCTACCGAAAATCGTGTAAAATCGTGTTAAGTCGTAAACATGTTAAATGATATTTTAGAAATACATAAAAACAAGTTATAAAAATACAATATTTATTAAAAAAAAACCTTTTTTCTGTTAAAAAAATACCATACCAATGGTATGATACCATGCATAAACTGGGCCTTTCTTACTTGCCTGGACCCACTTTCACCCTTTCTCCCAATCTTTTTTTTATTTCTGTTTGTAGTCAGCACTTCCCAGTCTTTTTGGAGGTCTGCAATAAACGTCTTCCGTTTCTTGTACATCACTCTTACTATTAGAAGTATTAGACATTTTATTTACTTCAAAATAAAGTATTAAAACATTGGCGATGCGCGCGATCCGCTTAAAGTAAAATAAGAGCTGTGGGAAATACCCAAAACACAAGCTTGAATAGGTTCCATTGGATAATTCTCAGAATTAATCGCCAGTGTCGGTAATTTATTCGCGTAAAAAAATTCCTCATGACCGAAATATTTATAAACAGGAGCAGACGTTTTACATTTGCATTAAATGTGCCGATTTTTTACAGAACGGCAAATATCGAGAAAATTGGTCCTTGATTCGTGTAATCGTGTAAAAAGGACCGAAATCGTGTAATCTGGCAACACTGGTGTTGAATTATGGTGGTAATGAAACACTGGTGGTCGGTTTAAAGTTTCGTATCGAACTCTCTTTATTCAATAATTCTATATTTTATTACAATTCTGATGTGGTCAAGTAATGCTTATTGCACAGTTTGCACTTTGCGGATTATTGACCTACGAATGTTAAGTGTCATGATTATGTACAGTGAATGAACTATAGTTCATATATATATATATATCTCTGCATTACACCTTTCCCGAAAAATTAAAAAAAAATTGTTTTATATATTTTTACAATTTTTGTTTTAGATAATACTACTTATTATAATTCTACCTACTACATTTTATCTACCAACCTATATTTATAAATATCAGCGCTGAACTATACCTACTATAGTAGTTTAATTACATGCAAACTACAAATTACCTGATACACTTTTGCTATGTATGGTTTTATCCTATCCTTATGAACTTAATTAGGACTTACATCTTCTATTACTAAAAATTGGCCTTTGAATATTCTTTTTAGTTTATTTCCTTAACATAATTTTGGAATAAGGTTTATAATTTATGCTGTTACTTTTTAAATCAAATCATTTTTTCCTTTTAACTTTAGATTCAATTAAATTTTGTTTTGCATCATTGCAAGCTGTTTGCAACCTATGCTTAAGCTCTAACGGATAATCATTAAAATTAAATAAGGGATCTATATTTCTTATAACGTGTGATGGTAAACTGGCTGACTTTCCAAAAACCTTTACATACTTACGAAAAAATATTTGACATAAATTCTGTCCCTTACTCTGTTAATATTCTATGTGGCACGCCATATCTTAATATAAAATGTTCTACAAAAGCTTTGGAAATGGTTATTGTTTCCTTGTTTTGAATTGGATAACATCACAGGGTGGAGTGAATTTTTTTAAATTTATTAATTGATTTTTCCTATATTATTAATTGTTGACTAAAGGCGTAAAATGAATAAATATCGAAAAAATATTCCAATTTTTTAATATCTTGAGGTGGCGCATCTGTCTCGAAGTTTTGAAAATTCTAAAAAAATATTACTTTCATCAAAGTAATAAAAATAGCATTATTTATAAATAAAAAGTTTATTTTAGAAAAATTAACGTGAAACGTAAACATATTTAATAGTAAATCATATGCTTTAAGTAACTTCAGGAGTGTTTATTGGTAGAAATGAAATCTTCTTTTTCGCGAATATACTGACATTTGGTATCAAAATTTGGTAATTATTTTCTGACTTTAATTCTTGTTCTGATGAAACCATTTCTTGCTTCCGATCCACAAACCGAGACTGAAGATTCAGTATACTGGTTATAACCTGTTTTACACAGCGTTCCACTGCTTGGGTGTGACACTGAAATTTTTGGAAGTATAGGAAATGGTCACCCGAAGAAATCATATCGGTAATTTCTGTCATCGTATTTCATAGTCATAGGTGGTTCAGTCACCTTTTCTGTCGCCCAGTGAATTAACTCGTACAAACGTAATGCTTCAGTATTTAGTTGTGGAAGCTTTAATTCCCGTAATCTCGAACATTTTGATTCTTTTCTCGCCTTTAATATTTTCGGCAATGCTAGTTCTCTGATCGATAGATATATTGTAGGTAACATAGCAAGTAATAGGTTTTCGGGATAAACATTTCGCAGAATATTCTTTATAACTATAGTTATAAGGCCTTCAAGTTTTTCTGGAGGTGTAATGCTCTTTTAGTCATATTAAATATGTGAAAAGGACCATGTTTGCACGTAGGCTTGGTGTTGATGTAAAACCACGTTGGGGCATACACTTTCATGATAAAAGTAGCCAATTCTTTTAGGTTTTCCGATGGATTTGCTGTCCCCACATATAAACGAATAATCCTATTAGCCCACGTCAGCCATAGGTAATGTGCTAGCTTGCCTGGATCTTTGTAAGCTGTAGCTAATATTTATCCCGAAAACCTATTACTAGCTATGTTACCTACAATATATCTATCGATTAGAGAACTAGCATTGCCGAAAATATTAAAGGCGAGAAAAGAATCAAAATGTTCGAGATTACGGGAATTAAAGCTTCCACAACTAAATACTGAAGCGTTACATTTTTACGAGTTAATTCACTGGGCGACAGAAAAGGTAACTGAACCACCTATGACTATGAAATACGATGACAGAAATTACCGATATGATTTCTTCGGGTGACCATTTCCTATACTTCCAAAAATTTCCGTGTCACACCCAAGCAGTGGAACGCTGTGTAAAACTGGTTATAACCAGTATACTGAATCTTCAGTCTCGGTTTGTGGATCGGAAGCAAGAAATGGTTTCATCAGAACAAGAATTAAAGTCAGAAAATAATTACCAAATTTTGATACCAAATATCAGTATATTCGCGAAAAAGAAGATCTCATTTCTACCAATAAACACTCCTGAAGTTACTTAAAGCATATGATTTACTATTAAATATGTTTACGTTTCATGTTAATTTTACTAAAATAATTTTTTTATTTATAAATAATGCTATTTTTATCAATTTGATTAAAGTAATATTTTTTTTAGAATTTTCAAAACTTCGAGACTGATGCGCCACCTCAAGATATTAAAAAATTGGAATATTTTTTCGATATTCATTCATTTTACGCCTTTAGTCAACAATTAATAATATAGGAAAAATCAATTAATAAATTTAAAAAAATTCACTCCACCCTTCATTGTTCACCTGTTGGTAATATGTGATAATCATTTAAAACTAATTTCTAAATCTGTTATTACCTGAACTCCTTTTACCACTGGAAGATTATATTTTTCAAAAATATTTTTCAGGTGTTTCAACGACTTCTGGAATGTTGACGCTGATCGACTATCCTGAACATTTATATAAATAATCGCTGAGGCTCCCGTCCCGAGGCGGGACTTAAGTTCAGTCCCGAGTGACGTCATAATTTTAAGATTTGTTTTGTTACGATAAAATTCAAACAAACCAACCAACCCAACCCTACGCAACCCAACCCAACACTTTTTAACAAAGGAAAAACAAATTTAGAAAATAAAAAAAGTTCAACAACTTCTAGTAGTATCGAATCCGGTACCTCTCGCATGCCAAGCGACCGCCCTACTATATGAGCCATCCAGCTTAACATTACTTTTAAACGCTCGGGGAATAAATACGGATTTACAGTGAGTGACGACAGTCGGGATCGAAGTTAAATCCCGCCTCGGGACTGGAGCCACATCGATAAATAATACTTAAACTTTTATCATAAATACAGTTTCTATTTACATATTTAGTTTAGTTTTTATTAGTATACATTTAATTACCCTGCTGAAAATGACGGATGATTGCGGAAATAAATTCTTCGTCAAAACCGGATAAAAGCAGATGATTGCGGGTATAAATTCTTCTTCGAAGCCGGATAAAAGCAGATAAAAGCAGGTAAAAATATCATCTGATAACATCTGCTTTTGTCCGCATCGCGGTTTGGTTTTATGTCCGGTTAGTGCACCCCCGCAATCATCTGTTTTTAACCGTTTTCACTGTGTTTCGTTTATATCTAAATTGGTCCGGAATCATCTGCAAACGTCTGCTTACCTCTGGTTTTATCCGCGATTACCTGAATTTTTTTGTCTAGTTTTATCTGCGAGCATATGCTTTTACCCGCAAACATCTCATTTTATCCGCGAACATCTGCTTTTATCCGCAAACATCTGCTTTCATCCGCAAACATTTGCTTTTATCCGCAAACATCTCATTTTATTCGCGAACATCTGCTTTCATACGGTTTCACCCGCAAACATGCTTTTATCTGCAAAAATCTGATTTTATCCGCAAACATCTGCTTTTATCGGCAAACATCTGCTTTTATCCGCAAATATCTGATTTTATACGCAAACATGTGCTTTTATCCGCAAACATCTGATTTTATCCGCAAACATCTGATTTTAATCGCAAACATCTGATTTTATTCGTAAACATCTGCATTTATCCGCAAATATCTGCAAACATCTGCTTTTAATTGCAAACCTCTGCTTTCATCCGCGTTTGGTTTGCCTGCATTTCCTTTGTCCATTTCGGTCCTGTTTCGTACGCAAACGTCTGCTTTCATTCGCGCTTTTTGTTTTCCTTTTTTTCGCGTATACTTTAGTTTAATTTACCTACTTTGTCAAATTTTACTGAGCTTAAACTAACTGGTTGTTAGCCGTTCACGGCACACAACTTTATAACTCTAAAAGGAATTATTTGAATAAAACCAACCTGTAAAGGAAATAAGATGTTTGCGATAAAAATCAGATGTTTGCGTATAAAATCAGATGTTTGCGGATAAAAGCAGATGTTTGCAGATTAAAATAGCAGATGTATGGAGATTAAAACAGATGTTTGCGGATAAAAGCAGATGTTTGCGGATAGAATCAGATGTTTGCGGATTAAAACAGATTTTTGCGGATTAAAGGAGGCGTTCGCGGATAAATGCAGATGTTTGCGAATAAAAGCAGAAGTTTGCGGATTAAAAAAGACGTTCACAGATAAAAGCAGATCTTCGAGGATAAAAGCAGATGTTTGCAGGTGAAATCGGATGAATCAGACTTTTGCGGACTAAATTAGATGTTTGCTGATTAAAACAGATGTTTGTGGATTAAAGCAGATGTTCAAAGATAAAAGCAGATCTTTGCGGATATAAGCAGATGTTTGCAGGTGAAATCGGATGAAGCAGACTTTTGCGGACTAAAGTAGATGTTTGCGGATGAAATCAGATGTTAGTGGATTAAAATAGATGTTCGCGGATGAAAGTAGATCTTCACGTATAAAAGCAGATGTTTGCAGGTGAAATCGGATAAAGCAGACGTTTGCGGATTAAAGTAGATGTTTGCGGATAAAATCAGATAAAACCGGGTAAATGCAGATATAAACCCAAATACAGGTATTTGCGGATGAAACCAGATGGATGCAGACATAGAACGACGTTCGCGGATAATATTTATACCCGCAATTGCAGATAAAAACCGACATGCCGGGTAAAATCAGATATGTCGGATGAAAACAGATATAAATGGACATAAAACTAGCTTGGTTTTTTATCCGCAATCATCCGATATTACCCGTCTTTTTCAACAGGGTAATTATTTTATTGTCAATTGGTCTTAATTCGGTAAATTCATCAGGACATTTTAACACTTTAACAACGCCCGGGTGGCCAGTCCGTTTGTTGGAAAAGTTATTAAATATATTTTTTTATTTAGTTAATCTACTAGTCGGATTTGTCATACCAAAAAGATAAATTAAAGTTCTGTGGTCTGTTAAAATTTTGAAATGTCTTCCATATAAATAAGGTCTAAAATGTTTAACTGCCCATACGATAGCTAAAAGTTCTTTTTCAATTGTATTGTAGAGTAAGCAATGGGGCTATCGTCCGAATTTGAAAGTATTGCTCCGATGGCATAGCCCGAAGCATCGGTCCTTAAGGTAAAGTGATTTTCTAAAGAAAAAGTTGGATAATGTAATACTGGGGGATTTGCTAAACTGTTTTTTAATTATATAAATGATTTTTGACAACTTGATTGAACATAATAAAAATTTCTTAAAAGTATTTCAGAGACTTCGTCAAGTTAAAATTAAACCCTAATAAATGTGAGTTTTTGCGGAATGAAATCTTATATTTGGGATACGTCAAATCATCACAACGAGATTTATCCGATCCATCTAAAATTTCAGTCATTAAAAAATACCCAGAATTATTGTCTGCAGTTAAATAATTAAGCGGTGCAGCTATGTGTGCAAAATTTTTAATGAATCTTCTGTAATAATTTGCAAAAGCTTCGTTTGATCTGCATTTTTTAATTCTGGGTAGTTTTTAATGACTGCACTTTTAGATCTCCTTGTGATGATTTGACGCAATACCTTTAAAAGATTTTTATTATGTTTAATCAAGTTGTTTCCAAAAACAATTAAATCATTTAGATAAACAAAACCTATTTCGTGACAAAGACCTGCTCTCGAAAAATCGCTTGGAGTTGTTTTCAACCCCATAGGTATAGTACCTATTAGGTACTCGTGTAATTTGGTATTGTCTGCGGTCAGTTGAAAATGCGGTATAGGGTCTACTTTTTGAATCTATTTTAATTTGAAAGTACCCTTGGGATAAATCCAAGTGTGAAAAGTACATTCATCCAGATAAAGAATCTAATATTTCGTAAATGGAAGGAAGTGGAAACTTATTATCCTCAATCCGTTTATTAAGTTGTCTATAATCTATAACTACTCGCCATTTCCTTTAATCCGCGGATTTTCCAAATTCTTCTATAGATCTATTGACTTGTTGATCCGTATTTAATTTAGCAGACAACACACCCGCTGACTAAACTGGAAGAACATGTTTTTTAATGTTTGCTACTAGTAACTGCCCAGATAACAATTATGAAATCATTTAAGACATCAACGTGAAATCATTGCTGATTCATTCAGTGATGTCACTGAGGTACGCATATGTGTTCCCCTTTTGATGAGCAACATGATATCCTTAATGAGTCACACGATGAATTCGTTGTGACATCAACGTGAAATCATTGCTGATTCATTCAGTGATGTTACTGTGGCACGCATAAGTGTTGCACTTTTGATGAGCAACGTGAGATCCTTAATGAGTCACACGATGAATTCATTATGAAATCAAAGGGATGTTATTAATGATTTTACTTAAGGGACTAAAGATGAATAATTAAGATTTCGTAGAAGTTTTTGTGGTCTCAAGGCAGTGGCGAAGCTACCGGGGCAGCAACTGCTGTCCGGTGCTAGCAAGGTTTAGGCGCCTTCACTCCTTTAGAATTATACATTATAGCACCTTTATTTCCTACAAATCCTTTATGTTCTAAAATACAAAATACCAACATAAATTAATTACATCTTTTTATGACTTATATTTATTGTCTATGCGCGCAACTAAAACTCGGAACACCAAGCCGGCTCTATACGTCGGAAATTCTATGCCGCCTGCCGAAATGATTAACGATTAACGTTGCGGGCCAAAGACGTTAAAAGACGGACTGAGCAGTAGACTATTATTAAAAATTATTTGGGGAGTACTATGTCGCAATTAGGACTCCTGGCTCTTTTATAAATTTAAGCATTAAAACGAAAGAGCTCAAGCTTTAAGTCTTGATTATCTGATCGATATCTTCGCAGAAAGCAAAAGATTTTTAATATGATGACATTTTTGGGTTTGATTGTAAGCCCCCCCCTTTCCCGGGCGCCACTCAACCTAGCTACGCCACTGTCTCAAGCTGATAAACTTTAACAAGATTCGTTGACCTCAAACACAAATTCCAAAACAACACAACTATTGGAACGAGTTGGGTAAAAAAACTTAGATCTGGATCTTTATTGTTAAAATGGCGACAAAAGGATTCTTAACACTATGATTCCAACTGCCTGACGCCAAGCTGAACTCGCCCTGCCTTTAATTTGTCTTAAGAAAACCAGTTTTAGCAGCTTCGGACGTTTTGATTCGAATTTATTTATTTCGTGAAGGTCACTACACCTGCTGCAGCCAGTTTTCATTACACTTAAGCTGGATTTATAGTTTTAAAGGTAACGGTAGAGGCAGCGCTAAAGGTAGCGGTCACTTTCTGCAGTTTATAGTTCAGAAAGTAGCGATAGCGGTACTGGTGGCGCATGCGTACTTTAATGCAGAATTTAATTTTGTTTGTAAAATTTGACAGCAAAAGGTTAAGTTTTCTACGAAAACATGGATTGCGAGGACAATGCTGTGTTTCTGGGCCATATGGCGATGTGCAAAATATTATATAATAAATCCTGCAATACAATATATTATATTGTATTGCAGGGTTTCAAGTACGTTATGGGGGTCGTCAAGTATGTCGCTATAAAACGAGGGAATTAAAACGGAACGAGCTAAGAAAAGCCATTTCCAGTATTTAAAAAAAACTGACTGATAAAGAGCAGTTCTTTTAATACACAAATGACGGTGCCCATTTTTGACAATTTATCAAGTCTGGTTTCCCCTCGCATAAAAACTAAACTTACAAGGCGAGACTGCCAACTGAAAACTGCCGTGTGATTGGCTGGAGTAGCGGTTGAGGTAAGAAAAGATGAGAGATGGTCATCTCTTGCCGCTACGTTCTTGCCTTTACCTCCCTTACCGTTACCTCTGACAACTATAAATTTTTTCATATAATAATTAATGCCGATGGTCATCTCTTGCCGCTACGTTCTTGCCTTTACCTCCCTTACCGTTACCTCTGACATCTATAAATTCTTTCATATAATAATTAATGCCGAACTCGGCTACCGTTACCTTTACCGCTGCCTCTACCGTTACCTTTAAAACTATAAATCCAGCTTTAAGCTGGATTTATAGTTTTAAAGGTAACGGTAGAGGTAGCGGTATCACTTTCTGCAATTTATAGTTCAGAAAGTAGCGGTAGCGGTACTGGCGGCGCATGCGTACTTTAATGCAGATTGTAATTTTGTTTGTAAAGCTGGATTTATAGTTTTAAAGGTAGCGGTGGAGGCAGCGGTAGAGGTAGCGGTAGCGGTATCACTTTCTGCAATTTATAGTTCAGAAAGTAGCGGTAGCGGTATTGGCGGCGCATGCGTACTTTAATGCAGATTGTATTTTTTTGTAAAATTTGACAGCTAAAGCTGGATTTATAGTTTTAAAGGTAACGGTAGAGGCAGCGGTAAAGGTAGAGGTAAAGGTAGCGGTAGCCGAGTTCGGCATTGAATATTGTACGAAACACTTTATAGTTGTCAGAGGTAGCGGTAAGAGAGGTAGAGGCAAGAAGGTAGCGGCAAGAGATGACCATCTTTCATCTTTTCTTACCTCAACCGCTACTCCAGCCAATCACACGGCAGTTTTTAGTTAGCAGTTTCGCCTTGTAAGTTTAGTTTTTATGCGAGGGGCAACCAGACTTGATAATTTGTCAAAAATGGGCACCGTCATTTGTGTAATTAAAGAACTACTCTTTATCGGTCAGTTTTATTTTTATTAATACTGGAAATGGCGTTTCCGATTTAATTCCCTCGTTTTATAGCGACGTACTT
Organism: Brassicogethes aeneus; assembly: GCA_921294245.1. Classification (NCBI taxonomy): domain Eukaryota; kingdom Metazoa; phylum Arthropoda; class Insecta; order Coleoptera; family Nitidulidae; genus Brassicogethes; species Brassicogethes aeneus. The sequence continues at coordinate 52,762,699 of OV121133.1, read as the reverse complement.
GACGACCCCCATAACGCACTTTAAACCCTGCAATACAACATAATATATTGTTTTGCAGGGTTTATTATATAATATTTCGCACAACGCCATATGGCCCAGAATCACAGCTGTGCTAACATTGTCCTCGCAATCCATGTTTTCGTAGAAAACTTTACCTTTTGCTGTCAAATTTTACAAACAAAATTACAATCTGCATTAAAGTACGCATGCGCCACCAGTACCGCTACCGCTACTTTCTGAACTATAAATTGCAGAAAGTAATACCGCTACCGCTACCTTTTCCGCTGCCTTTACCGTTACCTTTAAAACTATAAATCCAGCTTTAAATTTGATAGCGAACTGGGCTACCGCTACCTTTACCGCTGCCTCTACCGTTACCTTTAAAACTATAAATCAAGCTTTACACTTATCTTTCGATAATCTTACTACATCTTACGACAATCTCTCCTAGATGGCGCTACTTACACTCCTTTAATATGATAATTTGTTGCCAAAACACAAATAAACCTGTGGCGGACAGAACGCTACAACCTTGCGTTTAATTATGAAACAAAATATCGGACAAAGTCCCCATAACTCTGATATACTCTGACTCTTTTGATGACATTTTCGATCACATTTTCCAATACCTACTGCTTATGTTTTCCAATACCAAAATTTGTCTTTATGGTCTTGAAGCATTGTTAAATTGATGAACATAACAATGATTTCCTGCATGTTATCAATATATTAAACCCTGCGCTCTTGTTGTGGTACCCTTTAAATCGGGTAGTAAATTTAAAATAAAGTATTTAGAAAATTTATTTCTGAAAGACAACGTCGCGACGTTGTCTTTCAGAAATAAATTTTCTAAATACGCGTCGGCTAAATGCTCTTCCTCAAAACGTACGACCTCCTGCAAGCAAAGTATGAAATTCATTATCACGCGTCCGAGAATCTATGGTATTATTAAACCAAGTTCACGCGAGTGATTTTTACGTTCAATTAATTTTAATTGTGTGGCGCATTCTCGTACACTTTAGTTTGAATGTAGGTACTTGTATACAAAAAGTCAATGGGAATTTGGGGACTCCGGGTAGGAAGGGTGTTATTTTAAAATAATTCAACTCTGAAAAAAGTTGATGAAGTCGCTCCATTTGCTGTGTGGGTAGTGGCCCCTTTCTGCATGAACCAAGCCTGGTCTCTATTAAACCACATCCGGCGACGAACCAGAAAGCTTTTTCCCATTTGCAGGCAGCGTTCTGATCTTAGAGTCTTTTTTCTTCTCTTGTGGGTTTTTGTTAGATGACAATTTTGTTTGTTTATATAGCCCTGAAGGTGTAAATGCTATATGTAGGACCTACATTGTAGGTATACCTACTATAAATAATTAATAATAATTTTTGTTATTTTAGGTTTTATGGTGGGTAGACAAGCCGAAACCGGTGGCATAGCAAAAAATGGTGCGAAATTAGTAACAGCAGTAGCATGTGCAAAAGTTCCAAAACTTACTGTAATTATAGGCGGATCTTATGGAGCGGGAAATTATGGTAAGAATAGTAGCATTATTTTAAAAAATGTTTTTTGCTCCTTAAATATATGCCAAGAGCGCGTTCGAAAACTCGCAAGAGTGCACTCTGGATACACTCCAAGTTTACCTTGCGCGTTCGAATTCTCTGGTATATAACTAGATATATGCAACTGTCAGCTGTTCGAAAACAGCAAGTATATGCCCAGAGTGCACTCTCGGTTGTCCAAGCTTTAGACTTGGTTAAGTTTTACCCGTCATGCGCATAGGGTACATCAAACAATAATTTGTATTTACCTTCATATAATTTATTTATAACTGTTTAAAATTTAATAAAACAAAAATGAAAAACATTAAAATAAAAGAATTTATTATAATAAATTATTTAAATAATATCAATTCTAAAAAACAAAACAAAATCCATCACAAAAACTTGAATAATCCATACAACTAAAGGGTTGAAATTCAATAATTTAATATTTATAGGTATTCAGTCAAATAACAAGCAAAACCAATTGATTTTAGAACACTACAACATAAAGTTTATAGGTATATGCTCCGCGGCGTTCGAAAATAACAAGGAGAACAGGTATAATGTAAAGTCACGTGATTATATACCTATCCTTATACCATATCCAAAGTACACTCTCATTTCGAACGCACTCCAAGAGTTTTTGCTGTTTGTTTACATATTAAAGCAAACACGTGATCTTAAAAGTATCCCCAGTGGTTTTGACAAAAAATTACATGTGTATGTTTCTGATTCTGATAAAATATTAACTTTTTATTTTATTATTATACATATTGTCATTGTTTTTAGGCATGTGTGGTCGAGCCTATTCTCCTAGATTTTTATTTATGTGGCCAAATGCAAAAATTTCGGTTATGGGTGGAAAACAAGCGGCAGGTGTTTTATCTCAAGTAGCAAGTAAAGGAAAATGGTCGGAAGGGAAAATAGAGAAATTTGAGAAACCTATTATTGAACAATTTGATAGGGAAGCATCCGCATATTATAGCACTGCAAGGTAAATATTTTAATGTATCTATATTTTTTAACATAATTCCGATAAACTTTTAGGATTTGGGATGATGGTATTATTGACCCAAAGGATACAAGAAAAGTATTGGGTTTATGTTTGGCAGCTACGTTAACTAAACCAATAACCAAATCTCATTTTGGAATTTTTCGAATGTAATGTCTTGATATTAATTAATTTATTTTGTTTTATTTATAAATATTTTGAATTTGTAGGATTTTTAATTAATATAACAAATTAAAATAAAGTATTTTTTATTTTTCGCTCTTGTTCCAATTTTAAACTTATAAAAACACAAAGTCTACTTAACACATTTAAAATCTCCTTTAACAGAAATTTATTAAACTAACCTTTTTGACTTACATTTACGTCGGAGTGTAATTTAAATCCGATTTTCAAGCTCGGTACTATTAAATTTAGTTATATTTAGGCCCTAGCGGCTCGTCGGGGTAGGCAAGGTAGGCGCCGCCTACCCTGGAAATGTGGATGTAAAATAATAAATATAAGTAATTTAACATTAATAAAATTACTAAATTTAATTAAATTATTTTTATTGCATTCATAAATCTTATTTATCGCAAATAAAACCTTTTATTGAATTGTTACGTGATGCGTCATGACGAAAGTAGCTAGTTCACACCTTTTTCTATGCTCTAAATCAGCATCTAAAGCAAGCAAAGGCGACTATCCCAAGCGCCTATTTATTTGATTCTTGCACGTCAACCAAGTGAAGAACGCTATACCGCTGACCAATAGAAACGCCGTTGACGTATGGTAAAATTGCGATGTGTAGGCGACACGATTGTTCGCCTTCGGCTAATCCGAAAGCCTATTCGGCTTCCGACTTGTAAGTTATTTTTTTAAGCCGGTAATCGATAAAATGATCGATCCCAATGCAAGAGGTTCAGAATATAATATGAATTTAATATTAAAAGTCCTGTAAATAACATTATTTGCAAGAATATATTAATATAATAAATAATTAATTTAAAATAGTGACATCTGTTGAGATAAATTCGAACGATAAAGGGTTTTTAAGCAGATTTCTTTTACATTTTAGTTCCGTCAATTAGATGTCTATTCTGTAACTTTTCCTTTAAATTTTAAAGCCCTTTTAATCTTTTAATTTTAAAGGCCGGCTAAAATAAATAAAGGAAACTGCTATTCTGTAAGCACTTATTTTAGAGGTCCTTTAAAATATTAAATTTGAAAGGAATCCTTTAAAACTTAAAGCCAGACATTTGGCAGCACAGCGTTTAAAGTGATTTGATCTATTTGTAGTTCAACTGTCAACGTTTTGGCAGATTCTGCGCATTTTCTCTTATGATTTAAATTTAAAATCACAATTGTGTTTGCTTTATTATTGAGTAAAAACACGTCAAGTGGACCCCCCATTTTCCACTTGATCATCGAATTTGAATGTGAGTATTTTTTCATAAAGTAGTCACCATGAACAAATAATCCCCCGCTCAGTTTTTTTAATTTTAATTTTAACAACAATTTTTTTTTAATTGAAAATTTTTACTACTTTTAGTTAAAAAATTAATAATGAAAAAACTATTGGTGATTTTTTAATGAAATTTTCAGGAGTTATAGTTCAATACTTGTACTTTAAGAAAATATGTATGAATTTGAATTATTTTTTTTTTTGCATATTGTTAAATCACTTTTTAGTTAACAAATGAAAATTTTAATGACTTCTCCCTTAAAAAATGAAAAATGTTTTGTTTCGTATTTTGCAATAAACATTCAAGTAACGAAATCCGCAAAAAAATTTGACTGATCGCGATTAGATTAAGCAACAAAAATTTTTTTATGACGGGCGGTCAGCGCTGCCGGTATAGCGAGCTGCCGCGCGTCATTGACTTACCTTTAGATTTACTCTGTATTTATAAATAAGAAATAATACTTAATGTTTTAATTAAAAATATCGTTATTTTATGATTAATTTTATTTAAACAAATGGCAGAGATAATAAATTATATATTTTTTTATAAATAAAAAATAGAGATAATAAATTCTAGCAGTATTCTGCTATTTATTTTCATTTATTGTTTTTAAAAAACTTAACGAATCATAATTATTGTAGTATATTTTAAATATATTGTTAATTTAATAAAAAAGAAAATTTTTTTATCAGTTACCCAACGTTGGTTAAACTGGTTATAACCAATATCAGTAAGTAAATATTTGTGACAATCTTGTCAAACGTCAAACGTCTTGACGTTTTATTTAATAACTTTGTTCGATTTTATCCTCGGTGAGAAGCGCATCGCTCGTTCTTAGCTCCATGAAAAAGTGTGAAACATGGACGTTAATATGAGCATCACTATAAAAGGCATGGAATAATCCAGACGTGTCAAAAGGCACACCTTTTATTGAGCACTTTTTTTGGGCGGCCGTCACACGACGAGAGTCACGACGCGAGTCCATGGTAACAAGGAACAGAACAGAACAGAACTTTGTGTTAAATCGTTTTTATTGTTCTAAATTTAATTAGTTTCTTCCGAATTTGTTTAAAATTTTATTACTGTATTGAAGTTTATTGGTGTTCGTAATTTCGTTAATACTTAATATTTAATTAGTCATGAGCCGCGTAAATAAATGCTGCAATCCATTTAACAAAAAAAATCATAAAAAAGTCATTATAAACTTAGTTTTAATAACAAAAAACCGCGCTCATAATTTTAAAGATTTTATTGGCGATTATATGTGCAATTCATGTGAACGGACTATTTATTCAGGTCGAAAACCTGAAATTCTTGGTGAATTATCGGTGAATAAATGTCCTGAAGTCAACAAGCCTGAAAAGTCAAATGATGTGATCGAAGATGACGAAGAAAAAGATCCTACTTTTCAATGCAAACCGGTAGATAACAAATTAAAAATTGATAAGGTTAATAAATTATTAACGGAAATTGGTGAACCTCCAATCAAAATCAAGAGAGTCTCAAGTGATATAGAATGTCAAAAAGTTTTAACAAATGTTGTGAGGAAATTTACAGATAATATTAACAATATAAATAATGAAATTGATCCAAAAGAGCTTTTACTTAATAACTTTAAATCTGCTTTTAATAATAAAACTAGTAGAGCTGATAAAATTCAGGTTTTGACTACGCTTCCTACAGATTGGTCGATAAAAATGATAAGGAGAGAGTTTAAAGTTTCCAAACGTATGGTGATAACTGCAAAAAAAATGAGACAAGAACGAGGATTTGCATCGCAGCCTAAAATGAAGAAAGGAAAATCTTTAAACAATGAAACCCTCGATCGTATTGAAGCTTTCTATTTATCCGATGATGTCAGCCGCATAATGCCTGGTATGAAAGATTATGTTTCGGTAATTGAGAATGGGAAAAAAATCCAGAAACAAAAACGATTATTATTATATAATGTTCACAAAATACACAAAAAATTTACTGACGCTTATCCTGACGAAAACATTGGACTATCAAAATTTCAAAAACTTTGACCTCGGGAATGTATATCTGCCGGCAAAAGTGGGACTCATAATGTGTGTGTGTGTAAAATACATCAAAATTTTAAATTGCAATTAACTGGATTTAAAAATGAATTAAAAAAAAAGAGAATAATTTTTTCAGAAAGCTCAAATGACTTAATTAAAAGCTCTGTTTGCCAAGAGTCTGCATCATTGTGTTACTTTTCTGAGTGTACTAAGTGTCCAGGAACTGATAATATTATAAATAAATTGGAACTATTTTTCAACAACCATGAAATAAATGAAATTACATACAGCCAATGGAAAAGTACTGATAGGTAAAGAAATTTTCAGTCAAATGTTCTTTTTTTTTAATTTTTCTAATTATTCTTATCAAATAATTTTATATTTACTTGACTGAGTAATTAATATTTTTTTTATTAATTAATATTCTTTTTAATTAATAATCAAATTATTAGATTTTGTATGTTTAAATTGTTAATTTTTTTGATTATCCTTTTTTTATTATTACTCAATTCAGTTAATTTATTTTGAATTTTTTAGAACTGAAATCATTGAAGAAACGAAAACGAAAGAAGATTTTTTTAATGATTTAAGACAAAAATGGCCTGAATTATTGAGACATGATTTTCTTGCACGATCTCAAGCGTCATATTTTACTGACAAGAAGGAATCTGTTGAGGATGGAGAAATTATCGTTTGCCTTGATTTTTCTGAAAACTATATAGTTTTTCTGTTCAAAATGCCATCCAATCTCATCATTGGAATAACAGTCAGGCTACAATTCACCCTTACGTTGTGTATTATAGAGAAAATCAAGAAATGAAACATATAAACTACGTTGTCATTTCGGAAAAAGTTAGTCACGACGCGAGCTCTGTTCACCTTTTTAATTTTAAACTAATTGAATTTTAAAAAAATAAGTTTGGAGAAGATAAGATAAAAAAAATTTCATATTTTTCGGACGAAGCTGCTTCTCAGTACAAAAATAAGTATAATTTTGTGAATTTAATAAATCATAAAAAGGATTTTAACGTGGACGCGGAATGGAATTTTTTTGCTACTTCTCACGGGAAAGGGGCGTGTGATGGTTTGGGAGGAAGTTTTAAAAGGCAAGCTTTTCGTGCAAGTCTTCAACGGGAAAACGATATATCGTTATCGCTTATAAGCATATAACCAATCCAACTTCATTATTTGAATGGGGTAAGAATGCATTTAAAAAAATTAACTTTGGTTTTTGCTCCCAAGAAGATCACGACTCCCATGAGAAGAAGTTTAAATTACGTTATGACCAATGTGTAACCATAAAAAATACACGCCAATATCATCATTACGGAGCTGTTAATAATACATCACTCGAGTGCAAAGTTTTCTCCAAAGCCCTTAAAATCGTTACCAATAACGTTTTAAAAAAAAAGAAATAAAGCAATAAGTATGAGTTATAAGAATTAATTTAAAAATTATTTAACTTCTTTGTTTTTTATTTATAAAAAAATATATAATTTATTATCTCTGTCATTTGTTTAAATAAAATTAATCATAAAATAATGATATTTTTAATTAAAACATTAAGTATTATTCCTTATTTATAATTACAGAGTAAATCTAAAGGTAAGTCAATGACACGCGGCAGCGCGCAATACCGGCAGCGCTGACCGCCCGTCATAAAAAAAATTTTTTTGCTTAATCTAATCGCGATCAGTCAAATTTTTTTGCGGATTTCGTTACTTGAATGTTTATTGCAAAATACTGAACAAAAAATTTTTCATTTTTTGAGGGAGAAGTCATTAAAATTTTCATTTGTTAACTTAAAAGTGAATTAACAATATGCAAAAAAAAATAATTCAAATTCATACATATTTTCTTAAAGTACAAGTATTGAACTCTAACTCCTGAAAATTTCATTAAAAAATCACCAATAGTTTTTTCATAATTAATTTTTTAACTAAAAGTAGTAAAAATTTTCAATTAAAAAAAAATTGTTGTTAAAATTAAAATTTTAAAAAACTGAGCGGGGGATTATTTGTTCATGGTGACTACTTTATGAAAAAATACTCACATTCAAATTCGATGATCAAGTGGAAAATGGGGGGTCCACTTGACGTGTTTTTACTCATTGTGTTTTTAATCATTGCGATCATTTTTCACATCCTCTGTGTTTATCTCTAAACAATTAAAATGAGTCGGGCAGCACGTACCACGAAAAAACAAAAAGAGTTTTTAATTAACTTTTTGGAAGAAAACAGAATTCTCCTGGGTGGAAAATTTAACCCTATGCATTTACCAAGAGTAAATAAAACATGGGAAAATCTCACTTACCACTTAAATAATATATATAATATATATATGGCCCTATAGGGCCAACAAAAACCATAAGGCAATGGAAAGATGTAAGTATTATAAATTTATAATTATATTTGATTGATATACAATTGAATCGTTTATTGTTAAAACAAGCCTGAGTTTTTGCAAACTTTTCAGTTCTTCATATTCTAGCTTAAATTGACATTCTTTATACCTAATTTATATTAATGAATAGGTTTAAATAATTAATTTAAGCTAAATATAACTTTCTTAAAATTTACTTAACTTGTTTTACCAATAAACAATTTAATTTATCTACAATTAATATTTTTAGAGCATTAGTGAAATGAAAACCTCAGTAAGACGGCGAGCCAGAGACATTAAATTTGGGCAAACTGGAACTGGAGGAGGTGGTGCCATTAAGCCTCTTACAGAACAGAAAGAGAGAAATATGTTAAATATACATAAAGAATTTTCTGTGTAAACAACTCATTTTAATAAAATTTAGAAACTAAGATCAAACGTTTTTTTCTGCTGTAGGAAAGGATTTAAAAAATCGGCTGATGGTTGGATTGTTTAAAGGAAATATTTACTAGACCTTCACCAACAACATCAAAAAACGTCATTTTTATATCCATTAAAAAATAAAGTGACATTTTATCACCCCTTTAAAATAATTGTTTTTATTTCCACCTTCTTAGTAAATGACACTTTATATATAGGTTAATTTTGTTGTTTTTGTATCCAAGTAAACGATACATTATGAGAACAGACCTGTAATATTTTACGGGCTTGTATAAAAGACCTGTAAAGTTTTACAGGCTTGTAGAAAAAGCAATTTATGAAATGAAATGACACATTTGACACATTAATTGAAATATTTAAATTTAAAAATCGTTATCTAAAGGTGAAAATAAAAGTTTGTACGTGTCACGCTTTGCAATTAATCTTTACTAATCTCACTGGATTATGGGTTCACTTGTCAAGGATAGCACCCACAAACTTTCAGCTCGCCCGTAAAGATTCATTTACAAAGCTTGACACGTAATAGTTATTTACGTGTCAAGCTTTGTAAATGAATCTTTACGGGCGAGTTGGAAGTTTCAATAATCCAGTGAGCCTAGGGAAGATTAATTGCAAAAAGCTTGACACGTAAATAACTATTATTTCCACCTTCTTAGTAAATGACACTTTATAGGTTAATTTTGTTGTTTTTGTATCCAAGTAAACGATACATTATGAGAACAGACCTGTAATATTTTACGGGCTTGTATAAAAGACCTGTAAAGTTTTACAGGCTTGTAGAAAAAGCAATTTATGAAATGAAATGACACATTTGACACATTAATTGAAATATTTAAATTTAAAAATCGTTATCTAAAGGTGAAAATAAAAGTTTGTACGTGTCACGCTTTGCAATTAATCTTTACTAATCTCACTGGATTATGGGTTCACTTGTCAAGGATAGCACCCACAAACTTCCAGCTCGCCCGTAAAGATTCATTTACAAAGCTTGACACGTAATAGTTATTTACGTGTCAAGCTTTGTAAATGAATCTTTACGGGCGAGTGGGAAGTTTCAATAATCCAGTGAGCCTAGGGAAGATTAATTGCAAAGCGTGACACGTACCTACAAACTTTTATTTTTACCTTTGGATAACGATTTTCAAATTTAAAATTTCAATTAATGTGTCAAATATGTCATTTCATTTCATAAATTGCTTTTCTACAAGCCTGTAAAACTTTACAGGTCTTTTATACAAGCCCGTAAAATATTACAGGACTGTTCCCATAATGTATCGTTTACTTGGATACAAAAACAACAAGGTGGAAATAAATAACTATAACGGGCCACTTTAAAGGATTCCTTTAAAAAAATAAAGGAAAACTAGTTTGGTGAATAACAACATAATTTTAACTGCCGCGGCATGCCGTTAAGATTTTAAAGGCCTTTAAAATTTAAAGAAAAAGTTACAGAATAGACCCCTTAAACAATAATAATTATTGTTTTAAGCCAAATTCACTTTATTTTTGTGACTGTGTCAGGAAATTAATTACCCGCTAAGTATTACTGTATCATTATTTATTATTATTTGTTAGTATTAGAATTAGGTAGTATTAGAATTAGGTAGTATTAGCGTTGATTATTAGCCTTGTTTAATAAACAAGGGTATTATTTTGCAATAATGGAGGGCCCATTTCATGACATTATTTGCTCATTACTTGAAAATCCATTTTCTCGCCTTAATGAAAACGATCGAAAAGATGTTATGATTAATGATCGCCCTAATCCACATCTAAATCTTTTAAAACCTGATAAAAAACATGGTTCAACTTTTTCTCGATCGTTTAAAAAGCAATGGTATGAGAATCATCGATGGTTATGTTATTAAGGCTTTGTTATCTATGGTTATGTGGTAGTTTTTTTAAACAGAGTTTGTTTTGTTGGCCGTCGCCTACCCCAGCGCGGAAGGCACGAGCCGCCACTGATTAATAATAATAATAATAATAATAATGCTTTATTGAACTAAAACCAAGTTCAAAGGCTATTGACCGTAGTCCTTCAGCCGCTACTTTATTATTTATATAATATTACATCTTTCTCCAAAAATATATTTTTACCACACTATTAAATTATTTTATATTTTTTGCTTAAGGTTGTACTCGACCTTAAATCAATCGAACCTTAAAAGTAGTTATGTCCTACTTACTTAGATACTTAACGATTTCTAATCGTTTTAGCAAATAAAGGAATGTTTTGTCTCCGCAAAATATTTATTTAAATATCATATGAAACCACAAAACTAGAACCTTCTAGTTTTGTGTATGAAACTATGAAACTAGTTTTGTGTATGAAACTATAGTTATATATCGCTAAAAGCATGATACAAGGAAACATGGTATGCTACTATTGAAACCAATTTTCGTCCGCCACGCGCATGTACGTCACATTCGTCAATCGAAACTAGATATTTGAATTGCTGATGCAGTCTTTAATGATATTATTGTGTTTAATTAGTAATTAGTAGTATGTTTAATGTAATTATTATTTTATTAGCAGAGAGAATTGTGTGTATTAATAATTATTATTATATAAGTGTAAGATATTTAAATTTATTATTTGTATTGTGTTTTTATAATTATTTATGTGTGTGGGATTAATTTACAATGCCTAACTGTGCTGTGGCTATGTGTAAAAATTATAATAAAAGGTAACAGCTAACATTTTAAAGTTATAAATAAATTAAATATTTTTTTTAAATTTAGTTTTTGGAGATTATGTGCTTCAAAAACCAGATTTCAAAAAAATATACAGGGTGTTCCAAAGAAAACGTTTTAACGAGTCAATGTGGACAATATATTTGAAATATTTATTTTTGGGTAGCAATAAAAAGTTACCTTATGTTAAAAGTAATTTATTAGAAAAAAATGTAGCGTACTAGCCCATTATTTAAGGGTCCCCCGGGGGCCCAAAATATTTTTTTTGTATGTTTTGACTGGGGTGGGAACAAAAAGTTACCTTATGTTAACAGTAATTCTAGAAAAAAAATGAGCGTAGTAGCCCAATATTTAAGGGTGCCCCGGAGGCCCAAAATATTTATTTTTATCATATTTTAATTGGGGTAACCACAAAAATTACCTTATATTAACAGTAATTCTAAAAAAAAATGAGCGTACTAGCCCAAAATTTAAGGGTGTCCGGAGGCCCAAAATATATTTTTTGTTCATATTTTAATTGGGGTAACCACAAAAAGTAACCTCATGTTAACAGTATGTTTAGAAAAAAATAGCCATTCTAGCCCAAATTTTTTTATATATATTTTAATTGAGATGGCAACAAAAAGTTACCCCATGTATTATTGCATAGACAAACCAAATGTCTGTATCAGTCTAAGCAGTGGCGGATTTACCAGCAGGCTGAGTAGGCTCGAGCCTAGGGCGGCAGATTTTGGGGGCGGCAAATTTGGGGAACGATTTTTTTTACCTCATAGAAATCAAAAAGATTTTTCTATGACGGTTTTCTGATGTCTTAAGACATTAATTACAGATAGAAGTCTGCAACAAGCTAGTTCGCCGCTCGCCTCTGCGCCCTTTGCCCACACTTCTTATGAGTGATAAGAGCGAAATTGTAAAAAATATGCCCCTCTTCCCACTAACAACCCATACATGCCAGTCTTACTACTGGTTGGAGGCTACGAACTATAATTTTTCGATTTTTATTCGAATATAATGAATAATTTAGTGAATAATTTTACCGATTTCAATTTTATGTATCGACTATTATGTGTTTCACATGCACTAGTAGCTTCAGAAAATTCGATTGGAATTCAAAAAAAATTGTTGCATTGTAAAAATAATGTATGATATAACAATTGTTGAGGCAAGGGCGGCAAAAACTATTCAGCCTGGCAAAATTAGGTATCGTGGTTGACTCTTTAATTCCTTAAAAACTAATAATTTAAAGCGTAACGGTCGGGACTTTGCAAAACAATATTATTTTGTAAATAAAAACACGGCAACTGTCCTATCCGTTAAGGGTGGAATGGCCCTTCAGTTAAATGCCAAAAAGAGTCTTGTAATAAATATTAGTACAGTATATATGATAAATAAAAAACAATATAATTTTAATACCATACATATAAATAATATAGAAATACCTCAGCAAGAAACAGGAAGAAATCTGGGTGTTATTTTTTATACAAACCTGAACTTTGAAAGCCATGTTACAAGACAACTTAGTTTGTGTTATATGAAGCTGAAATCACTTTATTAATTTAAGTATGTTCTAAATTCTAACACCAAGTGCAAAATTGTTCCAACATTAATATACACCCTATTATAGACTATTGCATGCCAGTCTACTACTCATATCATACTGAAACATTTAAAAATAAACTAATGTATTAGATTCATATATTTAGTCGGAAAATTTGACCCCATTACTTCAATCTATTTGGAAAACAAACATTTTAAAATAATTGATCCTTACAAGCATAATTTTGGAAAATAAGTTCAGAAAGTAAATACCTAATAATTGCCTGAATACATATTCAACAACTTTATTCAAATATCCAATAAACACAATCTTGATTTAAGACACAATCTTTTTCAAATACCTAGTCACAAAACTTCAAAATCTAAGGATCCGTTTATAGACCTATCTATAGAACTTTTGAACGATAAAACATTCTTTAACATAATATTTAAATATCCAAACACATTTAATTAAGAGTACAAAAATTTATTATTGACTGGTGTGATATGAAATTATAGGATTTAGTTTAATTAATATGTGATATGCAGAATAAAATAGATTTAATTTCTTAGTAGGTGGTATGGAAGAACGTCCTTACGAACGCAGCCTTTTGTGTAATTAATTTTGTGTTTTACGCAATAAAGCATTTTTATTATTATTATTAATTAATTGGATATTTGCTCCTCGAGTTCCATCCGCTCCCTCCCACCCAGTTTTTTTATTATTTAAATAATATTGAGACTTGTTGTCATATAGGCCGGTAAAGATGTCCGCGCATCTATATATATATGGTTATAACCATTTCTTGGTACCTCACAGTAAATTTTTAATGCAGCTTCTGTTACAAGCTTCACAAACTTTTTCACCGCTTGCGTGTGAAAGGGAAACTTGCCGAACCTTATATAGAAGTCGTCTGCTTTTATTTTAAAAAAACATTTCCAAATTTATAAACATTTTTAACCCTAGAATTTGCTAAACCGCCAAATTTTTTAAGTCAAACTCTAATATTGGACATTTTTTTGTAAACATATTGTTAACATAAGGTAACTTTTTGTGGCTACCCCAATTAATATATAAAAAAAAATGTTGGGCCCCCGGGGCACCCTTAAATATTGGGCTAGTACGCTAATTTTTTTTCTACAATTATTGTCAACATAATGTAACTTTTTGTTGCCACCCCAAACAAAATATAAAAAAATAATATTTTGGGCCCCCAGGGGGACCCTTAAATATTGGGCTAGTATGCTAATTTTTTTTTTACAAACTACCTTTGATATAAGAAAACTTTTTTGGTACCCCTAAATTGAATTCAAAAAATAATTTTTTCGGCCCTACTGCACACGTCAATTTTTATTTCTAGGGGGACGAATTTTAATGAACGATTCACGCCCCCACCCGCACCCCTACGCGCTCCACCCTGCCCCTCGCCAAAATCATAAATTGTTGAGTGACATATCAGAGGACATATCTTATTAAATTCTTTTAATTCTTAATAAGATTCTGTTTAAAAAATATGTCAGTTTTCGAGAAATTTAAATTTTCAAATTTAGAGAAAAAATAATTGTAAATAATAATAATAATAATATTTATTCAACGGTAAATAACCAATACATTATAAATATATATATACAATTCACATAATATAAACAAAGCAAAACTTAAAACTAGTATACATAAAATTAAAAGTAAATATCACAGATTCTGAATCGACAACTTAAATCTTTTTAAACTACTACAAAAAAAGTCAATATCCAATTCATTTGCAAGTCTGCTTGCTCTATCAATTGGTGAGTTAAATCCATAATTGGTGGTATGTGAGCTTACATAGAATAAATAACAGTGTCTTACTTGTCTTTGAGGAACATGAAACTTAAGCAATTCCAGTAATTCTGGACAGTTTATTGCATTATTGATTAATTTGTACAACAAAATTAAACTCGATTGGTCGCGTCGTATACTTAACGATTGAAGATTCATCATCTGCCTTAAAATGTCATAATTTAGATCATCAAATTTTAAATTTAATTTAAACGCACAAACACGAAGAAATTTATTCTGGACGTTTTCAATACGTTGCACATGAATGTCATAAAACGGGGACCATATAATACTACAATACTCTAAAACAGAGCGCACATATGAAATAAAAACAGTTCTCAAACAGTTCACATTATCAAACTCAAGAAGCTGCCTTTTAATAAAGCCCAACATTTTAAAAGCTTTATTAGTGACAGCGCTTATGTGATTAGCAAAAGTTAATTTATTATCAAACATAACACCTAGGTCTCGAATTTCACTCACTTTTTCCAAATAGGTATTAAGTATCTTATATCGTGATAAAATTGGAGATTTCTTATGAGAAAAACTTATGCATTTACATTTTCCTAAATTTAGTGACATATAATTGGACTTACACCATATAGCAATCCGATCTAGATCAGCCTGTAACAGTAGATTATCACTAATACTGTTCACAATTCTAAAGATTTTTAGATCGTCTGCAAAAAGTAAACATTGACTAGATTTAACAACGGAACATATATCATCTATAAAACAGTTGAACAGTAATGGCGATAAATGCCCACCTTGTGGGACACCAGATGTTACATGAATAGGACTAGATTTAAAGTAGTTGTTTATAAGAACAATTTGGGATCTCCCCGTAATGTAACTAAAAATCCACCTCAACAAACTACCATAAATGCCAAACGCTTTTAATTTGGCTATTAATACTTTGTGATTAACAGTGTCAAATGCTTTGGAGAAATCAGTGTATATGGCATCGACTTGGTTTCGCCTCTCCAAAGCATTTACGAGAAATTCATTATAAATTAGTAAGTTTGTAGAAGTGGACTTACCGGAAACAAAACCATGTTGCTGAAAGGATAAAACACCACGGAACTGGTAAGTTATTTTATCTACTATAATCTTCTCGAGCATTTTAGGTATAACTGAAATTTTTGAAATTGGTCTATAGTTGCCAATATTTGACTTATCCCCTGCCTTATGTATTGGTACAACATAAGAAGTTTTCCATACATTCGGGAAAACAGAACAATTTAATGATAAATTGTATAAAAAACATACAGGCTTAGTTAAAACAAACCTACATTTAAATAAGAATATCATTGGTATATTATCAGGACCGGGACTGCCACACTTATTCATTTTGATAAATTCATTAAAAACATCAATTTCTGAAATATCACAGGTATTTATATCAACAGTCTGTAGCATGTTATAATCAGGTACATTTATAGTATTGTTTTTACAGTAAACAGAGGAAAAATGTTTGGCAAACAGGTCTGCTGTGTATTGTTCGTTATCAGTCTGTGTTTCATTTAGGAACATAGATTTAGGTAAACTGTTATTATTGCGTTTAGACTTAACATAATGCCAAAAGTTCTTAGAATCCTGTTCAATGTTATTTTCGATAGTGCGTAAATAGGTAGAGTGGCATTGATTTACTAGAAGTTTACATTCCCGTCTTAACTCACCAAATATATTATAATTTTCGTGTGTTGGATTAATTTTATAATCCTTATGAGCACATTTTTTTTTAAATATTTTATTTTTAAGTTCTTGGGAAAACCACTTAGGGAACTTATGGGTACCAAACATTTTTTTGCAAACAAATATATCGATAAGATTATATAAAATTTCATAAAAACTGTTGACACATACGTTAATATCTTGACTAGCAAATACGAGATCCCAATTAACAATTGACAGATTTTGACATATAGGTAAATAATTCGCATTTTTAAAATCATAGTAATAATGTATATTATTTTCATCGCAGTTATTTATAGATATCGTTAGAAATAAAGCTGGATGATAATTGTCACAGGGTAAAAGATTATCAGTTGCTTTAACCACATTATAAGAGTAATTATCACAGAATATTAGATCAAGTACTTGATTAAATGAATTGGTTATCGAATTTATCTGAAAAAGGTTACAGTAATTAAAAGAATTGGTAATACATAAGCTTTTATCTGTCACATTTCCATGTACATTCACACCATGTTGATTATTAGTCCATGAGCAGTTTGGTAAGTTGTAATCGCCGCATATTATGATTGAATTGTAATAAGTTAAAGTGTCAGTTATAGATTCAACTGTATTACAATGATTTAAATAAATATTTAGGTCCGAATTAGGTGGAATGTATACCGCACCCACGAGTATAGGCAACCCATTAACCACTATATTCACAAATACATGTTCAACAGAATTATCATTTACCTTAATGATTTGAGAAGATAGCGATTTTTTTACCGCGATCATTACACCACCTCCACGTTTAAAAGTGCTTGTGTTAGCATTTCTGTCCTGTCTATACACAACATAATTATCCATAGAAAGTTCACTATTAACAATTTCATTATGTAGCCAAGTTTCTGTAAGTACAATGATATCATATGTTGCGATTGCTATTGAACACATCAGTGCTGGCAGTTTTGTCCTTAGTCCCCTTACATTTTGGTAGTATAACTCTAGATTCTGCCCATTATATGCTAGGGGTGGATGACCTAGCTTTGTATTGGGGTAATCTGCTTTGTTTGGTCTAAAAAAAACTTTTTAGTGATGTTAAATTCCCTAAGAATGACTCCCTCTGGCCAAAAACTCTCATTATAAACTTGCTCAACAGCTTTTGGCGGCAAGCCTATGCTGAAAGAACTATTTTTCCCCTTTGATATTAGTTTTTTTACTTCTATGTTGACGTAAATCAACGAATGTCTAGGTTTCATGGAGCAAATGTGGATTACTATCGCTATAAATGTTGAACAGGCCCGTTCCTGGGGTGTCTGGCGCCTACGCAGCATTCTTTGGCGCGCCCCTTTTATATTGAAATATAATACAT
Organism: Brassicogethes aeneus; assembly: GCA_921294245.1. Classification (NCBI taxonomy): domain Eukaryota; kingdom Metazoa; phylum Arthropoda; class Insecta; order Coleoptera; family Nitidulidae; genus Brassicogethes; species Brassicogethes aeneus. The sequence goes on along the minus strand of OV121133.1, from coordinate 52,744,765 downwards.
TAAATATTTTAATTCTAAGCACTAAAATTTAAAAATATACATATATATTTTGCGACAAACTGGCAATATGTAATTAAAAATGTAAAAAAACTGCTGAAATTAAGTATAAAATATATATATATATATATAGGTATATAAATGTATTTATTATATCAGCAAACAAACAAAATCACAAAAAATACAACTGGTTTTTAGTGACGTACTTTCTAAAAATTTATTAGTCAAACATGACTAGTTTTCAAAGTAATAACTAGTCCACAGCAATTTGTATACCAGACTATATCTCAAAAACTGTTCTACCATTAATTAATCACTCAACGGTTCTACTTTTATAACTTTTTACTGCATTTTCAGATTCAGTGGACAATTTTACATAGGAGTTGTCCGGGATACAAGTTTCTGTTGACGATAATTATTAGTGGCTGCTTTTTCGCTATGACAATTAGTCACTTTTGACTAAGTACTTCATTTTTAGAGAGTAAGCTCGTGTCGACTACTGTTAAACTTTGCTACCGTCAACTGCACCTATCAAACAAATACTAAAAATATTATGACAATATTTTGATACACATAACAAAAAAAAGTTAAGCCGCCAATAACAAAGCGGCAAAAGGCCAGTCACGTTCTAACTCAGGGTAAAATAACCCTGGGAAATCAGTGTAAGGCGTTGCCGATGGGGCCAGTCATACGTTCCTCATATTCATAATCAAAAATAAAAGAATGAATAAATAAAAAATTGATCGACACATTTATAGCAATACAGATATATAACCAAAATTCATGCACACCTTCTTCGGCAACACAGACATATCTACAAATAGTCTTATCCAAAAAAAAATTTTTCTAAAATCTAAAACTTAACTGGCTCAGAATCTTAGTGTAATTCTTCCTTTGCAAAGAAAATTCTGTGTGTAAATATAATTTTACAAATATGTGAGAATTTTATTATTCAAAAATCTTTGACGATCATTATCTTGCAATTAAGGTTTTACTACTTATGACACTGTTGTCGCCCATGTGGGATATCTTAAAAGGCATAGTTTTGAGAAAAAATCACTTGTCGGGGTTAACATTTAAATGGCTCATTTATTGAATTATTTTAAATGTATGGAATACTTCTATATTTTTTATGTTTTTTGTCAAAAATATACAGGAACTCTATACGGAGTCATCGGAGTCAAAAAGAAAATATATTACCCAAAGGTTGAATACCAAAAATAAAATAATATGTATACCCTGCTGAAAAAGACGGGTAATATCGGATGATTGCGGATAAAAAACCAAGCTGGTTTTATGTCCATTTATATCTCTTTTCATCCGACATATCCGATTTTACCCGGCATGTCGGTTTTTATCTGCAAATGCGGGTATAAATATTATCCGCTAACGTCGGGTTTTATCTATTTAGTTCTATGTCTGCTTTCATCTGGTTTCATCCGCAAATACCTGTATTTGGGTTTATATCTGCATTCACCCGGTTTTATCTGATTTTATCCGCAAACATCTACTTTAATCCGCAAACGTCTGCTTTATCCGATTTCACCTGCAAACATCTGCTTTTATACGTGAAGTTCTACTTTCATCCGCGAACATCTATTTTAATCCACAAACATCTGATTTCATCCGCAAACATCTACTTTAGTCCGCAAAAGTCTGCTTCATCCGATTTCACCTGCAAACATCTGTTTATATCCGCAAAAATCTGCTTCTATCTGTGAACGTCTGCTTTAATCCGCAAACTTCTGCTTTTATCTGCAAACATCTGCATTTATCCGCGAACGCCTCCTTTAATCCGCAAACATCTGTTTTAATCCGCAAACATCTGTTTTAATCCGCAAACATCTGATTCTATCCGCAAACATCTGCTTTTATCCGCAAACATCTGTTTTAATCTCCAAACATCTGCTTTTATCCGCAAACATCTCTTTTAATCTGCAAACATCTGCTTTTATCCGCAAACATCTGATTTTATCCGCTTACATATGCTTTTATCCGCAAACATCTGATTTTATCCGCAAACATCTGCTTTTATCGGCAAACATCTGCTTTTATCGACAAACATCTGATTTTATACACAAACATCTGATTTTATCCGCAAACATCTGCTTTTATCCGCAAACATTTGATTTTATCCGCAAATATCTGATTTTAATCGCAAACATCTGATTTTATCCGCAAACATCTGCATTTATCCGCAAATATCTGCTTTTATCCGCGAACATCTGCAAACATCTGCTTTAATTGCAAACCTCTGCTTTCATCCGGGTTCGGTTTGCCTGCATTTCCTTTGTCCGTTTCGGTCCTGTTTCGTACGCAAACATCTGGTTTCATTCGCGCTTTTTGTTTTCCTTTTTCTCATGTATACTTTAGTTTAGTTTACCTGCTTTGTCAAATTTTACTGAGCTTTAACTAACTTGTTGTTAGCCGTTCACGGCACACAACTTTATAACTCTAAAAGGAATTATTTGAATAAAAACAACCTGTAAAGGAAATAAGTTTAAAGCAGATATTTGCGGATAAATGCAGATGTTTGCGGATAAAAGCAGATGTTTGCATATAAAATCAGATGTTTGCGGATAAAAGCAGATGTTTGCCGATAAAAGCAGATGTTTGCGGATAAAATCAGATGTTTGCAGATAAAAGCATGTTTGCGGGTAAAACCGTATGTTTGCGGATAAAAGCAGATGTTCGCGGATGAGTGCAGATGTTCGCGAATAAAATGAGATGTTCGCGGATGAAAGCAGATGTTCGCGGGTGATTGCAGATGTTCGCGGATAAAAGCAGATGTTCGCGGATAAAATGAGATGTTGGCGGATAAAAGCAGATGTTTGCGGGGGTGCACTAACCGGATGAAATCAGGCGTTCGCAGATAAAAGCATGTTTGCGGGTGAAACCGTATGAAAGCAGCAAACATCTAGGTGTTTGCGGATAAAACCAGACGTTTGCGGATGAAAGCAGATGTTCGCGGGTGATTGCAGATGTTCGCGGGTGATTGCAGATGTTTGCGGATAAAAGCAGATGTTTGCGGGTGAAACCGTATGAAAGCAGACGTTCGCGGGTAAAAGCAGATGTTCGCGGGTGATTGCAGATATTCGCGGATGAAAGCAGATGATCGCGGATAAAACTAGATGTTGGCGGGTGAAATTGGACTAGGCAGACGTTTGTGGATAAAACCAGACGTTTGCGGATAAAACCAGACAAAAATAGACAACAAAAATGCAGGTAATCGCGGATAAAGCCAGACGTAAGCAGACGTTTGCAGATGATTCCGGACAAATTCAGATATAAACGAAACACAGTGAAGACGGTTAAAAACAGATTATTGCAGATGATTGCGGGGGTGCACTAACCGGACATAAAACACAACTAACCGGGTGTTCGCGGATATAGCGATGCGGACAAAAGCAGATGTTATCAGATGATATTTTTACCCGCTTTTATTCGGCTTCGACGAAGCATTTATACCTGCAATCATCTGCTTTTATCCGGTTTTAACGAAGAATTTATATCCGCAATCATCCGTCATTTTCAGCAGGGTAGTTCGCACCTTCAATGCAATACCAACATATCTTAAAAGGCATAGTTTTGACAAAAACACATTTAAAGTTTTGACATTAGCAAATAACTTTATAGCAGAAAGACAATTTGGTGTTTTGACTTGATATTTGCTTGTGAAAGTATGAAGTATTAAAAAGCCATTAGTTTTAAAACTTTAAATGCATTATTCTCAAAACTATGCTTTTCAACCCATATGTTGGTATTGCACTGAAGGTGCGATTTATATAAAGAATCAAAAAGGCAACAAAGTAAACGTATTTCGGTATAAAAATTCTTCCATTTTTGGTTTAAAAATCCCTTTATGCAAAAAAATACACCTAAAATGTAATAAACAATACAGCTACTTTCAGTCACAATACAATTTAAAATTTAAATTTTGAATGATTTCAAAATCAATAGACTATGAGCAGGGTCGTAGCTACCGCGGTATCAGCCGTATCAATGATACGGGGCCCCCGGCCCGGGGGGCCCCCGATTGGCTTCGACATGCGTAAGCAAAAAACATATTATCCACATGTTAAAAAAATTAAGGCATGAAATTAAATAAATAAATAAATAATAATATTATTTAATTCTTTATACTTCGATTTATTAAATTAAAATTTTCCTGAATACGCTCCTGTTCCAACGAGGCCGTGAACTCATACGAATTGTTTCTGCCCGCACCTTTCCGCTATGCGTTGTCTGCGGCGCAGTCTGCGCATATTGTTCTAATAATTATTAGCGTTATGTAACGCTAATAATTATATCCAATTTCTATTATTATTATTTCTATTTCTAATTGTACAATTATTTTAAATGACTTGCCTTTATTTTAAAATAGAAACCTTTATTCAGTTTTTAAATATTTCCCTTTAAACACCATTAAAAAAACAATTTTTATTTTTTTTTTCCTTCCGCTCCTACAATAAGAATATTTTTTTCGAATTTCGGTTCCAAAATCTTTATACAGGATTAAATTATCTTCAAAAATGTCAATTTAAGCATTGCTTAAGTCTGTAAGTTCAATATGTTCTTCACAAATTGTCGTTTTACTCGAAAATCTTCCAAAATAGCAGTAAATCGTATTTGGAGACTAAACTATTGATTGTAGATAAAAAACGTAAATAACAATTTTGTAGAGAAATTTGTGCACTGCCAATTTGTTAAGAAGTATTTTTCTGTATCACTTTAGCTTGTACAGCCACTCTTTCACGTAACTCTAATAGTATAGTTATTACAGTCGTCAGAAACTGAATTTTTAAGAATTTGACACTTTGAGTCGCTCTAAAATGAAGTACCCTAATATATATATTATTTATTAAATTATAAAAAAATTGGTAAATGCAAAAAAATTATACCCTAAAAAATTTTTTTGTTTGCCCTAAATTTGGTCGTGACACCCAAACATTTTTTTGCCAGCAGCTTTTTTCGTATAAGAGCCCCTACCAGATTTTTGATACGGGGCCACCTCGAGGCTAGCTACGCCACTGACTATGAGACCAGATTTATAAAGTAGCACAATTTCACAATTTTTACTCTAACGGATAGCGGCAAACTTGGTGTCATCAGCGCCACGGTTTGGTTACTTATTTTGACAAACATACAAACAGACCACGGTCAATTGACCATTTCCAACTTCACAAAAACTACATTATAATTCAAAATGTCATACCCACGAACACTTACAAACACTCACGAACACACCCGCGAACAACCACGAACACCTACGAACACTCACGAACACACCCACGAACACACCCACGAACACCCACGAAAACCCACGAATACTCACGAACACACTTACGAACACCCACCAACACCCACGAACACATACGAACACTCACGAACACTCATGAACACACCCACGAACACTCACGAACACTTACGAACACCCACAAACACTCATGAACACACCCACGAACACTCACGAAAACACCCACGAACACACCCACGAACGTGAGTGTTCGTGGGTGTTCGTATGTGTTCGTGGGTGTTTTCGTGAATGTTCGTGGGTGTGTTCGTGGGTGTTTTCGTGAGTGTTCGTGGTTGTGTTCGTATTTGTTCGTAAGTGTTCGTGAGTGTTTGTGAGTGTTCGTGTGTGTTCGTGGGTGTTCGTGAGTGTTCGTGGGTGTGTTCGTGGGTGTGTTGGTGAGTGTTTGTGGGTGTGTTCGTAAGTGTTCTTAGGTGTTCGTTAGTGTTCCGAGTCGGAATTCCGAGTTTAAGTCGGAATTCCGAGTTAAAAGTCGGAATTCCAAGTTATAAGTCGGAATTCCGAGTTATAAGTCGGAATTCCGAGTTATAAGTCGGAATTCCGAGTTATAAGTCGGAATTCCGAGTTATAAGTCGGAATTCCGAGTTATAAGTCGGAATTCCGAGTTATAAGCGAGAATATTAAAAAAAAAAGTGTGGCCCTTCTACGCTTCCGTAATTACGGAATTTAAAATAATAACTAAAAAACTTGCATTTTGAGATAATTTTAGAGAATATTTTATTGGGCAATTATTTTAAATCCTAGACGTTCTGAAGCAAAACGAGTAACATTTTCGAAATCAGCGGCCCAAAATAAGGTAATCTAGGCCAGCGAACTCATGCAATGTTAGAAAAAAAATGTTTCAAAAACTATCATAGTGTAATCATTGAGTAAGATGTCAAGATCAATGGTCTAATTCTTTGTATCATGAGCACTTTTTATTCTTTGTATCATAAGAGACACCAAACTTAAGACACAAGAGCATATAGTATAGTTTTTACTATATAGTGCACAATAGAGAAGAAGAAGAAGAGTATGACAGATATCAGTTTTTATAAGAATAGTATATTCTGTAACAAGTTTGGAATACAGCATATTCCGCTCGACTGAAGAGTTTGTCAACGAGCCGAAGGCGAGTTTGACGGTTTCACAAAAGCGGAATATGCAATTCCAAACGTGTTTCAGACTATACTTTTTCTACGTTTCCAAAAAATACCATAGAAAAATAAATTAATTGGAAAAAAGAGAGGTAGGATCGGTCTAAAATTTGTTAGATATTAAAAACGGAGATGTCGCCACGAGTGTTCATTCTGTCATCCGATGATAGAATATTTCATTCTGTAACGGAATATATGTCATTCCATAGATAAAAGTGATATTAGAACGGTCAAATTCAGTAATAGGAGTAGAAAAATAATCTTATTGTACTTTAAATTCATGAATTTTCCCGAATTTTCCTGAAATTTTAAAAATAACTTTTTAAAAGCGGGGTAGATTTGCTTGAGGGGAGCGAGAGAGTGAAATAATGTCAAAAAGGGGTAGAAATACCCCGTTCGGGGTAGCTGTGGCAACGCTGAAAGCCGGTTCTACAATTGTCGCAGGTCGCACACACGCAGAACATATGTTGGGTGCTTTGCGCAAGCTTATATAAGCTTGCGCAAAGCACCCAGCTGACAAAAACCTTGCTCCATCGCCACGTCGCGGGGTGCTCTGTGCAAGCTTATGTTCTGCGATCGGACCCCTGCGACAATTGACACAGATTATAAAGAATCACTTATATTGTTATAACTGTTTAACTGTAATAGCACGTACCTTGATCACACACTAACGTAACTTGCATCCGACGAGAAGGATATTTCTGGTCCTTTGGAGCAGCAGTTTGTTGGGAGAGGCTTCTATAGAGATGCGCTACGAAGGAAGGATATCTTCATACCAAACGTTGTCCATATCCATACGTTTGACACTACCCAGATAGCAAAATGTAGTTCCGATGCGCGCACTTGGAGTGCACACGTGCGACCTAAGTCGCACGTGTGCGATGCATCTGGCCTTACATATATGTCCACATTTGAGTTGCATCTGAAGCGCACGAATGCGATTTAGAAAGCCACCTGAAAGAAAATGATCTTCACATGTAAAATTCTGGCCTTAAGAATTTAAAAATGTAAAATTTTGGATATACCAAAGTATTAACAAGGAGGTGATGTTAATTAACACTTCTTACACAATTAAGACCATCAGGCCTCTATCACAAATTGGTTGGTTAACCACGCCTTTAAGCAAATTTGGATCTATCTTTTAACAAAAGAAGATTTTAAATTCCTAATACTCAGATCCCTTAACCAAGACAGTCTTTTCGAGCTGGCTTAGGTTGCAATGATAATCCCACTATTATTCAATTTGCAACCATTTGTCAACCATGAATAAGGTCAATATTAAACTTACAATATGCTGTAGAGGTCATGTATGAAATTCACCTATTTTTTTAAATCAAACCACAAGTTATTCTTGGAGTCAAAATCAAAGTCTCTAAGAAGTAATGATTTTCTGTATCCGAAGCACAGGCTTGCTATTTTTGAAAAAGGCTGCTACTATTTGTGCCTATTCATCTTTAACCAATTGCCTCAAAATATTAAAGTTTCATTGCATTTATATTCTATAGAATCTTATAAAAAACTTATTTTTGATTACATTCTGGAATTCCTTTAAAAAGAACCTTATTCTTTAAATGAGTTTCTAAATTAACCAGTCTTTTGTAATAATTAGTAGTACCTACCTAGGTATTTTATTTATACAATGTTTTATTTTTGCCATATTTTATGTACATATTTATTTAAATTATTCTCTTTAAATACCCATACATTAATCTTTTAAGTATACTTAATTGTTTGTTTGTGTAAGTCTTAATTTAAATTTAAAATTACTTTAATTATATATCAAAACTTTCTTGACACAATTTTCTTTCTTACTGTGTAAAATGTAAAAATAAATTTATTTATAGCCTTAAGCAGTGCCGGTTTAACAGGGGTTTTTTGGGGACTATAGCACCGGGCGGTAAATATTTTTGGGGCGGTACCGCGTACCACCCATAATTTTTTAAAAAAATACTTAATCGTTAGAATTTAGAAAAAAAAATTATTGCGACACTGCGTCGGCGGATACAACGGAAACAAATGAGAAAAATGTTGTTAGAGTTGAAGCAGCTTCTCCATCAGAAAAATTGATTTATTGGAAACGGAATAATTTTAACTTTTTGGATAGACGTTTTGCAAAGGGTTAATGAAACCAATAAAGCAGTCCAAAAACAAAATATGGATTTAAGCACAAATGCTCATCTTTTGTCATTTTTAGTTGAGAATTATGAGGAAATTTACAGGAAACGAAAATTATGCTCAGAAGCGGATAATCATAAGAAAATTACAATTTGAACAAAATAATTCAGAGGCAAGTTTAAGCAAAAAAGAAACAATGCGAACAATATGTTTTATTTTAATAATTGACAATCTATAATCCGAAATCATTTGTCGATATCATAGCTAAAAATCTGTCACAAACAAATTTGAATTTTTTGTTTAATCTAAAAGTATAAATCTTCGTGGAGGATTTGGATGAGTTTTTTCCTCAAAAATGTGTCCAACTTAAGAAACTGGTAACTTCCCTTTCGGAAATAAAAATAGAAACTCCATTGGCAAGTGGTGAACGATCTTTTTCTACTCTAAAAAGGGTAAAGTACTACCTAACAAATACAATTCCCCAAGAAAGATTTAACTCCTTAGCAATTCTGTCCTGCTAGATGAAATAAATGTAAAGTGTTATAAAATAACTTGCTACTATAAAGGCTTGAAAACAACCTTTTAATTATTAGTATTAGGATTTCTCAATATTTATTTAAACCAAAGAAGAATGTTTTATTTATTTATAACTTTTGATTAGTTTTTATTAGTTTTATGAAACAAAATATTAAAATTTTATTTTTTAATTAGTTTTTCTTAGTACTTGGTATTGTTTATATAAACCAAAGAATGTTTTATTTTTTAGTTAGTGCTTTTGATTAGTTTTTATAATTTGTTTATAAAGGCTCATTTTATATTTTATAGGATACTAAATTTACTGTTAGATACCAGCCTAACCAACCTAATCTTCCACTTGACGTGAGAAAGTATGACTTAAAAATTTAAAAAATGTTTTTAAAAAAGTAATATTTTAAAGCATTGGGCGTTGTGTTTGTGCCAGAACCGGGCGGCGAACTAACTTAAACCGGCACTGGCCTTAAGGCTATTATTATTATTATTATTATTATTGTAAGGTAATATATATATGGACGTAGTTCTGCAGAAAAGAACCAATCCAAAAAATTAGAAAAAAATTAAGATATTTTGTATATTAACATATTAACATATTAACTTAAGCTAAATTTTATTCAGGAAAAATCTCTAAACTCTATTTAAACCAATTTAGTTTATAATATATATATATAGTTAATTTACATGGGATTAATACTCATTTAATCCATTTTATTAATATTTTTATGTAAACATCCACGGATATATGCATATTTAGTACATTTTATTTCATCTATAGATGTATCATTAAAAATAATTCATTCAAAATGGATTTATTGCAATCTGAAACAATTACCCAAGCAACAATTTAAGTATTTGTTACGTATATGGGACTATTGAAGAAACTTTAAAGTGTTTTGCGACAGTCGCCGGTCTCTTTATATTACTCTTTCGTTACTAAGTTACGACCAAAGTGGGGAACAATTATTGAGTTCCAAAAAGGTAGCAAATATGTCACTAGCTATAAACCCTGCTACTATTTGGAACGTAGCTGCTACGTTACTAGAACGTTCCAATATCGTTGCTAGAGCGTTATAATTACTTTTATTATTTGTTTTTACTTCTATATTAACTGTCTTTGTCAAACTTATTTTAGATTATACTATCCCTCCTTTTTTAAATGGAACCACTACGGACTTGGCTTTTCAATGTCGTCGTTTATTAAATATGTACTGGTAGTTTATAACTTCCAGAATAACAATATAATGTTTAATTAGACAGGAGTAGATATACTAAGCCGATACGGGACCGGAAGTGACCCAGACGCTACGTGACGTAGGCGGTTCTCGATGGTGGCGCCCCCCTGGTGGGTGGTGGGGGGTGATCATATTAGCTATTGGTGGGCAGGCATTTGGGCAACGCCCTCAACTGATAAGCGTAAGTGAGCCTATTGGTGGGTTGTTGGCGGATGGCGGCTGGCGGATGGCGGCCATGTTTGATAGATATTAGCTATTGGTGTTGTGGTTTAAAGTGGGCGGGGCTTAGGTGTTTAGTTGGCATTACTGGAGATGCAAAAGATAAGCGATATGCATATTGGTTGTTTGTGGTTAGCGTATTAGTTTGGTATTACTGGAGATGCAAAAGATAAGCGATATGCATTTGCTGCAGTGGTTTGATATCCGGGGGGAGATAAGGATTTATTATTATTTTGTTGTAAATTTCATTTTTGACGCCATTTTGAATTGCTGACGTCATCCGACTTGTTGTTCGACAAGTTTCGGGGGTTTTAATGCGGTAATCAGTTATTTGGAGATAAGGATTTATTATTTTGTTGTAAATTTTTATTTTTAGACGTTCAGTCTCCCGTCCGACCTTATAATAACAACATTTTAAACAGGAGAACATATAATATGGTGGGTAAAATGATTAGTGTAAAGGAAATTGAAAAGGCAATCCAAAATATTGATAAATTTTTGGAAGAATGTAGTAAAAAAAAGAATAAAGAAAAATTTGAAAATAAATATCCTACTCGACAGGAAATATATCGAGAATTTTTGGAAAAGGAAAAAATTAAAAAATGGACCAGTCAAAAAGAATTTTTGGAGCAACATCTTAATGCTAATGTTGTAAAAACCCAATATGGTAAACATTTTGAGTCGTGCCCCTGGTCAAATTCAGATGAAGGTCCTGATACATGCCCATGCTGTATGGTTTCAATTTATACGAAAGAAGCTAACAAAGTGTTAAATAAGTTGCCAAAAATAACATGCTGTTGTAAAATTAATTGAATAAACTTTAATATATATTCCTTAACAAAACTATTTGAGTTCAGTAGTACCTAAAATGCGTTGCGTTCAACAACCCGAAAAACTACCTATAAATAATTTAGATTTATTTGAAACCAGTTCTGATGCTAGTAAACATGGTAATTTACTACCAAATTCCTTTAGAGCAATTTTTTGTGGTCCTAGTGGGTGTGGTAAAACAAATGCTTTATTAAGTTTAATATTTAATCCTAATGGAGCTAAATTTGAAAATATTTACGTTTATTCAAAATCTCTTTTTCAACCAAAATATCAATTATTACAAAATGTTTTAAGCAAAGTAAAAGGTGTGGGGTATTTTTCATATAAAGATAATGATGAAATAATTGAACCTATGGAAGCTCGAAACAATTCAATTTTCATATTTGATGATGTAGCTTGTGATAAACAAAATAAAATACGCGAATACTATTCAATGGGTAGACATAAAAACATAGACGCTGCATACTTATGTCAAACATATTCAAAAATACCAAAACAATTAATACGTGATAATTGTAATATTATTGTGCTATTTAGACAGGATGATATGAATTTAAAACATGTATTTGATGAACATGTCTCACCTGATATGCCTTATAATCAGTTTAAGAAAATATGCTCAGAATGTTGGAATGAAAATTATGGTTGTTTAGCTATTATAAAAGATTTTCGTTTAAACAATGGACGTTATCGAAAGGGATTTGATAAATATATAAATATGTAGCTAATATTTTTTTTGAGTTGAGTAACAGTAATAGACTTTAAGCTGTTATTAATATTTTTTGCTAAGTAACCTTATAATCTTGGTAGAACCGCTAAAAATACTGTCACAAAAACCGATAGAAAAACTGTAGAAACTGCTATAAATACTGCAAAACTGTCGCAAGAACTGATAAAAAACTGCAAAACTATTACAAAAACCGATAGAAAAACTACAAAAACCGATAGAAAAACTGCAAAAACTGCTAGAAAAACTGCAAAACTGTCACAAAAACCGATAGAAAAACTGCAAAACTGTCACAAAAACCGATAGAAAAACTGCAAAAACTGCTAGAAAAACTGCAAAACTGTCACAAAAACTGCTAGAAAAACTGCAAAACTGCTGTAAATACTGCAAAACTATCGCAAAAACCGATAGAAAAACTGTAAAAACTGCTATAAAAACTGTAAAACTGTCACAAAAACTACAGGCTGTTATAAAAGACTCCCGTTTAAACAATGGGTGTTATCGTTTGATAAAAATATAAATATGTAAAACAACTATATTTAGTATCATTAGTAATCATGGCACCAACCACTGTCAATGTAACTGAAAAAATTAATGAACTCTCTCGAAATATTAGAAAAAAATATTTAGCTCTTAAATTGGGAAAAGCTGAAAATGATGCTACATTAGATAAAATTTTTAGACCAATCATAAAGCCTCTTGAAAAAATGGCATATGATACGGATTTTGTGAAAAAAGAAGCTGAAGAAGAAGATTTATTACAGCCAGCAAAAAAAATTAAAATACAATCTCCTATAAAATATAAAGCTATTGATAAAATACTTGAAGCATCCCCCAGAAAAGGTATTCAAGATAAATCATTAAATATCTCAAGCATACGTTTTCCTGAAAATGACACCACTAATGAAAATAATCCAAATGAAAAAGAAGCTGAAGAAGAAGATTTATTACAGCCAGCAAAAAAAATTAAAAAACAATCTCCTATAAAATATAAAGCTATTGATAAAATACTTGAAGCATCCCCCAGAAAAGGTATTCAAGATAAATCATTAAATATCTCAAGCATACGTTTTCCTGAAAATGACACCACTAATGAAAATAATCCAAATGATTTTTATAAAAGCAAATATAATCCCAATAAAACATACCACCCCACATTTTCTGGAAATGAAACTATTTATGAAGATGATACAAATGATTTTTATGATAATGACTTAAGCTTAAGTAGAACACTCGACAACGAATCAATCATGGAAACATTTCCGGAAAATTCTATAGCAGAATATTTGGATTTTTTCAATGAATTACCTAGAAATTTTGTTGAAGGACATATGAGAGATACTAGCAATGAATATGATCATACTTATATTCACCACGATTTGGATACAGGCAAGATCAAATTTGGGGATTCAATTGTGGAGTTTAAAGGTCCTGATTTTATTGTAAATAATAATTTATTCAAGGGGTCCCCAGGACTGTACGAATTAATGTTTAAACAAAATCCTAAGAATTACATGACATCAGATTTTAAAACATTTGGTGAACTTGTTGTGCTTACAAACGCGCATAAAAGAAATTTTGATCCCAACGAACAAACCATGGGGCATAGAGGGCTCAAATATAAAAACATTATTAAGCCTGTTTTAGAGCAAATAAAACAGCAAGATATAGATAAACAAAAAGAACATAGTCGTAAACTTAGAGTTGGTAAAGAACATACTGAAAAAATTGGGTTTGGCAGAGCATCGCCCACCTTGGTAACATACAATGAAAAACCAATAGAGTACATTTATTGGGATGACGTAAATGAATTGGTTGAAAGATTAAAGTTATTAGTAGCCTCCAAGCATGCTGGCAACACATCAAATGATAATGAAATTACAGCAATTATTAATGAACTAAAAGAAGCAGGTGTTATATATTAAAACAAATAAAGTTTTACCAGCAGTTTAACAATGCCTCTTAACAAGTTTGGTCAATCTCTCGGTCAATCTAATCAAAATTCGTTATTATCAAAATTACAGTATGGTAACAATGTACTAAAATATACTCCCGATGGTAATATTGACGCAGAAAACCTAAAAATATGTAATGTGAAATCACCAAATTTAAATGCAGATGCTACTAATATGGGTTATGTTGATCAAATATATGCAAATTTTTATGATGATACAATAAAATCACTTAGTAAATTTGAACAAGAGACATTAAAAGCACTCGAGCAATCGGATGCAAAAATAAAAAAGGAAATTGAAAACCTTGATAGTAAAAAACAAGATAAATTAATAATTAATTTAAATAAAGAACTAGCTATTTTAACGCAAAATACCGATGAGTTAAAAGAGCAAATTAAAGAACTTAATAAACAAAAAACAATAATTTTCAATGATTTGAATTCTTTAAAGAATATTTCAAGATCGCATGTAAATGCACGTAATGACTTGGATAGGCAAATTAAATTTCTTCAACAGACTCAAGATGTGAACTTAAAGGATATAAAACAGCAAAATGAACAAAACATTATAGATTTTAAAAAGCAAATCAAAGATCTTAATACAGCTTTAAAGTCTCTGGATACAAACGTGAAAAATGGACAAAACATTATAGATTTATTATTTGAAGACGTCAAAAAAAACAAATCCGCAATCAATGATATGGAGAAAAATATAATAAAAGTGATTACAGTGGCTGCTGGTGCTAGTACTCACTCTTCCACCACACCATAATCATGAAACACACCAAGGAAAAAATTAAACTTGTTAATGAACTTCATAGACCTATAAGAAAAAATTTTAAACGTCGAAAAACAATTATTAAGGGCATTGATGACCTTTGGCAATCAGACTTAGGGCAGATGGACATGTATGCATCAAATAATAAAAATTTTAAGTTCATATTGATTGTTATTGACTGTTTTTCAAAATATTTATGGGCTAAACCATTAAAAAATAAATCTGGGGAAGAAGTTACAAAAGCTTTTAATTTAATATTGAAAGAAAGATGTCCACAAAACTTACAGACTGATCAGGGCAAGGAATTTTTTAATAGTAAGTTTAATGAACTTATGCAAAAATATTCAATAAATCACTATAATACATTTAGTTGTAAAAAAGCTGCAATCGCCGAGCGTGTTATAAGGACTGTAAAAGAACGCCTATTTAAATACTTTAGTTTAAATGGATCATATAATTGGGTTGATATATTGCCACAAATTGTTTCAAATTATAATAATACAAAACATAGAACAATTAATATGAAACCAATTGATGTTTGTAAAGAAAATGAAAAAAAAGTTTTAAAGTTTGCCTTTACTCATTTAAAATTAGCAACCAAACCTAAAAAGTTTTCCATCGGCGATATAGTAAGAATAAGTAAAGCAAAACATGTTTTTGATAAAGGATACACCCCCAATTGGACTACAGAATTGTTTAAAATTGTGAAAGTAAAAATTACAAACCCAGCCACATACATTTTGGAGGATTTAAATGGTAGACCCATTAGTGGAGCATTTTATGAGGATGAGTTGCAAAAAACAATGCAGCCTGATATTTACCTGGTGGAAAAAGTTTTACATAAACGTGGCAACAAAGTCTTCGTGAAATGGTTGGGCTTCGATGATTCACATAATAGTTATATTAATAAAACAGACTCTTTTTGATTACCCCACTCTTTTCCAGTTTCTCACCACAAAATCAAAATTTAATTTAGTTTAAAAAGTAAAGTAAAGCAGTGCACACATAAAATGGGTAGTAGTGATTTTGAAGGTTATGATGCCCCACTGAATGCAGTGTTTAATAGATATGAAGAAGCTATTAAAGCTGAAAAAAGATTAATTTACACAACGACTTATAATTTCCAATTATTCTTGCTGGAATGTGGGCTTAGTGGTGCAAGGGATTTTTTACCAACAGTAAGAATGATTAACAAAGTTACTGGTGAACATCTCTCTTTTATATATGGTGAATGGGTTGGTGTAATTGAATCACTCCAAGAACTTCTGGATGCACATCACACTGATGAAATTCAGCTTTGGAGGAACATGAAGATTGAATTAAATATTGATGGCAATAATAAAATTTTTAAAATATCAGATGATTGTACCATTTTTTATTTTACGCTAAATGATGTTTTTGAAATTCTTGAATTAAAAAAGTTAATTTTTAAAAAACTTGAAATGTTGAATAATTTAAATTTTAATTATTATTATCATAATCTATTAAAAAGCACATATGAAGCGATGAAAACTGAACTTCGTTTTTATCCTCCATCTCTTCATGCTGTGCTAGACGTTCTGTCATCCCTATGTTCTTGCGGTACTAGTGTAGAAAGTTATTGTTTTTTAGAATGCTTATACTATTTAGATATGAAAATGTCAAATGATTTAGAAAAATATACTGATTTTTAAACGTACCCTTGAGTTTTAATGATGATTGTTGTTAATAAAAACACAATAATTTAAAATAAATAAAATATATTTATTAAAATTAGAAATAATTATTACATAATATTATTAATCTTGAAGTGCCCATGAGGTAAAGTATCTGTTGAATTTGATAATAAATGCCTTTTATCATCATATGGACTTAAACCAATTTTACTCTGTTCAATACTAAACACATTATGCGCATTTGATTTAACCACCAATATGGGTGCTGCAGAATTGTCAACCACCCCCCCCCCCCCAAAACAAGGTCGTTATGTTTACATTAATAAAAATTGTAAAGATAACAATTTATTTATAATAAAAAATTAATAATATAAGGCAACTATAATTCAAAAGTGTGAAAAATAATTAGTTGTTAAGTTACTATCATTGAGTAAACATGTTTTCAGTAGCCAATTTTTTATTACTATCTACATTCATTAATAATACTTTATTTGTAAATTTTCCCAAAAACACTCAGGATTGTTATGTGGCATTTAATGTTGATAATCCAATGGTAAAGGCTCAATGGCCAAATGATTGGAATCCAATGGATGCAGCTCCTGGTACATTCAAGATTCAAGTTAATGCCTCAGCAAATACCTCTATATTACATTATAAATTAAAATATATTTTATCAGCAGATGGCGGAAAGACTAGAACCCTTTTTGAAATAAATAGTTTAAATAGTGTAATAACTAATTTAACCAATTTATCAACCACTATAGGATCGGGGGTGGCCTCTTCGAATTCAACAACATTTTCCACAAAAATATTTATAGAATTTATATCTCTGTTAATAGTAGGAATTTTTTTACTAGCTATTTATGCATTTGTATATTTTTTAGGTTATGCAATTAATAAATGTAAAAATATTTAAATATATTATATTACTTACCTATGAGTTTTATTCTAATTTTAGGATATACATAAAAACAATATAATTTTTTTATTTATTTATTATAATATTATTTTATTTAAAGCACATAATTTTTTTTTTAAATAAGTAATGTCAAGCGAATCCTTCCTTAGGTCCTCAGAAATGCTCATAGCAGCAAAAGCCTTACACAGTTCATACATTTCAATGTCTTCTTTTAATGCCTGCAATTCTTTATAAAATTTTATTTTTCTTTGAGCAAATTCTTTACAATCCATGATTATGGGGTAGATAACTTTGAAGCCAATTATGTAATACTAAGGCATGTGTTGTACTACACCTACCGCTTCTAAAATGATCCAAACACATGAGGGGTTTGTTTTTAAACACTGGCTGCTCCCAAAGGTTTAATGTTTCAACGTTTATAATTTTTATATTTGGTAATAACTGCTCACAGACTGTTTTTAAATATTCATAATTTTGATTTCCTTTTGTGTAAACAGTGTCGTATTCAGGTAATAATTCCATTAAAATGTTGTTAATCTCATTGAAATTTATATATCCACTTGAATATCGTAGACCATGAATTTTTTCTTCAAAGCAAACTTGTTTTTTATTTTTTCGTGATAACAGCTTAAATTCTACCATTGGTTTTAAGAGATAATGATTTGTTTGCAATCCATTGGTAACGGTAACTTCTTTTGGATGAAAAAACCATTTTTCGTTAGAGAATAAATTAAATCCCTGAATATTTATAGACACAACCTTCATCTTAGGTAGAATAATTTAAACTAAACAGCATTATGATAAACTACGAACTATTTCGCTGAGTGGGAGATGCTCCATAATGACGTCATGTATAATAACACAATATGCTTTTGTGTTATCGGGAAAGCCTTTTTTCGCCTCAATATCAACTTTGATGTCAACTGTACTCGATTTTAAGGATTCATTTCTTCTGGAACAATCAATTACAAAAAGAGCGTGGTTCTTAAATTGTTTATAATCAAGTAAAGAGTGTTTTGATATTGTTAAATCATTTTTAAAACTTGAATAAAATTGTGTATAATTGTGATGAGCCTCGATAAAATTATTTTTTTCAAAATTAAGGTCCATGCGTTCTATAGGAAAATATTCGCCATTGAGGATAACACGTATATCAGATATATCAATGTTGTCAAAATATGAGGGATCTTTTGTATCATTACCTCTTCTATTGGTATGAAAAGCTAAAATTATATAGCGTGGACTTTCCAATGCAGTGCACGTTTTAACTGACCATATTTCCTTAGTGGCATCTTTAGTTAATTGGGGTAGCTCATGGGATTCCCACTTTCTAAATGGAATTACTATAGGTCTGTCTGATTTTATTGATTCCAACAACTGAAGCTTTAATAAATCATTGGGTGTAATAACTTGTACTTTTAACGAGATATTTTCAACGGTTAATTTAGCCTTTGTTGTGCCAGCAGCCGCAGTTTTTTCTGTTATAATTTGACAATCAGAGTCATTTCGAGCTCTTACAAGACGTATAGTTTGTTTACCAAATTGGGCCAGCTGATAATCATTAAATATACCAAATAAATGATGTAATGGTATACGTATATTAAAAGTTGAAATTTTGGCTATTGTTGAGACTATTGGTTGAGCTGGGTAATTCCATCCTGCAATGCCTAAATGGTTTGAATCATCGCTACTGTAATTAAGATAGCCCTTAATTGTGCTCACAATACCTGGGTCGCGAATACCATCAATTTCTTTTCCATTTATTTCATAAGAAATTCGGTCAAACAAAAAAGCTCCAAAATTATTTATTAAGGCTGCCTCGCCATCCCCTTTAGTTATTTCCAATTTACCATCTATTAATAGAGCTGCATCGTGCATAAGCAGCCAGGAATCTCTTTGATTTATTGAAATTTCTATAACATCACTATTATTAAAAGATTTAACATAGGGGTAATAAGTTCTGTAGTCAACCTTTTGAATTGTTTCACTAAACTGTGGTTTTCGATAGATGTCGAAGATTTGGTCTAATGATGACATTATATCCTAATGATTGTAGAAAAAGTCTATTTGAATTAGTTAAGCTGTTTGAACTAGGCAAGCGTTTGCTGTCAACTGATTTCAAATTGTTTGTGCTAGGATTTTTATAATAATTATTGAATGTTAGTCCCATTATGATAATTTTTTTAATTCCAATCGAACTATAACTTCCTCTCCACGAAAATTAACTGGTTTAAAATCTTGGTTTAAAATTACCAAAGTAATATTAGATATTTCTTGTTTATTTATTATTGGTAAATATATAAGGTTTCGGGGAATTTCGTTGATTGTATAGCCTGGATCAACGTCTACTGAAAATTCGTAAATTGTATGTGTTGGTAGATAATTATAATAAGCACCTGTAGATATATTACAATCGATGTGAATGGTTCGAACTTTTATTATATTAACTGGGAGATCTGATTCGTGTTTTTTACCCGGCGTTAAAGTACGCTTAGAAAATCCTAATATTTTTCCTATACCATCTGCTTGTGTAAAATCTATTTCCAACGTATTGCTTTGAATTTCACACTTTAAAGTATTATTATTTGGTTTAAGTGAAAAATATTTATCATAATCTTCCTTTTTAACGTTGCCAGGAATAATTTGTTGTCTTAGGTACGTTTCTATATCTAATATTTCATAAGTACCAGTTGGTATTATTATTTTTTTTACCACACTCGCTTCTTTATAATAAAATGTATTTTCACCTTCTTCAATATTAGGGATACTGTTATAGGAATAAAACCCTATTAATGCTATACCGTAGTCAAAATCTGGATTAAGTTGTATTTGATTTGTAAAATCTATACTTAAAACATAATTATTACTTTTTAATGTAAATAGCTGGGACATTATCTTTAAACAACGGTTAATAATAGACTAATCATATTTTCTTATCTCATTTATTTTTATAAAGAAACCACAAACATAAATGGCCACAATTAATTTGTTTAAAGTTTTGAAAACAATCATTATTATAATTAATTTTAACATTTTTTCCTAAATAATTTACTAATTCTTTTGGCGGTTTAAGACCACCAAAACTATCAAAATAAATAACAGAATTGTTTCTTTTAGTATAAGCTACCCAATGTGTACCCAAATTTTTCGAAATGTCTAAATTTAGGATTGCAGATTCATTTTTATTTTTTATTTTTGGTAAAGCGTCTCGCATAAAAACCCCTCTAAAATAGGGTATTTTAAGCTTTTGTGCATATTTTACCAATTCAGAATCATATAGGGCTCTATTGGGTAGCTTTATTGGTAGTTTTTTTGTTTTAAAAAAAGACCATATCCTCCCTTGACATTCCTTTTTAAATATAATCCCGAACCTTTTTTTCCAATTTCCTCCATAGCCCTATTATGTCGACCTAATTCTTCAAGTTTCTTTTTAGCATTTTTTGTGTCTATCACCGTTTTGGCTACAGCGCTTGCGCCTCCAGCCAATGATCCTATGGCCCCTAAGGCTGCGAATAGTGGTAAAAGGGGTAAAAATCCTCCTTGTTTGTCGGATTCAAATGGAATTATTCTAGGCACCTTAATATTTTTACGACCCCCAGCTTTCTTTATAATCACCCGAGCTGCTTTAAGTGCCGTTGCAGTAGATTTTTTAAGTGAATTTTGATTGGATATATCTAAATCTTGAACATGTTTTTTAATTTTATCAACCAAACCACGTTTAAATGAGATTGGTTTTAGAGTTTTTCGAACGCCCATTCCAAGTTTTCTTTTAACCTTCATTCCCGTTGTTACTAACCAAGCAGCTGCTTTCTCACCTAATTTAGAGTTTTTAGATTTCACCCTTTCCCAAGCTTTATTTTCCAAAATCCAATCCGCTTTATGTCTATCCTCCAAATTTTTATTTTTTGAATAAGCAATATCGTGATCTTTACATGCAGCGTCTAAGGGGTTTATACCAGTATCACCCCTTTGAATTCTCTTATCTAATTTAGTACCTGGTCCGCAAAATTGATAAGAAGGCACGTGAAGCTCAAAGGGTAGGTTGTTAATTGCAGAATTTAATAAACCGCCACCTTTAAAAGTCAACATTGAAATGATTTTTTTTTTAATAAAGTTAACCTTTTATAATTATTAATAAAAGTATGTTGAAAGGGATGTTAATATATTTTTTAATTGATTTAAAATTGTTTCATTCGGACAATTTATTCCAAATAAACTCCAATCAAAAACTCCTGCTCTTATTAATTTACCAGAAAATTCGTTATATTCATAAAATAAATTTTTTTTAAAAAAATAAATGTTACCATTTGTATAGCGAAATGCTGAAGTTATATCTGGAGGGATTCCTGGGAAAAACTGTTTTATACTCCCCCGATTGACTGCATTTAAACTACATTCATCAATTTCAGTAACCCAATAATCATCATGAATAATATAAGTTCTACCTCTGTTTGAGTTAAAAATGGCATTTATGTTGCTACTTCGAGCAATATTAAATTTGTCTATTGTTTGATTAAATGTTTCACATGCAAGACTAGGAAAAGAAAACGTACTAACACGTTTTAAATTATCTATTATTACCACACTACCACTAGGTGTTTGGTATATATGTAAAAAATCATTATATTTAATATAATCACTAATTTTTTTAGGCTTTTTAAGATTTATGCTCGAGGGCTCTCCTATATTTAAAATCCACGCTAACCCATTGTTAAAAACATACAGATGATTATTATTTGTGACTAACATTTGTTGTGGATACTTGATTTGACATAAATCAGTTAAATTTGGTGATGTGTGTGTAGGTTTTTGTGTAGAACCCGTTATTTTAGGTCTGCTTGTTGTTAAAATTGTTTTTGTTGTTCTTGGTTTATCTGTAAGTTTCCTTGTAGTTGGGATTGTTTTTGTTGTTGTTAATATTTTTGGAGTAGTTTTTGGGGTTGTTGATGTTACTATTTTTGGAGTAGTTGGGATTGTTTTTGTTGTTGTTAATATTTTTGGAGTAGTTTTTGGGGTTGTTGATGTTACTATTTTTGGAGTAGTTGGGGGTAATCCATATAAATTTTGTATATTTTTTTTATCTTCATCGGATAGGGTTGTTATATTTGGTGAAAAATATGCGTACATTAGTGCATTATTATCTGGTGAATGACTCAACCCCAAAGTATGTCCAATTTCATGAAGCAATGCGGTATATAGACTTGTTTTATCATTATCTTCAGGTACATCGAAACCAAAATACCAATTTTCATCTGAATCTAAATGAATTTCCGTACAGGAATTAATATGACTTGGGTGGTATGCGTGACCAACTACAGCACCCTTTCCATCAAATGGTGCAATACAATAACCCTTCATGCATCGAACTGAATTTCTATGGTTATTTTTCCCAAATGAAATTAGAATGTCAGGATTTCTAAGCGAAAAAATAAACTTTAGATTTACAAATTTTTCCCACTCATTGAAAGCTCTAGTAGCAACTCTTTTTATCTCTTTATTATATGCATACCAATATATATTATGTTTATTCCATTTAGGTGGGTTTTGCGTCAATTCATAAATATTGTCATCTGGTATAGAGCAACGACGTGTTTTTATAAATTCTAAAAGGTCTTTCGTTATTTCACCACTTATGTTTAAATTATATCTCTCCTGAAATAATATTAAAGCTTCTTCATAACTAGTCAACGAAAACTCTGAACTATTAAGGTAGCCAAATGTTTCGAGATGTTTTATTACAACATCTTTATCAGTTAAATTATTTGATTTTACCAAAATTATACTTGGCAGAAATATTAATAACAATTTAAAGCCCATTATTAACATAATCAACATAAAGCAATATTAAGACTGATCACCGAAAAAGATTTCTGGACAATAAATAGACTTGTCGGGACAAGTTGGGGTGACGTCAGCCGAAATGGTACCAAAAATAAAAATTTACAACAAAATAATAATCTTATCTTATCCTTATCTCCCCCGGATATCAAACCACTGCAGCAAATGCATATCGCTTATCTTTTGCATCTCCAGTAATACCAAACTAATTATAAAATTAAAAAATGAGTATTAAACATTAAATAACTTACTCCTTAAAGGGGGTGAAGGAAGGCGGCGGGGTTATATTTCTAAAACATAAAGGTAAATAAAATATATTTAAAAATATGCAAAATAAACTTACTTTTCACGGAAATACTCCTCAAGATCCTGTGGAGGTGTATAGCGATTAGTTATATAATTCAACTCTGACAATCTAAAACATAAAGGTAAATAAAATAAAAAAATAGTAAAATAAACTTACTTTTCACGGAAATACTTCTCCAGGTCTGCTGACATTTTTAAAACCAACTAATGCATTTTGCATGCGATTATTTTCTTTTATAAACAATTTTTTATCAAGCAAGCCACGTAAATTCGCTTTGTAATACAAACATGTTGATAAGTAATAAATTTGCGGTAATTATGCAAACACACACATGCATCCGTTGAAGTTGATTGCAAGTCACCACAAGTTGAGTTCTTAACCGCTAAAGTTTTAAAAATAGATGATAAATAATAAATTTGCGGTAATTACTAAAATAAAATTTACAACAAAATAATAATAAATCCTTATCTCCCCCGGATATCAAACCACTGCAGCAAATGCATATCGCTTATCTTTTGCATCTCCAGTAATACCAAACTAATACGCTAACCACAAACAACCAATATGCATATCGCTTATCTTTTGCATCTCCAGTAATGCCAACTAAACACCTAAGCCCCGCCCACTTTAAACCACAACACCAATAGCTAATATCTATCAAACATGGCCGCCATCCGCCAGCCGCCATCCGCCAACAACCCACCAATAGGCTCACTTACGCTTATCAGTTGAGGGCGTTGCCCAAATGCCTGCCCACCAATAGCTAATATGATCACCCCCCACCACCCACCAGGGGGGCGCCACCATCGAGAACCGCCTACGTCACGTAGCGTCTGGGTCACTTCCGGTCCCGTATCGGCTTAGTATATCTACTGACAGGTAAATTTATAAACCCTTTAAATTTTACTGTTGAACTTATGAATTTAGTTTTTGTAAAATAAATGCGCTTCATCAATATTTAAGTATAAACAAATTATTTATTTAGTAATGTTTATAAATACAAAAATCTTAATATTTATTATTATTTTTTTTATTTAATTATTAATACCGTCTATTACCAACAAAATTACTATTTATTAAAAAGTAAACAACCATTTACAAACAATTAAAATAATTTATTATTTACATTACCACGTGGTACTACATGTAGAGTAAAAAATGGCCGATAAGAAGCATTTTCCTTTGAAGTAGTTTTCGCTACTTTAAAGTTTTTTTCCACTTTACGGTTGTTTTGGTTAGTACCATAAACGTTCCAAATACTAAAATAATAACTTTTAAGTTATTAACTTTGTAGTTTTTAACTCATGTTCCAGTTTCGAGATTTTAACTTGCAAAGGGACTACAAAGTAAAAATAATTATAATGTAATCTTTAGGTAGCAACCGAAAGTAACTGCTACAAATTAAATTTACTTGAAAGTTTTTTTTACTTATAACACCTTTTTTAAAATTGCAAAGTCTTCTTGGGGGCAACCAAGTTTTACTTAAATGTTTATTACTTTATAGGAACAATTTAAGGAAAAATTAAGTTTCTGTTACAAAATATTGCTATTTAAAAGTTAAAATTACTTTTAAGTAAAAATTAAAGATGCTGTTTAGTATAATTAACTAATTTAAAGTTATCACCACTTTGGCAATGGTTTTTGGAACCAAAAATGCTGCTTGGCTATTGTTTGGTGGGTTGGATCCTTTCTGCATAAATGGGTCCGTATTTATTAATTATAAATAACAATAAATGTCATCGCACCTGCCACGCACAAATTTTAAAACATGTGACTTTACTGTGAATGTGTATACGAACGCACGTGTGCGATATGCGAAAATGGTCTCATCGCGTGCGCCTAAAACTTACGCGTTACTTAATTTTGAATGCGTAATAGCGCGCACGCGTAAGACCGCACGTCATGCGTTTTTCGTGCGACGCACTATTGCTATCTGGGTAACAGCTATCATTCAGTGGGTTTTGGATTTATGCTAGATGGTAGTCCAGCACTTTTGGCATTCTCGCACCTTTATTTGTGGCACTTAACTTTACAGGAGGGCACTTAACTTTAAACGTCACCAGCCTGCGATCTGAGAACCATACTACGAGATAGGTTTTTCTTTAGTCCTCTTCGATATGCTTTTTGTATTTTTAATACTAAAAGTAACAAAAGTCCGAAAGTGATGATATACAACAAAACACGGATATCACTTGGCACTTTAATTGAGTCCTCCTCAACTATAAAGTTAGAGTTTACGACTCAGTAACTTCGCTGTGTTTTGAGTTCGTTTTACCCATTTTGTTTTTAGGCACTTGGATGGGGTGTCACTGTTACATTTATTTTAATCCTGGAGTCTTCTGATACGCACTCAGAAATGGCAGGATCGCCATGTAAAGCCTGAAGTATTGGGGTGTTGAAAATTAAGCACGTCGTTGTTGTACACTATCAACTTTATTTCTATATGTCGATAATTCGTTGTTACACATCATAAGTATATTTGCTTATTCAGTAATAATAGTTGGAAGTAGCCTACTTACGTAAGGCGGTAAAAGAATGTTAGTTTATAACAATAAAATGCTAACTAATGATTTCGATAAGTGCATCGCACTACAATGGCTTTACCTGGTAAGAAGATGCTAATGAATAGGTCTGTGGGTAAAAGGCATAAGGGGATAAGTCAAAAAAAGGAATTTTTCAATAGAGCCTTTAACGTGATCGCATTAATTCAGGAAATATATTTATGTTTAGCGGGTATACGCTTTTGTTAGCATATGACATGTGGTAACAAAAGGGTATACCCGCTAACCATAAATATGTTTCCTGAATTAATGCGAAGACGTTTAAGGCTCTACTGAAAAATTGCTTTTTTTGACTTATCCCCTTATCCCTTTTACCCACAGAGGTTTTGGTTGTGAAATATAAGTGATTCTTTATAATCTGTGTCAATTGTCGAAGGGGTCCGATCGCAGAACATAAGCTTGCACAGAGCACCCCGCGACGTGGCGATGGAGCAAGGTTTTTGTCAGCTGGGTGCTTTGCGCAAGCTTATAAAAGCTCTGTGCAAGCTTATGTTCTGCGATCGGACCCCTGCGACAATTGACACAGATTATAAAGAATCACTTATATTTCACAACCAAAACCTCTGTGGGTAAAAGGGATAAGGGGATAAGTCAAAAAAAGCAATTTTTCAGTAGAGCCTTAAACGTCTTCGCATTAATTCAGGAAACATATTTATGGTTAGCGGGTATACCCTTTTGTTACCACATGTCATATGCTAACAAAAGCGTATACCCGCTAAACATAAATATATTTCCTGAATTAATGCGATCACGTTAAAGGCTCTATTGAAAAATTCCTTTTTTTGACTTATCCCCTTATGCCTTTTACCCACAGACCTATTCATTAGCATCTTCTTACCAGGTAAAGCCATTGTAGTGCGATGCACTTATCGAAATCATTAGTTAGCATTTTATTGTTATAAACTAACATTCTTTTACCGCCTTACGTAAGTAGGCTACTTCCAACTATTATTACTGAATAAGCAAATATACTTATGATGTGTAACAACGAATTATCGACATATAGAAATAAAGTTGATAGTGTATACAACGACGTGCTTAATTTTCAACACCCCAATACTTCAGGCTTTACATGGCGATCCTGCCATTTCTGAGTGCGTATCAGAAGACTCCAGGATTAAAATAAATGTAACAGTGACACCCCATCCAAGTGCCTAAAAACAAAATGGGTAAAACGAACTCAAAACACAGCGAAGTTACTGAGTCGTAAACTCTAACTTTATAGTTGAGGAGGACTCAATTAAAGTGCCAAGTGATATCCGTGTTTTGTTGTATATCATCACTTTCGGACTTTTGTTACTTTTAGTATTAAAAATACAAAAAGCATATCGAAGAGGACTAAAGAAAAACCTATCTCATAGTATGGTTCTCAGATCGCAGGCTGGTGACGTTTAAAGTTAAGTGCCCTCCTGTAAAGTTAAGTGCCACAAATAAAGGTGCGAGAATGCCAAAAGTGCTGGACTACCATCTAGCATAAATCCAAAACCCACTGAATGATAGCTGTTAGTGTCAAACGTATGGATATGGACAACGTTTGGTATGAAGATATCCTTCCTTCGTAGCGCATCTCTATAGAAGCCTCTCCCAACAAACTGCTGCTCCAAAGGACCAGAAATATCCTTCTCGTCGGATGCAAGTTACGTTAGTGTGTGATCAAGGTACGTGCTATTACAGTTAAACAGTTTAATAACCTACCGGAAAAACTTTAATTAGGGATTTTAACCATACGTGTAGTTCTAAAGTAGACCTAGTCGTAGATAAAATTGTCAAAAATATATTTTTATTATGTCATAATATGGTTAATTTTAAATTATTTTATTAGTTAACGACTTTTATGTCTGCCGACTGGGAACGGACCTTTGCTCACCTTGTCGAAATTAAAGAATTAATAATAAAAGAGTCAAAAAGGGTTTTAAAAACAAAATTGCCAAAAGCGGAGAAGGTTAAAAACGAAGTTAGGGATAATCTATAACATCTTTATAGGTAACAAATTTATAAGCATAATAAATCAATTTTATCTAACCTTAGACGGAACAAAAAGACACCTAATTAAAAAGCTTTTTGCGACAGTTATAGATAGATTACTAAGAGCATATCAAGTTTTAGGGGTAGATTATAAAATTCCTAGCTCGTGTATTGAATGTATTAACCCTAATATTAAAGACGAGATAGTTGACATTGACATTGATGATGACGACGAAGACGACGACGCCGAGCAGGACCTAGAACTAAAGAATAATTCAGAAAATAAATTATCAAATATAGACAACAAAACAGAAGCACTCGCAATGGCTATGACAAAGCTAGAATTTTTTAATATAGCAAGTAGAATTTTACCAAGCGAATTTGACGGTGGCCCTGACAAATTACAGTCATTTTTGGATGCAGTAGACTTGCTAGAAACAAATGTTGAAGGGCACGAGGAAAATGTTGTCGCCTTTGTCAAAACCAAACTCACTGGCAAAGCCCGAGACCTAATCTGCGATAATGACAAACTACAGGAGATTAAACTAAAAATTAAAAAAGGAATAAAAACAGAAAACTCCCACTCGGTGACTGCGAAACTCTCAAACCGAAAACAAGGAGAAAAAGAAAACTCAGAGTATGCAAAAGAAATTGAAGCGCTAGCAGGTAGCCTAAAGAAAGCTTGCATAATTGAGGGAGTTCCAGAAATTGTAGCTAAGGCGTATACTACCAACACAGAAAACATTGGTCTCCAACTCAAGCTCTGAAAAAGTGAAACTTATTATGGAGGCCGGCAGTTTTTCGTTTTAACAAAGTTGGTTAGCATCAGTTCTGATAGAAGCGCCACTGTACTCTTTGCAGAACGGCAAAGAGGACGTGGATTCCAAGATAGAGGACATTCCCACAGGATAAAAACTACCGATCTCAGCAAAATTCGCATTACCGGAACTTTCGAGGTAACAGTCAAAATAGGTTTTTCGACGTAAGAAGCAGGCCAAGTCGAGGACATTTTTGAGGAAGGAACAGAAACGACAGATTCGTAAGAGCATATGAGGCGAAAACAACGCAGGAAAACCGCATGGATTCCCAACTGGGTCCTGTGGGGGAATCCAAAGAATATTTAACATGGACCTTTCTCTTTCGAATTTTGTAACTTTTAAGACCCAAATGACAAACAACGAGACAGTTACTCTGTTGGTAGACACAGGCGCTGATATTTCATTATTTAAAAAGAAAAAAATTACCCCGGAACAACTAGTCAACAGATCAGAAGCGAGCAGAATTAAAGGCATTACAGACGGATTAACGAACTCCATAGGGACCACAAAAACTTATATATTTATCGGTAACTACACGGTAAAACATCAATTTCATATAGTGAGCAATGATTTTCCTATACCCGCTGATGGAATTATTGGAAGAGATTTTATTACAAGATACCAATGCCGGCCAGTTGCCTACTATTCGTTCTCTTGATATGGTAGCCGTTTGCTATCAAGTGGGTGCCACCATTTGACTGGCTGTAGACAAAAATCTTTTCTAACAACATATTGCAACCGACGGGAAACCTTTTGCTTATAATTATTGTGGACAACATAAGAGTTTATAGGCGGAAATGTTTCCTGACAACTTATAGTGTGCAACCCACCGGCAACAGACGGGAAACCTTTTGCGTATACTGATTGTGGGCAACGGATAGGAAATAATTTACCTATTCAAATTCACTGAATTTGGTGACAATTTGCCGATAACGAATCAGAAATTAAAATAAATAAATAAATGAAGCGTTGAGAACCAGAGTGGCCTTACCCACAAACATTTATTCTAAAATGGGGTTATAATTTTAGGACAATATATAGGTGTATATTAGGGTGATTCATTTCCGCAAAGTTTTTGTTTTTTTCGGTGCTCAAGCAAAATATTAATCTGCATATAGAAAAAAAAATTCTCAACAAGTTTGAGCTCTTAATATCAATTTTAAGTACTTGCAGTTTAAATTTAAAGTTTTCCCATTTAAAATGCATGTAAAAAAAATGTTTTTTTTTCAAATTTCTAATGCTTACCCACCTTTGACAATATTGCAAATCGGTTTAATACACCTTATGGGGAATTTCACGCTCTTTAAAATTGCTTTTGAGTTTTTTTTTGTAACTCGCATTGGTTCACCAGTAGGAGTCGCCAAAGGACAGTTTTTGAAAAAAATCGTTTTTTTTTAAATTTTTTCTAACAAACCGAAAAAAGTAGGGAGAAAAGTTTTTGTTTTCTTCGGTGCTCAAGCAAAATTTTAATCTGCATATAGAAAAAAAAATTCTCAACAAGTTTGAGCTCTTAATATAAATTTTAAGTACTTACTATTTAAATTTAAAGTTTTACCGTTTAAAATGCATGTAAAAAATATATTTTTTTTTCAAATTTCTAATGCTTACCCACCTTTGACAATATTGCAAATCGGTTTAATACACCTTATGGGGAATTTCACGCTCTTTAAAATTGCTTTTGAGTTTTTTTTTGTAACTCGCATTGGTTCACCAGTAGGAGTCGTCAAAGGACAGTTTTTGAAAAAAATCGTTTTTTTTTTATTTTTTCTAACAAACCGCAAAAAGTAGGGAGAAAAAAGGGCTGAATCATAAAAAAAAGTTTTCCAACCAATATTTAATGAATTTACAGCCATTTTTATAACTGAAAACGTAAGAAATTGATAATTACCAACTCATAATGTTATTTAGATTGATTTTTTCTATTTATTATCATTATATTTCCCTACACTAAGAAGTTTTTTAAAATTATTAATTTCTCACTTATAATGAATATGAAAACAACAGATAAATTCATAAAAAAATAGCAAAAAGTATAAATGAAGATTATTTAATTTTTTGAAGCGAAATTTGAAATATGTTACATAACCTTCTGTATATTCCGATTAAAGTTTTGTTGTTTTTTTTATGAATTTATGTGCTGTTTTCATATTCATTATGAGTGAGAAATCATAATAATTTTAAAAAAGTTCTTAGTGTAGGGAAATATAATAATAATAAATAGAAAAAATCAATCTAAATAACATTATGGGTTGGTATTTATCAATTTCTTACGTTTTCAGTTATAAAAATGGCAGTAAATTCATTAAATATTGGTTGAATAACTTTTTTTTTATGAATCAGCCCTTTTTTCTCACTACTTTTGGCAATTTGCTCGAAAAAATAAAAAAAAAAACGATTTTTTTCAAAAACTGTCCTTTGACGACTCCTACTGGTGAACCAATGCGAGTTACAAAAAAAAGCTCAAAAGCAATTTTAAAGAGCGTGAAATTCCCCATAAGGTGTATTAAACCGATTTGCAATATTGTCAAAGGTGGGTAAGCATTAGAAATTTGAAAAAAAAACATTTTTTTACATGCATTTTAAATGGGAAAACTTTAAATTTAAACTGCAAGTACTTAAAATTGATATTAAGAGCTCTACCTTGGTGAAATTTTTTTTTTCTATAGGTAGATTAATATTTTGCTTGAGCACCGAAAAAAAACAAAAACTTTGCGGAAATGAATCACCCTAGTGTATATATATATATATACATATATATATTTGGGTGCTTTTTTTAACAAAGTTTTTCATTTCCGAAAAAAAGCACCGTAATATATATATATTGTCCTAAAATGATTGTTAACACCATTTAAGAAAAAACATTTGTGGGTTAGGCCACTCTGGTTCCAAACGCTTTATTTACTTATT
The DNA here is from genome assembly GCA_921294245.1 of Brassicogethes aeneus. NCBI lineage: Eukaryota > Metazoa > Arthropoda > Insecta > Coleoptera > Nitidulidae > Brassicogethes > Brassicogethes aeneus. The sequence continues at coordinate 52,712,958 of OV121133.1, read as the reverse complement.
CATTTTAATTTCCGATACGTTATCGGCAAATTGCCACCAAATTCAGTAATGCCTCATTTATTGGTATTGTTATTTTAACAAGAGGGTTAGGCGTAAATTTTCATACTCGAATTTTTTCAAACGTCGTTTTATTACAAAAATACCTAGGTATATTTACAAAGAAATAAAATATTATAAATATTTATATACACAACAGTATAACCTTAATCATTATTATATAAATTATCGGCTTCGAACAGGCGCAGCCTTATGGAATCTTCATTGTTTACATTTGGATCTCGACGCTTAAGCCTGATTTATAGATTGCCTTCCTTCCTTCCTTCCTCCCGTAGAAGATGAACAATACAAAAACCGTTGTGCTGTTTAAAGATTTCCGTACGGAAATCTATAAATAGCACTACGATTTTCGTATTGTTCATCTTTTATGGGAGGAAGGAAGCAAGGAAATCTATAAATCAGGCTTTAGCGGTATTACGTTAACGCTGTTTTGCCACTCGCCGTTACCTCTCTTTGAAGTTCAACACGCGTTGGTGGATCAAAGTTTTTATTAGTACCCACAGCTCCTGCAATAAATATATGTTTAGCAATAAACATATGTTTAGTTTCTATAAAACATTATTTAACACACCAAAAATAGCCCTAACAAGACCAGGATTGTTAAGGGGTCTCATCCCCCCCATGTATATTGGGTGCATATCTAGTCAGAGATAAACTTCCTGAACAGTTTATGAATGTGTTCTTTTAAGGTGTCACCACCTATAAAGGCCTCATAATCAATCTAAAAAATAAAAATAATTTATTAACCCTTGGCGGTAAAAGAGTTAACCTCAGTGTAAGCTTTATTACTTCGCTGTGATTGGTGTAAGCGGGATGCCAGCTGGGATAATTTTTAATTTTGAAAGAATAAACCATAGGTATTACTTTTGATAACCAATAAAAAGCTAGTAAATCAGAGACTTTGACAATGAAAGTTACATTAGTCGTTAATAATTTAATTATTTATGGTTAAATGACAATTTTTTCAGATTTTAATTAATAATTTGATAATTTTTTATACACATGTTATAGACTACCACCTACTCTATGGTAAGTTTAGTCGTTTCTTGGGAAGCATTTGGTTCTATTAAAATATCCATCGGTTCAAAAATGCAAATTTTACGAGGGTGGTAAGGTGTACTTTATAAAAATTGGTTGTAGTATACTAAAGGGTGTTTTTTTAAGAATGATAGAACTTCAGATCGTAATTGCTTTGGAATCATACGTCATTTTGCGCTATATTAGTTACATTTGTATTTAGTATAGTGTGGCAAATCATTATGAATAGACTCACGCTGGAACAACGTTATCAAATTATCAAAATTTACTTTGAAAGTCATTCCTCAATTCGCGAAACACATAGACGACTTCGTGAATTTTACAGTGCACATAATCGTCCATCTGAGCAAGCCATCCGTCGCACTGTGGATAGATTTAGAACCACACTCTCTCTAAAGGATGTAAAAACAGCATGATGTCAAAAGAATGTGCGTACTGAAGAAAATATTGCTGCGGTAAACGAAAGTGTGCAAGAAAATTCTAAATTATCGATTCGCCGTCGATCGCAGCAGTTGGAGCTTTGTCCGTCCACCACGAGGAAAATTTTGCGCAAAGATCTTGGGCTACACCCATATAAGATCCAGCTGGTGCAGGAATTGAAGCCACAACACCATCGTTTGCGTCGTTCTTTCACTGATTGGGCTTTAGAGCAGTTGCAATCTGACCCAATGTTTTATCGCAAAATTGTGTTCAGCGATGAGGCACATTTTTGGCTCAATGGGTTTGTTAATAAACAGAATTGCCGGATATGGAGTGATGCAAATCCAGAAGAGATCCTACAGACCCCATTGCATTCAGAAAAATGTACAGTTTGGTGCGGTTTACACGCTGGTGGCTTGATTGGACCTTATTTCTTTAAAAATAAGGCTGGACTTAACGTAACGGTCAATGGGGAACGATACCGGACCATGATAAATGAATATTTCTTTTAAAATATGGATGGCATTGATCCGGAAGAGATGTGGATGCAGCAGGATGGCGCTACGTGCCATACGGCGAACGAAACTATTGAATTATTGCAAACCAGATTTGGTGATAAATTAATTTCAAGAAATGGCAACCCAGGTCTTGCGATTTGACGCCTCTCGATTATTTTTTATGGGGCTACGTGAAGTCATTGGTTTAATCCAGCAACACTGGAAGCCTTGGAAGCTAACATTGTTCGTGTGATTCAAGACATACGGCCACCATTGCTCGAAAGAGTGACCCAAAATTGGACTGACAGAATGCGCTTCGTCAGGAACAGCCGTGGTGGCTATATGCCTCAAATCATTTTTAAACATTAATGCCATGTATTGATCTTTTAAATAAAAATAGATTTTTTATTAAAAGTTAATTATTGTGGTTTTTATTCAAGTTTAAAGTTCTATCGTTCTATCACCCTTTACAACAAATTTTTGTATACAAAAAAGATATTACATTAATTAATTAATTTAAAATTACCGCTATTATAATTATATTATATATATTATATTAATAGCTTCTGAAATTTTAAATAAATTAATGTTATTTGAGTAAAAACCCTTCTAAAATTATAATACTTTAAAGAAAAAACTACATCTCCAAAATATCCTACATTTTTATAGCCTCTATTTAGGTACTATGCCGAAAGAAGTTTCACTTCAATATAAAAAATTATTTAAAAATTTACTTACGTCTTGGTTTCTTTTTTGTATTTTTTTTTATTTTCAAAGGATTTTTAGATTTTTCCATATGGATACAGGTACATATATCAAAAAGTGGCAACAGTGTGAACAGTTACATAGTGTACATCTTTAGTTGTAAATCTTTGCTTAAACGTTAAATTTTAAAAACATTTGTTAGCGCCAGTGTTTGAAGGAAGAGTTTACTTATCTGGTATGATAATTACTTCCTTTCTTGCAACTATTATTTGGTAAACAACATAGTTTTTTTGCTACTCTTGTCAGGAATACGTCACGCTACGCGGCATTGCTGTGTTGCCAATAGTATCGTAATTACTCGAATATTTGCGCAAACCTAAAACATGACTCAATTGGTTTGTGCTTGCAGTAATAAGCATAGTTATGAGCATAAGCTTATTTTTTGTGTGTTCTGCAAAGAGTCCTACCTGCATTCTTGTGTTGATCTATCCACCGCTGAACTTAAAAAAATAAAGGCGTCTAAAAATCTTACATGGTCCTGTGTCAAATGCTCCAACTTTGGAGATACCATTAATGATCTTAAGAGCATTGTGTTGGCTCTGCAGAAAGAAGTGGAAAGTCTCAAGTCAGTTAACCAACAACACTTAACCCAATCAGCTAACTTCACCATGGATGAAATTATCCATGAATTTGAAGATAGAAACTCCAGGAAATGTAATCTAATCTTATTTGGACTCAAAGAAGATAATATTCTCAACAAGGAAGAAAGAGCTAATCTTGAACATGGTGTAGTCAACAATATTATAAAAACTGTTGATCCCAACATCCACACTGAATTTAATATATTTCGCCTTGGCAAATATGATAGTACTAGTAACAAAGTTCGCCCAATAAAGATCACTTTTCCGAGTGAAGAAATCACCCATAAAATAGTAAAACAAGCGGCTAAACTAAAAAATACTGATTATAAAAACACTTATATATCTTATGATAAAACCAAATATCAACTTGATCAGTACAAAACGATTAAAAGTGAATTAACTCGACGAGTGGAAAATGGCGAAACCAATCTTAGAATTAAGTTTATACGAGGCTCTCCACAAATTATTTGTTTAAACTAAATCAGCCCAACAGTATTACTACCAATTTCTTAATTTATTATCAAAACGTAAGGGGATTAAACTCGAAAACTCAGCAAATTTACACATCTTTATTGGACAATCAATACGATTGCATTGCTCTTACTGAAACCTGGCTCAGCAAAGCAGTTTTAAGCTCCGAACTCTTTCCTGTTGGTTACGTTGTATTTAGAGAAGATCGGAACTTTGAGGCTTCCCAAACTACCAGAGGAGGTGGTGTTCTTATTGCATTTAAGGATGTTTTTAATGTTATAAAGTTTAACTGTGATAATCTAAATAATGTTATCTCATTTATTGATGTTATAGGCTGTAAATTAATCTCGAAATACTCACAAATTTTTATGTTCGTTGTATATATTTCACCACATGTTACTAATCATGATTTTGATATTTTTTTTGAATGCTTTGAGTCTGTAATAGTTAATTTAAAGAACCTAGTTATATTGGGGGACTTTAATGCAACGCGATTTGTATCCAATGATTTAAATGACTTTAAAACCAGGATTATAACTAACTTTATGAACGTTAATTTGCTTACTCAGTTTAACCTCATTAATAATGATAACAACAGACGTTTAGACCTCTGTTTATCTCATATAGATTGTTCTGTAACCAAGGAAAGTATACCATTACTACCTGAGGATATACACCACCCTGGTCTAAACATTGACCTTAATTTTGGTTATAGAGACTCATTTAAGTTTCCTAATAATAAATTAAATAAATCCTTTAACTTCAAAAAGGGCATTTTTTTGGGATTATACGAGTCACTGTGTCATGTTAATTGGGAATTTATGGAAAACCACACTGAGCCACTCTTTAATGAGTTCGTACCGGTACATAAATCCGATAAAAGTTCGTATCCATGTTGGTATACCCCTGAAATTATTAGCAATATTAAACTAAAAAAATATTATTATACAAAATACAAAAAATCAGGTAATGCCCTTTTTTATGACGAATTTAAACGCCTTAGACGCATTATAAAAAAATAAAATTTCTTTAGCTTACAAAAGCTATACCTTAGTAATATTATAATAATAAATAATAATAATAAATCTTTATTATCCAATAGACCATAGACATGGTATAGGACAAGTCAGTTGGTACAAACGTTAGATTACATAGTTTACTTAAGATTACGTAATATACATAGTACAAACATTAGATTACATAGTATATAGTACAGAATTGTTAATAATCTACATATCAAAATATTCTTCTATATTGTAAAATGCATTATTGGTAAATAATAAATATAATTGACTTTTAAAAACCTTAAAACTATTAATATTCTTTAAAGATCTAGGCAGTTTATTAAACAGTTTGATGCCCACATAATTAGGATTATTTTCATAAATAGTATGAGAGTGTCTTGGGATAACCAAATCATCTCTATTACGAGTATTATATTCGTGATTAAAATTATTGGGTAACAAAAATGATCTTTTTTGTTTAATACATAGAATTGTTTGGAACATAAATAAAGATGGTAGAGTCATTATTTTTAATTCGCGAAATATATTTCTACAAGATGTTAATTTAGACGCTCCAACGATATTTCGAATGGCTCTCTTTTGCAACCTAAATACTTTTTGAGCAGAACTTGAATTGCCCCAAAACACTATCGCATAATTCATTCTCGAGTAAAAATGAGCAAAATAGTACGCCATGACTACACTTCTACTAGCAACCTGATTTAATCGGTACAATACATAGCAGCTAGAGGAAAGCAAACTACATAGTTCATTGGTATGATGTTCCCATCTAAGGCCTTTGTCTATATATAAGCCCAGAAACTTGGCCACGTTCACTTGCTGGATACTTTTATTATCAATTCTTATCAAGTAGCTTTTATCTGCAGACGATTATAATTCAATTGGCAAAAAAGTTGTTTTTGAAGGGTTTATAAATAAATAGTTATTTCTAAACCATTCAACGACATTATTTAATGTTTCTTGAGATTTTAAAATAGTATCTGATGTTTTGTTTTCAGCTTTAAAGATAGACGTATCGTCTGCAAATAAAACTAGGTCTCTAGAATCCACTTCATTTGCCAAGTCATTGATAAATATTATAAAAAGAAGTGGCCCCAAAACTGATCCCTGAGGCACACCACATTCAATTTTAAGAGTATTTGATTTAATATCCTTGATTTCCACCAATTGCTCCCTGTTTGATAAATAACTTTCTAACCAATCCGAGACTCTACCTCTTAATCCATACTTATAAAGCTTTTCCAATAATAATGAATGATTTACCAGATCAAAGGCTTTACTTAAATCTAGGAAAATACCGACACATTTATTTTTATTATTTATATTTTCATATATGTTTAGTAAAAAATCCATTATTGCAGTATTCGTAGATTTACCCTTGAGAAATCCGTGTTGAACAGAAGATAAAATACCGAACTTAGTGAGAAAATTTGTTATTTTTGAGCTCATTATTTTTTCAATAACCTTAGATATAGTGGAAATCAAGGATATTGGTCTGTAATTTTCCATATTTTCTCGGTTGCCCTTTTTAAAAATTGGAATGACTTTGGCTGTCTTTAGGGTATTTGGATATATACCACTATTTATTGACAAGTTAATAAGGTAAGTTAACGGAACAAGTAGATAATAAATACTCTTTTTGAGCAGATTTGAAGATATTAAATCTATGCCAGTTGAATTTGAGTTTTTTAAGTTCATTACAGTGTTATATACTTCTGTTATAGTAACATCCTCTAGATATATTGACTTCTCATTGGCTTTATTTTTAATTTTAAAATCATTATTCCTAGTTAATTTAGAATTGAATTTTTTTGGAATGTCAATAAAATATTTATTAAATTTATTGGCAATAGTTTTGGGATCTGATAATAACTCATTGTTTTCTTTTAATTTTATTCCAGTGACCAAAGTTTTGTTTGAAACTGAACTATTTATTATAGACCAGGCAGCTTTAGATTTGTTGGAGGAATTATTCAAGATAAAATCATTATACAACACTTTGGCACCACATAATACTCTTTTATAAATGCTTTTATATGTCTTATAAAGTTTTATATCAGCTTCACAATTTGTAGTTTTCATTTTTTTGTATAGTAGTTTAAGTTGTCTGGAGGATGTTTTGATGCCTTTGGTTATCCACGGTTTTTTATTACTTTTATTGTTTGTTTTCAGATTTAATAATGGAAAGCTAATATTTATATAATAAAGCATCAAGTTTAAAAAATTTACAAAAGAAATATCCACCGAATCCTCACTAAAAACATCATACCACGTTTCCCTACCCAAGTAGCTAAAAAAAGTCTGATAGTTGTTTGAATTAAATATTCTAGTGGAAACGTATTCATGGCTAACATCTTGATCTAGATCAACTTGTGCGTAATGGTCAGAAATGGGTTCCTGTAAAACAGTACATTTAAAGTTTGATGAATAAAAATTAGTACATATATAATCTAATCCAGAGCCTTTATGTAGAGACATTCTTGTAACATCTTTGATTAAGTTGGAAAAATTATAAGATTTTAAAATATTAAATAGTTCAATTTTATTGTTTGAATTTGTTAAAAAATCAATATTAAAATCACCACACAGAACCACTTTTACAGTTTTATTACAGCACACTCGGTTAAAAACTTGTTCCAGACTTCTCAGAAAGTAATTTATATCACCCTGTGGAGATCTATACAGCGAAAATATTAATAGTTTTTCATTTTTAAAGTCTAATTTAGTCCCACAAATTTCAAAATGTTTTTCCTTACACAAATATTCAAGACTATTAATATCACGTATGAATTTACTTAACGATTTTTTTATAAAAATTATAGTACCACCATGCTCAAATTCATTTCTACAATAACTGGCTACCATATAGTAATCATTAATTGTTAGAGATTTGACTTCAGATATTTTTAGCCAATGTTCCGTGAAACAAGCTATATCAATGTTTTTATCTGTTAAAAACAATTCTAATTGATCTACTTTGTTTTTTATACTTTGCGTATTTAAATGTAAAATGTTTAAGGTATCTGAAGTCCTACCTCTTCGATTTAGTTGCTATGCATTAATATTATAATTGATTTTATTTTTTTCACTTAACATTTTTTTTTGTAAGATAGTACAATTAAAATCGAAACAAGAATGATTTTCATTCAAAATTTCTGTAGTTTTTTTATTAAATTCGACACAGTTTACACATTTTATATTTTCACTTATGCAGTCTTCTTTTTTATGACCACCTTCACCACATTTTAGACATTTCTTATCAGTACAATCCCTTGCACCGTGATTAAAACCTCCACACTCAAAACACCTAAATACATGAATATACTCAAAAAAACGACATCTCGACCAGTTAATAAATATTTTACCATCTTCAGGAAGTTTTGAAAAAGTAAGTGGATCACATTCTACGATTGCCATATAATTTTTGATCATTTTTTTAAACTTAATGACTTTTAAACTTTGATTTTCATGAACCAAGTACTTGTTAAAATTCTTTATATGTTCGACTAATTCCTCATTGCTTAATTCTCTGTCAATATCTACTATTTTAAAGCAAGGTGAACGCCTTTTTTGAGATTGAATTTTATAATTTTCACTAAGTTTTTCTTTAGCAGCAGTAGTTATTTGCTCTACCTCACCCTTGTTTTGACATCTAATTAAGATTCCTCCATCGGTTATATTTTTAATTTCTGATATTCCCACCTTGAAGGTATTAGGATTTAAATTTTCTTGTAATTCATTACGGGTAATTTTGTTATCTTGCGTTACTTTTGGTTTGATTAAAACTATTTCACTTGCTGTTTCCGCATATGATTTTGATTTTGCATTTGAAGAACATACGTTAGCTAAATTTACTGTATTTTTTAGATTGTCTATATCTCCCTTAATTTCGGTTTTAAATTCGCTGTGGCTCCCGTCCCGAGGCGGGACTTAAGTTCAGTCCCGATTGACGTCATAATTTTAAGATTTGTTATGTTATAATAAAATAATAATAATAATAAATTGTACCTGTATACATGTTAAGGGCACGTTAGTTACGTCATAAAACCAAACCAACCCAAACTCAACAACACAACCCAACCGACCCCGCCCCATTGGGCCCCCCCCGCCCCATTGAGCAAAAAACCCAACTAAAATGGGCAAATTTATGTTACTATAAAAATAAAACACTTTTTAACAAAGAAACAACAAATTTATAAAATAAAAAAAATAAAAAAAGTTTGACAACTTCTAGTAGAATCGAACCCGGGACCTCTCGCATGCCAAGCGACCAAATTCCAAATTCCAAATTCCAAATTCCAAATTCCAAATTCCAAATTAATTTATTTAACAATAATACATAATAAATTTTGTAAACGGCCTAACTATAAAGGTATAAAGGTATAAAGGGGGTTTGAATTTAGAGAATTTAATAATTTTGGTAATTTTGATAATTTTGAGGTAATCCTGACAAGGGTATATGATCGAAAGAGGGGAAAATATGAAAAGAGTGTAAAAGTGAAGGAATGAATAAAGTGTAAAAAAAATTTTGAAGTGACAGGAAGGTTAAAACTTGAGTAATTAACCTCCCTGTCTGGACTTTATACCGCATAGGGGCCCAGTTTATTATAAATTACTCAGTGCTGTTCCGCTTTTACTCGCATGGCGATTTTGGGGAAGATACTCAGTAAAAAATTTCGAAAAAGTAATGGAAGATGAGGTGAAGATATGGCTAAATAAAATAGTGAGTGATTTGAAGGAAAAACAAATTGGAAAAAACCTTCTTAAAAGTTATGATATATTTTTAACTAATATTAAAAAGAAGAAAGAGGGGATAGTACAAGAGGAAAAAGAAGATTATAAGTGCCGAATATGTCTAGGAAAAATTTTGAAAAAACCTAAATATGAATAAAAGAGGAAAATTAAAATTAATAAAAAACCTCGCTTTGAATAGTAGGTTTGGATTTAGAGGCAAGCGCGACTATTGAAGAAAAATAGGTAATTTCCTGTATATAAGGCCGTGTCTAATGTTGTGATTGTCTAAGTGTCTGATGTGTGTAATTTGTGATGTTAAGTTAGAATTTTGAATGGAATTTTCGAAAAATTTACTCGAAATGGCAAAAACGAAATCTTTAATAAATTGGATGCCCGTCATATCGTGCATGCGGGCGATCCTTGTGTATCTGTCCGAGTTGGTGACATGTCTGCCAAGCGACCGCCCTACCATCTAAGCCATCCAGCTTGACACCAATTATAAAAGCTCGGGTAATAAAAACGGATTTACAGTGTGTGACGTCTGTCGGGATCGAAGTTAAGTCCCGCCTCGGGACGGGAGCCACATCGTTTTAAATTTGTTAAATTCATTATTAAAATTGCTCATGAAATCTATGCATTTTTCACATAATTTACAAAACCATTTAATTCCTTGTGTTTCCTCCACAGTTTTAACATGACTTGCTTTAAGATTAACACATTTAATATGAAATGACTTTTTACACAACCCAGAACATACCACAAATGTCTCATTATTTTTAAATTTATTTGAACATTCGCCACAGTCACCCATGACGACGACTACATCGACCCGGTAGGACACAAATTTACTGGTGAATCTTAGAATTGTTCTAGATATAGTTTATGTAAGAAACACTGTTTTGAACGATTAATCAATTGTATTTGCATCTATGTTCACTTACTTATGTTTATACGGTCCTTTAACATTAACATTCACAGATAATCTTGAGAGAGCACAGTGCACATTCAAACACATCCGTTTATATGTGCAATCACAATTTAAAAATGAGTTTTGTTCAATCGAGAAGGGGTGCTTCTAGAATCCCTATAACTATGTATTTTGATGATAAGACTTATAATGATGCAGGCGGTATAGTTAATGGTTTTGCCAATTTTTTTAAAAGTGTATATGATGATCCTAGTATTGGTGATTTTCATACATTTCAATATTATCGTGATTGCTTTACGCTAGAGTACTTCAGTGATAGTGACATTCTAAAGTCTATAAAAACGTTAAAAAATAATTCGTGCTCTGGTTGTGATAATATTCCTGGTTTTTTTATTAAGGATTGCGCTGGTATTCTGGTTGAACCTCTTCTAATTATCTTTAATCTTATTCTTAAAACTTCCAAATTCCCTGAAATTTGGAAGACTACTAAAATTACTCCAATATTTAAAAATGGTGATCCCAGCGACATTAGCAACTACAGACCCATCGCAATTCTTTCTAACTTCTCGAAAGTCTTTGAGAAGTCTCTTTATACATTTATCTTCAATGGTGTTTACCAAGCTATCTCTCCTCATCAACATGGTTTCATGCCTAAGCGCTCAACCGTTACCAATCTTGTTGAGTTTACTCAGTATGTCTCCAACGGTATTGGTGATAGGGGCCAAGTTGACGCTATCTACACTGACTTCTCAAAGGCTTTTGATAAGGTTGATCATGGTCTATTATTAAGCAAACTCTCTTCTTTCGGTCTGAGCAACTCCCTAGTATTACTTATTCAATCATACCTTATAAATCGCAAATTATGTGTAACTTACAATGGTTTTAGTTCGGATTTCTTTGTGGCAACTTCCGGTGTTCCGCAGGGCTCCAACTTGGGGCCTTTATTGTTTAATATTTTTATTAATGATCTGTCATTATCACTTACTTGTCAACATTTACTTTTTGCCGATGACCTTAAACTATTCGCTATTATTAACACGCACAGTGACTGTCTTTACTTGCAAAATGAGTTAAATCTGGTATATGATTGGTGTAGTTCTAACAAACTGAAACTTAATATAAATAAGTGCAAATGTTGCACTTTTTCTATGAAAATAAAAACAGTTGATTATAACTATAGTATTAATAATATTGCCTTGAATTCAGCAGATTTTGTTGATGATTTAGGTGTATTATTTGACAAAAAGTTATCATTTAATGATCATGTTAATCGAATTGTATCTGGTAGCTGTAAACTGATTGGTTTTATTAGTAGAAATTCCATTGGTTTTACTAACGAATCTGCTTTAAAATCCCTTTATTTTTGTATTGTCAGGTCAAAATTAGAATATTGTTCAATTGTATGGAACCCATACTATAACAGTCCTATTAATATGATTGAAAATATACAGCGCAAGTTTTTAAAACTCATGTCTTTTCGATTGGATAATGTGTATCCAGTTAGAGGTATTAGCCAGGAATCTCTTTTGGAACGTTTTAGTATGGATTCCCTAGAGTTTAGAAGGGTTTGTTCTGGTCTTAAATTTCTGTTTAAGCTTTTCAACAATCAGATAGATTCAGCCAACTTATTGTGTCAATTTAAAATTCTTGTACCGCGTATCAATTCTAGAAGAAGTGATTGTTTTTATTGTGACAGTGCGCGAACAATAAGTTTGGTTAAATCACCTGTACTTACTATGTCTAGAAATTTAGTCAAGAATGTGATTTATTTTTTAGTAGTCTGAATGATGTAATTTTTATAGCTAGATCTTACTTTTAGTTCATACTGTTAAACTATGTAATTATTTGTTTATTATTTTTGCTCTGTTATTGGAGTATTACTCTGTTGGGCAAATAAATTATTATTATTATTATTATTATTATTATTATTATTAAAATTGATCAATTTTAGATCTAAAAGAAAAAAGAAACAATTTTAAGCATATATTCGGGGATTCACCGTATCAATTTGAGAATACGCTGGTGATCCCACCGCGCTGCGAAGTGTCTAAAAGAAGTAGTCCACAATGAAGAACTAAGCCCTGGTGTTTTTTTAGCTAGTACTATCATTAGTACAAGCAGCCCATTTATCAAAGTCTTAAATACAACATCCGAAAGAGTTACAATCAAAAACTTTAAAATAAAAACGAGCAACGTCAGTGATTACGAAATTTACCACACAGAAAACTACAAAGATAATAGAGATAAGGAACTCCTACAGGAATTAAATAGTGACATCCCAGAACAAAGATGACACGATAGCGTTATGTAAAGAATTCACAGATATTTTTGGTCTGAGTACAGATAAACTGACCTACAGTAATTTTTATCAACAAAAAATTAAACTAACGGACTAGACGATACCATAATAGAGCCATCACCTGCTGCATATAATAGTCCAATTTTTCTTGTCCCGAAAAAATTGAGCACGGCTGATAAAAAATGGAGGTTAGTCATAGATTACAGACAGTTAAATAAAATACTTGTAGCAGACAAGTTTCCACTACCAAGAATTGACGACATTCTGGATCAACTTAGTAGAGCAAAATGGTTCTCAACGTTGGATCTTAAGTCAGGCTTCCATCAAATCCCGCTAGAAACAAACTCACGAGATGTGACAACGTTTAGTACGAACACCGGTTCCTACAGGTTTACCCGGTTACCATTCGGTTTAAAAATAAGCCCAAATAGCTTTCAACGCATGATGAGCATAGAATGCTATATTCTCAAGAGTTACTCCCGAAAAAGCCTTTTTGTACATGGATGACCTTATAGTAATTGGATGTTCCAAAAATCACCATCTACAAAACCTCAGAAAAGTCTTCGAAACCTGCCGGAAATTCAATCTTAAACTAAATCCTAAAAAATGCAAATTCTTTCAAAATAATGTCACTTTCCTAGGTCATAAAATAACAAACAAAGGAATTCTTTCCGACAATACAAAGTTTGTCGTAATGGCTGTTTAAACAGCTATTGTCGCAAGAATTCGACGGCATTGAATTACCTATTGCTTATGCATCAAAAGGATTTACCAAAGGAGAGATTAACAAAGCAACAATAGAAAAGGAGTTAGCGGCAATACATTGGGCATGCAATCAAGCATTTCAGACCGTACTTATATGGGAATTTTTTTTAGTAAAATCCGATCACAAGCCGTTGATATATTTATTTTCTATGAAAAATCCGTCCTCAAAATTAACTAGAATGAGATTAGATTTGGAGGAATATGATTTTAGTATTGAATATATCAAAGGAAAAGATAATGTCGGAGCAGATGCTTTATCTCGTATAACTATTCAAGAACTACAATAAATTTCTTCCAAACCAACACAAGTACTAGCTATAACGCGATCTAAGACAAAAGAAAAGCAACAACAAGTACCCACTAACACAAGCCTACAAGCAGAAGATTTCGTCCTAAAGCCCAAAGTGTACGAAACCATTGAAAACTGCAGCCTTCTCAAATCACCAACATTACATTTTGAAATAAGACCACATTACCTCAGGGTAATGGTATACACAATGAAAACAATCATCGATGATTTTAAAATATTAATCACTAACAGCACCATTTCTTTCGAGAAATTGATGTTTTAGCTTGAAAAATTGGCTAGTGATAATAAATTAAAAAGTGAAAATAACGGATCCAATATTTAAAATGTGCACAGTAAACAAATTTAAAGAAATAGGACAGAGTAACTTAAATAAATTAAGAATAATACTATACGAGGAACCAAAATTAATTACTAACAATGAAAGAAAACTACAAATATTACGGCAGTACCACGACGAACCTCTTACAGGAGGGCATCGCGGTCAAAAAAGACTACTGAAAATGGTAAGAACACAATACCGCTGGAAAGGCATGTCCCGAGACGTGGCTAATTACATTAAAACTTGCAAGGAATGCCAACTTAACAAAAGCAAAGTAACACACGTAGAGCCACTAGTCACTACTCCAACACCGCAAAAGCCATTCGATATAACTTGCATCGACACAATTGGTCCATTCCAAAGGACAGCACATATCAACGCCTATGCAGTGACTATCCAATGCGAACTGACAAAATACGTTGTGATTATACCAGTCCCAAACAAAGAAGCTATTACAGTTGCGAGAGCGATTGTTAACGACTTTATTTTAAAATACGGTCTAATGAAAGAGATTAGGACAGATATGGGAACTGAGTATAAAAACGGGGAGTAGCGTTATAGCAAAAGCTATAGTGTCTAACCCACTCGTCCAAGTCAGTGTGTGCATCGTCAATGTACATCCTGACGTAATTACGTCAGGATGTACATTGACGATGCACACACGTAATTACGTCAGGATGTACATTGACGATGCACACACTGACTTGGACGAGTGGGTTAGACACTATAGCTTTTGCTATAACACTACTCCCAGCGTCTACCACAACTATACGCCATTCGATAAAATAGACCCTTTGTACAATATTGACGCATACTACCAAGAGGTTAGACATAGACTGCAGCTATCACACAAACGTGCCAGGGAATTTCTCCTAAAAGCTAAAGAAAAAAGGAAATCTCTGTATGACCAAAAATCAAAACAATTAAAAATCCAACCCTGAGACTTAGTTATCATTACTAATTGTTTTTTTCACTTTTTAGAGTACAATTAACTCCCTTGCAGCTGACTACCCAGAAAGGACCTTTGTACCAAGGATCAAATTTAGTTCTATTTTCATTAATGAAAATAGAACTAAATTTGATCCTTGGTACAAAGGTCCTTTCTGGGTAGTCAGCTGCAAGGGAGTTAATTGTACTCTAAAAAGTGAAAAAAACAATTTAGTGACAGTGCATAAAAATAGAGTACAACAATTTTATAAATAATAAAAATGTATACATATAGGTTTAGCGTAGACAGTAACTAGCAGTCAACGGCCGTAGTATATTTTAATCTCGCGAGGTATAGTTTTAATTAAATTGTAAAACACTTGTAACCTTAGATGTTAGGATAGGTCAGGTAATTCTATGACAATAACAATAGTAGGTAGAAATTGTAAAAGTAAGTTTAGTTATGTAGGCATGTTATGATATCCTATATAATAAAATACCGGCTGGTTACATCTTACAAATTCAACTGGGTCGAATTTCAAAAGAGTGGAGGAAACGTTAACGTCCCTGTTGTAAATGACCGATTAATTCCTGTAGAAACCAATTGAAGTATTGGTTGGTATCAAAATGTCTGAATTGGACTTACTGGATTTAATTGGGCGCGATATAAAACAGACATTGGTTTTTACTGGTATTTTCCATGATGAAAAAGTCCAATTAGGATTCTAATGGTTTATATTGGTTTCGATTGGATAAAGCTACCTATAGGTAATTTCCAATTAAATTCAATTGGGCATTCCCAGTGCTATAAAGGACTTAAGCTATCAATGAAATGTTAAACACTTGTAGTATTGCAAATGTAATGTTCCTGAGTCGAATACAAGGATTTCCTGCAATGTTCAACATTTAACAACTTTTAGAATATTTATATTCCTAGTGGGATTGTTACTGAGCCAGACAAAAGGCATTTCAGTCATGTTGTAGAAAATTTTTTGCAACATCGCAATGAAAATACAGTCGCAAAAAACAGTTAAAGTAAGCAAAAAAGCAAGTCCTGGATGCTGGAGGAATGGTTCAAACACCTTATAGACGTCCATCGGTGGACGACTTATGGATGTCCAAAGTTGTGACATCTGGACTCTAAACGGATGTCCATGGGACGTCCATGTACATACAGACGTCCACGAGCATACGTCCATTGGACGTCCATAGTATACCTTTGTGCTATCTGGGTTATAGTATAATTCTTGTTGACATTTAAAAACCTTATCTTTTCACTCTTGACAATATTGATAACAGTTTTACACCTTAAATTTATTCCAGAGCAAATGGAGTATACAATATACTGTTCACCATGTATACCTTACTATAGCAAGATACATACGTACTTGGCTAAAATCGCTCGCAAAATCGCAAACAAATATAAAATGAAGTTATATATATATATATATATATATATATATATATATATATATATATATTTTGGCTTAAATAAGTTCTTAAAACAATTAAACAAAAATATTAAAAAAAAAATCTTTGTCTAACAATAATAACGTATATAACGTATTATGGACAAATTAAAGTAATGTCATTTAAATGAAAAGTTTCGTCCCTGTGGGGTCACGTCGTTACATAAAAAGATCACGCGTATGTCACTACTTGACATAAAACGATAAACTTAATCACTGTGCCAGCAATTGAATATCAAGTTGTAACATGTCACGTCGTGACTTTTTCGTGATATCACAAATGTTTACTGGGATGTTTATAAATTTTAAAATATCAAATAAAGCTGTTAAAAAATGCAATCATTTTACCTTAAATTTGATCGAGTCGAGCCGGCTTGGCGCGAATTTTTTATTGCTGACCGGCGTTTTTTTATATAAACCAAACCTATTAATAAAGTTTAATTTCTAACTTGGTATTTCTGAGGTGTTTCTTTAAATAAAATTATAGTTACTATATAGTAAATTAATTTAACCACACTGTCATGGTTTGCAAACAAAACAATTTTAACAATTAACAACAAATAAAGCATTTGTTATTTTTTAAGTGTAGTTAATTGTAAAATGTATTTAGTATGGTAGCCGTTATCGACCGCAGGAGTCCTAAATTAGACTTTGAACTTATTGTTTCTCGTCTTGTGTCCATCCATGGATATCCTATGGACGTTCTTCTGGAACATCCTAAGGACATGGGAAAGCGTAAACTCCATGGATGTACGTTCAAAGTCCATGGATGTATGTACTTAGTTTGGACCTTTAATGGACGTACAATGGACGTAGTGTGCTGTGTGGGCCCAGATAGCACAAAGGTATACTATGGACGTCCAATGGACGTATGCTCGTGGACGTCTGTATGTACATAGGATGTCCATTTTTTCTATGGACGTCCCATGGACATCCGTTTAGAGTCCAGATGTCACAACTTTGGACATCCATAAGTCGTCCACCGATGGACGTCTATAAGGTGTTTAAACCATTCCTCCAGCATCCAGGACCTGCTTTTTTGCTTACTTTAACTGTTTTTTGCGACTGTATTTTGATTGCGATGTTGCAGAAAATTTTCTACAACATGACTGAAATGCCTTTTGTCTGGCTCAGTAACAATCCCACTAGGAATATAAATATTCTAAAAGTTGTTAAAAGTTACAACATTCAATGTTGAACATTGCAGGAAATCAGTGTTGCCAGATAAAAAAATTTCATGTCGCGAAAGTCGCCAAAATAAAGTAAAAGTCGCCAGTTTTTTTTAAGTACATTTTTTTGTGAATTTTTACTTGTAAAATAAAAAAATAACTGAACATGTTCACGCATGATTTTTATTTACACATTTCGTTATTCTGCCGCGAAATTTGAGCGCTACGTTCCGACAATTTCGCATTAACCATCGACATAAAACATATGTTTTATGTCAATGAACCTATTTATATTATTCCGATCATAGCTTTGGTGAGTCAAGGATAATTATTCTACCCTCCTTAGGTCTGACGCCGGTCTAGCGCCGAAAATCGCCCAAATGTCGACTTGTGATTTTTATAAATTTATGGTCGCCAGTGCGAGTCAAAAATCGCCCAATTTGTGATAAATCGCCCAATCTGGCAACACTGCAGGAAATCCTTGTATTCAACTCAGGAACATTACATTTGCAATACTACAAGTGTTTAACATTTCATTGATAGCTTAAGTCCTTTATAGCACGCGCTTGCTTGAATGTCAGTGAGATTGATCATAACTGTTGTTATGCAGCCAACAATACGTTTTAACTTGCATTTCTGTATAAGGGGTCTATTCTGTAACTTTTTAGTTATAAATAACCCTGGGTTATAATCATATGGGCTGATTAAAATCTCTAGAGCTATTTTCTTATTGGTTATAGAAATTTTAACCAGGGTTGTTTATAACTAAAAAGTTACAGAATAGACCCCTAATAATTATAATTATGGACGTAAAATGGACACTATATGGGTGATTCTCAAAATAACTACACTTTCGGTTTATTATTTTTTTAATACTAAAAAGTTTGGTAATATTATTACAAGAGCATTTTTGTAAAGCTTTAGTTAAATCCTAAACTAAAATAAGATTGATATTGCATGCAAACCTTAATTTTTCTATTTATGGGTAAATTATGTCCACAGAAAAGACGTCCACTGAATGGACATCTATGTATATTATTCTCTATAAGAAAGGAAAATTTTAGGCTATGCCTTCGCATTTGTCATGTGCCAAAAATAAAAACTTTGACAATAATAATGACAATAATTAGAAAATAATTCAATACTTACTGTTTGAAATATAATTGTAACAGAAAGGACAGCCTATGCTTCTACACTGGAGCCTCGTACATAAACATGAACGCTTCTTTACAACCTTTCAAAAAAGAACTGACAAGGGCGACTTAAATAACAAATGACAGGTTTTTTAATTACATAAAATTAACGGTTGACGTGAGTGGCGCGAAATACTTTTGAAATTTTGCACTTACAAATAAGTCCTCGGAATGGATCGAAACTGGTAACGTATAAATGACTAAACTACAATATTAAATTAAAAAGAATAAAAAGGAATATGAACCATATCTATGTATTTTTGGGGTATTTAATAATAATGGCAATTTTTTAGGTTTTTTTAATATGCAGGCTTTTCTCTACATTAACTGAAACTTACCAACACGATATAGTCACGTTCCACGGAAAGGACAATATCTCTATTCAGATCAGTTTTTTGGGCGGTATTTTTTTTTCTTATTTTTTTTTACTTAAAGTACTGTTAGTTAACGTTGTGTACTTTAAAAATGTTACTTATTTTTACCATTTTTTTTTAATATGGGAGAAAAAAACACACGTCACGCAAAGATTGTAAGTAGTTATTTTGAGAATAACCCATATGGACGTCCATTAAAATCGTACAAAGGATGTAAATATATGGACGTACATATATGTAGTACATCCATTTTTAGTCCGTGGACCAATGTACTTAAAATGGATCTTAAACGGACGTCCATTGGACGAATGGTGCTATCTGGGATCTACATATCCAAGACACATATTATTATTTATTGGATATAGCCGGGTTTGCTATAAAAACGTGGATTTGGCAGGTTTTAGGAGCAATTGCTCCTAAAGCTACCTTTTAATTGTGATTTTAATATGGATATAGTCGGATTTAAACAGAATTATCTTGGTTGTCGATAGAAATGAACCCAAAGATGCGAAATAAAAAAAAAACAAAAACTGAATAGAATGGATTTAGCCGGTTTTGCACGGATGCTCCTCAGTTATCTTTGGTTATAACTTATATATATAAGTGTTGCCGATTGGTGGATAATTCTCCGATTTGCGGATACTTTTGCGGGGTTGCGGATCTCTTTCTAACCCTATTATAAATCGGATAATTTAGGATATTGGCACATAATAACATATTTTAATATCTACTACTTCAAAAAACCATGGTATTTATATTTCTGAAGTTAACGGAAAAAAATGGGGCAACACTCTAATTTGTAAAAAGTTAAAAACTCTAAATAAAGAATAGAAGTTTAACCTATTTTAAAATTCACTGTTTTAGCATTACTCAATGGTTTTATGATAGTATTAATACATCATCTTCAGAATTATGAAGATTATGAGATATTAGGTGTTTTCGCGTTGCTAATCCCGAACTAGTTCGGACATCCTAGGCATGCGCATTTTATGCCCGTATGCACCGTATGGACTTAAGCTCGATTAAGAGTATAATCTCGCTTAGTTCGAAAGTTTGTCATGCACCGAGCGAAAAATGTAGTTTAAGTGTTCGATTACGAGATCCACCAGCGAGGTAGGTTTAATCGCAGGATTAACTGATTTTCTAACCAAATTGATTAGTTTGGTTAGGGTTGGGCTTTCGTTGTAGTGGATTTCAAGGACTAGTATAATAAAATCATGTATTTAAAAGAAGAACTATTTGTAGAAGATGATCAAGATATTCTGGGCATAATTTTGGATTTCCGCGACGAAATTATGAGGAGCGAATATTTTGACACCGTGGACAATTTTTCGTTTTTTGCCCATTTTGATTGACTAAACCCACCGTTCTAACACAGCAAACGGAAAATTATAGAGGTGTATAGGATGACGCCACGTTTGAATATCGATTTCTAAATCTCCCTACGGTATAGAGTGGTATTCGTCAGTCGAGCGTTTCAATACTCTCCACAGTATAGAGGTCGTAATTTCACTTTTGAACTAGTTTTAATATAAAAATTATTTTATGCTTAAAAAAAACTATATACGACATGATTGTGATTTTTTTCATTTTATTAATTAATTAAGCTGTGTTGAATATTTTTCCTAAAGGAATAATTGCCAATGGGCCATTAATTCATTTGTTCGTAGATGCTACAATAACCTGCACTGGTGTGTACTTTTTCATCAACCAGATTTAAATATTACAAAACTATACCAGTGGAGATAGTGCAGGGTCTACCAACAGACCTAGTTACTAAATTATTAAAGTTTAATAGCATATCGATCATTTTTCAACATAACCTCTTAAATTTTTAATACAAATATAGGTACTTTATATAATACATAAATATACTTAACATCATATCCTCTGTGCTTTACATACCTGAGTTGTTACGGTAAATAAAAATCAGACAAAGGAACCAAAGAAAGGAACTATTTTCAACAAAATCATATGGAGAAATGAGAAAATTCATCCATCAAAAGATCAAAACTTCTTGCAATATTACACCCTCTTTTTATACTCTCAGAAATATTGACTAGAACAGTATTAGAGAGACTCCAGTTTCTATAACTTGGTAGAGTAAAGAGAAGTCGAAACCGTTGCGATATTGCATTGCGCTGTTTTTGTATAATTCTCGGGGACATTAACGAAAATCATTGCGAGTAAAATTCGAAAAGCTTGAGTTTCTATGTCTCTGAGGAGAATAGGAATCCGAAGTTGCTGCACCATTGGACTGAACCCTTTTTTAATAATTTCTAGAGACATATATGACTGCACCATTCGACAGGGTCGAGTTTCTACTCCTCTGTTGAATATAGAAAATCAAAATAATGTATCTTGTAAGACACCATTGAGTTTGACTTTAAATATAGTCGTGCATAGGTATAGAGCCGAAAAATATAAAAACAAAGCACGATTCAATACAGTTATGATAAAACTTTAAGATTTGATATTCAAACGCGGAGTCATCCTATACACTTCTATAATTTTTCGTTTGCTGTGAAACTTTCTTAATGAAATTGAATATTGAAGCCCAGTTCTGTTAGTTTATTTTTGTCTTCCAATATTTTAGAATACCTCATAACAATCAGCATTAGATTTTCTTTTCCCGCTGGTGAAAAGTTGGGAATTCTGATCTCCCATTTTATAGACAGACGAAGGATGATCCAAAAAATTGTTCTATATAAAAACTATTGTATATTAGGATTTGCTAACTAGGCTTAGGCTTTAAAACGGTGCATACGGGCATTATTATTTGTAATGCGCACTTTATATTTTGAACGCCAAATTTTAAAAAGCGCATGGCTAGGATGTGAATTAGTTCGGGATTAGCTCCGCGAAAATAGCTATTACAACACCAAGATCCAAGAAGTTAAAGCGAACTAAAAACATTTTTTTAATATAAATTATGTTATTTTTTATTATGGCACTTTGTAATATTATGTGCAAGCAAGAATTCATGTTTTTTTAAGAGTTTATTGTTGTTATTGTTTTAATACTCGTATAAATTATGTTTGTTTATTAATAAATAATTATTTATTTATGTATGCTTTAAAAGCATAATAAAAAGATTTGTATCTTTGTATGTTTTTACTTATTTTTAAAATTGGCGCATTTTCCCTTTTAAAAAATCGGATCCTGGCGGATAGTTTCAGACGTCTGAGTGGATAATTTTAATATATGACATTGGTAACACTTATAACTTATAAGTTATCTAATTGTTTACCTGTATTGTATTGTTTAACTATAGTTATAACTTATAACTATAGTTAAACAATACAATACAGGTAAACAATTAGATCAACAAAACTATAGTTGAACAATATAATACAGGTAAACAATGGGGTAGTTAAATTTTTTCTGACCTATACTTTTTATGGTTTTATTCAAGGCGTTTTGTAATATTAAACATTTCTGTGAAATCAGAATTTCAATTGAGTTTACCGTTTTCGAGATATTTACAAAAAATATAAATTTTATGACGTCACAAACCCCGTCATGTGACCAACATTCTAAGATTTCTATTGGTTGAAAATTACCCTGTTGTCAAGTTGTCTTGTTAATGATTTCATTCGGTTATGTCAGAAAATACCCGAAGAGGTTATGTACAAATACTGTCACTGTCAGTTGAGTGAAAGAAGAAGAAGAGAAGGTTAAAGAAAATTCTGAAATTAAAACTTTTATTGATAGGTTTACACATTGAAACACCGTGTGAAACCTAATAAAATGTAATAAATAGGTACCTAATAACTGTCTAAAGCAGAGTTTAATTTATTTCATAGAAAAAAGTGGCAAAATAAAGCTGAAAATGAATGAAATAAATTTACAAAAAATAATAATATATCTAAAAGAATATAAAGAACTAGGCATTATACCAATGAAATGCATTTACGACAAAATATGATTATAATTATAGGTACATACTTTTTTTGTTTAAAAGCTCCAATGTTCAATGTAACCAACCATTCCACAAGATTTCTCTGCTTTGGAGTCCGTTATTAATAAATCACTTATCTAATATCAATTACAAATAACATAACAATAACATTGATTTTCAATAATTTAAATTTAAAAAAAACAACCCGAAAAAAAGAAACGTCAAAAAATCAATTCTTCTTCTCAACTAAAATATTATAACGTGGCGCCATCTATCGTAAACTAAACACACTGGCAACCATAGAAAAAGCTGGCAACGTTGTCAATAGCCTAGTGACGTAATTAGGAGATTTTGTTTTGTAAATATCTCGAAAACGGTAACCTCAATTGAAATTCCGATTTCACAGAAATGTTTAAAATTACAAAACGCCTTGAATAAAACCATAAAAAGTATAGGTCAAAAAAAATTTAACTACCCCATTATATAGATCTCTGAATTAGATCACTTTAAAGGCGGTGTTGCCAAATGTTTGGCTTTAAGTTTTAAAGGATTCCTTTAAAATTATTTTTTTAAGGGAGCTTTAAAATAAGTGGTTACAGAATAGCAGTTTCCTTTATTTATTTTAGCCGGCCTTTAAAATTAAATTTTATAAAGGACTTTAAAATTAAAAGGAAAAGTTACAGAATAGACCCCTTTCTATATAGGCTACATGGGATATCCATTAGCTGGCCATACACAGACGTTATTGCGCGCGGTTTATCGTGTTATCTGCAAAAACATATGGAAAATCATGTACGTGAGTGAGTATCGCCGCGCGCAATGATAGAACGGGAAGGGATTTCAGACGTGCTTTTCTATGGAGTGTGGCGTGTCCACACGCCACATTCCGCGTCACGGTTTACCTTTGCTTGGCAAAATTTAACGTTGAAAATTTGTACATGATCACATGCAGTTTCAAACGACTCGATAAATGACACTTTTTACCCACTCACATACGATTTTTCCTTTGAAACTGATATACCACGGCCATCACTTGCTAAATCATTTAAATACTTTATCAAGTGTATGGAACATGACGCTTTTTTTGCCATGCCGTTCTTTCGTGCATACTAACCGCTACATCCCAACACGCCACGATAAACCGCGCGAAATAACGCCTGTGTATGGCCAGCTATTCACGGATAGATGTCAGCACTAATTTTTTTTGCCGGTAAATATGACAACTGACATTTAGCTAGTGTATAGAATTTGTGAATATGGCTGAATAAAAGTTTTTATCTTTTTTAATAAAAAAGTAGTTAATAATTGTGAAGTATATTGTGTATGATCTTATATATAACGTAAAAAGTGAGTAGTAGTAAATGATTATGTATTTACTTGGACAAATAATAATAAAACAATTCAATGTCATTGTATATGTAAACATAAAAGATTTGTAATATTTGATTATAAAGTACCTACTTATTATTAAATAAAACCAGTAATCCGTCTTTAAGGAAATAAGGTTTTCCCTAATACATTTTGTCCATACTAATATTTAGACTAATTCTAATTGGTAAAATAATTCATCAAAGGGTTTGACCTATTATCTATATAATTTATTTATACAGAATAAAATATCTAAATATTAATTATCTAAATATCTAAATTTAGTAGTGAATAATCAAATATTTGTGGTTACACTGTTCTTATGCACACAATTTTTAAATCAAAGACTTAAAGCAGATTTATTAAGTAAAACTAGTTAATCCATCTTTAAGGAAATAACTTTTTTCTTACATTTTGACCATACTAATTCTAATTGGCAAAATATTTCATTAAAGGGTTTGACCTAGGTATTATCTAAATAATTTACTTATACTGAATTAAATATCTAAATTTCGTAGTGAACAATCAAATATTTGTGGTTACATTGTTCTTATACATAAAATTTTTAAATGATCGAAGACTTAATTAAAGCCTTAAGGCTCTCATAAATATGTTAAAAACTAAAAATGAAATTAAAAGTTTAAAATTTATTTAAACAACAAGCCGTAGAAGTATGTTGTAAAAAATACTACCTAATTTGGATGGTTAATTTAATTAATTAAATTGATTTATGTGTTTGTTAAACAATCACAAGTAAGTAGGTACTAGGGTACATATTGTGCTAAATACAAAATATTTGGATTAAATTTAAATTTTAAAAATTACACATTAGATATTGTTGTGTTACGCAGAAACCTATTTCAAGTCACTTATAAAAGCATTTCTTAAAAGGATCATGTTTTTCAAAGCTGTGTTAGCTCCTGGGCCTTGCGCCCAATTTTATGTAGCAGCAAACATGTTAACAAATTTGTATTTGAAACATAAAACAAAGTCGTGAAATTTATTTCTTATAAATAACATTATCTAAATGTGCCCCATTTCTGTCCGGGCACTTCTAAAGCCGACCTCTAAAATTCTAAAACCCTTGCATTTCTTGCCAAATATTAGTTTTAAGATCTTCCAGAGTCACGGGGCCGTTACGGTATAAAAGCGGTTTCATATAGATGCGAAATGCTAAATACGAAAAATGTTTTCATTGGTCCATTTGATTTGGCGGGAAAAGTGTTTTGACGTTTCGACAGATCCTGCGAATTTGCAAGATTTGATATCTGGGGGCAGGAATCTTAAGATTGATTCAATATTTTGCGAAAATCGCACGAATTTGTCGTGATGCGCATGCGTATTAATTAATTCTGTCTTCGTTTCAACAATAAATAAGCGCAATTGACGTCTTCGTTGCCAATGGTATACCTAATTGCCACTGGTATAATTGTTGATCCATAATAAAAACACAACATCTCAATTTACATAAAACAACAAATAGAAAATGTCAAATATCACCTAGTAAATTTTTTTTATTTTTGACCTTTGTTGATAAGTTTTGTATTTATTATATCTAAATACCCCCTTCCTGTTAGGACCCATCGTATTTTTTTTTAATTACTTTGTGTTTCTATATATGGCAGAAAAACTAGGTAAAATGTCCTGTAACCTAACTGTCCCCAGAGGCGATTTTTTTATTTAAATTATTATATTCTTCTTTGCAGGTTTCTTCTGAAAAAATAAATTATTTTTGAACAATGGAAAGTTATTCGCATATAAAACTAAAATATTTTTCTACAAAGTAGTTTAAACAGAAAAAAATATTAAAGTTGACAATCAAAAATCTTGTCTTTTTCCTAACGTCGTCTTCTATGCCGACTGCTTCGAAATAGAGACACGAGATACTAGCGTTTTATTTCTAGAGGGCATCCAAAAAGTGAGCACGTGTAAATTGTGTGAATTTTTTTGCGTACACTTTTTGGTGTCTTTTACATAACGTTACATACAACTCTTGTTTTAGAAGTTAACTTTTTTATTTTCATTTTGTATTATAGCATAGTAGAAATGCCCAACAAATGCCGAAAGATTTTTACATTTAACAGTATTTCTGAAAAATAACGTTTGAAAAAGTCAAAAGCAATGTGTTATAAAACGTTCAGGAAGATGCGTTAGGAGGAGGACAATGTTCCATTTCTTCCTTGTGTTCCTTCCCTATTTCAGATTAACCCTATAAGTTTTATTTCTTTAAAGTTTATTTTTGTTATTTATAAACTTATATAATTTTCTTGCAGTCTATTACACTGTTCTATCACAAAGGAAAAAAATTGATCAAAATGACCTGCCTGGACAAAATATATACAGTGTGTTATGTAATTAATGTTATATATTAAAATACTGAATACCTTTTGACATAAGGAATAAAGGAAAAATATTTAAAAAAACATTTTTCCAAAGATAAAGAAAAAATATGCATTAGAAGTTTTTTATATTTTTTGTGATACGCCACTTGTTACACACTTGTTTATCTCTGCACAACTGTATTTTGTGAGTACATAGATACCAACCAACAAAGTAGCCATGCGTTGCCAGATGTAAAAAATTGTTACTAAAAATTTTTCTTGCAAAAAATAAATAAAAACTCAATAAATACAAAAGTTTTATGCCCTTAAAGCTCTAATACCCTTCTGTATTTATTTACTGATCCAGCTGTTAGCTTAAGCAATGATTAGAAAATTTAGTACCTTTGAAATTTGAAATCCATAACCACAAAATTAATTTGTAACATAACACCCTGTATACAAAATGTACATTTAACGAAAATTCGCCCAGATACCAACCAACAAAGTAGCTGCGCGTTGCCAGATGTAAAAAATTGTTACTAAAAATTTTTCTTGCAAAAAATAAATAAAAATTCAATAAATACAAAAGTTTTATGCCCTTAAAGCTCTAATACCCTTCTGTATATATTTACTCATCCAGCTATTAGCTTAAGCAATGATTAGAAAATTTAGTACCTATTTTAATAATCCATAACCACAAAATTAATTTTTTCCACGGTTTTTTTCTTTCTGTTTACTCAGATGAAATTGGGACCAGTTCACAGGTTAAACTTTAAACATTTAATTTGTGTAAATAAATCCAAAAGCACTTCCCTTAGTTAAGATATTTACAATTTGAGCACATAACCTAAAATTTGAAAGAATTGCACTAGATTCTGTCATAAAAGTTGGCAGATTTTGTTTGAATTTACCTTCAGTACAAAAATTACATAACGAACAATTAATAAAAACGCCAAATTGACAATTTGCATTGTTGATTTTGTCATTTTTGTAATTAAGCTAAATTTAAACAATGCTTGGCAACTTTTTTGAAAGAATTTGGAAACGCTGTTATTACCAACCATAACATAATAAATTAAATTAGGCAACCAGATTAGCCTAAAGTTCCTAGTCGATTAGTGGAGTACTTTTTGGTAGGATAAAGGTTATTATAAATTATTTTTAGTCTTTGGAATTTAGAAAAAAAATGTTTCAGGTGCTTCTTTATGGACCCTAAGGAACAACCCATTTTAATATATAACATTAATTACATAACACCCTGTATTTTAATAGGTAAATTCATTGGCTTCTTTCTTTTAAATTTAATTTCAAAAATAAATTACTTGTTGGATCACCCTGTATAATAAGGTTTATATAAAAAGTTGAGAACTGAGAACCATGATAAAAAATCTTATGTTAGGGACCAAGTATAATTTAAACAAACTTCTTGTAAAGCTGTCCAGTTAACTGCATACTATATTTAACACGTTAAACTACCATAAAATTATGATATACATATGTCACAAGCTAAAAATATAATATATATATTATACCTTGCATTTAACGTCTACGTCAAACAAGATACCTATTCGCAGTTAAATATCCGGAACGTTCTATTCCTTTAATTGGAACAATAACAAACGTTATCCAAAGGTTTAAAACAAAGGGTTGTATTTTGGGGTGTAAATGTCACAGTACTCCCAGAATTGATGTAGATGCGGAGATGAAAGAAATAATGGTTTGTGCAATGGTAGAAGAAGATTCAAATACATCAATTCCTAAAATAGCCCAAGAGACCGGCATTAGTGTGGGTAAAGTCCACAAAATATTAAAAAAAAATATCGTTCCTATAAATACCAAGTAGGTACATCAGGAAATTTTTCAAGACGACGAGTAGGTACCGGAGAATGGAATTTGGTGAAAATATGATTTGAACATTTCATTGAAAACATAGTATTTACCGACGAATCTACATTTCCATTACATGGAAAGCTCAATCCTGCTATTGTCCGGTACTGGTCTATTGAAAATAAGTACAGGCAACTAAACTTAAAGACTCAGTATCCTTGAACGTGTGGTCTGGTATTTATGGGAATAATATTATTGGTCCCTGGTGGCAATATAAATGGAGCGAGATATTTGGATCTTCTTCAAAATAGAATTATTCCTGCAATCCAAAACATAACCCCAAATTTGGATAACGTTTTGTATCAACAGGACGGTTGCCCATCACATAACACAAGACTAGTGATGGAGGATTTACAAGAGATTTTTCCTCAAAGGATAATTTCTACCAGGGGCGCTATTCGCTGGCCAGCAAGGTCGCTAGACTTGGCTCCTAACGATTTTTTACTATGGGGATATGTAAAATCTACCTTGTACCGTCATGTAAAAATGAATAATTTGGCGAATTAGAGGCAAGAATGCATACAGCGTTTGAGACAATTACTCCAGATATGGTAGCTAATGTTCGCACCGAATTTTATGACAGACTGGGCTTTTGTTTGACGCAATTTGGGGGAACGTTTGAAAATAGGTTTTGAATAAACTATTCAAAGCTTGTGTTCACATAATAATTTATTGTTTTTATTATTTTTATTATTTAATTAATTTATTTATTTATTTACATTTATTTTAAGAAGTTTGATTTTTAGTTTTGTTTTAAGAAGTTTGATTTGTTTTCAAGAGAATTTTTCATGTTTAAACGTTTTTTTTTTATAAGAAAACACTTTTAGTTAAATGCAAAACAAATAATGATTTTACAACTTTAATAATTTACTGTTAAATGTGATAACGTTACATTTTAAGTATCTGAATCATTTTTAAAAGTAAATTAACTTAATATGAGTAATTCGTATTAATAATCCAGAACAAACTTCAACATCACCAATCGCCGGTGAAGGTTGTACTGCTGAATTACGAATACCATCTCTCCGTCTCCCACTATTAAAAATTATTCTCCCACTCTTAAAAACCACTAAAAATTTGCCACAATTTTAAAGTTGATTTTCTCGCGAACCGTCCAACCGAATTTGGTAGTTTTTGTTTTAAATTGTAGGTTTATTCTTTGGTTATGACGCCTCTATTAAAATATTTTTTCAAATTTACGTTTTGAGTATATACAGGGTGCAAGAGTAATAATAAGTTTTTTCCTGTAAATTTGAAACGCCCTGTGGGTTGTACCAGCTATAACAGCATATGTCTCTTATAATCAAACTATAGCGTCATCTTCTTAACATTTTGTTTTTTAACTCACCGCGTTATCTTTATTTTCAAAAGAAATTTACAGATAAATATTACAGAACTCCAGTTTAATAAAAAAAATGTAAAAAGAGCGATTGTAACAATAACAATAAAAATATGAACAAAATCAATAAAACCAACATAAAAGAATATCAATATCGCGTATTTTCACCTAAACTTCTAATTACGGCTTCACATCGACGGCTCATACTCGAAACCAGATTTACGGGGCGAAAGGGACAACATGCTCAGAAAAAATGTCATCGGTATATCGTACACTATTCATGGTACCTCCACGAACAATGACGAGTTATATGCGAGCTGTCAAGGAAATTCCTCCTCAAACCATTACAGAACCTCCAATTAATAGCGTGGTTTCACGAATGTTACACTGTGAAAATCTTTCATTTGGACGTCGGAGAACCCTTAAGCTTAATTTTCATGTATCCGTTTGTCCGTCAGTCCGTTCATCCGGGAGCGCTCTTATTGGTCCAATTATAATTCGAAAATTATGACATTTTATCGGTCCGTCAAGTTTCAACTTCGTACGTCTGACAGAGAAAGGTTAAATAATTTTAACTCATCCGTCACTACACATCTGTTTTTGACGCCTAACGTTATTTTAAGATAATTTATTTTCAAATATTTTTATATTTTTTCAATAAGATTGTAAAACGGAAATATTACGTTCGTTATGTGAAAAATGTTTTACTGTTAAGTTTTTATTTAATCAGAATAACAGAAAAAAAGAAAGGACAAACAAAAAAAAAATAAAACTAGAACTAAAAGGACCTGCTTTTTTAAAACTATACATTTTTATGTATATTAGGGCTAGTATATTCTTTTTATAAGGTATGTATATTTACCTACCTTTAAATTTATTAGACAGCTAACTGTTAAAGTTACAATTGTTGACATAATTGTAACTATGACAATTAAGCATTAGGTAAATTTAGTAAGTGAATATACTGACACTTAATTTCTATTTGTCGCAAAATCAATCCGTTAAACGTCATTAAAAAACGTATGCATGAAAATTAGAACATTTCTTATCGGACTATTTTATTGAAAAACTGACATACGGATGACGGACAAACGGATACATGAAAATTAAGCTTTACTCGCCGATCAGAGCTGAATAAACAAAACCTGGACGCGTCTGTAAATAGTACACGCTGCCAATCCTCAATATTCCAACCAACATGTTTTCTGGCAAATTTCAGTCTTGCTCTACGATAATTTGCATTTAACTTTGGTCCTGTTGCTGGAATTCTGAAGGTCAAATTCTGTTTCGCAAGACGTCTTCTTACGGTGAACACACTTGTTTGAAAATTATGAGTAGAATTAAGTTGTACCTGTAGATTTCTTGCTGTTACAAATCGTTCTCTCAAAGCATGCAAAGGAAACGTTCATGTACAGCTGTTGTCATTCGATGTCTTCCCTACCCATCACATCTGTTATGATCGTTGGTTTCTTCAAAACGTCGAATAAAACGGGATATTGAGGTATGATTAACTCCCAATCTCCGAGCTATGGCCAATAGCTTAATCTTTGCTCGGCCAATGTAATAATTCTTACACATTCATCACGATTCATCACTTGGCGCTCCATTGCAATAACTTTATGCAGATAACTTAAAGAAAATGACAGTTTCCGACCTACCATGACCTACTTATGTTAGGTTCTTTCATTTTACATTAAACTGGAGTTATTAAAAATATAGATAGCGACGTGAATAAAAAACTAAATGTTAAGAAAATATAGGGCTACAATTTAATTATATCGTCCCCGTTCTGGCAAAAGTCATTAACTCCATTTTTGTCTAAAAGTAGTTGACTACCTTCGCGATCATAGAACAATTATATCTGTGGTCTAGAAAAACTTATTAAGTGCAGTATTGTATTTTTGCATGCTAAAAATACAATACTGCACTTAGTGATGGGCGTTCCGGGTCACTCTTTTAAACCGGATCACTGGATCTGGATCACATAAGTGAACCGGTTCAGCGAACCGGTTCAAAAGAACCGTTTAAATCTCAGATTAATTAAAAATAACACTTAATGAAATCATTGAAACTTTAAAAATATATTTTAATTGACATTGACATAAGTTAAATCATCTCATATTTCTGTGAGTTTGTAAAAATTACCAAAAGTATAAATTTGCCTAACGTAGTAACGCGACACAGAACGCAAGAAGTTTGGTTCCGAACGATCCGACCGGCATAGGCACTAGCGAGCTGCATGATACAACAGTCATGATGGAGCCGTGCCTATAGAATCGAGATGTTTCGGTCAGATCTGGATCACAGAAAACAAAATGTACTGCGAGCGCGAGTCGTTCTTAGCTCCAGGGAGCAGGTTCAGATCTTACCAACATATCTCTCGCGACCGGCTCCGGCTCACTGCAGTGAATCGGAGCTTAGAACGGCTTGCGCGCGGCCGCTAGTCAAACGCAGTTCTCTGCTTTGTAATTTCGGACCCGCGAGCGGTTAGTTTAATTTTCGTGAACCGGTTCACGTAGATCACTTATAAGACCCGGTTCACTGAGCCGGTTCAGATCTGACCGACACATCTCTAACTGCACTTAATAAGTTCTTCCAGACCACAGATATAATTGTTCTATGATCGCGAAGGTAGTCAACTACTTTTAGACAAAAATGGAGTTAATTACTTTTGCCAGAACGGGGACGATATGCGTAAAATTTCCGGAAAAAAACTCACTCGTATATACTCAAAATGTAAATTTGAAAAAATATTTCAATAAACGTATTATTACCGAAGAATAAACCTACAATTTAATAAAAAAATCACCAAATTCGGTTTGACGGTTCGCGAGAAAAACAACTTTTAAATTGTGGAAAAATTTTAGTGGTGCGTTAAATTTGATGCGAAGTGTATATACAACATAGAATTGACTAGAACTTCGAATAATTTTTGAACCAGTTAAGTTAGCAAAAAATCACAAGTAACCTTTTTTGTAGAGCGTTAAATTTGTTACAAGAATATTTATCCTTCTATATAATCCGTTTATTAGTTCATGACTTAAAAAAATCTAAAGTAATAACATAACTTTTCCCATGTTATTTCCATTTAAAACTTTGGCTGTCGGGGGGGCCGGCTTAATTTTAAAATTAAGAGCTGCAATTTGGCACATTATTTTTTTTATATATTTGGAACCTATTTAGGACTATCGTGAAGAAAAATTCGAACACACCCTAAATAAGGACCACCCTAATATATATATATATATATGTATGTATGTTTATGTATATATGTATATATATATTTTTTTTCAATATTTTTCTTATTTTTGAATGATTTTATTCTTTTTATTCTGTTTGTAATTGCCAGGCATTCTTATAGATGTTCTAATTCTTATTGCTATTATTTTCTTTTTAAAACTTTAATACTTCTAGAAATATATACTAGCACATTATTACTAATTATGCTAATTAACATCTACTAACTTCTTTATGTTCAAATACCTGCTTTCAAACCATTGTTACCCTGACCTTGCTTATGTCACCCCTGCTGTGATCTACTTAGCAATAAATATATTATTATTATTATTAAATAATTTGTTTTGTATATACACTGGCGAAAGAAATTAACGCATCACCATAAATTTATCATTATTTTGTTGTTAAATATTTTCCGAACAAATCATTCGATTATGATGATCTTTTTTTTGGATTGTAAAACGACTCCTATAGAATTTTACTATGACTTTAGTTCTTTTATAAATCTTTGTTTCTTTTATATACGGGGTGTTATACTGATACTTGATTTTTTCAAAATTTTTGAAACAACCTGTGTATAAAAGTAGCAGTAGTAGCAAATCCTAAAATGGATTAAACCATAGCCTTATCTATCCTTACCATTCTCTTTTTTGATTCACCTTTTTATACACATTAAAGAAAACAGGCTATTGCGTCTTGGCAAAATTATGGCATTTCATACAAAATGTGAATATTATTTAACTTAAGTTAATTAAGGTTTAAAGCATTTAACAATTAATTAATTAGCAACATTATCTATTGTATTAACGCAACACAGTAAATATTGCTTAATGTTTCTCACCGACAAAAGGTGCAAAAGGTATTAAGATTGGTTCTACAATTTTTTTAATGTAAGAAGCTGCCGTGATACTTCCTGGGATTACCATCAACTCCGTGTGAGCGTCTGCAGTGGTGCCTCCCCACACCATACTAGAGCCTCAAACATGACTACTTGAACAATGTTACATTAAACATAACGTTCACCTGGCCGTCTATACACACTCATCCGTTTATCACTGCTATGGAGACAAAATCTGGATTCTAAACATAACGTTGCAACGCGTTGGCCCAATCAGCCTCTAACCAGTTAACGTGTTCTTGAGCAAATGCACGCACAGAATCTTCAAAACTTAAGATGCGATTCTGATGAAGCACTTCTGACATTCTGATGAAGCAATTCTGACATTCATTTTAAAATATTAACATTTTGTGTGAAATGTCATAATTTTGACAGGACGCAACAGCCTATTTTCTTTAATGTGTATAAAAAGGTAAATAAAACAGTAAAGTTTTATTAAATTGTGTATCTTCTTTAATCAAATAGATAAAAAGTTGAATAAAAAAAGAGAATGATAAGAATAGATAAGGCTATAGTTAAATATTTTTTAGGATTTGCTATTACTGCCACTTTTGTCCACAGGGTGTTTAAAAAATTAAAAAAAATCAAGTATCAGTTTAACACCCCGTATATAAAAGACACAGAGATTTATAAAATAACTAAAGTAATATTAACATTCTCTAGGAGTCTTTACACAATCCAAAAAAAAGAGCATTAAAATCGAATGATTGGTTCGGAAAATATTTAACAACAAAATAATGATAAATTTATGGTGATGCGTAAATTTCTTTCGCCAGTGTATATACATATATTTGTGTTTGTCCTATTGTGTAATAGGGACTTTAAGCCCGCGGTCCGTTCCTACCCCTAACCCGCTCAAGCCATTCAGTTGGCTTCTGGGACTTCTTAGGAAGTAAGGGTGGAACTAAAAGAGCACTTTTGTATATAAACTTTGTATACAGTGTGTATTAAAACGAATAGATACACTTAAATAAAACAAGTGCCAAACCCCGCCCACTGTGGTAGGGATTTAGAAAAAAAGTTATTTTCGTTATTTTAGAATTATTTTTGTTTGAGAATTTATAGGTTTTATTTTTATCGAATTCGTTTGTTTTGTTTTAATGCATTTCTGCAATTAAAAACTAAGTATTGTTTAAAATCCATTAAATTCCAGTTAATGGCGAAAATGTATTTCTTAAAAACTATACACATTTCCCTACGACAGCGTCGGAGCTACTGAACAACAAACAGTAGATCAAACTGCATGCCCTTGTATCTGGCTGCATGCCGCGCTGTTGCCATATGCTATTATTGTTTCCTAAAAGGGTTGTTTTTCTTATTTTTTTATATTAAAAGTAAGAAAATTAACTAAATCAAATTATTTTTGACATATTATTAATTATTTTGTTATTTTTAAAGTTTCAAACAAATAAAATTGAACTTTTTATTAAATAATTATAATCGTTCTCTTCTGATTTAAAACAACCTGGCAACTATGGTTCGTAATTACGAATGGCTTGGTTTAAACCACGCCCAATTAAAGTTTGTTTCTTTTTATCTGATCAGAATATAATTTGTCATCCTTGTCTCCAGCCTTACTTACTTAATTCTATACAGTCTGTATATGTAACAGTCCAGAGGCGGATTATCCCTAAGGCAAACTAGGCACGTGCCTAGGGGCGCGAGGTTTGATAAAAACGCAAGTTTTTATGAACACCGAGTAGGTATTTATTAAAGAAAGATTTACAACTTATTGGTTTGATTATTTAATCAGCACGCGCACGTGAGTTTGAAACGAAGAAAATAATTAAAATTGAGTATAACGAACGTATGGCAGGCCCCATCGGCAACGCCTAGAAGGTCGAGGATGACAGTTTGGATGGTTAAGGCCACTCCCGGAATTTTTTCGTCGGGCCGGGCCATACGCCAGATTAAGGCTAGTGGAGTACTCAAGTTTGCTTTTTCTTTTATCTGTAAAGGCCAGGAAACCGAGAGTTTTTGCCATTTTCCCAACATTTTATTAAAGTGGATATAGCCGGTTTTGCACGGATGCTCCTCAATTATAGGTACTTACTTTATTTGTTTAAAACCTCCAATGTTCAATGTAACCAACCATTCCACAAGATTCCTCTGCTTTGGAGTCCGTTATTAATAAATCACTTATCTAATATCAATTACAAATAACATAACAATAACATTGATTTTGAATAATCTAAATTTTAAAAAAACATAACCCGAAAAAAAGAAACGTCAAAAAATCAATTCTTCTTCTTCTTCTCAACTATAATTATAGATCAAGTGGTTTTAAAACTAAAATATTATAACGTGGCGCCATCTATCGTAAGAATCTTAAACTAAACACACTGACAACCATAGAAAAAGCTGGCAACGTTGTCAATAGCCTAGTGACGTAATTAGGAGATTTTTTTTATAAATATCTCGAAAACGGTAAACTCAATTGAAATTCCGATTTTACAGAAATGTTTAATATTACAAAACGCCTTGAATAAAACCATAAAAAGTATAGGTCAGAAAAAATTTAACTACCCCATTGTTTGCCCAGTTTTGCTCAGTGTAGGGGTCGAGAACTATCGATGGATAGTTGTCTTCATTTTGTGGTAGAAATTGTATTTACGTTTCCTTTTTCTTTTCTAACCATTAGAAGTTATATTTATTCTATATAATTGCTCTTAACTTTGCTTTTTTTAATTCACTTATACAGCTAGCAGCATGCAATGCCTAAAATTTAGAGGTGTTAAGTGGTTTATGTTTAAGTTAGGCAAATATCGGAACTGGTTGTTTATTTTATTTTCGTTTTTTAAGTTTTAAACATTTAAATTTTTTGGGGCTGGCCTCTAAGTTTATGCTCATTTATGTTTTGTAACGTTCTCACCTAATGATTGAATAATTTACACTGTTACGCTGTTTTCAGTAATAATGATTGATTATTATTGTTAGGTTTTTGTT
Source organism: Brassicogethes aeneus (assembly GCA_921294245.1). NCBI lineage: Eukaryota > Metazoa > Arthropoda > Insecta > Coleoptera > Nitidulidae > Brassicogethes > Brassicogethes aeneus. The sequence continues at coordinate 52,675,720 of OV121133.1, read as the reverse complement.
GCGAATTTGCGTATTAGGTCATGCGATTAATTGGTACTTATCAGATTTTTCATATTGGCCTAGGGTTAGATGATCTTAGATCTTCAGGTATGCTGTCATTTATCACTTAATTACTCCCGTGTCCGTATTTACTATATTGTTAGGGTTGCTTTATAATGCACTAATTTAATGTTTCTATTAAGACTTTGGACAACACTGATTTTTGTTGTCCAACTAGTAAATCTTTGCTCTAATTTCGCCCATATGAGCGATTTTTATGTTTCCTTAAAACTTATTCGGTACACTTAAGAGCGATCGAATTCTAGAGCACATTTACTCGACTGGCCGTCTGTATCGGTACTCCTAATTAACATAAAATTAAAATTAACATGTAAAATATGTTGTAGTATCGGCTGAAGGACTACGGTCAATAGCCTTTGAACTTGGTTTTAGTTCAATAAAGCATTATTATTTATGTTGTAGACGTTAATTCTATAGAAATGTATATCACATATTTCATTCACGCCTAAGGGTAAGTACACGTGTCCTGGCCTATACCTAATTATAAGTATATGCCAGGACACGTGTACTTACCCTGATAATATTATAACTGCGAATGTGTGTGTTACTTCTTCGTGCAAAAACTACTAAATCGATTTTGATAAAACTTGGTATGTAGATAGCTGGAAACCAAAATTTCCACGGTATGGGGCATCACGCGGGTGAAACCGCAGGGCACAGCTAATTATTATGTAAGTACTAGTTAAAATTTATAATATATGGCCGCTAAAGGGGCGCCGATGAGGTGCATCCCATAGATTGGAAACCACAGAACATAAGAGAATTAAAAGCGCTATAGTCAAAAGTGGCAACAAGCATTGATTGATTTTTAAATCTAGCAGGCTTGGAAAACCGAGTTGTTTTTTTGCGGGAAATTTGAATGTTTGGCTATTTGAATTTTTATTTAAAACAAGGAAATATAACCGAAAATTGTTGAAATTTTATATTTTTTTGATTTTAAAAGGATTATATACGTAATATTGTCCATTAAAAATAAAAAAAATATAAAATTTCGACAATTTTCGGTTATTTTCCACTAATTAAGTGGAAAAACACACATTTTTGTTTTTTTAATAAATATATTTAACAAAATATACACTTAATTCAATTTTAAATTAAAGTATAACCAACAAATAATATTTAAATGAGGAGAAATTCAAAGTTAATTATTCTATAACTTAGTGAAATTTAAAAAAAGGTTTATCAAACATGTATAATAATTTAAAATTATTTAGGTATAATTTATCAAAAAGTATGACATTAAATTGATAATTACCCTCTTATATATGCCTACAAGACAATTATCGCTTGATTACAGCGATAATTTTCAGAAATTTTAATTTTGTGTCACATAATAACAATTTTTGTAGGTTTTTTAAGATTTCTTAATAAAAATGCAAAGGTTTATTAAACAAATTAACTCTAATAGTTATTTATGTATTAAGGGCATAATAAGGTTTTTATGGTCCGAGGCGCTATTTCGAGCCCGAGCGCGTTAGCGCGAGGGCTAGAAAAGCGTCGTAGGACCATAAAAACCAGTTATACCAGCAATGCATACAAAACTTTATGCACGATTAATATATTATTATTTTTAATATATTATTGTTTTTTAAGACGTTTACGTCAAAGAATTTTTGTTATAATTGTCATATTATAATGTCAACTGACATCAGTCAGTTTTAAAGTTTAAAGATGAATGAAATTGAGGAAGCAGCTGAAAAGGCAAAAAATTGCGGCCTGCTGCCGGAAAAATCAAAATCTTTATACGAAAAAACTTACTTCGAATATATCAAATGGTGTAACATTGTTGTTTTTAATTTTTGACGTTTCATTATAGCCCGCTGGGTCATAATAACGCCCGCGGGCTATAAAAAGACGTTTACGTCAAAGAATTTTTGTTATAATTGTCATATTATAATGTCATCGTGCATAAAACATATTACAAACAATCAAAATATTTGATAAATTCTTGATAAACAATAGTTCAATACTTATTGGTCCTTATTAGAAAACAACCTTTCAAAAAACAGTTCAAGTATATTATATAATTAAAGTTTTTAACTTTGAATATGTAATTCATAAAAATAAATAATTTTGTAATACATACTGACTTATTGTATACCCTATAGTTATTTTCAGATTTCTTAATGTGGTATTAAATTTCTTTGGAATAAACCAATAAACCAAAAGGCTAATGCCTAAAATGTTTAATGCAATAATTAGACTTATTATGATTATAATTTGTTTTTTAAATAAGCACAATACTGTAGTTTTGTAAAATATAGAATTTTTGGCAAAAAGGAATTCCTACTTATCCAAAAATTAAATTACATTCTTTGGAATATTTAATTTTTAGTAAAATTGGTTTAATTTAAATTAATAATCAATAGAACCACTTAAATCTCAATGTTAAAAATATTGTTATTATGTATTTAGCAAAATTAAAATCTTTATGTATGATTTAACTTTCTGGTCAATATTAAGTATTAATTGTCTTTTTTCTTGTTCATGATTCATGGATTGTACCTGCGTCTTTTTCTTGATTCAATGAAGAATATTCAACTGCAATTAATATTTTCTATGTTCTTTTGCAAAGAAGTTTGATAAATTCAAGTCCTGTCTGCTTCTTCCATTAACACAAACCCAAACCTGAAATCAATACCAATTTTAAAATCAATTTAAATTGTAAAACAATTGATATTACCTAATAATTTTTAAAATTAAATAAAAATAATGTATCAATATTTAAAAAATCTTATAAAAACTAATAATGGTTAACTTGTGCTGTTTTAACATGAAAATATCCTTTTTTAATATCCTAATAAAAATCCTAAATAAAATATTTCTGCCTCAAAATAATAATTTAAAGCAGAAGTGTATGTAATATAAAAATGTCAGATTGCTTGTTTTAACAATAAACAATTTAATTATATTTGGAGTAAATACTAAAAGTGTACTTTCTTTAATGGTCAGGCTTTTACTTTTTTTATATTTGGATTGTAACTATGGATTTGTGAATATTAAATTCAAGAATTATTTGAATAGTTTGAATGTTTCAAATTTTTAAATGGTTCAATTAGAAAATTAAAATTTTCCAATAGTAATTGAAGAAATGGAACATTGGAATTGTAATTTCAAATTTATTTTGAAATAAAAAGAATGTTATTTACTTGTCATTAACCCTTAATTAACTTATTTGAATAGATTATGATTGTAATAATTACTAATAATTATTATTGAACTATTCAAATAATTCAAACTATTTATGTAGTTTAAATATTTAATTTTAAGTTTGAATTAAATATTACTACTTAATTTATTTGGTAAAAATATTCACACACCACCAATTCTTACTAAAAATGTATTCTAAAAAAAAATATATCTACCTATTATTAAAAAAATTTAAATATTTGTTTGGGATTGACGAGTAAAGCTGTCTTTCATTCTTTTTCTTCAAGCAGGATAAATCTTGTCTAATTGTTCCATTATTGCAGAAGCTAAAATTAATTATATTAAATTAAAATCAATTTATATTGTATCAAAAAATAATTGAATTAAAAACTTTAAAAATAATTCTTTAAAAGGTTTGCTTATGAATTGTCTAGTTATTTATGTACATTACAAATGTCAGACTTTCAGATAGAACAAATGAAGGGGTCAATGCAAGAATTCTTGCACTTAAGTGCCTAAGTCGCATTTTCAATTAAATTTACATTGTGGCTTCATCTAAGTGTTTCACGTAAGGTTTCAGGTGGTATTTTCAAAGTGGCAGAAATATGTGCCCAAGTGCCTTAGTTTGCATTTACTTCAATGGGAGTTTGCCTGGTTTTCAACTTACGTGAAAACTCTTGGATGAACCCACAAAAACAATTTAATTGAAAATGTGACTTAGACACTTCTTGCATTGACCCCTTCAAATAAAATAACTATAAAAATACTGTAAAAGATTATCACCCTGTAGTTCAAAATGCTATATTTATGTAAAAAAAACATGGAAAGCACAAAACTTTTGTAATATAATCAAGTTTTGAACTGAATGCTTACAAGTGTTTAATATGACCTCTTCCAGCTGCAAACATCTTGTAGATACTCGGCAGTTCCAATTCGTGTATTTAGCTTTTACAAATCTTGGGGCTCATAAACGTTATCTTTTATAAAGCCCCAGAGAAAGAAGTCGCACACTGTGAGATCGGTTGAACGTGTTGACCATACATGAAGTGCCAAATTGTTGGGCCCTTTACGTCCGATCCACCGATGAGGGGGCTGTTCGTTCAATAACCTCCGCTCCACGAAATGCCAATGTAGTGGGGCCCTGGACCCAGGTCCAGTTTTCGAGTAGCTACATCAAATAATTTTAACAAAAACATACATTTTGACAAAGATTATAGGTATATTTAACATTTTGTATAACAGCAACTAGTGTCGAGAAAAAAACGTTAAAAACTGTTTTGATTGAAAGTTTTGAATCAAAACGCTTTAAAACTATTTAAATTCTATCAAAACTTGCATTAGTTAAACAACCCATAAGCAAAGAGTAAGAGTCTTTACTCTTTGCCATAGGTTTCATTACATAAAAAGAATTTTATTAACTACATGTGTTTTCGGTAAACATAGAGAACCGATACGGTTTATCACACGTATTTTCTTATTTTAAACGCGGTAATGATGCTACAACTAACTCAAACTTGACTAAAAACACCTAATAAAATGTTAAATCCGAAATTAACAAGTTTACTTACCTAAAACAAAGAAAATTTGGATTATAAAACGTCGTACACAACACTTCAACAACACTGTCGGCCATTTGTAATTTCTCAAACCGAACATCAACGAACAAGTTGGAAAAGACCAATCACAACAAAGTAAGAATCACGTGGTTAATAACTGGGGTCTGTCAAAAACAACTTGGGTTTCAACGCACGCTAGATTTATTTTACTGTTGCCTGTTGTCAAATTCCCCTTATACCCCCCTGTTGGAAACTGCACTATCGCCAACGGCAAAAGGCTAAAGTAAATTGACGCCATCTAGGTCTACAATACCTAAGCAATGCCAAAAATTGAAGTAGATTTCTGTAACATATATTGGCGCCATATTTGGATTTTAATGCTTCGTAGGGTGCCTTTATATATTGTATTTACAGCTTTATTTTAAATAAAACAAGTATGAATATAGGATTTATTTATTTATTTATTTAATTATTTATGTTCCGTCCACAAACAAAACTACCCGTTTTCCCCGGACGGCCAGGTTCTTTTCTTAAGACAATAATGTCAAACAAAACTCTTTATTAGCACACAGTTTATTAACATAACATAATTAAACCGGTCATGTCTAGAAAAATAATAAATCTAAAACTTCGTTCAGTGATGGAGGGATATAAATCAAAATTTACATACATTGTTCATAAGCAACCAAGATTTACACCATGCTTTTTTCTGCATCTAAGACACTCCCACCGGAGTATACGGTAGGATACTCACATACGTTAGATACGGACAAAATTACAAACTAGAATACATTACAAAATAAAAGTAAAATTAAGGCAAATACCGCCCAGGTTTACGCGTTCTGCGTCCACTACGTGTAACATTAACTTTGAGATCGGGTACTCTGCTATTGATGTTAGGTTTAACATCAGACACTCCCGCACTCTCTTGATCACTTTTGTTCAGAACTGGTTCACCCTTGGACGTATCGTCGCTTTCCCCCGGAGATGAATCGAGAGGTGCCTCAAAACAGACAGCTTCCAATGGATACAATCGCTGAATCGGTCGCAATAATTGTCCTTTCGCAGTATTCACTCGCGCCAAACGAATTTTACCGTCGCTACCGGGAATAATATCCATTACGCGTGCTAACGGCCAATCGGAGCATTTATTCACGTCATTTCCGATCAGAACTACTTCTCGCACCGAAACCGAACGACTTGTACGTTTGTGGTTAACCAACTTTAGTGTCCCCAAATACTCGTTTCGAAAACGATGTCTTAAGTCTTCACGAAGCTTCTGAAGATAACGAATCATACGGCTGAATGATGCTTCCTCGACCGCGTCACAATCTGACACCCTATGTTCACTTTGTTCGCGCAAAAACATAGCTGGTGTCAAAGCTACGCAATCAGTAGGATCGTGAGAAACATAGGTCAACGGACGAGAATTAATAACCGACTCACAGTCGCACATTACCGTGCATAAGCTTTCAAAATCTAGCGACGCACGGCCCAACACTCTTCTCAAGAGTTGTTTCAAGACTCCTATTAAACGTTCCCAAAATCCTCCCCACTACGGTGCACTAGGAGGATTAAACTTCCAGACGATGCGTTGTACTGCTGTACACCGAGTTATTGCGTCCCAATCCAAATTCCCGAACGAACTTTCCGCACCCACGAAGTTTGTTCCATTGTCACTATAGATTGTATTAGGACGTCCCCGTCGAGCCACGAAACGACGTAATGCTTGTATAAAAGCATTTGTGGACAATGACGTCACCAATTCAAGGTGATACACCGCACAAGTAAACAAACAGATCCAGACCTTATTCTCACTCTTGAGGTACAAGGGTCCTGCAAAATCAACTCCCGTCACTGCAAATGGAACCGCGTCACGTACACGATCTTCAATCAACGGTGTTGATTCCGTTGTAAATGGTTTTCCACTTTGCCTTTTACAGACAACACATTTAGAGATAGCTGACCTAACCGTACGTCTACCCCCAAGTATCCAGTACTTTTCTTGAAGAAGGCTTGTAAGTCCCTGAACACCAACATGGCAAAAGTTTCTGTGGTACTCACAAATCAGTCGGTTGACGATCATATGTTGAGCAGGTAAAATAACTGGAAAACGGAAATCATCCTTATCTTGTCGATTTGTCATCTGTGTCTTTACTCGTAATAACCCATGCTTATTAATATTACTGTTACTGTTCGTTTGATTTGTACAAAATTTTCAGGGTATACTAACAAAAATACGGTCTTTAACAGCATATTTTTTATTTACTTAAAAAAAATTCCCTAAAAGTTATTTTTAAACGTTTTTTTATTATAAAATAAAAGGGCTTTAAAAATATTTTCTCGAAAAACCCTTGAACACGTAAACTGAGATATAAGTTGAAGTATTTTTATACAAATTTTCATAAAGATTAGTAAAGGCGTTTTAGAGTTAGAATTTTTTTACTTATTATGCTTTAATTTTGACGCGCAGTGTATAAGCTCATTTAAAACCAGGGTTGGGAATTTGCGGTATAATTCCCAACCCTGCTTAAAACTATTAAAATAAACAAGCTTATTAGCATTGATTCAAGAATTCTTCACTTAACGTTATTAGACTTACCGTTGATGGTTAGTATATTTGCTTTGTAATACAATCCATCAGTGTACCTGATCTTGTACTTCTTGGAGAAGTCCTGAATTAAAATTTTTAATATCGGTTTCATCAACTATCATCACAATATCGTCCTCTAAAAATCTGACTAAAGCGAACATTGTTAATGATTAATCGATTGCAGATCTGCACCATGGATCATGAATCTGCACTATAAATTATAGAAAATGCTTTTAAAGCCTAATTTCAAAATGGCGTCAATTACACAGAACAAACTATTTACAAAAAACAAAAGGGTCAACCAAGCACACTGTAAAAAATATTACATGAATATCCATGGCATTAATTAACCTATATGGTTTACCATGTAATTTTACTAACCATATGTAAATTTCCAAAATGATATGTAATATTACAAATTTTATTATTTGTGTATTTCCCATATTTTACATACAGCTTTATGTAAATTTGCCCTAAAATTATAAGTATTTTTACTAAATTTTACATAGAGGTTTATGTAATATTTTTTTAAAATTACCTTAATATCATGCTATTTTACATTCTTGTTTGTGTAATATATTTTAAAATTTAAAACTATTTTATTTATTATTTCATGTAATATTACTTACATAATAATGTAATATATTCAGGTTAATACATGCTTACTTACCAGAATTTGATTTTTTACTTTAATGGTATTTTAATGGTATTTAAAATTAGGTAAAAAGACAAAATTTTAAATATATATATATATATATATATATATATTAATTTCAACAAATAAAATATTTTTAAAAAACATTTAAAAAAAATGTAAAAATACATTTACCATAAACAGTAGGTATTTCCTTTTTAAAACATATAATGAACTTTTAAGTAAGGTTATTTTAGAAATATAAAAATACCTAACCTAATTATTTTACGCCTTTTATATTTTTAAAATTACCTTTAACAAAATTAATAAAAATCTTAAAATTAAAATAAAAGTACCTAATTTAAAAATAAATAACAAAAATTACTAGATAAAATATGATGTGTAAACGAATAGCCGCAATATTATTTGTTTTATAGAAACAATTTGTTCTGAACATGTATCTAATATTTAATAGTTCTCCATAATGTTGTTGCTAAGGCTTTTTATGAATCCTTTGTATATGGGAATAAAATGAATTATAATTTAATAATTTAACACTATAGTCCATTCCATTTAAGAATAAAGTAGATGTCGCTGCAAAACGAGACCGGTTTACACAGGAGTACGCGGAAAATTTAAATATAATGGCGGTTGTCGTTGAGAGAATATTAATATATTACAACAAATATGGACAAATCATAGAAACCCTAAATGTACCATACCATGAAAAAATAATTTACTATACTAATGAAGACCTTTAGACAGAAAATACATGTATCATATTATTTTCAGAAAATAAGAAGAAATATACATTAATTTGGGAAACATAACATCAATTATTTAACTGCATTCCTTATTTAAATGTCAGTTTATTTTTTAATGTGGAAAATAGTATATATTTTAATGTTTTAATAAATTTTGAAGATTTTATAATATAAAAATTTAGTTATTAACAAATAGACCTAGTTTTATTAAAAATGTAAGATAAATTAAATGGTAAATGAACAAAAAAATAATTTTTTTTGAGTCTAAGCATACATCCATGGATTTGAAAGCGATTGCTAACATTATTTGCTAAGGAATATTTAATGAAATCGCATGAAATTAATTAATCTATTATTTATTCATCGATTTATACAGGGTGTTATGTAATTAATGTTATATATTAAAATGGGTTGTTCCTGAGGGTCCATAAAGAAGCACCTGAAACTTTTTTTTCTAAATTCCAAAGTCTAAAAATAATTTATAATAACCTTTATCCTACCAAAAAGTACGCCACTGATCGACTAGGAACTTTAGGCTAATCTGGTTAATTTATTATGTTATGGTTGTATCAACAGTGTTTCCAAAATCTGTCATAAAAGTTGACAAACATTGTTTAAATTTAGCTTAATTGCAAAAATGACAAAATTAACAATGCAAATTGTGAATTTGGCGTTTTTATTAATTGTTGGTTATGTCATTTTTGTACTGAAGGTAAATTCAAACAAAATCTGACAACTTTTATGGCAGAATCTAGTGCATTTCTTTCAAATTTTAGGTTATGTGCTCAAATTGTAAATATCTTAACTAAGGGAAGTGCTTTTGGATTTATTTACACAAATTAAATGTTTAAAGTTTAACCTGTGAACTGGTCCCAATTTCATCTGAGTAACAGAATAAAATTTGGGTTAAACAAATTAACTGATAAGAAAATAAAATAGCTATTGAAAAAATTTGGATTTGGATTTTTTTTACATTAATTCTAACTATCATGAAGTCCCTACTTACACCACTGAAAAAAAGTTATTTAAAAAATTAAATCTAGTTTTTTTTTAAAGTAAGGTTTAAATAAAATACAAATGCAATTAATAAAGCCTGTTTGAGCGTTTTTGGTTTGTTTAATATCGTTTTTTTGTTGTTTAATAGTGCTTAAGTTTGTTCTATGCTTTTATGTTGTTTAATAATTAAACCTTGCAAAGAATTAAACGTTATAGCTGGCGAAAACGATAGCCCGCCATTTGTGGCGACCAATTAGTTAGTCCCCTGTGCGGTCAGCTATTTTCTATCATTTACTCCTTCCTGAGGTTTTTTATTTAAAGGTTGCACCTTATTAACGGCACTGACTACAATACAGGTATTAACCATTAAAAAATATGATTTGACGTGTTCATATCTCTCCTAAACATATTTTCTTTTGAGTCTGGTGACTTATAAGGCAGGGGAAATATGACAGGGGAGATACTTTTTCATGATAAAACAGAGATTTAAAAGGATCCATCTTTTCTCTTTACTCTTAAATGCATCGCGTAGCAAATTTGCAACGCTCCGGGAATTTTTATGGTAGACATACTGTATTACTTGTATTGGCTCGAATGCATGGTGTAACATATCTGCAACATAGTGAAGTATTTGCTAAACATTTTTATTTGACCATAGATTGTGTTTGAATGACAGTTTTATTTAATTCTTTACTGAATAAATAAGTATTCTACTATAGTAGAATATATAATACACTGCATAATAAGTAAAAAAATTCTAACTCTAAAACGCCTTTACCAATGAGTATGAGTATGAGTATAAGAGACGTATAACCAGCCCCATTTCATCATCACTCTCGGACCCCGTATAGGCCTATGTTTACTTACGCCGATTTTTTGTTCGCCCCCAGCAACTGCACGGCTTCACCCGTGTTTGCTGGGTGCGAATATCCATTGCGTTCCGTACTGTCCCCTATTTGGGGCTCGAGAGCGAGATGCGAATAGTTTTAATAGCCATTCTCGGGTTCGCCGAGCCGATGCTATACGCCCAGTAGGGTATAGGAGGAGAGACGGAAGGGTGTTGGTTTTTGGGAGACAATTACTCCGACTTAAAACTAAGTACGACGCGGAATCCCCCTAGACCAGTCGAATAGTATTACTCCAAACATTTGGGATTACTATTTGGAGTTGGGGAGTTGTTATTTCGCTGCAGGAGTGTAGTTTCCTAGTCAAAGTCTTTGTCTTGTTCGTTATTGTCATTGTCCGTGTCCTGGTTAGATAGTTCCTGCACTTGGTAAAGTGTGTCAGTTTTTATTTTTTTATTTTTATATTGTTGCTTAGGTGCTCCCAACTGGTCTTGTTAATTTATGAGAAGTGCATGTTTTGTGCTAACGTGTCATGATATGTGAAGCATGGTCTCCCGACTTTTCTGTCTGTAAGGTCTAGTTTAAGGGTGGCTTGTAGTATGTTGTTGCGTTGCCTACGAGTGACGTGTGCCCAGTATTTTAATTGGGCTACTCTTACTCGTTTGGTAATGGTTTTGCCCATTAACAGGTCGCGGGGATGTTGGTGATGGTAGACAGGTAAGTCTGTCGTTAGTAGTGTAATGATCTTCCGTTCAAGTTTGCGTAAATTTTGTCCCAAGCACGTTTTGTGGTAGAGTTTTGTCTTTTTTTCTTAAATTCCAAATATAAGTATTGCATTTATTTATTAGTTAAACAAATGACAAGTGCAATTATTCTGTTATCTAATGTTTACAAATCTAGTAGAGTTTGGTTATTAGGCTTTTTTTATTATGTTAGGGTTATAATGATTAATGTGTTAGTTTATTCTGTGAGTCTAGTGTTTATTATCGGTTTCGTTTGGGATTGCATTACGCATTTGTTGTTGACAGATTTATTGCCCTACGCCGTGTGCCTTTCTTACGTTTCAAAGATATCTGCCGTGTTTAAATTGCAGATTTTGTATTAGGTCATGCATATTCTTAAGGTAACTTATCAATTTTTTTGCAGATGGCCACCTCCCCTCTTGTTTGACCTCCCTTGCTTGTCCAGTGAAAAGCGTCCAATGACAGGTGGCACTTAACTCATTCATATCACTTAACACTTCACTCCTCAATGACCGTTACACCATTTTAGTTTGCACTCTATGAAAATTGTTTGTTTCACTATAATTAGTTTGCACTTTTTTAAAAAATTATTGTTGGTTTTAATCTTTAAACTTTCACGTTTTAAGAGCTTTCACTATCGCGTCGTGCCTTCTCAAGCGCTGGAACCTGACTGAACTCTAAAACGCCTTTACCAATTCATGTTTTTAACTTTAAAATACACACACAACCTCACAAAAACAAACTGTTACTAGCAACGATTGACAAACACCCGATCGTAAATATTTGCGATTTTATAAGATTTTCTGTAAGCTACAGGAAGTGCAGAATTGCAATTCTCTATAAGCTTATAGAAAGTTATAGTTTGGCTTACAGAAGTGCGCAGAATTGACCTATAAGAAGTCACAAAACGTACTACCCCCGCTCCCTGGTGACTTCATAAAATCAAATTTTATCCGAAAATTTAAATGAATATTTGTATAAGTCTAACGTTACGTCACGTAGTTATAACCCCCCTCCCCTTATCACATTATATCAAAAATTGTCCGAACCCCTTCCCCTAGAGCTTGACGTTACGTTAAATAGTTATTTATGTCATAAGTGATCGGGTATTTTTGTCATGCTTGCGGGTAAAATATTAAAGCTGGTGAAAGCAGGTATTTTTCAAATTTCGATTAAAATACTAACTAAAAAAATGTCCAGTAAATAATATTGTATATTTACAAAATATACATCAATATTTTCACTGACAGATTTTCACAGGTCTGTGATATTTTTTAAACCAGAAGTCATACGTTGCGATCTCTTACAGATCAATTTATTAAGAGGGTGTTATCAAATAAATAAATATCCAGGAAGGTCCTAAGTGCCACCTCTTTATTATCTAAATATTGCTCAGCTCTTTGGGTTATCTCATGAATGGCGGATTCGCAGGCAATGCCTGTTTGGTAGGCAAATTGGTTTTGGTGTAGAGGTCTTTTGTGAAGCACCGTTTCCTGTATGTGCTGCTCTATCAGTTTTTCTTCTGTCTTCAGAAGAAATGATGTTAGGCAGATTGGTTGAAAGGATTTTGGTGTCTCATATGGTTTTGGTATGAATACCAGTGCCTCCCTGCGGCCTTCCGGTATGTACTTGAGAGCCAGACTGGCTCTTAAGATTGTTCACAGACTATTTTCTGAAAATAATACAATATACAGGGTGTCCCAGAAGTCGCGCATCACCTTGAAGGTGGTTGATCAACAGACCCCCAGAAATCCTAGAAAATTATTTAAAATAATTCTACCTATATTATTAAAAAATATAGGTATGTAAGCGTAAACATTAAGTTTTAAAAGGTTTACCCTGATTATATTGTTTCAAGTCTATAGATTAGGTCTAATGTACAGAATGTTGAAACAATGGTTTAATTAGAAATAAATGTTTCATCTTATAAAAAAATAGATTTAAGGATTTATACTTTTACAATACACATGCGTTTGGCAACATCATTATCACAACAATGAATTGGTTAATTCATTGCTATTTGTTGACATCAAACAATAGACAATGATTAACAATTAAAATTCAAAGTAGATTATTTCAGAATTACTGTAAATCTTATTTTTCATGGATCCGTTTGTCCGTTAGTCCGATCATCCGGGAGCGCTCTTATTGGTCCAATTATAATTCTAAAATTATGACATTTTATCGGTCCGGCAAGTTTCAACTTCGTACGTCTGACGGAGAAAGTTAAAATAATTTTAACTCATCCGTCACTACACATCTGTTTTGACGCCTAGCGTTATTTTAAGATCATTTATTTTCAAATATTTTAATATTTTTTTAATAAGATTGTAAAACGGAAATATAACCTTCGTCATGTGAATAATGTTCTACTGTTTTTATTTAATAAGAAAAACTGAAAAACTGAAAAAAAGAAAAAAAAAACAAAAAAATATAAAAATCAGAACTGCTTTTTTAAAACTATACATTTTAATGTATATTCTTTTTATATGGTATATTTGCCTACCTTTAAATTTATTAGACTGTTACAATTGTTGACATAATTGTAACTGACCCTTAATTTCTATTTGTCTCCAAATCATTCTGTTAAACGTCATTAAAAACGGATGCATGAAAATTAGAACATTTCTGATCGGACGATTTTATTGAAAAAACGAACAAACGGATAACGGACAAACGAATACATGCAAATTAAGCTTAAATCGGTATTATTCTCCGAGCGTTATAAAATTAATGTTAAGCTGGACAGCTCAGATGGTAGGGCGGTAGCATGCGAGAGGTACCGGGTTCGGTACTTGGCGGCTCGACAACTTTTTTTATTTTTATTTTACATAAATTTACATAACGAAAGAATACAATGTCGCATTTAAAAGCATTAATATTTAATTTTACATTAATATTTTGGAGGTTACTCAGGGTGAAGATTTTAATTTTTGAGTTGTTATTTTCGTTTTAACAGAGAGATAAACCTATTGACCATGTCGACGTCGTCAAAAAGCTGCAAGCGGTATTATCTTTGCCTGTTCGGACGAAACCTAAATGTCGTTTTTTAATTTTAAAAATTTATATCCGAGTATGATTATATTTGAATTATGTGTAGAGAATATCGAGCAAAACTAAATCATTGCGAATTAACGTATTAACGTTATTAGAGGCTGTCGACGTCCTCAAAAAGCTCGACATGCAGTGCCGTCAAAAATAAAATGACATTTTTTAATTAAAAAAAAACCTACAATATAACTATCCGCCGACGGTGGATTAGTGGTGGACTTTAGGCCCGCGGTCGGTTTCTACCCCTAACCCGCACAAGCCATTCAGTTGGCTTTTGGGACTTTTTAGGAAGTAAGGGTGGAACTAAAAGAGCACGTTTGTATATATACTTTTTTTGTAAATGGTTTAGGATACACAGCAAAGCTAAATCATTGTAAATTAACGTCATTATGCTTGTATACAGGAATTTTTAGAATTTCGACGTTCATTTCGACGTCGACATGGGTTGTAGGGATACAAAATAACTTCTATTACGGAATATGACCATTCTAATATCACTTTTTGATGTGGAACATAAATTCCTTAACACCTTGACTGCGAAAGGTAATTTGATGATTTAAATTTTTATTGTGCACATGCCTCCGGCGGCATGTCACCTTCCTTAACGCTTGTGCGGCCCGTGTCTCCAGAGGCATGTTTGCCATAGTATGTTTAGAGAGTCTTACAGTAAGAAAGGTTGAAATTTTTTAATTGAATTTTTATTAAAAGATATTCTTCAAGTAGTAATCTACTTTCAGCTTTAATAGCACATGCCTCTGGGGGCTTGTTCAGCACACACAATATACCAAAAATTATTACCTATATAAGTTATATAAGTAGCTCAGGCTATCTTTGAGAAAAATTACGCGCGTGCGCGATGAGCAAATCATTAATATTTCTAAAATGTAACGAATATTTATTTCTTACTTTTAAAACACTGTGTATAATGTTTGTCGGGTAGTTTTCAGTAGGCCCTAAATATGAAACGCAAAAAACTTCGCATTGACATAAAAATATAACCGGATGGTTTTAATTAATCCTTAATAAATAAATGTATTAATTAATAATTGCATATGTTAAAAGACTACATTTAAAAAAAAAAACTTTTATTTGTTTTTTTTCAGTACCAACGCCATTATGGCTTATAATTGTCCAAAAGATATAGATGGGTTTATACCTCTTTTATCAAAGGCTGATACAAGATTTCGACAACAAGTTGGTGTTGATATTTTATCATATTTAGCAGAACCATCAAATCCTATTGTTTGTCAAGACATTGGACAACTTATTGATGGATTAATTCCTTGGATGCAAAGTAGCAACTACAAAGTAAGTAAATGGTGTTTTTTTAAGAATGACAAAGTTTAATGACAACACAATTAATTATAATTAGAACCAATGAAATGCTAGTATTCCATAGTTACGCATTTTATCACACCTTGTTTACACGTTACTAAGAATTTTGACACTTTTCTTGATTTGACATTTGTTGACATTTAAATCCTATGTTTGTTATGATTAAAATAATGAATTATAAACTCTAAAAGATCGATGGGTTGGTGTAAACTATAATAAACTTAAGGTAAGTTTAAATAAATAAGGTTTATTAAAATCTTTTTATATTTTAAAGCACATTTTAATTTCAAATGTCAAACTGACAATTCGTTAAATCCTAAAATTCATTATATTTTCTCACTAAATATAACTCGTGGTAGGTATGATTAATAATTATAATTATAATAACAACAAAATCAAAGTTTTTTCCTGTTGCATAAAGTATTTAAGCGGTTGTTTTCTAATTCAAGGTCACTGATTTCAAATCGACCGTCATTTTTTTTGTAGCAGCTCGAGTTTTTTAGATACAGCTATTGCCTTCATATTAAGTATGTTTACATAAACTATCTATTACATACGAGTTTTACATAAATATTTGTAATTTCCATCATGTCTTTATCAAGAAGACTCCAACTTCCAACGATCCAAATTGTTTTTGTAACATTTGTGGTGAATATGTTTTTAAAAAATTTTGTTTGAGTGTGTCACACTTTGTGAAACAAGCGTATTTGGAATGTTTTGGTTTTCCGTTGGAAGCACATAACAAGTACTGTGTGCCCAGTATTGTATGCAAAATCTGTGTTGAAGAATTACGGTTATGGGCCACTAAGAAGAGACCCTCTTTTAAGTTCCAATCTCCAATGATCTGGCGTGAATATAACAGAAATCAACGAGACGAACCGCTCTAAATGGATTTACCCCTCATCAACATCAGCTGTTGGGCCTATTAGAAGTTCGAAAGGTCCACTTTTATCACTATCATCTACATACATCTAAAGAAAGTTCTGATGAATTGAACGATCCAAGCTGTTTGACCAATGACGACTTCATTCCAGAAAATCCAATGGACGTATGCTCGTGGACGTCTGTATGAACATAGGATGTCCATTTTTCTTCTATGGACGTCCCATGGACATCCGTTTAGAGTCCAGATGTCACAACTTTGGACATCCATAAGTCGTCAACCGATGGACGTCTATAAGGTGTTTGAACCATTCCTCCAGCATCCAGGACCTGCTTTTTTGCTTACTTTAACTGTTTTTTGTTTTTTTCATTGCGATGTTGCAGAAAATTTTCTCCATCATGACTGAAATGCCTTTTGTCTGGCTCAGTAACAATCCCACTAGGAATATAAATATTCTAAAAGTTGTTAAAAGTTACAACATTCAATGTTGAACATTGCAGGAAATCCTTGTATTCGACTCAGGAACATTACATTTGCAATACTACAAGTGTTTAACATTTCATTGATAGCTTAAGTCCTTTATAGCACGCGCTTGCTTGAATGTCAGTGAGATTGATCATAACTGTTGTTATGCAGCCAACAATACGTTTTAACTTGCATTTCTGAAATAATAATTATGGACGTAAAATGGACACTATATGGACGTCAATTAAAATCGTACAAAGGATGTAAATATATGGACGTACAGGGTGGTCCACGTAAGGTGACCCATATACTTATCTCAGAAACTACTGGAGTCACAAAAAATTTGTAAGAAACAAATATTCACAAAGTAAAAAATATTTTTAAAATATTATATTTTCATTTATACAGGGTGTTCGGTTTTCCTTGGGACGATACCAACTTTCTTATTTTCAATGGAACACCCTGTATTTTTTTGCATTTTTGGATTCTACCCACTCTTTTAGGTATACTTTGTAAATATATTAATTAAGAAAATGTTAATACTTTTTGAGTAAAATTAAGATTTATTAAAATTTCTCTAAATGTAGACACTCGCTAAAAGTTAAAAATAATCAACTAAAAGTTATTATTTTTTATATTATGTAGTATCCATCTCTTTAATAATAAGTAAGCTATAAGTTAATTATTATATTTTTTGGAAAATATCATACAGGGTGTTTTCTATGTCCCGTTGAAAATAGCGATTTTAAAAGTTTAAAATCTTGTTTTTATTCAATGGAACAACCTATATATTTTTGCATTATTGGATAGAATAAGTAATTACCTTTCATTTTATATATATATGTCCTATACCTAAACCTAACAGAAAAAAAAATATTCGCATTTTTCACAATTACTAGCTTTTTTCCAATTACCTTAGTTAAATTTTCATTATTCAAATAAATAAATTTCAATAACAACAAATAAAAATGCTTTTATATATAAATATATATTACTATAATAATTACCATACGCGCAAAGCTACTAATTTTGTAAAATGCGAATATTTTTTTAGGTGATCCACGTAAGGTGACCCATATACTTAATTTAGAAACTATTGGAGTCACAAAAAATTTGTAAGAAACAAATATTCACGAAGTAAAAAATATTTTTAAAATATTATATTTTCATTTATACAGGGTGTTCGGTTTTCCTTGGGACGATACCAACTTTCTTATTTTCAATGGAACACCCTATATTTTTTTGCATTTTTGGATTCTACACACTCTTTTAGGTATACTTTGTAAATATATTAATTAAGAAAATGTTAATACTTTTTGAGTAAAATGAGGATTTATTAAAATTTCTCTAAATGTAGACATTCGCTAAAAGTTAAAAATAACCAACTAAAAGTTATTATTTTTTATATTATGTAGCATTCATCTCTTTAATAATAAGTAAGCTATAAGTTAATTAATTTATTTTTTGGAAAATATTATACAGGGTGTTTTCTTTGAATAATGAAAATTTAACTAAGGTAATTGGAAAAAAGCTACTAATTGTGAAAAATGCGAATATTTTTTTTTCTGTTAGGTTTAGGTATAGGACATATATATATAAAATAAAAGGTAATTACTTATTCTATCCAATAATGCAAAAATATATAGGGTGTTCCATTGAATAAAAACAAGATTTTAAACTTTTAAAATCGCTATTTTCAACGGGACATAGAAAACACCCTGTATGATATTTTCCAAAAAATATAATAATTAACTTATAGCTTACTTATTATTAAAGAGATGGATACTACATAATATAAAAAATAATAACTTTTAGTTGGTTATTTTTAACTTTTAGCGAGTGTCTACATTTAGAGAAATTTTAATAAATCTTAATTTTACTCAAAAAGTATTAACATTTTCTTATTTAATATATTTACAAAGTATACCTAAAAGAGTGGGAAGAATCCAAAAATACAAAAAAATAAAGGGTGTTCCATTGAAAATAAGAAAGTTGGTATCGTCCCAAGGAAAACCGAACACCCTGTATAAATAAAAATATAATATTTTAAAAATATTTTTTACTTCGTGAATATTTGTTCCTTACAAATTTTTTGTGACTCCAATAGTTTCTAAATTAAGTATATGGGTCACCTTACGTGGATCACCTAAAAAAATATTCGCATTTTACAAAATTAGTAGCTTTGCGCGTATGGTAATTATTATAGTAATATATATTTATATATAAAAGCATTTTTATTTGTTGTTATTGAAATTTATTTATTTGAATAATGAAAATTTAACTAAGGTAATTGGAAAAAAGCTAGTAATTGTGAAAAATGCGAATATTTTTTTTTCTGTTAGGTTTAGGTATAGGACATATATATATAAAATGAAAGGTAAATTTTTTGTGACTCCAGTAGTTTCTGAGATAAGTGAGTCACCTTACGTGGACCACCCTGTACATAGTACATCCATTTTTAGTCCGTGGACCAATGTACTTAAAATGGATCTTAAACGGACGTCCATTGGACGAATGGTGCTATCTGGGATTGAATCAAAACGAGCTTAGTGATGTAATTAGAGACCTTGGGCTGTCGAAGACTTCTTCCGAAATACTAGGTTCCCGGTTGAAAGAGAGACATCTTATAACTAAAGAAACTAAAGTTTCGTATTACCGCACTCGAGAAAAAAACGTACTTCCTTTTTTCGCTGGAGAGGATGATTTTGTGTATTGCACTGATATTTCTGGTTTGATGACTGCCATGGGTTTACAGAGATATGATTCAAACGAATGGCGTTTATTTATCGACTCCTCAAAACGCAGTTTGAAGTGTGTACTATTGAATAATGGAAATAAACAAGGCTCCTTACCGATCGCACATTCAACGAAACTTAAGGAAGAATACCCTACAATTGCATTAGTCATGAACAAGATAAAGTATAACGAACATAAATGGATAATTTGCGTTGATCTTAAGATGGTTAATTTCCTTTTAGGCCAACAAAGCGGCTATACTAAATATCCCTGCTTTATATGTTTATGGGATAGCAGAGCTAAATCAGAACATTGGACAAGAAAAGAATGGCCTTCTAGGGAAGCACTAGTTCCAGGTAGCCTTAATGTTATCAATGTACCTCTTGTGTCACGAGATCGTATTATATTGCCACCTCTGCATATTAAACTTGGACTAATGAAACAATATGTTAAAGCACTAAACAAAGACGGCGAATGTTTCAAGTATATTTCAAGGAAGTTTCTAAATCTGAGTTCAGAAAAGCTCAAGGCAGGCATATTTAACGGCCCACAAATTCGTAAACTTTTTTTTTTTTTAAGATCTTTATTTTCGTTTTAACTGTCCTGTACAATTGTTTCCAAATAAGTAAACTTATAAACTAGATATTTTAATAATATTTTGGTCCGAGAAGGTACAATACATAAACGAAAATAATTTAGACTCCTAATCAGCACCCTGTGCTGGTGATGGAGACTGTAGCGAATTTTTTATATTTCGTAGTCATTTAAGAAATTATTTTTTAAGTTTTTCTTAAATTTATTATTATTTTTTATATTTTTTATTGATTGGGGTAACATGTTATAACTTTCCACACTACGATTTATTGGATTATTCAAACCTATATTAGAATGTGTATTTGTTAAATAAATTTTGCTTTGGTTCCTAGTATTATGATCATGAATCTCTTTGCATAATATAAATTTATGATTAGTTTTTTGGTTTTTATTGATTGTTTTATGCACTAATTTACATTGTTCAATTTTTTTTACAGGTTTTAGTGGCTTAATAGTTAATTTTTTGTATATTTCTTCGGTTGCTGTTAGATATGGAATATTAAATACTACTTTAATGATTTTATTTTGCAGTCTTTGCATTTTGTTAAATAATATTGTTGAGCAGGTACCTCAAATCGGAATCAAATAAATTAAAATTGAATAAAAATAAGCATAGTAAATGTTATATTTTGAATTTTTGTCTAAGTAGTCTCTACACTTATAAATTGCACCCACCATGGGAATTATTTTATTGCTTAAATACTCAATATGCTTATTCCAACTTAGATTTTCGTCTATTATTAATCCCAAGTATTTTGTGTATTTGACTCTATTTAACTTGATATCATTTAGTGTAATGTGTAGTTCACGAAAGGGTTTGTTTTTTTGTTTAAAAATCATATAAGTAGTTTTATTCACATTTATTTTAAGTTTACTCCATTCTAACCAATCAGTGTATCTTTTAAGGTCGTTGTTTACTACCATTTCTAGACTGTGAAGGCCTTCGCTGCTGTAGACCAGGATGGTATCATCAGCAAATGTATAGTACTGGGCTAACAGTCCGGCTTCTTTAAGACTTAAGACATGAATTGAGTATAGTAAGGGACCTAGTACAGACCCCTGTGGAACTCCACAGGGAACTCTTGCCAGTGCGCTTTTGGTTTTATTAATTTCTACATACTGTTGTCTGTCTGTTAGGTATGAATTAATTATTGATAATATTTTGCCTCTGAGACCCATACTCTCCATTCTATCCAATAACACCTCATGGTCCACAACATCAAATGCCTTTTTTAAATCGACAAATACAGTAGCAACATATTTATTTTTATCAAGTTGGTTACAAACGTAATCAGCGAAATCTACCACAGCACTTTGAGTTGAAGAGTTTTCCAGGAATCCATACTGAAAACTATCAATTAAATTGTGTTTTTGTATAAATTCTAATACTCTAATTTTAATGATTTTTTCGACAATTTTAGAGAAGATGCTTATTACAGATATAGGCCTATAGTTTTCTAGTGATGTGGTATCTGATTGTTTATGGATTGGAATAACTCTAGTAATTTTTAGCTCTTTAGGATATATCCCCGTTGTAATAATTTGATTTGTCAGTTTTGTAATAATTGGCAATACAAGGTCAATAATAATCAATAGATCCTCAACAACAATATCGTCTCCGCCTGGAGCTGAGCCTTTTTTAATTTTTTTTATAACTGTAAATATCTCCTGGTTATTGGTTGCCTTAACATACATTGTGTTTTGATTGTATGTTTTGTTAAATCTAGTTTTATTATTTGAGGTTAATGAATTTATTATGTTTGAGCCTACTGTTGAAAAGTACTGATTGAAATTATGAACTATGTCAGGTGTTAATGTTATATTAGAATTATTTACTATTATTTGACTTAAGTGTTGTGATGTTATTTATAACTGCCCACTGTTTTTTAAAATTTGATCCAGCATTATTCCACTTTTTGCGAAAGTAATTGGTTTTTAATAATTTTCTTTGGTGATTTATTTTATTTTTTATAAAATTAAATTTATTTTTAATTTCTAAATTATTTGGATTTTTAATTTTTAATTTGTAAATCGCTTCTCTTTCCTTAATTAAATTTAAAAAGTCTAAGGTCACCCAATCATTTTTTATATTTTTTAATGTAACCTCTTTACTCGCTAGTCTTTTACATTTAGTACAAATTTTAATAAGCTCACTAAATGATTCTATTTGGCTATTATTAATATCATTTTTCACAAGCCTATAAAATTTTCGTTTATCTAGAGTTACCCTATGAATTGTTTTGCAAACACTTACTTTAATATTCTCTTTTAGATTTACATGAATAGCATTATGATCTGAAAAACTATTTTGTACAATTTGTACTTTACAATTAATATTACAATTCGATAAAACATGATCAATAACCGTTTTTGTGTGTCCCATAATTCTAGTTGCACTCTCTTCATTTATTTCATTGATGATCTTGAATCCATTTAAGTTTATTAAGTTAATATAGTCCACAACTGATTTGTTTTGCTTGTCAAGTAAATTGACATTCATGTCGCTAAACACCAAAGTTCGTTTCTTCTGTTTACACAACATAGTTTCTAACACTTCAAAAAATTGAATAGAACTAAATGACGGAGGTCTATACACACCAAAAATAAAAAGTTTTTGTTCTTGTAAGTAAACACTTGCAATGTCTGTTTCTAGCTGATTTTCAATGTTATTTACACTGTGTTTTATCTCATTTTTAACGTAGATTGCAGTTCCTCCTCCTCTAGCATCCCTACATGAATGAACTGACTTATAATTTTTTAAATTATAATATTGCGTTTGATTTTTATAAAGCCAGGTTTCTGTTAGGATTAGTACATCTATGTCATTTATGATTAATAATTCTTGTATTTCTTCTAATTTGTTGTTCATGCTTCTTATGTTAAGGTAGTATATTTTAATTTGATTTTTGGTTGTGGATTTCTTTAGTTTTTTAATTGGAGTAATTGATCATCAGTTTCTATGATTTGAGTTTGACTGTCTTTAGTCTTTCTAACAAAAAGCTTTCCATTTTTGAACCAAGTAAATTCAATAATGCCATCTTTTTTTTAATTTTCTTGCCTTGGCACTCAGTTCTCTATATTCTTTAGTCCATATAGTGTCCATTTTACGTCCATAATTATTATTTCAGAAATGCAAGTTAAAACGTATTGTTGGCTGCATAACAACAGTTATGATCAATCTCACTGACATTCAAGCAAGCGCGTGCTATAAAGGACTTAAGCTATCAATGAAATGTTAAACACTTGTAGTATTGCAAATGTAATGTTCCTGAGTCGAATACAAGGATTTCCTGCAATGTTCAACATTGAATGTTGTAACTTTTAACAACTTTTAGAATATTTATATTCCTAGTGGGATTGTTACTGAGCCAGACAAAAGGCATTTCAGTCATGATGGAGAAAATTTTCTGCAACATCGCAATGAAAAAAACAAAAAACAGTTAAAGTAAGCAAAAAAGCAGGTCCTGGATGCTGGAGGAATGGTTCAAACACCTTATAGACGTCCATCGGTTGACGACTTATGGATGTCCAAAGTTGTGACATCTGGACTCTAAACGGATGTCCATGGGACGTCCATAGAAAAAAAAATGGACATCCTATGTTCATACAGACGTCCACGAGCATACGTCGTCATTGGTCAAACAGCTTGGATCGTTCAATTCATCAGAACTTTCTTTAGATGTATGTAGATGGTAGTGATAAAAGTGGACCTTTCGAACTTCTAATAGGCCCAACAGCTGATTTTGATGAGGGGTAAATCCATTTAGAGCGGTTCGTCTCGTTGATTTCTGTTATATTCACGCCAGATCATTGGAGATTGGAACTTAAAAGAGGGTCTCTTCTTAGTGGCCCATAACCGTAATTCTTCAACACAGATTTTGCATACAATACTGGGCTTCCAACGTCAATGTCAAATCAAGAAAAGTGTCAAAATTCGAACTGTGTAGTCGAAAAATTGCATCAAATCTTATAAAAACCTAACCTCAAAGTTTATATGGGACAATAAGCTTAAAGCAACCCCCGTTTCTACGACACTGTGTTCAGTCAAACAATTGTAATTATGTTTGAATATGTGTTTTGGTAGTAAGTGACTGTTTCCAAGACTACCATAGTAGAAGTTATATTAAAAAAACTGATATGATAAGTAATACTTCATCACCCTGTATCTTGGAAACATAATAAATAAAATATTTATTTAGATTTTCTTCTTATTTTTACTTGCTCAATCTTTTCCTAAATTTATGCCAATAAGTTTAGGGACACCTTGTATATATATATATATATATTATATAATATAATAAACTTACAGGCCAGCCCATAAATTAAAGCTTTTAAAAGATAACGAAGGTAAAGTAAACAGTCTCTTAATAAACAAAACGAGCACGTAAGTCTAACGTAAACAAACCATCTATTAAAGCAACATCGTTACACGCCTGCCATTAGGGCCGTATTCCAAATTTTAATACGATACACCACAGGGCCGGCTTTATCCTATGTATAGTATTAATTACACAATACAAACTTGGTACAAAATAAAATGTTTGCTAAGTATTAATTAAAGGTTAACGAAAAATGGTAATACATTAATTACCAATAAACAAACTGCGAGACCCTCTCGAGTAAAACAAAAAAGAACAAATGGTAGAAGCAGTAAATTAAAAAAAAATACAATTTCTTAATTGTTAAATAAGAAAAGAATACGTAAACACAATTTCTACCACAAGAAGAAAGCAAAGAATAGGTTTAAGTTGAATGGTAAATGGTATAATACATTAACAATAAAATAAATTTAAGAACACAAAAAGATTCTAAGAATGTGGGAAAAGTAAAAACAACACCTCAGGGGGGTAAACAACTGAGCGCAGCAGATTCCGAATTCCGGCAGACCCGGACAGAGACCAGCAAGGATGTCCAAGCAATGTACTAATAACCCAAGCCTCATTCATGAACCCCAATTGAATGGGGTCATTACTAATACCCTGGTTGAGGGGGGGTCCGGATTGTACTTAGTTTTGGGTCAGTTCAAGGCCAGTTTTGCCCCTACACTCCACTAGCCTAAATATAAATATCCACGAGCCTAAACATTGTCATCCACGACCTCATAGGGAAAAAAAGGTGCACAGAACACTGGCCGGCCAATCCAGACCAGAAGACCGGAATAAATCAGTGTAAGTCACATTCCAACTCCAACAACAATTAAGTCCACATTCACCATTATTTGGTCATTTTTCGCCAAATTGCGTTTCAATTGTTCATTGATATAAGGATAATAATTTTCTACGTTATTTAAGTTCGCATATTTCACTGCTGGTTTCTGCTACTTTTTGTGCTAATTTTTGCAACCTTGTTTAAGGGGCGTATGCAGAAATGTTAATTTATTTATATCAACTGATTTACGCATATCCACTGAGTTAAGTTTGAACCAATTTGGCAAAATAGAAAACATACACAATTGGGTTATGTTCGCAGTTTGCAATGTGTTCTGGCACAAGTAAATTTGCATTAGAAGGTATAAAAAACGAAAAGTACGTCTTAAAGCCTCTAAAAAGAACAAAGTGTTTGTAAAAGATTAATGAATTATATTATAGTTATAGGAATACTGTACTTGTTTATAAAAGGCAATGCTCTTTTACCTATTCTTTTACAGGTACCAATAACACCTTTTTAGGCATTTAGGCAAAAGCTTATCCTAGAAATTATAGATATAGTGGTTGCTACGCAGGTTAATTAATTATGCTAAAATTTTCGGCGAAGAAAATAATACGATTAAAATTGCCAAACCGGTTAAGTTTCCTGCCCTTAATTTGCCTATTTTTAATGGGGTCCATAATAATACAAGGCTTAACTTTAAACAGATTCAATTTTTAAAAAGGTGTCTTGTGGGTGAGCCATTAAATTTCATTAAAAATCTACCATAGTCCAATGAAAATTATCCAACTGCGTATAAAAATCTTCAAGATAAATATTAAAATCCGCGTTTGCTTGCCATGCATTATTAAAGCAAAATATTGCGGCTTTAGGTGCACTCGGACTTCCCACTCAGGAATGGTGTTTTCTTCTGTTTCATCATGTGTTCACGCGAATTGAAAAAAATGTGTACTCAGTATAAAGATATATCAGGTATTAAGTATTAAGAAAACATAATATCTAATATTGATTACATTTTTAGGTTTCCAGCAATGGAATTGAAGCAATGACATATCTGATAGACCGGTTAGGAACAGATTTTAGACCCTATCTACAGACAGTATTACAAAATGTAATTGACAGGCTTGGTGATGCAAAAGATACAGTACGAGAAAAAGCACAGCTTTTAATATTGAAGATATTAGAAAGAAATGTAGTTTCTCCACATACTCTTTTAGAAAAATTAACACCTGGTTTCACTCATAAAAATGCCAAAATACGAGAAGAAATACTTAGATGTCTTGTTAATATTCTCAATGAGTAAGTAAAAAATAAAATGAATTCACCCAATTATTTATTTTTTAATGTTTTGTTATAAAGTTATAAAATAGATTTCTTGTTAATATTCTCAATGAGAAAGTAAAAAATAAAATGAATTCACCTAATTATCTATTTTTAAAAGTTTTGCTATAAAGTTATAAATAGTTTTAATTATACAGGGTGTTTGGGAAAATGTTGGAAATATCTCGGATTTAGATAAAACATGAAAAAATAAGATGACAAGTTCTTATGGAATTTTTTCCTACTGGCCCTCCTTACGGAGACATGAGCCCTAAAAGGACGCTCCTAGAAATTATTTTTCCTTGAAAAACTTTTAAAGTAGGTACTGAATGTAATTTAATAAAAATTTAATATGATGGATCCTGGTAAGGATCTCTTAAAATAGTGTCCTTTAAACATTTTTTGCTTTTTTTGTTTACCAGGGGCGGACTAAGTTTTACACCTTAGTGCTTAAATTTTAAACACCCCGTTTGATAAAGACTTAAAATATTAAATCTGCATAGCTTGAACCTAAAATAAAATAAAGGTACTCAAGGAGGACAGGTATAATTTTTCCGGTGTCGAAAAGGCCCAAGCCACTTTTTTTACATTTTTCCGTAAAATTTGGCACGTTCCGTTGAAATCGCTTAACTTTCGAACGAGTGGAGATTTTTCGACCAAATTTGGGGAAAAGGTGCTTTGGTACAATAATTTGTTTCGTATTTTTTCTATTTTTTTTCGGCCTGGATAAATTTTCGAAATTAACCAAACAAAATACACGAATCGACGGGTAAAAGAACAAACTTTGAAGAATAAACGAATCCGCCAAAGGCCCGTTTAATTTTTGTTTGGTAGGTATATAAAAAAGTTTAACAATTAAAATCCCCAAAATCAAATCTATTAGAGGGGGATCCAACAAAATATTAAGAAATAATGCGGCATTGCCAAATTTTGTATAAATTTCTCAAACAAAAAAATATTAATAATAAAATTCATTTATCAGGTAGATCTTTGAATTAAAGTCAATTTATTTTTTTTCGCAAATCATACATATACCGGGGAACCCAACAAAGTATCTTGCAACACTTCCCTATTGAAAATGCCATATAGAACCATATAAAAAACACGTATCTGGATTCTATATGGTTTCTATCTGGTTCAATATAGGTATTTGAAACAGGCATTTCACTATAGAACCAGATAGAAGATTACATTATAGAACCAGATAAAAACACTCTAAAACACTATACCCTGCTTAAAATACCCCATAGAGACCTATACAAAATAATCTATCGGGCGCTACCGGATTCTATATGTGCATTTGTCCATGGGTTTTTCCGGATACATCCCGATAGAAAATGTATAGGAAATTACCTATAGGCACACCATAACTTTTACATTTTCCCTATTGAGACCGATAGAAAATAACTCAATGAAGGATATATAGGGATATCCCTATAGAGCAACCATAAAACATTTGACAAAATTTTATTAAAACCTATAGGGTCCTATAGGGAAAAAACTAATTTCTACATTTATGTGTATTTTCCCCATTGAAACCGATAGCAAATAAATCAATGGTGGATATCCCTATAGAACAACCATAAATCTCAACTACGGGTCCTATACAAACCGATACACCCTATAGAAACACCATACATCCCGATACAAATATCTATCGGTTTGAACAGGGTCTCTATGGGGTATTTTAAGCAGGGTAGAACCAGATAGGGAAACCTATCTGGAAATACATATAGAACAGAAACCAGATAAATCCATATACATCCATATACATGTCTTTATAAAGACATGTATATGGTTGTATATGGATTTATCTGGTTTCTGTTCTATATGTATTTCCAGATAGG
The DNA here is from genome assembly GCA_921294245.1 of Brassicogethes aeneus. NCBI lineage: Eukaryota > Metazoa > Arthropoda > Insecta > Coleoptera > Nitidulidae > Brassicogethes > Brassicogethes aeneus. Next base: position 52,647,000 of record OV121133.1, on the reverse strand, counting down.
TTTCCCTATATGGTTGAATATGAAAATTTTTAAAATGGAAATCCATATTCAACCATATAGAATCCGTAATGTAAACCAGGACTTTCCATATAGGACCTATAAAACCATATAGAACCAGATACGTTTCCTTATCGGATTCAATATGGGTTCTATATGGCATTTTCATTTTTCAATAGGGTTTTACAGAGTGAACAGGTGACATACATAATATGTCATATTATGTCAAGTTGACAGATGATAGATGACAGGTGACAGATGACAAATGACAGGTGACAGATGACAAATGACAGGTGACTGGTGATAGATGCAAGGTGACAGGTGCCAGATTTCAGGTGACAGATGTCAAGTTGACAGATGACAGGTTACATATGACAGATAACAAATGGTAGATGACTGATGACAAATGGTAGGTGACAGATGACATGTGAGGAATATAAAAATCATCTTTACCATACATTTAGGTGGAGCGGTCGTGGCTCGATTCCCACCCGCTGCGAGCTTGTTTATTGTCAATAAAATGAACAATTTTTGAAAAAAAGAATAATAAAAGAATTAATGTTTTACTTTTAATAAAAAGGACCATAAAAAACATAATAATATAACGTATTGTTGCAAACTTTGATATGTTCCTCCCATAGAGCAAAAAGTCGTCCATATGGTGTCCATAGGACATCCATCTCTGTACAAACGGATATCCATAGTATGTCCAAGAATATTATATGGACGTTCTATGTACTTACATATAACGTAATAAATGTACATACAATTTACGTTGGAAGTGGACTTGGGTATACCGATATCTCAGTTATTAGACATGAGGTCCATATAAAACATATGTAAATTTTCACCCTACACCCAATTAACATTATTCAAGTGGTGCAATTCATAATTGACTAAAGTTTAACAACTAAATAAAAATCCAAGAATTACAGATTTTATACCATTTTTAATTTTTATTAACTAAAATTTAAAATGGTATAAAATCTGTAAGTCTTGGATTTTTAAAATAAATTTTTAATTTTTTCGATAAACTTGAGTGAATTATGAATTGCACCACTTTATTTTAAATAATCTTAATTTTGTCCATAAATGATGTCACACTTTTTTTAATATTTTTGACCCCCCTCCCCCTCGTCACAAATTATAGTACCCCACTGTCGTCACGTCACACTGATTTTATTTTTAAGTTAGGTCTATCCTTTATTAAATACCTACTTTGAATAAAAATACAAAAAAGAAAGATTATAATATTTTTTTAATTTACTCTTTGTGACGTCAGAACCTGCTAAAACTCCCTCCGGCTATCACATTTATGACGACCCCCTCCCCCCAAGTGTGTGACATCATTTATGGACGGCCCCTTACTTAATTTTTGGATAATAAGTTTATTATTGTAAACACGTGTACTTATTTTTTTGTAATTACTGGGCAAGAACGAGGTATCTCCATAGTTACTATTACGATTACTAACAAGGTTTTTCTTGTCTCCTAAACATTTTCCGAATATGGAGTTACCCGGTTCTTGCACCGAGCCCATCAATTGTGGTTATGTTAATTATAAGAATATGTTTATAAATTTTGAAATATCAAATAAAGCTGTTAAAAAATGCAATCATAAAAAAGAGTACCTTTATTTTAGTTTAAGGTTCAAGCCAGGGTGGAAGAAGAAGGTGATATAGCTGCTATCTCTACAGTACAGAAGCAAGCATCCAGATAAGTCAGTATTTCGTTCGTTGTTCGTTAGATGGCGAGTCAAATAAGAACCTAAGGTTTTACCAACAAAATCCATATATTCTATAACAACTTTTAACAACAAATTATAAGATAACGAAAACTCAAGGAGAGTCTTCTACCCTCCTTAACGAAAATTACATCTTTCCTTACAGCATTATTATAATAATTTGCAGAACGATTGGCAATACTGTAGTATTGCCAACTGTTCTGCCAAAATGCACAGTCGCCCCAAACGGACAAAAGTGACGTTGAAATGGTTTTATTTGAAATTTAATTAAGCTTAGTGGTCTATTCTTGGAAGTTTATCTATTCAATTTTACTAAAAATGGGAAAAGTTTGTTGTGCACCGGGATTAAAACAGGTTCCACTTCAATGCGCCATCTATTGAAAATTTTAACAAATACTGAGTTATTTGGCCGCTTTCCGGGATAGAGATGTATCACCCCCTTCTTCCACCCTGGTTCAAGCTAAGAAGATTTACTTTTTTTAAGTCTTTATCATACGTGTTCAAAATTTAAGCATTAAGGTGTAACTTAGTCCGCCCTGGTAAACAAAAAAATCAAAAAATGTTTCAAGGACACTATTTTAAGAGATCTATACCAGGGTCCATTATATTACATTTTTATTAAATTATATTCAGTAGTTTAAAAGTTATTTCAGCAGCGTCCTTTAGGAGCCCATGTCTCCGTAAGGAGGGCGTGTAGATTTTTAAATTTAAGGTTTTTAAAATATTTAATTCGACAAAATATGACTTTTGTTACATTTCGGCAACAATGAACATTTTCCAATAAAACTCTTTAAATTGGATATTTAATTGGGATATACAATGTATGATATACATCTATAAACCTAAAAGTATCATTTTCAAAATTGTATTTTTAAATTGAATATTTAATTGGGTTATAAGTCTGTAAAATTAAGTACAAAATTGTATTTTTAAATAATACGTGAATTTTTAAAAATAACAGTTTCGTGTTGTCGGAATCGTCATTATTTGAAATAAGTAATAGTTTATTCCCAGGTAGCACACTGACGTTTGCTGACGTCATTTCAACGTCATATAAACGTCACCAGACGTCAGTGTGCTACCTGGGTTGTATACATTAATTAAATTTTATTTTACAAGACAATATCAATATATTTGCAAATTATGTTAGGGTAGGCTATTTAAAAATGAACTTGGACACACGTATTATACCTATACTGCTATGGAGAAAGGCAGTAGCTACAAAAAAATTCTAAATGCGTTTTCTTGTGCTATGACAAAGCTATGGACATTTTGTATCTTAATTCAACAAAGAAATGCAGTAAACTATCTCATAAGTTAAATAAATCAATTAAATACTTACTGCATTTTATAAAAATGTAGTTTATGCCAAATTTCTTGTTTAGCAGTAACTGCCTTTCTCCATAGTTGGGCAGTATACAGGGAGGGTAATGGGCTTTTAGGCCGTTTAATAAACAAAGATGCATGCTATATGAAACGTACGAATAAGTGAGATAAACATATAAATAAGAGAGACAAACAACCATTGTTGAACGAATAGGATAACAAAATACTTATTTCCCCTCTGCCATAAGGGTGCAGTACAAGATTTTAAAATGATTAAATCAAAACAATTAAACGTCCGCCAATGTTTTACTTCCCCTCCTCTAACTGCTTTACAATCCCACTACTAGATAACCTTGACGCAAATTTCGCAATCGAGTCTCGTTATAATTTGAGTATTATTCGGTCCACGTTGGAGTGCTGACGGAGGAATTTCAAATTTCCTTTAAAATTTAACTATAATTTTGTTTACAAAAACGAATACTTATTGAATTTTTTTCGAAAATGTGGAAAATAAACAAAACAAATATTCTTAAACAAAAATGGTATTCTAAAATGTTTAAATAAATAAATTAAAGTAACTGTTTAAACAAAAAAGGTGTTCTAAAATATTTAAATAAACACTGGTGCGATGAAAATAAAATGACCCTAAATACTACTAAATGCAAATCTATAAATTTTACCAGGAAAAGAAATAAAATTTGTTATGAATACAAAATTAAGGATAATCCTCTTGAAAATGTGTCCAAAATCAAAGACCTGGGTATAATATTCGACAATAAACTTACCTTTAATGATCATATAAATGTAATCATAAACAGATCATACCGTATGTTGGGGTTTGTAAATCGGCAATTAAAAGATTTTGATATTTCGTGTCTGAAAACGGTATATATAAGTTACATTAGATCTATCCTGGAATTTAATAGTATCATCTGGTCACCTTACTATAACATCCATATCAATCGAATTGAAAGAGTCCAAAATAAATTCTTAAGAACTTGTGCTTATAAACTAAATATTTTTCCAATTCCAGCGGACATATGTGACATAAGGCTAATAGTAAATTTACCCTCATTAATAACTAGAAGACAGGAAAATGACATATTATTTCTGTACAAAATTCTAAATAATTTAATTAATAGCTCCTCACTTCTGGCCGATATTAGATTTCATGCACCTCTAAGAGTAAACCGACGGAATACTTTATTTTACACAAACTCACATAGTACAAATTATTCATACAATACTCCATTGGATCGTGCATGCAGACTTGCAAACGTAGTTAATATTGAATTTTTTGTCAGCACACTTCATACTTTTAAAAAACATCTTCAATTAAAAATAAATTCAGCTGGGATCTAAGCATTGGTACGGATTTGAATTCAATGGTATTTATTTGTTAACTGTTATTTTTTATGGACATTTATTTATTTATGTACTATTTATTTTTGTCTTACTTTTTTTAATTTTTATATATATATATATAACTATATTTTATACATTTTTTATGTTCTGTATGCTGTACTATTTTGTAATTATACTCATGGCCTTGTGCCGTAAATAAATAAAGTTTATTATTATTATTATAAAAAAATAAATAAATCAAAGTAAATGTTCAAATAGGCCCCCAAACCCTGCTGTACAATAGGTTAACCTATTATAAAAATTTTGTCGTACATTTGACAGCATCTCAGGTCTGATATTCCTTAATGTATTAATTATTAATTCTCTTTATTCATCAAGGTTATTTGCCCTGATATGATGGAATCCGTACATTTTGGATTTGGCATATCCCCACATAAAAAAATCGCACGGAGCCAAGTCCGGTGATCTTGCTGGCCAGAGAATATTTCCGTGACCACTTATTATGCGGTCTGCAAAAGTGTCTTGCAAATATTCTCTTACCAATAGGGTATTATGTGCGGGACATCCATCCTGTTGAAACCATACTGACTCAAAAGGCACAGGCAGAGCACGAACTGCGGGAACAATTTCATTTTGCAGCAGTTCAAGATACTTTTGACCTTTTAAGGTACCATCTATAAAAAATGGACCTATAACATGGTCTCCCAGCATTCCACACCAAACATTTAATTTTTGTGGTCGTTGAGTATTGGCAGCATAATGCTGATGAGGATTCGTCCTGGACCAATACCGATGGTTCATGGAATTATGCCTACCATGTATAAAAAATGACGACTCATCGGTAAAAAGGATATTTCGTGTGAAATTTTCATCCCGGTTCGCCATTTCTATAACGGTTTCGCAAAATTCCATGCGACGGTATGGATGATCAGGAAATAGCTTATTACTCCTCTTTAATTTGTATGGGTGATACCCATGCTTTCTTAAAATTTTGCCTACCATAGACCGTGATAGATCGAACTGTTCGGCAACTTGTCTGGTTGACTGGGTTGGATCTTGTTCGATGCTTGCACACATTAAAGTGTCCCGTAATTCGCGTTCTTCATTTACTGGCCTTGCTTGCGGTTCCCTATTATGAACCCTATTAACACTGCCGAATGTTAAAAAATTATTTACAAAATTTTGAATTGTTGCCCTTGCTGGTATGGGTCTATTTGGGAACATATTTGGAAATAATCTTTGAATTTCTCGATCTGAGATCCCATTTAAATGCCACATTATAAATTGAATCTTTTCTTCAAGGGTGTAAACCATTTTTATTAGAGAATATTTCCTAATTTATAACAAACATACTACCGCTTAATTACAACACATTCTCTTGTCTGCGGTCAGACGATGATCGTAGCCGCGCGGCGCGGTCTAGCGTGCCCCACTACTCTTACGTCACTCCACCACTCCCACGTCTCATAATGCATTTCTCTTTATTTATTAAACGGCCTAAGAGCACATTACCATCCCTGTATAGGTATCTAGGTTTTAATAAATTGAAATACAAAATAAATTTTCCTATTATAACAGTCATAAGTCTATATAATTAATAATAAGTCTATATAGGTAATAATAATAATTAATAATAGTTCAAAAGTCAAATTATTATTAACAAAAGTAAAGCTAAAATGTCATAATCAGGCCAATTCACTAACATAAGTCGTTAACGTTAGCCACTAGAATCAGTGGTTATCGCCAAATCCGACCCAATCAGGTCGATTAAATATAACGATAACCACTAATTCTATCTAGAAGTTGTTAATTATAATATTGATTTACTCAACGATTATGATTTATATCTAACAGCTGTTATTAGCTATGTGGTTTTTTTAAATCAATACCTACTTACAAAATTTAACTACTCCTTAATACAAAAAAATACTACTGATATTATTGCGATGTATGCGATAACTTGAACAAAGTTAGGGTATTATACGCCTATGGGCTGATTTTGGTGTGGGCTTTATGGGCTGCAGCGGTGAAAATTTAAAAAAAATTAAAAGTTTGTCTTAATATTATTAGAGGTCCCTTACCAAAAATGATCTGGTCATTTATTTACGCTCTACAATTTTTTTTTATAATTTTATGGTAAATGTCGGTAAATGTACTCGTTTAAAAGTTATTTAAGCTTAAATAGAATTGCTAGTAAATTTTTTCACTTTTTATGCAATACTATCGGATTTATAACAAAATGTCATAGGACTTCATCATTTTATTTTCCATCAAAATAAGTTATTTTATAATTTTTAAATCCTATAGTTACTGATTAATAAATTAGAAAATAGCAATTTTAGTGCAAACAATTAATTTACATAACTAGTACCTAGTTTTAAAATTTTTTTAATTACATATTTTTGTATAAAACAAATCGATGGTTTTACGGAAAAAGTAAGAAAAACTTAATTTAACTATATATTCACTATAAATTTAACTTTAAGCTTAAATAACTTTTAAACGCAGAGTGTTGATTTTCTATAAAAATAAGTTTTGTTCATTTACGTCCATTGATCCATTTGAGACTATTGAATTAAAAAAATAGTGTTTTTTACAAGGCCTCTAGGTAAGTTGGGTTGAATCGACTTATTTTGAGTATGTGGCCCTACATTGTACAGCCTTTTTTGGACACCTTGTATATATCCTAGAATATTTTATTTATTATATTTATATTATTTAAATATTTAAAAAATAAGTGTTATTTTATTCTTGGTTTTTATTTTTGACCTCAGAATGTTGTTTTGTTTTTGTTTGTTAAAAAAAGTAATTCCTTTTAAATTTATTTTTGATTTATGTTATGTGGGTTCTTCTCACAAAAAAATAGATCCCTTTTTTATTATAACTCAATGTAATGCATCAATTTAAAAAGTTGTTTAATATCTATAGATATAAGACACTTTCCACACGTTGCTTTTTACATTCGCCATGCTTTTCGTCCCTGCTGAAAGACAGTATTGTTAATAGTCAACTACAACTCTATTAGTTATGATTTTAATTTATTTTTTAGTAGTCTAAGGGCCAGTATTCACCTTTCTTTAAATATACTGGACAGATAACTGACAAATTCATTACCCTAATATAACAAGGTTGTATGTTAAAAAAAACGAAAATTGTAAGTATGTTTCTACAGGATTATATGTGGCCTACGCTTCACATACCACTTATAAATAATTCTATAGAATGTATATTCTATGTATACATATATATAGAGTTATTTTCAAGTATGTCAAGGGTGGATTACATAAAACCTTGTAGAAGCATAAACTCAAATTTTTCGGTTTTTTAACATACAACCTTGTTATATTACGGTGACGAATTGTTAACATAATTGCAACTATGACAATTGAGGAGGTCCATTCCAAAACTCGGCATATCCACTTTTTAATAAAAATGAGTTCGTGGTGTCTGTACATGTATTCCCCTATACCCTGAAAAGTTCATAATATTCTAAAACTCACCTTATTTCATTTTTTTTTTTTTATAATAATTTATTGATGACCTCAAAACAGTTTACAAAACTGGCACCGAGGCCTAAACAATTAACAAGATATTATTAACATAAATAAAGTTATTCCAAAATAAATAAACAAAATAAGTAAACAAATATTTTTTTCAGTCCTAACACTTAATCAGCTATCTTCTGTTTTCTAATAAATAGTTCTTAATGTTATAACACAGTCTTTTTGGACTTCCTTGAAATATTTCTTGTGGGATTTTATTATATTCTTGCATACTTCTGTAAATTGGTGAGTCCTGTCCTTTTTTGGTTCTGGCGTATGTTGTTCTCAATTCATGTTTTGTTCTTGTATTGTGTGGGTAAATTTGTCTATTTTCATGCAGTTTGATATTAGTTTTAAGATTACTATTTTGAATGTCATATATTAGTTTTGTTTGCTCTAGTGCTTTTAATTCATTTATTTTTAAAAAATTTACTTTTTTATAAATTTCCTCACTAGGCATGTAGTAGTTCATTCCATATATTACCTTAATCGCTTTGTTTTGTAGTCTCTGTAGACGATCTAGTTGTTTGACACTTGTATTTCCCCAGCAGGGAATTAGGTACCGTAAGTGTGGTTCTATGAAGCTGTTATAGAGTAGTTGCCTAGATTTTTCATTTAGTTGATGAGCACATCTTTTAATAGATCCCAGCATAGGTACTATTTTATTTGTCACGCCTTCTATGTGGTTATTCCAGGAGAGATTATCCTCGATTGTAAGTCCCAAGTATTTATATTTATTCACCCTTTTTAGATTTGCTTCATTAATTTTTATTTGGGGATTGCATGGTGCTTTACCTTTATGTTTAATAACCATAAATACTGTTTTCTGAACATTTATAGATAGTTTATTGTGGCACAACCAGTTAAAGTAAAGTTTTAAATCTTCATTAACAGTTTCTTCAAGTTGTTTTCCACTTTCCCCAGAATATACTAGCACTGTGTCGTCTGCAAATTTGAAGTATGTGGCTTTTAATTTAGTGTATTTCAAACTGTGCACATATAGCAGTGGTCCGAGAACAGAGCCCTGTGCAACACCCGTATTTAATGTTTGTTCATCGCTATTTTCACCATTTACTACAGTGTAATGCTTTCTACCAGTCGAGTATGATTTCAATAGATTGTGACATGTATCACGAAAGCCCATTTTATATAGTTTGTTCATCAAAAATTCAATATTTACTGTGTCAAAAGCTTTCTGTAGGTCAACAAATACTGCTATTACATATTTATTTTTGTCTAGTTCGCTGGTTATATGTTCTAATAGATCTACTGTTGCTCCTCGGGTACTGCTTTTTTTTGGAATCCATATTGTTGGTTGTCAAAATTAAATGTTGTTTCTAAGAATGTTGTTAGTCTCTTCTTGATAATTTTTTCTATAACTTTTGAAAAGGTGCTTATCAATGAAATTGGCCTGTAATTGTTCATGTCGTCATGCGTTCCTTTTTTAAAGATTGGAATAATTTTCGCTGCTTTAAGTTCTTCTGGAAAATTTCCAGTTTGCAATATGTTGTTTGTAAGCTTAACAAAAGTGGGTCCAATGATATTGATTAGCATTAGCAGGTCTTTTTTTATAATTGTGTCTATACCTGGGGCACAGTTATTTTTTAATTCATTTATTTTATCTGTTATCTCCTTTATGTTTGTTGGTTCTAATATTATGCTTTGTATATTTTCTTCTTCTTTGAAATGTATTTGTGTGTTTTGTACTATTTTCCTTGCCAGTGTTTCCCCTATTTTTGCAAAATGTCTGTTAAACTCTGTTGCCATGTCTTTATTGTTTTCTATTGTTTTTCCTGTTTCTTTTTTTATTTTATTTATGTTTTTATTTTTGTTTCTGTTACGATTGCAGATCTCATTTATAACTTCCCAGGTTTTCTTATGGTTTCCCTTAACTTGTTCTTTCTTTCTGCGTATGTTTTTTGTAGCTTTTTTCTTAGATTATTTAGTGTATTTTTAACTTTTTTAAATTCTCTTTCACTGTCTTTATTTTGTATTCTCTTCCATCGAACATATAGTTTGTCTTTTTCTCTTAGTTTTGTCAGATACTCTTGTGTGATCCAATAGTTATTTTGTTTAATTTTTATTGTCTTCTCTTTTGTACAATCCTTTTTAGTTTTATTAATAATGTGCGCAAGTTCTTGAAATGTTTTTATTTCATTTTCTTCCATTTTTATTTTCATATCGTCCAGCCAATTTTTTTCCATAAGATGTTGCTTTTTAATTGTTTCTTTTTTCTTTATATATATTTTCTTTTTCACTTCTATGTGCATTATTTTGTGATCTGAGAGGTAGTGGTCTTTTAGTTTAATCTCACAGGTTAAGCTTTTATTTGTTATCACATGATCGATGATAGACACTGTGTTGCTTGTTGTTCTAGTTGCATTCTGTGGCATTATACTATTTTGAATTTTAAAGGCATTGATTTCGATTGTGTTTTTGTAGTTATTAATAGTTTGAGAGTAGTAGTAAGTCTAAATTAAAATCTCCGACTATAATACATGTGTTTTTCTGTTTTTCAAGTAGCCTTTCAAATTCTGTTATAAAAACTTCGCCATTACTTTGCGGCGGTCTGTATATACCATAGACAGAGAGCTTATATTTTGGTAAATAAAAGGATGCAATGTTGCATTCTTCTATTTGTACATCGTACTTGTCATTTTGTACAAATTGCAGTTCCTCTCTTATGTAAATACTACATCCTCCACCCCGAGTTTCTCTACAATTATGGACAGCTACATATTTTCGTAAATTAAAGCAGTTTACTTCATTTGGATAAATCCATGTCTCTGTAAGCACTATAAGATGTATAGTTGCAGTGTTTTGGAGTATTAAATCATTAATTTCGTTTACCTTATTTCTAATGCTTCTAATGTTTATATACAAAATATTTAAGTCCTCTTTGGCAATTTTTTTTGGTCTTTTTTTATCACAGTTTTATATATTTATTTATTCACCCGCTTAGTGCAGGTCACTTTCATTTCTAATCCTGACAGGAGTATCGTTTTCCCCTTTTTTAATATATATTCTTCCATTTGCTACAAATGCTGCACAAAGTTGTTTGTCTTTTTTATGTTCTCTAGCTTTTTTAAACAAATACTGGTTCTGCTTTGTGAGGTCATCGTTAAAATAGATATTTTTATTTTCACCCATCAGCCCACATTCTCTGATTTTAATGCCTTTAAGCTCCTTCACCTTTTTAATAATTTTTTGTTTCGTACTTGTATTTTTGAATTTTACAAGTAAAGGGGAGTCTTCCCTTGTATTTATACGGTAAATATCTAAAATTTCACTATTGTTTACATCCACTTTAAGTGTCGCAATGATTTTTTGAACTGTTAATTCTGGTTTTTCCTCTTGTTTTGTAATCCCAGAAATCATCAAGTTATTTTCTCTTTCCTTTTGCTCAGTGTTGTTTAGTCTAGTCTCCAGCATTTCCACTTTCTGCTTCAGGAAATTGTTTTCTTCTTTTAACTGCTTTATTTCCCTTAAAACATTATCTATTGCATTTTTTTGTTCATCAAACCCATCAGATGCACTGACTTCTTCAATTCACCCATATCTTCTTTTAGTGTTCTGCTTAAAGGGTCCATATACCCTTTAAACAACTGTTCAACAATGTTTTTTATCTTGTTTTCATCCATTTCCTGTTCTTTTAGTGGGGTTTTTCCACTCCTAACCTCACTTTTTCCACCTGCCACGCAACAATTAACTTTGTTTTGACTATTTGCGACTCCGGCTTTTGCCGCACATCTAGGATGGTAGCTTGATTTACAGTTTTCACATTCAACTGAACTCACTACTTTCTTTTTGCAGTGTTTACACTTCTTTTCAACTTTTTCAGATTGCAAGGATTTGTTTATCCTTTCGGACATAACCTTACTTTAATATTTAAAATTCATTTACAAATTCTCTGTCGTTCCAAAACTTGCCTTTTGGTTATATCGGCTTATATGTATGTAAATTTAAATTGGAGCTATACCTTTTTAATCAAGGTATGTAAATGGTTTACTTATGCCTATATATTTTGTTTAAAGTATTCTGTTGGCCTGATTTGTGTTAGTACTCACGTGTAAGGTTTTTTACATTTTGCTCAAAAACAACAGTTAGTTACTAATATGGATAAGTCGAGTTTTGGAATGCACTTCCTCAATTAAGCGTTGGGTAAATTTAGTGAAAGGTGAATATACTGTCCGTAAATGATATTCTTAGGGTGGCAAAAACAAATTTTTAGTTTGTATAGTTATGTAAATTACATACATGTATATTTTTTTATATATATAAGTTTGTTCTTTTATTGGAGTTTTACTTCGTTGGGCAAATACCTTATTATTATTTTTATTATAATTATGAGTAATAAAAGTATATTATTTTCAGACATGGGGCACAAAGTTTAGCTTTAAGTAAATTTATTCCCGATATTGTAAAGTTGCTATCAGATCCCACTTCAACAGTCCGCGATACTGCTTTTATTACATTAGTGGATTTATACAAACATGTAGGGGAAAAATTAAGATCTGATTTGCAAAGGCGAAATTTGGTTCCTCAAGCCAAATGGTCCATATTATTAGCCCGATTTGACGAAGTAAAAAACAGTGGTGAACTTATGCAATCGGCCAAGACTTCTGAGGGTAAGTAAATATTTAAAATAAATACTGTATATTAGAAATACTGTAGTACTAATACTAATACTAATAAATAATATTTATATTTTTTAAACTAAAAATCTTAAGATAATATTTGTGAGTATGACTATGTGAAACGTATAGCTGGCCACATCAGTAAAGTTTCTCGCGTACCCCGCAAGTGCATCCGATACCCACTGTCCGGTTTTCTACCGTTTAAAGCAACTGCACAGCTTTATCCGTGTTTTCTGGAATTCGCGAGCGACATGCCAAAGGTTTTAGTTAGCCCTTCCCGGAATTCGCCGGACCGGACTATATGCCCTATAGGATTGGAAAGGTACTAGGAACAGGGAGGATAGACATTTTGGTTGTCGGGGACATTTTGGTTATCGACCCAAACTTGGGTACGACGCAGAATCTTTCTAGACCGCTTAAAGTAATAAATAAAGTTGCCAGTCTAGATAAACGCATCATAAAACAGTAAAAAACAGCTTATTTTTAACCCCTGAATTAGAGGTGAATCGTATTATCGAATCGAGACTTAAAAACAAAATGTTTGCAGGTCTTGATATTCTACCTATAAGTTTAATAAAAATGCTCTGAGTATATTTCTGGCCCACTGACGCACATAATTAATTCTTCATTTGTAAATGAAGTGTACCCGTCAACATCTTGTCATCCCTATATAAAAAGGGGGACACCAAGTTTTCGTATACTGCATGCTGAAAAGGCTTACCACATTCCTCCATATTAAACAAATTATATATTCTTCCCAGCATTTGTTTCGACAAAATATATTAACTCAGACGGCTACACTCTCATTCTTGAGTAATCTTCTCTATAAAATTGACGCTGTAGAGTGCCCTGTTGGGATCTTTTGAGATCTCAGCAGGGCATTCGGCTGCGTAAGACATGATATACTAACTGATAAGCTCTTCAGATATACCTGAAAAATAGACAACAGCCGGTTTAAATTCACCACAGATCTGATAACCTCTCAAAAAATGTAATAAAATCCGGAAACAACAAATATTGGTGTCTCCCAAGGCTCAAGATTAAGGCATTTATTAGATAACTTTTGGTCATGTACGCAGACGACAGGTCAATTTTAAATTTTTTTTAAATTCAGAAGATTATCTGAACTTTTGTCTCTTGACAATATGCCACCACATATCGACTTGGATTAACGCCAATACCTCCTTAACTTTGTTTTTGCGTTTTCACACTTCACAAAACAGAAATGTTAAAAATGTAGATATTTCAGTGAATAATATAAATTTAACACAATCTAAGAATGTGCTCTTTCTAGGAATCACAATTGACAACAATCTTAGTTGGCAAAACCTTATAAAACGTACCATATACTACTAAGCTAGTCATGTTCTATCATGCGCATGTTCAGTATAGGCTGTCCTATGGAATATTACTCTGGGGCCTTTCTAAAAACATTGAAGAAGTGTTTCTCTTGGTAAAACAAATCATTCGTAGTATGGCGGCAGTTCACTACATCTACCCATGTTAGGAACTCTTTCAACAATTTAATATCTTCCCCTCCCATGCATTTTAATATTGGAGTTGCTAATTAGCTCTGTGTTTGTAGACGTAAGTTAACTTACGTCTACAAACACAGAGCGAGCTATGTCAATAACAACCTGGTTCACAATCATGACACAAAATGTTCTGGTAAAATTCATATACCTACCCTTAATGTTAATATTTGCAAAATTTTCGCAGGCGTATGAGCCCTGTTCACGAATGTTGTCCGGGTTCAATTAAAAAATATATTTCAATGTTTAGTTGGCAAAACCTCATAAAACGTACCATATGCTACTAAGCTAGTCATGTTCTATCATGCGCATGTTCAGTATAGGCTGTCCTATGGAATATTACTCTGGGGCCTTTCTAAAAACATTGAAGAAGTGTTTCTCTTGGTAAAACAAATCATTCGTAGTATGGCGGCAGTTCACTACATCTACCCATGTTAGGAACTCTTTCAACAATTTAATATCTTCCCCACCCATGCATTTTAATATTGGAGTTGCTAATTAGCTCTGTGTTTGTAGACGTAAGTTAACTTACGTCTACAAACACACAGCGAGCTATGTCAATAACAACCTGGTTCACAATCATGACACAAAATGTTCTGGTAAAATTCATATACCTACCCTTAAAAAGGCCGCAGTCAACGTACGGTGCTAAGCTCTTTAATGAAATTCCCAACGATATACCTGGTCAAAACAATATTTATCTTAATGAAATTTCCAACGATATACGTGAAATAAGAAATAATTACCTGGTCAAAAAGAGGGTGAAACAATATTTATCTACTCCTATTCCATAATTTTGGGTTTTTTTCCGTGAATATTGTTAAACATTATAAATTTCCTGCCTAACAACGTGAATATCAGTGATTGGCCGATTTCAATATTCACTGTGATTTCAACCAATCGAGTTTTAAATTGGAAAAAGGCGACTATAATAACATTTAAAATTGGTAAAAAGTGAGGTTAACCATTTGACAGATATATAATAATAATAATAGCCTGCATTATCTCTCGTATAATAATATACTATTCTAAATTAAATGTTGAAATGACATTAGAGACCTTGCCTGGCAAATGTGTCCTTATGTAAATGTAATATTTAAATTTTAAAATTATTATTATGTATTGTCCTACATACATAGGTAAATTACATATCACAGGTAAAATAAACTTTTTTTTACCTGTGATATTGTAATTTACCTATTTGCCTATCATAATGTATGTGGGTATTGACTTATAACAATTTGTGTTATGTAATTGGAAGCTATAGTCAATATATTGACTTATTATACAACTTGTGTTATACTCGTATAGAATGTTAAATAAATTGAATTAAATTAAATTGAGACCAGGACGTTAGTGTTTCCGGCTGGGGTGTTTTTAATTCGCTGTGGGAGCCTTAAAGTCTTGTGCTTAGTTCGTGTCACTGTTGCGTTTTCAACTTATGTTCAGAGTGTCCCAATGTTTGTTCGTAATTGTTCGGTTGCACAGTGCGACCCTGTCGATGTGTGGTAAGTTGGAGCAAGGCCGTTTCTAGAAAAAATATTTGGGGCCGATTGGTTAATAAAAAAAAACGCTAAATGCGTTGCCCTCTGTAATATTATAATATAATATACTAATAAAAATAGTATAATATAAGAACAGTGTATTGAAAGAGGAAATCAATGATCTACACACCAACATTGGAGATAATCACAAAATTACACAACACCTCAGAAAATCTTGAAACTTTTATTTATTTATTTTTTTGTAATTTATTTATTTTTAAATGTTAAATTGTATAATTTTAACATTCGTTATAAATTTATATATTTACTGTAAATTAACCGGCTGAGAACTACTGTCAATGGACTTTGAGCTTCTATAGTTCTATTATTATTATTAGTATAATATAAATATACATTGTGTCCGTGGATGAAGTACGCAATAGGAACAAAATCTTTATTATTCATTTTACGACATTCTTTATAAAAAGTTTGCTTATTAAGAAAATTAATAAATTAGAAAAATATTAAAACACTTTAAGAGCCCGGACAACAATCGGGATTTCCTGGTGAAATCATGATGATATCACAACGTGATTTTTTTTATCACGCTGTGATATACTGAGTGCATACACATGCTTCATCACAGTGATATCATGTAGAACTCACGGTGTGATATTTGCAAAATTTTCGCAGGCGTATGAGCCCTGCGAACTGCGAATTTAAAACCTAGTTTGTTATTCTCATTTTTTTTTTCATTTCATTTATTTATTCAATCATTATTACAAAACATATTTATACAGTCGTTTTAATCCGCCTAAATTACACCGTTATAATTTATAAAACGTTGTTTGAATATCACGAATGTTGTCCGGGTTCAATTAAAAAATATATTTCAATGTTTAACAAAACGTGAACGTTTTGTTAAACATTGGAATATCTTTTTTAATTGAATGACAACATTAGTGATATTCATACGAACATCATGTGATTTTCACAAATTTTATTCATACTGATATCATACGGAAGTAACCGCGTGATAAATGAAAATCATACGAACGTCACGTCGTGATTTTCACAAATTTTATTCATACGGACATCATCCGGTTGTCACTGCGTGAGAAATGAAAATCATGTCATTATTCCAACGGTGTTTGGATAATCATTTTTGCGCCACGTTCGTACATTGTGAGAAAATTTATGTTAACAATTGAATTAGCAGTTTTTGCGGTTAAATACATTTAAAATTTTCTTGGATGTAAATTAACTATTAATTTAAATCCAAAAAAAATATTGAATGTATTTAACCACAAAAACTGTCGATTCAATATACAGGGATGGTAATGGGCTTTTAGGCCGTTTAATAAACAAAGATGCATGCTATATAAAACGTACGAATAAGTGAGATAAACGTATAAATAAGAGAGACAAACAACCATTGTTGAACGAATAGGATAACAAAATACTTATACTTAACTGCTTTACAATCCCACTACTAGATAACCTTGACGCAAATTTCGCAATCGAGTCTCGAAATAATTTCAGTATTATTCGGTCCACGTTGGAATGCGGACGGAGAAATTTTAAATTTCCTTTTAAATTTAACTATGATTTTGTTTACAAAAACGAATACTTATTGAATTTTTTTCGAAAATGTGGAAAATAAACCATAGTATTCTTGTAATAAAAAAAAACAAATATTCTTAAACAAAAATGGTATTCTAAAATGTTTAAATAAATAAATTAAAGTAAATGTTTAAACAAAAATGGTATTCTAAAATATTTAAATAAAAAAATAAATAAAGTAAATGTTCAAACAAAAATGGTGTTCTAAAATATTCAAATAAAAAAATAAATAAATCAAAGTAAATGTTCAAATAGGCCCCCAAACGCTGCTGTACAATAGGCGAACCTATTATAAAAATTTTGTCGTACATTTGATAGCATTTCAGGTCTGATATTCCTTAATGTATTAATTATTAATTCTCTTAATTCATCAAGGTTATTTGCCCTAATATGCTGGAATTATTTACAACATTTTGAATTGTTGCCCTTGCTGGTAAGGGTCTATTTGGGAACATATTTGGAAATAATCTTTGAATTTCTCGATCTGAGATCCCATTTAAATGCCACGTTATAAATTGAATCTTTTCTTCAAGGGTGTAAACCATTTTTATTAGAGAATATTTCCTAATTTATAACAAACGTACTACCGCTTACTTACAACACATTCTCTTGTCTGCGGTCGGGCCGTCCGAATCGGGCGATGATCGTAGCCGCGCGGCGCGGTCTGGCTTGCCCCACTACTCTTACGTCACTCCACCACTCCCACGTCTTATAATGCATTTGTCTTTATTTATTAAACGGCCTAAGAGCACATTATCATCCCTGTATATGTAAGTATACTTTTTCTCTCAATGTACGAATGTGGCGCAAAAATAAATATCCAAACACCGATGGATGATTTTTTATGCTATCGGTGTTTGGGCAAAAAAATCACGACATCATTTTTTATGCCATCGGTGCACTGACAAGTTTGGATATTTATTTTTGCGCCACATTCGCACATTGAAAGAAAAAGTATGTTAACAATTGAATAAACAGTTTTTTTGCGGTTAAATACATTTAATATTTTCTTGGATGTAAATTAACTATTAATTTAAATCCAAAAAAATATTGAATGTATTTAACTATAAAAACTATTGATTCAATGTATATGTATATGTAGGTATACTTTTTATACAGTGCTTGCAAATCCAAGTCCGACCACACTGGAAAGGACGGCTGTTCAATACCCGCGTGAAAAGAACAAGGATAGAACGCCAAATAGAATTTGATTGGCCAGAGCCGGCTGCCGGATGCGTGCGAATTGTAAGCGAGGTCAACTCTCAGTCTGGCTGCATTTAGACTAAATGATTTAGTGTCAAGCAAACTGCGTAAGAGTGTAGATGCACATTTTAATTTTCTTTTTAAATATTTTATAGGTACCCGAATCCTAAAAATAAAATTTTTTGATTTTTTCCTTGAGAACTAGGGCAACAACAAAAATAGTATTCTTAATAAAAAAGATTTCTCAAATAAAAAATAATTCTGAATAAAAATAACTAGGTATAAATAAAAATAAAACTCTAAATAAAAATAAAATCTGAAAAAATTTGGGGTAATACACTAGACCAAGGCCTATCCATTTCGGCAATAAAATTCACCAAAAATGTCAAGCCTCACTTGGAAAATCCATATCTTTGGAAAAAAAACACCTTTTTTTTTGGAAAAATTTGAAAAAAAAGAAGTTCGCCTCACACTAAAAATCTGAAAAAATTTGGGGTAATACACTAGACCAAGGCCTATCCATTTCGGCAATAAAATTCACCAAAAATGTCAAGCCTCACTTGGAAAATCCATATATTTGGAAAAAAAACACCTTTTTTTTGGGAAAAATTTGAAAAAAAAGAAGTTCGCCTCATACTAAAAATCTGAAAAAATTTGGGGTAGTAGACAAGATCAAGGCCTATCAGTTTCCGCAATAAAATTCACCAAAAATGTCAAGGCTCACTTGGAAAATCCATATCTTTGGAAAAAAAACACCTTTTTTTTTGGAAAATTTTGAAAAAAAAGATGTTCGCCTCATTTTAAAAATCTGAAAAAATTTGGGGTAGTATACAAGATCAAGGCCTATCAGTTTCCGCAATAAAATTCACCAAAAATGTCAAGGCTCACTTGGAAAATCCATATCTTTGGAAAAAAACACCTTTTTTTTGGGAAAAATTTGAAAAAAAAGATGTTCGCCTCATTTTAAAAATCTGAAAAAATTTGGGGTAGTAGACAAGATCAAGGCCTATCAGTTTCCGCAATAAAATTCACCAAAAATGTCAAGGCTCACTTGGAAAATCCATATCTTTGGAAAAAAACACCTTTTTTTTTTGGAAAAATTTGAAAAAAAAGAAGTTCGCCTCACACTAAAAATCTGAAAAAATTTGGGGTAATACACTAGACCAAGGCCTATCCATTTCGGCAATAAAATTCACCAAAAATGTCAAGCCTCACTTGGAAAATCCATATCTTTGGAAAAAAACACCTTTTTTTTTGGAAAAATTTGAAAAAAAAGAAGTTCGCCTCATACTAAAAATCTGAAAAAATTTGGGGTAGTAGACAAGATCAAGGCCTATCAGTTTCCGCAATAAAATTCACCAAAAATGTCAAGGCTCACTTGGAAAATCCATATCTTTGGAAAAAAACACCTTTTTTTTTGGAAAATTTTGAAAAAAAAGAAGTTCGCCTCACACTAAAAATCTGAAAAAATTTGGGGTGGTAGACAAGATCAAGGCCTATCCATTTCGGCAATAAAATTCACCAAAAAGGTCAGGATAACCGAACTCCTAAACGGTACAGCAAATGTGCGTGGGAATTTTTATAATAGGTTAGGCTATTGTTTGGCTGCCTATGGGGGCTTGTTCGAACATTTAATTTAATTTTTGAGTTTATTTATTTTTATTATTTATTTTTAGAGTTTTATTTTTATTTAGAGTTTTATTTTTATTTATACCTAGTTATTTTTATTCAGAATTATTTTTTATTTGAGAAATCTTTTTTATTAAGAATACTATTTTTGTTGTTGCCCTAGTTCTCAAGGAAAAAATCAAAAAATTTTATTTTTAGGATTCGGGTACCTATAAAATATTTAAAAAGAAAATTAAAATGTGCATCTACACTCTTACGCAGTTTGCTTGACACTAAATCATTTAGTCTAAATGCAGCCAGACTGAGAGTTGACCTCGCTTACAATTCGCACGCATCCGGCAGCCGGCTCTGGCCAATCAAATTCTATTTGGCGTTCTATCCTTGTTCTTTTCACGCGGGTATTGAACAGCCGTCCTTTCCAGTGCGGTCGGAGTTGATATTGCAAGCACTGTATACTTATATATTAGGGTGTCCCAAAAAAAAAGAATATTTTTTTTCTTCTCGTCTCTTGTGAAAATATGTTGGTTTGTCATGTTTTAAGAGCCCTGTCAAAAGATCAGCACCATTAAAAAAATTTTAGGGGTCGCTCAAGATTTTTAAAAATTACCAAAATCGTCAAAAATTGGATTTTTTTTAATTTTATTTTTTTTTCTCGTTCCGATATTATTTTTTAATTTAAAAATAATAATGATTCTGAAAATTTCAAATTGATATTTTAATTTCTAAAGGTCGCTCAAGATTTTTTTAACTTTCAAAGTAGAGTATTTTGAATGTTTTCGAGCGACCTCTGAATATAAATATCAACGAACTTTTAGCGACCTTTAGAAATCAAAATATTGATTTGAAATTTAAAGAATTTTTATTATTTTCAACCTAAAAAATAATATCGAGACGAGAAAAAGAATTAAAATAAAACAAAAATTCAATTTTAGACGATTTTGAAAATTTTTAAAAATCTTGAGCGACCCCTACAAAATTTTTAATCGAGCTGATATTTTGAAAGGGCTCTTACAGCATGATAAACTAACATATTTTTACAAGAGACAAGAAAAAAAAATATATTCTTTTTTTTTGGGACACCCTATTATATATAGTTAATTTAAATCCAAGAAAATATTAAATGTATTTAACAGCAAAACTGTTGATTCAACATAATTTTTCTCTTAGTGTACGAACGTGGCGCAAAAATGATTATCCAAACACCGTTTGCATAAAAAATCACGACATGATTTTTAGGCCATCGGTCAATCGCAAACAGCGATGGCATAAAAAATCACGGCATGATTTTTATTTCTCACGCAGTGACATCCGGATGATGTCCGTATGAATAAAATTTGTGAAAATCACGACGTGACGTTCATTTATCACGCGGTGACTTCCGTATGATATCAGTATGAAGAAAATTATGAAAATCACGACATGATGTTCGTATGAATATCACGAATGTTGTCCGGGAGAGAGGTACCAAAATGTCAAAAAATATGCGTTTTGGTCAAAAAAAATCATACCGAAATAAATAATAAAAAAAACAATATTCGTGAAATAGTCTTACCAAATACCGCTCGTGTTAAAATTTTCCCTGAAATTTTTTTGATTTTTTTTACTCAAGATTTTTCCTTGCAAATTTCGCTCGTGGCATTAATTTAAAACCATGCCAATGCCCCTTTTCAATAAAAAACATTCGTATAAAATCAAAAATTTTATCCGTAAAATTTTACCACTAGTGGTAGGTATTATACGAGTATACGGTTAAATTTTACCACTAGACCAAACCAATAGATGACTATCTTAAAAAGTATATAGTTTGGAGCCAAATAAAGCGCCCTTTGAACTTGGTTAAAAATTAAATTACGTATTTGATTGGTTACTTCAACACGGTGTGCCTGAACGAAGTTTAAGTCACATAAAAATGCCGCCAAAAAACTGATTGCAGTTTCTTTGTTCGGGACCCTTTGGTGACTTAAAAATGATATTTACCAAAATCCTAGCTGCTCCTCTTTTCGAAATTTTTTGAAAATGATTTTTTTTTAAATTTTTGTTTATTTCAAAGTCTACCTTTGACAGAGTACACATTTTTACACCGATTTTTATAAAGTATATTATTGAGGAGACATAAATAATACTTTTTAATACTGTTCACATCATTTCATTTATACAGGGTGAGCCAAAAATCGCTTATTTTTAATAAAGCAAAAGCGTAAATTCATAATTTTGGCACGCAAAAAAGATTTATCCCCATTTTTTTTTAGATATTTCTACGTTTATCAGGTTATTTTATAAAAAAAATAGATTTTTAATAAAATTAAATAAAATAACGCTTAGAGAATATTTAAAATGTTGTTTAATTTAGTCTTTTTAGTAGTTTTCAATTTTGAACGAAAAACTGGTTAAAGTTTTTTGATCGGCAATCTTTGGAGATTTAAAAACGATATTTACCAAAATTGCTTTTTTTAAATTTTGTTAAAAAATCATTTTTTTTTAATTATTTGTTTATCGCAAAGTCTACCTTTGCCAGAGTACACCGATTTTTATTGATTGCAGTTTCTTGTTCGGGACCCTTTGGTAACTTTAAAATGATATTTACCAAAATCCTAGCTGCTCCTCTTTTCGAAATTTTTTGAAAATTCTTATTTTTTTTTTTAAATTTTTGTTTATCTTACCTTTGACAGAGTACACATTTGTACACCAATTTTTATAATATTGGAGTATATTGTTAACGAGACTTGGAGAATACTGTTTTCATACTGAGTACATCATTAGATTTATACAGGGTTAGCAAAAAATCACTTTTTTATATAGTAAAAAGCATAATGCATAAAAAAGATTTATCTCCAAAAAATGTTATTTAATTTTATTCAAAATAAATTTTTCTTATAAAGTCTTAATAAGAATCCCATTTTGTAGCCTGATAAGCATAAAAATATCAAAAAAAAAACATGGTTGGGTATATATTTTTTTTGCGTGTTATGCCAAAATCATGAAGTTACGCTTTTGCTTTATTAAAAGAAGCGATTTTTGGCTAACCCTGTATATATTAAATGATGTGCACAGTATAAAGTATTCTCCAAATCTCCTTAACAATATACTTCAATACTATAAAAATCGATGTACAAATGTGTAATCTGTCAAAGGTACTGTGGTGAGTAGTTATTTTCTTACAACTTAATGTTCGGACGATACCAATTTTCAGAAATATTTACTCATTTCTCATTCAAGAAATATTATTTAAATTTAAAATTAAAATATTTTATTTTTTACTCGCTTAGAAGTCACATATACTTAAATAAGATTTTATTTAAATTAAAATTGAACAAAAAAAACAAATACAAAATTAACAAATTATGTTGGCAACTTAAACTTCGGACGATTACTTATTTGACGGTTTAGTACGTCGTTACATCTCCTTTGGCCTTTATAACAGCTCTTATCCTGGCTGGCATGGATTCCATTAAGGATCTACAATAATCTGGTGTAAAAGATTCCCATATTTCTGACAATTTTTTCTTCAAATCATTAGTGGTTCTTTGAGGATTATTTCTTAAATAACTTTTCATGTGTTGGTGCCACAAGGTTTCAATAATATTGAGGTCTGGACTACTTGAAGGCCATGACAAAACTCTCATAGTGTGTGCTTTCCAGACATACAACCCCAAATCATTAACCCCTTCGCAAATTTTACAGTCCTTTTTAAACAGTCTTTATGGAATGCTTCAGTTTTATCCCAAATAATTCGTTTTCTACAATCACCTACACACACGTAAAATTTGGATTCATCGCTATATACGACTTTGACCCAGTCTTATGATGTCCAGTGCAATTTAGACTTAGCCCAAATTAGACGGTTTTTCTTCTGTGCTTTTGTTAATAGCGGTTTTTCTTTTGCCTTTAATAAAATAAATAATAAAGTTTAAAAAAATTTAAATAGATTTTTGTTTTATTCCTTATAAAAACTAGTAATTTTTTATACCTTATAAAAACTTAGTCCGGATTTATGAATCCACTGTTTACAACACTCTTGCGAAATGTTTAGCGTTAAAATTCGCGGTTACTTCCCTTAAAGTGGATTTTCGATTATTTTTGCAAATCCTTACGAGCTGCCTCCTCATTTTAGGAGACACTTTTCTTGGCTGCCCTGTACTTTTACCCCGAATTTCGTAACCACTGGTTTCCCCATAACATTTTATAATGTTTCCTATAGTAGATTTCGCCAAATTTAAATTTTTTCCAATAGTTCCCATGCTCTTTCCTTCATGGTACTGTTTTATTACAATTTTTCGAGTTTCTTTAGAAGTAGCCTTACCACGAGCCATTTTTAACACGGTAAATTAGAGACCATTATAAAACAACGCCACAAGATTAATTAATTTGACACTTCTTTAACTTTAATCATGCCCACTTTGATGACAATAAATTAAAAACGTTAGTCGTCTGAAGTTGCAAACATAATTTGTTAATTTTTTAATTGTTTTACTTTATTTGATCAATTTTTATTTAAATAAAATCTTATTAAAGTAAATGTGACTTCTATGCGTGTAAAAAATAAAATATTTTAATTTTAAATTTAAATAATATTTATTTAATGAGAAATGAGTAAATATTTCTGAAAATTAGAATCGTCCAAACATTAAGTTGTTAGGGCTCGTATAACGCTATATGTGATTTGTTGATAAGTAGCATCCACCAACAAAAATATCAGTAAAATACTTAATTCCGAATTATAATTTCAAATTTGTATCCCATTCATCAGTACATTGTCGTCAGTTCCATGTTCGATGTTTCGGTCATCTTTTTTTCGCAAACTTCAATTTAAATTCTGTTTTTGCAGAACTTATTTATTTAATGTCATTATAAACTCATATAAATTTGGTGTGGGTCCCATATCTAATAATTGAGATATCGGTATACCCAAAATACACCAGCCGCCACTGATGTGTGGTACATATATTTCAGAAACTGTTTGAAAAAGCGACTGGCCCGGTCTGGAACAGTATATTTATTATATTATCTATGTTCTCATAACAAAAAACTGTTTAATTTTCTCCGAAAACTATATAAACAAAATGAGGTCAAAAGTTGCCCAACTTTTGTAGAATCCTTCATCTCTGTCCTGCAATGTATTCTTTTTTGGTGACAAAATTATGATCATCGCTAATAAATTTTCAACTAATTTCCTTTTTCCAGATAACTGGACCGCAATACTTGCCTACCATCTGCAAAGAATATGATTCGGTCAAAGTTTTGTTAAGAAATTATTATTATAAAACAAACCTTAGAAACAATACACAATAAAAACACACATATACAGAAAATCTTACAAAAAATGCGATAACTAAGGCAGAGATAGGATAGAATTGAACGTCAAAAACTATACATATATAATATAATATATAATATAGTATATGATATATATATATAATAATATATATTATATAGTATATGAAATTATAAAATCGCTGGCGCCCTCTCTTGGCTTGGCTAAATATTATAATCCTAGGTCTAGGTCTAGGTCTAGGATTATAATACAGTCCCGACATCCGACATAAGATATTTATCTATTGGTTTGATCTAGGATTTTACCCTCCATATTGGATTTTTGTTACGATTTTATGGTATTATTTACAAGTTTTAAGATAAATTTTTAAAAAAATAATAAAAAATAAGTTTACGAAATATCAATTATTAATTATTAAAGGGTGTATCATTAAGTGCGCAAGATTAGAATTTCGCGTATAGAAATATCGCAGAGATATTAACTCTCCTATAAAGTCCTGACATAACATCCCCCCTTTTATAATGAAAAAGAGACATAGAGTTCTTAAGTAACATAGTCCTTTAAATATGAGGGTCTCTTAATGTTACGCACTGGTCTACTACTTCTAACACAAGCACTTTCGCCATGATCGGCATTACTCTTAACCGTTGGGTTCTTTTATATAAATAAGATGCTGGTTTCTGTATACTTGCTTTATTATGATATATAACTTTTATCTAACTATTAAATACCGTGTACCAGATTATGTCACAGATCATAAAAAAAATACTGTCAAAAACCTCCCGCCAACTTGCTCTTGTATGTATAGGAATATCGCAGAGATATTAACTCTCCTATAAAGTCCTGACATAACATCCCCCCTTTTATAATGAAAAAGAGACATAGAGTTCTTAAGTAACATAGTCCTTTAAATACGAGGGTCTCTTAATGTTACCCAACCAATCCCTTGTCTATGAAACACACGACACGAGCTCGTAGAGGTAGTTCAGAACAAAATATAGCAGCAGTTTGCGGGAGTGTGGCCGAGAGTCCAGAAACGTCGATTTGCCATTGTGCACAAGTATTCGACATTAACAAGCCACTCTTCAGCGAATTCTTACTAAATATTTGCAGCTTCATTCCTACAAAGTCCAATTGACTCAACAACTCCAGCCAACAGACCATGAACAGCGAGTTCACTAATTGGATCCTTGAGCAGAAGTGAATGCCGATTTTGCGGACAAAATCATTTTCAGTGATGAGGCCCATTTTCACTTCAACTTAACACCCTTGGACTTTTACTGTGGGGTTATTTGAAGTCACAAGTTTTTGCCAACAAGCCCGCCCCCACCGAAGCCTTAAAACCAGAAATTAGACGCTCTATCAACGAAATACCGCCACATTTATTCAATAATGTTATTGCAAATTTTGCCAAAAGAGTACGCATGTGCCAATTAAGCCGTGGTGGCCATTTACCAGATATGTTATTTCATACATAATTCCCAAATGTGTACTTTCTCAATCAATAAATATTTTAATGCTATACTACTTAAAACCACAATCCATACAACAAGATCTGTTCCACAATCCACACAACAAGGTCTGTTCTATCTCGTACTAAGAATACAAAAAATCACTGCAACACTGCACAGTTTAACGGCGGCCATTTTTGTTTACAATAGAGTAATTGCATCAAAAATGAAAATCCCTAAAAACCTTTTTATTGTAATCTAGAGGTAAAAACACATTGCGAAAATATTTTTTTATATTCCAAAAGTTCAACCCGGGCCCAAAATATCAAATTGAAAAAAAGGTACTTTTCAAACGTTCCGAACTCCCGCCATATTGCATGACGTCATAAGCTACAACTATCAGAAATCAAGATGTCAACAAATAATAAACACCGATAAAGTTTATGTTTAACATGGAAAACGCGAAACCAAAAATTGGTTGTAAATATTGTTTTGTGCCTTGTACAAATACAACCTGGAAAACTCCTATTCTTTCTCTTATTCTTTTTCTATGGGTTAAACTAGGCTCAGTAGTTTTTTGTTTGGTTTTTCTAGGAAAATGTTGAATGCGAAATAATTTAATAAAATCACGAGACCGCGTAGCGGTCGAGGGGTTTTATTTTTAATTATTTTGCATGAAACTATTTTCCAAAAAAAAAATAATTTGGACAAATTGAATTTATAGGTTCAGAGCTTATTTCTCGAATTAAAGGAAACTATTGGACAATTAATAAAATGTCGTATATTTCAAAATTTATTAATAATTTTTCATTAATTTAAAGGTATATAAAGGGTGTATCAATAAGAGCGCAAGATTTCAAAGTTTAATAAAACATGGTTTTAAGCACAATCCACACAACAAGGTCTGTTCTATCTCATGCTAAAAATACTAAAAATCACTGCAACACTGCACAGAGTTTAACGGCGGCCATTTTTGTTGTTTAGAATTCTTGTGCTTTGGGTTTCTGCTGTTTAATAATTGTTTTAAACTTTGTGTTTCTTACAGAGGCACTTGTAAGCCTTAAAAGAGGACTTAAAGTGCTAAGGGCAACCTTTTTACTCTTCTTTTGTAAAAAATAAACCTTATTTTATCAGGGCTGTCAAATGTTAATTTGAAGGTTAATTTGTGGGTAATAAAATTGACATTTGACAGTTTGATGACAGCCCTGATAGAATAAGGTTTATTTTTTACAAAAGAGGAGTAAAATGGTTGTTCTTAGCACTTTAAGGCCTCTTTTAAGGCTTACAAGTGCCTTTGTAAGAAAAATAACGATTAAAACGATTATTAATCTGTATAAACAGAGCACAAACCCAAAGCACAAAAATTGTAAACAACAAAAAAGGCCGCCGTTAAACTCTGTGCAGTGTTGCAGTGATTTTTAGTATAAGATAGAACAGATCACAATCCACACAACAAGGTCTGTTCTATCTCATGATAAAAATACTAAAAATCACTGCAACACTGCACAGAGTTTATGCGGCCATTTTTGTTGTTTACAATTCTTGTGCTTTGGGTTTGCACTGTTTAATAATTGTTTTAAACGTTGTGTTTCTTCCAGAGGCACTTGTAAGCCTTAAATAAGGCCTTTAAGTGCTAAGGACAACCATTTTACTCCTCTTTTATAATAAATATACCTTATTCTATCAGGGCTGTCAAATGACAATTTGAAGGTTAATTTGTGGCTTATAATTTTACCTTAAAATTGTCATTTGACAGTTTTATGACAGCCCTGATAGAATAAAGTTTATTTTTTTTAATAGCTCTAATAATACTCTAATAATACTCTAGTAGTAAAATGGTGGTTCTTAGCACTTTAAGGACTATTTTAAGGCTTACTATGAGAAACACAACGTTTAAAACGATTATTAATCTACCTATATAAACATAGCACAAACCCAAAGCACAAAAATAGAGTAATTGCATCAAAAATGAAAATCCCTAAAAATCTGTCACACAAACGTCATAAACGCCTGCCAATTAGGGCCGTATTCCAAATATTTTATTACCTTTTATACTACAGGGCCGGCTTTATCTATTTTGTTTATATTAACAATTATAATATTAATTTATTTAAATTTGATAAATAAAATAAAATAATTGCAATGATTTTTTTTTTTAAGTAAATGGATATAATACACTAATTTTAAAAATTAAATAAATTTAAGAATATACAAAAAGTGTATCTGTATTTTGAATGGGCTAAGAAGTGAAAGAAGGTATAAAACTTCCCTCCTGCGTCGGTTTTAGCCCTAACAAAACATACATGTATTAAAAAAAATTTTGTCCATGTCAATTAAACCAGGGACATCAGTACGTTGGAAGTTACTTCCAAAGTAAACAATATTCACTATTAAAACAAATGTCCTAATATTATAAGGTTGTATTGGTTTAAAAAAAAACTATTCGTAATAAATTACATACAAATTAATTATTTAATAGGTATGTGAATTAAAGATAATACACCCCATTATAAAAGCAAATGATTTATTGTATATACTTACTGTAGCTTCAAGGGAATAAAATACAGATAAAAAAACTCAAAAAAAAAACGTTTTCGCCCAGCACATATAAAAATGAATCATATCAAACCTAAAAATATGACCGAAAATAATATTTATTGTCTCTAGGGTCGGTAAACTCATATCGTCCCTAGGGCCGCTAAACTTGTTTTTTGTAGTTTTTCAAAATCTAAACCTTTT
The DNA here is from genome assembly GCA_921294245.1 of Brassicogethes aeneus. Classification (NCBI taxonomy): domain Eukaryota; kingdom Metazoa; phylum Arthropoda; class Insecta; order Coleoptera; family Nitidulidae; genus Brassicogethes; species Brassicogethes aeneus. The sequence continues at coordinate 52,617,456 of OV121133.1, read as the reverse complement.
ACTGACATTTATGACGAAGAATTTACGAATACTTCCACCAGATTTGAAAAAGGAGAAGCTACCAATATTTCTATGAATTTGTTACCTACAAAGTTAAGACAACTCGTTGCAACGGTACGAAAAGTGCTATGAATTATTTAAAAAATGGAAAAATGATCAAAAATTCAAAAACTTAACATAAAATGTTTTAGTTGCTTATCTATCAGAAAGTTCAAAGCGAGAGGTACCACTTTAAAACCAACGTTCAATGTTAGTGGACGTTGTGTTGTGATTTTTTTCCTTATCAGTCGTTATAAATAGGGAAAACTTGCTTAATCAGTGCTTATCAATAAGAAATTTCTTGTTATTGTTATCCTTAGCCGTTAATTCGTAAGGGATTTTTAATTTAAAAAAAATCAGTGGTGTACCCCTCGGTTCAAAGATTGTGAATGCAGAATTTTTAATGTTAAAAAGCACTTATAAAGTAAAGGAAAATATTAATTACACTAATGGCCACTTGCACCGTAAGTTTAACAGTGGTTTTATTTCTAACATAGGTTTATTTTTCATAACTGGCTTGCACCGTAAATTAATCCTTGTTTAAATACCACTAAACTACGGTTAAAATAAACTTTAATTTCGGAGGATTAAATTACTTTAATCCACCGTTAACGATTTATAACCTCAAAAGTACTTGTTATCGGTATTCAAGATCTTTTTTTTTTCGAAGATATTATATATTGACATCTTTAGCAAATCCAATAACTATAGTTATAGGTATAGAGGTCAGCAACTCTATAATGAGTCAGAGAAGCAGTATTTGGAATTTGGAAAAGAAGGTTACCAGTGTTGGCATATGGCTTAAGATTAAAACTAGATATAGTTGAATTTTTAAGTCATGAGCCCTACGGCAACAATGTCAAGCAACTGAATCAAATCGAGGGCAAAATCAGTGGCGTATCGTGGAGTTTTATTTGGGGTTCGAAATGTTGTATACGTATGCAGTCCATTATACACGTTTGTGCTTTGGGTTGCGAATCAAAATATGAGAATCGTATTTTGCCTAGCTTAAACCATATTATAATATGGTTTAAGCCAGGCAAAATATCAATATCAATCATATACGATTCGTTTTAACTTAAATCCTTCATTTGAACGTGCAAATTTATTGAAACAGTAACTCTTATGTAATTATATTATTAAATGAAACGTTGTAATTTATATATATTATTAATATAAATTACAATAATTTAATATAATATTAATATTACAATAATTTAATATAATATTATTGTAATTTTAAATTATATAGTTTGCGTTACCCATTCTGCGTGGAGAAAATTAAGGGTACCTATTCTAATACTAAAAAATTCCATATACTTTGCAAATTTTCAAAATATGTATGTTAATTAATTTGGAAATATTAATATTTGTATAATGCACAATGGTTAAGATATTTTATATAATCATTTAGTTGTGGAGATTGCACACACCAATAAGCTCAAATGGAGACAAAAATGGGACGTCTAATTTTTGTTTAATAGTAAAATGCAATATACTCTGAAAAAAATTGGTTTATTTAATAATTTAATGATAAATGCTCTTAACTGCATTAAAAGGATCTATTTTCATCTATTAATATGTTAATATTTATATATAAGATATCTTAATCGCTATCATCTTCCGATTCATCGTCGTTGACGTTACCAATGTGGATTATCATTTCATGACCATGATCATCGTCCAAGATTCTTTCTTTATTGTACCATTCCTCTATAATTTTTGCTGTGCTATTTTTGACTTCCATGATTCTGGAGTAACTTTTTGTAATGCCCGTTCCCATATAGTAAGCACTTTATCATTGCCATATGGCAATGTAGCCATCTTCGCCAATATGTTTATTATAATAATCCTTTGCATCGGCCCATACCATTTCAATTGCGTTAAATTGACAATGGTACGGAGGCAATCTTAAAGCTTCATGTCCATTTTCTTGTAGCAATTCATCAACCTTATATCGTATTGGTTTTTTATGTTTCTTGGCTAAATTTAAAAGTTGTACTTTGAACATATCATTATTTAATGGTATATTATTTTCTTCCAACCATTCCTTAATTTTGTTTGTAGTCCATGAAACCGTTGGTTGTTTTTCCATTAAGACGCTATGGTAAGACGCGTTGTCCATTATAATTAGAGAAGGTTCCTGTAAATTTGGGATGAATTGTTCTTGCAACCATTTCAAAAATATTTCTGAGTTCATATCACCATGATAATCCGCCAGTTTGGACCTCGTGGAGTAAACCAATCATCGCGAATAAAACCTTACCAGCATGCAACACAATGAAACGTTTTCCATCATAACCTTCTGGTTTGCGTACACTTTTTGTGGATGAGTGTTGCCAGGATTTTGTATGGCTTCCTTTAGCAAATATCCAAGTTTCATTTAAATTTAAATACGCAAATTATGGAGAATATTAAAAAATTCAAGTACACCAATGATGACAGGCTGTCAAAGTCTTGTAGACATTTGTGCATTTAGCTATCTTTGTCGATCCCATTATTATAAAAATATAAACATAAAGAACGTATGTTGTGGTATTATTAGACATACGTTTATCTATCGCTATATGCTACGTCCCAGTGGTCCTGCGGCGTGGAAATACAATACGAATGTCTGAGCTATATCCTTACATATGTCACGTGAGGGTCATGATTAAAAAACCAAACTATACAGTTTTTTTCATTATTTCAGCTGCAGATGTACTATATAATATTGCTAGAGACATGAATAAACCAAAGCCGCCATTGAAACATCGAATTTATAAAATTTAATGTGAATAATATTTTTGATGCTTTATTTAATTTATAGGTACTTATTTAAAATTAAAATAAAATAAATAGTAACTTCTTGTTTATTATTATAATACATATATTAAGTTTTTCTTTTTCTTCTAAAATTTTTATTTCGAAAGAGTCGTTTCTTTTACATCCTTTTTATTGTTAATTTCCTGCTCTAATTGTTTCAGCCTTATCTGTCTCTTTGTTTTCAATGATACCCTTGTATCCACAAGATTAATTTGAGGAGCGCCCCCTTTTTTTTCAGGTTCTGTATCCATATTATTCTCTCTTGCCATCAACTGAATCGGTCGTACATGAAATAGAATCGAACAACAGATGATAAAGATCTTTATTATCTTTATTATCGAATCGAACCCATAGATAATAAATCATATATCATCAATATAATCACAGATTATAAAGAATCAAACTCTTAACGTCAAAATATATTTGCGTCACAAATAAGTGTGAAGTTAGTTATTAGCACCAATCTTTTCCATTTTTTAGTCAAATTCCCTAGATCACTAGTTAAATTTTAAACCATAGTTAAAAAATCACGGTGCAAGATTTTGTACACTAATCCCCTGTTACCTTTTAACTTGGCAGTTAATTTAACTGATCAGTTAGAGAAAACGGTGCAAGTGGTCATAAATACAACAAATATGTTTCCCTTAGACCTACCCACACTCCCCATAATCACCTATACATTTATTATAAAAATAATAAATGCACAGTAAAACAGATTGAAAAAAATTCATTTAGCAAAATTTCAAGAAAAATTCACTTTTTTTAATCTGCCCAAACCTTATACATACATACACAGGGCATTCCTTCCGTCGTAGTTCTGCAACCTTACTAGCTAACGCTGAGAGTGATTTGCTGACACTTAAAAAACATGGGGGTTGGCGGTATTCTGCAGTTGCAGAAGGCTTTATTGATGACTGCTTAGCTAATAAGATTAACATTTCACAAACCAAGAACACCAGCCTAGTACTGGCAGAAATAACACAATTGAAGTGTTAAATATTTCTAATCAACTAAATAAAATACTAGTTTATACAGATAATTCTAATGAAACATCAACTTCATCTGTAGAAATAAGCCTTTAAATTCTGGTATTACTATCCACAATTATTGTGCTTAAGGTATAATTAACATTAATTACAATAATAAATAAATTCGTAAATTGTTACTAAAGTTTTTTTATAAAATTCAGATTATACTTGTACATATTTATAAAATTAAAAAAAAATTGTTTGATGCTAGGCGAAAAACATATGTGTCACATTCAGAATACTCATTAGCAGCCCTTAGAGCTATCAACTGCATTTAATAGCCGCGGGCTGCTAAAGCTAGTTTTCTGCCCTTGAGACACAATATACTATAAAAGCTTAGAAATAGATCTTTACCGTTGTCAATATTATTTCTATTGTCAAAAGTCAAAACAGATAATTAAAATAATTATTAAAAAAGATTACTTAAGCCACAAAAAGAAAACATGGCAAGATTGCTCGGGAGGCGCTTGTTGCGCATATTCCTATATGAGTTTCACTCCATTATCTTTGTTTCACCCCCCTGGTTTAACCTATTAAATTCATAGTTCTCGTGATATAATAGTATATTATGTATCAAGTTTTATAAACGCCATTTTAGTTACGAGTTTTATTCGGCACGAGCGAAGCTTGCGAGCGAGTGTTTAATAAAAACGAGTATCTGGATAAGTTTATATTTTATCTACGACAAACACAAAGAAGAATTTAAAGCCAATTTAACGTAACGTAACATTAACCAAAATGTTATGCAACGATCGTAATATGTAACATTACAGTTACATAAACTGACGGTTGCAAATAGGTTCCCATTTCCCGCATTGTTACATAACAATGATACTTTGCCGTTACATTGTTATGTAACAATGCGGGACATAACATGGCCTTTACGGTTATGTAACATTGCTACTTTGCAACGTTATTATGCTCGACATGAGAAAGCCCCGTCAGTTGAACGCTAAAGCGTATCAAATGATACATAATATCGTATTCTGACTTTCCCCTAATCAGGCATACTGTTTGAGGTCCAATGATAAATGGACATGGTGCGCTGTCTTAACTTCGTTTATATACCTAATTGAGGTGGTAACACGGCAATACTGTGTTACGTTAAATGTTGACCGGGCGTCTATGTAATATAGAATGAATAATATTTATCAGCACGAGATATGCTTGAACTTGACTGCGAATACTTCAGAGAGGTATTAAGAAACTTAACCCGTTGAGAAGTATTCAGCACCTTAAATTTGGTGTATCAGATTTCTATTTATCACAAAATATTCAATGACTATGAACGTAAAAACGTCGACAAAGTATAAGAGCCGAAAAGTATTCGGACACATGAGCTGCGAATATAAAAGGTCAAATCTTGAATAGAACCAGATTCATGTCCAAAGAACTTGAATTTTTTCATTTGCAGTGTAGTGTCATGTGTTGAATTATCGAACCCCCTAAAACATTTTTTTTTCGATTCTAATAAGCAATTTTATTTGATTTGATTTATTTTGTCTCGTGACGTTATAAAAGGCCCTCCTCCTCGGGCGTTAAAAATCGTGACGGTCTCACAAACCCTTCCTTCCCCCTACAAGCGTCACGAGATTTATAAGGGCCAAGTACTGAGTACTTTTACTCGTATTTTAATTACGAGTAAAAAAGTACGAGTACTTTTTATTAGTGGCTGCTTTTTCGCTATGACATTTTTGACTAATCCATTTTTAGAGAGTAAAGAATAAACAGTTATATTAACTAACATTTTTTCTTCAAAAGTACTCGTACTCTTTACTCGTGTTTTAACGATTACTACTCGTAACCGTAACCTCTCTTTACAAATGTACTTACGAGTAAATATTTTAAGTACTCGTACTTAAAATTTTACGAATACTTTTTTTAGTAGTCGTGCCCAGCTCTGCCTATAGGGCATATATGCTTCACATTCAAAAGTCTCGCTTTGACATTTACATAAAAATAATTAAACAATTAAACTGTAACAATATGAAGTTTTCAATTTAAAATACACTTTATTTTTGTCTTCTAATATTAATATTTTACTGAAACAACTAATCTTTGACGGAAAATTTTGTTTTATATGGAAATCGATCGATATATCAGTTATATCCAGTTCTGTGGTTATATCACATGTTATATCTGACGTTTATAATAAATATATATATACAGTATATCCTAAATAAGCATCGCCAGTAGCGCCACCACGTGGCCGTTATCTTCGTAACAAAACTACAACTTATAATAATCAGCTGTTAAACGCGTTACAAACAATTGTTTTCGATAAAAAGGCCAAAAGATGTTAAAAATATCAAGAAAAAAAAAGTTGAATGATTTGTTGTTGTGTTGTTAGAGAGGAAATCCTGGTTGGTACAATTTTGCACGGGTTTCCCAGATTTCCAATTCAGCTGCTTTTTTTGCCTAGAATGAGTGGGCTATATCTATTATAGTATAATTTAGTTGGACGGGTCCCTAAAACTGAGATTATAGGAATATATAGGACGATTGCCGAATGTGTACAAGGTATTCCGTGTTTTAATTTACCAAAAAGTGGTAGGCCCAGAATTTTTACTGCGAAATATTTGTTTAATTTAATTGAATGAATGTAATACCTTATGAAACAGTTAATTACTGGGTTAATTAATTAAATTAAATATAATTTAATATTTTCAGTTAATTTTAATTGTGTCAAAACTAATGAGACATACGTTAGTTAAAAGTTATTAATATAAAGCAGCATGTTACGGGTTCTTTAATTACAAATTTTATATTTTTTTTACAGTGGACGAAGTTGACAAGATGTTAAAATATTCTTCAGTCAAAAAACTTCCTCTAGGGAATGCTGCCAAACAGCGAAGTGTATCAAATAATACCAATACTTGTGGTAAGTTTTTTAAAATATCATTGAAGCTAAAATATTATTAAATTATTAATATTATTTGCCTAAAACCGGGCAACGATGGTCAACGTCAAATGGTTCAATTGTATCGAGTGGTCCATAATGTTGAGCGGTTTTGAATAAATTATAACAAAAAATCTATAAATCTTATTGATTTTTTTTTAAATTTTATTAAAGTTTGGGAATCTTTTTTTACACAAATAATATTATACAGATAGGAACCCACGAACCAAATACCGGACCTAAAATTATTTAAAACCCGCCAATATCGCGTGGAAAGTAGCTATTTCTAAATATTTTATTTTAATTGGTTGATTGGTTTGTCTTTGAATATCTGACTTTTTGAGTATTCACAAAAGAAAAAATATTCTTACATTTAAAGAGGCTTTAATGGAGGTAGGGACTACCAAACTACTTACATAATAATTTAATGAAAATAATACTATTAATTATTGTTTTAAAATAAAAATGTCAATTCTTGACTAAATAGCTCTGAGCGTCACTTTGCGGTCGACTTAGTTGACGTATGTTTAGGGTCAAGGAATATGGAGCTGCACTCTAAATACCGCGCACACCCTGGCAGACGCTTTTTGAACCGCTCTGCAAACCAAGATTTTTTTTCGTACTTGAAACGATAATTTTGAGTATCACAGATTATTATTTAGTATTTTTTCATGCAGACTAATATTATGCAATGGCCTGTACACACCGTTCTTAAACAGAGTATAGGTTTTTCAGAATGCCCTAAAAACCTGTTTGGGGGTATTATTTGGTGGGGTCCCATCCACAGAAAACACCCAGTTTTTAAATCGCAGCTGCTTATGCCACTTGTTTATTTAATTTTTTTTTTAACATAAATAAATTTTAAATGAGAACATAATAGGGATGTTTAATAGCCTGTTTAAATAATAGACTACTTATTTTTACCCAATAATAAGATTTGGCCCAATGTACCATGTATTTTTATTTTTATAACAGCTAAATGATGCCAAGCAATATATTCCCAAAGAACAAGAAACACATAATCCTTAAATAAAATTTCAGATAACAAATAATAAATACAGAAAAGATCCCAATAATAGAAATTTTTCAGAATTTTACATTTACACTTACAGCCTGTTTGAGGAAAAATCCAGAACTGCTTTCAACAAATGCAGTCGATGCTGTTTAACTTGTGCCTATTTCATGTTTTTAGAAATTCCCGATGTACATATGTTAATAAATGAATATCCAATTTTCCAATGTTTTTAACTTTGTCGGGAAAGCAGTTATTGACTATTCTGTTAATAATATTCATTGCTGATATAAAAGGTTGTAAATATATTCTATCAATATTTTCCAAAACTTCCGAAGAATTAAATTCATTTGCATGTTAAAGCAGCTTTTGGCATGCATTTCTTTCTAAAACCTCTCCTTGATAGTTTTTAGGAACAACATTTAAATTCTTTGGCGATTTCAGTGCATTATCTCTACCAAGGAGAGAATCTTTTTGAAATGAAAAACTACTTGTCAATTCCATATTATTATTATTATTATTATATTGCAAGTCGTGTGAAATCGGGCCTTGATGGGTCTGTAAAACTTCTGCTCGTATGTATAATCTTTGCGATGGAAAGCTCCTCGTTATCGCTATTTTTTATTCTGAAAAGTTTATCCCATTAAGGTTTAAGTTTTGCGACCGGCCTTTGCATTTTGTCTTTAAATTCCGTTATAGCCACCTGTGAAACGTGATAGTTTTGGAAGCATATTTTGCATTTTGAATGCCATTAAATAGTACATTATCTAACAGGCGGAAAAGCGCTTATTTATATCAGATCTCAGTGATCTGAGCGAAGCCGTTAATATGCTTTCTCCGCCGTGTTGTATACTATTGTATACTTTAATTTTTTTCAAGCGTTTAATAATTCCGTACTTACATTGAAATTTTCGAGTTTGTGAAATTTTATGAAGTTTAAAACCTAGGTTTTAATTAAAACTTTCCCCTGCTCCAGGTTTATACAAAATATTACAAAAAAGCTACATACCTTAATACCGTAGCTATACGATATTTAATTAATTAATTTTAGTTAATTATATGCACTAAGACTATTATATAATTCGTGTATGAGCATTAGGTTGGTTCTTATTTGACCGATGCATCGCGATGTCTAAATTTTAATCGTTATTATTTCCTTCTATTGCCTGTAACAACGAGAAGTTTTCCAGATTGAGGATTTTTGCCTTTAATGTATTAATTTTTTAAAACTACTATTAATCTATGAAGAAGTATAATTTTTTGAGAAAATGTAGAGGATAAAATTTACTTTAATTTTATATAATTAGTACTATTATTGTTATTTTATTGAAAATGGCATAAAAACAAAATATCAGTGATAATTTGTATTTAATGCATAATTAGTGTGTTTTGAAACGTAATTTTGTACTTTTCTAATGTTGGTGCTACCTAAATATCTTTTAGGCAATCTTAAATTATACAGCCACACAAAAAAAAAAGTCAGATACTTTTTACGAGACATATGTATTTCTATGTATTTTGACTCGCTGAATCCGAATCCGAGGTCAAAATAGGACCTTTCACGATTGGTTTTCGACATAACCTCAAAAAACCGGTTTTTCAAGTATAGAATGGCGAAACAAAGTTTCATTTTAGATTTCAAGCTGCTGAATTTATATATAGCATCAGTTTTATAATATAACTATAGAATCTAAATCATAACCTCAAAACGTAGTTGTTTGAGCGGTGCTCTGCAGGACTAAGTAAGATTTACTATCAAAAGTCAGTGGTATGCAGAACTATATAGAAACCATCTCATTCGCAGACAGCTATCTAATCAACTGCTCTAAATTCTACTAATCCAATAATAAAAGTATGTTCTCCTAAAAAATGATTTAAAATTCACTGATTTTGATCCACCGAGGTGATTTATGAAAAACAAACGCTAGCTCGACTTATATCGGATTCGATTCCTGAAAGTAAGGAAATCTTACTTAGTCCTGCAGAGCACCGCTCAAACAACTACGTTTTGAGGTTATGATTTAGATTCTATAGTTATATTATAAAACTGATGCTATATATGAATTCAGCAGCTTGAAATCTAAAATGAAACTTTGTTTCGCCATTCTATACTTGAAAAACCGGTTTTTTGAGGTTATGTCGAAAACCAATCGTGAAAGGTCCTATTTTGACCTCGGATTCGGATTCAGCGAGTCAAAATACATAGAAATACATAAGTATGTCTCGTAAAAAGTATCTGACTTTTTTTTTTGTGTGGCTGTGTTATTTGTTTTATAAAACTTATAAAACAAATAATTTAAGATTGTCTAAAAGATAGTTAGGGAGCACCAATATTAGAAAAGTACAAAATTACAATTATGGAAATAATGAAATTAATTTTTAGATTATTTTGGAACAATTTATTTTTAAAGAAAGTAAGGCAAAAAAATAAACAAAATAAAACCTAGATAATAAGGTTTTTGGTATTTTAAAAGTTGTTTACAACAGTCTTTTTTTGCGTCGGGAAATGCTTTTCGAAACTCTGACACAAGCTGTGCAAGAAGATTCTTTCAGCGATGGGATATCGATGACACTTTTTTGAAAATCGATCCGACTATGTGGCCTCAGGACGAAAATTATCAAAACGGTTTAAAAACTCAGCTGAGAATCGTTAACGATGCTGCCGAAAGAGCTGTGCATTTATTTGACGAGTATAACTCCATCATAACACACAAAGAAGACCAGAAGCAATTTGTTGAAAAGCATTTACGTAAAATACAAATAATTTCAGATTTCCTAAAAGATATTTAGGTAGCACCAACATTAGAAAAGTACAAAATTACGTTTCAAAGCACACTATAGTGTGCTATTATGCATTAAATGCAAATTATCACTGATATAATGTTTTTTATGCCATTTTCAATAAAATAACAATAATAGTAATAATTGAGCAAAGTAAAAAAGACCTTACGATGGACATACATGAATTATTTTTTGTTGTTTAAAACTACCATATTTTCCCTTCATTTCCTCAAAAAATTAGAATTGTTCATTAATTATTAATGATTTTATAAAATTATTGCGTTTTAAAGCAAAAATCCCCTATATGAAAAACTGTAAGTAATAATCGAGCGAAGTAAAAAAGAAAATACATGATTTCTTTTTTTTTGTTTAAAAGTAACTTATGTCCTCTACATTTTCTCAAAAAATTATACTTTTTCATAGATTAATAGTAATTTTAAAAAATTAATACATTAAAGGCAAAAATCCTTTATCTGGAAAACTTCTCGTTGTTACAGGCAATAGTAGGAAATAAGTTGGGACATTCAAATTTGGGATACATTTTTTTTATATTTTTAAAATCATCGCTAAATAAGAACCACCCTAATGAGCATACCATTTAAATTTGTATTTATTTAATTATTAATTTGTTTTTCGTATATTTTTAGCTGGGTCTGTGGATGAAGATACTTTTATGAGATCATTTGAAGATGCACCGACAATACAATTATTTTCTGCCAAAGAAGTTAATGAACACTTGAAAAATATCCAAGACATAGTTTCTGATACAAATAAAGAATGGAACAAGAGGGCTGATGCTGTAAATAAACATTTATTTAAGTTAAATATTTTCTAAACAAAATTTTTTAGTTAAAAAAAGTTCGTTCGTTAATTCTAGCAGGTGCTACAAGTTATGAAGAATTTTATGTTGGTCTTAAATCTTTAGAAATACCTTTACAAGGAACCCTTAAAGATTTGCGATCCCAAGTAGTTCGAGAAGCTTGTATAACAATTTCATATTTGGCACAAACATTAGGAAACAAATTTGATAAACCTGCTGAATTTTTACTGCAATCGCTAATAAATCTTATTCAAAATTCGGCCAAGGTTAGTATAAAATAAAATAGTAAATAGTATATACAGTGTGACCAATTGTTTGCGACTCACCCCTGTAAAAGCTTTATTTATTGTGCGATTTTAACCTAATTCGTTTTAAAGTGTAGATCTTGATAAACTGTATTTTTGGAGCAAAAAACGCCATATCTTTTTTACAAAATACAAGGGTACTATGTCAGTTTTTAAGAGTAAATTTTTAAGAATTCATATGCTACATTCGGCCATCCTGCAATGACCTCTGTCCTCAGAGGTTGTCCTCGGTTCTTCGTCGCTGGTTAGGACACCCTCATTATAGTTGGCCCATTGCTTCATATTATCCGCCGAACAAGATGTTTCCCGTGGTCCTTCGTGTTCTCCAACTTTTATGACCGTATAGCGATTATGTCGCGTAACGCCATTAATCTTGTACGGTCCTAGGAATTTGCTGCGCAGCTCTGTGAGATATAATCCTCTTTGAATTACCAACCACAGATTACTGCTTCTTAAGTCGGTCAATGACCTCTGCTGCATCTGTCGACTTTGTTGGGTAAAGCTACAAAAATTTAGTGAATAAATCAACCACTACAAACAGATGCTGATATCTCTTCTTTGTTGCCGTCATAGGCCCAAGATTATCCACATGGTATGCGTTTAAAGGTGTTTTCGCTCAGCCAGTATAAAAATAATACAATTTGACACTACTTTTTCTTTTTTTTCGCGTAATCCCGTAATCCAAAAGTCTCTCCGAACGATAGCTTCCGTCTTATTCACACCAAAATGTCGGCGTTCATGAGCTTGGCGCACAACTTGTATTTTCATTGTCTAGCAACACATCATCTTTCACTAACAACACATCATCTTTCACAACTGTTCAACATAACCGCGTAGTTTACAACGCTCCTTATCTTCTACCAACGTATGAATTTCCTCGTCTTCACTTTGCGCTTTTCCGAGGTTTACAATTAGTCCATTGTCATTATCACTTATTAGTAAAACACTTGGAAACGGACTCCGACTTATTGCATCCACATGCTTTATGTTTTTGCCTATGAAATACTATGAATACCGTGGTATAAATATTCTGTCAACACCAGGAAACATTTGTCGGTTTCGGAAAATTCATCACCGCTTTTGTCTTAATTTCTGACGGCCGCACTGTATTGTTACTCACAATATGACCTAGATATTCATTTTCCTTTCGTAAAAATTGACACTTACTCCAATTAATTTTTAACCCGTGTTTTGCCGCGACTTTTAACACTACTTTAAGTCTTTTCATTACTTCTTTGTTATTATTCGCTGTTATTGCCTAAGTCCAAACGGTGTCTTTAAAAATTAGTAATGAACGTTACAAAAGCCGTGTATTTTTGACTCTGTTCTTCGACTGGCAAATAGAAAAAACATTTTACAGATCGATCGTCATAAATATCATTGCACCTTGTAATGAATCGATTTAATCCTCTATCAGTGGGAGCAGGAACTGCAATCGTTCAATTTTCTTATTTTCTTATTAAGTGCCCACACATACTCTTGTCGTACCATTTTTCTTTTTGACAAGGATTATTGGACTACCATATTCCGAGGTTGAAGGTCAAATTAAGCCAAAAGTTGCTGCCAGTTTAAACCATTTAGAGGTTTTTGGACAAAATCAGAACTTTTTTACGACTGTGCGGTCATTAGTCGAGTGCGGAAACGACACTTTCTGCGCGTATTTGGTATAATATTGTTTCTACAAGCGTGCAGAAAGTAGTGACGCACGTTTGCAGAAAAAATAACATGAACTCACAACATGATTGTTGTGCGGAATGCTTTTCTATTTAACTTAATAAACAAAATATTGTTAATATTCAACACCCGCAAGGAATATATATAGCATATATATGCTAAGAGTGGGCGAAATAAATAATTTCTTAATTTTTACTTTCGTAACTTAATTAGTTTTGAGTTAAAATTGGAAAGAGTGCAGTTAAAACTGTTTAAAAGTTATAAGATGTCAGATAAAATGAAATATAATTGGCTTTAAATTTCTTTTAGTTAAAACAAAATACTATACTATTACTTTTAAGTTCAATAAAATCTTATTTTTAAAGAGATTTTTTATATTTATTTTACCATGGATATTTTAATAGACAAACCGGCCTATTTTCCCAATAAGACCAATACCAAATCCAAAAAAACAACCTTACCCCATTACTGATCCACCTCCATATTTTACAGTAGGTTTTGTGTACTTATGATCCTACGTGTTGAATATCATCGCTATTAAATAACTAACTTCTATTGTTAAGAAGTTCAATCAAGATTATCTCTGGCTAACTCTAACTGAGCCAATTGGTTTTTCTTAGACAAACGTGTTTTTTTGGCAGGTCTTCGGGAAAATAAATTTACTTCTATAAAGCGTCTTCTGGTGGTTCTTGCACTAATGTTTTTATAACCTTGCTCATTTTAATAAGATTTTATTCGACTCGATCGGTTTAAAAAAATTATTTTTAATTATTAGGACATCACGATTTTTTATGTTTCTGACATCTCTTTCATCATAGGGTCAATCCATATCAAATCATTATGTTCTAATAAGATATCTAATAAATTTCTTCCCTAAAACTTATTATTTTTATATAATATAAAAATTAAAAAATAAAAATATCCTATTAAATAGGACAATGGCCAATAATGTATATTCTGTAGGTATATATTTTATTTTGTAAATCATTGTTATTGTTTTTTGTTTTATTTTTTTTTTACTTTAATTCAATACTAACACAATTTTTATTTTATTGCGATGATTTTTTTTTCGGTTTAATAGTAGTTTTATCAAGGTTTTAGCGAATTAATCCTCTTTAAAATCCAAGTTTGGATGCGTCACATCCCACCATTTAAGTCAGAATTGTTAAATTTGTGCAATGTCATTCTTCCTTAGCCATTTTCTATCCACTCCTGGATGTGGGCCCCCATTCATGTTTCTCCATGCTGTCCTATGCTATCTAAAACTACCTATTACCTATTGATTTTTGATATGCTTAAGCCATCTTATTCGTGGTCTGCCTTGCTACGTTTGGTCGCCAGTGTGTTAATTATCCTGGTTCTGTCCGAAAAGCCCTAAAAGTCAACTTTCTATGATTAAATAAAAAACTATAGCATAATGAATATAATAAATATATAAAAGGTGTCCCTAAACTTAGTGGCATAAATTTAGGAAAAGATTGAGCAAGTAAAAATAAGACGAAAACCTAAATAAATATTTTTGTGTTATGTTAGTGTTACTTATCATATCGATATTTTTAATATAACTTCTACTATGGCAGACTTGGAAAGGTGATATTTTAAGAACATCCACTCAAGGGGGGGCAAGGGGGCAGCTGCCCCCCTTTTAGGTCCGACCTTTTCTTTTGTTTCCGCCCTCACCTAGCCTGATGAGAGGTGGTTGGGGTTCTTTCATTATCAGACCCTTCATTAGATACAAGGACGTGCACGATTATTGAAAAGCACATGC
The DNA here is from genome assembly GCA_921294245.1 of Brassicogethes aeneus. Taxonomy (NCBI): domain Eukaryota; kingdom Metazoa; phylum Arthropoda; class Insecta; order Coleoptera; family Nitidulidae; genus Brassicogethes; species Brassicogethes aeneus. Next base: position 52,602,325 of record OV121133.1, on the reverse strand, counting down.
ATTGACCCAAGGACATAAGGCTGCAATTAAATCTGCAAAAGCGTTAATGGCTAGCCGTTCCAGTTGACATCCAACTTCACCGGTCTTCACAACAATTAATAGAGAAAAACAGGAAAGTTCTGTCCTCAATTGTAACCTGTATAATTTTTTGCGGAACACATGACTTACCTCTAAGGGGCAAAAATTTGAACGAAGGCGTGCTTATAGACTTATGTCATTTATGTATCGAAGCAGGTGATTTACAATTAAGAAACCATTTTGAGCAAGGACCAAAAACGAAATAATTGAATTATGTGGCGCTTCAATTAGGGAACAAATAGTCTCAACTGTTAAAGAAGCTTATGCTTATAGCATTCTCGCTGACAAAACCGCAGATATATCTGGCAAGGAACAGCGATTCTTCGATGAAAGTACTAACGAAATAAAATAAGAATTCTTAGGCTTTGTAGAGCTTGAAGGATTTAATGCAATAAGTATTTTCAAAGCCATTGATGATTTTGTGACCAACTTGAACGTTTTTTTTGTGAAAGGGGAAATCCTCATGGACACAGGGGACTTAGTTTTTATCATCTCCTATAGTGCCGGACTTCTACCGGCTAAAACCCCTTTCATAGTTCTCCTGCAGCTCACGGGACCACGTGAGTATTACTTCATGAGCTGCATGCATGATTAAAGCTGTTGTAGTTGCTGCCGTCTTTGTTGCTGCTCTGTGATTTCGTCCTCCTCCTTTGTTTTCATGATGTCTTCCATTAGTTTCTGTAAACATTGCCAGTTTTTCTCGCTTTCGATCATTGTTTCGATTAGATTTTCTACCGTTAGGTCTGTCCCTATTGCTGTCTTTGCTGTCTTTGCTGCTTCTCTCCGCGTCGTCCTCTTCCTCATTACAGTATTTGCAGATGTCTGTATCCACTTTTTTGATATTGTGCAGATATTTTTTAAAGCATCCATGGAAAGTTCAGATTTGCGTTATCCCTGCTTAAAATACCCCATAGAGACCTATACAAAATAATCTATCGGACGCTACCGGATTCAATATGTGCATTTGTCCATGGTTTTTTCCGGATACGGCCCGATAAAAAATGTATAGGAAATTACCTATAGGCACACCATAACTTTTACATTTTCCCTATTGAGACCGATAGCAAATAACTCAATGAAGGATATATAGGGATACCCCTATAGAGCAACCATAAAACATTTGTCAAAATTTTATTAAAACCTATATGGTTCTATGGGGAAAAACTAATTTCTACATTTATGTGTATTTTCCCCATTGAAACCAATAGCAAATAAATCAAGGGTGGATATCCCTATATAACAACCATAAATCCCAACTATGGCTCCTATACATACCGATACACCCTATAGAAACACCATACATTCCGATACAAATATCTATCGGTCGGTGTCTCTATGGGGTATTTTAAGCAGGGATGTGCTCGTTTATGTCACCGTGCTTCCTGTTGTACCATATTACCAGATTCGGGATGAGCCTGTGCAGCCACCCATCTTTTTTACTTCTCCATCTGTCTTGCCATTTCTCGATGGTTTTTTGCCTAATTTCCTTTCTTTCCCCTTGGCTCTTTCCGAGAGATTCACACCTCTCTTGTGCAAGCAGGTCGAAAGGAATGACCCTACCAAGCGTTCTGGCTGCGCCTTTGGAGATGGTTCTGTAGCCTCTGCATACTCTGATGGCCATTTTCCTTTGTATACGGTCACACATATGCCTGCATATTTGCACTTCTAGCGCTTTGATTCATACTGGCACTGCATACTGCATTATGGAGTCTGTCACTTTTGTTAGCACTTCTTTTCGCTTAGCTTGCTCCTCCTGTTCTTGGTAGTATGCGACATAGACGGGACCCCTCCAGTGATTTTATGTGTATAGTCTTCTCCTATCATTAGATATCTGTCCTCCAGGTAGCTGTTTATAATCGCCAGAAAATATCTGGGAATTCCTCTACTTTTCAGTTCCTTGTTGATGAGCTCCCAGGACGCTGTATTGAATGCGTTTTTCACGTCTATTGTTATGGCCGCACATAATTTTCTTCTCTTCGGGGGTTTCCTCATCTCCTCCTCCGCAGCTTGTATTACCCTTTGTATGGCCTGCACAGTGGATCGTCCCTTGCGGAAGCCATACTGGTTTTCGGATAGGTCTTATTTCGCTCCAATTCTTCTTGTAACCTAGCAACAATCAGCTGCTCGATCAGTTTGCCCATGGTGTCCAGGAGACACAGGGGTCTGAAAGACGATGGGTTGTTTTCGGTCTTTGCTGGCTTTTGCCTCTCTTTGGCATAGCTGCTTTAAAGCTTTTGGTAATGCACTCCATGCACTGTTCCATATTCTGCACCTTTGTCTTTTCGATTTCTGTTGTGAACGTACTTACAAATTTGTTTCTGTCTAGTTTTCTGACTAGCCAGTGATTTCTCTGAGGGTTTTCGTTTTCGAATCTACTGGTGCTTATTTCTGTGTATATGTATTGGTGGTCACTAAGTGTTTCGTGGTCCATTACTTCCCAACGGTTTACGTTCCCGGCCTCGTCTTCTGTTATGCAGGTGATATCTATGTACGAGGTCTGGTCGCCTCGTACAAAAGTGGGTTGCAACTTGCAACCCGTCATTTAGGACTGTTAATTTATTACCGGCCATCCATAGTGTGAGTTCTTCTCCTCTTCTGTCCTCAGCATTGGGTTAGTTTTCGATGGATGAAAAAGGCGGGCGTGCAATCAATCTTTAGGCAAAAGTATAAAAAAGCCTTCGCACAAGCTTAACCTTGTCGTGAACGACTTGAACGTTATTCCGGAAATACGAAACAGCATTGGAACTATCAAAGAGATAATTACATTTTTCCGTGAGTCTGTTCTACGGCATAAACTTATTGCTTGCATTCCCAAATTGTATGAAACCAGATTGTCATAAAAGTATAAAAGCGTTCGTGTTTTTAAGGAACACTTTGTTGAAATAGTTCACGCACTAGATACATTAGCCGAGGAGGGAAATGCAGCAACAAGAAAAGGTGCATACCAAATGCACGCAGCGGCATGCAGATCTCAGTTTATTGTGTCTGTAACATTAATTGCTAAGTATTCAACCGTTCTAGATCTCTCATAATTCCTTACTTAGATTCAATCACTGGATCTCTGCATTTTCATTGACCCATTTTCATCCGTATAACATAATTTACGTCGATTACTTCAAAATCCACTACTTCATAGTTCAGGCATTTCTCCAGTTCTTTACCAATAACACCTGAAAAACGTTTCGGCCCTTTTGTTGTACCATCAAGGTATGTGAAGTAAACACACAAACCACTGTAAAGGGCGACCAAGTTATTTTTCCACTAAAACGATGACAAACGATGGCCTCTATTTACCGCGGTACCATCACATCCTATTGCAACCAAATTTTGAAAGCATCTTTGGTCGAATTTTTTGAATCGCATTTACAAGTAGCAATATCAAATAGTTTTTTGGACTCGTCGCAGAATAACTTTTTTCATCATTGCAAAGTTTTTTCACGCCCTTGTACTTGTAATATGAAATTAACCTCGCCACAACTTGTTGATGGCTAACAATATGAATCGAAGTTTTATTTATTCCATACTTTCTCGATGACACAGGAAATAATTTCACACACATCTTTGATAGCATGATCTTTCCCACCATTTAATTCAAGCAAAGCATTTCTGACCAACAAATAATATTTAATTATATCATTATATGTCGGCAACATGTTTTCAGAAATTTTTGTGGTTCACCTAATACAGGTCATCGCCAATCTTTACGAGTTTTAGGCATTTTGCATTTTGGAGAAAAAAATGCATTTTTTCGTCCAGAGGGACTGAACGAAAATTCTTCAAAATTTAACAGAATGTTCTCCTCAATATAAATTAAAAAATTAAAAATTTTGTTTATTTGCCTTGCTATGAAGATACAACGGTTTAAAATACCATAAATTGTATAGAATATGGAATTATTTTCATGGTCTTTTTTATCAAGATGGCTTTGATAAAAAAATGCTATTTAAAGGTGTTTGAAAAAGAAATATAAAATTGTAAAAATTAAGCTACATAATCATTAAATAATTATTTTATAATTATAATAAACAAAATAACGCATATAGTTGTCGCGGCGAATGTTTCAAATTGCGTCATCAATGTCATATGTCAAAAACCGATTAATAATTAATATAAAATAAAACAAACAATATTTGTATTGTTATCTTAAGGTACAGAATGATTACATATGATGGATCGCCTATGTTATTTTTATTACTGTTAAATGATTGCAACCAATCAGATTCACTTATTTAATTTAACACAAGAACAATTTTGGTACTATGCCTAAGTGAATAATTATGTGTATTTTAGCAATAATTTTAACAGAGAACTTGTTTTTTTATCGTGAACAATGCTTTATATATTCACGTGTTACTTCATTTATAAGACAAAACTATGTTATTAGTTCTATTATAATAAAATTTGATCCTTATATGGTCTTTGCAGGCATGCTTTTGAAACCAATCTCTTAACGGTTCCCCCTATTCCATCACAAGGTCCTTTTCCGTGCGATGTGGCAAAAATTCCACTCTGCCTTCAAACCAGTCATTTTTGTGATATGCCAAATTAATAAAATTTTATTTATTTTTATATTGTCCCCACATCCATAAGTAAAATATATTATTTTTTTATGAGAAAAAATTAATTTTATGAAATTAAGTTCTTTAAGAAAAGTGTAAACAACTTGTTTAACATTATTCATTATTTTCATCTTTATAACACATAAAAAAGGGATGTACAGTGGCCAGACTATTTACCCAGTGAAAATTTTGTATTTCTTATTGTACAACGGAGGAGAAATTTTCAGCATGGGCAGCAAATAATTTTTTTAAGATGCATATTTTGCCTGATCTTTTGAAATATACTGATCCTTTTTTAAAGAATCTATTGCTGATAATATTTTGTCAATGAAATCAGAAACTGGTAAATTAAAGGTAAGTAAATTACTAAATATTTATACACATATTTTTTTTTTAAATGATAGGGACACCCTGTTCGAAAATAATCATTTCATTTCAGTTTTCAAAGAGTTTGAACTAGGTTCTTCGATATTTTGTAATAAAATATCATTAATATATGAATAAAAACAACACTGTTTTAAAGTTTCACTAATTTATTTATGTTTTTAATGATTAACAATTGTTTCGCTACACAGTAGCTTCTTCAGAATTGGTACATATTTTATCAAGTGGCGGTATTTATATTAACAAATGGCAGGTAATTTGAGTAAATAAATGTTGTGTAAACATTATACCTGAAGGTATTAATAAAACTTACATAATTTTGGAAAAACTAAGGGTTTGGAAAGTCCAATCTAATATAATATTATCCCACTGGGAAAGAAACCTTACAAAATATTGCTGCAATGTTCGCCGACTTTACAAATAAAATATTTCCTGTGCTACTTGCATTAACATAAATGAAATGTTACATTTGAAATATTGCATATAATAATTTCCAACAACCTTAAATTTAAAAAATTATTTAAAGATTCACATGGAAAGTTTTTACAATGTTATATTTGTAACATTAAGTATAAAATGTTGCATAAAAGTTTTTAAACATTACGATTATAATATTGCAGACATAACTTTTTTTCAATGTTTCAATTGAAATATTAACACAAGTTTCAAATGAAAAATGTTTGCAACTTTACTTTAAATATACAATAGAAACATTTATTTTGGAATGTTTGAGGATATTTTTGAAACATTGCAATTATAATATTACATTGATAAGTTTTGGGCAATGTTTCATCCGAAATATTACATTAAGATGATTTTTGCAATGTTACTTTATATAAACAATATAAACATTTAATTTGCAAGATTTTTGGAATATTGCAATTATAATATTACATTGATAAGTTTTGGGCAATGTTTCATCCGAAATAATACATTAATATGATTTTTGCAATGTTACTTTATATAAACAATATAAACATTTAATTTGCAAGAATTTTGAAACATTGCAACTATAATATTACATTGATAAGTTTTGGGCAATGGTTCATCCGAAATATTACATTAAGATGATTTTTGCAATGTTGCTTTATATAAACAATATAAACATTTAATTTGCAAGATTTTTGAAACATTGCAATTATAATATTACATTGATAAGTTTTGGGCAATGTTTCATCCTAAATATTACATTAAGATGATTTTTGAAATGTTGCTTTATATAAACAATATAAAAATTTAATTTGCAAGATTTTTGGAACATTGTAACTATAAAATTACATTTATAATTATAACTTTGCAGACTGACTTGCCGATGCATCTCGCCGCTGTCTTGGTCATTTATATCTTTATAATTGAACATTGCCGAGCTTGATACGTGTCTCCCGTCACCGACTGCCTGACACTGATGAGACCAAACAGGTCGAAACAGTCTGTTATTTATATATAATAGGCCTATAGCTAACGGATAAATAATTATAATTAATTATTATAATATTAATTCATATTAATTTAATTGCAATGTTCCTGTAATGTTGCAGGAACCTTTCATTAACAAAAATAACATTTAGTAACATTGCAATTAATACATTTAAGCAACATTTTATTTGTAAATGTAATGTTTCTGAACCATAAGGCTTTGTTGCAATGTTCCTGCAACATTGCCACAAGGTTTTTTGTAACATTACACCTAACAAATGTAATGTTGCAGGAACCTTACATTAACAAAAATAACATTTAGCAACATTGCAATTAATACATTTAAGCAACATTTTATTTGTAAATGTAATGTTCCTGAGCCGGACATAAGGCTTTGTTGCAATGTTCCTGCAACATTGCCACAAGGATTTTTGTAACATTACATCTAACAAATGTAACTTTCAGTAACATTGTAGAAATATTATTTTTCCCAGTGGGATAGTATTAATAAATATTATTTTTTAGTACTACAAGTATACACTCTAAAATAAATTTAGCAGAGGCGAGCTGTTAGTTTCAATTTGGTCATTAAGAACAATATCAGATTTTTTCTTTAGTTTATTAATTTCCAAAGACTCTAGAAGATTTAGTTTGGTACCTTTATTGGCTACATGTAATATTTTAAAGTTATCATCAAATGTGTGGTTCTCTTGTATTAAATGGTTAGCGTATGAAGAATCCTGTTTAAGGTTTATATAGGATATCTTGTGTTCTTTAATTCGCGTATTAAAATTTCTACCCGTTTGGCCTATAGATATATGTTTTCGGACAGTCTCTGCAGGTTAGTTGGTAAACGCCGGATATTGAAGATTTTGATGTTTTATCTTTGTTGTTTTTGATAAACTTACTAAGATTGTTGTTGGTTTTAAATGCTAAATTACTATTGATTTTATTAAAGAAATTAGATACATGTCTCATCTTAGCACCTAGATATGTACAACTATTATATGTATTCATGGTGATCTTAGATGTTGGAAAAACGCTGTTGATAGCTATTTTTTGTTAAAATAACATGTTGTATGTAAAACACCTCGTTATATCAATTTTTAGGTTAGATATATCTTTTTTCTTTAAAGTTATGTTATTAATAATTATGCTAGATTGTTTGAGTTATTTATTTTTCTCTAATCACCCGACTGTAGAAAAAACGTAATTACATGAAATTTTACTGATAAACAATTGAAAATCATCATTTATACAAAGTTTGATACGAAAATCCTAAAAATTTCATAAATTGTCAATGTAAACGCTTTATATCTCAAGAAATATCAATCTTAGCGATTCAACTGATAGGACCTTTTTAAAAAAAAATTAAATTTTCTACAAGTTTGTTCTTTACATTTTTTCAAAGAATCCAGTCACTTTTGAAATATCTTCAAAAATATGATAATTTTTCACTAAAATAAGATTTAGTGACCCGTACCATACTACATGTGCAGATTACAGCTATGGCACATAAAGCATTTTTGTAGAACTTTTGATTACGAGTAAAACAATCCAATAGTGAAATGAGTGAAACAATCCAATAGCATAAAATGCGGCTGAGATATACATATTTAAAAAAAAATAATCAAAGTTTACGTGTATTTTAAATGGGAAATCTTTATACGCTTTTTACATTTTCAACAAGATTTTGAGTTGGGAGCGAAAAAATAAAAATTGTCGTGAAAAAAAAATCACCCTAATATATATATATACATACAGGGTGTTTCAATAAAAACTCCCAGGCCAATTGTTATGAAAACTAAAAGTGACATTTAAAATCTGTAAACGTCCGTTTTTAGCCTCTATGATTGGCTTCACAACTGTGTAAAAAACCGGGGTAACATAACGCGGGCCGTAAGCGGGCCGGCTGGGGCAAGCCGAACCGCCGGTCAACCGCCTATGCCGAGCGAAGGCCGACTGTTTGCCGAGTGTTTGGGGCTTACTGGGATATTTATAATTAAAATATTCGTTAAAATTATTTTAAAAAATCAACCCCAAATATCTCCGTTCATGTTGGATTTACGGCCATTTCAAGCGGATGGAAGGGACAAATCACAAAACTGTTTTTATAAAAAAAAAATTAGGTAATTTATTATATATTATTTTTGCATCAAAATAGTCAAATATATTCTTCTATTATTAGGCTATACATTAAATAAAAAAAATCGCAAGAAATATTTTATAAAAGTAGAGATAATTTCAATAATTGACAGGGGTGGACGGGACAAGATAAATCTTTTTTTTGTCCCGTCCACACCTTTCAATTATTAAAATTATATCTACTTTCATAAAATATTTCTTGCGTTTTTTTTATTTAATGTATAACCTAATAAAAGAAGAATATTTTTGACAATTTTGATGCCAAAATATTATATAATAAATAATCTACAAATTTTTTAATAAAAACAGTTTTGTAATTCGTGCGTTTCGCGCGCTTGAAATGGCCGTTTATCAAAAATTTGTATGGGACCTAATTTGATCAAAAATTAATTTAAAAGTTCCTGTAATCGAAAAAATTCTTTGCACAGTGACGCCACCTACATCTTGTATTATTCAAACAAATTTTTTACACAGTTGTGATTGTTCACCTAATGGAAAATATTTACAAAGCTGTTGATGAGGGTACACCGGCTATTTGTATTTTTCTGGATCTTGCTAAAGCCTTCGACACTGTTTGTCACCAAAAATTAATATCAGTACTCTGGGATCTTGGTATTCGCGGCCCACTTCTAAATCTCTTAACTAGTTACCTTGAGAACAGAAAACAACATGTAAAAATTGGTAAATACATAAGTGATCCACTCACACCTAACTACGGTGTGCCACAGGGCACAATATTGGGTCCACTCTTATTTATATTATATATAAATAATCTGTTTAGGGTGAAAACTAAGGGTAAAGTTTTAAGTTTTGCTGATGATACCACCATACTCTATACGGCCAGAAATTGGATTGAACTGAAAGAGGTAATAGAAAATGACTTTGTCTATATAAAAGAGTGGTTCAACGAAAGTGTTTTAACATTAAATATTGAAAAGACAATGTTCATGCCTTTCGGCTGCTACAAAAACAGTCTACCTACCTTTAACACTTTGACATTTGAACAGGAATCGATAAACTTCTCAATAAAAAGAACAACGTCAACCAAATTTCTGGGAATAATTATAGATCCGCATCTTAAATGGGACCTCCAAATACAATCTATCACCAAAAAACTTAGATGCTTTATTCCATACTTTAAAACTTACTAAAATATACTAACTATAAAGCAGCTAAATATTGTATACAGCGCTTTAGTAGAGTCTCACTTAAGGTATGGAATTATGGGTTGGGGAGGAGTCTACAGCAATACTCTTAGGGATCTTAACGTTACACAAAAAAGAATCTTAAAAGTAATGTACAATAAAACAAATATCTACCCCACTAATGGATTATAGAAATTATCAAATAGAATGGACTGTAGGCAGCTCTTTTTTATGTCACTTGCTATACATACGTTTTCAAAAATAAACAGAAATAAAATCCACATGCACAAGAAATAACCAGAAATTACCTGAACCCAAAGTTAACAAAACCATCGGACAACGCAGCAGTCGATTTCTTGGACCAAAAATTTATAATCTTCCAAATGAAATAAAACAGGCTAGATCAATCCATAGCTTGTAGAAACTACACCCTAGAAATAACTAGAGAAGATATTCATAAACACATAGATTTTAAAATATCAATGAATGAACTTTACTAAAAACGTAGTTTGCTCTCAAAGACTTGCCTTCTCATTTTAAAAATGCTTCTTATTATTATTTATTTTTATTTATTCTATTTATCTTATTTTTATTCAAATTGTTTTGTTTTTATTAGGTATATTTATTTTACTTTTTGTGTATTTTATGTTTGTTTGTACACAAACATATAATATAGTATTTAAAAGAGAAAAAGCTCAAGTGGGTTACGTATAAATTATTCTGTGGGTAACCTGTTGGTTATATTTAAATTAGTGTAGGTTTTTTTATATTTATACTGTGATTGTATTGAATTTTTTATTGAATTTTGTATTATATTTTATTTATTTTGCACGCTCAAATGCAACTGCATTTCTATGCTTATAGCATATTTATTGTAACACTGTTTCAATATTTGTAAATTTTGTAAACATTCTTTATACAATAAATATTATTATTATTATTAATTAACTAGGGATAAGTTTCACTGCCCAATTCCGTCCAAGCTAAAATTTACACCAAATTGTAGCTTGAAGTCACTGGCGTAGCGACAAATTTTGGCCCCCCCGCGAAAATCTTTACTGTGCCCCCTGATTTCACATATTTTTTACATGCATGTTTTTATATTGAAAATAAAGTATAATACATCAGTTGACATGATATTTTTATATTAATTTTATTTATTAAAAAAAATGTTTTATAGACGAAAAATTGTTTAAATTTAAATTACAAACTACAACAGTCAAAAGTGCAGATTTCTGTAACTCTTACTAGAAATAGTTACTGGAATTAAGCGGGCGGCGCGCCGCGGCGATGCATTGCGATGGTTACACTGAAAAAATAATCTCTTAAAAGAAATGAAAATTACTTTGATTCAAAAGATTTGCGCTTTAAAATAGGGCCAAGAGCTATGTTTCTTAATCCAATTCAGAAACTATCTTTAAATAAAAGTTTTAAAATTATTTGAGGGAACAGATTAATCTATTCGTTTAAGGATATTACAAAATTAGCTTAAATCAAGAGCAATCGATTTCTTGGTAGGTACAAGAACCAAAAATATTTCTTTGGAAGATATTTCTCTTTTTAATGAGGGAAAACGTTTTTAGCGTAAAAAAAATTGGATTTTAACAAGGAAACTGCATCTCTTAATTGAAAACGTTAGAAACTTTTTAAGAAAGAAAATTTGTCTTGCTACAAAAGCATATACTATTGCCTAACCAAATTTTATTTTGACTTTAGAGCAAATATCTTTTGGTCTGATCTTCACTAAAACTACCAGCGTTGTTAGTATTTAAGCTTAAATTCCCCCGCACCACGTAGGCCTTTTAATTTTAATCATTAAAACATGCATTTTACAATTAAAATCAAGGACCTTTGTAGTAAGCCTGAATATTGGCATCGTTGAAAACTAGAAGACTGACTGTAAAAAGGTGTACAAAAAAAATATTTAAATAAAATAAGACATTTATTGTTTGATATCAACAAAAGCGCAAGTTTTTTATACTAACACCAATAAATTAACATAAATATGATTTAACATAAAATTTGTATTGCATATTTTAAAAACATTAAACGAATTAATTAAATTTTATTTATTTAAAAGTTTTAATGATTCCAACTCCATCGTGAAAGTACATACACGCCACAACACAACACAACCGAAAATGTATATTAGAAATACCTATAATAGAATTATAATATTATATCACTACCACTAGAAAATGGCGAATTGCAAGTTGCAATGATACAAAACGTACTAAACACGTGTGCCGCAAACGGTGTGCGTGTTTTGCATCCCCTCCCATGTTTCAGAAGCTACCAGATTTTGTTGGAAAATTGACATGCTATTGGGATAATTGGAATGTATCTTAAATGATTTGCGTAAATATAAATAATTTTCATAGCTTTTAAACAAAAACACTTTGGACTTGGTTGAAAGAAGAAATATTCAAGAGATTTTGTATTTATTTTCAAGAGAACTATACTTCTTCCACTAAGAAATTTTTTCTTTAAGCAATAAATACTCTTTTATGCTAATTATTGTTTCTTCCCTTTAATAGTTTTTTATCAAGAGAGTTGACTACTTTAGTTTAAGGCACCTTTCTTTTCACTATGATGATTTGTGCTCGACCGGCTTAGTGAACGGTCGTCCATTTATTTGATTTTGTCTCGCTGTCCTGTGACGGAAAGGGGGCGACATGTTTTAGCACCTTTTTTATCACAAGCAATCTTACAGTTTTGCCATAATTTTTTAAGAGTCGCGTCACGTTTTTGACTTGCAGATAATACGATGGAAATAAGTATTTTAATACGCATAAACTACAGTTCAGCCACAAATCAAAGCTTTAAAAGATAACGAATGTAAATAAACAGTCTCCTAATAAACAAAACGACCACGTAAAAATCTAAAGTAAATAAACCATCTATTAAAGCATACGTAACACGCCTGCCATTAGGGCCGTATTTAAAATTTTAATACGATACACCACAGGGCCGGCTTTATCTATTTTGTATTTTAATATTTATATTTTTAAATTAAATTTTGAAAAAAAAGTAAGAATGCAAAGATATAAATTAAATGTAAACGGTATAAACACTAATTTAACAATAAAACAAATAAAGAATATACAAGGTCGGTAGCCGGTTCTAAAGAGGTTAGCAGGAACCGGAAACAGACTAGGACAGAAATGTTTAGAAGTTCACCAACAAGACAGGTTTCTAGCAGCGTACTAATACCTCGACCCCCATTCATGAATCCCAATTGAATGGGGTTATTACTAAGACCCAGGTTGAGGAGGATTCCGGATTGTACTTAGTTTTGGGTCAATTTAATGTCCTCCAAAAACCACCACTAGCCCTCCTTATCCCGCACTCCTCTAGCCAAAATTGGACGTAGGCCCGAACCATAGACACTGTCATCCACGACCTCTTAGGGTGGATCTACCATCCGGCGTAAAAACACAGGTAAAGCTGTAAATTGCAGGGCTCCCACACCTCCTAAAACTCATAAAATTCCTAAAATTTGGCTTAAATCTTGAAAACTCCTAAAATTCTCCTAAAAATGCATTAAATCTTCTAAAACTCCTAAAATCCTAAAAATTAAATTTAAATAGGCCAACCTGACTGCGTTTAATTAAGGTAGTTGTCGCGCTTGTTTAAAAAGTAATTTAAAAATATATTATTTTCAGGTTCTATTTTATTAAATTCTTTTTAAAATGATATATCACAACCAAATTTTTCTTAAAAAGCAACAACAAAAAACTTCTACAAAATTGTCATTTTTAGCCATATTTCGTTTGTTTTAGACAAAAATATACGGTGTTATATATCAAACAAAAGGATTTTTAATTTTCTTTTAAATGACAGCTAAAAAATCTAAAGAATGTTTTGCTGTATTTTGCAAACTTCATATTTTGTTATGAGATTTTTAAGTATAAGGATCCACATTACAATTGAATCGACGAGAATAAGAACATTACAAGTCCACAAATTTAATCTTGACAATTTATTTCTAAAATTAATTTTAAAAATTTAAAATACATTTTTGTGAGAAGATATAAATTATTTTACACAGTATGAATATTATATTTCATAATATAGTTAAAATATTTTAACAAAAGTGCATTTTTACTTTTGGACTTGTACTATTCTTAATCTTACCGATTCAATTACTGTTACTTATTAACTAAACGGTTAACATATTTTTTCTTAAAATATAAATATAACATCATTTGATTTTGGCCTACTTTTTAGCCAAATCTATCGACGCATTTTTTTAAATAAAATTAAAAGTTTGCTGAAATTTATACTTGTATATACCTATACAGTGTGTCCCAAATTGGTGATACCACTATGGGTAACTTTGTTATTATAGGAGATACAGAGTCGGTTAAATTAGAAAAGTTTTGCTCAATTCTTGACTATTTCAGATCATTAAACAGATTTTGATTTTTTTGTTCAGTTTTTGAGATAATAAATAAAAACCAAAAAGGTGCGTTATCTATTTTTAGCAATAATTTGTTTATTATTCATTCTACACTTTCAAAACTTCCACATTATCAAAGCTATTTTTCAAGGCGCTTCTAGTGGGTTTAATGGATTTTTTATATTTTTTTTATTCGCAAGATACGACTATAAACTTTTTTTTTCTTAGGACCCAAATTTTCTGTTTGGCATTGTTGAGTAGCTTTTTTTATTATCTTTTTAACGATGAATCACGACCTATAAAAAATATGATTTTTTCTTAAATTTTGATTTTTTCTGCTAAATTTTTGAAATTTGACACCAAAATCAATTTTATCAAAATTGGGCATTGTAAATGCAAAAAAGTTTTGAGAATAAAACCATAACACTCACTTGAAAAACATTTTTTTATCAAAAATAAATTTAAAATGCTACAAGAAGTGATTTATTTCACATAAACGAAAACCAGAAACATCGCTGACTAATAAATTGATAATAAAACTGTTATTACAAACTAATTGAATTCTTCGATGTGGGCCCCGTTTTGCTGGATAAATTTTTCACATCGACTTCTGACACTGTTGGTTACTCTCGTAAGCGTATTTCTATTGATACTATCAAGTGTATCAACCACTCTTGTCTGGAGTATCTCTCTGTTTTGAGATAATGTGAAAGTTTTAAAAGTGTAGAATGAATAATAAACAAATTATTGCTAAAAATAGATAACGCACCATTTTGGTTTTTATTTATTATCTCAAAAACTGAACAAAAAAATCAAAATCTGTTTAATGATCTGAAATAGTCATAGAATTGAGCAAAACTTTTCTAATTTAACCGACTCTGTATCTCCCATAATAACAAAGTTACCCATAGTGGTATCACCAATTTGGGACACACTGTATATGTACCTCAGATATATACAAAAGTAGTAATTTTACCTCACTTTTAATTTTATTAAAAAAAACTCGTCAAGCGATTTGGCTAAAAAACTAGTCAATATAACTTTTTTCTTATTTTTTAAGTATACTATAGTAAAGTATACTATAGTAAAGAGTTGTTTTTATTTAATTAAAGAAATTCATTTCCACACTTTATTTCTCCTAAAATTTTACAAAAAACCTCCTAAATTCCTAAATAAAATTTGTAATTTACCGTGGGAGCCCTGAAATTGGCGAGGGGGTAAAATAACCCTGGGAGATTAGTGTAAAATAATGTCGATGGGGCCTGCCATATGTCCCATACTCATACCCCCATACTCTCATAAAGTTAACATACCAAAGACAAAATAAAACTTACAATTGACACGTTTGGCATACGGTTTCCAAAAAAAATGAGTTTTTTAATTTTTCTTTTTTAAAGCCCATGTAAAATCAAAATGGATGAAAATATCAAAACAAGTTAAATAGGCATTTAAACTTTAAGGTAACGACTAAATATCTTGTTAATTTCATATTTCTATATTGAAGTCAACATACTTATAAAATGGATGCAATAATGCGACTTTTTAATATTTCAATATTTTACTCCTTTTAAAGCTACTGTATAAGCTTTAAATATGAAAATAACAAAACCAAACTACATCCTCATATAATATCTTTAATAGAAAAAAATTACAGCTTAAATTACACTATGATAGTTCAAAATACTAACATTGAGTAAACCCACCTATATTACCTAACTTTGGGCTGCTGATTTCAAAAATGCCACTTGTTTTGCTCCAGGACGTCTAGGATTCGAATTGCGGAATAAAATGCTCTGTTCAATTATCTTAAAATGTAAGTTTTCTCGTTAATATTTTGATTACTTATTAATGAAGGTTTTATTGTTTTAACTCAATGAATATATGGTTAACGGATTGACCTCCTTTTCCCGGACACCCTGTATATGATTATATATACTTATATATAATTGTATTGAATTCTATCCAATTATATCGGGCCATTTTTTTTATATAATTATATATAATTTTATACAATTATATACAATCTTTTTTTATCGGGATAGGTTTCCCTATATGGTTGAATATGGAATTCCATTTTAAAATGTATATATATTTAAACGAAAATTGCATATTAAACCATATAGATTCCCCTATATGGTTAAATATGGATCTATATGGTAATAATTTTTTCACACCCAAACCATATTGGGCCAGATAGAGCAATATGAACCTATATGGCAATCCATATAGAAATCACTTTTCTATATGGGTTTCCAGGTATGGAACTCTATCTGGTTCAATAGTGCAATGCATGTTTCAAATTCCTATATTGAACCAGATAGATTTTTATTTTGTGTTTCTATATGGCATTTTTAATAGGGTTAGGCCTGAAAATTTCAAATAATTGTGGAAGAGTAATGTTTATACCGAAATCCGTTTACTTTGGTGCCTTTTCAATTTAGTAATTAAACAAACGACACAAAAATTTCAAAAAATAATACTTTTTACAAAAAAATACATTAGAATTTTAGTTTAAATGGTCTAAATATTTTCTATGAGGGATATAATACTACTACTGCTACAATGGAATAAAAAATTCAAATATAAATATTTTCTATTTGACATTATACCTACCGATGACTTTGTATGAAGTCAATGTATATTTTTGACAAAAAAGTTCAAAAATATGCACAAAATGCCATATAGAAACACAAAATAAAAATCTATCTGGTTCAATATAGGAATTTGAAACAGGCATTGCACTATTGAACAAGATAGAATTCCATACCTGGAAAACCATATAGAAAAGTGATTTCTATATGGATTGCCCAATATAGGTTCATATTGCTCTATCTGGCCCAATATGGTTTGGGTATGAAAAAATTATTACCATATAGATCCATATTTAACCATATAGGGGAATCTATATGGTTTAATATGCAATTTTCGTTAAAATATATATACATTTTAAAATGGAATTCCATATTCAAACATATAGGGAAATCTATATGGAAAGACACATAAAACAGAAATATGGGTTCTATAGGGCATTTTTAATAGGGCAGGGACTCGTTACATCCAAAATAGATTTAAGGCAAAATAATTTAATAAGTAATCAAAATATTAACGAGAAAACTTACATTTTAAGATAATTGAACAGAGCATTTTATTCCGCAATTCGAATCCTAGACGTCCTGGAGCAAAACAAGTGGCATTTTTGAAATCAGCAGCCCAAAGTTAGGTAATATAGGTGGGTTTACTCAATGTTAGTATAACCATATAGGGGAATCTATATGGTTTAATATGCAATTTTCGTTTAAATATATATACATTTTAAAATGGAATTCCATATTCAACCATATAGGGAAACCTATCCCGATAAAAAAAGATTGTATATAATTGTATAAAATTATATATAATTATATAAAAAAATGGCCCGATATAATTGGATAGAATTCAATACAATTATATATAAGTATATATAATCATATACAGGGTGTCCGGGAAAAGGAGGTCAATCCGTTAACCATATATTCATTGAGTTAAAACAATAAAACCTTCATAATACCATTTTTCAATTTAGAGCTTCATGTTCGATATACAGGGCGACAAAGTTTGAAATTTAAAACTGATTTTTTTTAATAATTCAAGTAATTGATAAGTTATTAAGTTTAAATTCGGTACACTACTTCAACATAAATAGTTACATTTTTTGAGACTGACAAAACAAAAAACAATTGTCAAATAATCAAAATAGGGGGTCCAGTACTCACTAACTCCCCCTATTTTTTAGTACGTGCGCCAATGACTTCCAAACGGTATTTTTTCAGGTAATCATTTATTGTTGAAAATTTGTTGTCTCTTATAAAATTTTGATAAAATGATTTGTTTTAGAGATAATTTGTAAAGTATGGGTCAATCCATATCAAATCAACAAAAGGTTCTTCCCCCACCATCTCCGATTTTAATAATTTTTGGTAAATTTGTTTACCTCACTAAAAAACTCAAAAATACACAATTAACTGAAACTCTCTAATTGTTTTTGAAATATCCAAATTATAACAATCAGGGCCGGTTTATCAATGTCCAGTTAAAGTTGCAGTTAGTTATCTGTTAGATAATTTCCATGGATACCATTGTTCTCACAACGATCGATATGAAATTTAACCGTCAGATAGACTAACTGGAACTTAACTAGAGATTGATAAACCGGCCCTCAGTCAAGCAAATTAGTTTTATTTAAGCTTTAACTTGAAGAGAACACTATAATATAACAAACACACTTTATGAAGAATACGATATCTAGATTCACGCCACAGAAAAAGAATTTCTTCTAACAAAAGGCGACAAAGAACACCAAAACACGCCATCTTAGCTTTCTCTCAAAAACTCCAGTGTTACCACCATAACGTATGGCGCCAAATTATCACAAACTATTAATTGAGTACAGATTGCGTTTGTAATTAAATTTTTAAGGTTAACTGACGCTTACTACCCTATTTATTGTTTAGAGACCTCTAAATATGTTAATACCTTACAAACAATCATTGCTTAAGGTGTTTGAACAATTATTAATTACCAGCCGTGATTTCTGCGCATGCGTATTAAGTTGGCTGCTATCCAGTTGTATTTTGTGGTCATATAACAAATACACAAAATGTAATCTTGTTTTTCTACTCCCACTTCCACTCCCAGTATCGTTCATGTTACCAAAATATTTTAAATACACATTGACAAGCTGTTACTTTATGGCGTTTTAGTCAAGGGCTGAAATTTTAATTAAAATTCTACTTGCGAATCTTCACCAAAAATAAATCGATTTATAAGAATCATTATCACTTACCCACATAATATTAAATAATCCTTACTTTTTTTGTAATCAAAATCCTTAACCAATTTAAAATAATTTTTTTAATGACGTCATTATCCAGGTATCTGGATAATTTTCTTAAATTATATATAATTATATAGAATTATATACAATTTTACATACCTTAAAAGAGACTTATATATAATTATATAGAATTGTATATAATTATATAAAATTATAAACAATTTAAAATACCTTAAAAGAGACCTATATCTAATTTTGTAGAATTGTATATAATTATATAGAATTGTATATGATACTATATAATTATATAGACACTTCAATAGGGTCTAATATATAATTATATATAATTGGAAATTATTATATATAATTGTATAATTTCCATATTTAAAAAAAAATATTTTATATAGAATTATTTATAATTGTATATCATTATATATAAACTTTATATAATTATATATGAATTATATATAACTCTATATACATTTTATATAATGATATACAACTAAACTGCGCACCACTCAATGTGTCGCGACCAAAAAGTTCGTCCTTTTTTAAAACGACATAACTTTTTTGTTTCTTGAACGATTTTATTTTGGTCTGTGATGTCTGCTAACCCCATTCTCTGGCAATTCATTCTATAGATATTAAACACACGATTCTTCAAGTAAATTTTCTACAGGGTGATATGTAAAACGGTGAAAAATTTCAATAATTTCATCCAAGCCCCGTTTGTAAAACAATATATTTTTTTTTCGTTTATACTTTGAAATAATGAAGTATTATGTGTTACCTTGAAACGTTTTTCAAATTTTTCGAATTGGTATCTTAGCAACGAAAATATGTTTTTTTTCCAAAAGAGTACATTTAAGACTTTTTGGTAGGGAATATACTCAGTCTTTTTAAGAACAAGAAAATAAGATGGTAAAAGATTGTTCCTTGAATAATTCTGAACAAGCGACAAGCAACAAACTTCCATTATTTTCAGAGGGGCCTAAGCAAAGACCACTTTTTCAAAATGACATTTTGGTAAAAATTTGCGAAAACTAAACCTGAACCGATATTTACGTTCGTGACATGTTTTCTTTATAATTTTGACCTCCCGATTGTGATTCAGTTGTCAAATTTAAGTTTCAGATAAAACCAAAACCATCAAGAATCAAAATTCGAAAACAATTCCCTGTTGTTAAATGTCTTAATAAAATCCGATTGCTGGGGATTCATTTTTTGGGCGAAATTACTGCAATTTGTTTGAGTGGTTAGGATAATGTTACATAACTTACATTTACATTGCGCAGTAGTGATAACATCATTGATAAGTACCTACCTAATTGGTAATAAAGTTAAATACAAATATTTTAAAACAAATGATGAAAGGTATTAATAATACCTTTCAATATTTCGTAGGCCCTCCCCTAAGCTGTAATAATTCGTTAACCCCCCTGGGTATTCCCTCGACCATGTTCCTTAGAAATTTCTGGGGTACCCCATTCTTCCTGAATAGCATTTACCAATTCATCCAAATTTTTTATGCCTCCTTCCCTCTCTTTCATCTTCAATTTTATCCTGCTCGACACATGCTCAATGGGATTCATATCCGGAGACAAAGGTGGCCAATTAATTTTCTCAATATGGTGGTCCCTTAAATACTCATTTACGATATGTAAAAAATCAGTAAAAACCAGCAATCGGATTTTATTGACACATTTAAAAGCCAGGAATTGTTTTCGAATCTTGATTCTTAGTGATTTTGGTTTTATCTGAGACTTAAATTTGACAACTGAATCACAATCAGGAGGTCAAAATTATGAAGAAAACATATTACGAAAGTAAATATCGGTTTAGGTTTAGTTTTTGCAAACTTTCACAAAAATGTCATTTTCAAAAAGTGGTCTTAGCTGAGGCCCTCTAAAAATAATGGAAGTTTGTTGCTTGTCGCTTGTTCAGAATTATTTAAGGAACAACCTTTCACCATCTTATCTTCTTGTTCCTAAAAAGACTGAGTGTATTGCCTAAAAAAAAGCCTTAAATGTACTCTTTTGGAAAAAAAATCATTTTTTCGTTGCTGAGATTCCAATTCGAAAAATTTGAAAAACGTTTCAAGGTAACACATAATACTTCATTATTTCAAAGTAAAAACGAAAAAAAAAAATATTTTTTTACAAACGGGGCTTGAATAAAGATATTGAAAATTTTCACTGTTTAACATATCACCCTGTAGGAAATTTACTTGACCAACCGTGAGATTCATATCTATAGCATAAATTGCCAGAGGATGAGGCTAGTAGACATCACAAACCAAAATAAAATCTTTCAAGAAACAAAAAAGTTATGTCGTTTTGAAAAAGAACGAACTTTTTGGTCACGACACATTGAGTGGTGCGCAGTTTATATAAAATCTTTTTTTATCGGCATATGGAAAGACACATAAAACAGAAACCAGATAAATCCATATAAAAATCCCTAAGTTGTACATTTTAAAATGAAATTCCATATTAAACCATATAGATTCCAAAGTGTAAACCAGGTCGTTCCATATAGGACATATAGAACCATATAAATCCATATTAGTTTCCTCCATCTGGATCAATATGGGTTCTATAGGGCATTTTTAATAGGGAAAGTAATCAAAAATTCAATCTCCAATCTTAAATTTATGAAAACATCATCAGGTCGAAAATTGTCGCCTATTCATTAAAGAAATGCTCTCTGCTTTTCAAAGAATTGATGTTAATTTGCCCAAATTTCTTAGAATCAAATTAACGAACTACCAAGTTTCAGTTAAAAGTCCAAAAAATATCCTGCTCAATCGAATTCCACGAGTAAATAAATTAAGTCATTTTTGTGTAACATGGTCATTTTTCTATGCAATAATAAATCCGTTATTATGAAAAAGGTAAATAGAAAAATATTCGCCAATTTTGGCGTTTCTATTACTTCCTTTTTATCCGTCAGCAAACCGTATTAGAAACAGTTTTTAATAGGTCTAAATTGACAGGATTGGCGAACAATATTTTCATACCGAAACTTAATTAAAATAAAATGTCAAATACTGGTTATTTTTTACATAAAATACATTAAAATTTTATTTTAATTTATCTATTTGACGTATACCGATTACTCCAGTACAATCAAGATAAATTTAAGGCAAAATAATTTAATAAATAATTAAAATATTAACAAAACATTACATTTTGAGGAAATTGAGCAGAGCATTTTATTACGCAATTATTTTAAATCCTAGACGTCCTAGAGCAAAACTAGTGACATTTTTTAAATCAGCGGCCCAAATTAGTTACACTAGACCGGAATACTCAATGTTAGAAAAAAAAAAGTTTATAAAACTATCATAGTGTTATAAAAATGACGTTTTTAATTCGAAAAGGCCGGATTTGACACATGCGAAAAATTAAATAAGGGTGGATTTTGTCCTTAAAAATTAAGCAAAATCCAAGATGGTCGAGCAACGAATTTCGGCGTTTTCATATGAATTGACTCAGTAATGCAAAACAGTTTCCTGAACATTGCCGAAAACTGCTCCACTTGCGGGCACTGACTTGCAACTGAACGTTGTAATGTAATGTAATGTAACACGAACATTCGACAGTCAGTGCCTATAAACAAGCGCGAAGCGAACGGCGAGCGGCGAACGGAGCATCCGTGCTCCACTTGAGTGTCGGTTTTTTAGCGAATCCCTTTGATTGTTACATTACAAGTCAGTGCGCGTCATTTCGGAACTGACTAAATGGAGCACTGTTGAGCAGAGCATTCAAAATGAGCATTCGCGGCACCAAGAAAACGATCTGAGCTCGAGCGTTGTAATGTAATGCTCGCCTTGAGCATTTTACATTACAAAGCTCGGCTCAAGTCAGTGCCCGCCTTAATTTATTAGTTAGTCTTTTGAGTTTATACATATTAATTGGTCGGTAGTTTTCTATGTTACTATTATCTCCTTTTTTAAAAAGCAGAATTACCTCTGCGTTTTTAAACGCGTCCGGAAGTTTGCCTTCTTTGTTTAAAAGAGTTTGTAGAGATTTTTCCATGGCGGCTCTTTTATTATTAGCATATGTAAATATTTTTATTTGAAATAAATAAATACCTATTAATTAATTATTAATAGAAATAATGTATTTTTAGGTTATGGCAACTGCAGGACAAGTTACAGTACGATTTATTATCCGAAACATACAAAGCCCAAGACTTATTCCTTTAATTACAAGCAATGCAATGAATTCAAAAAGTAAAGAGATACGACGCAACTGTTTTGAATTTTTAGAATTCATATTAACACAATGGTCGACCTATCCTTTAGAAAGACATGTAGCTGCACTACAAGAAGCAGTCAAAAAAGGAATTGCTGATGCTGATCCTGAAGCAAGACAATGTTCTAGAAGGTTAGTATACTAAATGAGGAGCATGCGCGCAAAACCAGCTATATCCATTTTAATAAAATGTTGTGAAAATGGCAAAAACTCCCGTTTCCTGGCATTTACAGATAAAAAATGCATCTCAAGTTTTGTGCCCAAACAAATGCACCTTGAGTTTTGTGCCCACAAAACTCAAGATGCACTTTTTTATCTGTAAAGGCCAGGAAACGGGAGTTTTTGCCATTTTCACAACATTTTATTAAAATGGATATAGCTGGTTTCCTCAAATAGTATTACCTGATATAAAAATGTATTCTCAATTACATCAGATCTTTTGATGAAAAAATAAACGTATTTAACATAAGCATAAAATACAACAATATACATATTTACATACACACACATATATATATATATATACATGTACATACACATATATATATATATATATACATGTACATACACATTTTATGGAATACCAGTTATCAACTATTACAATACAAAAAGAACAATAACAATAAAAGAGATAAGATAGAATTGTACATATATGTACCTATAGGTAATTTAGATCATAGAATTATTAATACATCATACTTAATAAAATCACAAATATTATAAAAAGCGCTAGCGATTAGGTACTTTTTTATCACATTTTAGTGATATTCATACGAACATCATGTCGTGATTTTCACAAATTTTATTCATACTGATATCATACGGAAGTCACCGCGTGATAAATGAAAATCATACGAACTTCACGTCGTGATTTTCACAAATTTTATTCATACGGACATCATCCGGATGTCACTGCGTGAGAAATGAAAATCATTTTTGCGCCACGTTCGTACACTAAGAGAAAAATTATGTTGCATCAACAGTTTTTGCGGTTAAATACATTAAATATTTTCTTGGGTTTAAATTAACTTTATATAATTAATTTAAATCCAAGAAAATATTGAATGTATTTAACCACAAAAACTGTTGATTCAGTATATATGTAGCCTACATAATGTAGGTATACTTTTTCTCTCAATGTACGAATATGGCGCAAAAATAAATATCCAAACACCGATGGCATAAAAAATTACATGATTTTTTATGCTTTCGGTGTTTGGGCATTAAAAATCACGACATGATTTTTTATGCCATCGGTGCACCGACATGTTTGGATATTTATTTTTGCGCCACATTCGTTCATTGAAAGAAAAAGTTTGTTAACAATTGAATTAAGAGTTTTTGCGGTTAAATACATTTAATAATTTCTTGGATGTATATTAACTATTAATTTAAATCCAAAAATATATTGAATGTATTTAACCACAAAAACTGTTGATTCAATATACATATATGTAGGTATACTTTTTCTCTCAATGTACTAATGTGGCAAAAATAAATATCCAAACACCGATGGCATAAAAAATCACGACATGATTTTTTATGCTATCGGTGTTTTGTCATAAAAAATCACGAAATGATTTTTTATGCCATCGGTGTTTGGATATTCATTTTTGCGACACATTTGGACATTGAAAGAAAAAGTATGTTAACAATTGAATCAACAGTTTAACATTCAATATTTTGTATATATATATTAAATGTATTTAACCGCAAAAACTGTTGATTCAACATAATTTTTCTCTTAGTGTACGAACGTGGCGCAAAAATGATTATCCAAATACCGTTGGCATAAAAAATCACTACATGATTTTTTGTGCCATCGGTCAATCGCAAACAGCGATGGCATAAAAAATTACGACATGATTTTCATTTCTCACGCAGTGACATCCGGATGATGTCCGTATGAACAAAATTTGTGAAATTCACGACGTGACGTTCGTATGATTTTCATTTATTACGCGGTGACTTCCGTAGGATATCAGTATGAATAAAAATTTTGAAAATCACGACGTGATGTTCGTATGAATATCACGAATGTTGTCCGGGTAGATTTTAAATTCGCAGTTCGCAAGGCTCATACGCATGCGCAAATTTTGCAAATATCACACCGTGAGTTCATGTGTATGCACTCGGGATATCACAGCGTGATAAAAAAAATCCCGTTGTGATATCATCATGACTTCACCAGGAAATCCCGATTGTTGTCATAACTATAGTTATGAACATCTGAGTGTAGATAATATTTATCCAAGCTTTTTTTGCATATAATAACCATTCATAGATGTAGCTACTGGGAATTGTTAATATGTTAAGATCCACAAATTTTCTTCTAATATCCTCGCGATACTTCGATTTTACTAGAGTTCTTAGAGCTCTACTCTGTAATCCAAATTCCATAGGTTATGGTTCCTTGGATTAGGGCGTTAAAAATATTCTGAGATTTATTGAAATCTAGGTTATTAATAGTACATTTTAATAAATATATATGCTTTGGTCTAAGTTAATTCCCAAAAATTTGATATGCTTAAACTTAAACTGCTTCGTAAATAAAATATTATTTTGTCAGTTTTGGTTTCATTTAAACTGAGTTTATTTGCACTAAACCAATCACCTATATTCGCCAGGTTTGCATTCATGCAGGCCCGCAGATCATCGTAATCACCATTTTTGTTATAAAAGGTCGTGTCGTCAGCATATAGTACCAGGCTCCCCGAACCCAACGCCAAGGATACATCATTTACATAAACAAGGAACAGCAAAGGGCCCAGAATCGAACCCTGTGAAATGCCATGCTTTATATCCTCTACATCCGAAATGCTGTTTCCTAAAATTGTTCTTTGTTTTCTATTTGATAGGTAACTCTCCATCAGCCTCTGACCCACATCATCAAAATCATAAGCCTTCAACTTGCTTAGTAAGATTTTATGGTCTACACAGTCAAACGCTTTTGATAGGTCGCAAAACGTTGCACCTATAAATTGTTTGTCTACAAAACCATAGGTAACTGCTTCAACCAGTTCAGCCTCTGCTAAGGTTGTTGATTTATCTTTACGAAAACCGTATTGTTTGCCATTTAATAATTTGTTATCTTCCAAATGTTTGTAAATCTGGTTTTTCATTAAAAGTTCCAATATTTTTTAAAGCACCGGAATCAATGATATGGGTCTGAAACTATTTGGATCTTCTGGATCTCCTTTCTTAAATACTGGAATTACTTGGGAACATTTAAACGTGTCAGGAAAAACACCTTCTTTAATGCCTTTATTTAACAGTTTTGTGAGAGGAATTATAAGAACATTTTTAAAGCTCTTTACTAGTTCCATGTTTATTTCGTAGATGTCCCTGCTTTGCTTACATTTCAAAGTATCTATTGCCTCCCGGACTTCGTTGAACGATATTTTCTTAAATGAGAATGTTTTTGCCGAGGCCGCACTTGTGTGCCTTGCGAGGTATTCCTCAGCGTTAAGCGTAGAGGAACCCAGCTTACTCACCAGATCTCCCGCTATCTTGGAAAAGTATTGATTTAACTCTGTTGCCGACTAGTGCTGTCGTTTCCCCTTTTTTCTATGCAAATTTTGTATATACATCTATGCCTACGTATCATATCTGCAATTTCAGGGCACCTAAAATTGGAATAAAATTCAACTAAAAATCTCAGATGTTCACGCATATTAAAAAGATAATCATTAAACCAGTATATTTTTGTACTGGTCTTTTTTGTTTTTGTTTTTGTTAAAATATGTATAAAAATATGTTAAAAATATGTTAAAAATATGTTTAAAAAAGTCTCAAATTTTTCATCAGTACTGCCTTCTTCGTCTATAAAGGACCAGTTTTGTGATTCTAAGCTATTGTACATTAAAAAGGTCCCCTGTTTCGAGAGCGGACGACATATCACTGGAATTCCAAGCCAAATCGACTAACTTTGAACCCGACCCGTTTTGATTTTGCTGATTTTTTTAAATCTTTTTCAACCCCACTAAAAGAGCTTGTAATTTTTTCTTTTTTTTACCTAACCAAACAAGTAACGATTTAAAAAAATTGGCTCTTCCTTTCAAAAACCTTTATCTATTTGCGTTCATAATGACTTCATTATAACACTAATTTTGACGGACAGTGTAGATAAAATAGCATAAAGAACTTATGTCATAAGACCTTTTGTCGCACTCGTCCATAAATTGTCCGCATGCGACAAAATGACATCTTATGACATTAGTTCTTTAATATCTATAATTTAAATCCAATTTTATTTCATAAATTTTTGAGGAATTTAACCTTACTTTTTCGCAATGTATAATAAAACTTCAGCCCGTGCCATAAAGTTACAGCTCGTCAATGTAGGAGTAGATAATAATTATTTGTTTTACGAGTGTTGAAAAGCGCCTTTTTCATCCGAGTGTTTAAGTTACTCACGAGGCCGTTAGGCCGAGTGCAGTGCTCGGATATTCAAAACCGAACCGAAATGCTTACTCTGTCTTGCCTGATCTGCTCGCGCCGTCAGTGGGCGTATGCTATACGGGGTTTAGGTAGTTGAGCGCTTAAATCAAGTATCGGAGCATTTTTCGTTTTTGCGTTCGAAAATTTGTATGTGTATTTGTATGATGTATTATTCCAGCGCGCATTTCAGGACTCTTGGATAAATATTCATATTTCTATAACCGTCAAAATCTTTAGAATATTTCAAAATTTTTGAATTGCTATTAGAAGCTCTCACATTTTAAGTATAAGTCTACAAAAAATCAGAATTTTAGATTGTATTCTAGAATTAATACATTAATTATTAATTATATTATTAATTTGCCTTGGCAAAAATCGAAAAACCGCCTCCGACCAACTCCAAGTTCTGACAGATCAAACCATGACATGGTTTAACAAATGGAGACTTAAACCAAATCCATTAAAGTGTCAACTAATACACTTCCATCAAAACAAGATTGACCCTAATATAACAATTAAGATGTACAATAATATAATAGAGCCAAAATCTAATTTAAAATACTTGGGAATCACAATAGACCATAAAGTCAACTTTAATCTTCACTCCTCCCTGTCAAAGAAGAAAATAATAACAAGGGCCAGCCACTTTAGAGGACTTACATACAACAAAAAATTCAAGTACCCAGAAAAGACCATATGGAAACATCTTCAAGAAATAAGAGAAAATATTAATTAATTAATTTCAACTATATAATTATTTTTTTTAACATATGTTCAAGATATGCTCACCGGCTGAAGGACCTCGGTCAATGGCCATTTGTAAAAATTGTATTTATTATTTTGCAATAAAGCTCATTTATTATCATTATTACAACGATTAATGTTACGAATCACCCACCCCCTCATAGCGTTATTTTTGTAAAAATTACTTTTATTATTAAAAATATAAACGCAAACTTCAAAAATAAATACAGATGGTAAAGTAAGAATTCCATTATTTTTAAAAACAACCTTACAGCTGTGTGATTTGGAGGAGTATGAATGAGTATAAGAGACGTATAACCGGCCCCATTGCCTCATCGCTCCCGGGCCCCGCATAGGCCTTTGTTTCCTTGCGCCGATTTTCTTTCGCCACCAGCAACGGCGCGGCTTCACCCGTGTTTGCTGGTTGCGAATGTCCATTGCGTCCCGTACTGTCCACTAATTAGGGCTCGAGAGCGAAATGCCAATGGTTTTAGTAGCCATTCCCGGGTTCGCCGAGCCGATGCTATACGTCCAGTAGGGTCATGAAGGAGGTAGGACGGAAGGGATAGACAGTTTGGTGTTTGGGGGACAATTACGCCGACTTAAATTCAAGTACGACGCGGTACCCCCCTAGACCAGGCAGTTAGTATTACTCCAAACATTTGGGATTACTGTATAGAGTTCGGGAGTTGTTATTTTGCTGCAGGAGCCTACGTCTTGGTCTACGTTTTTGTCGTTATTGTTCGTGTAAAAATAGGATTGTTCCTACACATGTGTCTTCAGTCTTGAGGCCGAAAACCATCAATAGATAGTTTAGTAGTTGGATATATAACTTGTAGCTTTTGATGTTTTTTTTACTTGTTTATTGGCGCAATAGTGCGAAATTTCTAACAATTTTTAGTTATTGTGTTGCAAAAGCACGTTTTGTGGTAGAATTGTTTTGTCTTTTTTTTCTTAATTTCCAAAATTAAGTATTGAATTTATTTATTAGTTAAACAAATGACAAGCGCAATTATTCTGGTATAATCTAATGTGTTTACAAATACAATAGAATTTGATTATTTTGCTGTTTTTACTTTGTTTGGGATTTCTTAATTTATTGAGTGTTAGTTTATGTTCTAAGTGTCAAATGCTTATTTGGTATCGTTTTTGTTAATCTTGGACTGTTTTGTTGACAGATTTATTGTGCCACTCAGCTTTGGTGTATGCCGCGATAGATTCGGTTGGGAAGTTTTATTTATGTTAGTAGGTATTATCTTTCTAATGTTTTTATTGTTACCGATGTTTTTTTGTAGAGATTAGGCAGTGTGCCTTGTCTTGTTTAATTTTGCAAATTATGTGTTAGGTCATGCAGATGAGTTGAGGATACTTATCAAATTTTTACTGATGGTCTATTCCTCCCTTGTTTGACCTCTTTTGTTTGGCCAGTGAAAATCGTCCGGTTGACAGGTGGTGCGACCGCTTAGAAGCTTAACTCTTTATTGACCGTCTCACTATATTAGTTTGCACTTGTCGCTTAACTCTTCCTTATCACTTAGCACTTAACTCATTCTTGACCGTAGAGTAGTCTGTACTCACAGTAGTTGTTACACTATAATTTGTTTGCACTTTTTGAGAGATTATTTGATGGTTATGGCTGATACCCTATAGTTTGTTTGCACTTTATGAGAAGTTATTGTTGGATGGTTTTTACGTTTTACTTTTTAAGAGTTCGCGCTGCTACTCTAGGTCTTCCTCTGTCAAGTACTGGGACGTGAAAACCTTACAGCTGAGTGATTTTGATAAACCAAAAATACACCGTAGGGCTTTTTTCTGGGCGATGAAGATATCCTGTGCCAGAGTTGACATTCCCCAAAAACATACACCATATCTGAGACGGGACTCAATTTGAGCGTAACACCAATTGATTTTTCGATAAACATTTAAAAGTTAAATTATAATTTATAATTATAATTATGAAAATAAAATCGACTTGGAATGTGGGGCTTCAACACATTTTCCAAATCTTCCTTGGATGTATTGATTCGGTATACATGAATATATGCAAGTTTAGGAACGCCTCTGATTTCCAAATTATTTTTTTTATTACCAATTATAGCAGTGTGCTTTTTCTTATATGTAACTTTTTTCCATTCTTCCTTTTTGGGAGCATTGGAACTATCTTGAGCTACGTTGATACACTGATCCATTTTGATTTTACTCTCAGCGGCCAACAGGGCAGCAGAGACTTCCTTATTAGATATATTGTTTGACGGTTTATTTATATTTTTAGTATTTTCAGTTTGTTTATCGTTTTATGCAAAGGTATTTCTTTATTCACGTTCTTTGAATTCTTTGATAATTCCGAAATGCTTTGTTGCAGTTGCGGTACGCTGTTTGGTGTTGTTTTTATGCATAATATCAATTTGATTATTTAAAAGGTTTATTTTCTCATATAATTCCTTAATAATTATATCTTTTTGCTTGATAATATACTTAAATATGTGTTAGTCTGCTTTTTTATCTGGGCCTGCATCACAAAACTGGTCAAAAAGATAAATTAAAAGTATACTCAACATAAATTGGCTACAATAGAATGATGAAAAAGATTATTTAATTTAAAAAAATTATTGATTAAAAAATGTTTTTTTTACCCAGTAAAATTTAAAGAAAAATATTTTTTGATTAAAGATATTATAGATAAAACTTAACTTTTTTTAATTTATAAAAATTATTCTCACATTAAAGTTATTTTTTAACTATCGTTAATTGACCTGACTATCTATATTGTATATAGCTTGAATGGCCAAAATAAATAAAATGAAATGAAATTGTAAAAATTTCATTTTTATTTACCTATGTCCCATGACACAAATTTAGGCTTATTTCCACACAACCATGAGGTAAAGCTTAATCCACATCAAATAACAACCTTAAAAAATGTCTGGCGAATGTTTTTTAAAAAGTTACACATTTTGAACGCAATAAATGGACTTCAGTTTCTTCGTCAGGAAGGTATAAATAATGTAGTTATTTTTACCAAAATAAAAATTCGGGATTAAATTACGAAGAGGTGAAAAAATATTTATCAAGGTAAAAATGATCATTTTTTAATACCTCGATGTATTAAAAATTGCCCCAAAAATATTAATATTATTATTTATTTTTTTGTATCAGCGACAGACTTTGGGAAAATTGTCATATTTTGCATAATATAATTTATAAAGAATTTTAATTCCACTATGGGGGTGGGTGATTCGTTACATTAACCGTTGTATTAATTCAATCTAAATTCAATCAATTCAATCTAAAATTCTGATTTTTTGAAGACTTATAACAATTATTGAAATGTGAGCGCTTCTAATAGCAATTCAGAAATTTAAAAAATTTCTATGATTTTAAAACAAAAAAATTTGCAATATAGAATTATGAAAATCGTGCATCCAAAACTTTACCCTGCGGCGAGCTATGTGAATTATTGAAAATTTCTATACATATATATCAAGTCAAATGTAGTCAGAACATTGTCAAAGTTTTTAAAACAAAAATTAAGTCGCTAACTTGAACGGTTACAGAAATATGAATTTTTATATTAGTAATTTCAATTTAAAATATAAACACATCCGTGAGGTTAGTTAACGGGTAAACTTTTAATTTAATTTTGCCAATAAGATAATATATTATATAGCGAAAAACAAACAAAAAATCATTGAAATATTTTTGTTGAATTTTTGAAATTTGTTTGTTGAAAAAAATCATCCTTATGTTTTAGCAAATTTATGTTCAGTATACTTTTAATTTATCTTTTTGACTTGTCGTATTAACCATTTTCTGTTGTACTTGTATAATTAATAAATTAATAAGTGATTTTTGAAAAAAATGTGTCCCAAAAATATTATTATTATTATTATTTCTTTGTTTGTATTTGCCACAGATTTTAGAAAAATTGATTTCTTGGCATTAAAAATTACTAATTTTTTTAGAAAATTGTCATTTTTTGCATAATATAATTTAAAAAGAATTTTAATTTCACACTGCGATTTTATTCCGCTATGAGGGTGATTCGTAAAATTAATCGTTGTATTAATCCTGAAATGCGCGCTAGAATTATACATATAACTGGAAACAAATTTTCGAACGCAAAAACGAAAAATGCACCGATACTTGATTTAAGCGCTCAACTACCTAACCCCGTATAGCATACGCCCACTGACGGCGCGAGCAGATCAGGCAAGACAGTCTGTCTTAGACAGAGTAAGCATGTCAAAATTTTTATGGGGATACCTTAAAGAGAAAGTTTATAAAAACATACCACGAACTCTCCTGCAATTCAAGCACATCATCCGCACCGAAATGGCCGCTGTTTCCAGAGATATGTGTAGACGCGTGATAGTTAATTTCCGTTTTCGGTTAGAGAAATTCCAGCAGCGCGAGGGTCGAGATTTGGACAACATAATCTTTGGCACTTAATTTTTCAAAACTTTGTCTAAATATTATAAAAATTAAAAAAAAATCTGACTTATAGTTTTATTTTTATTGAATTTACAAATACCGC
This sequence comes from Brassicogethes aeneus, assembly GCA_921294245.1. NCBI lineage: Eukaryota > Metazoa > Arthropoda > Insecta > Coleoptera > Nitidulidae > Brassicogethes > Brassicogethes aeneus. Next base: position 52,569,406 of record OV121133.1, on the reverse strand, counting down.
CCACCCTTTCTGGACACCTTGTACAATATTTTTCTACGACCCTTTTATTTTTTATTAATTTCAAATACAAAATAAAATTATTACATTATTTTCACACACACCTGTCACTTTTCACATTCGAGTTTTGCCATGAAAAGATTCATTTTCTAAGCAACGATGCCATTACGAAATGTGACTTTTACATAGTGGTCGTAGAAAAAATAATTTACATATTGTATACTCGGACAAAAAGACAACATTTTGTGTAATCCTTATTCTTATTCATTAGGTTAGATTATAAATTAAGTGTAAAATATAATAAAATATTATATATTGTAAAGATTTCTCCTTACACCAGGTTCGTTTAAAACAAGTTTTATGAAAAATTAATAAATTAACTATTTTGTGACTTTGGCTAGTGATCTTCGTTGTGTTTACTTGCTTGTTGTATTAAATATATTGCTTTAAGAATCATACTTGGGAGAATGAGGTATACAAAAAATAAAATACGGTGTTTAGTTTACTCCAATTTAATTTACTTTACAAACGGTTTACAAAAAGCAAGGGGTAGCTCTTGGGGAGATACGACCAGGGAAAAAGAGCTTGAGAAAAAACCCTGTTCGGATATGGAAAATGGTTTAATTTGGAGCATTTCAATAGAAAGTTAGTTTTATTTTACTAAATGTATCTCGGAAAAAACTTAATTAAATTTTTTTTTTTTTGAAAAACATAAAAAGACGTTATCAATAAAGGGGAACATCAATAAGTATGAATAAGAATCAGTAACGTCAAATTTTAACATTATAATTAAGAAAATTATATTCAGGAGCATCAATTCCGCATGGGAATAGTTGGAAAACGCGTCGCTTGGCAGATATAATAATAAAGGAGGGGAAGTGTATAATGCACGCATTGGTTGGAAGATTGAAAACAGTGATAAAGAAGGTTGATTGACAAGCACTTTTCACTTTATTTTAATTTCAAAATTATTATTTGAGAAAATCACTGTGATGTTTGTTCTGTGTTAAAAATTATTTTAATTTGTAGAGGGATAAAAAACCTGCACATCAGTTATTTAAAATACCATCAATAAGTTTATAACGAAACATTACAGTGTAATAATTACACCAAATAACTTGTAATCCACTGATTTTACATTGCAAGTCATTTTATACGTGAAAATGCAGTACAGATGACCAAATTAACATCACTATACGCCGTTATCATCGTGATATAACTACAACTTTTAATAATCAGCTGTCAAACGCGTATGTTACAAACGAGTGTTTTTGAGAATAAAGCCGGAAATGTTAAAATATATCGAAAAAAAAACCTTAGCACGATTTGTTGTGTTGTTGGGTGTTTTTCGAGAGGAAATCCTGGGTTGAGTTTTTACCGGTTTCCCAATAAACAGTGTTAATCCGAATGAAAAAATAAATTGCATACAGTTCCTGTAAATATAAATTGTACCTATTAGATACAATAAATACACATTTTAGTAATGATTAACGTGAAAAGTGTAATCATTTCAATTCAGTAAAAATCGTCAAAAAAATAAGTTCAAATAAATTCAAACAGCATTTAGCATTATTAAATGCGTTGATTAAGAAAGTCTACTCGACGGTAGAAAACCATTTTATTATGTATTATATATACATACTATTATGTTGCCATAAATTTGTAGATATATTTTCTTGTTTAAAATGCAGTTCTTGGCGTTTTTTTGGAGGACTTAAATATAAAAATGTTCGATTTTAAGGTTTTGTTCGTGCAACAATTATTTTTTACTAATTTCTTCAAAATGTCCAAACTTTTATTAGGTAAAGTTATCATTAGTTAAATCTGCACCAACAAATATACTTACCGAATTGAATCCTTTGGCAAAACATGAAAATGCAACGATTTAGTTCTTGAATTTTTTTTACAATTAAAAACACAATAATTTACCATGATCACTTAGATAAAATACACACACTAACGTAACTATATAAGCATATAAGCGTTGAGTTTCTTAATCAATGATATAAGTTTATAAGTTTTTTTGTTTTTACTTGCAACCCAAAACACAAATAACGTGCGCGGTTTAGCTGTGCAATTGAACAAAATTTGTCGAGTAAGACTGCTGCCTTCCTCCCTTTTGTGAAAAAAAACTTATTTATTTAAAAATTATGTGCAGCATATATGCTTTAAATGTATTGTTGACAATCCTTAAATTCAACAATGCTATCAAACTCTACCAGATGGCGCGCGCGTTGCGAAAACCCGATGCTTCTTTAACGTATGGTTTACGATTTCTGCTTCAACGGCAGTAAAACTGATTAATTCATAAATTTACTCATTTTTTTAACAAACTGTTCTGTTTACCATTATAATAAAATATTATAATATAATTACATTATAATCTTATTTACGACATTGGTAAAGGTAAACATTTTTTTGACACTTGACAGATGCACAAAATAATAGAGATTAAAAAGATACCTTCTTTATCCCAGCAAGGGATAGGAGGGAAGACGCAGAACTCAATTTTGCGGTCTCGGTCATTGTACACGTAGGTGGGACATTTTTATGGACCCCCACTCCTCGAATTTATATGGAGTTGAAGCTTCTGAATATAATATTCTTAGTTATAATGTTAATATTTGACGTTACTGATACTTATTCATACTTATTAATATTTCCCTTAATTGATAACTATCAGTAGTTACTAATAGTTATCTACTTATTATTTATGTATTTTATAAATTTTCAGTTTTGCAATTTACTCATTAAACCTATAGATCTTAATTTTGCTATGACAGGAAGATCATTTTATTGTTAAAGTATTATATTGTAAATTTGTTTTAATTAATTTTAATGATGGTAAAATTTAATCAATTAAACCAAAACAATAATAATAATAATAATAATAATAAAAATTACTTAAATTTCTGCGCGTTAAATCGGCTCTAGCCCACTGAACACTAAAAAAAAAATGATGTAAATTTACCACGATTATTAGCAACAACAAAGTAATTTTACAAAACAGTATTAAAATTACATTGTAATTTTACACCCATATAATTAAATTTACAAAGTAAAATTCCTAGTTCAAATAAAATCATAGTGTAAAATTACTAACTTCATTGTAAATTTACAAATACTTAAAAATGTAAAATTTCTACTTCAGTCTAATCGCAATGTAATTTTAATTTACAACATATTATAACATTAAAAAGAAGACATCATTTTAACAACCAAAAATAATTTTCAATTTGATAATTTGTAGTTGTTAGAATGTTAGAATATTAACCCGTAAAAATATTTGGTACCTACCTATATTAAACATTTTTAAATAAATAAAAAAATAACAGTTTTTTTCTTAAAAAGTCAACTTAAAAAAAACAAATGGTTCAAACTAAAATTTTCAATTGTATATTATGGTATAAATATTAAATAGATATATTTATACAATCAAAAGTAAAAAAAATTGTTTTATTTTTATTTGTTAATTAGAGTTATAATTGTTTTATTTTAATTTGTTAATTAGAGTTATAACCTTATTTTTTGAGTTTTTATTTTTTTTAAACCTCTTTCCAGCATCTGGTTGTATTTTCATAAAAAATCTCTGAATGAACTCTAATGTCAGTGAAGTCTCATGTGGATACTGCAAATTAAATATAAAATAAAGCCCAAAGGCAATCTTTATCCCTTCGATTCCAGATTGGACTTCCAAAACCTTTTCGTTTTCCATAAATACAAAAAATTCATTTTATTTTCTAAAAATAAATTAAAAAGGTTGAATGACTTAGTTCTATATCAATTTTTAACCTACCTATTTCAATTACACATGGTGCAGAATTTTTTGCTGCATTGTCGTCTTCCTAAAATAAACAGTTTAATTAAAATATTCATTTACATAATTTACCTTTACCTGAGTCTTATAATAAAAGTAATTTATATCTTCATTAAAATAATTGGCTACAAACTTTAACCATAAGCCATAACGACACCATCATTCTCAATATCTCTAAACATTAAAGGAAATTTTTCGCACATATCAAAAGCAACTTTTTTTTAATATTTTGGCTGGAATTAATTCCTTTATTTGCCTAAGTTCATTAACAACAATGTGTATAATTTCAGATATAACATATTTGTTTCTCTCTCCTTTTTCACACATTGTAATCATGTGTTCTGGAATTTTTTCCCATGTAACTTTAAAATTGTTCCAAACATATTGATAAGTAGAGGCTAAATCTATTACTTCAATATTTTGTATATTCATTACATTTTATTTTCATTATTTATATCAAAACTTGTATTATCGTTGAATGAATCAACGGTATTATGAAATGTTATGTCTTTGTGGAAGTTGCAGGTGTATTAATTATTTCTGGAATTCAGATATCATTTTCTTCTAATATAATTAAAGTGTTGTCTTTTACATATAAAAGAATTTCATTATCGTCGATTTTAGTACCATCACATTCAAGTACTACACTTTTTCCATTTATTTGTAACTTTTCAGATGCTAAAATTTAATTAATAAATTATTCTAATAAAACAATAATTTAAAAAAGATTTGTTGTACTTATTATTAACAAAAATGTATACAAAATAAGCTTTAAATGGTTTTAACCTTTTAATATTAAGTTGTTTAATATATCTGGTTCTGAAGCCAAAACCATTATTTTCTTGTGAAAATAAGTGCACTTTAAATAAATGCATTGTTAATATTAACCTAAAAAAATTAAACACACATACAAATATACGTTTGCACATATAAATATGTAATATTCCCGTTTTAAATTATTTTTAATGTTTACTGAAGACTTTTTGCTGACACATGAAAATTTTGTTTTTTAGGTTGAAAAAAAAATTCCCTGAAAATTTTAGCCCTTAAATTTGATTTTAAGTACTTCCTTTTTAATTTTATAGTTTTTCCATATAAAAAGCATGTATTTTTAATCATTTTTATTTTAAATTTCTATATTTTGGCCAAGTTTTGAATTATAATTTTTATCACCATAATTTCCTGCATAGTATTAACGGTTTTTGAAAGGCCCTGCATCAATTTTGTTTTTTATTTATTTACGTTGATTGTAGTAGCTTCAAAAATCCTTTTTTTCACTTTTTCTCACATATTTTTAGAAAATCGAGCGAATGACTGGTTTTACCGAAAAAGTTCAAATAAAAAAGTTGTAGGAAATTTAATTTTTAACAAAAAAAGTTCTTACGTTCATATCACTAAAGTGCTTTGTTTAAGAGATATAAGGTATAAATGTATGTATATTATATTATACATAAATTTTAATAAAACCTATTTTTTCTTTGTTTTTGGTTATTGAAATGCTTATATCTCTTAAACAAAGCACTTTAGTGATGAACGTTGGAACCTTTTTTGTCAAAAATTAAATTTCCTACAACTTTTTCATTTGAACTTTTTCGGTAAAACCAGTCATTCGCTCAATTTTCTCAAAAATATGTGAGAAAAAATGAAAAAAACTACTTTTGGAGCTACTACAATCAACGTAAATAAACCAAAAACAAAATTGATGCAGGGCCTTTCAAAAACCGTGAATACTATGCAGAAAATTATGGTGATAAAAATTATATTTCAAAACCCGGCCAAAATATAGAAATTTAAAGTAAAAATGATTAAAAATACATGCTTTTTATACACAGCAAACGGAAAATTATAGAGGTGTATAGGATGACGCCACGTTTGAATATGGTTTTCTAAATCTCCCCACGGTATAGATTTGTATTCGTCAGTCAAGCGTTTCAATACTCTCCACAGTATAGAGGTCGTAATTTCACTTTTGAACTAGTATTAATATAAAAATTATTTTATGCTTAAAAAAACTATATACGACATGATTGTGATTTTTTTCATTTTATTAATTAATTAAGCTGTGTTGAATATTTTTCCTAAAGGAATAATTGCCAATGGGCCATTAATTCATTTGTTCGTAGATGCTACAATAACCTGCACTGGTGTGTACTTTTTCATCAACCAGATTTAAATATTGCTGTACTAACATATACCAGTGGAGATAGTGCAGGGTCTACCAACAGACCTCATTACAAAATTATTAAAGTTTAATACTTAGCATATCGATCATTTTTTCAACATAACCTCTGAAATTTTTAATACAAATATAGGTACTTTCAGGGCTCCCACACCTCCTAAAACTCATAAAATTCCTAAAATTTGGCTTAAATCTTGAAAACTCCTAAAATTCTCCTAAAATGGCATTCAATCTCCTAAAACTCCTAAAATCCTAAAAATTAAATTTAAATAGGCCAACCTGAAAAATTTCTATTTAAAAAAATATATTTTTAGGTTCTATTTTATTAAAATTATATAATATCACAACCAAAATTTTTCTTAAAAACAACAAAAAACTTCTACAAAATTGTAATTTTTAGCGATATTTCGGTTTTTTTTTAGTCAAATATATACCGTGTTATATATCAAACAGGATTTTTAATTTCCTTTTAAATGACAGCTAAAATAGTAAACAATCTAAAGAATGTTTTGCTGTATTTTGCAAACTTTATATTTTTTTATGAGATTTTTAAGTATTAAGATCCACATTACAATTAAATCGGTGAGAATAAGAACAGTACAAGTCCAAAAATTTAATTTTGACAATTTATTTTCTATATTCAATTTTAAAGTTTAAAATACATTTTTGTGAGAAGATATAAATTATTTTACAGAATATAAATATTATATTCCATAAAATAGTTAAAATATTCTAACAAAAATGCATTTAGAACTATAAAACTGATTTTTTGAAATATTTTATCAAAAGTTTTACTTTTGGACTTGTACTATTCTTAATCTTACCGATTTAATTACTGTTAGTTATTAACTAAACGCTTAACATATTTTTTCTTAAAATATAAATATAACATCATTTTATTTTGGCATGGTTTTTTAACCAAATCTATCGACGCATTTTTTTAAATAAAATTAAAAGTGTGGTGAAATTTATACTTACTACTTACTTACTTATATTAAAAAAAACTCGTCGAGCGATTTGGCTAAAAAATCAATATAACTTATTTTTACAAAATAAGTATTAATTTTTTCCTTATGCATATATGTTTTAAGTAGTAAAGAGTTGTTTTTATTTAATTAAAGAAATTCATTTCCATACTTTATTTCTCCTAAAATTTTACAAAAAACCTCCTAAATTCCTAAATAAAAATTGTAATTTAGCCGTGGGAGCCCTGTACTTTATATAATACATAAATGTACTTAACATCATATCCTCTGTGCTTTACATACCTGAGTTGTAACGGTAAATAAAAATCAGACAAAGGAACCAAAGAAAGGAACTATTTTTAACAAAATCATATGCAGAAATGAGAAAATTCAAACTACTTGCATCCATCAAAAGATCAAAACTTCCTGCAATATTACACCCTCTTTTTATACTCTCAGAAATATTGACTAGAACCGTATTAGAGAGACTCCAGTTTCTATAACTTGGTAGAGTAAAGAGAAGTCGAAACCGTTGCGATATTGCATTGCGCTGTTTTTGTATAATTCTCGGGGACATTAACGAAAATCATTGCCAGTTTAATTCGAAACGCTTGAGTTTCTATGTCTCTGAGGAGAATAGGAATCCGAAGTTGCTGCACCATTGGACTGAACCCTTTTTTAATAATTTCTAGAGACATAAATGACTGCACCATTCGACAGGGTCGAGTTTCTACCTCTCTGTTGATTATAGAAAATCAAAATAATGTATCTTGTAAGACACCTTTGAGTTTGACTTTAAATATAGTCGTGCATAGGTATAGAGCCGAAAAATATAAAAAACAAAGCACGATTCAATAAAGTTATGATAAAACTTTAAGATTTGATATTCAAACGCGGAGTCATCCTATACACTTCTATAATTTTCCGTTTGCTGTGTATGGAAAAACTACAAAATTAAAAAGGAAGTACTTAAAATCAAAATTAAGGGCTCATATTTTCAGGGAATTTTTTTTTCAACCTAAAAAACAAAATGTTTACGTGTCAGCAAGAAAAAAAAATTGTTCGTTTTAAATGAAACACTCTAATATATATATATAATATATATATATATATATATATATATATATATATATATATATATATATATATATATTATATATACAAATACTTATATGTACATTTTAATATTTATTATCTGTAGTGGCCCATGAGGGCACATTGAGATGTATTTTTTTCTAAATAAAAAAAAAACTTCTATAATTTTCCGTTTGCTGTGTATGGAAAAACTACAAAATTAAAAAGGAAGTACTTAAAATCAAAATTAAGGGCTCATATTTTCAGGGAATTTTTTTTTCAACCTAAAAAACAAAATGTTTACGTGTCAGCAAGAAAAAAAAATTGTTCGTTTTAAATGAAACACTCTAATATATATATATAATATATATATATATATATATATATATATATATATATATATATATTATATATACAAATACTTATATGTACATTTTAATATTTATTATCTGTAGTGGCCCATGAGGGCACATTGAGATGTATTTTTTTCTAAATAAAAAAAAAAAATAAAATCTGTAAAATAATATTTTGTACCCTGTTGTTGAAAAAATTGATTACTAAAATCTTTATTTTTAAATAAAACCTGAAGAGTTTTAATAATAGGCACATAAAAATATTTTACTTTTTCATTGATTTCTACGCACACAGGATGTATATTTTTACAAATTGTTGAACTTTAAACGGTTATTTATAAACAATTGGACGGTCAAAAATTTTGAATTATTTTTTTTAAACTCAGCAAAAATACATTAAAAGACTGTTAGTTTTTTAAAAGCTTCTGACAGTTAGTTTTTTTTTATAACTAAGAAAATTATTAGGTTTTGTGTTACTCATATACCCTTTAAACCATTTTCAAAAGCTCCACCCCATATAACAATACAGTACCTTAGCAAAGATTCAACTAGCGCAGTATACACCGTCAGTAAGTTCTTACGGCTGAGTATATCAAATAAAGAGAACTTAATTCCGAAAAATATTCTTTAGATTTACTCCCGTCATCATTTGTGTTTATTGTATCAATATCAAAGGATAAGTCAATTTTACAACCGTCTACCACACATTTTGTATTAGTTAATTCTTTTGATTGCATTTGAAAATGTCTTCTATACAAATGTTGCTTTAGCCCAGATATCACCATTCGTCCCATACCAGGAATATTTTTTTTAATTCAAAAATTCGTATGTTTGAAAGCTTTGAAAAGTGTAAAAAATCACTAAAACTGTAGTTTTAGAGGTTTTTTACACTTTTTAAAGCTTTCAAACATACGAATTTTTGAATTAAAAAAAATAATCCTGGTATAGATTATTTGGGAAATTTTATGCTCTACAAGAATCCGCGACGTAAAAAAATTTATCTCAAACGGTTCAAAAGTTATAGTCTTTTTAATGAAAAAAGATTTTTTTACGTGTTATTTCAATGGAAAACTTGGAATGCTCACCGACACCTTTTAAAATTGAGCAAAAAATTTTTCCTTGCAGGAAAATTTTTTGCTCGGTATGTAGGTTCATTTTAACCCATAAATCCGATAGGTTAGTTTTTTTGGCTCACCCTAATGTACGTCCATATATTTACATCCTTTGTACGATTTTAATGGACGTCCATATAGTGTCCATTTTACGTCCATAATTATTATTACATAAATGCAAGTTAAAACGTATTGTTGGCTGCATAACAACAGTTATGATCAATCTCACTGACATTCAAGCAAGCGCGTGCTATCCTTTAAAGGACTTAAGCTATCAATGAAATGTTAAACACTTGTAGTATTGCAAATGTAATGTTCCTGAGTTGAATACAAGGATTTCCTGCAATGTTCAACATTGAATGTTGTAACTTTTAACAACTTTTAGAATATTTATATTCCTAGTGGGATTGTTACTGAGCCAGACAAAAGGCATTTCATTCATGTTGTAGAAAATTTTCTAAAACATCGCAATGAAAATACAGTCGCAAAAAACAGTTAAAGTAAGCAAAAAAGCAGGTCCTGGATGCTCTAGGAATGGTTCAAACACCTTATAGACGTCCACCTGTGGACGACTTATGGATGTCCAAAGTTGTGACATCTGGACTCTAAACGGATGTCCATGGGACGTCCATAGAAAAAAAATGGACATCCTATGTACATACAGACGTCCACGAGCATACGTCCATTGGACGTCCATAGTATACCTTTGTGCTATCTGGGAGGTTACCCACACAGCACATATATCCATTGGACATCTTGTGCTGTATCGGTATTAATTTTATTAAACAAAACATTGGACTTGCATTAATTTTTAGGACAAAATACTTAAATACCAAGTCTAATGTGTGATAAATATGTGACACAAAAGCTTTATTATAATTGCAAATAAACTGCTCGTCATAAAAAACGACGCACCTAGTTTTTTGGAAAATATTTGAAAGCTCGTTATTGGAAAATTACTGAATCGATTTTGAAAATCTTTGAAAATTCTAAATAGCTGATTCTTTGACTCTTATGTCTAATTTTGGGAATACGATATTTTGCACATAGCATTATACTACAGGGTGTTAAACGAAGAGATGAATTTTTTTCGAAATTTCAAGTTATTCCCATTCATAGGGCAGTTGACTTTGATAGTCGTAATACCCCTCCCTGATATAAGTTGGGTAATCCCTCGGAACGTTTTCGAGATTTTTTGGATATCTTGGCTAACTACGATTATATGCCAATTTTTTGAAAATTGTCCTTATTCCCCAGTTTAGTCAAAAAAATGAGCAATAGTGGATTCTTTGACTTACGTCTAATTTTGGGAATACGATATTGTGTACATGACATTATACTACAGGGTGTTAAAAAAAGAGATGTTTTTTTCCAAAATTCCAAATCCCCATTCACAGGGCAGTTGTGCTTGATAGTCGTAATACCCCTCCCTAGTAACAGTTAGGTAATCCCTCGGGACATTTTCGAGATTTTGTGGATATCTTGGCTAACTACGATTATATGGCAATTTTTCGAAAATTGTCGTTATTCTCCATTTTAGTCCAAAAAATGAGCAATAGTTGATTCTTTGACTCTTATGTCTAATTTTGGGAATACGATATTGTGCACTTAGCTACATACTACAGGGTGTTAAAAAAAGAGATGTTTTTTTCTCCAAAATTCCAAACCCCCATTTACAGGGCAGTTGAGCTTGATAGTCGTAATACCCCTCCCTAACAACAGTTAGGTAATCCCTCGGCACGTTTTCGAGATTTTGGGGATATCTTGGCTAACTACGATTATATGCCAATTTTTTTAAAATTGTCGTTATTCTCCATTTTAGTCCAAATAATGAGCAATAGTTGATTCTTTGACCCTTATGTCTAAGTTTGGGAATACAATATTGTGCACATAGCATGCTACTACAGGGTGTTAATAAAAGGGATGTTTTTTTCCAAAATTCCAAATCCCCATTCACAGGGCAGTTAAGCTTGATAGTCCTAATACCCCTCCCTAATAACAGTTAGATAATCCCTCGGAACGTTTTCGAAATTTTGTGGATATCTTGGCTAACTACGATTATATGGCAGTTTTTCGAAAATTCACGTTATTCTCCTCTTAAGTCACAAAAATAAGCAAACTACGGAAGGTATCTATTAGTTATCAACACAGAGTTTTAAGGTAGGTAACGTGCTTTCAGTTTATGTACGTTGCGTGATTCATTAAATCTGATATTTTTTACACGAAAGTAATTTTTTTTGGTGAAATTCAAAATAAAAACGCAAACCAAACAGCATTATTCTCGTAAACTTATGCAGGCTATATTCATGCAATTTTCTACAAACGGTTGAGCATGAACGTTTAAAAAATATGGTGCATATCTGGTTTTGACTTTCATCGCTTCAATTATTGTTGTCATTTTTTTCGTCGAATATGAAAATATTTTTGCTATGCTATGTGCACAATATTGTATTCCCAAACTTAGACATAAGGGTCAAAGAATCGACTATTGCTCATTATTTGGACTAAAATGGAGAATTACGACAATTTTCAAAAAATTGCCATATAATCGTAGTTAGCCAAGATATCCCCAAAATCTCGAAAACGTCCCGAGGGATTACCTAACTGTTACTAGGGAGGGGTATTACGACTATCAAGCACAACTGCCCTGTGAATTGGGATTTGGAATTTTGGAAAAAAACATCTCTTTTTTTAACACCCTGTAGTATAATGTCATGTACACAATATCGTATTCCCAAAATTAGACGTAAGTCAAAGAATCCACTATTGCTCATTTTTTTGACTAAACTGGGGAATAAGGACAATTTTAAAAAAATTGGCATATAATCGTAGTTAGCCAAGATATCCACAAAATCTCGAAAACGTCCCGAGGGATTACCTAACTGTTATTAGGGAGGGGTATTACGACTATCAAGCTCAACTGCCCTGTGAATGGGGATTTGGAATTTTGGAAAAAAAACATCTCTTTTTTTTAACACCCTGTAGTATGTAGCAAGTGCACAATATCGTATTCCCAAAATTAGACATAAGAGTCAAAGAATCAACTATTGCTCGTTTTTTGGACTAAAATGGAGAATAACGACAATTTTCAAAAAATTGCCATATAATCGTAGTTAGCCAAGATATCCACAAAATCTCGAAAACGTCCCGAGGGATTACCTAACTGTTACTAGGGAGGGGTATTACGACTATCAAGCACAACTGCCCTGTGAATTGGGATTTGGAATTTTGGAAAAAAACATCTCTTTTTTTAACACCCTGTAGTATAATGTCATGTACACAATATCGTATTCCCAAAATTAGACGTAAGTCAAAGAATCCACTATTGCTCATTTTTTTGACTAAACTGGGGAATAAGGACAATTTTAAAAAAATTGGCATATAATCGTAGTTAGCCAAGATATCCACAAAATCTCGAAAACGTTCCGAGGGATTACCCAACTTATATCAGGGAGAGGTATTACGACTATCAAAGTCAACTGCCCTATGAATGGGAATAACTTGAAATTTCGAGAAAAATTCATCTCTTCGTTTAACACCCTGTAGTATAATGCTATGTGCAAAATATCGTATTCCCAAAATTAGACATAAGAGTCAAAGAATCAGCTATTTAGAATTTTCAAAGATTTTCAAAATCGATTCAGTAATTTTCCAATAACGAGCTTTCAAATATTTTCCAAAAAACTAGGTGCGTCGTTTTTTATGACGAGCAGTTTATATGGACAATTTGTTACATTACAACAATATTTTTTATTAGAATATTGTTTAGATAAATTGTCGCTTCTATATAAGTGAGTTTTAAAACGGTTATAGTTTTTAAAAACACATCTACAGTTCCGATATAGACACGTAAACACTGCTCCCGGTGTATTTCTATGCAATTGAAGATGAGTGTTATATTTTTTTAAAGAATATAATTTAATTTCGCAAATATTACAGGTTAACATAGTCTAAAACAATTATGAATTAATTATGCATCTTTAACTAAGTTTAAAGTACTTACCAATAGTAAAAGACCTTGTAGAAAACTAAATTCTAACTGCACATAAAATCAAGTTCATCCACTAAACACAATGGCTGACAAGGAAGCGGGTGCACTAGCGTCTAGAGGCACCGAATTATCTTGGCTCCCTGGCTCCTAGACATGCGCGTTTTATAGAAATGTACTCAAACTCAACAACACAACCCAACCGACCCCGCCCCATTGCCCCCCCCCCGCCCCATTGAGCAAAAAAAACCAACTAAAATTAGCAAATTTATGTTAAGATAAAAAAACACTTTATAATTACATAAATTTGCCCATTTTTTGCTCAATGGGGCGGGGGGAGCCCAATGGGGCGGGGTCGGTTGGGTTGTGTTGTTGAGTTTGAGTACATTTCTCTAAAACGCGCATGTCTAGGAGCCAGGGAGCCAAGATAATTCGGTGCCTCTAGACGCTAGTAGCGGGTGCACCCACACATCACGATTTGGCGCTCGGTAATTGGTTAGAATTTACAATAAAACTTGTAATTTTACATGCGAATAGTAAAATTACAAAAATTATGCAAATTTTACAAATTGATATGTATTTAAAACAATAATAATGTAAATATAACAAAATGAAATGTATTTTTACATAACAAAACTTAATATTCCATTGTAAATTCACAAAAATTATTAATTTTACAAAAAACTGTGTATATTTTCATAAATTAACTTGTGTTTTAATTTTCACAACATTATATTTGTAAAGTGTACATGTTTTAACTAGTAAATGTGTTGTAAATTTACAAGATTTTTTTTGAGTTATAAGTTCCGAATCGTGACGATACAAACGGATGAAAAAAAAAACGAAATCTGTGGTTCCTGTGATCGATGACGAATCGATGTGCTTGGGTTTCCGCCATACTTTCGCGAACAATGGCAATATTTTCTTCCGAACGACTTCTACGAGCATGCTTAGTGGTTTTGATGTTAGCTACGCATACAGTCAAGGGGGGATAATGGGGGTAATTACCCCCAAAGATAAAAGTCCTAAGAAAAAAAATTACTACAAATATAATTTATGAATTCAAGTCGCCCTCTATGAATAGTTTTTAAAGTGTGGCATAATAAAAGTCCTATTTTATTACTATTACACTAGTGAATTTAATTCGCAAAATCGTAATGATTTCGCATCTTGTGCGCATCATCTTAAGTGAACGTCCACCCCCAGCATCCTTAGATTAATAATCTCTCGCATCTTGTGCGAATCTCTGATGTACTAAAGTCTAGTTAAATATTGATAAGGTTTTGGATCGGTTTGAAAGAATGAAAAAAAGACATTATAATTTTATAATTTGAATTTTATATTTAAAAAGATTACCTAGGTACTTCAAAAAGAATGTATGTTTATGCTTATGAGATATTTAGTTTTGGTACTAAACAATAAGGAGTTTTGCAAAATTATTTTCCTTATATGTAACCCCCCAAAAGAAAAAATTATCGACGCCCTTGCATACAGTAAGCTGGCATTTTTAGACCACATACTAAATTAACCTAAAATTTTGCGCATCAAAAAAATAACGTAGAGCACGAAACGCAATTTTTATCAATCGCCCTTTTTCATAATGGGCTTGGATAATTTTAACGCGTTGCTCCGTGGTGTATTGATCCATGACTAATTTTGTTTATATATCTAGAATATAATTCTCACATTGCTTTTGATAAATGCAGTGGCGTTTTAAAAATATTTTAGACGATAATGCAATTTGAATCACCCTATACTTTATTGTGTTAAAATTTGTCGAAATAAAATATAAAATTTTATATTTAATTTAATTAATTTAATTTCATATTTTCATTTAAAAAAAACAATGATTTATTGTTGATGTTTAATTATAACTAATAACATATTTTTTATAATTTTAGGGCTTTTAAAGGCTTACGTGTTCATTTTCCTGAGCAAGCTGAAGTTATTTTACAATCCCTTGATCCTAGTCACAGAAGAGCTGTGCAAGGCGATAGCATGTCTGCTAGCTCATCAAATAGTAATCTTTCATCCAGTGGATTTAAATCTTCCAGATCATATGGACGGACATCACAAAGTGTAACAGGTCAGTTATTTTTATTAATATATTAAAATAAAAAGTTTTTTTATTAAATTTAAATTAATAATTAAACCGTCCTGATAAGGGGATCATAAATACTATAACAATTTATTTGAATATTTTTTTTCTCAATAAGGTTTGACCTGGAACAATAAAATGAAATTATGTTTTGATGTTAGTCATAAACATAAAATTCAATTTAGATGTGATATGTTTAATGTTTACTGCACCTAATAATATATTTTAATTGTTTTGAAAAATTATTTATTATTTATTTATTAATTTGTCATAGTAAATATAATGGAGCTGAATCATTTAACGAAAAATGTATCTATAGTACAGTCAAACTGTATACTCAGTAGCGTGCAAAGGTGATCGCCCCCCCCCGCAAATTTTGAGCTGGGGCCTCTTTGTCACTTATACCTCCCAATATGGTACTCTACGGGCCGCCCCTAAGGTCGGGGCCCCCCCGCACCGAGGGTCCTGCGGGACCCGTCCTGGACGCCACTGTGTATACTGAATGGAGTAGGAAAGTCTCCATGGCAGGTGCTTATTTTTGTGGCGCAGGTACTAAAGTTTGCGAACACATTTTCTCCGGGGGTTTTTTTGTCAGGGGATGATTGGGTGTGGTCTTAAATTGGTGCTAAACCATAACCCGTAAGACTTAATCTCTCTGAGGTAAATTTTTCAGAAAATTCAGGCAGCATTTTTGTTCGCAAGAGTGATTGATTGATTTGATTGATTTGAAGGGGAGCCTTTGCAGGCAGCACTTAGGCACACATACGGCCCATTGTGCAAACCCCCTTTTGGTGAAGCTCTGCCTTACCTTACGAGCCCGCAGCTTTTAAGAAAAGCGCAGACCCGCTCTGGTCGGGCATGCATTATTTCCTCTGGTTCCAAGTATCTGTCCCCTAGGTGTCTTAGTCTACTATTGACTAGAGCGTCGCATTCGCAGACTATATGCTCGGTAGTTTCATCTACTTCGCTGCAGTACCTACAGTCCGACTCGTTGCTGAGTCCGGTTTTGTGTAGGTGGTATTTGACCACCCAGTGTCCTGTTAGGACTCCTGTGATGGTTCTTAACTGGTTCCTGTTAAGTTTTAGGAGTCTTTTTGCCTCTTTGCAGGTAGTAGGACTCTTTATAAAGGCCCTTGACTGCCTGAGGCCTTGTTGTTCACACCATTTTTTCTGGAACTGGTCGTTAGTCCAGTTCCTGATTTTGGTTTTTACCAGACATGAGGCGACCCCTATGACAGGTTCTGGCCCCAAGAAGGCCGTGTTGCTGCCCTCACGAGCCAGCTGGTCTGCTTCCTCGTTGCCTCTGATGCCTCGATGACCCGGTACCCAGATAAGGTTAACCTTGTTGAGCACACTGAGTAGTTCAAGGGTTTTTATGGAGTCCAGTGTAAGTCTCGAGTTGACCCTTTCCGAGTGAAGAGCCCGGAGTGCTGCTTGACTGTCGCTGCATATGTAGATATGTTTACCCGAGTAGCCTCTCTGGAGATTCTCTTGGGCGCATATCTGGATGGCAAAGATTTCAGTCTGGTATACCGTTGGGTATCGACCTAGTGCAAGGCTTATTCTCGCCCCAGGTCGCTCTCCATATACACCAGCTCCTGCACCTTCTTTTATTAAAGACCCGTCTGTATATCAGATGAGCCCTTCCGGTTTGAGAAAGCCTGGGTCAGGCTCACTCCAGTCGTTTCTGGAGGGGAAAACCACTTTATATCTCCTGAGGGGGGTAGACGTCTTTGGCATTGCATCCCTTCTTGTGAGAAGGGGGTCCCGGTTGATAGTCTCAATCCAGGCCCTTGCATGCCCTGAGTTTTCCCCCCCTTGAGTCCACTGTCCCCAATCGTTGAGTCTAACTGAGGCCTCCCGAGCCCGTGCCTCCACAAAGAGATGTAGAGGCGCCAGTCCCAGTATGGCCTCCATTGCCAATGTTGGAGTGGTTCTGAAAGCTCCAATTATGCCCATGCAGGCAAATCGTTGGAGCTTGTCCATCTTCTTCCTATAGGTGGGCTTGCTTAACGCATTCCACCAAACAAGGCTGCCGTATGTGATCATTGGCCTTATGACTGTTGTGTAAAGCCAGTGCACTATGTGGGGTTGTAAGAGTGAAGTCGTCAAGCTTCATTTTGGGGTGAAAAAAAGGGGGGGTAAATGTTGAAATCAGTTTTAATTAACCTTCAAAAAAGAATAATATAATTTTCAAAAAACGTTTGCATGTACGAAATGTTAGCATCAATATCCTCTATATTTTGCTTAATTTGGAGCAACCCCAAATTATGCATATTTCCACTCCTATCGAGGGTTGAAAATTCAAAATCAAATTTCAGGAAAACGATATAGCCGCCATAGAACAAATTGTTTAAACACTTTTACCACGTTTTATTTGCAACAAACTTAATCAAGAACATTTTGGTTGAGTGACAAACTCGCGGCAATGGGTGTGAGAAACAAATTATGGTTAATGTATTTCGTCTATTGTCATTACTTTTCTTGCAATAATAAAGCAAAATAATGTTTAAATAAAATAGGAGATGAAGTGAGGGCAAAATTCAAAGGTGGTTTATATGTATCAAATTGTGGGAAATGATGACCCCACGGAGTTAAAGTCGTACGGGTTACGGTTTAGTAACAATTTACGACCACCCCCAATTTTCCCATAACAATAACAAAAACCTGGGGAAGTTTGTCCGCTAACTTGGATTTAGTACCTGCACCACCTACATCAGCGGTGAACCTCTAGAGTGGCACGCCAGGTTTTCCACAAATAAAAAAAAATGACAATATCATTAAACCAAACAACCAAAACTCCCTTTCACTAAACAGACCAAACTAAAACAAAAAATCTAAAATTTCGTTAATTGAGAACTAACAACATATGCACCGGGACTACAAAACTTAAACGCAACGGCCTCGCCACGTGACGTTGATGGAATGTTTTGTTTTATTTTTAGTGTTCGGCCTTTGTTTGTCGGGGCGTAGCGTATTTTTTGCAAGTACATAATTATTTTATTATCGATTGTTCTATTTTAAAATGGCTTCAACATCAAAAAGGAAATATAAAGAAGACATTGCTGTGCGTGATTTCAATATTGCATGGGAAGAACAGTTTTTATGTACGTGTCAAAATACTTCTAAGCCGGTATGCTTAATTTGCGGTGCTTTTGAGGCAGTTCCGAAGAAATTCAACTTGGAGCGACATTTCACCCAAATACATGGTTCTTTTATTGCCACATATCCTGTTGGCTCAAAATTACGAACAGATTTCATTAGCAGGGCAGCAGTCATTTTTTCATAAAAGAAGCGACGAGATGAAGTCGATGGTAAGAGCCTCATACGAAATTTCCCTTCTGTACCACCAGGGGAGAAGTTATTTTCAATGAAATAAAAAGTGTTGCCGAGATCAAAAATTTGGATTGGACAAAACTTGACAGCATTTGTACAGATGGAGCACCGGAAATGTCTGGGAAGATAAAAGAAGCTGTGGCTTTGCTTGAAATTCATTTGGGTAGAGAAATGTTCAAATTTAATTGCATTATACAAGTTCGCTGTATTAACAAGATTCGAGTGCGAGCGTTAAATCGGAGACAATTTCGAAGTCTCTTTCCCAATGAAACTGAAGAAAATGGCGAAGTTCTTCATTGTGATGTGCGTTGGCTTTCTAAAGGAAGTGCTCTTGATACGTTTTGGAAACTTCTTAGAAGACAACAATGAGCTTCCCAATGAGTGCTTACTTCTAAAAAACGAAGATTGGTTGTGGGATTTAAATAATTTAAATTTACAACTTCTGGGCAAAAACTGTATTTTTCTTACATTATTTTCACACATTTCCTCTTTAGTTGCTAAACTGGCACTTTTCGCAAATAATTTCGAAAGATTAACTCGCATTTTTAACAAAATTCAATAAAACGCCAAAATATGACCTATTTAAGAATTTCATAAACGTCTTGTGCAACTCATTTGAAAATAGATGATTTCCAGAAAGATAACAAAAATATTGAACTTTATAAACCCGTTTGTCATTTCTTTCCAGGAAATCAAAGAATATTCTGCTGAAATTCAAACTGAGTTAATTGATTTGCAAAATCACTTAGTTTTAAAAGGCAAATACGAAGACATTTTTTCAACATGGGCAAGCAATTAAGATTATGTTGAGTTCTGGAAATTTGTATCTGTTGCAGATTTTCCAAAGTTGCACGATTTTGCTCTTAGGTACTGTTGCCGGTTTGGATCAACGTACGTATGCGAACAGACATTTTAGATTATGACAATTATTAAAAATAAATACCGCTCAAGGATAAATCACACTCATTTGAAATACTTAATCTTGCTTGCTTCTTCAAAAATTTCTTCAGATATAGATTCCATTCTAAAAAATATTCAGGTGCAAAAACCACATAAAATTTTAAATATAAATTTAATTAGGTAAATGTTAAGTTTTTTGCTTTTTGTAGAGTAGATAGTAGATTTTAATTTCTATAATCAAGTAGTAAGTAAGTTTTTTTATTTTTATTATAAAATTGGAAAACACAAAATATCAGCCACGTTCCAGTACTTGACAGAGCAAGACGCATCGTAGCAGCGCGAGCTCTTAAAACGCAAAACGTAAAAACCATATCCAACTAGCAGTGAACGTGTTAAGCGACAAGTGCAAACTAATACATTGAAACGGTCAATAAAGAGTTAAGTGTTAAGTGACAAGAAAAGTTAAGTGACAAGTGTCAGCTTCTGAGCGGTCGCACCACCTGTCAACCGGACGATTTTCACTGGTCAAACAAGAGAGGAATAGACAATCAGAAAAAATTTGATAAGTATCCTTAACTCATCTGCATGACCTAACACATAATTTGCAAAATTAAACAAGACAAGGCACATTGCCTAATCTATACAAAAAAACAATAAACATCGGTAACAATAAAAACATTAGAAAGATAATACTAACCAATAACAAAACTTCCCAACCGAATCTATCGCGGCCATACAACGAAGCTGAGTAGTACAATAAATCTGTCAACAAAAACAAGACTAAATAAATATTTGACACTTAAAACATAAACTAACACTCAATAAATTAAGAAAACCCAAACAAAGTAAAAACAGCACACTAATCAAACTCTAATGGATTTTGTAAACACATTAGATTATACACTAAAAGTTAAAAAAAATACCCCCCACTGGCAACTGCCTAATTGCAGCGATTGCACACCAGCTGCTCAACAAGGAGATAGGATCGCAACGCGAAACTGCAACATCAACAGAGACTAGACAAAGACTAAACAATAACTTATTTAATAACCTGGGAACGTACAGACCCTACATCGAGGACGCAATAAACAAATTAAGCAGTCGTTATGAGCACATAAGTGATAAAACAGGACAAATCAATGCTTACCTAAACGACCACGGTAAATACGGCTTTTGGGCAGGATTGGAAACAATACTAGGCGCCTCAGACGTATTCAGCGTCGCAATCGAAATTTACTGAACTCTCTATTGATGGTTTTCGGCCTCAAGACTGAAGACACATGTGCAGGAACAAGCCTACTTGGACACGACAATATCGACAAAAACGTAGACCAAGACGTAGGCTCCTGCAGCAAAATAACAACTCCCGAACTCCATACAGTAATCCCAAAAGTTTGGAGTAATACTAACTGCCTGGTCTAGGGGGGTACCGCGTCGTACTTAGATTTGAGTCGGCGTAATTGTCCCCCAAACACCAAACTGTCTATCCCTTCCGTCCTACCTACTTCATGACCCTACTGGGCGTTTAGCATCGGCTCGGCGAACCCGGGAATGGCTACTAAAACTATTTCGCTCTCGAGCCCTAATTAGGGGACAGTATGGGACGCAATGGACATTCGCAACCAGCAAACACGGGTGAAGCCGCGCCGTTGCTGGTGGCGAAAGAAAATCGGTGCGAGGAAACAGAGGCCTATGAGGGGCCCGGAAGCGATGAGGAATGGGGCCGGTTATACGTCTCTTATACTCCTACTCATAAAATTGGAAAACACAAAATATTGCTCTAAAAAAAATGAGTGGCACGCCCAAAATTTTTGGAGTCAAAAGTGGCAGAGCTTATAAAAAGATTGGCCACCTGACCTACATGATCACCTGATATGGAGATTTTCCTACTAGTAATTTTTTTATTATTTCCTTTACAGTTTGGATATATTTTAATTAAGGTGGAAATAAAAAGTTACCCCATTCATTAGTATGCCCAGAAAAACCAAATGTTGGCTAGGCAATTTTTTTTTATTATTTTATTAAGACGCTATAGTAAAGTAAAAAATCCGTTTAATGAAAAAAGATAAGCAACTCTTAGCTTGATTTCATACTCAAATTGAAAAAAAACATTTTGCGTTACTCTAAATTGATTTTTTAATATAAATCCAACCCAGAACTCACCCCGGGGGGTAGTTTCTCCTCGAGTTTCACCCGCTCCCTAACCCCGTTTTTTTTTTTTAATTTGAATAATATTGAGCCTTGTTGTCTTGGGCAGGGAAAATGTCCTCGCATCTAATTTTGCTACTATATAACTATTTCTTGCTTCCTCACCGCAAACTTTTAATGCATTTTTATGTTACAAGCTTTACACACCTTTCCACCGCTTGCGTGTGATAAGGAAATTTGACGAACCTTATAGAGAAGTGGTTTATCTATATTTTTTGTTTTTCATGTGTTGGTTCCATCCTTAAAGGAGGTTGTACATTCTGCCCATTTGAATAAATTAATATAGTCTTGGGCCTCAAAGTTTAAGGTCGGAACTCTAAAAATTCGAATACCTTCTGAATTTGTTATTTCTAGCTAATAAAATTTGTCTTACCTCTAGTTCCCTTATATGCTTTATCTCATCGGGTTACATCGCAATCAATATACAATATATAGAAAACAACTAAAGCTTGTCTTATTTCAAAATTGAAAAACATTTTGCTTTAAAAATTAATAAAACAATCAAGTTTTGAGGAGCAGGAAGTTTTGAAAACGATTTCAAAAAGTAAGTGTATTTAATTAAAACTACGTGTAACAATGACAAAATAAATTGTGGGCCATTTTTTTTTCTTAAAAATTATGCCTGCTAAATGCCTTCTCTCTATACACTTTTTAAACCGAACGTTGAAATTCTGCATAACACGGGGATATATAATGGAATATTAGCAATTTCGTCCTGAATTTTCATTTTTAGCTCCCTAATACCTCGTGGGTTATCAATGAAAACTTTTTATCCCCTGTAAGATCTAGCGATCTTGGGGGTTACTCAATGCCTTCTTGACTGGTGATAACGCGACCTGGAAACAATCCATCGATGCTATTACAGTATGTAAAGTAGCGCCATCTTGCTGGAACCAGGTATTGTTCTGTGGAAACATATTCAGTTGCTGTATAAGGAACTGGTTAATCGTTTCAGCATAATGTAGGATCTGTTGGTTTCAATGCTTGAACACTGTGGATTTTGAAAGGATGGAAATTGAGATCCTTATGTAAAATTCAAATAAAAGTAGTCCTAGTATGCCTTATATTTAAACTTTTGGACTGCGCTCTACAGTTGCTTCAACGTGATAAATGTTATCAAGACTTTTGACACTTTTGTTTGGTCCCTTATGTTTGACATCTTTAGCTGATCCAGTTTCTTTAAAATTACGAAACCACTCCTTTATGGCATGGGCAGATGAAACTCTTCCATGACAACAATGTTGAAATTCGAAATTGCCGCTGTGCTGCGATCACACATAATTTTTGTAGTAAGATTTAATCATAAAAGAACTGTTCGCTGGACCACTGATTACTAAATGGCATAAAAGATAATTTGTCAAACAAGTCGGTGGCTTTCCGCCCCCTTGGTCCACCTTGTAGTAAAAAATGTTTTAGCGTTATAATAAATTGTATACAATAGTATACTACTTTTTGTGGCCCCAAGTAATTTTATTTTTTTGATTTTTTTTCTACTAATTATATAAGGTAACTTTTTGTTGCCATCTCAATTAAAATATATAAAAATATGAAAAAAATGCGCCCGAGTCACCCTAAAATATTAAGCTAGTATGCTTATTTTTTTTCTAGAATACTTTTAACATTAAGTAACTTTGTTGCCACGCAAAACAAAATATAAATAAAATATTCTGGGCCCCCGGGGGACCCTTAAATATTGAGCTAGTATGCTAATTTTTTATCTACAAACTACTTTTGGCATGAGGCAACTTATTTTTGGTACCACCAAATCAAAGTTTTAAAAATTTCGGCCCACGCTAGTATACAGGTCGAAATATATTAGTTGTATTTTGCTTGGGAAGTGAAAAATTTCCTTTAAAATCACTCTATATTTATATATATATATTAGGGTGGTCCTTAGCTATAGAGGTGAAAGATATACTTTTAATATCGAATTGTACCACCCCCCCCCCCATTTTGTAATAGAACAAGAGAAAAAAAATTACACAAAAATTTAAATGGCTAACTCAACCCCTTCACGTGTCTGTAAGGGGTTGAATTTTGACAAAATCCACAATTTTTAAGGTTTTTGTCATTTACTCCGCAAAAAAATTGTACTTGTAGAATTATGCACAAACGCAATTTTCACGAAATGGTGCATTCTAGGATAAAATTTCAAGGGACAATTTTTATAGACCTTTAATAGACGAAAAGATTGTAATAAGTACATTTTTTTTTAATATGCGACCTTTGCGGAGTAAATGGCAAAAACCTTAAAAATTGGGGATTTTGTCGAAATTCAATCCCTTACAGGCACGTGAAGGGGTTGAGTTAGCCATTCAAATTTTTGTGTAATTTTTCTATTACAAAATGGGGGGTGGGGCAATTCGATATTAAAAGTATATCTTTCACCTCTATAGCTAAGGACCACCCTAATATAATATATTATATATATATTGGGTGTCCGTTATTTCCCAAAAATGATTTCTCCAAGAAACGAAAAGAATCCCGTGTTAAAAAGATTTGGAAAAGTAAAGTGATTTTGGCTCGGTTTAACCGAATCGAACAAAAAACATTGTCTTTACCTTGGTTTTAGGGTATAAACTTATGATTCGTGGGAAATAACAGACACCCAATTGAACATAGTACCTACATGGTAGAGTACAAACGTTGTAAGTTTGGCACCGCAACGTCATCAGCCTAGTATATCAATTAAATTGTAAAGATTTAAATTGGTTTATTGAAATAGTTTCAATAAGTTACCCTTATACAGTGCTTGCAAATCCAAGTCCGACTGGGTTGGGAAGGACGGTTGTTCCATATCCGCGTGAAAAGAACAAGGATAAAACGCCAAACAAAAATTCGTTGGTCAGAGCCGGCAGGCTACCACCACCTGTTTGGCGTTCTAACCTTGTTATTTTCACGCGGGTATTGAACAACCGTCCTTCCCAACCCGGTCGGACTTGGATTTTCAAGCACTGTATATAATATACATAATACATATATATATATATATATACATATATATATATATATATATATATATATATATATATATGTATATATGTATATATGTATATATATATATATATATATATATATATATATATATATATATGTATACAGCGTTTGGACTCTACTAATAAGGTGACTAGATTAAAATAAATATTTTGTAACATTTTCTATTAGTATACTTTATATTTTTAATGCTGCTATATGTGAATGAAACTAGGTAGCGACGAAAATTTATCAACTGCTATTGGTTTACAAAGAGTTCCATCAATAACTAGAAGACAACGTAGTGGTATACCCGTTTTAACTAGAGAAAGTATGTAGCTAATAATAGTTATAATAGTAATAATTTTGTCACATTTATGTTCATAATTTTTTTTGTAGATTTTTATCATGCATTTTATATTTATGTTTTATTTTTTTCTTCATATTTTTGTAATCTATTTTTTTCAACAATAGTTTATTTAGGCCGAGAAGTTTTTTTTTGTGCTGAGTTCAATGTTTGAAGCGATGCACAAAAAGACACGTTTCAGCTGTATGGCATACAACATTTTATGTTCAAGGCATTTGTTTTATTTGTTAAACGATATATAAAACGTACTTATATACGCTAAAGAAGCATCGCTAGTGGCGACACCACGTGACAAACTGCAGCTTTTAATAAGCAGCTGTAAAACGTGTATGTTACAAACGAGAATAAGGCCGAAAAATGTTAAAAATATCGAGAATTTCGTGAGGAAATCCGTTGTTAAGTTTTTACCGGTTTCCCAATAAACAGTGGGAATCCGAAAGAAAAATAACGTCACTGCAAAATATCAATTGTAACTAGTGTATACAATAAATACACATATTACACTGGCCGACAGCCATTTTGGTGCAGGGTAGACAACAACTTTTTTAGGGTAATTTGAGTACACCGAATCCAAAAATGACTAACTCATTTTGCTCAATCAGCTCTTGTTTTTGCGAAGTTTCAGATGTTTGAATCCATGATTAACTCATCCCTTGCTGTTTTACAGGGTGAAATGAAGTCCTTAAAAGAAAATGTTGAGTTAATTAAGAGAGAGAGCAAGCGCAGTCAGGCCAGGCAATGGGGTAGTTAAATTTTTTCTGACCTATACTTTTTATGGTTTTATTCAAGGCGTTTTGTAATTTTAAACATCTTTGTGAAAACGGAATTTCAATTAAGTTTACCGTTTTCGAGATATTTACAAAAAAAAGTCTCCTAATTACGTCACTAGGCTATTGACAACGTTGCCAGCTTTTTCTATGGTGTTTAGTTTAAGATTCTTACGATAGATAGCGCCACGTTATAATATTTTAGTTTTAAAACTACTTGATCTAAAATTTTAGTTGAGAAGAAGAAGAATTGATTTTTTGACGTTTCTTTTTTTCGGGTTATGTTTTTTTTTAAATTTAGATTATTGAAAATCAATGTTATTGTTATGTTATTTGTAATTGATATTAGATAAGTGATTTATTAATAACGGACTCCAAAGCAGAGGAATCTTGTGGAATGGTTGGTTACATTGAACATTGGAGCTTTTAAACAAATAAAGTAAATTCCTATAATTATAATCATATTTTGTCGTAAATGCATTTCATTAGTATAATGCCTAGTTCTTTATATTCTTTTAGATATATCTTGGACTCTAAAATATCAAACAGTAATATGATACCTCGTAATAAGGAAGATAGGTACTTAATGAATTTGGTGACCATCTTTCACTCAACTGACAGTGACAGTATTTGTACATAACCTCTTCGGGTATTTTCTGACATAACCGAATGAAATCATTAACAAGACAACTTGACAACAGGGTAATTTTCAACCAATAGAAATCTTAGAATGTTGGTCACATGGCGAGGTTTGTGACGTCATAAAAATGTATATTTTTTGTAAATATCTCGAAAACGGTAAACTCAATTGAAATTCTGATTTCACAGAAATGTTTAATATTACAAAACGCCTTGAATAAAACCATAAAAAGTATAGGTCAGAAAAAATTTAACTACCCCATTGTCAAACGTCATTGTAATGCGCGGAATCAATGAAAACGTAAACGATCTTTACGATTGTTTACTAGATATTTTTAAAAATAAATTGAAAATCACAGATATAAATAAACGGGACATCAATTACTGTTATCGCATTGGTTTTAAAAACAGCCAAAATAAAAAACCAAGGCCACTAGCCGTTCAGTTTTGTACTAAGTGGATTCGAGATCAGGTGTTCTTTAATAAGAAACACCTAAAAGGCTCGCAAATTTTCATTACGGAAATGCCCTTGCGAAAAAAATGTCTAAATTTTGGGCATTAATGCCTAACTTTTAGGCATTAATGCCTAAAAAGTTAGACATGATTTTGAGTACCTAACTTAGGCATTATGCTTAACTTGGGAATAATGCCTAACTTAGGCATTATGCTTAACTTGAGAATAATGCCTAACTTAGGCATTATGCTTAACTTGGGAATAATGCCGAACTTAGGCATTATGCCTAATCGATTCAATAAAACTATTCATTTAATAACAGGGGTGTATTTTTGTATGTCGGTATAAGTATTTATTTAAAAAAAATGAGTAGCCAAGCGCTTTCGTCATTTAATCTAATGACATCATCCGGGCTAGCCCTGAAACGTAAGTAAACATTAGTTTCAATAGGTGGGTTAAAATTTTTTACTTACTTGTCAAGGCGAGCTTACATTTATATGTAGCAGTGAACATAAGTTGAAACACATATAGCCCTGAAGGGAATTTAACATAACAAATTTTTCATTTTATCCTTTTACAGAAAAACCACGTTAATTTTGACATTTAACTAGTGCCAACTTCATAATCTTAAAATTAGCGGGTAATTTAAATTAACTTAACTAATAAAATCAAATACAGTATATATACTATAGTTACAACTCAAAAATGTTATTTAAAAAATAAGCAATGGTGGGGGGAGGACGGAATCAATAAATGTTTTTTTTTTCATCATCATGATTGCAATCATGAAATGCTTATAGGAAATGTTTAAATAATGGTTTAAATTTCTATTTAAATTAATTTGTGAGTTCAAGCATTGTTCAGGTTTATTTTTGAATGAGTTGGATATTTCCAAATCTTCAAATAGGTCTAGTTTAAGGCTGTATTTGTTGAGATCTAGGTTATGTATGATTCTGCCTTCGATGCTGGGCGGAAGGAGTGGGAGTTGTATCATACAACTTGTATGGATGTCCGAATGAGGATGAGCTTGGTCTTTGAATATGTTCTTTTACTTATTACATATTAGACAAAAAAGTAGCATCTACCAGTCATATATATGCCCAAAATAGGTATTTAATCTCAACCCATTGAATCGTTGAATTCACATACCAAATTTTTGAGCAATTAATCCTAATTCTTTGGCATTTATGCTAAATTATTGGGCATTAATACCCAAGTTAGGCATTCAACCCTAACGCTTAGGCATTTATGCTGAACTGTTGGGCATAAATACCCAAGTTAGGCATTCAATCCTAACTCTTAGGTATTTTTGCTGAACTGTTGGGCATAAATGCCCAAGTTAGGCATTCAATCCTAACTCTTAGGCATTTATGCTTAACAGTTAGGCATAAATGCCCAAGTTAGGCATTCAATCCTAACTGTTAGGCATTTATGCTTAAATGTTGGGCATAAATGCCCAAGTTAGGCATATATGCTTAACTTTTCAGCATTAATTCCTAATTTTTGGCATTTATGCCTAAGTTAGGCATTAATGCCCAAAATTTAGGCATTTTTTTCGCAAGGGTGTTAACCCAGGAAAGCCTAGATCTTTTTAAAAAAGTAAGGGAAGTAATGGGAAAATCGTCACCTTTAATGGGCGTATTTACGCAAGTGTGCAAAATAAGAAAATGCTTATTAGTTCAGAGAGTGATTTATACAAATTATCCAATCCTGGGGGTAGTGGTAATAATCGTGATACAAACCGAAATAGTGCTGACAATAATATTAGTGATATCAACCGAAATAGTGATGAATAGTCATAATAGTAAATTTTCTATTGCGGCATTAAATGTAAGTTACCTACATGATGTTATATTCCTGCTGTTATTTTTCAACAACTATTTCTCCAGTATATTATTTGTATGTTATGAATATTGCTGATTTTTCAATACATAAAATATAACATAACTACCAAAAATATCAGAACTCTAAAAAATATTTCATAATTATTATTTGTGGTATTCCTTTGGTGATTTTAAAAAGTTTTATATATAACATAATATTACATATTATGTTATATACAAAATTTACCAAAGAAATACGCACAAATATTATTTATGAAATATTTTTGACAGTTCTGACATTTCTCCACCAAACATGAAAGCCATCTAAATTTTAAATTATAAATAAAACTACATAACAATATCGCTACTAAACGGCCATTAAAAAAATTAATATATCTTTTAAAGGAATAAAAATAACAAAACAAGACTAACTGGACTGAAAAGATGAAGGTGGGGACTACATTTCCTGAAAGTTTCAGATTTTTATTTTTTCCTCAACATAAGGATTTCTGAGGGCAAAATTGGCTAATTTTGAGAATTATCAATTTTCAATAATTTTTTTAATAAAGAAATTGATAGTCTACAAACTTAAAATAATAGTTACGTTTTCTATTTTATAAGTACTTTATACCTGAAAAAAATGAACCTTCTAAATTCAGTAGAATAGGCACAGGAGCCAGACAAAAATCACAAAAATTGGCAAATTATCATGAATCTTTAGTGGTTTACCATTCTTTTATGAGATTAACTAATTGGATAAAAATAATTTATATCGAAAACACACTTACTGGACAGTATAACAAAATTAAAATTATTTCAATATTTGTCACAGAAAAGTTCTGGCAGACTATAAGAGAGTAAGAAATTGACACTATTTCAGACTTCTAAGGGGTGCCAAATAAAAGTAAAGCAACAAAAAATTAAAACGGCAACGGATTTTCATATTTGACACCTAAAAGATCATCCTCAAATTTTTTCATCAAAATAAAAAATCACGCAGCGCACCCCATTTGGTGTTTTTATTTGGAATGACTCTTCTGTTAACCTGAGACTGTAAACTTTTTTTTTATGTATATATGACATATTATATGTATATGTATATATATGTATAATATACATTGTATATATATATATATGTACCTATATATAAATAAAAAAAAGTTTAAAGTCTCAGGTTGACAAAATTATTTTACATAAAAAATAATATAAATATGGCATATGATATTTTTTTGTATTTTATTTGAAAATATTTGAAATTTTTTATTAGTGTTATTTTTGATCGCTGATATCTTTGAAACGGTTGACCTGAAGAACTTTGACCTTCAGATGTTTTTTGTAGAGCGTGAAAATGTCTATAACTCCTCTCAATTGGGTGTTGCGAAAACAAACCATTCCAAAATTATAAGAATTCAAAATTTAAAAAATAAAAATTCCCGTGTTATTGAAATGGAAAAACAACAAATGAATTGAGGCAAACCTTAATATTAATATTAAGGGCTCAAATATGCGCCAAAGTTTTTGTTTTTGAATGTACTATTAATTTTTCAACACCATTAGAAAAAAAAATTAATTTAATTTTTTTGAAACACCCTAATATACAGTGTGTCGCATTTAAGATTTAGAAATGCGAATTTTGCAATGAAAATCGGTATACGGGGTTAGAATAATATTCTGAACAACTTTTTCTAATAATTTTTTTCGATATTTCTAACGCGAAGCAAAATATCGACAACTGGCCCCGTTTGTGAATTCGTAGTAGGCCAAGTTTAAAGTTCAGATTTCAGTTGAGTAGCTTAAAAAATGTGACCCATCAACATGTATGAATGGGAAAAAATGCAAACCTTTATTCCTTCAAATAGCGAAAATATGAGGGTGTCTTCATCTTAAGTGCGACACACTGTATATATATATACATACACAAATGTATATACATACATTTACACATATATATATATAAACAAATAAAAAAAATTACATATTTCTTGTTGCCAACTTGGCTGGAAAAATAAACAATAGGCAAAAAGCAAAAAGTACTAATTCGAATAGATCTATACAAGGTGTCCCTAAACTTATAAATTCAGGAAAAGATTGAGCAAGTCAAAATAAGACGAAAACCTAAATAAATATTTTTCCTAATTACTTATGTTTCCAAGATACAGGGTGATAAAGTGTTACTTATATCAGTTTTTTTAATATATCTTCTACTATGGTAGTCTTGGAAAGGTGATATCTTGCGCACAGTCACTTACTACCAAAACACATATTCACACATAATTACAAATGCTTGAGTGAACACAGTGTCGTAGAAACTGGGGTTGCTTTAAGCTTATTGTCCCATACAAACTTTGAGGTTAGGTTTTTATAACATTTGATGCAATTTTTCGATTACACTGTTCGGCTACCATTAAAAAGGTGTACCTCTTCTACTTCGATAAAATAAACCGTTTCCGAGATATTCGAGATTATAATAATTGTTATATCGCATTAAAGGACTAAAAATTATATGATAACAAATTTGATTTTTTAATTGAAAAAACTAAAAAGGGCATTCCATGAGCCTCAGGACTTTTTGACCTTACCGTCACATTAAAAAAAATGTAGTTTTTTCAATTACCGCCCTCGGTGGTGTAGTAGTTAGCACTGCGGACTACAAGCCGAGAGGTCGTGGGTTCGAATCCCACCAGGGGTATGGTTGTTTATTTGTGTTTGTCATTGTGTACTTCTGTAATTGGGCCTGGTGCCTGTTGAAAGCACATTAAAAATAATAAAATAAAAAAAAAAAAAAAATATTATTGGTATTAATGTTAATATTGATGTTGGAATTATGGATATTAATATTAATATTAATATTGATTAGTATTGGTATTGATTAATTGATATTTATATAAGATCTATATAGATACTGGTTGACAATTAATAATTTTAAAATAAATAAGGAATATACAAGGTGGGTAGCCGATACTTGGCAGGAGGAATACCCATCAAGGGAGAGGGCACCCACGGGTATCAGGGCCGTCAACTCTTCGATACGGAAGACAAGACTGAGTATCACACAGGGGGGCAAACAATTCTAAAGAGGTTACCAGGAACCTGATACTGACTCGGACAGTGACGTACAGAAATACACCAAAAGGACAGGTTCTAGCAGCGTACTAACACTTCTACCCCCATTCAAGAATACCAAATGAATGGGGTTATTACTAAAGCCCTGGTTGAGGGGGATTCCGGATTGTACTTAGTTTTGGGTCAGTTCAAGGTCCCCCAAAAACCCTTCCTAAACTGGACGTATGGCCCGACCCGGCTGACAAAAATTCCGGGAGCGGCCTTAACCTTTGACACTGTCTTCCACGACCTCCTAGGGTGGATCTACCAGCCGGCGTAAAAACTTCAGATCCAACAAACACAGGTAATGCTGTGATTTGGCGGGATACGCAGGAGAACGAAAAGGGGGTAAAATATCCCCGGAGATCGTGGAGGATAATATATCTGGGGCCTGCCATACGTTCCCATACTCATACTCATACTCATACAATAAGGGGTGTATCTAAACTGATTTGGGTTGAATAATCTAAAGGTACATCGTTTCTGGTTTTATTACATTTTTCTAGTCGATTGATTGCTTTTTCTCGAGTTTTTCCATAAACGTGATCAAAAAAAGGTAAAAGTTCTTTCTTTCGGTTTTCGACAAAATCTTCATAAATAGGCGTGTCGGTATTTAGTTCTATAAGTTTTTCGTAGGGACCATATAATAGCGTAAAAGGGGCAAAATTAGTACTTGAATGTATTGATTGATTATATATTGTGACAGCGGTGATAACGTGATCATCTAGGGAGTCTCGCGGGTTAACTTCGTGGAGGATGTTTAGTTTTTCGATAAGGGTACTATGAAAGCGTTCGATGGGGGAGTTTGAGTTTGAGTTACGGACGGTAGTAATATGGTGATCTATTTTATGTAAATTTAAATATTGTTTAAACGTGTGGCTCGTAAATTCTGTGCCTGAATCTGTTGTAATTTTTTCCGGATAATTGTGGTGAGAGCAATAATGCCTTAATTTACGAATTATTTCAAAACTAGTTCGATCATTTAACATATAACATTGTGCGTACTTACTGAATTGATCTAGAATTGTTAAAAATGATTTACTTTTATAAAAGAAAACATCAATGTGTAAATTTTGAAAAGGTTTATGTGATAATAGCGGGCCTTGAAATGGGTACTTTAGGGGTCTGCGTTCGTATTTGTTTTTTAAGCATACGGTACAAGCATTTATAAATTTTGTAATATCGATTTTTAAATTAGGCCAATAATAAATTTGGGATAATTGCGAATACGTTTCATTTATGCCGTTATGATTTCTATTATGATATTGCTCCATTATTTTTTCCTGGTCCTCAACTTTGCAAATGTCTTTTAAATAGGTGGAACAAAGTATAATTTTAAGTGAATTTGTAAAAAAAATTCCAAGTGTTTCCTCAATAAGGGGGCGTAACAAATTGGGTTGATGTAAATACAGATAATAGGTTTGTGAAGGGTCAATAAGTTCTTTAAATTGAGAGAGGATTTGTTCGGAAATATTGTTATTATCTTGTAATACGATGCTTATAACTCGACGGTCTCTAAATTTGATTTCAAGGGAGTTTTTTTCTGAATGGCCAGTAGCAATAAAAATTTGTTTCTTAAAATAATTAATTGGTTTGTCAGTTATTGGAAGTTCAAAGGAAATATTGTCTACTTTTGAATGAACAGTGCTTTTTTCAAGAAATTCTTCAAGATCAGCTGGGTCGGGGTTTTCTTCGATATTTGGGAAGATCGAATCAGTATCATTTATATTGATCTCTATTCTAGACAAGGCATCAGCAACAACATTGTCTTTACCTTTTTTATATACTATTGTGTAATCGTACTCCTCCAACTTTATTTTCCAGCGAACTAATCGTGAATTTGGGGTTTTTAATTTTGAGAGCTAAATTAAGGGGTTGTGATCCGTTTCAATTTTGAATGTGCGGCCAAATAAATAGGGACGAAAATATTGCACAGAGTCAACAATAGCAAGAAGTTCCTTTTCAGTTGTAGAATAATTTCTTTCAGCAGAATTGAGGGTGCGTGAGTGATAGGCAATGGGAAGTCCTTTTTGGGAGAGCACAGAACCAAGGGAAACGTTGGAGGCGTCAGTTGTTAAGGTAAAAGTCTTTTGAAAATCCGGATATTGTAAAATAGGGGAGTTGGATAATGCTTATTTGCATTTATTAAATGCTGATACGTATTGTTCGTTGTAAATGTCAATTTTTTCATTTTTTTTGCGTACATTTGTTAATTGGGTACGTCAATTTTGCAAAATCAGATATGAACCTACGGTAATATCCGATGAGTCCCAAAATGATTTGATTTCTTTAACGGTTTTAGGAATAGGGAAATTTTCGATGGCTTTAATTTTATTGGGGTTTGGTTCCAGTCCATTTTCTGTTACGATATGACCTAAAAATTCTACCCGTTTTGTTAAAAACTCTGACTTGTCAAGCTGTACTTTAAGATTTGCTTTATTTAATGCCGAAAATATTAGTTTTAAATCATATATGTAGTCTTGGAGTGATTTTGAAAAAATAATTACATCGTCCATGGAAACAAAACATTTTTGATATAAATAAGGCCTTAAAACTTCGTCCATCATACGTTGAAATGAAGCAGGGGCATTGCGTAAGCCAAAGGGCATGCGAACGTATTCGTAGTGTCCTTGGTTGACAGTAAAGGCGGTTTTAGGGATTGATTTGTCTGACATTTTTATCTGATGAAATCCTTGGGCAAGATCTCATCGACTCTGGGAAGCGGGTATTTATTTGTCTTCAATTGTGTTCTCATTTAATTTTCTGTAATCAATCACCATTCTAAATTTATTGACACCTGGGGCATCTGGTTTTTTTGGTACAATCCACACAGGGGCAACTATATGGACTGGTTGAAGGACGAATAATTTTTTGGTCTAAAAGTTTCCGAATTTGTTTAGAGATCTCAGAATGCATAAGAGGAGGGTGTCTAAACGAACGAGTAAAAATTGGGTTTTCATCTTTTGTCGCTACCTATATGATGGGTAGTAGTGACTGAAGATGACAGGGGTGTCGATTCGTTATAAAAAATATTTTTATATCGCTGACAAATATTAATAATTGCTGTTGTTTCTTCGGAATTTAGATGGAAAAGACGTAATTTTTTGACATCTAAGTCGTTATTGTAAATCGGAAAACTCGTTTCTATGTTAAATAAGTTCAAGGGGTAAGCGGAGATTTGTTTAGGGGCATTTTCTGTATATGGAATTGTTATAAATCCGTCTTTGACTAAATGAATAGAAGGGGTAAAATTTCTTGATTTTGAATCGAAACGTTGGGGACGAAAACATCACCATCGGGACAATTAACTGCAATTTTAGTATGTTCTGGAGAAAAATAACGGAATTTTATTGAAAAATTATTAATATTTAAAGTGTGTGTTCGATAATCAATTTTTGCGTACAAATTTTGAAGATCGCTTGAACCAATTAGCGCATCAAATCTGTCATGCCAGGGAATTATATGAAATTTAAAGCAGTAATTGATTCCGAATTCTGAAAAAATTGGATACTGCAAATTTTTATTATTGGTAAATGATTTATTAAGTGACTGCACAGTAAATTCTTTTTGAAAAAAGTTATTTAAATTAAAATAAGACTACGCTTTTGGGGTTATTATTGAATTAGTGGCTCCTGTATCTATTAAAATTTTGAGATTAAAAACTGAAAGAGTAATGAAAGGCAATCGAGGTAAATTTGCAATATTATTTAAGTTTATATAGCATTCGGGTTCAAATTGACGTCGTAAAAATTTTCACACGGCAAATAATTAGCATCAGCATTATCTAGATGAGAATAAACTTGGTCGGTAGGTAAAACGGGATCGAAATCAGACGACGCGGACATCTCAGGTGCGCTTCCGTTCACAGTGTCGTCTTCGGGGCAATAACTCTGGGAATAAAATTCGGTACTTTTGGTGTTATACGCGTTATGCCTAAAATTTTGAGGGTTTTTAATGGTTTTAGTTGACATTGGAGTCGGTTTGCAACTTTGATTTGAATATTTGGCGGTTTGGTTTGACATCGGAGATGGCTTATAAAAATGTTGTGTATTTGGCAAATTTTTGCTTGAAGATGGGCCGAAAAATTGTTTATATATTGGTTGCGATTTATGAGGAAAAGATTTGTTAAAATTACCAAAGGGTTTTGTGTTATTAAAATTTGATCGTTGTGGTTCGGGGTGACTGACTTGATTAAAATGTTGTGGGGGATAGTTAAAAAATCTTGGTGACGGAGAATTTAAAACTAATTGGGGTGTTTTGCTTTTATCAGATTTGGTGTTGCGTATAGCTCTACCAAAAGATTCTTCGTTTTCGAGCTCAGAACATCGCGAAAGACATTCTTCTAGTGATTTACAATTGCTAATTTTAACAAATCGCGGTAGGGTTGTGAAAGACCAACTTTAAATGTCAACAGTGCTTTTTGCTGAAAAAGTTCTGTTTTTATTTTAACGATATTTGCATCGCTGTTTTGAATGGAGACACCATCGATAAGGTCATTTAATTTCTTGTCCAGGCGCAAATAATAATCGGTATAATTTTCATTAAAATTTTGAATGCATGTTGTTAGTTCACGTTCTAATGTAGATTCGGATCGAAGATCACCAAATTTTTTTAAAAGGTCGGTACGAATATTTTGCCAAGTTTGAAAAGAATTTGGAATAAAAGTTTATTGGCTGTTATTTTGGTGGTCCGCGAATTTTGCTTAAAACATAGAGGTTAAATAAATGCAATTGAATGTTTGAGCACATTGCAAAAGTGCCTTGAAAAAGATCAATAATTTTGTCCACAGAAATTATGAAATCGCTGAGAGATGCTTCACCATCGCCATAAATAGGTATTACTTTACAAAATTGCTTATCAGTTATTTTAGTAATTTCTGGATCTGTCATATTTACTTTGTTGATTTTAATTTGGGGATTAGTTATAGTAGTATTTTCTAATAATATAATAAGTTGTTCTATTTCTGGATCACTTAATTCCGAAACCGAAATTTTGTTGGCATAAAAATTAATAAAGGCAAAAAATAATACTTAATATAAATGAAAATAAATTAGGAAATAATAAAAGGGATGCAAAAGGAACTACTAAACGACTTACTTGATTAATTTTAATGCGTTGTTCATCTCCAATTGGCTCGGGGGACGAAAGGACGAAATTCAGGAGATTTCGAAGTTGTCCAATGAATCTTCAATGGGTCCTTTGGCAGGTTGAAGACGGGTGACTTTCTTCTTTGATGTTGATGAGTCCGGTTTCACCATAAATTGTAGAAACAAACCAAAAATTCTAATGATTTTTGTTGATGAGAATCCTGTTTCACAGCGCCAGTTTTGAGTTCTTAATTTGTTAAATTAAAATAGTTGAACTTTTTAATTAATTTATTTTTAACAATGTATTCACAACAACAATTAAAAGAGAAGTGCCGGTATAATGTGTAGTTCCGTGCGAGGTAAGCTTGGTTGCCTAGTTGCTAGTCAGCAGACGTAACTTGCTCCTAAATTTATGCCTTTAAGTTTAGGGACACCTTGTATAACAAAATAATAAAACAATTAAGAAAAAACACAAAAAAAATTAAAAAAAGATTAAGTAAGTAAAGAAGCTCTTGCATGTTTTCTAAATTTATATAAAGACAGATTTTAAATCATTGCCAATCGAGTTGTAATACATTACTGCATTAAAAGAAAAAGAACGGGTAAATATAGCAGTAAGTGTTTAGGTAAGGTAAGCAGGTTTAGATGTTTAGATTAACTTTTCTTTTAAGTGTGAAGGGGTGGAATATAATTCTATGTACAAAGTTAAATAATGAAGCTTAACAGTTTTACTTATATTTAACCATCCAAGTGCTGCTAACTTGGATGATACATGGTCATATTTTCTGAGATTAAAGATAAATCTGACACAGGTGTTTTGGATCCGTTGCATACAAGTTTTAGTTTGAAGGTCTAGGCATGGGTAGTACAAAGTGTTGCAATAGTAGAATATAGGCAGAACTAGGCTTTCTGTCAATTTTTTGCGCATTTTAAAATTTAAAATATGTTTGTTACTATAAAGCAGTTTATGTTTTTTGCAAAAGGTTCTTAACATGACTGGTGAAGCGTAGATTTTCATCGATTATAACACCTAAATTTTTAGCCTCTTCTAAGAATTTTATGTTCTCATTATTTATGAAAAATTTAAGATTTTTTTTTAATTCTTTACGATGATTTTTAGAACAAAAAATCATGGAAACAGATTTATTTG
Source organism: Brassicogethes aeneus (assembly GCA_921294245.1). NCBI lineage: Eukaryota > Metazoa > Arthropoda > Insecta > Coleoptera > Nitidulidae > Brassicogethes > Brassicogethes aeneus. The sequence goes on along the minus strand of OV121133.1, from coordinate 52,531,017 downwards.
GATTAATGTTAAGATTATGTTTTTCTGAAAATAGCTGTAGGGAGTCAAGGTTTCATTTATTTTTTTATTTGTATTTAATATGTCACATGGGTCAAAGCAGTATACAATTTGTGTATCATCCGCATAAGCTTGTACATGTGCATATTTGGTTTGATTAAATAGATCAGCGGTGTATAAAATAAAAAGTGAAGGTCCAAGTATAGAGCCTTGTGGGACTTCAGATGGTACACAGCAGGATAGCGAATATGTGTTTATTAAGGTACTTTTTGGGTTCTTTTAGTTAGATATGAATTAAAGAACTTGCAAGAAACTTGATCAAAACCCTAATAGATCAGCTTGGAACAAAGAAGGGAGTGACTTATTTTGTCGAATGCTTTTGAATAGTCTAAGGAGACCAAGACCGCGGCCTGTTTCTTGTCCATGGCTTTAAAAATATTATCAGTAAGGTCCAACAGACATGTACTAGTACTGTGATTTTTACGAAAGCCCGATTGATGTGCAGGAAGAATTTTATTTTTGTTTAGATATTCAACAATTTGAATATTAACAATTTTTTCAAGGATAGTACTGGCAACAAACTAATAGGTCTAAGATCTGACAAATCAGACGGATTCTTTATTTTAGGAACTGGGCCACTTTCAAGGCAGCAGTTGACTATGTGCGTAATGTATTTTAAAATAATTGGAAGACAGAGCTTAATCATACTCAATGATATATTGTCTGTGCCACAGGCATTTGAATTTAATTTAGTTATTACATAACAACAGTCAACAAGAGAAAAACAAAATAATATATTGTCTTTATACTTGTTGTTGGTGTAAAAGTTTATAACTTCTGGATTTATATCAGTTGTACTGTATACAGACATGAAATAGTCATTTATATTAGCAGTTACTTAGATGATCAGGCAAATCTGGTTTACTTTTACAGGTAACTGCGAGGTCCAAAGGTCCTTAGAATTTTTTTGGACTCTAAGATAGAGGCTAAAGCAAAATTTCGCATAGCTTTGTAATGATCCCAATTTAGTTTTGTCTTATTTATATTATACGATTGCTGCGCCTTATGTTTTTTCTTAAAAATAAGTTTTAATGTATTAGTTAGCCAGGGAGCAGGAGGCTTATTTACACGGACAAATTTAAAGGTGCATGAGTGTTAAATATGCTTAATAAGGCTGAGTTTAAAGTATTTATTTTTACATCAATATTTTGTTGGTAAAAAATATAATCCAAATTAAGATTAGACAAATCTTCATTAAGTTCAGCAATATTTAAATCTTTTAATTTCTAAAAGTAATTTGTAACTAAACTGTCATTATTTATCAATTAAGGTGGCGGAATTATCAGCAATCCGTGTGGGTTCATCAATTATTTGTACTACCCCATGTAAATCGGTACATGCACTTATGCAGTTACTTACATTTAAAAGGTTTATGTTTATATCACCCAAAACAACTATTAACTATATCAGAGGATGACAAAGCAATAGGCAAAATATTAACGCATATTAGCAAATTTAACGGAAGGATTGTAAACAGTAATAACAAACATAGTTAAATTTGCAATTTTAAAAGTAAGACACAAAAATTCAATATCCACTATGTCATCAAAATGATATTCAATTATTTGTGTCTTAATATGAGATTTAACATAAACACCAATACCCCCACCAACTCGACTAGACCTATCCTTTCTATAAAATTTATAATCTTGAACAAAAACTGAATTTGAGTCTATATTTTTATTTAGCCAGGTTTCTCTTAGAGCTATGATAACAAAATTATTACGATTAACAATGTCGCGAAATAAGTTGTTGTTTGTAAATAATGAACGAATGTTAAGGTGTGCAATTTTTAGATTTTTAAAATTTGAACTAGATATTATAATCAATTTTTGAAACAAGAGCTTCAATCTTTATGTTATAAGTTTTACAACAACTATCGTTAACAGCATAACCTACAGGAAAATTCGTTTTATTTATTCTGTTATAATCCAAAGAGTTAATACATTTGAAATCTACTTTATCTGATTTACAGTCTTTAAATTCATGTTCCATGGAACATTTAGAACAGGTTAAACTATTTTTACAGTCTTTTATTATATGTGAAAATCTGCAGCATTTAAAACAACGGGAAATAGAACAATAATCAGCAACTAAACAACTTCTCCAACCAATATAAGCACGTTCATTTTAAAAAAGCATTTTACGAACAAAAGGCGAAACTTCTATAATAATATTATCGGGATATTGTTTTTTAATGAGCCTTATAAATTTAATATTTGTTTACGAATTGGTCCCCGATCACATAGTCTTTTTCTACACCATGTATAATTATCCGCGGTCGAAGTTTAATGGATTCATTAAATGAGTATTTGTCTCCAAATTTTTCGGTAATAGTTGATTTTAATTTATGTAAATCTTCTGTTCCACCACAACTTACTAAAAGACCATTTTTTACAGTCCTGGTTTTAAGTATGGATACGTTTAAATCCTGTGGGCTTATATTTGATTTAATTTCTTTGACAATAGATACGTTTTCTTCATTCGTTTTGGATCTTATAATTGTTACAGCTGTTTTCGCTTTGTTTATATTTTTATTTGCAATGTTTTTTATTGAACCACTGTTTTTCAGTGCAGTGCTATAAGAAGGGATCGACCTTGGATTTGTATTTAAATTCTTCAAATATTTTAAATTTTCCTTCTGCCCTTGTGGAAATTTTTCTCTGAGAAAGTCTTACTTTCTCTGAAAAAGTCTGAATAATACTTATTAAGTCGGAAAAAGTCAGAATAAGACTTATTAAGTCGGAAAAAGTCTGAATAAGTCTTATTAAGTCAGACTAATAGCAAGATTTGGGAGTCTTCTGGAAGAGTTAATAAGACTTTTTAAGACTTAATAAGACTTTTAGTAGAGAAATGGTAGGTACCTACGGAGATAAAAATAAATATCCCAAATAATTCGTAGAGGTTGTATTTGGTTATCGTAAAATAAAACACATAGAAAAGTATTTATTAACATTTTTGCAGTTGTTATAAGTCAAGTTTATTGCATAATTACCTATATAATAACATAGGTAAGATGTAATAATTAGGTATAACAATTATAATTTTATACATACGATGCGCTTGACATGCATGCTTCCACCATAGAAAAAGGAGTTGCCACTGTACGTTTTATTTTAATAGTTTCTTTTGATACACGCAAATATTTACCTATCTAAACATTGTTACAAACAATAGACGTAAGACGTAATATCGAGAGACCAGCTTAGCTAGCTGACCAATTAGAGCACAGCTGAACTGTCAGTGGGACACAGTGTTGCCGTTTGCAAGTATTTTACTCGAAAATCGGGTATTTTCATAATATTTGCGGGTGATTTGCAAATTTCTATCAAAATAATAACAAAAGAAATTTTCAGTAAATAATATTGCATATTTACTAAATATGCACAATTATTTTATTCTATCTTGTTACAATTTTATTATTATTTTAGTATTTTGTAATTTATGGTCAGGAACTTTTATGGCAACACTGTACGTAAACAGGAAGATCAACCATGATACAAAGATGAATGAAACACGAAGATCAACCATATTTGTCTTATGAATCTATCGAAAATATCATGTCTATAGACTTGATATTAACTCCTTTTTCTATGTTGGAAACAATGAAAGCATGTTAAGCGCATCGTATGTATAAAATTATAATTGTTATAATTATTACATCTTACCTATGTTAGTATATAGGTAATTATGCAATAAACTTGGCTTATAACAACAGCAAAAATGTTAATAAATACTTGTCTATGTGTTTTATTTTACGATAACCAAATACAACCTCTATGAATTATTTCGGATATTTATTTTTATCGCCATAGGTACCTACCATTTCTCTACTAAAAGTCTTATTAAGTCTGAAAAAGTCTTATTAACTCTTCCAGAAGACTCCCAAATTTTGCTATTAGTCTGACTTAATAAGACTTATTCAGACTTTTTCCGACTTAATAAGTCTTATTCTGACTTTTTCCGACTTAATAAGTATTATTCAGACTTTTTCAGAGAAAGTAAGACTTTCTCAGAGAAAAATTTCCACAAGGGTGCATTTCAATTGTATAATTTTGTTCACTAACTAAAACTTTGACCAACTCCAGTTCCCTTTTTAAGCACTCATTTTCTTTTAATAACACTTCTCGATCCACATTTTTTAGCCTAGTATCACTATCTTTATCAACACACCCTTTACAACGCCAATTTAGTCTGTCGACCTTAAATACTTTAGTAATTGATTCAAAACACTTTGAGTGGATACAGCACTGACAAATACAGCACTTGACACCACTAGATCTTATTTTTCGCTGCAGAAAATACACTTTTTCTTTTAATTAGAATCAGAATCACCTTCAGCGTCATTGTCTGACGCCATCTTTTTTGTCCAACATATTTATTCACAATTTTTGACAGTTAATTTCTTGATTCCCGACTTTTCAATTTTAGGAATCTTATCTTTTGGGTTGCCTAAAAGGGTCTGAAGTGTGTTACTGCTTGAACTAAAATCAATTATGAAGTCCAGTTTTCGAAAAATCCCTTCCAGACCTCAGACCCAGTGTACTGGGGTTTGAAAGGAATGACTTGACTTTTTTGTGTTCTGTTGTGTTCGTTTGTCTAGGTGGGTTTAAAACTCCAGGAATGTCTTTTATAAAACTGAGCTCCTTCTTGTATCTACTGTTACTAAGTGGAAAGTTTACCAACCTACGAACAAGAAAGTTAAAACTAGCCTGCTTATGATGTGCGCAGTGGTTCGAGTCTGAAGTGATGTAACGTGCAGTGCTTGTAGGTTTTCTGTAGATATCGAACTCTAGAGTATTGTTAGATCTAATCACTAGGGTATCTAAAAATGGTAGCTCACCATCTTTTTTTCAATCCAAATGTGAATTTAATAGAGGGAATACAATTATTCAATTGGGAAACAAAATCATCTAAGCTGCAAGCGTTTTGATCAAAAATAGCAATGATATCGTCCACGTATCTTAATCAAATCCTCAGAAAATACCCCGAGCTACTAGCGAGGCTATTAAATTTATTTGTAAACAATATATATTAAGGTATGAATGAAAACAACACTGTTTTAAAGTTTCACTAAAATAGTGAAACTTGAAAACTGTGTTGTTTTCATTCATATATTAATAATACAGAGTTTCATCAAGTAAAGGCCGAAACAATCAACAATTATCTGTTAACCATTTAGCTAATTTTAAGTCGGTGAACCAATGACCGAAACTATTGGCCTCATAGACTTACCAGGCTTATGAATCTTGGGTAAACAATAGAGTCTAGGCACAATTGATCCAGAAACATGTAACATGCGCTTCAAAGCAGAAGTAACAAGTAGGTAATGCAATCTCGGTACACCAAGATCTCGAAATACCAAGATCTCGCAATAATTCTGCAAGATTAGTCTTGCACGAAAAATCATGCGCGATCTCGCAAGATTTGCGAGATAAGGACGCAGCGCATTCCATGTGTGTTTTGTGTTTTTGAGACGTCATTTTTAAAATAATGTAGTTTTTTCAGTAAATAATTTTAGTCATGTTTATGTTCTTTGGTTCAATAGCTTGATGATTATTCTTAAATAAATTATTTAATTTATGTTTTATGTAATTATTTTGCCCTTACGACATAACCTAACAAAGTTGGAATCCAAATAACTATACTAATTTCATGGTGAGGTCACTTTTTTGTTACAAATGCCAAATCTCAAATGAAAACGGCGATTCTGCGAAATCAAAATAAAATAAAGAGTATTTTATTCACTTTTGGGTAACCTTTATTTACTATAATTATAGTATGCTGCCGTACTAAGCGCAGAAGCGGTAATTAACATAATGGCTGTCATGAGATATTGGTACTTTTATGTTAATAGCTCTGCCAACTCAGTTTGGTAACAGACACCGCTAAAAATAACTTGATATTTCAATCATTTACTGACAAAATACCGATTTAATACCTTATTAAAGTAGAGATTTTTAACCCTAGGTTCATATTACGGAAAAATGTCAATTTCCTTTAAATGTGCAGTTACCGCTTCTGCGCTTAGGACGGCAGTATGAACCTCATACCTACAAAAAAAATGTTTAGCAGTAATTAAGTTTTATTGTGGGGCTCCACAAAACTTACTTCAAAACTTATTTTTAATTGCAGTAAGTATACTTACTGCAATTATAATTAAACTAAGATATAGAATAAAAAAAATAGAAAATATCAAAGGAACGAAGTTTTAAAAAAATCGTATTTATAGAAAACTAGTAAACTGGTGTGGTGGGGTTACGCAAACCCCAATTCGTACAAAAATCGAAATATCGTACACGAAGTAAAATATCGCGCTTCGTTGACACCGGTGGAGTACTGACCAAGATACATACACCTTAGTACTGACGGACAACTGGCCGGAAGCTACACAGGGGATAGCGAGCCTCGCACCATTATTTAATACGTGGTAAAGATTCTTAGAATCGGTGGGGTTTGGGAAACACCACCTCACCACTTACTGGTTAAATCTGCGAGATCTCGCAAAATACCGAGATCTTGCAATACCAAGATTGCACATTTTGCTGCAAGATTGCATTCCCTAGTAACAAGGTTGCTGCACTACAAATTTTTGACAAATCCGATATCATACTTTGCAAAGGGTTCTTCAATAACTTTAAATAAGGTCCATTACTAATCAAGTGATCCACCCTTTCATAATTATCATTTTTGTAGAACACAACGACTTTGTTACCTTTATCTGCTTTTACAAAGAAGCAGTCTTTCGATTTCGATTGAAAGTAACTTCTTTGGTTTTCAACCCTTCCTCTAGCAATACTGTTGTCAAGAGTCGCACCAACATCGTTGGTGAAAAGTACTTTAAGCACTTTGTGTTTTGTTTTGGTGTTGGAGAATATTTCCTATATTCGTTTAACATATCACCAAAGTTGTCCTTTTTTAAGTATAACCAGTAAATGTTAAAATATACTTTTCTTTTAAATTTCTACCTAACGTAAATAGCTTGTCATCAAAGTGATTTTTTTAATTTTGCATGGGCGATGTCAGTAGGGCTTTTTAATGAGGAGGGCACAAATTTATAAATTTTTGAACTTAGTATTACCAAGTTAATACAATAGGGTTTTATTGCCTGTTTGGAATCTACGCATACGAGTTTTTATTCAAACTTTACTTTTCTTAAACATTTTTTAAGAACGCTACAGCGTTTTGAAAACCACAAGATTAAAAAGAGACATCTTGATGATGTTATAACGGATTTGTCAAGAATTACGAATGAATCCAATATCTGTTTCTAGCATGGTTATGTTATATATCCTTTTAAATATTTAAATTGTTGCACACTGTTGCAGGCTTTACTTAAATCCAGTATCAATTTACAAATAACACAAATTGTATTTTAAAACCATAAAACATATTTAATAAAATGTTTTTAAATAACATTTATATTATAAATAGGAGGAACTAAGAGGTCTAAAGCCTCCTTGGCATGATTTTTTGTTTACTTTTAGACTATTTTTTTGCTTGTCAATACAGGATCTGAACTCAATAAAAACAAGTTAAAAATGGGTGCGTTGGTTTTTCCCGGCTGCATTTTCTGGAATAATGTTTACGGTACTTTTTAAAGTCTTTGTTACACGCTTCTTGAGCCTCTTCAGTTAATTGTCCAATGGGCAACGGTGCACTAGATATATTGTAATGTTATTTTCTTGATATTGCTACGATGCTACCTCTAGGTCCTGTACTTGCTTTGCTGGTTGTAGCCACCCCGTTTTCAATTTTGATTACAAAAGTCACCCACACAAACACGATAGCAATAAAACACAGAACTTGACCACTGCAAATACATAAACACAAATGAACATAAACATAGACCAAAGATTACATATACTCTTTTATTTGTACCTCCCAACCTGAAATTTTAGGATAATTATTTAAGGGAATTATTTTGTAATATTTCCTGTAATAATAAATAAAAATAAGTTAATTACATTTTAGGTGTTTGTCATAAAACTTCAAGTAAAAAAATATCGATTTGAAATAATACTTTCTCTATGTAATTTTGTATACACCTTGTATAATAATTTTGAGCAAATACATACAAATCAGAAGAATAGGACTTTATAATACTAAGAAATTATGTAAATTGGCCCAGAATATTTAAACCATATCAAAAAATGTTTTTTTTTTTATTAATTTCTAATTATCAGTTTTATAGGTATCAATACCGATTTTTTTAACCAAAATCGCAAAAAAATTTAACGTGCCACATTTGGCATCATTAGGCATTTCTGAAATGTAAACAAAAGGAGGTACTTGATATGCCTCAATACACAACTAAAACTCTACATGTTTCAACGAAACGCAATATTTGTATGGCAGATTACATTCATTATTATTTAGTTCTAGGGTTATTATTCGTTGTGATTAGTATTTTTTCCAAATAAAAATTATAAAAATAAAGCACATACTTGCATCTATCCCCTCCATATCAAAAAAAATAAATTTAAATATAATTTAAAACAGCTACAATGCTGTTAATATGCACGGAAATAAACAAAGTAATAATTCAAATACCCCATAGAGACCTATACAAAATAATCTATCTAATAATAATCTATGGTTTTTTCCGGATACGGCCCGATAGAAAATTTATAGGAAATTACCTATAGGCACACCATAACTTTTACATTTTCCCTATTGAGACCGATAGCAAATAACTCAATGAAGGATATATAGGGATATCACTATAGAGCAAAACATTTGACAAAATTTTAAAAAACCTATGGTGTCCTATGGGGGAAAAACTAATTTTTACATTTATGTTTATTTTCCCCATTAAAACCACTAGCAAACCATAAATCCTAACTATGGGTCCTATACATACCCATACACCCTATAGAAACACCATACATTCCGATACAAATATCTATCAGATATTTTAAGCAGGGAAGGGAAGTTTCCTTTTGCAACCGTATAAGAGGGTAGGGGCATATTATTAGTGCTGAAGCATTCGGTATTTTATGCACAGGGGGTTGGTAATATTTTTGTCTATATAGAGAATATTTTCACTTCACTTCATTTTTCGAATTAATACCGGATTTGAGTGGATCCTGCCCCACTGTGCGTAAATGACATTCCTAGGATATCCCAAAAGGCCGACTTATGGATGTCCTTATCGGATCATCCCATTCTGGGACATAACCCTGCTTAAAATACCCCATAGAGACCTATACAAAATAATCTATCGGGCGCTACCGGATTCAATATGTGCATTTGTCCATGGTTTTTTCCGGATACGGCCCGATAGAAATTGTATAGGAAATTACCCATAGGCACACCATAACATTTACATTTTCCCTATTGAGACCGATAGAAAATAACTCAATGAAGGATATATGGGTATATCCCTATAGAGCAACCATAAAACATTTGAAAAAATTTTATTAAAACTTATAGGGTCCTATTGGGGAAAAGTAATTTCTACATTTATGTTTATTTTCCCCATTGAAACCAATAGCAAATAAATCAAGGGTGGATATCCCTTAGAACAACCATAAATCCCAACTATGGGTCCTATACATACCGATACACCCTATAGAAACACCATACATTCCGATACAAATATCTAACGGTTTGAACAGGGTCTCTATGGGGTATTTTAAGCAGGGAACGCATATCCCTACTTAAAATACCCCATACACCCCAATAAATATAAAATCAAATTGGAATAGGAGGGTAAACACTAGCGTGTTAAGAAAACTATTGAAACAATATTTTTTTTAGTTTATGCATAAAATAATGTAAAATTAATTAATAATATTTTTAAATAGATTCTGGTCGAAAAGGATTTAGGAGCAATTCGGCAATTGACTTACAAGCAGCACAAAGAGCAAAGGCGCGTGCTCAATATGCCCAGATGGCAAGGACCAAAATTTCATCTGGAACCGCCAGTTTGCGTATGTCATTTATTTTATATAAGTAAAATATAATTATGCACTAAATATATTTTTTAGCATTTACCTTAACAAAAACTAAACAAAGCATGAATAAATAAAAAAAACTTAAAATGTAGTATTGTAATAAACTAAAATAGTTCTTATTTTTAAGACAATATTTGTATGACTTTAATATCCATTAATAATTAATTGATTAATTAATAATTATTATTTTTAAAATTAAAAAAAAATAGCCATGATTTGGAAACTTAATACTAACATATGCTTTTTTCCATGTTTCTATGTTTTTTTTGCTTTAGAGGAAGACTTATCTAAGCAAGGTATTTGATTAATCATTTTAAAGTTATTTTTTAAATAAATTATAAATTGTTTTCCTACAGCTCGGCCAAGAAAGTCTTCAGATGTTATAGTGACCCCATCTCCTGAAAGACTAAGTAGAAACCGAAATCGGAATTCACAATCTCAACGTAAGTTTTTCAATTATTGCCGTTTTTTAGTTTATAGTATTTATATAGCAAGCTTTTAATATTTTAAAATCTGTAATGTGCAAATTTAAATAAATTTAATAGCACTCTATTTTTAAACATTTTAGCTACCAGTAGGTCTGGATCCCCAAGTTCAAGAATAGGTACATATTTTTATAGAGGTGCGGATCAAGACTCTCCAAGGCCAAGACGATTATCATCCGGTATTCCAAGATCAAGTCAAGGATCACGAGACACATCACGCGAAACAAGCCCCAGCAGATCGTCGACGGTGTCAAGATTTAGAAAAGGAAGTGATAGACCACCAGTAAACCCAATATCTAGACCTGTACTTGCCCAAAAAATACTTCAACAAAGTAGGGAGGCTGAAAATGCTCTTGCGGACGTTTTGGTAAGTAAAACAGTTAAATACATTAATTTTCTACAAAGACTGGAAAATATTGAAAATATTTATTTAAAATTAAAAAATATATATAATAACCCTAGAATTTGTTCAGTGTAATGTGTATGATCTGGTAAAAGAGCTGGAACAATTTATATCCTAAATAGTGATAAAATCTCAGAAGCTGACGTTGCGAGTGCCAAGATCTTGGTGCTAACATTTTCAAGCGATTCTACATTTTAACTCATCTTCCATTAATAGTTAAAAACCGTGGACCACTTTGGGCACATTCCGGATTCCCTTACGAATCTTGGAATAAAAAGATTTTCGACAAAATACCCTGCTTAAAATACCCCATAGGTTTTAATAATAGGACCCCATAGGTTTTAATAAAATTTTGTCAAATGTTTTATGGTTGTTCTATAGGGATATCCCTATATATCCTTCATTGAGTTATTTTCTATCGGTCTCAATAGGGAAAATGTAAAAGTTATGGTATGCCTATAGGTAATTTCCTATACATTTTCTATCGGGCTGTATCCGGAAAAAACCTTGGACAAATGCACATATTGAAACCGGTAGCGCCCTATAGAATATTTTGTATAGGTCTCTATGGGGTATTTTAAGCAGGGTAGGCAGCCCAAAATGCAGCGAGAGCGAGTAGCAACAAGATTCGTACTTCTAAGGTATATCCTTTTCTTGGATACGGCATAGATATGACTGCAGACGGACGTAAAATGATTAATTTAATTTTATAAGACTGGAGGTGGAAAATCAATGATGTCAAAATTCCAAATTTTCGAAGCTATATTGATGAATTGTTGATTGTTGATTAACTGATACTTGGCTCGAAATTTAGGCATCAAGTTAATAAACTACGAAAATATCGTGATACTATTGTATCTGGAAGGAACTTTGTTTTTAAAGAAATTACCGAAATTGTTAGCTTTAAATCAAATCGACGACCTACCGCGGGTATTTTTATGAATATTATTGAAGATCATACAACGTATGTACGGAAGTTATTACGAGATAAGGAAAAATTTATTAATTCAGTTGACTTAGTGTGCGCCTCTTTTTATAGGTCACAGTTAGTTTATTTTGTGTTATTGGTTTTATTACAATTGCAAAAAGAAATGTTATTTAGATGAACTGTCAGTTGATGGTTAATGATACTACCCTGCTTAAAATACCCCATAGAGACCTATACAAAATAATCTATCGGGCGCTACCGGATTCTATATGTGCATTTGTCCATGGGTTTTTCCGGATACAGCCCGATAGAAAATGTATAGGAAATTACCTATAGGCACACCATAACTTTTACATTTTCCTTATTGAGACCGATAGAAAATAACTCAATGAAGGATATATAGGGATATCCCTATAGAGCAACCATAGAACATTTGACAAAATTTTATTAAAACCTATAGGGTCCTATAGGGAAAAAACTAATTTCTACATTTATGTGTATTTTCCCCATTGAAACCGATAGCAAATAAATCAATGGTGAATATCCCTATAGAACAACCATAAATCTCAACTACGGGTCCTATACAAACCGATACACCCTATAAAAACACCATACATCCCGATACAAATATCTATCGGTTTGAACAGGGTCTCTATGGGGTATTTTAAGCAGGGTAATTAAATTATTAATTCTATCGACTTAAAGAAGACATTTTTAAGTTATATCGTTAGGGAAATGACCTTTTACATTGTAAAGTAATGTTAATTATGCCTACCAAAGTTGTAAGACAAAATATTCTATCAATCCCTAAAGAAAAAATCAGAATGTAAGTAAGATATAATATAACATAAAAACATAACAATGTAATTGTATCTCATGCCATAAACATCGAGTTAAACTGTATGTGGAACTGACGAACTATTTTCGCAATTTTAAATAATATTCAGTTGATTTTGCATGTTAATATTTCACATTAGGATCGGCCATTTTACGTTTTATTCATTCATTTCCCATGATTTTTACGACCGTTCCAATTCAAACAAAAAAGAACGTGCCAGGAACGTTCCAACTCTTACCAGGGTGTCCTAAAACATTTTTTTAATTAGTTTATTTTTTTGTAATTCAAAGTTTATTTTGTTATTATATTTTATTTAAGATATTTTTAAATTTTTATATTTGGTTTCGTTATTTATAATTTTCCAGCTTTCCCTACTAATATTATTTGAAATAATTAGTTTTTTATCATTAAATACCTTTTTTTCCAGCTTTATTTTATTTTTATACAGTTTTTTTTTTAAATTTTTATAACGCAAAGTGTATTAAGAATTATTAATTAGTATATACAATTTATCCATTTATTCTCTTGTAAACCATTGCTTGAGTTTACTTTTATACACCTTCTTAACTAAAGTAAAACACAAATATTAAAATGACAAAAAATATTGTAAAAAATATATAATTTCATTTGTATAAATCAATACCTTTTAAAACCTCTACACCAAGGAACGCTCTACACCTTCGCTACTTATCAGAGTTTGAGTTGGACTTTCTCTTGGCCTCTTTTTGCCTCTCTATTGTAGAAGGGGCCCTTCTACACAGCATGTATTGACCTTAAAGGCTGACCACTAACTTCCCTGTTAGGGCTATTAATTTATCCTTAATATCATTAAGTTACTTTACTGGCTCCCGGAAATATCCAGTATCTTGACCTTTTCCTTTCCCTCACTAAAAGTCTATGTAAAAATAAGTAACAAATAATTATTTTAAGATATTTTAAGATTACCCTTTTCCAATTTTTGTGACATAAGTTGTCGCGCGGTGCACTATATAAGTGTACCGCTCCTCCAAAATGGCTATATTGCTTAATGTTTTTAATTTTGATATTACTTTTGGCCATCCAATAAACATTATTTCGATTTAAACACGATATTTATTAGAAAAAAATAATAAAAAGCAAATAACAAAAAATAAAACAATAAAATTGTTATATATATTGTAAAGATTTCTCCTTACACCAGGTTCGTTAAAACAAGTTTTATGAAAAATTAATAAATTAGCTATTTTGTGACTATGGCTCGTGATTGTCTTACCAAAATTTGGACATCTACGTTGTGTTTACTTACGTGTTTTATTAAATACATTGCTTTAAGAATCATACTTGGGAGACTTAGGTATACAAAAAAATAAAATACAGTGTTTAGTTTACCCCAAATTAATTTACTTTTCAAACAGTTAAAAAAAAAACAAGGGGTGGCTCTTAGGGAGATACGACCAGGGAAAAAGAGCTTGAGAAAAAACCCTGTTCGGCTATGAAGTAGCAAAGGATTACACGATTAGGCATGGTTTCTTTAAAAGTTTATGCAAATCAAATGGAATGACACGACGCTCGTTACACTATCTACCCCTACGGGTTCAAAAAAATAGGAAAAACTTTGTTAGTTTAACAGGGCAGTTAACTGTTAGTCTGTCAACGTTAACATTGCCCTGTGGAGAACGAGGTCCACACTGGAAGCAACTCGCGTAAAGATGCAGTTTCAGGATAAAAGTTGCGATGCCACCTAGAGAACCTAGGTGACCAGTTATCCCTCACGGAGGAGAGTATTTTAGTATCTACTGCAAACTACGTACTAAAGAAAAAGGAGTATTCAAAGTTTAAAATTAACGGTCAATACTCCCTTTTAAGCAACGAAACGTCCTGTATTACACTGATATTTCTTATTAAAAAAATGCATAATCGTGTTGAGGGAAGGTCTAAACATTTGAGTAGTATACAACTAAATTAACCCTAAGACAATAAAATAAAGGAATATAAATTGTTACATTTAGCAGTAAACTTAAAAGGTAAAACCATTCTATAAAAATAGCTAAAACAAAAGGTGTTAATATCGAGTAAAATTCACTAAACGTGGTAGTGCAAAGTAACTAATGCTCAGTTTATTTAAGTCAAAATCGTTCTACGTTTAGTGGACTTTACTACATAATTGGGCTACTAAAATTAAGAACTAATCTGGGAGAATACACAAACACTTGTAACAATTGTTTACACAGAATTTTACAATAATTGTGGTTTTAGCAAAGATTCACGAAAACCATCTCTTCTCTAACACTTCGGAAAACTTTCTGCCCCTTTCTTTGCTTCCCTCTCCCAGTTTCGATGTTGTTTTCGCCTCATCTGGCCAACAGATTTTTTCCCATTTCAGGCAAAATTCCGGTCTTCCACGAAACTTTGTAATTTCTTTACCTCTACGTGTTTTATCATTCCTTTTACCTCGGGTTTACACCCCAATTTGGAAAATACAAAATTTTAACTTTAAAATAAATAAATGTATAAATTTTTGAAACCCTTACAATATATATAAAAAGAGAAATTAGAAGGAACTTTAGAGTTCTTTCTTTATTTGTGTATTCTTATAAAAATGTATACTCTAAAAATAATGATTATGTTTCGAATTCTATATTTTGTTGATTTAGAAATTGTACATTGCAAAAATTGAAATTTAGTTACATATTAGTGAAGTATTTCTAAATCACTCTCAAGCTTTCTGTCCATATCTTCGAAATCAGTAGATTAAACTAAATATGCCGTCGACAGTGCATGGTAGACACATCAGTCATAGGTTACATGAAAAGGGCATTCAAATAAAAAAAACGACAAAAAGTTTTAATAAAAACCGAGCACTCAGTGCACCTGCGCGACTAGTTAAGGGTTAATAGCCCCACAAGAAGATCTGTTCTTTGGCTAGTTCAGCATAAAACGTTTTTATTTTTAAAAATTGTGGATTTTCTTAAGTTGTTTTTAAGTAAATTTAATATAATTGCATAGAAACATTTATCGCTGTTTAGAAAGATGCAAGGTCAAGCCTTTAAACATATGAGAATCGGAATACCCTTTAACATAGGTGATGTTTGGGATTTCGTTGGGTGAACATACATGTTAAGAAATCGATGTTTATGAACAACAAGAAAGGAAATTGGCCTTTAAGCGCGGTTTATCCGAACTTTATTATAGTGCCATATATGCCATCGTGCTGAAACATAAAAACAGAGTCAAACAGAGACAAGGGAGAGAGAGACGAACGATTCCCATATAATCATTGGAAACAATAAATATAGCGCCCTTGCCGGGGGCTGCGAGAACTAACGCAAGTAGTGGGGATAGCTAAATAAATTATGCGCGGTATTTTTAAATATTTACAACCGTACAAGTCCAAAAAAATTGACAAATTATTTTTTTAAATCGGTTGTATAGTTCAAAATTTTTTGTAAAAATATTTCAGCTACTTTATAAAATATATTAATCATATTTTATAAAATAATATAAATCTTCTCTCAAAAATTAATTTTAAACTTTTAAATTAATATTAAAAAATTTTGGACAAGTTCTTAATCTTAATCTCACCAATTCAATAACAAAGTGGGATATTTTCAAAGATTCTTTTGTATTTATTATGTTTAAAAAATAAAAATAGCATTAATTAAAATATTTTTATTTACATATAAACGAATAAAAAACAGGAACAAGAATAACATTGAACACAAATACAAATACATACACACACAAATGTTTAAAAAGTAAAAATAGCATTAAAATTAAAATGTTTTTATTTACAACATATAAACGAATAAAAAACAGAAACAAAAATAACATTGAACTCAAATATAAAAAAAAATGAAAAAAAATATCAAAATATTATTTGTATTAAAATATTAAATAAACATACACGAAAATATTCTAAAACGAGAAACTAATTAACAACAAAAAAACTAATCGAATTGAATTAGACAATAATAGTATATTCTGTAACAAGTTTGGAATACAGCATATTCCGCTCGAGTGAAGAGTTTGTCACACGAGCCGAAGGCGAGTTTGACGGTTTCACGAGAGCGGAATATGCAATTCCAAACGTGTTTCAGAGTATACTTTTTCTACGTTTCCAAAAAATACCATAGAAAAATAATTTAATTGGAAGAAAGTGAGGTTGGATCGGTCTAAAATTTGTTAGATATTAAAAACAGAGATGTCGCCACGAGTGTTTATTCTGTCATCAGATGATAGAATATTTCATTCTGTAACACTTTACAGAATATATGTCATTCCATAGATAAAAGTGATATTAGAAGGGTCAAATTCCGTAAAAGGAGTAGAAAAAATAATTTTTTCTACTTCTATTGCATATTATTAATATTATTTGGGTTTTTTCGTAAATAATGGTAACCAATATAACTGTCCTGCCTAACAAGGTGAATAAATAACTCAATATTCACGTTCCCAGATAGCACAAGAGGTACCCAGGACGTCCATTTCGGGTCCCACATAGGTCCGAACGTCCTAGACCTATATCGGAAGTTTTGGGTACGTCCAGTTTCTTACTTATTTGGGAAAATTATAGCGGATATACTGGGTACGTCCCAAGGACGTATTATTAACTCTTTAAGACGTCAAAATGGAAACGTCACATTTATGACATTTTAATGCGATTCTTTCTTCTCACCGCTGTAACTGTTTGTGTTTGATATAAGAAGCGGCGAAGTAAAATTTAGAGCGTGCTTCATACCAAACGGTCTTAGACCTAGGTAAACGGCTACCCGATACTGAAGAGCTCCAAAAGAGGGAAACAGGCCGTCTATCGGTGCCGGTGAAGAGCACGCTTAAATTTAAACAAAAGTGAGACGAAGTAATCGCAATTCCTAAAATAAGCGAATACGAGCAAATTATTAAAATGATTTTAATAAAATCCATTTAACAAATTAATAAAATAAGACTTAATTAAGACGTCATATTGCTGTCTGGGCCTTTGGGAATACCACTCTTCAATTCTGTAAAGCTTGTCCATTAGCCCCCAATAAAGCATTTCAGGATGGCCAGAGGATGTCTTACTTAGGACGTTCTGGGGACCGACGATTTGGTAACATCGGATGTCCCTGGAACGTCCTGGGGAAGGTTCAGGACCTGATTCGGACGTACTCGGAACTTACTAATGTCTGATACAAGATATACTCAGGACGTTTTTAGTACTTCTTTGTGCTATCTGGGTTTTTAGGCATGAGTGATTGGCTGATTTAAATATTCACTGTTATTTAAACCAATCGGATTTTAAATTGGAAAAAAGTAAGGTTAACAGATGTCAGAATTTTTAAATATACTATTATGAAGATTATATTATATAAAGTTCTTATATACTATCATGATCTTTAAAATCAGGGAACCTCATCCTTCTGAATAATAGCCTGCATTATCTCTCGTATAATAATATACTATTATCACACATACATAAAGTTCTTTTTTATTTGGACTGCGGCAACGCTGCAAATTTAGGGGTTTGGTTGGTAAATACGGAACAAAAATTGGTTGCATTGATAAACTACCCGAGTGAAAAATAAAGTCGGAAGGAGCTCGGATCGACGTCGGTCACGGCATTGGCCGAGATCGGCCTCAGACTACAATTCGACATAGGACCGATCTGATCTCGGAATATGTTTATCGGAACGAAGTCGCCAATGTACTATAGTCAATAAAACAATTTATATTTTTTAAATATTTTACTTAAAATTTAAATGAAAAGTGAATATTGACAATATACACAAATCAAAAATGCCTTAAATAAAGTTTTAAAAAGGTCAAAGTGTTACTTTAATGTGTGGAGCTTAGTATATGGTCATCGTAAGTCCAAGTAATTACCACTTACTATTTCTTTAGACTATTAAATTTTGCAGAGCCTGGTTGAACTTCTCTTTTCTTAAATTTATTTCTTTTTTTCTTTTAAATTTCTAGCTCTATTTTGAAACAACTCTTAAGTCCTTTTTATTTTTTCCATGATAAAAACTTTGGAAGAACATGTTCTGGCATTTATTTTAAACTGTTATAATTATAACCATGGTTGCATGGATGCACAGAAAAATAATATAACCTCGATAATGCCCGCATTCACATATCGGCTACCTGCACTTATTTTAATATCGGTGCGACATGAGTTGGTCGACATATCAGCGACATCGGCCACCCCCGTACATTTATACATCGGTACGAGATGAGTTGGCGACACGCTAGCGACATCGGCCACTCGAGCTTGTGCGAACATACGTCCGACGTCTGCTGGCCGACATCCTATGGCCGATTCCATTCCGACGTCGGATCAATGTCGACATACGGTGGCCGACTTTATTTTTCAGTAGGGTAGTTATAAATGTAATTATAATGTTATTGTGGTTATGTTTAAGTTATTGTGACTACGCCCCAGGAGAGACAAAGTATTCCTAGCGCTTTGAAAATAATTTATATAGGTAAAAGAAATTAAAATGACACGTTATTTGGTCGGAACAGGAGGGATAATCTGTTCATAGAGAATTAGTTAGTACTGGAGCAAATTTAAAATTAATTTGATAGAAAATCCAAGATATACTGAAAATTTAAGGCGAGTAGTAATCGATTTTGCTTCGAAGAATCTTTAGCTTTTTATTACTTTTGTATTACTTTAAAACAATAAATATGATTTTACATTATTTTGTTTTTATACTGTAATTTATTCATATTTCAGTCATTAATCTGACAAATTTTATAAACATTGGATAACGGTAGGTACTTATCGAAATGGCATAAACAATTTTAAAATACTGAGAAATATGCAAAACTTAAAAAAAGGATCAGCTGGAATTTTGATAAATACATTTTTATGTTACCAAAAGGGTATATCCTCCTATATCGTCCTATACTTTAGTTTTAACCACTGTGTGGGGTATAACTGACAAAATTCAGGCAACAAGCAACACGGGTCGAGTAATTGGGACCTGTACAAACCTAGAAAAATTATTCAATCGTTGCGTGTTGTACCTGCCTTGTTAAAAATCACCCATAAAGACCAATAGAAAAGCTATTGGGATTTTCCAGCGGAAACAGTATATTGCCTTACCTAGTAAGTCTAAAGCATATATAAAAAATTAATAAATTTGAAAATAAATTACGTTAAACTACTTTTTTTCCTATTCTTGCTGAATAAAAAGGGGGCGGCAAAAATATCTTCGCCCGGGGCGGCAAAACACATCGGGCCGGCCCTGTTTGTGAGTTCTTACTTGTGATTCTTTCGCGTCCTCTGGACTTCTGGGTTTTAGTCTTTGAGCACCGGTATCCGATTTGTCCTAGGGCTTGCTTTGGGGTAGTTTGGTAGTGAAACTTTCAGTGTTTAGAATCTATTACTATTTTACATTGTTTTAGCTAAAACTAATTACTACATTATTAAAGTCTCTGTCTGATGGTTATTTTGTTGGATTTTCACAATTTTCGTTTTTTTTTGCTTTTTTTCACAACAAAGTTCCCTAGCGTGTATTTACGTCAATGTTTAGACGCACACCTTCAAATAATATTTGTAACCTATCCGTATATATAGTTATCGAGTCAGTGTGCTCTTGACGCTTGAAGTGTAAGCATATGCTCATCGAGATCTCTCTTAAGCAGCGTATACGATACAAACGTAGTAACGTGATAACTGGTTAACGCCGTAAAATAAAAAAAAATCAAATAAATCAATCGATTCTAAACGCGATAACTGTCCCAAGTGCAAAAGAGTGCAAATTGTGTGTGGTACCTCAAGTGTTGGACCTGGTTAAAAGGTGTGAGAGAGACGTTCAGTTCCATGAAATTTACTGGCTACCACACGTGCGAGCGGCATGCGAAATGGATTAATTTCAGCTCCAAATAATCAAGCTAAGTTATTTTTTCCAATTGCATGTCTTACCGTATTCGCTAAATGTTTATAAAAGCATTCCATGAAATGGTTTATTTATTTATCTTACGCCTTTTTCGATGGTTGTTTATGATTTGTCTGCTAAGTATGAGAAAATGAGGTTGTTTGTTTAAACTTACGGAAATGTTCTTATTCTTTTTTAATTAGTTTTTGAGACAATAAAAGAATTCTTAGTATTTTCTTTTTGCAACATTGTGCACAATGTTGTGCACAATGTTGCAAAAAGAAAATACTAAGAATTCTTTTATTGTCTCAAAAACTAATTAAAAAAGAATAAGAACATTTCCGTAAGTTTAAACAAACAACCTCATTTTCTCATACTTAGCAGACAAATCATAAACAACCATCGAAAAAGGCGTAAGATAAATAAATAAACCAAACATGCAAGAGGACAAAAATAACATAAACAAGTTGTGTGTGAATAGCAGTGTTGCCAGATGTAAAAGTTGAAATTATCGAATTGGGTAAATAAAATTATCGAATTTTCGGAAAATTAAGTTACAATAATTGTAATAATTATGTTACAATAATTATTATAATTTAATCATAAAGAAGTGAAAGAGGCAGGGTTGAAAATATTATCGAATTTTTAGAAAATTATAAAATTTGTTAAAAATAGTATAAAGCTGGATTTATAGTTCAGAAAGTAGCGGTAGCGGTAATGGCGGCCCCTCCCATAAACACTAAACTTACAAGGCGAGGCTGTCAACTAAAAACTGCCGTGTGATTGGCTGGAGTCGCGGATGAGGTAAGAAACGATGAAAATGGTCATCTCTTGCCGCTCTTGCCGCTATAACGTATACTGACAACTATAAATTGTTTCATATAATATTCAATGCCCAACTTGGCTACCGTTATCGCTGCCTCTACCGTTACCTTTAGAACTATAAATACCGTACGGGAATCTATAAACAGCACTACGGTATTGCTGATATTTTACGGGAGGAAGGTAGAAAATCTATAAATCAGGCTTTATGCCTAATTAAATTTATTAATCTGGATAGAATTAAGTTAATTTTGTCCAGATACTTGTATTGAAAATTATGTTACAATTGTTGTTATGTTACATATAATATTCAAGCTTTGTTTTTAGAAAAATTTATGTTACAATTCGATAATTATGTTACAAATGGCAACACTGGTGAATGTAACATAAGAAGCCATTAATCACTCAAGTTACGATAAACATTAAGCAAAAGAAACCATTCTAAAGAAATTTATTTATTTAAGTTTACATCTATAGATTACCAAGACGTTAGGGTTCATAAATTAAGTATAAACCGTTCTAAGAACCACTGGGATCACGCACAGTGGGAAAAAAATAATTCGAGGGTCGACAATTTCAGTAGGTTAGACGTATTTCCACATAGTCAGAGGGCAAGATTACGGCGGGGTGCGGCCGGCAACACTTCGGTTCGGAAGATACGACTCAATAACGCACAGGGGGGCGAACAATTCTAAAGCGGCTGTCAGGAAGTGCACCATCAAGGAAAGGCGCTAGCAGCATACTAATCCACCCACCCCCATTCAGGAATACCAAATGAATGGGGTTATTACTAAAGCCCTGGTTTAGGAGGATTCCGGATTGTACTTAGTTTTGGGTCAGTTCAATGTCCTCCAAAAACCCTTCCTAAACTGGACGTATGGCCCGACCCGGCTGACAAAAATCCCGGGAGCTGCCTTAACCTTTGACACTGTCATCCACGAACTCCTAGGGTGGATCTACCAGCCGGCGTAAAAACTTCGGATCCAACAAACACAGGTAATGCTGTGATTTGGCGGGATACGCAGGAGAACGGAAAGGGGGTAATATAACCCCGGGAGATCAGTGGATGACAATATATCTGGGGCTTGCCATACGTTCCCATACTCATACTCACTCATACTCATACTCATAGTTATCGAGCGTGCGTAAGCAGCGGTAATAGGTATTGCAACTATATTTGTTCATAACTTTGTTAATTAGGATTTTTTGTAGAAATTATGTTTATTATTGGCAATTTTACCTATTAACTAAATAAAAATAATATTATTATTTAATTAATATTTTCATCCCATTCTGGGATATTAAGCCGGGTCAAAGGACATCCTTAAATGACATCTCCAGGATATCTTAAAAGGTCAACCGACGTCCTTATAGGATCATCCCCTTTTGGGAGACAAAGCTGGTCCAAGGAGGTCCTAAGGATGTTTGTGCTTGCTAAGACGTTTCCATGTATAACTCAATAAAATTAATCACCCTGCTGAAAATGACAAATGATTGCGGATATAAATTCTTCGTCGAAGCCGGATAAAAGCAAATAAAAGCGGGTAAAAATATCATCTGATAACATCTGCTTTTGTCCGCATCGCTATATCCGCGAATACCCGGTTGGTTGTGTTTTATGTCCTGTTAGTGCACCCCCGCTATCATCTGAAATTATCTGTTTTTAACCGTCTCCACTGCGTTTCGTTTATATCTGAATTTGTCCGGGATCACCTGCAAACGTCTGCTTACGTCTGGTTTTATCCGCGATTACCTGCATTTTTTTTTCGTCCATTTTTGTCGGGTTTTGTCTGCAAACGTCTGGTTTTATCGGCGAGCATCTGATTTTACCCGCAAACGTCTGCCTAGTCCAATTTACCCGCAAACATCTGCTTTTATCCGCGAACATCGGCAATCATCCGCGAACATCTGCAATCACCCGCGAATATCTTCTTTTATCCGTAACGTTTGATTTTATCCGGTTTTACCCGCAAACATCTGCTTTTATCCGCGAACGTCTGCTTTCATACGGTTTCACCAGCAAACATATGCTTTTATCTGCGAACGCCTGATTTCATCCGGTTAGTGCAGCCCCGCAATCATCTGCTTTTGACCGGCTCTACTGCATATCGTTTATATCTGTATTTTTTCGGGTTTATCAAGTGTTTTTTAAACAAATTTCATACAAATTGAAGATGTTATAATTTTAAATGTATTTTAAATTAAACATATATTTTTTCTACCAATTAATTTAAATGTAAACTTAATGATTAAAAACTGTTTAATTATGTCTTTTAACAAAGGCCTTATTTGTATTTTACCAAATAATATTGAAGTTCAATAAACTTTTACAGGTTGTTTTTATTTAAATAATTCCGAAATCTCGAATAAAACCAGACGTTTGCGTACGAAATAGGACCGAAATGCAGATGTTTGCAGGTCAAATCGGGCGAAAGCAGGATAAAAGCAGATGTTTGCGGATAAAATCAGATGTTTGCGGATAAAAGCAGATGTTTGCGGATAAAAGCAGATATTTGCGGATACAACCAGATGTTTGCATATAAAAGCAGATGTTTGCGGATAAAAGCAGATGTTTGGGGATTAAAACAGATGTTTGCGGATTAAAGCAGACGTTCGCAGATGAAAGCAGATCTTCGCGGATAAAAGCAGATGTTTGCAAGTGAAATCGGATAAAGCAGACTTTTGCGGGCTAAAGTAGATGTTTGCGGATTAAAGCAGATGTTTGCGGATTAAAACAGATGTTTGTGGATTAAAGCAGACATTCACAGATCAATGCAGATCTTTGCTGATAAAAGCAGATGTTTGCAGGTGAAATCGGATGAAGCAGACTTATGCGGATTAAAGTAGGCGTTCGCGGATGAAAGTAGATCTTCGCGTATTAAAGCAGATGTTTGCAGGTGAAATCGGGTGAAAGCAGGATAAAAGCACATGTTTGCGGATGAAAGCATATGTTTAAGGATTAAAGCAGATGTTAGCGGATTAAACAGACGTTCGCGGATAAATGCAGATGTTTGCGGAGAAAGTTTGCGGATTCACAGTTAAAAGCAGATCTTCGCTGATAAAAGCAGATGTTTGCAGGTAAAATCGGATGAAGCAGACTTTTGCGGACTAAAGTAGATGTTTGCGGATTAAAGCAGACGTTCTCGGATAAAAGTAGATCTTCGCGTATAAAAGCCGATGTTTGCAGGTGAAATCAGATTAAGCAGATGTTTGTAAGTGAAACCGGATAAAATTAGATAATCGTGGAAGAAACCGGACGGAAGCAGGCAAAGAAGTGAAAGAAGGCATAAAACCGGGTAAAAACAGACGAAAGCAGGTATTTGCAGATAAAACCGGGCGATTGCAGATATAAACCCAAATACAGGTATTTGCGGATGAAACCAGATAAAAGCAGACATAGAACTAAATAGATAAAACCCGATGTTCGCGGATAATATTTATACCCGTAATTGCAGATATGTCGGATGAAAACAGATATAAATGGACATAAAACTAGCTTGGTTTTTTTATCCGCAATCATCCGATATTATCCGTCTTTTTCAGCAGGGCATGGCTCTGAATGCAAGCTATTATTTAAAAAATCACATATACGTCCATATAAATGACGATCACATTCGCAATGTGACCGGTCCCGAAAACAATGTGACCAGTCATGCCATTTACCAAATCTATTTTTTGTTTAAATCTCATTTTACACTTATTTTTAGAATGACTCATCCACATTGGAGCAATACAGAAGTCCAAGAAAAAGTTTACGATTGGATAACCACTCCGATGAATCGGAAACTTCTAGTGTTTGTTCTGAAAGGTCCTTCGATTCATATAAGAGACACAATGAGGTGAGTATTTTTTTTTCATTCAGGTGTCCTGCACCAACTGCTGCCAAAACGCTAAAAAGCTTATTTTAAAAATAAAAAATTCTGTTTTTCCTATATTTTATATCTGTTTTTTATGTTTTAAGTGAACTATTTTAGCTATGACTTGTAAATTTATTTATGACTTGTAAATTTATTTAGGAATCAAACAGTGGACCATATTGACGCATAGCGCTTAAAAATAGTCATTTTTGATGCTAGATTGCGAAATGCCACTTTTGCAACGTTTTTTATGAGCGAAAGCGGGTGAAAAATTCATTCGAGAAAGTAAAAGAATTTCGCAATTGATATATCAAACAACATTTTTTCGAAAATTGTATACCACAGTTTATAAGTGACAAAAATGTGAAGAGAAAATTTTGAAACGGATTTAAAAGTATTTTGCGTACATAGCAACGGATGTAATAGCTATTTGTGTATTAAGAGCGAAAAGTTATATATAGTGGCTCTGATCGAGAAGTTTGACACGCGAAGCGTAGCGGAGCGAGGCTATCTCGCGAGAGCGGCAATGTCACTTTGCGCTCGAATAATTTTTTTTGCAACCGGTGTTTTTATGAAAAGGTTTTTATGTCAAAAGTCGCAGTGTGTGCTGGACGTTTTGTTAATATGGTTTCCATGGTAACTAAGCGAGCGTTTTTACGTTCTATAGACAAAAAACTGTTTCACATTCAATAAATATAATGTAAAAGTCAACTTTTAATAACAGTTTTCGAAAAATGAGTTATTTATACCATCTAATAAGGAACAGTTAATACGCTGATTTTACTGGAATAGCCTTAAAAATGTATTACAAAAAAGCGCTCTTATTGACGGATTTAAAAGTAAAATAACTCCAGTTTTGCAAATTTATAACATAATACATAAGATTTATAGTGTGTGCGATTTAAGACCGCAACACCCCATTATTTTGGAACGCGTAGACCGATTTTAATTTATTTTTTTGTGACAAGCCTTATAGGTTGTTTGTCACAGCGTAAGAATTTTTTAATTTTTTTACTTTTCACATAATAAGATCCATTTGACCATGTGGGAAAATTTTTAATTTCCTTTTTTTCAAGGCCTGTTAAGATCTGCTAAATGCGTCAAAATTTAGACATCGAACATTTGGCATTTTTTAAAATTTGATTCAGACGTGTCTCAAATACGTTTATACATACAAGGTTTGAGCTCAATACCTTATGGGGTGTTAGTGCGAATTTTCAAAATGTTCACTCTTTATATCCAATAAGGATATAAATGAATATATTTATTTGACAGGGTCAGTGGATAATGGAAATTTTGAAAATTTGCAATGCTATGACAAACACGCTGTATATGTTGTTTAAATGATAGTTATAATTCGGCGCAATTTTCATAATGTTGGGATTTTCGTCGGACCCAAGTATAGTGATTCCGCCGTCGGGATCTTTTGTTGCGTCTTTGGTGTCATATACTAATATTAATATAATTTTTTTTGTAGTCATATTCATGGAGTGGTTCACAATCAAGATTATCTAATTCTAATAGAGAGCCGTGGGAACCTTGTCGGGTAAGGAATACTTGAAATTGAATAATAAAAAAAAACCTAATATTAAAGGAATATTTTAATAAAAAATTTGGTTTAAATAAATGATTTGGTTTTTAGGATATTACTGAAATTATTGTACTTTGTGCAAGTACAAATTGGCAGGAGAGAAAAGATGGTCTGCTTTCTTTACAAAACTACTTAAATTCGGAAATGAGGTTAACCCCAGGCGAGTTAAAACATTTGACTGAAATTTTTACAAGAATGTTTATGGACTCTCATACTAAGGGCCTTAGTATGTTTCTTGAAACTGTATTGGACTTTATTAAATTTCATAAACACGATCTGCATTTTTGGTTATATGTACTTTTGCATAGAGTTTTTGTTAAAATTGGTACAGAAACTTTGACATCAATCCAAAATAAACTTTTGTCGACTCTAGATGTTATCCGCGTAAGCTTTCCGATACAATTATTAACTGCAAATGTCTATCGCTTCCTTATTGATACTAATCAAACACCTAATAGTAAAGTAAAAATTGTAGTTTTAAATTTTCTAACTTCAATATGTAAACATGCAGAAGAAAATTCATTTATTTCCTCTCCGCCTGCAAGTCAGGCCCTTCAAAAGATTATTGCATATGCTCAGGATACAAAATCAGTAGAAATAAGACATGCTGCTAAAATGTGTTTGGTAACCATGTGGAATTGTAACACACCACAAGTTATTTTAATGCTTAGTGAATTACCCAAAGAACAACAAGATATTGCATCAAATATTGTTCAATGTCATATGAGAAAAAATTCAACCGGCAGTGAACCAAGTAGTCCCTTAATAGCATTCAGTCCAAAACCTTTATCACCAGTCATTTCTCCTATACTTAAAGATGGTTTGGATCAAGAAGAGATTTACAAAAATCTTAGAAAGACTACTGCAGAAATTCAAAATTACAGTTATGAGACATTGGGTTCCAAATTAGATAGAGATAGAGATACGACATCCCAAGACTCAGGAATTTCTCAAATGTCGATTGGAAACGATTTTAAAAATGATATATGTGCCATTGAAGAAAAAATAGAGGAACTAAATTTAAGGTCAAATTTTGAAACTTCAAATTCAGGTTCTAAATCATTGCATCTTACTAATGTTAATGGTGTATCTGACACTGAGTCAAATGGTTTTAGAAGTTTAGGTAAGAATGTATAATGTTTACTTTTTATCTTTTGAATACATTTTGATCTAAAAACTGTTGGGCATTAAAGATTGTCCCTACCAAAATCCGTTTTTTATAAAAAAATATTAAAAACGTAAGTGACCTAAAAAAAACAGTAGATAATTAAGTTGTAGTGAAAACACATTTTTTAACAATTTACGTTTATTGGTTGTCAAATATATTAACAATTATTGCTGATTGCACTCCGCGTCTTGATTTCTATTAATTAATGATACTTGATCGTCCAACAAAATTTTAAAAAAACTTAAATACCCAATATATTATATCGTTTAATTACGGCGTGGAATCGATTTAAACAAAAAAAACGAAAATGTTAATTATAAACATATTTTGGTAAAATTTTGAAAAAAGAATGAGAGGGTGCAGCATCTGGTAGTAAAAGATCTGGTTATACTGGAGCTTTCCGCTTTAGGACCAGGCGGAACCTGAAATACTAATTTAAACAAATATTGAAAATAAAAGTAATTTCCAATTTGCCCCAATAATTAATTTATCCAGCTATTTTACAGGGCCATTTTTTTTCTACAGCATTGCCGCTCAACATTTTTCTTAACACACTAGAATGACAAGAAAAACTGTTTTTGACCATCATGTGATGTAGTTAATTTGTTTATTGAATTTGTATCATATGTTGGACTGCCTTTCCTTTAGCCTCCAGTGTGGCATAATCAAAAAATGTAATAGCAGCCCCATTACTTTATTTTTATGCCTCATATAGGAATAATAACTTAACATTAAATCCTTATAAAACTTTTAAAACATGTATAAATATGTTTTTATCACTTAGTAGGTGATAACAAATGCTTGTTGGGTAGAATATTTCACAAAAACTGCAATTTTATTACGCTGATAAAATTAATTCTACTACAATAGAAAAAAGTCATTAAAACTAATGCTAAATTAAAAGGCTGCCATGTGATTTTTTTAGGTGAACTCAGGGATAATGATGTGGTGTCGATTATTTTGGAATATTGTTTGGTTGACGCTCCAATACCAATGGATGAAAAAATACGATTAATGTCCCAATTAATAGAATTAATAAAACAAGGACAAACAGAACAAATAATAATAAACTTTAAGTAAGTATTATACCTAGTATCTAGTGTTAAAATTACCAAGAAGGCAACAATTATTTTAGTATTATTTGGATAAGTACCTCTAAAAGGGGGATCTAAATTGACTTTTTTTCGATTTTAAACCCTTTGAACCCAAATGACTTTTTGGTCCATCTCTTTAAACATTTTTCAAACTTTTCAACAATATATCTCAATCATGTTCTGTACCATATGGTCGTTAAAAATACGTAGGCAATTTAATGAAATAATAAAATTTAAATTATATTATTTTGGACATTTAATTTAGTATAGTCACTTTTCTTTAAACCGCTCTCCTTTAAAACTGAATATGTATTTACGTATGTTTAACGGCCATATTTGTAATTTATTAGTTACAATTACAAAAGTATTAAAGCATTTAAACCCTAACATTTATTTTTTATCACCCTGTATCAGAGCTGATCCGAGTACAAGAAAAAAGTACTCGAGTAAAAGTACAATTACTTTGAAAAAAATGTACTTGAGTACAAAAAAATCCAAAACTACTCATGAGTACAAGTACAAAGTACTTTTTCCAAAAACTCTTAACACAATGTAATTTAGGTTTAAGTATCTAGCAAAAAAAGTTGTTAAAAATTAAACAAAACAAAACATCAGGTTTAGGTCAATTGGGATATTTAAAAAAACTGCATTTTTATATTTCATTAATACAAGTATTTATTTATGATTTAAATATTTTTTTCTAAATAACTAATTATTTCGATTTTACACAGAAAAAAATAATAAACACTGTTTTTCCCCAGAATGGAAAAAAACAGTTATTTCAGATCTTGCCGTACCAACCCTTAATGAGATTACACTACCCTTTCGAATGGTAAAACATCGTTTTATTCCCTAAATTTAACATTCTTTCCCGGATTTCACGTCTTCAGCGCTCGCATCGGCAACCCCGCGCGCTTCGCAGAGTAGGGAGACAGAGATGCGAGCTTTGGTCAGTACCTTCTTGTAAGTCGTCAAGAACTTACCTGGGTCAAGCTACGGCAAGATCTGAAATAACTGTTTTTCCATTCTGGGGAAAACAGTGTTTATTTCAGTTCTGTGCCTTCGCTTGACCCTTAATGAGAAGTGTTTGGTTTCTGACGACGTGATAGCGTATTGTGAGAGGGAATTAACATAAAATAAATAGACAATGGTATGTAACAATATTTTACTGAGTTTCGTAATCAGTGCAAAAGAAAAAAGGACATTTTTTAGAGCAAGTTTTTAAACAGAAATTAAACTACTACACTTTTATAACTATACGAATGTTTTGGCTAAGTTATTTTAAACCAGAGCTGTAAAGGTTTTGTTTGTTAGTCCATCTCCTTCGGAATTTTGGATAGACTTTTCCACTTCTTTGTAGTAAAACTTTAAAAAGTTTTGTTTGCCTTGCGAGTTGCCGTTTTTTAGAATATCATCTAGGGGAGTGTTGTTATTCCATCTTGCTGACGCTACTGCTGATCTGATATTCCCCGGGGAGAATGGTAGATCTGCTTCTTTAAAAGCAGTTTTAATCCATCCCCCTATGGTACTTCGGGACGCTTGCGATACTTTTCCTCTAACCGTTATAAATAGATTTAATAAATTTTCTCTTGCTGTTCGTCTTTTTTGAGTGTTATGGATCAGTTTTTGGATCCAAAATACTGGATCTAAAGCTTTATTAGGATTTTTTGTAAGTTGCCATCCTGATTGTCGGTAATTACTTTTATCGGTTTTGAAGCCCCACTCGGGCCAAAGTATAATTGAGTTGTCGCTTTCAATAGAGTTTTTGTCGATTTTTAAAAGCGTTAAATCATGTACTCTTCGATTCGAAAATAATGGATGTTCGGCGTGATACTTGAAATGCACTTTGTTCATCGATGTCTTCCTTAATCATCCAATCAATAAGTTTGTTTTAAGTGCCAAATAACTTTTCGACCTGGTTGAGGCTTAGAGGCTTCGATTGCTTTTAATATATGTTTAACTGTAGGGTCGTTAGTAATATTCTCACTTTTTAAGGGATTTGAAAAAGTAGCGATAACAGATTTATGAAGTTTGATGGTTGTAGGTGCCAATTTCTTTTTCCTGTGTAAATATGATTAATATTGAGCCACCTGATTTGGAGAGGGATCGTTAGGACTGACATTTTCCTTTGAAGACCAGTCTAGCCATCGTTTCCAAGGAGCTGAATAGGTTTTCAGGGACGATTCTCTCCAGGAACTTTCCAGTAATTTGGCGTCTTCTCTGTCCCAATGAATTATGATATTTGACCACCCTGTATTTTCCAGGCCTCCAAATTTAGCTGGTGGGCCTGTTTCAGTGGCATGGATGTTGACATGTCCGTTAAGTGTTGATTCAAGTTCCGAATTTTTATTGGAGGTGCTAGCGCTCGAGCCTTCAGATCTGCCCGCCAAAAAACGCGTTCCCATTTTGGTGCTATTATAATGTAGATTTCTTTCGCATGGTTCAGGTGATGAAGAACTCGTGGAATCAGACTTGGGGGAGGAAATGCCCACGCCAGTTGAAAACACCATTTTCGACTGAATGCATCGGTGAAGAGGGCTGAGTGATCTTTGGCATCCCGAGACACGTAAGTGGGTACTACTTTTGATCTGTTCGTTGCAAAAAGGTCCACAACTGGTATTCCCCATTTTTGAAAGATCATTTTGGTTATGTGATTGGATAAATGCCAATCGGGAAGGACTTTTTGGCGTGACAAGTTGTCCGCTACATTGTTGTAATTGCTTGGAATATGAGCTGTCAAGTAAATTTTTATTTTGTTGGTTAGTTTTAAAAGACGAGAAGCTAGCTCTAGCAGAGGGAGTGACTTCGTTCCGCCCTGGTTTTGAATGTAGGCTATGACCGTTCGGTTGTCCGTTTGAAGGAGTACTGCTTTGCCTTTCATTTTGTTTTTGAGCAACTTTATAGTTGCAAAGACGGCGTACAGTTCCTTCCTGTTTATGTGCCATTGTGTTTGGTAAGGTTTCCAAGTTCTCTGGATTAGGTGGTTTTCCACCTGGGCTCCCCACCCCTTGTTCGATGCGTCCGTTGTGATAAAGATGAATGGGTCCTTTTGAAAGAGAGGGGCTTTTGAGTTTAGGTGATTTACCCACCAAAGACATTCTTTCGCTGCAGGGGTTGGGATCTCGAAGAGCTTTTTGGGCGATGATTCTGGTAGTACAAAGCTTGCTCTTTGAAGAAATCTTGAATGGAGTCTTCCGAGGGGGATCGCTTTCGTGGCAAAATTGAGTTTTCCAAGAAGTCTTTTTGCCATTTCCCAGTTCCGAAGTTTTAATATTTGCACAATCTCCTGATTTATTGCATATTTCTTTTTGTTTGGTAAAGATATTGTGCCTTTTTTGGTATTCCACAGTAGACCTAAAAACTCTATCTCTCTTCTCGGTGTTGCTGAGGATTTTTCCCAATTCAACACCCAGCACCTTGGCTTGAGAAGATTTTTTGTGAGTTGAATTTGCTCTCCAAGATTTTGATTTGCCAAAAGAAAGTCGTCTAGGTAGACAATTATTCGAATACCTAAGTCTCTTAGTTGACTGGTTTGAAAGTTTTGCGAAGGTCTAAGGAGCTGTTGACAGGCCGAAGGGTAGGCATGTCATTTGAAGGAGTTTTTCTTCGAATAACATGGACAGGAACCTTCGATGAGGTGGGCTTATTGCTATATGAAAGTAGGCCTGGTGGATATCGATTTTTGCCATAAAATCTTCCCGTTGAAGAAATTGTGGGACTTTTAGGTGACTGATTAGGCGAATCTTTTTCGGGGACAAAAATTTGTTTAATAATTTTAGATTGAAGATTGGGCGTATTTTTCCGTTCTGTTTGTGGCGGCATTTTGGAAAGAAATCCTGTTGAAAATTGTGATTCTTCTAGTACTTTTTCTTTCAACATATTGTTTATTTCCGTTTTCATGCCCAGGGTGCGAAATAATGTTGATATTTTTTTTTGTTAAACATGTAAGGGGAGGTTTTTTTTATAAATGGTAGACGATAACCCTTGATTATTTTTACAATATGTTCTGGGGCACCCAGGGACTCCCAGTTTTGAATGTATTTCCTTAATTGCCCCCTTTGAAAGTGATAGTTTTGATGGTCATTGTTTTGATCGTCCCGACGAGTCACCTTTCCTGTATGATTTATGAACGCCTCTTGTAGTCTCACGTTTTTTGTAAGGCTTTGCGGGTTTTCTCCAGGTCTCTCCACCCGAGGACGTTTTCGTGTTGGTTCTGGGCCTATTTTCGGTTGATTTTGGCATTGGTCTGTGCGTCTTTTCCGTTTTAAATCGGTTTGACGTTGACCTATTTGAGTAAAAAGGCCGAAATAACTGCTCATGTTGTTTGTGAAAATCATTGAATGAATTTTCTTCGAATAGGTGAGTATTCGAAGGGGGAATGTTCTCAAGCAGTGACGCAACATATTCGTTTTTAGGCTTAAGGATTTTTCGACTTTGATCAATTGTTTCTGCGCGTCGACCGCGTATTGTACCAGATCATCTGATATTTGTCTAAATTCTCCTTTAACCAAATTTGTGTGAGGATCTGCTTTTGTTTGTGGATGTTTTTTGATTATCTCACCGAGAGCATTTGAAAAAGCTTCTCTTTGTAAAAGCATGCCTTGCAGGATAGTGCCCAAAGTTGAATTATATTTCGAAAGTTGTTCCTGAAGGGGATTTGTCTGTTGACGATATAATTGAGGGTTTACTTTTAGCGCACTGAAGACTGGTGACGCATGCAATTTTTTGTGTACGTCGGAGTATCTTATTTTATTAAATGAGAGTTGACCCAGTCTTTGGCACTCCCTTCCCTGCTCAAGAATATTATGTCTTGGGGCTGGAATTACAGGATCTTGTTCTTTGGTCTTAGGCGTGAAGTCAAATTCCATGTCTCCTTCATCTTCTTGGGGATCTAGTTCTGGAGGGGCCCAAGGCCTATCGTCTTCCACTGCATCCTCTGGTTCCTGTTCTTCCTCTGGTTCGTTTTCCTTTTCATCATCAGATGTCTCGTCTAAGTACTCTTCCTCGTTTTCCTGTTGGTTAAGTCTCTGCAAAATTGTAGATAACATATCTTTCACCTCCTTGTTACTTTCCTCAAGTTTATCTAGGCGACTTTTTCTGTTGTTGTGTTTCCTAGTGCTAGTGGAGCTTTCGTTTCCTGAGGTTTCATTCCCCAGTTGAATGTTAGCCTCTTTCCTTGACAACATAAGTGGTCTTATTTCACCAATTGTAGTTGTAATAAGTTCGCTTTGTACTGTGGATCCTCTTATTTTGTTTGCTACTTGCGATGGAGCCACAATAAGGCCTATACAAAATTCCCAATCCAGCATTTTTATCGTTAAGTCCCTTAAGACCTTTTCTGAGTTGTAAGACAGATTGGGAAAGAAGGCCTGGGCCAAGCCTATTGTAGGAATAGCGAACTTTAACCTGTTGAGAATCTGTGGGTCAGCCGGCGATCCAAGAATGTATTTTTTTAGCATTGCCACATTCCATTCCTTCCAGCCTTCTGGAAGATGATTAATAGCTAGTTTTTTAACTCTTTCCAAGATAGCGTCATCACTAGCATTGTTTACTGGAACTTCCACTAATGTTCCTAATTTTCTTAGGTTTTTATTAGCCGCCATCTGCAACAAGCAAACAAAAACCAATTACTAACAGCCATGGTGGCTACAAGGATTTTAATATAATTTACGTTCCGTCCGACGGCCACGATTTTCGTCCGTCGGCCAAAATTCTCGGCCGTCGGTTCAAGTTCTCGGCCGTCGGCTCAAACTCTCGGCCGCCGGCCCAAATTCTCGGCCGTCTGTCCAACTTTTCGGCCGACGGCTCATCTTTTCGACCTTCGGCTCGAGTTTTCAGCCATCGGCCTGATTTCTAAGCTGTCTCGATTGAATTGATCGGGGACTAGCATGTATTATCTTGAAGAGACCGAGAGTCGTCTCCAAGACTTGGAGACCAAGTTGATGAATATTGTATTATTTCCTTAATAATGGAAAGCATCCGTTGGTGATGCATGTATTTTGTTACATACCAATCTAAAATGTTATAAAATAATTTAATACTTACATTTAGGGAATTCTTTGATAAATATTATTTAGCCAAAGGTAGCACTTTACACAAACGATGTTCACACCACCGCGAAAGAAAGCGTATTGACCAAAGCTCGCATC
Organism: Brassicogethes aeneus; assembly: GCA_921294245.1. NCBI lineage: Eukaryota > Metazoa > Arthropoda > Insecta > Coleoptera > Nitidulidae > Brassicogethes > Brassicogethes aeneus. The sequence continues at coordinate 52,495,822 of OV121133.1, read as the reverse complement.
TCTGTCTCCCTGCTCTGCACAGCGCGCGGGGTTGCCGATGCGAGCGCTGAAGACGTGAAATCGGGGAAAGAATATTAAATTTAGGGAATAAAACGATTTTTTACCATACGAAAGGGTAGTGTAATCTCATTAAGGGTCAAGCGAAGGCACAGAACTGAAATATTAATATAGATATATACTATTCTTTTACATATAACCTTTAGAATAGAATAGAATAGTTTATTAGTGTTAAAATACAAATGTGTATACTACTTAAGTAGTATACACACGTCAGAAAATACAATTAATTAAAAAGAGAACAAAAAGATTTGTCTAAAAATTAGATCAATACAATTAAATAAAAGAGAACAAGAACATTTGTAAAAAGAATTAGGTAAATACAATTAAATTAAAAGAGAATTTGTATCAATTGATCAAATCAAAGTTATCACACAGGAGATATTCTTTAAATGAATAGAATGCTTTTTTTATTAAAAAAATCTTAATTAGTTTTTTAAATGAGATAATTTCCATGCCTCTTATTTCATAAGGTAGGTAGTACGTTAAAAAATTTTACACCAAAAAAATGTTTGTCAGTTTGACACCTTTTTAGCCTGCAAAAATTTGTGTGTAGATTTGCTGAATTTCTAGTTGAATACTCATGAGTTTCACTGCTAGAAGTGTAATCAAGAATATTTTTTTTGATATAAATAACACTTGAGTAGATATATAGACATGGGAATGTCATAATATTAAGTAAAATAAAATATGGTTTGCAATTTTCACGGTACCCAATTCCAGCTATCAACCTTATCGCTTTTCTTTGTAACCTAAATACCGACTTACTCGAGGGTGCGTGACCCCAGACCAGTATTGCGTATGACAAAATTGAGTGAAAGTGAGCAAAATATACCGTTTTAAGCACAAAAGAAGACAAATTATATGATAAATGTCTCAACCAGTACAAACGACTAGACGGCTTTTTGAATAAATCCAATTTGAAGAAGGATCCATATATAGTTCCAGAAATTTAATAGATTCTTGGTTGTTTATATTAGTGATATTTCTCATGGAAAAAACTAAATTCTGCGTCTTGGCAACATTTAAACATAGACGATTAGCAGAGAACCACTTATGCGAATCCGATTGTAGTCCACGAGACGTTGTCAGATCGCTTTGTAAACAAAAATCTGACTCTACAATTGTGGTATCATCTGCAAAAATTATAAAGTTACTATTAACAGATGATGGTAAATCATTAACATAAATTAAAAATAATAAAGGCCCCAGAATGGAGCCTTGGGGAACGCCAATGTTTATGTTTAGTTTATCTGATAAAGAATTATAAAAGCTAACAAGGTGACACCTATTATGTAAATAACTTTGTATTAATTTAGTACTAGTTTGATCGAATTTATAGTGAACAAGTTTGTTTAGCAAGATATCATGGTCCACGCAATCAAAAGCTTTACTTAAATCGCAAAATATGGCGGATATGAAAAGCTAATTATTAAACCCCTCTTGTACAAAATCACAAAACTTCAAAATTGCATCTTGTGTGGAACGATTACACCTAAAACCGAATTGGCTATTAGTAAATAGACCCTCATTCTTGGCGACTCTAATTTGAATGGCTTTTTCATAAACCTTTGATATTACGTCTTTATTTCCTTTTTTAGAGCTTCTGGAAAAATTCCGGAATTAAAACTTAAATTAATCAACTTTGTTAATGGTAAGATTATATCTTTTATGGCTTTTAAAATTTCAGTTGTGAAGCTATAAATATCTTTGGCCTTTGAATAATTTAAATTATTTATGATATCTCTAATTTCATTGGGTGTGACGTCGCTTAAAGAAAAGGTATCATTAATATTTAAGGGAGGTAAAAATTTCATACGATCATCAATAGTAAGATCCTGTGTAATTTTAGTTCCAATTTCATTAAAGTATTTATTAAAACTATTGGGATTTACACCTCAGGTTCTTTAACTACTTTATAAGAATTTATAACATTCTACAAACTCTTACCATTGTTATTGGATTTTTTTATGTAATTATCGTTTGCTTTAATTTTCGCAGCTTTAATGGCGTTGTGATATTTAATTTTGTATTTGTTTCTTCATGACTGTACTGGCAAAACAATTCATTTAACAAGTCCAGGTGACTTTTCATCTCTTAATGATTTTGTAAACCTACGAAGGCGTAGAAGGGACAATTACACAAAATTTATTTTTAATATTTAATTCCGATTTAGGTAACACAGAATTAATTCCCCCTATTTAATTCTGCGTTAGCTAACACAGAATTAATTCCTTCATATTTAATTCCGTGTTAGCTAACACAGAATTAATTCCTTCCTATTTAATTCCGTGTTAGCTAACACAGAATTAATTCCTTCCTATTTAATTCCGAGTTAGGTAACACAGAATTAATTCCCTCATTTAATTCTGCGTTAGCTAACACAGAATTAATTCCCTCCTATTTAATTCCGTGTTAGGTAAGACAGAATTAATTCCCTCCTATTTAATTCCGTGTTAAGTAACACAAAATTAAGTGAATTATATCTGTGTTAGTTATCGCGGAATTAAATAGGAAGGAATTAATTCTGTGTTAGCTAACACGGAATTAAAGGGGAGGGAATTAATTCTGTGTTACCTAACGCAGAATTAAATGGAATGAATTAATTCTGTGTTAACACGGAATTAAAGAGGAGGAAATTAATTCTGTGTTACCTAACGCAGAATTAAATGGAAGGAATTAATTCTGTGTTAGCTAACACGGAATTAAATATGAAGGAATTAATTCTGTGTTAGCTAACACGGAATTAAATAGGAAGGAATTAATTCTGTGTTACCTAACGCAGAATTAAATGAGGGGAATTAATTCTGTGTTACCCAACTCGGAATTAAATATTAAAAATAAATTTTGTGTAATTGTCCCTTCTACCCCTTCGTAGTTAACCATACTATGTTATTTAATTTAATATTTTTAACCCTGAAAGTTTTTTTAGGAAAAGCTTTTTCAAATTCTTTAGATAAAATATCTAAAAAGATATTTACTTTAGTGTTTACTTTTAGATGATTGCATTTAATAAAATCCCAATTTGTTTTAGATAATTCCGAATAAAAAAGGAATTTACCCTCCATTGTTATGGGTCTGCATATTTTTTTCAGTGCATTTGTTGCAGGAACGTGTGGCATAAAAATATCCACTTATTGCGCTTTGTGATCAGATATATAAGCGTTTAAGAGTGATGCTGAGCATAGGTCAAAATTAAAATTAACAAAAACATTATCTAAGCAGTAAACGAGTAATGGGTGAATTAAATATTTAAAACCAAAAGATAAAAGGAAATTACACAGTAAAGTACATTCTTTTTGTAAAGTTCCGAATTTAACATTAAAATCTCCAAATAAAACTACCATTTTATTCTTGTTTAATAATAATAAAATCCGATTTAAAACTTCAATAAAACCTTAAAATATTACCTATGTATATGTATACCTATTCATGCAAATAATTTATTATATATTTTATTTAATAAATAGCCTAAACTTTATTTAACTGCAAGCACGAAATTAAATTAAAGTAACATGCATTTATGACTGCAAAAAACAAGATTTAATGCAAAAAATTTTTTTTATTTTTAACAGTAGGTACCAAATATAACAAAAACTTAATCGAGTAGGTAATCAAATACAAAATAATATTTAAAATCTTACTTACCCCAGTATAACAAAAACCAAAACACTTAAAATAATACTAATGCAGATTCTGTATTGCAGAATATTCTCAAATTTCATTAAAAAACCCGTTACATAGGCCATTATGACGGCACTACCAGAGATAAAAATATGCCTCTATAAAGTAGGGCACCACAATGATATTTTACCAACTTGCCCATATCGAGGATTTATTCCGAATATTGCCGAACAGTTAAACTTTAGCTGCTAAAGCATTATAATTATGGCGATAAATTTGAATATGTAGTTCCACTATAGTAGTGGTTATGTTAACTTAACACAAAGATGCCGAGTACAAAAAGTACAACAAAAGTACTCCAGTACATCAAATGTACTCAAGTAAAACAAAAGTACCCGAGTACATCAAATGTACACGAGTACAAAAAATATACTCGAGTAAAAAAATGTACTCGAGAACAACCAATGTACTCGTGTCCATTTTAACATTTTTAAATTAAATAAGTACAAGTAAAATGTACTCTGGACTGAGTACCGAGTACATAAAAAGTACTTAAAGTACAAAATTTGAGTACAAGTACTCGAGTACCGCACAGCTCTGACCTGTATCATAGAGTATGCCCTGTATTAACATAATATACAATTTTTCGTAAATCCTATGATTTAATAACTATTTATTAACTGATTTAAAATGCCTTAAAAGCATTTAATACAAAACTAGCAGACTTAACAAGTCTTTAAATTTTGTATTTGTTATATATTTGATTTAAAATTTCTCAAACGGATCACCCAAATTGGATACAAATTAAGTTTTAAGTTATTTTTTTCTTTTTTTAAATAAAATTTTACATTTCTGGGATAAATTCAAAACGATTTTTTCTTCATAATATAAATATTTAAAGTTAATATTCACTTAAACAATTACTACGGATAAACCGATTTTGATCATCATCTTTGGAATTCAAATCGTCACAGATTTGTTGTTGTTTAATTAAACAATTACATTTCAGGCAATTTTTTATACGTTTGTTTATAAAAATATTATATAAAAAAAGTGTTCTATAACTGATATGGTATTGAAAAAAGTTACCTATTTGATATTTATTTATCTTAATAGGCTTGTGGCTGTCTCTCTTAAACCAAGAATTCCTGCTGTATCGTTCTTGCTTTCATATTCTGTTTTAAGCCAATAATAATAAAAATAGATCACTAAATAATCACATACTAAGAAGAGCTCAGATTTATTTATATTATTATTATGCTGAGCGCAACAGATGTTGAAGCGCTGCGTCGCTTTTTATTATATATTATAATTAACAAATTATATTTTAGGAAATTACTTAAAGTATTAATAGATAACTTAAATGGAAAAGATTCTCAAATGCAAATAGTGGTTTTAGAAATTTTAGCTGCTGTATTCCAGTCAGAACCATTAAAAGATTGTTGGTCCAACTTTGTTGAATTATTAACACTAAGAGTTCTTAACGCTCATTGCGATGAAAAACGCGAGGTAAGTTATTACACTTTTTCATGATTGACGTCACAAATTCAAATTTTCAACATTGTCTCGAAAATTTGAATGAGTATTTGTATAAGTCTAACGTGACGTCACGTAGTTAATGACCCCCTCGTCACAGATCGTCATAATATAATAATATGCACTTTTATTTTTAGATTGTAAAGGAAGCAGAATCTACTGCTGCTGCGATGAACGTCTTTCCCTTTAATACAGTGGTTAATATATTGGCACCTTTAATTAGGACCAGTCCATATCCATCACTTTTAGGGGCAATTAAAATGTTAACAAAACTGGTTGAAACTAATCCCAATGATGTCACTGATGAGCATTTACAAAATATTATGCCCGGATTAATTAAAGTAAGTTGTTAACACTTATAACATTTATTTTGGAGATATTTTTCTGTTAGACTTTTTAAAAATGAATTATTGTAAGAAATGTAATATATATACAAGGTGTCCCTAAACTTAGTGGCATAAATTTAGGAGCAGATTAAGCAAGTCAAAATAAGACGAAAATCTAAATACATATTTTTCCTAATTAGGTATGTTTAAAAGATACAGAGTGATAAAGTGTTACTTATCATCAGTTTTTTTAATAAAACTTCCACTATGGTGGTCTTGGAAAGGTGATATTTTGCGAACAGTCACTTACTACCAAAACACATATTCACGCATAATTACAATTGTTCGAGTGAACGCAGTGTCGTAGAAACAGGGGTTGCTTAAGCTTATTGTCCCATACAAACTTTGAGGTTAGGTTTTTATACCATTTGATGCAATTTTTCGATTACTCAGTTCGGCTACTATTAAAAAGGTGTACCTCTCAAACTTCGATAAAATTAACCGTTTCCGAGATATCCGAGGTTACAATAATTGTTATATCGCATTAAAGGACTAAAAGGTATACATATCATATGATAACAATTTTTTTAATTGAAAAAACTACATTTTTTTTTAATTTGACGGTCAGGGCAAAATTTCTCGAGGCTCATGAAACGCCGTTTTTTAGTTTTTTCAATTAAAAAATAAAATTTGTTATCATATACCTTTTAATCCTTTTAAATAATGCGATATAACAATTATTGTAATCTCGAATATCTCGGAAACGGTTTATTTTATCGAAGTTTGAGAAGTTCACCTTTTTAATGGTAGACGAACTGTGTAATCGAAAAATTATATCAAATGTTATAAAAACCTAACCTCAAAGTTTGTATGGGATAATAAGCTTAAAGCAACCCCCGTTTCTACGACACTGTGTTCACTCAAACAATTGTAATTATGTGTGAATATGTGTTTTGGTAGTAAGTGACTGTTCGCAAAATATCACGGTTCCAAGACTACCATAGTAGAAGTTATATTAAAAAAACTGATATGATAGGTAACACTTTATCACCCTGTACCTTGGAAACCTAAGTAATTAGGAAAAATATTTATTTAGGTTTTCGTCTTATTTTGACTTGCTCAATCATTTCCTAAATTTATGCCAATAAGTTTAGGGACACCTTGTATATATATATCACAGTGTGACCCATTTGTTTGCGACTCACCCCTGTAAAATCTTTATTTATTGTGCGATTTTAGCTAAACAAACTTTATTTCAATTCAACAGAATAAAACAGTTGGGAGATACGTTTGGTTTGTGTACATACAGATCCCTTGTTGATTAAGTACATAAGGTATAATAACTATAACAATAACTATAACAAAAATTATTCTTCGCAACGCATAGTCGTGATATGGTTGACAGTAAAACAAATATGGTTGATCTTTCATTGCTTCATGTGTTTTATACAGTGATGCCGGATGAATGTCATAAAAGTTCCCGATCAAAAACTAGAAAATACTAAAAAAACTAGTTATATTTTAAAGTTACTTGCGCATTCGCCCTGTTTTAAAAAAATTATTAAAATTAATTTAAAAATTTTTTATAAGTAAATAAAAATTTAACAGGATATCCTATATAGAATAAAATAATTATGAATTTTTAGTAAACATACAATATTATTTACTGAACATATTTCTTCAGTTGGTATTTTGATCGAAATATCCGATTTTACCCGCTTCAAAATTCTACCCGATAAACATGACGAAAATACCCGCAAACGGCAACACTTTTTCAAGATAGCTCTCCTGTCATTACTTACCAATTGGTAAGTAGTGATATGAGAGCTATCTTGAAAACGCGGGAAGATCACATGACAGATCAGCTGTGCTCTAATTGGTCAGCTGAAAAAATCGATATTGTGTCTAAAAAGTGTTTGGAACAATATGGCGGCAAGTATTTGGTGATTTTCAGTCTGTGCGAAATGCTAAAGAACAGACCTTGTTGTGGGAAAATAAACTATTAAAATAAAACGTACAGTGGCAAGAATAAAAGCAAGTCAAGCGCATCGTATGTAAAAAATTATAATTATTACACCTCACATATGTTATTATATAGGTAATTATGCAATAAACTTGGCTTATTACCACCCCGGCAAAATATTAATAAATACTTTTCTGTGTTTTATTTTATAATAATCAAATACAACCTCTCTGAATAATTCCGGATATTTATTTTAATCGCTATAGTTAAGTTCTTACCATGTATCTGCTAAAAGTCTTATTAAGTCTTATTAACTCTTCTAGAAGACTCGCAAATCTTGCTATTAGTCTGACTTACTAAGACTTATTCAGACTTCTTCCGACTTAATAAGTCTTATTCTGACTTTTTCCGACTTGATAAGTATTATTCATACTTTTTAAGAGAAAGTAAGACTTTAAAAACTCTTATTTTTACTTATTAAAACTTTTTTTGCTCCAAAAATACAGTTTATCAAATCCGGTTAAAATCGCACAATAAATAAAAAATTTGCAGGGGTGAGTCGCAAACAAATGGGTCACACTGTATATATATACAAACTCCAAAATTTATTTTTAGAACGCAGATCATCAAGAAAGCCCAGTAAGAAAGAGTTCTATTTTCTGTATGGTTGCAATTCATAAGGCAGTCGGAGAAGAAAGGCTTGATCCATTTATAAATACGTTGTCAGGCAGTAGGATAAAGTTGTTGAAATTATACATCAGTAGATCTCAGCAAACTTCCTCTGTGCCTACAAGTCCTAAAAATGTTGCGAATAGCTAGCTAGTCCATTATTTTTAAGTATTAGCAACATCTTGCATATTTTTATATTTATGAGTAATTTTGTGATTTATTAATCATTGTTTCTGTTTATCATAGTATCATTAAAATTAAGCTTAAAATCGTTGTCAAGAAATTTGTTTTCTTTAAATATTAAACTTTATTAACTATTTTTACCTATTTAATATTGTTGATTTTAAGAATTTTAAAATGTCATTTTGTGTAATTATTTTTTGGTTGATCATGTTTTTACATTTTTAATTTTACTATGGTGAAAATCGAAAAGTGCCCAAAGATTTATTATTACTATAAAACCAGTGCCGTATTTAACGCTAGCTCCTGGTAGTGACAAAAGCGGACGCGGGAGTGTGCGGGCGGAAGCGAGCGACTCCTTTTAAAAAGGTGTCCCTATTTAACGCGGGATGAAGCGAGGAGTTAGGATAGGTTAGAATAATAATAAATAAACTAAAATATTTCTCCATCCACCATGATCGTCGAAGTAGATGGCAGAAATGTTTACTTTTGGAGAATTTATTCATAAAATACAAACTGCAGTATGTAATAATGTTTAAATGACTGATCCCACAGCATAGGACGTCTTTGTGCTTCAGAAATTTGTTAACATCAATGTCTGCCCTATCGTTTTGCCACTGAATGGCTATTGCAATAGTGGATCTTCTCTTGTCCAATCGCTTGTTAAAATCAAAATATTTAATATCAAATATCGCTTGCATACGCACGCATCCGCTTTTTATAACTTTTTTAACTTTTATTTTATTTAATATAACATTTAATATCTTACGTATACATAATAATTATTTTATTTGACATAATGGTGACACTTTTACATAACAAATACATCACAGAATATACCATTAAAAATCATAAACATAAAATAGGTAAACTTTTGGATTTTCGCTAAATTATATAATGTAACCTCATAAAAATAAGCATGTATTTTTAAGGTTTGAAATAGTAATTATTAATAATAATTAAAACACTATAAGACTTCATTAAGTCTAACTCTTGTAAAATATTAATAATTGTAACAAAATTGTTTTATTTAATAAGCAAAATTTCCATTATATTCCATGTATTTAAAAACTACCAAAATTGTTTGGGTTTAGAATTTAATTAATTCATGAATTAATTTAATAATGTTATTAAACGACAAATAAACGATTAACAACAGTAAGCTTGGTATTTCATTTATAATATAAACTTTGTTTTGTTTTCTTTTATATTAGATAAATACATAACAGCGCTGTTCTTATGTCCCAGCTAGCACAAGTCGGTCTTAACGTCCCACGGGTTATTTTTGTTCTTTGGATATGAAGGTCCTGAAGAAATCCTCTGCACTTAAACATACTCAATTAACCAGCCATAATTCGTTACTGAGTAGATTATCCCCACTCTTATCATTGTTCAGCTGTCAAAATCGAATCAAAATCAATATATTTAAAAATTAACTAATATTGTACAAAAGAAGATATTGTAAATGGCCGCAATGTGGTGATGAGGTTTGGGGACATCTATTAATTACTTGAAGTATTTTTCTGATAAATTAGACCCCTCCCTCCCCCTTGGTGAGATTTGGTGAGATGTGGTAAACTCCCCCATCCCTCACATGAGATTCTAGCCATTATCTTTCATTGCGGACATATGATAAACCCAAAAAAAATTACTTTTTTAGACAAATATGTAGAGGGAGCCCCGTATCAAAAATCTGGTAAGGGCCCTTAAACAGGAAAAGCTGCTGGCAAAAAAATTTCTGGGTGTCACGCCCACAGTCTATTTTGGGCAAACAAAAAAAATTTTTTTGGGTAAAATTTTTTTGCATTTACCAACTTTTTATAATTTAATAAATAATATATACCTATATACATATATTTATATGTAAAAATTTTTTAGGGTATCATTTTTTTGCATTTACCAATTTTTTATAATTTAATAAATAATATATACATACATACAGTTATATTCATTAAAAAGGCGTACAAGAATTAGAATGAGAGAATACTGTCAACATTATTGCGTAAAACCGGCTTTGAACTGACTTAAGTCACTATATCTGACAGTAGAAAATAAAAATGCCTCGTCAGTTATCTCAAGTTGAAAAGGCTCAATTAGTATTAAGAATCGAAGAATGATGGTCAATTCCTACTATAGCACAGTTTTATGATAAGAAATAAAAAATCTATATTAAAAATTAAGCAACGCTGGGAACAGGAAGATTTAATAAACGGAAAAGTTGGTTCAGGTCGTCCCAAACTATCCACCCCTGAACACTTCCACTACTTTTTTTGGGATATTTAAAAAATAATCCATTTACAACAGCGAGGGATGCTGTTGTTGATACAGAATTTCCAGGCTCTCAACCTACCTTCAGCAAAACGGTCAAGAAATCTGAACAAAAAATACCAGCTGCAAAAAAAATTTTCTCACAGAAAAACGAAAACAATCAAGGGTTATATTTGCATTAAATTACATATACCGCAATCCCCAACGGGGTAATTTTTACTGACGTGTCGTCCCGATAATACTAGGTTTGAAGAACTGTATACCAACAACCTTCCTCGCCGTTTCTCTGTGAACTTATGGAGCTGGATAAGTGTTCATGGATATGGTGTTTGTTGGAGAATAGAGGGAATGTTTAATGCCGAAAATTATGTTAACATTTTGGAGAACATTGCTACAATCTGCCCGAATAATACCTTTATATTTCAGCAGGACTGCTGGGAAGATATTAATACAAATATTGTTTTCAATTTAATTCAGTCAATCCCAAATAGATTAGCTGAAGTAATGGAAAACTGCATTACTAAATATTAAACTTTTTTAAAATTGTTTTTTTTTCATTTATAATAAAAAAAATTGTAATATTATTTAATTAACCCAAGACGTCAATGCTCTTTATAACCTATATTAATTATTTTAATGACTTATGTCAGCGATAAGCCGGTTTTAAGCTATAATATTATTATGACAGTCTCTCATTCTAATTCTTGTACGCTTTTTTAATGAATACCACTGTACATATATGTATACATTAGGGTGCTTTTTTTTCATGACTATTTTTATTTTTTCGCTCCCCACTTAAAATCTTGTTAAAAATGTTCCAAAAAAATTCCCTGAAAATTTGAGCCCTAAGTACTCTAGGTACTCTCCCAAAGCGTATAAAGATTTCCCATTTAAAATGCACGTAAACTTTGATTTTTTTTAATATCTATATCTCAGGCGCATTTTATGCTATTGGATTGTTCCAAAAAGGGATTTATTCGTAATCAAAAGTTCTACATAGCTGTAATCTGCACCTGTAGGATGGTATGGGTCAATAAATCTGATTTTAGTGATAAATTTTCATACTCTTGAAGATATTTCCAAAGTGACTGGATTCACCGAAAAAATGTAAAGAAAAAACTTGTAGGAAATTTATTTTTCTTTAAAAAAGGTCTTATCAGTTGAATCGCTAAGATTGATATTTGTTGACTACTCGTAATAAAAAATTCTACACAAATGCTTTATGTGCCATAGCTGTAATCTGCACCTGTAGGATGGTACGGGTCACTAAATCTGATTTTAGTGAAAAACTCGCATATTTTTGAAGATATTTCAAAAGTGACTGGATTCATCGAAAAAATGTAAAGAACAAACATGAAGAAAATTTTCTTTAAAAAAGGTCCTATCAGTTGAATCGCTAAGATTGATATTTGTTGAGAAATAAAGCGTTTACATTGACATTTTATGAAATTTTTCAGGATTTTCGTAACAAACTTAGTAGTAGTAGTAAATATATTTATTGGAAAAACCAAAACCAAACTTTTTATAAATGATGATTTTCAATTGTTTATCAGTATAATTTTATGTAATTACGTTTTTTCTACAGGTGCACCTAGGTGGTTAGAGAAAAATAAATAACTAAAACAATTAAGCATTCGTTGGAACAGGAGGGTTCAGAAAAATTTTAATATAATAAATCGAAGTATAAGCTATTAAATAATAATATTATTTATTTATTTAATTCCATGCCTCAGTTTTTTTAACATATGGGTAATATGTTTTCTGGCCGGGGGCCCCGTATCATTGATACGGCTGATACCGCGGTAGCTACGCCCCTGATTATAATACTTTGAACCCAAAAGTTGACGTGAGGTTTTAAATGACCCCCACTCCCTTAACATGAGATTTGGTGAGATTTTGCTAGACACCTCCCCCCCCTATTTTATCTCACGTAATTAATGGATGTCCCCTTGGCTGTAAAAAGGCTCGTGGTAGTGAGGTTCCACCTCTTAAGCCTCCCCGCGGTGGAGGTGCGTGGTACGAGTGGTAGCAGTACAGTCTCCCGACGGTCTTAGTCCTTTACACGGGGCTCCTTTTAACCCTAACCCTAATGACGGATGATTGCGGATATAAATTCTTCGTCAAAACCGGATAAAAGCAGATGATTGCGGGTATAAATTCTTCGTCGAAGCCGGATAAAAGCAGATAAAAGCGGGTAAAAATATCATCTGATAACATCTGCTTTTGTCCGCATCGCTATATCCGCGAACACCCGGTTGGTTGTGTTTTATGTCCGGTTAGTGCACCCCCGCAATAATCTGCAATCATCTGTTTTTAACCGTCTTCACTGTGTTTCGTTTATATCTGAATTTGTCCGGAATCATATGCAAACGTCTGCTTACGTCTGGTTTTGTCCGCGATTACCTGCATTTTTTTTGTCTATTTTTGTCTGGTTTTTTCTGCAAACGTCTGGCGAAAAACTGCTTTTATCCGCGAACATCTGCAATCACCCGCGAACATCTGCAATCACCCGCGAACATCTGCTTTTACCCGCGAACGCCTGCTTTCATACGGTTTCACCCGCAAACATGCTTTTATCTGCGAACGCCTGATTTCATACGGTTAGTGCACCCCCGCAAACATCTGATTTTATCCGCAAACATCTCATTTTATCCGCGAACATCTGCAATCACCCGCGAAAATCTGCTTTCATCCGCGAATATCTCATTTTATCCGCGAACATCTGCAATCATCCGCGAACATCTGCTTTTATCCGCGAACATCTGCTTTTATCTGCAGAAATCTCATTTTATCCGCGAACATCTGCTTTTATCCGAAAACATCTGCTTTCATCCGCAAACATGCTTTTATCTGCAAACATCTGATTTTATCCGCAAACATCTGCTTTTATCGGCAAACATCTGCTTTTATCCAAAACATCTGATTTTATCCGCAAACATCTGATTTTAATCGCAAACATCTGATTTTATCCGCAAGCATCTGCATTTATCCGCAAATATCTGCTTTTATCCGCGAACATCTGTAAACATCTGCTTTTAATTGCAAACCTCTGCTTTTATCCGCGTTCGGTTTGTCTGCATTTCATAAAAACAACCTGTAAAGGAAATAAGTTTATTGAACTTCAATATTATTTGGTAAAATACAAATAAGGTCTTTGTTAAGGGACATAAATAGATATTTTTTAATCATTAAGCTTACATTTAAATTAATTGTTAGAAATGTTCAAATACATTTGGAATTATAACATCTTCAATTTGTATGGAATTTGTTTGAAAAACACTTATTTAGGCGTAGAATTTTTCATCTAACTTTAAAAACTTTTTAATTTTGGCATAACCAATATTTTTAATATATATGTAAGAATTAATAGACTTATTATTTCTGTGGTACTCTTCACCATAGTATACCTGATTTTTAAATTTAAATCTGGTGAATATAATTAAATTATTTTCCCATTGGGAAAATGTCGTGTTGAATAAACTTATTTCCTTTACAGGTTGTTTTTATTCAAATAATTCTTTTTAGAGTTATAAAGTTCTTCTTCTTCTTCTTTGGTCTGAAAAAACGTCTCCGTTTCTTCAGGGGGGATGGCCTTTAGTTTATTTAAAAACTATTTGGCCAGCTCATTATATCTTGAATATACATTATAATCAAGGGACCCAATTAAGAGTGTCTGAGATTTCTCATCCCTTGATTTTTGGACTTTTATAGATTTGTTTGTAGCTTGTTCTTCTAAATGTCTTATGTGTGCTAAACTTTTTGTTTGAGTAGAGTATTTTTGTTTGTTTTAAATTAAAGTTAGTATAGGACAAAACACAACAAAGGTTAAAAACTTTTCACGCTTGGGTGCAGCGGCCAAGCGACTTGGACAACCCCAAATATGCTACCTCGGAAGGGGATCCCAGGATATGAGTTATGTGTGGATCTAAAAAAAATATATGATTAAATTTTGATTTTGTTTGTGTCAAAGTAGTTAAGTATAATTTTTAAGTTCTTTTTGTTTGAATTTTTCAATATTGTAGGTATGCTGGCAGGGAGGATAATGTCATTTTTTGCCAGTTCAAAGTAGATGTTCTTCTTCTTCTTAAATCTGAACACAGATATCTGTGTTCAGGGGTAATGGCCTTTAGCTTAATTTAAAAGCTATTTGGCCAGCTCATTATGTTTAAAAAAAAAGTTAATATGAACAAGGGTCTCAATCAAGAGAGTCTGAGTTAAACTCATCCCTTGAATCATTTATATAATATATTTATTTTAAAATCACTTTATGTCTATTTTCTTTTATCACTTTAGTACACTTTTTTCTTCGGTTTTTCTTTCTTCAAATAATTTTTCTTAATTCATCCATTTATACTTTAACATCTATTTAATTACATTTATCTTCAATACACTTTCATTCATCCATACTACTCTTCTAAAAATTTTAATTTATGTTTTACCAGTTCGTTTTCCATATTTTTCAGTATTTTCTCCTCCAATTGGTCAATATTCAATCAATAATTCTTGTTAATTTCATCCATTTTACCTTTTTTTTAATAAATTTCAACCATGCGTTACATGGCAATTGTCTGCTTGCAAACTTTTTTCCGTAAATATTCTAACCATCCGTTGTGGGAATTTCTCGTAATTTACTTAATCTGATGTAGATTTTGTATATTTAATAAATACCAGCGTATTTTTGTACTGGGAGTCCCATATTGTCTTCCCAAGGAAGGCCGTCTACAACCTTCTGCTTCAGCAGACAATACAAAACTAAAAGTAGATGTTAGTATGTATGTATAATGTTAGAGTTATAAAGTTGTGTGCCGTGAACGGCTAACAACCAGTTAGTTAAAGCTCAGTAAAATTTGACAAAGAAGATAAACTTAACTAGAGTATACACGAGAAAAAGGAAAACAAAAAGCGCGAATGAAACCAGACGTTTGCGTACGAAACAGGACCGAAATGGACAAAGGAAATGCAGGCAAACCGAACGCGGATGAAAGCAGAGATTTGCAATTAAAAGCAGATGTTTGGAGATGTTCGCGGATAAAAACAGATATTTGCGTATAAAAGCAGATGTTTGCCGATAAAAGCAGATGTTTTCGTATAAAATCAGATGTTTGCGGATAAAAGCATATGTTTGCGGATAAAATCAGATGTTTGCGGATAAAAGCAGATGTTTACAGATTAAAATAGATGTTTGCGGATAAAAGCAGATGTTTGGAGATTAAAACAGATGTTTGCGGAAAAAAGCAGATGTTTGCGGATAGAATCAGATGTTTGCGGATTAAAGTAGGCGTTCGCAGATAAATGCAGATGTTTGCGGATAAAAGCAGAAGTTTGCGGATTAAAGCAGACGTTCACAGATAAAAGCAGATGTTTGCAGGTTAAATCGGATGAATCAGACTTTTTCAGACTAAATTAGATGTTTGCGGATTAAAACAGATGTTTGTGGATTAAAGCAGATGTTCAAAGATAAAAGCAGATATTTTCGGATATAAGCAGATGTTTGCAGGTGAAATTGGATGAAGCAGACTTTTTCGGAATAAAGTAGATGTTTGCGGATGAAATCAGATGTTTGTGAATTAAAATAGATGTTCGCGGATGAAAGTAGATCTTCACGTATATATACGTGAAGATCTACTTTCATCCGCGAACATCTATTTTAATAATAAATTTTTATAAAAGCAGATGTTTGCAGGTGAAATCGGATAAAGCAGACGTTTGCGGATTAAAGTAGATCTTTGCGGATAAAATCCGATAAAACCGGGTAAATGCAGATATAAACCCAAGAACAGGTATTTGCGGATGAAACCAGATGAAAGCAGACATAAAACTAAATAGATAAAACACGACGTTCGCGGATAATATTTATACCCGCAATTGCAGATAAAAACCGACATGCCGGGTAAAATCAGATATGTCGGATGAAAACAGATATAAATGGACATAAAACTAGCTGGGTTTTTTATCCGCAATCATCCGATATTATCCGTCTTTTTCAGCAGGGAATAACTATGGAGCAGTTCTGGCCTTTTCTTGCAGAACGAGTGTGAGGCCAGCTTTATCCGGGTAGAAGAATGAAGCCTTGAGAATTGGTAGGGGAAAGGAATGTTGAATGAAATGAGAAATTTAGGAGAATGTTTCAGGGGAAAAATAAATTAAAAAACAAAAACCTATTGCACTGACACACATCTCCAACTGATATTTGTAACCTATCGGCATATACAGGGTGTTATGTAATTAATGTTATATATTAAAATACTGAATACCTTTTGACATAAGGAAAAAAGGAAATATATTAAAAAAATATTTTTTCAAAGATAAAGAAAAAATATGCATTAGAAGTTTTTTATATTTTTTGTGATACGCCACTGGTTACACACTTGTTTTATCTCTGCACACTTGTGTTCTGTGAGTACATAGATACCAACCAATAAAGTAGCTGCGCGTTGCCAGATGTAAAAAATTGTTACTAAAAATTTTTCTTGCAATAAAAACTCAATAAATACAAAAGTTTCCCGGACAACAATCGGGATTTCCTGGTGAAGTCATGATGATATCACAACGTGATTTATTTTATCACTCTGTGATATCTAGGGTTGCCAGATTCTGTCAAAAAAAAATTTGTGTGAATTAACCTTAATTACAAAAATGACACAATCAACAATAATTAAGTAACGTCAAACTTACAATTTGCATTGTATTATTATGTCAATCTTGTAATTAAGGTAAATTCATACAAAATGTCCCGATTTTTTTGACAGACTCTGGTAACCCTAGTGATATCCTGAGTGCATATACATGCTTCATCACAGTGATATCATGTAGAACTCACGGTGTGATATTTGCAAAATTTGCGCATGCCTATGAGCCCTGCGAAGTGCAAATTTAAAACCTAGTTTGTTATTTACATTACACCGTTATAATTTATAAAACGTTGTTTGAATATCAAGAATGTTGTCCGGGTTCAATTAAAAAAGATATTCCAATGTTAAACATTGGAATATCTTTTTTAATTGAACCCGGACAACATTCTTGATATTTATACGAACATCTTGTCGTGATTTTCACAAATTTTATTCATACTGATATTATACGGAAGTCACCGCGTGATAAATGAAAATCATACGAACGTCACGTCGTGATTTTCACAAATTTTATACATACGGACATTATCCGGATGTCAGTGCGTGAGAAATGAAAATCATGTCGTGATTTTTTATGCCATCACTGTTTGCGATTTACCGATGGCCTAAAAAATCACGACATGATTTTTTATGCTATCGGTGTTTGGGCATAAAAAATCACGACATGATTGTTTATGCCATCGGTGCACCGACATGTTTGGATATTTATTTTTGCGCCACATTCGTACATTGAAAGAAAAAGTATGTTAACAATAACTGGTGATTCAATTATTGAATTACCAGTTTTTGCGGTCAAATACATTTAATATTTTCTTGGATGTAAATTAACTAAAAATTTTAATCCAAAAAAATATTGAATGTATTTAACCACAAAAACTGTTGATTCAATATATACGGTATACTTTTTCTCTCAATGTACGAATGTGGCGCAAAAATAAACATCCAAACACCGATGGCATAAAAAATCACGACATGATTTTTTATGGGTGACGTTTACAATATCGAAATTCATTATATCGAATTCAAAATATCGAAAACTTTTTATCGAAAATCAAAATATCGAAAATACAAAATGTCGAAAATCAAAAAATCGAAAATTCAAAATGTCGAAAATAATAATATCGAAAATTAAAATGTCGATTTGAAAATGTCGAATAATTAAAGGTAGTGTCTCCCCGACCGTCGGACAGACGTAGAAAAGTGTGTGCTCGACCGTCGGACGGACGTAGAAATGTGTGTGCTCAACCGTCGCATATTTTAACCTCATTTTCAACTAGAGGCTAAATGTTGCAAAGTATTCCTCAAGGTTATGACGAATAGCTGTCATTTTGGTTATGCAGGTACACTGCATTGGGTTAGTTTGGTATGGCACATGTGCCATACCAAACTAACCCAAACTTAACAACCCAACCCAACCGACCCCGCCCCATTGGGCCCCTCCCGCCCCATTGTCACAATCCAGCCTGCCCTTAGATATATTATACCTCTATTGCTCAATGGGGCGGGAGGGGCCCAATGGGGCGGGGTCGGTTGGGTTGGGTTGTTAAGTTTGGGTTGGTTTGGTATGGCACAATGCAGTGTACCTGCATAATCAAGATGACAGCTATTCGTCATAACCTGTATGACAGCGGTCGAGATTTTATTTTCGATAAATTGAAAATTTGATTAAATAAAATTTCGATATTTTCATTTCGACATTTTGAATTTTCGATATTTTGATTTTCGACATTTTGTATTTTCGATATTTTGATTTTCGATAAAAAGTGTTCGATATTTTGAATTCGATATAATGTATTTCGATATTGTGAATGTCACCCATTTTTTATGCCATCGGTGTTTGGATATTCATTTTTGCGACACATTCGTACATTAAAAGAAAAAGTATGTTAACAATTGAATCAACAGTTTAACATTCAATATTTCCTTGGATTTAAATTAACAATATATTGTTAATTTAAATCCAAGAAAATATTGAATGTATTTAACCCCAAAAACTGTTGATTCAACATAATTTTTCTCTTAGTGTACGAACGTAGCGCAAAAATGATTATCCAAACACCGTTGGGATAAAAAATCACGACATAATTTTTTGAGCCATCGGTCAATCACAAACAGCAATGGCATAAAAAATCACGACAGGATTTTCATTTCTCACGCAGTGACATCCGGATGATGTCCGTATGAATAAAATTTGTGAAAATCACGACGTGACGTTCGTATGATTTTCATTTATCACGCGGTGACTTCCGTATGATATCAGTATGAATAAAATTTGTTTAAATCACGACATGATGTTCGTATGAATATCACGAATGTTGTCCGGGTTTATGCCCTTAAAACATTTACTCATCCAGCTATTATAATAGCTATAGCTTAACCAATGATTAGAAAATTTAGTACCTATTTTAAAAAATCCATACCCACAAAATTAATTTTTTTCACGGTTTTTTTCTTTCTGTTTAATCAGATGAAATTGGGACCAGTTCACAGGTTAAACTTTAAACATTTAATTTGTGTAAATAAATCCGAAAGCACTTCCCTTAGTTAAGATATTGTCATAAAAGTTGGCAGATTTTGTTTGAATTTACCTTCAGTACAAAAATGACATAACCAACAATTAATAAAAACGCCAAATTGACAATTTGCATTGTTAATTAAAATTATAATTTTGTCATTTTTGTAATTAAGCTAAATTTAAACAATGTTTGTCAACTTTTTTGACAGAATTTGGAAACGCTGTTGTAACCAACCAACATAATAAATTAAATTAGGCAACCAGATTAGCTCCTAGTTGATCAGTGGCGTACTTTTTGGTAGGATAAAGGTTATTATAAAATATTTTTAGTCTTTGGAATTTAGATATAGTTATCAAGAATGCATAAGTAACGGTGAGAGGTATTGCAACTGTATTTGTTTATAACTTTGTTAAGTAGTTTTGTTGTAAGGATTTTTTCTAGCAATTATGTTTTATATTGGCCTTTTTACCCTTTTAGTAAATAAAATTAATATTTTCATCACATTCTGGGACACATTCTGGTCCAAGGACATTCTTAAATGATATCCCAAAAGGTATCTATGGATGTCCTCTGGACGTCCTTATAAGATCATCCCATTCTAGGGCATAAGGCTGGTCCAAGGACGTCCTGTGGACGTTTGTGTTTGCTGGGGTAATTTAACTTTTTATAACATAGAATTTCTACCAGGGACTAGTTCCCCTGCTTAAAATACCCCATAGAGACCCTGTTCAAACCGATAGATATTTGTATCGGAATGTATGGTGTTTCTATAGGGTGTATCGGTATGTATAGGATCCATAGTTGGGATTTATGGTTGTTCTATAGGGATTTCCACCCTTGATTTATTTGCTATTGGTTTCTATGGGGAAAATACACATAAATGTATAAATTAGTTTTCCCCCATAGGACCCCATAGGTTTTAATAAAATTTTGTCAAATGTTTTATGGTTGTTCTATAGGGATATCCCTATATATTCTTCATTGAGGTATTTGCTATCGGTCTCAATAGGAAAAATGTAAAAGTTATGGTGTGCCTATAGGTAATTTCCTATATATTTTCTATCGGGCTGTATCCGGAAAAAAACCATGGAGAAATGCACATATTGAATCCGGTAGCGCCCGATAGATTATTTTATATAGGTCTCTATGGGGTATTTTTGGCAGGGTCTGTACTTCTAGCAACCACCGGCAGAATTCCACTTTCGGCTGCAGGTGCTGCACTCGCGTAAAATGATTGAGGGTGTTGCAGATCGTCTTTCATAACCCGCTGAACTATAGAACGGGAAACTTACAGTTCGCGTACAATTTCCTTATGCTCTTCCTACTTTGCATCAAAGCTTCTTCATTTTCCGCCGTTCTAATACGTATTAATTATGAATATTCATAGGAGTGTTAGCGCAATTCTAGGGAGGCAGCACGAGTTTTTTCCCAGCCCTTTCCCGATCGTCCCCTGGACTGTAAAGTGCAAAGGATCCTTAGGACTATTGCGAGAACCCGAGAGTCCCGTCAAGTTGTTCCGCGTCGTAACAAAATTGGAGGTGCTCCTAAACGTAGGTACGTTGCGCTCACACTACTACGAATCAGAGCTGGGCAAAGCACTCAAAAAAAGTGCTTTGAGCACCAAGCACCAAGCCCTTTGGAAAAGTAATTGCCAGCACCAAGCATCAAGCACTTTGAAAACTTTAAGTGCTTGCAATTACCAATTACCGAGAAAAGTAATTGAAAAATTCAATTACCAAGCACCAATTACTCAAAAAGTGCTTGCAAGCACTTTTTTCTTAAATAAATTACCAATTACCAAGCACTTTTTAGTTTTCCAATTGCTTCCTACCCAATTAATTAACATCTTTATTTTAAAAATAAGAAACATTTTTGGATGATCGTTATATTAAAATAACCAAACCAAACCAAAGTTTTTTGTTTTTAATTTATTAGTCCACACAACATGACGCAAAACAATTAAAGTGAAGAAATCATCAAAAAATAAGTACAAATTATCTGCAAGAAGGAGAAAGGTACTGGCCAAGTCGGCCTTCAACCAACCAATCACATTAAAGCTTATGCTGCACCGCACACCGCATTAGATGATGATGAAACCACAGGGTTGTTACTAAGGGCATTTCCCTCTAGAGTCTAAAGTGCTCGGGAGCACTTTAAATGCTTGCAAGCCCTCAAATCTGATAGTGCTTGCAAGCCCTTTAGTGCTTGCAAGCCCTTTAAAGTGCTTGCAAGCCTTTTAAGTGCTTGCAAGCACTCTAATGGCTTGAAATGCGAAATTCAATTACCAATTACCAAGCACTTTTTATAAAGGGCTTCAATTACCAATTACCAAGCACTGTATTTTAAAAGTGCTTGCAAGCACTGTGCTCGAAGCACTATTGTGCTTGAAGCACTTTTTCAAGCACTTTCAAGTCAATTACTGCCCAGCTCTGCTACGAATATTCTTAATTTCGGCATAATCAGAGGAGAAAAACATAAAACGGAGAAAAACTTAAAATGATACAGTGTGTATACAATAAAATAAGTAAAGCTAGACAAGGGTAGCAAATCAAAAAGAAAAGTGAAAAGGCGTGGCCCACAGAAGAGAAAATGGAATATAACCATATTTGTCACGTTGATTTTTAATCTTATAAATAGTTTTTATTTTATGATAATTGTTTTAAAACCTTAAAAATAACTAAGACAGGGTTGCCACTCATCTGGAAAACCTGGAAATGTCAGGGAATTTAATTTTTTTAGAAATGTCAGGGAATTGGCAAAAAAATCTACGTCAGGGAATTCCTAAGTCGGTCAGGGAATTGGTTATTTATAAATAAAACTGGTCAACAAAATTTTCATTAAAATTATGTTAACGAGTGTAATTTAAATTTAATTTATTCAAAATATGGCAGCGCTATATGTCAAACTTATCACTATAACCTTCTAAGACTATAACTATAGTTATATATATAAATATATTTTTATGTTTAGGGTGATTAATATTTGTTTATTTTGTAAATGGTAAGCATAATTAATAAACTAATTAATTAATTAGTAAAAGCATAATTATTAAATTAAGTAATTAATCAAGCCAAATGTTTGATTTGCAAGCAGTCATAGGCCACATAAAAAGTTCGGGCCATTAAAAAAGGATTTCGGCAACGAAGAACACAAATTTGTCAAATTTTCTTAAAAAAAAAGAACCAGATGGAAAATACTACTCTCTAAAAATGACTAATTGTCATAGCGAAAAAGCAGCCACTAATAATTCTAATAATAACAGCAATTTGTATCGATATATCCCTGATAGCAAAATTTGATTTTAAGAATCTTATAAGAAGATATGACCCGGAATAATGGAATATTCTTATAAGAACCTATAGAACCTTCCCTTATTGCTAAGAATGTTCTTAGAGACTTTTAAAACATTCAATAGATAGGTACCCTTTTAATGATGCAATTAGATTCTTAAAAGCTTCTTAAAACCTTCCTAAAAAGCATCCTAAGAACATTTTAACAATACGTTTTTGGAATGTTCTTAGAAGGTTTCTAATGGAGTTTCTAGGAAGCTTTTGAGAATTCTCAAATATTAATATTTCCAAATATGAGTAATTCTTTTATAAACCGAACACCTTTTTGACCGACACATCTCAGATTTGCTTGAAACTTTTTTTACGGATTCTATCCCAGTAAACACAATTACGTAAATATGACGTAAATATGATGTCATGTCAAGTCACGCTTACGTAAGATATAGGTCACACTTGAGTCATACAAGAGTCATTATTTCACACTTTCTTACGTCAGACTCTGACGTAATAAATATGACATAAATATGACGTAAACATCTTGATGTAACACTGACATCATACCATTACATAATATTTACGTAATAAATGTGTCATAAATATGACCTCAGAATGACGAAGCCCCCTCCTTATTTTTCATCATAGGGCAAAATAAGTAAATACTGAAACAGCTCACTTGGCTGAAATCAGTTCCCTCTTGACGTAAAATGAGTAAAATTATGGGTTCGCGGCTTTGGCCTTGCAAAGCAGGCACTGTTTAAGCAGAGGGCCACGGACGATCTAGACGGAACAATCCTGGCTCCAACAAAGAATTCCAGTGAAAAAGCTAAATTTTCGTAGACCACAATTCGTGACTTGTTTATTTGCCGAGGTTCGAATTCTCCAGTGTCAACTTATATACTTAACGAATAGTGCCACATAAGCGAGATGTATTATGCAATAATGGTTGCCTATGATAAGTAGATTTCTACTATATTATAGTAGATGCCTTCTTATCAT
Organism: Brassicogethes aeneus; assembly: GCA_921294245.1. Classification (NCBI taxonomy): domain Eukaryota; kingdom Metazoa; phylum Arthropoda; class Insecta; order Coleoptera; family Nitidulidae; genus Brassicogethes; species Brassicogethes aeneus. The sequence goes on along the minus strand of OV121133.1, from coordinate 52,471,765 downwards.
AGGCAACCTTACTGCATATTGCAACTGCTAACAATTAATATATCAATGTTATTTGACAACTTTACCCTTATATATTATAATATTATTATAAAATTTGTTTATCAATGAAAAATTCTTCTAATAGTTTACATATATTTTTAAAAATCTCTTGGTTTCTTAATACGTAATATTCTCAGTGTACTTAAATAATTTCGTTTGCCAATTTCATTTCTTTTATTTATCATTTTTTAAATTTAAAAAATATACAAATACCAACCATATTGGGCAAATACCTATCTATTATTATAGGTATTATATTAATATATAATTATACCATATTATATTATAATACTAAATTCTTTAAATTTGGTTGTATTATTTTTTATAGTTTTATTTTTTGAACCTTTGTATTTGGAAATTGAAATTTTAGTATGTTAAACAAGGCATTAAATATATAGGTACTACCAGAGAGAAGGGTACTCTGGGTACTACTTTTTGACTTAAATCAATTTTGAAAAATTTCTAAAATGGCGTCGTACTGTCAAAAGGTCACATTTTTTTCAATGGGAAATGGAATCATTATCGAAAAGGTATTTATTGCAAGCTGATACTTTATCTAATTTATGAACCTGATCAAAACCAACTCACAATGGATTTACCAACTACTAACTTTTCAGATTCTTTACACGGTATGTCAGAAGTAAGAACAAAAAAAAATCGCTTTTTATGAGTAGCTATAGCTATAGCTAGGGACAATATTCAACATTTAAAAATTATTTTTATTTTAGAAATTTAAAATTTTGGTATTTTAATAGGTAACATTTTTTGACATGCATGGATTAAAAAAAAACAAAGACTCGTACTGCCAAGGTCACATTTGAAGTGAGTGAAATATGATTTCAGGTCTTTTAAAGCGCAACTACTTATTTTTTCGATTGTACAGGGTGGAACAAAAAAATTCCACTTTCACCAAAAGCGCCATTTTCAAAAATTTTCAAAAAATAATAACAGTAACATACAATACAAAAATAACACGTTAACACGTAATAACACGTAAATCTTTTATTGATAATTTTTTACAATTTAAAAAATAAAAAGGTACTTGCAACCATGGTTATGAGTACCTACATGATTTTTCAAATGACCATTGAATAAAATGTGTACTTTTGAAAGTACGACGCTATTTTCAAAATTTTTTACGTCATAAAGCAGTACTGCTTAGGAACCGGAATCATAAAAATCTATATAATGTTTATTACACATTAAATTAAGATACATTATTTTTTGATTGATTTTAAACCATATTTTCATTTAATCGACCAAGTACTAAGTAGCCAAAAAATTCAAGGAACTTCGCGTTATTTCTTTCATCATGCTAGATGCAAAAGTAATTTCAAAATATGAAATTTGTTGTATTTTAATGTTTGAATTAAACTGACTGGTAAGGAAACGTATCCACTGATTTTAGTGTTTAAAATAATTGGCGTCAATTTCAATTAATAGAATTTACTTACGTTATTTTACTCAATGATAGGAAATAACCATTTCAATCAATAAAAAATAAAAATTATGTTTGCCTATTTCACTCATTGAAAATAAAAGTCCATTCATTGAAATTAGTTTAATTCAAACATTAAAATACAGTGAATTTCATACTTTGAAATTACTTTTGCTTCTAGTTCGTCTAAATAATATGTATGACAGATTTCTTATGTCAGTCTTACCTTACAAAGTGACCTTAAACTTATGTAATGGTATGACAGATTTCTTACGTCAGTCTTACGTAAGAAAGTGACCTAAAACGTATGTAATAGTATGACGTATTTCTTACGTCAGCCTTACGTAAGAAAGTGACCTTAAACTTAGGTAATATTATGACAGATTTATTACGTCAGTCTTACGTAAAACAGTGACCTAAAAGTTATGTAATATTATGACAGATTTCTTATGTCAGTCTTACGTAAGAAAAGTGACTTTAATGTTACGTCACGATATGACTTTAATATTACATAAGATGTACGTAATATGTAAGTCATTTAATTACATCATATAAAAGTCACGTTTTGGGTCAGTATTATGTCACTATGACGTAAAAATTGTATTACCTAGATATGATCTACGTGTTACGTAAATTTTAGGTCATAAGTCACGGTTTGGTTCACTGGGATGTCGAAAAATAAGAGATACGTGTCCGAGGAATTTTTTTTCTCTCGCATATTTTCGATAATACAAGCTATCAAAAATTTGAGAATAACGAGTTTTTTGGCTTGGAGACTCATTTTCAAAAATTTATAACTCTGGTTCTATTTGAGCTACAATCTTCTTTTGAAATTGAAAAAAATTGAAATTTTTCAATTTATTTGAAAAGTGAGGTTATGTCAAAAAATAGTTAAAATAAAAATTGTATATCTTTTTATTATTTACAACTTTTATATTTGACTTTTTTTGATCCGAGCTATAGTTTTCTTTTTATTAACAAAAAACCGTTTTTTTATGTGTCGCGCAATACAAATTAATGTTTTAACAATAGTAATAATAAAGGTACCATATTTTGAAAACATGTTCTTTATGTAAAATTTGACGGAGAATACGATAAAAATACTAAAAACTTAATACGAGGTGGGGGCCATTGTTAAAAATTGATTTAAACAATGAAATTGTTAATAACAATATGAATTTGTTAATAATATATATTAAAAATATTTTTTTATGAAAATTCAGTCCTTTGGCTTTAAAATGAAAAAAAAAGAAGTTTGTAGCTCAAATAGAACCAGAGTTATAAATTTTTGAAAATGAGTCTATAAGCCAAAAAACTCGTGATTCTCAAATTTTCGATAGCTTGTATTATCGAAAATATGCGAGAGAAAAAAAATTCCTCGGACACGTATCTCTTATTTTTCGACATAGAATCCGTAAAAAAAGTTTCAGCCAAATCTGAGATGTGTCGGTCAAAAGGTGTTCGGTTTATAAAAGAATTACTCATATGTCAGATACCCACGTTCTAATATGTGGTATTCTACATTCGTAAAATTCTTCAGGAGACAGGGCCATATTACCCATTAGGCAGGCAAGGCAATTGCCTTAGGCGCCACAAAAATATAGGCGCATTGTCCCCAACCAACTTAAAAAAATTGTTACCAAATGGTTTATTTTTCCAAAAAATAAAGCAAATAAACTAATATAATTATGAGAACGGTAGAGCACCGAATATTCTTTACTGTTTTTATTATTTTATAAAACATCGGCTTCCTTTGTAATAACGCGGTGTACCCTTACGGAAAAACACTGTTAACACTGCACAACATTATGCAACACTACTTTTGAATAATGTTTTCGTTAAAAGTGTTACATAGTGTGACCAGTGTTGTTTAGTGTGGCCAGTGTTGTTTAGTGTGACCAGTGTTGTTTAGTGTGACTATTGTTGTATAGTGTGATTAGTGTTGCAGTGTTAATAGACCTAGCCCATAAATCGGATTTTTTGGATAGCGCGTGCGTGAAAAAACGCAGCAGTCTTTTTTATTAGAATTCTAATGAAGAAAGAGAATGTCGCCCTTTTTAACGCACCCCCTATCCAAAAAATCCAATTCATGGGATAGGTCTAATAGTTATTTATGTCATTAGGTTAAGAAGTAAGGCTTTTTGTGCTAAGCTCAAAGTTTGAGCGAAGCACAAAAAGACACTTCTTGGCCGAATGGCATACCTACAACATTTTATCTTCAAAGCACTTTATATAGGTCAATTTAATTCAACATGAAAGCGGCCTAACCTAACTTTTTTAGAATTTATTTATTACCTAAAGATTACATTAAATGTACAATAATTATTATTCCTTTTAGAAGCAGTACTTAATAGTTTGACAATACCTAGCTACATAATTTAAGTAGAAATGGATTTTTGTAAGAAAATGGTTTACTTACCCTCTTGCTATTACATTGAATTCAATTAATTGTTTAATAAATAGGTATCTAATTTCAATTTGTTTGCATTTTTATTAAAAAATAGGTAGTTTAGAATGTTTACGCTGTGTTTAACATTTAATTTCACTGAAAACTTAAAGCAAATTAAAACTTAAAGATAATTTAAATCGTAGAAAAAGAAAACACAACTGTGAAATACACAGAAACGTCAAATTGCAATGTCCTAACCTCACTTTTTGTTTTATTATTCATATTTAATTTTACAATAATTTAATGAAAAATAATAAACATTAACAGTAAAACAAACAAATTAGTGCTTATTATAAATAAATTAAACCAGTTTAGTACGTTAATTTCTTAGAAAAGGATTAATTTGTCAAAACAATACCCCTAGCGAGAAAAAATCGAACTAATTACTTGCCTCATAAAAATTTTTATCGGCCTAGGCCATAACAAGTTATTTCTTTATCGAATGTTGACAATATATTGTATATTATTATTATAATAAAGTTTAAATTATAGACCGCGTGGAGATAAAGCTATTTATCACTGCGGAATGAAATATTTCAGTCGACAGTGTTTTATTATAATTTGAAAATTATAATTTAATTTAAGTTTACATTGAAAATTAATTACGAAAAGTTCGCACAATTATGTTTTATCTGGTAAATTTAAGTTCCAATTGTAAATTAAAATTTACAATAAATTTTTATCTAATTATTAAATTATTTTTTTTTTAATATTAATTAAAAAAAAAGTTTAAACAGTAGAATTCTGCATTTTTTGGTGCTTTTTTAGCATTTTTTTTAATTGATAAGGTTCAAAAATATTTTTTAATTTAGTTATTTAATTAAAATTAATTGGAAATTCTAATTTTCAGTTGAAACTTAAATTTATCAGATAAACACTTATATTTATATGAACACTACACAAAACTGCTTATTACAGCAACATTAATCACTTTAACACTATGGGCAAGTCGTTAACACTGTTGGAACACCATGAACACTATGCAACACTCTTTATCACTGTGCAACATTACAACAACACTAGTGCAACACTATGGTACAAGTCGTTAACACTGTTGGCACATTATTAAAATCGTCAGTAGTGTTGTACAGTGTTTAATAGTGTTTAATACTGTTGAACAGTGTTTTTCCGTAAGGGTAATGCCTTACATAAAACTACAGGGAATTAAAGCTGTTCAACATTTTTTAAATACTTACTACCCAAGTAGCACCACTGGTTAAATTAACGTTATTTTGTAATAAGTGGGAAATTTAATATATATATATATATATATATATATATATATATATATATATATATATATATAATTATAATTTACCAAATATGGTTATTTACTCTCTTGAAATGAAATAGTAAAAATTCTACTATTTGAATTAGTATCAGCATTGTTTACTAATTAAATAGTCGTTTTTACTTTTAAATATTTATTTTTTACTATAGTATATACAGGGTGGCCGATTTATCTGAAGACATTGAAATATTTCGAAAACTACGCATCGGATCAAAAAAAGTTTTGAACAAAATTTGTTCGCCTGGAAGGGGGCCATCCAATGATACCAAAGTCGACCCCTCACCACCACCCCCTGTGGTGGGGGCGGGGGCAACTTTAAAATTCTAAATAGGAACCCCCATTTTTTATTGCAGATTCGGATTTCCCATTAAAAAATAAGTAACTTTTATTGAAAAACTTTTTTTTAATTCCTGATAGATGGCTCTGTAATCGCAAGAAACCCGATTTTTGGGAATATCTTAAAAAATTACACATCGGATCGAAAAAAAGAAAAACTTGTTTAATTTGTGGATTTTATTCGTATATCAATAAGTTAAAATCTATTTTTAACGTTACCCAAGAACAAGGACCAGGACGCATTAGTTTTTTGTTCCCATCGGGGTGCTAGCCTCTCACTGTCTAATAAATTAGATTAAATGTTCGAAATTGTGACCTTGAACTTCTAGACACTTATTTATTCTTTTTTCAAATGATTGTACACAGGAGAGGAGCATATCTGCGGGAATTTCAGCACAAGCGTTTCTTATGCGCTGTATCATGTATTCCCGAGTTGTTGGTGCTTGTTGAAAAACCTTATTTTTTAGATAACCCCACAGAAAAAAATCCGGCAATGTCAAATCAGGTGACCTAGCAGGCCAATTAACCGGGCCACCTCTGCCGATCCATCGGCCATTGAAATCACGGTTCAATACTTCCCGTGCTGTTGCTGAGTAATGGGCTGGGCAACCGTCATGACGCACAAACCACATAATTTGTCGAATGGGCAGGGCAACATCCTCAAGTAGAGGTGGTAGTTCATGTTCCAGGAAATTTCGATATTTGATTCCATTTAAGGTTCCATCAATGAAATAAGGACCTAAAATTCCACACCAAACGTTAACCGACCAGGGACGTTGATGTTCAACTTGTCGTAACCAGTGGGGATTGTCCACACTCCAATAGTGCATGTTATGCCGATTAACGGAACCATGGTTTGTGAATGTGGACTCATCTGAAAATAGTACATTAGGGATTTCTTTGTATTTGCTGAACTGCCCATTCACAAAATTCTACTCGCCGATGAAAATCATTGCCATGAAGTTCCTGATGCAGAGAAACCCGGTATGGGTGATACTCCGATTCTCCGAATACTATCTCTGGAAATCCCGAGATCCCGATGTATTTCCCGAGTGCTTACATGAGGGTTATGTTGAACAGCTGCTATCACATTAATTTCATTAGCTTCTCCTGTGACAGTGTTTCTTCGATTTCTTTTGTACACTACTGTCAGATTTAAAGGATTGAACAACTTTATAAAAAAACGAGCGTGAACAAATATTATCTGGAAAACGTTCAGCATATAAGGGAACAGCATCGTCAATATTCCGCCTACATTCTCCGAAAATCAGAATCATTTCAATTTTTCCTTCTACGGTTGCAGCATTCATTTCTCACTCGTACGTTTCTAAATCAACTGCGAATGTTGCGTCTATAAAAACGGAACATATGTTTTTATAGACGCATAAGTACCTAAGGTATAAATATGTTTTTATAACATACCTACATACGTACATACCTGGACGTATTAGTAAGGTATAAATATTTTTAATTTGTACCAACATCAAAAGGAATTAATTAATTTAATTTATTTTGAATTTCCTAACAATTCTAGTATACACTAATTATATTTTTTAATGGGAAATCCGAATCTGCAATTTTTCAAGATATTCCCAAAAATAGGGTTTCTTGCGATTACATCGCCATCTATCAGGAATTATAAAAAAAGTTTTCCATAAAAGTTACTTATTTTTTAATGGGAAATCCGAATCTGCAATAAAAAATGGGGGTTCCTATTTAGAATTTAAAAGTTGCCCCACCCCCACCCCAGGGGGTGGTGGTGAGGGGTCGACTTTGGTATCATTGGATGGCCCCCTTCCAGGCGAACAAATTTTATTCAAAACTTTTTTTGATCCGATGCGTAGTTTTCGAAATATTTCAATGTCTTCAGATACACAGCAAACGAAAAATTATAGAAGTGTATAGGATGATTCCGCGTTTGAATATCAAATCTTAAAGTTTTATCATAACTGTATTGAATCGTGCTTTGTTTTTATATTTTTCGGCTCTATACCTATGCACGCCTATATTTAAAGTCAAACTCAATGGTGTCTTACAAGATACATTATTTTGATTTTCTATATTCAACAGAGGAGTAGAAACTCGACCCTGTCGAATGGTGCAGTCATATATGTCTCTAGAAATTATTAAAAAAGGGTTCAGTCCAATAATGCAGCAACTTCGGATTCCTATTCTCCTCAGAGACATAGAAACTCAAGCTTTTCGAATTTTACTGGCAATGATTTTCGTTAATGTCCCCGAGAATTATACAAAAACAGCGCAATGCAATATCGCAACGGTTTCGACTTCTCTTTACTCTACCAAGTTATAGAAACTGGATTCTCTCTAATACTGTTCTACCCTGCTTAAAATACCCCATAGAGACCCTGTTCAAACCGATAGATATTTGTATCGGGATGTATGGTGTTTCTATAGGGTGTATCGGTTTGTATAGGACCCGTAGTTGAGATTTATGGTTGTTCTATAGGGAAAATACACATAAATGTAGAAATTAGTTTTTTCCCTATAGGACCCTATAGGTTTTAATAAAATTTTGTCAAATGTTTTATGGTTGCTCTATAGGGATATCCCTATACATCCTTCATTGAGTTATTTTCTATCGGTCTCAATAGGGAAAATGTAAAAGTTATGGTGTGCCTATAGGTAATTTCCTATACATTTTCTATCGGGCTGTATCCGGAAAAACCCATGGACAAATGCACATATAGAATCCGGTAGCGCCCGATAGATTATTTTGTATAGGTCTCTATGGGGTATTTTAAGCAGGGTAGTCAATATTTCTAAGAGTATAAAAAGAGGGTGTAATATTGCAAGAAGTTTTGATCTTTTGATGGATGAATTTTCTTATTTCTGCATATGATTTTGTTGAAAATAGTTCCTTTCTTTGGTTCCTTTGTCTGATTTTTATTTACCGTAACAACTCAGGTATGTAAAGCACAGAGGATATGATGTTAAGTATATTTATGTATTATATAAAGTACCTATATTTGTATTAAAAATTTAAGAGGTTATGTTGAAAAATGATCGATATGCTATTAAACTTTAATAATTTAGTAATTAGGTCTGTTGGTAGACCCTGCACTATCTCCACTGGTATATGTTAATTTTGTAATATTTAAATCTGGTTGATGAAAAAGTACACACCAGTGCAGGTTATTGTAGCATCTACGAACAAATGAATTAATGGCCCATTGCAATTATTCCTTTAGGAAAAATATTCAACAAAGCTTAATTAATTAATAAAATTAAAAAAATCACAATCATGTCGTATATAGTTTTTTTTAAGCATAAAATAATTTTTATATTAATACTAGTTCAAAAGTGAAATTACGACCTCTATACTGTGGAGAGTATTGAAACGCTCGACTGACGAATACAACTCTATACCGTAGGGAGATTTAGAAATCGATATTCAAACGTGGCGTCATCCTATACACCTCTATAATTTTCCGTTTGCTGTGTAAATCGGCCACCCTGTATACAGGGTGTCCTGAAATTAGTGCACCATACTTTAACAGCAGATTCTACATGCTAAAATAAGAAAAAAAGTCCCTATAAACATAGGTCAAGAAATGCCTCTTAAGGGAGCTACAGCCCCCAAAAGGAAAGCCCCTGAAGATGGTTTTAATTTAATATCTCCAAAACCGTTAAAGATAGAAAAGTGAAATTTGGGGAATTAATTAAACTTTTTATGACCAATAAGATTTAATAATAACAATTTAAAAAATTTCATGAGGTTTGGGTCAGATTGATAGGAAGTGGGGTTAAAACCACCTTAACTTTTTTGTACGAATCTTGTACCAGAATTTGATGTCAGATTATGAAAATTTGGAGTTTTTTACATAAAAAAGGCCATCTTGTTGAACTTTGATAACATACAACATTTTCGCTTAAAATCGATTTGAAAATTATTTTACATGGCATAAAAATTCACAATTAAATCACAACCATAGAAATGGACTCGCGTGGTCTTTGGAATACGGCTGCCATGTTTAGGAAAAAAATAGAAAAATTTAAGACAGGTGACAGTTTCATGTAGTAAGTGACAGGTTGTTTCTACTTTTTTATAAATATTAGATAAAAACCATATTCAGGGGCTCCCTTTTCGGGGGCTGTAGCTCCCTTAGGAGGCATTTCTGGACCTATATTTATAGGGACTTTTTTTCTTATTTTTGCACGTAGAATCTGCTGTTAAAGTATGGTGCACTAATTTCGGAACACCCTGTATATATATATAGTATACTTAATTAGTTAAAGTTTGACTAATTTAAGATAAGTCGCCATATTTTACTGTTACTGATTTCTTTAATCGTTTTGAATTCTTGCGGCGTTAAATGCATATAGGCTCCATGGTCCATAAAAATAAAGATGTAAAAAGTTTAGCTCCAACACAAAAAATATATTCAACTTTAACAATTTTATTAACAATATTTATTGACAGATATCATAAATTTAATAAGTAGCAGAGGTGCGTCTACTAATTTGACTGTTTCATTCCGTAGAATTTGACTAATTACACTAGTAAACAATAAAAAAAGGTCGGTAATAAAAATAGCTCAGTCCTATAGATTTTGACCTGCTCGACGCAAATCCGTTTAGACGATACGGGCAGGACCATGATACAAAGAAAAATTGTCAAATAATAACGATACAAATTATTAAATAAAAAAGGTCGGTAATAAAAATAGCACACTCCTATAGATTTTCACCTGCTCGACGCAAATCCGGCGACCAAATTTTTCAAAGTCTCGTTTAGACGATACGGGCAGCACCATGATACAAAGAAAAATTGTTAAATAATAACGATAAAAATAAGTAAACAAAATAATTCGAACGATAAAAAACAGTTAACATCAAAAAAACATGCCTTAAATTTTTACAATATGTACAGATATGTTGTTCATGGAATGCTGAAATATAAGTTAAAAGTAACGTCATCCTAAAATTTTTAAATCTATGCAATAAATGGTACCAAAATACTGTGCTCCTATTTTTTATTTCCGACTTCAGAAAATTTTTTTTAAAACATTTTGGATCTATTTCAGTCATAAACAATCGAAAAATTCTATTTTTAACCAGGACCTTTTTTTAAGTTAAAATTTGTTGCCTAGTGTTATAATTAGTGACTGCTAATAATTATTAGTGACTGCTTTGTCGCTATGACAATAATTCAAATATGACTTATAATTATAATTAGTCATTTTTGACTAAATCAAAATATGTCTAAAACAATAACTCGTCTTAAACATTTTTAAATTATGTTTTATATGTATTTTTTTAATAAAAAATATTTTAATTTATAAGGGATAATAAGGTAAGTAAGTAAGTATAGTATCTAGTAATAGACGCCAAATTTTTAAGTGCCTAAGGCGCTGGATTGCCTTAAGCCGGCCCTGTCAGGAGACAAATACGCCTCACTGTCATAATATGACAGTGAAATGTATTTGTCGTTCCCTTAAATTTTGCGACATATTAATATATCGCACATGGGCGACAACAGTGTCATAAGTCGAAAAAATTGAATTTTTGGGTTTTTAGTGCAATAAGTGTAAAATTACTTATAGTTTATGCTGCAAGAGTGGCAAAAAGATATTTTTGAAATTAATCCCTAGATGGAGACTTGTGTCTGTTTTCAATTTTTATAATCCCTATCATAATTTTCATCAACAGTGTCATAATTAAGTTTTAAATAATACATTTTACAAGGAAACCCAATTTTCCTAAATTTTGAATTACAGCGCCATCTGTTAATAAATTTAAAAAAAGTTTCAAGTAAAAGTTATTCATTTTTTTATGTATTACCAAAATCTGTGAAAAAAATCGGGTCATTCAATTTGTTAAAACACAATTTTAACATAATAATCTTAAATGGCGAACCGGCAGAATGTTCAATCACGGATTGAACAGATTAATCTTGAGCCGGCAGAATGTTCAATCATAGGTTAAAGCCCAAGTTTAACAGAGAAATAGTTAAACATTAATTTGTTATTGTTTAGATATTAATCTTACAAGTAATTTCATAGCGTAAACTCGACCTTGTGCTATGAACTACTTAGTCAGCAAAAGTTCCAGTCAGTAGCGTACAGAATAAAATACAATTAAAACACATGTTTTGTCTAGTACGCTACTGATATTTGTTTTAAATACAATTACAAATTGTTTAAAGTGTATAGTTCGAAAACATCAAATAATAAGATATGTTTTATAAATTATTTAAGTTTGTTGGATATAAAACTCTGACAACTTTTAATAAAGACATAGTTTAACACTGCTTACTCTATCATTTCAATAGAATCTTAATTGATCTCTATTCATGGTCCTTCGAATGGGACTTTGAGACCAATAGGATATTCGAACAATCTATCGGCAATCCCAACGAAGTACCGTTCTTAAAAAAAAGATTTCAATCGCTTGAAACCACAAAGTTTTACACAGAAAAGGAAAGTAGTAAAACTTATAATACATATAATAAAAATTTACGTCCATGGAACACACAATCCTGTATTATATGCAACCAACCACACGGCATTTATAGATGTACTGTATTTATGGACCATCGAAGAAAGAAGCAAAATGGTACGAGAGAAGGGTCTCTGCACTAAGTGCATTGGACATCATAACAAGGAACAATGCATCTCCCAGAAGAAGTGCAAAATCTGTGGCCAATCGCACCACACATTATTACATTTTGAAAAGAAAGAAGAGAGAAACCCTCGGAAAACCAATTCACACACAGGCACTACCGAAAAACCAGCCGACAATGTGAGCTGCAAAGGGCTAGAAGATACAGTACTGTTAGCAACAGCACTCGTCAAAGTTAAATCAGCATCTGGGACCTTAGAATACATTAGAGTTCTGATCGATTCCGGCTCACAGGCCGCTTTACTAACTGAAAGGGCCGCTCAATCATTGGGACTACCCCGGCAGAAAATTAGCACAGAAGTATCCGGGTTAGGCGATAACCAAGCAAAAATGTCAAGAAGCAGGATTCAGTGTCAAATAACTCCAAGATTTCCCAGTACATACGCACTTAACGTTAGTTTTATTGTGCTACCAAAATTAACAACAAGACTCCCGTGTAGGGATGTGAAATATGACATTCCGGAGAGCTGGCACAACCAGATGTTAGCAGATCCTCTATACAACAAGGCAGGTCCGATTGATGGAATTCTAGGAGCCGAGGAACTTAGTCACATACCAGTGGCGGCTGGTGGATTTTAAGTATACCAATATCTCAGTTATTAGACATGGGACCCACACCAAATTTATAATAGTTTATATTGACATTAAATAAACAAGTTCGGCGCAAACAGAATTTAAATTGAAGTTTGCGAAAAAAAGTTAGTTTTTCCTGTCGCCTACCCTGCCTCCAGGCCCCCCTATTTGAGATAATTCAAATTAAAGTGGTGCAATTTATTATCTACTATAATTTATCGACAAATTTAAAATTTTATTCAAAAAATCCAAATATTACAGATTTTATTCAATTTTAAATTTTTATTATTTATTTTATTAAAATAAAAAAATATTTAAAATGGTATAAAAACTGTAATATTTGGATTTTTTAAATAAAATTTTAAATTTGTCGATAAATTATAGTTGATAATAAATTACACCACTTTAATTTGAATTATCTCCAATAGGGGGGCCTGGAGGCAGGGTAGGCGACAGGAAAAACTAACTTTTTTTCGCAAACTTCAATTTAAATTCTGTTTGCGCCGAACTTGTTTATTTAATGTCAATATAAACTATTATAAATTTGGTGTGGGTCCCATGTCTAATAACTGAGATATTGGTATACTTAAAATCCACCAGCCGCCACTGTCACATACTGGAAGGTGGGCTAAAACGGACTAAAACCGGACTCTTGGGTCAAGAAACCAAGATTGGATGGATATTATCAGGTACCATAAAGCGATCCCAAAACGAAGAAACTAGGGTAATTAGCATGATCAGTAGAATGAAAGAAGACATGCAACTCACCAAATTTTGGGAAGTAGAAGAAGCAGAGCCAGAAGCACCAGTCCTATCCAAAGAAAACCAGGAGTGCGAAAAACACTACGAGGAATCCACAACAAGGAATTCTACAGGAAAATACACCGTAAGAATTCCGTTTAAAGAGAACACTGTATCCCTCGGGAATTCTCGTCCAATGGCAATGGCAAGATATTTTCAGTTGAAAAAGAAATTAGAAAGAAACTGTAACAATAGCCTGAAGACACAATACCATGCTTTCATGCAAGAATATTTGACACTTGGACACATGAAAAAGGTACCGCAAGAACAAGCTGGCAAAGGGATGTACTACATACCTCACCAACCAGTTATCAGAGAAGAAAGCGTCACCACTAAATTACGGGTGGTGTTTGACGCGTCAGCCAAATCTAACAATGGAATTAGTCTAAACGAAAACATGCATATAGGACCCAGACTTCAACTGGAGTTAGCAGATATACTGCTAAAATGGAGAAAACATGCCGTGGTCTTCTGCGCCGATGTAGAAAAGATGTACCGACAAATCCAGTTGGCCACAGAAGATCGAGATTACCATCGCATCTTGTGGAGACTCAGCGATAAGATGCCAATCGAAGAATATCGCCCCACGACGGTTACATATGGCACTGTGTCTGCTCCCTACTTGGCCGTCAAAACGCTACAAAGAATCTTACACTGGGAGGACAAACTGATCCAGCAGCCCAGAAGATTTTGGAGCTCTATTCGCCTCCACACAACCAAGCTAAAGAAAAATCTTACACTGGGAGGACAAACTGATCCAGCAGCCCAGAATACTTTGGAGTAAATAAAGAGCACAGTCCTGAAAAGTAAAAAATCCGGACCTCTATTCGCCTCCACACAACCAAGCTACAAAAAATCTTACACTGGGAGGACAAACTGATCCAGCAGCCCAGAATACTTTGGAGTAAAGAAGAGCACAGTCCTGAAAAGTAAAAAATCCGGACCTCTATTCGCCTCCACATAACCAAAAAATGCCATCCAACGACCAAATGTCACTTCATAAAGTGAACGAAATTACACTCAACCACAAAACTACGGATCAATCCAGGCCCCGGAGCCTTCAACCAGAAAAAGCTTCGGGACAGCATTCGAGACGCCACACACACTACTCACCAAGAAGGAGCTCTGGGTCCACAGCCATCATCAGGCGATCCACAACGACCAACTACCGGGATTTACGACCCCGAACAAATGGTGACCTGTCCGTACGACGACAGCCACCGAGTCCTAGCAAAGAGGTTACCGTACCACAAGATGCGGTGCCTCGTCAACAACCCAAGGGCCAGGAAAATGGAACCACCGTCATATCTCATCGAGGAAGAACGCAGGGCATATGAAGTCAGAATAATACGACCACCCGTAAAAGACGTTTTCCCATGGGAGAACGAAGAAGAGGAATGGGAGCTGCAGGATGGCAGCTATCTAGACTATCTTCCGCCAATAAAACCAATAACTCCACGAGCCAAGAAGAGTCGTGGCCGGCAGAATGTTAAAACACAATTTTAACATAATAATCTTAAATGGCGAACCGGCAGAATGTTCAATCACGGATTGAACAGATAAATCTTGAGCCGGCAGAATGTTCAATCATAGGTTAAAGCCCAAGTTTAACAGAGAAATAGTTAATTTGTTATTGTTTAGATATTAATCTTACAAGTAGTTTCATAGCGTAAACTCGACCTTGTGCTATGAACTACTTAGTCAGCAAAAGTTCCAGTCAGTAGCGTACAGAATAAAATACAATTAAAAACACATGTTTTGTCTAGTACGCTACTGATATTTGTTTTAAATACAATTACAAATTGTTTAAAGTCTATAGTTCGAAAACATCAAATAATAAGATATGTTTTATAAATTATTTAAGTTTGTTGGATATAAAACTCTGACAACTTTTAATAAAGACATAGTTTAACACTGCTTACTCTATCATTTCAATAGAATCTTAATTGATCTCTATTCACAATTTGACCTTCTAAAGTTACCCCCCATTTCACCCTTAAGGAGGGGTAGGGGGTGGCTAGCGGTAGCACCAAATAATGTCCCCTTTGGTCACATTAACCTTTTAATTAAGAAAATTTTCCGTAAAATGCGTATTTCTCGAGATATTGAGCTGTCTCAAGTTAAAAGAAACACCCTGTATATTAGGGTGTTTCAAAAAAAACTAAAATTATTTTTTTCTAATGGTGTTGAAAACTTAATAGTACATTAAAAAACAAAAATTTTTGCGCATATTTGAGCTCTTAATATTAATATTAAGGTTTGCCTCAGTTTATTTGTTGTTTTTCCATTTCAATAAGACGGGAATTTTTATTTTTTAAATTTTGAATTCTTATAACTTTGGAATGGTTTGTTTTCGCAACACCCAAGCGAGAGGAGTTATAGACAATTTCACGCTATACAAAAAACATCTGAAGGTCAAAGTTCTTCAGGTCAACCGTTTCAAAGATATCAGCGATCAAAAATATCACTAATAAAAAATTTCAAATAAAATACAAAAAAATATCATATGCCATATTTATATTATTTTTTATGTAAAATCACTTTAATTCTGTTAACCTGAGACTGTAAACTTTTTTTATGTATATATGACATATTATATGTATATATAAATATGTAGATTTATATACTATCGCTAACAAAAAAAACTCATACAGCTATATTGTGGCTGTGTGAATAAAACTTTATAATATACATTTTATATAGATAGGTACACCTTAAGATAATTAATAGTACATTTAAAAACAAAAACATTCCAAAGTTATAAGAATTCAAAATTAAAAAAAGATTCCCGTGTTATTGAAATGGAAAAACAACAAATGAATTGAGGCAAACCTTAATATTAAGGACTCTAATATGCGCCAAAATTTTTGTGTTTCTCAACACCATTGAAAAAAAATAATTGTTTTTTTTAAACACCCTAATATAAACTGATCGAAAAAAGTTAAGAAAATTGTGAATTCTCTAAGAAGAAAATAGTTTTCAAAAAAAATTGAATAACGTACCTACATTTACTGCCATCTCTTTTAGAAATAAAACACATTTGTTTAACTAAAAAAATATTTTAATTAAAATGTACAGCCACTTTTTCTCTTACAATGTAACAAAACAGATAATTATCAAAAAGAAAAAAATTATTAATAGCGTGTAATTCCACCTTTGCTCTATTACTGCTTCAACTCGGCGAGGCATGCTTAAAATTAAACAATCCAAGTCATTTTGATCCAAGGTATCCCATAAATATGGAGGAACTTGCCCTTCCGAGCATGTCCCAACCATGCTCGATGCAGTTTGGCATGGAATGCTGGCCGTTCTTGTACTGCCCTGGCTCTGTGCGGGCGAGCGTTATCATTCAGAAATCTGAAATTGGGCTTCAAATTTCAACGATAATCATCCACAATGTTATAAATGATGTCGTGAGCATAAATTTTACCTGTCATGGTACCTTCACAAACATACAACTCCGTTCGCCCTCCGTAGAAAATTCCACCCCAGACCATTACACCTCCCCCTCCAAATGGATGCACTTCTTGAACATACCGGTCATTAAATCTTGAATTTCTTGGTCTCCAGACACGAACTGTACGTCTGTCAGCACGAAGACCAAAGCGGCTTTCATCGCTGAACATCACAGTACGCCACTCATCATTCCAGTTGGCTCTTTCATTACACCAAAGCAAACGTTGAGCTCTATGGACTGCGATCAATGGAGGGCGTCTTATGGGCCTATAGCAATGTAAACCTGCTTCATTTAATCGATTTAAAACCGCCCTAGGGGTAATAAGAACTCTATTGGCAGCGATTATCGTTGGAATTTGGAGCCCAATTTCAGATTTCTGGATAATAACGCTCGCCCGCACAGAGCCAGGGTAGTACAACGGCTAGCATTCCATGAAATTAATCATTTGCCATTACCCCGGCTCTCTCCAGATTTAAACTGCATCGAGCATGGTTGGGACATGCTCGGAAGGGCACTAATTGCCCATCAACCTCCTGTTCAGGACGTAAGGTCCCTGAGGCAAGTTATGGTATTTATGGGATACCTTGGATCAAAATGACTTGGTTCGTTTAATTTTAAGCATGCCTCGCCGAGTTGAAGTAGTAATAGCCAACAGAGGTGGAATTACACGCTATTAATCATTTTTTTCTTTTTGATAATTATCTGTTTTGTTACATTGTAAGAGAAAAGTTGCCTGTAAATTCTAATTAAAATATTTTTTCAGTTAAACCAATGTGTTTTATTTCTAAAAGAGATGAGAGTAAATGTACGTTATACAAATTTTTTTGAAAACTATTCTTTTCTCAGAGAATTCACAATATCCTTAACTTTTTTCGATCAGTTTATATATACCCAGATAGCAAAATGTAGTTCCGCTTTTACAGATAAAAAAATGCATCTTGAGTTTTGTGGGCACAAAACCCAAGGTGCATTTGTTTTGGGCACAAAACTTGAGATGCATTTTTTATCTGTAAATGCCAGGAAACGGGAGTTTTTGCCATTTTCACAACATTTTATTAAAATGGATATAGCTGGTTTTGCGCGCATGCTCCTCAATTATTCTCTTTAAATACCCATACATAAATCTTATAAGTATACTTAATTGTTTGTTTGTGTATGTCTTAATTTAAATTTAAAATTACTTTAATTATATAATTGTATACCAAAACTTTCTTGACACAATTTTCTTTCTTACTGTGTAAAATGTAAAAATAAATTTATTTATAGCCTTAAGGCTATTATTATTATTATTAATATTATTCTGCAGAAAAGAACCAATCCAAAAATTAGAAAAAAATTAAGATATTTTGTAAATTAACAGAAAATAAGAAAATAATTCATTCAAAATGGATTTATTGCAATCTGAAACAATTATTGTTTGGTGGGTTGGATCCTTTCTGCATAAATGGGTCCGTATTTAATTATAAATAACAATAAATGTCATCGCACCTGCCACGCACAAATTTTAAAACATGTGACTTTACTGTGAATGTGTATACGAACGCAAGTGTGCGATATGCGAAAATGGTCTCATCGCGTGCGCCTAAAACTCACGCGTTACTTAATTTTGAATGCGTAATAGCGCGCACGCGTGAGACCGCACGTCATGCGTTTTTCGTGCGACGCACTATTGCTATCTGGGTATATATACCTTTTTCTATGCACGCCACATTCCGCGTCACGGTTTACCTTTGCTTGGCAAAATTTCACGTTGAAAATTTGTACATGATCACATGCAGTTTCAAACGACTCGATAAATGACACTTTTTGCCCATGGGCACTCACATACGATTTTTTCTTTGAAACTGATATACCACAGGCAATCACTTGCTAAATCATTTGAATACTTTATCAAGTGTATGGAACATGACGCTTTTTTTGCCATGCCGTTCTTTCGTGCATACTAACCGCTACATCCCAACACGCCACGATAAACCGCGCGTAATAACGCCTGTGTATGGCCAGCTATTGCGCGAGGCGATACTCACGTACATGATTTTCCATATATTTTTGCAGATAACACGATAAACCGCGCGCAATAACGTCGGTATGGCCAGCTAATCACAGAACATGTAATAAATTAACAAAATACACTTTGTAAAGTTTGTATAACAGCGTTGATTGATAACAGGCTGTTATTAACAGCTGATGCAACTGAATCCAATCCCACAATGTGTTGTTGAGGGTTAGGAGTTTTGACGGCTGAAATTTTACCTGGATCTGGCATTATTCCCTTTTCAGAAATAACATGTCCTAGATAATTTATTTCTTTGCGTAGAAATTGACATTTACTTAGTTGTAATTTTAAATTGTTTTCCTTTAACCTTTGAAACACTTCTATTAACTTATTATTGTGGTCATTTAAAGAAGTACCGTATACGACTATATCATCCAGATATACAAAACATTTAATTCCTTGAAGACCCGTTAGAACGTTATTCATTAACCGCTGAAAACAAGCCGGAGCACCTTTCAACCCCATTGGTAACCTTTTGTATTGATAGTGTCCGTAAAAAGAAAACGCAGTAAGTGGCTTACTTTTTCACTTAATTTGATTTGATGAAATCCGTTCGCTAAATCAATTACTGAAAAATATTTAGATTTACCTAATTGATCCAAAATTTCCGTAATATTTGGAAGTGGAAATGCATCTGACTCCGTGACGTCGTTAAGTTTTCGAAAGTCTACGACAAGGCGCCACCGTTTATTTCCTTCTGAGTCAGCCTTTTTAGGAACGATAAGAATAGGAGAATTGTATGGGGATCGACTTGGTTCAATAATGTCGTCACATAGCATTTTTTTATTTGATTTTGAATTTCTTGCTTCTGTTGCTGGGGTAATCTATAAGGTTTAACAAAAACTGGCTTCGAAGAAGTTATGGGAATAGAATGTTTAACAGCGTCAGTACATGTTAGAGTGTCTCCTATATAGAATAACTCGTTAAATTCCCGACAAATTTTAATGATTGAGTCTTTTTTTTCTTGGTTCATATGATCAAGACAAATTTGAGATTCTATTGCTTGTAGCCTAAATTAAATATGTTTTAGGTACACTTGCTTTAAGACTTAAATCAATTCATTTAAATATCTTTTAATTTTTTTTTTAAATGTTAATTCAACAAAGCTCAATTTTTACAAAAAATTGAATAAATAAAAATTGTAATCACCCGACTTTAAAGCATTTTGATTGGCTTAAAATTGAAACATTTTGTTACTTGGTTTAAAAATAAACCGTTTGATGTATATATAAATGTGCAAAACTCTGTATAAGATTAAAATAATTTTAAAATGCATCTATAATCTATCCATTTAGTAAATATATATATTTTTAACTATGCAGTCCAGCTGTTATCGAGTCTATTAAATTATGTCGCGAATAGTGTGAATAACATTTTATTGGATAGCCCTTAAAAAAAATTATGACGTGATGTGAAAAAACGCCGAGACACGGGTATCATTTTTTTAACTCTATTTTTAGAATCTGTAGAAATTTTTCATGGGAGGGACCAAAAATCAAATTTTGTCGTACTGTGTAATACTTATCTTATCTTCAAGTAATTATTAAATCTCATTTTTGTTATAGAAAATCTAAAAATAACTTAAAATGTATATAGTAACATTATTTATTTTACTACAATAAAATCTAAACGGGCAAATTTATATAAAATATGTAATGTAGTTAATTAACTACATTATGTGTAATAAACCATTAATTTAGGTTATATTGCCCTTCTATTTATGTATATATGTACCAATAAATGTTTATTTTAAATAATTTTGTATTTTTTAAATCAAAAATAAGTATTATTAAATAATAACCTATTCAAATTTCGCGGGCTACGGAACCGCATCGAAAAACTTAAGATCAAGTAGGCCAGAGCGTGACCACCTCCTGTAAAATCGTTGTTGCCAATATTAGAATAGGAACTTTTAGTTCTATTATGTTCTGTGGGTTAGGTTACAGGAATTTTCAGGAAAACCCGGGTCCTAGTGCTCGGGCGCCAAATTTGTGTCGTACCTAGGCTGGATATGGCCTTAAGTACTTCACCAAGGTTCCTCTCCGGTTGACTCTTCAGATATAGAGGAATACCTACCTCGGGTTGCTTTTATTCAGTGGAGAAAGTAGGGTTTATAAGAATCAATTAGGGTTGGTGGTTTAATTTAAAATGCAAAAGTAACTTAAACTGGTTTATTTACCAAGGTAAAAGTATGTACAAAATTATATTACAATGATATACAGGGTGTTTCATAATATATGCGCAGGACTTCAGGATGTGATAGCTCATGAGCTATCACATCCTTTTTTAGAAAAAAATTCGTTTTTTTCGAATATCTCCGGAACCGTTTATCGTACAAAAAACAGCTTTTGTAAGCATTTTCTACTCAAAATAAGCTATGTTTTGTGCTAGAATAATTATTTTTTCCTCATAATTGGTGGAGATTTTGAAGGGGTAGCGGGTGTTTTTCTCCTCAACTTCTACGCCCCTGAAAAAAGTACGGTTTTGAGAGGCCCATTCGAACCGCCAATGTTTTCTACACAAAAAAGGTACTCCTGGTCATAAGCTCTAAAGTTGACCGTTTTCCAGAAAAATCAACTTTTATGTTTAAAAACATGTTTTCTCGAAAACGGTCTACTTTAGAGCTTATGACCAATTATGAGTAAAAAAAATTTTTTTCTGGCACAAAACATAGCTTATTATGAGTAGAAAATGCTTACAAAAGCTGTTTTTTGTACGATAAACGGTTCCAGAGATAATCTAAAAAAACGATTTTTTTTCTAAAATTTTAACACTCTGTATCCCGAAAATTGTGCATTTTAGAGGGTAAGTTAATAGCGACTTTTTTCATCTTTTTGGATGAGCTATCACATCCTGAAGTCCTGCGCATATATTATGAAACACCCTGTATACAGTATTTACAAAAGTATCGTAGACCATGAACACAAAGGTTCTTTCATAGCCTTTAGTTCAGGGCTTTTCACAGGCAACTGGCAGGCACGGGCGTAGTTTTCAGTCCTACAGAGAGACAGGGCAGATTTGCAATTGGACTCTAGTGGAAAAATACATGTTGTTAGTTTATGTTTTATGCATACAGGATTTACAGTTTAATTAACTCTGTTATTAAAGCTTAATATTATAGGGCTTCAAGCCCTGTGATATTAAAAACAGGTTAACTTACTGTTAATATTCCACTGAGAGTTCTCTGTGATTTAGTGGTTGGTTTTCGGGCTCACAATTGGTAACACCATTTGGAATTGAGCCACCAGACGACTGATTGTCCATTGAAAAATGCAGCGGTTTTATAGACGAAATTCTGATGACAGGCTTGATGAAAAACAATTGGGGCCGTGTGAAATAAATCCTTCACACGGGCCGTGTGCAGGGTGGATGCTCCCGTGTACGAGTTTAGGTTCGTCCCGCGCATGACGTCACTTGATGAGTAGTTGCCGTGCGAATACACGAATAATAGTAATATTATCAAAGAAAATAGAGAAATTTCTGGACATAGTGCGTTTTTATTAAACTTAATATTGAAGAAAGTGTTATAATATGGATAATAGATGCTTTCAGTCCTTGATAACATTTAGGGCTGTAGTTTAAGCGTTGGTGTTTTAAATTAAACTTATAGTCACTGTCCAGAAAATGTTTATAGGAAACAGAAACTATTATTTTTATGGCATTTAAACACTGTTTCCACAAATCAAACTTTTTCGGGAATCGATTAAATTTAATGTTTTTATTTAAAGGGTTTTTCTTGGACTGGTTGTCCGAATTGCATCCAAATATGCCACACTGCATTTTAATAAATGCAAATGGCACTATACAATCTAAAACACAAACAAAACAAGTTAACGCAACACAAAAACAATAATAAACAAACCTAACAGGTTAACCTAACGCAATAACAATAATTTGAACGCTGAAAAGTAATTCGAACCTTACCGAACACAAAAACGACATGTTAAACAAAAAGTAGAGCAAGTTAACATCCAAAAGCATCGCAAAAACAAGAATTTTAGCAGCAGATAATTAAAAAGCACGTTAAAGATTTAAAAACACTCATCAAGTGACGTCATTAAGCCCCGCCCAACATGCGCACCATCCTATCTTAAGGTGTATGTATCTTGGGCCGTGTGCAACTAGTGTTGACAACATATATGCGGTTGACAGTTGTCCAAGCGCCATCTGTTAGAGTTCCGTCTAACTGCAGGTTTCTGGTAGTCCAACTCTTTCCTTGACGTCTGGTAGTTAGGAAAATCGTCTCATAGATGTCGTAATGTGTATCGTTACATCTTTCATATTGCATTTCCTCTAACTTAAAATGTATAAAAAAACACAACCCAAAGCATTATTATTGATATTTTAACCCAAAATGTCGAATAAAGCATGAGACACCATTTTACAGCTGAGTTCTTTGCAGTCTTTTAATGTATGATAAATCCCCTGTATAAAACGGCCAAATCTATATGGGTGCACGTCATCAATGAGATATAATGACGTCAGCATTACCAACTTTGAATTGTAAAGTTACTGCCCTTAAATTTGCTTTTTTAAGGCGTAATTCTGATGTGTTATTAAAAAGAAATCATTCATTTGCGTATTGTTTACCAAGAACTGTAACAATTTCCTTGTTTTAAAACGTTTTTTCACGAAATTATCAAAATAAAACCATTCACTTAGTAATTTTTGTGTGTGCCAGTTGGTAATAGCTTAAGGCTGGCGCGCACCGTTCAATATTATTGATGGGTCGCTGTCATTTTATATTTGACGTATTTTTGTAATTGTCACATTTCGTCCGGAAGCATCGTTTGTTGCAAATTATTATAAATAATATTATACATTATGTTTATAAGATTCTATCCCTGGATTGTGCAAACAATGATATAAGGCTTGTTGGCAACTAGCCGTTATTAGATTTCGAAGACATTGCGCCCTTAATAATAAATTTGGGGAAATAATCAGACTTCAATTCTGACCTGGTTTGCTCTGATGACAAGGACGACTGGTAATTTATATATTTTGTGTTTCTGATAATTTAGAATTTTTGTTATGTGCATATAATATATTTTATTACATATTATGTAATAAAAATGTAATAAACTCCGTTTGTTTTCTCTTTAAACACATTTAATAAAAATTTGCCTTTAACAAACTCCTAATTAGTTAGTGCAGAAGATTATAACAAGGACGTTATAATTCCATCTTAATAACAGACCCCACCGCTATAAACAGTCAACAATACACGAGCGTTAGATTGTGTCTGGGCACGTATGAATAGACCTTAACGCTGACGTCATATGCCGTTGATGACGTGCACCCATACAGATTTGGCCGTGACTATAGTAATGTTTGATTCGTCGTTTGAGTGATTTAGTGTTGATTTGTGTAAGCAAGGCAAAGGGGGTGTAATATAGTCACGGCCAAATCTATATGGGTGCACGTCATCAATGAGATATAATGACGTCAGCATTACCAACTTTGAATTGTAAAGTTACTGCCGTTAAATTTGCTTTTTTAAGGCATAATTCTGATGTGTTAATAAAAAGAAATCATTCATTTGCGTATTGTTTACCAAGAACTGTAACAATTTCCTTGTTTTAAAACGTTTTTTCACGAAATTATCAAAATAAAACCATTCACTTAGTAATTTTTGTGTGTGCCAGTTGGTAATAGCTTAAGGCTGGCGCGCACCGTTCAATGTTATTGATGGGTCGCTGTCATTTTATATTTGACGTATTTTTGTAATTGGGACATTTCGTCCGGAAGCATCGTTTGTTGCAAATTATTATAAATAATATTATACATTATGTTTATAAGATTCTATCCCTGGATTGTGCAAACAATGATATAAGGCTTGTTGGCAACTAGCCGTTATTAGATTTCAAAGACATTGCGCCCTTAATAATAAATTTGGGGAAATAATCAGACTTCAATTCTGACCTGGTTTGCTCTGATGACAAGGACGACTGGTAATTTATATATTTTGTGCTTCTGATAATTTAGAATTTTTTTGTTATGTGCATATGTAATAAAAATGTAATAAACTCCGTTTGTTTTCTCTTTAAACACATTTAATAAAAATTTGCCTGTAACAAACTCCTAATTAGTTAGTGCAGAAGATTATAACAAGGACGTTATAATTCCATCTTAATAACAGACCCCACCGCTATAAACAGTCAACAATACACGAGCGTTAGATTGTGTCTGGGCACGTATGAATAGACCTTAACGCTGACGTCATATGCCGTTGATGACGTGCACCCATACAGATTTGGCCGTGACTATATTTATTAAAAATTTATTAAGAACAATTACTTATTTGCGAAAAAACGGGTAAGTATTTTTATTAAAGATCAACTCCATGTCTTTAATAACAATTGTTGTCCCTTTAAAGGGATTTAAATAGAATTGAAATTTAAACTTTCTCCAGGTGAAATAACCAAATATGCTTTGTTTAAATTACAGTTAACTAAAGATACATTTTCTATAAAAACATCAACTCCATAGACATCAACTCCATGGAGTTAAAAGGTATGTCCATGGAGTTGTTTACTTTCTTATTATTGCCCTAAACTCTTAGCTCATATAAGTTAAGGCATTATTAACGATACTTAATAATATACAGTTAAATTATAATAAATTAAATTTAATTATTCTTTAAAAAAATTCTCTAATAGTATTATTATTATAACTATATACAGCCTATACATATAGAGATGAAATGGATACCCAGATAACAATTATGACATCATTTAAGACATCAACGTGAAATCATTGCTGATTTATTCAGTGATGTCACTGAGGTACGTATGTCCCACTGACCATTATGGATGTGGTGATGTCACAGTGACGTTTAAAAATTGTCAATTTTAAGGCACATTAACTACGTTTTTTAGTGATGTTTAATTTACATAAAAATTACGTTAAAAAATAAAAGGTGCAGCCGTCCAGTCTATGCCTTTTATTTTACTTTAGCGTATTAGGTGCAAAACACAACGTAGATTTTACGTCACCAATGTGACACCTGATAAATATGAATGGGGTAGGTTTGCCAATGATGAACATTAAAATATATGCCACATTTACATTTTTGTTGGCAATTTGAGTGGATACTTAGATAATTAAATACCGAATTTAATTCATAATTTTAGATTAAACCGAAGGTACTTATAAGTATACTTAGAAACCATGTAAGTATATACTTATAGTATAGGTACAATTATTATTTTAATGACTTATTATAAATCCCAGAGTGATTTATTAATTAATATTACCGCTTATAGAATAATAATTATTCTATTATTATCGCATCGTGAGATTAAGAAACGTATATTTTATGTAAAATTTACGTAAAAAGGGACTCGGGTAATTTCGTTTCCAGTCTATACAGGGATGGTAATGGGCTTTTAGGCCGTTTAATAAACAAAGATGCATGCTATATAAAACGTACAAATAAGTGAGATAAACGTATAAATAAGAGAGACAAACAACCATTGTTGAACGAATAGGATAACAAAATTCTTATTTCCCCTCTGCCATAAGCGTGCAGTACAAGATTTTAAAACGATTAAATCAAAACAATTAAACGCCCGCCAATGTTTTACTTCCCCTCCTCTAACTGCTTTACATTCCCACTACTAGATAACCTTGACGCAAATCGAGTGACTCGATAATTTTAGTAATATTCGGTCCACGTTGGAGTGCGGACGGAGGAATTTTAAATTTCCTTTAAAATTTAACTATGATTTTGTTTACAAAAACGAATACTTATTGATTTTTTTTCGAAAATGTGGAAAATAAACCATAGTATTCTTGTAATAAAAAAAACAAATATTCTTAAACAAAAATGGTATTCTAAAATGTTTAAATAAATAAATTAAAGTAAATGTAATAATAATAATAATCTTTGAATTTCTCGATCTGAGATCCCATTTAAATTCCACGTTATAAATTGAATCTTTTCTTCAAGGGTGTAAACCGTTTTTATTAGAGAATATTTCCTAATTTATAACAAACGTACTACCGCTTACTTACAACACATTCTCTTGTCTGCGGTCGGGCCGCCCGACTCGGGCGATGATCGTAGCCGCGCGGCGCGGTCTGGCTTGCCCCACTACTCTTACGTCACTCCACCACTCCCACGTCTCATAATGCATTTGTCTTTATTTATCAAACGGCCTAAGAGCACATTACCATATCGGTATAAAAGGGGCCCTGTAACAGGGCATACTCTGTTTGCTTTGCGACTGCCATTGTTCTGTGTTCAAAACAGTGTGTTGCCATTGCAACAATTGTTGCTGTGTGATAGAAAACGCATTCTTCTCCATAGGCGAGACTGAACGGTTTAGGTAAGTTGGCTTTATCATTTGTTTGCAACCATACGGATATAATATAATTAATTAATTGTCCCAATATCGCCATGATGGCGATATTAGTGGTTATCGAATTTTGTTGATTTAAATGTTATCGTTGAGTGAGAAGTAATATTAATCAATGCTGTTAGACTTAAAGAAAAGTCTGTTAATCAATTTGTTTTTGCAGTTAACACACCAGTGAACATGGGATACAAATTTTGCGCCGAGCGACAGGCAAGTTATATAAGTTTTATATACCTAATTACTTAGATAACTTAAGTTATTAATGTTTGTTTTAGAAGCCAGTATGAAATTATTTCGTCTGACTGAAAGTGATTTCGATAAAGGAAGCAAGGAGTTGTTCCAAACCGCCAAGCAACGCTCATAACGTTTTTTGGCCAAATTTGGACATGAGAATAAGGCCGAAAATTAATAAGGCGGTACTCATATAATGTTTTTTTTATTATTTTATTTATTATTTTTACCAGACTCATAATGTTTTATTTTTATAATTTATTTTAATAAAAAAAAATATTTTCAAAGTGGTAGTTTTATTTAAAAAAAACATAACTAATACGTACTTACAAGTTGAAATAAAAGCTATACGTCCATATTAAAATGACATTTTTACGTCCTTTTAAAATCGTAATTTTTACGTCCATTTAAAAACGCAATTACCTACGTCTCCTTATCCACGTAACGGTTAGGGCTAATTCCCGGCCAGGATCCGGACATAGGCACATCACAGCGACGTTTATGTGACGTTTATTTTACAAGATTCTTATACGTCACACTACAACCTTTGACGTTAATTTTACATATATTTTACGTTTTTTTGCTCAGTGGGGTGTTCCCCTTTTGATGGGCAACATGATATCCTTAATGAGTCACACGATGAATTCGTTGTGACATCAATGTGAAATCATTGCTGATTCATTCAGTGATGTCACTGTACACTTATGCGTGCCACGTGGCACGCATAAGTGTTGCACTTTTGATGAGCAACGTGAGATCCTTAATGGGTCACACGATGAATTCATTATGAAATCAAAGTCATTAATGATTTTACTTAAGGGACTAAAAATGCTAAAATTAATTAAAATAAATATTTATTTTCTTAAATAAAATAAAAAATATTTAAAACATGTTTTTAATAAAATTTTAAAAGTAACTTGCATCTGATTATTAATTTTTATACATGTATATACCCAGCAAACCAAATCATGTCACAGTGATATAACATTTACATAAAAATTGTTCCTTACTATGCAACAGCTATGTCACCTATATGTAATGGCAATGCTCCTATGTCCGCCTCAAGACGCCTTCCTGGGTATGTAACTGTGATGTAACAGTGTTTTATCATATATGATAAAACACTGTAACATTACAGTTACATAACTATAGTTATGTAACTGTAATGTTACAGCGCCATATCAGTTATGTAACAGTGATATAACATTTACATAAAAATTGTTCCTTACTATGCAACAGCTATGTCACCTATATGTAATGGCGATGCTCCTATGTCCGCCTCAAGACCCCTTCCTGGGTATGTATCTGTGATGTAACAGTGTTTTATCATAGATATGTAACTGTAATGTTACAGCGCCATATCATAGTTATGTAAACGTGATAAAACAATTATATTCTATTTGCAATATTTACATATTATTTATGAAATATTTATAAATATAATTTCATGTAATATATTATCTAACTGGTATTAAAAATTACTTAGCCCTAACTTGGTATTATGGCAAATTTTTTGAATAAAAATCAACAAAATTTTAAAATTGCCATAATACCAAATTAGAACTAAGAAATTGTTAATGCCAGTTAGATAATATATTAAATAAATTATAAATAAATATTACATAAATAATAAGTAAACATTACAAAAATAAATTATTCTGAAAGAGATTAAAAAAAACAAATTGGTTTAAATGTTTATTAAAAATTATTTTAATTAAAAAAAAACAAATCATTTCTTCTTTCTAACTTCTTAAAACAAACGAAAAGTTTTTCCAAACAAAATAAAATCCCAAATACAGTATAGTAAAAAAGATAAAGCAATCCCATGAGTTTAATATTAATATACCTTCTTTTCATGGGTTTTTTGCTTCCCTATAGGGTATACCAAATCTTTGTTTGGCCTGCCGGAACCATACAAAACTATGCCTTCAAAATTTTTGTCTGTCAAAGTGCACACAGCAGCTTAAAAAAATTTATTTAATTAAAAATCCCATAAAATTTACATTTTTACCCTTCAATATTTCAACAGATTTTAAATTTTGAATTTTATTGTTGTTTCTTAGCCCCAGCCAAGAGCAATCTTTTGCCAAATTATTTGAGAAGATTTTCTTTAAAACTCTTACTGTGGCATCTTTCTCTGAGACGCCTCCAATTTTTGTTATATACTGAAACTGAAGAAAATACAATTTAATATTATTTTTGTTTATTGATTTGTTTTCAAAACAAAGAACAACTATTCTGTATGTAGTTATTTGGTACAAATAATAATTTGTTTGATTTTATTTATTCAAGTCAAATGCACCCTGCAACCTTAAGAGATATAAAAATAATGAAAAATATGGAATTTGCATAAAATTAATTGTCACAACAATTATAATAAAAAAGTGTATCCATCTTGGTTATTTAGCTAAATTATTGTATCTTTTAAGTACCAGTTGAAAAAACAGTATAAAGTTAAAAAAAATATAGAAATTAAACTCTTATTTTGGCTAACAAATATCATTAAATTATAATTTGTCGCTTGTTATTTAGCACCCTGTTTTAAAAACAAATTAACATTATTAAACAGGTTTAAAATCGCCCTTTATATACTTACAAATTCAGCCTCTACTTCTTTTTGCAATAATGTTTTCTCAAAACTTTTAACAGAGTATTAATAAAAAGTTGACTATAGGTAAGTATCTATTACACAAATCTTGCAAATCTTCCACAAAAGTATGGGAATTTTTCCTATGACCTCCTGAATATTCTCCCAAATTTTCTGTAAAAATATTTTTATTATATGTTTATTTATTGGCTGGTTAGGGAAAGATAATACTTCGGTTTTAGCCTCAGTATATTCCACATTGTCTTGGGTATTTTCTATACAATTTCTTACCTCCACGCCCATTATTTTGAGATCTGCATTAATTCTCCTCCGCTTTTGCCTCCGGGATAGGGAAATATATTTTTTTCTATTTTTGTCTTCCATTTTATTATAAAAAAATGGAATCAAACTTAACTTAACTTAAAACACAATAGAGAGCACTCGACACAACCGTTTAAACGAGTTCGTTAGTAAGATAAAAAGGCTATATAAATACTATAAAACATTAATATATAACATTTATATATCATTGTTACAATGTAGGTATAAAACATTGCTATATAGCCATGACATAATAGGGATGTAAATATAACAAGAAGGGATCATTTTGATATAACTACTACCTATATTAAAAATTTTTATTATAATTATGTAACAAAATAAAGAAAAACTATGTAAATACCATATAATAAGGTTATATGGATACTATAAAACATTGCCATATATCAATGATGTATCATTGTTCCATTGTAGATATATAACATTGTTATATGGCTGATACATAAGGGGGATGTAAATATAACAAGAGGGGAACATATTTATATAAATGTTATATTACTATGTTTTATCATAATTATGTAACAAAATAAATAACTAATATGTAAATGTTATGTAAACAATTTTATATGGCAATGTTCTTTGTTAGTTATATCATGGTTATGTAAATGGAACAGCCTGGTTTGCTGGGTAGGTATGTACCTAGCACGTGCTAAGTATAATTTATAAATTAATTATAAAAATATATTTAAAAATACGATAATTTTTAAGCCTTGGTAAGATAAATCCATTCCCATAACTTGGCAACACTTATGGTATATACTATGCAGAGCTGTACAAGAAAAAAGTATTCGAGTAAAAGTACAAGTACTTTGAAAAAAATGTACTTGAGTACAAAGTACAAAAAAATCCAAAAGTATTCACGAGTACAAGTAAAAAGTACTTTTTCCTAAAAACTCTTAAAATGTAATTTAGGTTTCAGTAACTAGCATAAAAAGTTGTTAAAAGTTAAACATAACAAAATATCAGGTTTAGGTCAATTGGGATATTTAAAAAAACTGCATTTTTATATTTCATTAATACACGTATTTATTTATGTTTTGAATATTTTTTTTCCAAATAACCAATTATTTCGATTTTAAACAAAAAAAATAATATTAAAATAGATTAACTATTCTTTTACATAACCTTTATTACCTATATATACCTATAGGTATACCTATTCATGCAAGTAATTTATTATATATTTTATTTAATAAATAGCCTAAACATTATTTAACTGCAAGCACGAAATTAAATTATAAATAAAGTAACATGCATTTATGACTGCAAAAAAAATAAGATTGAATGCAAAAATATAACCTAACTTTTTAAGCGTAGGTACCAAATATAACAAAAATATAACAAAAACATAATCATAACATAATCATAATATTTAAAATCCTACTGTGATGGGCACGGGGTGGGAGTACCCCATACTCATGCAAACGGCAGTAACCCAAGGCGATTAAAAGAATCGCGCGAACTAAATTCAGTGCAGCAAGCAGTGTTGTCAAGTTTGGCCAAAAGAAGTGAGCGTCTAGAAAATTGAAAGAGGATACCCTACGTTGTGTTATTTTAGTTCGCTTCTAGATAGCCTATCTAAGATAGGTGGAGTAGCCAATGAGAGGAGACCAGATTAGGTAATAAAACACAATAACCCGGACAACATTCGTGATATTCATACGAACATAATGTCGTGATTTTCACAAATTTTATTCATACTGATATCATACGGAAGTCACCGCGTGATAAATGAAAATCATACGAACGTCACGTCGTGATTTTCACAAATTTTATTCATACGGACATCATCCGGATGTCACTGCGTGAAAAATGAAAATCATGTCGTGATTTTTTATGCCATCGCTGTTTGCGATTGACCGATGGCACAAAAAATCATGTCGTGATTTTTTATGCCATCGGTGTTTGGATATTTTTTTTTGCGCTACATTCGTACCTACATTGAGAGAAAAAGTATACCTACATATATATTGAATCAACAGTTTTTGTGGTTAAATACATTCAATATTTGTTGGATTAAAATTATTAGTTAATTTACATCCAAGAAAATATTAAATGTATTTGACCGCAAAAACTGGTAATTCAATTGTTAACATACTTTTTCTTTCAATGTACGAATGTGGCGCAAAAATAAATATCCAAAAATGTCGGTGCACCGATGGCATAAAAAATCATGTCGTGATTTTTTAGGCCATCGGTCAATCGCAAACAGTGATGGCACAAAAAATCATGACATGATTTTCATTTCTCACGCAGCAAAACCCCGGACAACATTCGTGATATTCATACGAACATCATGTCGTGATTTTCACAAATTTTATTCATACTGATATCATACGGAAGTCACAATGAAAATCATACGAACGTCACGTCGTGATTTTTCCAAATGTTATTCATACGAACATCATCCGGATGTCACTGCGTGAGAAATGAAAATCATGTCGTGATTGGTGTTTGGAAAATCATTTTTGCGCTACGTTCGTACACTAAGAGAAAAATTATGTTGAATCAACAGTTTTTGCGGTTAAATACATTCAATATTTTCTTGGATTTAAATTAACTATATATATAGTTAATTTAAATCCAAGAAAATATTGAATGTTAAACTGTTGACTCAATTGTTAACATACGTTTTCTTTCAATGTACGAATATGTCGCAAAAATTAATATCCAGACACCGATGGCATAAAAAATCATGTCGTGATTTTTTATGCCATCGGTGTTTGGATATTTATTTTTGCGCCACATTCGTACATTGAGAGAAAAAGTATACCTACATATACATATATATATATATATAATATATATTGAATCAACAGTTTTTGTGGTTAAATACATACAATATTTTTTGGATTAAAATCATTAGTTAATTTACATCCAAGAAAATATTAAATGTATTTGACCGCAAAAACTGGTAATTAAATTGTTAAAATACTTTTTCTTTCAATGTACGAATGTGGCGCAAAAATAAATATCCAAAAATGTCGGTGCACCGATGGCATAAAAAATCATGTCGTGATTTTTTATGCCCAAACACCGATAGCATAAAAAATCATGTCGTGATTTTTTAGGCCATCGCACATACAGGTATTTGCACGATCTGGGCGGCCAAAATTATTTGTATGCTTAAATGGTATCTTAACCATGCCAATAGATGAATTAACTTGTTTAAAAAAAAAAATACTAATTTACAATACTTTTACTAAACGGCACAATGGCGTATTAAGAAAAATATGCTTAGTCAGATTCTTACAATAATTGTAATTGTAATAAGTGTAATAATTATTACACTTTACATTTTCCTATACACACCACACAGTACAATTAACCCAACGTAATAAGCATTCAGCATTTTTGTAATTAACTTAGTTAATTCCGTCATCGCTATCTGATGAATTATCGCTCGTGTATGGATCTTCAGATATGAACATTGATATTGCTTCTGGCAAGAACGTGTTAGCTTTTCTTTTCTATATTGTTCTCATGCTTTTCAACATAGGATCTGAACTAATTAAAAGGCGATTTAATTTGTCCCTATTGCAGTTTTCTCGAAAAAATGTTCTTGCAAAGTTTTGTCGATATCTCCTGAAATGCTTATTACGAGCTTCAGCTGCCTCCTATGAAAGCTGACCAATAGGTAACAATGCTTTTTCAATATATTACTGCCCCATGAACTAAAATCTTGAGCAATGGTGGAGTCATAGGATGCAATGGGTACAGTTAACATATACGTTATAATATAAGACACATCCGCACTCTCCATGCCATCAAACAAGTGTTTTCGAGTTACTATAGTATAGGATATATCCTTACTTCCGAAACACCTGGTACACCAAAGACAAACATACACTTTGAAAAATGTAAAAAAAAAATATATTATTTATATTAAAAATAATATTATTTATTTTTTCGATTTTTTTTGTCCAAAATCTTTGAAGTATCAAAAAAACAAGTTATCCGGAATTTTCCGGGCAATCTTTTGGTGTTATTTATTAAAAGAAAGGGTAAATATTACATAAAAATTAAAACCATAGCTTGATCTAGCTTGATACCATAACAAATACCTTCGTAAAAGAAAAAAATCATTAAAACTAGACTAAGAAAAAGAGTTCACTTTCAATAATTAAAAATTTCTATTTAAATAAGTTATTTATATTTATTATTTGATAATTTGTAAGTTTATTACCTGGTGTATTACGATCCATCACTTTAAACTTGTTAGATTAACTTGCGGTGCAAATATTCACATAAAAAACAGGTTGTCTTATAAGCACGCCAAAAGTTGATATGTACACTAGGTTAGACATTTAAATTCAGACTAATCATACGTACGTGGGGTGTGCGGGAAAAGGGAGTAAGCGGTTGGATACGGTTCTCAGAAGTGTCGTCCAACGCAGGTTGTCTGTTTTAACGATGTCATTCAAACTTTGATAACAGGCATTTTGGCCGCCCAGATCTTAGAAATACCTGTATGTGCATCGGTCAATTGCAAACACTGATGGCACAAAAAATCATGACATGATTTTCATTTCTCACGCAGTGACATCCGGATGATGTCCGTATGAATAAAATTTGTGAAAATCACGACGTGACGTTCGTATGATTTTCATTTATCACGCGGTGACTTCTGTATGATATCAGTATGAATAAAATTTGTTCGTATGAATATCAAGAATGTTGTCCGCGGGTTCAATTAAAAAAGATATTCCAATGTTTAAGAAAACGTTCAGGTTTTGTTAAACATTGGAATATCTTTTTTAATTGAACCCGGAATACATTCGTGATATTCAAACAACATTTTATAAATTATAACGGTGTAATGTGAATAACAAACTAGGTTTTAAATTCGCAGTTCGCAGGGCTCATACGCATGCCCAAATTTTGCAAATATCACACTGTGAGTTCTACATGATATCACTGTGATGAAGCATGTGTATGCACTCAGGATATCACAGTGTGATAAAAAAAATCACGTTGTGATATCATCATGACTTCACCAGGAAATCCCGATTGTTGTCCGGGAAGTATGGTTGTATGTTTTCTCTATTCATTGTTTGTTTACAATGGAGTTTTTTACAAAGGTTTGGTTGACGGTAGTTAGCGTTTTATGTATTGCAGTGTTTATTGAATGTTGGTTTTTTTAGTTAGCGTTTGTTATTTGGACTTTGTCATACCAAGCGTTAATAAAGCAGATTTATCAAATGTTACAAGTACAATTTACCCCTCCCAACAATACAACAGGTTATAAAATGAATATTATTGGATGCAAACCGTTTTGTCTAGTGTATTGAAACCTTTTATAGCTATCTAAACATATTCCGCTGCAGTGTACATAATAAATGCATAGTTTCCATATTACATCTCACAGTATGACCACTTTGTCGGTAAGGAATTCTATTGTCGAGCTCTAGTCTTGTGAAGAGATTACATTATTTAATAATAATAATACCTCCTATAACCCTCTTCCCTATCGCGAGCAGGCACAATACATTAGACAAGCATTTTTCACGCCCGTCCTCCATCTTACGGAGCAAAGAGATGCGTAACGTACTCACGGCTAAATATCCCCAAAACACAACAAATCTACATTATTAAACTTGGTTAAAGGATACAACCACCTTAGTTAGTTAATTTAAACAAGGTAAAGGATCATTTTAGCTTACCTACAAGGTTTATTTCTCAACACAAAAACCCACGACTCACTCGGACGGCCCTTCACCTTCACCTGTTGCTTTTCTTCTGCCGCTCCGTCAGTTCTCGACCTCTCCCAACCTACCGCGCTCGGTTAAACAGGACCCCATTCGAAATATTCATAAAATACCAAACCGTACAACCCAAGTAATTAAACGTTATATAATTCAAGTATTTTTTTTTAAGAAAGGGCAACGCTGCATTATTTTTAAATACTTAACATTAATTTAAATGTCTAATTTCGAATAGGTAGGATGCTTTACGTGTAGATGTATTCTTGGTTGCGTTTTTCTCGTTTGACGGGGGACGGGTCAACACACTACTTACCCCAGTATAGCAAAAACCAAAACCGATATTTATTGCAGGTGGCCATTCTGTATTGCAGAATAATCTCAAATTTATTTAAAAAAACCGTTACATACGACATTATGACAGCACTACAAGAGATAAAAAAGGGCACTACCTCTTGTAATATGTAATATCTCTATAAAGTAGGGCACCACAATGATATTTTACCAACTTGCCCATATCGAGGATTTATTCCGAATATTGCCGAACCGTTAAACTTTAGCTGCAAATTAATTTCACAAATGATCTCATCAAGTACTCAGGATGAGCTCAGCAATGATTCAGCTAATGAGCTCCAGGTGAGGTCCAGGTGAATTCACAGAAATGGATTTGATGTCATAGTGAGTTCACTGTGAGCTCACGCGATTCATAAATGTTATCTGGGTAGTTGTTTGGCCAGACACCGGATCCCGAATATCTGGCAAGAATCCAAGCCGGATATCCGGCGGCCGGATATGGTTCAGAACGTCAACTCCATGGACTCATTTATTTTTTGTTAAATAATAGAAAAGTATTTAGTTTAATTTAAGCTGGATTTATAGTTTTAAAGGTAACGGTAGAGGCAGCGGTAAAGGTAGAGGTAAAGGTAGCGGTAGCGGTAGCCGAGTTCGGCATTGAATATTGTACGAAACAATTTATAGTTGTCAGAGGTAGCGGTAAGAGAGGTAGAGGCAAGAAGGTAGCGGCAAGAGATGACCATCTTTCAACTTTTCTTACCTCAACCGCTACTCCAGCCAATCACACGGCAGTTTTCAGTTGGCAGCCTCGCCTTGTAAGTTTAGTTTTTATGCGAGGGGCAACCAGACTTGATAATTTGTCAAAAATGGGCACCGTCATTTGTGTATTTAAAGAACTACTCTTTATCGGTCAATTTTATTTTATTTTAATCCTGAAAATGGCGTTTCTTAGCTCGTTCCCGATTTAATTTCCTCGTAGTAGAGTAGCTATGGGGCTTTCGGCTCACTACTTCACATTTCGGCCGCATGGTGGCGCCACATGCTGGGCTGTGCACTCGTTGGCGTTACACGATGGGCGGGAATTTCAAAATGGCCGCCGGCCACCAACCAATTGCAGAAATAATGATGGGCGGGGCTTGTTGAATTCAAAATGACCGCCAACCAATTGTAAAAGTAATACTGGGAAATGTAAAATTATGACTCGTGGTGGCGCCACTTGCCCGGTTGATTCTTAAGTCTAGTAATTGCACAACATTTCGAAATTTTAATTTATTCTGGCGCCACACTGGCGTTGTTTTTCTCACACGCTAAGACGCACTTCCCTAGAGGCCCCATTGGGAGGCCGCAACCTTGCACGATACTTCGAATTTTTTCCGCATGTGACGTCACCTGCTGGAACTATACGTATACTACAGGAGCGTACAAATTAAGCTCGTACCAAATATTACGGGGGCGCACAATATTAACCTAAAAATTGTAATTGTAATTAATATATTCACAGTGGTGAGATGTAATTGCGAGGTTCGGAAACGTTCGGAATTGATCAAAAATGACTGGTGTCCAAGACCTTGACGTGACCTTGACGTAACCTTGACTTGACCTTGACGTGACCTTGACGTGACCTTGAAAATGACAGGTGTCAAAAATGACAGGTGTCAAAAATGACAGGTGTCAAAAATGACAGGTGTCAAAAATAACAGGTGTCAAAAATGACAGGTGTCAAAAATGACAGGCGTCAAAAATGACAGGCGTCAAAAATGACAGGTGTCAAAAATGACAGGTGTCAAAAATGACAGGTGTCAAAAATGACAGGTGTCAAAAATGACAGGTGTCAAAAATGACAGGTGTCAAAAATGACAGGTGTCAAAAATGACAGGTGTCAAAAATGACAGGTGTCGAAAATGACAGGTGTCAAAAATGACAGGTGTTAAAAATGACACGTGACAAAAATGACA
Organism: Brassicogethes aeneus; assembly: GCA_921294245.1. Taxonomy (NCBI): domain Eukaryota; kingdom Metazoa; phylum Arthropoda; class Insecta; order Coleoptera; family Nitidulidae; genus Brassicogethes; species Brassicogethes aeneus. Next base: position 52,433,215 of record OV121133.1, on the reverse strand, counting down.
GGTGTCAAAAATGATAGGTATCAAAAATGATAGGTGTTAAAAATTTCTTATCTTTGAATTCCCCTTAATTAAAATGCAAAATATGTTTTGTATAACTTAAAAATACCTGTATTAAAATTATCATATTACGTGACTTAAGAAGTCGTTTAAATGCAAAAATGCTATAAATCTATTTATTTATTCAAAATTCTCGCATGTGTTTTTTTATTATTGTTAGCAGGTGTATTTATTATATCATTCTATGACATTAACAACATTTGAGCTACCGGAAGAATTCGGAAACGTTCGGAATTGATCGGAAATTAACGAAATATATAAGTATCAAAAATGACAGGTGTCAAAAATGATGTGTTAAAATTGCAAATACAGCTTCCGCCACCCCCACAGCCCCACCGCCCCTGCTAGTGTCGAACAAAAAATAATATATTATTAAATATTGTGCAATATTGCAAAATGTAAAAATATGACTCATGAAGACTGATGCCACACTGGCGGCACATATTTTTATTATTTGCATATTTAATTGCATCTACTTATTCAAACGTAATTCTCGGAATTTTCCAGTTCAAGTTTGTTTATTAATTTATAAACAGAGGAAGGAAGTTTGTTATTTAAAGAGAGCAAATCGATTATTTTTCATTATTTTAGTTAACTTGGCATTAAGAGCACAGGAGTTATACAGGTACGCAACGTAACCTTATTACTAATTTAGGACAGCTAAAACATTTAAGAACTATTCTTAAAGTGAAAAATGTTGTGGGGGCGGGATTAAAAGGCACTAATAAAAGGAGTATCCGCGTAAAGTGGGAAGATTTAAATAGTGCCTTTAACTCTCGCTTACGCACAGGAATTATAATAAACTTAAAGCACATAGACATAAATCTCTTTTTAAATGATGCATTTTTTCTTTTTAAATCCCGGGTGTGCAAATTTTTAAAAAAAATTCCACTAATAAAAGTTAACGCATGCTTTGGGGGAGAATTCATTAAAAGGAGCAGAGATCAAATAATTAACGAAATTAAATATTTTAATACCAAAAATGAAGTAATAGATGGCGGGATAGATTTGAAAAATTGGTTTAAGGAGAATGTTGTTGATAAAATTTTGAATAAATTGAGTGAATTTGCCGAGAAGGATTCAGGGTGGGCTTTACATAAAATCTTAAATTTGGAAATTAACATAAATAACTATGAGGTGGGTAACGGTTCGTCTTACATTAAACTACCGGAACAGATCGCGAGAAAGCTCGCTTGTGTCAATGTCAAAAATATGGACAACGCCTGTTATGGAAGGTCGATAGTATCTGCCCTTTACCCAGTGAATAAGAATTCAAACAGAATTTTCTCGTATCCGTACTATGGGGATGTTTTAAATTTCGCGAATATCGAGCTTCCCATGAAATTAAAGGACATTTCAAAATTTGAAAAATTAAATGCTATATCCATAAATGTTTACGGACTGAAGCTAATTGATTCGGAGAAAGGCACCAAGTACCACACTTTACCTGTGAGGCTTACTTCAAATAAACTAACTCGCCACGTGAATTTACTTTTGATCCAAAATATTTACTTTCCCAAACAGTCCGATTGCGAACCATTCTTGGACGTGACCGACGACAGTGAAATAAAGTATCATTACGTGTGGATCAAAAATTTATCTAGGTTGGTAAAAAGTCAGCATACAAATCATAAAGAAAAAATTTTTATTTGTGATCGGTGTCTAAATTATTTTTCAAGTCAAATTAAATTGAATATTCATGAAGAATATTGCCAAAAATCATCCAAATACCAGCAACATCGGGCCTTTAGTGCTGCGTATTATTTTAAATGCGACTATGATGATACTTTATCATTTTACAAAAGTTATCGCGGTTTGGATTGCATAGAGTGGTTCGCAAATGAACTGTCTGAAATTTCAAAATTAGTATATTTAAAATTGAAGGGTAACGTTCCAATGGATAATAGTATTGATTTAAAGGATGCTACTCCCACTTGTCACATTTGCAATAAAAATTTTATACAGGGTGATATAATTGTTCGAGATCATAATCATCTAAATGGAATTTTTCGCGGGTATGCTCATCAGGTTTGCAATCTTAATTACAAAAATACATTCACTGTACCGGTTGTTTTTCATAATTTAACGGGCTACGACAGTCATTTCCTAATTAAAGAACTGACTAATTTTAGTAGAATCTCGCTGCTGCCCATAAATAAAGAAAAGTATATATCCTTTACTGTTTACGACAACGAAACATTTATAAAATTACGATTTATCGATTCATTTCGTTTTATGGCCTCTAGTTTAGACAAATTAGCTTCCTATTTAACTGAGTATCAAAATTTAAAACATGAATTTTCAAATTTAGATGCTGCAAAATTAGATCTTTTACAACGTAAAGGCGTTTTTCCCTACGATTTTGTAGATTCTTTTGAAAAATTAGATTTTTCTTGCCTACCCGAAAAATCGGCCTTTTACAACAAACTAAATGATTGCGATATTTCGGAAAATGATTATGCGCATGCTCAGCACGTTTGGCGTGAATTCGGTTGTCAAAATTTGGGCGAATATTCAGATCTCTATTTAAAAACCGATATTCTCTTATTAACCGATGTTTTCGAGCAATTTCGCAACAGTTGCTTTAAAACATATGGGCTCGATCCTGCGCATTATTACACTTTGCCCGGTTACACTTGGGATTGCATGCTTAAATTCACCGGCTGTCGTTTGCAAATACTAAAGGTGTAATAAACCATTAGTAATTCACCGAAGTTTTCTGTTACCTGCAAGAGGTAGTACATCCACCAGCCAACAGATGCCGTACCATGTACTAAAACAACTAATTTTGACAACCCAATGGAGCAGAACGACATGATGTTGTTTTTAGACGATTTCTTTGTGCAAGTTTTAGCTATAAAAGGCGGATTTGGACATTAATAAAATCAGTCTATTGGTGGCTCAAATTCCGACTGGTCTTAATACTGGATGGAAGAACCGATACCGAGACTTGAATGCACAAGGACTATAGTTTCTAGTGATCTAAAACAGTAGGTTAACCTGGGGCTTTTATGCTGGGCTTTTATGCTTAGCTTGTATGCTGTATTTAACCTATTTGCTATCCTGCCACCCGTCCTGTAATTCATAATCTATCTACATTTAATATCCAAGTGAACATAACCTTATTAATATATTTTGCAAATAATATTTCTTCTTTATAGCCCCAGTTGCAAGTGAACCTGCCTGTCTGTGGAGGAAAACAGGAGCCTGTACCTGCCTGTTGCCTTTTGGGGTATCAAGAAAGAAATATTGACCTGTTTGTACACATAGCCTTGTATAATACCTGTCTACGATAGACCTTTATTTTATGTATATATCCTTTACTTATGATTTTGTATATATTGTATATATTTCTATGATAGAATAAACAAGTTTAAGTTATTTTGGCATTTAAATTAAACCACAAAACCTGAACTGATTCTCAAACCCTATTTCTCCACTGTAAAGTTACTCGAGGTAGGTATTCTCTCTGTCGAAGAACTAGAGAGACCCTATAGTGCGTATTTAAGACCATTACCAGCCTATGTACGACACAAATTTGGCGCCCGAGCAGGGACCTGATTTTTCCTGAAAATTTCCTGAAACCTAACCTACAAATCCCGTGAGAATCAGAGTAAGGTGGTTTAATTTTTACCAATTAAAATGTCAAAAACAAAAGCAACCCCGACGAAAAAACCCGACGACCAGGATAAAACACAAGGCCCTTCCCAGGCAGAGGCTGGAAATGCTTCAACCGACGGCTCAGCTGCAACTGTTGAGAAAACAGGGTTAAGTTGGATTTACACGCTTCGTAAGGAAGGTTTAATCGACGTTTGTACGGGTTATGGCTTAGAAGCAACCGGTACAGTAAACGATTTGCGTTTAAGACTAAGAAATCATGTCACCGGAACCAAAGAAACCACAGCCAATCTACCCTTGTGGGAAACCTCATTTTTAGGCCCACCTGCTGATGATAGAAAGGTCTGTGACCAGGTTCGAAAGTGGAATATACACTTTGATGGCAATAGTAATGCAGTATCATTCCTCGAAAGAATACAAGAGTTAAAAGAATGCTATGACTTTGATGAGGAAAATCTACTCAAAGCATTACCAGAGCTACTAAGAGGAAGCACATTATTGTGGTACAGAAACTGGAAGGCTGGCTGGAATGACTGGGATGATTTCATCGAGGATTTCAAGCAAACTTACTTTCCCAGCAGGTATACCGAAGACTTGCTGGAGGGAATTTCTCGGAGGAATCAGAGGCCCAAAGAAAGTTTCAGGGAGTATATGATTGAAATACAGTCACTTATGCGGAGATATGGCAAATATACTCAAGAGCAAGAATTATACACTCTGTATAAAAATTTACGCCCAGAATATCGACAATACATACGACGCAATGATGCCAAGTCGGTTAAAGATTTGGTGGGGCAAGCAGAGGAGTTTGAACGTCTACAGAAAGAGATAGAGGCACAAAAACCTGCCAGGGTAGTTCAAATTCCCCATGTAGCCCCCATATTACCAGCAAAACAGAATACTACCCATAACGGTCTAGGACGTTCTGGCGCAACCGATTTGACGCGACCGATTTGGCGCGGCCGTACTGGCGCAGGTCCGTTGTGACGCAGACCGCTTCTGGCGCAAAGCCTATTTGGCGCAGGTACATTCTGGCGCGAAGACTTTATGGCGCAAATAATTAAAAACATATCAAAAATCGACCCTATTTTATCCATTAAAACCGCAATGTACCTGAAAAATAAATGAAACACAAACATATTATTTGAAACATAAATTTATTAAAACGTAATTCAAAACATATATTTTTTTACAAATTCATACAAAATAATACATCCCTACTATATTATAATTGTAAGCTAAGCCATATTATAATTGTAAGCTAAGCCTTTCAAATATTCTACCATCCCTATATTATTGAAATTTTCTACAATATTCTTAATTCTTTTATCACATTCAACATATTTTCTAAGTTTTTTAGGAGGTGCCTGTCCAGCTATTAATTGTTCTATATACATATCTCTTGTAACCTGCACTTTTTTCAGTATATCAATAAATGACCAAATCGTGGGATGATCCATTGATAACTCTGTTTGAAGCCTTCTGTGAGAAGCTTCAGCAAAATTATTAGTTCTGTGAATGTCGTTGATAACTCTTTCATAAACAGACCATAAGGTTGGTAGAAACATAGGCGGTCTTCGCCCACCTCCACGTCTGTTTAGTCTCCCAACATAAAAATCTTCGAACCAATCGAGCATTGGCAACAAATCTGGCGGTATTTCTTCTGTGAGACTCTCTAGCGCCTCATCGAGATTTTCGATAGGTACAAAGGCCAATGAAGTTATCATTTTTGCCATGTGGGCAAAATCTGGGTCATTCTGATATCTACCCAAAAGATTAAGTTCGGCAAGATGTTTTTTAAAATTCTTGACCAAGTGAAAAAAACAACCTTGCATTTGAACTCCTTGAAATTTTTCTTCTCTAAAATAAGGTCGATTTTTAATATGTTTTAAATTATTTGCGCCATAAAGTCTTCGCGCCAGAACTTATCTACACTAAATAGGCTTTGCGCCAGAAGCGGTCTGACCTGCGCTAGTACAGCCGCGCCAAACCAGTCGCGTCAAATCGGTTGCGCCAGAATGGATCATCTCGACCCATAACCGGCCAACAAATCCATCAGTGAAGCCACTGAATACCCCAGTATATGACCGAAAGCGTATATGCTGGAGGTGTGGCAAGGAAGGGCATTTTCGAACTGAATGTCGTGAAAAGCAGCGTATTTTTTGCTCTAGATGTGGAAAACAGGATGTTATGTCGAGGGACTGCACATGCCCACGTCCGGAAAACACCAGAGGGAACAGGAACTGAAGCCGTCTAAATTCCCGCCCCTACCGGCTTCGCCAGGACCGTACTCGGTACAAAATATACAGGGTGAAGCAAAAATCCCGACTATCAATCCACATTTTATAGCCAATCAAACAACAAAGGTGGCAAACGACCCCCGGATGTTTCTGAAAATAAAAATTCAAGAAATGGAATGGGATGCCCTTTTGGATACCGGAGCTATATATTCATATATCGGTCAATCCGTGGTAGACGATCTATCAAATCAACCAGGACAACAATGTACTACCCAGGTACAGTTGGCTGATGGGTCCCTACAACCAGTCACTAGGGCCCCTTGGTTGTCAATTTGACAGCAAATACACGCAACACCAGTTCTATTCTCTACCAAATTTGGTGGAAAATATTATTTTGGGGATGGATTTTATATCCAAGTATAAAATATTGGAAAAAGCCACCCAAAATAATCCAGAAAAGAAACCAGAAAATCCAGTAAAACCAGAAATTCCAGAAAAGAAACCAGAAAGTCCAGTAACACCAGAAAATCCAGAAAAGAAACCAGAAAGTCCAGAAAACCCAGAAGAACCAGGAAAAAGTCCGGCCCTGTTGTCCTTGATCCAGAAAAACCTGATTCCCGAAGAACAACAGAAAGTGGCCAACTTTATGCCCACCGAATTAAAGTCCCGTGATACGAATAACAGCAGGATACAACATAATATTCGTATCAAAGAACCCGCCATAAAGAAAATCTACGACGAAGTTGATCAAAGGTTCTCAGATAAAATCGAGCCCTCCCATAGTCCTTGGAGCTCACCAACAGTGATGGTCAAGCAAGCTAATGGAGAGCCACGATTCTGCACAAATGTTCGAAAAATCAACGACGTCTCGATAAAGGTGCCACGAGGACAAGTAATTCCTCAAGTTCTAGAAACCGGATACCGACGATTTGTGCCAAACTTTGCACCAACTCCGCACCAGCAACCATGCGACGGTGGAATTGCTTACCGCCAAGGGATTGGGTAAAGTTCCCAACGGCCATTTCTTATTCACGAAAGAGGACCTGGAACCCGGAGCCGTGAAGATGTTTTAGAAGAAATTTGTTGATTTGGTTTTAATAATTTTATTTTTATTTTCCAGTTATTTCTTTTAAATCCTGTGTACGACCGTTGTTTTTAGTGATCTAAAAACAATAATTTTGTAAGAGGGGGATGTAATAAACCATTAGTAATTCACCGAAGTTTTCTGTTACCTGCAAGAGGTAGTACATCCACCAGCCAACAGACTGTACTAAAACAACTAATTTTGACAACCCAATGGAGCAGAACGACATGATGTTGTTTTTAGACGATTTCTTTGTGCAAGTTTTAGCTATAAAAGGCGGATTTGGACATTAATAAAATCAGTCTATTGGTGGCTCAAATTCCGACTGGTCTTAATACTGGATGGAAGAACCGATACCGAGACTTGAATGCACAAGGACTATAGTTTCTAGTGTAAAACAGTAGGTTAACCTGGGGCTTTTATGCTGGGCTTTTATGCTTAGCTTATATGCTGTATTTAACCTATTTGCTATCCTGCCACCCGTCCTGTAATTCATAATCTATCTACATTTAATATCCAAGTGAACATAACCTTATTTATATATTTTGCAAATAATATTTCTTCTTTATAGCCCCAGTTGCAAGTGAACCTGCCTGTCTGTGGAGGAAAACAGGAGCCTGTACCTGCCTGTTGCCTTTTGGGGTATCAAGAAAGAAATATTGACCTGTTTGCACACATAGCCTTGTATAATACCTGTCTACGATAGACCTTTATTTTATGTATATATCCTTTACTTATGATTTTGTATATATTGTATATATTTCTATGATAGAATAAACAAGTTTAAGTTATTTTGGCATTTAAATTAAACCACAAAACCTGAACTGATTCTCAAACCCTATTTCTACACTGTAAAGTTACTCGAGGTAGGTATTCTCTCTGTCGAAGAACTAGAGAGACCCTATAGTGCGTATTTAAGACCATTACCAGCCTAGGTACGACACAAAGGATGTCGATATGCTTTTATTTATCGAGCGCGGCATTAGAGGCGGAGTTTCCCAGTGTTGCAATCGATATTCGGAGGCAAACAACAAATACATGGGTGATACGTACGATCCATCAAAATGTGTCCATGTGTCAATATTTACCCCATGATGGGTTTCAGTGGCTCGAAAATCTCGAAAACTTTGATGTTTTTGGTGTATCGGATGAATCACCGGTCGGATATATTTTAGAAGTTGATTTAGAGTATCCTCAAAATTTGCACGATTTACATAAAGATTTACCCTTCTGCCCCGACCATGTCAAACCACCAAATTCAAAATTACCAAAATTAATGACCACCCTCACTAAAAAATCTAAGTATATATCATTCATTATCGAAATTTAAAGCAAGCTTTATCTCACGGACTAAAATTGACCAAAATTCATCCAATTTTAAAATTTATTCAATCACCCTGGTTAAAATCCTATATAGAATTAAACATAAATTTGCGAAAAATGTCCAAAAATGAATTTGAAAAAAAAATTATTTAAATTAATGGTTAATGCCGTTTTCGGCAAGACTATGGAGAATATTCGAAAACACAGAATAGTAAAATTAGTCAATAAGTGGGAGGGTCGATATGGTGCCAAAAATTTAATTGCCAGTCCAAATTTTCAGAATCGGACTATTTTTAGGGATAATCTTATTGCTTTTGAATTAAGTAAAACTAATTTGTGCTTCAACAAGCTTTTATATATTGGTAGGTATGTCAATACTTGATATATCCAAGGTTTGCGTCTATGACTTTCATCACGATTATGTTTTATCTAAGTTCAATAACGATATCGCAAAATTATTATACACTGAAACCGATAGTTTGCTATATGAATTTACCTGTAACGACGCATATGAGGAAGTTATACTTAAAGATATTCAAATGTTCGACACTAGCGATTATCCAAAAAACAATCGTTGGAATATCCCTTTGTTAAATAAAAAAGTTCCCGGTTTAATGAAAGACAAACTTAACGGGGAAATTATGACGCATTTTATTGGTCTGCGCTCTAAAATGTACACCTTTAAATTTGAAGGTGAAAAATGTGTTAAAAAATCGAAGGGTGTTAAATATTATATTGTTAGAAATTCTATAACTTTCCAAGATTATTTCGATTGCCTTAATTCAAAAACTAATAAAATTATAAATCAAAATTTAATAAAGTCTATCGCGCACGAAGTTTATAGCAACAAAAAATTGGCTTAAGTTGCTTTGACGATAAAAGATCCCTTTTAAATGATTCGCACGACACTCTGCCTTGGGGGCATTATAGTATTATTTGACTTTATTGTATTTGTTACCTCACAATTTTTAATTTTTTTATTATCCTGTGCGTTACTTTATATATTTGTTTATCTACTGCAACCTATAATTAGTATTAGTTTATGTTGCGTACCTGTTATAAATTCCTATATTTGTCATCACACACAACGCACTAAAATTCTAGAAAAAAGACTAAAAGCTCCATTTGAAGAACTAAATGATCTTATGATTTGAGCGGAATATTAAATTTTTTTTAAAGTGAAGTACTTTAAAACAGGATCTCAAGGTCCACCAGCCGGACCCCAAAGGCTATCGTGTTTTAAAATAAATATTAAATGACATCTTCAGTACCATCAAAACATGATTGGGGCATCGAAACAAACATTGTGTATACGACATGAACCATTAAAACTGGACTGGATTCCATTTAAACAATCTTTACCAGTTGTTCAAGATATTGCAACTTTAATACAACAAATGATCCAGGATATACGTGAACGAGAAAATATTGAAAATAGTGATGACGACTACGACATACGCATTGAAGTTGAAGACGAATTGGTTGATGCAGGATTATGAATATGAAGTTAGCAAAGCATCCATCGCTAATCAAAAAGCGATTAGATGCATAATTTGCCGTTAATTAGTTGTGAAAAAATGAATTTTGTCGTTCGAATATTTCTTTGTTTTTACGGGTGCTTTGCTAACTTCATATGAAGTTAGCAAGGCACCCCCCTTAAATATATGATAAAAAAAAATTTAATAGTTAATATTTTGCCGTTAATTTGTCGCTAATTAGTTGTGAATAAATTAATTTTGTTGTTCGCATATTTCTTTGTTTTTATGGGTGCTTTGTTAACTTCATATAAAGTTAGCAAGGCAGCCCCCTTAAATTCCTGATAATATTTTTTTTTAATTGTTAATATTTTGCCGTTAATTTGTCGCTAATTAGTTGTGAATAAATTAATTTTGTCGTTTAATAATTTTTTTTTCGGCTGCTTTGCTAATTTCATATGAAGTTAGCAAGGCAGACCCCCTTAAATATCTGATAAAAAAATTTAATAGTTAATATTTTGCCGTTAATTTGTCGCTAATTAGTTGTGAGTAAATTAAATTTGTCGTTCGCATATTTCTTTGTTTTTATGGGTATTTTGTTAACTTCATATGAAGTTAGCAAGGCAGCCCCCTTAAATATGTGATAATATATTTTTTTAATTGTTAATATTTTGCCGTTAATTTGTCGCTAATTAGTTGTGAATAAATTAATTTTGTCCTTTGATATTTTTTTGTTTTTTTCGGCTGCTTTGCTAACTTCATATGAAGTTAGCAAGGCAGCCTCCTTAAATATGTGATAATATATTTTTTTAATTGTTAATATTTTGCCCTTAAAGTCTTTGTTATAAAACTCCTTCCCTGCGTCTGTTTGTAAGTTTTTCGGAATATTTGGTTTAATTAAAATTGTTTTTATTGCCTGTGTTACATCTTTTGAAGTTTTATTCTTTATAGGTAAAGCCCACACAAATTTACTAAATGCATTAATAATTACCAAAATATATTTAAATCCTTTATTTTGTTTTGCAAAAGGAATCATCTCAACCAGATCACCTTGAAATAAATCATTTAATCCGCGATAACAACTCTTCTACGCTTGAATTGTTTTCTTGCTGGTGCGTGTAATTCACTTACTATTTCACGTTTATAATCTATTAAAGGCAATTGAGATTTATTTTTAATTTTCTTCATTCTGTTAAAATCGGATATTTAATAATCATTTCCAGAAAAACATACGTAATGAGCTTAGGTGATTCTAATGAAATTTTATCACCCAGTTGTAGTTTAACATTTAACAATTTGTCGGGTTTATACGATTTATTGTTTATCTTAATTTGAAGACTATCTTCATTAACAGCTACGTGATTTACAATTCCCTCTTTTAGTGGAAATTCATAAATTGAATAATTAGTGCTTAAATCATACACAATTTTTTTACCTTGCATGTGGTAGTTAGCACTTTTTAATGTAATATTTAATAAACCATATGTGGATATTTCTTTCTATTGGTTTTTTCTTAAATGATTAAGTAAACTACGTCCGAACTTGTCAACGGACATGATAAAAATGTTTCTAATTTATGAAATCTATTCGATTATATTGGCTTCTTTTAACTCTTCAATTATGCTGTTTATTTCATTCGCATGACTATTATTCCCTGCATATTGGGAACTAATTAATAATCTTAATCGTTCAACTAACTTATTACAGTCATCCCAATACACATATTCTTTTAATTTATTTGTGTATTGCATTTGTAATCCTTTCCCAAGACGTTGCTGTCGTTGTTTTGTTTGTGGCACTCTTAATTTCGATCTGTATTGGGTTTCAGTTTGTTTGTTTGATTCCTCTAAATCAAGTAAAGGTTTAATTACATTTTTATACTTATTACCTCTATTTCCTGCTTTTTGTGCATTTGCATCAAAATTTCTTTTTTGTGCATTTGTGCTCAAAATAATATTTCTATAATTATTTATATCTTCTGGAGTCATTAAACTTTCGTTTGGTTTATTTTTAAACAAGAATTCATATCAACCATAAGTACCCTTATATATTCTATCTTCCTTTTTATTTTTGTCCTTTATAACAATATCATTTCCTTTAAAATCCATTTCTGAATCTCCATAGTGAAATTTTCTCAAAACTGGTTCGTAAGTTAAATAATGAGTATCAAATCTATTTTCAGTGTCTCGTATAAATCCTTTAACATATTCACGTGGCATTTTATCAAATTGATCTAAATACAAATTAAAAGATGTATCTTGATTTATGTAATCATCCATGGTAGCAAATTGCTGTTCGCGAATACTGCCATCGTAAAAATAACTGTCTTGTAATGTGTCGTCTTGTAATGTGCTATCAAATATTTCACCATCATCAATAAAATGTGGTACTGCTGCCGGTTTTTTTTTATTTTTTTTATAGGACTAGGTGTTAATTCTTTTGGTATATGGGTTTTTTTAACATCATATTCGCTTTTTATTGCCTCTTCTTTTTTAATATCTGCCAATGATGGTTGTGTTTGCGTCGGGGGCTGCGGTGAAGCTTTTGATATTAATCGTTTTAATGGTTCCAACTCGAACTTTGTTTGAAATCTGCCAGATTTAATAGCATTTAATTTAGCTTTAATATCCCTCCTAATTTTTATTAACTTTTTGGTTAATATTTTGTCCTTCATATTTGTGTGCGTGTTAATGTCAACAAGGTTTTTTAAATACTAAATTAATTTTACGAAACAAGTATATTTATTATTATTATAATAATTATGATAATTATCAAACCCTCCAAAAACAGCACACTGTTTTTAAAAAACAGCACACTGTTTTTAAAAAACAGCACACTGTTTTTAAAAAACAGCACACTGTTTTTAAAAAACAGCACACTGTTTTTAGAAAACAGCACACTGTTTTTTTAAAAAACAGTGTGCTGTTTATAAAGCGATTATTTTGAAATTATGTATTGATCAAATCCTTTTCTAAAGCGACCTTTATTAATATCAAATTCTTTACACATTACAAGGAATCCATATTTATCATTCCAACATAATGAACACATTTCATGAAACTGATCAAACGACATGTCAGTATTAACATGATCTTAATAAATATGTCTTAGGTTCATGTCATCTTGTTTAAAAATTATCAGCATATTTGCATTGTCACGTATAAGATGTTTGGGGATGCAGGCATAAGTTTGCGTTAAATAAAAAGAATCTATAAGATTATGCCTGCCCATTGCAAAAAAATCTCTTATTATGCTTTGCTTTTCACAAGCTACATCATCGAAAATAAATACAGAATTTGATTTTGCATTTGAGGGCGTTTTTATATTTTCATTATCATTATACTCATAATAATTAATACCCTTTATGGGCTTAAATAATTTTTTTAAATATTTATAGATCGGCTGGTAGAAAGACTTGGAATAAATATATACATTTTCAAAACGTAGACCGTTTATATTTTCTAGTAAATTTAACATTACATTCGTTTTACCGCAATTAGATGGACCTGAAATTATACAGCGAATAGTAGAAGGTAACAATGCGCCATGTCGAAGCTCATGCTGCTGAGAATCTTCAAATTTTGTAATTTTGAGACTTGTGGTCTGTTTAACTAAATGCATAGTGTAATACTAAACATTTTTATATTTGTAATATCATATATTACAAATAAATTTATAAAAAACCATCAGTCATATTTTGGCCTTTGATGCAAATACATGTATAAATGAAGTGTTACGATAGAAATAGCGCCATTCCCAAAAAGCCAATTCGAGTGAAAGGTGGTAAGGGTTTTGTTAACAAATTAATTGATAGGCTTCCATTTGAATTACATATTCCAAGTTATAACTACTGTGGACCCGGAACTAAGCTAAGTAAACGATTAGCACGAAACGATAAGGGTATAAATCCATTGGATGAAGCTTGTAAAATACACGACATTGCCTATTCGAAAAACGCGGAATTAGATAAACGACACGAGGCAGATAAAATTTTGACTAGCAGCGCTTTAAAAAGGGTATTGGCTCGTGATTCTGGTATTGGCGAAAAACTAGCTGCTTTAGGTGTCACAACTGCTATGAAGGCAAAAGTAAAACTAGGTATGGGTTTGAAACAAAAGAGAAAACAAAAAAAGAAAGCAAAGAAGGGTGGAATTATCTCATTTAATAAAGCCTTAAAAAAAGCCAAAATTGCAATTCAAAATAATAATCCCAAAGATATCGGATCCGCGATTAATATTGCTGCAAAAGCTGTTAAGGGCATTACAAAAGATAAACGTGCTCGCATAATTGCTTTACCAAAAACCGGTGGATTTCTACCACTTATTCCATTATTTGCGGGATTGAGTGCTCTTGGAGCTTTGGCCGGAGGTGCTAGCTCAATCGCTAGTGCCGTTAATAAAGCAAAATCAGCGCAAGAAGATCTTAAAGAAAAACAACGACATAATGAAAAAATGGAGACAATAGCCATGGGAAAGGGATTGCAATTAAAACAATATAAAAAAGGCCTTGGTTTATTTGTAAATTCCTATTCTTACTACACTCCCAAAAAAAATTTTCTATAGGAAGATTACCAAAACGAGCTCTAACAAATATAGATTTAAATAAATATGCTAAAAAATTTAAAAATTTTCGCGGAGTGTTTATGCACGACGCCTTGCCACATAAAATTAAACAATTTGAATGTGGAATTATTAACTTAGATAGTAGTGAGGGAGATGGAACACACTGGACTGCATACATTAAAAAAATAAAAACGTTTTGTATTACGATAGTTTTGGTAATCTTATGCCGCCAACAAAAGTTGCATCGTATTTTTACACTTCAACTCAACAACCCGTAAAAATCACATACAATCATACGCAGTTTCAAAATTATAATTCTTTAAACTGTGGGCATTTATGTTTGCAATTTTTATATAATTATTCATAATCATGTAAGTAAACGTTAGTGAAATAGTGGCATTTAAGCAATGAGGACGTTCAGTTTTTCGGGGACTGAATCCGTTTTGAGTGCTGATTTCTATCCACCGATAGATTTAAGAGATTTTGATAATGATTTTGTTATAGGACTTTTAAGTTTAGAAGTATATAATGCTATACCAAATATTTATAAAGATAAAAATATGTTTTACATTGGCTCGCACAAAATTGAAATTCCCGAAGGAACATATGATATTGATAATATTAACAGTTTTTTAAATGAAAAAATCATTTGATTTAAATAGAGCAACAAATGATAAATTATTCTTATCGTTAACAGCGAATTTAAATACATTAAAATGCGAAATAAAATCTACGCACGATATTGATTTTACAAACAGCAATTCAATCGGAGATTTATTGGGTTTTCATAGTAAAAAACTTACAAAAAATACTAAACACACTTCCAAAAAACCAGTCGACATAATGAAAGTAAACGCAATAAAAATTGTATGCAATATTGCGATGGGTACGTATGATAATGGAAGACAAGGTCATCATTACACGAATTTTTTCCCACTGTAGCAGCCGGATTTAAAATTGTTGAGTCCCACAAACTGTTATTTATTTACCCATAAATACAAAAATAATCAATAATATAACCTTTAAAATAGTCGACCAGGATGGTCGATTTCCGAGGAGAGACCATCACGATAAGAGCTCATTTAAAGGCCCAGCAGCAGCTGCAGCAGTAATGGTTTTAAAATATAACAAAAGTGCGGCAACAATTAATGCCAGTGTCAGTCAAACCGTTAACCAGTTAACACCTGCTAATATCGCATACCTTAAATCTTTAGGATTTAAAATAAAAAATTATGAGTATTTTAAACGTAAATGATAGAGTTTTTTCGGATAATTCTCTTTTAAATGTAGAGAAACATTCCCATCTACCATATAACTCTAGCGCATTCGAGAATAATGATGAAATACGAATTTGCATACCCCAAACTCAAATGTTTACTCATCCTTCTATGAGTTATATTTATATTGAGGGAAAATTACTTTAAGAAAATGGCACTGTATCTACAACGGCAAAATTTGTTAATAATTATTTTAATCATTTATTTAGTGAAATTCGATTGAAAATTTCGGGAAAAACTGTAGATCGTGTAAGAAATCCTGGAATTACTACAACCCTTAAGGGATACACATCATTTAATAAAAATGATGTTAATCGTTTAAAAAATGCCCGTTGGAATATTGAAAGCCCAGATTGCTTGATGGACGTAAACGACATCGCAACCGGTGAATTTAATCTGTGTGTACCCTTAAATATGATTTTGGGGTTTGCCGAAGATTTTAAAAAAAATATTATTAATTTAAGACAAGAATTAATTTTAATTCGAAGTAATTCTGATCATAATGCAATTTATAATAGCGCTGCCAATGAAAAAAATAAAATTACAATTAACAAAATTGTTTGGAAAATGCCCCACATATCGGTGGCTGATGTTGAAAACCTAAAACTACTAGAACTTATTGAAAATGGAAGAGAATTGGAAGTGGCTTTCAGAAATTGGGAATTAATAGAATATCCTTTGCTGCAAAAAACAAAAAACCATACGTGGAACGTAAAATCTGCCACGCAATTGGAAAAACCACGTTATGTTATTGTAGGATTTCAAACAGATCGTAAAAATAGTTTTCATGAAAATAGCAGTTTATTCGATAATTGTACTTTAAAAAATATAAAATTATATTTAAATTCGGAAATTTACCCCTACGATAATTTGAATATTGATTTTGACAAAAATCAATATTCTATGTTGTATGAAATGTACTTGAATTTTCAACAATCATATTATGATGATATTAAGAGTATAAAAGTATTGCCCCTGTAGTAGTAATTGATTGTTCAAGACAAAATGAAATTCTAAACTCTGGCACTGTAGAAGTTCGCTTCGAATTCGAAACTACTAAAGACATGCCAGACAATACTTCAGCCTTTTGCTTAATATTGCACGATCGCCTTGTACATTACACCCCACTTAGCGGCATAATTCGCGATATATAAGAGAAAGACTAGGAAAATTGAATTTAGTTTTATCAAGACCAAATTAATACCTTAACCATGAACAATTTTGTTTTCGTTGATTTTCAAGGATTCCAATTTAAACAGTTAAAGTTTATTTGTAAAGAATTGTCAATTAAGCATACGAGCGAAGAAACAAAACATTTCATTTTTAATTATAATACTGAGTACTCTTCGTTAACTGAACAATTTCGAAAACAGGTGGATTTTCTAACAAAAAATATTCACGGACATAAATGGGCAACTTGGACAAACGCAATGATGTTTATTGTTACTCGGAAATTAAAAAAATATTTAATAGAGAAATAAATGATAGAAATATTGAAATTATATTTGTAAAGGGACCTCCAAAAATTGAATGGTTAAAACCATTCATTATGCCACACATAAATATTGTAGACTTGGAAAGTTTAAATTGTCCAAGTATATTAGAATTAAAAATAAAAATAGGCAACATTGTAAAAAACATTTATACAATCATTTAAATTGTACTAATGAAAATGTACTTTTATTAAGAAATTGGTATTTCGACAATGTTGCCTCCCCCCACTCTTAAAATAGTTTGTGTATATAGGTTAAAAAATAAAATAAATATCCTCAGTAATAATAATATTTAAGAAACTTCAACATGTCTGTTTATTATGTGAGCTTTGGTATAGTTAAACCATTAACGATTGAAGAAATTATTGAATTGGCAAAATGTTTAACTACATCTGCAACACCTCTCGATGATTGGTATGTATTGGAAGAAGAATGGTGTACAAGCTTGGATGATTCAAAATATTTATTGGAAGAACAATTAAAACAAAATCAACAACAATTTACTAATACCGAACAAAATCAGCAATATCAATTAATTGATACAAATGTTGAAGAGAACATATTCGATGTTTCAACTGATTTATTGGAAAAGCAGTTCCAACAAAATCAGCAACAGCAATCTACTGAAGAATACTGCTCTTATAGTCAAATGTTTTAACAAAAATATTTAAAAAATAAAATATTTGAAATAATATATGCGTTTATTATTTAACCTATCCTTCAACAATTAATCGGTGAGGTTAAAAATAAAAATATTAATTAATATTCAAGAAATTTATTTTTTTACAAATTATTAGATTAGGTTTCACTTCTTTTTTATTCTTTTAATTGACGTACAATTATTTTGAAACCTTTCACCTGCTGCCATTTACTACTACTGCTGCAATCTACAAGGCGCATTTTTTCAAATAATCTAACCATTTTAATTTTTTCCTCATATCGATTAATTTGTCTTTTTAATGCTTGCAAATCTTTATTAAATTTTAGTTTTCTTTGCAATAAAGATTCTTTGCAATCCATTGCATGCACTGTATACACGTGAGCTTTTAAATTAAAACCAAATTATATTAATTTTATTTTTATACCCTTTTTGTAGGCTCCCCTCCTAAGTCTGTCTGTTTTTTTTAAGGATATTGCGGACAAAAAAAAACAAAATATTAATCATACATAATTTTTTATTTAATAGAAATCACACAATATTTGTATTCAATAAGAATGAATTTCAGTAATTGCACAATCCCTTCCCTTTATAGTTCTTTTGTCAATCAAAACTACATACAATGTTTTGCCTGCTTTGGTATTGTACTCCACTATTGCTTCTTCATTGAAAAAATCATTAAATTTCTTGGGAATCCATACCCACCCATGTTCGCCTAAGTCAGCAATTACAGCCCTGCCGATTACGGTATCTTTAGATGACACTGCATTTATTGTATATTTCTTTTGTATATCCAAGTCCAAAAGTTTCTTGATGTTGGCTTGTTTGTTTGCCTTGTCCAATAATGCTCTGTTCATCTGTTGAGAGATAAAATATTTACTATAAAAAATAAATAAAAACTGGAGTAATACTCACGGCTGATGGTAGACTTGCTATTAGATTTTGATGCACCTAATAAATATTTAATCACATATAGTTTATATAGCAACAGCGTTCAGTCTTCCGTCCGACCTATTATTAAAACCAACAAAGGCCTCTGAAGCTCCTATCTTCCTTTGTTAAAAGTGTTCGTCTTTCAGCGTTTTTCGCTGCCCAAGCAAAAAATCCAATAATTAAAAACAATATAACAGGTTTCGAATATTAATGAGCTAATCAAAAGTTAAATAACAAATGAGTCATTTAATGAACAAAAACAAAATATGTTTGCAAGGTTGCGGCCGCCCAATGGGGCCTCTAGGGAAGTGCGTCTCAGCGTGTGAGAAAAACAACGCCAATGTGGCGCCAGAATAAATTAAAATTTCGAAATGTTGTGCAATTACTAGACTTAAGAATCAACCGGGCAAGTGGCGCCACCACGAGTCATAATTTTACATTTCCCAGTATTACTTTTACAATTGGTTGGCGGTCATTTTGAATTCAACAAGCCCCCCATCATTATTTCTGCAATTGGTTGGTGGCCGGCGGCCATTTTGAATTTCCCGCCCATCGAGTAACGCCAACGAGTGCACAGCCCAGCATGTGGCGCCACCATGCGGCCGAAATGTGAAGTAGTGAGCCGAAAGCCCCATAGCTACTCTACTGACGTACTTGACGACCCCCATAACGAACTTGAAACCCTGCAATACAACATAATATCTTGTATATATTGTATAATATATTGTATATATAATATATTGTGTTGCAGGGTTTAATATATAATATTTCGCACAACGCCATATGGCCCAGAAGCACAGCATTGTTCTCGCAATTCATGTTTTCATAGAAAACAACCTTTTGCTATTAAATTTTAGAAACAAAATTACAATCTGCATTAAAGTACGCATGCGCTGTCAGTACCGCTACCGCTACTTTCTGAACTATAAATTGCAGAAAGTGATACCGCTACCGCTACCTTTACCTCTACCTTTACCGCTGCCTCTACCGTTACCTTTAAAACTATAAATCCAGCTTAAATCCAGCTTTATAGCCGCCTTGAAATTACTTTATGTTATTAAGAAATACACATTGAGGTATTATTTTGGTAGTGTTTTAATAATAATAAATGAACTTTATTGCAAACAAAGTTAATACAATTTCTTACAAATGGCCATTGACCGAGGTCCTTCAGCCGGTGAACATATCTTGAATATATGTAACAAAAAAAAAGTATATATATATAGTATATAGTATATATATATATATATATATATATATATATATATATATATATATACATCCACCTACCAATAGAGCGTCCATACATTGCGAAATTACATTCAATAGAGCGTCCGGGTGCATAGAGCGTCCGTATACGGACGCTCCATGCACATCACGTGTAAAATTTTACAGGGTGGTTCCAGGTAATTTTCTTGACCCTAGGCCAAAATTTGACCGGACGCTCTATTGTTGATGAAATAAAAGTAGAAAGACCGGTATACGTATATTATGAGTTCAAGCAATTTGACACTAGGGGGCGCCGCGCCGTATAGCGGTATACATTTTTCATTTACTTCTCTTACAAAGGAGCGTCCTCATAATTTGGCAACTGTGTAGGTACTTGTATTATATTTATTATATTATAGAATCAGCTTTCAAGTATTTTATGCAAAGCGGAACATGTTAAAAATACCATCTATAGGGCATCCACATCCTGATTCTGATACAATTTGTTTGCATATATATATAATAAAATAGTTATAAAATCTACTAAATATAATTTTTTTTGTTTGCAAGAACCTTTGTTTTATTACTTAACTACCATCTTCTAGATATCCCTCTGTTTTTATTTATTTGTTTTTTATCAATAGTATGTTGTTAATAAATTACACTGGTTTCCAAATTTTAATTTTAGGAAGATAGATTTTTGTCTGCATTTTTTAAGGTAATTTTGGCGTGCTGAACACAAAAAACTAACGTATTTTATTCTGAATTTGGCCATTCACCTAGCTAACGGTTTATTTTTGTTTAGATTTATGATTTAAACACCAGTATCCGGAGTGAAGGGCACGCCCGATCAAGTAATGGTTAAAAAGGTAAATCGTCCAAAGGTATTAAATTTGTAATCCATGTTATTTTTTAAGATTTTCAGCTATTTTGCATGGGTGGATTTTTAACTATATTTCATGAAATTTAAACTGTAACTCGGCCATTCTTTATCATATTAAAACAAAGTGGATACCGTTAGAAGAGTAATTTAATGACCTTTTTGAAGATATGTTTTTCGTGTTTTTCGTGTTTACAAACACTATATTATTACCTTAAGTAACAAAATGTAAAAGAAACTTTCTACTTTTTTCTGTTAACAAGTGTTTTGCAGACTTGAGAAATTGGTAAAACAAAACAATACCATCCCAAAAAAATATCTAAACTATGATTTAGGCAAATTTTATTGCGGCTAAATTCAAAGAGATGTAAATGCAGCGGCCCTAATATTATTATAATACCTATTGTATACAATCTATAGAAAACCTAGTTTTACGCATTTGGGCCCACTGATAGCGGTTAGTGTAAATTTACTTGTGGTGAGGGTGTTTCGATTTTTTATAAGGGATTGCCAAATTAAGTAACTACTACTATACTATACCGACAAGAGTTTTACCAAATGTCAATAACGGTACGTAACACGGTCTTTTAAGACCGTGTCAGCGACATTTAGTGACATTTGAATTAGTTGGTATAGAACTTATATTGGTAATCCCTTATGAAAAAATCAGAATACCCCCACCACCGCTATCCAGTTTATAGTATAGATCAGTGTTTGGGCCTCAATAACGAAAATTGTGTTTTATCCTAGATTTTTACCTAAATTATAATGTATCATCCATGTATTTCACAAGTAAATTTAGTAAAACAAACGATACATTTTTATGTTCGTCAATATATTTAAAATCGTAGATGTCGTTAGTTTATACAAGCAATTTTTATTTGTTGTTACCCAAATAGCACAAAGAAGTACTGGAAACGTCCTGAGTATATCTTGTATTAGACAATAGTAAGTCCCGAGTACGTCCGAATCAGGTCCTGAACCTTCCGCAGGACGTACCAGGGACATCTGATGTTACCAAATCGTCGGTCCCCAGAAGGTCCTAAGTAAGACATCCTCTGGCCGTCCTGAAATGCTTTATTGGGGACTATTGGACAAGCTTTACAGAATTGAAGAGTCTAAGTGACAAAAATAAAATTAGGAGTTATCAATGAAAAACAAATATTTTGCACATATAAATGTTGGAATATTTTTAAGTCATTCTGCATGACAAACTATTTTTAAATGATAATATATTATTTAACCAATTTGGCACTTAGACCCTTTGGAAATACCATGCTTCTATTACTAAAAAAACAAAAATTAAGTCCTTGGACCGTCCGAGTATATCCGCTTTAATATTCCCAAATAAGTAAGAGACTGGACGTACCCAAAACTTCCGATATATGTCTGGGACGTTCGGACCAATGTGGGACCCGAAATGGACGTCCTAGGTACCTCTTGTGCTATCTGGGTGTATAAACATTTTAACAGTTTAAGAGTTTTTTATACAAATGGTATATTTTTGTGTCCATAATTTCGTGATTAAATGCATAGAGCACATATTTAAATGGATTTAGTAGTTAAAATTGACATTTTTATTTAAGCTGTTGAGTAATAAAATTACTGTGCCATTATTTTAAGTTAAATAAATCTTAGCGTCCCCAGAAATTTTGATCCTATCAATGAATAAATGCATGCATGATAAAATCTATTTTTTTTTAAATTTTATTACAAAGATCCACCTAAAATAATTATTATCATGCCTATAGGCATTATATATAATGTATTATAAATCGTAATAATTAAAGCAATAAATTGCCGGTTTGTTAAAAAATATGTACATATTCATTGTGATCTGGTAACTGTCATTTTTGTTAATTTATTTTTGTGGTCGTTGAGATATCCCCGCATTAGTCTAAAGAAACACGGTTCTTTTAATAAAAGGACGCTTGAATGTAGTTATAATAACAGTAACTTTAATTTATATACGCCTTCTTCCAACTGCTTCACCTGGCAACGCTGTCGGACGCTCTATTAATAGATTTTAACAAATGCATTTTAAATACGGACGCTCCAAAGACTGTTCAGTAAAAGTACTTGTATATTATTGGACGCCATATACGCGGCGAAATGAACGGACGCTCAGTTGAGATCAAAGTGAAAGTAATAATTTTTCGGACGCTCTATTAATGTTTTGTGTAAGGACGCTCTATAGATAGTGGGATGTATATATATATATATATATATATTTATATATATATAATATATATTATATATATATATTATATTATATTATATTATATATACAGGGTGTCCGGGAAAAGGAGGTCAATCCGTTAACCATATATTCCTTGAGTTAAAACAATAAGACTTTCATAATACCATTTTTCAATTTAGAGCTTCATGTTCGATATACAGGGCGACAAAGTTTGAAATTAAAAACTGTTTTTTTTTAATAATTCGAGTAATTGATAAGATACTAAGTTTAAATTCGGTACACTACTTCAACATAAATAGTTACATTTTTTGAGACCAACAAAACAAAAAACAATTGTCAAATAATCAAAATAGGGGGGTCCAGTACTCACTGACTCCCTCTATTTTTTAGTACGTGCGCCAATGACTTCCAAACGGAATTTTTTCCGGTAATCATTTATTGTTGAAAATGTTTTGTCTCTTATAAAATTTTGATAAAATGATTTGTTTTAGAGATAATTTGTAAAGTATGGGTCAGTCCATATCAAATTTTCAAAATTAAAATTTTTTTTTTGAAAAAATGTAGGTCATGTGATATATCATAAAAAGTTCTCTAATAGGCCTTTAAAATAAGCCATCACTCACCTTTCTACTTTTAAAAGTTTACGAGATATCGCTATTTTTGTAAGTACCCAAATTTATCGGAATTTTTTGATTTTTAAAAATCAATAAAACAAAAACCACCCATCGAAAAAAATTCATATATGGGATTTTTGAGTTTTTTAGTGAGGTAAACAAATTTACCAAAAATTATCAAAATCGGAGATGGTGGTGGAAGAACCTTTGGTTGATTTAATATGGACTGACCCATACTTTACAAATTATCTCTAAAACAAATCATTTTATCAAAATTTTATAAGAGACAAAAAATTTTCAACAATAAATGATTACCTGAAAAAATACCGTTTAAAAGTCATTGGCGCACGTACTAAAAAATAGGGGGAGTCAGTGAGTACTGGACCCCCCTATTTTGATTATTTGACAATTGTTTTTTGTTTTGTTGGTCTCAAAAAATGTAACTATTTATGTTGAAGTAGTGTACCGAATTTGAACTTAATATCTTATCAATTACTCGAATTATTAAAAAAAATCAGTTTTAAATTTCAAACTGTCGCCCTGTATATCGAACATGAAGCTCTAAATTGAAAAATGGTATTATGAAAGTCTTATTGTTTTAACTCAAAGAATATATGGTTAACGGATTGACTTCCTTTTCCCGGACACCCTGTATATATATCCGGGAAAAGGAGGTCAATCCGTTAACCATATATTCCTTGAGTTAAAACAATAAGACTTTCATAATACCATTTTTCAATTTAGAGCTTCATGTTCGATATACAGGGCGACAAAGTTTGAAATTTAAAACTGATTTTTTTAAATTATTCGAGTAATTGATAATATACTAAGTTTAAATTCGGTACACTATTTCAACATAAATAGTTACATTTTTTGAAACCAACAAAACAAAAAACAATTGTCAAATAATCAAAATAGGGGGGTCCAGTACTCACTGACTCCCCCTATTTTTTAGTACGTGCGCCAATGACTTCCAAACGGTATTTTTTCAGGTAATCATTTATTGGTAAAAAAAATTTGTCTCTTATAAAAGTTTGATAAAATGATTTGTTTTAGAGATAATTTGTAAAGTATGGGTCAGTCCATATCAAATCAACCAAAGGTTCTTCCCCCACCATCTCCGATTTTGATCATTTTTGGTAAATTTGTTTACCTCACTAAAAAACTCAAAAATCCCATATATGAATTTTTTTCGATAGGTGGTTTTTGTTTTATTGATTTTTGAAAATTAAAAAATTCCGATAAATTTGGGTCTTGCAAGTACTTATAAAAATAGCGATATCTCGTAAACTATTAAAAGTAGAAAGGTGAGTGATGGCTTATTTTAAAGGCCTATTAGAGAACTTTTATATGATATATCACATGACCTACATTTTTTCAAAAAAAAAATTAAATTTTGAAAATTTGATATGGACTGACCCATACTTTACAAATTATCTCTAAAACAAATCATTTTATCAAAATTTTATAAGAGACAAAACATTTTCAACAATAAATGATTACCTGAAAAAATTTCGTTTGGAAGTCATTGGCGCACGTACTAAAAAATAGGGGGAGTCAGTGAGTGGACCCCCCTATTTTGATTATTTGACAATTGTTTTTTGTTTTGTTGGTCTTAAAAAATGTAACTATTTATGTTGAAGTAGTGTACTGAATTTAAACTTAGTATCTTATCAATTACTCGAATAATTTAAAAAAATCAGTTTTTAATTTCAAACTTTGTCGCCCTGTATATTGAACATGAAGCTCTAAATTGAAAAATGGTATTATGAAAGTCTTATTGTTTTAACTCAAGGAATATATGGTTAACGGATTGACCTCCTTTTCCCGGACACCCTGTATATAGTATATACGACACTTCATAATTTATACAGAAATATTTTTCGTGAATACTATCTCAAAATTATTAGAAGTTATGAAAAATTCAGCTTATTTTGGCATATACCCCTCGAAGCAATTTTTTTTTTAGCTTTTAAGAAAAGGCTAACTTTTTAACTTTTTAACATATCTTAAATATATGTAACAAAAAAAAAGTATATATATATAGTATATATATATATATATATATATATATATACATCCACCTACCAATAGAGCGTCCATACATTGCGAAATTACATTCAATAGAGCGTCCGGGTGCATAGAGCGTCCGTATACGGACGCTCCATGCACATCACCTGTAAAATTTTACAGGGTGGTTCCAGGTAACTTTCTTGACCCTAGGGCAAAATTTGACTGGACGCTCTATTGTTGATGAAATAAACGTAGAAAGACCGGTATACGTATATTATGAGTTCAAGCAATTTGACACTAGGGGGCGCCGCGCCGTATTTCGGTATACATTTTTCATTTACTTCTCTTACGAAGGAGCGTCCTCATAATTTGGCAACTGTGTAGGTACTTGAATTATATTTATTATATTATAGAATCAGCTTTCAAGTATTTTCTGCAAAGCGGAACATGTTAAAAATACTTTACCACAATGTGGATTCCACATCCTGATTCTGATACAATTTGTTTGCATATATATATAATAAAATAGTTATAAAATCTACTAAATATAATTTTTTTGTTTGCAAGAACCTTCATTTTATTACTTAACTACCATTTCCTAGATATCCCACTGTTTTTATTTATTTGTTTTTTAGCAATAGTATGTTGTTAATAAATTACACTAGTTTACAAATTTTAATTTTAGAAGGAGAGATTTTTTTAAAGCTAAATTGGCGTGCTGAACACAAAAAACAAACGTATTTTATTTTGAATTTGGCCATTCACCTAGGTAACGGTTTATTTTTGTTTAGATTTATGATTTAAAAACTTAAACCAGTATCCGGAGTACCTAAAGGGCACGCCCGATCAAGGTATGGTTAAAAAGGTAAATCGTCCAAAGTTATTAAATTTGTAATCCATGTTATTTTTTAAGATTTTCAGCTATTTTGCATGGGTGGATTTTTAGCTATATTTCATGAAATTTAAACTGTAACTCGGCCATTCTTTATCATATTAAAACAAAGTGGGTATACCGTTAGAAGAGTAATTTAATTACCTTTTTGAAAATATTGGGCAATGCCCAATGGGCATGCCTTTATCCTAAAAAATTATTATGTTTTTCGTGTTTACAAGCACTATAGGGCTAAATTACCTTAAGTAACAAAATATAAAATAAACTTTCTACTTTTTTCTGTTAACAAGTGTTTTGCAGACTTGAGAAATTGGTAAAACAAAACAATACCATCCCAAAAAAATCTCTAAACTATGATTTATTCAAATTTCAATTATTGCGGCTAAAATCAAAGAGATTTAAGTGCAGCGGCCCTATATTATAATATTATTATAATATTGTATACAATCTATAGAAAACACAGTTTTACGCATTGGGCCCACTGATAGCGGTTAGTGTAAATTTACTGATGGTGAGGGTGTTTCGATTTTTTATAAGGGATTGCCAAATTAAGTAACTATACTATACTATACCGAAAAGAGTTTTACCAAATGTCAATAACGGTACGTAACACGGTCTTATAAGATAACACGGTCTTATAAGATAACGAAATTATTATGTATCATCCATGTATTTCACAAGTAAATTTAGTAAAACAAACGATACATTTTTATGTTCGTCGATATATTCAAAAACGTAGATGTCGTTAGTTTATACAAGCAGTTTTTATTTGTTGTTATATAATCATTTTAACAGTTTTTTATACAAATGGTATATTTTGTGTCCATAATTTGGTGATTAAATGCATATTATAATAGAGAACATATTTAAATGGATTTAGTAGTTAAAATTGACATTTTTATTTAAGCTGTTGAATAATAAAATTACTGTGCCATTACTTTAAATTAAATAAATCTTAGCGTCCCCAGAAATATATCACGCTTAATGCTCACTTTTAAATGTAAAATCTGCAGAACCAGTAAATGTTATATACTTATATACTATATATACTTAAGTATTGCACCCGGACAACAATCGGGATTTCCTTGTGAAGTCATGATGATATCCCAACGTGATCACGCTGTGATATCCTGAGTGCATACACATGCTTCATCACAGTGATATCATGTAGAACTCACGCTGTGATATTTGCAAAATTTGCGCATGCGTATGAGCCCTGCGAACTGCAAATTTAAAACCTACCCGGACAACATTCGTGATATTCATATGAACATCACGTCGTGATTTTCACAAATTTTATTCATACTGATATCATACGGAAGTCACCGCGTAATAAATGAAAATCATACGAACGTCACGTCGTGATTTTCACAAATTTTGTTCATACGGACATCATCCGGATGTCACTGCGTGAGAAATGAAAATCATGTCGTGATTTTTTATGCCAATGGTGTTTGGATAATCATTTTTGCGCCACGTTCGTACACTAAGAGAAAAATTATGTTGAATCAACAGTTTTTGCGGTTAAATACATTTAATATTTTCTTGGATTTAAATTAACTATATATAGTTAACGTGAACGTTTTGAACGCAGGGCTCATACATTCGTGATATTCATACGAATATCATGTCGTGATTTTCACAAATTTTATTCACACTGATATCATACGGAAGTCACCGCGTGATAAATAAAAATCATACGAACGTCACGTCGTGATTTTTACAAATTTTATTCATACGGACATCATCCGGATGTCACTGCGTGAGAAATGAAAATCATGTCGTGATTTTTTATGCCATCGCTGTTTGCGATTGACCGATGGCACAAAAAATCATGTCGTGATTTTTTATGCCAACCGTGTTTGGATAATCATTTTTGCGCCACGTTCGACACTAAGAGAAAAATTATGTTGAATCAACAGTTTTTGTGGTTAAATACATTCAATATTTTCTTGGATTTAAATTAACTATATATAGTTAATTTAAATCCAAGAAAATATTGAATGTATTTAACCACAAAAACTGTTGATTTAATATATATGTAGGTATACTTTTTCTCTCAACGTACGAATGTGGCGCAAAAATAAACATCCAAACACCGATGGCATAAAAAATCACGACATGATTTTTTATGCCATCGGTGTTTGATCATAAAAAATCAAGATTTTTTATACCATCGGTGTTTAGATATTCATTTTTGCAAAACATTCGCACATTGAAAGAAAAAGTATGTTAACAATTGAACAGTTTAACATTCAATATTTTCTTGGATGTAAATTAAGTAACTATATATAGTTAATTTAAATCCAAGAAAATATTGAATGTATTTAACCACAAAAACTGTTGATTCAACATAATTTTTCTCTTAGTGTCGAACGTGGCGCAAAAATGATTATCCAAACACGGTTGGCATAAAAAATCACGACATGATTTTTTGTGCCATCGGTCAATCGCAAACAGCGATGGCATAAAAAATCACGACATGATTTTCATTTCTCATGCAGTGACATCCGGATGATGTTCGTATGAATAAAATTTGTGAAAATCACGACGTGACGTTCGTATGATTTTCATTTATCACGAGGTGACTTCCGTATGATATCAGTATGAATTTGTATGTATGTATGAAATTTGTGAAAATCACGACATGATGTTCGTATGAATATCACGAATGTTGTCCGGGTACTTATATCTTATTTAGCTTTTATAATGCTTCTAAATTGTACTTACATAAATATTAAAATCAAACCAGATAAAACAACTATACACAAACAAACAGTTTTGATCCCATCAATGAATAAATGCAAATCTATTTTTTTTAATTTTATTACAAAGATCCACCTAAAATAATTATTATCATGCCTATAGGCATTATATATAATGTATTATAAATCATAATATATAAAACAATAAATTGCTGGTTTGTTAAAAAATATGTACATATTTATTGTGAGTTAAAGAAAGAGAAACACTTAAATCTGGTAACTGTGTCATTTTTGTCATTTTTGTTAATTTATTTTTGTGATCGTTAAGATTTCCCCGCATTAGTCTAAAGAATCACGGTTCTTTTAATAAAAGGACGCTTGAATGTAGTTATAATAACAGTAACTTTAATTTATATACGCCTTCTTCCAACTGCTTCACCTGGCAACGCTGTCGGACGCTCTATTAATAGATTTTAACAAATGCATTTTAAATACGGACGCTCCAAAGACTGTTCAGTAAAAGTACTTGTATAATATTGGACGCCATATACGCGGCGAAATGAACGGACGCTCAGTTGAGATTAAAGTGAAAGTAATAATTTTTCGGACGCTCTATTCATGTTTTGTGTAAGGACGCTCTATAGATAGTGGGATGTATACAGGGTGTTTCATAATATATGCGCAGGACTTCAGGATGTGGTAGCTCATCCAAAAAGATGAAAAAAGTCTCTTTTAAGTTACGCCCAAAAATGCACAATTTTCGAGATACAGGGTGTTGAAATTTTAGAAAAAAATTCGTTTTTTTCGAATATCTCCGGAACCGTTTATCGTACAAAAAACAGCTTTTGTAAGCATTATCTACTCAAAATAAGCTATGTTTTGTGCTGGAAAAAATTTTTTTTTCCTCATAATTGGTGGAGATTTTTAAGGGGTAGCGGGTGTTTTTCTTCTCAACTTCTACGCTCCTGAAAAAAGTACGGTTTTGAAAGGCCCATTCGAACCGCCAATGTTTTCTACACAAAAAAGGCACTCCTGGTCATAAGCTCTAAAGTTGACCGTTTTCGAGAAAAATCTACTTTTATGTTTAAAAACATGGTCAATTTAAAAAAAAATATTTTGTTTTTTACTAATTAAACAAAATTTATTTTAACGTTAGGACAAGTAACAAAACCAAACCATAATTGCAAAATAAAAAATGATTTAAAAGTTGTCTTTGCTTAATTCTCCAAACCGTAAAGGTAACGCATTTCGCACATTTCAGCATTTGAGTAAAAAATCATTTTTTATTTTTTTTTTAATTTTGCAATTATCATTTGGTTTTGTTACTTTTTCTAACGTGAAAATAAATTTTGTTTAATTAGTAATAAAAATTTTTTTTCAAAAAATTGACCATGTTTTTAAACATAAAAGTTGATTTTTCTCGAAAACGGTCAACTTTAGAGCTTATGACCAGGATAACCTTTTTTCTGTAGAAAACATTGGCGGTTCGAATGGGCCTCTCAAAACCGTACTTTTTTCAGGGGCGTTGAAGTTTAGGAGAAAAACACCCGCTACCCCTTCAAAATCCCCACCAATTATGAGTAAAAAAAATTTTTTTCTGGCACAAAACATAGCTTATTATGAGTAGAAAATGCTTACAAAAGCTGTTTTTTGTACGATAAACGGTTCCAGAGATAATCTTAAAAAAGGATTTTTTTTCTAAAATTTCAACACCCTGTATCTCGAAAATTGTGCATTTTAGAGGGTAAGTTAATAGCGACTTTTTTCATCTTTTTGGATGAGCTATCACATCCTGAAGTCCTGCGCATATATTATGAAACACCCTGTATATATATATATATATATATATATATATATATATATATATATATATATACATATATATATATAGTATATACGACACTTCATAATTTATACAGAAATATTTTTCGTGAATACTATCTCAAAATTATTAGAAGTTATGAAAAATTCAGCTTATTTTGGCATATACCCCTCGAAGCAATTTTTTTTTTAGCTTTTAAGAAAAGGCTAACTTTTTAACTTTTTTTGTATGAGTAAAAAAAGTTATAAATGGGCCCATTAAAAAGAACATAAAATATTATACAAACCCTGAAAATTTGGTAAAAATTGTATAAATAATAAGAAAGTTATAACGATTTCCTAAGAAAATTGCAAAAACTCTTTAAAAATAGCATTTTTAAATTACTTATACTTTTTTTAAACTAATTTATTTTTTACCAAATTTTCAGGGTTTGTATAATATTTTATGTTCTTTTTAATGGGCCCATTTATATCTTTTTTTACTCATACAAAAAAAGTTTAAAAGTTAGCCTTTTTTTAAAAGCTAAAAATAAAAGGTAAACTTTTTAAAAATAAAAATCTCTTCGAGGGGTATATGCTAAAATGAGCTGAATTTTTCATAACTTCTAATAATTTTGAGATAGTATTCACGAAAAATATTTCTGTATAAATTATGAAGTGTCCGAACATTTTTGTGTTAGGGCTCGTATAGTATATATAGTTTATATATAGTATAATATATATACAGTATAATATATATACAGGGTGTCCCGAAATTAGGGGGCCAAACTTAAACAGTGCATTCTTTATAGAAAAATAACACTTTTTTGTTTAATAAACATATATCAAAAAATGCCCCCTAACGGAGCTACGCCCCCCTAAATAGGAGCTTAAGAGCATCATTTTTTTAAAACTATTCCTATAGGGTTGAACATAAAGACCTGAATTTTTGGGACTTTGGTAATTTTGATATTCTGAATCTGGATCTATAATCAAAACTGTTAAAATTTAATCATAGGGTAACATTTGAGGGGGCAAATTTACAAAAACAGCCCCAACTTTTTGCAGAGTGAGTATTTTAATGTTTCGTTATTAAATTATGAAAATGTATAGTTTTTCACGAAAAATAAGTACTCTTGCTTTGAATCGCTCAGATGCACCATTTTCGAGAAAATTGCAATTTAAATTACTATGCTTAGCATAATTTCTAATATTTTCATTAAAAAGCTTTGGGACAAAAGTGACGTTTGGGTTATTTGCTGACTTTACATTTATTTTTATAGTTTAGTTAATATTTTTTGGCTCGATTTTTGTTATTTTTTATTATGGAGCGATTTTCCAAATTTTAACATAAAATTTTAACGAAAATATGAGATGTGTATATTATGCAGAGTAATTTATAAATGCATTTTTCTCGAAAATGGTGCATCTGAGCGATTCAAATCAAGACTACCTATTTTTCGTAAAAAACTATAAGTTTTGATAATTTTATAAAAAAAAATTAAAATATTATCTCGGAAAAAAGTTGGGGCTATTTTTATAACTTTTCCCCAGTGCCGGTTTAACAGGGTTTTTTTGGGGACTATAGCACCGGGCGATAAATAGTTTTGGGGCGGTACCGCGTACCGCCCATAATTTAAAAAAAAATACTTAATAGTTAGAATTAAAAAAAAAAAAATTGCGACACTGCGTCGGCGGATACAACGGATACAAATGAGGAAAATGTTGTTAGAGTTGAAGCAGCTTCTCCATCAGAAAAACTTGATTTATTGCATAGAAACGGAATAATTTTAACTTTTTGTATAGACGTTTTGCAAAGGGTTAATGAAACCAATAAAGCAGTCCAAAAACAAAATATGGATTTAAGCACAAATGCTCATCTCTTGTCATTTTTAGTTGAGAACTTTGATTTTTTACGTGATTACGAGGAAATTAACAGGAAACGAAAATTATGCTCAGAAGCGGATAATCATACGAAAATTACAATTTGAAGAAAATAATTCAGAGGCAAATTTAAGCAAAAAAGAAACAATGCGAACAATATGTTTTATTTTAATAATTGACAATCTATAATCCGAAATCATTTGTCGATATGATAGCTAGAAATCTGGCACAAACAAATTTGAATTTTTGTTTAATCTAAGAGCATAAATCTTCGTGGAGGATTTGGATGAGTTTTTTCCTCAAAACCTCAAACCAACTCAAGAAACTGGTAACTTCCCTTTCGGAAATAAAAATAGAAACTTCATTGGAATTAGTATAAGTTTTATACGAAAATAAATTAATATCTTCATTTCCGAATATTAATATTTGTCTGCGAATTTTTTTTTTATAATGGTTTCAAATGCAAGTGGTGAACGATCTTTCTCTACTCTAAAAAGGGTAAAGAACTACCTAAGAAATACAGTTCCCCAAGAAAGATTTAACTCCTTAGCAATTTTGTCCATTTATCAAGACCTGCTAGATGAAATAAATGTAAAGTGTTATAAAACAATATGCTACTATAAAGACTTGAAAACAACCTTTTAATTATTAGTATTAGGATTTCTCAATATTTATTTAAACCAAAGAATAATGTTTTAATTATTCATAACTTTTGATTAGTTTTTATTAGTTTAATGAAACAAAATATTAAACTTTTATTTTTTAATTAGTTTTTCTTAGTACTTAGTATTGTTTATATAAACCAAAGAATGTTTTAATTTTTAGTTAGTGCTTTTGATTAGTTTTTATAATTTGTTTATAAAGGCTCATTTTATATTTTATAGGATACTAAGTTTACTGTCCTAACCAACCTAATCTTTCACTTGACGTGAGAAAGTAAGACTTAAAAATGTTTTTAAAAAAGTAATATTTTAAAGCATTGGGCGTTGTGTTTGTGCCAGAACCGGGCGGCGAACTAACTTAAACCGGCACTGCTTTTCCCCCCAAATGTTACGCCTATGATTAAATTTTAATAGTTTTGATCTTAGATCTTGATTCAGCATCTAAAAATTACCAAAGTGCCAAAATTTCGTTTCTTCATGTTTAACGCTCTAGGAATAGTTTAAAAAAACTATTCTCTTAGGGGGCCGTAGCTCCGTTAGGGGGCATTTTTTGATACATGTTTATTTAACAAAAAAGTGTTACTTTTCTATGAAGAATGCACTGTTTAAGTTTGGCCCCCTAATTTCGGGACACCCTGTATAGTATAATTCGCAATTCGTCCAAATTCTCCACTGGAGTAGCGTAAACTAATGACTTTAGATAGCCCCATAAGAAATAATCCAGGGTGTTTAAGTCTGGGGATCTAGCAGGCCATGCGTGTGGCCCACCTCGACCAATCCAGCGATCTCCGTATGTTGCTGTTAAAAAATCACGAGCAACCAAACTGAAATGTGGTGGTGCACCATCGTGCATAAACCACATTGCAATTCTTGTCGCCAATGGTACATCCTGCAGAAACTCTGGCAGTGTTTCTTCCAAAAAGTTGCGATATATCTGGCCAGTAAGTCTTGCTGGTAGAAATACCGGTCCAATTAGAGAGTCACCAACGATTCCAACCCAAACATTCAAGGAGAACTGATGTTGAAATCGATCTTCACATACCTCATGCGGATTTTCATCTGCCCACACATGGTTGTTATGAAAATTTCTTATTGCATTTCTTGAGAAACTGGCTTCATCGGTAAAAAGAATCTGTGTCAGGAATTGAGGGATTAGGACTAATGTTTGCAAAAGCCATTGACATAACGCAATACGTGGACGATAATCAGCAGGTAGTAGTGCCTGAACACGTTGAATGTGGTATGGATACAATAAATTGTCCTTAAGAATTTTCCAAACTGTCCAATGACTTACATTCAAAATATTGGCAAGTTTTCGCGTAGAGCTACTTGGATTTTCCTCTATCATGTCCAGCACATTCTGTTCCAGTTGTACCGTTCTTACTGTCATTATTCTTCCTGGCCCTCCATTTCGTTTCAATGTGCCTGTTTCACGAAGACGTCTATGAATGTTTTCGAAGATTTTTCGATCGGGGATATTACGTTCAGGAAACCGTTCAATGTACAATCGTCTAGCTTTTAATGAATTGCCATCAGCAAGTCCATACATGAAATGCATGTCAGCCATATGGGCGTTCGGATAGTGATTCATGGTAGAGGATTTCACTATTAAATAAACGTCAAAGAGACAAATGTCATTCAAACAACTCATTAATGATTTCAACAAAATTTGTTCGATATTTAATATCGAATATGGTTGCCTCAAATTTTGTTCACCCTGTATCTTCGAAACAAAGGGGTTTTTCAGAAATCATCATAGGACAAAATGTTCTTAGAATAGGCCAAGGAATAACCCCTTGAATTTTTGCCGCATGTTTACCTAATGATTTCAACAAATATCGAATATGGTTGTCTTAAATTTTGTTCACCCTGTATCTTCGAAACAAAGGGGTTTTTTTGAAATCATCATAGAACAAAATGTTCTTAGAATAGGTCAAGGAATAACCCCTTAAATTTTTGCCGCATGTTTACCTAACACCCTGTATATATAATCGTGAAACTGAAATTAATTAGTTAGTATGTTATCTCGTGTTGGTTTAAGGTAGTGTTTTATTAATCTTTACTTTTTATTTTTTTACCACCCCAATTTATCCCCGTTTTGGATATTCACCCATATATACTTAGCTACTTAGCTTTTCATGTACAGGCAAATTTTAAAATTTGGTCTGGTTTTAGACATTTAGCGTTCTTTAACATCTTTTAAAAGGTTTCTATTTTAAAATAAAGGCAAGTCATTTGAAATAATTGTAACGCTAATAATTATTTTTAATTTGCTATTAATATTGTAGCGAGTACCGCTCTGGATATCGGAGTGATGACTCATCGCCGATGAGTCATCGCCGATGAGTCATCGCCGATGAGTCATCGCCGATGAGTCATCGCCGATGAGTCATCGCCGATGAGTCATCGCCGGTGACTCAGCGCTCGAATAATCGAGAGTGTGGAGCTCGCTGGAATGTTCCAGAAGACCTTGGCGCTGAATATATAAGAAACAGAGCATCACAGAGCAGTCAGTTAAGATTTGGTACTCGCGGCGAAATAAATAAATATAAGTGCAAATAAATAAACTAGTAGTGATATAAATAATTAGTAGTTAAGTGTTTAGTTAGTTTTATAGTGTTTTAAGTGTAGTTAAGTTATTAAATAAATAGTTTAGTTCGTTAATTAACCAGTGCGTGTTTTAATTCACACTACGAACAGTTAAAAACGTTACAATTGGTGTCAGAAGTGGGATTAGTGTGAAACTTCGCGAAAATGGTTTCGTTAATGGACTTAAAAGTGGCGGACCTTAAGCGGGAGCTAGAAGAAAGGGAATGTGATCCAACTGGAAAAAAGAATGTGTTGCAGCAGCGGCTTCGAGAAGCGTTGGAACAGGAAGGTGAAAATCCAGATACGTATTTATTTGAAGGTTCGTGTGATATGCATTTATTGTTGCAAAATTTGAAAGGTGATTTGAAACAGAACATTCTGGAAAATTCCAACGACTTACAACAGAAAATGTTAGAAAATGTCAACGATTTAAAGGACGATTTGCAACAGAAAATGGTGGAAAATTCTAGCGATTTGAAAATCGATTTACAACAGAAGATTTTGGAAAATTCCAACGAGTTACAACAGAAAATGCTAGAAAATTCTAAAGAACTGAAAGATTTAAAGGATGATTTGCAACAGAAAATGGTAGAAAATTCTAGCGAATTAAAAGTCGATTTGCAACAGAAAATGGTGGAAAATTCCAACAATTTAAAGGATGATTTACAACAGAAAATACTGGAAAATTCTAAAAATTTAAAAGAATATTTGGAACAGAAGATTCTAGATAATGTAAATGAATTAGAAGAGAAAGTAGGACAGAAATTGAATGACGTAAGGATGGAATTGGATAATAAATTAGAAGTCAAAATTAAAGAAATAAATAGAAAACTGACAGCTGTAAATCTACCCATGATGCTGGCGGAACCAGGAACAATGCTGGAGGGGAGCCGAGTACGGATGAAACCACCTCAGTTCGATGGAAAAACTTCTTGGACAAATTACATCCGTCAGTTTGAGGCAGCAGCAAAAGCAAATGGCTGGCTACCAGAAGAAAAAGCTACAGCATTGACTCTGGCTTTACGCGGAGATGCAACGGACATCTTGCAGACACTCTCTCCCAACGAACAAGAAGATTACGAAGCGTTGGTTAAACATCTGGAATTGCGATATGGCCAGACACATTTGGAACATGTGTACCATTCCCAACTAAAGAATCGCTGCCAGAAATCTAACGAGACTTTGCAAGAATTTGAGGCTGATATTGCACGCTTGGTCCGGCTAGCATATCCAGCTACTCCAACCACCGTTATGGAACGATTAGCGGTTCAAGCCTTTTTGGATGGACTTCGGGACAATGAAACACGACAGGCTCTGACATTGGCTCGTCCGAGCCAACTGGTTGATGCATTGGCTCGAGCTTTGGAATTCGAGGCGGCAAAGCAGAGCTGCAGGAGCCAGCCTAGAATAAGGAGAGTCGAGGAAGAGAAAGAGGAGGAACCCAGTATAATTGAAGCAATTAGGCGAGTTTTTAAAGAAAATCTACCAGAGAAGAAGGAAATCCGGTGTTGGAGATGTGGAAAGCTAGGACATATACGAAGTCGTTGCAGAGAAAGCCAGGTGGTGCCGACTTCGTCTCAGTCGGAAAACTAGATAGGGTCGAGGAAAAGGGGCCACCGTCGACCTGTAACCAGCATGCCCCAGAAGATATCGAACGTGTTGCATCTCTTCTACACCAGTCCAGCAGTGTTTTTGTGGATGGTTTAATTAATGGAAAATTACATGTGCTACTGCTGGATACAGGTGCGACGAAGACAATTATTAGGCCAGATATTGTCGAAATGTCCAAGATCAAACCTACCAATCGGCGACTACGTACTGCAACAGGAGAAACTGCTACTGTTCGTGGAGAAGTGGACATCACGATGGTCATAGGAAACACGAAATTTAAACATCGAGCATTAGTAGCAGATATTGAAGATGAACAAAGAGGTCGGTCGAGGAATTGTAGTAGGGAAGACTTTAATACGCGTTGGAAAAGAAGTGCCTGTAAGAGTATTGAATGTTAATGGTTACTCTGTGAACTTAAAGAAAGGAATCGTTTTGGGAAACTGTTCTTCAGTTTCCTCGATTATTAGAGGCATTCATGAGTCAGCAGTTCCGGCCAAAAAAGTTAGCAATGAATTGATGAATCTTCTGTCGACTTCTTCAAAGGATTTGAAACCCAATGAAAGGATAAAGCTGAAAGAGCTGATTCACAATTATCAGGATGTCTTTGACGACGGACAAGTAAAGAAGGGTAGGACAAGAATTGTCCAGCATAAAATTAACACCGGTGATGCACAGCCCATTCGACAGTCGGCAAGAAGGCTACCACTTGCCAAGCGAGAGGAAGCTGATAAAATTGTGCAAGAAATGGAGAAGGAAGGGGTGATCGAACTATCCAACAGCCCATGGTCTTCCCCAGTGGTGTTGGTTAAGAAAAAGGATGGATCAACTCGATTTTGCGTCGATTTTCGTCAGCTGAACAACGTGACGAAGGACAGCTACCCTCTACCTAGGATCGATGACACCCTGGATACATTGGCTGGATCGCAGATATTTTCAACTTTGGATTTAAAGAGCGGTTATTGGCAAGTTGAAATGGCACCAGAAGATAGAGAGAAGACGGCGTTTACCGTGGGTGCAGGACTGTGGCAGTTTACTGTCATGCCGTTTGGACTATGTAATGCCCCTGCAACTTTTGAAAGGCTCATGGAAATGGTTTTGAAGGGACTATCCTGGAAGACATGCTTGGTGTACCTTGACGACATCATTGTGGTTGGGAAATCATTTGAGGACCATATGAAGAACCTGAAGGAAGTTTTTCAGCGCTTAAGAAGTTCCGGCCTGAAGCTTAGCCCAAAGAAATGTCACTTGTTCCAGAGGGAAGTGCAGTATCTGGGCCATGTCGTTTCAAGTCAAGGAGTTGCAGTGGATAAACAGAAGGTAAAGACGGTGCGGGAATGGCCAATACCGAAGAATAAACATGACTTAAGAAGCTTTCTTGGATTATGCACCTACTACCGTCGGTACGTACCAGGATTCGCAAAGGTTGCTAAGCCTTTGACACGTTTAACAGAGGGAGAAAGACGATTCCAATGGGACGACGAATGCCAAGAAGCCTTTAAGAACCTGAAAAACGCGTTGACCAGCTCACCAGTCCTGAGTTATCCACTTCCAGATGGTGAATTTATTTTGGACACGGACGCCAGCAATGTGGGCCTGGGAGCTGTTTTGTCGCAGATTCAAGAAGGAAAAGAGAAAGTTATTGGATACTTCAGTAAAACTCTATCGAAACCAGAGCGAAATTACTGTGTTACTCGACGCGAGCTGTTGGCAGTGGTAAAGGCAGTCGAACACTTTTACAAGTACCTGTATGGAAGAAAATTCTTGCTAAGAACGGATCATGCTGCCCTTAAATGGCTTTTGCAATTCAAGAATCCTGAAGGACAGGTAGCAAGATGGATTGAGAGACTACAGGAGTTCGACTTTGACACAGAACATCGGGCTGGGACCATCCATAGAAATGCTGACGCCTTGTCAAGAAGACCGTGCCCGGAAGACTGTAAACATTGTCTCAGGGCCGAAGAAAAGGATGTGTTTGTTCGCAGAACTACAATCGTGGATGATCATTGGCAATCCGCTGAGGTTCAACAAGACCAGGAAAGGGATCCGGATTTGAAGCTTATCATCGATTGGAAGAAGAACGACCGTAAACCAACGTGGCAGGAAGTCGCCCAATATTCGCCGAGTGTGAAATCGTACTGGGCCCAATGGAATTCCATCATCCTAAGTGACGGGCTTCTAAAGCGCGTTTTGGAGATGCCAGAAGGGGGGGAAGACCGGAAGCAGATAATAATCCCCAGAAACAGGATACCAGAAGTGCTGCAGGAAATCCATGATGGAACTACTGGAGGACATCTTGGGGTGACCAGGACGCTCGGAAGACTTAGGGAACGGTTTTATTGGGTCAACAGCCAACGGGATGTGAAGGAATGGTGCAAGAAGTGCACCGTTTGCGCGGCAAGCAATGGACCCCAGAAGCGCCCAAAAGCCCCAATGCGACAGTACAATGTGGGCAGCCCATTTGAGAGAATTGCAATCGACGTGGCGGGTCCATTTCCGGAAACAGAATCTGGAAATAAATACATCATCGTTGTAATGGACTACTTCAGCAAGTGGGCGGAAGCGTACGCCTTGCCAAACCAGGAAGCCGCCACAGTAGCCGATGCCCTTATTAAGGAGTGGATTTGTCGTTTTGGTGTGCCAATGGAGATGCATTCAGACCAAGGCAGGAACTTTGAATCTATATTGTTCCAGAATGTCTGTAAGATTCTTAACATTCGGAAGACGAGGACGACTGCATTACATCCGCAGTCCGATGGAATGGTAGAACGAAGGAATCGAACGATAAACCGGTACCTGTCCAAGGTAGTCTCTGATCACCAAAGAGACTGGGACCGCTTTCTTCATCTGTTCCTGTTGGCGTACCGTTCTTCTATCCACGATACAACCGGCCAGACACCCGCTAGCATTGTTATGGGACGTGAACTTCGTCTACCTTGTGACCTGAGGTTTGGTTGCCTACCAGGGGATGATATTGCTGGAGAAGATTACGTCAACAATTTACGTAGGAAAATGAGCGACATTTACAGCCGAGTTCGTTTAACATCCAGAGTGCCAGTGATAGAATGAAAGAGGCATACGACATCAAGGCGGAAAATGGAGGATTTCAACCTGGAGACCTAGTTTGGTTATACAACCCTCAGCGCCGTCGTGGTTATTCACCGAAGCTGCAGACTTCTTGGGAAGGACCATACGAAGTCATGGATCGCATAAATGACATCATTTACAGGATCAGAAAACAACCAAGAGGAAAGTCGAAAGTGATCCATTTTAACCGATTGGCTCCTTACGCTGGAAACAATGATGACCAAATAAACCATGCTAGAGTAAGGAGAGTTACTCCGCAGGAAGACGACTTGCCTTTTGAAGACTTCATGTATTTATATTCGAGCGGTAAAAAAAGCTCGGTATGATGTCACTCGAGAAGAACAAAAAGATCTGTTCACGGTTTCGGCCGATTACTCCTTGGCTCACTGTGTTGCGGAAGACCTTAGGATGTCCAGGGGAATAGCGGTTGTCTTTAAAAACAAGTTTGGATGGGTTGACGATCTACGAAGGC
This sequence comes from Brassicogethes aeneus, assembly GCA_921294245.1. NCBI lineage: Eukaryota > Metazoa > Arthropoda > Insecta > Coleoptera > Nitidulidae > Brassicogethes > Brassicogethes aeneus. The sequence continues at coordinate 52,391,880 of OV121133.1, read as the reverse complement.
AGAATCCCAAAGTTGGAGAGGTGCTTGAAATTGTGGATAATGAGCAGATATGCAATAGAAGTATCTTCTATCTGGTAACGAAGCAGCTCTCCCATCATAAGCCAAACTACCGTGACGTATGGAATGCCTTAAATAAATTGAGGGATACCCTTTTGTCCAAGGACATCATGAACCTGGCGATACCGAAGATTGCTTGTGGACTTGACGGTTTAGATTGGAGAATAATTAGAAGTATGATGGAAGTTATCTTCAGATTTAGTGGCATACACATTCTTGTCTGTTGCCACAACCCTAAAAGAACAACCGGAAGAAAGACCGTAGACTGCTACTTCTATAGGACGTCACACTGCAAGTTTGGATCTCTATGCAAATATCGCCATGGAGCTGAGGACCATTTTCGGGCAATGTAGCGAGTACCGCTCTGGATATCGGAGTGATGACTCATCGCCGATGAGTCATCGCCGGTGAGTCATCGCCGGTGACTCAGCGCTCGAACAATCGAGAGTGTGGAGCTCGCTGGAATGTTCCAGAAGACCTTGGCGCTGAATATATAAGAAACAGAGCATCACAGAGCAGTCAGTTAAGATTTGGTACTCGCGGCGAAATAAATAAATATAAGTGCAAATAAATAAACTAGTAGTGATATAAATAATTAGTAGTTAAGTGTTTAGTTAGTTTTATAGTGTTTTAAGTGTAGTTAAGTTATTAAATAAATAGTTTAGTTCGTTAATTAACCAGTGCGTGTTTTAATTCACACTACGAACAGTTAAAAACGTTACAATATACCTATGATAATAACACGCAAAGCGGACTCAGAATGAGACGCATCGAAGTATAAACAATTTAATAATAATATTATTTATTTATTTAATTTCATGTCTCAATTTTTTTAACATGTGGGTAATATATTTTTTGCTTACGCATGTCGAAGCCAATCGGGGGCCCCCCCTAGTCGGGGGACCCGTATCATTGATACGGCTGATACCGCGGTAGCTACGCCCCTGAGCCGTACCATTGTGTTCAAGCCTAGAATGCACTTGTCAAATATGGCAAGTTAGGTTATAAAAAATACAATGCCGAAGATGCATGTAAACCATCCGTCAGTTTGACAGCTAATTGAATAATGCCTCGTCAGTTAAAGTTCATTTTTTTATCTGGACTGCGGCAACGTTGCAAATTTAGGGTTTTGGTTGGTAAATACAGTTGTCAAGTTGGTCGCATTAATTAAAACAAACTAAGCTATAGTAAATTTAAAAGTAAACTACGTACACGTCATCAATCAGCTGATCGGGCACGGTTGTCAATGTGATGCTAAAATCCTTGCATCAAGGGAAAGTGGTAGTGCAACTACAGGGCGATAGATGGCGTTTACATGAATAATACCAAAATGTCAAAAGTCTGAGTTTTTATAACCTATATGATGCACCGCCAAAAGTATGTTTTTAGCCATTTTTAAAGACATTTTCCCAAAAATTTTGCCATCTAAAGTCAGTCTCTGGTATATATATTATTATTTCATGTATCCAACATATATTTTGTTAAATATTCTAATATATAATTAATAATAATCCTATTTACCTCTCTAACAGCTGTTAAAGGTAACAAAGGTCCATTATTATCCCGTTCTGCGTCAAAATAGCGTATTAAGGATGACACCAACTCTTGACTCCGACTATTTAAATGCTTCGGCATTTTAAATATAGGAAATACAAAAAAACGATATATAACAAACACAAAAACGGCAATGAAAACTTAAACGATATAAAATAACACAAACAACAAACAAAATAAACGAAATAATACACGAATTAAACGAAATATTCAAAAACACAACTGACAGCTTCAAAATTCTAAAACGTCAAATTCTTTTTTATGTGTCATTTAAATATGAAAAATTTGAATGTAAACATGACAACATCACAATTGTTGCCAACTTAATTTGGTTAAAATGCATTCAAATATTCAATTACAGACTTCGATTTAGTCATTTAGTGTTGGTACCAATGCGTAAAATTTTTGTTTTATTGATGACGTGTACGTAGTTTACTTTTAAATTTACTATAGTTATAAATCTAATTGTGGTTATGTATAAAGCTGGATTTATAGTTTTAAAGGTAGCGGTAGAGGCAGTGGTAGAGGTAGCGGTGGAGATGGCGGTAGCGGTATCACTTTCTGCAATTCAGAAAGTAGCGGTAGCGGTACTGGCGGTGCATGCGTACTTTAATGCAGATTGTAATTTTGTGTGTAATATTTTACAGCAAAATGTTGAGTTTTCTATGAAAACATGGATTGCGAGGACATATGGCCATATGGCGTTGTGCGAAATATTATATAATAAACCCTGCAATACAATATATTATGTTGTATTGCAGGGTTTCAAGTTCGTTATGGGCGTCGTTTGTTTGTTTTCACATTGGTTTGAAACTTGTTTGTGACGTTTTGAGTGTGCGCATAAGGTTTTTTTGTGTTCGCACATTGGTTTGCAACTGATTTCAAACCAATAGTCGGTTGTTTCCACATCGTTTCCTGACAGTTTGTCGACAGTCCGAACAGTTTGAGGATTATCTTCCAGCAGATTGTTGGCACATGCGCATAATACAAATTAATAATAATAATAATAATAATAATAATAATAATAGTTTATTAGCATCATACATATAAATACATGTTTAGGCAGTCATAAAAAGGTACATAAGTATTTAAGAAATAAAAGTTGACTATGTGTTGAACAAACAAAATTATATACAAGTTTTAACATATTTTAAAAAGCAGTGAAAAATAAAATATACATAAAACATTTACAAGTAGGTATACATAATTAAAATAACAAAACAAGTTAAAACAATCGGTGCCCAATCAATCATAAAACAAATTAAAATTATAATTAAGATAATCAGACGTGGAATAAAAACTATGCTTTAAAAGAAATGATTTTAATACCACTTTGAATTGTTTAAAACTTAAATCTCTCACGGACTGTGGAAGTTTATTAAAAAACATTGGACCATAATAATTTATGCCATTTCGGCTTCTGTTAAGTCTATGAAAATTTAAATGAATATCACCAGAGTTTCGCATATTGACACTACTTTCTTGCCTTCGGGTATTAAACAAATGCAAATTACTTCTAACATACAACAAACAATTTAAAACATATGTACAGGGTAATGTTAAAATTCCTAACTCCTGAAAGGCAGCTTTGCAATCATCTCTATAGTTTATCCTTTTTAGAATACGTACAACTTTTCTTTGGAGTCCAAATATACGTTGGCTATGAGAGGAATGTCCCCAAACCAGAATTCCGTAGCTCATTTTTGAATGAAACAAAGCAAAGTAGGCACATTTTAGGACATTTTCCGAGACCATCAAGCTCAGGCGCCTCAGCAAATATACACATGAAGACAAAGACCTTGACACATCATCTACGTGTGCAGCCCAAGTCAGCCCCGAATCAAGCCTTAGACCCAGAAAAACAACTGAATCTATTTCGTTGGGGCACGGAAGCTGACGCAGAGAAAAGTAGAAGGTCTTTGTCTTTTCCAAATTTAAGCACAATCCGTTACAAGCAAACCATGAGCTTAATTTTGACTGGGTTTCAAGCATTTTCAGACTTACATTCTCAAATGATTTATTTTTTACCACTGCTGTTGTATCATCAGCAAATAAAAATAATTTTAAAGCCGGTAGATCCACTGGTAGGCTATTAATAAAGATTAAAAATAAAATCGGTCCAAGAACCGAGCCTTGAGGTACTCCAAGATTCAAAGGTAAAACGTCAGATACTGTATTGTTAACTTGGACCATTTGATATCTATTCGATAAAAAAGACGACATCAGTGACACAGCACTATCTGAGAAGTTATACATTTCCAATCGTTCAAGCAGGATTTTCCTTGAAACGCAGTCAAAAGCCTTTGACAAGTCACAAAAAACATTACCCGCAAAACTTCCCTCCTCAAATGAGCCACATATGAACTCGGCTAGGTGACTTACTGCAATGCTTGTAGATAAGTTTTGTCGAAAACCATACTGTGACGTTGAAAAAAGGTTAAACGTTTCAAAATAATTTGCAACTTGTTTTGCTAATGCCTTCTCAAAAATCTTACTTAAAATAGGTGTTATAGAAATTGGCCTAGGCCACTATAGCTATAGTTATTAAGTTCATTAATGTCGCCCTTCTTATGCAAAGGTAAAACCCTGGAAATATTAAGGCTTAAGGGATATTCCCCTTGTAAAATTGATTCGTTAAATAATTTGCATAGTGGATAGATGATTAGGTGAACAATTGATTTAAGCATTTTTGAATTCAACCTATAAACATCCATGCATCGGGAATCCTTAAGTTGCACAATTATATCTCTTAGGACATTAAAAGTTATTAAAGAAAACTTAAAATTATTAAGATTTTTTTTAATGTTATTGCTCAAGACAGGTTGAGAAATGGCTGGCAAATTGTTTACTATATTATTAGCAACATTTGTAAAAAATAAATTAAATTCATTAGCATTAATGCTTGTTGGAGTTGAAACAATATATTTTTTCCCCTGATTTTCATTAATAATTTGCCACACTGCCTTACATTTGTTATTGGCATTGGCAATAAAACTATTATTTGAATCTCGTTTGGCTGTTTTAATATCTGATCTATATTCACGCTTTAAACGTTTAAGCTCAGTAAATGCATAAGAGTCTCCAGTATAATTATAAGCATCCCTTAAAAAGTTTAATTTTTCACGTTTTTCCCTTAATGAATCATTGAACCATTTATTGGTGTGTGAATTATTGCCCCTTACCCGAATATTTTTGGATGGGAAAGCAAATTTACTACCCTCCTGTAATATATCTAAAAACAAAGAAAACTTATCATTAATACCAAAATTGCTTGTAACAAAACTCCAATCTTGATTTAAAATATAATTATAAAATAAATGTAGACCTCTTTGGGTAATAGGAGTTATAGTTTTAGTTGATATTGGATTATCAATAAATGATAATACAAAATGAAAATTAACTGAGGCATGATCTGATAAACCGGGATCATAAACAAAGCTATCGTAAAAATCAGGTAAAACGTTTGTAAAAATATTGTCAATACACGAATTAATTCTGGTATTTTCAAATATAGTTTTATTTAAATCAAAAGTCCCTAATAGATCCAGAAGTTCCAATTGACCATATGCAAGGAATGCGGTCGATGTTGCCAATGGTAAAAAAATAAAATTCCCTATTGGGAACATTCAATTATATTACGTTGGCCACACTGAAATTTTGAATTTCCCGCACAAACTGGCATACATTTTAGTAGTTTCCAGAGATAAAGAAGGTAGTTCCAATGTTGTATAATAAATGAAGGTGCGAATTTTAAATGTGGGAATTATTATTATTTATTATTATTAAAAAAATAGATGGAAATTAATTTAGTTTGTGCGGGAAATTCAAATTTTCAATGTAGCCAACGTAATATAATTGAATGTATCCAATAGAGAATTTTATTTTTTTACCATTGGCAACATCGACCGCATTCCTTGCATATGGTCAATTGTCTAGCATTTACTACATTAAAGTTAATATTAAAATCACCCATAATAATAAGTTTTTTTTCAGAATTATTAAGTATTGTTAGTAAATTAACAAATACATCAATAAACTTATTAAAATCACCACCTGGTGGTCTATAGACGCAAACAAGTACAATATTTAAGAGGCTAGATTCCAAAGCACAAATCTCCACATCCATTTCCTGGCTTAAGTCAGTTAAGTCTGACCTTGCAGTACAGCAACTAACAAAATCCCGGTAAACGTAAATAGAGACACCACCATGAATTCTCACATCTCTACAAAAAAAAGTAAAAAGGCAATAGTTTTCCAAAACAAGTGACTGTATTTGGGCTTTTGAAGCCCAATGTTCAGAGAAACAGAGAAAATGATATTTAAATGATAAGGCATCGATTTCGTCAACCTTATTGGATAGGCACTGAATATTAATGTGAAAACATTCAATTTTTAGGTCGCTGCCGGGTTGTTCGGAGCTTCTGGAAAATTTTCTTTAATGTTCCCAGTTGATTTTTTTGGAAAATAGTATCGGTTTACGTATGTATTTTCAGGCCAAAAATCAGGATTTCTTAAGGTGGCTTCATGTCTAGCTGGAGCTTTTATTATAAAACTTCCTTTTAAAGTTGAATTTTTTGAAATGTGGCTGTCCACGTTAAACGTCGAAACAGAATCAAATTCTTTTAACACATTAAGAATCTCTTCGCAGGTTGTATCTGGATCCAAATTTGAAAGAAAAATCCACGTGACTCTTTCCAACGGCTTTAGCTTTGCTCTGGCACCAGATACATTTGTGTTTTTTGAAATAAACTTGTCGGTGCTTTTGTTTTTTACAACTTTTTGTTCAATTTTGGCTTTCTTATTTTTTCCAACAACAGTTTTCCAATCATTCTCAAGCAAACTTGGATTTTTTGCTGATGAACTTTGATTATCAGAAACTTGATTATTAATAAGATTTTCACAAACAGTTTGACTTTTTGCTTGCAAAATAGCTGTACTTACTTCTTTAACAGATATTTTCTGATGTAATGACTTTTCTGATTCACTTGCTTCAGAATTTACAATAGTCTTTTTATTATTTTCCAATTTTTCATTGTTTTTTTGGTTTTTCGTGGATTTACCATTACTACTTTTTATTATATTAATTAAATCTATTTGATCCCTAAGTGAATTAATGGTTATTTTTTGATATTCTATTAATTCATCCTTTTGCTTTAAAGCTTCTTTTAAAAAGTAAATTTCCAACATAAGTGGATCATCTGATATTGATGGTAACTTATTTCGTGATACAGCTTGGGGCACAGCTTCAGTTAATTCACAGCATATTATTTCCTTGCTATTTATATGCTTTACATTTTTATATAGTTTTGCACAGCTGGGATGCATAACTGCTTCGCAAACTGAGCATTTAAGAAAACCTCCGACTGGAACACTTTTACACCTTTTGCAAGGTTTTATTGATAACTCGTTAGTAGCATCAAATTAATATCGTCCTGTATAGTCGAGTTCGCCAAGGCGGCCGCACGAACAATCGCGGTCCAGGCGAACCGGGCTCGAACCCAGCTGCCCGCAAAGATTTTATTTTTGATTTCAATGTTTTTTATGAATAGTTTTTGTTAATATTTTTTGTAATGTTTAAACTCAAGTCTGTGAGAAAATAACAGTTTAATTTTTACTTAAAGTCACTTAATCCCAGCACAATTTAACAAACTCAAAACACTAACATTTTAACAATCACTTAATGCACAGTTTGATAAAGTTTTAAAATTTATTTTACTACTTAAACCCATGTTAAAAGTAAAATTTATAGGAAGAATTCTAAACACAACCGTACCCGGTGATAATTGTTATATATTCCATTTAACATTTAACATTTAACGCACTTTAATAGCCTTTAGTTGTCAACTTGTGTGTTTGAGGTTATTTTCTATTGTAAAAATATTGTAAAAAGTATTATAAAATGTATTCTTCTGATGAATCTGAATATCCAATGTCATCAGAAACTGACGATTCCGATTTGGAAGAAAGAATGAGACCAAAAAACCTGAGATTTTTTGAAGAAATTGTGCTCCAGTTCAATGAAAGTGAATACATGTTTATTAAAATTTATTTATTATGCTATGCAACCAATTATACATTTAACGCACTGTTTTCACGAGATGCTAAATGCCACTGGCGGCTCCTCTTACTGCGCATGATAAATGTGCCGCGATTCGAAATGTTAAAGGCAAGTTAGTTACGTCATAAAACCAAACCAACCCAAACTCAACAACACAACCCAACCGACCCCGCCCCATTGAGCAAAAAACCCAACTAAAATGGGCAAATTTATGTTACGATAAAAATAAAACACTTTAGAACAAAGGAACAACAAATTAATGAAATAAAAAAGTTCGACAACTTCTAGTAGATTTTATGATAAAACTAAAACAAACCAACCAACCCAACCCAACCCAACCGAACACTGTTTAACAAAGAAACAACAAATTTATGAAATAAAAAAAATAAAAAAAGTTCGACAGCTTCTTAGTATCGAACCCGGGACCGCCAAGCGACCGCCCTACCATCTGAGCTATCTACGGTTTATAATTATAACGCAGGGCTGGATGCTCCCGTGTACGAGTTTTGGTGCGTCACTTGATGAGTAGTTACCGTGCGAATACACGAATAATAGTAATATTATCAAAGAAAATAGAGAAATTTCTGGACATAGTGCATTTTTATTAAACTTAATATTGAAGCAAGTGTTATAATATGGATAATAAATGCTTTCAGTCCTTGATAACATTTAGGGCTGTAGTTTAAGCGTTGGTGTTTTAAATTAAACTTATAGTCACTGTCCAGAAAATGTTTATAGGAAACAGAAGCGGCCTTAACGTAAATATTGTATATTATTTTTGTGGCATTTAAACACTGTTTCCACAAATCAAACTTTTTCGGGAATCGATTAAATTTAATGTTTTTATTTAAATGGTTTTTCTTGGACTGGTTGTCCGAATTGCATCCAAATATGCCACACCGCATTTTAATAAATGCAAATGGCACTATACAATCTAAAACACAAACAAAACAAGTTAACGCAACACAAAAACAATAATAAACAAACCTAACAGGTTAACCTAACGCATGCGTTATTGCAATAACAATAATTTGAACGCTGAAAAGTAATTCGAACCTTACCGAACACAAAAACGACAAGTTAAACAAAAAGTAGAGCAAGTTAACATCCAAAAGCATCGCAAAAACAAGAATTTTAGCAGCAGATAATTAAAAAGCACGTTAAAGATTTAAAAACACTCATCAAGTGACGTCATTAAGCCCCGCCCAACATGCGCACCATCCTATCTTAAGGTGTATGTATCTTGATTATAGCTTTGTTCGCGGAGCTCATCCGCGACAACTGCGCATGCGCACTGGCAATTTTAGCGTTCGCGGTGTAAAAATCGGCAACATTTGACATTTGATCACTCGTTCGCGGAGCCTTCGGGACCAGTTTCGAACTAATTACTGACAAGTCAAAACGATCCGAGGATTTTAGCATGTACTAGCTGTCAGACATGCGTATTGTTCATTATTGTTTAAAGTTTATTTTAGGTTATATGTTCTATATTGTTTTTAATTAAATTGTTAAACGAAAACGTAAGTGGAAATACTAATTTTTTACTTGCATTGTTCATTTCCTTGCTTATTTTATAGATGAGTGATCATCTATCATCCAGTGATGAAGATTTAGAAAACAGTTTAGATTTAATTGAAGTTATAAACAAAACGAAAACAAAAGTTTTGTCAAAAAACAGCTGACTGATGGTTGCGGTTAGAAACGCGTTCGCGGAGATTTGTTAATTCTTGATCGGTTCCGAATCGCGCATGCGTACCATGGTTCGTGATTATTTACCCTATACAGATACGGAACTAGTCATGGATGGGCTCCGCGAACAAAGCTTATAACGTAACTAACGTGCCTTTAACATTGTCAATCGCGGCACATTTGTCAATTAAGCGATCATGCGCAGTAAGAGGAACCGCCAGTGGCATTTAGCGTCTCGTCTGTTTTCACATCAATCAGAAACAAGTTGCGAATTTATTTCCAACGTGACATGCGCACAAGAATGGTTTGAAAGTTATAAGAAACATGTTTGTGATTTGATGTGGAAACAAACCTAAAAGGTTTGGCTATAAAACGAAAGAAATAAATCGGGAACGATCGCTCGAGCTAAGAAAAGCCATTTCCAGTATTAAAAAAAATAAAACTAACTGATAAAAAACAGTTCTTTAAATACACAAATGACGGTACCCATTTTTGACAATTTATTAAGTCTGGTTGCCCCTCGCATAAAAACTACATTCGTAATGAATTCGCTGGCCGAGTGGCAATTTGACTCGCAAGCTAAGCAAATGTGTAACAGTTATAACTATAACTATAGATCCTTCACAATGAAATTCGACGTTAAAGTGAAAGTTGAAGTGGGCGAAATTTCTTGCAAGCTGCAAACTTCGACTTCAACTTCGACTTTCGTGCCGGCTATGCGACATGCGGATTGCCTTTGTTATGAAGGTTTGACATTTTCAATGGCGTTTTGTGTGTGTTTTGTTTTTATTGTGATTAAATTAATTTTTCTTGCTTTATTTAAATAAACTAAAGTGATTTATTGATAACAAAATGAATAATCTTTATTTGACTTGTGATAATGCAATTAAATTAAAAAAAGAACTGAAAATTGTACTAGGTACATAAACAACATTGTACCTGTGTTGAATCCATTGTAAATGTAAATGTAACTTAATGTATACTTTCTTTACAATAAGTTTTTTATTATTATTATTTATTATAAAGAGTGTAAATAGTGTTTTGTAGTTTGAAACACATTGTTATAAGAATTTATCACTAAATAAACTAATACAGAACATAAGTAAACTATTTGATTGATTTTTGTCCATTTTTGCATTTAAAAATAGCACCAAACAAAAACAAAATAATGCAAATTCTAACCTTACAAAGAACATGACAGTTACCAACGCCCATGCGTTAAATTCGACTCTAAAGTTATTGTGAATGGTAAATTTCGTGCCGACTTGCGTGCCAAAGTGTCACTCGGCCAGCAAATTCATTACGAATGTAGCTTACAAGGCGAAGCTGCCAACTGAAAACTGCCGTGTGATAGCGGTTAAGGTAAGAAAAGATGAAATATAGTCATTTCTTGCAGCTACGTTCTTGCCTCTACCTCCCTTACCGCTACCTCTCACAACTATAAATTGTTTCATATAAGGTGTGTTCTTTTCGCCTGAGATCTCAGTTAATCTCAGCTCACATCGGTAAATTTTGCAAATGTGCGCGTTCTTTTTGCTTCACTCACCATAAAGTGAGCTGAGATTTTTCCTCCCCCCTCACCGATACTGCACATGCTGTGCGGGGGAATCAGTTTGAATTAAGTCGGAAATAAAGTGGAGGGGATAAATAAATTATTGATTTGTTAATATTTTAAATAACATAACCTAATCTTATTTAGGTGATTTTTTACAATAAAACTTAAATGTTGGCAGTTTTGTGTTGTCTGCTGAAGCAGATAGGTCGTAGACGGCCTTCCTTGAGCAGACAATATGGGACTCCCACAGGCCCGTTCCTGGCGAGCGTGCAGTGCGTGCACGCACGCAGGCGCAACATTTCGGGGGCGCAAAATCAAAGAGTGAATCAGTTCTTTGTAACGATAAACTTTCTTGCATATGATACTTAAACATACATTGGATAAAGGTTTCTGCCTTTTTTGCGTCGGCCGCTCTTTTTTTCGCCGCTTTAATATTGGCTGCTTATTTTGTTTTGATATGAGGATCAAAATAAAAGGAGAGAAATGGTCATATTATCTTTAATATTTGTTTGATAGTTGCAGTTGACGGTAGCAAAGTTTAACAGTAGTAACTCTCTAAAATATAATTAGTCAAAAATGACTAATTCAATTAGTATAATTGCAATAGCGAAAAAGCAGCGACTAATAATTATTGTCAATAGTAATTTATATCCCGGATATTAAGCAGTCAACTCCTATGTCAAATTGTCCGCTGAATCTGAAAATGTCGTCAAAAGTTATAAAAGTAGAACGTTTTTGAGATTTAGTAAATTTTCCATATAATATGGTATTGACTATATCTTAAAAACTGCTTTACTTTTATAATTTTTGACATTATTTTCGGATTCAGGGGACAATTTTACATAACAATAAGCTGATAAATGCCCGGGATACAAATAGCTGTGGACTAAAGTTATTAGTGACCGCTTTTTTACTTTGAAAACTTGTCATTTTTAGAGAGTACGTCACTAAAAACCAGTTGTAGTTATTATATTGTTTAGATTGTTTTTTTTTCTTTAGAGTATTTTTATCACTGACTATTTTCCTCGTCTTAATTTCCACCAATACAAATGGTTTCTAGGTGGAAAAACTGTATGACAGCACCTGTCAGCAGTTTTTTCGAGTTTACCCGCGGCAAAACTTGACAGCTGTTGTCACCAAAAATTGCAATTTATATTTTAATTGTTAACTGTTACTCATGAAAATTTTTGCACGAATGCATTTTGTTAAAAAATATTACTTAGCATTACTTAGCACTTTTCCTATGAAAAAAATCGTTAAAACACAATGCTAAGTAATATTTTTTAACAAAATGCATTCGTGCAGGTTCAAAAATCCTCGTCTTCGACTCGGATTTTTGTTGCCACCAGCACTCATGCTTCTTGTTAAAATATTACTTAGCAACGTGTTTTTTCGATTTGTTTCGAAAAAATAGATGCCCTTATGATATTACTTGTTTGTTTGGTAATTTAATAAATATTTTTTATACTTAATTTAAGCGGTTTTTTTACATTTTCAATTACATATTGTCAGTTTGTCGCAAAATATATATTTTTTAAATTTTACGGCCTAAAATTCAAATATTTAATGTATTATATTTAAATATAAAAGGGGCGCACCAACGAATGCTGCACGCAGGCGCCAGACACCCCAGGAACGGGCCTGGACTCCGAGCATAGAAATATTCAATTGTATCAAAAATACGCTGATCAGTGCCAAATACACAAAATCTACAATAGATTAAGTAATTAATAAAATAAATTCCACGATGGATGGGTGAAATATTTAAAGAAATACCTATTAGTGCATACAGCCATCTCCCACATGGTGCATGGTTGGAATAATAAATGGATCTTCATCAATGAAAAATGTAATACCTATGTTGTTTATTATTAGTGATTTTATGGAAAACTAACGAAAGATATTTATGGATAATTAATTTTTGATATATTTGATAATTAAATGGCTGGAGAAATGGATTATATATATATGAAGGAAGGAAGAAACGAATGTGAAAGAAAAAGTGAAAAAATTAATAATTTTTAAGAAAATTTATATGGATGATTTTAAGTGTATTGTAACAAAATGTATGTAGAAAGAAAATATATATAAATGATTCAAGGGATGAGGTAAACTCAGACGCTCTTAATTGAGACCCTTGGTCATAGTAAAATTTAAATTAAAACATAATGAGCTGGCCAAATAGCCTTTAAGTAGGCTAAAGGCCATTACCTCTGAACACAGGACTTGTGTTCAGATTTATGAAGAAGAAGAACTTAAATGTTGTAAATTAGCTATAAACTTAATATAATAAATATAATTCGAATAAAATTGTTTTTCAGAAGTAGAAAAACACTTTACAATAAAATTAAACAAAACATGTAAAAGTGAAGTTTTTTATAAATTTTTATTTTGTCATAAAATTAATATTCTTATCAAAAAATTGTTGTTTTTGTTTGTCATCCAATTATGGAAAGAATAAGTATTATATATCGGGAAACGTCTTTAATATATACATGTATATATAGTGCACTAATTTGTCCACTGAAGATGCACAAAGGGTGCCTTCCTTCCTTCCTTTCTCCCGTAAAAGATGAACAATACGAAAATCGTAGTGCCATTTATAGATTTCCGTACGGATCCAGTTATTAGGCTTAATTCAACGCAAATTTAAACATAGAAAAACACGAAATTTAAACCATAAGGATATGACACAGAACATAATTATATCAGAGATAGGTTATGTTGCCTCTTATTCACGTATTCGCCGTCAGATTGCGTTTCAATTGACCATATGCAAGGAATGCGGTCGATGTTGCCAATGGTAAAAAAATAAAATTCCCTATTGGGAACATTCAATTATATTACGTTGGCTAAACTGAAATTTTGAGTTTCCCGCACAAACTGACATACATTCTAGTAGTTCCCAGAGATAAAGAAGGTAGTTCCAATGTTGTATAATAAATTAAGGTGCGAATTTCAAATGTGGGAATTATTATTATTTATTATTATTAAAAAAAAGATGGGAAATTCAAATTTTCAATGTAGCCAACGTAATATAATTGAATGTTCCCAATAGGGAATTTTATTTTTTTTACCATTGGCAACATCGACCGCATTCCTTGCATATGGTCAATTGAGTGTGTCGTTCTTTTAAATGCTTACTCAGATCACTACATCTCATATCACATTAACTGAAGTGCGCTGAGATTTCAGGCGAAAAGAACGCACCTTATAGGTTATAGGTTAATAATCAATGCCGAACTCGGCTACCGCTACCTCTACCGTTAAGCTGGATTTATAGTTTTAAAGGTAACGGTAGAGGCAGCGGTAAAGGTAGAGGTAAAGGTAGCGGTATCACTTTCTGCAATTTATAGTTCAGAAAGTAGCGGTAGCGGTACTGGTGGCGCATGCGTAGTTTAATGCAGATTGTAATTTTGTTTCTAAAATTTAATAGCAAAAGGTTAAGTTTTCTATGAAAACATGAATTGCGAGGACAATGCTGTGGTTCTGGGCCATATGGCGTTGTGCGAAATATTATATAATAAACCCTGCAACACAATATATTATATATACAATATATTATACAATATATACAATATATTATGTTGTATTGCAGGGTTTCAAGTACGTTATGGGGGTCGTCAAGGACGTTGCTATAAAACGAGGAAATTAAATCGGGAACAAGCTAAGAAAAACCATTTCCAGTATTAAAAAAAATTAAACTGACTGATAAAGAGCAGTTCTTTAAATACATAAATGACGGTGCCCATTTTTGACAATTTATAAAGTCTGGTTGCCCCTCGCATAAAAACTAAACTAACAAGGCGAGACTGCCAACTGAAAACTGCCGTGTGATTGGCTGGATTAGCGGTTGAGGTAAGAAAAGATGAAAGATGGTCATTTCTTGCCGCTACGTTCTTGCCTCTACCTCCCTTACCACAACCTCTGACAACTATAAATTGTTTCATATAATAATCAATGCCGAACTCGGCTACCGCTCCCTCTACCGCTACCTTTACCGCTGCCTCTACCGTTACCTTTAAAACTATAAATCCAGCTTTACCTTTAAAACTATAAATCCAGTTGGATTTAAGCTGAATTTATAGTTTTAAAGGTAACGGTAAAGGCAGCGGTAAGGGTAGAGGCAAAGGTAGCGGTATCACTTTCTGCTTAAAGCTGGATTTATAGTTTTAAAGGTAACGGTAGAGGCAGCGGTAGCGGTAGCGGTAGCCGAGTTCGGCATTGATTATTATATAAAACAATTTATATATAGTTGTCAGAGGTAGCGGTAAGGGAGGTAGAGGCAAGAACGTAGCGGCAAAAATTGACCATCTTTCATCTTTTCCTACCTCAACCGCTACTCCAGCCAATCACACGGCAGTTTTCAGTTGGCAGTCTCGCCTTGTTAGTTTAGTTTTTATGCGAGGGGCAACCAGACTTGATAAATTGTCAAAAATGGGCACCGTCATTTGTGTATTTAAAGAACTGCTCTTTATCAGTCAGTTTCATTTTTTTTATTACTGGAAATGGCTTTTCTTAGCTCGTTCCCGATTTAATTCCCTCGTTTTATAAAGACGTCCTTGACGACCCCCATATATGGGGGTCGTCAAGGACGTTCTTGAAACCCTACATACAACATAATATATTGTATTGCAGGGTTTATTATATAATATTTCGCAAAACGCCATATTATGAGGCGGCGCGCCGTTCAGGACATAATTAATTTTTGTGATATATATATTTTATTTGCAAATATTTATATAATTTGTATGTATTTATAAAATTTATAATATAGACATATGTACATAATTTTATATAATATATATATATATATATATATATATATATATATATATATATATATATATATATACAGGGTGGTCCAGGATTAATCTGAAAAATTTTAATGATCGATAGAGCCTGAAAAAACAATAAAAACAAACCCAAAAACATTTTTTTTTTTAATGCATACTAACGGAGATATAGTCCGTTAAACCATTAAACCGATTCTTCTCAAATTTTGTGTAGGTTAAGCTTCCGTCGATAATATAATGAAAATTTCCTACAAAAAGCTCGGTGACGAAGATTTTGGAGGGATTCCCCTTTTTACACTCATATTTTCGACGCCACTGGATTTTATTAGAAAATCATCAGATTTATTTTTATCCCTTTTCAATGTAAAAGCAAAACTTGTATGTTAATTTTTTATCAGATCAGTGGTTTCGGAGATATTTTAGTTTAAAATTTCAAAAACACTGTGTACACGAAACTTTTTTTATTATTTCGGCCATTTCAAGCGCGCGAAACGCACGAATTACAAAACTGTTTTTATAAAAAAAAAGTGTAGATTATTTATTATATAATATTTTGGCCTCAAAATTGGCAAAAATATTCTTCTTTTATTAGGTTATACAATAAATAAAAAAAAACTCAAGAAATATTTTATGAAAGTAGACATAATTTTAATAATTGAAAGGTGTGGACGGGACAAAAAAAAGATTTATCTTGTCCCGTCCATCCCTGTCAATTATTGAAATTATCTTTACTTTTATAAAATATATCTTGCGATTTTTTTTATTTAATGTAAACCCTTATAATAGAAGAATTTTTTTGACAATTTTGATGCCAAAATAATATATAATAAATTAGCTACAATTTTTTTTATAAAAACAGTTTTGTGATTTGTCCCGTCCATCCGCTTGAAATGGCCGATTTTAGTAATAAAAAATGATTTTTTTTCTGAAAGTTTGTTTTGGCCAATAAAAATTTACCAATGGGGTGGTTTTTGGGTTGGTTTGATTTTGTATTATAATACAATTAAATTATTAATTACAAACGTTGATTATAATTCTCAATCAACGTTACAATAAAACAACCTAAAAATATGACGGGATCAGTAACAACTGCACGATGACTCCTAGATGCTAGTTTATTTTTATAATATTTTATCTTGAATCGGTAACTTGGTAACAAATTATAACAGATTTTCAAAATGCATTCCCCCAGCATCCAAAGTTTGTTGTTGAAAGCACTTCTGTCGTATTGCTTTTGGGTTACCAAGTTACCGATTTAAAATAAAATATTATGATAAAATTCCGTGTACTTGGTGATTTTGAAATTTTAAAGTCAAATATCTCCGAAACCACTGATCTTATGAAAATCTAACACACAAGTTTTGCTTCTACATTGAATAAGAAATCTGATGATTTTCCAATAAAATCCAGTGGTGTCGAAATATGGGGGTAAAAAGGGGAAACCCCTCAAAATCTCCGCCGCTGGGCCTTTTGTAAAAAATTTTACCCACACAAAATTTGAGCAGAATCGGTTTAATGGTTTAAAAGTTATTTAAAAAAACGGTTTTTTGCCTTTGAAGGGCTATTAGTGTGTTAGTGTGTATTTTTGAAAAATGTTTATGGGTTTGTTTTTATTGTTTTTTCAGGCTCTATTGATTATTAAAATTTTTCAGATTAATCCTGGACCACCCTGTATATATATATAGTATATAATTTTTATAAAATATTCAAAAACTTCTATACCTCAAAAAATTTTCTATATCTCAAAAAATTTTCTATACCCCAAAAAATTTCTATACCTCAAAAAAGCGTTTGGCAAACTGTGATAAAAACAGCTTTCATATTACGCCGCTAGATGGCAGCGCTGAAAGCCGCTTTCATATACTTACCACACAGTGTGGTAAGTATATGGCCGCTTTGAGCAACTATTATCTGTACGTTTGGCAACTAGGGCTGATACACAATTGCCCGAAGCAGCGTTCACAGGACATAAGCAGCGTTAGCGTTTCACAATCAATCAAAAAGGTAATTTAAAAGTTATGGAGTTTTGTTGACTTGACGACTTTTTTAATGAATTGCTGATGTGTTTTGAATCAATTTCCCAAATGCTTTTAAACAACGACTTGGAAGTATTACGAATCAAACAATTGGAATTGGAGGATTATTACACACTGTTATTTATATTATTACATCTTATTGGCCTTAAAAAGTTTTATCAATTTCCAAAATTTCACTTTTCTATCTTGAACGGTTTTGGAGATATTAAATAAAAACGATTTTAAGGGGCTCCTCTTTCGGGGGCTGTAGCTCCCTTAGAAAGGGTAGTTTCAAACACAATTTTCAAACACCCTGTCACTTATTACATGAAACTGTCACCTGTCTTGAATTAATGACTTATTAAACTTTTTTTAGCTAGGTAGCTATTTATATTCGTGTAGAGTATTTTTATGTTAGTTTGATTGAATTTGATAGCCTTCTATTGGTTCTGATGCAATATCTTGATTATCCGAATCATCCATATTTATCATAAATATGTATAACCTATTACAAGAGAATATAGGGGTAGTGTCTATGTTGTACTGCTCTATAAATCGTTTTTTTAATTTTATAATAAGTTTTTCCCTGTCAGTGTTGGCAAGTTTATTTAATTTATTTATATATGTATCGACTATCATGTCATGTACTGTGATGTAAGAGTGAATTTTGTTTTTTTTGTGATTTTTGCATCTATCTGACAAGATCTTTTGTTTATTGATTTTATTTTGATATTTGGTATACCCTCTATTGGCTTTGTGGGTCTTCTTGGGCATTTTGTGGACCATGCTTCATGCTCTTCAGAGTCGCATGCTATGTATTTTTTAGGAAGCGGTGAAGTGCACTGGTTTGTATGATGGTTACCTTTGCATTTTGCGCAACTGATTGGTGTGCTGCAATTTTCTGTAAGATGAGTGTATAGATGGCACCGTGCACATGGCGCAGGGATGGGTGGTGGTGGAGCACTGGGGTAAACTGCGTAGTGTCTGTTTTTAAAAAACATACCCTCATTTAAAAGTCGTTCAAATGATTTGTTGCACCCCGTTATGATCCTAATTAAATGTGTGGGTTTTCCTGTAGCTCTAGATATTATTCTTTTAAAGAAGCGAATGGAGATGTCCAATGATTTTAAATGTTGGCTGATTGTATTATCATCAATTTCGTTTTCCACGGCTGATATTACAACTAAAAATGAGGCATTGGGAATGTTTTCTGTAGCTTTTGGTGGAGGTGTAGAAACATTGAATGTTTTAATAAGATTGTTTTCTGACAGAACTTTAAATGTAGATGACAGTACCTCCTTGTTGTTGTCGGATTTAAGTATAAAGCCATTTTTTGTTTTTATTATAACATCCTGCGAGCTTGGAAAAATATCTTGCCATTTATCAGAAAATTGGATTCTTGTAATCTCTTCATGTGTTGTTAAATAAAAGGTATTTTTATATGTTTTGTTTTTAAATGCGAGCATTTTTTCGGAGTAGTTGAATGACGTCTTGTTTATTGTTTTTTGGTTGGTTTGAGAAGTAGATTGTTGTGTATCGTTTTTTGCTGGATTATTTTCATGTATCGATGAATTCGTTTTTTGTTGATTTGAATTTCGTTTTTTGGCTTGTCTTAATATTGGTTTACCGTATTGAAAACCAATTAATTCAGCCTCTGGGCTTTCTATTCTTCTTTTACCTCTATCTTTTACATGCTGACTTTCGTTTCCATGATCCGACTCATTTTCTCCGTCGCTAGTCTCCATTAAATAGCTTTTTTTAATAGTTTTATTCACTAATAACTTGACACACGTGTGTATTCGGTGGCGTAGTTAATTAAACTGCATTTATTATAAACAATTGAAATTTTGTATGTGTTCTTCACGCTGAAAAAAAATTAATCTTGTGTCATAATATGCGGCAAACGTTTCTGTTTAATAAGATATACTCAAAAATTTGTCTTTCATTTGTCATTCCGGAGATATTAATTTTTTTTGTCCCGCTGTGCGCTTGATCAGTACGCGGCGCGGTTCGTTGCTAGCTCGTCCGTTTTAACGGTGTGCCTGAACGAAGTTTAAGTCACAATGCCTCCAAAAACTGATTGTAGTTTCTTGTTCGGGACCCTTTGGTGACTTAAAAATGATATTTACCAAAGTCCTAGCTGCTCCTCTTTTCGAAATTCTTCGAAAATTCATGATAAAGTAAAAGCGTAAATTTATGGTTTTTAACATAACAAGCGAAAAATATTTATCCCCAATTTTTTTTTAGATATTTCTATGTCTATCAGGTTACAAAATGGCATTATTATTAATCTTTTACAAGAAAAATAGATATTTAATAAAATTTAATAAAATAAAGCTTGGAGAATATGTTGTTTAATTTAGGCTTTTTTGTAGTTTTCAATTTTGAACGAAAAAATGGTTGAAGTGTTTTGATCGGCTCTCTTTGGTGATTTAAAAAAGATATTTACCAAAATTCTAACTGCTTTTTTTGAAATTTGTAAAAAATTCATTTTTTTTTAATTATTTGTTTAAGTCTACCTTTTCCAGAGTACCCATTTGTACACTGATATTGTAAACGAGAGAAACTGTTTTTATACTGAGCATATCATTAGATTTATACAGGGTTAGACAAAAATCACTTTTTATATAGTAAAAGGCATAATGCATAAAAAGATTTTTCAAAAAATTTCGATAAGAGGAGCAGCTAGGATTTTGGTAAATATCATTTTTAAGTCACCAAAGGGTCCCGAACAAGAAACTGCAATCCGTTTTAGCGGCATTTTTATGTGACTTAAACCTCGTTCAGGCAAACCGTGTGCTGACGAGCTAGCAGCGAAGCCGGCCGTGTACTGATCAAGCGCATTAATATCTCCGGAATGACATATGAAGGACAAATTTTTGAGTACATTTAAATAAATGTATGCAAAATTCTTTTATTTAAACAAATTTACCTTTATTAAATGATCATTCGATAGTCTAAACATTTCTACAATAGTGTGTAAAATTTAATGCAATTATACAGAGTGGTCCCAGAGATTCTATTTTTTCAATTTTACCGTGCTCTAAAGTTTGACAAAATTGTCAACCTTAATAACATTACCAAAAAAACGAATTTTAAAACAATTTTTTTACTGTGACATATGAGTCATGCCTACTAGACAATAATGTGATTATTTTCAAAATCGGTGATTTCGTGAAATTTTCTGGTCCCACTTGACGTGGCTTGACTCTATAGTAGGAATAACATACCGACACGTCGCGACGTGTATTTAGGGTATTTCTACTATACCGACGGTAACCGACCAAACTTTGAGTTATATTATTATTATTATTATTTACAGTTCGTGTAGTTTGTTTATTATCTCTGAGTTCCTGTTTGCTACCACCAATTGTTTTAGTGGATAAATACCCGACTTTTTATCAACAAAGGTAAGTTAGTTCGAATCTTAGAGTAACTCTGTTTTAATTGTCTCTCGTAACAAAATCTAGAACGATTATTTTAAACCCGTATTTTTGATGCTGGTAACCCTTAATCCATGAAATGGTTACCACTGGTAACCCTTAAAACGTCCGATGTGGCAGTAATATACCTAACCCATTCGATTCCATTACAGGGTGAGTTTTTTAACTTGAAACTTTAAAATATCTCGCGTAATAAGCAATGTCGAAAAAACTAAATTTAATGTCCATGGGACGTCCATAGAAAAAAAAATGGACATCCTATGTACATACAGACGTCCACGAGCATACGTCCATTGGACGTCCATAGTATACCTTTGTGCTATCTGGGCTCGTCCGAAAAAAAAAATCGGAAAAGCTGTAAAGTAGACGTGCCACCCAAAAAAAAATCCCAATTTGTCCTTTATTTCAATAACCGAAAGTTGGCAACCCTAGTGTGGGCTCTGGAACAAAAAAAAATACGTCCTTGCACTAGTAAATTACTAGCCAACAGCTGTTGGCTAGTAATTTACTAGTAGTAAAGCGGGAAGCTATATAATTAATACTCTGTAGGCGTTTATAACTTTGCACATCAATAATAATAATAATAATAATATATTTATTTAGCAAAAGCTACATACGAAACACAAAGTAAAATAATTAATACAATGTATTAATTTATTGAATAATGAACAATCTACCTTGATTAATGAATTTATACATTGATATAATGTATTAAAAACATCAATTAATAAACCTGAAACATTGGTTAATGTATTTATACATTAATATAATGTACGTTTTTTTGAATGATTTGGCTAAAGTTAATGTATATATAACTTAGTTAAATGTATTTTTACATGAATTTAATGTATTAATACATTGATATTATGTAAAATTGTACATTATATTAATGTATGCTATACATATATATGTATATGTATACATGGCCATGAGCTTATAAAATTTAAACATTCTATTAATGTATTTATACATTTTATTTATGTATAACTACATTAATTTAATAAAATATTGGTCAATGTTTGGCATACATTGATAATATGTAATTATTTTTTTCTGTGCGCTACTCCAGCCAATCACACGGCAGTTTTCAGTTGGCAACCAGACTTGATAAATTGTCAAAAATCGGTACCGTCATTTGTGTATTTAAAGAACTGCTCTTTATCAGTCAGTTTTATTTTTTTAATACTGGAAATGGCTTTTCTTAGCTCGTTTCCGATTTAATTCCCTCGTTTTATAGCGACGTCCTTGATGACCCCCATAACGTACTTGAAACATGGCAATACAACATAATATATTGTTTTGCAGGGTTTATTATATAATATTTCGCACAACGCCATATGGCCCAGAAGCACAGCATTGTCCTCGCAATTCATGTTTTCATAGAAAACTTAACCTCTTGCTATTAAATTTTACCGCTACCTCTACCGCTGCCTCTACCGTTACCTTTAAAACTATAAATCCAGCTTAAATCCAGCTTTAAGCTGGTCTATGAATACGCGTACGCTTTTTATTTGCATACGGCTGTATATTCTTTCTATAATTAAAATATTTTTCACAAATTTACGACAAAAGCTTATATAATATAATTTTATTATTTAAATAATATAAGAACTCTTGCTGGTTTATTGGGGAGCAACACGCGAGATCTAAACTCACAAGGTCTAAACTCGTTCGAGCTAAAATTTACCTTCAAAGCTAGGTCTATAGACCCAAAATGTGTGGCAACGTCGCACTTCAAACATCACATTTTTCTTAAATGAAATGAAAGTTTTCGGTCGGGCGAGTTTCGGTCAATTATTATGTCAGTTTGTAAATTTATTAAAAAGAGAGGGGTTTTAAATATTAAACCACAATTTTAAGCGTCATGATTGGTCTATAATAAATCCTATTCAACTCAACGCTTAATGTACTATAGAACAGCTGTTCTCCGCTCCGATGTTGCCAATTGTAGAATAGACTTAATTAAATATTTTTTTTATTTGCGCCAAAAATAATAATAAATTGCTTGTTATGTTGTTTTAAAAACTTTTTCAGCATTTTATTTTTTTAAATTCTCCGTCAAAATTAATTATCCGCAACATTCTCCGCAAAGGAGAATTCTTCGCCCATTGGCAACACTGTACTTAAGGTTAGACCATAAAACTTCCATATGATCACGGTGGTATGATATGCACAAATAAAAATAAAATCCTCACATAAAATACTTGGCAACCTTGCTTAACTTTGCCTGGCGGGAAAAATCAGTTCTCTTTTTATTATTGCATATGCATATTTGTTGTGTGTTGTGTCTCTGTTGTGTATCTCTGGTTTGATCTATGCTCTGTCTTGTTTCTCCATGAACTGAATGAACGTTTAAAATGGATTTTGGTAATAGTGTGCTAATTAAAGTAAATAGCCTTGTTATTGAAAAAAGTTACCAAGTATAAAAATAATTCCAATTATTTTATCTTCTGCATAATGCTATGTGACAAATACTAATAATAATAATTATTATGATCTGTGCAAATACCGTTGAATGTTTTGTGTATTAATTTAAAACAAACTATAAAAATGGATAGTTTAGTTTGGCATAATGTTTTAACTGAATGGGTAATATATTGTATTTATATTATATGTTTAAAATATACTTTTTTATATTTTTAGGTTAATTGTTTAAACTTGTCCCAACCAATAAAACATATAGAAGAACTTAAGAATACCGATTTTCTCCACAAAATTTATTTACTTTTGTAAGTTTTACTTTAACATTTTAAACTGAACATAATGTTTGTGCAATGTTATGCAGGGGTTAATCATAATATAGTATTTATTACAATACAATCTACTTCTACATGTATGTAAAATTTAATTATAGATACCTAATTGACTAAACTTTAGTTAAACTAAATTAGTTTCTTTATGTTCTGCATAATGATAGGCAACAGACTCCATTTTGATCTTGTTCTAAACATAATGTCAAATTTAGAACCCCAACATTAAGACGTAACCCCAGTAGCACCAAATATTCATTAAATATATCGTCCCCGTTCTGGCAAAAGTCATTAACTCCATTTTTGTCTAAAAGTAGTTAACTACCTTCGCGATCATAAAACAATTATATCTGTGGTCTAGAAAAACTTATTAAGTGCAGTATTGTATTTTTAGCATGCTAAAATTACAATACTGCACTTAATAAGTTTTTCTAGACCACAGATATAATTGTTCTATGATCGCGAAGGTAGTTAACTACTTTTAGACAAAAATGGAGTTAATGGCTTTTGCCAGAACGGGGACGATATATTTAATATTTAATGAATATTCAATGTTTTTTAAATATTTAAATATTAATTTAATATAAAATAAATATATTTTTTTAATATATGTTTTTTAATATACAGTAAATATTTAGCTAATATTATTTTGGAAATATTTGTTTTTAAATACGTAGTAAATATTTAATAAATTTATTTAAAATATATTTATTTTTTTATGATCAGTGAATATTTAATAGATATTAATAAAAAAATATACGTTTTAGAATATTTTTATTATATCCATTAAATATTATGAAAATATATATATTTTTATAGCTATTTAAAATAATTTTAAAATATTTATATAATATTCAAAAGTATTCAAAATTAATTATTTTAAATATTATCTGGAATAGATATTAAAAAAATATCTTAAAAAAACATAAATACCTGTTTTATAATTATAATTACTAAATTAACACGTTAACTGCCATGTGTATGAAAAAAATACACCCGAGTCTATTGTGCCATGTGTATGATTTTGTATATACGCACAATAAAATTTTTTCAGCCATGTGTATGTAAAGAAGGATGCATAACATGGGTTTTATATGTTAGAATGATCGTCGTGGAGTTGATGTACACCGGTAGAGACTTAGCCGACATTTTTTGTTTAACATTTTTAAGATGACAAACCCTTCATTCAAAAGTATGTCAAAAATCGAGCCAAAAATTTAGTTTGTGCATAATAAAAATGTCGATGAGAAAAATGATAAAAAGATTTTATTTCCATCGAGTCAATGAAAAAATAACAATAAATTAACAAAATAATGCTGGACAAAAAATGGTAATAATAACAAATATTTATTTCTTTTATGTTATGTTGTGGGTTGCACGGGGTTAGAATGGGGTAAAATAAAAAAATGGAGCTAATGTATTATAGAAGTTTTGGAATATTTTTATTGAGAATTAAAAGCTAAAAACATGGTGGCCCAGTGGACCTTACTTGTAAAAAACTCATGGCAGTTAAAGTGTTAATAAAATATTTAAAAAAACATTAATATTTTATATATCTTAAATGAGATTTGCAGATTTACCTAGAAGGCAATTTGAAACGACGACCATAAAGCCTGGTTTATATATTGCCTTCCTTCCTTCTTCCCGTAAGAGATAAACAATATGAAAACCGTAGACTACGGTCCGTAGTGCTTTGTATAGATTCCCATACTCTAATCTATAAACAGCACAACTGTTTTCATATTGCTCATCTTTTACAGGAGGAAGGAAAGAAGGAAGGAAGGCAATATGCTTAATAATTATACCTATTTATAATATGCTTAATATATTATACCTATTTAACTAACTTATTTAAGTGTTAACACAATTCACAGAACAAACCACAATTGTAACATAATTGTCCTTTAAAAAAGATTAAATTAATTATCCGTACCATTATTGATAATTGTAACATAATTTAATCCCCTTGTGTTGGACAGTTTTCCAAATTCCACCATTTTCCAACAATTTTTTTAATGAAAATCAAATTTATAGATTGACTTTCTTTCTCCCGCCTGACGGAAAAACAATACAGAAGCCGTTGTAGCATTTACAAATTGACGGAGTTATTTTATAAACACAGATTATAAAGGTTGTTTATAAATTTAATACGGCTTAATTTTGTATTATTGTTAAACATAATTTTCTAAAAATTCGATAATTTTGACAACCCTGTTTGATAAATTTGACAAAAATGGACATAGGCTAGTTCTGCATTTAATGAGGACATGTTCTCTTTAATTATTCATGTAATATTATTTCGTAATATTTACTAAATATTACTTTAAAATATAATATTTTTAATATTACATTTACATTGCTTTTGAATAATTAATACATATATTTTTAAAATATTTATGTACTATTTTTTATTCACATTTATGCAATATTACTTAGAGTTATTGCATACAGATAGCTTTCTTATATTTAATACATATTATTTTTAAATATTTATGTAACATATAAAAGAAATATTATTTTTATATATTAAATACATATACACTTCAAATATACATTAAATCTTAAAAATCTGTCGTTTTGTATATTACATAAATATATTTATTTAATATTTAACTAATATTTGGTGCTACTGGGGAACATTGATGACCATAGTTTTAAGGGTGTTTGGACAGTGAATAAAATCTCATGATCATTTATATAAATGCTTAAGCATTAATTAATTTTATAAAAGGTATTTCTAATAGGTTTCTAAGCTAATAGGTTTAATCCTTAGATAATTTTAACTTCTGCCAACGCTTCATTTTGGTGTTTAAAATTAAAAATAAATACTTTTTACCAAAAATTCATCTGCTTTGGGACAGTAATTTGACCCTTACAAAAACTTTTAAGTTGCAATATTTTTTCAAATTTTTCTGAACTGGATCCATGGATAAATTTAATTAAATTGATTAAGTCCCAGGTGGGAGTGTAGCCCCCACTCCTGCATCAAAACTGTGATGTTAGGAGGCTGATCTGCGCCTATTGTATTACATTGCTTTGCAACCAGTTATAGATTATTATTGATTTTAAGGAGTAATTTTTACTGAAGCAGTGGACAATGAGTAGGTACATATGCAATATGTACTAGGTACCTAATTTATTGAATACAAACTGAGAACTGCTATTATAAATAGTAACTTATTTAGAACAAACAGAACCGCACACAAAAAATAATTCTTTAATTTTATAACAATTGTTTTGGATTTGTATATTGGAAATTTTCGCCATAAATGTATACAATACACTATTATCTGCAGTTTTAGGTGAGGAAAAACTAAAATTTCACTAAAATATATGTTTATAATGTTAAATTCAACAATCTTTGCTTAAAACTTTCACCTTTTCCATGTAGTACAATACTGAATTTTAAACTGTCATAATTTCCAATGACAGAGATAATCTTTACAATGTTGTCAAGTTCAGAAATGTTAAAATTATTACTTAATCTTTTTTTTAAATAAAATATTAAAGGTAGGCAAATAAATACAAATATATGTAAAAACTTTAATTAAATATTGAAATTAAGTAAGTTTGGACAATATTATAAAGTATATAACCAAAAAATTTGAATTTTTTGTTAATTGTAGGCAACCAGATTACAAAAAAATTTAATTTAAAATTAGTTATTAGTTATGCCTTATAATAATTTAACTTAATTGATATATATATATATATATATATATATACAAAATATATATTTTATTTTTTATTGAATAATTAATCAAACAGAAATAAATGTAACTACTTAACTAAAACATTAACTTCTGTTAGAATTATGTTATTGGATTTACTTTTGCATTATGGCAATTGCAAATTTTGTTTAAAAAAAAATTGTATTTGATTGCACCTTAGACAATAAAAGTATTGCACTGACCAAGCCTGCCTTGCTTCGCTCAGCCTTTATTTAAATTTATTGCTTCAAAATGATTAAGTTTACAAGTAGCCTAGGCGGGCTTGGTCAGTGGCTGAGACAATTTTTGGGCGCGCAAAATTGGGCTCAGGCACAGACCAAGCCCGCTTCGCTTCGCTCGGCCTTTATTTAAATTTATTGCTGCGAAATGGTCAGTGCCTGAGCCCATTTTTGCGCGTGCAAAATTGGACTCAGGAACTGACCAAGCCCGCCTCGCTTCGCTCGGCCTTTATTTAAATAATTACGTTTATAAGTAGCCTGGGCGGGCTTGGCCATGCGCAAAAGTGCTGCTAAATGATTAAGTTTGCAAGTAGACTGGGCGGGCTTGGTCAGTACCTGAGGCCATTTTTGCGCTCGCAAAATTGGGCTCAGGCACTGACCAAGCCCGCCTCGCGTCGCTCGGTTTCATTTAAATAATTACGTTTATAAGTAGCC
Organism: Brassicogethes aeneus; assembly: GCA_921294245.1. Classification (NCBI taxonomy): domain Eukaryota; kingdom Metazoa; phylum Arthropoda; class Insecta; order Coleoptera; family Nitidulidae; genus Brassicogethes; species Brassicogethes aeneus. The sequence goes on along the minus strand of OV121133.1, from coordinate 52,363,579 downwards.
TGTGCGGGCTTGGTCATGACCGGAGCTCAAATAAAAAAAAACAATTTAATTCAATATTGTCACGTTACGTTTTAAAAAAAACCCTCCCCCTTGTCGTGACAAATCGTGACGGTCCTGGAAAACCCTCCTCCCCCTTCCACTTTCACAAGATTTATGGACGGTCCCTCACGGAAAGAACAGCTGTTAAAGGTAACAAAGGTCCATTATTATCCCGTTCTGCCTCAAAATAGCGTATTAAGTATGATACCAACTCTTGACTCCGACTATTTAAATGCTTCGGCATTTTAAATATAGGAAAAATAAAAAACGATATATAACAAACACAAAAACGGCAATGAAAACTTAAACGATATAAAATAACACAAACAACTTCAACCCAAGCAACAATTTAAGTATTTGTTACGTATATGGGACTATTGAAGTGTTTTGCGACAGTCGCTGGTCTCTTTATATTACTCTTTCATTACTAAGTTACGACTAAAGTGGGGAACAATTATTGAGTTCCAAAAAGGTAGCAAATATTTCACTAGCTATAAGCCCTGCTACTATTTGTAAAGTAGCTGCTACGTTACTAGAACGTTTCAATATCGTTGCTATAGCGTTATAATTACTTTTATTTATTTGTTTTTACTTCTATATTAACTGTCTTTGTAAAACTTATATTAGATTATACTATCCCTCCTTTTTTAAATGGCACCACTAGGCCCTAGTGACTAGGGACTTGGCTTTTCAATGTCATCGTTTATTAAATATGTAGTTACTGGTAGTTTATAACTTCCAGAATAACAATATAATGTTTAATTTGGCAGGTAAATTTATAAACCCTTTAAATTTTACTGTTGAACTTATGAATTTAGTTTTTGTAAAATAAATGCGCTTCATCAATATTTAAGTAAAAACAAATTATTTATTTAATAATGTTTATAAATAAAAAAATCTTAATATTATTAATTTTTTATTTAATTATTAATACCGTCTATTACCAACAAAATTACTATTTATTAAAAAGTAAACAACCATTTACAATAATTTATTATTTACATTACCACGTGGTACTGTACAGTAAAAAATGGCCGATAAGAAGCATTTTCCTTTAAAGTAGTTTTAGCTACTTTAAAGTTTTTTCCACCTTAATTTACTTTACGGTAGTTTTGGTTAGTACCATAAACCGAAAGTAACTGCTACAAATTAAATTTACTTGAAAGGTTTTTTTACTTATAACACCTTTTTTAAAATTGCAAAGCCTTCTTGGGGGCAAACAAGTTTTACTTAAATGTTTATTACTTTATAGTAGCCATTTAAAGAAAGAATGAAGTTTCTGTTACAAAATATTGCTATTTAAAAGTTAGAATTACTTTTAAGTAAAAATTAAAGTAGCTGTTTAGTATACTTAACTAAACTTATCACCACTTTGGTAATGGTTTTTGGAACCAAAACTGCTGCTTGGGAATATTCTAAAACGTCAATTTCTTTTTCTATGCGTCATTTTATTAAGCAAAATTTTAATATAAACATGACAAAATTGCAATTGCTGCTAACTAAAGTTGTTTAAAATGCATTAAAATATTCAATTACAGACTTCGTTTTATACATTTAGGCCCGGTTTTTCAATATTGCATTTAATTAGCACTTTCGTAAATTACAGTTATATTTAACTAGCGGCAAATTGTTAGTTAAATTGTAATCTGTTTTTTCACGCATTTTTAATAATCTGTATTTTGAAGCATTACAGTTACAGAATCACAACTTTTGACATATTTTTTGTCAGGTTGGTATTAGAATTTTACCGAAAATCGCCAAATATAACCTTTTTGCGCTGTTAAAAGTGAAAAAAAAATTAAAAAAAAATCAACGTATGTTTTAAAACATTGTTTTTTCCTAATAAAAATTATTTTTTAAACCTAATAATTTTAGAGAAAATAGAAGTAATAGATATTGGACGGTAGTTTCCTGGATCTTCTTTACCACCTTTTTTGTATATAGGAAGTAGATATTTTACATTTTTCAGGAAAATTGACAGTCTTAAAGCAGTTATTTAAACATCTGAGTACCCTGCTTAAAATACCCCATAGGGACCTATACAAAATAATCTATCGGGCGCTACCGGATTCAATATGTGCATTTGTCCATGGTTTTTTCCGGATACGGCCCGATAGAAAATGTATAGGAAATTACCTATAGGCACACCATAACTTTTACATTTTCCCTATTGAGACCGATAGCAAATAACTCAATGAAGGATATATAGGGATATCCCTATAGAGCAACCATAAGACACACTGTATATATATCGATATACTAGATCTAGTTTCTATCGGTAGGTATAGTCATTTTCACATTTGACGTTGACATGAATCTAACCTGCAAAAAATTTCATTAATGTTGAGCATAAATGAGGCCTGTCATAGCAAAACCGACAATCTCCACTTTTGGTCAAAAATTAGATTTTTGGTGGAGACTGTACTTCAACTAATTATCTATAAGATGATAAAGTTTATGTGCTGCAAAAGGAGCTAAATCCTGCCTAAAATCCCATTTTAAAAATGACATTTAGTGCAAAGTCGACAATCTCCACTGATAGATTTGCACCAAAGAATACAATCTCCAATTCCACCACTAGAAATTAGTAATTTGTGTCACCTGATATCCTAACATTTGATGTTATAACGTATTTTAGAGATTTAATTTTGTGTTTTTTTACTGTTACATACTGTTAAGTTCTATTGCAGTAAATGGCACTTAAAAATATATTTAAAATAGGTATATACCTATACATTTTATTGTTTTAATAATTATAAAAAAAGTTATCTTGTTTATTTTGTGTTATTATACCATAATAAGACGTAAAGGTAAAGCAAGAAAAGGATGATAATGTCAAAACATTGCAAGTAAAACATTACGGGGCAAAGTGGGAAGAAGATGATGAGTTGTTGTACTATAAAAACTTTTTTACACGAGGCAACCTGGTCCCAGATTTAAAAGAAACTCCAGATTTATGTGTTCCAGTTCAGAATTTTCCCACATTGATTGTATAGTTAAATTTATACCCATTAAAGGAATAAAAAAACAATTATTTTTTTGTTTATTTTTCTAAATCTCCTTTACAACAAAATGAGCAATCTCCAGCAATTCATATCAAAGTCAGCAATGTCCAATTTATAATTATAGATTTCACCTTTACTATGCATCCTGGAGACCTTGTAGTTTGCTACTAGACTAACAACAACAATATTTCAATATAATATACAAGGTGTCCCTAAACTTGGTGGCATAAATTTAGGAGCAGATTGAGCAAGTCAAAATAAAACGAAAATCTAAATAAATATTTTTCCTAATTACGTATGTTTAAAAGATACAGGGTGATAAAGTGTTACTTATCATATCAGTTTTTTAATATAACTTCTACTATGATAGACTTGGAAAGGTGATATTTTGCGAACAATCACTTAATATTAAAACACATATTCACACATAATTACAATTGTTCGAGTGAACACAGTGTCGTAGAAACGGGGGCTGCTTTAAGCTTATTGTCCCATACAAACTTTGAGGTTAGGTTTTTATAACATTTGATGCAATTTTTCGATTACACAGTTCGGCTACCATTAAAAAGGTGTACCTCTAAAACTTCGATAAAATAAACCGTTTCCGAGATATTCGGGATTACAATAGTTGTTATATCGCATTATTTATAAGGATTAAAAGGTATATGATAACAAATTTTATTTTTTAATTGAAAAAACTAAAAAGGGCATTCCATGAGCCTCGGGACTTTTTGCCCTGACCGTCACATTAAAAAAAAATGTTTTTTCAATTACAAAATTTGTTATCATATACCTTTCAGTCCTTTAATGCGATATAACAATTATTGTAATCTCGAATATCTCGGAAACGGTTTATTTTATCGAAGTTTGAGAGGTACACCTTTTTAATAGTAGCCGAACTGAGTAATCGAACAATTGCATCAAATGGTATAAAAACCTAACCTCAAAGTTTGTATGGGACAATAAGCTTAAGCAACCCCTGTTTCTACGACACTGTGTTCACTCGAACAATTGTAATTATTTGTGAATATGTGTTTTGGTAGTAAGTGATTGTTCGCAAAATATCACCTTTCCAAGTCTACCACAGTAGAAGTTATATTCAAAAAACTGATTCATAAGTAACACTTTATCACCCTGTATCTTTTAAACATACGTAATTAGGAAAAATATTTATTTAGATTTTCGTCTTATTTTGACTTGCTTAATCTACTCCTAAATTTATGCCACTAAGTTTAGGGACACCTTGTATATAAAAAAAATACAAATCTAAAATTTAAAATACCAAAATCAATTATCTCAATTTACTCAGTTTTAGTCTGATGGGAGATGGACAAAAGTAAAAAAGAACAAGAGGTTTTGAGTAAAACTCCCAAACTAGATGATTTTTTTTACGAAAAAGGAACGTGTTACACAAAAATTAAAATCTATAGATAGATGCTATAGCAATAGAGATTGTACGAATTTAGATCACGAAGGTTTGTCGCGACAATCTTTCTAAGTTTCATATGATGGGGCGGCATTTTTTTCAGTGCCCAAGGGCGGCAAAAGTTTAAATCCGGCCCTGTGTTTCCTTAACAACAAAGATTATAGCCTCCTTTTCAGAAATTATAGGCACATGGCAATATGCGCATTAAATGCTTTTTATTTTTTTCCTCAAAAACCGTTAGTCGTACGAAAAATGGTCAAGAAATCAAATTTGCTCTAAAATGAATGGGGATTTAAAAAATAATTTTTATTTTAAAAATTAGCAGTGGCGTGCATAATATTTTTCCAAAAATATCTAAAATCTTCTACATCAAAAACTTACCGTTAATGCTTAGAAGGCGTACACGTGCCAAATTTTATAAAAATATCTAGGAAGTTATTAAAGTTATGATAAAAATTAAGAGGTTTAGGTCATAGGTTTATTTGAACTTTTTTTCTTAAAATCAACTAAGGATTCACACCCTTAAGGTTCAGCATCTTATTCTGAAACATTGAAAAATGTTGGTTATTTATCGTAAATGATTAATTTTTTTGTGTATGCTCTTAAAATAGTACCTAATTAATTTAAAACAAACAGAACTGTTCTTAAAATAAAAATACAACGGTAAGCTACTGCAAAGTTTTTATTTTCCAGGGTACCTTAACATTTTGTTTTCTTGCAGCTATAACATTATTTCTTAGTTTCTTGTAATTGGATAACAATACATTACACATGACGCTAGAAATTTTTGCATGTGTGACGAATAACAGCTTATTATATATGCAAGTATCTTTGATTACTTGGCGAATTTCCTTGTCCTGAGATACTTTGTGGTTTATCATGTGTCAGAAGTGCATGATTGCAATAAACGTATTATAATTGATTGTGTGAAAGTATAGTAATAATATATGGAATCATTATATTACATATTCTATTAGAGAAAGATTTTAGCGGGTATTAGGTTAAATACTTTGAGCATTGGATTAACTAATATGCGCATTAGAATAATTTATAATGCGCTATAAATAATCAAATTAACCAGTCTTTAGCTAATGAGTCATTCCAAATAAAAACACCAAATGGGGTGCGCTGCGTGATTTTTTATTTTGAGGAAAAAATTTGAGGATGATCTTTTAGGTGTCAAATATGAAAATCCGTTGCCGTTTTAATTTTTTGTTGCTTTACTTTTATTTGGCACCCCTTAGAAGTCTGAAATAGTGTCAATTTCTTACTCTCTTATAGTGGGCCAGAACTTTTTTTCTGTGACAAATATTGAAATAATTTTAATTTTGTTATACTGTCCAGTAAGTGTGTTTTCGATATAAATTATTTTTATCCAATTAGTTAATCTCATAAAAGAATGGTAAACCACTAAAAATTCATGATAATTTGCCAATTTTTGTGATTTTTGTCTGGCTCCTGTGCCTATTCTACTGAATTTAGAAGGTTCATTATTTTCAGGTATAAAGTACTTATACAATAGAAAACGTAACTATTATTTTAAGTTTCTAGACTATCAATTTCTTTATTAAAAAAATTATTGAAAATTGATAATTCTCAAAATTAGCCAATTTTGCCCTCAGAAATCATTATGTTGAGGAAAAAATAAAAATCTGAAACTTTCAGGAAATGTAGTCCCCACCTTCATCTTTTCAGTCCAGTTAGTCTTGTTTTGTTATTTTTATTCCTTTAAAAGATATATTAATTTTTTTAATGGCCGTTTAGTAGCGATATTTTTAGTTTTATTTATAATTTAAAATTTAGATGGCTTTCATGTTTGGTGGAGAAGTGTCAGAACTGTCAAAAATATTTCATAAATATTATTTGTGCGTATTTCTTTGGTAAATTTTGTATATAACATAATATGTAATATTATGTTATATATAAAACTTTTTAAAATCACCAAAGGAATACCACAAATAATAATTATGAAATATTTTTGAGAGTTCTGATATTTTTGGTAGTTATGTTATATTTTATGTATTGAAAAATCATATATATATATATATATATATATATATGTATGTATATGATTATATATTATATACATTATAATGAAGTATTTAATTGGCTAATTGGTGTTTAAAGAAAAAGAATGTAAAAAATATATTTAGGATCCTTATGGTTTATATCGTTAAGTATAATAAGTGAAATTAATAAAGAGTTAATTTAAACGTATAAAAAATGCGTTAAGCAGTTTTTTGTCGATTTCTTTCACAATTTAAACCAAGTTAGTCTTGTTCTATTATTTTGATCCCTTTAGTAAGGCACTAAATAGTTAAAGGTTAAATGTATGTATTTTAAATGTTAGTGTTGGAAAAAATTTACACAATCTGTAAATACTTCTTTAAATTTTAGTTTTTAGGTAACTGGATAAAATAAAACATGTTATAATAAAGGGGTTTATTTAGAATATTTTTTGGTTTTTGTTTATTTTTTTATTTTTTTTAAAACTTCTCAGAACCTAAATATTTTTTATAAGAAAGAGGTACAAAATTATGATATGTTCTTGCATTTTTAATTGCAATTAAATTCATGAATCTCGAACACTCAGTCATTTATTACACTTGCAAACTTGCAAACTTTTTGAAATCACAATTTAAATACACACAAATAAAATTTATGAAATATTTTTGACAGCTCTGACATTTCTCTACCAAACATGAATTGACAAAGTCAAAGCCATCTAAATTTTTAATTATAAATAAAACTAACAATATCGCTACTAAACGGGCATTAAAAAAAATTAATATATCTTTTAAAGGAACAAAAATAACAAAACAAGACTAACTGGACTGAAAAGATGAAGGTGGGGACTACATTTCCTGAAAGTTTCAGATTTTTATTTTTTCCTCAACATAATGATTTCTGAGGGCAAAATTGGCTAATTTTGAGAATTATCAATTTTCAATAATTTTTTTAATAAAGAAATTGATAGTCTAGAAACTTAAAATAATAGTTACGTTTTCTATTGTATAAGTACTTTATACCTGAAAAAAATGAACCTTCTAAATTCAGTAGAATAGACACAGGAGCCAGACAAAAATCACAAAAATTGGCAAATTATCATGAATCTTTAGTGGTTTACTAAAATATATTTATTAAGTTTCAAACCCTCGCGGTTAGAAATTAAAGGTTTAATGCTTGAACAACGAAATATTTAAAAATAGTTCTGGTATAAGTGCTGTGTAGCAGAAACTGCATACATGAAGAAGCTTCTCTTGAAGCTCCTTTAGCGGAGGGTTTCTCCATTGATCATCTAGCTAGTCGTGAAGTAAAGCCAGAAATAATTCACAATGAACTGCACAATTTTGTCGACAGAAAAAGCTAGTGATAAACCAGCCTACACCCTTTAAATAAAAGGTTTATTTTTTATGTAGGTACATAATTGGTGTATTATCTACAATAATTGACAAAAAAAAATGAATCTTATAGTATTAACAGTAATTTTTACCAGTTTGATTGAAAGAAGTTAAAAAGACAAATTAGAAATTTTTGTTTTTCAAATTAAATCGTTTTTTTTTAATAAAGTTAAAAAATAGATCCTTTTAATTTTAATAGAATTTTTAACAGACGGCCATAGCGTGGTCAGTAGACTGGGCCAAAAAAATCAACTATTTTTTTTTGAAAAGTATATCGAAAATATGGTTTGGGGTGACAAAAAAAAATTATTGTGAAAGTTTGAGTCCATAATATTAATATTAAGAAGTCTACCATCGCAATTTTATTTATTTTTTCTCAGGAAGTTTTTGTCTCAGAACTCCCAAACCATTGAGTTTAACAAAATTGACTTAAGAATATTTTTTAAAGAAAATTAAATGCTCTACAGAAAGGTTAAAGTAAAATTTTCCGTCAGAAGAACCGTTTCCTTAAAATCATGCCTTAAAATTTGGTATAGTTTTACATTTTGAAAATTTAAATTGGAATTTTGTAATTCATGTAAAAATCAGTACCCATAAAAAACAGATAAATATTCTTATGGGAAATCAAATGCCTTACAAAAAAAGCCTCTCAACATTTTTGGCTAAATTCACTCAATCAAAAGTTATTCAAGGTTAAAATTAGTTTTGACTTTTTGTAGAGGATTTGATTTCCCATAAGAATATTTATCGTTTTTTTTTTCGGGGTACTGATTTTTACATGAATTACAAAATTCCAAAGTTAAAAATCAAATTGTAAAACCATACCAATTTTTAAGGCATGATTGTAAGAAAACGGTTCATCTGACGGGAAATTCCAATCAAACCTTTTTTGTAGAGCATTCAATTTTCTTCTTAAGTCAATTTTGTTAAACTCAATGGTTTGGGAGTTTTGAGAAAAAAACTTTCACCATAATTTTTTTTCGTCACCCCAAACAATATTTTCGATATACTTTACAAAAAAAAATAGTCGATTTTTTTGGCCCAGTCTAGTGGTCCTTACTTCAGTACTCGGAATAGGGCGGATTGGCCAACCCCCTTCCCTTTAGAGATGTAGAATCGAAAGCTATGCAATGGCGTTCCTAGATCGCCAGCCCACACACTCTACCACTACCAAACAGATAGTTCACCCTAATAATTTTTAAAGGAAAACATTGTAAATAATACAAGACCTGATTGAACAAGTTTTTTCTTAATTATCATTTATTTGTTAATTTTTGTTTGTTTTTTTTTTCAGAAAAAAATCTAATGCAGAAAGCGATGATCTAAAGTTTCTATTTAATTTGATTTCAACCTTTTACCCAAAATGCATATACGAAATTTCTTCAAACCTAAATTTGCAACAACTTACTACTATAGAAATCACATATCTTATCTCTCTTTTATTGCACTATTCTTGTATTTATGACAGACGAGATATATTAACTGTTCCATTGTGTAAAGGACTAAATAAAAAAACACAAATATACATAAGAAACTTTTTGGAAAAGGTAAATGCCACTACTTCATATGATGAACTTATAAATATCATTAACTATAAATATGAAAGATATTTAATGGATAATAATGCATTGTGGCCTAATAATTATTCATTGGAACCACAAAGCCCTCTACAAGAAATTTTTACTCCAAATTCTAAAACTAAATTACCGGAAAGTAAAACCAGAGAAATCATTCAATTAAAATCTGCACTAGAATTGGAAAGATACGACAAAGCCGATATACAAGAAGAATTAAAGTTGCAATTGGATATTAATAAAAAAATGGGTGAGTAAAAATTTACAGTATACAGTATGTATGTATATATAGAGTAAGCTGGAATTAATTTTGGGTAAGCGGTATTGTTGAATTTTCGTCGCCACCTATAAACACTTCGCCCCTGACTTGAGTTGCCATAAATTTTAAATAAAATAGTCCAGATAGTTTTTCTTTGGATATTTTGTAGCGTAACGTTTGTTTATCAAGTTTGCCAAAGGGCGTCAACGTGGATGCAGTAGTTTAAGAAATACGCCCTTCAAACTATCCCTATTTCAAAAAATTGAGATTTTATAATACACACTTCAGACATTCTTGGCCGATTCCATTTCAAATCAGGCAGCAAAAAAAGTGACTGTCTCAAATTGCTATTTGGTTAAAATATATTGTTTTTTTACTTAAATCTAAGGTATACGTATTTTTTCTTTCGTCGATAAAGTCCTTTTTCGCGGAGTTATGAGCATTTGCGATGTTATAAGCTGTAAAACGAAGGTGCTGAATTTTCTCTGTATATTTTTTTTAAAACTCAATTTTTCTGACAACTCTTCATAGGAGCCTATTGTACTTCGACATAAGGGACAAGTATGAACCAAAAGAGATAATAGACTATGAGATATGACTAAAAATACAAAAACTTGAATATTTCAAATATATCATTATTTTTTTTCACAAAAATTTAAAGGTAGATTCTTTGAAACATAACAGTCAAAATACAATTTGTCCCATAGCGGCTAAAAAGCTGTAGGAAACAGTATTTTGTTTTTAATTAGCGAAATATTGAACCTTTATTTAACATTGCATACATTACTTTATTAAAGTGTTTTTTGATATGTACATGCTTAATTACGTTAGGGGTATGTGCAGGATGGAACTATAGTTTTATTAAATTTTCTTATAGGTGTGGATAGCCGTTCGGGCCATATAAAGCTGATCACCATTTTGGTTCCTTTCTACTTTCCAAGCGTGTGACGATTGAATGCCTTTGATATTTTTAGATTTTTTCCATTCTTCCAGTTTTATTTTCCGAAAATTATTTAAATCATCATCACTAATCAATAGCAGCGTAATGGCAGAAGTGTAGGTTTTTACTTTTGTAACAAAACTTTCGGAGTTATCTATTGATTCTAGTTGCGACTTTTGTAAATTATGAACAGTCGCAAAATGTTTTACGAGGCCACCAATTCCGTCGCAGGCTCCTTTTCCATGCCCAGTAGCAGAAAACAACCATTTCTTGTTATAGGGTGAATTGGGTAACTCATAAAATTGATTTCGATTCTTAAAGTGAGCTGCTGCTCCATCACTTATAACAGTCAGGTCTGTTATATTATTAAATTCTGACTGTTGTTTCAAGTTTTCTACTATTAGATTCATTGCAAGTAAAGCATGGGCTGAATCGTGGGACTTATCATTACTTGCGACTGCAAAACTTCGAACTTCATTTCCACAATAACAAACGGCCGTAAATATTGATACTGCTTTTGTTTTCCAGTAAGCACTTTGAATTTCATTTTTCATAATAATTTTCCAATTCTCTGCAAAGTCACCATGTAAAATTAAATGAGTACTATTAAGTTTAGCTGCTTCTTTAGCTTTTTTAATTTCTTCGCGTTGTATATTTTTGACATACATATGCGTAATTGCTTTACCAGACCATTTTAAAAATTCTTTAACAAACGCTGAACAAGACGTGGTTCGTTTTTCTAACTCTCCATTATTCCACAATGCAAAAGTTATTTCCCCATTAATTATTTCTTCAGGAATTCGCAGTGATTCTGGAGTAATGCTTTCAGGGTTAGGACATTTTTTGCATTCTTGTAAATAACATTTATCTGTGGATGTCGCACATATAAATTTTGAGAAAATTTCATTGCTCAATGCATTTTTATCAAAATTAGAGGAATTTCTTACACCAATGAGAGAATTTAAACAAAGTTCGAAGTTGGCGCAGTACACGCATAAACACACATTTTGGGGCAAATCAATTAATACCCAAGAAGGGCGTAGAGAATAAAATTTTGATTGGCTTATTTTAATATCGGGGTACATATTTAGTAAGACTTTGTATGCTTTATTAACGCTTCGTGTCATAAATCGCTTCACCTTTTTTACCTTTACTTCATTTTCAATAACTGATTTTACATCATTTTTGTTAGGACTTTGTCGCGAACAATCAAGATCGTCGTTTAGATAGAGTTCAAGTGCCTTTTGCTTTGCAGTCTCTTTTAACGGATGACCATTGTATGGATCTGGTAAGTGGTACATACCTCTTGTATCTCTCAATTTTCTAGCTTCATCAATCATGTACTTCGAAGCTTCCGGGAATAAAGATTGTATTTGAGTCTTTGTGAAACTCTGTGGCAGAACAGTGAGTAAACGAATTTTTTCTGATTTTGTTTGGCAATTTTTAAGAGCTATTTCAATGTTATTAACCCATTCACTGCAAGGAGTGCATGCACTTTTCGCCATTGAAACAATAAATTTTTGACAGCTTGTTAGTAGTTTCCTGCTCGAATAAGTCCACAACCTGTCTTCTTTTTCTTTCCACATAAGTATTTTAACTGTTAGCTTCTACATCAGATGGATTTGAGAACCGCACAGAACCAATAACTTTTGAAATTTTATGTGTGTATTCATATAGTAGCAATGGCTTTTCTTCTGCAGAATTATTTGGAGAGTTGTATGAAACAGAAGGGTATGTCTCTAAATCCATATCAGCTTCTTGAGACCCCAATTCTGTGTAGTTCTTATAGCGGTTATAACAATTTTTACAAACTAAGGTGTCAGCGTTTATTTTACTACGTGGAAAATGCGTTTGTAGCAAACTTGTCAATGCCCCCAACTGAAAAAAACTTATTATTTCTGCCTTTGTAGATGGCCTTTTTGTGTGCTTTATTAAAGTCTGGACATTTGTACCTGGTCACAGGAAACGATTGTGGCTGCGAATCATCCATCATTGAATAATTATCTAAAATCATTATGAGTCATTCCATAACATATTTTCAAAAAATATTCGTTCATATCCGTATAATATATTCTATTATACTTACCAAATAATATTTGTTGCAAAATAACAGCAAACAGTGGTCGACAAAACTATATAGTATACTCTAATCTAGATTATTATTAATAAACTGTATCACAATATTGTATGAAATACACAAAAAGTTGACTTGTCAGAGCGTAGTAACATTTGTTACTAAGGTAATTAAATAAGAAATCAGCGCCTTCTGCTTTAAAGAATTTACAGCCGTTTTCAATACAGTTTATTAAATATACACTTAATATCATATTAATTATATGTATCATTTAAATCAAAAACGGCCAATTTGAGATTTGTTACAAATAATTGGGTTTTTTCATCCGTCATTTTAACGCTTATTTAATTTTATTTTCTGAAAATATTGCAATATAAGTATTTTTTGTGTATAAAAGTCTTAATTTATGATACTAAAAATACATAAATTGCATTATTTTTAGCAAATAAGATGAAATTAGAGTTAAACTGACAGATGTCAAATGTCATATAATTTTAACAAATAATTGAACCAATCATATATTAATCGTTTATGTTATTTACAGACTGCTTAATAGCTTTTATTGCAGCTGCATACATTTTATCGAGATTATGTTATAAATAAACTAAAAATTAAAATTATTTTTTAACCTGCACATCAAAAATATATACCCCCAAACATAAGTAAGCATGTATATATCAAAAAACACTTTAATGTAGTAATGTATGCAATGTTAAATAAAGATTCAATATTTCGCTAATTAAAAACAAAATACTGTTTCCTACAGCTTTTTAGCCGCTATCGGACAAATTGTATTTTGACTGCTATGTTTCAAAGAATCTACCTTTAAATTTTTGTGAAAAAAAATAATGATATATTTGAGATATTCAAGTTTTTGTATTTTTTGAAAAATGGACCGCCATTTTGTTTATCCTAACCTTTTAGTCATATCTCATAGTCTATTATATCTTTTGGTTCATACTTGTCCCTTATGTCGAAGTACAATAGGCTCCTATGAAGATTTGTCAGAAAAATTGAGTTTTAAAAAAATATACAGCGAAAATTCAGCACCTTCGCTTTACAGCTTATAACATCGCAAATGCTCATAACTCCGCGAAAAATGACTTTATCGACGAAAGAAAAAATACGTATACCTTAGATTTAAGTAAAAAAACAATATATTTTAACCAAAGAGCAATCTGAGACAGTCACTTTTTTTGCTGCCTGATTTGAAATGGAATCGGCCTCTTATGCTTCAAAACACCTTATAAAAATGTATAATGAAGGTGCCAATATTTTGTGTCCTTTATAGTGTTATACCTGCACCGTCTGACCGCAGTGACCTCTACCATTCAGGATAAATTTTTTTTAATGATTTTAATATGCTCTACATAACATGAACTGTTATTCTCCCTAACCTAACTCCTTAAGCGGCATCTTTAACTTTACCTCGTTTTTGTCCACCTCAATTTAGATCAAGGAGGAAGTCATTTTTATAAAAAAAATACATTTTGGTGCAGGGGGGTCTATTAGAATATTTTCTGTATATAAGTGACTAACTCTCTACAACCTCCAGGCTCAATCATTCCCTTTCCCCGTATTCAGAGACAAAGACCCGTAAAAGATGTAGAAACTACTTTTTACTGTGGTCACTTTAGCAGGGAGGTTTACTAACTCCGCCTTCAAGAGATCTACCCCATCAGACCACATTAAGCTCTTAAGCTTTCCTCACTATTTAAAATACATAACTCTGGGAACAGTATATGCGTGTTTAAAAAATGACCATACTCTGGTAAAGGATACACTATAGTATCATCCATGAATTAATCTCAAGAGAAAAGTGGAACAAATAAATATAATTCCCGCGAGGAACCCGTTAGGCCTCGTTTAATTGTTATTGGCGATCTTCACCTCTATATTTATTTTAATACTTTATTTTCTACTTATCTTATTGATCCATAACACCTTGCAAATTAAATAAGTATCTAAACATATCTATAACAATTGCAATGCGTTATAGCCGGGCATTATCATAATGCCGCGCTTATAATGCCTGCAAACTTAATTCCTCAAAACATCATACAATATGCAGCCAAAGCTGCAGAAAAATTGTTGTTTTTAATCACTAAATGTAAAACTAAAAATTAAAATTAAATAATGCCGAACCAACAACAGAATTATCCGCTCCTCTGTGCTTCGCTAACGTTCGAAAGTGAAGGTTCTTCCCTTATTTGCTCATTTTGATATTATACTATTAAAGAATAATTCGCCTTTACCTTTTTAATCGAAGTTACAGAAATGGTGATCATATGATAACATGAGCAATCTTGTATATTTTTTATAACTTTTTTAAAACTTTGGATTTCGTATCCTTTACTTTCAGAAATTATATCAAAAAAATTTAACATGTCAATATTTTTATTCACAATCAACGTAGATCTAAGAATCAAGTACTGGGTAGAGATTTAGAGGTATCTTTTTCCGACTAAAATAGAATAAAAATAAGATCGGAGCATTAAAATCAAAATTATAACTTGGCAGTTCCTGGAAGTAGGCCATTTGCATTTTTAGTAATAAATAAATGTTTGAAAGAAATAGTCTTGATGATTTCATTAATATAAAATACAATAACCTTCTAATAATTATTTTATAACGCAAGAGTCTCTCAGACGCCACGCGAGTATCGATGTTACGAAAACTGGCGCGAGTAACGGAGGGTTAAGGATGTAAGCATTTTAATATTTTCTGGTAGTTGGTTAAACAATATCACAGCCTGAGAGGAGATCTTCTTGTTTCCCACATTTGAAGAATTTGGTACCACATGGAAATGTTGTCTGGTCCTCGTATTGTGTTCGTGTAAATCACAGTTTAATTGCAGCTTAATTTTGGTAATTAAAATATTGTTTTTTATTTTGTACACTAATATCATGGAGTCTAGATTAATGATTTCCTGAATCTGAAGTATTCTAAGTTCTTTGTACATTTCTATTGTGTTTGCCATAGGTGGTTTATTAAATATTATTTTTAATGATTTGTTTTGACAAATTTGTAAATCCTTAATATCACATTTTCTGGCCTGTCCCCAAATGCATGGGAGGTAAGTTAAGTGTGAATGAATATATGCATAGTAGATCTGGAATTTGGTTTTTTGATTCATTAGGAATACATTTCTGCGTAAAAAGTAGCACATATTGTTGATGGTTTTTTTAACTTCACGTATGTGTTGTTCAAAATTTAGTTTATTGTCTATAGTGAGTCCGAGGTAATTAGCATGTTTTACTTCACTTATTGGCGTATTGTTTATCCTTAGGCTTATTGGTGAAGAGTGTGTATTCTTAAAAACTATATAATTGCACTTATTTTCATTTAACTTAATATTATTTTGACTAGTCCAATCACAGATTTTAATAAGGTCTCTTTGAGCATCTTCGAAAATTTCCCTTTCATTACCAGTATAGAATAGTGCAGTGTCGTCAGCGAATAGTGTCATAGAGCCTTTTATATCACAGTTAGTTATATCATTTATATATATTGAGAAAAGTAAAGGGCCAAGCACCGATCCTTCACTTTTCTTATCACAGATCTGGGTAAATTGTTTCCTATTTTGGAGATAGCTAGTAAATATTTTAAAAGCTTGATTCTGAATACCAATTGATAGTAGTTTCCTAAGAAGTATTTCATGATCTACAACGTCGAAGGCTTTGCATAGGTCAAGAAACATAATCATTGTTGTTTTCTTTTGATCAATACTTAAAAATATGTCTTCCATTAAGTTTGTTATAGCAGTAAGGGTGCTTTTCTTGCTACGAAAACCATGTTGCTGTTCACAGATGAAGTTGCTTTCTTGTAAGAACTGCAGGAGTCGTTTGTTCAGTGTTGTTTCAAATATTTTTGAGAAGACTGATAGGACAGAGATTGGCCTATAATTGTTTACGTCCGTCGTTTGGCCCTTTTTAAAAATAGGTGTGACTCTAGCTATTTTTAAAATGTCTGGAAAAGTTCCAGTCTTGTAGTGTTTATTTATTATTGATGATACCACTGTTGATAATGGCTCGGCCAATTTTCTTATCAGGGAAACTTTTATTTCATCATGCCCAGGGGCAGCATTCGTCTTTAATCCTTGAATGATCGAGTTAATTTCTTGAGGAGTTGTAGGTCTGAGAAACATTGAGGATTTTTGTATGTAGTTATATATTATGTTTTGTTGTGGATGATAATTATTTTGTGTGATTATTTCCTTGACTATATTTATAAAGTAGTTGTTAAACACCTCAGCAAGTTTTTGTTTATTAGTTATTTGTTATCCAGAAACAATAAGTTTTTCACAGCCTTTATTTTCAACTATCATCCCTGTAAGTTCTTTAATAAGTTTCCATCGTTTTGCAGCCGAGTCATTGTGTTCATTTAGTTTTGTTTCAATATGTTTTTTTTTATTGTAGGCAATTTTGTTTTTTAATTGTTTGTTAAGTATTTTTAGTTCTGTTCTGTATATATCACTTGTGGGAAATTTTTTTGATAGTAAATAAATGTTGTCCCTTTCTTTAATTTTTTCTTTTATTTCCCTTGTGAGCCATCCTTCTTTGATGTCACTTGTATATTTTCTTGCCATTGTAGATGTGTTTCTTTTGATTTCGGTAGTTATCATGTTTATAAGGTGATCAAATGTTAGGTTAGGTTCTCTCAGATTTTGTATATTGTTCTGGACATATGTTTCAAGTTTTTGGAAGTTGGTAATTTTGGAATAATAAATTTGTCGAGGTTTCTTTGGTTTGGAGCCGTTGATTGATAAATTTATGATCTTGTGGTCGGAGATGTTATGATCGTAGAGTTTAATTTTTGAATCAACCTTTATATTTGTTAGGATGTGATCAATAATTAATTTGTAAGCTGTATGTACATCCACTCTAGTGGGTTTAGAAGGGGATATTTCATTTATAATTTCGAATCCATTGCTAGAGACAACATTTATATAGTCTTCTTCAGAGTTCAAAATATTTATGTTCATATCTTCAATTAGTAAGAGTTTTTATATTGGAGTAGGTCAGATTCAAGAAATTGTATAAAGTCAGTTTTTGGTGCACTTGGTTTTCTATACACTGCACCTATTTTTGTGTTTAGTTTGTTTAATTCTATAACGATACAGTTTATATTGTTGTTACTTATATTACTAAGGGTCTCGAATTTGTATGTGTTTTTAATACATATTGCCACTCCACCTCCCCTTGAATCGTCTCGACAAGAATGAATTGTGTTATAGTTTTTGAATTTTACTGCTAATGCCTCATTTGTGTAAAGCCAGGTTTTTGTTAAGATAAGAATATCCGGTTTTGTTTCAGCCAAAATTATTTCTACTTCTTCACATTTGTGTCTGATGCTTCTTATGTTGATATAGGTAACTTTTAGGGCATAGATTAGTTTTTTAATTTTTCTATTGTATCAAGAGACTTGACTATAATTGGCTTGCTGGTTTCGGTTTCCCTCAGGTAGATATTTTCATTCTTATTCCAGACAAATTTATAGTTGAAGTCTTTTTTGAATTGACGGCTTTCTTTGAAGATTTCTTGGTTAAGTTTGGTTAGTTCATTGTTAATATAGATTTTGCTTTTGGTTGACAGGCCAATATCCTCTGTAGTTAAATTTTTTCTCTTTTCTGATTGCATGATTTTATTTTTGTGTTCCTCTTTTACATATTTTACTTTTATTGCTTGAGTTTTGTTCTCGTCTTCCTTTCCTAAACGATAACACTCAAGGTCTTCTTCATTTATACTTGGTACACTCAATGATTTGGATATTTCAAGTACAATATTCTTAACATTATCATTCGAGCTGGGAACTCCCATTATGACGACATTGTTCTTTAAACTATTCTGATCGGCTTGGTTTTTTTGCATCTCAAGAATGTTAACCTGTTTTTTTAGGTTATTTACCACAGTTTGCAACTTTTTGGTAATTTGCACCTGTTCTTCACATTCATGTTCTTCGTATTAATGTGCAGGAGGTAAATGGGTCACCCTGTATAATTTATTTTAAGGTCATCATCATCATAGAGCCTTACGTCTTAGCGCTGCGTGCTTTTTTGGATTTTGGTCATAACTCAATAGCCTTGGAAGATATTAATTTTTCTTTCACTTCATGTCTATGTGCGTAAAAAATCGAGATATCTTTGGAAGTAATAATGTTTTGACATGTGTCAATTTAATTGTTTGTAATAATGCCGCGTCTACAATGTGCAATTCTTGAAAGAATCCTCGGAATGGTTTTAGCTTGTGTCTCTCAAAGGGAAGTAGCCCGACGCTTTAATATTGCATACAGTATGGTTAATCGCGCTTGGAAACGATACGAAAAGAATAACTCTCCGCAATATAGACACGAAGGAGGGCGTCAAAGAGTAACAACTCCAGCAGAAGATCGTCTTCTTAGGAGAACCGCTTTGCAGAACAGAAAAACTAATGCTACCCAACTGAAACGAGCATTGCACCTGGCTACCGGAAACATGATTTCAACATCCACAATAAGAAAAAGATTGCATAAAGGTGGACTTCACTCCAGACGGCCAGCTAGGCATCCAAAATGGAATCATGGGCATAAAAGGCGACGTCTGGAATTTGCTTTGAATCATCAAAACAGGGCTGCAAATGACTGGGCCCAATGTCTTTTCACAGATGAATCACGGTTTTCTGAGGATCCAGATACCAACCGCCTGCGTGAGTGGCGAAGAGTGAATGAACGTTACGAAGAAGATTGTACGGTTGGCTTTACACCTTTCGGTGGTCGTTCAATTACAGTTTGGGGGGGGGGGGATATAAATAGACCGTCGTACTGAACTTGTACTTTTCGTCCATGATACAGTTAATGCTTTACGATACTTGGAAAGAATTCTGGAACCAATAGTTCTCCCTCTGTCCCATCAAATGGGTGAACAGTTTGTATATATGGACGATAACGCAAGACCGCATCGAGCCAACGTGGTAAATGAATTTTTCCAACGAGAAAATATCACCAGAATGGAATGGCTGGCGCTTTCGCCGGACCTCAACCCCATTGAAAACGTGTGGGATGCGCTTCAAAGAAGGATGTTAGATCGCCAAATTGAACCACATGGAATTGCTCTTCAACAGGAATGGGAAGCCATTCCGGGTGACCTCATCAATAATGTCATCAGGAGTATGCCTCAAAGATTTCAGGTTGTGATAAGGAGTAGAGGGGGCCCTACCCATTATTGATTATTTTTTATTTACAATTCGTTATTCATTATTATTGTTATTGCTTTAAAAATTAAAATCAAACTTTTTGACTTTCATGTGTACTTTACATAGTTAAAAAATCATACCTTTTAAAATAAATGACGTAAGATCAAAATCCAAAAAAGCACGCAGCGCTAAGACGTAAGGCTCTATGATGACCTTAAAATAAATTATACAGGGTGACCCATTTACCTTCTGCACATTAATAAATTTAATATTAAAATCAAAGCTTTACAAATCACTCCGTAAAATTATTTTAAATCAGGACAAATGAATGCAGTCGTGCACCCTTACTGCTAAAGAAATGCCCTTTCTAACAAAAAAAAATTAACAAGATACGTCCATCCATTCAAAAGTGGAATAATTTTTTTGGCGAACCACTTCAAAAAACGATCAGTGTATATATTTGAGAAAATTGTAGATTGAATAGAGGGGTAAGAAGATTACATTTAGGAGCTTCAACTCCGCATGAGAATAGATAGAAAACGCGTCGCTTGGCAGCGGGATAAGGGAGGGGAAGTGTACAATGCGCACAAATGATTATTAATCAACCGCGCATAGACCGTCGACACACGTGACTGACTGCACGTGCACGGATTGGATGGAAGATTGACAACAGAGATATAGAAGGTTAATTGACAAGCACTTTTGGTTTTATTAAAATTTAAAAATTATTATTTGAGAAAATCACTACCTATAGATGTTTGTTGTGTTGAAAATTGTTTTAATTTGTCAATGGATGAAAACCCTTTACATCCGTTATTTAAAATAGCATCAGTAAGCAGTGGCGGTTCCTCAATAATTGCACATGTGCACGTGCACTCCCAAATTTATAAACACATTGAAATTTTATCATTCTTTAAATAATTTTATCATTCTACCTGTAAAATAATCTGCTACGCTGTCAGCTGAACGAGCGAGCGAGTCTTCCTTTCCTATCGCGATGTATCGTTTACTGCTCATGTAAATATTAAATCTAATTGGTGGAACCTATTGTAAGAAATAAAGTCTTTTGGATTAAAACAATTATATTAAAATCAAACGGTTCAATAATAACAACTTATGTCTTGATATATCTAGTGCTTCTTAAAAAGTCCCGCTTATATTTTTTAAGCAACTGTGTGCTACTCCAAAAATGCTGACCACCATAAAGCCTCGCCGCACACAGAGAATGTTTAGCCGCCAGGATATGGGATATTATGTCTAAGATTAACAGTTTAATATTCAGCTACTGAATATTTCTAAAATTCGGCCATCCTAACTTGCGGGAGGTCCCAGACCGCTTCTTAACTACCTAAAACAAACATATTAACCTCCGATAACAATTAGACAGTGTCGGACTAAACTGTTATCTCAATTCCGAATAAGTAGGCAGTATCGGCCTAAATATACTCCCAAAAACAAATAAGCAGTATCGGCTTAAATTGTCATCTCAATTCCGAATAAGTAGGCACTGCCTACTAGGCAGTATGGGCCTGTATATTATCCCGAAAACAAATTAGCAGTATCGGCTTAAATTGTCATCTCAATTCCCAATAAGTGGGCAGTATCGGCCTAAATATTCTCCCGAAAACAAATAAGCAGTATCGGCTTAAATTGTTATCTCGTCTTAAATAATAAGTAAACAATATCGGTCCAACTTATTATTTATTACATTTTGATTTCGTACAACTTTTGTTACCTACCCTAGAATATCTCTCAACTTAAATTTCCATCATCGTAATTCACTTCTCCATCTTATCTGCCGCTACTACTGTGCGAACGTTTCTACCCCTTTTATTTCCTCTTAAATCTTC
This sequence comes from Brassicogethes aeneus, assembly GCA_921294245.1. NCBI lineage: Eukaryota > Metazoa > Arthropoda > Insecta > Coleoptera > Nitidulidae > Brassicogethes > Brassicogethes aeneus. Next base: position 52,341,842 of record OV121133.1, on the reverse strand, counting down.
TATCTCATATCTATCGTTAAAAAGTACTTTCACCACTTTAAATGGTCCTTTATATTTCGGGAATAATTTTTTACTAGACCCTAGACACTTCACTCGTTATTAATACGCGGACCAAATCACGTACGTCAAAACGCTATGATTCGCGTCGACATTTATCGTAACGTTCTTTTTGCTTGAGCTGGTCATGGTTTATGTGTTCTTTCATACTGCGACGTAGGTCAGCGATGTTTATTTTATTCATAGTATCGTTCAGACAATTCATTAAAACCGGTCCGGCTGTGGTTTTGACTTGATACCCAAACAACGCCTTTACTGGAGTAGTGTTGATACTTTTATTAAACGCAGTATTAAGAGCACTTTGAATTTCTTTTATGTAAGAGTCCCAATTATCGCTGTGACCTTCGACGGATGTTGTTTCTAACATATTAATTATAGTTTTGTTGTATCGTTCGCATTGGACGTTCGCTCGCGGAGTAGCAACTGCGTTTAATACGTGCCTTATCGCGTATGATTCACAAAATAGGCGAAATGTCTTTGATGTAAACGCACTTCCGCGGTCGCTGATAATTCGCGACGCCACACCGAATATACACATAATATCTTGCAACTTGCGATCAACTGGTTTTACTTTTGTAGATTTTACAGCTTCAATAATTGTAAACTTCGTAAACGCATCTACTATAACTATTAAAAACTTCTTTCCAGACTTTTTTTCAAAAGGACCGACATGGTCTAGACTCTAGATGAATAGTATGAAACTTCTCAATTGGATGTAATTTTCCACTTTTCTTCACTCATGTGTCCAACTTTGTCATGACATAGTCTTACTACCTGCCACCTGGCTGCTTTGGGAACCACCCATAATTGCTTTCCATCTGGTAATTTACGATACACTTTTTCGGCCGTTAGTACGTAATCTTTAACATACTGTCGGGTTTCTGCGGTATTTGCCCGGGTACTCACGAATCCTAGATAACTGTTCGTATTGCATCTGTGCACTGTGTGCAGCCACAATCCAGTCTCCTTCTGTTTTATCCACTTGGTTAACCTCTTCATTATCAATAGGAAGCCTACTAAGCGCATCTACGTGCTACATTCGTGTACCAGGTCGATGTTTGATATCAAACGTAAAGTCTTGAACCACCACCTCCCTATTCTTGGGAGCAAATCTTTTTTTCGAGAAGGTCGTTCGCAATGCACTGCAATCCGTAATCACAGTAAAATGTAGTCCAATTAAATATACTCGAAAATGTTGTAGTGAGAGTACTACTGTCATTGTCTCCAGTTCGTAAGAGTGATAATGTTTTTGATCTAGGGTTGTCTGCTTACTGAAGTATGCTATAACCCGCTGTACACCATTTGTAGTAGTATTGCAGCTATAGCTATTGAACTAGCATCCGTATGAAGTTCTGTATTAAGTGACGGATCAAAAATGGGTAAAACCTGTCTAGTAGTTAGGACTTGTTTTACTTTTTCAAAAGATTGTTGTTCGGTATCCCAGCACCACTGCGAGTCTTTTCGCGTTAGTCTAGTTAACGGTTCCACAACACCTGAATAGTTATTTACAAACTTGCGAAAGTACCCCGCTAACCCGAGAAATTGTCTAACTTGTTTAACTGCATGAGGTTCGCTCACTCTCAACACTGCATCAATCTTACGTTGCCCTGGCCGTACACCTTCGGCACTGATTTCAAGTCCTAAATAGTCAATTTGCGTGTGAAAAAAGGCACATTTAGACAGCTTTAAAGTTAAACTGTGTTGTCGTAAAGCTTCCAATACCAAACTTAAACGCACCAGCCCTTCTTCAACAAAATCGCTCCCGATGATATAATCGTGCATCATTTTATCATCGTGTAACACGGTCACATTAATCATAGCACTAGGCTGGCCAACGCGAATGTTTAATTTAACGCCACCGATTGTCTTAACGCGGTCGCCGCTAAACATGTAATGTTCACCGTTTCCCAATTCTAGTCCTAATTTGTTAGCTACACCAAATATCCTTTATGGGTAATTTTTAAATTTGAAGAGCTACAAGGTTGGTTATATTATAGCATATAACATAAAATTTATAAATTGAAAAAAAGTCAACGGTTTTTAAAATATTTGAAAAAAACTAAAAACCTTTCAAATACAAAAATTGTTATAATTTTGTTATTCCTGAGAATTTTAAAACAAAGTAAGTTTTACATTAATCCACATTTTCATTGAATTTCTTTGCTACTATGTTTTAAGTTAGGTACCAAAATCTAATGTTTTTATAATGGCCGTGATACCTTATGTATTTTTTTCTATCTAATCATGTAAAATTTCAATATGGCGGACAAAAGTTGGTGGTTGTATCTTAAAATTCAGTAGGTGAAAAAAATCAAAAATTGGATAAATTAGATAAATTTCTATGTTTACTTGTAAACCTGAATGTTTTTTTCAAAATTCCCAGGAATAACGAAGTTACGATTTTAATTTTTTTTTCATTATTTCAGAACAGAATTTTTTCGTATATTAAACCTTCAAAACTTGCAAATTAATTAAATTAAGTTTATATATCATTGATGTCTTAAAACACCCAAACAATATAAACAACAATCAGAGTCTATATTTACCACGACCATTGTCTTAACACCTGGTATTATCTACAAGTAAAACAAAATACCGCATCTGTTACTATCGAAAAAGTAGTCATCTCTGTTGGGACAGTATTCACAGTTTGCTTCTCAATTTAGTCGTAAGAATTAGCTAATAGTCCAGTCATCTAGGCATTTCACCTCGGAATCTAATGGAATAAGCTGAATTTTTGTACAAACCTTTATTTTAGCATTGCAAATGTTGTCTCAAAAGTCACATATGCCAACGTGTGAGCGGCCTTAGATATTTAAGGTCAAAGGTCGCAAAAATCAATTTTTTGAGAATATCTCCTTTTCTCTGCCTCCTATCGTATTTGCATTTACTATACAAGTTGTAGAAAATAAAATTCTCTACAAATTTTGTTTAAAACATTTTTTTATACGTCTAATCGTTTTTGAGATAGAGGGCGCAGAGTGTGGAGCGCTCATCCATACGTACCTTTAGCGCAAGGTAAATCATGAATCCCAATCTATTATACCGGTTTTTTAATTAATTATTTATTAAATATTACTTAAATAACAATTTAATACCTTATATTTATTTTTATATATTTTTTTAAAACAAATAGTCATTAAATATTACTTACTTTTCACATACAAATAATTAAATAATGAAGTGAATCATTCTAAATATATTCTAATGTTGTTCTAATTAATGAAAATGCATTTTAAGAAGAAAATACATTAAATGAATTTGCCTTGAATATGTCTCTGGTCATCTCTTGGATCCAGATATTGTTTTTAAAATAACAGACCTGGGGGCTTGCTATAAATAAAAAGGTTAGGTATACCTATTTAAAACAAGTTGTAACCCTAGGTATACGTCTAGGGTTGTGACAGGTAATATTCGTAATATTTTAAAGGTTAACATGGCTGATTTGTGTTTTATTTGTAATAAGTTACTTTCTGAAGGTGATTCTGTGACTTTTGTGCGCGGTATAAAGACTTCAAAAGAAGCAATTATTTAGAGAAATAAACATAAATACTTTGACTTCTGTGAACGTTCATATTGAGTGTCGAAAATTGTACGCTATAGCGTACTATAGTAAAATTGCAGCAGCAAAACGTCGCCTTGAAGAGACTGGACCTTCAACGTCATCAACTGTACCTCGTAAAAAAGGGAATGATGTGTTTGATTTTAAAATATTGTGCTTATTTTGCGGTGAAGTCGCAACAAAGGCAAAAAAGTACAAACGCGTATAAGTAAGTTTTTGAAGATATGAAAATTAATGTCAATCATGAGAATGAGTCTGAAATTGCTGGCCAACCTGAAGAAGACGAGGATGAAGAAGATAAAGATTAATAATAATATTGATATAATTAAAAACATTTTTTCCTACTCCGATCCAATTAATAATTATCCTTCATTAAAATTAAATTAAAATATAAGATATATATGAAGATAAAATATATTTGATTTAAAAGAAATATAAATATAAGTAGAAGGTATTAAATTTTTATTTTAGTAATATTTATTAAATAATTAATTAAAAAAACCTAAATACTTTGACTTCTGTGAACGTTCATATTGAGTGTCGAAAATTGTACGCTATAGCGTACTATAGTAAAATTGCAGCAGCAAAACGTCGCCTTGAAGAGACTGGACCTTCAACGTCATCAACTGTACCTCGTAAAAAAGGGAATGATGTGTTTGATTTTAAAATATTGTGCTTATTTTGTGGTGAAGTCGCAACAAAGGCAAAAAAAGTACAAACGCGTATAAGTAAGTTTTTGAAGATATGACAATTAATGTCAATGATAACGAGGAGAGTGGTGATGAGAATGAGTCTGAAATTGCTGGCCAACCTGAAGAAGACGAGGATGAAGAAGATAAAGATTAATAATAATAATAATAATAATAATAATATTGATATAATTAAAAACATTTTTTCCTACTCCGATTCAATTAATAATTATCCTTCATTAAAATTAAATTAAAATATAAGATATATATGAAGATAAAATATATTTGATTTAAAAGAAATATAAATATAAGTATAAGGTATTAAATTTTTATTTTAGTAATATTTATTAAATAATTAATTAAAAAAACGGTATAATAGATAGGGATTCACGATTTACCTTGCGCTAAAGGTACGTATGGCTGAGCGCTCCACACTCTGCGCCCTCTATCTCAAAAACGGTTCGACGTATAAAAAAAATTGTAAACAAAATTTGTAGAGAATTTTATTCTTTACAATTTTTATATTAAATGCAAATACGATAGGAGGCAAAGAAAACGAGATATTCTCAAAAAACTGATTTTTGCGACCTTTGACCTTGAATATCTAAGGCCGCTCACACGTTGGCATATGTGACATTTGAGACAACATTTGTAATGCTAAATTAATGGTTTTCACAAAAATTCAGCTTATTCTGTTAGATTCCGAGGTTGATCCCTTTTTTTGACTAACATGACTGTACTATAAGGATGCTATCGGACAGTAAAGATTTGGGTTTGCAGTAATCCGTACGGTTTAAGGCAGCGATTAAGAAACCGTAAGCCGACAGCGATCATTGCGGTGTAGAACCGCGATGATCGCTGTTAAGCCCGTATTACAGTCTGCAATTCTACGTGCAATAATCTTGCACGAAGGCATGCGCATAGCGACGTTTTGTTCAAGTTTATTGCCGCTTCAAATTATCTGTCGTGCTCGATTTATTTCGACAAAATTTTAAATTCTTTTATTCGTTTATGTAGATAATGAAACAACTTTATATCTGTTGATTTTTATCAGGTAACCAGTCAAAGTTTAAGCTTCGTGTTGGTAAATTACGCGTAAAGGTATTTTTATTTTTATTGTACTGTCACTACTTTAATAAAGTAACCGCTGCATATTTTTAATGTATGTATGGACATTACTAAGGCTTAAAAAATGTCACACTCTGTAAATAAGTGTTTTTAATACACGTTGGTAAATTTGGCGTTTTCAAAATATATAATCTTCCAAACATTTTTTTAAATATTTATATTAGCTTTACTTTGCAAGATAAATTAAAATCGCGTATGTAGCCGTTGTGGAGATATACCTACACTTAAATGTATTTTTTTTTATAAATTAATGCGCAGCAGTAAGCTTAACATGTGTTCTAATGAAAATGACCACAGCAATTTGCTATACATGTTATATATATATATATATATATATATATATATATATATATATATATATATATATATAAAAATTTTGTTTTTTAGGTTGAAAAAAAAAATTCCCTGAAAATATGAGCCCTTAATTTTGATTCTAAGTACTTCCTTTTTAATTTTGTAGTTTTTCCATATAAAAAGCATGTATTTTTAATCATTTTTACTTTAAATTTCTATATTTTGGCCGGGTTTTGAATTATAATTTTTATCACCATAATTTTCTGCATAGTATTCAAGGTTTTTGGAAGGCCCTGCGTCAATTTTGTTTTTGATTTATTTACGTTGATTGTAGTAGCTCCAAAAGTCGTTTTTTTCACTTTTTCTCACATATTTTTGAGAAAATCGAGCGAATGACTGGTTTTACCGAAAAAGTTCAAATAAAAAAGTTGTAGGAAATTTATTTTTTGACAAAAAAGGTTCCTACGTTCATATCACTAAAGTGCTTTGTTTAAGAGATATAAGCAATTCAATAACAAAAAACAAAGAAATTTATGTATAATATAATATACATACATTTATACCTTATATCTCTTAAACAAAGCACTTTAGTGATAGGAACGTAAGAACTTTTTTTGTCAAAAATTAAATTTCCTACAACTTTTTCATTTGAACTTTTTTAGTAAAAATCATTCGCTCGATTTTCTCAAAAATATGTGAGAAAAAGTGAAAAAACGACTTTTGGAGCTACTGCAATCAACGTAAATAAATCAAAAACAAAATTGATGCAGGGCCTTTCAAAAACCGTGAATACTATGCAGGAAATTATGGTGATACAAATTATAATTCAAAACCTGGCCAAAATATAGAAATTTAAAGTAAAAATGATTAAAAATTAAAAAGGAAGTACTTTAAATCAAATTTAAGGGCTAAAATTTTCAGGGAATTTTTTTTTCAACTTAAAAAACAAAATTTTCATGTGTCAGCAAGACAAAAGAATTTTTCGTTTTAAATGAAACACCCTAATATATATATATCTATATCTATATATACACTCACCGTATCAGCCAAATAGAATAAATTCGATAATACATAAATGTTCCTAAAAATACTCGGACACGTCGATTAGTATTTTTAGTTGCGTACTTTTATTAGTGGCCAATACCAACTTTCAAATTTCAAATGGTATTTTATTCAATTTTTGGATTCTTCAGATAATTATAGACATATTTCATGTACAATGTCCTATACCTATCTTCAACTGTTTCGGAAATATTAAAAAATGAACGTTAAAGAACGATAATTATAATTATTTGAGTACACACTTAATATTTATTTCCCATTCAGGTTTTAATAAGCAAAAACCATTTCAGTGGACCTGATATGAAATAAAAAAAAGCTATAAATAGCCAAGTCGTTCTCGGCGAGCATTTCTCCTACATTGACAATTGTTCTTTTTTGTTTTTTACAATATCAAAACCAGTATAACTTATTCGTTTTTCAGTGTGGTAGCGAATTCATGTAATTAAATAATTATAATTATGATAATTATCGTTCTTTAATGTTAATTTTTCAATATTTCCGAAACAGGTTAAGATAGGTATAGGACATTGTACATGAAATATGTCTATAATTTTCTGAAGAATCCAAAAATTTAATAAAATACAGGGTGTTCAGTTTGAAATTTGAAAGTAGGTATTGGCCACTGATATATGAGACACCCTGTACAAAAAGATTTGTGTGTGCCCCCATTTAGGTATTATCGAATATATTCCATTTGGCTGATACACACATTTATATACATATAAGTATAAATATATCTATACCTTTTTGGTTCTTAAAAGAATCGTATGTCTGACGACGTTTCGGTACAATCTTTAGTTCTTATCTGCTGGGCTGCTGTTGCTGCTCTGCTGCGAGTTCATACTTATAACGCCAGTGGAAACCTAAAGCAGCAGAGCAGCAACAGCAGCCCAGCAGATAAGACCTAAAGAGGGTACATGAGATTGTACCGAAACGTCTTCAGACATACGGTTCTTTTAAGAACCAAAAACCCACAACACGGAGCAGATCCCGGAAAACCATAAATGCATATAACGTCCGTGGAAACCTAAAGCAGAACATTGATCTCGTAAATTTGCGTGGCCTTTTGGTGGTTTCCATGCAGTTGGTAGTCTCTGTGTATCGTCTCTTGTGTTGAGGTTTATTGGTCCTGTGTTCGATGCTAGCCAAGACTCAGATAAGGAAGATGTTTTTTATTATTTCAAGACTGCGATGTTCTTCGCGTCTAACGTTGATACGTCTATTGGTCTGTCGCCCGTAGCTTCCGTCACAATTCTTACATGGAATTTCGTACACCCCTTGTGCCTCCAACTCTATTTTTGGTTTGGCCGATCTTTCTTTGGGCGGTAAATGTGGTCTCAATGTTATGTTTTTTGAGAACTTTTCCTACTCTCTCGGTTGTCCCTTTTAGGTATGGAAGGAAGGCCTTCGAAGTTGGTTTGTTTTTCTCGTCCTCTGTGGTATTTAACCGGCGTCGTGGTCTAAGAGCCTTTTTGATGAAGGTTTTGGAGAATCCGTTTTGCTGTAGCGTCGTTTGGATTTTCAGGTCTTCTTGTTTCTTGAAGTCATCATCCGCCAGCCTTTTAGATCGCGTGACAAGTGTCTTAATGACTGACTGCAGTTGTGACGGTTGGTGGTGAGACTGTGCCCTAGTTTGCCATTATTTTTCTTGATTATGAAGACATCCAGAAAAGGTAATTGGTGTTCTTTCTCGGTTTCCATTGTGAACAATCTTTTTGGGAATTCCGTTGAGATGGTCCAGGAATTTTTTCAGTTCCGCTTCTCCGTGGGTCCAGATGATAAATGTGTCTTCTACGTACCGTAGCCATAACTTTGATTTTAGTGTTGCCGTTTCGATTGCTCGTACTTCTATGTCTTCCATGAATAAGTTGGCGATATTGGGAAATTGACTTTGAAAACAACAAGGGTCTTGGCTAGCATCGAATACAGAACCAAACTTACCATTCTTGAAGCCATTGAGATAGAAAAATGTCCAAGAAACCTCAACACAAGAGGAGATATACAGAGACTAAGCTTACAGTTGCGCATTAATTTATAAAAAAATACATTTAAGTGTATATCTCCACAACGACTACATACGCAATTTTAATTTTTCTTTGCAAGTAAAGCTAATAATATCACTATTTTAAAAAAAAATTTTGGAAGATTATAAATTTTTTAAGTTGAAAACGCCAAATGTACCAACGTGAATAGCTTACCGTTCTGCCTTTCAAATAAATCTAAAATTAAGTGCTAGTACATGTTTTGTTTATTTTTTTCAGTTAATACATTATCCCTACGCATACGGAGCTTGAGTAAAAAGTAGTTTAGTTTGAAGCATTTCAATATAAAGTTAGTTTTAGATTAATTGAGCAGGTCCATTCCAAAACTCGGCTTATTCACTTTTTAATAAAAATGAGTTAGTGGTGTCTGTACATTTAACATGGTTAAAGTTCATAATATTTCAAAACCTTATTCCATTTAAAATTAATTTTCAAATTGACTGTTGTTCCAAAACTTGCCTTATTTATTGGTTATATCATGCAGAACTCGGCTTATACAGGGTGGGGCATAATGGTGTCCCCGATATGACGAGTAAATTATGAAAAACGGTTAAAGATAAAAGAAAAAGGTTTTTATTTTCAAAAAGCACATCTCATGCCATTTTTTTTGGTTTATGTTTTAAAAATGATATCTTCTAAGTGGCGACCTTCACGGGCGATACACATATTGAGTCGTTCGATAAAGTTTTCGGCCAGCATATCTTGTGGAATTCCGTTCCTCAATTACCTTCTTCAGGGTTTCCAGGGTCCAAGTTTGAAATTTGTAAACCTTAGCTTTGTGGTAACCCCACAGAAAGAAGTCGCTGGGGGTCAAATCCGGGGAGCGAGGGGGCCATGGGACATCCCCTCGTAAGGAGATCAGGCGATCGGGAAACATCTGCTGTAAAACTTCGCGTGAACGACGGGCAGTATGGGCCTTGGCTCCATCCTGTTGAAACCAAAAGGTTTCTCCGTCATACTCTTCCATTTTGAGGCGTAAAAACATCACCAGCATCTCACAATAACGCGCTGAAGTCACGGTAACAGTTGAGCCTCCTTCTTCAAAAAAATAAGGCCCAATGATGCCTATAGAGAATACTGTCACTTTAGGGCTGTGGAGGGGTCTTTGGTGCAATTCACGAGGGTTTTCACTTGACGAGTAACGAAAATTTTGCTTGTTCACTGTGCCGCAAAGATAAAAATGTGCCTCGTCGCTAGTCCACACAATAGCGCCAGGAGGTAGAGCTGTTAGGATTGCATTGCAAGCATCTCTACGCGTTACGAAATCTTGTAGGCTCAATTCCTGAGCAATCATAAGCTTGTAGGGGTGTAATTTAAGGTCTGTGTGTAAAATTCGCCTCACTGTTCTCGACGATATTCTAAGGGCAGCATGTTTCCGTTTGATAGACCGTCTTACTGCCTCGATATTTTCGGGAGTTCTTCCATTTTTAGGTCACCCTGCAGGTTTTTTAGGAATTGCAGATCCCGTCGTCCTTACATTACTGATCCATTTCCTAATGGTTTTAGGGTCAGGAACACTGTCGTGAGGATTTAATCCGAACCGTCTGCGAAAGGCCCTCGGCGTCGCTACCACACTTTCTCCGTTTTTAAAGAAGGTCTCCACAACAAAGCCCCGCATGATGACTACTAAAAAAGGCATAATTTCCCCTACCTAACGGTACCTGCCCCACCCCTCTACTTGGTCTATCGCCTCTTCAGTTAATTTTTAAAACTAGGGACTCCATAATGCCCCATCCTACGTATGTAATTTTAAATTAGAGCTTTACCTTTTTAATCAAGGTATATAAATGTTTTACTTATGCCTATTATAGGCAGGCAGCCTATATATTTCGTTTAAAGTATTCTGTTGGCCTGATATGCATTAGAAATCACGTTTATAGTATAGCGTTATCTGTGTGTGTTGGATCCGAATTTTTACGCCGGCTGATAGTACTCCCCTAGGAGGTCGTGGATGATAAGTCGATGGTTAAGGCAATTCCCGGAATTTTGTCGCCGGGCCGACCATACGTCCAGTTTAGGCTAGATGAGAACCGGAGAAGGAGAGAAAAGTAATGGTTTTCAGAGGACATTGAACTGACCCAAAACTAAGTACAATCCGAAAACCTCCTCAACTAGGGCTTTAGTAGTGACCCATTCAGTTGGGATTAATGAATAAGGGTAGGTGGGTTAGTACGCTGCTAGAGTCTATCCTTATGGTGTACCTGTTAGTATGTATCTGTCCCCCCCTGTTCGTGTTGTACATATTTCGATTTCGACGTCCGATGCTGTTGTTTTGATTCCTTTTGTGTATGATCATTTAAGTATGCCTCTGTTTAACGTCACATGTCTGTAATGTGTGCTTTACGGTGGAGTTGGTCTTGGCATGAATCTTGGACGTATGGTCTAAATGTCTCTAAATTGTCCTTGTCTGTGTCCCCAGGCAGTTTACGTCGTATTTTTCTAACAATTTGTTGTTTATAATGTTAATTATAAGTTCCCCCTTTTTTGTATAAATTATTGTGGTGAATTACTCATTTATTTTTTGCGTGTACTTGTAGTTTTATCAATGCGTTTTCTTATTCCGTCTCGTTGGTTGGTGCTTTAATTGTACCTGCTGAGTGGTCTGTTTATCTTTTTATGTTTGGTTTGGTTTTATTGGGATTTATGAGGTCAGGTTGGCGTTTCTTTATGGTTTAGTTGAGTTTGCTTGGGGAATATATATGTTATGGATTGATTTATGGGTTAATGTCAAGCTAATGTTTCCTTATGAGACCGTTGGCGCCTGGTCGCCAGATGTAAATGATGGTAATTAGCGGTTGCAATTTTTCGTTTAGATTAAAATTTAAATTTAAGTTTATATTAGAATTTCACTATTTTTAAGTCATGCAATTAGATAAATTACTCATCCGAATTAAGTGGCTTGATGTTCTGCAGAATTGACTCTGTTGCGCGGCCTGCCGCGGCACGCCGTTCTTTGATCTTGACCGCTTCCACTCGCTATTGGCACGTGTTGTACGTTGATAATCCAGGAAAATTTTCGTTGTGACCTTTCTCGCACATGTTTACGCCCGTTTTTTTATTGATTTTCTTTTGTACTTGTATTCGGTTGACTTTAACACTTTCCCCGTTGTGACACGGTCGCGCCTGACGAGCGCTTATTTACAACCTCTTGCGTCGAGGTGTAGAACGAGACTGTGATATGCGTTAGAACTGTAAGGTTTTTTACATTTTGCTTAAAAACACATAATATGGATAAGCCGAGTTTTGGAATGCACCTCCTCACTTAGTAGACTACGCATTTAGAAAAATAGATGTATCTCGGATAAAAACTGAATTCAATTTTTTTTTTGTTGAAAAATATAGATAAACGTTGAAAGCCCAGAATAAATATTATTGTATTAAATACTGTCATACGTTGGTGATGGTAACCATCAATTAAAAAAGCTACTCAGGCCAATTTACTAACATAAGTCGTTAACGTTAGCCACTAGATTTAGTGGTTATGGTTATATTAAAACGGCCTGATTGGTACGATTGGTCGATAACCACTAATTCTAGTGGCAAACGTTAACGATTTATGTTAGTGAATTGGCCTGACTAATAACAATGAATAATTTTGAATTTATTACTGATAACTATTAGTAAATATTAATAATTTTTCCCACCACCGCTGTGCACCGCGGAGTAATGAGTAAGTGTTTTATTTCGACAATATTTAGTGAATTTTGAATTTTTTAATATCTGTTGCAAATGAAATAACGTTATATCATCTTTAAATCTGTTGAATTTTTATCAGGAAACCAGTCAAAGTTTAAGAATTATAATTACTTGCTTTGTGTTGGTAAATTGCGCGTTAAGGTATTGCTTCTCTTAGAATGTTTATTCCTAATTTATTCTTAATTTTGTATCATTGTATTCAATACTGTCATACGTTATGGCTGGAACAAATAATGGTAAGTTTTTTATAATTCTTGTACTATCACTACGTCAATAAAGAAAGCGCTGCGTATGTCACGCATTCTCACACTCTGTGTTTAAGTGTTTTTAACACCTTACTGTTAAATAAATAAATCTAAAATCAAGTGCTAGTACGCGCCACAAATATTTTTAATAAAAAGTTAGTTTAAGATTACTTAGTAGACTATGCATTTACAAAAATAAATGTATCTCGGAAAAAAAACTTAATTTAATTTTTTTTTAAATATAGAAATACTGTCATACGTAAGAATTAAGTTTTATTTTATAAATGTTTAGTTATATTTTTGTAATGTAGGTACTCATTAAAACTATAGATCTTTATTTTGCCATGACACAAAGATACTTTTACTGTTGAAGTATTATACTAGGGATTTGTTTTTCTATTGGTAGTAAAAAGTAATTTTTATTAAAATTTTATCACTTATACCAAAATAATAAACATTAACTAAGAATTACTTAAACAAATAATTACTGCGCGTTAAATTGGCTCTCCAGCCCACTGTGCAACGTGTCGCGACGACCCTTATTCCACGAACCCTAACCACTATACCGTACCTTCATTTGCAAGCTAACCATAGGGAAAATACATTGTAACTGTACCAGATAAGTCTTAGTCAGCACGAAGTTAAAAACGTTCTACAAACGTTAGAACAAACAACTAGTTTACAAATAAAACGCTAGTTTACTGAATCAATTTGATTTTAATGTTTTTATATTGTAGAATTTGAATTAGCAACATTTTAGATGTCATTTTATAATAGCTTTGGGAGAAAATTCTCATTATTATATGATTGAAATTTATTTAAGTGATTCATGTTCAATAAATGCTGACAACTTAATGTTGGAACAAAACGTTTTGAAGTAAAAAAATCAGATATTAATAAGGCGTAACGTCGCCTTTTGCCCGAACTCTATCAGGCATCGTATTCACAAGGCTTCCACAGAGTTTAGGTGTAAAATTATCCCAAATTTCTTGTAATTTGGTACGCAATTGTGCTATGGTTCGTTGTGGACTATTTCTCAGATGTTGCTTCATATTGTGCCACAGTGTCTATCGGATTAAGATCCGGGCTGCTGGAAGGATGTGACAAAACCTTAATATTATTTTCCCCAAACCATTTTTTTGTAAATTTTGCAGTATGGCATGAGGCATCGTCTTGATGAAATATAAAATCCCCATTGGGATATAAGTTTGCAGCACTTGGTTAGCTGGTGAGCTGGTTAGAATGTCCTGATATTTAGGTGCGTTAACAGTCCCTTCAGTAAAGTGTAATGTGCCCAATCCTTTCGCCGACATACATCCCCACACCATAATGCCTTGTGCAAACTTTACTGTTCTTTTGAAACAATCCTCATGGAAGGCTTCTGTCTTGTCTCGAATGATGCGTTTTCGGTAGTCTCCCACACAAACATCAAATTTACTTTCGTCTCTGTAAATGACTTTACTTCAGTCATTTTTAGACCACGACAGCTTAGATTTAGCCCAATTGTAACGATTTTTTTTTGAACTTCCGTCAATAATGGTTTTTCTTTAACCTGTAAATTTATATAAATAAAATTTGCACGATAAATAAATATAAACTATACTTTATAAAAGCTAAGGCCACCTTGGTGGATATATTTACGCCAGCATTCTCGGGAAACGTTCATTCCAGACTCTCTATTCCACCTTGCAGTCACTTCCTGCAGCGTGTTTCTTCTTCCTGACTTGCGCTTCTTTGAGAAACAATTTTGGGACGACCTGAACTTTTACCACAAATATTAATATTCCCGGTTTCACTATATTTTTTAAGGATATTAAACAAAGTAGTCGTTGCTCTCAGTAGAAATTTCACGCATTATTTTGCCTTTATGGTACTAACTGATAATAATTTCGCGTACTTTTCGGTAGGCTTCTCGCGTGTCATTATTGCTATTTAATTGAGCAAAAATTGAAATTGACAGTATTTAAATTATTAATAATAATAATAATAATCTTTATTTAGCAAGAAAGCTATCTCATACAAAAAATAACATAACAATATAAATATAACATGTCCACAAGATATGTACAGTATAACAATAAAAATATAAATGATTTATATATATCTATATCACGGATTCTACGGAAGTGCTCAAGTAAATTTGTCTTAAAATGTTTAATATTAAAGCTTTCTTTTATTTTAGCTGGTAGTAAATTAAATTGTACCAATCCTTTATAAAATACAGTGTTTTTCATCTGAGTTGTTCTACAAATACCTATATTGAAATTATTACTACTTCTAAGTGTGTAACTGTTTCTGTCAGAAACCAATGACAGATTTTGGCACAAATACTGAGGTAGAATATTGTTTTTCTAAGACCACTATGTAAAAGTCACTTTTCATGATGGCATTGTTGCTTAGAAAATGAATCTTTTCATTGGCAAGGCAAAACACGAATGTAAAGTGACATTTCTGTGTGAAAAGTGACAGGTCTGTGTGAAAAGAACCGGAAAGCATTGTTTGACATTCAGCTGTCAAAAAAGTTTTTAGGTTATTTTGTTTTGTATTTAAAAATAATAAAAAATAAAAGGGTCGCAGAAAAAACATTGTGTTATACTTGTGAGAAAAGCTTTCTTCAAGCTCGTGTTAATGCACACTCGGCCTAACGGCCTCGTGGGCAACTTAAAAACTCGCATGAAAAAGTCGCTTTTCAACACTTGTAAAACAAATAACTATTTTAATTTTATATATAAACATTAAATTATTAAACAATATTCTATCACAAACTGGTAACAAATTTAGTACATTTAACATAGTTTTAATTGGAGTATATCTATAACAATACAATACTGTTTTCATACATCGGTTTTGTATGCACTGGATTTCCCCAATTCTATATGCAGGTAAGTTAAAGAGAATTGTTGAATAAAAGTCAATGTGTGGGGCAATTGTCGATTTATATATAAGAAGTTTTGTTGACAGGGAGAGATTTTTACTAACACGTTTGAAAAATAATGATTTTTTTGACATCTTATTCATAATATAAAGTGCATGTGTGTGAAAATTTAGATTTTCATCAAGTTTAACTCCCAAGTACTTAATATCTTTTACCAAATCAATTTTTACATTATTAATATGGACAGGTAACAAAGTTTGGTTACCAAATCAATTTTTACATTATTAATATGGACAGGTAACAAAGTTTGGTTAGGTACCAATTTTACTTACATTGCTTTTACTTCCAAATACAATACTTTTAGTTTTTGCTATATTATTACCAAGTTTATTATCACAGGGCCAAGTGTAGATATTACTTAAATCACAATTTATTTTGGTTATCATATCACAGATTTTTTCCGATGTCACACCATTAAACTTTACTTTTTGATACCTATTGCTCAGGTAACTCTTGAACCACTTAGGCACTATTCCCCTTATCCCAATCTTTTCCAACTTTTTTAACAGTAAATCTCGATCAATCGTCTCAAAAGCGCGCTTAAAATCCAAAAATACAGCTAAGATTATCTTATTGTTGTCCATACTGGTAATCCACTTATCACAAATTTGAGTTATTACCGTTTCACACGAATGGCCCGTGCGAAAACCAGACTGGTTAGGAACAATCACCTTATTCATATCACAGAAATTTACTAGTTGATTTTTTACACACACTTCCAGGATTTTTTCATAAACAGGTACTACATTAATGGGTCTAAACTCTTCACAACATATAGTTTTGGAGATCTTTGGTACGGGTACTATAATTAATGTTCCCCAATTTTCTGGGAAAACCCCTGTTGACATTGAACTATTAATCACATCCAAAAACCAATTTCCAATTACTTCAAAAGCACATTTAATTATTCTTGTTGATATTCCATCATTACAGCCCCCTGTATTCTTCAGATTTTTGCCGAAAAAAATGTTTAAATATATGGATATTCTTGATTGGTCACCAATTTTTTGTGATCTGTGTACTTTGTTTTGAGTGTATATTTGTTACAACATAATAAATTAGTGTTGAACTGTTTGAGGTTATTCTTGTCGCCTCAGTCACTATCTGTTTATAACCATTTTTATATAAGTTTTTGATTTTATCGCCATAAAAAGTACTTTTTAGCAGATCATGATTGAAGTCTCCCACTATTAATTGATTGATCCCCATTTCATTCAATTCCTGTAAGTACTGTTCAAATTTTTTTATGAAAGTGCTATCTTTTTTGTTCGGGGGATGATAAATCACAGTTAAAACATAGTTTGTATTTAATCTGCAATCAATTGTTGAATTGATAAAAGCTTCGTTGTCATAGCAACCATATTTTGTTTCAAAGCAATTGAGATAAAAGTTAAGAAACTATAGAGAAAAGAGAATAGTGTTCCAACAATTAGTTGCCAGCGATTTTTGAACATGAAACAGTTAAATAAATTTTAATAAAAAAATATTAGGAATTTTACCGCAAAAATGTTATGAAATAACATATAAAATGTTGCCAATGCTAATTTTTCAATTAAAAAAAAATTAATAAACTAGCATTTTATTTGCAAAATAAATAGTTGTTTCAACATATAGTTGCTAGGGCTCGTACGCTGGATAATGGTTCTTATTATTGAACTATAGATTTTAAAACTTTTATACCAGCTAACCAACTTTACATGAATTTTTTATGATGATTTTGCTAGTAATACTGCAAAAGAGTTTTACTCCAGAAGATTTTTAAATGAACGTAACAGTAGAAATCATTTGACTCACCTTCATCTATTCTGATTTAATTTTCTGTCTTTATACCATATTAATACTTAATATTAATTATTGTTGTATTATGAAAATTATTAATACTAATGGAAAATATTATGGGTTTCAGAAAATTTGCACTAAAAGTAAATGATTTTATCTCAAAATCATAAGACAACGTACATTTACCAATCCTATGATTTTAAGATGAAATTACTTACTTTTAGTGCTAATTTTCTGAAATACATATAATATAACTATATATTGGAAAATATTATCGTTTTATATATTTAATCACAATGTCGTAAAATAACGCGTAGTATACGCTAAAGAAGTATCGGGTTTTCGCAACGCGCGCGCCATCTGGTGAACTTCGATAGCATTGCGTGAATTTAAGAATTGTCAACAATTCATTTAAAGCACATATTATACATCATTTTTAAATAAATAGGTAATTTTTCACAAAAGAGAGGAAGGCAGAATTCTTTCTTGACAAATTTTGTTCAATTGCACAGCTAAATCGCGCACGTTATTTGTGTTTTACGTTGCAAGGCAACTTTAAAGGTAGCTATAAAAAAATCTTGACAAGTTATTTTTTCTATAAAAGAGGATATGTTCAATTCGATTAAATCCATGATCAAATTTATGTACTTACGTTTTCAAAAAAATATCTTCGCTGTGTTCGGTCGGAATTTAATTTAGTATTCCTTAATTTTTAGAAAAGCAACTACAGCAAAAACTGTCGGAAATTTCTAGGCTTAAAATGGAAGTTCTTACTTTAGAAACAAAAACTCCATCATATTGTCAGGATAATGATTTTGTAGAAATCCAAAAGCAATTAAAAAGTGAAATTTTAAGTTTGGAACAATATATAAGCCAGAGTGATGAAGAGCAAAAAGTTCTTAGGAAAGAAAAGGAAGCAGCAAAAGAAATGGTGAGTGTACCACTTTTTTTCTCAAAAGTTGTCCCACCATGGGTTTTGATAAAGAAGAATAAATTAAAGTTAAAAAAATGTAGTAATGTAATGTAGTAAAAATTTAATGTTTTTTCGAAAAACTGAAAAATGTTATTGAAATTAAAGCACAAATTATCGCCAAGCATACATTTTACTGCCGAGGAGATAGCCCGGGGTTTATATGCTATTTTTTATCAAGCATTTTATTAAAAAAATTCTTAAGATTCTGTCACATAATTTTTAGGTTAGGTTCAGTTTAATAATAATTTGACTTTTGAAATAGTATTAATATGAAGTCTTTTTATATAATTTATAATTTAAAAATTATAATATTAAATGTACAATGGGAAACACGGAAGTAAAATTTCCGTACTCGGGCTTTTGCGAAAACGCAGGAAAAAAAATATGGAAATGGCCCTAAATGCTTACTTTTAAAAATCTTTGGGGGAAAATCGGGGGAAAGGTGTTTTTAACAATTTTATTTTATTAATAAAAAATATAACGAACGAAACTTTTATAAATTTTATACACAGTGCACTGTCAAATACATTATTAGGTTAGAAAGTGTATACTTATAAAACCTTGCTAATATATTTAGTTTTATATAAAAACACTCATTTTAAAAGGCAAGTTATTAGTAAAGTTTTATAATAATTTTAGGCGAGCTTGGTCAGTGCCTGAGCGTTTTCTAAATCTCCCTACGGTATAGAGTTGTATTCGTCAGTCGACTCTCCACAGTATAGAGGTCGTAATTTCACTTTTGAACTAGTATTAATATAAAAATTATTTTATGCTTAAAAAAAACTATAGGTATACGACATGATTGTGATTTTTTTCATTTTATTAATTAATTTAGCTGTGTTGAATATTTTTCCTAAAGGAATAATTGCCAATGGGCCATTAATTCATTTGTTAGTAGATGCTACAATATCCTGCACTGGTGTGTACTTTTTCATCAACCAGATTTAAATATTACAAAACTAACCTATACCAGTGGAGATAGTGCAGGGTCTACCAACAGACCTAATTACTAAATTATTAAAGTTTAATAGCATATCGATCATCTTTTCAACATAACCTCTGAAATTTTTAATACAAATATAGGTACTTTATATAATACATAAATATACTTAACATCATATCATCTGTGCTTTACATACCTGAGTTGTTACGGTAAATAAAAATCAGACAAAGGAACCAAAGAAAGGAACTATTTTCAACAAAATCATATGCAGAAAGGAGAAAATTCAAACTACTTGCATCCATCAAAAGATCAAAACTTCTTGCAATATTACACCCTCTTTTTATACTCTCAGAAATATTGACTAGAACAGTATTACTAATTTAGAGAGACTCCAGTTTCTATAACTTGGTAGAGTAAAGAGAAGTCGAAACCGTTGCGATATTGCATTGCGCTGTTTTTGTATAATTCTCGGGGACATTAACGAAAATCATTGCCAGTAAAATTCGAAAAGCTTGAGTTTCTATGTCTCTGAAGAGAATAGGAATCCGAAGTTGCTGCACCATTGGACTGAACCCTTTTTTAATAATTTCTAGAGACATAAATGACTGAACCATTCGACATGGTCGAGTTTCTACCTCTCTGTTGAATATAGAAAATCAAAATAATGTATCTTGTAAGAAACCATTCAGTTTGACTTTAAATATAGTCGTGCATAGGTATAGAGCCGAAAAATATAAAAACAAAGCACGATTCAATACAGTTATGATAAAACTTTAAGATTTGATATTCAAACGCGGAGTCATCCTATACACTTCTATAATTTTCCGTTTGCTGTGTTAGCGCCAAAAACTAAAAATAATATAATTTTCAATTTTTATTTTATTTACCTTTGAAGTACACTTAATGTCAATATACTTACAAAATCCTTTAGGATTTGTGTTAGTGATGTAAAATACTATCAAAAAAATGTATTTACAAACAAAAACTAATTTTGACCTAATTCAGGTGGCCCGTTTGAGAAATTCTGACCCAAATAGGTTTTTTAGGTGATTGTAAAAGTTAAGAATATGATTTCTTCAGTTTAATTATATGCAGTTAGGTTTAATTCAAATTTAGGATTTAATACCTGATTTATTTTGTCTAAATATAAAGTTTAAGAAAAGTATGTCTTTTAGTCATTTAATTAATTTTTTGTACATTTAATTATGTTTTTTTAATTTAAAAACTAATTAAATGGGTGGTTAATTTTCGACGCCACTGTATGTGGTTTTTATATTTTATGGTTTTATTTAGAATGAATTAGAAGTCAATTCAAGTCTGTCAAGTTATTTTAAAGATGTAATACGCTTTTTCAAAATATATGGTTAATAATATGGATATAGTGACAGGTAGACATATACATCCACAGCCCAGCTAAAAGAAAAATACATAATAATTTTATTCATAATTATTGGAGACCAATAAGTGCCTGTGATGATAAGCATAAATTGGTTTAAATCGACTCACTCAAACATAGCCTTTTTAAACCATGAAATGGCTGAAAGTCAGGTGGGCATATTGTGTATTTTGCTTATAGCTGGGCTGTACATACAGCCACAGCCCAGTTAAAAGCAAAATACACAATAATTTTATTAATGGTTATTGGAGGCTAATAAGTGCATGTGATGATAAGCATAAATTGGTTTAAATCGACTCACTCAAACATAGCCTTTTTAAACCATGAAATGGTTGATAATAGTGATTTTTTGAAAACATGAATTTTTATTATATTTTTTTGAACTCTTAGCCAATATTATTTGAAAATGTTTTCATTGCTTTTATATAGAGTAAGATCTATGGTAACAAACTACATTAAAAAATTTTTGCTGGCAAGTTGTTCTAAGAATATATGAATTTATAAAATTAGACAATTTTGCCAAAAAATTGCATTTTTAAAAAAATTCCCAAAGACCATTTAGGGCATTAATAACTAAATTTAAAAGAGAAATATTTTCTTAACAATTAACAGTTTGTTTAATGTCGATAGCTTTATTAGCAAAAAAAGTACAATTTTTTTAAGTTAGGTCTGCATAGTAACTTTTGCGTAGCCCTGTATAAATAGGTGATATATCCCCCTATAGGGGGAGAAAAGAAAAGTGGAGTTTTTTTCACTTCTAGGGTCCATGTCTATTTACAGTTAAAAAATAAATAAAATTAGAGTATATGAGGTGCACTCATTGGTGGCTAAAAAATGGAATTACCCATGAATTTTCGCAAAAATATCCAATCCAATAGTTTCTTACCTTAAGTCTTCTTACGTGATAGCACCTATAGGATCTGTCACATATCTAAATATGTGGGATCTGTGCGTGTCAGTGGACACTTTATAACCTAATAATGTATTTGACAGTGCACTGTGTATAAATGTAAGTTTCGTTCGTTATATTTTTTATTATTAAAATAAAATTGTTAAAAATACCTTTCCCCGATTTTTTCCCAAAGTTTTTTAAAAGTGGGCCATTTAGAGCCATTTTCATAATTTTTTTTCCGCCTTTTCGCAAAAGCCCGAGTACGGAAATTTTACCGACACGGAATTTCAAACGACTTATCATTCCGTTGACCATAGACAAGGGATAGGTTGGGTGGGCGGGGGGTTTAGTGCCGTCGACATCAAAATCTAAACTGCCTTTATAGACAACTAACCTAACTTCCGGGTATTACTATTCCTAAACCAGGTCTAGGTTACTATTCTTGTCCTTTTGACAGTAAAAGCAAAAGTGATCATTATTGTATCTTTGCTATTTTGAAAATCACACAAGGACGATGATGATGTTCCGTGTCCACCACTGTACTTGAAAAACGTTTTTAGTCAAATCAAAAGGGATTGGGTTCAAAAGTTGCCGATATGGCATGCCTTATATAAATATATATTCGTATTAGCATCAATCTTATGATTCCCTGGCTATAAAGAAGCAGATACACTGGCTACGGCCCTGATTCCGCAACGAATGAAAATATGCAGATGCTTCCATTGAAAATAAGAAAAATTTGTTAAGAAAATTGTTAGACCTTACCTAATAAGTTCCTTGTTTAATTTTAATATTTAACTATTAATTTTTCTAGTTTATTTTTTTCTCTGAAATTACCAAACTGATTTTAAAATCTTAAATTTATGTATGTAACTGTTAAGGCACTCAATTATCAAAATTAATTAATAACTGACATTAATTATAATTAATATCAAATCAAATTCTCTTTAAATTCCTTTCGGCAGTTGAATAAAATATTGTATGTATAACTATTGGTCAAAAGAAAAGATTCCACTTGTATATTACCGCACTCGCTACGCTTATGCGGCAAACTTAACGCTCGAGAAATCTCCTCCCAATAGTCGCACAAAAATACTAGATATATTTCAAACCAAAATGACTATAGTTAATTAAAGTTAATGTTACCACATTTTCTATATACAAGCAGAAAGAATGTATACATTCTTTCTGCTTGTATATAGAAAATATATATATATATAACTTTTACTTTCAGATAAGAAAACTAGAACAAGAGGTATCCATATGGCAAGAAAGATTTTTTTTAACAGAAAATAACTTGCAAACATTGAGTGAACAGGCGAAAACACAAGAGATATTATACAAAAACCTGCAGCAACATTGCACAGAACTTGAGGCTTTTCTTGAAGAAACTAAAACCCCAAATGACAGCCATCTAGACGAATTTTACCTTACAAATAAATATCCACTAACTACGGAAGAAGATCTTGCTCATTCAGTTGTTGATTTACAACTAAAGGATGTAAAAAAGCAAAATGATGAGTTAAAATTAATGTTAAAAGAATCACAAGAACTTTCATTCATCCATAAAATGGAAATTGAAAAATTAACCCTCCAATTAAAGGATAGTGATGACCAATGCGTAAATCTAATTCATAATAATAAAATACTAATACTAAAGGTAAGAATTGATTAACTATAGTTTAAATATATTGCATGCAATGACTTTCCTTAAGAATTTTACAAAATACTTGCATATTTCCAAAAATGTTTACTTTTGATTCCCCCAAATCGTTAATGAGAAAACCCATTTTTAAGAGTGAAAATAACCAACAATCACTAGCGATATTTTGTTTTTAGCTTTTGTAAGTTTATGTGGGTGTTTCTGTACAAAGATTGTAGATTCTGGATGAATATATTTTTAATAAATTTAACACCAACAAAATAAATATATAAATATTATAAATTAAACATCAGTTTTAAAGTGATGAATATATGAAGAAGGCCTTTAATCAATATAATTGTTGCATTATCTGTAAAAAAAACTATGCCACTTCAAAAAACCTGAAAAAAATTAAAACTTAACAAATAACAAAACTTCATATTAATTACACTACTTAGAAATCTTGAAATTTTTCCAAATTTTCTTAAAGTCACCATGTACTATGCTCCACACCTCAAAGTCCCACCACGTGACCACGTACGGAACGCAGTCTTTTGAAAATTTGGCATTTAAGGCTTTTCAGGTTATGTATCTGTCAAAGTATAGTCAACGAAAGAAATAATATTATGTTTAGGCGTTAAAAATGTATAAATCTTTATAACATTACAATAACAATAGATGGTTTAAGAATTTAAGAATATAAATACTGCATTTAATGAAATTCTAAAGTGTATGGTGCCAAATAAGTAATATTTTTGTGCATTTGGTCCAAATATCTGGTTTTCTTCATAAAATAATTTTAACTAAACAGCATTTATTAAAATCTAGCTTCTCTATTATGGAATAAGAATATCTGTATTAAAGGTAGGTTAATATATTATAACAAAAATATCATCGAATTTGTAATTTTAAGGTTAGAAAAATTTATTTTGACCAAAATAAATACGTATTTTGGATATATAATATGGTATTTAAAAATGTGGTAGTTTTTCTTATCCAGCTTAAAGTGTACCTACATAAAGTTTTGTCAATACAAATAGTTAAAAAGCTTCGACTGAATTTGATCTACATCGAAAAATCATTATAACTTTAAAAATTTTAATAAATCACATGTCATGGGAGTATTAAATATTTTCACATTGCAAGTTTCTCTAAAAATTGTTTGTTTTCTTATAATCTAATTTAAAGTAGGTACGCCGGGAGGTATGCACAAGTTTTGTCGTTAGAAGTATAAAATCTTCAATTTAATTTGAACCATATTCAGCAATTATTTAGTATACCTATATTTATTTATGACCATATTAACACACTCTTCCAAATAATCCACTTATTTATTTTGGTCAAAATTATTTTTTTTCTAACCTTAAAATACAAAATTAGATGATATTTTTTGTTCTAATACATTAACCTACCTTTGATACAGATATTCTTATTTCATAATAGAGAAGTTAGATTTTTTTTAATAAATGCTGTTTAGTTAATCTATTTTATGGAGAAATGTAGACCCAATGCACAAAAATATCACTTATATTGCACCTTACACTTTGGAATTTCATTAAATGCAGTATTTATATTCCTAAATTCTTAAACCAACCATTGTTATTGTGATACTATAAAGATTTATGAACTTTTAACGCTTAAACAAATATTATTTCTTTCATTGGCTATACTTTGACAGATACATAACCTGAAAAGCCTTAAATCCCAAATTTTCCAAAGACTGCGTTCCGTACATGGTCACGTGGTGGGACTTTGAGGTGTGAAAAATCGGGAACATGAAAAATCACGGCATGAACCTTAGGAGTAATAGAAATCCCTACGTCACAATAGCTTTCTCTGAATTTCTTTATACCGTCGTCGTAACTCAGCAGAAAAACACGAATTTACAACAGTATTAAAGTCTGAAAAGCATCGGACATACTTTAGACATTCCACGGAACATGATCTACAGGCATTTCCTGCGAATGCAGGACCTCCATGATTTACATTGCACTTTTTATCCCAAATAAAAGCATCTTTCTCAAACTCATTAAGCATGTCGCACTTGGGCGACAACAGTGTCATAAGTAGTAAAAGCTTAATTCCGAGATAATGACCGTCAAAGATTTTTGAATAATAAAATTCTCACATATTTGTAAAATTATATTAACTTACAGTATTTTCTTTGCAAAGAAAGAACCACACTAAGATTCTAAACCAGTAAAAAATTCTTTTGGATAAGAGCTATTTGTAGATATGTCTGTGTGTTCTGAAAATATGTGCATGAATTTTGCAGATATGTCTGTATTGCTAAAAAAGTATTCATTCTTTTATTGTTGATTAGGAATATTAGGAACGTATGACTGGCCCCATCGGCAACGCCTTAAACTGATTTCCCAGGGATATTTTACCCCCTTTTAGTTTCTCCTACGTATCCCGCCACTGCATTACCTGTGTTTGGTGAACCCCGGCTGGTAAAACTCGCCTAGGAGGTCGTGGATGACAGTGTCGAAGGTTAAGGCCACTCCCGGAATTTCGTCGCCGGGCCGGGCCATACTCCCGATTTAGGCTATGGAGTGCAGACAAGGAGGGAAACCATTATAGTTTTTGAGGGACAAGTAGAGAGAAGTACAATTCGGAGTCCCCTCAACCAGGGATTTAGTAATTACCCGATTCAATTGGGGTTCATGAATGAGGCTTGGTTGGTTAGTACGCTGCTAGGACCTATCCTTGCTGGTCTTGAAGTACTTCCTGTTCGTATGTGTCCGTGTCTCTGTCCGAGTCGGATTTCGAGCTTGCTGATTATCGATAACGTTGTACCCCACTGTGCGGTTGTTTATAATTTCGCATAGAACGTAATTTATGGTTCCCATAAATGTGCTTAGTAATCTACAGATGTTTATTTCTTTATGATGAGTTTCTTTTGCCTAGTGTTTATCTGAACTTGAGTGTTTAATAACTGCTTATTTGAGCCCTTATTTATTAGTTATTTGGCTATGCTTGCTGTTCTTATGGAAATTGTTGGCTACTAATTAATTTTTACCTGGTGGAGTTCTTTATAAGTTGAAGTTGCGAATCTCGCATTAAAATTTAGTATTTGGGTATTATAATATATTAAGGTCATCAAATTTTGATAGGTTTACTTATCCGGTTTATGCAGACTTGGACTTCAGGTGCATTGACAGGCAGGTGTTGTAAAATTATTCCTTAACCTCGGCAGCTCTTTTTCACAGGCTTAATCCATGAGGAGGTGCCACACGCAATTTGCACCCTTTTTTGCACTTGGTTGTGGTAGAACACGTGTAGAATCATTAATAGATTTTATGAATTTGAACACCGATAGCGATGATATCTACACTATAGAAGTACGAACGCGTTACACGATACCCTAGACACACGACGGTTTTCCTTTAGGTGAGGAGCGTCACTTATTCATTATTTTATTGTTGAGAACTTAACTAACCTACGCTAACAAAATTACTGTCACAACTTACAGGCAACTTAGTTATGACACTGTTGATGATAATTAATTATCCTAATTAGGATAGGGATTATACAAATTGCACAGACACAAGTCTCCATCTAGGTATTAATTTAAAAAATATCTTTATGCCACTGTTGCAGCATAAAGTAATTTTACACTTATTGCACTAAAAACAACAAAATTCAGTTTTTTCGACTTATGACACTGTGCGATGTGGTTGTAGAGCGTGTGACAACCCCTAACAATAAATGTAATTCAGGTGGTGGAATTATATTTGTATCATTCCTACTTGCAATGATTTGCCACCACTTTCGCGCCAAGCTCTATATTTTCTTGAACAGATCTCTAAAGTTCTGTATTCTCCGCAAATATCTAAGTTATATTTGTGTGCAGAACACCATGTATATATATATATATATATATATATATATATATATATATATATATATATATAGGTATATATACAAGGTGTCGCTAAACTTATTGGCATAAATTTAGGAAAAGATTGAGCAAGTCAAAATAAGACGAAAACCTAAATAAATATTTTTCCTAATTACTTATGTTTCCAAGATACAGGGTGATAAAGTGTTACTTATCATACCAGTTTTTTTAATAAAACTTCTACTAAGGTAGTCTTGGTAAGGTGATATTTTGCGAACAGTCACTTACTACCAAAACACATATTCACACATAATTACAATTGTTTAAGTGAACACAGTATCGTAGTTTAATTAAAAAAACTAAAAAGGGCATTACATGAGCTTCGGGACTTTTTGCCCTGACCGTCACATTAAAAAAAATTGTAGTTTTTTCAATTAAATTGGTATCATATACTGTTGCGTAATCGCATATTGTTTTTTTTGTTTATTTTTGAATATTGGTAAATTTATTTAATTTAGTTTCTCGGGTATTTGTTTATATTTCTTAACCTGGGATTGGGAGCAAATAAATTGTTAGTTATTTCGCGTGTATTAAAAATTTGCGCGCGCAGAGTTTGTTGAGCGAACAGGTAGTAGTAGAAAATTAGTCTTCGTCGAGCAAGGATGATACGGTGCTCGCTCTCAAGTGTTTGAAAACGTGCTTTATGGATATCAATCAAGAAAAGGGGCCCCGCAAACGAACGATTCTACACTATTGGTAAGTTTGCTCATAAACACGTTAAATATAACATCTCTCTCCAAAATCAGCTTTATCTTACAAACCAGCCAATAGGCAAACATCAGCCAGTTTTTTTTTGTAATAGATACAGTCCACTAAACCTCAACATTTTGGTCCAAACGAACCGGATATTTTTGGTTCGTCTATTTGCTGGTTACTAGATAAAATTGAAAATTTATTTGCTCTCTCTCTCTCGCTCATATATTAAATAGTCTCCGTATTGTCGTTCTCACTCTACACGCTCATAACTCTCTCTCACTCGTACGCATAGCATGCATCTCTCTCTTAAGCAATTAAAATTGAACATTATTTAATTTTGTTGTAACAATAGTTTTTGCACCTAATTTGTTTTTGTTTTTTTTACTCTCACAGCGGTTTTCAGTAATTTATAGTAATTGTTAGCTTTCACTAATAAATAATTAAACTCAATATACAATTCCCTTTGCATTTATAGATTTTATAGGTTCTTGTAAAATTTTAATTTGGGTTGTTTTTGATAAAATCACTATTTAAATTGTAATTCACGCGTTAAACTAGTTACAGTTTATTCACGATTTTCGGCATATACGAGGGACGCTCAAAAGGTAGATAATTTGCGATATCTCTTCTCAAGTCAGAATGGCTGATCAAGATGAAATAAATCGGAGTACTGCTATTCGCTTAACGTATATAAGGGAAATTGAAGAATTAGAAGAATTAGGTAAAGAGTCTATTGCAAATAAATCTTTACAACTTCGCTTTAAAATCGCTTTTGAAACTGTAGAAAAAATTGTTTGTGGGTTTGAAACCGCTCATTTTAACCTTGTAGAGTTATGCGATCCTGGTTCAAATGACTTGGAGAAGCATCTTCAAATAAGGTCGGATTTTCGTAACGTATACTACCTCATTAGGGAATATGAAGCTCAATTGTTTGCCTCTGATAATAGTAAAGTAAAACCCGAGCAATCTATTAAGCCTACTCAACGGAACATAAAACTATCAAAAATTGAAGTGCCAAAATTCTCTGGGGATTATAAAAAATTCATATCGTACATAGACACCTTTAATTCACTAGTTCACAATAATGATTTACTTTCAGACATAGAAAAATTCAATCACCTTATAAACTCTCTCAATGGTCCTCCTCTTACACTAGTACAATGTACTCCGCTAGGCTCAGATAATTACAATATAGCTTATAATGCTCTCGTTAAAAGATATCACAATACGCGCTTGATTGCAAATGCACACTTAGAGGAAATTTATAACGCCCCTCGTATCGGCGAAAATCGCGCTACTGCACAAAATTTGAGAAAACTCCTGGATACTTTTACTGAAAATATAGCCGCTTTAAAAAATATGAAATACCCTGTTGAGCATTGGGATTTCGTATTGTTATTTTTACTCAACAAATGCTTGGACATAGGCACTGTAACTCGTTTTGAACTGGAAAGTGGGCTTGATAACCACACAGATCCCAAGTTTACATCCTTGGAAGCTTTCATTTTAAAACAGTGTAATGCTCTCGATGCAGTTGCTTGTTCCACCCAACGCAAAACGTTAAGGTCGTTGATTCCCCGTTCTCTGCCTCTAAACCCAAACCATCGTCTTCGTTTATGATTCATACTCAAAAAATAGCTTGCGCCCTTTGCAAATCTACAAGTCATAACATTTATTCGTGCTCCCAATTTTTTGCCAAATCTCCTCACCAACGCTATGACCATGCAAAGGCGCAGAAATGGTGCCTAAATTGTTTGGGAAACAAACATGTCGCTAGGGATTGAACATCAACCTACGCATGTCGTAATTGTGGTAAGCGGCATCACAGTCTCTTACATTTTAATTTTGAAAACTCTTTACCCCCTGAGAATAATGCTCTAATAGTCGCTTCGACCTCAAATTCTCAAAACACCTCTAATGTTGCTCATTCTCTCTCAAACTTTTTAATCTCGGGCTCCACGGTACTCCTATCGACCGCTGTCGTCCGAGTGAAGGACACGCATGGATCTTTACAAAATATCCGTGTTTTGTTGGATAGTGCCTCTCAGGCAAGCTTCATGTCTTTAAAATATTATCAGCAGTTAGGGCTACCCAAGTCCTCCACGTCTCTCTCGATCTGTGGCCTGGGGGACACCGTGTCCCGAGGATTGTTTGGAGTTGCATGCGAAGTTTACCCACGAGATCAAGGTTCTCCCAGTTTTCCATTGGAAGCAGTTGTCGTGCCCAAAATTTGCAGTGCCATGCCGTCTTCTCAATTGTGTACAAACAACTGGCAACATATAGTTAAATTGGCCGATCCCAATTTTAATGAACCAGGGGACATTGATATGTTACTTGGCGCAGATATTTTCCCCCTCATTATTCAGACAGGTCGCATAAAGGGCAAAGCTCATCAGCCCACTGCGTTAAATACTGTGTTCGGTTGGATCTTAATGGGTAAGGTAAATGTTTCTCATTCTCCCCAGGTTAACTCTTTTCTGACTTTGTTGGATAACTCACTAGATAGTACTATAAGGAAATTTTGGGAAATCGAAGAGATTCCTAGTAAACCTTTAGCCTCCCCAGACGATGTTCAATGTGAGCAAATTTTTAAAAGCACTTTCTTCCGGCAGGAATCTGGTCGTTTTCTTGTAACACTCCCTTTTAAGAACTCTGAACCCACTTTTATTGATTCCCGCGCTCTAGCTCTAAGGCGTTTTTCCTCCTTGGAACGTCGACTACTTTGTAACCCTCTTCTCTATAACGAATACTCCAAATTTATGAAGGAATATCTAGAGTCTGGTTTTATGTCTCTAGACAATTCTCCCCCCTCTTTGAACTCATACTATATCCCTCACCATTGTATTTTTAAACCCGATAGCTCTAGTACCCCGATACGTGTAGTCTTTGATGCTTCGGCTAAAGATGTAAACGGCAACTCATTAAATGACGCTTTGTTGGCTGGCCCCAAGCTTCAACAGAGTATTTTCTCCATTCTGCTAGATTTTCGTACTCCCTCTATTGTATTCTGCACGGATATTAAGAAGATGTTTCTTCAAATTTTAATAAATGAACGACATCGCGATTATCAACGTATTTTGTGGAGATTTTCACCCTCAGACCCATTACAGGATTTTACTCTCAATACAGTCACGTTTGGTGTTTCGTCCTCCCCATTCCTCGCAATTCGCACGCTTCTGCAACTGGCAGAGGAAAACAGACCTTCTTTTACCAGGGCTGCTAAACTGTTAGAAACAGCTACTTATGTGGACGACATCATTGGAGGTTGTGATCATCTTGACGAGGCGCTTTTAACCCAGAAGGAGTTGGTCGAGCTCCTAAAAACTGCCGGTTACGAACTTCGAAAATGGGCTAGTAACAGCACATCATTTCTTAAAGCCCTTCCGGAAGATCACTTACATCCTCAAGCTCTTTCTCTGGATTTGGATAGTGATAGCACTGTCAAGATTTTGGGATTGCGCTGGCTTCCAACACAGGACCTGTTTTCCTATGTTGTTCAACCCCAAGATAAGCCTTGCACAAAACGAAACATATTGTCTGAATTGGCTCGTACTTTTGATCCTCTTGGTTTTCTTACTCCGCTCACTTTATTCGCCAAATATCTTATTCAGCATCTCTGGACGATTGGCTTAGATTGGGACGAAGTTCCTCCCGCAGAAATCCTAAAGAAATGGACGAGATATAAAAACGAATTATCTCTTCTCTCATAATTAAAAATTCCTCGTCGTATAACTAACTAAGATAATTGCTTACGATGTGAAATCCACGGCTTTGCCGATGCGTCTGACAAGGGGTATGGTTGCGTCGTTTATTTACGCGTAATTTGTCCTAGTTTTTCCAACGTTGCTCTTATCGCTGGAAAATCTAAGGTCTCCCCTCTTAAAAAAATATCGATTCCCCGATTAGAGCTATGTGGTGCTCTTCTGTTGTCAGATTTGCTTGAATCGGTAATGCTTACATACAAAAATCTCAATGTTGAAAGGGTATTCGCTTGGACTGACTTAACTGTTGCTCTCTCTTGGATTAAATCTTCTCCACATCGTTGGAAGACGTTTGTTGCCAATCGCGTTCACCATATTCAGGAAAGAATTGCCCCTGAAAATTGGCATCATTTCTCAACGAAAGATAATCCAGCAGACTGCGCTTCTCGAGGAATGCTGCCCGCAGAGTTGGTTCAGCACGCTCAATGGTGGGCGGGACCGAAGTTTCTTCACTCCTCGGAAGAAATCAACTCTCATTGATTATAGCCTCTCTCCAGAAGGCCTTTTGGAAGAACAGCGGGTGTCTCTCCCTGGTGTCATCTTTCAGGACTCATTTGATTATCTTGTCAATAAAATCTCGTCGTTTGACAATCTTGCGTGTCGTAGCTTACGCCAAAAGATTTGTTCGATATTGTCGACATCCTTTGGACCGCTCGTCAAACCCCCTTTCGCAATCGGATCTTCACAAGGCTCTCATAGCTCTTGTTAAGATTACTCAAAATCGCTCTTTTGCCCATGAAATCTCTCTTATCTCTCAGAATAAATTGTTGCCCAAATCTCTCCGCAAACTTAGTCCATTTATTGACGAAAATGGTTTTCTCAGGGTGGGCGGTAGATTACGTCACTGTCAACTCTCATATGACTCAAAATTCCCTGCGTTATTGCCTAGTTCGTCCCGATTAACAGAGTTGATCATCATATCTACGCATGAAAAGCATCTTCATCCAAGTTTTCAAACTTTGCATTTTTTACTCGTCCAAAATTTTTGGATATTATCTGCTAAACGCACGATTAGAAAGGTCTTATCTCATTGCCTTAACTGCTGGAAGATTAATCCGAAACCCTGTCAACCTCCCATGGGCGATTTACCGGCGGTCAGGGTATCTCAAGTCAAGGCTTTTTCTCTAGTAGGCACGGACTATGCTGGTCCCTTTGCAATTACCCTAAGCCGATTGCCTTTTTGTTTGTTATGTTACAAAGGCGCTACACGTGGAACTAGCTTCAGATTTGTCAACTGAAGCTTTTCTCGCTGCTTTTCGTCGTTTTATGGCACGCAGAGGCCGTTGCTCTCAGGTTTTTAGCGACTGTGGCACAAATTTTGTGGGTGCTGCAGCTCATATTCGTGATTTGTTTAAAGAATCGGTTGAAACCGAATCAATTAAATGGGTTTTCAATCCTCCTTCGGCCCCACACTTCGGCGGTTTATGGGAAGCAGGGGTAAAATCCGTGAAAACACATCTGCATCGAGTTGTTGGTGAACAAATTTTAACATACGAAGAGCTATATACTCTTTTAACTCAAATAGAAGCTGTGCTAAATTCAAGATCACTTTGCTCGGTCAGCAGTGATCCGAATGATCTAGCTGTCCTTACCCCAGGTCATTTCTTGACATTAGAGCCCTTAACATGCCTTCCTGAAGCCAACCTTCAGAACCTTAAGCTTGGTCATTTGTCTCGCTGGCAGCTCATACAGCGTTTGCACCAGGATTTCTGGACTCGATGGCATAGGGAATATTTACACACTCTCCACGATTGCTGTTGGCTCAGTTGTCTTAATAAAAAACGACCTCCTTCCACCACTCCGTTGGAATGTAGGCCGCGTTGAGAAGACATATCCTGGTGCTGACGGTGTATTACGCGTTGTTGACGTTCGCACTTCTAAGGGTGTTATTAAACGACCCTTAACCAAGCTTTGTCCATTGCCGAATATGGATATTGCTTAAGAAAATGCTATGCATTTTGGTGGGCGGTTATGTTGCGTAATCGCATATTGTTTTTTTTGTTTATTTTTGAATATTGGTAAATTTATTTAATTTAGTTTCTCGGGTATTTGTTTATATTTCTTAAGCTG
The DNA here is from genome assembly GCA_921294245.1 of Brassicogethes aeneus. NCBI lineage: Eukaryota > Metazoa > Arthropoda > Insecta > Coleoptera > Nitidulidae > Brassicogethes > Brassicogethes aeneus. The sequence continues at coordinate 52,308,076 of OV121133.1, read as the reverse complement.
GGATTGGGAGCAAATAAATTGTTAGTTAGAGTTTGTTGAGCGAAAAGGTAGTAGTAGAAAATTAGTCTTCGTCGAGCAAGGATGATACGGTGCTCGCTCTCAAGTGTTTGAAAACGTGCTTTATGGATATCAATCAAGAAAAGGGGCCCCGCAAACGAACGATTCTACACTATTGGTAAGTTTGCTCATAAACACGTTAAATATAACAACATCTCTCTCCAAAATCAGTGTAAATAATAAGTGAATAAAATAACATAAAAAGCAGATAAACTTATTTCATATAATTTGGGTGTTTTTATCAATATTCAAAACATTTTGTACTCAGGTAAAATAGTTATAATAGAGATCGTCATTTTATGACGGAGTGTAATATTTGTTTACCTTACCACGCATCTTCGAACTATTGAACGAGGATACGATTTTATATAAATAAACTATAGCAACGACATATTTCTGATAGAGAGAATTCATATGCTTTAACCAAATGCAGATATTTAACCGTAGCCAATAACCACACTATGGATCAATTGCATACTCTGCGAAGTGATATAACGACAGCTATGGTGGTCCTATCTCACTAAAGTGTCGCTATATCACAATATGTTCAAATATTCTTACAAAATCAAAGTCCAGAACAAGACAAAAGTATTGCAAAAATATACAAACAATTCTGCACACAGAGTTTATATAGGTAATAATATAAAAACACTATTTTTCTTCTAAGGATAAATCCTTTTGAAATAATGCTAATATATTACCCATGTTCAAATATTCATGCATGAACACTCTCCAAACGAAAACACAAATACAAATATAGACACAAATCAAATAAACAATATGCAATAAAATAAAATGGTATAAAATATAAATAAAATACAATAAAATAATAAATAGGAGAGCGTCATAACAAGAAACATCTAAACATGGCCCGAACTCTAACCACCAGAAAGTGTCGCGCTGGATAATAATATAAAGAGATTTTTATCATATATAGTAACGTTAAAGTCATTATCAAATATTCCAAATAAAGCGCTAAGATAAGCAGTTTAAATCAAAGTCTCTATCCAGAATCTATCAAAAGACTAAACGATACTATTACCTTACCATGATATGACCTAATGGTAATATCAAATTTAATAATAATAATAATAGCAATAATAATAATAACAATAATCCTTATCCAAATAATACCCATATTATAATAGTAATATAATTGTTAAACGCTTTAGCCTGAGTACAAATGCAAAGAGTTAAAATAAATAAATACCTTAACACCGAGATGATACACTGAGTTTCAAAACCAATAAAATACATTTCAGTTAAATAAAAGTTATACAAAGTTATACAAAAGGAAACAACAAAATCAAGGCCAGTGTAACTCAAAATAAAGACAATACAAAATATTAATATTTAAGGTAAATGTAATTAATTCAGTGTATATGATGAACGCGACAACATAAAGATTGGAACTCAGTGTATGCGAGATACCAAGATATTAAACCAAAATAATGAAATAGTGATACAATAAAAATTATTACCAAAAATCACTCGCTATTTACACATATTAAAATGATTAGGACCCAATAAACTAGCAATGATAAACGTCATAGACCAAAATGCGAATTAAATAATGATGTTAAAAATTATAAGCAAAAATGTATTAAGAAAACCCAAAACGAGGAGTTGTTTATCATTACTAGCAAATATTACAATTTATAAAAGTGTACATACCTAATAATTATAGCAGAAAATCGGTAACAATCACAAAAACTATAACTATATTATAATATATTTCACAAACGTTTTAACAGGAGTATCTCGAAGGGCGAGCAAAAACCCTCTGTCTGTATTATATTTCCTAATCTAGCTTTTAAACTCTATGCCACTTAAGCAAGAATGTGTAACATAAACAAGTCTTCCTAATATTTCGACGTTCAGATACAAATAAGTGAAATTTTAAAATGCAATAGGATTTTAAAACATAAAATAATTTAAAACTATAATATTATTTTTAGTGGATTATTTAAATTTGTCTTGGTTAAAATAGCGCCAAATTTGAATTTAAACGGTTATGTACCACAGGACCCTTACAAGTCCCATAAGCTAACTGAATGGCTTGTGCGGGTTAGGGGTAGGAACGGACCGCGGGCTTAAAGTCCCCTCCGAAGGACTAATACACAATAAAAAAACTATATCGTGAGGCAGTGTAAATATTTAAAATACATCATTGACTACTCAAACATAATTTTACATTTTAAATTATCATTTTGTATTCGTTTACTCGCATCTACTGGGTATAAACGCATACGGCAGTGTAGTAGCTATTCGATGGCTAGACCGTGCGGCATTCAAATATGAAAAACTTCCCTTCTACATGTCGGGCCCACTCTAATTTTTTTTTGTATTCAAAGGTAACATAATAAACTTGGATTTTATGCTATTTAAAAAAAAATTAAAAAATACACATTGTTTCAAAAAAGTTTGCAAAATGTCAAAAAAAATTGCAATTTTTATTTTTTTGCAAAAACGGCATAGCCCATTGAAAAGTACGGAAAAATGTATGGTTAAATTGAAATATTTAATAAAGAGATCATCAGTTGCGTCTTGACTGTTGAAGTGTAAGGACGTTCAAAGACATCTCCTAAGCAACGTATACGATACAAACGTATTAAAGTATCAAAAGCGAATCTAAGTATGCGGAAATACCGGTAATCGGTAATAAATTAATAAATAAACAAACAAGTGCAAAAAGTGGAACAAACGCGAAAAGTGCGCCGTAAAATAAAAAAACATCAAATCAATATCGATTTTACACGGGATAACTGGTTAACGCCGTAAAATAAAAATAAATCAATATCGATTCTACAAGTGATAACTGTCCCAAGTGCATATGAGTGCAAATTGTGTGTGGTACCTCCCCCTGGACTAAGTCCTCAAGTGTTTGACCTGGTTAAAAGGTGTGAGAGAGACAATCAGTTCCAATGAAAATTTCCTGGACTACCACACGTGCGTGCGGCATGCGATAAGGATCAATCTAAGCATGGCAAATATCCCGAAGTCCCAAGTCTGCATAAACTAGATAAGTAGCTACCAAATTGCATGACCATGTCCACTAGGGTGAGCCAAAAAAACTAACCTATCGGATTTATGGGTTAAAATGAACCTACATACCGAGCAAAAAATTTTCCTGCAAGGAAAAATTTTTTGCTCAATTTTAAAAGGTGTCGGTGAGCATTCTAAGTTTTCCATTGAAATAACACGTAAAAAAATCTTTTTTCATTAAAAAAAATATAACTTTTAAACCGTTTGAGATAAAAATTTTTACGTCGCGGATTCTTGTAGAGCATAAAATTTCCTACAAAATCTATCCCAGAGTTATTTTAAGAGATATAAGCAATTCAATAACCAAAAACAAAGAAAAAATAGGTTTTATTGAAATTTATGTAATTTCATTGAACAACTATATATTGCTTATATCTCTTAAACAAAGCACTTTAGTGATATGAACGTAAAAACCTTTTTAGTCAAAAATTAAATTTTCTACAACTTTTTTATTTGAACTTTTTCGGTAAAACCAGTCATTCGCTCGATTTTCTCAAAAATATGAGAAAAAGTGAAAAAACGACTTTTGGAGCTACTACAATCAACGTAAATAAATCAAAAACAAAATTGATGCAGGGCCTTTATTATGGTGATAAAAATTATAATTCAAAACCCGGCCAAAATATAGAAATTTAAAGTAAAAATTATTAAAAATACATGCTTTTTATATGGAAAAACTACAAAATTAAAAAGGAAGTACTTAGAATCAAAATTAAGGGCTCAAATTTTCAGGGAATTTTTTTTTCAACCTAAAAACCGAAATTTTCATGTGTCAGCAAGAAAAAAAAATTTTTCGTTTTAAATGAAACACCCTAATGAACATTTTTAGTCAAAAAACACTAAAACTAAATATTATGATTTTTTTCACTTTTCAAAGCTTTCAAATATATTATATATACGAATTTTTAAATTGAAAAAAAATAATTCTGGGATAGATTTTGTAGGAAATTTTATGCTCTACAAGAATCCGCGACGTAAAAATTTGTATCTCAAATGGTTCAAAAGTTATATTTTTTTTAATGAAAAAAGATTTTTTTACGTGTTATTTCAATGGAAAACTTAGAATGCTGCTTAAAATTGAGCAAAAAATTTTTCCTTGCAGGAAAATTTTTTGCTCGGTATGTAGGTTTATTTTAACACATAAATCCGATAGGTTAGTTTTTTTGGCTCACCCTAATGTCCACCCATAATATTATTACTAGTTAATACGAAATTCACAACCTTTAACTAACAATAATTCTTCAGGTAAATTAATTAGTAGCAAACAATTTCCAAGATTCTCATGCAAATGAAACAGTAAAAAAAACCATAAACCCAAGGGCACATAAGAAGCCATTAATCACTCAAGTTACGATAAACATTAAGCAAAAGAAACCATCCTAAAGAAATTTATTTATTTATGTTTACATCTATAGATTACCAAGACGTAAGGGTTCATAAATTAAGTAAAGCGTTCTAAGAATCACTGGGATCATGCACAGTGGGAAAAAAAATAATTCGAGGGTCGACAATTCCAGTAGGTTAAACGTATTTCCCACAGACCTACAAACAAGATGGACCGGTTTATTTACATTGAAAAGAGTGGCCAGGAACAAAAATAAATATTTTCCCTCAGTTGTCACATTTGACTTTGAAGTTTCTATATTTTACGTAAAAGATACTTGGAATCCACAACATTTAATATTTTTTATTTGATTTTATAGTGAAAAATACCAATAGTGAGTGATATAAAAATGGTGAAGCAGTGCTACGTTTGTAAAAGACTTGGATCCAAGAATTTAAAACTTTCTTTTCATAGGTTAGTTTATTTACAAAACAAACCCTGCCAGGAGCGTAGAAACTGAATAAATAAATGAATTCACTTAAATTTTAGATTTAAACAGCCAGATTCTACATCATCTGGAACACTAACTGACAAGGTTAGTATTTTGTTATACCTATATATTTATATATATTAAATATAATTTTTACATAGGATTGCAAAACACAATAAAAAATGTACAATTTAATATTTTTATTTATTCCTAAAAACAGAACGCCACTGGTGTGGGAACTTGTTTATAAATACCCCTTACCCCTTTACCCCTAATCTAAATAGTTCTTGGCAACAAAACATTGTGTATTTTGAATAGGAAAGGCCAGTCCATCTTGTTTGTAGGTCTGTGGTATTTCCACATAGTCAGAGTGCAATATTACGGCGGGGTGCGGCCGGCAACACTTCGGTTCGGAAGATACGACTCAATAACGCACAGGGGGGCAAACAATTCTAAAGCGGCTATCAAGAAGTACACCATCAAGGAAAGGCGCTAGCAGCATACTAATCCACCCACCCCCATTCAGGAATACCAAATGAATGGGGTTATTACTAAAGCCCTGGTTTAGGAGGATTCCGGATTGTACTTAGTTTTGGGTCAGTTCAATGTCCTCCAAAAGCCCTTCCTAAACTGGACGTATGGCCCGACCCGGCTGACAAAAATCCCGGGAGCTGCCTTAACCTTTGACACTGTCATCCACGAACTCCTAGGGTGGATCTACCAGCCGGCGTAAAAACTTCGGATCCAACAAACACAGGTAATGCTGTGATTTGGCGGGATACGCAGGAGAACGGAAAGGGGGTAATATAACCCCGGGAGATCAGTGGATGACAATATATCTGGGGCTTGCCATACGTTCCCATACTCATACTCATACTCATACTCAAATTGAAATATTTAATAAAGAGATGAACAGAAGTTATGACTTTTTAAATAAAAAGCGATTTCACCAAAAAGTAAAAAATCGATAAATTTCAATAATCCATAACTCTTGAATGAACAATCCTAGAGCAAAAAAAATTTATGCTATGATTCTTCGTTAGAAGAACAACAAATAAGTAAAGTTTAAACAAAATCGGTGACAAAAATTTTTTCACCTGGTACACTTGGCAAATTTTGCCCCAGATGTTGCTCTATACAAATAATCAATTTAAATAATTTTTAGATAATAATAAGTATTTGTAGTAGAAAAAGTATAGTATGCAACTCGTTTATAAACTTTTCTAGGCACTCATTTAATTAAGCGCTCGCAAGCTTGCTCGTGCCTAAATTAAATTCATGTCTAAAATGACATTTATCAAACTTGATGCATAATATACTATTAATAGTCTTTATTATATTATATATACAGGGTGACCATTTTAAAACGAACAGCACTTTTTTTAACTGATGACACTAAGAAAATTTGGCGAAACACGTCAATTTACATATCAAGGGGGACAACTGTTGAACATTTGATGTTGTATTACATTTAACCCCCTGACCTTCAGAACACCTACCCCTAAAATTTTAAATAGTAACCCCAATTTATTTCACCATTTTTGAAATCCCTATGTAATTCTAGATATGGAATGTATTTAGTCTATATATCTAATAATGTGAGGATTGGAGTCGCTCCAATAACGGCAGTTTTGTTCGTTAACCTTGCCATTTAAGTAGAAGGTGCACTTATCACTGAAACATATATTTTTTATAAACTGGGGTTGAGCAATAATCCGGTTAGTTATAATTTCGCAAAACTCAATACGTCTGTCCGGATCATCATCCCTTAATTCTTGAGTAATTTGTAGCTTGTATGGGTGAAATTTGTGAAGCTTCAATAATTTTCTGACTGATTCACGCGACAGTCCAGTTTGTTCTGCAGCTTGACCAAGCGACATATAGTGGGAGCCATAGCAATTTGGCCAAGAACTTCAATCTGAGCGATCTCATTGACCAATCTTGGCTTATTCCTCTTCTTATTGCAAACAGATCCAGTTTCTTCAAATTTAGCTACTAAATCTCGGATGTACTTGTGTCTAACATTTCATTCTGGATGTCGATCATTAAATATGACCGCCGTTCTTGAGAAGCAACGGTTTTCCGCTCCATACCTAAATAAAAATCATTTCAACGCGTTCTGCAATAGTGTAAACTAGAGGTGGGCTGTTCGATACAGAAGCCGTATCGATACGATATCGATATAATTTTCAAAATTTCGCTTATATCGATACAATTTCTATACGATATGGTTAGATTTAAAAAAAAATGGAATAAAAAATAAAAACTTTTATTAAATGAATTTAATTATTAGGAAGGTAACGGAAAAAATATAGGTATATGAAAATTTGCAATTTGTTTCGCAATTGTTTACAATGTAAACTTTAAATAACTTGAAATAACTTAAACCAACCAAACCATAGAAAAAGGACACTCCACACAACATTTGTTGTGTGGATTGTGAGAAAAAGTACCAAACCAAAGTCAAAATTAGTTTTGTGATAGCCACTTAAAAGTCAGCTGCAATACCAACTGTCAGCCTTAATCGAACAAACTTCGGTTATTAAAAATACGGTATAACCGCAAAATCAAATTTTCATATATGAGGAGCTACTCTGCAAAACGCAGTTTTTGAAAAAAGTAATTTTTTCAGGGTTGAGAAATCTTTGCTACATACTTAAGAAATTTGAGTTTTTGTAAAAAATGTAAAAATTAAAGAAAAATGCGAGAATTCCATACAAGTTCGTTGTCAAAATATTGTTTTTTTCTTGCCGTTACTGTATCTCTTTAAAAAAATAGAAACTACATTTTAAACTGAACACCCCAAAATACTAGGTTTGCAACGGAATTTACTTATAAATTGCGGCCTGCTCAAAAAATAAACATTAATTTTATTTAAAAGGTAACCAGTAACAAAAAATTAGTTAATTAAAAAGAAAATTCTAACATATAACTTAAAAAATATTAAGGGTATTAAATTTTCAGGCAAATTTCTACTTCGTTGCAGTCGCAGATCAAGTTTTCTTCATCGTCCCCTTCTTCTTCCCCGGTTGCAACATTGTTTTGGTTATCTATTAGATCTGCATATCATTTTAGATCTCCTACTTCCCTCCAATTAACTTTATTGCCAGCTTCGTTTCTTCCATAGGATTTTTGTAACAAATTGTCAATATCTTTTTTTTTCTCTTTAATGGGTCTACATAGTTTAACTTTATTTAATTTTAAATTGAAAAGTAATTTTCCAGGTCTAAGGCAGAGTTTTGGTTCATTTAGGTCGTTTTTATAGAAGTTCTCGAATTTCAAAGTAACTTTTCCAGAATCGGTTTTTTGTATTAAAATTCTCTTCGATTCACGAATATTATCAAGTTTTTTGAAAGTAGAAATTAGCTGTTTTATGTCATAAACATCCCAATCAGTTCCCAAAACTTTCACTGTCCCTATTTCCGAAAAAAGTGTCCAATAATCTTCTTTTTTTTAAATTTCTTCTTTTTTCCTCGTTTTCTTTTCAATTCTTCCAAAAATTTGATCCGCAGGTTTAAATGAGTGACCACTTACTTGGAAAAACAAGATAACTTTTTTGATACTATGTGGGGCTTTATTGTTAAGCCAGTATGTCAGAATATTGACCACATTCGAATTTTTGTTTTGTCCAGAACACCCATCACAAAACAGTCTTATAACTAACTTCACAATCTTGAGGTAGGTAAGCGTTCATAAGAAAATTGTATACTGCCGATCCTATCTCGTTTGAGCCTCTATTTGCCTGAGTCTCCAACCAGGTGTAAAACACAGGATCAGAGGTTTGCCTATCAGTAACACAAAAATTATACAAAGAAAGTTGAGTTGCATAGAAAGCCTCTTGTATCGGGACTTTGGGAAGAACTTGTACTTGCTGAAGATCAAAACACACTGTAAAAGTATTTTCATCATTCTTTTTCATTAATAGGTGGTATTGCTTAGCAGATAATTTATGCAGTCTTGATTTGGTCATGATTTCCATTTTCTTTGCTGGATTCGTTGCCATCTTAAGCTGGTTTTTAAGCTGATAGCAATAACTACACACGTCGGTAGCTGGCGAACCAAATCCTATGTTAAAATCTTTTCCAAAGACCCCATAAAAAATAGTTTTTTTCACTTTTAAATTGAGATCAGCAGCAGAATTGTATTTTCCATAATTTTAAAATGGAGCAATCCGACGGTAAATAGATTCGTTTTGATTTTTCTCTGTTATAATGCGATTCAGTTGCATTCAAATTTCCAAGAAAATCACGCACAGCTTTTCTTCTTTCATTGTACATTTTTGACCTACGATTTCCTCCTCTACGTTCCTTACCATTACCGGCGATCATTCTTTCATGGTTGCAGGGCCTTGTATCCATATCCTCCAAATTGGGAAAATAATTAGCGTGTCTAAATATTGTTATTGCTCAACAATGTTCATTGTTCAATTTGCAAAAATTACCTAAATTCCTTTTACAATGCTCTTCTCTGAGGTTTCTTAATTTTCTTTCGTGAACCAGTCGTGTTGTGTTTTACCGAAATCGATTGCTCACCATCTGCATTCATTTTCGATGCAATTATTAATGAAATTTTCACAAAAGTTTGTGCACAGATTAGTTTGTGGATAAAAAGAGGGTTTTTACTTACTGTCAAACTTTGACAGCCAAAGTCATTTCTAGAAAAACTGCGTTTTGAAACGGACAACCTGGCAATAAAAATTACGGTTTGAAACAAACACAGGAATTTGAGACCCTTTAATTCGTAAAATATCACGATTTGATCCGAACGAGTTTTGTTAGTCGATGAAGTTCAGTTTTAAGCACCTAAGTGCACTTAATACTGAAAACTCTAAATTTTACAAAAACTGCGTTTTGCAAAGTAGCTCCTCATATGGCATTTTAAGGACTTTTACAAATATGCAGAGGATTTCATTGAAAAAACGAAAGTTGGCATTATTTCCGGGAAAACCGGAAGTTTTATGGTATCCATTGAAGGTTGAAATAATTATAAATTAACTCTTTATTATTACGACCACATTACAACTCAAAAATTTACTAGTAAAAAAGGAGTGAGCTGGTTTTTGGTTACACCCTGTAGAAAGGCAAATTTGGTCAATAAATAAAGGCACATGAGTTATCTGTAGACGTACGATACTGCTCGATTACAATACTTCTTGCTTAATAAATATTGTCCATATTTAACAACACCAAGTGAATTTCTATATCTATAGCCTGTTGCTTATTACTGATATAAATCCATAATATTAAAAAATAAGTAATATATACCTAGATCCATAGCGGCACAGTTCAAAATTTGATTTAACTTGACGCACTGTCAAAATCACACCACCTTTCTGCAACGCTTACACGGCTAAGTATGTTTATAAAAAATGATACGCCTGGAACTGGCGCCTGCATAGTGCTGAATACACTGTTGCAGTACGTTCTAAGTAATGAAAATCATAACAAGAAGAACTGAAGAAGGTTATTTAATTAAATTTGTCTTTATTTCAGGTTGTTTTGAAATTAGGTTTTGTCTAGCTAGATAATTAATTTAACACACTGTGCACTAGGATGTTTCAAAAAAAATTAAAATATTTTTTTTTCTAATGGTGTTAAAAAATTAATAGTACATTAAAAAACAAAAATTTTGGCGCATATTTGAGCCCTTAATATTAATATTAAGGTTTGCCTCAATTGATTTGTTGTTTTTCCATTTCAATAACACGGGAATTTTTATTTTTTTAATTTTGAATTCTTATAACTTTGGAATGGTTTGTTTTCGCAACACCCAAGCGAGAGGTTTTATAGACAATTTCACGCTCTACAAAAAACATTTGAAGGTCAAAGTTCTTTAGAAAACCGTTTAAAGATATCAGCGATCAAAAATAACACTAATAAAAAAATTCAAATATTTTCAAATAAAATGCAAAAAAATATCATACCTATGCCATATTTATATTATTTTTTATGTAAAATCACTTTAATTTTGTCAACCTGAGACTGTAAGCTTTTTTTTATTTATATATAAGTACATATATAAATATATATATTATGTATATATATATATATATATATATATATATATATATATATGTTCAACGAACTAAGTGGGGTCCGTACAGGGCAAAATCACGGTAGTTGTGAGGTCCGAGTCAAAGTGAGGTCCGTATATGGACCTCACAACGTTCGGCCCTTGAAATTGTCACCACCACCCTATCTTTCACAGGAGACACCATTAACAAATTTTTACATTGGTCCTCACTTTGTGCACTGGACAAAAAAATGTGTATACTGTAGTTTTACGTTTTGTTATAGGGGGCGCTTCAAAGTTTGTATATTTTCAAGACGTATAACTTCAATGCTTCACCGTGCTCACAAATTGAGGTCCGTCACACTGGCAACACTGCGTACTTTACAAGCGTTGTGAGGAACAGTGCTTTTCTTGTACTTACGCCAATACGATAAAAAGTATAATTGCTTAAACCCATTATAACAATGTTTTTTGTGGCTGTATATTAAAGGACCGATCAAGCAGAGTACAAACCGAGCTCTGTATATCCTGCAGCATCCACCGCATCTTATAAGGTCCGATTTGTGTGTGTTTGGCGACTAAGCGTAGATAAGTGGCCAATATAGCAGGTCATCGGTAAACCCTTACTGTTCGAGATGCTTTTATGCATACTTATAACCAGACATCAGTGACGGATTGGGATTTTGGTTATACCGATATCTTAGTTAACAAAATTTAAATAAGCTAGTTTTTCAGCGCGCCTTACCAGCCCCCTGCCACCCCTAATTAAAAAAATTAAAATTAAAGTGGTGCAATTCAGAATTCAAGTTTATCGCCAAATTTCAAAAATTTATTTTAAAAATCCATTAATTACAGATTTTATACCATTTTTTTAAATTTTAGTTAAAAGAATAATAAAAATTTGAAATGGTATGAAATCTGTAATTCTTAGATTTTTTAAATAAATTTTAAAATTTGCCGAAAAATTTTAGTGAATAACTGAGATATCGGTATACCCAAAATCCACAATCCGCCATTGCCAGACATTTAGTAAAACAAATTAGTTGAGCATTTTAATTTTAGACACGTTTTTAAAAACGTGTCTAAAATTAAAATGAATTAAAAGCAAACTTGTTTTATAAATATAGCATTTGCTTTATAACTATAGGCATTTCATAGCTTTTCATCCGCGTTTGACAATAACGTGATACTAAGAAAAATAATTACAAACTTATCCATAGCATCAAATTTAAAACATTATTATAAGTTTGTGATATATCATAATAAACAGAGCAGCAACAGCAGCCCAGCAGATAAGACCTGAAGATGGTACATGAGATTGTACCGAAACGTCGTCAGATATACGGTTCTTTTAAGAACCAAAAACCGACAACACGGAGCAGATCCTGAAAAACCACTAATACATATAACGCCCCTGGAAACCTAAAGCAGAAGCTTTTGTACTTGCAATTTGATTTTAATGAATAGAGGCTCAAAAGAGAGAATAAAAAACTCTATGTAAGCTGTAAAAATTGTTTTTAATGTCACCCGATAGATGCCCACTATAACATTTTTTTTCTGTCAAAATTCGGAAAAAAATATTAGGGTCGTTTTTTGTAAAAAAAATTAAAAATAAACAAGTACGCCACTGAATGCTTTAAAATGTATACATACCAAATTTCATCAAAAACTAACAATTAACTATTTTAGACAAGTTTTTGGGATACTTTAATTTTAAAACTAAGCAAAAAAATAAAATAACAATTAACAATATTAACAATTAACAATAAAATAACAATTATTAACTATTTTAGACAAGTGTTTGGGATACTTTAATCTTAAAACTAAGCAAAAAAATAAAATAAAAAATGGTATTTTTTTAAACAAAAAATCGATATAAATTTTTTGACAAAACTTTGAGGTTATATTTTTAAAGTAGGATATGACGTACAACATAAAATTGTGACTTAAAATCTTGTTTGATTTTAAATTGATTACCTAATATTTGTGCAAATTACTAAACCACTGTATATACCAAACGCGTCACTTAATCAGTTAAATATTGTACAGTACAGTACATACAATTCTTCCAAGTTTGGGCTGATGTCGAGGCAGATAGGTGGCATGTTTGGCGAGTTTTGCCTCATATCCAATATTTTTGGTGGTCCAAATATATTAGAAGTCATTTTCAAGAAAAATGCCTTCTAATATTTTTTTCGGGTACTTGGTTATTCTGATTCCGAAGGGGGGTCCGTACCCAAAAAACCCCCCGTAAATCCGCCACTGGTCATGATATGATACCGCCGAATCATGCCGCTTGAATTCTATAACGCAACATCGATACGATGTGGCAACACTGCTGGTCCTCACTTAATGCGTCTAATGAATATATATGCAAAAATCGGACCTCATAAGATGCCATGTAAGCTGCAGGATATACGGACCCCGCTTTGTACTCTGCATGATCGGTCCTCACTTTGTAAAATATACAGCCACACAAAAAAAAATTTTATTATGGATTTTAAGCGAGTATACTCTTTACCATACTGATGCTAATTTTGAATTGAGCAAGGCCGTATCAAATAAGACCTTTTAAGTACAAGGGAAGCACCGGTCCTCACAACGCTCGCAGGACGGTCGGACCTCACAACTATAGCGGGGTGTAAATATATATATATATATATTAGGGTGGTCCTTATTTAGGGTGTGTTCGAATTTTTCTTCACGATAGTCCTAAATAGGTTCCAAATATATAAAAAAAATAATGTGCCAAATTGCAGCTCTTAATTTTAAAATTAAGCCGGCCCCACTGTGGGCCCAATGTCCAAACTAGGTTGCATTAATTCATTTTTTTTCTATTTACTTAAAACTTTAAAAATAATTAAACTTTGAGATTAACCAATGCTGGTAATTAATTATATAATTTATTTTTTCATTTTCCAGTGTTGCAACATAAGTATTTTTGGAAATTTATAAAATACAGGGTTATCTTCAACTAGTGTAACAAACCATGCCAACGTTATCTACGGATCAAAATAACTCGATTTAACTCAAATTACCTATACACTAAGTTGCTTCGTTTAGTCGTTAGAGGCCTTTAAAGTTTTAAAAAATAACCATTTTTTTAAATATCTTAAAACCGTATTAATGAATTTTGAATATTTTTGGAGTTTTAACTGCCAATTAACGTCGTTTGATGCTACACTCAGTCATCTTTATAAATTAGAATAATCAGAAAAGCAAGGTTAGGTACTAATTTTCGCTTGTATTTTTTTACTGTTGATGTAATGGTTACCAATTTGCTAGCAAATAGAAAGCTCACTTTGTTTAAAAACTTTTTTGTCTCTTGTAAAAGTTGGTTGATCGGTTTAGCCAGAAAAAATTATTTTGTAATGTCTGCATACCTACTATCGATATATCGCGATAGTTACTATGTTTTATCCCGAAAATTATTGACTCAACGCAGTTGCTTCGTTTAGCAGATAAAAAGTGAAATACAGAGTGTAGGTAATAGGTAAATGGTCTATAAAGAGGAGGGTTTTCGCATATTTTTTCGGTCACTTCCGGTTTCACCGGAAATGGGTCCAGGTTCAAAAAATTAAATAGAAACCCCTGTATATATTTACATTCTCGGATTCTTAACATAATTCTTAACTTAAATGTGATTTTGAGCAATTTTTAACAATGCATCTAGGCCACCTTGATGTAATATTAAAAACGGATAAAAAGAATTAGTAGGCTTAAACACTTTTAACAAATATTAAACGCAATGTATATAATTTGCTCATTGCCCAAGCAATACATGCGATAAACAACTTAATATTAATATTAATTGTTAATATTTTCTTTTCTCAGAGGTTTACATTTTTGACTGATAAGTTTTGCGATTTTTTGCGATTTTTTTGGTTAACAGTTTTTAGTAGTCTACATCTTTGTCTAATAAAAAATATATATTTTGGCTTGGCATTCGTTGGCCTTCATATTTTTTTACTCTGCAAAACTTATAAAATTAAATATTACTGTTACTTACCTTATCAGTTCTTGCCAAAAACAAAAAAAAAACAAGAATTTTCTATAATTTTATGTACCCAACACAACTAATTGACAGGTCTAATGTCAGTTATGAAATGTTTAAGGCGACTTTTGCTTTTCACGGCCCTCTAAGCTATAAAAAAATCGCAAAAATCGTAGTTTTAATTAAAACGATTGCATTAAAAATAGACTTTCTTTTAAAGATCTGACTTTGGGCATTTATAAAAAAGTCTTCGTAGAGTATTTTCAAAAAGCAGTTATGTTTTTACAAGTTTGAATATGTTTTTAATAAAACAATAGTGGCAAATTATACATTTTCAATAATGACTTATTGCAACCTAGTTTGGGCATAGGGCCCACAGTGGGCTCCCCCGACAGCCAAAGTTTTAAATGGAAATAACATGGGAAAAGTTCTGTTATTACTTTGGATTTTTTTAAGTCATGAACTAATAAACGGATTATATAGAAGGATAAATATTCTTTTAACAAATTTAACGCTCTACAAAAAAGGTTTCTTGTGATTTTTTGCTAACTTAACTGGTTCAAAGGTTATTCGAGGTCAAAATGGAAGTTCTAGTCAATTCTATGTTTTTTTTCCATTTTCAACGTGGTTTAATGATTCAAAAATGTAAAAAGGGTTATAATTTATATTTTAGATGGTTCTATTTTTTAGAAAACTTTCAGGGTAATCGTGACCCTAAAAAGTTAGTTACACCAATTGTTTTTTTATTTTTGGACTGTCGTAACTTTTAAGGATTTTTAAAATTTTGGGATACGCAAGATATTTTGGACATAGGTATTGTTAAAAGATTTTGGTTTTAATTGGTAATAATTTTGATAAACTCTAATTTTAAATTCAAACTTCTTAATAAAAACATCGCTGTGGCTCCCGTCCCGAGGCGGGACTTAAGTTAGTCCCGAGTGACATCATAATTTTAAGATTTGTTATGTTACGATAAAACTAAAACAAACCAACCAACCCAACCCAACACTTTTTAACAAAGGAACAATAAATTTATAAAATAAAAAAATATAAAAAGTTCGACAACTTCTAGTAGTATCGAACCCGGTACCTCTAGCATGCCAAGCGACCGCCTTACCATCTGGTATTTTTTTTAATCCATTGAAATTTTAATAATATTTAATCAATAAATATTTTTCTTTTTAGAGCAAACGACAAGATAAGAAAAGTCATCTAGAATATAAATTATAACCCTTTTTACATTTTTGAATCATTAAACCACATTGAAAATGGAAAAAACATAGAATTGACTAGAACTTTGATTTTGACCTCAAATAACTTTTGAACCAGTCAAGTTAGCAAAAAATCACAAGAAACCTTTTTTGTAGAGCGTTAAATTTGTTACAAGAATATTTATCCTTCTATATAATCCGTGTATTAGTTCATGACTCCAAAGTAATAACAGAACTTTTCCCATGTTATTTCCATTTAAAACTTTGGCTGTCGGGGGGGCCGGCTTAATTTTAAAATTAAGAGCTGCAATTTGGCACATTATTTTTTATATATATTTGGAACCTATTTAGGACTATCGTGAAGAAAAATTCGAACACACCCTAAATAAGGACCACCCTAATATATATATATATATATATATATATATATATATATATATGTATATATATATATATATATATATATACATCCCGCCTACAATGCTGCGTCAATACATTATGAAATTTGCATTCAATGCTGCGTCAGGTGTAATGCTGCGTCGTATATTGACGCAGCATTACATTTAAGGTTTATTTTACTGGTGACGTCACGACAATCCTACACACCGATTTTAAGGGTGACGCAGCATTGATGGTTTTTTGTAAAATACGTGTATATTGAAGTTTGGCAGTTTGCCGCAAGGGTGCGCTTTTAAATTTGGTGTATATTGAAAAAGTGAATATTTCTTTTAAACTTACGGTAAACCTGCATCAAGTGAAGCTGACAACAATGTACGACGCAGCAACGTGGATAGAATGTACTTAATATTATTCGACACATAAATAATTTAAGATCGTTAAACGAACGCAGCAATGCTGCGTCACATGTGTTAATGTGAATTTTAGAATAATTGTTTGGTAGCCAGTTTGTTTTATAAAATTATTATTGCCAAGTTCCTTTTAATAATTATATCTATAACTTTAAGAATAAAAAAGAGTAAAAATAGTAATATTTGTCCCGTTTGTAAGTCCTCCAGCCCAGGGATGGGAAACTGACGCAAAAATTGCGTTTATTAAATTTTATACATTGACTATTTAGTAAATGTAGTATGTAGTAAATCACAGAACATAGTAAATTATTGTGTAGTAAATGTAGTAGGTAAATTACGTGATTGGTATTTTGGTTGAAATCATGACTGTTAATGAGAATGTAAAATGATTAACACAATAACCTAACTTCTTACTCAAAAAAACGTGGTTTTGTGTTATTCTGTGAGCTGTCTTTTGAGTTTGACCTGTCAAACTTAGAAGTGCTGTGGGCTCTTGTAACTTTGCAGGTTGATATAATTTGTTGTTTTTGTCAAAAGAAATGACTAAATACTAATGAACTAATACAATTTTTTTTAAATAATATTTTTACTTATAGATATTTGGTTTTCTCTGGGACGGTTCCAACTTTCTTATTTTTAATAAAAATATCCCTTTTATTTGCATTTTTGGATTCCACATAATTTTTGAGTCAGGCTCTGTAAATATATTTTTCTAATCATATTAAAGAATTTGTACATTTCCTATACTTTTTCAATTAAGAAAGTGGCTCAGTCTTAAACTGTGGAGAAAATTGAACTCTTTCTCCACGGTATACCGCGGTCCTACTAGGATTTATCATTACTATGACGATTACACGGTGGTTCATTATTTTCTTAAAAATTAATTGACACTGACTTTTGTAGAAACTTTCCACACAGCGCCGGATTATAAAAATTTGCGCCCCGGGTCTAATAAAAATTTTCCGCCCCTACCTATATAATTAATTCAAAGAAATGTCACTTCTTAACAAAAGGATTTTATTTAACCATAAACATTAGGGTTGTAGTATTTTTTCGATTTTTTTTTTTGATTTTGGAGATCAAATAAAAAAAATAAGTCTAAAGTATTTGAGTTTCAACAGATAAAAAAATTTTAGACGTCGCTCAAAACTTTTTTAAACCAACCTTTTTTCTCAAAATCTTTGGCTTCTCACTATTTTTTTTGTAGGTCGTATAGGAACATAATACATTTTTAAGTCAAAATATTATTGGTCGATCAATATTTTTGAAATACATTTTTTTAATAATTTTGATCTTGTACCACTACTATTTTTCCAATTTAGTTGATTTTTTTTTTAGTTGAAACTTGAATACTTTAAACTTAAATTGTTTCATGTGAGCTCCGAAATAAAAAAAAATGTCGAAAAAATATTGCCACCCTAAAAACATAAACAAAAACTATATAAAAAACAAATAC
The DNA here is from genome assembly GCA_921294245.1 of Brassicogethes aeneus. Taxonomy (NCBI): domain Eukaryota; kingdom Metazoa; phylum Arthropoda; class Insecta; order Coleoptera; family Nitidulidae; genus Brassicogethes; species Brassicogethes aeneus. The sequence continues at coordinate 52,289,678 of OV121133.1, read as the reverse complement.
CTAAATAAGAAAATTAACATTTTGCCAACTCAACTTTGCGTGCTTTTAGAGAAGCAAATTTGTTTATCGCAATATTGACGTCATCTTTCAATAGGCTAATACCTATACTGTACATATACATACATATATATATATGACTGGTACTGTATATAACTATAGTTTTAAACTAATTTAAATTAATAGTTGTTCGTAGTGTAATAAAATATTCTTATATTAAAAAACCTTTACTCCCATACGCATATCATCGGTGGAAATAATCAATTTCTGCAAACTAAAGTTCTTGTCGCCCAACAACTTGTCGGGCGCCCTAAGTGATATTTCGTATACTATGCATAGATAATAATACTATGGCAACAATCACGGTTATAATTTAAATAATTTTTTTATTAAAACTGATTAATACACGAAAAATAAAAAAAGGGGAAAACCCTTTAGGTTGTAGTAAAAAACAAAAATTACCAGTCAAAAATTTTGCGCCCCCTGTAAGCTTGCGCCCCCGGTCTATAGACCCCCAAAGACCCCCTCTAAATCCGGCGCTGTTTCCACACGCATGTAAAAAAAGATATAGATATAGCATATTTTTTGATATTTTTTTTTCAAAAAATATTCTAAATTAGCTAACTAGATAGAATTAGATAACTTTCAATCTTTAAAATGCTCTGTAAAATTGTTAAATTAAAGATACGCTACCATACGATTATTGGGACGATATGTGATGACAGCAACAATAATAATAATTATATTATCCAAAGACGAAAGTAAACATCTGATTACATTTTAGGACGGAAAGTAAACAGCTGTCCTAGTACAAAAATGTGACGTTTTCAAAATATTAAAAATACATCATCCTTAGTTTTTTACATACAATTTGGCCCTTTATATTTTAAAAAGGCAAACAGTTTAAACAAATTTAAATTATAAATATTCTTCACTCCTAAGTGGATTAATATTGATAAAAAACTAAAATTGGAAAGTTTAAACCGTTTCGCCTTATTCTAAGACGTAGTTAAATAAAGATTTAAAAATCCTTTAAAATAATCCCTTTTTTATTTATGGTTTTGGTAAAAACGCCTCCTTAGATTAAGAGCACTTTTTTAATTACAATTTAAAAAAACGCTTTGGCCCGTCAATATTTTTATTTTAGATACATTTTTTGACGTTTTACTTTCAAACACTTATACATATTATATTATAAACAATTTATATTAGGTATACCAACATTAGAGCGGCAAATTTTATTACCCACCCTGACTGAGAAAACGTTAGAAACGGTCCTTCGAATATCTAAGCCTTATTTGGAAATATTAATTAATTTCTTAGCTAAAATATTTAATACCAAAAATATCAATAAGGAACCTTATTGTCTACAATTATCATAATTGAATTATGCTATTATGCTATAAAAATTAAAAATGTCAGTGGCACACATTTTGTATGTTAATTAAACATATCAAAAATTAATCCCGTAGGCTAGAATTTTTTCTGCACATCCTTTAAAGCTAAAAAATTGAATTTATCCAGACTACCTTAAACTATTGAATGACAACAAATTATACATAAAAAATTTATCATTTAATTTCTAAAGAACTTATATTATGCCTTTTATTTGTGAGCGTCGATATATATGCGCTAAAAACAAGTCACAACGCACGACGAAATTATTGGGTATTATGATTTTAAATATTTATTTTAATAAATTTAATATTCAAATCCTAGTACAAAAGACAATCAATGATGCGTCGACAAGATCTGGCAACATAGGTGACGCAGAAAAGACGGGGGAGTTGAAAAAAATATTCATTTCTGTTGCAGCAATGATGGTTTAACAAATTCGATATACATCGACGCAGAAATGATAGCAAAATAAAAAGAAGCAGCAATGATAGTAACATGAATTTTTAGTTTAAAAAAGGGTTTATAATTATTTAACGTAAAATTCGGTCAATATTTTGTCTAATTAACACTTCTACAATGTTAAATCACGATATACTGCAGTATTTCTGGTAGACGCTATAATGACGGTACTTTGAAATGATGCAGCATTGTAAGCGGGATGTATATATATATATATATATATATATCTATATATATAATATATATATACAATGTAAAAAAAAATAATTTTAATTTTTTTGAAACACCCTACTGTGCACTGACAGAATAATTTTCTGAAGAAGAATAGCAAGAGAACTCTCTTGGACGAAATGATTTTGTCGGCTTATCGCGCTAATTCTCATTCTAGTGTAATAGATATGGCATTAAATTTAAATATTACATGATCTAAAATTTGGCGTTGCTTATATCGCCACAAACTAAGTGCATTTAAACCAAAATTTTTACATACTTTATAAGAGGGTGATGATAGGAGGCACTTATAATACTGTTTTTGGTCGCAGGGCAATTTCCTGGAAGATGGAAATTTCCTAAAACAACTAATGGTGTTGTATCATCACTAAATTGCAGGTGGTGGGCAGGAGACAACCCACATTGGGTTATCAATTGCAAGAGGCAAAAAATAAATGTGAGGAGTGGCATTTTGAACGATCGTATCATTGGACCTTTTTTTTCGTAATAACTTAAACGCTCAACGATTTTTGGATTTTTTGGAAACTGAATAATTATAATAATAATAATAATTATTATGAGGTGTAATTGAACAATGTTTTTTTAACTTGATGGCGCATCTATTTTTAATGCCGTTATCGTTCGAGCATGGTTAAACGAGCACTTTCCACATAAATGGATCGGGAGAAACAGTCCCATCATCGAGTAGCCCGCTAGGTTACCAGACATAACACCACTTGATTTTTTTACCTAACTCTTAAGAATAAAGTAAGACCCCAAAATCAAGATGAACTTTGTGACAGAATTAGGCAGGCTTGCAAATAAATTAATGGACGAGAGTATCAAGAAACAATAAGAAACGAATCCAGAAATGCATTCGGATTGACAGCGAACTGGTAAAAAGGGGCTATATTTAAAATTGATTTTGAGGCTATTACCTAAATAACTTTTTGTTTATAATCTCTAAGTTGATTTTGTAAAGTTCATTAAAAATATGTTTTGTAAAATTCATTAAAATATGTCTCCATTTTCCTTCATAATCAAATTAAAATTAAAATTTGGTACTGAAAAATGTATGGATAAAAATTAAAATTTCAAATTTTTCGGTTTCAGGGATATTCTTTTGATATAACCTTAACGCAAAGCAAAATATTGACAATTTGGGACTGACAATTTAATTTATGAATAAAAATTAAAAATAAGAATTTTTTTAAACGAAAGTTGGTATCTGGGGTATTCTTTTGATTCTAAACCACTTTTCTTAATAACTTACTAACTCTAACGCGTAGTAAATGCATAGGCAAATAATTATTATATGATTATAATCATTTTCCGTATTTTATTATTTGACTGCTACATACATGTATATGTATATTGGGGTGGTCATTTAAATGGGCGTGGTGAAATTTTAATGGTGTGGCTCCCTAGAATGGTTCCAAATAATTTAAAAACACCACCCAATTTTTTTCAGATTTTTATTTTTAATTTTAACCCATTCTTTTCCCCATTTAAATAACATTGGATTTTAGTTGTTGATTGTTTCGACCTTTACTTGATGAACTTCCATATTATTAATATATAAATAAAAACAACACTAATAACATTAAGAACAATATCCGATTTTTACTTTGGTTTATTAATTTCCAAAGACTCCAGAAGATTTAGTTTGGTGCCGCTACATGTAAGATTTGACGATAACTTTAGAATCTTACAACCAAGGCAAACATACATAAAATAGTAACACTTTAAAACTCTGTTGTTTTTATTCATATATTAATTGGAATTTAACTTTAAGATTTTAAATAATATTTTGTCACAACTAGGTATTGTTTTATATGTTATAATTTGTATATATTATGAAAATTAATGTAATTTAACTTATATTTTTTATGTTTTTTATTTATGGGATTACTAAGTATAATTTTTATATTATTCTTTTATTTTTAGGCATCTGAAGCAGAAAATAATTTAGACAAATTAGGTGCAGTGTTAATGTCAAAAAATAAAATAAAGTTTGCTAACTTAATTAACCAGTTAGACAAAGCATTAAAAGCTAAATGTGAATTAGAAATATTAGTTAATCAAAACATTGCAAATGCTAAAAGTTTATACAGTAAACAAAAACAAGAAAATTTAGAACTGTCTTTAAAGTATAAATTAATTGATGAACTTTATAAATATGAAATAGAAACTGTTAATTATTTAAATGAAGAACTTCAACATGTAAAAGTTTATAATTTTCATTTGTTAAAAGAAGTCTCTGAAATAGAGGAATTGTTAAAATCTTTGGAAGGCAGCAATGAACATAAAGACAAAACAATTATTAATCTTGAAGCAAAAATTGAAAACATAAAAGCGGACTTACGAAACACATTAAATGTTTATGAAAATAACATGAAATATTTAAATTTTATATTAAAAGATTATAATCAATTGAGTTGCAAAATTACAAATTTAAATTCTGAAATAGTTGAAATAAAAAAAGAAAATAAATACTTGTGTGAAAATTATATATTTAATAATAAACAAATAGATAATGAATTTATATTACTTAAAAGTAAAATAGATTTTCATTCTATTTTAAAACCATCTGAAGAAAAAGAATCTAATTTAAACAATTTAATATCACTGTATAAAAGTTATTTAATGAAAATTAAAAAAACTTGCTTGCAAGAAAAAGAAGGTACAATAATGATTATAGAAGAAACAAAAGAGAAAAATAATATTGAGGTAAACAATTTAAAATGTATTTTAAATGAACAACAAACAGAAATAAGTCAATTAAAAGAAAATTTAGTTCTAAAAGAAAATGAATTAAAATATTTAAATGATATCAACATTAATTTTAAAAATAAAGTGGAAAACTTAAATAAAGAAGTAATAAATTTAAAGTTAACAAAGGAAAAATTAACTGAATCCTGCCTCTGCTATAAAGAGTATTGGCTAAAAGAAATTAATGAAGTAAATGATATTTTTAAGAAGTTACATAATGTTAACTTTTATTTGGAACATGAAAAAAATAAATATTTAGATATAACAAAAACAAATATTATTCATAACCCAATATCAAATGTAATACAACAAAACACAAATATAATAAAACATGCATGTGATTTAGACACAGAAGTAAAAGAAAAACCCAATGAACAAGAAAAAAAATTTTTCTTAAATTGTATGGATAATAAACTTTTATTAAAAGACATCAATAAAGAAATACTATTATTGAAAAATATATTATCATTAAAAGAAAGGGATGACCAATTACATAAATTTGATACTAATGAATTCTTAATTAAAATTAATTCTGTAGAAAAAAGAATTGTAAAATTTAATTCGTTTAAAGATGCATTTGAAAGTATTATTATTTTATTTAAAGAAAGGCAAATGAAATTAATTAAAACTCAATATAATGAAGAAGATATAAAAAATGTAATCCTAGAATTAAACAAATTTTGGGTTACATCTTTAAAAAATGAAATACATTATATTAAACAAATTATTTTATTAAAAGATGAATTACATGTTTATATGGACAAATATTCCAACGCAGTTAAAGAAGGCCAAAAAATAAGGGATGAGTCTAATATTGAAATAACTGATTTAACATGTAATATACATAAAGTCTTACAAAAATATAATATTTTAGAGAAAAAATACGCTGATCTTTTTGAAAACAATAGCATACTGGAAAATTCTAATACAAAATTAAAGACAAATAATAATTTATTAAATATGGAAATAGAAGACAAATATATTGTGATGGATGATGAAAAAAATATAATGGCAAATAAACAATTTAATTTAAATATTCAGAGTAAACAAACACAAAAGACAATTGCTAATCATAGCAATGCAATTTTAAATGAAAATATTATTACTAAGCAGGCACTTGAAAAAAATATTTATCACGAACGAGCTTTAAATATTGAATATCAACGTTTAAAAGATGTTTACTGTAAAACTAAAAATGTAAACTCAACACTTGAATCTGAAAATAAACGCTTGCACACTTCCATTTTAAGTAAAACCGAAGAAAATAAAAATTATATTCACGTTAAGGAGGCTTATGAAAATTTACTTGAAGAAAATAATAGACTTATGACTGAATTAGATACTATTAAATATAAAAGAAAAAAAGAAAAGGATGAAGTAACAGAAACAAATAAAAGAGTAATGGAAAAAATTAAAAAAGAAGAAGCAGGGAAAATTAAACACATTCGTATTGAATATGAAGGTAAACTGGAAAAAATGAAAGAAAAAATGGTAAGTAAGAATTAAGTTTATTTAATTTGCCACATGCATAAAGAGAGTTTGTTGAAGGAACTACCTATGTGTTGGGCCAACAAATTCTTGTTGGGTTACAACTAAACTGATGGATAAAATTAAAGCACGACTTTTTTAAATTTCTATAAAATTCAAATAAACTGGTCTGAAGTTCTCTTTATGTAGCCTTAAGGTTGTCAAAGCCTATGACAAAATAGAGTTTGTATATTTTTCAAATACATGCACTTTTATGCTACACAAACCCTTTGAAAATCCATGAGAAAGGTCGGCCAATATCTCTTGTCTGCATACAACGCGAGTTTTCCACTAGCTTCTAAGATGCAGTGCAGTGCAACCACTACCGTTCAGAAAAATGTTTTTGAAAGATTTGCATTTTTGTATGATACAGCGTAACATTACCCATAATGGGTAATTAATAATTATCTTCTTAATCTGAACTCAAGCGACCTCTTTTATGTTATTCTTGTCTACCTCTAGTTTAGGCAGTAGAGTTTGGTAAAGGATATTTAACATATTTACGAAAAAAAAAGTTTTATATATATATAGGGTGCTATATATATATATATATATATATATATATATATATAGGGTGCTATATATATTATGGTGCTTTTTTTTCAAGTCTATTTTTATTTTTTCGTTCCCAACTCAAAATCTTGTTGAAAATGGTTAAAAAAAATTCCCTGAAAATTTCAGCCCCTAATATTAACTCTAAGTACTCTCCCAAAGCGTATAAAGATTTCCCATTTAAAATACACGTAAACTTTGATTTTTTTTTAAATATCTATATCTCAGCCGCATTTTATGCTCTTGGATTGTTTCAAAAAGGGATTTACTCGTAATCAAAAGTTCTACAAAAATGCTTTATGTATGTATATGTAATCTGCACCTGTAGGATGGTACGAGTCACTAAATCTGATTTTATTGAAAAATTCTCATATTTTTGAAGATATTTCAAAAGTGACTGGATTCATCGAAAAAATGTAAAGGAAAAACTTTTAGAAAATTTAATTTTCTTTAAAAAAGGTATTATCAGTTGAATCGCTAAGATTGATATTTCTTGAGATATAAAGCGTTTACATTGACAATTTATGAAATTTTTAGGATTTTCGTATCAAACTTTGTATAAATGATGATTTTCAATTGTTTATCAGTAAAATTTCATGTAATTACGTTTTTTCTACAGTCGGGTGATTAGAGAAAAATAAATAACTAAAATAATCAAGCATAATTATTAATAAAATAACATGTTGTATGTAATACACCTCGTTATATCAATTTTTAGGTTAGATATATCTTTTTTCTTTAAAGTTATGTTATTAATAATTATGCTAGATTGTTTGAGTTATTTATTTTTCTCTAATCACCGACTGTAGAAAAAACGTAATTACATGAAATTTTACTGATAAACAATTGAAAATCATCATTTATACCTACAAAGTTTGATACGAAAATCCTAAAAATTTCATAAATTGTCAATGTAAACGCTTTATATCTCAAGAAATATCAATCTTAGCGATTCAACTGATAGGACCTTTTTTAAAAAAAATTAAATTTTCTACAAGTTTGTTCTTTACATTTTTTCAAAGAATCCAGTCACTTTTGAAATATCTTCAAAAATATGATAATTTTTCACTAAAATAAGATTTAGTGACCCGTACCATCCTACATGTGCAGATTACAGCTATGGCACATAAAGCATTTTTGTAGAACTTTTGATTACGAGTAAATCCTTTTTTGAAACAATACAATAGCATAAAATGCGGCTGAGATATAGATAATTAAAAAAAAAAATAATCAAAGTTTACGTGTATTTTAAATGGGGAATCTTTATACGCTTTGGTCGAGTACTTTGAGTTAATAGTAAGGGCTCAAATTTTCAGGGATTTTTTTTTTTTAACATTTTCAACAAGATTTTGAGTTGGGAGCGAAAAAATAAAAATTGTCGTGAAAAAAATCACCCTAATATATACAAGGTGTTAGTGGCATAAATTTAGGAGCAGATTAAGCAAGTCTAAATAAGACGAAAATCTAAATACATATTTATCCTAATTACGTATGTTTAAAAGATACAGGGTGATAAAGTGTTACTTATATCAGTTTTTTTAATATAACTTCTATTATGGTAGACTTGGAAAGGTGACATTTTGGGAACAGTCACTTACTACCAAAACACATATTCACCCATAATTGCAATTGTTCGAGTGAACACAGTGTCGTAGAAACAGGGGTTGCTTAAGCTTATTGTCCCATACAAACTTTGAGGTTAGGTTTTTATAATATTTGATGCAATTTTTCGATTACTCAGTTCGGCTACTATTAAAAAGGTGTACCTCTCAAACTTCGATAACATAAACCGTTTCCGAGATATTCAAGATTACAATAATTGTTATATCGCATTTAAGGATTCAAAGGTATACGATAACAAATTTTGTAATTGAAAAAAAAAGAATTTTTTTAATGTGACGGTCAGGGCAGAAAGTCCCGAGGCCCTTTTAGTTTTTTCAATTAACAAATAAAATTTGTTATCATATACCTTTTTAATCCTTTTAAATAATGCGATATAATAATTATTGTAATCTCGAATATCTCGGAAACGGTTTATTTTATCGAAGTTTGAGAGGTGAACCTTTTTAATGGTAGCCAAACTGTGTAATCTAAAAATTGCATCAAATGTTATAAAAACCTAACCTCAAAGTTTGTATGGGGCAATAAGCTTAAAGCACGTTGTTCACTCAAATAATTATAATTATGTGTGAATATGTGTTTTGGTAGTGTGACTGTTCGCAAAATATCACCTTTCTAATACTACCATGGTAGAGGTTATATTAAAAAACTGATATGATAAGTAACACTTTATCACCCTGTATCTTGGGAACATAAGCAATTAGGAAAAATATTTATTTGGGTTTTCGTCTTATTTTGACTTCAATCTTTTCCTAAATTTATCCCAATAAGTTTAGGGACACCTTGTATATTAGGGTGCTTCATTTAAAACGAACGTTTATTTTTTTTCGCTGACACATGAAAATTTTGTTCCTTTTATCGAAAAAAAATTCCCTGAAAATTTGTGCCCTTAATTTTAATTTTAAGTGGTTCCTTTCGATCGATGTATATTTCCCATTTAAATAACATGTAAATCATGATTTTTTAAATTGCAATTAATATAGCTCTGTTTGATTTCATGGTATTTTATTGCGATTAGTCAGAATTTGTAGTAGGTATATTAGTGACTCTTTGAAAGTGCCCACTAACCCGTCTCATCGGTGTCGACCTTGAAAGCCCAATTTCTCAAAATTTGTTATATTTTCGTTATAAAGTTATAAAAAATTGTCAGAGAAGAATTTGTAGGAAATTAAATTTCCTATAAAAATACCCCTCTAAGGATTTTCTGAGGTGCGTAGTCCAAAAGGTATAAACAGTTTAATAATATTGAAAAAAATTTTTCAGCGCATTATCTTCAAGAATTAATAATAAGATATTTATTGAGCGTAAAATATTTTTTTTGTCCTTAAAAATATACCAAAACTAGATTTAAAAACAAGTAAAATTAGAAAAATCATTTTTTGCACCTGTAACTTTTATTTCTATATACGGCACTGTTAACCTTAAAAAAACTTTTATCATTTTACCGCGGGAAAACTATGAAGTTAGCTCTGATTAAAACTGTTTCAATCTAAGACGATTTGTTTTCTACATCATATGTTTTACTTACCTTGTATTAAGAAGATTATATTCAGGAGCTTCAACTCCCATAGGGGCATTCCACGTTACTCGGTAATTTTTGTCCCGCCCGTCACAATTAAAAATTGTGAGTAAAAACCACAAGTTATAAAATTAATATTTTATAATATTATTTTTATTGTGCTTATAACTTATTAAAAGCATAATAAAACAACATTTTTAAATAAATTTTATAACGTGTAGTTTTTACTCACAATTTTTAATTGTGACGGGCGGGACAAAAATCCCCGAGTAACGTGGAATGACCCCATATGAGAATACATAGGAAACGCGTCGCTTGGCAGCTTGATAAAGGAGGGGCAGCACTAGCTGCACAATGCACACAAATGATTATTAATCAACCGCGCTTAGATTAGATTTACAAGCACTTTTGTTTTTATTTAAATTCCAAATTTTTATTTGAGAAAATCACTATTGGATGTTTTTGCTGTGTTGAAAATTGTTTTAATTTGCAAGCAAAGAAAAACCTGCACATCAGTTATTTGAAATACCATAAGTAAGTTTATAATGAAACATTACAGTGTAGGTAATGATTAAACCAAAGAACGACTGATTTTACATTGCAAAAGTTATTTTATACTTGAAATTTAAATGCATGACCAAATTAACATCATTACAGTTTAGGTTTTCTGCTCCAACGAAAGTAATACTAATTAATTCATAAATTTACTCACTATTTTAGAAAACTGTTTTGTTTACTACAATGATTTTATTATAGTATCAAATATTATAATATAATTATATTATAATCTTCTAGAAGTTTATTTATGACTTTGGTAAAGGTAAACATTGGTTTAACCACAAGGGTTTAACACGTTTGACGCGACAGATGCACAAAATAATGTTCTGTGTAATGTAGGTTAAAAAAATACCTTCTTTATCTCTGCAAAGGATAGGAGGGGAGATGCGCAGAACTCAATTTTGCGTTATCGGTGATCGTAACGTGCGACGTTTTTATGGACCCCCACTTCTCGAATTTATATGGATTGAAGCTCCTGAATATAATCTTCTTACCTTGTATCATGCTTTCGTACATTTAAAAACTCCACAATAGTAAAATCCGTGTTATAAACAATAAATTTTTATTCAACAATTAAATTTCAATATTTAGTTCTACTTTATTTACTACTTCAATCAAGTTCATGTGTTTTTTGTTTTAATTTATTTGTGTGCTTGTTATGTGTCGTTAAAGTTATAATATAACCTCCAAAATATTGTCAAATTGAGCAATAATTTCATCTTATCTTTTTGTCTCTTCTTCTTTTATACCATTATGATTAAAGAAATCGGTAAAAAAACGTATAAATATTTAGTAGGATTTAGGAAGTTAAATAATAATTATTATACAAGGTAGGAACACCTTAACTTATTGGCATACCTTTAGGAAAGGTTTGAGCAAGTAAAAATAAGACGAAAACCTAAATAAATATTTTTCCTAATTACTTATAGGTTTCCAAGATACAGGGTAATAAAGTGTTAATTATCATATCAGTTTTTTAATATAAATTCTACTATGGTAGTCTTCGAAAGGTAATATTTTGCGAACACACTTACTACCAAAACACATATTCACACATAATTACAATTGTTTGACTGAACACAGTGTCGTAGAAACGGGGGTTGCTTTAAGCTTATTGTAACATTTGATGCAATTTTTGGATTACACAGTTTGTCTACCATTAAAAAGGTGTACCTCTCAAACTTCGATAAAATAAACCGTTTCCAAGATATTCGAAATTACAATAATTGTTATATCGCATTATTTAAAAGGATTAAAAGGTATATAATAACAAATTTTATTTTTTAATTGAAAAAACTAAAAAGGGCATTCCATGAGCCTTGGGACTTTTTGCCCAGACCGTCACATTAAAAAAAATGTAGTTTTTACAATTAAAAAATGTGTTATCATATACCTACCTTTTAGTCCTTTACTTCGATATAACAAATATTGTAATCTCGAATATCTCGGAAATGGTTAATTTTATTTGAGTTTGAGAGTACACCTTTTTAATAGTAGCCAAACTGAGAAATCGAAAATTGCATCAAATGCTATAAAAACCTAACCTCAAAGTTTGTATGAGACAATAAGCTTAAGCAACCCCTGTTTCTACGACACTGTGTTCACTCGAACAATTGTAATTATGCGTGAATGTGTGTTTTGCTAGTAAATGACTGTTCACAAAATATCACCTTTCCAAGTCTACCATAGTAGAAGTTATATTAAAAAAACTGATATGATGTATTACTTTATCACACTGTATCTTTTAAAAATACGTAATTAGGAAATATATTTATTTAGAATTTCGTCTTATTTTGACTTGCTTAATCTGCTCCTAAATTTATGCCACTAAGTTTAGGGACACCTTGAATATATATTATAATAGATTATAATAGATTAGCTGCGCATCGCGATGCATCGAGAAGTAATAAATATTTTTTTTTATAATATAACACTGATTTTACTATCGTGGAGTTTGAAAATGTACGTAAGCATGATACAAGGTAAGTAAAACGTATGATCACAGAGTACTCTGTGCGTATGATTGAAAGTTTTAATCATTGTTTTCCCGCGGTAAAATTATAAAAGTTGTTTTAAGGTTAACAGTGCCGTAGATAGAAATAAAAGTTACAGGTGCAAAAAATTATTTTTATAATTTTACTTCTTTTTAAAGCTAATTTTGGTATATTTTATACTAAGAACAAAAAACAATAGTTTACACTCAATAAATATCAGAAATTCACATGAGACATTTTATTCTTGAAGATAAGGCGTTGACAATTTTTTTCAATATCTCAAAAACTTTTAATGAGGTTAATTTTCTTAAAAAAAGCGGTGAAGTTAAAAAATCATTCAATAAAAATTAAAAATTTCATATTTTTTTTAGATTTTAATACATTAAACTGTTTATACCTTTTGGACTACGCACCTCAGAAAATCCATACAGGGGTATTTTTGTAGGAAATTTAATTTCCTCCAAATTGTTCTCTGAAATTTTTTTTATAACTTCAACTGATTTGTTGGTAAGAACGAAAATATAACAATTTTTGAGAAAATTGGACTTTCGAAGTCGACACCGATGAGACGGGTTCAAGTACAAAAAAATGCTAGTGGGCACTTTCAAAGAGTCACTAATATACTACAAATTCTGACTAATCGCAATGAAATACCATAAAATCAAACGGAGCTATATTAATTTAAATTAAAAAAATCATGATTTACATGTTAAAATGGGAAATATCCATCGATGGAAAGGAACCACTTAAAATTAACATTAAGGGCTCAAATTTTCGACGAATTTTTTTTTCCATAAAAGGTACAAAATTTTCATGTGTCAGCGAATAAAAATAAATGTCCGTTTTAAATGGAGCACCCTAATATGTATATAGAGTTAAGCTTAAATAATGTAGGTAAGCGTACTAACTTAGTTGAAACGACTTTAGGAATGTAAACGTCAGTTTTTAATTAAACGTAACTTTTTTTAATTTTCTAACAATTTATTAATAATTAGCCCACTCGACAAAAAAAGTAGCGTTTCCCTAGCGTGGAATCGCAATTACTCCCTCGCCTATCGGCTCGCTCCGAAATTTTCATCATAGGGAGTAATTGATATGATTTCAAGCTTGGTAAACAATATACTATTTCTTTAATTGTTCACATTTTAATTAAATTAATGTGGCAAAAAATATAGTCATTACTAGGTTGGAAAAAATATAAAAGTTTTTAATTTTGGACGGGTCGAAGTTGGCAGCCTTTGGCGGCCATATTGTTTAACCTGTTGTTTATTATTCGGTCACTGATGCCAAAGCACCATGGTAAGTTACACGATTGAGCAGCACGTCCAAATGATGACTTTATTATCAAAATGAGTTTTCGTTAGTGCAAACGTTGCGCCCATTTTACGGCAGACTCTCCAACGTTTGGTGGCCAAATTCGAGACGGTAAACAATCAGCCAACCCTTACGTCAAAAAAACGCCAGATCTACCGAAAATATCGCCGCTGTCCGTGAAAGTGTGCAGTCAATTCCTCGCCGTGCCCAAGAACTCGGCCTTTCGCATACTTCAACTTGGCGAATTTTGCGACGGGACTTGGGCCTGCACCCGTACAAGATCTAATTGACCCAAAAGCTCAAAGTTAATGATCATAGACAACTCCGTTTGTTTGCTGACTGGGCTTCCAAACGTTTGGCCGAAAAATCATCCAGCAGGACAGCGCTACGTGCCACACAGCAGAAGCCACGGTGGACATTCTGCGTGAACGATTTGAGGGTATGGTTATCTCTCGCAGAGCTGAATTGGCCACCAAGATCGTGCCTTTTGACACCGCTAGACTTTTTCTTGTGGGGTTTTCTTAGGTCGCAGGTCTATTCCAATAGGTCGCAATCGACCGATGCCCTTAAAGTCAACATAACCCAGGCCATCGCTCAAATTCAGCCGGATCTATGCGGCAGAGTCATTGAAAATTGGATCACTCGAATCCGTGTCACCGTGAGAAGCTGCGGCGGACATTTGAACGATGTCATATTTCATACATAATGGCATACATAGGCCTTTAAAATAAAAATGGAATTTTGTTAATACCTCACACACAGCTTGTTTAATTCCATTTCAACATCGACCAGTTCTTATTGAAAAACGGTTTTAAACCCTTTAAAATTTGTAATATCCACTAATCATAATTTATATATTTAAATAATAATTATTATTATAGCAAAATACTAATAATATTTTGTGTGTGTATTACAAAACATGATCTGGTTTTAATAAATTTAGTAAATTTATATTTAAATATATTTATATTTTTAGCTAAAGCTATATAAACAGGAACAAAGTAAAGCAAAAACAAACATCGAAGAAAAAGTATATAGTTTGAAAGTTCAGCTTGATGAAGCCAAAAAGAAACTTAATATTTTGGAATCTGAAAGACTTGAAAAGGGTTCAAAAATAAATCAGTTTGAATCATCAGGTCACTGGGAGACTTTACCACCAAAGGAAAAAGATAAAAAAATTCAATATTTTGAAACCCAGTTAATGAGTGAAAATCTTGATACCAATCATATTAATACAGCTAGCTGGCCATATACTATAGGTAAGAAATAATAATAATAAATGAACTTTATTGCAAAAAAAAAGTTAATACAATTTCTTACAAATGGCCATTGACCGAGGTCCTTCAGCCGGTGAACATATCCTGAATATATGTAACAAAAAAAAACAGTATATAATCGTGAAATTGAAATTAATTAATTAGTATGTTATCTCGTGTTTGTTTAAGATGTTCCCATATGGTCTTCTCTGGGTGCTTGAACTTCCTGTTGCCCTGTACCTCCAAACACAACTCGCTCAGAATGTTGTAGTTAGCGTCCTTGCTAATAAAGTTTGTAGATAATTTGATAAATCTTTCCATAATTGGTAAGATATTGTAGGTAGCATACAAAAGGTCGTTGGGAGGGTTGTGTAGAGAATTGGTTGGATGTCTCATTTTGGAGATTTTTCGGAGTGATGAGGTTTCCCCGGTTTTAATTTTGCTTAAGGCTGGTTTCCGGGCATTATTAAGTAAGATGCATCCATATTCCAGGATTGGTCTGCATATTAAGGTGTTTATTCTTTTTTTTTGTTTCATCATTGATGCCTTTTTTGTTGTATGTAAGTCCTCTAAAGTGGCTGGCCCTTGTTAGTGTTTTCTTCTTTGACAGGGAAGAGTGAAGATTAAAGTTTACTTTATTATCCAGTGTGATTCCCAAGTATTTTACGTTAGATTTTGGCTCTATTATGTCATTGTACATCTTAATTGTTATATTAGGGTTAATCTTGTTTTGGTGGAAGTGTATTAGTTGAGACTTTAGTGGATTTGGTTTTAGTCTCCATTTGTTAAACCATGCCAAGATTTGATTTGACAGAACTTGGAGTTGGTCAGAGGCAGTTTTTTAATTTTTACTATGGCAAATTATAGCGGTGTCATCTGCGTATTGAAGTACATATTTATCTTGGTCAAAGAGCATGGGATCTTCATTGTAGATGTCGGCACAATAAAGGTTATAGAGCAGAGGGGAGAGAGGGGAACCCTGGGGCAGTCCTTGTTTGGCTATGAAGTTTCTTGAGGTTTTATTGTTTATTGATACCTGCAGACTCCGGTTATCTAAAAATATCATAAGTATTTTTAGGATGTTGTTTGGGCAATTTAGCTGGTGAAGTTTGTATAATAACCCTTTATGCCAGACGCTATCAAATGCCTTGCTGATGTCTAGGAACAGTGCCGTGGTTTTTCTTCCCATCAAATGAGAAGTTTGTATATTATTAATAAGTATTGTCAGAGGATGAATGGTTGACTTATTCTTCTGGAACCCAAACTGATAGCGAGGAATCGTGTGTCCTATTGCTTCTGTAATTCTGTTGCATAAAATGTTTTCGAAATTTTTGGCCAAGTTTGTCAGGAGAGTTATAGGTCTGTAGTTTTTTACTTGGGATTTATCGGTGTTGGGTTTTGGAATGTTTATAATAATGCCAGTTTTCCACTTTTCTGGAAAATATTGGTTGTTTAAGCAATAATTATATATTCTCAGAATTTCCAAGTGTGTTTTGTAGTCTAGTTGTCTTAGTAGTTTCTTGGTAATCCAGTCGTAGCCTGGAGCTGTGTTTTTTCCTTTATAAAGGATATTAAAATATTCCTCCTCCGTAACGCTTTCAGCTGTCAAAGGAAGGTCTTCTTCTTTGAAGTTGGCATACCATTGCGAGACCTCATTATAGTGGGCTACACAGAAATTTGCATCAGTACTTTCTTTATAGGTGTCTTCTAAATAGTCTGCAAAGAGTTCAAGTTTTTCGTTAGTTGTTTCGTATGTTCTGCCGTTGTCCACCAGGGGTGTATTAAACTGGTTCGAAGTGCCCTTATACTTAGTTAGTTTACTAATTTCTTTCCAGTAAGTTCTTCCATAGTTTTCTTGGATTTTTTCACAAGCTTCTATCCATTTATGTTGTCGGTATTGATGAATTAATTTTTGAATGTTCTTGTTAAAAGTATTTATTTCTGTTTTTAATAGCGGATCTCCCAGATTTTTGTATTCTCTATAAAGTTTACGTTTCCTTTTTATTAATTTTAGGATAAAGGGTGGTAATTTTTGGGTGTAAAATTTGATTTCTTTTTTGGGAGTATTTTCCATAACTGCATTTTTTAGAGTTTCAAGAAAGTTGTCTATGTGGAGCCTGTCCATATTTGGTTTGGATGTTAAAAAGTTGGCCATATTACTGTTGACAATTTCTATATTGGTTTTATCAAATAGCCATATTTCGGGGGTGCGGTAAGGATGTTGTGTAATGTTGTTTATTTCTATAAGAAATCCCAGATGGTCAGAACACAGATCAGGAACAAGGCTTATTTTGTCAATGTTATTTTTTAAATTTTCAGAATAGAGGATGATATCTGGTGTACTATCAGTATTATTGGCCATGAGAAAGGTGGGGGCTGTAGAGTGTTGTACAAAGTTTGTATTATTTGTAAATGTTGATAATTGTTTCTTTTTTTGTCTGTTTACGTTAAAATCTCCAACAATCAAGGAGTATTTGTACAGGGAAGCTTTTGTAAAAATAGTTTCCTCTATTCTGGAATAAGGGTGTATATATACTAAAAAGACATGCAGATAATCATTGAAGAATGGAAGAGTAAAATGTATTACCTCATTCAAAGGGTTGTTTATTCTTGGGGCATTTGCCTTGCCTAATTTTATGGATGGATGCATTTGTACAAGACTCCATCCTCGTGTTTTGTTGTGTATTTGATTTCCCTTTTGTAATACTTGGTTCCAGTCCCTATATTGGGTACTGAGGTTCTGGGAGATCTTAGCTTCTACAAACATTGTACACTGGATATTGTTTTGTTGTATGTAGTTATCAATATTAAGTTTTCGTTTTGAGTAGCTGTTTATATTATTGTATAGAATTTTAACTGACATATTGAGTTATATTTTCCTCCGTGGATGGTTTTGTGGGGGATTCGGAGTTGGGTTTTTCCAGGTCAAACATTAGGATATACATTCGGGTTCCAGAAAATACTACCTGGGTGTCAATCTTGAAGTTATTTACAAACATTTTCCTTAGTTTTTGAATAAGTTCCTCCCTTTTTTCCTCATTGTTTTTTTCATCGTTTAGAGTGTTGATGTATGTGTTTATTATGTGATCGTGGATGGTAATTGAAGAGTGAATCCTTGATTTTTTAATTTCCTCTGGTAGTTCTCTAGATTTTTGGTTAATTGGTTTAATTGGCATGTTAGGAATGCCTGGTATAGGAGTTGTTGGTCGCTTGGGGCATTTAAATGACCATGCTTGATGATCAATAGCATTACAGGCAGTACATTTAGGGTCAAGATTTGTAGTGCATTTTTTAGTTGCGTGGTCTCCAGAGCATTTGTTGCAGGTTGTTTTTTCTTGGCAATTTTCAGTAGTATGGTTAAATGAGTTGCATTTGATGCAAGGTTTGGGAGCAGCTGGGGGTGGGGTGCTAGGATAGACTGGGTAGTGACAGCTCTTGTAGAAAAATCCATCTTGAAGCAGGGATTTAAATTTTATTTCACTAGCTTTTATTATTCTTATAAGTGTGGTGGGTTTGTTGGTGGCTTTTGAAATAATTCTTTTGCAATATCGATGTGGTTTTTCTTCTTCTTTGAGATGATTGCTGATGTCAATGTCACTTATTTCTGTCTCTACTCTGCTTATAACTACAGAAAACGACGGGGCGCTGATCTGCCTAGGACTTGTGTTCGGTGCAGTTTCCTTAAAATCTTTAATTATTGAGTGTGTCTTCAGGTTTTCCAACGATTTTACTATAATTTTCTTATCGGTGTCTGTTTTGAGCAGAAATCCATGTTTTGTTTTGATTATGACGTCTTTCGTTTTAGGGAATTCGATTTCCCATGTATCAGCCATGAATAACCGAGTCGTATCAATGTTGGTAGGACTGATAAAGTACATAAGTTTAAATTTTTTGTGCAAAATAGCATTCATGTTGTCACTGTAGTTGATGTTTTTTTGTGGATGTTGGTTTTTGTTTTGATTGGAATTGTGTGCAGTGTTGTTGTTTTTTGTGGGTTCGTTTTTGTTATTTCCGAGGTCTTTCGTCACGCGTTTTTTATGAGGTTGAAGTTTTGGTTCTCCATTATTATCAAATCCTATTCTCTACCTCGTTTGTTTCTATCCTTAACAGGTTTGAACGTCCCCCCATCACCATCATCTTCATTTTCATCCATTTTTTCAAACAAAAAGCACTATATAAACTTGGTAATATTGCGAGCGATGTGCACCGTGCCGCTTCAATATACACTGTGTATAGGTAAGATTTTATTTAAAACAAGGAAAATCCAGTACAAAAATAAACACGGCCGGGACTTTTCTGCCCGAACTCTCACATATCTAGATATATGTACAGGGTGGTCCACGTAAGGTGACCCATATACTTATCTCAGAAACTACTGGAGTCACAAAAAATTTGTAAGAAACAAATATTCACGAAGTAAAAAATATTTTTAAAATATTATATTTTCATTTATACAGGGTGTTCGGTTTTCCTTGGGACGATACCAACTTTCTTATTTTCAATGGAACCCCCTGTATTTTTTTGCATTTTTGGATTCTACCCACTCTTTTAGGTATACTTTGTAAATATATTAATTAAGAAAATGTTAATACTTTTTGAGTAAAATTAAGATTTATTAAAATTTCTCTAAATGTAGACACTCGCTAAAAGTTAAAAATAATCAACTAAAAGTTATTATTTTTTATATTATGTAGTATCCATCTCTTTAATAATAAGTAAGCTATAAGTTAATTATTATATTTTTTGGAAAATATCATAAAGGGTGGTTTCTATGTCCCGTTGAAAATAGCGATTTTAAAAGTTTAAAATCTTGTTTTTCTTCAATGGAACACCCTATATATTTTTGCATAATTGGATAGAATAAATAATTACCTTTCATTTTATATATATATATATTAGGGTGCTTCATTTGAAACGAACATTTTTTTTTTCCCGCTGACACATGAAAATTTTGTTCCTTGTATCGAAAAAAAAAATCCCTGAAAATTTGAGCCCTTAATTTTAATTTTCAGTGGTTCCTCTCGATCGATGTATATTTTCCATTGAAATAACATGTAAATCATGATTTTTTTAATTAAAATTAATATAGCTCCGTTTGATTTCATGGTATTTCATTGCGATTAGTCAGAATTTGTAGTATATTAGTGACTCTTTGAAAGTGCCCACCAACATTTTTTTGTCCTTGAACCCGTCTCATCGGTCTCGGCCTCGAAACCCCAATTTTCTCAAAAATTGTTATATTTTCGTTTTTATCAACAAAACAGTTGAACTTATGAAAAAAATGGTCAGAAAATAATTTGTAGGAAATTAAATTTCCTACAAAAATATCCCTGTATGAATTTTCTGAGGTCCATAGTCCAAAAGGTATAAACAGTTTAATGTATTAAAATCTAAAAAAAATATGAAATTTTAATTTTTATTGTATGATTTTTCAACTCTACCTTATTGTCGAATCAATATACGCTTTTTTGTAACATAATTAACTTTATTCAATTATTTTTCAATTTTGAATCCTTAATTATAGACCAGTGCAACACACTTTCTTCAAAAAACTTATTAATATTAATTGTTCAGTGAAACATTTTACAATAATATTTATCTTAATACTTTACATCATTGATATATAATTATTATGAAATGAAATGTAAGAAAATAAATTATATAGTTTACAAATTATTACATAAAATAACGAATTTTAGCAAGATTGTATTTTGCAAATAGTTTATAAACCTTAAACATAGGAAAAATTATCTACCTAACTAACAGTAACCTTTTATATCATGTGGTGTAGAAAGATCAATATATTCTTATAACTCACTCTTTGAGCAAGATGGATAATTTTTTCTATGTTCATGAACGATCTGTAAAATGTATTGTCTCTGATCTTCGTTGCGGGTTAGACAATCATTATATTTTTGTATCAGAGCAGTTGCTCTCTCGGGCGTATCATTGACAGCTTTTAAACAACTAAATTTTTAATTTTATTTTATGTTGAGGTGTGTACAAAAATATAATGATTGTCTAACCCGCAACGAAGATCAGAGACAATACATTTTACAGATCGTTCATGAACATAGAAAAAATTATCCATCTTGCTCAAAGAGTGAGTTATAAGAATATATTGATCTTTCTACACCACATGATATAAAAGGTTACTGTTAGTTAGGTAGATAATTTTTCCTATGTTTAATGTTTATAAACAATTTGCAAAATACAATCTTGCTAAAATTCGTTATTTTATGTAATAATTTGTAAACTATATAATTTATTTTCTTACATTTCATTTCATAATAATTATATATCAATGATGTAAAGTATTAAGATAAATATTATTGTAAAATGTTTCACTGAACAATTAATATTAATAAGTTTTTTGAAGAAAGTGTGTTGCACTGGTCTATAATTAAGGATTCAAAATTGAAAAATAATTGAATAAAGTTAATTATGTTACAAAAAAGCGTATATTGATTCGACAATAAGGTAGAGTTGAAAAATCATACAATAAAAATTAAAATTTCATATTTTTTTTAGATTTTAATACATTAAACTGTTTATACCTTTTGGACTATGGACCTCAGAAAATTCATACAGGGATATTTTTGTAGGAAATTTAATTTCCTACAAATTATTTTCTGACCATTTTTTTCATAAGTTCAACTGTTTTGTTGATAAAAACGAAAATATAACAATTTTTGAGAAAATTGGGGTTTCGAGGCCGAGACCGATGAGACGGGTTCAAGGACAAAAAAATGTTGGTGGGCACTTTCAAAGAGTCACTAATATACTACAAATTCTGACTAATCGCAATGAAATACCATGAAATCAAACGGAGCTATATTAATTTTAATTAAAAAAATCATGATTTACATGTTATTTCAATGGGAAATATACATCGATCGAGAGGAACCACTGAAAATTAAAATTAAGGACTCAAATTTTCAGGGAATTTTTTTTTCGATACAAGGAACAAAATTTTCATGTGTCAGCGGGAAAAAAAAATGTTCGTTTCAAATGAAGCACCCTAATATATATATATATATATATATATATATATGTCCTATACCTAAACCTAACAGAAAAAAAAATATTCGCATTTTTCACAATTAGTAGCTTTTTTCCAATTACCTTAGTTAAATTTTCATTATTCAAATAAATAAATTTCAATAACAACAAATAAAAATGCTTTTATATATAAATATATATTACTATAATAATTACCATACGCGCAAAGCTACTAATTTTGTAAAATGCGAATATTTTTTTTAGGTGATCCACGTAAGGTGACCCATATACTTATCTCAGAAACTACTGGAGTCACAAAAAATTTGTAAGAAACAAATATTCACGAAGTAAAAAAATTTTTTAAAATATTATATTTTCATTTATACAGGGTGTTCGGTTTTCCTTGGGACGATACCAACTTTCTTATTTTCAATGGAACACCCTATATTTTTTTGCATTTTTGGATTCTACACACTCTTTTAGGTATACTTTGTAAATATATTAATTAAGAAAATGTTAATACTTTTTGAGTAAAATGAGGATTTATTAAAATTTCTCTAAATGTAGACATTCGCTAAAAGTTAAAAATAACCAACTAAAAGTTATTATTTTTTATATTATGTAGCATTCATCTCTTTAATAATAAGTAAGCTATAAGTTAATTAATTTATTTTTTGGAAAATATTATACAGGGTGTTTTCTTTGAATAATGAAAATTTAACTAAGGTAATTGGAAAAAAGCTACTAATTGTGAAAAATGCGAATATTTTTTTTCTGTTAGGTTTAGGTATAGAACACATATATTTATAAAATGAAATGTAATTACTTATTCTATCCAATTATGCAAAAATATATAGGGTGTTCCATTAAAGAAAAACAAGATTTTAAACTTTTAAAATCGCTATTTTCAACGGGACATAGAAAACACCCTGTATGATATTTTCCAAAAAATATAATAATTAACTTATAGCTTACTTATTATTAAAGAGATGGATACTACATAATATAAAAAATAATAACTTTTAGTTGGATATTTTTAACTTTTAGCGAGTGTCTACATTTAGAGAAATTTTAATAAATCTTAATTTTACTCAAAATGTATTAACATTTTCTTATTTAATATATTTACAAAGTATACCTAAAAGAGTGGGAAGAATCCAAAAATGCAAAAAAATACAGGGTGTTCCATTGAAAATAAGAAAGTTGGTATCGTCCCAAGGAAAACCGATCACCCTGTATAAATGAAAATATAATATTTTAAAAATATTTTTTACTTCGTGAATATTTGTTCCTTACAAATTTTTTGTGACTCCAGTAGTTTCTGAGATAAGTATATGGGTCACCTTACGTGGACCACCCTGTACAATTATCATAAATCGTGATGACAAATTTAAAATTTTTACAATTATTCATGATTGTTGTACAAATTTTTAAACAAGTAGAAATAGATAATATATCTAGGTTTAAAGGTGCGTCGGAGTTATTTTACAACAATTATTTTAAATACATGCAGAACTTTCCCATGCATATATTTTACTTATATATATACGCCTACTAGGTGAATACTATTGATCAGTGGCTTTAAAATGTTTAAAAGTTTAATTATTTAATTTTAAATTTCGTCTATAACCCGTGGCGCATTTGATGCAAAAAATATCGTAATTTAAAAATTATAGTGACTTAAATTAATTAAAAATGCGAATTACTATCATTTACTTAATTTTACCACAAACAACTTAAGTCACTATAATTCTTTAATTATGTATGTAAGGATTTTTTTGTATAAAATACACGAAAGGCCATAGACGCCATTTATAAATTAATTTTCAAAATATTTTAAAGCAACCTAACATATCCGCCTACCAGATAAAAACCCCCAACTGATAATATAAAATTTATTTACTTTAATAATTACCAACATTTTAAGGTAATAGTTACAGAAAATATGCGAAGATTTGTATTTGTGATTATATGTTTTTACATAGATTTTATTTATTTTTGTCTAACTATTTAAAACAAAGAATATAATTTAGCTGACAAAAGGGCAAAATTTGATAGTATCAATCATTTATGCACTATTATATCTTTATTCTCAATAGTGTAATAAAGTGATCACAGTTATCAACTGCTTTGTCACAAACTGTTGAATGGAAAAAGTGTAATTTTTGTAATCATCGAGGAAATTTGTGATGTGTTATTTTAAAAAATATATATAGTTATCAAGGTAATTTGAAAAATTCTTCGTCAAGTGCCTGCTTACAATTACCCAAAATTTCAATATCAGGTCACCGCTGGTCAAGCGACAATATCTTTAACATCTGCACAACATCCCAAGTAAATGTTCACCGCAAATGATTGCTCCAGATACAACAAATTGTGCGTGTGCACGCTTGATTAATGAATTTTTGTCCGTTTTAGTCTATGTTTTAAAGAATTTAGGAAAATTTATGGTACTGCATGTTTAATTTAGGTAAGAATTTAGAATAAACTAGAATTATACGTGATTTTGAAAATATGGCACCAAATAATCAAAACGTCCCAGTGCACTCTTTCCACTGCAGTGGTAACAATTTATAATTCTAAATAATAAAAATAATGTCAACTACATAACGTAGTTTGATGGAAATAGTCTAGATTTAAAAATATTTTTGTTAAATATCGATTTGTTTTACCAGTCTTATGGGCAAAGTGCTACGCCTTACAAGTTATGTAAATTCAATCATTAGATTAAAATTAATAAATGAGATAAATGTTTTTTAAAACACCCTGTATATAAATTTATACAATTTTTACAACACATCTTCAAAGCTTCTGCTTTTAAGCCTATTATTTCTCGATAACTATTATCTAATATAAAAAACCCCGAAACTCAAATAAAAGAGATTAAATTTCAACACTAGACCAAAACCCACCGAGGCACTGGGGGAAATATATTAACAATTGTATTACATGTCAAAAAAGTAAATATGAAAGGCACCTCACAAAATAGTATCTAAACCAACACTTACATATACAGGGTGTCACCTAATAAATTGTCATCCTTTGGGGGATGATAGTACACGCCAAAACAAAAAAGTTTTTTCTCTATCATGTTTGCATTAGAGCTACTGTTTTTTTAATAAAAAAATTATGAAATTTTTTTGACAAAACCAGGGAGCCACCGGATGTCACTGACCTATCCTATATATTATCATTGTTTTTACCTCTAAAAACAGTAGGTACTTTGTTATCATTGATTACTGACAGTTCGGTTGTTAATGTGGTTTCTCTGGGGCTACATGAACAGTGTAGTATACCAGAGGAAAGTTGACACATTAGAACAACTCCGCGAACGTGTCACTGCAGCGGTAGATGAAATCCGAAATCATCCGGATATGATAGCAAGAGCGACACATAATTTTCCACACCATTCTCAACTTTGTGAGCATCAATCGACGTAAAAAGTGAAAGGTGAAATTTAAAATCGAAGGGAAAACCACAGAAACTTTGAGATACCTAACAATAAAAAGTAAGTATTGTTTTATTCAAAGAACCTAGAAATAGCTGAACAATTATCAACAAAGTAATCAATGATAACACAAATGTAAATTTTTAATGAATATAGATTATTGTGCAAGCATATTTTGCGTCAGTTGTCATAGGTCAGGGACAACCAGTGGCGGCACAAAATTTCTACTTATAAAAATTTTAATGATTTTTTTATTTAAAAACCAAATGACACTAATGCAAAAATGATAGAGGAAAACTTTCTTATTTTGGCGTGTACTATAAAGGATGACAGCTTATTTGGTGACACCCTGTATAGGTTCTGAACCCTCACTTATACATTGATACCTTTAAAGTAGAGAAAGAACAATTTTTCCTTACCATTGTTGATAGTTTCTCAAAATTTGCCAATTTATTTCCGATACATACAAGTAACACAATCTCTTTAAAATTGTATTTCCCTATACAAATAAATTTTGTATCAATGCCCTGAATTTAAAAACACGCTAATGGAACAATTATATTGAATTCATAATATTAAAAGTAGTTATATTACGCGACTTCCCGTTAGCTGAATAATTATTGGTTAACTAAGCTAAGAACTCGATTTATTCCGCATTAGAGTATACACCGTTTTAGATAGCAAAAGCTAATCTTCAGCCGACTCATGTAATAAGCGATTGAATTCAAGAACATAGTCAAAACAAAAAAACTCTTAAAAAATATATTCCAGAAAAAGTTAAAACCTTGATCGTAAAAGTTAAAACCGGTATAAGATAGACATTAACACTGAACAGCCTCTGTTTATTCAAATTGCAGGTCGAAAATGGAATGGAAGGTAAAAAAAGTGGGGCTCTTTGCTATCAAATACAAAATCCGCTAGTAACACACGACAATAAAATTCAAGACAAGAAAATATTGCATTTTGACAAACTTAAACCACAACGATGTGTAATGAACTAAAAAAAGGAATTATAATAATAATGTTGACCAATGAATAATTTTACAACCGCATTAAATGATTGCAGTTACATAAAAACCATGAACCATATTTACAAAATTATTTTTACTACTACCCATATGTATTTAGTTTTAAGTTTCCTTGTTTATTAACATATACTTTAAGTTAATAGTTATTTACCTAGTAACTAGTGCGGAAAGTGCTACTTTTCAGTCGAGTGCGGAAAAGACACTTTCCGCAAGTGTTAGGCACAATGTTTTTTCTACAAGCGTGAGGAAAATTAACTAGTTTTTGGTATTTTTTTAATATTGTATGACAATATAAAAGTTAAATTAAAATTACAATTCAAAATTCAAACATATATATTATTTGTTATTAACAATATTTATGGTAATAGAACAGTTACTTGCGTTTGTTAAGCCCAATGCCCAGTGGATAGCTCGGAATTTGCCAGTTTTATGGATCTCGCCACGTCTGTGAGCATCTTGCCGATTTTGTATGAGGTATACATAATCTTATCACTTTATAATACGTGCTTATATCCAAATTATGTTTTAATTTCAACATAGATCTGGACCATAACGTTGATGGTTTAAAAGTCTTTAAAAGGTCGGGAAAATATACAAGAATTACCTCTTCTTTCTTAAAATTGTTTAATTTCTTTTTCGCACCATTTAAAAAATGTTTAAAACTCTTTAGCATACCGAAATTTTGATTGTTCTGATAACAGTTCGATGTTTATATTTTTGGCTTCTTTAAGAATGTCTTCTGGTACTCCATCAATAATATTTTCCCAAATTTCTTCCTCCATTTCCATTTTATACTCAAAATGTACTGTATTGTTTCCTGCGGGAAAAACTTTCCGCACTTGTGCGGAAAAATGTAACTTTCAGAACGCATATGAGTTTGAAAGTAGTTACTTTCCACACGCTCGTAGAAAAAATCAATTACACTAATTATAGAATTGTTCCAGTATTAAATATTTATTTTAATTCAATTAACGAAGTGGCTCCCGTCCTGAGGCGGGACTTAAGTTCGATCCCGACTGACGTCACACACTGTAAATACTTTTTTAGCGTTATAAAATTAATGTTAAGCTCAGATGGTAGGGCGGTCGCTTGGCATGCGAGAGGTACCGGGCAAAGATAATTCACCCCATAGATTGGAAACTGCACTAGCGCTAGCGGCAAAAGGCTAAAGTAAATTAATTAAGGTGACGCCATCTAGGTCTACAATACCTAAGCAATGCCAAAAATTGAAGTAGATTTCTGTAACATATATTGGCTCCATATTTTAAATAAAACAAGTATGAATATAAGATTTTATTCATTGTAGTAATAATATAATATAAAATATTAGTCTTAATTCTTCAATAATAAGAGAATATTGAAAAATTTGGTAATTTAGTCCAGGCTACTTATACGATTTTAAACTTAACATATAGGAATTTGTACAACGCTTTTTTGCTTAGAGAATAAGTTAATAATAATGAATTGGTTACATTTCCGCACCCAACAACAATACATTTCACAACCATTAACACGTTTTATCACTTTTAAGGCGCAAACATGTATTTAATAGATCAATAATTATGATCGACATCAATAATTATTATTGACATTGGCATTTGCAAATAGCGTTTGTAGAGATATCTGCAATTTACAAATAGATATTGTTTAGGTATTGTAGCTCTAGAGGGCAGTGATGGGAGAGTTTCCAATCTATGGGGGTATTATCTTTGGTACCGGGTTCGATACTACCTACTAGAAGTTGTCGAACTTTTTTATTTTTTTATTTTATAAATTTGTTGTTCCTTTGTTAAAAAGTTTTGGGTTGGGTTGGTTGGTTTGGTTGTTTTTTTAGTTTTATCGTAACATAACAAATCTTAAAATTATGACGTCACTGGACGGGAGCCACAGCGTTCAATTAATCCCATCCCAGTATTATATGCGTGTTAGTTTTAATGGTACTTTTGTATTCAGTATTTGTATTATGATCAATCGATCCAGGTCATCATCGAATTTGTTCGACTCTTAACATAATTATTATTTAATATTCCGGGATTTCAACGGTCGGTTTGCAAGGGTTCAAGAAATCGATTGAAACTTTTTTACCTTATTTCTACATATAAATGCAGTACTTTTTTTCCAAAAAAAAAAATCTTTTCCATTGACAACTTTGTTTTTATTTTTATTTTTTTCTTCACTGTTAAAAATGAAGAAATTTAATTTTTTTTAATAACTTTTTTATTTTAAAACGTATCGATTTGAAATTTGGACAAAATGTAGATCTTATTAATGAGAATTAATACATGAAAAACGTAACGTTTAATATACAGGGTGTTTCCCGTGCGTAGTCCATGTAATGGATGTGGATTCTTCGGTAAATACTGTTTTCAATGAAATGTTTATCTTCATTTGCGCGTTCCATCATATTTTCACAAAATTCCATTCTCCGGTACTCGTCGTCTTGAAAAATTTCCTGAAGTACATGGCTTTGGCTATTTTAGGAATTGATGTATTTGAATCTTCTTCTACCATTGCACAAACCATTATTTCTTTCATCTCCGCATCTACATCAATTCTGGGAGTACTGTGACATTTACACCCCAAAACACAACCATTAGTTTTAAACCTTTGGATAACGTTTGTTATTGTTCCAATTGAAGGAATAAAACGTTCCGGATATTTAACTGCGAATTGGTCTCTTGACCAGCTTATCATGTCAATTTTCTCTTGCAATGTGTAGGACATTATAACTTATAATTTTAAATAAAATAAATGAATTTATGTTAAAACGCTTAAAATACACACTATAGTGCTATAGCAAATGCAAAACAAAACTGAATCCTCTCCCATTGCTGCCACCCTCTTACCAAATAACGTCGGTAGATATCAATGCTTTCATTTAATTTTTCTACAAACTTTTTTCTAAAAAGATTTACAAAAAAAAAAATTTATTTAAAAACTTAAAAACAAATATAAACTAAAAAATAAATATAAAACATTTTCTAATAATATAACATATTTTAATAATTAGCTATATATATATATATATAATATATTATAATAATTAGCTACCATTGCAAGGAATAGTATATTACACTACAAGGGCAGAAAGTGTGAGATTCCTGCATCATGGCGCGCAGTTCAGGGCTCTCACACTTTCTGCCCGTGTAGTGTATACTATTTTTCTTACTACCTCGGCCGAAAATACAACCCGGCCGAAAATACGGGAAAAAATTAAATGTGTATTTATATACCTATCTCCATTTGAAGAGCTTGATAAATAAATAACAGTAGGCCGTGAATTCAGCGGTGCCAATACAGTAAAAATAAAAGGTTGTATTTTAATTAACAAATTACTACTTTATAACAAATAAAAGTACCATTAAACACTTAAAACAACATAAAAAGTAAAAAAGTAAAAACAAATTGTTTATTTGTTGTTATAATTGCAAAATTATGGTTTAAAACTGTCATATTTTTGTGTTTCTCATGTTGGCAGTACGAAATTTGAATGTTAAGCACACGACTAAAAAATTTTTACTCCCGCTATTAGAGTGTGCGCGTATAGCTTGACCAATGCATAAAACGTAAACTTTCTGCCGTGAAATCGGGGACGAAACAACGTATTTTGAGTCGAGGTAGTAAGAAAATTATATTTTGTCACCTGTGATCAGATATAAAGAAGGGTGCCTTTGATTTTGAAGAATTCTGTACGATACTGTATCTATTTTATATATTGCAGAAATTTAAAAAAATGGAGAAGTTTTAAGCAAACTATACACACATTTATAATTAAATCGAATTAATTTTTTCAAAAATATGCATATTTAAAAATCAGGATATTTTGAATTAGAATCGGTAGATCCGTAGATATATTCGAAAATCGGTAGATCTACCGATAAATCGGTACGAGGTGGCAGCACTGCCCTCGCCTAAGCCGGCAATCTGCATACAATGCATCTAGGAAGGGGCATATGGGGAGGGGCGATAGGATTCACTCGAGTGTTCAGGTTTAAAATGAAAATGCGGTATGTAATATAAAGGGTGTCCAATTAGGTACGCTCGATGTTTGATAGGCGGCTATGGCTAAGTCAGTACAGACACAGCTGTCCAATATTTTAAAGTTTTGTTGGCATATTATCAGGGGCGTGCTGGGCCGCCGGGACACCGGGCGAATGCCCGGTGGCCTGCACCACTTGGTGGCCTGCTGGACTGCTTCTCTTCCCTTTTACAATGACAAATTTTAACAAAGCTTGGGCATAATTAATCATTAATTATTAATGTATACTACGAACAACGAAATTACACATTAAAGAACATTGAATTTGACAATCTGGCTTTATTACAATTTATAGCAAATTTTATTCATAATTTCATTGACAGATGCAAATATTGTTTAAAAACATATGCGTTTGCTTTAAAACTGTTAAATCTTATATTTAAAAACATTTGCGTTTACTTTAGAACTTAAAACGACTATTTTTATTTCTTACATGCCTGCATTTATTATACAGAACCTACCATAAACCAAAAAAAAACATATGAGAACTACTACCTATTTCGGGGAATTTAAATTAACGCGGCAAATACCTAAATCAAAGATTGCTCACGTGGTGCGCAAAGCAGGTGATTTTTGTTCGCAATGCGAACTTCGCATTCTAAAGAGATTGACTTTTTTTTGTAAAGATTGTGGGTATAATATATAAAAAACAAATCTATAACCGCGTTTCAAATCGGGTATGTGCCTTTAGTGTTCGGTTATAATTATAATATTATAATAATTAATGTCATTAAAATTTATAAAAAATCGTTTAAGAAGTACACTTAGTGACGCAAATTTGGAAGCTTTCATGCTTAGACAGTGACATAATAGTTGATAAACTACCTGAAAAAAGTTCCTTGTTGCGAAGAGAGTTATCTCGGGACGTTTTGTCAGCCGAGGTGTCATCGTAATAATATTAATAATTATAGGTATTACATTTTTTACTAGCTATAGGAAGTATATGAAACTGGCTTGAGTCTGGACTGATCTACTATCCAGTCCAGGCCTGCATTGGACTGCCAGCACGCCCCTGCATATTATGACATTTGATAATGGAGCGTTAGACGGTTGCTCAACGCATTCAAATTATTCCAATTTACCAACAAAATCAATGTTTAATTTGCCAAACGTTTCAACGGCGTCATTTCACGCGGCAGCGATATCCAGTGGCCAACGAGATCATGCGATCTAACACCGCTGGACTTTTTTTGTGGGGCCACGTAAAGTCCCTTGTGTACGTGAATAAGCCACGAACAATTGAAGCACTGAAGGCCAACATTACTCGTATAATAAATGAAATCAAACCCGAAATGTGCGAAAAAGTGATAGAAAATTTGACCTGCAGAATGCGCGCTGTGGAGCGCAGCCGCGGGTGCATTTGAAAGATGTTATTTTTCATAATTAATGCCATAGGATGTTCTTTTAAATAAATATATTTTTTTCCTAATATCTTAAGTGTAGTTTGTTTTATTTCATTTTAAAGTTAGAGCACTCTTAAGTGGACACCCTTTATAATGTATAATATGTAATATATAATACATTATCTTATAAAACTAAATAAAATAATATATACTTTGTAAAACAAGTTAGTATTATGCCCTTTGAAGGCCCAACTTAAAAATGATGTCTTTTGTAGAAACATGATTTGCATGTAGAAGTTTATATATCAAATAAAAGTTAATTATCAGTACTCTAACGTGATATACTCAAAATTATAAAACAAAGTTGCTTCTTTGACTTTTTAACCCTTAAAAAATGGTAAAATTTTAAATTAAATTGTTCCCAGCGCCCCACAGTGTACGACCTGATGCGCGTCAAAATCGTAGCGCTTCGAATAGAAACAACATTTTGATATGATTCAAAATGGATTTGAAAGGTAATGAAATTACCTTTCAAGGAAAATTATTACCATTGAATCAAAATGGCCGTTTGACCTTCAAAAAAATTTGAAAAAAAAATCTTTTTTAACTAGTACCAAAAAAACATTTTTATTCAGGTGTTCTTATACATAATTTTTGGAACAAGGAATCAAAAAACAAAATCCCATTCATAAAAAAGTTTTAAAATATATTTGAAGCCCTCAATTTTTGGATCAAATTTAAGTAGGTTCAATTTTTGACATATTTATGATATTCTTGCAGCTCTGTATACTCTCCTCATACTTAGACACAGGGTTCCCACTCACCTGGAAAACAGGGAAAATCTGGAAATGTCAGGGAAATTAGATACTAGTAAAAAAGTCAGGGAATTTGCTGAATTTTACGTAAAGTCAGGGAATTTTCTGAATTTTACGAAAAGTCAGGGAATTTGCTGAATTTTACGAAAAGTCAGGGAATTTAAATAATTTTTCTTAAAAAATACTATTTTTTACAAATAATATAGCCGCTTTCCATTCACAGGGGCATACTGCTAATTATAAATATAACATTGTAGTAAAATGAGGTGCGGAGCCGGCGGCAAATTCTTAGGTTATGTTCTATTCTATCGTTATGTTGCTGAAACAATATGTGTTTCCTTTCAATTTTTGTATGAATGTTTGTTCTGTTTAATTTATTTATATCAATTTAAGAATTGTAAAAAGAAAAAGAAAAATTTATTTTTACTTTACATATAGGTACAGTTACGGAAAGAAGTAATGTCCATTTGAATGCTCCATTGTAATTGTTCGGAGGCGTTCGGAAATAGTCAACATCTGCCTCTTAAAATTTATTTAAAAATATGTCTTTATTTAGAATTTACTACCTGCTCGTATTGAATTAATTATTTTGGGTATATTACATATTTAACTGTATTTTTATTAAATCGTTAATTTTTTGATATATTTTTGTATAGTTTTATAAACATTTATTCTATGAAAAAACTTTTAATAACATCTTTTTAGGCCATAAATAATATTATCAAGTCGTAGTTTTTTAAAACTTTCTTTACATTTTTCAGAACTAGCTTCAATACATTATTCTACATCAAAGGAGTAAAAAACACATTTTATTATTTGTTGCACTTTTATGTTTTAAAATTAAAAAGATAATTATTAAAATTTTTATATTTGGTATATTTTTAAATTAAATATACTATGATTTATCAAAACATGTTTAATATAATTATAATGTAAAAGTTAACATACATATAAAAACTATAAAACATATAAACATAAATAGGTATAAAACTATAAAATATATATTATATAAATATATAAATATATGGGTAATTACATTACCTTTCAAATCCATTTTGAATCATATCAAAATGTTGTTTCTATTCGAAGCGCTACGATTTTGACGCGCATCAGGTCTGAATCGTACACTGCGCGCCCCCTGTATGTTAAAATCTAAAAAAATAATACGTGGATTTATTGCCATTAATAAGGTCTACATTTTAACTTAATTTCAAATCGATACGTTTTTAAATAAAAATGTTATTACAAAATATCGAAATTTATCTATTTTTAACACAGTAGAGTGACTTAAGGCCTGAAAACCACACCGGTCAATGGATGACATTTTTTTTGAGATGTAGAAACAAGGTTAAAAATATATTCAATTCTGGCATCACTTGCAAACAAATGTCCAAAATTTGTTCGATTTTTACGCGAAACCATAGTTAAGTTATACAAAATATCGAAATTTATCTATTTTTAACACAGTAGAGTGACTTAAGGCCTGAAAACCACACCGGTCAATGGATGACATTTTTTTTTGAGATGTAGAAACAAGGTTAAAAATATATTCAATTCTGGCATCACTTGCAAACAAATGTCCAAAATTTGTTCGATTTTTACGCGAAACCATAGTTAAGTTATAGTAAATATGATCTTGTGCAAAAAAAGGTCGATTTTGATGGTGAAGTATAAATCCAGTGCTAAACAATTTTTATGTTGCACCCTCTAACCTTACTAAAAAATTGTAAATGGCCCCTATACCTTGCACCACATCATTTTAAAGGAAATTCAATTTCTGGTCCATTGAAGTTAAAAAAATTAAAATTCGATCACGGATTTGCAAGTTAGATCCCAAAAAGGTTTGATATAAATAAAACAAATAATTCCATACAAAAATTATATAAAAAAACTGTTTTATTTGCTTCGTTTCAATTTACCTTTAGTAGAGTTGTTACCTACACGTTTTAGTTAAAATATTTGTATTGATATATCAAACTACCTAAATATTAGAAAATGGTGTATACTTTAGCAGAAAGAACATAATTAATTTTTAATTTGATCGTTCTAATATCACTTATATATGGAATGACATATATTCCGTAAAGTGTTACAGAATGAAATATTCTATTATCGGATAACAAAATAAACACTGGTGGCGACATCTCTGTTTTTAATATCCAACAAATTTTAGACCGATCCAATGTCACTTTCTCCCAATTTAATTAATTTTCTATGATGATTTTTTGGAAACGTAGAAACAGGAATGAAATCCGAAAATAATAGTATATTCTGTAACACGTTTGAAATTACATATTCCCCTCTCGTGAAACCGTCAAACTCGCCTTCGGCTCGTGTGACAAACTTTTACTTGAGCGGAATATGCCGTATTCCAAACTTGTTACAGAATATACTATTATTTTCGGATATCATTTCTGTGCTCGTAGAACCGCTCGCGTTTTTAATAAGGGGCATCCAGGCAATATATATATATATATATATATATATATATATATATATATATATATACATATATATATAGCCTGGATGCCCCTTATTAAAAACGCGAATTCGTGATCGGATTTTAATTTTGTTTAACTTAAATGGATCAGAAATTGCATTTCTGCAAGGTATAGGGTGCCATTTAAAATAAGGGTAGCTGGAAGTAAGAGGGTGCACATAAAATTTGTTTACCACTGAATTAGTACTCCCCCCTCGATTTCTAAATCGACCTGTTTTTGCCTATATTTACTATAACTTAAAAGTTATTACAACTCGACAAATCTAGCTAGAGACTTTAAAAACTTGCAGTGTACGCAAAACTTTAAAGAGAGAACGCATTCGGAAGAAAAGAGATGCATGATACGGCCGATCTCGGCCGCACAGAGTAATAAAGGTTTAAATATCTACATTATTAAAGTTATTTAAGAGTAAAAAATAGTAAATTTTCGTTTTATTTATACAATTAGAATATAATTATATGTATTTAAGGTAAACAAGAATTTCTTATAAAGTTAAGGTATGTTTAAAAGAAGTAACATTAATGCAAATAAAAATAGGTTATAATCCTTTTGAAAACTTGTGTTAGGGATTTTTTTTTCTTTGGCCGGCGGAGAAATTCTTTACGAACACTCGGGGCCCCGGTTAGTGTGGGACTCCGTTTAATGACGTATACCTACTAAAACTCCCCCGTTGTGGTTCAACGCCCTGCACTACGGTTTGCTTTTGCAATCCTATTGTGCCCTAAATGGTTTACTTCCATAGCTCTAGCTCCGTTGCTTCTATGAAGCGCAGTAGTCGATGCAGTGGGAGCAATTTTAAAAGTTCTGGTGTGAGTTTAGACTCTCCTTCTTAAGGTGTTGAATCCCTCACATTGACACATGATGTGAAGAGGTGTTTCCTCTTCTTCTTCGCATCCTCTACGGTCATCTGTCGTCCCCATTATGTGAAGGTGTTTTTTGAATGGAGAATGGCCTGTGAGAAAGCCTAATGCTTTCTTTAGTTGGGTCCTGTGGTATATGTCCTCATTGGTTTCTGCCCTTCAGCAGATGGATTGTCCAAAAGTGCTTTAGAATGCTCCAGACCAGACAGTCTTTCTCAGTATTGTTTGTGTTGTAGTTCTGTCCAGTCAGTTAGTTTTTTCCTGGACGATTCTTGGCTGGTGCCGCATCAGCATGGTTTGGGCTTTATCAGCTGCGAAGTTGGGCTTCCACCTCATCGAACTGTCTCTGCCTTCTTCTTGCACTAGGATAAGAGTTATCTGGTTTTGTGCTTTGGTTAATGCCGTCATATCTCTCAGACATTCTAGTACGACCTTCGAATTGATTTAAAATGCCTCCAGTGCCCGGATTGGTTCTGATCGTGTGTAATGATGGTGAGCCACTTCTCCGTGGGATTGCTTTCCCTCATTCGTTGGAAACCCAGTTTGTCAAAGGCTCCTTCGATATCCAGGAATGCCCACTTCTTTGCTGTCTAAAGATTGCTCAGCCCTTTGAGTTATCTCATGGATGGCAGATTCGCAGGACTTTCCTGTTTGGTACGCAAATTGATTTCGGTGTACAGGGCTTCTGTATAGTACTTCTTCCCGTATATGTTGCTCTATTAGTTTTTTTCTGTTTTTAGAAGAAATGATAGGCAAATTGGTCGGAAGGATTTTGGTTTGTCATAGAAGGCTTTTGCTGGTTTTGGTATAAAAACCACCAGTGCCTCCCTCCATCCTTCCGGTATTTGATTGAAAACTAGGTACCTTTTTATTGATATAAGTATTAACAAATGATGGTAAATTGACAATTATTTTTAAAGAGCCTAGTAGTGTACTTTCATTTCAATCCACTGTGCGGGGCGTTCTTTATCCTAAAGGCAAACTAAATGCAAATGACGATTTTAAGAACTGGCATCTGCGCATCGATGGACGTGTACATTCGTACGTCTCTAGCTAGATTTGCCAATCTGTAAGGGTGGCTAGTTTTTTATTGAAGTCCCTGTATATGTTATTTCATTGATTTTATTTATTTTTTAACTAATTAAAACAAAGGATAAAATTTCGGTAAACGGAACTCCCGTTCCTGCTAATAAAGTGTCGACCCCTTTTTCAATTCAAGTATATTTCGTTATTATTGGGGATAAAATTCGTCAAGTGTACCCGCCTAAAATTTTGATATTTTCTATTTTGTCATGGCTTAAGTGGTTGTAAATGCAGATACAGAAATGAAAAAATTTAAAACGATTTTTAACGAAAATTTACCACAATAACGATTTAAATTTTCTAACCGGGTATTAAAAGCTTTATTAAAGTTTAATTTTTTTTTTTATTTTTCCATTTTTTTTCAAAATGAGGCATTAAAAATATATTTTTCTCTCATAGATGAAAGCTAGTTGGATATTGCGCGCAATCGAGCAATAACGTGTTGCGCCGACTCGGACTTTTCTGTTGTCTGTTATTCTGACGAACTCGGAGAGCGACGGAAACTTGAAATTTGTATCCTTTTTTCGTGCCCCCAAATCCACCTCTCGACCAAATTTTTCTGGCACGATGAAAGCCCCAGTTTTTTTTTTCGATTTTTTGGTCAAATTTTGGCCGTTCGATTTAAATCGCATAAGAAGAGAACGAATGAATATTTTTTTATTAAATTTGGAAAAAAGTTGCTTCGTGACGGTAATTTGATCTTAAAAATGCTTTTGCTCCAAAATGGAAAGGAAATTGGGCAAACAAAACACAGGAATCGAAGGGTGTAAGAATGCAGTTTAACAAACTAAACGATAATCTTCGTCGATAAATTAATAATTAATCCAACAAAATGTTAAGTAATAGTGTGACGTTGCCAAATTAGTTTAAATTTAATTGCGGTGTTGCCAGATGTAAGAATTTCTCAAAGAAAAAAATCAATAAAAACCATTTATCAGGCGGATCTTTGAATTAAAGTTAATTTTTTTTTTCGCAAATATACTGGGGGAACCAACAAAATATCCAGAAACTCTGACAGATGTCAAGTGGACAAGTGACAGATGACTACGACAGGTAGCAGATGACAAATAATAGATGACAGGTATCAAGTTATCAGACAATAGGTGATATATGACAGGTCAAGTTGACATATAACAAATATAAAAATCATATTTTTTATTATTAAATTTTTACCCCGTTTAAGTGGATCAAACAAAAGTTTAAATTGCCACGTCGCACAGTGGTTCCGATAAGCAATCTGATACGACAAAAATATTTTTGTGTTTACAATCGTACAATTATTTATAAAAATGGAATATTTTGATGCAGATTCTTATAAGTATTAAATTTAAATATTTATTTTTATAGTTTTTGAGGAAAAAATTTAAAAAAAATATATTATTACATTATTATTACAATATA
Source organism: Brassicogethes aeneus (assembly GCA_921294245.1). NCBI lineage: Eukaryota > Metazoa > Arthropoda > Insecta > Coleoptera > Nitidulidae > Brassicogethes > Brassicogethes aeneus. Next base: position 52,250,982 of record OV121133.1, on the reverse strand, counting down.
TTACAATTAAAGTTTTTAACGTTATATATAAGTTTTTGTCATTATAATCGTCATCGTCAGCATCATCTTCATCTGGTCTTGATTCTTGAAGTAGTGTCAATACATCAGGAAAAATGTGTTTAGACTTTTTTTTTTCGTTTAACTCGAAGACTGCTTACAACCGGGTCTGAAAAAATTAATAGCATTAAATCCGTCATTGTATCGACTCGAGGGGTATGAAATTCCCTAAAATTTGTATAGTCTTATTTCGAGCCTCTTGTGCTTTTTCAGACATCATTCCAACTGGAAGTACGGCCTCCCTTATTAACTGTGAACCATGAACAAGCAGTTTATGGACAATTTGTGGCATATTATACCAGTTGTATTTCTGGACGTACAATTCTGATGTTTCAAAACAGAATTTTTCAAATTTATTAACATCGATGCTGTATCCACTCCCAGTTGTTTTTAGAATAGTTCCGAATCGTCGAATAAGCTCCTCATCTACACTAGTAATGTATGATGACAAAACTGGATTTTCAAAAAACCTCCATGTTTGTTGACCGGTTTGTTGACCAAGAGTCCCATTTTTTTGCGGAACCTATCTTGTATTGATTTTTTTCTGCAATCAGTTAAAAGTTTATTCTCTTTTCGAATTTGCCGCGATTTTATTTCCAATCTGTATGATACATTCGAAAAGTTTTATGTACAGATGAAGGCTAGATAAACCTAGGGTTATTGCGGTTTCACTAACTTTTCTTTTACGAATGAGGCTAAGATTGTTTATTTGGGAAGGTATTGCTCCACATACATTACAGTTTTGAGACGCTTGATTTGACAACACACTACATATCTTTCCGTCAATCATAGTAAGTTCAAGTTTCTGGTTTACTAAAATTTCACGGTACTTTTACCACAGTTGGCAAAAGTGTTTCTATTTGAGACTTTATACTGTCCACTTCTTTTTGTATTAGTTCTCTACACTTTTTCTCTAAAATTATTTTAATAGAGCGACAATATTTTATTGATGAAGGGGAAGGATTTTGCAATGGAATTATGTGGTGCAATAGATACAACGAATGTATAGAATGGGTTTCCAAAAACAGCTTATATTGACTTTGCCCAGATGCTCCATGCCCCACTTGAATACTACATTTATTGTTGGAATCCTATCCATACCTATTTTTACTTGTTGTAACACCTCCTGCTGAACTGACACTAAGCGGTTTATAGTATGATCCAGCAATGATTGGAGTTCTACTTCTCCAGAATGTTCAGTGATCTTAATTTTATAGGATAGCATTGTTTTTTTGCCTCAAGAAGTAAGTATGTGATAATTGGCAAAATATCGGCATTGTGAGCTTTTCTTATCTGACGCATTGAGATGTATTGATCCTTTCTGAATTTTTTATCCACAAATAAAAGTTAATACTTCATTACTTGTCATTTTTCTCGGCACTTTGTTACTTAGAGACAGGTACGCCTTTTTATTTTTGTAGCTCTTTTTGGAGATCAACTTGTCACTTGATGAACTATTTGAGCCGCATCACGTCTACCCGCAGATCGTAAACACATTTCAGCTGCAAGGGAAATTTCACTAACAGTTTTTTAATTTTATTTTACGGTATCTATCACTGCTGGTATCAAACGACGTTCTGAGGTACTACTCTCTTCAAAAAAGGAAATTTTAGTATTTAACCAGTTATCATTTTTTATCAAAAATTGTTCTAATATATATAGTGGCAGTTAGTCCAACGTTCTTTAAGTTTTTTACACAACTCGGTAATTTGTTTTTGCACTTGTTCTTGAATATATCCATCTAAATCAAAATCAAATCAAACCAATTTTTCTCATTATATATTCACACACACGCGATATTCTTTTTGACATGTTTGGTCTTGTAAATCCGTCATCCATTATGCCACTTTTTACTACGTTAATAATGCCCACTAAATAAATAACTAATAATAAACTTAGGTAACTAATGTTTATGTTTTAAAACCTTATATTTTTATACCTTGTATATGCTAGGTTTAAACATAAACAAACATTAATATATATTATGACTTCAACGGAATAGAACGGTTTTTTCCAACGACTTTGAGATATCGAGGTTCTACCATAATGATAAAAAAAGTTGGTCATACAAGAACTAATACATGTAATTTCATAACGGACTTTGATGGCCTTTGCAATTGCAAGCTTAGTAAATGAAAGAAAAGTAAAAAAAAATACGAAATTTGTCCTATAATATACGTCAACCAAATAAGAAAATCAAAACCAACATGATACAAACCGAATTAACTCTACAAATGAACTGCAATATACATCAGCACAACACCAGGACAAATCAACATTATCATGTTTTACCTAGTGCTAGAAACATAGGTCAGCGAAGAATTGGACACACTGCTGTGGTATGGTTTAATGAACTGCCAGAATATATAAAAAATGTGAATTTACTTTGTACTTTTACCTCATTAGTTAAGTTGTATTTATTAAACAAGAGAAATGTATCCACATAACCTTGACACTCGAAGTGGATAGACGCGTCAAGTAGTTAAAGATTCCTCTCCTAGCAGCGTATACGAGACAAACGTAATAAAGTTCCATAAACGAACCTAAGTATTCGGAAATATCGGTAATCGGTAATAAATAAATAAATAAACAAACAAGTGCGAAAAGTGCGATAAGTGCAACAAGTGCAAAAAGAGTGCAACTGAATAAGTAATTAAGGCCAACCGGCCCACCTGGTCAGCAGGGATTGTCACAACCAAAGCCTGCCAAAAACCTGCAGGCGAGGTCAAGAAACAACGGACAGACCGTGAAAGACATAGCATCAGGATTATAGCCTAATAATTAAGCTAAGTAATTTTTCTAATTGCATGTCTTATTAACAAAACCATTTTATTCCAAAAAATCTAAAGTAAAACGTATTATACATCGAAAAGTAAATTCCAAGCTCCCCAGCTGGCACCAGAAAATAAACATTCCTATTATTATATTATATTGAGACAGACAACACACAAATCATTACATAAACAAAACAAAAAAGGCAGATAAGACATTAGCTCCATCCCCAAATAAACACTCGACTAACACCATAAATAAACGCCAAACCATAAATAAAAATAAACACAAACCATAACAAACATGGAAGTAGTAAACACGATTGATCATTCGGTGGGAATAATTAAAATTCCATCCGACGGAAATTGCTTAGTGGCCAGCTTGGCTCATCAACTAGATAATAGCCTGACTGGGACAACAATAGGAAGTACATACGCATTAATACAAAGACTAAATAACCACTTACGAACACACATTGAGACATACAGCCCATACTTACAGGATGCGATCCTTGACCAACCCCACCGCTACGCACATATTAACGACTGGGAACGTAAAACAGAGGCGTACCTAAAGGACCACGCACAAAACAGCTTCTGGTTGGGTTTGGAAACAATAATAGCAGCATCGGACATATTTAACGTCGCAATCGAAATACAACACGAACAGGGGCGTACTGACAAGATATCCTTCAGACATAACAATAGCAACCGGTCAATCGCAATTTGTTACAGACTAGGCAGGACAGGAACTTACAATCACTACGATAGTATAATAGTAGGCAAGCAGAAAAGAGAGAAATAATTGACGACACACTATCCCAACTAAACCTAGACATAATAGCACTACAAGAAATATTCATGACAACCGGCCGCGCAAAAACAAACACGTACGATTGGTACTTAAGCGGAGGACAAAACAATTCGACTCGACGGGGAGTAGCGATACTCCTGAGACGATCTAAGGCCCTCCAAACGACAAAATTCTACCCCATCTCAGACAGCATTGCTACAATAGTCCTAGCCTGTAATAAAAAGAGACTTTGCGTAATATCCACACACATTCCGTCGGACAAACGTAACATGAAGACATACAGCGAGTTAACAAAACAAATAGACATAAACAACAAAAAAGGGGCAATGATAGTTATAGGGGACTTCAACGCACATCTAGGGAAAACATTACACACAGACAAAGATAAACTCACGGTAGGCAGGCAATTAGTACACAGCGAAACCAATGAAAATGGGCAAGAGCTTATTAACCTGGCTCAGCTGTTTAAGCTAAATATTCACAACACCTTTTCAAAACACAAGTCAATACTAACAACATGGCGAAATAAATCAACCGAATCGCAAATTGACCACATGCTTCGAAACAGCACTATCGGGTTTCTTTACAAACCCTGCAAAGCTACCTGGCCACTCGACATAAAGACAGATCATAAATTACTTTATTGCGACCTGATACAGTCGCCAGCCATAAACGATAAAGACTATCAGTCCCCCACAATAAAACCGACAAAATGGTATACTGAGCGTTTAAAAGACCCTACTGACAATCTTAACTACAAAAACGCGGCAAAAGAGATACTACTAACACACAATCCTGACCTTAATAACGTATCAGAGACATGGACAATCATTAAAGAAAGTCTACAGTTAGCGGCAAACCTCACTCTTAATAAACCGTCAGAACCGCTCCCCAGTAACATTAAAAAATTATTAGACAAGTCAAAAAAATACTGGGCACATGCCAAGCGTAGACGCCGAAACCACATATTACAAGCCACCTTAAATTTAGACCTCATCGAAAAAAAAAGTCGGTAGACCTTGCTACACATTCCACGACACCCTGGCGCAGACAATCCAATTCTCACAAACCGACCTCGCCAGCTGGGAACAAATCAGCACCCACAAAAACCGTATGCGGGAGGAGACGGAAAAACTGTACCAAAAACTGTACGCAGGAGAACGGAAAGGGGGTAAAATAATCCCGGGAGATCAGTGGATGATAATATATCTGAGGCCTGCCATACGTTCCCATACTCATACTCATACTCAAGAGAAATGTATCCACATAATTATGTTTGTTACCTGTTATGGATTCTTTTGTAATCTTTTTGGGTTAATAAAAAAATAAAAATAATAATTTAAAATATATGAAAAATAAAAGTACATACTTATAGTTTTATTCGTTAAAAATCCTAAATCAATATCTAATAGATTACTATGATTATTTTTTTTGACAGTTCTCTGTATTGTTGGGACATTGTTGAGGCATTGTTGTTGAGGGAACCTACAGCGAATTACAGCGATAATTTTTTGAAAATTTTCTCTGGTAGTTGCTATATATAAAAAAGTCAAATTAACCACACGTCAAACTGACAGGTTGAATTCAATTGTGAAAATTGGAGATTTTGCATGAAAATGAGTCGATTTGGAGTTTGTTCTCTGTCCACCATCGATAAAAAAGTCAAAGGAAATGTTCCCATTAATACGGAGAAGTCAAAAAAAACAGTTTGGAACCAATTTACTACTTTTTGTACTGAGAGGGAATACACATTGAGTGCTGAAACGAGTGAAGCGCAATTGGCAAACATTATGAAAGATTACGCTTACAATATGAAGAAAATGGATGGAGAAGACTATAAGGAAGGTACAATAATAACTGTCAAAAAAAATAATCCCCCGAATACCACACGAGCTTCAAAATTATCTGGCATTTCCCTCAAGGTTCCCTGCAAACAAATAAAGTCGTCAAGTTTTTCAGGAAAAATCACTCGCGCTTCGCGCTCGTGATTTTTTAACCTGAAAAACTTGACTCCTTCATTTGTTTGCAACGAACCTATCGGGAAAAATACCCGATAATTTTGAAGCTCTTGTGGTATTATATATGATAATATCGTCACAAGAAAGTAACTGCTGGCTTAACCCAACTGTTTATTAACGTTTACGCTAAACAAGCGACTTGTACTTGCAATTATACAGTCTGTATTGCTTTGTTTTTAATTTTGATTGCATTTTATGGGTTTGCAACTATTTAAGATCAGATTAGGACAAAACTTAAGTTGTTTTAAATTTAAAAAATTTGGGACTTTTGTCTAGTCAGATCTTTAATAGGAACATCAGTGCGTCGCGGCGCAATAACCGCCCGCAAGAGTATTTTGCTTGTTTTTCTTTTAAATATTATGTAATAAATTATGGGATGGAAAGGATTTATAAAATTAAAAGCGGGTTGTACCGCGCTATTTAATAAAGAATAATAGTTGTTTTTTATTCTAGTTTTTACTCTTGAATTTAAGAAATATTTTTTTAATAGAGCTTTCATCCTATAAAATTTACATAAAACGTTCTATTTTTACCAACAATCTAAGCAATGAACTTTAAGGTTTAATAAAAATACATGTCTTTTCTTAAATTAAATGTACTTTGAGTTATTGCCCCAACTATTGTAGACTCCAGTCCATCAAAGAATTACCTGTATTTTTTTTTAAATTTTGTCGAAATGGTAACAAGAAATAAACACCTCAGTCACAAAAATGTTTTACTTTATTAATATTTTTTTGAAAAACTATTATTCTAGTCTTCAAGTACCTATTTACTGAAAAGAGCTTTAGAAATAAGTTTACAAAATCGGCTTTTGTAGAAATTTAAAAGTTTTCGTCTTTATATCTAGTCAACTCCTCTAGCCAGGACAAAATCTTTATAGGATAATAAGAGATGAACGTATATTACAACAGCCAAGTTTCAAATAAATCTGAATTATAAAAAAATTTGGCTGGCACACTTATAAATACAATATACAGGGTGGTCTAGTAACTTTTATTAAAAAAACATCGATTAAACATGTTTTTTAACAGAGATACGGCCGTCAAGTTAAAAAAAAAATCCATTTTTCCCCTCATAACTTCTAAACCACTTTTTCATCAGATTTTGCACATTATGTAATGTAGTTAAGGTCTTAGTAGGCGCAGTTACTGCTATCCTTTTCACCTCAGTCTATGACGCTACTAAAATTGTTATCTATTAAATTTAGAGAAAATAAAAAAAAACATTTTAACACATGAAATCCAAACTTCAAATTGCTTCCTAAAAAAAGAGAGCGCTGGGCTGCTGTTTAGTTTATTCTGAAACAGCACCAATACAGCAAAAGTCAGTACGCAATGACAATCAGCGACGCTAGTGGTGAAAAAAGAAAACTTAATTTGTGCGATTTAGTGCACAGGTTTTGTCAATTTTCCCTATTAAGTTCGGAATCCTTGTGTGGGATCCATGCTTGTTAACTTCAAATAGCTGCTAGATGCATTGTTTATTTTGTTTCCATAACAACCCTTCTTACATTTTTTTACGACCTGTATCTTTGTTAGGAAACATTTTCGAGCAATGTTTTTGAATTAAGGTCTTCCTGATTTTTGACTTAAAATTATTGAAGTTTAAACTGGACCACAATAGTTATGTTATACAGATATCGTTACCTTAATACTACCACTAGGTAACTTAAAAAACACATAATTGAACAAACAGATTTTAAAATTTGTGTTTTAAAACTAGTACAAATTTGCGTGGCTGAAACACACACACATATATATTAGGGTGTTTAATTTAAAACGAAAAAAAAAATCCCTGAAAATTTGAGCCCTTAATTTTGATTCTAAGTACCTACTTCCTTTTTAATTTTTTTTTCATATAAAAAGCATGTACTTTTAATCATTTTTACTTTAAATTTCTATATTTTGGCCGGGTTTTGAATTATAATTTTTATCACCATAATTTTCTGCCTAGTATTCACGGTTTTTGAAAGGCCCTGCATCAATTTTGTTTTTGATTTATTTACGTTGATTGTTGTAGCTCCAAAAGTCGTTTTTTCACTTTTTCTCACATATTTTTGAGAAAATCGAGCGAATGACTGGTTTTACCGAAAAAGTTCAAATGAAAAAGTTGTAGAAAATTTAACTAAAACTGCAGTTTTGACTGATTTTTTACACTTTTCAAAGCTTTCAAACATACAAATTTTTGAATTAAAAAAAATAATCCTGGTATAGATTCTTTGGGAAATTTTATGCTCTACAAGAATCCGCGACGTAAAAAATTTTATCTCAAACGGTTCAAAAGTTATAGTCTTTTTAATAAAAAAAGATTTTTTTACGTGTTATTTCAATGGAAAACTTAGAATGCTCACCGACACCTTTTAAAATTGCTCGGTATGTAGGTTCATTTTAACCCATAAATCCGATAGGTTAGTTTTTTTGGCTCACCCTAATATATATATATTATTACAATAAGTATTATTACATTGTTTTATTATTTTAATGTAATAGAGCATTTAAACATGTTTGTTTGCAAAAAATTAACCTAACATAACTGATTGGTATTTTATATTTCTCCTATTGCCATGCATTACCTATGAACATCTGCAACAGCAGATCAAATTCCGTATTTCATAAACGCTTTTATCACAGCATAAGTGACGGCAACACCGCCTGGCTTCTTAACAACCGCCAGCCGTCTTTGAGCTTATAAGCTCAAAGACGGCTGGCGGTTGTTAAGAAGCCATAATAAATGCAGTGACCGATAGATTTTTATATAATCTCTAAATATTAAAATAAAATACCGAAACCCCTTGCCTCTTAACCCAGGCTTCGCTTTGCCTATAATATTTAGTGGGCTTCGTATTGGATGAAAGCTATATTTATATATTAGGGTGCTTCAAAAAAAAATTTTTTTTTGCTCTTACCCTCTCAAATGTTTTTATTTAATATAAAAAAAATCCTCACCAAATATGGGCGTTCCAGCTCAACTCTAAGAGGTCGCTGTTTTTATTTTAGTTTCCCATTGAATTAACATGGGAAAAAACTAATTTATGTTTGGAATTTTATACCTTTGTATCAAAGTAACTTATGGCAATGATCATTGCAGTTTCTTATATAAAATTTAACGCTCTACAAAAAAGGTCTCCTATTATTTTTCGATAAATTGATTTCTTCTAGAGTTATTCGAGGTCAAAGTTTTCCCTCTTTCACCTCCCGTCTGCTAATTGTACCAGAAAATTTGATGTTAATCAAACTTTGACCTCGAATGACTCTAGAAGAAATTAATTTATCGAAAAATAATAGGAGACCTTTTTTGTAGAGCGTTAAATTTTATATAAGAAACTGCAATGATCATTGCCATAAGTTACTTTGATACAGAGGTATAAAATTCCAAACATAAATTAATTTTTTCCCATGGGAAACTAAAATAAAAACAGCGACCTCTTAGAGTTGAGCTGGAACGCCCATATTTGGTGAGGAATTTTTTTATATTAAATAAAAACATTTGAGGGGGTAAGAGCGAAAAAAATTTTTTTTTGAAGCACCCTAATATATATATATATATATTTATAAAGTTATATATATATATATATATATATATATATATATATATATATATATATATATAGTTATATTACAACATTATGTAATTATTATTATTATTTGTGTTAATAATTTTTAGGGTCTAATTTAAATATGGAAGATGAAGATGATGATTTATTTAACGATAAGTATCTTTTGGACTTAAAAGAAGGCACCAATTTTCTGACTGGAAGGGAATCAACTGCAAGTCGAGTTTCTGTACTTGCACATAGAAACTCAAAAGTACCTCCTCATTTAAAATCTTCATATCCAGCAGAAATGCAATTTGTTAGTCCAAGTCATTATAAGGAAGAGGAAATAAAAGTTAGTATGAAATCATCATTTTATTAAAAAAAAACTATACAACACCCTTTTTACAAGGGTTTGCAGTGAGCATGATAAATCAGGAACGGCTCGACCGAATCTTAATAAAACACATATTAGTAAATCGTACTAGTTCCTTTGTGTACAAAGGGTTTTAATAACAAAAATTGTGACGATTTAAAAAAAAATTAGATTTCAAAAATTGAGTTTTGTGGCCAAAAATATAGAAATAAGAATTCCTTCGTTTACGTGGGAGCCAATAAAGTTTATTTTACACAAATTAAATAAGTTATCTTATCTAATCTATTATTTTACTATTATAGAATAATTATACCTAAATTATTTTCTGCACTTGCTCCTCTAGGACGTCTTTTTGATTTGCATCTTACGCGCGCGGTGGTCTGCGATCGAAACGCGTTTCTTGTCCTCATCCACGACGAAATGATGAGCACGAGTTCCAGAAATTACTCCCAATGTCTCGTAAATCTTTAATTTAAAACTGCATTTTATTCCTAATTGAAAATGCAAGCAGTTGTGTAAGCTGCAATTTCGTCTCGGACTTCACCTCCAGATAGATTTTTAGGGCTAATTTTTTTTGTTATTGTTCTGGTTGAATCCGCCTACGCGTCTTTTAAGGAATTCTTCCTTCAATAAATCTTCATATATCGACTTGATGGCTGTCAAAACAGAGACTTGTAAGAGTGGACAAACCCAGGAACTTTGTTCGTTATCGCGTTGGGTAACGCGGATAAAGCTTTTTGCCACACCATATACTGTGATACGTGATACTTTTTGCGATTCATTAATATTTGCAATAATAAACTAATAAACTAAACCTGCCGAGCTTTTTGCCCGAGCAAGGGTTGGTCATGGCCCTTTGCCCTTACACTTGAGGATGGGTTTTTTATGATTGGTAGAGATATTGCTGGAAGAACAGGATTTGAACGACTGCGCTATTTATATCTTACTAGCTGAAATAAGTTAATTTAGAAGTTACATGAGTTGCAATGAGAGCTTTAAAACAAAAACATTACATAAGAATTTACTGGAATTATTATGTTGAGTTAGTGTGTATTAGTAGTTGTAAAAGTTTGTGAAAGTATGTGCAGGAAGGAGGAGTATAAACATTTTGTTTTGTTTTTGTATGTCTTGAATTGAACTTTGTAGTTTAAAACAGGGAGAACGGTGACAGAATGTTGTCATGTTGTTTTGTTTTTGTTTTATTTTATGTATGCATCTTTTGTATATAACTATTTTTTTTTACTGACTCCTCTCCATCTTTTAAAAAACAGTGTTTCCTCTTATGCCTCAGTAGAGGCGGCGGTCTTCTGGGCGTTAATCCAGGGCACTGTGCAGGGCCCTGTTTTTATGGCCTCCGTCCTCTCCATGAAATGGCCTGGTTTTCGCAGGTTAATTCCCCGGGTAGGGGACGTCCTTTTCTAAATAGGATCGTCTGTTTTTTTTTATTTATGCGGACACGATACCTATCCGCTTAGGCCTTCATTCTACAGTGTACGTTGGAGTTTGCTTTGAATTAGCTTGACGTTGGAACTCTTGTAAATGAGGGCGGTATCGTCTGCATACATGCCAAATGCAATCCTGGGGTGCGAGGCAGGTCTGTCATAAACATGTTAAAAATTGTCGAGCCTAGTACCGATCCCTGCTGTACCCCCGCTCTTATTGGATGAATTTAGAATACTGCTCCGTTGATCTTGGTAAAGAATTCTCTGTCCTTTAGATAGGAAGAGACAATTTTCATCATTGTGGGGTACACTGCCATGTTGATAATTTTAACCAGAAGACCTACATGCCAAACCTTATTAAAGACTTTGCTAAGATCCAGCAGTACCAACCCCGTCCTCTGCTTAAAGTCGAATCCATCTCTGCAATACGGACTACCTGGAGTAGGTTTTTCTTCGAGGTTTCCTCATTAAGCCTGATCTTTATTACTTTTTCAAGTAGCTTGGCCAGGGTAGATAGCAAGAATATAGGTCTATAGTTTTCCTGCAACTAGCTCTCTTTTGCAGATTTTGGGATCATTATTACTTGAGCTTTTTTCCGGGCGTTGGGAAAATTACATGTTCTTAGGACACCATTTATCAGGGTTAGGTTATGAATCATCACTGGAGGGAGATGTTTTAGCACCAAGTTGGAGGTGTTGTCACCTGAAGCCACTTTATTGCTTAAGCTGGCGTAACGATTTTTACTAGCTCGAGAGTGGCTGGTGAAAATCCGACATAAATTCTTGCATCAGTTGGTCCTCCTGCTCATCCTTGGGCAGTGAGGGATGGTCTGCAAATTGGTTCTCAAGATGGGCCGCCAAACAGGCTGCCTTTTCGCTGTTTGTATATAGGAGTCCATCGGGGCCTTGGAGCGGTGTAATTTTGGTAGATTCTTATTGTAGTTATGACTCTTCATATATCATTGTTCTTTCCTGGGTCCAAATTATTGAGGATTTCCACCCACTTTTGGTTTCTAAAAACCTCTAGGGACATCTTTATTCTCCTGGCAAGTCCGTTATAGAGCTGACATAGGTGCATAGGACCGGGACAGTCCTAGAGTGGATAGCCCACTCGAGGGCTTGTGAGATATTCCTGGAGAGGTCTATGGCCATTCGATCTACTTCCATTTGTGAGTTAGGGGGCGAGAAAATTGGGTTGGAGTGTGCCAGTAGACGGTTGAAAGCTGCCCAGTTGAAGTTTTTTATGGTATTTTGATTGGGGGGCTATGGTCCGAGGTGGAGCCCGTAAAGGTTTGAGACGCGGAGTTTAGGTCGAAGTTTCTGCTCAGGGATATGTCAAGGAAGTCTGGGTGGTGGTCTTGTCTTGAATACATGGGGTCTGTCGGGCCGAGAGTATCCCAGTCCTAGTCCTGGGCCAGTTTCTGTAGTTTTTTGGGGTACGAAACTCATTGAGGAGAAGAGCTGAAGCATGCATACTTGCAGGTGGTGGCCACTTTCAACAGCTAATCTAAATTATTTTTGTTTTTGTTTACGTTATTTAATGTTAGTTGTTTTAAAATTAGTTTATAATTAAATTTAATTTTAATGTTTATTTAATCATGGCATTGTTTTCTCAATATACGCATTAAATGCTCAAGGATTCAAATTTGCCCTAAAATGAATGGGGATTTAAAAAATAATTTTTATTTTGAAAAATAGCAGTGGGGTGCATGATATTTTTCCAAAAATATCTAGACCACATCCTATACGGACGCCACTGGTAAAAAAAATAAAAAATCTTTTACATCAAAAACTTACTGTTAATGCTTAGAAGGCATGTGCCAAATTTTATTAAAGTTATGATAAAAAAACGATTTTTTTCTTAAAACTTTAACACCATGTAACTCAAAAATTAAGTGGTTTAGTTCATAGGTTTATTTGAACTTTTTTTCTTAAAATCAACTAAGGATTCACACCCTTAAGGTTCAGCATCTTATTCTGAATTACCCTGTATATTTGTATTTATAATTTCTCTCGTTGACTCCTTGTCATTATAAGGCTACGTTTCTTATTCAAATTTTAAAGTGGACATTTTTCGTATGAATAGTTGTCGTATAGGCGTTATTACCTTGCGGCCATTCCAAGCCCATGGACAGGACACATCAAAACATGTCTAAATTATATTCTTGTTACTTCCTTAAGTTTACTTATTTTTTCTACGAGTATTTATGAGAAGTATTAGCCAACTTTGGCTAATACTTCTCATAAATACTCGTAGAAAAAATAAGTAAACTTAAGGAAGTAACAAGAATATAATTTAGACATGTTTTGATGTGTCCTGTCCATGGGCTTGGAATGGCCGCTTGGGCTTTGACCCTGTTGACATTCCGCTAAAGCTGTTAAATCTTTTCTTTAAATTTCTCTTCTGTATTTGAACAACTCTTTTTTCAACTGTTTTAGCTCGTTTCTCAACTTAATCAACTCTTTTATCAACTTTATCAACTCTTTTCTCATCTTTTTCTTTCACTTCTCAATTTTTTAAAAATATTTGGCATATTCTGTTTCTTTTCTAAGGAAACCTATTTGTTTCGTAATTTGCTACTGTCCAATTTTTGTTCTAGAATCTTTAGTAGATGGTTCTGTTCTTCACATCTTCATTATCCTGTTGTCTCATTTCTTCCGTATCTTCATCTACTTGTTATAGAATTTGTAGGATAAATCCTACTTCTAAAACCAATTAAAATACCCTGGGTATTAATACAACTTCATATACATATAATCACTTTCCACTATGCATAAAAAAAGTTCGTCCCCAATGCGGTTGATATTGGTTTTAGTGCGGCCGATATCGGCAAAGGATATCGGGCCGCAATGCGGCCTGCAACGCTTTTCGTTACGGCCCGATATCCTTTGCACTTTCTTTTACCATGGTCAAAATCGTAAATATAAAAAATAAAAATACCATTTAATTTGTAATAAAAACATATTATTATAAAGATATCGCATTACTTACACATATTTGGTACAGCTAATTGTAATTTTTTTTTATCACGATTAAGAAATAAATCTTCTGCAGCTGCTGGCCTAGCATTAGGAAATTCATCGATATCTTCGGGCCCTTTTAAACAGAAAAGTAAATGTTATTAATTCATATTACTATAAGAAGATTTATTTCCTAATCGTGATAAAGAAAATTTACAATTAGGTGGAGAAAATATGTGTAAATAATGCGATATCTTTTGCTATATAGTGAATAATATTATTTTAAAAAAGTTTATATCAATATTTATACAAAAATAAATAAATTTTCTTTTTTTTTACTTGGGCATTTTTAGTAGGTTTTTTAATAAGGGTCATTTGAAAGCTCGATCTTTTTTTTCAAAAATTAATGAGTGAACTAAAGTGTTGAAACTAGCGCGACCCACACCCCAAACGAACTGAACGCGCTGATCAGCCTCTCGCGGTTCGGCGTTATCTCGTCAAAAGAGTTAAATTTTTTTTTAATTAAAATTCTAGAATGATTTGACATTATTTATTTGTTGTAATTATATAATTTACTTAATAACAGTGAAAAAAAACTTAAAAAACAGTGACACACAAACTCAGAGTACTTAATATTTTAAATGTACTTTATATTTACTTAATATTTAACACTTTAAAGGCCGAATTCATTTGATATTTAATAAATATACACAGTCAAAGTGTCTAGGAAACACCTAAATATTTTTAAATTATTGCAGTAAAACCAAAAAAAACTAATGTGAAAATATAATGAATTAATAAAAACAAGAGTTTTTTAATAATTAAATAAAAAATATATTGCAAAGTGATGTTACAATCCCTTCAAAAATTAAAATAATAACACCCAACAAATATCCATCGAGCAATCAGGTTACCCGTAAAGGTCGTCTCTGAAATAGACCTTGCTCTCGGACACTGTTTTTGACTGTTTGAGCTTACACAATCAAATCGTGCTAAGACAAGAGCTTCTTAGGACCCATGGGTCCTAAGAAGCTCTTTTCTTAGCTCGGGAGTTGTTATTTCCGGGTGTCTCTGAGCTTGCAGAAGCAAAAAGCGGTCTTCTACCTGGGTAGTTATCCTACTGCGGCCTGGATGTCTTTCTTTTACATCATTATACTCATTGTAAAGTCTCCATGATCTACTTAAAACACTCGCAGATGTGTCCATTTGACGAGCCACTTCACGTTGTGATGAACCCTCTATCATCCCAATTGCTCTTAATTTTTGTTCGTCACTTAGATAGTGCCTTTCCATAATAATAAAAGTATTTTTATGAAAACTTGATGAATATTGGGTCAATAACACAAGATATACTAAATTGCACCGTTTAACGGGTACCCAGTAATACGAAAAATAGTAAAAAAACATTATTTTTTTGCATTAAAAAATGTGTTATAAAGTTTGTTCTTTTATATTTAGTAATGTTATTTTATAATTTAAAAGTTAAATTACTTATTAATTAAATTTAATTCGATTTTTCTGGGTGTTCCCTAGACAATTTGACTGTGTATATTTATTATAATTTGATTTTTTAAATTATTATTCTTTAGTATTTCATGTATAATAATTTTTTTTCAAGCGTTAAACAATTTTTATATTATAACACTCATAAGCCTATACCGTACCTTCATTTGCAAGCTAAACATAGGGAAAATACATTGTAACTGGACCAGATAAGTCGCAGTCAACACAAAGCGAGAACCTTTTCAGAAATGATTTGGATGCGTCGTCGAGACATGCCTACTAAAACAAATTTTACCAGATTTACACCGCACAAAATAAAAAACAATAATAAAGCATCGATGTATGAAGCAAGGTCAACTGTTACGGCGCATGCTAGCGTACTCGTCCACGCGTCCAAATCATTTCTACAACGTTTTTCGCTTCGTGCTGACTAAGACTTATCTGGTCCAGTTACAATGTATTTTCACTATGGTTAGCTTGCAAATGAAGGTACGGTATACAAAGGCTTCATATTTGTACGCAGCTCAAATTATTATGCAACGCTGTACAATAATGAAAACAGGTACATTGAAATTACATAGGAAGAGTGGTTCCATCTATCGAGTTTAGCTCGAAATCAGCACGGAAAATATAAACGTACAGGTCACTGTAGAATAAATTCATGTACATAACCTATAATATAACATATGTCAAACGTCAAACCTGACGATATGTCGCAAACTCGATAATCCCAATATAAAATAAGAACAGAATTATAAAATCCTTAAAAAATAGTATATACAACAAGGCGTAGACAGCAAATTAAGTGCCTCGCTTAGATCTGAAGCCGAGGCGAGCGAACACTGAGCTCGGCGCTTTCTTCCCCTGTACTATTAAATGTAAAAATTAAAAACAAAAATTTCACGTTTTAACTTTAAACATTATTAAAAACTAATATTATAAAACAAAATATTGTTGCCACAAAATATGTTTAAATAGAACGTCTTCCGCTTCAAAGTAAAAAAAAAAACATAAAACCTAAATATTTTAACTATGTCATAGTTACCTAATTAAATTAGGTTACACAACAATTTAAAGCGACTTTATAATAATTCTATTAAATGACATGGATACTTCTCATTAAAAGAATATATTTTTTTAATCTGACAGTTTTTCTATATTAATAAGATAAATAAATAAAAATAGTAAAAAGTTATTATTTACATTTTTATTAATAACTCTTTTCAGAGTGGCAGCGTCGCGCTGCGTCGAGCGTCGCGTCTGCGTTGCGCCAGACTGTTCAGTTCAGAGTTGTAGCGTCGCCTTCAGAGTGGTATACTACGCTATAGCGTTCTATTTCCATTTCAGTTTTTGAAATGCCTTCAATGAAAGCAGTTCGTTTAATGTTGTTGCTAGAAACACCCTATTAAAATTTATAAACATAAATTTAATAACTACTTACTGGAAATTCCCAAAATTTCACCCACTTCGGCGTATTCCTTGTTCTTTAAATTTTTATTGTAATAGGCACTCAATTTTGGGTTCCATATGGAAGGCCTGGCTTGAACTTCCGCAATTAGAATCTCCGCAAGGTCTTGCTCCCAAGTCATTTTGAATACTAAAAACGCTGTCGAAAACTATCCAAATTGTTTCGGACGCTGACGCTCAGCTGACGCTATAATGAACGCTAAACCCTAGGCTCTACCAACGCTTCCACTCTAAATATTTGTGTTTAGATACATTGGATCGTTTAGTAGCCGACGCGACGCTCGACGCAGCGCGACGCTGCCACTCTGAACAGACCTTAAAGGTCTGTTCAGTGGCAGCGTCGCGCTGCGTCGAGCGAGGGACTAACTAAAAATTATAAACTCCTAATTTTCAATTTGTTTTAGCCCTCTCAATCAAATCCCAAAAGCACGGTTCAATTTTGGGGCACCCTGTATTTATTAATGAATGCGCCCGTGTAGCGTGTTCAGTTTGTTTTAACCCTTTGGATTACTTGTTAATTTTTCGTTTACCATTATTCCGAACACATAATTTATGAAAAAAAGAACGGGCTTTCGAATGAGTCTAACTAAAAAAAATTAAGTTTCCAAATTTAAGAAAAGTTAAGCCTCATTCAGAACCTCGTAATTAGTGGAATAAATTATATATTATATATTAGTGGTTTCAATTAACGTACAAGTTTGTCTTATGAATATACACAGTGTTGTTCACAACCAACAAATTAGTGGAAGTACTTTTCAATTAGTGGAAAAAGTTTGCAAACTCCAAACTTTTACCACTAATTGTTATTGGAAAGCGGCTTTGCGCATGTGCGCGGATATTTTATGTCAAAAGCAAAAAGTTTGAAGATTTGCCAGTGAAGGTAAGGTTATATAAATATTATTTTAATGGTTGTAAAAAATATTATTTTAAGATAATTAATATTGTTTATGTCAGGTAAAGAAGAATGCACAATTTTTTAGCAAATTCTCTTAATTTTAGATGTTAATTTTGCGCATTGTGAATGATCGTTTTGTGTTAATTATAAGTATAATTGAAACCACTAATTTTTTCCACTAATTACGGGGTTCTGAATAAGGCTATAAAATGAAAAAGAAAATTTATTTATTTTTGTAAAAATATTAATAAACTTTTATTTAATATTATTATTAAAAAGTAAAGAAAAAATACTATAAAAAACGTCTAACGCGTTTTTATTCATTTTAAAATTTATAACTTTAAAGGCCGAATAACTAATTAGATCCAAAAATTTGAGCCCTAAACTTTGAGCCCCTAATTTGTACTATCTCCTTTTGCATTTTTATGCACTCTGACAGTACAACAAATTAACCAAGTTTCTTTGAAATAAATAAAGTGAAGCCTTTTTGGGGGGTACACTTGACTTGAAATGCCCAAAAGCACTTTGCATTTATCGAAGAACTCGACTTTAAATTTGTAGCAATTCGCACAACATTCCTCGATGTCTCTTAAACCGTTTCATTATTTGTGCACTAAAGGCACGATTTTACTTTTAACCGGGTGTGTCCATTCGCTCATTCCTAACACGTATTTTCCAACTAACTTGTTTACGCCCACAAAGGTTTAGTTTAGAAGACCCACTATTTATGTTATATTTTTTTATTAGGGCCCTGGAAGGCTATTTTGAATATTTTGAACTTATACAGCCTGTTTACAATCTTGTAATTTAATTTTTACGGGGTGATTAAACATAGTAAAAGAAGGTTGTTAACGCTAAAACGCCTTAATAAAAGTTTGATGATAAAAGTAATATGAATTTTTAAAATTTTCTAAATGATGAACACCGCTTTACACCCGTTGATTGAAGTTATCACCCTGGAAATCTAAGACTATATCTTGAGTCTGCAAATTCCTGTTGAAAATTTAGATATTAGCACTTTTCCGGCGGTGTCTTTTAGCTTTTTATACAATATTATAGTATTTAATGAAACAACTTGAGAATTGATAATATTTAACATTTTGAATGATTTATTTATTTAGAAGGCGGTATCAGATCTTAACAAAGGTAATTTAGTAACTGTTTTAAATAGGTTTTACAGCTCATAGTTGATTTAATAATAGACCATCCAGCACTTACCATGTGCAGGGATGGATGGGACGGCCGGGAGGTAAAGAAATTTTAGAACGGCCGGAGTTCCTTTAGCGGCCGGTCTCGGTAGGCTGGCTAAAATTTAAAAAAATGCGACTCCGACATTTTTATTAATTCACATTGGTCCACTGGGAACTATTTTGAAATATGAGCCTCGCGGCGCCATAACGCATCCTTGGAGAGGAGTAAGTATGTGGAATATTTGTTAATTTTTTTTTATGAACATACTGACAATAAACAGCCAAAAACAACAGAAGAAAAATTCAAAAAAGAAACAGTTCATAATATAATTATGTCTTAAAAAAAAAATCATTGCTTCATTTGTTTTTACGCAACTTCTTTCAGGGGGCATATCCCTCTTTAAAATTGGGTTATCATTATATTATTAGTATATTAGGGCGGCTTATTTTTGTAAAATCGAAATTTTAATCCTCCCTGGCCTATAACTTGATTTAAAGGCATATGAAAAAATTGTGAAATTTTAGCGAAATTGTGCCGCAGAGCAATTGAAATTTTTTAAGGGAAAACTTTTTTACATCCTTCCATTTACACTTTCCTTAAAAGCATAATAATTATTAAAATTAATAAGAAATTATTCAAATTCGCACCATCTAATTAATTTCCGAATTTTTTAAATCATACCTACCCTGTATTCGAATATGTTTGAAACAGGGACTAGGAGTAGTATTTAAACTCATTTTTAGTTAGTTTCGATCCCTGAGCGAGTTAAATTCGGTCAAACCAGTTTGAATCAATCGGTGATGCGAACAGTCGACACGGCAGCGAGATTTAATCTGAGCGATATTTAAACGCCTTAAAATAATTTCGATCTGCTCACGAGTTATATTCTCCGATGTATAGAAAGTTTTGATACTTTAGTGATTAAATCATACCAGATCATATTGGGATCAAATCCCAACGAGATCGGTAAGGATTTAATCTTTTTAAGAGTTTTAACTACTATTAAAAATAGTTTTACTTTTTTAATTAAACTAATTATTAGAGAACATTAATTTAAACATTTGAAGTAAAAAAAATTTAACAAAGAAATTTTAAAATTAACAATATAAGATAATTTTTTTACTAAAAAGTTATTAATAATAATTAATAATTAGTTATTATTAATAATTATTGATTATTATTAACTTTTTAGTAAAACATTTTTATAGATTTTTCGATATTTTTATATTGTTATTAAAAGGTCTTAAAATTTTCAATTTAAAAAATATATAATAATAACCCCCTGCCTGCCACCTTATTTAAAAAAAATTATATTGCAAAATTAATCTGATAACATTGGTAATTACAAAAATATCTTAATAATAACAATTTCAAAAATATATTAATTACCTACCCCCTTCCTCCCCCTAATTTATAAAATTTTTATGTTGCAAAATTGATACCCATCATGCCGTGTTAACATTGGAATATAAAAATGTAATAAATTAGGGGGCAGAAGGGGGGGGAGTAATTATAAATTTTTTAATTGTAATTTTTAATACCATTTCATAGATACCCACGTTAATTCTGGCCACGTTAATTCTTCAGAATAAAAGTTTAATAAATAAGGGGGGAAGGAGGGGGTAATTAATATAATTTTTTAAATTGTAATTATTAAGACCTTTTTATAGATACCCATCATGCTATGTTAACTTTGCAATATAAAAATGTAATAAATTAGGGGACAGAAGGGGGGTAATTAATATATTTTTTTAAATTGTAATTACAACACCATTTCATAGATACCCATCTTGCCACGTTAATTCTTTAGAAAAAAAGTTTAAAAAATTATCGGGGAAGAAGGGGGTAATTAATATAATTTTTTAAATTGTAATTATTAAGACCTTTTTATAGATACCCATCTTGCTAGGTTTATTTGCAATAATAACATTAATAAATAGGGTGGCAATTATTTTGTTTTTAAATTGTTATTATTAAATCATTTTAATGATACCCATCTACTTATGGTTATTACCATAATATTATTATAGTTTAATCATAGAGAAATGTAATTTATAATGTAACATTATTAATGTTATTATAAATACCACTTTTTTATAAAATTTGCTAAATAAATATATACCATATATCAATAAAATAATTTTAAAAATTAACAATATTATTTTTATAAAATTATAAAATTAATTTAATATAATTTTACAATTTATTAATTTAATAGGACTAAAAATTTATATTTATTTAATAAATATAAATTTTTAGCCCTATTAAATAACCAGTATTTAATTAATTATATCATCTGATAATTTTACTCTGATTTAATCACTGGGTTCCGAAAAGGATTAAATCTTAAATGAGCAATAATATAAATACTCTGAAATGATTAAATCTCAAAAGTAGCTAAACTATGCATAGTTATATGGTTATCATTTAGAATATAAATCTTTTAGGTATTTAATCTGTAAAAGAGTAGAAGTGTTTTGATACTTTTGGGATTGAATCCTTAATGTATCGAATCACTACGAGAGCGGTATAATTTAACTCATCTGGAGAGTAATACTTCGCAGATCAAAATAGGTTTCGATCGCGAGTGATCACTCTTTAGGCCGTTGACAGACATAATTCGGACTTTTTAAAAATAAGCCCCACCCTATTATATATTGACTTTGCCTTTTTCCTAAATTGCTTGTAAGCGATTATTTTCTATTTTGAAATCGTTTACACAATCGGCTTTTCGACAATCTTTTGGCATCCTTAATAATAATGATGAATGCCTTGCCAGCCAGCTTTTGATTGATTTATGAATAAGTCGTTTTGTTTAGTATTAATAAATTTTGTTTTATTTTAAGTATTACTTATTGCGCTGAACTTGTTTATCCTTTTAATACCTACTAGAAAATTTAATTATATTTTCTTTGTCCCTTTGGTACGAGAACGACCGTTAAAGAAGTGAAAATCATGCATCGAAACGTTTTATTTTAGAACTTGTGGGCAAATTTCGCAACATTTTTAGCGGGCCGGTTGAACCGAGCCCATCAGTCTCTGACCATGTGGAGGTAAATGCAAGTCGAGTGCGTACCTATGCCCACCTAACCAATTTATGGCATGCTTATCTAGTCAGCCTTGTATTGCGATTTGGTCTCAAAGTTAGGAATTACTCCAAAAATACACACCCGGGCATTAATCAACCCTTAAAAATAAAATAACAAGACCGTAAACACCCTGTATAAAATATGCATACTCGGCTCTAAAATGTTTGGACAATCTTAATAAAATTATATTTTTAGACAGGGTCTGTTTGTTTAGATGATAGTATGTCTAAACTTATACCATCAGAAAAACCTGATAAACGCCAACGAAAAGATTTTGGAACAACATCATACAAAAAACCCGGACCTCCTACTCCCAGCAAAAATGGTGGACGTCTATCTTTACATAACAATGAGGTTTACTCTCTTCAAGATCACAATGAAAAACATACACCAAAAAAAGTGACTCCAAGATTAAAAACTTTATTTAGAGGCAGGCATTCCAACTTTATGAGAGATAACTTTGAGGTAAGATAATTGTTTCACCCATACTAGGGGCTGTCCATAAATTACGTCACACGTTCAGGGGGAAGGGGGTATACCGTTTGTGACAAAGTGTGACATGCGTCACACCAAATAAAAATTGTGTTTTTTATACTTAAAATAACCCTATAGCGTATTATGTTATTATTATTTTTATTATTTATTTATTTTTCTAAATGCATTTTTAATAAATTTACATATATACATATACATATACATATATATATACCGTACCTTCATTTGCAAGCTAACCATAGGGAAAATACATTGTAACTGGACCAGATAAGTCGCAGTCAACACAAAGCGAGAACCTTCTCAGAAATGATTTGGATGCGTCGTCGAGACATGCGTACTAAAACAAATTTTACAAGACCGCACAAAATACAAAACAATAATAAAGCATCGATGTATGAAGCAAGGTCAACTGTTACGGTGCATGCTAGCTTACTCGTCCACGCGTCCAAATCATTTCTACAACGTTTTTTGCTTCGTGCTGACTAAGACTTATCTGGTCCAGTTACAATGTATTTTCCCTAGCTTGCAAATGAAGGTACGGTATATATATATATATATATATATATATATTAGGGCGATTCAAAAAACCTTTTTTTTGTTTTTTTTTCTCGGACCACGCCTGTAAACTTCACAGTGTGAAGAGATGAGCTCTTAATTTCAAAATTAAGATGCTCCGCATCGCACTTTTCGATTTTCCATAAGAATAACATAGGAAACATTATTTTTGTTCCTTCTGATTTTTTTAACTAAAGAACGATAGGGTTGTACTGTAAAGTAAAGAATTAAACGCTCTACAAAAAAGGGTTTCTATGATTTTTTGATCAATTTGATCCTTCTAAAGTAAGCTCTTTAATAGTTATCAGTTTGGTTTCAGAAAAAAACAAATCTACGACACAGGCAATACAGACTCTCATTAGTGAAATAAGTGGTTGCTTTGAGAGGGGTGAATATCTAAGTTCTCTGTTCTTGGACCTGAGTAAGGCATTTGACTGCGTAACCCATGATATCCTCGTCAATATTGTTTATATAAACTAAATATATATAAACTAAAATATTATATATTATTATATTATTATATATATATATAAACTAAAATATTATAATTTCAGCACTGAAAGCATATTATTGATAAAATCCTACTTAAGTAATAGATACCAATATGTTAGTCACAACAACAATATGTCTGAGACCAAAAAATAAAATATGGAGTACCACAAGGTTCGATACTTGGACCTGTATTATTCTTAATTTACATTAATGACTTACCTAAAGCTTCAGCTAGTACCAATTTGGTCTTGTTTGCTGATGACACGACATTAAGTAGAGGAGGTAAAAATTTTGAGGTTCTTGAAGAGGATATCATGGGTGCGCGGCTGGATGTTGAATCGTGGTTTAGGGCAAATAAGCTTTGTCTTAACTCGGATAAAACTGTCAAAATTACATTTACCCTAAAAAATCACTGCAAGATTGAACAAAATAGTGTTAAATTCTTGGGGATTCACCTTGATTCAAGGCTTTCCTTTGCAACACATATTGAGTCGGTCTGTAAAACCTTGTCCAAAAAAATGTTTCTCTTTAGAAAACTAAGGGAATCTGTTTCTCAGGGTACTCTAGTGAATGCATACTTTGGACTAGTTCACTCCATTTTGTCCTATGGCATTCTAATCTGGGGTCACTCTCCTAGAGCTGCTGAGGTATTCTCGATTCAAAGGAGGGTAATAAGAATTATTTGTAATCTAAATTATAGAGCTGATTGTCGTCAATCGTTTTAAGATTTAAACGTTTTAACTGTCCCTTGTCAATATTTATTAAATGCCTTGGTATATGTAAAATCAAATATCAATATTTATACTACACAAAACAACATACACCATTATCAAACAAGAAGTAGGAATAATATCCATATTGAATTTCATAGGATACATAGATCTAGGGATGCGTCAAATTACTTTGCTCCTAATTTCTATAATAGACTTCCGAATGAAATAAAAAAGTTACCCCTAAAACAATTTAAAGCACGTCTTAAGAAACTTTTACTGACTAAAGCGTTTTATTGTTTAAACGAATTTTTAACATGTGACCTGTCTTTGTAAATTTTAATATTAAAATTATTACTTGTTTTGTTTCCCTGCATAATGTTATTATTTTAGATCTATGATCAAATATTTGATGTATATGTCCTACCTTAAATTTTAAATTTTTGTATTGTATAATTTCTTTTAACATATAAAATTTGTTTAATTTGTATCTTTTCCTTGACTTGTGTAAATGTAACTGTACATATTAACATGAATAAAGATTATTATTATTATTAATATTATTATTATTATTAATATTATTATTATTATTATTATTATTAGTATTATTATTAATTTAAGGTCAAAGTTCAAATTAAACGAAATTTTTGTGTTTTTTTTTTAAATTTTTTGGTGGGTCTACCCGACTCATTTAAAAAAAATTGGAATATTTTTGTAGAGAATGCTCTACAATAAAGGTCTAGTCATTTTTCGTTTAACGTGGTTAAAAGTTATTCAAGGTTAAAGTGAAATTAACCGTCAATTTAGCCGTTTTCTCGAAAAAAATGTTTAGTTAAAAGGGCCAAAAACGAATCGAAATATTGTTTTTAAGCTCTGAAAATTCGAAAAACATAACTATCGATATTACGATCTCGAAAAGCTCCAAAATTTTAATCCGCAAACATCTAATTTAGTCCGCAAAAGTCTGATTCATCCGATTTCACCTGCAAACATCTGCTTTTATCCGCGAAGATCTGCTTTTATCTGTGAACGTCTGCTTTAATCCACAAACTTCTGCTTTTATCCGCAAACATCTGCATTTATCCGCGAACGCCTCCTTTAATCCGCAAACATCTGTTTTAATCCGCAAACATCTGATTCTATCTGCAAACATCTGCTTTTATCCGCAAACATCTGTTTTAATCTCCAAACATCTGCTTTTATCCGCAAACATCTATTTTAATCTGCAAACATCTCATTTTATCCGCGAACATCTGCAATCATCCGCGAACATCTGCTTTCATCCGCGAACATTTGCTTTCATCCGCAAACATCTCATTTTATCCGCGAACATCTGCTTTTATTCGCAAACATCTGCTGTCATCCGCAAACATCTCATTTTGCGGATTAAAACAGATATTTGTGGATTAAAGCAGATGTAAGCAGGTGAAATCGGATGAAGCAGACTTTTGCGGACTAAAGTAGATGTTTGCGGATGAAATCAGATGTTTGTGGATTAAAATAGATGTTCGCGGATGAAAGTAGATCTTCACGTATAAAAGCAGATGTTTGCAGGTGAAATCGGATAAAGCAGACGTTTGCGGATTAAAGTAGATGTTTGCGGATAAAATCAGATAAAACCGGGTGAATGCAGATATAAACCCAAATACAGGTATTTGATGAAAGCAGACATAGAACTAAATAGATAAAACCCGACGTTCGCGGATAACATTTATACCCGCAATTGCAGATAAAAACCGACAAGCCGGGTTAAATCAGATATGTCGGATGAAAACAGATATAAATGGACATAAAACTAGCTTGGTTTTTTATCCGCAATCATCCGATATTACCCGTCTTTTTCCCTGGGTAACTAATAACCATTAATTAGTAACTAAATACTTCCCTGCTAAGCTAAACCTTTTTTTAATGCTTTTGTTCTTTATTACTTAATATTGTAGATACGGGGGTTTAGCTTAGCAGGGCCGAATAGGAGTAACCCGTGTAAACTAAACAGGCGGGATCAACTTAAAAACTTATAAATAGACCACCTACATACCCCTTGCGGTCAAAGCGTTAATGACCTACTTATAATTTGCGAAGATACTAGAACATGACATAACATTATACGCTGAAGGTTATTTTAAGGATAAAAAAATTGTTTAATACAATTAATGAGATTTACAAACCTGTGACATGCCACCTTGGGATTACAATATGTAAGAGAGGGGAGGAGGGTCTAAAATACGCTAAAAATGTTTGGAATACTTTATGGACGGCCGGCCGCGTCCCCTTGTTTAAAAATGTAACGAATTCGGACTGAAAAGTCGTGGTCCAAAAATGCGTCCTGTATTGGATAATATTTTACAAAAAAAAATCAATGTTTTTATCATATTAATATCAACCATGCAGGCATAAACAACAGTAAACAAATATTGTTCTATATTCCAACCAAATTTTTAGGATAACAATATGTAAATAGACTAGTTAAATATAGATTAAAAGCGTATATCATTTTAAACTAATAATATTTAAATATATATGTATACATATAATAATTTTTTATCTATCTGGACTTCGCCCAGATATGTAAATTTAAAAAATAAATAAAGACATTTATTATTATTATTATTATTAATTTAAATATTTTTTTTTTCTTTCAGAATCAATCCACACCCAAAAGGCGAAGTATTTTTCGAAAACCTAAACCCTAAGTTAATATATACCCATAAATAAGTTTATATTTAATATGATTAAAATTTATAATTTTTATTACAAACCATTTATATTTTAACACGTATTAATAAAAGTAATAATAATAGATTGTTTTACTTTTAAATAAAAAGATAAGTTACATGTTATGTATTTATATTTCCAATAAGTTGAATGGTTAACAAAATATTAATTGACAACTGACAACAGAATATAGTATATTGTTTACCAAGCCTAGAATCGTGGCAATTACTCCCGATGATGAAAGTTTGTGTCGTACCTAGGCTGGTTATGGCCTTAAGTACTTCACCAAGGTTCCTTCCGGTTGACTCTCCAGATATAGAGGAATACCTACCTCGGGTTGCTTTTATTCAGTGGAGAAAGTAGGGTTTATAAGAATCAGTTAGGGTTGGTGGTTTAATTTAAAATGCAAAAGTAAACTTAAACTGGTTTATTTACCTATGTAAAAGTATGTACAAAATTATATTATAATTATATATACAGTATTTACAAGTATCGTAGACCATGAACACAAAGGTTCTTTCATAGCCTTTAGTCAGGACAGGCAAATGTTCCAGGGATTTTCACAGGCAACTGGCAGGCACGGGCGTGGTTTTCAGTCCTACAGAGGGACAGGGCAGATTTGCAATTGGACTCTAGTGAAAAAATACATGTTGTTAGTTTATGTTTTATGCATACAGGATTTACAGTTTAATTAACTATGTTATTAAAGCTTAATATTATACGGCTTAAAGCCCTGAGATATTAAAAACAGGTTAACTTACTGTTAATATTCCACTGAGAGTTCTCTGTGATTTAGTGGTTGGTTTTCGGGCTCACAATTGGTAACACCATTTGGAATTGTCAATTGACTGATTGTCCATTGAAAAATGCAGCGGTTTTATAGACGAAATTCTGATTACAGACTTGAGCTGTCCAAGCGCCATCTGTTAGAGTTCCGTTTAACTGCAGGTTTCTGGTAGTCCAACTGTTTCCTTGACGTCGGGTAGTTAGGAAAATCGTCTCATAGATGTCGTAATGTGTATCGTTACATCCCCCCTTACCTTTCAGTTTTCTGAAAACAGAACTGGAAATGATTTCTGGAAACTTTCAAAACAAATAAAACTTTTTAAAATAGGAAAATAAAGAAAATTATTCGAAAAAACTAAAAAAAAAATGTAAGAAAACAAAAAAATTAATGGTTTGGCTCGGCTCCGGGTTACTGGTCCTCTATAAAAATGGATGACTTGCCTCGGGGAATTTTCACCCAGAGCCTTCTTCCGCTCTTTAACCAGAGCCTTCGGCGAACTGCTGCATCTGGGTGGTCGGACGGCAGCCGGTGAATCTCCCTGAGGTTGGTCGTCAGGGGCATCTGGTCTGCAGGGATGCTTCGCCGAGGAGGTGGCTGGTTGGGTGGCGGCATGGTCGTCGGCAGCCGGCGTGGAGGGAGCGGGACGATCGGCTCCGGGGTTGGGGGACGCCAGATGTTCTGGGCTGTCGGGAGCCTGGTGATGCCCTGGGCTGGGGCTGGGTTTTCCAGCAGGGGCATATTGAGCCAGGTCAGGCCCTCGATTCGTAGACGCCTGGGGATGGGCACCCCGGCGCTCGGACTATTGGGGGAGACTGGCATCTTGGCCAGGATGGGCGTAAGGCCCTTCCCCGGCGTGATGGCCCTGGGTGGCGTCAGCACGGCTGGCGGCGGTGTGTCCCACATGATGCTGTCTGGGAGGGGAGAGGTGTTCAGGTCCAGGACCGGGGAGTATCCGAAGAGATCCTGGATTATCTGGCGCTGGGGGGTGTTCATGTTCTGCAATAAAAGGTTTTAGATCTTTAATATGTATATTCCTCACCCATTTTCCTTCAGGACAACGAAAGGCCCGGCATATTTTGGGGCAAGTTTTGCATTAAACTTCCTAGCGGCAGAGGTGTTCTTTTGTAAGGACTTTCTCTCCTAATTTGCATCTCCATTCTCTGTGCCGTAAATTATACTGGGTGCTTTGGTTGGTAAAGGCCAGTTCCATATTTAATTTTACCAACTCAAAAGTTTCATGGAGTTTTTTTAAGGCGTTCCGTGTGCTTCGGGGTTTCTGGTACCCCGGCAAGGTCTTCAGGCAGATTTTTAGAGGTAGTTAGACTGTTGGGTGTTTCTAACTCTCGTCCAAATTTTAGGAATGCTGGTGTAAATCCGGTTGAATCATGTACCGCTGAGTTAATAGCTATCCTAAATTCCGGTAGCCAACTGTCCCATTTGGTTTGATCCGCTTCACAGTATTGTGCCACCATAGTCTTGATGACTTTGTTGGCTCGTTCTACAGGATTGCATTGAGGGGTGTATGGGGGTGTAAAGCGGTGTTGTATCCCCATGTCGGACAATAACTTCTGGATTGTCGAATTGAACACCATTGTCGGAGATGATGATGCGGGGGCATCCAAAACGACAAATCACAGGTCTTGGAGGCAGGCCCGGATTTAGAAATTTGCCGCCCCTAGGCAGTTGCAAAAATTGCCGCCCCCCCTCGAAACTTCCTCAATGGTGGAAAGTTTGGTACGAAGTTTTTCAATAAATAAAATGCACCTTTCTGAGCAAATACTTTATTTTATCTAGATTCATCGCATCTTATTTTTCTCGTCTTTTTTCGCGTAGTAACCGTTTTATATTCTTTGTTCTTGGAAATAGCGAGCGCTTTCTCTTCATACGAGTCAAAATCTTTACGCGTATCACTAATCATTTTGTTCAGCCCTTCTAAAAGTTCAACTACCTCAACAATAGTTGTCTTGACATTTTGTAATTTTTTACTCACAGAATTCATGGAAGATAACAGGAAGCTCCACAACTGTTGCATAAACGCAGTTTCTAATGATTCAAGTTGTTGTCAAATGCCAATGCTTCGTTTCGCGTCGTACATTTTTGAACGATATCATCTTCCATTTCTTCTAAAGCTGAGATGACTGCTGGGAAATGATGTTCAAGAGCGTGAACGGCATCATCTTGAGCTGACCAACGAGTGCCTAAAAGTGACTTTACAGTAACTATGCGTCCAGATTCAGAATTTGCACAGTGTTTTGTCAAGATTTCCCAGCGGTGGGTTGATGCAGAAAAAAATTGTACACGTTTTGGATCGTTGCCACATTGGTACATTTGGCGTTTTCAACTTAAAAAATATATAATCTTCCAAACGTTTTTTTTTAAATAGTGATAATATTAGCTTTACTTTGCAAGAAAAATTAAAATCGCGTATGTAGCCGTTGTGAAGATATACACTTAAATGAATTTTTTATAAATTAATTTGCAATAGTAAGCTTAGTCTCTGTGTATCGCCTCTTGTGTTGAGGTTTTTTGGACATTTTTCTATTTCAATGGCTTCACTGATGGTACGTTTGGTTCTGTATTCGATGCTAGCCAAGACCCTTGTTTTTTTAAAGTCAATTTTCCAATATAGCCAGCAATAGCCAACTTATTTATGGAAGACATAGTAGTATGAGCAATTGAAACGGCAACACTAAAATCAAAGTTATGGCTACGATACGTAGAAGACACATTTGTCATCTGGACCCACGGAGAAGAGGAACTGAAGAAATTCCTGGACCATCTCAACAGAATTCCAAAATGGTTAAAGTTCACAATGGAAACCGAGAAAAAACACCAATTACATTTTCTGGATGTCTTCATAATCAAGAAAAATAATGGCAAACTTGGGCAGAAGGACAGTCACACCACCACCCGTCACAACTGCAGTCAGTCATTAAGACACTTGTCACGAGATCCGAAAGGCTGGCGGATGATGACCACAAGAAACAAGAAGACCTGAAAATCCAAAGGAGGCTACAGCAAAACGTATTCTCCAAAACCATCATCAAAAAGGCTCTTAGACCACGACGCCGGTTAAATGAGGCCTAATACAACAAACCAACTTCGTAGACCTTCCTTCCCTACGTGAAAGGGACAACCGAGAGAGTAGGCAAAGTTCTCAAAAATCATAACATTGAGACAACATTTACCGCCCCAAAAAATATCGGTCAAATACTTCCAAACGCCAAACCAAAAATAGAGTTGGAGGCACAAGGGGTGTACGAAATTCCTTGTAAGAATTGTGACGGAAGCTACGTGGGACACACCAATAGACGTATCAACGTTAAACTCGAAGAACATCGTAACGCAGTCTTGGCTAGCATCGAACACAGGGCCAAGAAACCTCAACACAAGAGACGATACACAGAGACTACCAACTGCATAAAAACCAGCTCTCACAACCACTAAAACGCCACGCAAATTAACGAGATTAATGTTCTGCTTTAGGTTTTCACGGGCGTTATATGTATTGATGGTTTTCCGGGATCTGCTCTGTGTTGTCGGTTTTTGTTTCTTAAAAGAACCGTATATCTGATGACGTTTCGGTACAATCTCATGTACCCTCTTTAGGTCTTATCTACTAGGCTGCTGTTGCGGCTCTGCTGCTTTAGGTTTCCACTGGCGTTATATGTATGAATTCGCAGCAGAGCAGCAACAGCAGCCCAGCACATAAGACCTGAAGATGGTACATAAGATTGTACCGAAACGTCGTCCGACATACGGTTCATTTAAGAACCAAAAACCGACAACACGGAGCAGATCCCGGAAAACCATCAATATTTATATATAGGTATATATATATATATATTTATATATATATATACATATATAGCGAATTGCTGTGGTATTTTTCACTAGAACATAAGACCTGAAGATGGTACATAAGATTGTACCGAAACGTCGTCCGACATACGGTTCATTTAAGAACCAAAAACCGACAACACGGAGCAGATCCCGGAAAACCATCAATATTTATATATAGGTATATACATATATATATATATATATATATATATACATATATAGCGAATTGCTGTGGTATTTTTCACTAGAACACATGTTAAGCTTACTGTGGCGCATTAATTTATAAAAAAAAATACATTTAAGTGTATATCTCCACAACGGCTACATACGCGATTTTAATTTTTCTTGCAAAGTAAAGCTAATAATATCACTATGTAAATGTTTGGAAGATTATATATTTTTTAAGTTGAAAACGCCAAATGTACCAACGTGTTGCAAAATACGTTACGGCCATCGGACAATTTTCTGCCGCATGTTCTCCAACTAAATTCAAAGAATGAGCAGCACAAGGCGTATAATCGGCGTATTTGTTGGTTTCTTTGATTCTCGCTTGAAGTCCTGTGTACGGCCCAGACATGTTTGCAGCGGTATCGTACGCTTGTCCTCGACAATCGTTGATGTTGATGCTAAGGGATTCGTGCGTTGACAGAATTGCATTTTCAAGATTCTCAGCTTTGTGTCCTGGATTTTCGATAAATTGAAGGAAACGCTCCACAGGAACTCCATTATCTTTCACATATCTTATGATGAATGACAGCTGATCCACATGAGAAATATCAGGAGAAGAGTCTACAATTATCGAGTAGTATTTGGCTATCTTGATTTCTTTGACGATTTCGTCCAGGACTTTTTTTCCCATAAGCTCGATAAACTCATTGGAAATTGTTTTTGATAAATAATTTGTTCTGCCGCTACCTTTATTCCCAAATCTGGTAATATGTTCGGCGAGGAATGGATCGAATTGAGCGATTAATTCTAGTAGCATCATGTAGTTGCCGTTATGTTGTGAACCGAATTTTTCGTCGTCACCTCTGAATGGAAGTCCCCGTGAGGCTAAAGCTTTTATTACGGCCACGACTCTTTTCAAAACATTTCGCCAGTAAGAGATTTCTAGCTCATGTAAAAGTGTGATATTTGCATCGATTCTTCCCTGGATTTGAGCTCTGTCCTTGAATTGAGTACTGCAATCATGATGACCGTTGGAATTTTCGTGAAGTGTACTGCGATGTCCAGCATTCTTCCAGTCGTTGAATCCATCGTTGGCAAAAGACGATTTCTCCCCAAATAAAAGGCATGGAACGCAATAAACTCTGCCTTTGCTAACGGAGTAGGCAAGCCACGGTCGTAGAGTTTTTTCGCCATTCAAGAGGGTTCGGTGAAAGAAAGAAGCCGAAAAGTAGCGCGTCCATCCTTTTGGAAAAATCAGCATTGATGTTCTGATCGAAACCGTTCCGAGTTATATGGTCACGAAATTCGTCATTGATAATCCATGTTGCGGGATCATTTATTTGTAAGATTTCTTTGCCAGGAATATTGTCCGCGTTCTCGTTAGGTGAAATATCTTCGTCGACTGTCATTTCAAGTTCTTTCGTTTCTGTATGCGAATCGGTCACGGTGTCAGAGTCATTTTCACGCTGACAGTTGGAATCTGCACAAATAAAAAGAAACAACATCTTTAGCGAAAAGTGAAAATTTTAATTATATCCGTAAAAATTTCTGAAATAATTTTTTCTCTGTTTATAGAACATTTTATTGATTTCCAACTGTGAATCATAATTTTATGATCATTTTGATAAGACGCCAATCTATAAGTCAGCTGGTGAATGAACCGAATAAATAAATGACAACGATACCTTCTAGATCATTATGAGCTCTCGAAGTTTCTTTTTCAACTGATCCGGAATCTGTTTTTTTGAAGAATGTAGTCAACCTTGGAGTTTTCTCTAGGACTTTTTCATTTTTCTTCGATTTTTCTGCTGCTCGCTTGCGGTACTCAGCGCCGCTGAATCTGTTACGGTTGTCACTCATGACAAAACGTAGCGTTGAATAAGGTCGTTAAACTAAACTGCTCAGAATAAAAGAAAATGTTAATTTTGGCTTAAAATGTAAATCGTACTATGACGGTAAATATGCAGTTTATAATGTTGGTAAGCCTGCCAACAAAATAGGCGGAAAATTCAATTCCCACAAATATTACAAGTTCTTAAAGTTTCCGCCAAAATTTGCCGCGCTTCAATTCTTGCCGCCCTAGGCATCTGCCTACTCTGCCTGCATGGTAAATCCGGGCCTGCTTGGAGGGCTTCGGTGACAGTCTTGGCAGTAGCTCGACGAAGTGGCTTAAACTCTACCCATTTAGTAAATTTATCTTGAATCACCAGCAAGAATATATTTCCTTTGGAAGAACGGGGTAATAGGCCCACTAAGTCGATGCTTATGACATCCCAAGGGCGGTCCACCGGAAATGGTCGTAATTTTCCTGGGGGTTGTTGTTGGGAGGTCTTATACCGTTGGCAATTTTCGCACTGTCTGACATATTTAGCGACTTCTCTAAACATGCCTGGCCAATAATATTTCCGGGCAATTCTACGAATTGTCTTGGCTATGCCCAAATGTCCGGCGTCATGGTTTTCCCGGAGAATTACAGATCTTTGCGGCTTTGGGATGCATATTTTTCATGGATCTGTAGATTCATTTTCTTTAAAATCGGAGAAATCGTAAAAATGTCTTAACAATTTGCCCTCGTATATTTTAAATTCTGGGAAGCTTCTTGGATTTTTCAGGACTTCTTGGAATTTATGCTGATACCAAGAGCATGTTTTGTTGTCAGTTACAACAAATATCGGTGTGTTGGTTACTGGCTTATCTGGTAGCGGCTCTCTTGATAACAGATCCGGCAGCTGGTTTTGGCTTCCCTTACAGTAAAAAATGTCATAATTGAATTGTTGTAGCGAGTCTTCCAGAGGGATTTTTTAGAGAATTTAGCCATTTTAATGCTTGGTGATCAGTGACTATCTCAAAGTGATAACCCTCTAAATAGGGCCTCATTTTCTGTACAGCCCATATAATTGCTAAACATTCTTTCTCCGTTCTGCTAAATTTCGCTTCGTTCGGGTTCAATGACCTCCTTGCGTAGGCGACGACGTGTTCTGTGTCATTTACCCTTTGAATTAGCGCTGCCCCCACTCCTAGGTCAGAGGCATCAGTTTGTAGACTGAACGGGTGATTAAAATCTGGGCAGGCTAATATCGGTGATTTTGTGAGAGCTGTCTTAAGAGCGGCAAATGCGTCATCCTGTTCGGTGCCCCAGGCCCATTTGACATCTTTCTTTATGAGTTGTGGGGCCGAAATTTGTGCGAAGTTTGGCTATTGGCGTATTGCTTTGACATTTGTTGGGGTTGAAATTTCCTGGATGGCCTGGACCTTGTCAGGTGACGTAGTGATACCTTCAGCTATCACAATATGTCCTAAGTATTGCAAAGACTTCTTGCAAAAATGACATTTTTCTTGATTTAGCTGAAGGTTAGCTTCACGTAGTCGCTGGAAAACCATTTTCAAGTTTTCCAGGTGTTCATCCAGGGATTTTCCCAACACAATAATGTCGTCAAGATGCAAATGCTCTGGGCTCCAACTCTGGTGTTATAATTTGGTCTAACAGCCTTTGGAAAGTAGCTGGCGCCGAATGTAATCCAAAAGGCATAACCCTGAACTGGAACAGTCCTTTTCCGGGAACCGAAAAGGCTGTAATGGGCTTGCTTTCTGTAGTTAACGGTATTTGCCAGTATCCCTGCCGCAAATCCAAGGTGGAAATGTATTTCGCTTCCCTTAGTTTGTCCAATATTGCATTGACTTGTGGCAACGGGTAAGAATCCTTGATCGACACGTCGTTTACTGTTCGAAAATCGATGCAGAATCGCGGCTCTCCATTAGCTTTCTTGACTATCACCGTAGGTGAACTCCAAGGACTATGGGAGGGTTCGATTATTTTTTCTGACAACATTCGATCAATTTCGTCATACATAATTTTCATTATGGCCGGATTCTGTGGCCGGAACCTTTGTTTAATGGGCCTGATATTCTCCTGGAGACAAATCTCATGTTGAGTCATCCGGGTAACGCCCTTAATTTTGTCAAAGGTTTTTAACTCAGTGCAGAAAAAGTCAGCCACTTTCTGTTGTTCTTTGGGTAGCAGGTTTGTCAAGGACAACAGGGCCGGACTTTGTAATATTTCAGATTTTTGGGTGGCTTGTTTCAATATCCTGTGTTTAGATATAAAGTCCATCCCCAAAATGATATTTTCCACCAAATTGGGTAAAAAATAAAATTGTTGCTGAGTATATTTCTGGTAAAATTGACAACCAATGGTGTAGGCCCTAGTAACTGGTTGTAGGGACCCATCAGCCAATTGTACCTGGCTAGTACATTGTTGTCCTGGTTGGTTTGGTCGATTTTCTACCACGGATTTTCCGATGTAAGAATATATAGCTTCGGTGTCCAAAATAGCATTCCATTCCATTCCTTTAACTTTTAATTTAAGGATCATCCTGGGGTCGTTTGCCACATTTGCGGGTTGATTGGCTACAAAATTTGGATTCATGGTCGGGATTTTTGCTTCACCCTGTATATTTTGACCCAAATACGGTCCCGGTGAAGCCAGTAGGGGCGGGAATTTAGACGGCTTCAGTTCCTGTTCCCTCTGGAGTTTTCCGGACGTGGGCATGTGCAGTCTCTTGACATAACATCCTGCTTACCACATCTAGAGCAAAAAATGCGCTCCCTTTCGCGACATTCTTTGCGAAAATGACCTTCTTTGCCACACCGCCAGCATATACGCTTTCTGTCATATACTGGGGTATTAGGTGGTTTTACATGTCGGTTTGGGGTACAATTTTGCTTTGACAGCAAGATTGGGGCTATTTGAGAAATTTGAACTGCCCTGGCAGGTTTTTGTGAATCTACCTCCTTTTGTAAACGTTCAAATTCTTCTGCCTGTCCCACTAAGTCTTTAACCGACTTGGCATCGGCGCGTCGAATGTATTGACGATATTCTGGCCTTAGGTTTTTATACAGGGTGTACAACTCTTCCTCTGAGCTGTATTTTCCATGTCGTCGCATAAGTGACTGAATGTCAATCATGTACTCTCGAAACCTTTCCTTGGGACGTTGTTTTCTTTGAGAGATTTCTTCGAGTAGGTCCTCGGTATACCTACTGGGAAAATAAGTTTGCTTAAAATCCTCTACGAAATCATCCCATTCTTCCCAGCCAGCTTTCCAGTTTCTATACCACAATAGGGCACTGCCCCTTAACAGTTCCGGTAATGCTCTCAGTAAGTTTTCCTCTTCAAAATCATAGCATATTTTAAGCTCTTGAATTCTTTCGAGGAATGAAACTGCATTAGTATTGCCATCAAAGTGTACATTCCACTTTCTAACCTGGTCACAGACCTTTCGATCATCTTGTGGTGTACCTAAAATTGACGCTTCCCAAAGTGGTATATTAGCTGGTGCTTCTTTCTCTTCGGTGACATGATTTCGCACTCGTAAACGTAAATCGTTTACTGTGCCGGATGTTTCCAAACCAAAACCCTTACAAACATCCACTAAACCTTCCTTACGCAGGGTTTATATCCAGCTTAGTCCTTGTTTTACCTCAGTGCCAGCTGTACCTTCTGTCGAAGAATTTCCAGCCTCTGCCTGAGGAGTGCTTTGGGTTTTAATTTGCTCTTCTGTTTTTGACGGGCTGGGCTTTGTTTTTGGCATTTTAGAATGTAATAATTAAACCACCTTACTGATTCTCATGGGATTTTTGCAGGTTATGTTTTCTATGAAAACTTTTTAGGTTAGGTTACAGGAATTTTTAGGAAAACCCGGGTCCTAGTGCTCGGGCGCCAAATTTGTGTTGTACCTAGGCTGGTTATGGCCTTAAGTACTTCACCAAGGTTCCTCTCCGGTTGACTCCAGATATAGAGGAATACCTACCTCGGGTTGCTTTTATTCAGTGGAGAAAGTAGGGTTTATAAGAATCAGTTAGGGTTGGTGGTTTAATTTAAAATGCAAAAGTAAACTTAAACTGGTTTATTTACCTATGTAAAAGTATGTACAAAATTATATTACAATTATATATACAGTATTTACAAGTATCGTAGACCATGAACACAAAGGTTCTTTGCGCCTTTAGTCAGGACAGGCAAATGTTCCAGGGATTTTCACAGGCAACTGGCAGGCACGGGCGTGGTTTTCAGTCCTACAGAGAGACAGGGCATATTTGCAATTGGACTCTAGTGGAAAAATACATGTTGTTAGTTTATGTTTTATGCATACAGGATTTACAGTTTAATTAACTCTGTTATTAAAGCTTAATATTATACGGCTTAAAGCCCTGAGATATTAAAAACAGGTTAACTTACTGTTAATATTCCACTGAGAGTTCTCTGTGATTTAGTGGTTGGTTTTCGGGCTCACAATTCGTAACACCATTTGGAATTGAGCCACCAGACGACTGATTGTCCATTGAAAAATGCAGCGGATTGAATGCTTAACTTGGTCATTTATGCCTAACTGTTAAGCATAAATGCCTAACTTGGGCATTTATGCCCAACAGTTCAGCATAAATGCCTAAGATTTAGGATTGAATGCCTAACTTGGGCATCTATGCCCAAAAGTTCAGCATAAATGCCTAAGAGTTAGGATTAAATGCCTAACTTGGGTATTAATGCCCAATAATTTAGCATAAATGCCAGAGTTAGGATTAATTGCTCAAAAATTTGGTATGTGAATTCAATGATTCAATGTGTTGAGATTAAATACCTATTTTGGGCATATATGGTAGATGCTACTTTTTTGTCTAATATGTAATAAGTAAAAGAACATATTCAAAGACCAAGCTCATCCTCCTTCGGACATCACATCAAATACAACTCCCACTCCTTCCGCCCAGCATCGAAGGCAAGAATCATACATAACCTAGATCTCAACAAATATAGCCTTAAACTAGACCTATTTGAAGATTTGGAAATATCCAACTCATTCAAAAATAAACCTGAACAATGCTTGAACTCACAAATTAATTTAAATTTAAACCATTATTTAAACATTTCCTATAAGCATTTCATGATTGATGATGAAAAAAAACATTTATTGATTCCGTCCTCCCCCCACCATTGCTTATTTTTTAAATAACCTTTTTGAGTTGTAACTACTGTATTTAATTGATTTTATTAGTTAAGTTAATTTAAATTACCCGCTAATTTTAAGATTATGAAGTTGGCACTAGTTAAACGTCAAAATTAACGTGGTTTTTCTGTAAAAGATAAAATGTAAAATTTGTTATGTTAAATTTCCTTCAGGGCTATATGTTTTTCAACTTATGTTCACTGCTACATATAAATGTAAGCTCGCCTTGACCAGTAAGTAAAAAATTTTAACCCACCTATTGAAACTAATGTTTACTTACTTTTCAGGGCTAGCCCGGATGATGTCATTAGATTAAATGACGAAAGCGCTTGGCTACTCATTTTTTTAAATAAATATACCGACATACAAAAATACACCCCTTTTATTAAATGAATAGTTTTATTGAATCGATTATTCCCAAGTTAAGCATAATGCCTAAGTTAGGCATTATTCCCAAGTTAAGCATAATGTTAGGTACTCAAAATCATGTCTAACCCTTTTAGGCATTTATGCCCAAAAGTTAGGCAGTACTGCCCAAAATTTAGGCATTTTTTCGCAAGGGCCTTCACACGGGCCGTGTGCAACAAGTGTTGACAACATATATGCGGTTGACAGCTGTCCAAGCGCCATCTGTTAGAGTTCCGTCTAACTGCAGGTTTCTGGTAGTCCAACTCTTTCCTTGACGTCGGGTAGTTAGGAAAATCGTCTCATAGATGTCGTAATGTGTATCGTTACAAGTTTCCGAGCGAGCCGATAGGGGAGTGAAGGATTTCATTAAAGGAGTAATTGCGACTCCACGCGAGGTAAATACTATATGTGGTGACCGCTACTCGTTGGTAGATGGCGTCAAAGATAATCTTTGGATGGCGTCACCCACAAACTGTCATGACATGCTTACGATTTTAAATAAATTATATATAATATATATAATAAATATATGATTATATAAGTAGAATGTTAATAAACTAGTAGTGCTATAAAGTGTCATTACTTCAATCCAAGTACACAATAGTTCGTCGACGAGGATCAAGAAAAAAAGGGTCGAATATATTACAGCAAAGAAAACACAATGAACGCTGAGCAGTTTAAAGAACTTTTGGCGGCTATGCAGTAGTCCCAGAAGGAGATGCTGTCTCAAATCGTAACACAGTAATAGCCAAGACATTTAGTTAGCACTCAAGCAGATTTTTCAAGAATTTCACCCTTCGAAAATTATGATGTTCTTAAAGAAAAATTTACATGCTATTTAGAACGCTTCGAAAACTATTATACAATGAAAGGAGTCACAGACGATGCTCAAATTGCA
Source organism: Brassicogethes aeneus (assembly GCA_921294245.1). Classification (NCBI taxonomy): domain Eukaryota; kingdom Metazoa; phylum Arthropoda; class Insecta; order Coleoptera; family Nitidulidae; genus Brassicogethes; species Brassicogethes aeneus. Next base: position 52,210,794 of record OV121133.1, on the reverse strand, counting down.
CAACTACTATATGTTAGCATAGGTTGTAACCTCAAAAATCCTCATTAAAGGAATTTTGGGGGTTAGCCCGGGCCAGCTAGTAGGGGTGGTTCTTTTTAAGCTTTTGATTGGGCGCCACTTGGCTGAGCCAAGAAAAACAATACAACAAAAAAAAGTTTTGCTCTAGTTCAGAAAGGTTCGAGAAAAAATGCAATATGTCATAAAAATTAATTATATTACCATAGTTGTACAAAGTAGGTAGTAGTGTGAATAATTACAAAAATGGTTCCGAGGGTGCCTGGGCCTGCGACCACGACTGGCTGGATTAATCACAGTTGCTGGTGGAGTCTTGGACCTTCTCCGGTTCGGACTTGTTCACTGCTGAGCTCGCTCGTGGATCCTGGTAAAACGACGGTTGCAGGGCCTCGCTATGTGTACCCAAGGGCCTGACAGGCCAGGATCTCGGCGGCGTAACGGTGACTTGCTCTTGTACAAAATCACCGGGGACCTTCAGGATTTTCGCTCCCGGCAAAGTTGGAATAAACAATCAGCATTAATATCGTGATAATAAGGCAGGCACCAGGACACTGGACCAACTCTTTACCAGCTTATTCACACGGTTAAAATAATGAAAATAATTCTATAAAAACAAAGTTGAATACTTAAAACAAAAATGAAAGATGCTACTTATAAAAAAACTTAATACTACAAAATATGAATAATGAAAGTTAAATACAAAAAAATATTATCTATTCTCTTAAAATCTAACTAATTATAAGGAAAAGGTAAAGCAGGAAAGACAAGATCGTTTTAATAAATCTGCTGGTATTCATGCAAGTTGGTCAAATGTCTGGAAGAATTATAAGGTGTGGCTCACAAAAAAACTGAATTACGTTATAAAAACTAAGAAACGTCGTCTGACGTTAATCGAAAATATTTAGTGTAAGTAACCACCTTATAATAAATATACTACGCACAATATAAGAGAAAAGATAAATGAACTTAAACCAACTTACATGAATCGTCCACGCAGCCAGACCGGAGCGATCTTGTCAGAACCCAGGATCGGAACCAAGAGAGCTCCTCTACAACGTCCGCTTTCCATCAAGCCTTGCTTCCCCCACCGTATTTATTTTACCAATTGTTTAAAACTAAAACCCCAAAATTAAATATAATATTAATTATTAATATTAATTATTTCTATTAAATGCAAAACAAAACTAACTGACCGTTAACTTACCCCAATACCACTAAAAATAAAAGTAATAAAATTAATATTTAAATATTAATTGCAAGGAGATACAATAAACAGTAAAAACATTCGACACAAAACAATAGTTCCGACGTGGAAGTAACATGGGACAAAAAACGTTAATATTTACGCATACACTGAGAGACACAAAACATTTAAGGAACAGTTGATAAATCAACTGTTACACATCCCCCTTTCTTCCATAGAAAAAAGACGAAATCTTTTTTCTGAGACACAAATTATATCAAATAAAATAACCAAAATCTACTTAATTACTATTATTGTCTTCTCGTGAAAAATATGGTTTAAGGTCCTTTATATGAAAATTTCCCAAGTTTTTACCGTTTTCGTCGGCTAGATTGTAAACCAGATTTCCCATTACCTTAATGACTACCGCCGGAACATACTTTTCTGCTAACTTGGCTGAGAAATAAGTGGCCGCATTGGAAAGTGGAAAGGTTCTTTTCCAGACTCTATCACCAACCTGAAATTTAAGCTCTCTTTTTCGTAAGTTATATTGAAGGGAATTTTTAATATACGCCTGCTGAATTTTTTTTCGAATCGACTCAAAAATACTTGGCAGCTCCTGCAAATCATTAACTCTTTGATTTTTTTCTGAAATAGTTAGTATGTTATTTTTATTATTAGACACTGGGCCGTAATATTCTCCATCGATAGGAATATTTCTACAAAAATTTAGGAAAGCTGGAGAATACCCTGTTACTTCATGTTTGCTAAGATTTATGGCTTGGGCGACCCTGTATATGTGAGTGTCCCATAGACGCTGGTTATCCTTAATATAGGAAGATAATGCTGTGACAATAATGCGGTTTTGTCTTTCCGTGTGGTTTATTTGTGGGTGATATTTAGCATTATACCAAATATTATTTACCTTAATTTTTTCCATAAACAACTTAAATTCTTTAGATATAAACTGCGAGCCATTATCGCAAGCAACGATCTGTGGAACTCCAAAGGTAAGGAAAGTTTGTTCCATGAAAGCTATTATTGGCTTTGACGTGGCTTGGGCTAAAGGATGGACTAAAACATACTTGGTAAACCAATCAACTAGGACCAGTAAGTATTGTTTTCCACTGGTCGACCGGGGCTTTTGTTTGCACCACAAGTATGACACGTCTTAACATACTTTACCACATCTGATTTTACCTTGGGCCAATAATACTGTTCAGATAAACGAGCTAAAGTTTTCGATACACCAAAATGGCCAGAATCGTCATGAAATTTGGAAAGAATTTCAATCCTGTGGGCTGCAGGAACAAACAATTTCCACTCCATTAAGTTACTAATAATTGAATGCCTATTAACAATATGCTTATATAGCAAGTTATTATCAACCTTAAAGTTTGGATATTGATCGGGATTACATTTTACCTTTTCAACTAGATCCTTGTACCACTGATCTAGTTGCAGAGATTTATTTATATCCAATACTTCCAAGGAACGGGATAGAGCATCTGCTACAATATTTTGAGAACCTTTTCTATGGACAATAGCGAAATCATATTGGCTCAACTTTACAGCCCATCGAGCTAATCTTCCAGCTGGATCTTTTAACCTGTGAAGCCAGAGCATAGAAGCATGATCAGTTACAATGGTAAAATGTGGACCTTCTACATAGGAACGGAATTTTTCAATTCCAAAAATAACGGCTAAACATTCCAACTCTGTAACTGTATAATTTCTTTGACATTTATTTAAAGTTTTGCTGGCATAGGCTATTGGATGCTCTACTCCACCCTCTTCCTGATACAGTACGGCTCCTAACCCTGTAAGACTAGCGTCAGTCTGAATAAAGAAAGGTTTAGAGAAATCTGGTGAAGCCAATAGGGGTGCAGAAGTAAGAAGAGTTTTAATTTTTTCAAAAGCCAACTGAGCCTCTGACGTCCATTTAATAGATTGGCCTTTTTTCCGACCATGAAGAAGATCCGTGATGGGCGAACAGATCGAAGAAAAATTAGGTAGAAATCGACGATAATATGCTACTAAACCTACGAATCTTTTTATTTGTGTTGAGGTTTTGGGAACTGGATATTCCTTTACAGCTGAAACCTTATCGGGATCTGTTGGCAGGCCTTTTTCGTCAACAATGTAACCTAAGAAGGAAAGGGATGACCTACAAAACTGACATTTATCTAGATTAATTGTCAAATTTGCCTCTTTTAATCGAAGAAATACTTCTTTTAAAATAGCTATCTAGATATGTGGGTGTCAAAATCTGGGGTACTAATGATAATATCATCCAAATAACAAAATACATACTTACCCAAGGATTCATCAAAAAGTTGATCCATTAACCTTTGCATGGTTTGGGGGCTATTACATAAGCCCATGGGGGTTACACAATACTCAAACAGGCCTCTCCCTGGAACAGAAAAAGCCGTTTTTGGCCTGGACGATTTTTCCAAAGGAATCTGCCAAAACGCCTTACGCAAATCTAGGGACGATAAAAATTTTGAATTGCCCAATTTTGAGAGAATAGAGTCAGTTAAAGGCAAGGGATATGAATCTTTAACTGTTAACGAGTTTAATTTTCGACCATCAAAACATGCCCGAATTTCACCCGAAGGTTTTCTTACCAGTAAAATCGGGCTTGACCACGGTGAATTTGACTTTTGAATGACCCCTAAGGATAACATTTCATCAATTTCCTTGTAAAGGTGCCCCTGCATAGCTGGAGAGAGAGCATACTGTCGCTGTTTTGCCGGTAAATTATTGCCGGTGTCAATGAAGTGTGAAATCACGGTTGTCCTACCCAATTCTGGGGATGATAAAGAACCAAACATTTTGATAATCTCCCGAATTTTATTTTCCTGAAAAGTTGTTAAACTATTACGACTTTGAATACAATTGATCGACGATACATTATTATATGAAAAACTTGCAAAATTTGCTTCTAACTTAAATAGTTTACAAAAATCTATTCCCAATATTAAAAAATGCTTTACCGATGGCACCAGCATCACCCTAAGATCCTTTGATACATTATTTAAAGTTATAGGTAAGTCTATGCAACCCAGGCAATCTTGCACCGTGCCATCTGCTGTTGTCACTCTAACCGGCGATTCTGAATTTATAGACATATTATTTTTATAAACTAACTCACATCCAAGGCCACCCAATACTGAAAAATTAGCTCCAGTGTCAACCAAACACTTTACAGAATTACCAAAAATATTTAAAGATAAAAAAGGGCGGTTATCACCAGGAACATCAGAAAAAATTGGAGATACTGTAGGGATAAAAAAAGATCTCACCTTTTTTAGCCAGTTTTTCCAGTCTTGCAGATTAAAAAACGATTTACTTTTTACTTTTGAGGAGTTCCAGGGTCCTGTTTTTGGCTGAAAATGTGACCCTGAGATGCATTTCCTCCACTCTCGTTTTTTGAGCATCTAAAACATTTGCCCTTTGAAACGCCCTTTTGACCGCAGCCGTAGCAAAATAGAGTTCTGGATTTCCTACACTCACTATAGGAATGGCCCTTCTGATCACAATTCCAGCACGATATCCTACTATTTAAAAAATTTAATGACGTTGAGAGGTCACCTAAAGATAAACAAGCAAATTCTGGTTCCAATAATCCCCGTGAACTTGGAGGTGGCTTATAACGATCAGAAGAAAACTTCGAATGCTCTAATTTTTGACATAATTCAGACAGTTCATCTATAGTCTTAATGTCCTGCAACGCCAAGGCTTGAATATAAAATGGAAGTAAATTCTTTCTGATCGTTCTAAGTCTCGTCCCCTCGTCCGGTTTATTTGTCAACATATCATACAAACTTTCAACAGACGCAATAAATATTGAAACTTTCTCGTTACTCCCCATTGTTCTATTGGAAATTTCAACTAGTAAATCGTCATCGTAAGAAATAGGTAGAAAATCTTTTTTTAATCGCGCTATTAGTTCTTTCCAAGTAGTAACTTTGGGTTTCACACTACGGTACCAAATCAACCCTTGGTCTGCAAACAGTTCGACAGCTGAGACAAACAACTCTGATTGTGATACTCCTCTAGCCAACGCAAGTTCCTCTACTTCAAGAATTCAATTTACCGGAGACCTCTCCTTCCAATAATAAAGCCTGAGATCTGAATTTACTACGAACTGCAATTCTAGATTTCATTATATTATCATCATCGCCTTCTACCTTCAAACGTTCAATTCGATCATAAATGTGAGTTAGCCTGGTTTGAATTTTTCTGAAATCATTTAACGAAAATGGTCTACCTATAATTTCTTTTAAACTATCTATAGTCTTTTGAATATCAACTATCTCTGAATCCCATGTTAAATTTGTTACCGTCAGGACTAAACTTGTATTTACAGATTTTTCTCTGGATAAAGCTCCTCTTAAAAGTTTACGTTTGCTATCCTGCTCAACACCTACAATATTAATTCCCCTTATAAGCAGTTCATAGTTTAATTCATGCGATCTCAGGTTATTAGGCTCCATCATAACACAAATTAAATTAATACCCAAATTAGTCAGGTAAAACAAAGGTAAAGGGAGTAGATAATTACGTAATCTAACCTAAATAAATATTTAACTTCTCTCTCCTCACAAACTAGAGCAACAACAACACAACGAAAATTAAGCCTAAAAGTCGTTGGGCGCCAATTGTGTATCCTCAAAAATCCTCATTAAAGGAATTTTGGGGGTTAGCCCGGGCCAGCTAGTAGGGGAGGTTCTTTTTAGGCTTTTGATTGGGCGCCACTTGGCTGAGCCAAGAAAAACAATACAACAAAAAAAAGTTTTGCTCTAGTTCAGAAAGGTTCGAGAAAAAATGCAATATGTCATAAAAATTAATTATATTACCATAGTTGTACAAAGTAGGTAGTAGTGTGAATAATTACAAAAATGGTTCCGAGGGTGCCTGGGCCTGCGACCACGACTGGCTGGATTAATCACAGTTGCTGGTGGAGTCTTGGACCTTCTCTGGTTCGGACTTGTTCACTGCTGAGCTCGCTCGTGGATCCTGGTAAAACGACGGTTGCAGGGCCTCGCTATGTGTACCCAAGGGCCTGACAGGCCAGGATCTCGGCGGCGTAACGGTGACTTGCTCTTGTACAAAATCACCGGGGACCTTCAGGATTTTCGCTCCCGGCAAAGTTGGAATAAACAATCAGCATTAATATCGTGATAATAAGGCAGGCACCAGGACACTGGACCAACTCTTTACCAGCTTATTCACACGGTTAAAATAATGAAAATAATTCTATAAAAACAAAGTTGAATACTTAAAACAAAAATGAAAGATGCTACTTATAAAAAAAACTTAATACTACAAAATATGAATAATGAAAGTTAAATACAAAAAAATATTATCTATGCTCTTAAAATCTAACTAATTATAAGGAAAAGGTAAAGCAGGAAAGACAAGATCGTTTTAATAAATCTGCTGGTATTCATGCAAGTTGGTCAAATGTCTGGAAGAATTATAAGGTGTGGCTCACAAAAAAACTGAATTACGTTATAAAAACTAAGAAACGTCGTCTGACGTTAATCGAAAATATTTAGTGTAAGTAACCACCTTATAATAAATATACTACGCACAATATAAGAGAAAAGATAAATGAACTTAAACCAACTTACATGAATCGTCCACGAAGCCAGACCGGAGCGATCTTGTCAGAACCCAGGATCGGAACCAAGAGAGCTCCTCTACAACGTCCGCTTTCCATCAAGCCTTGCTTCCCCCACCGTATTTATTTTACCAATTGTTTAAAACTAAAACCCCAAAATTAAATATAATATTAATTATTTCTATTAAATGCAAAACAAAACTAACTGACCGTTAACTTACCCCAATAAAACTAAAAATAAAAGTAATAACATTAATATTTAAATATTAATTGCAAGGAGATACAATAAACAGTAAAAACATTCGACACAAAACAATAGTTCCGACGTGGAAGTAACATGGGACAAAAAACGTTAATATTTACGCATACACTGAGAGACACAAAACATTTAAGGAACAGTTGATAAATCAACTGTTACAAGGTTCAACTCATTACAATAATTTAGCAGCATTTTTGGGTCCAGAAAAACCAGTTAAGAACCTGAACTTAAAAGATTTAAAGGAATCATTTAAAAAATGCTTATTCCCAAGAAAAATGTGCTCGTTGCTCAACATTATTTCCTGAATATATTCCAGAAAGAAAACGAGTCAATAGCAGAATTTGTAGCAACACTACAAAAAGATATGGCAGAATGTGAGTTTGCAGTTACCTGCCAATTTTTAAAAACGGTATCAGTTGCTGATATCTTTCTAAGAGCTCAATTTATTCGAGGTCTACGTGACAATTGGCTTAGAGTCCTTCAATCCAGTGCAACCACTTTTGATGACATTTTAATAAAAGCTACAGCATTTGAGGCATCAAAAATTGAAAGTAAACAGCTTACGCAACACCCAAATCAACTAAATCAAAATACCTTCGATACCAATAAAGTAGCAAGTTCTTCACACCATTACAGAGGCCATTCCAGTTCAATAATTTCCAGTTATAATAAACATTTAAGTAAACCAGATTATAAAGCATTGGGAATTGAAAGTCTATGCATCAGATGTGGGAAAAACAACCATAAAATTCAAGATTGCCGAATACCAAAGACAAAACTAAAATGTACCTCATGTAACAAAGAAGGTCATTGTGCAAAGGTATGCATATCAACTTTATTAAAATCTTCAAAAAATAGAGCAAATTCTAGCTCTACAAACTGTATTTAAACTGTTGAATTGTCTTCAAATTTACATTCTATTGGGTTAAACAAACTCATAACAGTTGTAGACTTATTTGAGATTGTTGATTGTGATAAATACCTTATTTCTGTCCATCTTAATGGTAAATTACAAAAATTTGAAGTCGATTGGGGTGCAAAATTTTCATTAATATCAGAAAATGATTTCAACAGATTAAATTTAAATCTTTTTATCAAACCTTTTAACATTGCATTTAAATCTTATTCTGGTGATATTATCCAGTCTAAAGGCAAAATTTCTGTGCCTGTATCATACAAAAATAAAGAATTTATAGGCGAATTATACATTATGCCAGAGGGACATGAAGCTTTACTAGGTCGACAATGGATTCGAAGCCTAGGTATTGAACTTCAACAGATTGATGCAGAAAAATCCAAAGTATCTTCAATAAGTCAATTTTATACAATTCATTCAATTGACGATATTTTTACAAAATTTGCTCCCATTTTCGAAAGAAGAGTTGGTTCTGTTTCAGATTTTCAAGTTTTACTTCAACTTCGAAAGGATAGTAAACCTTGCTTCACCAAGGAACGCAGCATACCTTATGCTTTAATTGACCAAGTTGACAAATAATTAGATTCTCTTGAGGCTGAAGGAACTATTTCTCCAGTTGCATCATTAGATTGGGATCTCCTTTGGTCGTTATTCCTAAACAGGACGGGGTTATCCATGGTAGAGGATAGATATAGGACCTGATTTCTAGGTTACGGATGGTCCAGCCCTTGTCCCTGGTGAAGTATCTTCTACATCCACCTGAGCCATGAGCTCGGCCACCTCCTTGTCCAATGTCGCTGTCGGATCTGATTCGGGCGTAGACGTTCCTTCCGATAATGGAGTATTGCTACTACCCTCCCGGGCTGGAGCCGTCTTTTTCTCCGGCGCAGCTGGAGCCTTTGCCTTCTTCATGAAAGTGACGACGGAGACCCCTGCGAACAACCTACGTAACACTTAAGATATCGCTGATACGTACTTGGTACGAGATAATGTTTACTGGGTACGCTATTAAAATTTCAAATCCATATGGATATATATCGTTTGCATTTCCCCAGAAAAACCCTGTATAGCATTATATTAAATAAAAAAAATGCAAAATAACTAATTACAAAAAAGCGAAAAACAACTGAATAAAAAATGTATCAATTACTTCCTCTCCGCTTTTGTTTAATTTCGTTCATATTCCTCACCAGCATCGATAGACAGCTGTTTCGCTCTGTGGAGCTAATTTTCTTTCTCAAGTTGTGAACTTGGTTAAAAATATTTAATTATTTGTTAAAACACAATATTGAGACTTTGAAAATACATTTATTTTGTTTTACAGAATAGATGTTACTTGTACAACAACCAAAACAGTAATGTCCTAAAAATGGATTTTACCCTTATTTATAATTTGTCTATCTATCTTAATATCTAAGGTTAATTCTATTTTGCAATAAGTCGCTTATCACTATTGCATTAAAACTATAAAACTTAAGTATACTTAAGTTTTAATGCAATAGTGATAAGTATACTAGTATACTATGTTCTTATATCTAACACATGGTACAAAGGGGTGTATTGTGAGTGGTTACATAACTCCCCTCTCTTTTAAGTAGAAAAACACAATGGGGGACTAATGTCTGCTATTTGGTTTTCTCTGTCTACAGCAATTTTTTCATTTCTACTAATTTTTATTTTAACAATTTTTTTATATTTTATAAAATAAACTACAATAGCAACACATATGGTGGTAATAATTAAAAATGATAGTATTAAATGTTACATATTAAAGGGGTTATCTTCTTTATCTAGTTTATATAATATATATATATATATATATATATATATATATATATATATATATATATATATATATATATATATATATATATTTACCTACGTCGCCTAAGTGGGCGTCCGGTCTCTAAGCGTTCTTACTCAGCGTCCGACTATAAACACGAGCGTTTATGAGCGAATATCATTTAAACGGTTAACATGGAGCCTATACCTCTGCAGGTTATCTGAGCGTCTGCAAAAAACACGCTTTTTTAATTCAAGTAAATTATAGCTTAGTTCCAAGCTCAGTTAAAACCGTTTCGCAACGGCAACGCTCATGCGCATAGGATAAATGGTGTCCGAAATTGATCCCTATGATCTGTAATTGATCCTATGTGCATGAGCGTTACCGTTTCGAAACGGTTTTAAGAAAGCTTGGAAGTTTCCTTATTATTATTATTATAAATTATGTTTTTGGAAACTTTTTATTTTATTTTTGTGTGTAGAATCTGCTCTTAAAGTATTTCTTACTAATTAACGCTAGATATTAAAATAAATTTAAGGAAAATATTTTTTTACTTGATTTTTTTTTGTATAATTATTTTTGTCTTTTAAAATACAATATTGGGATCAATAAAAACTATAAAAACCATTCTTCTAGGTCATAAAATTTATTTAAAAAATATAAATCATTAATTTTAGCCTCCAGAAAAAACTTAGTTGATTTTTTAAATTTGATGAATTGTTATCTTCATAGAGAATTTAATCCCCTAAAAAACAATATAAAGGTTTTTTGTTTACTTGTTATATTTAATTGCTTATAAAACAAAAAATACCGGGAAAAAATTTTCCTTTCTAAATTCTTATTTTGGCGAGCGCTAATTAAAAAATGAAGATATAAGGCTGAAATTTTGACTCAATTATTTTTTTGTGACCAAAAAAATAATTTTCATATGGAACCGAAAAAAAAACCAAAGAAGTTTTATTTGACACATTCTAGTAAATACATATAATATATGTAGATATTATGTATGTAATCATAAAATCTTAAGAAAATCAAAAGTCGGTTAAATATGATAAAATATAACAATTTGGCATTAAAAACATTAATAAGCCATTTAATTTTTTATAAGTTTGAAAAAGTTTTGATATTTTTACAAAAAAATGATTGATTTTTTTACAAAAAAGTTTGATATTTTTCAAAATTCCTTCTGGTTAAAACTAGAGTCCCTTCATAAAAACGATCAAAAATATAACCTCAAAGTAAATTTTTCCCAAATTAAAACAGGACGCAAGACACCCTTCTCTGTTTTTCTGCTCAAATGGTCGAAAAAACGCAGAGAAATATGTTTGCACCGTGACATTGACAATCGTGGCCCGACTCTGGTTATGAAGGGACTCTAGTCAAAACTAGAGTCCCTTGATTCAATTTTTAGTTTTGACATTTGGACTTAGCTATATATAGTTTTATAGGTCTGACTAAATTGCAATATACCTACATAATATGTATATATTATATAAATATTTTAAACTAATCATCTATTAAGGTGACAGATGCAGGGTTACCAGATTTTATCAAAAAATGGACATTTTGTTTGAATTTACTTTAATTATACACGTAGAATAATAACCAATCATACAATTAACAATGATGATAAAAAAATATACTTACAAATATGACATACTTATGTCAAGAAATTTAAGGAAATATTAAGAAACTAATTATAATAATTTAAATAACAGAAGATAGACATCATAAGCTGGCCAAATAGTCTAAATTGTGTTAAAGGTCAAAAACTAAAAAAGAAAGAAAAATTAACAATAACTAAGTAACGTCAAATTGACAATTTCTCTTGTATCAATGTTCCATTTTTTGACAAAATCTGGAAACCCATGATCGATATATTTCTTTTTTATCCACAAATAAATTTTAATTTAATAAATACTGTTTAAGCAGAACTGAAATAACTGATGTTGCTAAAAAAATGAATTCTGCAAACGAACTTAAAAAATGTGGTAGTACGTAAAAGTAGCCCGAAAATAAAGTAAAATCTAAAATATTACTAATTTACAGGTACGAGAGCGAAAATTATACATATTTAGTTAACAATTGTTATTAATCACTATTTTAAACTTTAATACCTAATACCACCATTTAGCGCTCAAAACAAATAAGAAATCCAGAAAAACCTAATTTATATTTAAGAAGGGATACTTAATCAGCGCTTTCGCTGGGCGCCCAGATAACCGCTGCAGTAAATATATAAACACCGTGTTTATAAATCCTGGGATCGTAGCGCCTTTATGCGGAAATAAGCTGAACTACACTATAAACGTTAATCAAAAAACCGGCAAGTGAGCGTCCATCTTTTTTTTATTTTAAAATAATCTATGCAACCAAAGATACTATTTAAGCAGGTTCTTAAGGAGTGGTCAGTGAGCGTCCGTTTATCGGACGCCTGGTGACTTCGGACGCTCAGTAAACCTACAATTTTACACAGGGGACGCCCAGTTATACCATATAGATATATATATATATATATATATATATATATATATAACGGTTATTGCACAGTCTTTTGGGACTCTAATAACTGAGGGTTAGTTATTTTGAAAAACCCGGTATTGTTGCACTTAAGTTCGATAGTTATTGACTTTTGCGGCACTAATATCACGTGATCTTCACAAATGGGTTCGATGATATCCTGGAACACTTCTACACGGATTGTCTGGCAGGTTAAATTTTTTCCACTAAAAGCTGCCGGTAGGCAGTCATCTGCTTCTTCATTGTCGGTGAGTGTTTGCGTTTGCAAATGGAGAACTCTTCTACTAACGGGCAGTTCCTTGGTAAGTATCGGTGTTCTTTTGCGTTTAACAACAGGTAAGGTTGTTGCTTTTAAAACAAATATTTTAGGAAATGTTATAAGATTGTTATGTAAAATATTTAATTTGGCAATTAAATTGAGTTTTATACTTCCTCAATTATATCTAATAAGTATTGACAATTGGTTGTTATTAGTTGTAAAGAGTTTTGTAGATAAAGAAATTCGTTGACAATTTCTACCTTCTTAATTAGATTATAAATTTGTACGTTTATTAAGTTTTGATTTTTTCGTAAATTAGATAACAATTGGGAATATTTTTCTGAAAAATGTTTAAGTTTGGTGATTTGGATTTCCATGTCGTGATGAATGTTTTTTTGGTTTTCGTTTATTGTTTTTTCGAATCTTTTTCCATCATCGTCATCTAACGTGCCAAATAACCATTTTTGAGTTGAGCCTACTATGTTTAAAAGCTATCTTTTTTGTCTTTTTGGTAAAAAATTATTTAATTTATTTAAAATACGTTCAATTAGTAAAGTACAGTGTTCTTCTTGCATTGATATAATGGCGTTTAACAGAGTTATTTCGCTTTTAACATTTATCTTTTTGATTTCGGATAAGCTATTATTAAGTATTGTTAGATGTTTATTTATTTTAGTCAAGCTTACGGTTTTTATTAGGGTGTGTTTAGTAATGGTAGTTCGCCCTTGCAAGGCCTTGGTTAAGGAGCATGGGAAGTAGAGGGTTGGTTATTGTTGTTATTTCTAAGGATGTCATTGTCATCGGTAGAGTGATAAGAAGAAGTAGACGGAACGGCGTCATCTGTAACAGATGTGTCTTTATTAAGTTTTAAGTAATGCACGTGGTATGTTTTATTATTAGTGGTTGTGATTTTATTACCTTCTTGAATTTGTTTATGGGTTTATATTTGGGTGCTACTTTGCGTCTGTCGTTATTTTTAACTTATAATGTAGCATTTTTATAGTCAGGGGGGCTGGCCTGTCTTTTCTTGTTGATTTCATGAATTTTATTTTTGGCAAGGGCGTTATTTTCAATAACTTTATTTTTTACAATTTGTAGATTTCGATTATGGGTTTGTCAGAAATTATGTATGACGTCTTTCTCGGTAAAGTCGAATGAGTCTTTTCGTTGTCCAAAAACGATTTCGTATGGGGTATGCTTCGTAGCGGAATGTACAGTGTTATTATAGCCGAGTAAAACTAATTTTAATAATTGATATATTGGAGTGTTTTTGTTTTCAATTCTAAGCGTTCTTACTTGTTCGGTGAGTGTGGAATGAAGTCTGGGCTTGCTGAGTTGGGGTTGTGGATTGTAGTAAAATGAATATTAATTTTGTATTTTTCGCAAAAATCTATAATTAATTATTTTTGAATTCAGTGCCATTATCGACAGTTATCTTTTTTGGAAGTCCGAAATGAGAGATATAAGTAATGAGATGATCAAAAATATCAATAGCGTTTTGCGTAGTCGGGTACATTTGTGCATATCTGGAAAAGCTATCTATCATTACTAGAAATTTTTTTCTTACTTGTTCGGTGAGTGTGGAATGAAGTCTGGGCTTGCTGAGTTGGGGTTGTGGATTGTAGTAAAATGAATATTAATTTTGTATTTTTCGCAAAAATCTATAATTAATTTATTTTTGAATTCAGTGCCATTATCGACAGTTATCTTTTTTGGAAGTCCGAAATGAGAGATATAAGTAATGAGATTATCAAAAATATCAATAGCGTTTTGCGTAGTCGGGTACATTTGTGCATATCTGGAAAAGCTATCTATCATTACTAGAAATTTTTTTTTTCGATTTTAAAGGTATCTAAGTGTTCGAATGTTTCTGTGCCTATGGGTGCGTTAGAGATCTGCATTATATTAGGATGTCTTTCATATTTTGACATTTGGCAGGGTTCGCAGGTGTTAATGAAAATTTGTATATCGGAATGCAAGTTTGGCCAATAGTATAAATTTTGTAAAGATTTGATAGTATACTACGCTATAGCGTCTATTCCTCTGTGGCACGTTTTCGCTACGTGGTGATATTTAATTTTCTCTTTTTGTTCGCTTTCGTTAATAATATCTTCAAAAAAGATATTGCTTTGAATGATTTTATAACTATGGTTTTTGAAAATATCTTGTATAGTTCTAATAATTAAAGGTATGCTTTGTTGGTTTTTGAAATATATACCGTAGGTAGTTTTGGGTTTTAAGAATGCTTTAATAAATTCTATTAAAGTATGTTTAAAATTGTTAGTGGTTATAGTGACTGTAATTCTAGTGTTTTGGAATATTTTCGTTACATTCGTACTTATTTGCATGGTTTGGGCTGACCCGTTAAAGACGATTTGATTTTTAAATGTGTTTAGGCTCTTTTCTGATATGGGTATTGTGAATATTGGGTTTTCATGTGAAGAATGGACAGTGCCGTTTTCACTTGGGGGATTCGGAGGTTTTAACCTCAACTTGAGGGCTATGGCGAACGGTAGCTTAGCAGCGGAGAGATTGGTCGATGGGCAAATGTTGTTTCTCAATACTTACGTGTTTTTACTAAAATAAATCCAAAATTGGGCGCCAGTGTCTAATTATGGCCAGTTGTTAAAATCCAAGTAAGTCAGACACAATCTTATTAAAAGTCAAGTTTATAAAAAAATAAATCAGTTATATTTGTTTCACCGATGTTGAAATGATCACTTTTTATGTAATAATAAATGTTTGTAATAACAAATGTTTGATCTGTAATTTTGGTGCACCCTTATATGGCCATATATGGTTTACAAAAACCAAAGTCTGATGGACTAAATTAACTGACAAAATATTGTCGATGATACAAAAAATATATACTTAAAATAACTACGATGAACGCAACTCAAAAGTACACAAACTATAAGGAGTGTAGTGCACGTGAACATTAATATTCAAAATTGTTCGTAGTTGGGGCCCTGGTAGATTGTGTCTCCGAATGGATGTTAAAGTCTCCTACCATGTCAGATTATACAGGATGGCTTTTAAATAACGTAAGAACTTGCCATTATCCAAAACAAGTTCAGGGTAAAAAACCATTTCTTTACAACAAATCTGACATAAAAAGTCTTACAAAAAACTCCAACATAAAAACCCTAAAAAAAAATATGGTATGATGCCCAAGCATCTAAAAAACTATTAATCGCCTAACTTACCCTTGTTTAAAGGAGTTTTTATAACTATACAACGTCAGGACTGGATAAAGACCAAAAATGAGGGAATAACACAACCCTAAAATGGAGAACCTCGTGGATAAAACATTTAATTTCAGCAACAGGTCAAAAACTCACCCAGAGCTCATCGTACCATACGAAAATTTTCTTGGTCGGAATTATAAATTAGATTGAGAGATTTACCACGTATTTTTGAAAATTTTCCATAATTTAAGCACAAACTTAACTCTCATCTAATCGCTTCAACGACCAAATCGAAAAGGAAAACGTAAACCTTATTAAGTGCGTAGAAGATTATTTAAACAAAAAAAACACAATGTTGCCTATGTTAACAAACATTTTTAAAAAGAATTCCCACAAAGTCCACCAGAACCCAAGCCTCAAACACAAATACTCCCTTAGTAAACCCTAGTAACATACCCAAAAACCCAAATACGTACCCCCCTAAACGCAATCATTTGGAAAATTCCCTCCACTGACACTAAATTGTCAATAACGGAAAACCAGCCACCAAAATGAATATATTAATTATAATTATCATTATAACTACATACAACCAACCTCACACGGAAGTGTTTGTGTTGCATACTATCAAATTACAGTTTTTGAATAAAATTAAAAGAAATGGCTTAAAAAGACCGGCAATGCTATTCATGTGTCAGTAAAAGGAATTCCAATAAAACCAATAGATTTTCTTGGAAAGAGGCATTTAAAGAACTAAACAATTATCCTTGTTAAAATTATACTTAACAATTAGTAAAACTTAAATTAAAACACTTAACCGTGTACATCCATACCGTTCTAGATGTAAAAAACTATTAAAATAAAATAAATGAGTAACTGTCAAAATGACAGTTACAAGTTATATCTAAAAGGATTTTTTTTTATTTTAGGTGTTTGTTTGAGTTTTTTTTGTATAAACTCTAAAGTATTATCTAATTCGTCTAAATCATTAAGGTCTATATTGTCGCCGTCATTTGCGATTATATAGCAATTGTCGGGTTCTTGGTCATTTTGTATTGTGTGAGTGTGTATTTATATGCGTGATAAGTCATCAGCATTACAGTTTTTGCAACCCTTTTGTAAATTACTTCGTAATCAAACTCTTTCATTCGTAGTCTCCAACGGACTAAACGTGAATTGGGTTCTTTGAGATTAAAAAGCCATTGTAGTGGTTTGTGATCAGAATAGACTTGAAATTTTCTACCGTATAGATATGGTCTGAATTGTTTAGTAGCAAATACGACTGCTAACATTTCTTTTTCTATTGTTAAGTAATTTTGTTCTGCCGCGTTGTGTTTTTGAAGCAAAAGCAATCGGTAAATCTTACCCTATGGGGCCTTGTGAAAGTACTGCGCCTGCGGCTACATTTGAAGCATCTGTAGTTACGATGAATGGTTTTTCGAAATCAGGGTATTGTAGGGTTGGTGGATTCATTAATATATTTTTGCATTTCTCGAAACAGTTTATAAATTCTTGGGTATGCGTGACGGTTTGGTCCTTTTTTAAGCATTTAGTCAAAGGTTTGGTAATATGGGCGAAGGTTTTTATAAATCTGCGATAATATCCTATCAATCCTAAAAATGATTTAGTTTCTTTTTGGGTTTTAGGAATAGGGAATTTTTTTATTGCTTCGATTTTCTTTGGATTTGGTTTTATACCATTAGGTGTGATAATGTGTCCTAAGAATTTGTAACCTCAACTTGAGGACTAGGCGTACGGCATCTTAGCAGCGGAGAGATAGGCCGATGGGCTGAGTATTATTTTTTGATACTTACCAGTTTGTCTCATACAAAATTATATTAGGGCGCCAATGCCTTGTTGTAGCCAGTTGTTAAATTGTCCGAGCAAGTAAGACATAACCTCACTGGACTAAAGGGTATTTAAAGAAATTCGGTTTTAAAAATATTTAGTTTAATTAAGATCAATAAATTGATCTTGTTTATAATTATTTAGTTTTAAAAGTTATTCATTATTTTTACACTAGTGATTATTCCCTTTATATGGCCATATTAAGTTTACAAAAAAAATATAGACGAGATAGTTTAAGCAATTAAAAATAAAAAGTTAGGTTATAACAAAATTAAATGTTTGGTGTTGGTTGGTTAAAACATTAATTACACCATTAAATAACGATAAGGTTATTCTTTAGATGCTAAAATATGTGCAGCTAGTCCCAGTAATAGTAAATCAAAAACCTGAATATTCGGAAATGTAGGAACAACTTGTCAGTTACTTTTCATTGTTGACAGATGATGGATTTGACATTGGAAATCCTATTAGGTGCTGCCACTATCGGTTGTCATCTACACTTATTCAGTCCAAAACTACGACGCAATATTTAACTTTATAAAAAACTCAAGTAGCATAAAAACTTAAGCCATAAAAAAAACCTAAAACGACGCAATTAAGTATCTCAAAAATTCTAATTCCTTTTACTTACCCTTATTTACAAGGGTTTTTTTCACGCAACAACCAAACAGTGGTCAAACGACATCTTTCGCCAGTGACAATCTCAACCAACAAAACCGAAAATCCACTAAAAAAAAGGAGAACACGCAGTTACTGCGATTTCAGCTCGGACAGCGGAGAGGGGTACGACGTTGTCATACCATAAATATTTCCCAAAATATTAAAACCGCAACCACACATACACCTTTCCAGACTCAATTTATTTCATTACTAAACCCCATACGATCACAACCAACCTTCATAATTCAAACTAAATAAATGATAATCGGTAAAGAAATAAAAATAAACTTCCGTACACGCGGAATCGGCGCATTTCAACGTAGGCAACAGGTATACATATTATTTATTTGAATTCCTAATACTTAAAGCAAAGCTAAATTAAATATAACTTATAGGCCTGTTTAACCGTCAAAATGGCGGTTACACAATTGCCTCTCTCCAAAAAAAATTAAAATATTTATTCCAATAGAAATATTTTTCTTGGTACTAACTAATCTAAAACTTAACTAATGAAGCTTTAATGTGAATAAAAAATTGGAGTGAGTTGGTGATTTAAAAATGATTTACCCCTAGCAAAAACATTTTAAATTTTGACAGTTATGAGGAGGAACGAAGCAGACCCTTAGTCATGCGACGCCTCTAAACAATAAGCAACTAAAACTTCAGAAAGTTATTTTAAGTGGAAAGAAAATTCTCCTTGAAGAGGAAGGATCCTGGCAAACCCAGTAACGCTAGGCACTAGTCCCATAATAAAAAAGGGGAGGCAACCGGTAGTCCTGTATCTGAAACAGGCCAGCCCTTCAACAAATGGAAATAATGTGAAATACATTATTCGCAAATCCTACGGTATACGGCAAAAGAAAAACTACTCGGAACGAATTCCGAGTAGGGAAAGGGAAAGGGAGTGCCCCAGTGGCTAGTTGCGCTAACTGGAACCACATTGGATTGGACTGGGCTGTGTGTGCTACAGGCGATATGGCTTCACCGTGCATGCCATAGCGACCACTAAGTGTCGGCCTGACACATACCAACAAATACTAACCTAACTAAAATAACTAAAATAAACCTAGGTAACTCACAGTGTGGTGAAAGGCATGCTGTGACTATCTTAGCCACAATTGTTGGGGTTCCAATGTTGGCCTGACGGAGAAGTCCTTAAATCTCAAAGATAGGGACAGGGTTTATGCTAGGTGATAATTAACGCATATCAAACGCCTAAAAGGGTCAAAATCCATAAATGTCAAAATCGATAAATGTCAAAATCGGTAATTGTCAAAATCGGTAATTGTCAAAATCGGTATTTACTTAAGCCAGAGGGGTCTATAGCATAAAACATAAAGTGGGGGAATAACTTATTTAAGAAGTAAAAAAAAGGAATTTTAGTTACCACTTACAGGAAAATTTAAAAATAACTTAACCTAACTTAAAGATGATAAAAACAAATCTAGATATCTATATACAAAATACTCATGAGCATGTCTTGCTCCACAAGTATGTCGACATCGGTGCCTCACCAATAAGGTGCGCAACGACAATAACAAGTCTCCGGTAAGACTTGACGATAATCACCAGTTAGGTGCAAAAAGATAATAATAAGTCACAATTTGTAAAAATTAGCTACTTACTTACTGCAACTGCAACGACTACGGTTACGTTTTAGAACTATAAATCCGGCTTAAGACTTACTATACGATACGGTACGATAATATTATAGAAAGGTCCACAAACAAAATGAAACTTTTGTTAGCCATGAGCCACGCTCCGATACTGAATAATTTTGAAACATGGTTAATATAAAAAAAATTACCAAAAACAACCATGATTCTCTATTAACTCGAGATATAACAGGATTTATACAATACAAAATTTCTATAAAACGTATAATAATAATTATTATAATTAAATATGCATTAAAACTTTGACCATTTGTTTTGAACAAACAGGTCCGCTTCAAGTAAGTACCTACTTGCTAAACCCTTGCTTATAAAAAAATTTTATGATCAAAAAATAACCAGCAAAAAGCACAAAATAGTTAGTCAGTTTCGTTTAGTGCAAGATCATTCTCGAAATTATTCAAATTATTGCGTAACTCATGACTAAATTTCACTGTACTACTCACGGTAATACATACGGTAAGATACGATACTATACATTACAATACAGATAAACAAAAACAAAACTGTAGTTCAAAAGTATCCAGTCGCCACTATTTAGGAAACACAAAACTAAAAGTATTTCTCCAATAAAATTTCAGCTCCATAATTCGTTCTGTATTATTTTCATCCTCATCAGGGACAACAATTATTAAAATTCGGCATTTAATGTGATTTAAACGAGATAATACTTTTAGAAATAAAATATCCTCTTTATAAGAACTCTAATTGAATTTAAAGATTGAGGGATTTTAATTTTTTCATTTGTAAAACTATTTTGTGAATCAAAAAGATCTAAAAACTCTGTGTTCTCGGTTATCATAGCACGCTCTAATAAAAATCTTGGATTAAATTTCGCATTGCTGTTCATGATGAAAGATAAAATTTAAATGTAATAATTAAACAGTTCTAACACAAAACTAAAGGTAGCAGTAGTATTCGGTTGTATAGTATTTTCGAGATACTTATCTACAAACTATTCCCGACAATAAAATAACTTTAAAAGAAAAATTAAAACTAAATTATACTGAATAAGTGTAGGTATAGTTTACCAACCACTCAACCGTCAAAAGCCACCAACAAAATTTTACAATAAAACTCAATAAAAATCTACTTAACTACTCTCATAATAATCAACCAACCTCAGAGAACAAACTTATAAAGTCAACAAACAATACTCGAGCCCCACGTTCAAGGCGTCAATTTGTCTAACCTCAACTTGAGCACTAGGCGTACGGCAGCTAAGCTAAGTTAGCAGCGGAGAGATAGGCCGATGGGCTGAGTATAAATTTTTGATACTTACCAGTTTGTCTCATACAAAAACTTAACCTAACTTAAAGATGATAAAAACAAATCTAGATATCTATATACAAAATACTCATGAGCATGTCTTGCTCCACAAGTATGTCGACATCGGTGCCTCACCAATAAGGTGCGCAACGACAATAACAAGTCTCCGGTAAGACTTGACGATAATCACCAGTTAGGTGCAAAAAGATAATAATAAGTCACAATTTGTAAAAATTAGCTACTTACTTACTGCAACTGCAACGACTACGGTTACGTTTTAGAACTATAAATCCGGCTTAAGACTTACTATACGATACGGTACGATAATATTATAGAAAGGTCCACAAACAAAATGAAACTTTTGTTAGCCATGAGCCACGCTCCGATACTGAATAATTTTGAAACATGGTTAATATAAAAAAAAATTACCAAAAACAACCATGATTCTCTATTAACTCGAGATATAACAGGATTTATACAATACAAAATTTCTATAAAACGTATAATAATAATTATTATAATTAAATATGCATTAAAACTTTGACCATTTGTTTTGAACAAAAAGGTCCGCTTCAAGTAAGTACCTACTTGCTAAACCCTTGCTTATAAAAATTTTTTATGATCAAAAAATAACCAGCAAAAAGCACAAAATAGTTAGTCAGTTTCGTTTAGTGCAAGATCATTCTCGAAATTATTCAAATTATTGCGTAACTCATGACTAAATTTCACTGTACTACTCACGGTAATACATACGGTAAGATACGATACTATACATTACAATACAGATAAACAAAAACAAAACTGTAGTTCAAAAGTAACCAGTCGCCACTATTTAGGAAACACAAAACTAAAAGTATTTCTCCAATAAAATTTCAGCTCCATAATTCGTTCTGTATTATTTTCATCCTCATCAGGGACAACAATTATTAAAATTCGGCATTTAATGTGATTTAAACGAGATAACACTTTTAGAAATAAAATATCCTCTTTATAAGAACTCTAATTGAATTTAAAGATTGAGGGATTTTAATTTTTTCATTTGTAAAACTATTTTGTGAATCAAAAAGATCTAAAAACTCTGTGTTCTCGGTTATCATAGCACGCTCTAATAAAAATCTTGGATTAAATTTCGCATTGCTGTTCATGATGAAAGATAAAATTTAAATGTAATAATTAAACAGTTCTAAAAAAAAACTAAAGGTAGCAGTAGTATTCGGTTGTATAGTATTTTCGAGATACTTATCTACAAACTATTCCCGACAATAAAATAACTTTAAAAGAAAAATTAAAACTAAATTATACTGAATAAGTGTAGGTATAGTTTACCAACCACTCAACCGTCAAAAGCCACCAACAAAATCTTACAATAAAACTCAATAAAAATCTACTTAACTACTCTCATAATAATCAACCAACCTCAGAGAACAAACTTATAAAGTCAACAAACAATACTCGAGCCCCACGTTCAAGGCGTCAATTTGTCTAACCTCAACTTGAGGACTAGGCGTACGGCAGCTAAGCTAAGTTAGCAGCGGAGAGATAGGCCGATGGGCTGAGTATAAATTTTTGATACTTACCAGTTTGTCTCATACAAAATTATATTAGGGCGCCAATGCCTTGTTGTAGCCAGTTGTTAAATTGTCCGAGCAAGTAAGACATAAACTCACTGGACTAAAGGGTATTTAAAGAAATTCGGTTTTAAAAATATTTAGTTTAATCAGGATCAATAAATTGATCTTGTTTATAATTATTTAGTTTTAAAAGTTATTCATTATATTTACACTTTATATTGCCATATTAAGTTTACAAAAAAAAATAGATGAGATAGTTTAAAAAATTAAAAATAAAAAGTTAGGTAATAACAAAATTAAATGTTTGGTGTTGGTTGGTTAAAACATTAATTACACCATTAAATAATGATAAGGTTATTCCTTAGATGCTGAAATATGTGCAGCTAGTCCCAGTTATAGTAAATCAAAAAGGTACAACCTGAATATTCGGAAATGTAGGAACAACTTGTCAGTTACTTTTCATTGTTGACAGATGATGGATTTGACATTGGGAATTCTATTAGGTGCTGGCAGTGGCGTAGTTTTGGCAGAGATATCTGAGTTTTGGACTGAATAAGTGTAGATGACAACCGATAGTGGCAGCACCGTGCTGCCACTATCGGTTGTCATCTACACTTATTCAGTCCAAAACTACGACGCAATATTCAACTTCATAAAAAACTCAAGTAGCATAAAAACTTGAGCCATAAAAAAACCTAAAACGACGCAATTAAGTATTTCAAAAATTCTAATTCCTTTTACTTACCCTTATTTACAAGGGTTTTTTCACGCATCAACCAAACAGTGGTCAAACGACATCTTTCGCCAGTGACAATCCCAACCAACAAAACCGAAAATCCACTAAAAAAAAGGAGAACACGCTGTTGAAATATGTTCAAATTTCCACTAATTTTTAGTCACATTTGACTCAGAGATCTATTTATTCAAACTTTGCCTATGAATTTAAAGATTTACTGCCTCTTCTAGGCTTATCTAGAATTGAACAAAATTGCTCAAACTTTAATGCATATCGCACGGCAGTCAACGGTCAAAGAGGGAGAGAAAGCCAGAGTAAAGCCTGAATTATAGATTGCCTTCCTTCCTCCCGTAGTCGTGCCCGTACGATTTGTGCGTCTTGTAAAAAGTCAATTTATAGATTTCCGTGTATAATTCCGTAACCATGCCCGATGACACCTAAAATGGTTGACATTTGTTTTTGTTTATATTCTGCGTTTTACCCATTGTGTGTAAATATGAAAGATAATTAATTATATATTAGTGCAGTGATCACAATTTTAATTGCCCAGGCAGCTTGTTGTATACGCCCAACTATGAAGAAAGGCAGTAACTGCTAAACAAGAAATTTGTGGGAAATTAGCATAAACTACATTTTTATAAAAAGCAGTAGGTATTTAACTGATTTATTCAACTTAGAAGATAGTTAACTGCATTTCTTTGTTGAATTAAGATACAAAATGTCCATAGCTTTATCATAGCACAAGAAAACGCATTTGTAGTTACTGCCTTTCTCCATGGTAGGGCAGTATAATGAAAAAAAAAACATCGAACAAGACGTTGGAAGACTCGTCCACTTTACCAAGACCGGGAAACTACGGAGTTTTACAAAGCAACGTTTCTAAAAATGAAAGACATTGATCATAAACAATATCTAAATATCCTATTTAGAGACACAAATTATTTAATAAACTGAACACCTATCTTAAATAATACTAAACAATCATGTATTTTAAATATTTTGTGCCTACGCGCTGTCACCCTACAGCGCATGTCCATAACAAGCACTGTGATTGGTCATGTCAAAGACCTTTACGGTGAAAGATAAAACTTAAAAATTTCTACGGGAGGAAGGAATGCCGTCCTAACGGTACGGAAATCTATAACTGGCACTACGATTTAAATAAACATTTTTGACGTAATTGTCACCATTAACATTGCCCGTTATTATTTTAATTAAACTTAACAATTATTGATACTTTAAAATATTAAAATAACTTCAAAATATGATTTTGTTAAGAAAATATTTTATTCATTGATTTTTTTTATTACTATAATTGCAAAATATTATCACAAAGTATTAAAAAATTTTACACGGGAAATGGTAATGGTGACAATTACGTAATGTTCATCTTCTACGGGAGGAAGGAAGGAAGGCAATCTATAATTCAGGCTTTACTGCGATTTCAGCTCGGACAGCGGAGAGGGGTACGACGTTGTCATACCATAAATATTTCCCAAAATATTAAAACCGCAACCACACATACACATTTCCAGACTCAATGTATTTCATTACTAAACCCCATACGATCACAACAACCTTCATAATTCAAAACAAAATAAATGATAATCGGTAAAGAAATAAAAATAACCTTCCGTACACGCGGCATCGGCGCATTTCAACGTAGGCAACAGGTATACATCTTAATTATTTGAATTCCTAAAGCTTAATTTTCATGTATCCGTTTGTCCGTCAGTCCGTTCATCCGGGAGCGCTCTTATTGGTCCAATTATAATTCGAAAATTATGACATTTTATCGGTCCGTCAAGTTTCAACTTCGTACGTCTGACAGATAAAGGTTAAATAATTTTAACTCATCCGTCACTACACATCTGTTTTTGACGCCTAACGTTATTTTAAGATAATTTATTTTCAAATATTTTTATATTTTTTCAATAAGATTGTAAAACGGAAATATTACGTTCGTTATGTGAATAATGTTTTACTGTTAAGTTTTTATTTAATAAGAATAACGGAAAAAAAGATAGGACAAACAAAAAAAATTAAAACTAGAACTAAAAGGACCTGCTTTTTTAAAACTATACATTTTAATGTATATTAACAGCTAACTGTTAAAGTTACAATGACTCAGAGATCTATTTATTCAAACTTTGCCTATGAATTTAAAGATTTACTGCCTCTTCTAGGCTTATCTAGAATTGAACAAAATTGCTCAAACTTTAATGCATATCGCACGGCAGTCAACGGTCAAAGAGGGAGAGAAAGCCAGAGTAAAGCCTGAATTATAGATTGCCTTCCTTCCTCCCGTAGTCGTGCCCGTACGATTTGTGCGTCTTGTAAAAAGTCAATTTATAGATTTCCGTGTATAATTCCGTAACCATGCCCGATGACACCTAAAATGGTTGACATTTGTTTTTGTTTATATTCTGCGTTTTACCCATTGTGTGTAAATATGAAAGATAATTAATTATATATTAGTGCAGTGATCACAATTTTAATTGCCCAGGCAGCTTGTTGTATACGCCCAACTATGAAGAAAGGCAGTAACTGCTAAACAAGAAATTTGTGGGAAATTAGCATAAACTACATTTTTATAAAAAGCAGTAGGTATTTAACTGATTTATTCAACTTAGAAGATAGTTAACTGCATTTCTTTGTTGAATTAAGATACAAAATGTCCATAGCTTTATCATAGCACAAGAAAACGCATTTGTAGTTACTGCCTTTCTCCATGGTAGGGCAGTATAATGAAAAAAAAAACATCGAACAAGACGTTGGAAGACTCGTCCACTTTACCAAGACCGGGAAACTACGGAGTTTTACAAAGCAACGTTTCTAAAAATGAAAGACATTGATCATAAACAATATCTAAATATCCTATTTAGAGACACAAATTATTTAATAAACTGAACACCTATCTTAAATAATACTAAACAATCATGTATTTTAAATATTTTGTGCCTACGCGCTGTCACCCTACAGCGCATGTCCATAACAAGCACTGTGATTGGTCATGTCAAAGACCTTTACGGTGAAAGATAAAACTTAAAAATTTCTACGGGAGGAAGGAATGCCGTCCTAACGGTACGGAAATCTATAACTGGCACTACGATTTAAATAAACATTTTTGACGTAATTGTCACCATTAACATTGCCCGTTATTATTTTAATTAAACTTAACAATTATTGATACTTTAAAATATTAAAATAACTTCAAAATATGATTTTGTTAAGAAAATATTTTATTCATTGATTTTTTTTATTACTATAATTGCAAAATATTATCACAAAGTATTAAAAAATTTTACACGGGAAATGGTAATGGTGACAATTACGTAATGTTCATCTTCTACGGGAGGAAGGAAGGAAGGCAATCTATAATTCAGGCTTTACTGCGATTTCAGCTCGGACAGCGGAGAGGGGTACGACGTTGTCATACCATAAATATTTCCCAAAATATTAAAACCGCAACCACACATACACATTTCCAGACTCAATGTATTTCATTACTAAACCCCATACGATCACAACAACCTTCATAATTCAAAACAAAATAAATGATAATCGGTAAAGAAATAAAAATAACCTTCCGTACACGCGGCATCGGCGCATTTCAACGTAGGCAACAGGTATACATCTTAATTATTTGAATTCCTAAAGCTTAATTTTCATGTATCCGTTTGTCCGTCAGTCCGTTCATCCGGGAGCGCTCTTATTGGTCCAATTATAATTCGAAAATTATGACATTTTATCGGTCCGTCAAGTTTCAACTTCGTACGTCTGACAGATAAAGGTTAAATAATTTTAACTCATCCGTCACTACACATCTGTTTTTGACGCCTAACGTTATTTTAAGATAATTTATTTTCAAATATTTTTATATTTTTTCAATAAGATTGTAAAACGGAAATATTACGTTCGTTATGTGAATAATGTTTTACTGTTAAGTTTTTATTTAATAAGAATAACGGAAAAAAAGATAGGACAAACAAAAAAAATTAAAACTAGAACTAAAAGGACCTGCTTTTTTAAAACTATACATTTTAATGTATATTAACAGCTAACTGTTAAAGTTACAATTGTTGACATAATTGTAACTATGACAATTAAGCATTAGGTAAATTTAGTAAGTGAATATACTGACACTTAATTTCTATTTGTCGCAAAATCAATCCGTTAAACGTCATTAAAAAACGTATGCATGAAAATTAGAACATTTCTTATCGGACGGTTTTATTGAAAAACTGACATACGGATGACGGACAAACGGATACATGAAAATTAAGCTTAATACTTAAAACTAAGCTAAATTAAATATAACTTATAGGCCTGTTTAACCGTCAAAATGGCGGTGACAAATTCTACGTCTTTTTTAAAGAATTCTGATTTGTCGAGTTGTATTTTTAGGTCAGCGTCGCGTAACCTGTGAAAAACTTGCATAAGGTGTTGTCTGTGGGTGTTCCTCATGTTCTTGTAGTGATTTTTAAAATATGATTATGTATATATATATATATATATATATATATATATAGACTAAGCAGCAAGTATTAAGTAAATCTTTGAGTATAAAGTCCATTGTTTTTTGGAACGTGGAGGGAGCGTTTTTCAATCCAAATGGCATCCTAACAAATTCTAAATGGCCATTTTCTACATTAAACGCAGTTTTTTTTATGGATTCTTGGTCTACTTCGATTTGGTGAAACCCAGAAGCAAGATCAAGGGTCGAGTAGTAAATGGATTTACCTTATTTGTCTAGGATGTCTGTTATGTTTGGTAAAGGGTACCTATCGTCGATTGTTTTGGAATTCAATTTTCTATAGTCGATTACTATTCGCCATTTCTTTTTGCCGGAGGCATCTATCTTTTTGGGTACTATCCAAATAGGGGAACCAAGAAGAGGGTCGAATTATACCGACGCGTCGGTTAACATTTTGTCGATTTGTAATTGTATTTCTTGTTTGTGTATGTGAGGATATCTGTAAGTTTTTTATGTATTGGTGTTTCGTCGGTGGTCCGTATGACGTGTTTAATTTTGTTCGTGTATGTAAGAGGTGATTTTTCTCTGTATAGGAGGTATTGGTATTCATTAATGACTTGAGTAATTGTTTGTTTTTCTTCATTGTTCATATGTTCTGTTCGAATGAGACGTATGGGGTTTTCAAGTGTGTTAAATATTTTGAAATTATTCTCTTGAAAAGGCGTTACCTGAAAGACATCGATAAATGTCGCGATTTGGGTTTTGGGGGTATTATTGTAAATTTCAAATTGGGCTAAATGTTTTTTGCTATAGGTAGTTACTGTTTCCGGAATGAAAAGTTCGTTCAGTTTAGTTTCTGGTATTATAATTTCTCCGTCTTGGATGTTTACAAGGAAGTTTCTCAAAAGCGTTTCGAAAGGTGGTATTTCGATTGTGATGTAATTTTCGTTCCGGAATGAAAAGTTCGTTCAGTTTAGTTTCTGGTATTATAATTTCTCCGTCTTGGATGTTTACAAGGAAGTTTCTCAAAAGCGTTTCGAAAGGTCGTATTTCGATTGTGATGTAATTTTCGTTCGGCTGTCGGTAATAAAAAGGTATTTTGTTATTTGTATTTGTAAGACATTTTTTTGGTATATCGATAACATATTTCATATCGATCAAGGCTTGTAAACCTATTATACCATCGAAGAAATCATGGAAATTAAATAAGAGAAATTCGATATTATAATTGTTATTTTTAAATTCAGAGAAAACTGGTATTTTGCATCTATTTAGGATTTCTTAAGAACCAAGAGAAGTTGTGATTAAAGAGGGGTTATGAAATATGGAACTAGGGAAATATATTTCTGCGACATATGGTCTTAAAATAGAAGAGGAGCATGCTGTATCAATTAAAAGTTTTATATTATATTTTTTTTATAAAAATATATGGCAGGGCGTTTATGTTGGAGGAATTGATTTCAATTAAGTTTGTTGGTCGTTTTTCGTAACCTGATGAAAATTTGAATTGTTTTCGCACGAGTTATTTCCGTCTTCTGAATAGTTATTATAGTTATGTGTGTGTTGGTTTTCGCAATGATCGTCGTAATAGTCATCTTGTATATCGTCTGAGTAGTCGTAATCATTGTCGTATTGATCTTCTTGTGGTTCGTTGGTCAAGAAGTTACTGTATTCGTTGTTAAATAATTCTTCGGAGTGAAAGTTACGTGATTGATTGTTGTTTTTAAAATAATTTGAAGTATTAAAAGGTCTATAACCTTGAGTTTGATGTTGTGTGTTTTGTGGTACATTGGGTCGTTGTGTAAGTCGAGTTTGTGTTGTCATGGGCGTGGGTGTATAATGTGGTTTATGCGAATTTTTTGGAGCCCAAACATTTTGAGTAGGTTTACCAAAAACTTGTTGATTTGTTGGGAAGTTTAACTTTACTGGCCGGGGGTTAATGTTAATTGGTTGGCTTGGCCAATTATTGGTTGTGTTAGTCGGTCTTTGATACGATGTATTTGGGAAAGAGTTAAAAGAATGGTTTGCGCGATTGGTGTTTATTGTGGGGGAATAGTTTCGGTTTATATTGGTTTGTCTATTTGGAAAGTTTTGTTTTTGTGACGTAAAAGAGTTGTTAACTTTTTGATTGTTATTTTGAAATTGAGTGGGTCTATGTGGTCTATTAAATCTAGCGAGTCTCTGATCTAAGTGATTGTTTCGTAGAACAATTGCAGTCGCATTTTCCAGATTTGCCGGTTTTTCCGTTCTTAAAATCATATGTAATTTTTCGTCAACGTTACCTAGTAAATTTTCTAGTGCAGTTTGTTCGGATTGTTCGATATAGAATTGTTTTTGTTCGATAGATAAGATAGGGTCAGAATTGATTTTAATTTGTAGAGAGGATTTAATTTGATTAATTCTATTAATGAAATCAAGAGCATTCTCATTTCTGTGTATTGTCATAATGTTAAAGTCATGCATTAGTGTCAATCGGTCAAGGTGGTCACCGAATTTTATTCTAAGCAACTCTTTTATTTGGGGCCAGGTTTCTACGTCAGGTCTACACATGATATAATTAGCGGCTTCTTGTTCTAATTTAGAAAATATCATCATAAAGACGTATTTACTGAGCGTATTGTCTTCTGTTTGTCCGAAAGTTAGGTAAAAATTGTCACATGTTTTAATGAAGAATTCTAATGTATCAGGGTTACCGGAGTACTTGGAAATGGTAAGAGCTAATTTCTCTGCAGCATAGGCTTTAGTAGATTAAACAGGGGCTTCCGTGTTGTTGGGCATTTTTATTATATTATTTAAAAAGGGGCTTTTAGAAATAGCAGTAACAGTTGATTTTTCGGAATAAGTAGGTTTTGAGTCAATAATTTCGGTATTTATTTCTTTCAAAACTGTAAATAGTTCGTTAAAATTAAAACTAGTCATAAAATACGTTCAAAACTTAATATTTTGTTGTAATTTTTAAATAATATATATTGATTTTAAGGTGAAATATTTTATTAGTAATATTTACTTATCCAAAATTAAATTGGTAAGAGGTTTTCTGCGGTCACTTTTTTCAGAAAAGGATCAGTATCGAGGTGCTGTATGGTGCGGAAATTATGATTTCTTGCCTTATATAGGTTTTGGAATCATTCGAAGTTAGTGGTGCCATCCACCGTCTTTCGACGTGTTCTTCTATATGTTTATGATATTTTACTGTACTTTAACATATAGCGTGCTTTACGCCATCTGTGACCTAAAAAATATATTAGCCGTGCTGGCTTGATAATTCTTTAATTTTTGTTTACCATATAACAATTTGTTAAATGGATTTTACGATTATCTCGCTTTTGTTTAATTTTGTTCCTGTTCCTCACCAGCATCGATAGACAGCTGTTTCGCTCTGTGGAGCTCATCAGTATCATAATCAGTATCATAATTTCGTTCGTGTTCCGCACCATACAGCACCTCGATAATGAGCTCCATAGAGCACTATATTTTTGGAGCAAAAAACGCCATATTTGTACAAAATACAAGGCCTACTATGTCAGTTTTTAAGAGTAAATTTTTAGGAATTCATATTAGCGATTTTGTTAAACAAAATCTAAGCACGGCACTGGATTCACCACCCCCAACGACCCTTTACTAAATTTCATTGAAAAATTTTAAGTAGAAAAATGCACAATAATAACTACACAAATTTATTCCGTCAACCCAGGTAGCACAACGTGACGAAACCGTGAAGATTTGGACACAAGTCACGGTTAATAATAATAATAATAATATTTATTTTATGTCTTAATATTACAGATATTTTACACAAGTCAAAAAAGAATTTAAAATTTAAAAAAACATACTGAGATAAAATATAAATAAAAGTTTGTAGATTAAATAGGTAACATATTAAACAATATTATAAAATACTTAAAATTACTTAAAATTAAAAAAAAAAACAGTTTACAATATATTGTAATATATTGTAATATACTAGTATACTAAAAATCCATAAAGTTACTTCGGAAAATGTCCTCAGTATTATAAAATGCATTAACACAAAGATAACTCTTAAAAGATATTTTAAACGATTTAAAATCCAATGCCCTTACGTAAAGAGGTAAAGCATTGAAAAATTTTATACAATAATAATTTGTGGAATTTTGTGATCTTTTGAGTCTTATATTTTTTAGATAAAGATTAGACTTATTTCTAGTTTCATAATTATGTTCGAGTGGATAATAGTTATTGATATTTTTCTTTATATTAAACAACCCAACAAACAGGGAAAAGTTAACAAGTTTAATTGTATGTAGGATCCTTTACAGTCATCACGATATGCTAAACCAGCTATAATCCTTATGGCTCGCCTTTGTAAACTAAAAATTCTTGTCTTAATGTCGAGTGGCCCCATGAAAGGATACCATACCTTAATATTGATTCTATTAAAAAAAAATACGCAATTCAAAGATATCTTAGCGATAGTTTATTTGATAAACTACGCAGCAAATATATATTAGAGTTGAGTTTAGCAGCAAACGCCTCTCCTTGACTAAACCAAAGAAGACGCGAGTCCAAATAAACTCCCAGAAACTTTGTACTGGAGGCTTCAGAGTTAAAGTCTCTCAACGAAAAAATAACATTTACCGTCTTTTCCTTATTTAAACTTAATCGGTTCGAGTTAAACCAGTTTAAAGCCTCCGATTGCGTGCTCAGACTCTTTGACATTGCTAGTTCAAGGGATTTGTCATAAACTGCGAATGATGTGTCATTAGCAAATAAAGTTATGTTATCTGCATTTAATAGGTTATTAGGCAGATCATTTATAAATATAAGGAAGATTAAGGGTCCCAAAATTGAACCCTGCGGAACACCGTGATGCAGGGGCAAATTAAAAGAAAACTTATTTTTAAGAAGAACACATTGAGTTCTGTTTGTCAAATAAGAATTGATAAGTTTTACACTTAAGGGGGGAAAATTATAGAAGTAAAGTTTTTGGACTAACAAATCATGGGACACGCAATAGAAGGCCTTGCTAAGGTCCAAAAACGTACCAACCATAAACTCTCCAAGTTCAAAGCAAGTATTTACTTTATCGACAAAGGATATTATTGCATCCGACGTAGATAGTCCTTTGCGAAAGCCAAACTGTTTTTCAGTTAGAAGATTATTCTCTTCAAAATATGAAATATGCTTGAAAATGAGTTTTTCGTAAATTTTTGAAATAATAGGTAATAAGGATATTGGACGATAATTGCCCAATTCGTTTTTATTGCCTTTCTTAAAGACCGGTATAAGTATTACTGATTACTTATTACTTTTACTTGATTTAAGTTCTTTAAAGATGTCACGAACCTCGTTGTAGGTGACTTCTTTTAATAGTAAAATAATAGACTATAGTAGATAAGCAAAGCCGATTTTGGCTCACTACTTCACATTTCGGCCGCATGGTGGCGCCACTAGCCGGGTTTCACACCCATGACCATGTTTGGATTGGCGGGAAATTCAAAATGGCCGCCCCGACCGCCAACCAATTGCAGAAATAATGATGGGCGGGGCATGTTGAATTCAAAATGGCCGCCGCCAACCAAATGCAGAAGTAAAGTACTGGGAAATGCAAAATTATGACTAGTGGGGTGGCGCCACTTGCCGGGCTAATTCTCAAGTGTAGATTGCACAATATTTCAAAATTTTAATTTATTCTGGTGTTTTTCTCACACACGTTGAGACGCCCCATTGGGGGCCCCGTAACCTTACACGATACTTTGAATTTTTTCCGCATGTGACGTCACCTGCTACAAAATGATAAAATATTGCGCAATATTACGAAATGCAAAATTATGCCTCATAAAGACTGACGCCACATTGGCGGCACGTATTTTTATTATTTGCATATTTAATTGCATCTACTTATTCAAATGTAATTCTCGGTATTTTCGAATTTTCCAGATCAAGTTTGTTTTGTTTATTTAGTTTATAACTAGTAAAGGAAGTTTGCTATTTAAAGAGAGCAAAGCAATTATTTACTATTCTTTTAGTTAACTTTGCATCGACTACTACTGCTGCAAAATATAAATTTTTAAATAATTTTATAATATATTAAATAAAATTGAAGTAAGTAAATCATTCGAAATATTTTAATTTTTATTAATTTATTTTTCTTTTAGGATGGATTTTGAAGCATCTCAAGCCAAAGTGAGCACCCAAATTGTACAAACATTAAGAGCTGCTTGCAAAATTTTGGAAACAAAGTGCAGCGCAGATGAGGAGGCCCTTTGGCTGGGTTATTTAAATAAAAACATTAAATGCTTCTCCAAATTAATAAAAAGGCATAGGGATAGCACAGGTACGCAACGTAATCTAATAACCAATTTAGGTCAGCTCAAACATTGCAGAACAATACTTAAATCCAAAAATGTTGTAGGGGCGGGTTTAAAAGGTACAATTAAAAGGAGTAACCGCGTGCAGTGGCAAGATTTAAACAGTGCCTTTAACTCTCGCCTACGCACAGGAATTATAATTAATTTAAAGCACATATACATAAATTGCTTTTTAAACGATGCCTTTTTTCTTTTTAAATCCCGGGTGTGCAACATTTTAAAACAATTTCCCCTAATAAAAGTTAACGTTTGCTTTGGGGGAGAATTTATTAAAAGGAGCGGAGACCAAATAATTAACGAAATTAAGTATTTTAATACCAAAAATGAAGTAATTGATAGTGGGGTTGATTTAAAAAATTGGTTTTACGAAAATGTTGTTGATAAAATTTTGAATAAATTGAGTGAATTTGCCGAGAAGGATTCAGGGTGGGCTTTACATAAAATCTTAAATTTGGAAATTAACATAAATAAATATGAGGTGGGTAACGGTTCGTCTTACATTAAACTACCGGAACAGATTGCGAAAAAGCGTGCCTGTGTCAATGTCAAAAATATGGACAACGCCTGTTATGGATGGTCGATAGTATCTGCCCTTTACCCAGTGAATAAGAATTCAAACAGAATTTTCTCGTATCCGTACTATGGGGATGTTTTAAATTTCGCGAATATCGAGCTTCCCATGAAATTAAAGGACATTTCAAAATTCGAAAAATTAAATGCTATATCCATAAATGTTTACGGGTTGGAGCTAATTGATTCGGAGAAAGGCTCCAAGTATAATACTTTACCTTTGAGGCTTACTCAAAATAAATTAGCCCGGCACGTTAATTTACTTTTAATTCAAAATATTTACTTTCCCAAACAGTCCGATTGCGAAATATTTTTGGACGTAGCCGACGACAGTGAAATAAAGTATCATTATGTTTGGATTAAAAATTTATCTAGACTGGTGGGAGGTCAGCATACAAAACGAGGACATACAATTTTTATTTGCGATCGGTGCCTAAATTATTTTTCGACTCAAATTAAATTAACTGAAGAATATTGTCAAAAATTAAACATGTGTAAAATTTCGTTTCCGAAAGAAGATTTCGTAGAGTTTTTTAATACAAAATTTCAGGAAAAAGTACCATTTGTTATGTATGCTGACTTTGAAGCTATTCTTTTACCGATTACTGATAATGAAAATCTCACAAAAACATCCAAATATCAACAACATAAAGCTTTCAGCGCCGCGTATTATTTTAAATGTGACTATGATGATACTTTATCATTTTACAAAAGCTATCGCGGTTTGGGTTGCATAGAGTGGTTCGCAAAGGAAATGTCGGAAGTTTCAAAATTTGTTGAATTAAAATTAAAAGGTAACGTACCTATGGATAATAGCGTTGATTTAAAGGATGCTACTCCTACGTGTCACATTTGTAATAAACATTTTATACAGGGTGATATAATTGTTCGGGATCATAATCATCTTAATGGCCAATTTCGTGGCTACGCTCATCAGGTTTGCAACCTGAATTACAAAAATACATTTACGGTTCCGGTTGTTTTTCATAATTTAACGGGCTACGACTCACATTTTAAGATTTAACCAATTTTAGTAGAATCTCTCTCTTACCGATAAATAAAGAAAAGTATATATCCTTTACTGTTTACGACAACGAAACATTTATAAAATTCCGCTTTATCGCTTTATCTAGTTTAGACAAATTAGCTTCCTATTTGACTGAATTTCAAAATTTAAAACATGTATTTTTTAAATTTAGATGATGACAAATTAAAACTTTTACAGCGTAAGGGCGTTTTTCCTTACGATTTTGTAGATTCTTTTGAAAAATTAGATTTTCCTAGCTTGCCCGAAAAATCGGCCTTTTACAACAAACTAAATGATTGCGATATTTCGGAAAATGATTATGCGCATGCTGAGCACGTTTGGCGTGAATTCGGTTGTCAAAATTTGGGCGAATATTCAGATCTTTATTTAAAAACCGATATTCTCTTACTAACCGATGTTTTCGAGCAATTTCGCAACAGTTGCTTTAAAACATATGGGCTCGATCCTGCGCATTATTACACTTTGCCCGGTTACACTTGGGATTGCATGCTTAAATTCACCGGTTGTCGTTTGCAAATACTAAAGGATGTTGATATGCTTTTATTTATCGAGCGCGGCATTCGGGGCGGTGTTTCTCAGTGTTGCAATCGATATTCGGAGGCAAACAACAAATACATGGGTGATACGTACGATCCATCAAAATTGTCCAAATATTTAATGTATTTTGATGTCAATAACCTTTACGGGTGGGCCATGTGTCAATATTTACCCCATGATGGGTTTCAGTGGCTCGAAAATCATGAAAACTTTGATGTTTTTGGTGTATCGGATGAATCACCGGTCGGGTATATTTTGGAAGTTGATTTGGAGTATCCTCAAAATTTGCACGATTTACATAAAGATTTACCCTTCTGCCCCGACCATGTCAAACCACCAAATTCAAAATTACCAAAATTAATGACCACCCTCACTAACAAATCTAAGTATATCATTCATTATCGAAATTTAAAGCAAGCATTATCTCACGGACTAAAACTAACCAAAATTCATCGAATTTTAAAATTTAATCAATCACCCTGGTTAAAATCCTACATAGATTTAAACATAAATTTGCGAAAAATGTCCAAAAATGAATTCGAAAAAAATTTATTCAAATTAATGGTTAATGCCGTTTTCGGCAAGACTATGGAGAATATTCGAAAACACAGAATAGTAAAATTAGTCAATAAGTGGGAGGGTCGATATGGTGCCAAAAATTTAATTGCCAGTCCAAATTTTCAGAATCGGACTATTTTTAGGGATAATATTATTGCTGTTGAATTAAGTAAAACTAATTTGTGCTTCAACAAGCCTTTATATATTGGTATGTCAATACTCGATATATCCAAGGTTTGCGTCTATAACTTTCATCACGATTATGTTTTATCTAAGTTCAATAACGATAACGCAAAATTATTATACACCGACACCGATAGTTTGCTATATGAATTTACCTGTAACGACGCATATGAGGAAGTTATACTTAAAGATATTCACATGTTCGACACTAGCGATTATCCAAAAAACAATCGTTGGAATATCTCTTTGTTAAATAAAAAAGTTCCCGGTTTAATGAAAGACGAACTTAACGGGGAAATTATGACACATTTTATTGGTCTGCGCTCCAAAATGTACACTTTTAAGTTTGAGGGCGAAAAATGCGTTAAAAAATCGAAGGGTGTAAAATACAATATTGTTAAAAATTCTATAACTTTCCAAGACTATTTCGAGTGCCTAAATTCAAAAACTAATAAAATTATAAATCAAAATTTAATAAAGTCTATCGCGCACGATGTTTTTAGTGTAAAGCAACAAAAAATTGGCTTAAGTTGCTTTGACGATAAAAGATCCCTTTTAAATGATTCGCACGACACTTTGCCTTGGGGGCATTATAGTATTATTTGACTTTATTGTATTTGTTACCTTGCAATTATTTAAATTTTTTATTATTTATGTGCGTCACTATTAGTTTTTGTTGCGTACCAGCTGCAAATTTCTATTTTTATAATTGCACGCAAGGTCCACCAGCCGGACCTTCAAGGCGATCGAGTTTTAATATAATTGGGGCATCGAAACAAACATTGTGTATACGACGTGAACCATTAAAACTGGACTGGATTCCATTTAAACAATCTTTACCAGTTGTTCAAGATATTGCAACTTTAATACAACAAATGATCCAGGATATATGTGAACGTGAAAATATTGAAAATAGTGATGACGACTACGACATACGCATTGGAGTTCAAGACGAATTGGTTGATGCAGGATTAATGGATTATGATTAATGAAATAAAGTGGAAGTACATACAGTTTATTTAAAAGCATATTAGATGATATACTATGAGAAAATAAAGCACTTTTATATCCTAAATTGTTTTTTATTTAGTCTCTTATTAATTGTACATTATAATGTTATACTAAGTCATTTTTGTTGATCCAACTCTTCTCGTTTACTCCAAACCATTTCACGTATACCTTTGTGCCTTTTCGCCTTAAAATTTTCTCAACCAAATGAACATCGGGAAACTTTGCCTTTTGTAATTCTAATTCATAAAATCCTCCCAGAATAGGTTTTCCATGTTGATCCTCCAATATGTAAGTTGTAGGGTTTGTTAATTTAACCTGTTTTACAGTAAAAATTTCATTTGACCAGTTTGGCGTGTACCCTTTAGAAAATGCCTCGCGATATTTGCTTATCCGAACTTTGTCTTTTAATTTGAATTTATTATTAGGACTGAACATTTTTAATTTGCTAAAGGTTGATTTTAACAAACTTTTTTCATTCTTTGCATTTACATCAATCGGTTTCATTTTGATAGTTCCATGTTTAGTAGAATTGTATTTGTGTACTATTTTAGGCAATAATTCTAACCACTTATAATTGCCTTGATAACTAAATTCCTTCCACATTAACGATTTTATTGTTCGATTAACTCGTTCCACAATAGATGCTTTTTTAGTACTAAATGTACTATAATGATTAATTTTTAACTTATCCATAAGGTTCTTAAAGTCTTTGTTGTAAAACTCCTTCCCCGCGTCTGTTTGTAAGTTTTTCGGAATATTTGGCTCAATCAAAATTGTTTTTATTGCCTGTGCTACATCTTTTGAAGTTTTATTCTTTATAGGCAAAGCCCACACAAATTTGCTAAATGTATTAATAACCACCAAAATATATTTAAATCCTTTATTTTGTTTTGCATAAGGTATCATTTCGACCAGGTCACCTTGAAATAAATCATTTAATCCGCGAACAACAACTCTTCTCCGCTTAAAGTTTTTTCTTGCTGGTGCGTGTAATTCACTCACTATTTTGCGTTTATAATCTATTAAAGGTGATTGAGGTTTACTTTTATTTTTCTTCATCATTCTGTTGAAATCGGATATTTAATAATCATTTCCAGAAAAACATGCGTAATAAGCTTATCTGACTGTAGTGAAATCCTATCACCGAATTTCAGTTTAATATTCAACAATTTGTCCTGTTTATACAATTGATCGTTTATTTTAATTTGAAATGTATTGCTACTGGCACTAACGTGATTTATAATTCCCTCTTTTAAAGGAAATTCATAAACTGAATAATTAGTACTTAAATCATAAACAAATGTTTTAGCTTTGATGTGGTAGTTAATACTTTTTAATGTAATATTTAATAAACCATATGCAGATTTTAGATGGCTTTTGCTCAAGTGATTATGCAATTCACGTCCGAACTTGTCTACAGACATACTAAAAATGTTTGATTTTGTTCAAACTATTCGATTATATTAGCTTCTTTTAACTCTTCAATTATGCTGTTTATTTCATTCGCATGACTATTATTTCCCGCAAATTGTG
This sequence comes from Brassicogethes aeneus, assembly GCA_921294245.1. Classification (NCBI taxonomy): domain Eukaryota; kingdom Metazoa; phylum Arthropoda; class Insecta; order Coleoptera; family Nitidulidae; genus Brassicogethes; species Brassicogethes aeneus. The sequence goes on along the minus strand of OV121133.1, from coordinate 52,171,015 downwards.
AACTAATTAATAATCTTAATCGTTCAACTAACTCATTACAGTCATCCCAATGCACATATTCTTTTAATTTATTTGTGTATTGCATTTGTAATCCTTTCCCAATAGGTTGTTGTTGTTTTGGTTGTGGCACTCTTAATTTCGATCTGTATTGGTTTTCGGTTTGTTTGTTTGATTCTTCCAATAGGGGTTTAATTACATTTATATACTTATTACCTCTATTTCCTGCTTTTTGTGCATTTGCATCAAAATTTCTTTTTTGTGCATTTGTGCTCAAAATAATATTTCTATAATTATTTATATCTTCTGGAGTCATTAAACTTTCGTTTGGATTATTTTTAAACAAGAATTCATATAAACCATAAGTACCCTTATATATTCTATCTTCCTTTTTATTTTTGTTCTTTATGATAATATCATTTCCTTTAAAATCCATTTCTGAATCTCCATAGTGAAATTTTCCCAAAACCGGCTCGTAAGTTAAATAATGAGTATCAAATCTATTTTCAGTGTCTCGTATAAATCCTTTAACATATTCACGTGGCATTTCATCAAATTGATCTAAATATAAATTAAAAGATGTATCTTGATTTATGTAATCATCCATGGTAGCAAATTGCTGTTCGCGAATACTGTCATCGTAAAAATAACTGTCTTGTAATGTGTCGTCTTGTAAGGTGCTATCAAATATTTCACCATCATTAATAAAATGTGGTATTGCTGCCGGTTTTTTTTTATTTTTTTTTATAGGACTAGGTGGTAATTCTTTTGGTTTATGGGTTTTTTAACCCTTAAGTACTAACGTGACGTCTACGAGACGGAAGTAAAGAGACTGGGTCATCTAAACCAAGCTCAGCCTTGTTATTCAAGGTTGACCATTTATCTACTTTTAAATAAGCCGGTTTTTAGTCAGTGTACCAAATTTGGCGAGGGTGTTAGGTTCTGCTCAACTTTTATTTGGTAAAATATATCGATCGCCATCTAGGAGACGTCACATTAGTAGTTGCGTTACGGTTGGTTGCGATATTCTGGGACTCAAGGTAGAAGATAATTTACCAGAAATAAGAATTGAATGTTTAGCAAAAAGAAAAACTTGCTATACTTTCCCCTCTAAGAAAAAAAGACAAACTGCTTATGTTTGTTATACTTGTCAAAATCCTATTTGTTTAGAATGCAGCAAGAAAATATGTATCGAATGTGCTCAGTCTATGTAGTTTTACCAGATTGTATTTTTTTATATGTCGGTGTTTTTTTTGTATTTTTATGTTTTTTTATGATTTACCTACCCATGTTAAGTTATTAGAACAATTCTTTTTTTACGTTTACTAAATATTATAATGAAAAAAATTAATCCTAAGTTAATGTGTTAAAAAATTATATATTTTTTAAGATTTAAGAATTAATGTTTTTTTTTCAACATGGGCTTTTTTTTACCAAACCTTTACAGTTGAAGGTATTCAGTATATGTTGTAGAAAGGTTATAATAAGTTTATGTTGTTAAAAATTAAAAACTATTATGTAAAAAGCCTGTTCAACAACAAACGTCTCTGAGACGGCACGTTAGTACTAATGTCATGAAATTGGAACGTTAGTAGTTAAGGGTTAACATCATACTCGCTATTTATTGCCTCTTCTTTTTTAATATCTGCCAATGATGGTTGTGGTTGCGTCGGGGGCTGCGGTGAAGCTTTTGATATTAATTGTTTTAATGGTTCCAACTCGAACTCTGTTTGAAATCTGCCAGATTTAATAGCATTTAATTTAGCTTTAATATCCCTCCTAATTTTTATTAACTTTTTGGTTAATATTTTGTCCTTCATATTTGTGTGCGTGTTTGTGCCAACAAGGTTTTTTAAATACTAAATTAATTTTACGAAACAAGTATATTTATTATTATTTTCAAACATTTCAAAAAACCACACTGTTTTTAAAAACAGCACACTGTTTTTAAAAAACAGCACACTGTTTTTAAAAAACAGCACACTGTTTTTAAAAAACAGCACACTGTTTTTAAAAAAACAGCACACTGTTTTTAAAAAAACAGTGTGCTGTTTATAAAGCGGTTATTTTGAAATTATGTATTGATCAAATCCTTTTCTAAAGCGGCCTTTATTAATATCAAATTCTTTACATATTACAAGAAAACCATATTTATCATTCCAACATAATGAGCACATATCATGAAACTGATCAAAAGGCATGTCAGTATTAACATGATCTTTATAAATATGTCTTAGGTTCATGTCATCTTGTTTAAAAATTATCAACATATTTGCATTGTCACGTATAAGATGTTTGGGGATATGAGCATAAGTTTGCGTTAAATAAAAAGAGTCTATAAGATTATGTCTACCCATTGCAAAAAAATCTCTTATTATACTTTGCTTTTCACAAGCTACATCATCGAAAATAAAAACAGAATTCGATTTTGCTTTTGAGGGTGATATTATATTGTTATTATCATTATACTCATAATAATTAATACCCTTTATGGGCTTGAATAATTTTTTTAAATATTTATAAATCGGTTGGTACAAAGACTTGGAAAAAATATATACATTTTCAAAACGAAGACCGTTTATATTTTCAAGTAAATTTAACATTACATTCGTTTTACCGCAATTAGATGGACCTGAAATTATACAGCGAATAGTAGAAGGTAACAATGCGCCATGTCGTAGCTCAAGCTGCTGGGAATCTTCAAATTTTTTAATTTTAAGACTTGTGGTCTGTTTAACTAAATGCATGGCGTAATACTAAACATTTTTATATTTGTAATATCATTTATTACAAATAAATTTATAAAAATCCATCAGTCTTATTTTAGCCTTTGATGCAAGTACATGTATAAATGAAGTGTTACGATAAAAATAGCGCCATTCGTAAAAAGCCAGTTCGAACGAAAGGTGGCAGGGGCTTTGTTAACAAATTAATTGATAGGCTTCCATTTGAATTGCACATTCCAACTTATAACTACTGTGGACCCGGAACTAAGCTTAGTAAACGATTAGCACGAAACGATAAGGGTATAAATCCTTTGGATGAAGCTTGTAAAATACACGACATTGCCTATTCACAAAACGCGGAATTAGATAAACGACACGAGGCAGATAAAATTTTGGCCAGCAGCGCTTTAGAAAGGGTATTGGCTCGTGATTCTGGTATTGGCGAAAAACTAGCTGCTTTAGGTGTTACTACTGCCATGAAGGCAAAAGTAAAACTAGGTATGGGTTTAAAACTAAAAAAAAAAATCACAAAAAAACAAAAAAAAGAAAGTAAAGAAGGGTGGAGTTCTCTCATTTAATAAAGCCTTAAAAAAAGCTAAAATTGCAATTCAAAATAATAATCCCAAAGATATTAGATCCGCGATTAATATTGCTGCAAAAGCTGTGAAAGGTATTTAAAAAGATAAACGTGCTCGCATAATTGCTTTACCAAAAACCGGGGGTTTTCTACCACTAATTCCATTATTTGCGGGGTTGAGTGCTCTTGGGGCTTTGGCAGGAGGTGCTAGCTCAATCGCTAGTGCCGTTAATAAAGCAAAATCGGCACAAGAAGATCTTAAAGAAAAACAACGACATAATGAAAAAATTGAGTCAATAGCTATGGGGAAGGGATTGCAATTAAAACAGTACAAAAAAGGCCTTGGTTTATTTGTAAATCCCTATTCTTCCTACACACCCAAAAAAAAATTTCCATAGGAAGATTACCAAAACGAGCTCTAACAAATATCGATTTAAATAAATATGCCAAAAAATTTAAAAATTTTCGCGGAGTTAGATAGTTTATGCAGGACGATTTGCCACATAAAATTACAAAATTTGAATGTGGAATTATAAACTTGGATAGTAGTGAGGGAGATGGAACACACTGGACTGCATACATTAAAAAAAATAAAAACGTTTTGTATTACGATAGTTTTGGTAATCTTATGCCGCCAACAAAAGTTGTATCGTATTTTTACACTTCAACTCAACAACCCGTAAAAATTACATACAAGGTCAATTCTCATATAACTTGTTCCGATGCTGTATCCACTTATTTTTGTGAAATCTAATTCTCGCTCAAGGTTTTTTTTAGTGTAATAAGCATGTTGCATTTCAAGGTAATGGGAACTTAAATTATGACAACCCTAATCTATTAATTTTTTCCTAAAATGCAGGCTTTATGTTGCAAATGTCACATAAGTTACCGGTCACCAACTGCAATATCATAACATCGATGAATATTTCAACAAAATGGCCGTTCAAACAACTAATGTTAGTCCTTGATTAACTAAAAATAGACTTAAGATTGACAAAAAATTATTTTATCCGAAATCGGCAGTAAAGTAGTCAACAATCGTAAATTAAAATAAATCGGCAGTAAAGTTCTACTTTACTGCCGATTTCGGATAAAATAATTTTTCGTCAATCTTAATTAAGTCTATTTTTAGTTAATCAAGCACTAACATTAGTTGTTTCAACAGCCATTTTGTTAAAATATTCATCAATGTTAGGATATTGCAGTTGGTGACCGGTAACTTATGTGACATTTGCAACATAAAGCCTGCATTTTAGGAAAAAATTAATAGATTAGGGTTGTCATAATTTAAGTTCCCATTACCTTGAAATGCTACATGCTTATTACACTAAAAAAAACCTTGAGCGAGAATTAGTTTTCACAAAAATAAGTGGATACAGCATCGGAACAAGTTATATGAGAATTTACCACAATCATACGCAGTTTCAAAATTATAATTCTTTTAACTGTGGTCATTTATGTTTGCAATTTTTATATAATTATTCATAATCTTGTAAGTAAACGTTAGTGAAATAGTAGCATTTAAGCAATGAGGACGTTCAGTTTTTCGGGAACGGAATCCGTTTTAAGTGCTGATTTCTATCCGCCGATAGATTTAAGAGATTTTGATAATGATTTTGTTATAGGCCTTTTAAGTTTAGAAGTATATAATGCTATTCCAAATATTTATAAAGATAAAAATATGTTTTACATTGGCTCGCATAAAATTGAAATTCCCGAAGGAACATATGATATTGATAACATAAACAGTTTTTAAATGAAAAAATCAATGATTTAAATAAAAAAAAAATGATAATTTATTTTTATCATTAACAGCGAATTTAAATACACTAAAATGCGAAATAAAATCTACTCACGGTATTGATTTTACAAACAGCAATTCAATTGGAGATTTATTGGGTTTTCATAGTGAAAAACTTACAAAAAATGCTAAACATACTTCAAAAAAACCTCAAATCTTTAGGATTTAAAATAAAAAATTATGAGTATTTTAAACGTAAATGATAGAGTTTTTTCGGATAATTCTCTTAGAAATGTAGAGAAACATTCCCATCTACCATATAACTCTAGCGCATTCGAGAATAATGATGAAATACGAATTTGCATACCCCAAACTCAAATGTTTACTCATCCTTCTATGAGTTATATTTATATTGAGGGAAAATTACTTAAAGAAAATGGCACTGTATCTACAACGGCAAAATTTGTTAATAATTATTTTAATTATTTATTTAGTGAAATTCGATTGGAAATTTCGGGAAAAACTGTGGATCGTGTAAGAAATCCTGGAATTACTACAACCCTTAAGGGATACACATCATTTAATAAAAATGATGTTAATCGTTTAAAAAATTCCGGTTGGAATATTGAAAGCCCAGATTGCTTGGTGGACGTAAACGACATTGCAACCGGAGAATTTAATCTATGCGTACCCTTAAATATGATTTTAGGGTTTGCAAAAGATTTTAAAAAAATTATTATTAATTTAAGACAAGAATTAATTTTAATTCGAAGTAATTCTGATCATAATGCAATTTATAATAGCACTGCCAATGAAAAAAATAAAATAACAATTAACAAAATTGTTTGGAAAATGCCTCATATATCGGTGGCTGATGTTGAAAACTTAAAACTACTAGAACTTATTGAAAATGGAAGAGAATTGGAAGTGGCTTTCAGAAATTGGGAATTAATAGAATATCCTTTGTTGCAAAAAAACAAAAAATCATACGTGGAATGTAAAATCTGCCACCCCATTGGAAAAACCGCGTTATGTTATTGTAGGATTTCAAACAGATCGAAAAAATAATTTTCATAAAAATAGCAGTTTATTCGATAATTGTAATTTAAAAAATATAAAATTATATTTAAATTCAGAAATTTACCCCTACGATAATTTAAATATTGATTATGACAAAAATCAATATTCTATGTTGTATGAAATGTACTTGAACTTTCAACAATCATACATATTATGATCGCGAGAATGAGCCTCTTTTGAATCCAAAAGAATATAAAAGTATTGCCCCTGTAGTAGTAATTGATTGTTCAAGACAAAACGAAATTCTAAACTCCGGCACTGTAGAAGTTCGCTTGGAATTCGAAACCACTAAAGACATGCCAGACAATACTTCAGCCTTTTGCTTAATATTGCACGATCGCCTTGTATATTATACTCCACTTAGCGGTATAATTCGCGATATATAAGAGAAAGACTAGGGAAATTGAATTTATTTTTATCAAGACCACCTTAATACCTTAACCATGAACAATTTTGTTTTTGTTGATTTTCAAGGATTCCAATTTAAACAAAGTAAGTTTATTTGTAAAGAATTGTCAATTAAGCATACGGATGAAGAAACAAAACATTTTATTTTTAATTTTGATACTGCGTACTCTTCGTTAACGGAACAATTTCGAAAGCAGGTGGATTTTCTAACAAAAAATATTCACGGACATAAATGGGCAACATGGACAAACCCAAATGATGTTTATTGTTATTCGGAAATTAAAAAAATATTTAATAAAGAAATAAATTATAGAAATGTTGAAATTATATTTGCAAAGGGACAGCAAAAAATTGAATAGCTAAAAACATTTATTATGTAACACATAAATATTGTAGACTTGGAAAGTTTAAATTGTCCAAGTATTTTAAAATTAAAAATTAAAAATAAAAATAGGCAACATTGTAAAAAACATTTATATAATCATTTAAATTGTACTAATGAAAATGTATTTTTATTAAGACATTGGTATTTCGACAATGTTGCCTCCTCCCACTCTTAAAATAGTTTTTGTATATAGGCTTAAAAATTGAATAAATATCTTTAGTATCAGTAATATTTAAGAAACTTCAACATGTCTGTATATTATGTGAGCTTTGGTACAGTTAAACCATTAACGATTGAAGAAATTATTGAATTGGCAAAATGTTTAACTACATCTACAACACCTCTCGATGATTGGTATGCGTTAGAAGAAGAATGGTGTACAAGCTTGGATGATTCAAAATATTTATTATTATAGAATTATATAAGAGCAGTTAAAACAAAATCAACAACAATTTACTAATACCGAACAAAATCAGCAACACCACATTGATACGGATGTTGAAGAGAACAATTTCGATGTTTCAACTGATTTATTGGGAAAGCAGTTCCAACAAAATCAGCAACAGCAATCTACTGAAGAGTACTTCTCTTATAGTCAAATGTATTAACAAATATATTTAAAAAAATAAAATATTTAAAATAATATATGCATTTATTATTTAACCTATCCTTCGAAAATTAATGGGTGAGGTAAAAAATAAAAATATTATTTGATATTCAAGAAATTTATTTTTAACAAATTATTAATTAATTTTCAATTTTTGCTTTATTTAGAAATTCATGTACTATTTCCTGCGTCGTGGGGTATCTATCCAATGTCCAATTTTTCATTTTTTAATTTTTCTATGTGTAATTCGATTTTGTTGTAAGCTTCTTGTTTCGATTTTGTTGTAAGCTTATTGTCTTTCGCCACTTGTTTGTAGTACCTCTTCAGGCATATTTGACCTGCTGCCATCTACAAGACGCATTTTTTCAAATAATCTAACCATTTTAATTTTTTCCTCATATCGATTAATTTGTCTTTTTAATGCTTGCAAATCTTTATTAAATTTTAGTTTTCTTTTCAAAAAAGATCCTTTGCAATGCATTGCATACACTGTGAGCTTTTAAATTAAAACCAAATTATATTAATTTATATACCCTTTTAGTAGGCTAGCCTCCTAATCCTGTTTGTTTCATTTAAAGATATTGCAGACAAACATAATAAAACAAAATATAAATCATAAATAATTTTTATTCAATATAAATCACACATTATTTGTATTTAATAAGGATGAATTTCAGTAATGTCACAATCCCTTCCCATTATAGTTCTTTTGTCAATCAAAATTACATACAATGTTTTGCCTGCTTTGGTATTGTACTCCACTATTGCTTCTTCATTGAAAAAATCATTAAATTTCTTGGGAATCCATACCCACCCATGTTCGCCCAAGTCAGCAATTACAGACCTGCCGATTACTGTATCTTTAGATGAAACTGCATTTATTGTATATTTTTTTTGTATATCCAAGTCCAAAAGTTTCTTGATGTTGGCTTGTTTGTTTGCCTCGTCCAATAATGTTTTATTCATCTGTTGAGAGGTAAAATATTTATTAATTAAAATAAAAATATTTTGAATGATTTATTTACTTGAATTTCATTTAAAAATTTATATTTTGCAGTAGTAGTAGTCGATGCAAAGTTAACTAAAAGAATAGTAAATAATTGCTTTGCTCTCTTTAAATAGCAAACTTCCTTCCACTAGTTATAAATTAATAAACAAAACAAACTTGATCTGGAAAATTCGAAAATTCCGAGAATTACATTTGAATAAGTAGATGCAATTAAATATGCAAATAATAAAAATACGTGCCGTCAATGTGTCACCGCAAACTTATTTACCTAAGTAATATGCAAATACATGCCGCCAATGTGGCGTCAGTCTGCATGAGTCATAATTTTGCATTTCGTAATATTTCGTAATATTTCGTAATATTTTGTAATATTTTTCATTTTGTTCGATACTAGCAGGGGTGGCGGGGGCGGAGGGGCGGGCGGAGTTGACAGGGGTGGCGGACGATCGGCGGAGGTGGAGAGGGCTGTACCGGTCATTTTTGATACCCGTCATTTCTAATATTTAAATTTATTTCATTTATTATTTCCGATCAATTCCGAACGTATTCGTAAACTTTCGGTAACTCAAATGTTAAGTCAATGTCATAACAACCTTACAATTACATCTAACTACTGTGAATATATTAATTTTACAACGTAACTAGATAAATTTGCATATATTGACACCTATTATTTTTAAATTAATCCAATGAAAAATAAATAAACTATATGTATTTTTAATTTGAAAATAAAACAGGATTTACACATTAATTAATTTAAGGGAAATTCCACGGTATGCGGAGGTTACAATTAATTTAAAAAAAATATGTGTGAAACGTTCAAAGAAGGAAGTTATCAACGCATGCTAGCGTTGAGTGAAAGATAATTATCTATTATAATCAACATGCTAGTGTACTGTATATAACTAGCTCTTATCGTAGTAGAAACTGCACCCTTTGTAAAGACGTCTTATCATTTCAAAAGCTGTTACACCCCCTTCGTAAGGGTACCGGCGTACACTTGCACAACTTCACCTTCAAAAATAAACACACACACACATTATTAAATAAATTAATCGAATGGGAAATAATGGATATTACTCTACAGGAATCTGAAATTAAGATTATGTTACGTACCTGCAAAATTCCTATGCTGTTTGATCAGTTTAATAAAGCCCTTAATATTTTTAATAATATGTTCCAACCAAAGGGTTTCCTCACACTGCACTTTTTGTTTAAAATTTCACAAGCTGCTCGTAAGGTTTACACAATTTTGCACATCAGCAGACCTTTTCTTGAGGGTCATGGAATATTACCTAAAAATCAATCAGGTTTCCGCCCTGGCTTTAGCTGTGCATCTGCTCTTTCTTGCATTACTGACGATATTATTAAAGCTTACGATGAGAATAAAGTCAGCATTCTTGTCCTTTTGGATTACTCGAAAGCATTCGATATGATCAATCATCAAATCTTGCTTTCTATCCTTCACTATGTAAACCTTGATTACAATGCAATAAGATTTATAAAATCATTTTTAAGCGATAGGAAGCAGAGAGTAAGAATTGATGATGAAATATCTGATTCAGAAGGAGTTTTGTCGGGAGTTCCGCAAGGAAGCATTTTGGGACCCCTATTATATATTTTGTATACATCAAACTTTTATGAATCTTTTAATTTCTGCCAATATCACGTCTACGCTGACGATACTCAACTGTATTGTTCTTTTAATGCAGATCAATTAAAACAATATGAAAATTATATTAATAGAGACCTTGAAGTGCTACTTAAAAAATCAACAGATCATCAATTAAATGTTAATCCTGACAAATCCTCTGTCTTAGTATTTGCTAATGATTCCATGCGTCCTTTTATCGCTAGTAACCTGAAAATTAAATTAGGAGACATGGATCTTAAATTTGTATGTAATGCTAAGAACCTTGGCCTTATGTTGGACAGCAAACTGCGTTTTAATCTCCATGTTAACACCATTCTTAAAAAGAGTTATGGAAGCTTAAAATTGATCTATCCACATAGACACTACTTAAATTGTAAAACAAAAAAAATTCTGTCCGACTCACTGGTATTAAGCCATAGCAACTACTGTGACGTTGTATATGGACCAAATCTTGACAGTGTTGACATTAAAAGACTGCAAATCCTTCAAAACGCTTGTTTAAGGCTAATTTTTGGTGTCAGAAGAAGAGAGCATATCAGTCATAAACTTTTGGAAGCTGGGTGGTTGTCTATGATAAACAGAAGAACTTTACATATGTGTTGCTTTTATTACAACATATTAAAATATAGAAAACCAGCATATTTGTTGGACAAAATCAGGTTTAGAACAGACATACACAATTTAAATATAAGAAGAAAATTTATTTTAGATGTGCCTAAGCATAAAAAAGAGATCTACAAACGTTCATTTTCATACAACATATGCAAGTTGGTTAATACCTACAACATTTACGATTTTGATGCTTCTGTCAATACCTACAAGTACAATCTAAAAAGTTTATTATTAAGGTAAGTGCGGGTAATAAGGCCCAGCAGGTTATAAGGCCCGACAGCCATTTTACCTTCATTTTTTAAATTATAATACTGGGGCTGCCATCTTATGATTTTACTAGGTAATATTTGATATTCGATAGAGTTCCGCCTTAATAAGATGTTGTTTGCTGATAGTAAATACAACAAGTGTTTCGACAACAAGTTTCTTCCGTGAAGTTATAAAAATTGTGGTATTTTCCCAGAGCTGTGCCTAAAAAGCGTTTATTCAATTGCTGCGCCATTACAGGTATGTATCAATACACATATGACCAATGTTTTCCTAGAAAATGATTGGTTTTGTACTATGCATGTCTGAGTTATAACCTTAAAACAAGGATCGTTACAAAGCAGGTAATAAGGCCCACCAAATAATGAAACTGGGAAGAAACCCCAAAAGGCCAGCGGCTCGGCAACAAAATGCAAGAAGAAAACGAACATCAGTCAAACGAAGGCCACTGTAGAACCATCGACCTCGACAGAAAGCGCAGACGCCAACCCCGAGGAAGATTGGTTCTGCAAGCTTTGTGAACTGGATTTTAAGGCTGATATGCGTCAGTGTGCCATGTGCCTCACCTGGGTTCATGAAGAATGTGTCGGACTGACGCCTGAGGATAAAGATGTGTTTATTTGTCCCAAATGTGCACCCTAAATGGATGGGCTTTATTATCTGTTGAGCATGAAATAAGGCCCATTAACTAGTTTTTTAAAAACCTAAGAATTTTTCTTTTAGTTTATTTTATTTGAGTTTATAAATGTTACAGTACATAGTTTAAAGTTAATATATGTTTATGAAATAAAAAAAATAAAAAAATGTGCACGTTTTCTTTGTTTTTTTAATATAATGCGTTAGGTGGGCCTTATTACCCGCACTTACCTTACAGAGCCAGTGATCTTACAACAGCAATTTTGTAATTTTGTTTTTCTTTATTATTATGTTACTTACTTTATATTTAGTTTAATAATATTTTTACAGTTTTTTGGGATGTTAATAATTATAATTATTTTTATTTGTCTTGCAGGGGACTGCGGAAGAGCAGATTCCAATTTATTTGGAAATCTGAGCAATTCTCCTTTTACCCAACTTTTTCACTTTGTATTATATGTTTTTTTTTTCCTTGTACTTTTTTGTTTTTGGGTAATAAATCTATTATTATTATTATTATTATTATTAATTTAGCTCGAGATCTATTCCTAAAAACAATATAATGTATTAATTTGAAAATAAAAAATCTATTAGTATTTACTTACTTCAATTTACAGATTTTAAATTTTATTATTGCTGGTATGCATTCAACGTTCAATAATAGAATGATATAATAAATATGTACCACTGCTAACAATAATAAAAAAACAAACTTGATCTAGAAAATTCCGACAATTACGTTTGAATAAGTAGATGCAATTAAATATTCAAATAATAAAAATACGTGCCGCCAATGTGGCACCGCAAACTTATTTACCTAATTAAATATGCAAACAATAAAAATATGCATCGCCAAGGTGGCGTCAGTCTTCATGAGTCATAATTTTGTATTTCGTAATTTTGCGCAATATTTTGTTCGACACTAGCAGGGGCGGCGGGGTGGTAATAGCCGTACCTGCAAATTTTGACACCTGTCATTTTCACGTCAATGTCATGTCAAGGTCATGTCAAGGTCATGTCAAGGTCATGTCAAGGTCATGTAAATCCGATCCGATCAATTCCGAACGTTTCCGAACCCCCGCAATTACATCTCACCACTGTGAATATATTAATTTTGCGACGTAACTAAATAAATTTGCATATATTGTCACGTGTCATTTTTAAGGTAATTTTGTGCGCCCCCGTAATAGTTGGTACGAGCTATTTTTGTACGCCCCTGTAGTATACGTATAGTTCCAGCAGGTGGCGTCACATGCGGAAAAAATTCGAAGTATCTTGTAAGGTTACGGGGCCCCCAATGGGGCCTCTAAGGGAAGTGCGTCTCAACGTGTGTGAGAAAAACACAGTCAGTGTGGCGCCAGAATAAATTAAAATTTTGAAATATTGTGCAATCTACACTTGAGAATTAGCCCGGCAAGTGGCGCCACCCCACTAGTCATAATTTTGCATTTCCCAGTACTTTACTTCTGCAATTGGTTGGCGGCGGCCATTTTGAATTCAACATGCCCCGCTCATCATTATTTCTGCAGTTGGTTGGCGGTCGGGGCGGCCATTTTGAATTCAACATGCCCCGCCCATCATTATTTCTGCAATTGGTTGGCGGTCGGGGCGGCCATTTTGAATTTCCCGCCAATCCAAACATGGTCATGGGTGTGAAACCCGGCTAGTGGCGCCACCATGCGGCCGAAATGTGAAGTAGTGAGCCAAAATCGGCTTTGCTTATCTACTGACTATTATTAATAGTTTAAATGTTTCATTAAATTTAACATAAAATTAATTGGATCAATTTTTGAAGGGGGTAAGGAATCCAGTGTTATTTGGGGTGTACTAAAGAAAAAATTATTAAATTCGTCCGGCTCTATATTTGATGTATTGTCTGTAGGACTATTTGTGTTATTATGGTTAACTAACTTCCACATGGCTTTTGAGATATTTTTGGAGTTTAAAATATAGTTATCACTGGCTGATATTTTAGTTTGCTTTATTGTTTTGTTATATTTCAATTTAAATTGTTTGAGTAGGAGACGAGTTTGTTCAGTAGGGTACATTTTGTAAGAGTCATTTATAAAGCATAAAGTTTCACGCATTTTTTTTAATTCTGGGGTAAACCAGGAGATTTTGTTTATTTTAGATTTTTTACGTTTACAATTTGCTTTGGATTCCAAAATTAATAGAAATAAAGTAAACTTATTATCCAAACCATCATTAGAATCTATGAAAGACCAGTCAATGAAACTAATTAACTCAAAAAATTTAATCTTACCTTTAAGCGTAATGGGCCTAATAGGTTTTTTTTAATAATACTATTTTCAGAGTTAACATTTAAATTAAAATCTAATAGTTTTCGCGAGTGATCAGAAATACTCGTATCAATAATCTTGACATTGTTAAAATTCAATATATTTGTAAAAATATTGAGAATTGACTAGATGGAACATGTTAAAGCTTTTAAATAGATCACGTATGCACATTGAGCTGTTATCCTAAGATTAATTAAATTTTACATTAAAATCACTCACAACTATGACACTATTGACTCCATTAACTAATACCTTTAACATTTTTTCAATATTTTTCACAAAAATGTCGAAATTTCCAGATGGGTTTCTGTACACTGTTACTACAGCTAACTTAAGTCTAGAAAATAAAGTAGCGGCTAGTTTACAATCCTTTTCAGAGAATAAGTTGGTTATATTAGTAATATTTTGATTAACCCAAGACGGATTAACTAATTGCATTACCCCACCATGTATATGGGTACTGCGAGAAAAATACGAGGAGGTAATAAAATCGCCTATTTAATTTTTTTTTTGATTCATCTTCACATAGCCAGTGTTCCGCAAGACAAATAATATCTGTGTTTAATTTATTCATTAATGCATCAAATATATTTTGTTTATTTCTAATGCTTTAGATGTTTATAAAAAATAATTTTAAAGGAATGTTATCATTCACAATCATACAGTTAGCATTAATCTTTGGTGCTGGGTTTACGAAAAAACGTATAATCTTTTACAATTACCCCTTGAGGCCACTTAGTCTAGTCAAAAAGTAAATTTTTGTATTTATGTTCAATACTCACTTTAAAAGAGCTATTTTTCCTTTATTTTTCAGGGTGTTTACTTGAAAAGACTGTTCTGGCCATGTTTCCTTTAAGTAATTGGATAATACATCGTTTGTCACTTTACCTTTTATATGTCCAATATAAACATATGCATATTTTTCTACGCCTTGAATTGTACCATGGTTTTCATTGGACCCTTTAATTAGGTTGGATTTAATCTTAGGTTTATTTTTCTTCTTTACTTCTATGAAACCATCATTGATGTCAGTAATTTGAGTGTTATCCGGTAACACTGGTGATTTTGGGGGTTTTAGTTGTTACGTCGAGGGTTTTTCTTTAGATAAACCTGGAATTTTTATATTGTTTTGATCCACTTTAGCTGGTAGATGATTCATTTGTTTTATTTATTTCTTCTACATTAACAATTGTCGATGCGATTACGTTTTTTCCTTTCAACTGTTTTTCAAGCATATTTACTTTTTCTTCCAACAATGTTTTATTTTCTATTAGAAGTGTATTCTTTTCTTCTAGTTCTTTAATTATTCTTTTTAAATGTGTGTTTCCACAGCGTAAAATTTCGCTGCAGCTTTCGTTAGGTGTTAGTGCCAGAGGTGGTCCAGGAGCGGGAGAGCAAAATAAGCAGGATCACTTACTTGGAACATCTTTTGAGAATTGTACACAATCTTCGGTTGTCAGGTTAGCACAATCTTTATGAAACCACTTCTTACATTTTTCACAATTAACTTTGTATGCATTTGTTCTAATTTGCGATTGACACTTAGCACAAATTAACACGCTCGGTGATGTCGGCGCCATCGCAATACTATTTCGCCACGTTGTGCTAAGTTATCCATGAAAAAAACATTGAAATAAAATTAAACTTATAGAAATAGTACCATGATAAGTACCTACCAATTACCAGTACAATTTTATTATTGTATCGATATCTGTTTTTGTTAACAAATATTTAAATAAAATCTTTATTCACAAAACATGCATGATGTCTTTGGATGATTTTAAAAATCCCCCATCCCCTTTACCTTAATGAAATAACAAATTTCTTTATTTTTATAATGATAGGTAGTTAAAAATGGCGATCTATTACATTTTATAGGGATCTATTACTTTTTTCTGTGAAATCTGTTACGCTTTTTTTTTCGCTGGAAACAACATTGAAAGAAACGAACAACGTCTGCCAACAAAAAGTTCACATCTCCAGTATGAAAACATCATATCAACAAACGCAAATCACTTGAAGCAAAATAGTAAAACAGTTAATAATAATCAATCGTGCCATTGACTAACTGTAAATTATTAGTATTTAATTATTGCAAAACGAATTGAATATCAAACCTAGTAAGTACAGCTTTGTATTGCATATCTTAACTATTAAATTTATTTGAAGATAATCTAAGAATAATCCATAAAATGTGTATGCAACAACACACCCATCCTCGGAAAAATAAAATGTTATACCTAAGTAGTGTAGAAGGCGGGTTCCTGACTCAAACTGGATGGCATGTGTTACCATTCAGGATTTTCAGGATGTCTTCAGCAGTTGAAGACAATGCCCAGAAGGTCTTTAGATGGATTTTCAGGATTTTCAGTGCCGAAGAGGTCCTTTCCAGGATGTCTTCGGCTGCTGAAGGTCAATGACCAGAGGGTCCTTTTCCTGAAAGATAAGGACCTTCGAGGTCCTGGTTTATCTCTTAAATCTTAGGTTGGTAGTAAATAAAATTTGGTTGGTACTACTGTCTAACTAGATTTTATCTCTTAAATCTATGTCACGTGATTATGACGATGTGATGACGTAATATGAAAATTAAAAAATATTTTATATTCGCTGGGGATTGAACCGCGGACTTGTCGATTCATGGACGAATACAAATCAAATCAAATCAAAAATATTTATTCATGTTTTTGTATAAAATATAAATTGTAAAAATAATTTCAGGTATAAAATAAGTGGTGTATAAATAAAATGAACAAAACAAATGTGCCTGGCACGTAATGTTCATCATAAAGGAGGCCACTATATGTACGCTGTAGCGCAATATAGCAACCCCCCTGGCCGATGTTTTGGCCTACCCGAAACCATGATACAATTTAAAATTGTCTCGCAGCTCGCCATTCCCTTCGCTCATCCGATACAGGGGCAATATTGTTTAGATGTTTTGCGTGTAAAAGTTAGAGACTGTCAGTTTATGCTTTTTTATAATTTATGGTATAAGTAAATGGACGAATACGCTAGCCAAGAGACCACTTGACCAACTTATAATCTTTACCTTGAATGATCTACATACGCTAGCTTTGCCACGCGTCACACCACACAATATTTTACGCATTTATTAATAATTACAATTATTATTATTAATAATTACTAGTTGTTTGAGTAAAATAAATAAATAAAAATATAAAAATATAAATTATGTATTAATAGTTATTTCAAATTTATATTTTTGCCGAGAGTTGTAAGTAGGTACCTATGTGTTAACACATACTAAAGCACGTACGATGTTTGCTTGATAAAATTTTGGCGCGGAGCAAAACGTTTTCGCTGCTGCTGCAATCTAAATCAGCGCTCGCTTGCTCGCAATAATTAATTATTAAATTTATTTATAAATTATACATTTATAAAAATTAAAAAAATATTAAAATTACATTTACAAATTAAAAAAAAATAAAACAAAAATAGGTAATATAAGAGTTTCATTTTTACAAATTACAATATTTATTAAAAAAATAAAGAAAATAAACATTTTCCATAGTACAATAATAATAATAATAATAATAATAATAATAGTACCTTAATTATTAAGGTTATTATAAGTATGTTTGTTACAATGGTATGATTTGAAAATATCCCTCATTTTTTCCAAACTGGGACAATTAACCTGATACTTTTAGAGAAATATTTTTTAAATAAAAAACAAAATAAAATAATTAAATAATAAATTTATTTATAAATTATACATTTACAACATTATTTAATTAAAAATATATTAAAAATTAAAACAATTAATTAAAATACATGATATAAAATTACAATTTCGGCTGTTTTTCATACGTTCCACCCAGAACATGTTTGGTTCCATTAACTTCTTTTAGATGTTTTTGATAGGTACAGGGTAAACACATTTCGTTTTCCAAATCGGTTTCTCCTCGACATTTAGGACATTTGTATTTCACAGGTGTAGGCATCTTAAACGATCAAGCAAAGCCAACTAAACACTAAATTTTGTTAGGCTACATTTTTCTTATCTATCCAAATGTTGTGTTTATCGCTAAAGCCCAACCATTTAACAAATACTTTATTTTTTTGTCTTTTTAATACTTTTTCAACCAGATAAACATCATGATGTTTGACTTTTTGTAATTGTTCTTTGTAGAAACCACCCAATACGTTTTCACCAGTTGTATCTTGAAGCAGATAATTAGTTGGATTGGTGTACTGTACTTTTTTTATTACAAAAATTTCTGTTGACCAATTGGGCATGTACTGTTTATCGAAGACTCCTCTAACTTTTGAAATGCGTACATGATCACCGACATGAAATTTAGCATCCAAGTCACTCATTTTAATACGATTATAGGCTGTTTTTAAGACTTCATTTTCATTTTTCTCTGTCACATCTATCGGTTTTCTACCAATGGTTCTGTGTTTGGTATTATTGTATTTGGAAACAATTTGCGGTAGCAAGTTAAGCCATTTGTAGTGTCCTTGAATGCTAAACTCTTTCCACATTAAATTTTTCAATGTTCTATTTACTCGTTCAACAATTGAAGCCTTTTTCTCACTATACGTACTGTAATGATTAATTTTATATTTTTTAATGAGTTTCTTAAATTCTTCATTGTAAAACTCTTTTCCCAAATCGGTTTGGATGTTTCGTGGAACTTGTTCTTTAAAAACATTTTCCATTGCCTTGCAAACTTCCACAGCACTTTTATTTTTTAACGGATATGTCCACACATATTTGAAAAAACAATTTATAACTACCAAAATGTATTTGTAACCATTGTTTATGTTTGAGTATGGTATCATTTCCACCAAGTCTGCTTGTATTAGATCGTCAAAGGATTTAATGATGACTCTGCGTCTTTTGAAATTAATTCCAGCTGGTTTATGAAGTTCTTCAACCACATCCCTTTTAACGTCTGTAATAAATTAGGTGTTCTTCTTCTGCTGCCTTTTCATATTTATGCGATAACTTTAATTACCCTCAGTTCTTCAATAATTGACGTAATTTCCTTGTCGTGTGCTGTGTGTCCTGCCTGCTGGGATGCAACCAATTCACGCAATCTCTCGACCAGTTCGTTTGGATCGTCAAAGTAAACGTAATCGATTTTGTTGTTGTTTGCTTTCAAAAATATACCCCCCCCTGCGACAAGTGGAGCTGATACCTTTTTATATTTTTCCAACCTACTTCCAGCAACTTGCTGATTGGACTTATAATATCGTCGGTGTGCGTTTGTTTTTAACACAATCTGTCTATATACTTGTTCATCTTCTGCCGTAAATCCTTTGGGGTTCTTTTTAAAGAGTAATTCGTACAGTCCGTAAGTTCCTTTGTATTTTTTATTTTGAACCACAAAATCTCAACTATCTATTATTATTTCAGAATTACCGATATAAAATTTTTCTTCTTGCGGGATAAATCGTACTCCATATTTATGATCAAATTGATTTTGCGTATCTTCATACATTTCCCTCACATATTTTCTTGGTAATGTTTCATCATATTGATCTAAACTGCGCACCACTCAATGTGTCGCGACCAAAAAGTTCTTCCTTTTTCAAAACGACATAGCTTTTTTGTTTCTTGAAGGATTTTATTTTGGTCTGTGATTATTGAAATTTTTCACCGTTTTACATATCACCCTGTAGGAAGTTTACTTGACCAACCGTGAGCTTCATATCTATAGCATAAATTGCCAGAGGATGAGGCTAGCAGACATTACAAACCAAAATTAAATAGTTCAAGAAACAAAAAAGTTATGTCGATTTGAAAAAGAACGAACTTTTTGGTAGCGACACATTGAGTGGTGCGCAGTTTAGATAATCAAGGAAAGCTTTTTTCTCAATTTCTTCTCTACGTGATTTAGTAAAAGCTCTTTCATCAACATAATTATCATCTTCATCTTCCTTGCTAATATCATCCAATATGGAACTTTTTAATAAGCTAATATCCCCTTCTTTTTCCTTTGGAAATGACGGCAACGTTAATGATCTTCCGCTCTTCTTTTACTAATTTTTGCAGGATTAACTGGAGTCAAGAATGCTAACGCTGTATGTTTTATGGTGTCAGGAGATTTAGGTTTTTCGTTTTTAACCTTATATTTTCCATGTGGTGGAGAAGGTGGTGGGGGAGGAGAGATTACTGGCACTTGCTGTTTATTTGTTGCAGTTGTTTGTAGTTCACTTTGAATATTTTTCAATTGTTTTGCGATGGAAAAAAACATTTGTTCCTGAACATTTTCACCTTCTTTAAATAGTTTAAATTTCTGTTTAATATTTTTTCGTTTTTCAATCAATCTTTTTTTAAGATTTTTTGCTTGCAAATCCATTGTCACACACATGCACACGTGTTAAGAGCAAGAACAACGAAACATTAATGAGTCAAAGTGAAGAGTTTATTCAAGGTTTATATGATGATCAAATCCCATTCTGTAACGTCCACCGTTCATCTTATCATCTTTAAAAATGGTTAGAAATCCATATGGAAGTTTCCAACAGTACGAGCAAATATTTTTAAAATTTTCAAACGACATATCAGTTCCCACGTGATCGTTCTAAACATGTTTTAAATTCAATTCATCCTGTTTAAATAGCAACAACACGTTGGCATTATCTCGTATTAAATGTTTGGGAATTTTGGCATATGTTTGACATAGATAAAACGAGTCAATTTGATTGTGTCGACCCATACTGAAATATTCACGAATAAACTCCTGGTTATCGCAAGCAACATCATCAAAAATAAATATCGAGTTGGGCTTGGCTTCGGACGGATGAGCGATACTTTCACTAGCACTAAATGCGTAATAATTAATTCCCTTTATTGGTCGCAACAATTCAGCCAGATAGATGTATTTAGGTTGATAGAGCGAGCGTGAATAAATGTACACGTTTTCGAATTTTAATCCATTCTCGTGTTCGATGAGAGAAATCATTACGTTGGTTTTTCCACGGTTTGATGGACCAACAACAAGACATCTAATAGTGGATGGAAATAGTTTTCCATGTTTTACACGCTTTTGCTCTCCAAATTCTTTATTATCAGTGTTCTCCACGTTTAAACAAGTTTTTTGCTTGACAATTTTCATTTTCTTTGTTATTTGCACAAACACCGTTGCTGTGTCAACATCAACTGAAGTATAAATACAAGTGTACAGTGTATTTTATGATAGTTGGAGTGTAGCAAACACGTGTTGAACAAATATGAAATATTATATAGGATCTGGTTTATTAAATACTGCAATTAATAAACTACCCTTCGAGTTACATTTACCAGGTTACAATTATTGTGGTCCTGGGACAAAATTACAAGAACGATTAGCTCGTGGAGATAAAGGTGTTAATGGGTTGGATGAAAGTTGTCGAAAACATGACATTCAATTCAACTCGTTAAACAAAGATTTAAAGTTGCGTCACGAAGCCGATAGAATATTAGCTGCAGAATCGATGGGACGATTCAGATCCAAAGACGCATCGATGGGTGAAAGACTTGCCTCTCTAGCTGTAGCAGGAGCTATGAAAACAAAATTAAAACTTGGTATTGGAATAAGTAAAAAAATGGACCCAACGAAACTTGGAAAATGTGTGATTCAATTGACAAAAACGAAACGTTCGATTCAAAAGGTGTTGGTGGAAGTGGAAAAATGTATGGGTATGTTGTCAAAAATGCAAACAATAAAAAACAGTAGTAGTAGCAGCAGCAGCAGCAAAGGCAGTATTCAAGGTATGAATAAACGAATGAAAAAAGCAAAAACACCAGTTATTGATTTAAATGAACTAGAAGACAAGGAAAATATTCCAGAAATGCATCGAAGTCGTAATCGACAAAGGAAACATGAAAAAACATCCAAGACAACAAAACAACCACAACAAAAAAGAAAAGCACCGGATTTGGATGAACTGGAAAAGAAACTAAATATTCCAGAAATGCATCGTAGTCGACAAAAGAGACGTGAAAAGTCAACAACAAAACGATTACAACGAAAAAGAAAATCAGAAAATGATGATGTAACCATTGTTAATGAAATTAAAAAACATAAGATCAATCTAAGTGAACCGTTGATTGATCCTGCAACAACCATCTCTAAAAAACTTAGGTTGGGGGAAGACGAGAAGGAGGAGGAGAAGGAAAATGTTTTAAATAAAAAACAACGCATCTACTAATCTAGTATAGTGTTTGTCCTCGTTCTGTAAAGATGTCGTCGATAAAAAAAAGAAAGAGCAAATGTGGTCAAAAACGTAAAAATAAAAAAAAGTCTATTGGATTTCAGACAGCTGTTGGAAAAATTAAAAAACAAATTTTACAAAGCAAGGCAAAAAATTTGGGAGATGCCATTCATGTGGCATTGAATGCAGCAAAACAGATTAAACATCAAATGAAACCCAGTAGTGGTCGAGTTATTAAAATTCCAAAGGTTGGCGGTTTTCTACCTCTTATACCCATATTTGCTGGGCTATCAGCATTGGGAAGTTTAGCAGGTGGTGCAGCAGGAATAGCCAAGGCTATTGGTGATGCTCGGTCAGCCAAATACAACTTGACGAAGCAAATCGTCACAATCAAAAAATGGAGGCAATAGCAATGGGAAAAGGACTCTACCTAAAACCGTACAACAAGACAGGATTGGGTATTTTTTTACGACCGTATCAAAGCAATCAGGCCTACCGCTAAAACAGCGGCAGCAGCGACAGCAGCTTCCCAAACTTCTAGACAGACCGCTAACAAATATTGATTTAATATATTTTGCTAAATTACACAAGATTCCAAACTTTCGTGGTGTTTTTATGCGTGATGGATTACCAATAAAAATACATCGTCAGAACGAACGAGGTGTGATAAATTTGGATTCAACAAATGGTCCTGGAACTCATTGGACTGCGTATAAAAAAACTGGTGCAAACGTTGTGTACTTTGATAGTTTTGGAAATTTTCAACCTCCCTTGGAAGTTGCGAAATATTTTAAATCCAATGGTCGTGTAAACGTTGTATATAATTATGGTAGATATCAAAATTTTAATGCTGTTAATTGTGGTCATTTGTGTTTAAAATTTTTAATAGAATAATTTCAAAAAAAAGTTTTTTATTTAAGATTACCCTATAAAAAACCACCACCACCCACCTACCCATTTTGCAAATTTATCATTTGTTAGTCAAGTTTAAACAGTGGTAGCTAGCACATGTGTGTGTGTGTATGTGTGTGTCATGAGTTACAATTTTACATTTTCGGGACGGGAATCCGTTTTACGATTAAAACTCTATCCACCAATAATACTAAACGAAGACGATCAATACGAATTGGGTTTGATTAATTTAGCCACCTACCATACAATCGCAAATGTCGATGAGACAAACAACCTATTTTATTTCGAAAAAAAAGAATTTAAGATACCTGTAGGAACCTATGAAGTTGATGATCTAGCTGTTTACCTACATGAGCACGTTTCCAAGGAAATTGTTAAATTTATTTTTCCTTCGAAAACACCAACGCAGACAACACCACCACCACCACAACCTACTCATCATTATTTGACAATGAAAGTTAATCGAAATACTATGAGATGCGAGATAAAGTCAACTGGAACTATATACTTTAACAAGGACCGTTCGATAGGTAGTCTCTTGGGATTTGAGAAAAAAGAATTAAAAAAAGATACAAAACACGAGTCTAAAAATCCAATCAACATAACCAAAGTTAATACTATATGTGTAGAATGCAACTTGACTGTTAATTCATACAACAACGATAAACTCTCACATATCCTTCATATGTTCTATCCAACAGTAGCACCAGGTTATAAAATCGTTGAATCCCCCTCCAACGTAATTTATCTTCCAATCAACACTCGTTATTTAGATGGGATTATTCTTAAAATATCCGACCAAGACGGTAATTTGGTTAATTTCAATGGTGAGATGATCACGGTACGAGTGCACTTAAAAAAAGTAAAATGGTGATCAAATATAACAACAATACCCTTCAACCCTTATCATCTTCATTTAGAATAAATACCAAAACGAGAAAAGGAGTGGTCAGTGTGCAAAAGAAGCCGAGAGTGTTGTCATCGGTGAACAGGAAATTTTTAAAATCATTGGGCTTTAAGTTGTTACGTTAAAATTGCTGGAAAAATAAAAAAATCAAAATTTTGGTGTTGGTGTCAATTCAGAATATTTGTGTCCAGTGCTCAGCGAAGAATAATACTACTACTGTGCACTTGTCGAGGATTAATAAAAATGAACATTTTAAACGTAGGAGACAGAGCTGTCAGGTTGGAATCATTTGGATCATGTGAAAATTGTACATAAAGCTGATGAATATTTCAATGCATGCATCCCGTTAAAAATCCTAATGGGAGTATTTGAGGACTTTCGCAAGGTTGTTGTAAATGTACGACAAGAGCTGACACTAATCAGAAGTTTTACCAATAACAATTCAGTACAGACAACAAAAGCAGGAGAAAAACCCCAAATACGTCTAAACAAAATTGTTTGGAAAGTTGAACATGTCAAAGTGGACGATGAGTCAAACTTACGGTTGTTATCGGTCATTGACAAGGGTAGAGACTTGACTCTTTCATTTCGAGGATGGGAACTTCATGAATATCCACTTTTAAATCAAACAAAACAACACACATGGAACGTAAAGGCTGTAAATCAATTGGAAAAGCCTCTATACATTATATTTGGATTCCAAACAAATAGGAAAAATCTAACAGATAAGGATTGCAGCATGTTTGATCACATAAAAAACTTCAAAGTCCATTTTAACCTAAATATTAGCAAACAACAGTATGCCTTGCTGTACGAAATGTATGCACGATTTCAACAGTCCTATTATTACAAAGATGTGGGTGAGCCTTGTTTCACATTGGAGAAATTCATTGAAAGGGCTCCCTTAGTCGTCATTGATTGTGGATACCATAAAAAATGGAAGTGTCGACTTTCGTTTGGAGTTTGAAACTGATACAGACATTCCTGCAACTACCAGTGCATACCTGTTAATTTTACACGATAAAAAAGTTAAATATAACCCACTTACCAGTACAGTAAAAATTTTATAATTGTAATATATATCTAAATAAAATAAAAACAAAAAAAATAAAGTAGTTTTATTTATAAATACATGTTAAAATTATATAATTGTAATATATATCCAAATAAAATAAAATATAAACAAAAAAAATAAAGTAGTTTTATTTAAATTTAAATAATAATAGAGTCACTCATATACTATTCCACGAACGAATAGGGCCGTGAAAATTATCTGGTATACGTAAGTCTGTTGGTAGTATGCAAAAAAAACAATACGTAAATGTATGCCAATTGACGATAAGTTAAACACAAAAAAGAATAATTTAGGTAGAAATATTCAAAAGCACGTTGCTAATCTTCCCAAGTTTCCCACGACCACTGATTAATATTTGTAGCTCTCCAATTTCTTAAAAGATACTCGAACTCAGGATTTATATGATGATTATCTACTCTAGCTCTAAATTCGTAAACAGCTTGTTCGGAATGGTCACTCCACCTTAATTCAATTAAATAATCCGATGTGGTGCTGTCTGTATCACTATCGTCAGTGTCACTTTCTTCTAAAGTAATGTCTTCACTTTTTATTAACTCATTTACTTTATAGCGGCACATAATTTGCCATACTACTGGTTCTGAAACAAAGTCATTGAAAGTTAAAAAAAAAACAAATTCCACGAATAATAAGCAAAGTACAAATAACAAGTTATGATATTAATAACAAAGTCTGTAGTTAATAACAAAGTCGTTGAAAGTCATATTTTATTATACAGGGTGTCCGAAAAAAGGAGGCCAATCCATTAACCATGTATTCCTTGAGTTAAAACAATAAGACTTTTATAATACCATTTTTCAATTTAGAGCTTCATGTTCGATATACAGGGCGACAATGTTTGAAATTTAAAACTGATTTTTTTTAATAATTCGAGTAATTGATAAGATATTAAGTTCAAATTTGGTACACTTCTTTAACATAAATAGTTACATCTTTTGAGATTAACAAAACAAAAAACAATTGTCAAATAATCAAAATAGGGGGGGTCCAGTACTCACTGACTCCCCCTATTTTTTAGTACGTGCGCCAATGACTTCCAAACTTTATTTTTTCAAGTAATCATTTATTGGTGATTATTTTTTGTCTCTTATAAAATTTTGATAAAATGATTTGTTTTAGAGATAATTTGTAAACTATTGGTCCTTGATTGTTGCCTACGCGGCTTAAGGCAATCTTATAATTTTCAAATACTCTAAATCAAGTAAGCCCCTGTGGCATTACCATTGATACAATTAAGTAAAATTATGCAAAAGGTAATAATACCAAAAACTAGCCAAAAATAACCCAATCTCAGTGACGCACAGATAAAATTAATACTAAACCAGAAAAATGAAATTAATTTTATTGCCCTAGGAAGAACTTACAATAATTACTAATTTTCTTTACATAACAGTAAAAACGCCACTATTATCGCTAGTTCAAGTCAATAATTTACTATCACTTTTTAAATAAATTTGAAGCATTATAACAAGCGCGCGTCCGAACGTGCTTGTCCAGCGCTAGAGGTCGGAGCGCGGTCACAAAAACATTTATAACTTTTGACCTATTACAAAATAATAACTTTTTTTACCAACATTTTTGTAAAATAAGATAAAATGTGAAAAAATTAAAATCCTAGCAGGCGGAGAAGTTTTATAAATTATCAATTGTTTAATAAAAATAGCTTCATTTTTTTAAAAGGTTTGCCCCTAACAACAAATTTTGTATCGTAAAGTATATTTTTCAACACAAATTTTGATACAAAAAATGTTAAGTTTTGATGAACCGTTCAGGAGTTATCAATTTTTGAAAAAAACATCCACAAAAAATATTGTAAAAATCGATTTTTTGCAAAACTATTTTAGGAAAGTTGTTTTTACCCCTAAACCGATTGAGACCATCAATTTTTAAGTGGCACACAATTTTGAGCCAGTAGAGACGCATCATCAATTAAATTTTAAAGTCAATGTGTGGGCAGGTGTCGTTCTTTTACGTCCTGTAATTTTACCAGGAAATTTGACTGGTCATTCATTTTTGATATTTCTTCAAAATACACAGCTTGCTTTACTTGATGATTTGCCTCTACTGGTAAGACAAAATATTTGGTTTCAACTAGACGGTGCTCCTCCGCATTTTGCTAGAAATGTTAGAAACTATTTACATCAAATCTTTCCTAATCAATGGATTGGTCGGGGTAAATATGCTCCTGTTAAATTTCCACCCTGTTCCCCAGACCTTACCCCCTTGGACTATTCGGTATGGAGATGTATGATAGATTTTGTGTATATGGTTCCGATTTTGAGCAAAAATCATTTAAGAGAAAGAATCCTTCAAGTAGGAGAGGAGTTCAGGTTGAAGCCAAATATTTTTCGTAGGCTAAGATTTTCTTTAATAAAGAGGGCTGGGTATATTATGTTTTGGTTACTACAGTTATCAAAGTTATAACTTATTACATATTTTAAGGAAATAATATGTTTTAAATAATTGTTATCTTGTTATAATGCTTCAAAAGTGATAGTAAATTATTGACTTATGAACTAGAGATATTAGTGGCATTTTACTGTAATGTAAAGAAAATTAGTAATTATTGTAGGTTCTTCCTAGGGCAATAAAATTAATTTCATTTTTCTTGTTTAGTATTAATTTTATCTGTGCGTCACTGAGATTGGGTTATTTTTGGCTAGTTTTTGGTATTATTACCTATTGAAAAATTTTACTTAATTGTATCAATGATAATGCCACAGCGGCTCACTTGATTTAGAGTATTTAAAAATTATGAGATTGCCTTAAGGCATCAATCAAGGACCAATACTTTACAAATTATCTCCAAATCGAATCATTTTATCAAAATTTTATAATAAATGACAAAAAATAATCACCATTAAATGATTACTTAAAAAAATAAAGTTTGGAAGTCATTGGCGCACGTACTAAAAAATAGGGGGAGTCAGTGAGTACTGGACCCCCCCTATTTTGTTTATTTGACAATTGTTTTTGGCTTTGTTGTTCTCAAAAGATGTAACTATTTATGTTGAAGTAGTGTACCGAATTTGAACTTAATATCTTATTAATTACGAATTATTAAAAAAAATCAGTTTTAAATTTCAAACTTTGTCGCCCTGTATATCGAACATGAAGCTCTAAATTGAAAAATGGTATTATAAAAGTCTTATTGTTTTAACTCAAGGAATATATGGTTAACGGATTGACCTCCTTTTTGCGGACACCCTGTATAAAAAATAATTCCACGAGTTCAAACAACAAGTGATGATTTATTGTTTAGTACAAAGTATTACAAATTTGTTGATTAATTATAATAACACAAATTATATCTAAAATATTCAATTATATAAAAAGTTGATTAATTATCGAGAATTATAGTAACATCGGAGTCTTTAGAATCAGGATCTGGTAAATTGTCTACTTTTAATTCTGAATGATAGATGTTCTTTAGGTGTGACGGCATGTTGGTTTTTGCAATTAAACGTTGTAGATCCTTCTTAACCATTGGCTTTGAAGGATATTGTGTAGCAACCTTTACTCGGGTTAGCTCATGGTAAAGAATTGATGATCTTCTTATGCAACTTGCCAAATTGTTGTCAATCGTATGGTTCTCATGGTTATTAACTTTAACCATTTTTGGAGTGATGTGTCTTATTGTTTTTGACGTTGCCTTAATATCTCGATAAAAAACCAACTCCCACTGGGCTTGTTGTTGTTGTTTAATCTAAACAAATATAAAAAAAAAACGTGAAAACACGATTAAAAATAAAAAAATAAAATAATACCTTTACTTTTTGTTTGATGTTTATAGAGAGAGAGAGAGAGAGATTGAGAGAGAGATGGATGGATGGAAGGGTGTTTTAAACAACAACAACAACAACAACAGTAACAACTACTTAAGTGTTCCAAAGGGAAACGACAGAAGTGTAATCCTTTAGTTCGTGAAACACACAAGGATTGTTACTGTCATAACTTCTCTCTTTAACTGTTTTTCTCTCACAATTTACACAATGGTAATGCATAAAACCATGTTTGTGTACCCTGACTAATTCCATTTGATATACATTTCGTAAACAAATAATTAGTTTATCAGGGGGAGTTGTCATGTCCTCATGACACACTTCACACAAAACAAAGTTATAAGTTTGATTCTCAACCTTGAGAACCAACATACAGTGCTTGCAAATGCAAGTCCGACCGCACTGGAAAGGACGGCTGTTCAATACCCGCGTGAAAAGAACAAGGATAGAACGCCAAATAGAATTTGATTGGCCAGCCGACAGGCTACGACAACGCATACCCATCGCGCACCTCGCAGCGTGCTTGACACGAGGATATCAGAACGAGAACTGCAGTGGTGCCAGCAAGAGGTAGTAATTTTAGTAAAAAAGATTATTTAATTAAAAAATGTAGGTACACGTTGGAACAAAAAGTTCAGATTTTAATCTGGCATTTTGCTGGTAATTCTGAACGAGAAATTCAAAGATTATTTGCGGGAATGTTCGAGGCCAGACCAAACAGAGAAACAATTCGACGAACCGTTAATAATTGCTTGTTCGAACATTTAATTTAATTTTTCAGTTTATTTATTTTTAGAGTTTTATTAGACCAGGGTCGATAATTTTTGAAACCAAAAAAAATAACAGTAGGATGAAACCCATTGGAAAAGGAGAAGAATATAATAAAAATAAAAGGAAAAATAAATTACGGGCGATCTGACTTTGGGAAGTGGGAGGGGGGGGTTTTAAGGGTAAAAAATGGTTTATCTCGATTTCCGGCAAAACTACAAGTCCTATGGAAAAAAGTTAAATGGCAAAGTTGTAGGTAATAAAAGGATCTACAACTTTTGTAATTACAATTTTTTTACATAACCTCAAAATTTATGGGAAAAATTCAAAAAACCAAGTTTTTGGTATTTTATTTTTATCTTTTTCAAAAAAAAATTTTTTTCCACGAAATTTGGTGAAAACTTACCTTTTTATGTCCCAAATACACTGTAATTTATTTGATTTGAAATATTTATTATTTCGCCTTATTTTGACTTAATATCAAAAAAGCACCCTAATTTTCAATCGAAAATTCTCGCGTCAAAATATCATCTTTTTTCAAAAAGTCGGTGTGCTTTTTGTTTGTTGAAATCTCTACTTTCTGATGGTGTAAAAAAATATACATAACTATGGTAAATGTTCTCAGAAAATGCAAAAAATATTATAATGAATAACGAAAAAAACTCGAATTCGAAAATTTATTTTAATCATTATCTACAATTTCATCAAAAAAATGTGATTGTTGCAATTTTTAAAAAGTTTATTTATTAAATTCTAATAACATTTATGTCAGAAAATCTCATAAAATATAAAAAAACATGTAAATCATACTATTGAATTTAGATACTTCATTCTGATTACGTTATTCATTATAATATTTTTTGTATTTTCTGAGAACATTTACCATAGTAATGTATATTTTTTTTACACCATCAGAAAGTAGAGAGTTCATCGAACAAAAAGCACACCGACTTTTTGAAAAAAGCTGATATTTTGACGCGAGAATTTTCGATTGAAAATTAGGGTGCTTTTTTGATATTAAGTCAAAATAAGGCGAAATAATAAATATTTTAAATCAAATAAATTACAGTGTATTTGGGACATA
This sequence comes from Brassicogethes aeneus, assembly GCA_921294245.1. Lineage (NCBI taxonomy): Eukaryota > Metazoa > Arthropoda > Insecta > Coleoptera > Nitidulidae > Brassicogethes > Brassicogethes aeneus. The sequence goes on along the minus strand of OV121133.1, from coordinate 52,140,301 downwards.
AAAAGGTAAGTTTTCACCAAATTTCATGGAAAAAAAATTTTTTTTGAAAAAGATAAAAATAAAAAACCAAAAACTTGGTTTTTTGATTTTTTCACATAAATTTTGAGGTTATGTGAAAAAATTGTAAATACAAAAGTTGTAGATCTTTTTATTACCTACAACTTTGACATTTAACTTTTTTCCATAGGACTTGTAGTTTTGCCGGAAATCGAGATAAACCATTTTTTCCCACTTCCCGAACTCAGATCGCCCGTAATTTATTTTTCCTTTAATTTTTATTATATTCCCCTCCTTTTCCAATGGGTTTCATCCTACTGTTATTTTTTTTCTCTTTTTACCATTTTTAAAGGCTTCTGCACTGGTCTATATTTTTATTTAGAGTTTTATTTTTATTTTTAGTTATTTTTATTTGAGAAATCTTTTTTATTAAGAATACTATTTTTGTTGTTGCCCTAGTTCTCAAGGAAAAAAATCAAAAAATTTTATTTTTAAGATTCGGGTATAAAATATTTAAAAAGAAAATTAAAATGTGCATCTCCACTCTAACGCAGTTTGCTTAACACTAAATCATTTAGTCTAAATGCAGCCAGAGTGGCAGCCAGAGTTGACCTCGCTTACAATTCGCACGCATCCGGGGCTCTGGCCAATCAAATTCTATTTGGCGTTCTATCCTTGTTCTTTTCACGCGGGTATTGAACAGCCGTCCTTTCCAGTGGGGTCGGACTTGCATTTGCAAGCACTGTATAAAATACATTACAATTTATGGATTCCTTGACAACATAATTATCTAAATGAGCAAACGGACGTTTGCAGCATAGCAAGTGCGAATGCTGTAAAATGATGTAATTTTTTAAGTCATTACAAGTTTCCGATATTCCATCATTAGTCCGTTGCAACTCTCTCTCTTCATCATAGTTTGTAATACACGAGTAACAAATTCTACAAAAACACAAATCGACAATATTTTTACGAACATTCACTTGTCATATTTTACTTCTTCAGTAATTCATACAAATTTATCAGACCACTTTGCTGTTAAGTTTTATTTTAGACATAACGTAAGCAAAAAAGATATAAGTACACATTTTAGAAGAATATACTTGGAACAAAGTATAGGGGATTTTATGAGCCAATTGTCTGAGCTTGATTGGAATGTTGTTTACAATTGTGTAGATCCTAATATTTCTTTTGATGCTTTTCACTTTGTTTTTAAAACCAGATTTGATACTTTTTTTCCAAAAAAATATTACAAAAATAATGAGTTTTCGACAAAACTGCCATGGATCAACAATAATATAAAAAGACTGTCACAATTAAAAAGGGAAATGTATCAAACAATCAGCAGCAAATGTGGAAAAAAATAAATAAAAATAAAAATTTAGTTCCTAAACGCAAAAATATTATTTTAGAGAAGGATAATACTGTCATAAATAGTCCATCACAAGTAGCCAATGAATTTAATTTGTTCTTTGCCAATATAGCAGATACTCTCAACTTGCCATCTCCAAAACTTAGTGCCAATAATATTATTTGCGTTAACTCAAATTTGTTTTTATATCCTTCAGATGCTTATGAAATTTATAGCATTATAAATAATTTGAAAAACAAAAAATCTACTGGTTGGGACGAAATTCCAACCATCATTATCAAAAGATGCGCACACATAATAGCGAGTCCTCTTAGCCATATTTTAAATAATTGTTTTTTAAGTGGAATTTTTCCAGATAGCCTAAAGATGGCTATTGTTAGTGTTTTGCACAAAAAGGGCTCTGAAAGCGATATAAATAATTATAGACCTATTACCATTACTGCCAATTTTCTCAAAAATTTTTGAAAATGCAATATCTACAAGGCTTATGAAATATTGTAATAAATATAGCATAATTTCAAAACACCAATATGGATTCGTAAAAAACAGCAATACGGAATTGGCAATATTTAATTTGGTTGATCAAATCATGAGCTTATGGAATAGTAAAACACTGGCAATATCGGCCTTCTTTGACTTATCCAAAGCCTTTGATACCATCGATAGGCATCTTTTGGAGATTAAGTTAGAAAAATATGGTATAAGAGGCACTGCCCTAAATTTGTTTACATCATATTTAAGCAGCCGGAAACAAATGGTAAAAATAGCATCAGATAATGGGTTGGAATGGACTTCCAACACTGTGAATTTAAAAAACGGAGTTCCTCAGGGATCAATTCTTGGTCCTCTGCTCTTTATTTTGTATGTTAATGATTTGCCCCAATGTAATAGCAATATTTTTATGTATGCAGATGATACAGCTGCAATTTATAAGTCTCCTACACTCAATAATCTACTAACAACTATTTATTCAACACAAGAAAATATATTCCAGTGGTTTCAAAACAATGGCCTTAAATTGAATATGGACAAGACAAAGTATATAAAATTCGGAGAGTATGGGTTTACCGAAAATACAATTAATATTAATAATAAATACACAGTTGAATTAAGTAAGTCAATTAAATTCTTAGGTGTTATCTTGGACAATAAATTTTTATCAAACAGATAGTTTGTTAAAAAGAATTAACAAGTATCTTTACCTATTACTAAATTTAAAGTTTATCGTTCCAAGAGCGGTACTATTAAATGTATATTATGCCTTTGTCTATTCCAATTTAAAGTATGGCATAATTTTTTGGGGCAATTCATCTCATACAAAGCATTTATTTGTTTTTCAAAAAAGAATTGTGAGGTGTATTTTTAATTTGGAATTTGGCGAATCATGTAAACAAACATTTATAAAAAATAATTTACTTACATTACCAGATATTTATATATTTGAAACGCTAATGTTCTACAAAAAAATTGTTTTCTTTTTGGTAACACTAGTAGAGAACATTCATACTCTACTAGAAACAAAGATTTGGCGTTAATTAATCAAACCAGGATCCACACTGTTTACAAGGGTGTTCAAAATTTTGCCTTGATTTTATATATTAAATTACCATCAACAATAAAAGATCTAACTTTGAAGGAATTTAAACGTTGCTTAAGAGCCTATCTTGTAAGCAGATGTGATTACTGTGTTAATGATTTTTTTAGTTAAGAGTTTTTGATGTTTATAGTTTTGTTGTTTATAGTTTTTGACGTGTTCTATATTGTATGTATTGCAATTTTTTTTTGAACAAATAAACATCTATCTATCTAATATATAACAATAAATGCCATATTTGTCCTATAAGTGTTGTTATGATTAAAAAATTATTTTTAAATTTGCAGTATTGGTTGTCAGCATCCAAGTCGTTGGCAAATGTCTCATTTGGATTTTGCATTCTAAAATAAATATATATATATATATATATATATATATATATATAATTTTATAAATTTGTATATAAGTAAAAATTACCTTTACCTTTTTTACCATAAAATAAGTAAACAACAAAGACAATGGAAGTATGTGTGTGTGTGTGTGTGTGTTTTAATTGCTGTACCCCCAGGGAACGGTATCAGTCTTTTTAAAATCAACAACTCTTTTATCATCAAACGGATTAAGAGTAAGTTTTTTTTGCTGGATTGTAAAAATATCATGGTGTGACGATACGATGCAATTTTGTTCAACGTTTAAAGTTTTAAAATGAAATAGTGCATTCAAATAATCTTCAAAAGTAATGATCTTCAATGCTGATCTTTGAATTCCTTTAGCCTTTTTAACTATACCAAAGTTGGAAATAAAGCAATCAATATCTCTCGAGGAGTATTCTTGATTTTTTAATTTAGCCACTTGCCGTTGCATTTCCTTCTTACCTTTCCTTATTTTTAGCGAGTACATTTTCGAACGTAAACCAATAAATTCAGTCATTAGACTTCCGTTATTCTCATCCTTCATCAACCCTAAAACCTTTTTATTTTTTAAAGGTATTTGATAGACATTATCACAGGGGTAATCAGACGTGTCAAATTTATGAATGTCCTCCCGTATACATGAATAAATATCATCAACAAAAAATTGATAAATTAAACTATCGGTATCGGTATAAAGTAATTTTGAAGTATCACAAAATTTTTTCTTAATATAATTGTAGTGAAAATCGTAAAGAAAAGTTTTTGAAATGTCCAAAATTGACATACCCACATAAATGGGTTTGTTAAACTCAATTTTGAGTTTTTTCATCTCTACAATAATCATATTTTTATCGAAAATTCTACAACTGTGAAAATTTGGTTGCGAAATATAGTAGTTAGCACCAAATTTTCCCGATCATTTGGATACCAATTTCACATCTCTATACTTCTTTACATTTTCAATAGTTTTACCAAACACACTGTTGTTCATTAATTTATATAATTTTTTTAAAAATTCATTATCAGCCGCTTTTCTTAATTCAGTATTTAAATCTATATATTTTTTAAGCCAAGTGGATTGTTTAAATTTTAAACATCTATGAATTTTATCTATTTTTATACCCAACTGTAGGGCTTGTTTTAAATTTAAATAGTGAATTACATAAATATTTTTTCCATACAAGGTTGTTAATAATTTTGGTTTATCCAAGTCCTGTGAAATTGGTGGAACCAAATGTTCAGGACAAAGAGGAAAATCTTTGTGAAGCTCAAAAAGCTCGCGGGGGTATACAAGGTCAACTTCAAAAATAAACCCATATTCGCTTGTTTCAGAAATTTTAAATATATTCATCATCAACATCAACATCTAACCAATTAAAATCCCCCACGGGGAGGGGAAAGCTCATTGCGGCCCCATAAAGGTTATTTACATCGTAATACATTAGATAAGATTGAGGTACATTAATATTATAATCGGATCCCATATATTTATTGTTTGCTTTGGCATATCGATTAGAACATTGTGAAACTCCACCCCTTATACCCTTTAAAATAAAATTAACCATATCCATGTCAACCAAAAGTTCCAAGCAAACATCAGTAACCCTAAGCATTGCATCAAACGCTAATGAAGGGGCGGTAATATAATGAAGAGAATCCAATTTATAGGTTTCAAAAGAAGACTTTCGAAAATTTTCAAATATATCTGCTTAAAGTAAAACATCAGTTTTCAAATACAATTCAGCATATTCTTGTAAATTTTTAATAATTAATTGATTCCAAAAAGTGATAGCATGCTTATAATCATCACCTGAAATGTCTTCGTTTGAAATTTTACTGTAAAATTCTTCCTTTGACGGTAAACCATTGTCTTGCAATTTTTCCCAACTAAACTGCGCACCAGTCAATGTGTCGCCACCAAAAATTTCGTCCTTTTTCAAAACGACATAACTTTTTTGTTTCCTGAACGATGTCTGCTAGCCCCATTCTTTGGAAATTCATACTATAGATATGAAGCTCACGGTTCTTCAAGAAAATTTCCTACAGTGTGATATGTAAAACGGTGAAAAATTTCAATAACTTCATCCAAACCCCGTTTGTAAAAGAAATATTTTTTTCTCGTTTTTACTTTGAAATAATGAAGTATTATGTCTTACCTTGAAACGTTTTTCAAATTTTTTGAATTGGAATCTTAGCAACAAAAATATGATTTTTTTTTTCAAAAGGGTACATTTAATGCTTTTTTATAGGCAATACACTCAGCCTTTTTAAGATAAAAAAGATAAGATGGTGAAAGATTGTTCCTTGAATAATTCTGAACAAGGGACAAGCAACAAACTTCCATTAATTTCAGAGGAACCTAAGTAAAGACCACTTTTTCAAAATAACATTTTGGAGAAAATTTGCGAAAACTAAACCTGAACCGATATTTACGTTTGTGACATGTTTGCTTTATAATTTTGACCTCCTGATGTGATTCAGTTGTCAAATTTAAGTTTTAGATAAAACCAAAATCACCAAGAATCAAAATTCGAAAACAATTCCCGGCTGTTAAATGTCTCATTAACATGCCTTTGCCAATGCCATTTGGGATTAATTTTTTGGGAGAAATTACTGCAATTTTTTTAAGTGGCTAGGATAATGTTACATAAATTACATTTATATTGCGCACTAGTGATAACTTATTACTGATAAGAACCTACCTAATTGGTAATAAAGTTAAAAAATTTGTTTGTTCATTTTTGAAAATTTTATGCGAAGATATAATCATTATAAAAACTACAACATTCAACAGAAAAATGTAACAAACAATAACAATAATAACTTTCGTTGGCCCTCCCCTAACCCGTAATAATTCGTTAACCCTCCTGGGCATTCCCTAGACCAAGTTTCTTAGAAATTCCTGGGGTATGGCTTCCCATTCTTCCTGAATCGAATTTACCAATTCATCCAATCTTTCCATGAGCCTTTCCTCTCTTTCATCTTCAGTTTCATCCTGCTCCACACATGCTCAATAGGATTCATATCCGGAGACAAAGGTGGCCAATTAATTCTCTCAATATCATGGTCCCTTAAATACTCATTTACGATATTAGCGCGATGCGGACGGGCATTGTCGTCCACCAACACCAAATTATTGGCATTTAATTTTCATCATTTGATCCTTGATTTGATCATTCAGTGACATGATAATAATGTACTAAAGATGCAAAACACAGTAAAAAAACAGTACAATCCAACAATCAGATTTTATTGAGACATTTAACAGCCAGGAATTGTTTTCGAATTTTGATTCTTGGTGAAACCTAAATTTGACAACTGAATCACAATCAGGTCAAAATTATGAAGAAAACATGTCACGAACGTAAATATCGGTTGAGGTTTAGTTTTCGAAAATTTTCACCAAAATGTAATTTTGAACAAGTAGTCTTTGCTTAGGTTCCTCTGAAAATAATCGAAGTTTGTTGCTTGTCGCTTGTTCAGAATTATTCAAGGAACAATCTTTCACCATCTTATCTTTTTGTTCTTAAAAAGGCTGAGTGTATTGCCTACAAAAAAGCATCAAATGTACTCCATTGAAAAAAAAATCATATTTTTGTTGCTAAGATTCCAATTCGAAAATTTTTAAAAACGTTTCAAGGTAAGACATAATACTTCAATATTTCAAAGTAAAAACGAGAAAAAAATATTTATTTTACAAACGGGGCTTGGATGAAGTTATTCAAATTTTTCACTGTTTTACATATCACCCTGTAGTAAATTTACTTGAAAAACCGTGAGCTTCATATCTACAGAATGAATTGCCAGATAATGGGGCTAGCAGACATCACAAACCAAAATAAAATCGTTCAAGAAACAAAAAAGTTATGTCGTTTTGAAAAAGGACGAAATTTTTGGTCGCGACACATTGAGTGGTGCGCAGTTTATTTAGGTATTCATAAGGAAACACCCCTTTTCTCGTAACCAGTTTAAACTGGTTATCGTTTGAATAAAACTTTTTGGTAATGGACTTTTGTGAATCCGTTAAATAAGATGCTAACTTACTAAGACTGCTGGCCATAAATCTAAACGAATCAACAAATCGCAAATTAACCTTAGAACCCTCAATATATTTCGTAAAAGAAATGTACCTTTCCATATTAAGTGGTAACAGATTAATTGCACCCTTTACCTTAGTACCAAGAGCTTTAATAATAAAATGAGAGTCGTATCCTGTCAAGTTGTGAAATATTACAGGAATTGCGTGAGATTTCTGATAACGCAAGTTACACCCATTGTGGGCTGCACCTCTAAACAACCCTGTAAAATGGTCATGGTCTCGTACCCGCAAGTCATTCTTGCTGGTAAAACGTTTTCCACAACAAATGCAATTGGTTGCATTAAAAAAATTTTCTCTTTCCTCTGCGGCAGTGGTAAAAGGTACTATTGGAACTGGATTCGATAGCAAACAGTCTACACGTTTAGCAATCTTTTCTAGTTCAAAAATAAACCACTCTACAAAATCTTTACCAGTGTACATGTTAAATTTAGATAGGCTTTCATCATAAAAACACTTTAAATAGTAGGCAATGCTAAATGCCTCGTGTTTTTGAATTTTTATACTTTTACACCCAATACCCACCCTATCATCTTTATAATCTATCAAAATACTTTCAATGTCTGCATAAACAACATAGGTTGATGGTTCAATTGATGTTTAAATTTTTTAAATTGCAAAAATTTATCCTCAGGGAGAACAACTTTTGTATCAGTCGATAACAATTTGCAATCACTCCAATGTTTTTTTAATATTAATTCAGTTTTAAAATGGTTAAGGCATCGTTCACAATACCATTTTCCATTTTTAATATTACCTACTTGAGTGTTAAGTAGTCTAGATAAATTTTTTATATGTGCAAAATGATCATAAACTGTTTCAATACTACTACTACTACTACTACCAGCAACGATAGAATCACTTGTTGTTGATATTGTGTTTGTAATTAAAAGTAAATTTATTCTAGGTGAAAAATCAAATTTACTAAGGCATAATGGTAAAATTTCCTTTACTTCACCCCCACTCCCACCACCACAACTACCATCTTTATCGGCAACGGTAAAAACGTTAATGGACAATTTATTCATTAATTCAAATTTTGAAATGTCCTTTAGCGCAATAGGAAACTGTATATTTTCAAATTTTAAAACGTCTCTACACTTTGGATAAGATGATAAACGTGTTGGGTTCCTACCAGCCGGGAACATTCCCGCGACTACTGAATATAGAAAACAGAACTCGTCATTATTTTGTATATTAATAACACTTCTTGATTTTGTTATAAACAGTGGTAAGGAAACGTACGTGGAAATGCCTGGAGCAATAGGATTAAATCGATTAATGTTAACTTTCAAGTGCAAAATTTTGTACAAGGCCCAACCAGAGTCCTTTTACTGAAACTCTTCTAACATCAACAAAATCCTATTCACAACAAATTGCTGAAACCATTCGTGAAGATTAGTATTAACATCAATAGTTTGATTTTTAGTTGGAAAAAATTTCACAGAGGTTTCAACAGTTTGTGGTTTAATAAATAAACCTGCAAAAACAACATTTACCTTTAACATTGATTGCTTTAATTCTCTTTTCATTTTTAAACTAAAACTACGAAATGACTGTTGAAAAAATAGTTTGGGATCTTTGATTCGCAAATTGGTTATAACACCAGTGCGAATTCTACCATTGAAGCGTGATTCAATATCTTGCCATATAATATTTCTTTTTTCTTTTACACCAACACCATCAAAAACAACACTCTCCCTCAATCTAGTTTTAAAATTTTGTAAATAATGTTTTAGTAAAGCTAAATTTGATTCAATTTTGGAAAAATTTTTTACACATTTATTTTTTGTTTTAATTGATTTTTTTAATATAAAAATAGTTTTTTTAAATTCTTTAATAAATATTTTACATTCTTCCTTTGTCTTAAGTCGTCTACTTACTTGCTCGCAATTCTTCACAGCTTCAGTTGAAATACAATCAATAGTTTGAAGACTCATCTTGAACACACTTACTTTTTTTTTGTGAACAGGAACAACAACTACAACACTTTCAGATTGGTATATATCCTTTTCTAACTGGTCCTTCCCAATTATCTTCTTGGACCAAATGAATAATACCCCTGGAACGTTCAAATGCACAAATTAAAACGTATTCCTCAAGTTCTTCAGCGTAATAAATAAATTGTTCGATGTATCTGGCACGTTTCCAAGCGTCTCCGTTCCAGTAATCTTGTATAATATTTTCCCAATCTTCTAATATGTTGTTGTACTCACTTTCTAATAAATTATAATCAGCTGCTAAATTTGTTTCTATGGCTTCTATTTGTTCTTCTAAACTCACTTCCAAATTAACTTCTTCTTCGAGGTTTTCTATTAGGTATAGTAAATTGTCAATGAATGGTGGCATACTACTGGTTCTGAACATTCAAATTTGCATTTATACACAAATTTTCAAAGAGATAAAGACTCGTCACAAAGGCAAACAAAATAAATCTTACAAAGTCATTGAAAGTTAAAAAAAAACAAATTCCACGAATAATAAGCAAAGTACAAATAACAAGTTATGATATTATTAACAAAGTCTGTAAAAGTCATATTTCTTTTTTATTAAAAAAAAATTCCACGATAATAAGCAAAGCTTAAACAACACGTGATGGTTTAGTATAAATAACAAGTTTTGATATTAATTAATAACAAAGTCGTTGAAAGTCATATTTTATTATATAAAAATAATTCCACGAGTTTAAACAACAAGTGATGATTAGTACAAAGTATTACAAAGTTGTTGATTAATACAAACACGTACATATTAAAAAACTTTAAATTTTTTTATTAATGAGTATATATATTAAATCCAAAACTTTAATAGTTTAATACTTTATTACATTAGTATGGCGAATATACCTTCAACATTGGTTGTCTTCTCTGATGACAAAGATAATTTTTCAACTGTGGACTTGTACGTGGTGTGTAAACAACTATTCCAGTAAGTATATATATATTTTTAATTTTTTTTTATTTTAATTTATTGGTTTTATTTTTATTTTAGACATAATACCAAGTCTATTCAGAAAAAGGGCGATAAGGTTTTTATAAACCTGTTGTACACTGCAAAAGCTCTTACTTAAAAAAAAAAGTTTGGGAATCTACCTGTAAAATATGAGGGTTAAAATCGACAACGAAGAAGAGTTTAAAGTGTTGGAAAAGGTGGTGCATCGTTATAGATTTAATTTGGTAGATGAGGATCCTGAACCAGACGAAAATAATCTACGGTTGGAGGCAGGACCTTCATCATCATTTCAGGGAGGGGCAAAAAGGCAACGATGGTCTCCACCACAAATGGGCATAGAGGAGGAAATTGAAGATGAAGATTATGAGTCAATGATGTCATCTACAAAAAATATTTAAAATGAATATACTTTGGTAATATAATTTTTTTTTAATCTACACACTATATTAAATGTGCTGAATCAACAGTTTTTTATGTATATAAAGTAAAATCACCACAACTCCCACCTCCAACGATAACAAACACATCAGACAATAAATACCTCATGTTGGAATGGAACTACTCTAGTTGCGTTCAAGAATTGAAACGAATTAAAACTAAAAACTAATAAAGAAAAGAAAAATGTTTGTTCTAGATGTTCAAGGTTTTGAATATCCCTCAGAAGGGTTTCCGTTTTGGCCCAAGGAAATTTCAATCCTTAACACCGAAACCAAGGAATTTGTACATAGGTTTGTACAACTTCCATTTAATGTAAATTCATTTAGCTCAAAATTACAAGCTCACATAATATACACCGTGCATAACATCCACGGTATTGAGTGGGATGATAATCAAAATGACAACAACAAACAGGAAACCAACGTCACAACCCTTAAATACTGGAATAATGCAGCAGTAGCAGCAGACGACTTTAGTGATGATGAGAAAAAATGTGTTGAATTAGACAAAGTTTCCGATTTTCTTAAATTTTACATAAATTCATCACCCCTTGAAACAGTGATAGTTAAGGGTGGACAAAAGAAGAAATGGCTCAAAGAATTTATTTCAAATACGGTTATAAATCTGGAAGAGTCTCAGGTTAATTGTCCCAGTTTAGAAAAAATGAGGGATATTTTCAAATCATACCATTGTAACAAACATACTTATAATAACCTTAATTGTACTATGGAAAATGTTTATTTTCTTTATTTTTTTAATAAATATTGTAATTTGTAAAAATAAAACTCTTATATTACCTATTTTTGTTTTATTTTTTTTAATTTGTAAATATAATTTTAATATTTTTTTAATTTTGTAAATGTATAATTTATAAATAAATTTAATAATTAATTATTGCGAGCAAGCGAGCGCTGATTTAGATTGCAGCAGCAGCGAAAACGTTTTGCTCTGTGCCAAAATTTTATCAACCAAACATCGTACGTGCTTTAGTATGTGTTAAAATATAAATTTAAAATAACTATTAATACATAATTTATATTTTTTTAAATTTATTTTACTCAAACAACTAGTAATTATTAATAATAATAATTGTAATTATTAATAAATGCGTAAAATATTGTGTGGTGTGACGCGTGGCAAAGCTAGCGTATGTAGATCATTCAAGGTAAAGATTATAAGTTGGTCAAGTGGTCTCTTGGCTAGCGTATTCGTCCATGAATCGACAAGTCCGCGGTTCAATCCCCAGCGAATATAAAATATTTTTTAATTTTCATATTACGTCATCACATCGTCATAATCACGTGACATAGATTTAAGAGATAAAATCTAGTTAGACAGTAGTACCAACCAAATTTTATTTACTACCAACCTAAGATTTAAGAGATAAACCAGGACCTCGAAGGAAAAGGACCCTCTGGTCATTGACCTTCAGCAGCCGAAGACATCCTGAAAAGGACCTCTTCGGCACTGAAAATCCTGAAAATCCATCTGAAGACCTTCTGGGCATTGTCTTCAACTGCTGAAGACATCCTGAAATTCCTGAATGGTAACACATGCCATCCAGTTTGAGTCAGGAACCCGCCTTCTACACTACTTACCTAATTAAATTTTATTTTTTATTAAAAAATTATAATAATTAAAATGTTAAATGGTGATTATTATTATTATTACTAACTAAAGTTGGTTATAAAACTAAAACAAAAAGAGTTTTACGGGCAACCGGTCTTCCATATTTGAAATGGACCAGCCCCAAAGATGCCTAAACTAAATGGTTAAAATATATAATCGAAATTCCTACGGTATGTCGCTCTAACATACCGTAAGGTAGAAAAGATACTCTGAACGAATTCCGAGTAAAAAAAGGGTTGCCCCCGTGGTCAGTTGTGCTAACTGAGACCACATGGAATCGACTGGGCTAGGGCGATATGGCTTCACCGGCACACCATAGCAACAGCTAAATGTCGGCCTGATCAGATGTGACTCTAGGACCACAGTTTTTAAACATTGACTCAGAAACTTGTACTACTATAGTCAACCTAAATTACCGTTCTTAACATTTAAACTAATATATTTAAAATTTCCACTGCAGTGGAAATTTTTAACATGACTGGGTACCTTACTATAATTCAGAAATTATAATAGAATTCGAACCATAATACTTTTTCAAGGTAATTTCCACCATTCGTCCCTCTCGCAGACTCGATTTCATATACAAGTTTGGAGACTTTTCTAATTACTGTACATAGTAAATATCTAGGTGCTAGTTTCGCAGAAAAGTCTTTGCTTTTATCCGACAGGCACATAATTTCGTTTCCACACCTTCTCGCAAACGGAGAAAACAAAATCGCGATTACGCAGATTGTATTGTTTGACATATATGCTGTATACAGGCGGAATATATAGGCTTCATTTAACTTTGACTGTATTGTCTGATACAATATAGGTAGCTTTTGAAGCTCCTTACCATAGTTTAAAGAATCCGAAGGATTCGTGTTCAAATCGATAGAGCTCTGATGTACTCCTTAGTTATCACCAGAAATCGGTACGTGACGTCCAAAATTTAAAAAGGCTGGGCTATACCCAGTAGCTTCGTGAACAGCGACTCGAATGGCATGCCCTATCTTTGATATCTCCTTGTCCCAAAACTTGTGCGCGTCTTTCTCTTTAATATAACTACGTATTGCTGTGCCTATAACACGATTAATACGCTCGACCGTATTTGGGATCCCGCCCCATACCGAGCATTAAATAAAATTTTCTAGACTTTATATTCCTTAATAAGATTTTTGAAAAGAGCTAGTAAATTGCACGCCATTATTACAAAAAATCTGTGAAGGTACTCCGTAGACTAGAAACACTTTGTTTTCCATGAAATTACAAAATTGCCTTTGCGGTAGCCTGTCTTAATGGTTTTCATAGAGCATATTTAGTGTTTAGGGTCCGCAACTACGAGTAAAAACATAAGGACCCATAATGTCAACACAGACACATTGCCACGGACATTTTACTCTTTTCTCGGAACCCATAAGACCATGTCTACTGGTGTTCGGCATCTTTTGACTTTAACAGGTTTTACAACGGCTAACAAACCATAAAACAGACTCACGCATTTTTGACCAATAAAATTGTTCTTGAATTTTAGATCTTTAGTCTTAAAATATCCAAAATGAGCGGAAGTAGGTTCAGAATGAAACTTGTCTAAGACAGCTTTCCTGTCGTGAAATGGAGCAACCTGCATCTGATTCCCTTACGGTGATCCAAATCAAGTTATTTTGGCGCAGACGCAGTGCCAAGCGAGCCAATTTACCGATAGCTCCTTAAAATTATTAAGCTACAACAAAGAATAGCAATCTGTTATCACTTTAAACTTTTGAGGACAAGCCTTCAGATAAAACCTAAATTTGTCTAAGGCAAAAAGTATGCCTAAAAGTTCTCGCTTGGTAGCGCTATAGTTACGTTCAGTTCTGGAGAGACTTATACTACAATAGGCTAGGACTTTAAGTCTCTCCAGAACTAAACGTAACTATAGCGCTACCAAGCGAGAACTTTTAGGCGTACATTGTGCCTTAGACAAATTTAGGTTTTATCTGAAGGCTTGTCCTCAAAAGTTTAAAGTGATAACAGATTGCTATTCTTTGTTGTAGCTTAATAATTTTAAGAAGCTATCGGTAAATTGGCTCGCTTGGCACTGTGTCTGCGCCAACATAACTTGATTTGGATCACCGTAAGGGAATCAGATGCAGGTTGCTCCATTTCACGACAGGAAAGCTGTCTTAGACAAGTTTCATTCGGAACCTACTTCCGCTCATCTCAAACTATAGATAATTATCTATAGTTTGAGATAAAACACCGCCTACACCTGTCAAAGATGCATCGGTCTGAACACTGAAAGGAAGGGAAAAGTCTGGACTGGTTAAAATTGGTGCGGACACTAAAGCAGTCTTAATATTAACAAAAGCCTTTTTAGCCCGATCATTCCGTTCTATCTTTTGTTGCTTGAGCTTGCCTTTAATAAGGTCGTTATAATTATTATAATTATTATAATAGGTAACATAATAGTTGAAAATTGAGGAACAAAACGCCTAAAAATCTTTTGATCTCAGTGGCAGTTTGAGGTCTAGAGAAATTTACCATAGCAGTAACCTTGTCAGGGTTAGTTATTTAACCATGAAAATCAATGGTGAAGCCTAAATAATTTAAATAATTTCAAAAAAATTTACATTTTTCAAGATTTATAGTTAAATTGGCATTCTTTAGTTTATTTTTAACTTTCTTTAACAAATTTACATGTTCCTCAAAGGTTTTAAAAATTTTAATTATATCATCAGGGTAACAAAAGATATAAAGCTCAAACTCGGCACCAAAAATACCATCCATTAAACGCTGCTGCGTCTGGGCGCCATTACTCAAACCAAAAGGTAAAACTGTAAAAGAAAATGTACAGAAAAGCTACATTTCTCAGAGGATTCCAGATCATAAGGAATATGCCAAAAACTGTGTCTTAAATCAACACTAGATATATATTTTGCATCTCTCAGCAAACTCAGTATTCTATCAACATAAGGTAAAATATAAGCGTCCGGCTTAGTTAATTCATTAAGTTTTCTCCCATCAAAAACAAATCTATACTCATCTCCTTTAGGTTTCTATACTAAGAAAACAGCACTATTCCAAGCACAGTGTGATGGTTTAACAACCCCCATTATTAACATTTCGTCTAGCCCTTTATTAAGGTACTCGTGCATGTATGGTGACATTAAATACTGACGCTGTTTAAAAGACTTATGGTTGCCTGTATATATGTGATGTATTAACTTATTTGTACGACCAAGACCTTTTTCTGAACTGATTTAATTAAATGAAGTAACGACTTTCGGTTTAATTACTTCTTCTCAAGGTGTTAAAATGTTATTATCAATTGAGATGGTTGGACTCCCCTAACGCCTGAAAGTATAAAACCCGTAATACAATTCTAAATTTTAAAATATTATTTTATTCCGTTTTCATAAATAAGTCAAGTTAAAAAAAGTTTTGCTACAGAAAAGTGCATCTGGTGATGTTAAAACTGAAAAACAACCACTTAAGACATTTTAGAATGGAAAGGGATGAGTCCAAGTCCAATATTCAGGGGGTGTTTGAATATTATATGCAAAATTAATAGTTAAATTATAAACCGGTAACGTATACGACAATGCTATTATATTGTACTATGTAAATAGTTAGTTAGTTAAATAATGTGAACTTGTTTAGTATTAAGTTAGTAATAGGTTTAATTGTTATTATATGTTTAATACGATTGTTGTAATTTAGTTTTCTAAAATGGTACCTAAGTCGGTATTATTCTAATTTTTAATTGTGTTTTATTGTAAAAACCAATATTTCGGAAAATCCCAATCAACCAGAGCAATATTTAACTGTACATAAATATTAACACACTCCCGCAGAGACTAGTGTTGATATATGAACTAATGAAAGGTACTAATAAACACATACCTACTTCAATATACCAAAATAAAAATAAACCGAGACCACACTCGATCGTAATGATCGCCAACTAAACTGCGCACCACTCATGTGTCGCAACCAAAAAGTTCCTTCTTTTTTAAAACGAACGAATTTATGATATATATATATATATATATATATATAGATAAGTGGTCAGCTGTGACCTCCGTTAAGTTGAGAGGGCCACCTCTCCTCCGGGTCTGCGGAATGGACGATTTTTATTTTGATTGCATATATTGCGGGGGGGAGCCTTAAATATTAACGCCACCACAAGAGGGGAAGCAATTTTTAATTTTTTAAAATGTCAATTTTTTTACGCAAACTGGAGATACTCAAGATACAAAGTCACCTCCGAATATATATATAATTTCGGAGAAACAAACAGCCTTGTATCCTCCGACAGTGTTGCCGGATTTTCGGAGGTCGCAACGTATCTTTAGTATCTGGGATATATATCAGATTTATTTTGTCCACTGCTTCATGCTATATGTGCCATACATTATTTAGTAATAATAATTATTATTATTATTTTTGTTATAAAAGACAAAATATTAAAAATAATAAAAATGGAGTAGGTACTTTGAAATAAATAATTTATTTGATTTAAAAAAGAACGTATTGGTATATGATAGGTCTTGCAGGTATAATGGCAAAAAAAATGTTTTATTACATAACCCCTGTAAAATCTTTATTTATCTTGCGATTTTTACCAGATTTGTTTTAAAGGTAAAATCTTGATAAACTGTATTTTTGAAGCAAAAACGCCATATTTTTACTAAATACAAGGCCTACTATGTCAGTTTTTAAGAGTTAATTTTTAAGAATTCATATTATCGATTTTTTTAAACAAAATCTAAGCACGGCACTGGATTCACCACCCCTTAAAATGACCTTATACTAAATTATATTAAAAATGTAAATAGAAAAATATAGAGAAATAATAACTACAAAAATTTATTTTGTCAAGTTATACATCAAAAAAACATTGAAATAAAATTAAACTAATAGTATAACATGGTATACTTATTATAAGTTTAATTTTATTTCAATGTTTTTTTATGGATAACGACGAAATAAATTTTTGTAGTTATTGTGCATTTTTCTACTTAAATTTTTTTAATAAAGTTTAGTAAAGGGTCGTTTTGAGGGTGGTGAATCCAGTGCCGTGCTTAGATTTTGTTTAAAAAAATCGATAATATGAATTCTTAAAAATTAACTCTTAAAAACTGACATAGTAGGCCTTGTATTTAGTAAAAATATGGCGTTTTTGCTTCAAAAATACAGTTTATCAAGATTTTACCTTTAAAACAAATCTGGTAAAAATCGCATTTTGTACAAATATGGCGTTTTTTGCTCCAAATATACAGTTTATCAAGATCTACACCTTAAAACAAATCCGGTTAAAATCGCACAATAATTATTGATTTTATAGGGGTGAGTTGTAAAAAAATGGGTCACATTGTATATGTACTGTTTTGCTTGCAAGTTGTTTTTTAAAAACTTTTCAAACCGATTGACTTTTGAAAGAATTATTAATATTATTATTATCAATAAGTTTTGTTATTTTAATATTTATTAGTATATATTAATATTATTTTTAACATTTCAATTGAATTTTTGTATTATTTTTATTTTTTATAATTTTTTTGTTATTTTTACTATTTTTATTATAATTATTTTTTTTGTTAATATTTTTATTACGTAGGTATCTACTTCAATTATTTATATTCCTTTTACAATCTTAATTATTTTTATTTATTTTTATTTATAAATAAAACTATACTTTTGTTGTATTATTTTAATTGTTTTATTAATATTATTTATATTTATAATTTTAAAAAATTAATTTTATTGTAATTATTTTTATTAATTTTTCTTATAATTATTATACCCAATCATTTTGAATATATTTATTAGTATACTTTTTTATTATTTTTATCAATTTTACTTTTTTAATTATTTCTTTATTTCTAATATTTTTGATATTTTTATTATTATATTAATAAAAATATAAGAAAGAAATTTAAGTAAACAATAAATAGGGATAATTAAAAAACATAAGTAAAGTAAAACATTTTTATCTATTAAAATAGTTATGAATAATAATTATTATAATTATACCTAATTATCATAAGGGTAACTAATTAATGTTTTTTTTTCGTTTTTCTTAAGGTGTTGGACTTTGGTTTTAATAAGGGATACACTTCTTTTTATTTTCGTTTGTTCTAGAAAAGATTTAATTTCTTTGCTAGATGAATAAATATTTTTTTAATAAGGTTAAGGAATTTATCCTTTATTAACCCGATTTCCATATTTGTGCAGCCTAAAAATAATAACACATTTTTAAACAAATAAAAGTGAAAA
The DNA here is from genome assembly GCA_921294245.1 of Brassicogethes aeneus. Taxonomy (NCBI): domain Eukaryota; kingdom Metazoa; phylum Arthropoda; class Insecta; order Coleoptera; family Nitidulidae; genus Brassicogethes; species Brassicogethes aeneus. Next base: position 52,121,630 of record OV121133.1, on the reverse strand, counting down.
AAGATTGTGTGAGTAAAAAATATTGTTTAAACACATTTTATGTGTTAAAATCATTTTGAACTTTTTTTGTTTAAATTCTTTTTATCTTTTTTGGTAATGATTTCATCATTACTAGTTTCGTCTAAATCTAAAATAATTATTTTACAATATCCATTTCTATAAACAGAATGCATTTACCTAATTATGTACTAAAAACTTACTTACCTTGAAAACCGACTATATTTTTAACTTAAATCGTTATTTTACACTTAAGATGTTAGAACAAAAGCGAAACTGCGTAACAAATAAAATATAAGAAGTATTAAAGATCCTCAAGTCTGAACATCTATGACTGCGCGAGATATTGCAAGGTTGCCAAATTTCGGAGGTAACAAATGTACGTATACATGACGGAGGTAACTTTGATGTGGCTGAATCTGATTAAAACGCGACACTAGCGCCAATTCATATATGGTGGAACTAAAAGTTCCTTTTTAAGAGACTGGGGGGTCAAAGTGACCTCCGAAAAATTTTTGCACAGATTGATTACTGACACTCCCCCAATGTCAAAAATATGGTTAAACACTGTGACCTCCGAATTTGGAGGTCACAGCGTCATATATGAGGTCACAACGTATGAAGGGTCTCCGTTTTGGAGGTGACAATGTACCCTTTATCAATATATATATATATATATATATATATATATATATATGAAGCTCAAGGTTCTTCAAGTAAATTTTAAACGGTGAAAAATTTAACTTCATCAAAGCCCCGTTTGTAAAAAAATAATTTTTTTCTCGTTTTTACTTTGAAATAATGAAGTATTATGTCTTACCTTGAATCGCTTTTCAAATTTTTCGAATTGGAATCTTAGTAACGAATATATGATTTTTTTCCAAAAGAGTACATTTAAGGCTTTTTTTTAGGCAATACTCAGTCTTTTTAGGAACAAGAAGATAAGATGGTGAAAGATTGTTCCTTAAATAATTCTGAACAAGCGACAAGCAACAAACTTCCATTATTTTCAGAGGGCCTATAGGCTTATAAGCAAAGACCACTTTTTCAAAATAACATGTTGGTGAAAATTTGCGATAATTAAACCTAAACCTGATTATGATTCAGATGTCAAATTAAAGTTTGAGATAAAACCAAAACAATTCGAAAACAATTCCCGGCTGTTAAATGTCTTAATATAATACGATTTTTGGTTTTTACTGTTTTTTTACATTGTTTTGCATCTTTAGTACGTTATCATGTCGCTGAATGATCAAATCGAGGATCAAATGAAAATTAATTCTTGAAAATCATTCAATACGCATTATGAGGGATATTCTTGATATTTTTAGTTTGCTTGTGTTATTCCAAATTTCGAAGTTTTTTTTGCATAAAACCTACCTACATACCTACCCCTATCTTACTCAGGTTACTTCCATTCTTAAATGATTCAAATACCTATGCCAGACTTTGCTGCAGCTACGGGAATTAACATCTCAAAATCAACGGTTCTCAGAAGGTTGCACGAAACGGGAGGCAAGGGTGGCTTTTGGAGGTGGAGGAGTGACTGTTTGGGGTGGAATGGCGATAAATGGAAAGAGTGAATTCTCAAAATATTGCCAATAATTGGTGTTGGTGGACGACAATGCCCGTCCGCACCGCGCCAATATCGTAAATGAGTATTTAAGGGGCCACCATATTAAGAGAATATGTGGAGCAGGATGAAACTGAAAATGAAAGAGAGGGAAGGACGCCTGGAAAATTTTGATGAATTGATAAATGCTAATAAGGAAGAATGGGATACCCCAGGAATTTATAAGGAACTTGGTCGAGGCCCAGGAGGGTTAACGAATTATTACGGTTTTGGGGAGGGCCAACGAAATATTGAAAGTTATTATTGTTATTGTTTGTTACATTTTTCTGTTGAATGTTGTAGTTTTGATTATGATTATATCTTCGCATAAAATGTTTCAAAATGAAGAAAAATATTTTTATTTAACTTTATTACCAATTAGGTAGTCACTTATCAGTGATAAGTTATCACTAGTGCGCAATGTAAATGTAAGTTATGCAACATTATCCTAACCACTCAAACAAATTGCATTAATTTCGCCCAAAAAATAAATCCCCAAATGGCATTTTAATCATAAATATGCAAAAAACACGCCAGCAATCTGATTTTATAAAGACATTTAACAGCCGGGAATTGTTTTAGATCTTTGATTCTTAGTGATTTTGGTTTTATCTGAAACTTAAATGTGACAACTGAATCACAATCAGGAGGTCAAAATATCGGTTCAGGATTAGTTTTCGCAAATTTTCACCAAAATGTCATTTTGAAAAAGTGGTCTTTGCTTAGGCCCCTCTGAAAATAATGGAAGTTTGTGGCTTGTTGCTTGTTCAAAATTATTCAAGGAACAATCTTTCACCATCTTATCTTCTGGTTCTTAAAAAGACTGAGTGTATTGCCTACCAAAAAGCCTTAAATGTACTCTTTTGGAAAAAAGGTTTGAAAACCTTTTCAAGTTAAGACATAATACTTCAACATTTCAAAGTAAAATCGAGTAAAAAATTATTTTTTTACAAACGGGGCTTGGATGAAGTTAAATTTTTCACCGTTTAACATATCACCCTGTAGGAAATTTACTTGAAGAACCTTGAGTATCATATATATGTTAGCGTTTCTGTATTTTCCTGATATGCTGAGTCAGGACAGACGAGTGGAAAGTAGGACGCGCGTGATGCTTTTGCAGCCAGTAGAGTTTGGTTCTGGGCAGCGAGAGATTCAATTAAACTTGTTACGCAATTATGCACAATAAATAGTCAAATCGTCGTTATTGTATCATTTAGGGTTAAATCACCCTCTTGTTGTTATTATCAGAAGTGGGATAGCCTATTGTCTATAGTGCTATTTGTGTTTAAATTGACCTTTCAAAAAAAAAAACTATAAAATGGCCGAAGAAGGTGAAATTGTGAGTGACATTGAGAACGGTGACTTAGAAGAGTTGGAAGCTTTACCACCCAGTTCCAAACGTCCCAGGGCTCCGTGGCAGGAAACTCTTATCAGTTTAGTAGCAGCTCAACAACAACAAATTGCTCAATTAGCAAATCACACAAAGAACGTGACGTCACCATCGCAGCCAACGCCTAGTGATTCAGGAATAGACACTTGGAGTGCGCAAGTCCGCTCTTTTGAGATCACGAGCTATGACCCTGACAAAAGTACATACCCAATCCACGAATGGCTTGAAGATTGTTCAAAATTAAAAAAAGAACTCAACGTCAGCGAAATGTTGATGATAAGCAAAGCCGGGAATGCATTGCGTCATCGAGGATATCGTTATTATCGTGACTGGAGACCCCTTGCAAGAACATGGGATAATTTTTGCAACGATATTTCTGTGGCATTTCCCGATCGTGAAACACCTGGAACACGTGCACACATTGCTGCAAATCTTAATAGTAGAGATTGTGATTCTTTGTCTGATTATGGGAATCAAAAACTAAGAGCAATAAATCGGTTTTATAGTCAGTTGCCATGGAATATAATTCTAAGCATGGTAGAATTTGGTTTAGAACATATTGAAGCCTGTTCTGCAATCCGAGTGCAAAAACCAGCGTCTGAACGTGAATTATTGGTCTTACTCAGCGAGTTTGATGCCCGCCGTGCAAGATTAACTAAAAAGAGTACCGAAACCCGAGGAATCGAACGCAAGTCAAAAGAAAGACATAATCCGAAGGTCGCGTCGAGTTCAAAATGTTTTAAATGCGGCCGGCTTGGACACCATCAGGCTAAGTGCAGATTGGCTCAGAAAGATGAAAAAGCCAGCGAATCAACCTCTCATAGTACGTCAACCCCTAACAAAGTTGTTACGTGTGATTTTTGTAAAAGAATTGGACACACTGATATTAATTGTTGGCTTAAGAATGGTAAGCCTAAAAAAGCTTTTGTCATAAAAAAAATGACGTCATTTGGATTCGACACCCATAGCTACCTTATTGTGCAGTAACCAGGCTAAGTCTTTTACGTACATTATTGATAGTGGTGCCGACATATCGATCATTAAGCAATCGGTTATAAAAACATTGTGTGGGACGATCAAACAAGAAGGAAATGTACGTGCTTTTTCGGGAATTGGGACCCAATTTGTTTATAGTGTGGGTGTTTGCGATTTAATTATTATTTTACCAGCTATTACTTTAGAAATAAGTTTCGCAGTTGTTCCTGATAACGTAATACCGGGCAATATCGATGTTATTGTAGGTTGGGATGTAATTAGTCGACCTTGCTTGCGTGTCGAAAAAGCCAAACATGGACTTGAGCTACATTACGACCTACTCAACATACCAAAAGTGTTTGTTTTTAAAAGTGCTAACGATTTTAAACTAAACCAAAGTAATTTAGATGATAGTTTAAAATTAAAATTAGAACATTTATTAATGTCTTATAAAAATAAAACACCTGATCATATAACAACAAGTAAAGTTACTATTAGGTTAAAAGACACTACACCAGTGGCATACCGACTTAGGCGATTAGCGTACCAAGAAAGGATTGAGGTGAAAAAAATTGTTGATGAACTTTTAAGAAATGGAGTTGTCCGAAAAAGTAAATCAGAATATGCCAGTCCTATTGTGCTTGTTAAGAAAAAGAACAATGAACTTAGACTATGCGTAGATTACCGAAGTGTCAATAAAAAAGTCGTTAAAGAAATTTACCCCTTACCTGTAATTGAAGATGTAGTTAATTCCCTGTGCCATGCTAAATACTTTACTACACTGGAAATGAAGTCAGGATTCTACCAAATGGAAATTGAGGAAAGCTCCAAGCATATCACAGCCTTTATTACTCCGGATGGGCAGTATGAATTCAATCGTATGCCATTTGGTTACATAAATGCTCCGTCAACATATCAACGTGCAATTGATGAGGCCTTGGGCGATTTAAAAGGTAGTAAAGCGTTTGTGTATTTGGACGATGTTCTTGTGCCATCAAAAACTATTGAAGAAGGTATGCAGAACTTAGAGGAAGTGTTGAAAGTTTTAGCAACTCATGGTTTTTCTTTAAACTACGACAAATGTTCATTTTTTAAATTAGAAACAGAATATCTTGGTGTTGTGTTGAGTGAAGGAACAATTCGCCCCAGTTTGCGAAAGGTTCATGCTTTAAAACAAGCTCCTTCTCCTTTAGATGTAAAGGGCATGCGTCAGTTTATGGGACTTGCCGGTTATTTTCGTAGGTTTATTAAGGGATTTTCGCAGTTAACTGCACCCATAACGGGATTACTACGTAAAGATTGTATTTTTAATTGGACTACTGACTGTGAAAATATTAGACAATTAATTATAAGTAAACTAACTAATGTGCCAGTGCTACGAATGTTCAACCCGGATTTAAATTGTGAACTGCATACAGACGCAAGTTCTATAGGTCTTGGTGCTGTGCTTTTTCAAAAAGAAAATGATGTTGCTCAACCGGTAGCCTATTTTAGCCGTCGTACTACCGATTGTGAATCGCGATATCATTCTTATGATTTAGAGACACTTGCCATAGTGGAAGCGGTTGAACATTTCCGAGTGTATTTGTACGGACGACATTTCGTTGTGTATACTGATTGTAATTCAGTTCGGGCGACTGCTTTAAAGAAAGATTTACATCCCCGCGTAGCGCGCTGGTGGGTAAAATTACAAGACTATGATTTTACAATTGAGTATAGACCTGGCACAAAAATGTGTCATGTGGACTATTTAAGTAGAAATCCTATGGACAATGATTGTAGTTTAAAAATATGTGCTTTAAAAAATTTAAATGTAAATAAAGTTTCTGACGTAAATACATTACGTGAGTTTCAAAAAAACGATGCATTTTGTCAAGAAATCTTTAGAAATCCGGATATTAATCCAAATTTTACAGTGAAAAACAATGTGGTTATAACAAAAGAAAAGTCTGAAAAGTGTTTTGTTCCCATTGCGGCACGTCTCTTAACGATGCGGCTGTATCATGACGAATCTTCGCATATTGGTTGGGATAAATGTATTGCGAAAATAAGAGAAGATTTATATTGGCCGAAAATGGGGCAATGCTTAAAAAAATACATCAGAAATTGTAGAGCCTGTGTATTAGGAAAATCTCACACTGGTCGTCGATCTGGATTGTGGCAACATGGTGAAAAACCAGATGATATTCTGCATACGTGGCATATCGACCATGCAGGGCCGCTTGTTAAATCTAATGGTTGCACTCAAATTTTAGTAATCATTGACGCATTTTCAAAATATTGCCGACTACAGCCAATTCCAAAGAAAACAACTGAAGATTCAATTCGTGCGCTTGTATCAGTGTTCGAAGAGTTAGGCAAACCTAAACGAATTATAGCTGATAGAGCAGCGGCATTTACTTCATTGATGTTTCGAAATTTTCTTTGTGAACAAAATGTAGAGCTGCATCACATTGCAACTGGAGTGCTCCGTGGAAATGGTCAAGTTGAGCGGGCCATGCGTACAATATTTAATTTGCTACGTGCCACTCTTACCCACGAAACAGAAAAATCATGGACAACTGCTTTGTCTGCAATAGAAAGTAATTTAAATTCCACAATTCACTCTGTAACTGGCTACGCACCGTCAGTGCTGCATCTTGGTACAAATACTCGATTAGTAGCAACTCAGCAATTTTTGGATGATGCACCGTTAAACGATAATTTTGTTGACCCTGAGAAGGCCGTCGCAGTAGCCCGGGAAAGAATAATAAATAGCTCTATTAAGCGGGCGCAGCAATTTAACGCGACTCGCTATCGCACCAGTTTGTTTACTGTGGGAGACCTTGTGGCCGTTGAGGACTCTCAGCTGGCTGGCGGAGGAAAATTGAAGCCCAAGTTCAGGGGACCATACATCATTCGGAACGTACTTCCAAATGAAAGATATGTGCTGTATAAGCAAGGACGGCGCACTACAGTAGCTGCCCATGAACAACTTAGACCTTGGCCAAAGAAATAAAATGTATGTAATGGTTATTTTAGTATTTTCCATTGCTAGTTATTAAAAGAAAGGATAGTGTCACTACCACTTTGCCTAAAAATAAGGTGGCAGTACCACCTAAATGTTATTAATAAAAGAGAGAATAGTGGCGCTCCCACTAATGTTTACTGCAACGGTGGCATTCCCACCAACAATAGTTTAATAATAAGTGGCGCTCCCACTTATGTTTACTGCAATGGTGGCATTCCCACCAACAATAGTTTAATAATAATTAGTGGCGCTACCACTAATGTTTACTGCAACGGTGGCATTCCCACCAACAATAGTTTAATAATAAGTGGCGCTCCCACTTATGTTTACTGCAATGGTGGCATTCCCACCAACAATAGTTTAATAATAATTAGTGGCGCTCCCACTAATGTTTACTGCAACGGTGGCATTCCCACCAACAATAGTTTAATAATAAGTGGCGCTCCCACTTATGTTTACTGCAATGGTGGCATTCCCACCAACAATAGTTTAATAATAATAAGTGGCGCTCCCACTTGTGGCACTCCCACCAACAATAATTTAAATAATGATTAGTGGCAATCCCACTAGGTGGCAATCCTACCAAGTTTATTTTCAAAGAAAAATGGCATTCCCATTTTAAAATAATAATGTTTACAGTAAGGGTGGCAATTCCACCAACAATGATTTAAATAATATGTTTAATATTATGTTATTAGGCACACATACTGCTGTCTTATCTTTTATAGGTAAAAGAAAAATAAATGGAGAAGTCGCGTGGACGCTCCGATCACAGAATGGCCGTGTTAGCGTTTCTGTATTTTCCTGATATGCTGAGTCAGGACAGACGAGTGGAAAGTAGGACGCGCGTGATGCTTTTGCAGCCAGTAGAGTTTGGTTCTGGGCAGCGAGAGATTCAATTAAACTTGTTACGCAATTATGCACAATAAATAGTCAAATCGTCGTTATTGTATCATTTAGGGTTAAATCACCCTCTTGTTGTTATTATATATATCATGAATTGCCAGAGGATAGAGCTAGGAGATCAGTTTGCGTCATTACACCCCACAACAGCGGTTTCAGATCTGCCTGTCCTTGGTCGTTACCGGCAGCTTGTTCGACTGAGGAACTGTCAGTTCTGTCGGTTAAAATTGTCGGAGAAGCAGGCGCCTCAGCGTGAACGATAATATCGTCTGCGGCTGTACGACGCGACGGTTAGTGTCGCACCGGGGTTGTCTTCACGTAGGCTAGCGACGGCGCTGATCGTGGTTGCTCTGTTGCATTCGCATCAGTCGTTGTTGCATCCCATGTTCCCAGATGCGGAACCACCTTCGGAGGTTTCGATAACCACATTGTCTTCGGACATGGCTTGGATACCTATAAACTTTCGAGCGCTCAGACAGTTGCAATGAATGTCATTATGGATAGGCTAATTTATTTTTGTTTTCATGTCAGTCACTTTTCCTTTTAATAACTTTATTATCCTGGTCACGGCACGAATTTCTGTAATGGAAAGGACCCGTTCTACGTTGTGTTTAATTAATTTACCCTTTAAAATCTATACTTGCCTTAAAGACTCGTATTTACCTTAACTTTAGCCAAGAATTCGTCTAGCCCAGATTCGTCGTAATTAAGTAGGAAGAGTGACAAACAATCAAACAAGTATTTATAACCATATTATTTATTTACATTAAAGAGGACAAAAGCCAATGCCAAAACCAATATTTCGTTATATGCCCCTTTTAACAGTAAACTGCCAAGGTCCTTGACCTGGGGTTTCTAGTAATATTGCCGCCAGCCATAAACCAAGTGACAGGTAACCTGCTTTTAAGAAACTGATTGTGTCAACACCCTCCTGTTGTGGTAATACCTCTTTTGTTATAAAAGTCAAATCGGTGAACGAGTGTAATTATCGATTTACAGTGGGCCTGTGCCTCTTTTTATTGTTTATCTGGTTTTGTTAAATCAAAGTGGGTATGTGTTTATTAGCACCTTTCATCAGTTCACATATCAACACTAGTATCTGCGGGAATGTGTTAATATTTATGAAGTTGTTGGGAAGGACTGCATTTTTTGGATGTTTTATGTGGCTGCCTATAGATTTTCTGTGGGAATTGTTTCAATGTTGGTGTTCCATCGGTAGGCATTGCCTTTTTCGCTGTTTCTACAGGATATCGGAAGGTACAGGATGTATTGTCAATTTAATATTATCGCACACCCAGATTGAACGAGATTAAGCAGTATAGCCTTACGACAAGCCTTTAGTAGATGCCAGCAATTAATAATGCAAGGTGTCTATATACTTTTTAGAAATAGTTACATTAACTTCCGTTGCAGATCATACCGTCAATATATGCCTGATGTAGTAATTATTTGGTGGAAAATGGAATAGCTTTAAGCAGTAGTACTAGAGTGTTGTCACCTGATTTAACTGGCTGTAGGAAGGTAGATATCCCGGATCCTTGTCTTTATTTACTTACTTATTAATTTATTTATAAATTTATTTATGAAATGGCTCTTCCTCTCTTTACGTTGGAAAAACAATTACAATGATAACATGTTTTGGCATACCTGTAGTTTCGGGTCTACTCGTTGATTAAGATCCTCGAATAATTAAGAATTAACTTTATAAACTAATTGTTTACTATTACTACACAACTATCAGGTGTCAGTACTCCAGGCGATATACTTTGAAATTAACTGTCACTGCAATTACTTTATTGTCCAGCAGGTGGCAGCACATACACACGGCGGGAAATTTAAAACAAAGTTGAAGCAGTCGTCCTATAGAGGGCGCGATGTCGCGGAGTCGAATTCAAATAATCAAGATGGCTACGACTGGCGTTAGACGCAAGTTTGGAAAAACATCTGCTCCCAACTATAGCGCCTAACTGACTACCCAACTCGATTTACGTAACTCTAGATCAACCCCCTCCCATATATCGTGCTTTGTCTTTTTCCAAAGTTAAAAAAAGTAAACCATATGTATGTGGGACATGGTAAAATTGAGATAAAATAGTGTTTTAGCATTTTTAAGTGGCCAAAGTATTTGGGATAGATATTTTTGTTGTCTAGTAGACCACTCAAATAATTATAATTTTAAGTGTGCCCTTAAAGTCAAATTTTGCTCTGGTTGATTGGGATTTTCCGAAATATTGGTTTTTACTATAAAATATTTTAAACAATACCGACTTAGGTACCATTTTAGAAAACAATATACACAAATTCAAGTTCAACTATTCGGTTTTCTTTTGACCGCAAATAACATTAGGTTCTGAAAACTAAAACTAAATTACAACAATCGTATTGAACATAGCAATTAAACCTATTACCAACTTAATACTAAACAAGTTCACATTATTTAACTAACTAACTATTTACATAACAAATTTTAATATATTTACAATAAATTGGTTCTTTATTATCTGACATTATCTTGGCGCAACATGATACGGGGTGTACTCGTAGTACAATGTAATAGCATTGTCGTATACGTTACCGATTTATTATTTATATAATTTAACTATTAATTTTGCATATAATATTCGAACACCCCCTGAATATTGGACTTGGACTAATCCCTTTGCATTCTAAAATGTCTTAATTGGTAGTTTATCAGTTTTAACATCACTAGATGCCCTGTTTCTGTAGCAAAACTTTTCTTAACTTGACTTATTCACGAAAACGGAATAAAATATTATTTTAAAATTTAGAATTGTATTACTGGTTTTATACTTTCAGGCGTTAGGGGAGTCCAACCATCTCAAAGGTAGAACAGTTTTTGAGATATAGTCAATTTTCAATTTAATATGGAATTGACTGTTTGTACGTTTTTTGCTTATTTTTTATTTAACTTTATTTAAATTTGCCGCTCGATGATGGTTCAAGAATGTGCGAGAGTAGACGAGGTGGGGCGAACAGACAGTAGTAATGTAGCCATTGTACAGTGTAGACGAGCGCATGTTCAGCGCTCTAAGAAAATGTAACAAGCGAATAAATGAATGTGAAAGTATGCCAGTGCCTTTGTACCTGCATCCACTACGAAGATCGAGTGTCAACCTCGCAAGTTGAACGGAAAAGTTTTTAAAACCCTATGAAATAACCATTACATTTTTGGTCAATCGAGTACGGTTGTGCATAACCTTCTTAACTATGATTTCGCGAAAGAATCGAACGATTTTGGGGTATTTTTTTATAACACATCTCAGATTTTTTTTATATTTTAATATTGTGTTTATACATCTAATTCTACCCTAAATCTAAAATTTTTCTTTTATCTGACCTAAACTTTGGCTCCCAGAGACCATTTAATTTTACCTTTCGCAAAAAGCCATAATTTCATTATATGTATTAGCATAATTTTTTTATTAAAATACTGAATGTTTTGAGATGTGGTCCATAAATGACCCTTATTATTACAATTCTACCAAAATATTTTTTTACATATAGGTGGCGCTGCAATTTTTTCTTCTTCAAAAATAGACGTTTTGTGAAGACCAAAAACTCTCTTAAGCAACAATGCTCAAAAAAACTAAATAGTATACCAGATAATATACATATTCCTTTATAATTTGAAATGTAAAAATTTACTTGCAAATGATGTTGCCGCCCGTAAAGCCAACTTAAAGTTTTGTTTACCGCATTAAAAAAAATTGAATTACTCTTACAACTTTATTCTTATTTATTAACTAAGAAATTCCAGGAGATTACTTTTATTGGTAACAATTACACAGCAAAAAAAAAGTTTTATTTTTTCACACCCAGGGGGCGCTGCAGCCTTTTTTCTTTAAAAACTATATAGCATTTCAGATAATATAGTTATGTATTCCTTTATTATAAAGAGTTACGTATTCCTTTATTTATTTAATAGGTTTGTTCTTTATTTTATTTATTATGTTTTTCTTTATTATTATTATTGATATTACTATTTCTTTATTATTTAACATATTACAATTTATCTGCAAGATTTGCATATATTAAATAATAAAAATATATCCTAATAATTATTATAATAATAATTATTATTACCTTTACCTTAAATTTTAAACTTGTTAGGCTCTAAGGGGTATATTCGCTAACTTTTTAGTTATAAATAACCCTGGTTTATATCATACCGGCGGTTCAAATCTCTAGAGCGATTCTCATAATCAGTCTAGAGATTTTAACCAGGGTTATTTATAACTTAAAAGGTACTTAGGCCGCAAACGAAACTACTTTAAAACTGATAAAACTTCAAAAAAAGTTCATCCGCTTCTGGGCTAATTTCTTCAATTTCTTCCGGCAAATTTTTTAATTTTCTTTTTCTATTTTACTTAACCTTCTATCTGACGATAATCTTGATAATAAGCCGCGTATCTGATTAGGATGCATATACTGGTTTGAAGAAAAATAAAATTTGCCATTTACTTCATAATTTTGTAAAGCTGTTGCTATATATTCAAGCGTATATTTAATTTTAGTTTTTTCACCTTCTTCAAAAAGGTTGCCAACAAAATCTTTTTGTTTTTCATTAAAACGTGATTTTTTAATTTTGCGCCTTCCGAACCCTTTTGCATAAACTCGAAAAAACGTATTTTTATCTTCTTCATTTGGGCATATATTAACGTTAGATATTGTTGAACTAGTTGCAGTTTTTGTTTTAAAAATTCCATTCTAGCAACATCACCTATAGTTTGTCTAATTTCAGGAAATTTATGATTTTGAAATTTAAGATGGTTTAGAAGATCATCTTCATTTTCAAAAACCCTACTGCAAAGTAATTCTTCGCACCTATATTTAATTGCTTTTAAATTATTTAGATTTTCCTTTTGTCGACTCGATGATGTCCAAGGAACTTTCATGTTTACTCCAGAAGAAAATTCAATTCCTAGAATTTTGATTTACTTAAAGAAAATTTATTAACTTTGCGTACCTTTAAAAGCATGATATTTTCCCTCTCCAATTTCAACTTTTGTAATAACGGCAAAATTTTAAATGTTATTATGGTTACCGTTTGACAGTAACTATCAACTGTTGGGGTAACTTGATTTCCAGCCTATAGGCTTGACTTTAGTTTAATTTTAAAGTAAGATAATAAAGAATGCTTTGCCTTTCGAAATATACTAAAATATATTTAAACAAATGGTCATATTACTATTACTATAGAGTCACTGAAATACTTGTTACCATTTGTAATTAAAATTTCTTTGGTTTTGTTACCTTTTGTCCGCATACAACAATAAAAGCGAAAAAAGGCGTTTATATAACAATAGTGCACTTACTATAGTACGTGCACTAGTGCATATTGTTATACCCGCATGCGGGTACGTGCACTAGTTATAAATTTAATCGTCCCTACAACAGGCATTAATTATTGCAAATAAATTTTTATATGTCAAACAATAAAAGAATATCTATATTATCGGATACATTATAGTAACTTTATGGTCTCTATTTTTGAAAAAAAGGCTGCAGCGCCCCTGTATATAAAAAAATAAAACTTTTTTTTGTTGCGTTAGTTACCAATAAAAGCCATCACCTGGAGTTCCTTAGTTTATAAATAAGGATCAGTGGCGGCTGGTGGATTTTAAGTATACCAATATCTCAGTTATTAGACATGGGACCCACACCAAATTTATAATAGTTTATATTGACATTAAATAAACAAGTTCGGCGCAAACAGAATTTAAATTGAAGTTTGCGAAAAAAAGTTAGTTTTTCCTGTCGCCTACCCTGCCTCCAGGCCCCCCTATTTGAGATAATTCAAATTAAAGTGGTGCAATTTATTATCTACTATAATTTATCGACAAATTTAAAATTTTATTTTAAAAATCCAAATATTACAGTTTTTATACCATTTTAAATATTTTTTTATTTTAATAAAATAAATAATAAAAATTTAAAATCGAATAAAATCTGTAATATTTGGATTTTTTGAATAAAATTTTAAATTTGTCGATAAATTATAGTAGATAATAAATTGCACCACTTTAATTTGAATTATCTCAAATAGGGGGGCCTGGAGGCAGGGTAGGCGACAGGAAAAACTAACTTTTTTTCGCAAACTTCAATTTAAATTCTGTTTGCGCCGAACTTGTTTATTTAATGTCAATATAAACTATAATAAATTTGGTGTGGGTCCCATGTTTAATAACTGAGATATTGGTATACTTAAAATCCACCAGCCGCCAGTGATAAGGATAGAGTTGAAAGTGTAATTCAATTTTTTTTAATGCGGTAGACCAAACTTTAAGTTGGTTTTACTGGCGGCAACATCATTTGCAAGTAAATTTTTATATGTCGAATTATAAAGGAATATCTATCTATATTATCTGGTACGCTATTTAGTTTTTTTGAGCATTGTTGCTTAAGAGAATTTTTTGTCTTCAAAAAACGTCTACTTTCGAAGAAAAAAAATTGCAGCGCCACCTGTATGTAAAAAATTAAAACTTTTTTTGACAGAATTGTAGGTACTAATATGGGTCATACATGGGCCAAATTTCAAATCATTCAGTATTTTAATAAAAAATGTATGCCAAAATAATAGAATTTGGCCTTTTTGTGAAAGGCAAAATTAAATGGTTTCTAGGAACTAAAGTTTAAGTCAGATTAAAGAAAAATTTTAGATTTAGTGTTAAATTGGATGTATAAACAAAATATTAAAATTAAAAAAAAATCTGAGATGTGTTGTAAATCGATCGTTCGATTCTTTCGCGAAATCATAGTTAAACGACAACAAGTATTAGTGTAAGAAGTTGGAGAATAAATCGAAATCTCGAAAACACATTTCCGAGGTTCGAAATCAAAGAAAACAAGAAAAATACCACGTGAATCAGCTGTTTTCCGCCATTGCGCCGTTCCATGAACGCGCGTTCGCAAGCTAAGACGTACGTACGAATCTGTAAATTCTGCGGTATCATTACACGCGTCACGTACAAATAATAATGCACAGACAAATGTCCAACAATAAATTTGCCCAAGTTTTGTGGCTCGTACGAGTCTTGGACAAGTTTTCGCGATATTTTTCAGTCTTTAATACATGATAATACCACGATTTCTGTAATAGAAAAATTCTATTACTTAAAATCCTGTTTAAAACTTGAAGCGGCCCAGGTAATTCACTCGGTCGAAATAACAGAAAATAATTACAAAATAGGCTGGGATCTTTTGAAAGAGCGTTACGAAAACAAAAAGTTAATAACACATAAATATGTAAAATCTTTATTTGAGTTACCCTTAATTGCGAAAGAATCACATATAGCCTTAAGAAACTTAACAGACGAATTTGTAAAAAATATAAGATCTTTAAAAAGTTTGGGACAGCCTGTAGATAATTGGAAAACGTTATTAATATATTTAGTTACTTCAAAATTAGATACAACCACGTTAAAAGGATGGGAATTATCCGTAGCGAATCAAGCGGTAACAACCGTCGAAGAGCTCACCAAATTTTTGTCTAGTAAGTGCCAACTGTAGGAAATTTTAAACAAAAACAAAACCTATACAAAACACAAGCGATCAGCATCTCATGTTGTAGCAAATAAAACAAACTCTTGCAATATGTGTGACAGCAGTCAGCATTTCATTTATAAATGTAAAAAGTTCTTAGAGTTTCCGGTCAATATAAGATTAAACGAGGTTAGAAAACTTAAATTATGTACAAACTTTTTAAAGTCAAATCACTTTTCAAGCGAATGTAAATCTACCTTTTCATGTAACGTTTGCAATCGAAGACATAATACATTATTACATTTACCAACTACTCATAAAAATAAAAATCAAGAAAATTCTAAAAATAAACAAAACGAAAACGAATTGAAATTAAATAAAAGCACAATGTCATCGTCAAATAAAAATAAAAAATAAGATATTAATGGTGACCGCGATCGAGATTGAGATGTTTGTTAGACAGTGTCAGTCAGTCAAATTTTATCTCGGAAGGTCTTTATAAAAAATTAAAATTAAAGGGCGTAGAAATTAAGCATTCTGTCTCGGGAATAAATCAATCGTCTTCATTTATCTCTAAACGAGTTTCCACGGTGATATCGTCAACTGTATTTGAATTCAATAAGGAATTGTCCTTTTTGGTGTTAGATAAAATAACCGAAACTATTCCATATAAATCCTTTGAAATGGCAAGTTTAAACATACCGCGTAATATTAAACTAGCAGATACGACTTTAAATGAATCTATTTTGACTTATTAAGTATTGGTCAGATAAACTTAGGGAAAAATCTGCCTGTTTTGCAGAAAACAAAATTAGGGTGGATCTTAAGTGGTACTATTAATGAACCTATTGAAAAAACAATTTGTCTTCTAACTCGCAACGAAAATTTGAGTTTTGATTTAAAGAATTTTTGGAAAGTAGAAGAAATTGAAACAAAGGGTAAATTTTCCATGGAAGAAATTAAATGTGAAAGGGATTTTGTTGAAAATTATCGTAGGAAAGAAGACGGCCGTTTTGTAGTTACCTGTGAGAGAAGATCCAGATTTGGGTGAGTCGTTAAATCAAGCAGTAAATCGATTTGAAAAACTTGAAAATAAATTTGAAATTAATGCGGAGTTTAGGAAAAAATATATTGATTTTATTGAAGAATACATACGATTAGGGCACATGTCGGGGATTGATTTGCCATCTGATATTCAAAATAAAAACCAAATGTATTAGTTTAACAACAAAATTGAGGGTAGTTTTTAACGCCTCTTGTAAAAGTTCAAATAAAAAATCACTTAATGACATTCTATTGGTCCAGTTATACAGGACGATCTTTTTTCCATTATGCTTAGATTTACATAATTTTGTGCTGACAGCTAATGTAGCTAAAATGTTTAGGCAGGTCGAGGTAGCGGTCCATCAACATTAAAAACGATATAAGTAAAGTTTTAAGTTCTGGCGGCTTTCCATTAAGGCAATGGATGTCCAACGAACCAAGTATCTTAACATACATTATTGTTGATGACACGGTTACTAAAACGTTGGGAATTCAAAGGCAGATTGCTTTAAATTTTCCCTTGATAAAAATATAAGACAAGTTGAAGAAGACAGTTTTGCCACGAAACGCGCGATCTTATCAGCGATATCAAAAATGTTTGACCCGTTAGGTATTATAGGCCCTATTACTATAAAAGCTAAAATCATTTTACAAGAAATATGGAAGTTAAAAATTGACTGAAATGAAGCACTTCCGGTTCAGTTGCAAGAGAGTTGGTTAGAATTCTATAAACAACTCATAACTATCGTAGATTTGTAGGTACCTAGACACGTTTTGTTAAGAAACCCGATCGCTATTGAATTCCATATTTTTTGCGATGCGTCTCAAGCCGCTTATGTCTGAAGATGCATTGGAAAATGTTAATGTTAGTTTATTGTGCGCGAAATCACGCGTCGCACTACTAAAGATCATAACTTTGCCTAGATTAGAGCTTTGCGCTGCGGTGTTAGCTGCGCAGCTGACAAAAAAGCTGAAGAAGGTTTCAAATTAAAGTTTGAACATCAGTATTTTTGGTCTGATTCAACAATAGTCTTATCCTGGTTGGCTTCTGAACCTGTGAGGTGGCAGGAATTTGTGGCTAACAGAGTTGCCGAGATACAACGTCTTACTGATAAAACTCAGTGGCGTCACGTAATTTCTAATGAAAACAGCAGTATAGTTTTTAAAATGGTAAAATTTCTCATGATATAGAAAAAGATATTGTTTTTTTTTCTGCAAAACAAGCTCATTGTTAAAAATTTTAATAATTAGAAATGCAAACAAAAACACTCGTTAAATACACAAGACTCTTAATACTGCAGTATTTCACATGTGAAAAAAATTTGTCAGTTTTTTTTTTTACAAAAATTCAGATTACTCTGGATGACTAGTGATTTGGAGTTATTGTATTGAACATAATAACAAAGTTCGTTAGTTCATTTAGTTAGTGAGCCTTCTTCTAAATTGAAGGAGCAAGTGGATGAAGGGGTGGAGCAACATTTTCAATAATCAAGGACAAAAAATATTTTAATTCCAATACCAAATTTATTTTTATTTACAACCGCAATTATGTTTGTTATTTATTAACTTAAACGTAAGATGACACAAAATTTAATTTTAATAACAATTACAATATGTTTTGTTCTTTATTATCAAAACTTCTTTATCCACTTGCCCCTTCAATTGTGTGTTTGTGTTCCGTGTTTGACGTTTGACTACTCATTGTGCCGTACCAGTATACTGCTAAGGAATATGCAAACATGCATTACATTTATTGTGAATGCAGAGGTAATGGTGTAACTTCAGCCAACCTGTATCGCGAAAGATACCCGAATGCTTTTAGATATCCTGATTATCGCGTCTTTATAAATGTTCAACAAGCCTACGCGGAAGGCAGAATGCCTCACAATCGTGCTAGAATGGGAAGACCTCGTATGGATTATGATAAAGAGGTTTTGCAAAAAATTGAAAATAACCCAACTACTTCGGCGCGAGCAATTGAAAGGCGTACAGGAATACCGAAATCCACTGCAAACAGAAGTACACGACCGTATCACCCATATCACGTACAGCGAGTGCAAATGTTGTTTCCTCGTGACTACGCAAGACGTGTCCAATTTTGCCGCAGAATGTTGCAGAAACATAGGGAAGACCCAGAGTTCCTGGATACAATTTTATGGACTGATGAATGCACATTCCATAAAGATGGTTTTATGAACATTATTATGCACTTGAAAATCCACATTTAATTTAAGAAGAAAGGTCACAGTATCGCTTTAAAGTGAATTTGTGGACCGGCATCTTGAACGGCCAAATAATCGGTCCCTTTGAATTACCTGAAAATTTAAATGGGGAAAATTATCAAGAGTTTTTGGAAAACGAACTGACAAATCTTTTGGATGATGTGCCTGTCGCCACACGCAGGGCAATGTGGCTTCAACATGATGGCTGTCCAGCTCATTACGCACGGAAAGTAAGAAATTATTTGGATCAGGTTTATCCAGAGAGATGGATAGGCCGTCTTGGTCCCATTTTGTGGCCTCCCCGGTCTCCGGATTTAAATACTTATTCATAACGTACATGAAATGAGACACCAAATTAATCCAAGCCGAACAACAAATAAAAGACGCAGAAAGTGCAAGACAGATAAAACGATCTTTATTAAAAAGATGCCGCGCTTGCATTCGACTTGGTGGTAGGCATTTTGAACACATTCTTTAATTTTTATTTGTGATTCATTAGGTTTTAATTAAATATCTGTTATTTTCAATAAAGAAGAGTTTTTGTTTAAATTCCTAAATATTGAAATAATTTAACAACAAACTCGTTCTGCAGTAAAGCAGCAATATCTTTTTCTTTAAAGTATAACATGGTATATTACACTAGGAATTTTTAAAATATCTTGCCAAGTTTGCGTGACATATTTTTTTACAGTCCGAACGGTCGAACTAAAAAAAACTTATAAAATCGGGCAAAAATGTTTGTTTTCAAAAGGTAAAAAACTACTATTCGTTTTATTTTGAACTGTAATAAATAGCAGGCATATTTAGGATTTCACAACATAAAATATAATCTAAGAATATGGAATTTTATAGCTGTGGCACTCGAAAAACTGATATAAGGTGTCAGGTTTTACAAAATTCATAAAAATGACTATATCTCAAAAACTAACGATTTTTTACTAAGGTCATGTTTTGATTTTCTGGTTGGTCATGAGTTGGTCCATCATTCCTCCAAAGGATATCGTTGACTTTTGGGACACCCTGTATGTAAGACTATTTATTCAGACAATGGCACCAATTTTGTGGGCGCCAATAACCTGTTGTGTAGCATAAAGATTAAAAATGAACTTTCTAATTATTTGACTAATAATTCAATTGCTTGGATTTTATGCCAGCAAGGTCGCCTCATTTTAGAGGTCTTCATGAGGCCTGTATAAAATCGGCTAAGTCGGAAATGCAAGTTTAACCTATGAAAATTTGTATTCTATTATTTGCCAAGTGGAGGCTGTTTTGAATTCGAGATCCCTTGTTCCTTTTTTCCAATGATCCCACGGATTTGACTGCTTTAACGCCTGGACATTTTTTAATTGGCGATGCGCTCAAAAGTGTTCCCCAATTTGATGTTAGAGACGTCAAGGAGAATCGGCTTAAGTCCTATGAACGCCTTCAAAAAATGCTCCAGCATTTTTGGAAACGCTGGACTGAATATATATCTTCCCTTCAACAGCGCTGCAAGTGGCAGCGTCCTCAACAAACGGATCTGATCGTCCCAGGAGCAATGGTATTGCTGAAGGATTCCAATACTGCCCCTTTGAATTGGCGTCTTGGGCGAATTTCCCTCGTTCATCCCGGCAGTGATGATGTTACGAGAGTGGTTACAGTGCAAACAAATGGTGTCATGACAGTGTAAAGCGCGCGGTGACGCAAATTTGTGTTTTGCCAATCAATGATTCATAATACCTGTTTCAGAATGTTGTTGTATGTTAGGTTAAGAAAAATGTATTAATATGTTTTTCATTTATTTGATTAGTTAATTTGTTGAAAGAACTGGGTTCTCTCAAGGGGCCGGCTGGTTTTTGGTTTTTTGCTTATTTTTTAATTTACTTTATTTAAATTTGCCGCTCGATGATGGTTCAAGAATGTGCGAAAGTAGACGAGGTGGGGCGAACAGACAGTAGTTATTAGTAGGGATGGGATTTTAGTTATTTTACCTTTTTTCAACCGATGTAACTATTTGAAAACCAATAATGCCAAAATGTGTTTTAAAAGATTTTCTTTTATATGAACCTAACTTGTTTTCACCTTTTTTACCTTTTTTGGAGGTTTTTGCTTTAAACTACCTTTTTTATACTTTTATAACCTATTTTTTTAACTTGTTTTCACCTTTTTTACCTTTTTTGGAGGTTTTTGCTTTAAACTACCTTTTTATACTTTTGTTACATATTTTTTAATTTGTGGGTTTATTTTCACATATTTGTTATCTATTTTTACTTATTTTATTTTTTTGTTTTCTTTTTAAATTTTCAACCAATATTTTATCCAGGGCGTGCAACTCAACGGTATAAATTTTTTCTTATGATCACATACTGTAACAGTAACTTTCTTTACAGTTACCTTCTTTGTAGTGAGCTTATGTTTTGTCATAGAACTTCTGTGTAGTGAGTGTCACTCAGTGAAACACAGTTTATTGCAGAGAAATAGTTTATTGTGGGTATGTTCTGTGTTTGGGTATGCGGCTAAACAAAATTATAAACGAAACTTAAACTTTTAATGTTTTTTTTTACCTAAAATGCTGTTTTTTTAACCTAAAATGCTCTTTTTTGTACCTTTTTAGTTACCTATTTTTCAGTTTTTAGTACCTAAATATCCCATCTTTAGTTATTAGGGATGTTAATATCAATAAAAAAATGTATCGATACTTATCGATAATTTTTAAATAATTATCGATAAGTATCATTAACTTCCCCCACCACAAAATATTTTATGTGATTTTAAGAACTATTTTTAATAATCAAAAATTGTTCTTAAAACCAAATAAGTAATTATTATAATTTTAAACAAATATCAAAATAAATTTTGGCGTACTTTTTAAACCACTTTATTAAATAAATGAATATGAATTTAAGTACGTTTCACTACATATAGGGACCCTAGGATATTCCATAGACAAGATACCACTACACGTATAAAGTCTAATGTTTCGATTTGTTGATTTGCTTCATAAGGTTTGTTTACAGACATCGGGTTTAAAATCCCTTGGATGTTGAAGAATGTTTTTGCAACCAGTTATACGTCTAGTCGTTTTTTGTCTATGGGATATTCTTACTCTTTTTTAACTATAGTACTATAGCATAGACTATGACTATAGGAAAAATAGAAAAATAAATAGAAATTCGAAGAATTTTTATCGATAACTATCATTAATTTAAAAAATTATCGATAAATATCGATAGCAATTTTATCGATAATAATCGATAACTATTGATACATTTAACATCCCTACTAAAGTCAAGTCAAATCCAAGCCGGACTCTACATAAACACAATCATGCGTTGTCCATGCTCTATTCACGTGATCGACGACAATTGTTGCACTGGGCCGTATTCAAATATATTGAATCAATATTATTGATCATTTAATCTTTTAAATTTATTTTTTTAAACTTTGATGGAAAGGTTTTAAAATATTTATAAAATTTATATTTTTTAAATTACGAAATTAACAAAATTTTGGGAAATAATTTCATTATTATTTTAAATTTATTTTTTTAGACTTTAATGTAAACTTTTTTACAAAAATTATACTTTTTAAATTAACTTCACGAAATTTTTGATAGGTAATTATTTTAAATTTATTGTTTTAAACTTTAATAATTAAAGTTTAATGAAAACATTTATAATAACCTCTTTTATTTCCACACTTAAGTGATTTCTTTTAGACCGTTTTTTAACTGGGCTTAAGTCCTCAAAATGTTCAGCTTCGTGTGTGCTAGACATCGCACTTAATTGAATAATAATAATAACAATAAAAACCAAATAACCAAAACAATGATAGCAATAACAACAAATAACGTTATATAACAAGTATTAATAATAAAACAATAACAAAAATAACCACAAAGGAAGGAAGGAAAACAAGGAAGTAATCAAACAATACGCTATTAATAACAGCAATGGTCATAATGCGGCCCTGGCAAGAATTTTCGGCACGCTTCACAACTCAGAATCGCCCAATAAGAACCGTTCTATCCACCTGCAAACGACTGATCACGCGTCTGGCGTTTTTTGTTTTAGTCCGTCTTGGATTTGACTTGACTTTAGTTATGTAGCCATTGTACAGTGTAGACGAGCGTATGTTTAGCGCTCTAAGACAATGTAACAAGCGAATAAATTAATATGAAAGTATGCCAGTCCTTTGTACCTGCATCCACGAACATAATTCAATAATACAGTCCACTACGAAGATCGAGTGTCAACCTCGCAAGTAAAAAGGAAAAGTTTTTAAAACCCTATGGAATAACCATTATATGACTATATCTCAAAAACTGCTCTACATTTATAATTTTTGACGGTATTTTCGGATTCAGGGGACAATTTTACATTGGATGTTAAATTTTGGGATACCATGGTTAACCATGGTGAAAAAGCAGCCACTAATAACTATTAAATTAGTCATTATAGTCATAACAGGTAATCTCCAATCAAAATGATGCTTGATATATTAAGTATTTTGAGTGTTAAACAGTATGTGGTTTTTAAAACATTATTATTTATTAAATTTAAAGTCAAGGCTGGAATTCTTCCTGCATATTTAAAAAACAAATTAATTTTAGTACAAAGTGTCCATAATTACAATAATATAGTATTTTATATAGTATAGTATAGTATAGTATAGTATTTTATATAGCATTTTTTGTTAATGGTTTGATATTATTTAATAGCCTCCCAAATGAATTAAAAAGCTGTGATAGGGTTGAAATATTTAGAAAACTTGTGATGAATTATGTTAAACAAAACTTTGTATTGTGATATTTTGACTATTGTATTTGTTTATATATAATTATTTGTATTTAATGTAAATATAGCTTATGCTAATAAATGACTATTTATTTATTTATTTATTTATTTTTGACTAATTCATTTTTAGAGAGTACAGATATTTAGTTCTTTATTTTGTTAAAATTTTACTTAAAAAAATAGCAATTAAATTTTTTTAAATAAATAAAAAAAAAGTTAATTTTTTTTAATAAAACATTAATATATGTTGGGAAAAAATCTTGGTCTTTTAGTTTGACGATTATACATTGCCTTAGAATTTATAGTATCACAGCCTAAAAAACACTATTGATAGGTATATTTGGTAAATGTGCAATTCTTAAAATCTGTACAAATTTTCATGGGAGGGAAAAAATCGAATTTTATCGTATTGTGCAATAGATCTATAGATATATCAATATTACTACCTGTTATGGACTTAGGTATTTACCTAACATCCTGTATCACAATTAA
This sequence comes from Brassicogethes aeneus, assembly GCA_921294245.1. NCBI lineage: Eukaryota > Metazoa > Arthropoda > Insecta > Coleoptera > Nitidulidae > Brassicogethes > Brassicogethes aeneus. The sequence continues at coordinate 52,097,707 of OV121133.1, read as the reverse complement.
TCATAATTCATAAATTTAATAAATTTTCATAAAAAACTATTTATACCTATAATACCTTAAATAATACGACCCCACATGGTTCTTTAATGTTATAGTATTTGTAAAATCTAATAATTCCGATTTCCTTTAAAAATGATTTATTTTTTTACGATATTTATATTGATTCCTGGTCTTGTTTTTAGCACACCCTGTATGCTTGCCATATATATATGGCATACCTATAGGTATACCTATAGGTATATACTTAAAAATTAAAACAAATAATATTAATAATTACAAATACATTTTGTTTTACTGTAGTGCAGTTGGTATAATAGGTTAGTATTTATTTATTTTCAAGGACATGTGTATTTATTACTTTGATTATAGTATATTACAAGATTCTGTTTCTATTATTTTATCTATTATTTTTATTATATCCAAATTCAATGAGTTAATATTACATTTAAATTGATATTCAATGATAATTTCTTTATTACGAAATAGAAAGTTGAACGAAATTCTTAACATACTTAAGGTTCAGTGACTACGTTTACTTGCTAAGTAACTACCTTACTGCTTAGAAGAGACTTCAACACACTTTGCCTACTTGAGTAACGCCTCTGTTAGTATGGTTAGTGAGTCGAGGTCTGTTGAAAGGAACGGTTAAAATTTTCTTCAGTATTTGTTAAAATACAACAATATTGGTTTTAAAATAGGTTAAATAGTGAACTTTGTGCGCGTGTTACAAATATCCACATTGCAACCCAATAAAATAACGTTTTAAAATGAAAGTTGCGTTTCTAATGCTATGTTTACTATTATTTAATTGGACGTTAGTTAACACTCATGTGTCGCTTACTTTTCCTCCTGCAAGAAAATATGAATTAGATTTTTTAGATAATTCCAGAACCAAAGCGCCCTGTGGAATGCCTAAAGGTAATTTTATTTTCTTAATGAAGTTTCTAGATCTTTATAGAAAATCCTAAATTTGTGGCAAATATGCATATATAATTAGACTGTGCCAAATAAAACGAATATTTTTTTTCCAAGGTCCCATACGAAAATTAAGTTGTAAATAATAAAAAAAAAATTTTGTCAAAAATTTAGCCCCCTATCTCCATTATTCAGTTAGCGCTCGCTTAAATAGGAATTTTTCATAAAAAAATAATTTTTCGCAACTTTTTGTTTTATAAATCATTAAATATAACAGATACAAAAATACCGTGATATGGTTTTGTAGGGAATTAAATTCCCTACAAAGATGACCTTTAACCGAATTTAAAAAATCCCCCACGTTTTTTTTAAGCTAAAAAGAGCTAATTTTTTAAAAAAATTATATTTATATTTATTGTTAAACAAATATAAAACAATTATTTTATAAAAAAAACTCATTGATTTTAATTTTTAAGGAAACTTTATGATCCAAAGAAATTAATTAAAACGTATATACCATGCATTATTTCATTTACACATTCTGTGAAATTAAATTAACAAAAATGCTTTATGTGCCATAGCTGTAATCTGCACCTGTAGGATGTACGGGTCACTAAATCTGATTTTAGTGAAAAATTCTTATATTTTTGAAGATATTTTAAAAGTGACTGGATTCATCGAAAAAATGTAAAGGACAAACTTGTATAACATTTAATTTTCTTTAAAAAAGGTTTTATCAGTTGAATCGCTAAGATTGATATTTGTTGAGATATAAAGCGTTTACATTGACATTTTATGAAATTTTTCAGGATTTTCGTACCAAACTTTTTATAAATGATGATTTTCAATTCTTTATCATTACAATTTTATGTAATACATAACGTTTTTTTCTACAGTCCCGTAATAAGAGAAAAATAAATCACTATAACAATCAAGCATAATTATTAATAACATAACTTTAAAGAGAAAAGATATATCTAACCTAAAAATTGATATAACAAGGTGTATAACATGTTATTTTATTCCAAAAAGGAATTTACTTGTAATCAAATGTTCTATAAAAATACTTTATGTGTCATAGCTGTAATCTGCACCTGTAGGATGGTACAGGTCACTAAATCTGATTTTAGTGAAAAATTCTCATATTTTTGAAGATATTTCAAAAGTGACTGGATTCATCGAAAAAAGGACAAACTTGTAGAACATTTAATTTTCTTTAAAAAAGGTCTTATCAGTTGAATCGCTAAGATTGATATTTGATGAGATATAAAGCGTTTACATTGACATTTTATGAAATTTTTCAGGATTTTCGTACCAAACTTTGATGATTTTTAATTGTTTATCAGATATATGTCGACTCGACTATTTCTTTGGATCATAAAGTTTCCTTAAAAATTAAAATTAAAAAATAAAATTTGTTATCATAATCCTTTTAAATAATGCGATATAACAATTATTTAAATCTCGAATATCTCGGAAACGGTTTATTTTATCGAAGTTTGAGATGTACATCTTTTTAATAGTAGCCAAACTGAGTAATCGAAAAATTGCATCAAATGGTATAAAAACCTAACCTCAAAGTTTGTATGGGACAATAAGCTTAAGCAACCCCTGTTTCTACGACGCTGTGTTCACTCGAATAATCGTAATTATGTGTGAATATGTGTTTTGGTAGTAAGTGACTGTTCGCAAAATATCACCTTTCCAACTCTACCACAGTAGAAGTTATATTAAAAAAACTGAAATGATAAGTAACACTTTATCACCTGTATCTTTTAAACATTAATTAGAAAAAATATTTATTTAGATTTTTGTCTTATTTTGACTTGCTTTAACTGAAAAAGTTAATCATAGTATGGAAATCAGGGGGGTTGGTGGGTGCAGGGGGTAAATTTTTAGGTGGGCTTGAAAAGGCGGTGAAACATGATGAAATATACAGATTTAGTTCACGGTTCAGCCAGTTCGAGGGCGCCTCGGTCGGGCTCAGCTAGCTGTATATATTCGGCATAGTTAAACTACGTCTTCAAACCCTAAATTTGGCAACGCCGCGGCGTTGGCATATAAATAATGAATATGTATTTCACAGCTCTGATACAGTCCCGATATGCTCTTTACCATTTGGTCCAAAATCACACTTTCCCTCCTGAACGGAGATAAGTAAGCTTCAGATAGTAAAAAAAAGGATCAAATTTTGAGGGTTATACTTTTAAATATTCGTCAGTAAAATTGAAATGTTAAATAAAATATTTAATACAATATATTATTTTTTTAGTACACATTTTTGGTAAATATTACTGTAAAAATATTAGTAGATCGTAATTTTTAATATGGTTGTATGGATGTGATTTACGTATAGTAATATTTATTGTATTATACAAAATATAAATATTCAGTTAATAAAAAGATTTGCGAAATATCTATAGATTATAAAGAACCTTACACTGTCTGTGGACCATGTAGTTAATAATTTTAATGGTAAGTATTTTTAATATCAATTTTCATTTCCGTTTATGTATTTAGTATGATTATTATCATTATTAGCATTATTATCGTTATTATCATTATTATTAATATTATCATTAGCTTTCTTATTGTTGTATTATAATCAATACATATTGCCAAATTTGATTAATTGAAGAATATTTACATGTGTTTTTAGAACCTACCTTCGATCTTATCTTATCTTATTTTATTATTATATTTAACCAGCAGCGTATAAAGAAAATCACCCGGTACCTATAATAATTAAAATTAAATAAAAAAAATATTTGTTTTAGATATTACCTACAGCATACCAAAACTTGTATTTTAAAATTTATATTTTTTTAATATTGTACGGTTACTGTATAATTTTAATACCCTGTATCTCAGAACTACTAAATAAAAATACTAAAATACTCCAATTTGAACGCTGATTAGTGAAAATGAAATTTTTTTGATATTTTCCAAATTAAATTAACCAAAAAGTTTCCACCCCGGTTTTCTTCTCCACTTTAAATTAAAAATGAGTGATACGTCATTTTAAAGGCATTTTAAATATCTACATTTTGGCGTATTAGTTTTTAAAATCGGTTAGTTTGTTCCTGAGATATTTAAGACAAAAATAAATTAAAAAAGAAAACTTTTCTGTAATATCTTGAAAACAAACAAACCGATTAAAAAATAAAGGGATTTAAAATGCCCTTAAAATTATACGATACCCCTATTAGTTTTAAAATGGGTTGGTACGTTATTTGAGAAAAACTTAATTTTTTAATTTATTAATTATACACCATTATACATATTGTATATTCACAAGAATCATTTTATAAAATCACGTACTTTTAAACCACACTTAATTAAAGTAATAATTTGTGCAAACCAACCGATTTTAAAAACTAATACGCCAAAATTTTAAGGGAAGAAGAAAAAATAATTTGATGAAGTACGCAAAATAAATAAAGTTAAATTTTTTAAAGGAAATACTTAAATTTTCTTTGCTGTCGAAACTATATTCGTCTAGAGGATTTTCTGCGTTTCTTTGGATGGGGATCAGGGGCGTAGCTTCCGCGGTATCAGCCGTATCAATGATACGGGGCCCTCGATTGGCTTCGACATGCGTAAGCAAAAAATATATTACCCACATGTTAAAAAAATTGAGGCATCAAATTAAATAAATAAATAATATTTTTATTAAATTGTTTATTCTTCGATTTATTAAATTAAAATTTTCCTGAATACCCCCCTGTTCCAACGAGGCCGTTAACTCATACAAAATGTTTCTGCCCGCACCTTTCCGCTATGCGTTGTCTACGACGCAGGATGTTATTATCATAGGTTAAATTAATAGCAAATTAGAAATAATTATTAGCGTTACAATTGTTTCAAATGACTTTCCTTTATTTTAAAATAGAAACCTTTTAAAAGATGTTGAAGAACGGTAAATGTCTAAAACCAGATCAAATTTTAAAATTTGCCTGTACATTAAAAGCTATGAATACATGGGTGAATATATTGAGATGTCCCCCAAGTGAAAATGATTATTTTTTATTTTTGGTTGTTTCACTGTTAGTCTAGAATGGGGTTTTTGGGAAGCTACCAGGTCTAGTAATAACATAACATAAGTGGTTCTGCACTAATGCAAGAATTTTAAGAAATCATACATTTTGAATATTAGAGCTTCTCGGAAGATATCTTCACGGAGGTTAGGATTTCGTATGTTTTTTTTCACCTTTGTATATTTAAAATAAGTTATTGTATCTTTTGACGCCTTAATATTTTTTTAAAATACAATTGTACATACTTAAAATATTTATAAAAAAATCTACTTACTGAGATATTACACTTCACGGTGGATAGGTTTTTAAATGGCGAATTAATGAACTTAAACTTTTGAATTATTAAACAGCAACACTCTCATCTGCATATAAATTCTAACTGACCTTCAGGAATCACATGCATCTATAATGTTGTAAATAGAGGTTTTTGCTTATTTAAAACGATTAAAGCGCCATCCGTTGCATAAAATTTATAACAAAAACAGATTCACGGAGGATAGAATCAATTTTTGTAACACCTGCATAAATGGTTATAAAAATTATTTCTTTTAATTTTTAATGATATTTTATATTCGATTCGATTGCTTTGGATGTGTTTTATTGTTAAACAAATATAAAACAATTATTTTATAAAAAAAACTCATTGATTTTAATTTTTAAGGAAACTTTATGATCCAAAGAAATTAATTAAAACGTATATACCATGCATTATTTCATTTACACATTCTGTGAAATTAAATTAACAAAAATGCTTTATGTGCCATAGCTGTAATCTGCACCTGTAGGATGTACGGGTCACTAAATCTGATTTTAGTGAAAAATTCTTATATTTTTGAAGATATTTTAAAAGTGACTGGATTCATCGAAAAAATGTAAAGGACAAACTTGTATAACATTTAATTTTCTTTAAAAAAGGTTTTATCAGTTGAATCGCTAAGATTGATATTTGTTGAGATATAAAGCGTTTACATTGACATTTTATGAAATTTTTCAGGATTTTCGTACCAAACTTTTTATAAATGATGATTTTCAATTCTTTATCATTACAATTTTATGTAATACATAACGTTTTTTTCTACAGTCCCGTAATAAGAGAAAAATAAATCACTATAACAATCAAGCATAATTATTAATAACATAACTTTAAAGAGAAAAGATATATCTAACCTAAAAATTGATATAACAAGGTGTATAACATGTTATTTTATTCCAAAAAGGGATTTACTTGTAATCAAATGTTCTATAAAAATACTTTATGTGTCATAGCTGTAATCTGCACCTGTAGGATGGTACAGGTCACTAAATCTGATTTTAGTGAAAAATTCTCATATTTTTGAAGATATTTCAAAAGTGACTGGATTCATCGAAAAAAGGACAAACTTGTAGAACATTTAATTTTCTTTAAAAAAGGTCTTATCAGTTGAATCGCTAAGATTGATATTTGATGAGATATAAAGCGTTTACATTGACATTTTATGAAATTTTTCAGGATTTTCGTACCAAACTTTGATGATTTTTAATTGTTTATCAGATATATGTCGACTCGACTATTTCTTTGGATCATAAAGTTTCCTTAAAAATTAAAATTAAAAAATAAAATTTGTTATCATAATCCTTTTAAATAATGCGATATAACAATTATTTAAATCTCGAATATCTCGGAAACGGTTTATTTTATCGAAGTTTGAGATGTACATCTTTTTAATAGTAGCCAAACTGAGTAATCGAAAAATTGCATCAAATGGTATAAAAACCTAACCTCAAAGTTTGTATGGGACAATAAGCTTAAGCAACCCCTGTTTCTACGACGCTGTGTTCACTCGAATAATCGTAATTATGTGTGAATATGTGTTTTGGTAGTAAGTGACTGTTCGCAAAATATCACCTTTCCAACTCTACCACAGTAGAAGTTATATTAAAAAAACTGAAATGATAAGTAACACTTTATCACCTGTATCTTTTAAACATTAATTAGAAAAAATATTTATTTAGATTTTTGTCTTATTTTGACTTGCTTTATCTGCTCCTATATTTATGCCACTAAGTTTAGGGACACCTTGTATATATATATTATATTATATTATATATATATATATATATATATATTATATATATTATAGTATATATATTATATATATATATATATATATATATATATATAATATAATATAATATATGTCGGAGAATAGACATTAATTTGTATGGCATGTTTATAAATAACAATTTGGTAAAATAAGCAATGCTGTTTATCATAAATTAGACTTAAGAAATAGATTTTTAGGGAACAGTTATTTAGTCTTAATCGGGCAATAAGACAGTAAAGTCGCGTGTAAACCCGGAGACCGCGGATTCGTATAATCGTTAGTTTCATACTTTAATTTACTTTGTGCGTATAATCTTGAGCGTCTATCGTTTTGTCTAGTTAGATATTCGTAATTAAATGTACTAATTGTCGAGAATCAGTGTTTAATTGTTGTGAATGATGTCCAAGTCCAAGTAACGCGGCCCCGAAAAACATCGATTCGGCATCAGAAGTGTGGGATCGACTCCAGAGCCTGGAGTATCACAGAAACAATAGTGCCCTTTTTGGAACATCAAAACCAAAATATGATGGAATTAATAAGTGCAATTAAAACTACACCAGCTAGTGTTCTACTGTTGATATGTGTTTATCCAAAAATCCATTGGAAGTGCGGCTGCCACTTTAATTAATATGTTCAACGGTCGTCCTAAAGAAAGTGAATGTCTTTTGTCCTATAATAGCCGCCTCATGACATATCTTACGTCCAGATGGAAGTCAATGAGCATCGAAGAAATAACGGTGTTGGCCGTATTAGCACACATGGCCCAATTTGATAATCGACTGAAGCGATTATTATTCACCACCAGCATAAAAACCAGGGCTCAATTGCAAAGTGAGTTAAAGGCATTCTCGTATGGTAAGCGAAAAGCCGCTTTAACTTAAGAAGATTCTACCTCATCTTATGCAAAAGGACATAAATCATCAACTACAATAAAGTGTCAGTTTTGTGGAAAAGTGGGTCATAAAATAAGTAAATGCTGATTAGGAATTAACGAAAGCGAAAACACATCTGGAATCCATCAGTCCAGTGCTAGTGCATCGCCTTAAATAAATCTGTTGTAAGGTGCATCAGGTGTTGTGCTTCCGGTTATATCGCGTTAAAGTGCCCTTTAGCCACCAGTGGGTCATATTTTAAAGGTATTTAAGAAAATACGATCGGAGAGAAAAGGGTAAGAGTGGTCAAGCCAACCGGCTCGCTTATTCAATCTGGTGAGTCGTATTTATTCTATTTTTACTTGTTTACCGATATTCGCTTATTAAAGAAATTGTAACCTCCAAGTTCTCAGGTAAAAGAGTTAAGAATTTTATTGTTTTCTGAGGTATTGGGAACACTAATATTCATAGCGCTCTACAAATACTGTTTAAAATAGTCATTAACAATTATACCTTAGAAACTATATTTCATGTAATACCTCATGCTTAATTGCAAAGTGATATCTTAATGTCATTTCATCTACGATTGGCTGTGAAATTATTTGTCAAGGTTTTCATGTTAACCTGACGTCCAATAGTTTTAAAATTAATTGGAATAATATCCTAGATTTGTAGTTTTACTAAGGTTTTGTCTTTTGGATGTATTGTTTTTATTGTCTATAATTTACTAAGATCGCCACCGATTAGATTAAAATACGTCTAATTAATACTATTACTTTTCAGAGACGGTCATATTGTTCAGATAAGCGACAAATAGTAAAGAATAAAATAAACAAATTGTAAAAGGCTTGTATTATTCGGCCCAGTATTTACTTTTGCTAGCCAAATCTTATTAGTTAAAAAGAAAGATAGATCTGATCGTTTTAACATAAATTATCGCGAATTAAACAATAATAGAGTAATGCCGCTTATTGCCGATCAAATTGGTAGACTTTGTGGCGCCCAATATTTTTATAGTTTAGACATGTCAAGTGGTTTTCATCAAATGCGGATTTACCCAGACTAAAGGTACCGTGTTTGCAGTATCTAACCATTCTGTTTAAAGTATACACCATCTGTTTGCAAACTAGCTGTTATAAAAGAATTTTGCTTATTCTTTTGTTCTTGTTTATATGAACGATATTATAATTGTTTCTCGTACAATACAGGATGCATTTTAAATACTTTAATTAGACTTTAAAGTTCTTACAAAAGCAGGATTATTATTTTAAAATTCTTCAAAAATAGTACAGAGTATCTTGGTTATGAAATTAAAGGAAGCGAACACTGACGTAATTGTCGTAAAATTAAAGCACTTACAGTAAATGTACCTACCTGATCCTGAGAACGTTTCTCAGCTGAGACAGTTCAATGGCCTCGCATAATATTTTCGAAAATTTGTACCCAAATTAATTTGTCTCAGATAATAAAACCTCTGTTAATTAACTACAGGTAGAATTAAATTAAGTCACTAAAGCCAGTACCTTTGAACTTTTGACTAGCAAGATAGCTAGGCCTTTCTAATTGATCTCTGTTGCTGATAAATAATCCGAAATTAATATTACTAGCGTAAGAAATCGCGCAAGTCAAAATATAAAAAGTGTTCCATTGCATGATAAGTCTAGATTTGATAATAATAAAGTTAAAAAAAAAAAAATTAGATTTAACGTAGGTGACCATGTTTACTTAACAATGAAAAGTTAAAATAAACTTGATCTAAAGTTAAGACGCCCATTTCTGATAGCAGAAGTTCTAGAAGGTGATAGATATACCTTAAACTCTTTAAAAATAATAGATCTTACATGCTACATGCGCCAGGCTGTAGTCGCAACTGCAAGCCTATAGTGGTTTGGGCAGCTGGTGATATAGCGGGGGCCTAGTATGTATTTGAGTGAATTTTCTTGTTATCGAAATGGACTTTTAAACTAAGAGCATTGTTAGTTGTGTAAATTGTAAAAGTGGTATTAAAACCTTAAATCTAAATATTGCAATTGCACCCGAGGACGTGTGATGGTCAGGATGGCCGTGTCGGAGAATAGACATTAATTTGTATGGCATGTTTATAAATAACAATTTGGTAAAATAAGCAATGCTGTTTATCATAAATTAGACTTAAGAAATAGATTTTTAGGGAACAGTTATTTAGTCTGCAGTCCGACAAGGATGCATTAGTGAAGGTGATGACTAACGATCACCAGACGTAGCCACGGTCTCGTGGGAAAGTAAAGATAAAGATTCACAAAAAGGTGGAAATGTACTCACCCTCGGGGGGGGATGAGATTCATTCTTAATCGGGCAATAAGACAGTAAAGTCGCGTGTAAACCCGGAGACCGCGGATTCGTATAATCGTTAGTTTCATACTTTAATTTACTTTGTGCGTATAATCTTGAGCGTCTATCGTTTTGTCTAGTTAGATATTCGTAATTAAATGTACTAATTGTCGAGAATCAGTGTTTAATTGTTGTGAATGATGTCCAAGTCCAAGTAACGCGGCCCCGAAAAACATCGATTCGACATATATATATATATATATATATATATATATATATATATATATATATATGGGCAGATCCATTACTTTTCGACAAGTGTGCGGGGGTAAATCACCGATTTGGCTGCCGATTTTTTTCTCGAAAGTAGGTCATATAAGGAGACGATCCTGAAAATTTGAGCTCGATATAGGTAATTCCGGTTGCAAGAGAATTTTTTGAAATATAAAAAAAGTCGATTTTTTAGTCATTTTCAAAAATTCGTATCTCAGCTCTTATTTAACTTAGAGATTTGATCAAGACGGCATTTTTCTCTGTTATCCCTCTATTTTCAAGAAAAAAATAGGTTTTAAGTTTAAACTCAAATCCGGCTAAGCTGTAAGCCTCCAAATAAAACACTGCTTAAGATAAATTTTGCCAATTTTTAAAGTGCTCTCAAATCCACAGTTTTTGAAGCAGTGGAATAAATGACAGATGATATTTTTCGTTAAGGTATAGTCTGTTGGAATTTACCCATTTTTTACTTGATTGCTTCGATTTCTCTAATGTATGGCCACTCAAAGACAATTGATTTTTGAAAAATCGCTGTTTTCAGATACCTACAACTTTTTTCTATCGATCCGAAATCCTTTGATAATTTCAGGGATTATACTTTATTCTATCCCCAAACAACCCATCAAAACTTTTCCTTGGGTATTGAAGTGGTTTCCGAGCTATGAATTTTTAAAAATGTCAAATTTTCAATATAATATGACATTTTTGGTAGTTTTATTATCAGTTAAATTCGTAATAAATTAATTGATATCTGTCGGTAAGCAATAAATTAATTATCATTATAGGCTGGCTGCACATTATGAACAAGGTCTAATGGATTATTGACTAAAGTATTACTAATAATTCAATTAACTGATAATAAAACTACTAAAAATGTCATATTATATTGAAAATTTGACATTTTTAAAAATTCATAGCTCGGAAACCACTTCAATACCCAAGGAAAAGTTTTGATGGGTTGTTTGGGGATAGAATAAAGTATAATCCCTGAAATTATCAAAGAATTTCGGATCGATAGAAAAAAGTTGTAGGTATCTGAAAAAAGCGATTTTTCAAAAATTAGTTGTTTTTGAGTGGCCATACAGAGAGAAATAGAAGCAATCAAGTAAAAAATGGGTAAATTCAAACAGAGTATACCTTAACGAAAAATATTATCTGCCATTTATCCCACTGCTTCAAAAACTGTAGATTTGAGAGCACTTTAAAAATTGATAAAAATTATCTTAAGCAGTGTTTTATTTGGAGGCTTGCAGCTTGAGTTTAAACTTAAAACCTATTTTTTTCTGGAAAATAAAGGGATAACAGAGAAAAATACCATCTTGATCAAATCTCTAAGTTAATTAGGAGCTGAGATATGAATTTTTGAAAATGACTAAAAAATCGTCTTTTTTTATATTTCAAAAAATTCTCTTGCAGCCGGAATTACCCATATCGAGCTCAAATTTTCAGGATCGTCTCCTTATATGACTTACTTTCGAGAAAAATGAACAAGGTCTAATAGATTATTGACTAAAGTATTACTAATAATTCATTTAACTGATAATAAAACTACCAAAAATGTCATATTATATTGAAAATTTGACATTTTTAAAAATTCATAGCTCGGAAACCACTTCAATACCCAAAGAAAAGTTTTGATGGTTTGTTTGGGAATAGAATAAAGTATAATCCCTGAAATTTTCAAAGGATTTCGGATCGATAGAAAAAAGTTGTAGGTATCTGAAAACATTGATTTTTCAAAAATCAATTGTCTTTGAGTGGCCATACATTAGAGAAATCGAAGCAATCAAGTAAAAAATGGGTAAATTCCAACAGAGTATACCTTAACGAAAAATATTATCTGTCATTTATTCCACTGCTTCAAAAACTGTAGATTTGAGAGCACTTTAAAAATTGGCAAAATTTATCTTAAGCAGTGTTTTATTTGGAGGCGTACAGCTTAGCCGGATTTGAGTTTAAACTTAAAATCTATTTTTTTCTTGAAAAAAGAGGGATAACAGAGAAAAATGCCGTCTTGATCAAATCTCTAAGTTAAATAGGAGCTGAGATACGAATTTTTGAAAATGACCAAAAAATCGACTTTTTTTATATTTCAAAAAATTTTCTTGCAGCCGGAATTACCTATATCGAGCTCAAATTTTCAGGATCGTCTCCTTATATGACCTACTTTCAAGAAAAAAATCAGCAGCCAAATCGGTGACTTACCCCCGCACACTTTTGTCGAAAAGTAATGGATCTGCCCATATATATATTAGACTGGTTCAAAAAAATCGAATATTTTTTTTTCTTCAAAGCCCGCATTGAAATATCTTCCTAGTAGTAAAAAAAGAAGCCTGTGAAAATTGTAGCTCTTAATATTAATATTTAGAGGTCGCTCATCGTGAATTTCTATTTTACGTTTAAATAACACAGGAATTCTTTTTTCTTAACTTTGAAATTTTAGAACTCGTTTTTGAATGAACATATTGGAATGAACTCTATATATTTTTGAAGAAAATTGAACGTTCTACAAAAAATGTCTTTTATAATTTTTTCGTAAATTCACTCCTTTAATAGTTATTCAAGGTTGAAATTAGACATATAATAAATGTAACGTTTAAATATGAGGAATTTTTTTTAACTTTTAATTTTATAACTTTTTTTTTGAGTGGACATATTGGAACAAGCGATAATTTTTTTTAAAGAAACATAATTTTTATAAAATTTTCAAAAAAGATTATACAGGGCGGTCCAGTTTGTGATACATTAATTTTAAGGTAGACTTTCATTAATTAACATTTCTCAAAAATGTTTCCTAAGGAAAATACAGGTTGTAATTAATTTATTTATCCAAGAATACTTTTGCCGCAGTTTTTTTGGAGTGTGTTCCCAAATATTTCAAAAACGAAGCCCTAAATTAAAATTTTAGCACAGTAGTTTTTTTTTCTCTAAATTGAACAGACAATCTAAAAATGTAATTTTGCGAGTAAACATTTTTGAGCAAATATTTTAGAAACCAGGCCCCAAATCAAAATTTTACAAGAGCAAATTTTTTCCATTAATTAAAAACTTGACCTAAACATTTATTTATCATTTTAAAATTTCCAGTGGCGTCAAAGACTGAGGTGAAAAAGGGAGCAGCCCCCCAAGTAACTGCGGCACTGATTATCTACATCATTATTAAGGCACTGTTTATATTACATTGTGTGCCAAATTAATTTTGTGGTTTAAAAGTTATGAAGAGAAAACTATTTTTTTTAAGAAATGTTTTTTTATGAAAGTCTACCTTATTTTTGATGCTTTATCACCTATTAAAATTAATGTATTACAAACTTGACCATCCTGTACAATAATGAGTGATAAGGTTTATTATTATGCCACCAATTGAAAAAAACCTTAAATTTATTATATGTCTAATTTCAACCTTGAATAACTATAAAAGAAGTGAATTTATGAAAAAATTATAAGAGACATTTTTTGTAGAGCGTTCAATTTTCTTTAAAAATATGTGTCGCTTATTCCAATATGTTCACTCAAAAACGAGTTATAAAATTTCAAAGTTAAGAAAAAAGAATTTCTGTGTTATTTAAACGTAAAATAGAAATTCACGATGAGCGACCTCTAAATATTAATATTAAGAGCTACAATTTTCACAGGCTTCTTTTTTCACTACTAGGAAGATATTTCAATGCGGGCATTGAAGAAAAAAAAATATTCGATTTTTTTGAACCAGTCTAATATACAGTATGTCTCAGTATCTTGGAATCATATGGAAAACTTTTTTATTATTAATTTTAGGAAAAAAAGTTATTCTTCATAAAAAGTTCTGCATGGTGTAAAACTTAAAATTCAACCCACAAATATTAATTTTTTTTTAGTCGTATACGAGGTATGTCAAAAAATATGAATTTGGCGCAAGAGTAAAGTACCTTTATATTTGACAATATCAAAAATTGTTATAAAGAAAAGTTAATCAGAACTAAAAACTACGTTTAAATATGCAATTTCATACATTTACATTAAAAAATTAGGTTTTGTTAATTTTTACTAATCTTTCTATTTTAAATGAACATTTATCTGTTATGAATCATAACTTATGATTACAAAAAACATGAAAACCTTAAGTTAAGTCAGGGGATCTAGCAGGCCAAAAAGTTTTAGAATATCAACAAATCATTTGTTTATCAGTGAATCCTAGATTACATGTTTCAGTTAAATTTGCATTGATCATTGATCAATATCAATATTGTAGACAAAAAAGAAAAAATATTTTTTTTAATGTAAATGGATGTAATTACATATTTGAACGTAGTTTTTAGTTCTGATTAACTTTTCTTTATAACAATTTTCGATATTGTCAAATATAAAGGTACTTTACTCTTAAGCCAAATTCATATTTTTTGACATACCCCGTATACGACTAAAAAAAAAATAATATTTGTGGGTTGCATTTTAAGTTTTACACCATGCAGAACTTTTTATAAAGAATAACTTTTTTTCCTAAAATTAATAATAAAAAAGTTTTCCATATGATTCCAAGATACTGAGACATACTGTATATATATATATACATATATATATAAAATTTTGAATTTAAATTTTTGTCTATTGTTATTTCGATTAACTATTGTTTTTTATTGATTTGGGTTCTATAATTGTTTATATTTCGAATAAAATTTTATTTTTCATAAAAAATTCCCAAAAAACATGATTATACCAAAAAATTAACTTAGATCGTCTTGAGGCACCCAGTGTTTTTTCATCAAAAAAAAAGCTTTTTAGGGGGCGTCGCAAAAAATTTAATTTTTAACGACCCCCCTAATATATATATATATATATATATATATATATATACAGGGTGACAATTTTAAAACGAAGAGCACTTAGTATTTCTTTAACTAATGAAACTATGAAAATTTGGCGAAACACGTCAATTTACATATCAAGGGGGACAACTGACATCCAGAGCACCTACCCCTAAAATTTTAAATAGTAACCCCTATATATTTCACCATTTTTGAAATCCTTATGTAATTCTAGATAAGTTAGGTACTCTCTTAAAATGAAATAGCCAAAATTTTACTATTTTAATTAATTCCAGCATTTTTAGCTAATAAAATATTCGTTTTCACTTTTAAATAGTTATTTTTTACTACTTAAATAATTAAAGTTTGACTAATTTAAGATAAGTCATCAATTTTGACTATATCTGAGAGTTAAAAGTAGGTACCTAACTAATTTCTTTAATCGTTTGCGGCCAACAACAAATTATTGTTTGAGTTAAATGCATAAAGGCTCCATGGTTAAATGGCCCATTAAAACAAACAAAGATGCAAAAAGTTTAGCTCAAAACAGCAACACAAAAAATATATTCAACTTTAAAATAATAATATTTGAGCAATATTTATAGACAATTAAAATTGATTTTTATGAAAGTGAATGATGGCCAATTTGGTTATGACATACGCTAGACAAGCTTGACAACCGACAGATCCGAGTTCAAACCCCGG
Source organism: Brassicogethes aeneus (assembly GCA_921294245.1). Taxonomy (NCBI): domain Eukaryota; kingdom Metazoa; phylum Arthropoda; class Insecta; order Coleoptera; family Nitidulidae; genus Brassicogethes; species Brassicogethes aeneus. Next base: position 52,081,727 of record OV121133.1, on the reverse strand, counting down.
CTGGGTCAGAACTTTTTTAAAATTTAAATCTACTACTTCATTCAGTAGAATTTGGCTAATTATAATTATTAGTGACTGGTTTTTCGCCATGACAATTAGTCAAATATGACTAATAATTGGTTATTTTTGACTAATTCATTTTAAGAGAGTACCTACATTTTTTTTGCCAAAATTGAAGTGGTTATAACCTCACAAATGTATGAAATGTATTTAGTCTATAAAATAAAATACTGCTAGTTTAAAAGTGATAATAAAGATAATATTATCAATATTAATATATTAATTAATATTAATTTTTCAAAATGGTTGTTTCCATTGTTTTGTAAACACAAGTACAGCTAATATTCACACTGTTCGCGGACGTTTTGAAGTATCTCTGGTAAAATAGTTCTACATTCTTGCACAATCCTTTATTGGAGTTGATCAATTGAGTCGGGTTGGGTTTTGAATACAATGGACTTCACCATTTAAATTTCCATCTATGAACAAAGGACCAATGATAGTATCACCTAATATGCCCGCACAAACATTAATTTTTAGAGGATATTGTGTATGCCCCTCTCTAATAATCTGAGGATTAAAGTCGCTCCAATAACGGCAGTTTTGTTTGTCCACCTTGCCATTTAAGACTTAAATTTGAAGTAGAAGATGCACTCATCACAACAGATATTTTTTATAAACTGGGGCTGAGCAATAATTCTGTTAGTCATAATTTCGCAAAACTCAAAACTGTCCGGGTCATCATTCCCTAATTCTTGAGTAATTTGTAGCTTGTATGGGTGAAATTTGTGAAGCTTCAATACTTTTTAGACTGATTCACGCGACAGTCCAGTTTGTTCTGTAGCTTCTCGAAGCGACATGGTGGGAGCCATAGCAATTTGGCCAAGAACTTCAATCTGAGCGATCTCATTGACCAATCTTGGCTTATTCCTCTTCTTATTGCAAAAATATCCCGTTTCTTCAAATTTAGCTACTAAATCTCGGATGTACTTGTGTCTAACATTTCTTTCTGGATGTCGATCATTAAATATGACCGCCGTTCTTGCGAAGCAACGGTTTTCCGCTCTCTAAATAAAAATCATTTCAACGCGTTCTGCAATAGGGTAAACCATTTTTAGAAAAGTATACAAAAAACATCAAACTATATAATTTCTCAAATACTGTTTGAATAGGTGTAGTAAAGTATTCATGATATTTACAATTTTTTTCAAACAATTCAAGATTATTTTTGGCGAAAATTAACCAATGGTAAAGGTTTTAAAAGGTATCTCGAGAAGTCTCTTAAGATTATAAATGATTCTTATTATTCTCTTTTGAGCTACAAATGCTCTATGAGAATAAAAAGAGCCCCCCCACACACAAACGTTGTAACTCAAATGTGAAGAAGCCAATGCATAATACATCTTAATCAAGTATGCTTGTGGCATAGATGTTTTTAAACTTAAGATTGCAAAAAATGCTTTATTTAATTTATTAAACACTATATCGATATGTGATGTCCAATTTAAGTCACTATCTAGTCCAAGAAACTTTGTTGTCTTAGAGGGATCAAGATTTACATTGCCTACCGTTACATTAATTAAGACGGGGTTTTTCCTATTATAGAAATTAACCAGTACAGTTTTATTTGTATTTAGTATTAGGCTATTTTTAAAACACAATTTCTGAAAGCACTTAATAGCTGATGCAATGTTATCTATCTGACCCTCCGGAGTCCGTGCTGAAACCAATATTGTTGTGTCGCCCGTATAGCTTATAAGGCAATGCCCAACCCATTTTTTATGAAGCCCTGAACTTCATTTATATATAAATTAAACAATAAGGGTCCCAGCACAGACCCCTGAGGTATGCCTCTTTTTACATTATACAGTTCGGAAAAAATTCTATCCAACCGGACACACATTTTTCTATCTGTTGTATGTATGAAACTAACCATGAAAGAAAACTATCTCTAAACCAAGAGCATGCATCTTTCTGCCAAAAAAATCATAATCAATAGTATCAAAAGCACCCGATAGGTCGAAGAAAACCGCAGCCGTCAAGTAGCCCGAGTCCAGTTCCTTAAACACAAACTCTGTAAGTTGGCAAGTCGCAGTTTCCGTCGATCTACCCGCTCTGAAGCCATGCTGACTATCAGAGAGTATGTTATATTTAATTAAGTACTTTATTATTCGACAATTGATAACTTTTTTAAATATCTTAGTTAAAGTGTTTAATAAAGACACAGGCCTGTAATTTTCCAAGAGTAAAGGATCATTTTTATTTAACAATTGCTGCACACTAAGTGAATTTGGGAATTGACCTTGCAGCACTGATTTATTAATTATAAAACTTAAATGTAAACTTATATATTTGGAAATTGTTTTTAATACACAAGAAGGAATACCATCCACACCATGACTATGTTTATTTTTAATGTTTAATATGTATTTAACCTCCTCTTCTGAAACCGGATAAAAAAAGAAGGAATTTACATAATCATGTGTTAATGTACATTGGTTAGACAGAGAGATATGGATAATGTTTCTATAAACTTTCGTCTGTTATATTAGCAAAATATTTGGCAAAGGTACCTATTACTTAATTCAAGAGAGTCAGAAATTCTTGAGTCTTCTATTTTTGATTTGTATTTTATTTTTTATTTTAGTTTTTCCAAATTGTTGATTTACAATTTTACAAATTTGTTTTGTTTTATTTGTAGATATTTTTATTACCTTTTAGTTACCTATATTCTTTTTTGTATTATTAATTAATATAGTGTGTTGCTTTTTTTATTTATAAATAGCCATAAGGCTTTTATTATTTAATGTTTTGGCTAACCAAAACAAATCTTTTAAGTCTTTACTGCTTTTTTTTTGATTTAGTAGTTATCCATTGGGACGAACATTTTTTATATTTTGGCTCACTTTTAGTAGTTTTTGGACAATTTCAATTTATAGCGATACTCAATGCATTACAAAAGTTTTCAAAAACCGTATCAATATGTGGATTGATATAAATACCATTTAACGATTCTTTACTTAAAAAATTATTTAAATAAATCTATAATAATTTGTTTCAGATGTATTTATTCTAGCTTGAGATTTAGGTAAAAGAATTTTTTGTACCAAGCACATATGATCCGCTATATTAGCCTGTAGTAGAGTAGTATTGTATAAGTAATTGTTTAACTTTGTACATATATAATCAATTTTTGTTTTTGTTAAGTTATTCTAAATTCTTTTTGGTTCTAATGAAGTATATTTTAAGTTAAAGTTATTAAAGGGTTTATTTCGAGATTTTTTGGTATTATTGTTTTAAAAAAAATCAATATTTAAATCCCCAGTAAGAATAATATTGGGAAATAAAGAATTTCAAATACATTATTTATAATAAATAAAGTCAACATCTGACTCTAGACAGAACTTAAATTGTCCACAGTTAACCAGAATCGCACAACACTAAAGATTTTTCTTTACAAAAATCACAAACATTAATTTCGCTAATGCTTCCGTAAAAATCGTCCCTAACAAAGATTGCAGACCCTCCATGGGCGTATGTCTTCCTGCAGTAGAATGATACTATATAATAATAATAATAATAAATGGTTTATTTATTGTCAAATACAAAAAAGAAAAAGAATATATAAATTCAGCTATATAATTACAAAAAAAAAGAAAATACAAATTCAGCTATATAATTATTTAATGACAATAAAAAGGAGCTGGAAGGCAGTTTAAAACTGATATAAAAATTCCAGTCCTTAAAAAAGAAATAAAATAACACTAAACACCAAACACGTACAAAAAACACATTAGGTTAGAAATAAAGTGGTATACGAGTATAAACAACCTAGTTAATATATGTAATATATTATGTACCCTATAAGGTATTTGTTTAAGATTGAGCTGTTTGTAGGAGATAGTTTTTGTAAGCATACTTAAGGCTATTAGGTTGAAGGGTTTTAAATGAATCGGATAACTTGTTATACAATGCATATACGTTATATGTAAAAGACCGTTTAAATAGAGTAGTTTTATGAAGAGGTGGTGATATAAGGCCTTTATGTCTCAAGTTTAATGTATGGACATCAGTTCTAAAAGTAATTTTATTGTATAGATATTTTGGACTTAGTAAAAAAATATATTTGAAAAAAATGTCACAGCATGCAGTTTTCGTCTATTTTCCATATTAAGCCACTTACATTCTTGTAGCTTATAAGAAATAGGATCGTATTCCTTATACCATAAGTATATCGAAGACAAGACTTTTGTACTTTTTCAATGCGGTTAATATTAACTTTATCAAGACAGGGGCCATACACAACATCGCAGTAGTGTAAGTGACTTAGAACAAGGGAATCAGTTAGTTTAAGTTTTAAAGTCTGGTATAGAATGTGACGATGAGGGTAAAGCATTTTTAGACTACTATAAGCTTTTTAAATGCATTTAGATATATGTCCTTCGTATCTTAAATTTGTATCCATTATGATACCCAAATTTTTAGCCTCCCTTGAACATTTTAAGTCATCCCCATCTACAATTATCTTAAGACTATTTTGAAAGTTTTCCTTAAACCTACCAAATACTAAAATAGTTGTGCATTTATTAATAGATGATGTTTCTTGGACTTCAAGACCAAACTTGTTAGATCATCATTAATTGGCATCCAAGATATTATCCGAATAAAATGAAAATTTGAGCTGGGTATCATCAGCATAAAAGTATGGTGTACAGAATCTTAAAATACTGCCTAAATTACACGTATACAAACAAAAGAGTAATGGCCCCAGTATAGAGCCTTGAGGCACGCCACAACAAATATTGGCCCTTACAGATTTACCCCTACCTGTCTGTACAAATTGTAATCTATTATGTAAATAGCTTTTTAGCATATTTATTGAATTTGACGAAAATCCCACTGTTTTACCCTGATCCAAGTCTTTTAATATATCATCATTAACGTCCAATAAAGTAGTAGCACAACTAAATCCTTTTCTAAATCCAGACTGCAGTCATGTCTTGGTGGCAAAATATCGTAATGATTAACATGCTTTAAAATTTGTGAGTTCATAATTTTTTCCAGGAGTTTAGAAAGAACAGGTAATATAGAAATAGGCCGTAAGTCATTATATGTGGTAATAATATCTTTTTTTGGTAGCGGAATTACACGTGAGATCTTCCAGGCTTCTGGAAATGTGTAATAGAGAAAACATGTATTAATGATATGTGTTATGTATGGTTATATATAAGGGCAACATAATATCAACATATCAATACTCAAATCGTCATTTATTGACATCATCCTCCGATACTAAGGAGAAGGAAAATAGCTCAATAAAATTACATTTAAAAGTGTTATTGTAAAAATTTGCTAATTGCTGGTTAGTTGTTGTATTTTTGGATAATTTTAGAAAATAATCATTAATTTTATCAGGTATATCCAAGTGGTCTGGAATATTTCGAACTGGTGGTTTTTGACATATATCAAGGTCTTTTAGTTTTTTCCATAGCTCCTTACTATTATTATTATTCTAGATATGCTTTTTTTCACGTTTTATAGAGGATGTAAGTTGATTTTTTAGATCTTTATAGTACTGCCAATGAACCTGATTTCTTGTATGTTTAAATTTGCTGAAGGCTTTATCTTTAAGTTTAATCATTACTTTAATTGCATATGTTAACCAGGGTGGTTGTTTCTTGGTAATTTTAATAACTTTTATTGGTGCTAAAGTATCAAATATGTTAATTAGGATTTCATTAAAAAAATACTTTGTTATCAATGTTCTCAATTGACAGTATATTGTAAAAAGGAGCAACGTTTAAAAAGCCATGTAGAAGATCCCTATCAATATTTTTTAGATTTCTAGTTTGAAATTGATTTGAGTTTGTATTTAAAGTAGATGGGTTTACTGTACAATATACTAACTGGTGGTCCGATAAATTACCTAATTCTTTAGTACCCCAAGTAAACGTATTTAAACTCTCAGGAACCATTATAACATCTAATGTAGTTGCAGTTGATTTTGTTATTCTAGTAGGTGATTTGACTATTTGTTTAAGATTAAACGAATCAATGCACTGGTTAAATTTAATTGTATTTTTATTGTTAGTGTCCAATAAGTCAATATTAATATCTCCTCCGCATATTAACTCATTAGTATCTGGAAGATAATCAGAAACTGCATCCTTAAGACAGTTAATAAAATCAATAATATTTTGGGAGGGTGGTCTATACAATGTTCCAACAATATATGTTTTGGATAAAATTATTACTTTAACCCAAACTTGCTCAACAGCAACATTAAATGGTCTATTTAAAACGGAAAACCTATATCCTGACTTGATATAAAGTCCAACTCCACCTCCTCTACTACACCTATCACATCTTACAAAACTATATCCCTGAATATTAACTAAATCATCTAAAATATGTGGTGAAAGCCAAGTTTCACAGATTCCTATAAAGTCACATTTCTGCTCCAATACAAAATTTTTAAAATCTGCAAAACTTTTTACTAATGATCTTACGTTAAAATAAGCAAAAGAAAAATTTTTCATTTTAAAAACTAGAATACAATAACAAATCAACCAGTGAACTGTAAGGAACTACACATATAACTGTTCATATACCTAACTGTTTAAGTAATTTTAGAAATCAAAACAACTCGAATTATTTTTTTCTTGCTTCTGGTTTTTTTTGGAATCGCTCCAGTTTCTTTTGATGGCGAATCTTCTGATTTACGTTTCCTATCACCGTCCTCCTGATCATTAGACTGCAAATCTGATGATTTTTCAAGATTTAAGAGATCAGGGTTGTTTTCAAGCTCGTTAGCAGAATATTCTTCAGAATCCAGAACCAGCATATTTCTTTTTATTTTTGCATTAAGTTTGTTCTCCCTTGCAGATTTTAAATATTTGTAAAGCTTTTTTCTTTCTTCGTAATCTTCCTGTGTATACTCAGGAGCAAAATATATTTTATTGGCTTTTAATTCTTTGTTTTCTGCCGATTTTTTTGAAATATTATATTTAAGATTATTATTGACCACTTCTATAGCTACTGGTCGAGGTTGATTATTAGATGCTTTCCCAATTCTATGTATATCGCGAAAATCTTTTATATCACATTGTATTTGTAGAGTATTATTTATCATTTCAACAATATTTTTTTTGTTTTCTTTCAATACTCAAAATTTTTTGTTTAAGAGCTTTGTTTTCGTTTTGCAATTCAGTGTTTTTTTCTTTTAAAATCAAAACCTTATTTTGAATTTCAGCTTTTAAGTCTAAAAATTCCTTCTTTAGTGCATTGTTGCCTTCTAAAATTAGATAAAATAAATCTTCATTTGAGATGTCCGGCATTTCCAAATAAGTTAGTTTAAAAATGCCTAATCTGTATAAAATCTCAGTAGCTCAGCGAAAGAACACCCGACCGGCAACTCGACGAAAACCAAACTTATTTTTAAATTTTTACAGACAATTTAATACTCTTTTGGATGTATTTCTTATAGTCTTTTTTTGCAGTTCTTTACAATACTTTTTAGAACAGTTGGTCGATAATAATTAAACTATTTTCACTATACATTACTCCAGATCGAAACAATAATCAAACGTTAGATACAGAACCAACCCAACACTTTTCACTAATTATATTGATTCAAAAACTAAAATTTTGTATGAAGTTTATACCACTTAATTTATTAAATATCTTTACGCCAGAGACGTGCTTGTGTCAACCGCGATTATTGTAATTGTATATGGCGAAAACCCTTAATTTTTCTTCTGTACACCAGTGTTCGACTATACATAAAACTTTCTTTGCAACTTTATTACAAATTGATTGCACATTCATATGTGCTAGTTTAAGTGGTTTGTCAGATAATAAATCATTTATCAACTCTTCTTTTAGTAAGAAAAAACCTGTTGATTTTTACTTCAGGTGATTGTTTTTCGTTGCATTTTTTTATGTGCAATCGGTGTTGCTGGACTAGGCTTCTCTAAAATTTTAGTCTTAAACAAAAGTAGTTCATTTTTGTCGGTCATTTCTTTTATTAATCTATTTAATAATTCATTTTCTCTGCTTAATCACTGTGTTTTTTTAAAGATCATTTATAATACCTTCATTTAGATTTTGAGTATTTCCATACACTGTGTCCAAGGAATTATTCATAATATTAAATTTACTTTCTTTCTCACCATCACCAACATTGTTGTCTTGATTACAATGTTTGTATTTTATTTCCTCCGTAAAGGAATTTTCACTTAATCCACATCTCTGAAGGATAAAACAAAGGCATAACTCACAATTAACACCGTTCACAACTTTTTTATTACATACTTTACACTTAATTTCGAGTCATCATTACTTATGCACCTTACTTGCCGCCATTTTTGTAAATGTGAACATATTCCTCAGGTGAGACAACACTCGCCGAAAGATGTACAATGTGAAAAATTATTTTTAGATACTTTAGCTACAAATTAAAGTGGTCACTATATAGTTAGTTTGCCTTTTCGTTTAAATAACCCTTACTTAGAAGATTCACATAGTAAAGCCTTACAAATATTTTTCTCTTTAAAAAAAGATTATTAAAAGTCCTTCGGTAGATATTCGTCAAATGTATCTGGTTAAAGAAAGACATAGACAACAATATCATGGCGCTTAACCCCGAACGAACCTATTAAAGAGTATGCCTTAAACACCATTACCTAGTCTCTAAAAATTAATTATTCAAAAATGTCATAGCAAATGCCATTACTGGGTTTCAAATTAAAATAAGACGATACATTGAAGTCGGTTAAAGTACATCAGTAAATATTTTAGTAGTACTGATAGTTATATTGTACCAAATTTCTATATAATCTGATGATTTCAGAATGGTGTGTTATTTAATTTTGTGTATGTGTTAATTTTGTTTTATTTAGAAACTTGTTTAATAAAGCATAATTTCTTAAAGCAAATTCTCTTTTTTAAAGTTCCCAATTTACAACAAATACTTTTGATACTGGGTCTACATAAAAGTTTTTAAAAAATACAAGAATTATGGTTGAAATTGACATGGAATTTTGTTATTAAATCTACAAAATGTCTGGCAATGATCGCATATTATGTTGTCGCGCTGCGCTTACAGGTTGCCATGTTGCTAAAATGTACAATAATTTCGTCGCATTGATGCGCTATAAAACGCGGGGCCAGGTACAACCGCACCATTTGCTCATGCCTCATGCCGGCACTGGCAACAACCAAAAAAAATTAAAACCCCTTTACAACGAAGGGGAAAATTGCATAAAAGTACTGGGACTCTAATGGAATCCTGGTTCAGATAGTTTTTCGTATAGTTGGGTAAACCTAAATAAAGGTTGTACACTGTTATAAATATAAGATTTGTTAACATGAGTTTGTAGTTAGTTAATTTTTTTTTGTAATATTTTTACAAAACTTTTTGTATACAACCTGGGTTTGTAATTATTTTAACAAAGGAAAATTTTTTACCGAAAGTTTTGTAAAGGTAAAATGCAATTTTGTAAGCATTTTGTTAATTTCAAAGGTTACAGATTATTTTGTTAATGTTTAACAAATTATTCCGTTAAAAAACTACACGTGATTTCAGGCAGCCAATCAAAACATTTCCAACAAGTTGTGTCAGCGTCAACGGGTGTTTATAATATTTAACGGTGATAGGGGTGTTTATAATGTCATTATTGGTTTTCAAATTAAAATTAGGCGATATAGTGAAGTTAAAGTAAATCAGTAAGTGTTTTAGTAATACTGATAGTTATGTTGTACCAAATTTCTATATAATCTGATGATTTCAGAATGGTGTGTTATTTAATTTTGTGTATGTTATTTTTCTGTTCATTTATGTAGGTATGTGTTAAATATGTTTTATTTAGAAAATTGTTTAATAAAGCAACATTTCTTATAACAAATTCTCTTTTTTAAAGTTCCCAATTTACAACAAATAATTTTGATACTGGGTCTACATAAAAGTTTGTAAAAAATACAAGAATTATGGTTGAAATTGACAAAATATCTGTAATAATTACAAAGTACTTATTCAATTAGTTAACAGATTACAGTTGGTTGTAAACTTAACAAAAAGTTATGTGGACCTGGATTAACATAAAATCTGGTTATTATTTGGTTAAAATTAACAAATATTTTTTTACTGTGTACAAACGTATTATTTTTTTAACATTTGTAGCTAAACACTTGATGCAACTTTTTATGGACTTTAAAATTAGATTAAGTTACAGTAAATTTCTAAGGTAAAAGTTCCTCGTAGAGTAATAGTGAAAAATATGATAGTATTGGGTTTGGTGATGCTAGTTCCAAAGGTTACGGTTGTGTTATTTATTTTAGATGATACGAGCAAAACGCCTCACTTTGTTTGAGCCAAGGTTGCACCTTTAAAGTATTCCTCGGCTAGAACTTTGCCTTTTTAGGCGCATTTAGGCGTTTCGTATACGAAGCCATTGTCACTAAAAATATGATCGCACCTACCACGACGAGCTATAGCTGGTCGTGATAGGTGCGATTATATTTTTAGTGATAATGGCACAAACTTTTGGGCGCATATAATTTGCTGGTTCAGTATGGAAAAAATGCTTCTTAAAAGTTAGCAATTAAATGAAAATTTAATATTCCTACTGTAGTCATCAGGGTGGATTGTTTGAAGCCGGGGTAAAAAGTGTCAAAACACATTTAGCGCGCACTATTGGTAATCAAATTTTAACTTTTGAAGAACTTTATACAGTTATCACCCAAGTTGAAGCGGTATTGAATTCCCAACCCCAGCTAGTTCTGATCCAAACGGTTTTTCGGTACTCACCCCTTGTAATTATCACGTTGGAAGTTTCATCAATAATAATAAACAATTTTGGAAAAGCGGACTTCGAATATTTGCACACATTGCAACAAAGGCAAAAATGGCGAATAAGTGATACCTGCAAACCTCTTCAATGAGATTTAGGACGTATAACTACAGGGGTCCCGGGTTCCCGTAAAAAATCCGATCCCGAAAATCCCGTTATCAAAAGTCCCAATCCCGGGATAGTAGTAATAGAATAAAATATATTTTTTTTTCAAGCGTATTACAATTTTCATATTATAATACTCATAAGCATTTATGGAAATACCTAATTTTTGTACGCAGTTCAAAAGTCAAAATATTATACACCGCCATACAACAATGAAAACACATAGAAATTACATAGCAAGAGTGGTTCCATCTATCGCGTTTAGCATAAAATCAGCAAAGAAAATGTAAAATTACAGATCACTGAAGAATAAATTTATGTACTTACATAACCTATAATATAACATATTTTAAACGTTAAACCTGAAAAAATTTCACAAACGCGATAATTTCCATGTAAGTTACAGCCCCAATTGAAAGTCACCAAGGCCCGATTGATAAAATAAATGGAATTATTTGTTAATGGGGGTAAACGTGGGTACAATGTGCCTACGAATTCTTAAAAACCATTCCTCAAACTAGTGTAAAGACCGAAATATATCGTTCGTTAGTTTTTTTGTTCCTTTATTTTAAATTGGTTTTAAAAGTAATGATTTTTTTTCGGGACATATCCTGGGATCCCGGCATTAGTTATCTTTGGTCCCGAAAGTCCCAGGATTTGAAAAAGGGCTCGGGATTGACACCCCTAGTACATACAAAGATGATGACCTATAAAAGGCCTTTAATTAAGGTATATTCCCTTCCAAACCAAGATTGGTTAATTACATTTGGTTTTGTTTTTGTTTCTTTTGGGTTTATATATACTATACTATAGTCAGATTTAGTTTTTGTTAAAGAAAATTATTAAAATATTTTTGCTGGGTGGTAATGTTTATGTACGGTTAACATTCACCGCAAATAATGTTATTTTAAGTTTTTTTTTGTAATATATAATGTATGTAACAATCTGTATATATAATATTAGGTAGGTACACACTGTATATTAAAGGTGTGCTCTTTTTATGTATAAACATTATTAATAAAGTTTAAGTTTAAAGCCAACAGTCGTTTCACTAACATACATTACATGGCGCTGTGACAAATTAATAAATTGAAAAGAAATTAAGAAGAAGTGAAAATGGCAAATATGAAGATTGATTATAGAGGTATAGCAGCTATGGACATTTCTGGAAATATTGCAGAAAATTGGAGGTTTTGGATTCAAAAATTTAAGAATTACCTAAAAGCGACGGAAGTGTGCAAAAAACCTGAAGAACTTCAATGTGCTCAGCTATTACAATATATAGGCGACGAGGGTTTTAAAATATTCAATACCTTTACGTTTGCTGAAAGCGAAGAGAACAAACTGGAGATATGAATTAAAAAATTTGAAGAGTATTTTCTACCGAAGAAAAATATAGTATATGAACGCCATAAATTTTTAATGAGAAGACAGCTTCATGGAGAGTCTATTCAGCATTATGTTACGGATCTGAAAAATATGGCTAAAAATTGTGAGTTTTCCACCCTAGAAGACAGTCTTATAACAAGCGTTCTAATTATGGGTCTACAAAGTGAACAAATAAAAGAAAGATTATTGGAAGACGACAAATTAAATTTAACGAAAGCGATAACAATTGTACAATGTGTTTGGCAGTTGAAGTATCAAAAAAATGTGGACAAGAAATAGCTGAAAAAAGTGAGCGAGTAAGTGTAAACACGGTAGTGCGAAACAAATTCGTTCCCCACAAGGTGCGAGATTCAAACCAGAGAGCAACGTTGCCAGCTCGTCATCACCGAGGTCCCAATCACCAACCATCAACGTCAACGTGTCAACGTCAACGTGTCAACGTTGCGGCAAAAGGCATGCATATGGAAAGTGTCCTGCGTACGGGAAAGTTTGCAGTGGCTGTGGCGGTAAAAACCATTTTAAACAAAATTGTATGTTTAATAGAAGGAAAATTCATTCGGTACAAGATAGCAAGGTAATTTCTGAGGATAATTTTAATTTTGAAAATCTGTCAATAGACACTGTAAATTGTAACAATGCTAAACAGTGGTATGTTGATTTATTAGTAAACAATTCAAAACTTATTAAATTTAAATTAGATAGCGGGCATGGCAAATGTTTTAAGTTTAAAATTAATACAAACAATGAACATTAATTATTTAAATACTACGAATAAAAAAAATAAGCAATTACTCAAATGAGATAATACCTGTTTCAGGTGAATGCGAATTAGACGTAGAATATAAAAATAAAAATTATAAATTAAATTTCGTTATACTTAGTTAATATTGATTCTCCACCCATTTTAGGCTTAGACTCGTGTATTAATTTAAATATTTTGCAAAGAATTGATAATATTAGTAATTTAAATATGTTTATTGAAAAATATAAAAATGTATTTCAAGGCATAGGTCAATTAAAAGATCCGTATCAAATAAAACTAAAAGATAACTACTCTCCAGTAATTCATGCGGCAAGAAAAATACCATTTCCATTATTTGATAGTTTTAAAACATGTTTAGGGGACATGGAAAGAAATAATATTATTTCTAAGGTTGATTATCCCACAGAGTGGGTAAATTCAATAGTCATAGTAAGAAAAGCTGATAGTTCACTGAGAATCTGTTTAGATCCTCGTGATTTAAATAAAAACATACTAAGGGAACATTTTAAATTAGCAACTTTTGATGAAATTTGCTTTGGATTAAAAGATTCGTGTTATTTTAGTACTCTTGATGCCACCTCTGGATTTTGGCAAGTAAAATTGGATGAGTCAAGTTCGAATTTATGTACTTTTGCTACCCCATTTGGTCGCTATAAATTTTTGCGTTTGCCGTTTGGTATTAATTGTGCGCCGGAAGTTTTTCATAAAAAATTTAAAGAAATATTCAATATACAGGGTGTTGAAATATATATTGATGATATATTGGTACATGGTAAAAATAGGGAAGAACACCATAAAGTTTTAAATAAAGTACTGGAAATTGCAAATATAAATAATATCAAATTTAATGGGAAAAAGTGTAAATTTGGTTTATCCGAGATTAAGTATATGGGACATATAATATCAAAAAATGGCATACAACCCGATAATTCAAAAATAAAAGCAATAACCGAAATGCCAGTGCCAAAAAATAAAGCGGATTTGCAACGGTTTTTAGGAATGATTACATATGTTGGTAAATTCATTGAAAATCTATCAGACGTTACTGCGCCGCTAAGGGAATTATTAAAAAATAAAGTTTCTTGGGAATGGAATAGTAATCATGAAAATTCATTTAACAAATTAAAAACAATAATAACAAATCAACCCGTTTTACAGTTTTACGATTCTAAAAAGGAGATAGTGATTTCTGCGGATAGTAGTAGGGATGGCGTTGGGTGCTGTCTTTTAGAAAATAATTTACCGTGCATGTATGCATCAAAAGCCCTAACAGAATGTCAAAAGATATATGCACATGTGCAAATTGAAAAAGAGCTTTATGCTTTAGTGTTTGCTTGTGAAAGATTCCACCAGTATATTTATGGTAAACCAAAAATTACCATGGAGACTGATCATAAACCTTTGGTACAAATAATTAATAAACCATTGCATGATTGTCCTCCGCGTCTACAACGAATGTTTATTAGGTTGCAAAAATATGACATAAACTTGGTGTATAAATCAGGTAAGTAACTTTATATTGCGGATACGTTATCACGTGCATATTTAAAGGATAGCGAATATTCAGAGTTAGATACGGAAATTAGTAATCAGATTTGTTTACTTAGATGCTTCATATGAAAAAACTAAAGAAATACAAAATTATACAAAAAATGACAATGAATTAAATTTATTAAAAAATTATATATTAAACGGTTGGCCAAACTCAATTAAACAAGTCGATCCCATAGTTAGGGTGTATTTTAAATATAGCGAAGCTGATGGCTTATTATATAAAGAAAATAAATTAATTGTACCGGTAAAGATAAGAAAAGAAATGCTTGATAAAATTCATTATATAGTCATATGGGTATTATAAAATGTAAAAATCGGGCTAGACAATGTTTATTCTGGCCAAGTATGACGAAACATATGGGTCATTCTCACGAAAATATTCAATTTACTGTCCCTTATTAATAATTTACATACTTACGGCAAAATATATATTTTTTTGTAGTAAAATTAAAGAATATTACTGTCTTAACGCTAGTCCACATGCATTTTGACAAAATTTAGTACGTGAGGTCTCACGCTTGTTAGTTGTCTCCCGCCAGAGTCACTATATTTCAATTTCAATTTTCTTATTTATAAAATTAAAGTTTTAACCACAAAAATAATAAACAGCACAAAAATACCACAAGTATTTTCATCTTATTAAAAAATAATATTAAATGTTTTTTATATCCCCACAGATAATTGTTTTATAAGTGTCCCTGGATGACTTCCTCACCTCCGTTAATATAGAATTAAATTGTAATAAAATATCATAGATGGCTCTTACCTTGCCAGTTATTTGTTAATCTAAAAAAATAGTTACTGGTTAGTTGGATTCTTGGTGCGGAACGTATTATTTTTTAGGTTTTTTGGAACATTTTCGAGAATATCAAGTATTAAGTGTTTTAATATTAATAAATATAATTACATATTTAAATAATATGATCAGGCAAGCGTTTATATTGTCTGGGACCGGGGTATTTATAACCAGTAGACAGGTCAATAGCGAGAAATTTGAATAAAAACCTTACACCCGTTAATCTCACTGCTGTTAAAAGCTTTTATAACGAAGGTGAGGCATGTTTACGTAAGTGAGGTTTTATAGTACCTATTCTGGTAAATTTGTATAATGAGGAGTTCGTTAACGTTTTCTGTTAAATTAATCTGAAATTTTTAGTTCCTAACACCTGAAAAATAATCAGCAGTCAACAAAGTCCTGATGAGGTCTTCATTATTGAGATGTATAGGTACTCTTACTGTGATGACGATTTACCTGTATCTTCATGGGTTAGCAATCAGTGACAAGAAAAACCGATCAACGATTTTGTGGTAGTTAAACTGTGCAGTAAAATAGTATATTAAAGAACTAATTTTCTTAATTCACTCCTCCGTTAATATCGAATTGAAGTTTTTACATATATTTTCTTAGATTTTTTTTTCAAGCTTAGAGTATTCGGGTAACTAATACATATATACAATAATATACATATCTGATTATTTAGGTAAAATGTAAAAATTTTTTTTTCAAAATTGATACCGGGAAAATCCACAAGTTCATGATAATGACCCATATAGAGGATTTTATAAATAAATGTGAAATTTGCAAAATATATCAAAATAATAAAGTTAAGGAACCTATGTTACCACATACTTTACCAAAAAAGCTATGGGAAAAGGTTGGATGCGATCTTTTTTATTGTTTTGGTGATAATTATCTAATTGTTGTTGATTATATTGAACTAGCGAAACTGTCTTGCAATAGTACAGCTAACCAGGTAATTTCTCATTTAAAAACAATTTTTTCACGTCATGGTATACCCCGAATTTTAGTGAGTGACAATGGTCCTCAGTTTTCCAGTTTTGAATTTAAAACATTTGCAACAAAATGGCAATTTCAACATATAACAACGAGCCCCAATTATTAATCTAATGGTATGGTTGAAAAACATATTCAAAGTATAAAAAAATTAATAACTAAAACAAAACATGACAATAAGGACATTGATTTGGCAATATTACAGTTCCGAAATACACCCTTGGATGCAAATTTGAAATTTTCTGCAGAAATTCTTATGAGTAGAAAATTAAAAGAAATTTTACCTGTTGAAAATAACTTATTCAAAACAGCAAAAAGCAATAATTATAAAATTAATAAACAATTGTGTATTAAACAAAATAAACAGAAACAATATTATGATTTAAAAGCTAAAAGTCAAGTATGAGTATGAGTATGAGTATGGGAACGTATGGCAAGCCCCAGATATATTGTCATCCACTGATCTCCCGGGGTTATATTACCCCCTTTCCGTTCTCCTGCGTATCCCGCCAAATCACAGCATTACCTGTGTTTGTTGGATCCGAAGTTTTTACGCCGGCTGGTAGATCCACCCTAGGAGTTCGTGGATGACAGTGTCAAAGGTTAAGGCAGCTCCCGGGATTTTTGTCAGCCGGGTCGGGCCATACGTCCAGTTTAGGAAGGGTTTTTGGAGGACATTGAACTGACCCAAAACTAAGTACAATCCGGAATCCTCCTCAACCTAGGCCTTAGTAGTATCCCCATTCAATTGGTATTCGTGAATGGGGGTGGGTATGTTAGTTTTTTGCTTACTCCGGCTACCAACCTTGTATATTCTTTATTTATTTTATTGCTATATTAGTGTTCATATCGTTTTCATTTATTTTTATCTTTGCCTTCTTACTTATTTTTTTCCAAATTAATTTAAAAATATAAGTATATATAAGTATAAAAGTCAAGTAACTACAAAAATTTTAGAAATAGGTAATCAAAAAGTTTATTTTAAAAGAAATTTAGAGAATAAAAGTTGGGAAAAAGGTGTTATAAAATCTGTAAATAAAAGTAGACCGAGATCATACAATGTTCAGCTAAACAATGGTAATATTTTAGAAAGAAATAGACAATTTATTAGTTTGGCAGAAGATTGTGATGATCAAGGTGATAATCAAGTTAATAATTACATAACTCGATTTGGAAGGGAGGTAAGAGCCCCAGATATGCACATAGATTAGAATATTAAATTAAAAATAATTAGTTAGTTTATAAAATGATTTATTTAAACAATTATGGTTTCTATATGTACATATATAATTATGGGTTAAAAAAAAAATATATATATATATATATATATATATATATATATATATATATATATATATAAAATAAAAACAAATTAAAATAAACATATCTAAGTCGGATTAGTTAGTTAAGTTATTTGACGAGTGAATTCTTATGTTTATATAAAAATATTATTATTATTAAAAAAGAAAATTACTTACCTGGAATTGGATTTTAGGATATTTTAAGTCTTTATTTGTTATAGAAAAAAAGGGATGTAATATATAATGTATGTAACAATCTGTATATATAATATTAGGTAGGTACACATTGTATATTAAAGGTGTGCTCTTTTTATGTATAAACATTATTAATAAAGTTTTAGTTTAAAGCCAACAGTCGTTTCAATAACATACATTACAGTTTTTGCGGACAGTTGTCGTGATAGTTAGTTAAAATTGTTAAGAACTAGTTTAAATTCCTAATTCCCTTAGATTCATCCCCTCAAGAAAGAAAGGTTGCAACCGACATAAGGAAAAAAACGTAGGACAAATTTCCTTACAAATTACAGTTTACTATTTTTTTGTACCTGCCCCAAACCAGCGGCTTTAAATAAAATTAATGGAATCAGCGAAACAAAGCGAATTTTAATTAAAAGGACAGTACAGTTTAACTTTCTGAAATGTCTTTTGTTTTACTATTAAACAGCATCTTTGTTATTTAAAAAACAACTAAGTTTTGTCCGCTTTAGGCAATCAAAAATCATTTAGGATCCATCTTTCAGATTTCTAAAAATCTTAAGGGATAAATATTTTTGAGGTTGTTATTATTAGAGGTTTTTTTTCAAATTTATTGGCATCTTGAATTCTGCTCCAAATATATCAGACTATTATGAAAATTATGCAATTTGGAGAAAACGGATTTTGGAAGTCCTCAAATTTCAAAATATTGTCAAAAATGACAGCACGGTTTGAAAATTATTCCTAATATCAGTTTTAAGGTAGTATCCCCATTTGAATAGTTTTCATAAAATGTCTTCACAATCTATGATTTTGAGAGGCATCAGACAGATTCACAAATAATTTCAGATTTTTTACAGCACAGATTTTAAATAATTTGTTTTCATACGCCATTTTTTTATTTTATTTCTTACGAGCTCGTTTATGAGATTTCTATAAAAATAAACTATAATAATTAATTTCTAAGCTATCAACATGATCCTATTCTGTTTTTCGAGTTTAGAAACAAAATTTTAAAATAATCTATGGGAAATATGTGAAATAAAACTTCTGTACAAGTGTTATTTTAAATAGATTCTTATAAAAATTCGTTTATAAACTCAAGCTACGTCATCATTTTGACTTGAAAATGGATTATTACATGTAAATATACTGTATAGGTACAGCATATTTTTTATGGAAATCTCAAAAAACAACTTTTTGCCATAATAACAACACATTAAGAATTAATATTGTTACTTATAATTTTTATACTGTTTTTAGTTTTTAAAGATACTTTAATTTGTAATAAAGTATTAATTTGTTAATTAAAATACGTTTTATTTGTACTGCATTGGCACCGCTGAATTTGATGTCACGGCCTACTGTTTTTTATTTATAAAACTCTTCAAATGGAGATACTACCTTAAGGTAGTTGTCGTTGTACAATATTGTCAAAAAGTTTTAGATTATAAATACGCACCGTAAAAGTATACGAGCTTGTAGCTAAGTGATTTATAATTTTTTCGCAAGACTGTACCCTGGATACGTTACCTTTACGTAATACTTTCAAATATTTTCATAAGTTTTAATCCGGCAACGTCGCTTATGCTCAACCAATAGATATATTGGAGACTGAATCAGACTGTTTGAATTTTCTGCGGAAATAATATCTATACCCGCGTACAGCGTTGCCAAGTTGTTTTTATCTGACACTAGTGATGTATACTTTTTACAAATTGTTGAACTTTAAACGGTTATTTATAAACCATTGGACGGTAAAAAAATTTTAATTATTTTTTTTAAACTCAGCAAAAACACATTAAAAGACTGTTAGTTTTTTGAAAGCTTCTGACAGTTAGTTTTTTTTATAACTAAGAAACTGGTACAGAACTACAGAAAGCGTATGTTAATTATCCAATTTTTAATTGAATTTATCTCGGGTTATAGACGGTCAATCGACTTCAAATTTTAAGGATAATTGTATTGTCATGTCCTTAATATACAAAAATTTAAAACTTTTTGATGGTATGCTTACAGCACGACAACTACCTTAAACCACTCTATAATTTATAGTCTTTTAACAATAAAAATCAGACCCTGCGTAAAATCCGGTAGTTCTGATTTTTTGCCGAGTTATTTATGATATTGGCCCAATGAATATTCTAAGTCGACCTTGGGCCCCGAAAGCAACCTTGTAAAAAATCCAAGAAAAACTCAAAATTTTTTACCTTTCTTCAGTTTATGGCGATTAAAACACTAGGACTAGTTTTTCGATAATAACTTTTTCAAAAATACTAAATCTGCTACAATTTGAGACCTGTTGACACAATAGTTTTTTTCTTGTTCTGCGGGAATATTGTTTTGCTCCTTTTACTTATTGTTTTTTTTTTTAAATTTGTTCTGCGGAAATATTGTTTTGCTCCTTTTACTTATTATGTGGAAATCCTATAAAAAAAAATGAGAGGTAAAAATTATTATTTTAATTTAATTTAAAAAAATTAATGCATTAAAACAATAAAAAATAATACAAACAGAATAATATTATTATAGTTCATTTTGCTAGGTTGTGGATCGTCCGTTTCTTCCCTAGAAACTTCTGCAGTTGGATTTTCGATGTCCTCTGGGAAATCTGGGAAATCTATTCACAGTACATCCTTTGGCATTTTTATATCAGTCATATTGTCAGATAAGGGACGAGCCTGTCAGGATCTTCCTCTACCTGCAGTACTTGAATGCTAAGGTTTTTCATTTTTGTTTTTAGGAAGGTGATAAAACAAATTTTGTTTTTGTCGTTTGACAATACATTTTTTTAAGAAACCTGAACAATAGTTTGTTCATCATTTGTTCATCATTAATTCCGGAGATTAGTGTGACTTGGCTCTGCGCTCTTCGTGCCTTTTAAACAAACCACAAATTCTTCATCCGACTGTTTTAGGACACATAACCTGTAAAACAGTAATAAAGGATAAACATTGACTTTTTTATCACCAATAGTAATAGTTTAAAGAGCTAAAGAAAGGGATACTTTGAATTGCACTTCCTGTTGTTAGCATCGATTCCCTTTCAATCCGTCATGTGGCCGTTGACAGTAGCTTTTCCAACCTGACCACTGCTGATGGAAATAATAAAATCCGTTTGGGAAATGAAGGATGCTGCGAAAGTTTTTTTAAGTCTGATATAAGATGGTCGCATGTCTACATACTGTTCAGTTGCATAGTTAACGTCGCATTATGTTTCTACTTCATTAAATATATTCTGTAGATGCCCATTGTTTACCGGGAGAGTACACTGTTAATTATTTCACGTCCTTAAGTAAGCCCTCTATAGCTTTTTATGGAATTCATGAATACTTGCCTGTCATTTTGAGATCTGTGATTTGTTATATTGACTATATTTTTACATCTGGCATTTTTACAGTTGTCACTTTAACAACTGTCCTTTGGATTCATGTAATTTAGACTATATTTTTACCACCTCCCACTTATACCTCATTTTCATACCTTATCCACAATCCATGTGGATTGTGACCTTATCAATGAATTAAAATATATTTGCTTAAACAAACAAAACATGGCAACCCTAGTTAAGAGTAGCATTTTGAGATATTTCGGAAGTTTGGGACCTTTTGAGATAACAACGAGCAACTTAAGCTCCGAATTTCGGGATTGACAACTCAAGGAAGAAATAGTCTAAAACGGAACAATAAAGACGTCGTCTACTTTTACTAGTTTCTGAAGAAAATAGGTCCACATGTAGTAGGGTAGGTTACTGGACTAATTCAAAAATAGGCCTGCATGCAGGGTAGGTTACTGGACTTATTTGAAATCCTCCTTGGGAAAGGCACATGCTCTTTTCCAATTATCTACTTTATATGGCATCCTATACATTTCGAATAAAATTTGTCAAATTTCCACAAAACAAAATATTGCTAAAAATTTATGCGTTTTAAAAAAACGATAAATTTTAAATAGCTGTGTTTCAGAAACTATTGGGACGGGTGTAGCAAATTTAGTCTACTTTAAAAACCTAATAAATAGTTATTATTAAAAACCTACTCCTTTAGGGTTAAAATTGACAAAAACGGAAGAAAGGTTGGAAATTTTGCTGTTTTTTAAGTTTTTTGACAAGGTTGCGTTCGGCGCTCAAGGTCGAAAAGTTGAATTATTCGTTAGGCCAATATTATTAACCACTCAGCAAAAAACAAAAGTACCGGATTTGACGCACGGTACAGAGACAAAGTTACTATTAAAAGATTTTTTAAATTTTTGTTGTATACAATTTTTGCACCCAAAAATAAAAAGAATAAATAATTAGATTTTTAACAATTAATCATTGATATGCATCTAAACTTAAATATTACTTTTTATATAAAAGTAAATAAGTTTATTGGCAAATAATTACTTTATTTAAAAGTTATTTATTGTGTTTCAGGAAACATTAAAACAAGTTTTTTAACAGGCAGTACGTTTAATGTTTCATGGCATTTAGGATATCCACATAGGGTAAGTAAAATTTACATAATCATATTTATTCTAGTTTCCTATATTATATAATATTTGTTTAAATTGGAACATTTAGTATTTTTAAGTTTTTTGTTTGTAATAATTTTAAAAGTTTTTTATTTTAATTCTTAATTTTATTAGGTTTTTATTATTTTTATGTATTTTTGTGGGCATTTTTGTATTATAAAGTTTTTATTATTTTCCATAAATTTTTATGATTTTTAATGTCAATCATCAATTTATCAATTTTTATATTGTTTTTCGTAATTTTACATTTATTATGGATTTTTGATGACTTATTATTTTTTACTGAATTGATTTTAGAGCATTTCCACGAAAACGCGGACACGAAAAGCGAAATGTCAATCAATAAATTATGTCATATTTTGTTAATAATAACATTAAGGAAGGTTTACATGTGGTGTTCCAATAATACATGTTGATATATAACTGATAATTCATGAATGAACAGCATAGCAGACGCACTGAGTTTTTATTGAGCATATAATATATATATATATATATATATATATATTAGGGTGCTTCAAAAAAATTTTTTTTCGCTCTTACCCTCTCAAATGTTTTTATTTAATATAAAAGAAATCCTCACCAAATATGGGCGTTCCAGCTCAACTCTAAGAGGTCGCTGTTTTTATTTTAGTTTCCCATTGAATTAACATGGGAAAAAATTAATTTATGTTTGGAATTTTATACCTCTGTATCAAAGTAACTTATGGCAATGATCATTGCAGTTTCTTATATAAAATTTATATAATAAATAATATTATTATTTTTCGATAAATTAATTTCTTCTAGAGTTATTCTAGGTCAAAGTTTTCCCCCTTTCACCTCCCGTCTGCTAATTGTACCAGAAAATTTGATGTTAATCAAACTTTGACCTCGAATGACTCTAGAAGAAATTAATTTATCGAAAAATTATAAGAGACCTTTTTTGTAGAGCGTTAAATTTTATATAAGAAACTGCAATGATCATTGCCATAAGTTACTTTGATACAGAGGTATAAAATTCCAAACATAAATTAATTTTTTCCCATGTTAATTCAATGGGAAACTAAAATAAAAACAGCGACCTCTTAGAGTTGAGCTGGAACGGCCATATTTGGTGAGGATTTTTTTTATATTAAATAAAAACATTTGAGAGGGTAAGAGCGAAAAAAAAATTTTTTTGAAGCACCCTAATATATATATATATATATATATATATTATATCTCTTGAGTTTTCGAGTAACAGAAATCTCGGAGACAAAATAGTTAGCTCTGATTTAATATTCAAATTCATTTATGGTATCTTTAAGTATATTTCGACGCTGAGAAAATTTTTCTTAAAGAAAATTTGATCAATGCAAAGCATTTTCAATTTTTTGAATTTTTTGTGTCGGTATACGATGTTATGTATGTTTTTTCGTAACGTATACGTTACGAAAAAACATACATAAGTTCGTCTACTGGGTGAGAGAATTATCAAATACGTTCCAATTTTCATATACAAAGCCAAAAGTTAGCACGATATAACGTGAAATTTTTTTATATTTTTAAAACAAGTATAAGTTAATTTTTTTGCGTAACGGACGGACACCATTGTATTTTTCTTATGTAACCGAGGTGCAAGAAACGACTATTTCTGAGTTGTAACTTACTGATGTACGGATTCAAGGTTTTACATTGATTGCTTGTCTCAACTGTCAAAGTAATGAATAAAAATATCTAGAATTATTAATAACATTTGTTATATACAGTGTGTCCACGGATGGACTTAACTATACTTGTAATAGTTATTTACGTGTCAAGCTTTGTAAATGAATCTTTACGGGCGAGCTGGGAGTTTGTGGGGTGAGCGATGCAGGAGCGAACCCCATAATTCAGTGAGCCTAGTAAAGATTAATTGCAAAGCGTGACACGTACAAACTTTTATTTTCACCTTAAGATAACGATTTTCAAATTTAAAATTTCAATTAATGTGTCAAACGTGTCATTTCATTTCATAAATTGCTTTTCTACAGGCCTGTAAAACTTTACAGGTCTTTTATACAAGCCCGTAAAATATTACAGGTCTGTTCCCATAATGTATCGTTTACTTGGATACAAAAACAACAAAATTAACCTATAAAATGTCATTTACTAAGAAGGTGGAAATAAAAATATTTAGTAGTTTCAATTTTTTGAGGAAAAGTCATTCCTCATAATTTCTTTTGCTTGTTATATAAATCCGATTCGCTTTGAGAAACTTTTATTTTGTTATATAGGGTGAGCAAAAATACAGATTTTTAAAATTAAACATTTTTAAATATTTTTTTTTCTAGCGCTAATATAAAGAGCTGGTAAGGGGAAATCTAAAAGTCAAATGAAGTTTTTTCATATGAGTTTTTGATACCAAGATATTTGATATTCAAAATTAAAGATATTATTTTTCAAATTTTAACAAATAATTGTAGTCATGTCAGTTAAAAGCAACCTTGATTAATAATCACAAAATGAGATAGCAGTCAATTTCTACAAAATAATATGACCACTCAAGTTAGGACCTGAATCGATTTTATGTTTAATAACAAATATCTTACTAACCACATGAAAAAAAATCATCTGGCATGAAAAAAAATCATCTGGCTTTTTGGTTTCTTCGTTTTTACATTAATATTGACAAGTTGTAACAATTTGTATCGTTAATTGTAAGTATTATTCAGCAATACTAGTTTAGTTTAGTTTAGTTTATTTATTTTTTCCAATAATACAATATTACATTGTGTTGGAGTTTAAACGTTCGAAACATGTAATTAATAAAAAATGTAAAAAACATAGGTACCTTTATGTAAAAGTTCTTTTTTTTTCCATATATTTCCCATAATTTAATCTAATTAGAGGGTCCGAATATGATTTAGCGTTTTTATTTTGAATAATTTCCGCAAATAATGATGAAGAAACGGAAAAATCAAATTTTTAGTCGCAAATATTATCGCGATCTCAGTACTTTGGACAATCCAAAACCACGTAGAAAGCAAGAAAATTTGATTTAAATTCGCAGAGTTCCAAACGTTAATACGTTACGCTTACTGGTACTTGAATTGTCTTTTGAAAAGGTATTTTTATTGCTCATATGAGCCTATTTCATGGGAAATTTACTGCTCTTTCAGATGGCGTCAAGCGTTTTTGTGTTAAACTTAAATAATTAATAGTAATTTGAACATTTATGCGGTAAAATGCGTCAGAATGTCCGTACGTTACGCGTGGAAATGCTCTTTAGTAATTTATATTTTTAAAGTTTTTATGTATCTAAAAAAATATTTTTGTTTTTTTTTATCAACTCTAATAATTTTGATGTATTTTTAATCTTATTAATTAATATTTGTTGCATTTATTAATATTTATCATAATCTTATGGTGTTTTTTTAAATTTCATTAAGTTTTTGTAATCAATTCTAATTTTATAAAATTGGCGCAATTACGTCATCACCACCTGTTTTTTAAGTATACGGAAAAATGCAAAAAAAACCAAATCTGAAAAGTAGTTTTCGAGTTATTTAGCACAATATGCTGTTTATAGATCAGAGGGGTGGGACCAAACACGTGACGTTGATTTATTTAAGGTTTGTTAAATATTTATGTTGTCAGCAATTGCTACAAAGTATGGTTATGGTTCACCTTTCAATGGAAGGGGGCCTTTGAGCCCTATTTGAAAGTAATTTGTGGACAGAGGCCTACATGCTAGCTATGAAAGTACTTGAGTAGTGATTTTTATATCCATTAGTTTTGTTAAATATTTAATGTTGGCATCCGTTGCTACAAAGTAAGGTTATTGTCCACTTTTTGAAGGCTTCAGGGCCCTCTAAGCCTATAACAGAGAGGAAAACGCGAAAAAATGTACATATAAACATAAATAAAAAAATACCTATAACACAACATAAGTCATCAAAAAACTATTTTAACAAAATATAAATGCGTTTTTGATGGTTTATTTGCCATTTATTTTTTGCACCATTGCTCTGATCGTAGTATCGCACCATAGACCGCTCACAAAAAACCACAGTTTTAAATATGAGTCGATCTCTCCGATGGTCGACGCTTCGGTGTGTCTGTACTTTAAAGTGTATTACGATTTAGCTTACTATTTTGTTACATTTTTTGTTAAAAAAGAAACAGAAATAAAAAAAAGTACTAAAAGGGGATAACGTTGGGTTAAATTGCACTAAAAATGTCTCAAACACATTTTGCACTAAGAATTTTATGTACTCGGTACTCAGTCCAAAGTACATTTTAAAAAAAATACTTGTACTTGTACTTATATCATTTAAAAATGTAAAAATGGTAAAATGGTGTAAAATGTTTTGTTCTCGAGTACATTTTTTGTACTCGAGTACATTTATTGTACTCGAGTACAATTTTTGTACTCAAATACTTTTGTTCTACTCGAGTACATTTGATGTACTGGAGTACTTTTGTTGTACTCGAGTACTTTTTGTACTAGAGTACTTTTTGTACTCGGCATCTTTGTGTTAAGTTACCATAACAACTACTGTAGTGGCACTACATATTCAAATTTAGCGCTATAATTATAATGCTTTAAGCCAGGTCTACAATTGTCGCAGGTCGGACCCCTGCGACAATTGTAGACCCGGCTTTAGATGCACTGAGGGTGGCGCAAATTTTACACGATATTTGTTAAAATGTACACAACTTCGTGTAAGATAACACGATATTTATTAATCATCGCAATTTTAGATTTTTTTTCCTGAGCGAGTTTTTGTCTCAGAACTCCCAAACCATCGAGTTTAACAAAATTGACTTAAGCATATTTTTTGAAGATGTTCTACAAAAAAGGTTTACTTGGAATTTCCCGTCAGATGTACCGTTTTCTTACATCATGCAAATTGGTATAGTTTTACAATTTGATCTTTCAACTTTGGAATTTTGTAATTCATGTAAAAATCAGTACCCGGAAAAAAAAAACGATAAATATTTTTATGGGAAATAAAATGCTCTACAAAAAAAGCCTTCTAACATTTTTGGCTAAATTCACTCCATCAAAAGTTTTTAAAAGGTTAAATTTGAAGTCAAAACGAAATTCTTGTTTTTTCCGCTCTAGATTTTTTTGGGTCAGTTAAAAACTTAAATTCTTTTATTGATGATAATCTTTATGTTATTGATAAAATTACTGAAAATTAAAAAAAAATAACACATTAAGGTTTTTTCGCTTTAAGAAGCTATTTTCTTTAGAAAATATTATTTTCATGTTGTTTTTTTATTGGAAAATATTAATTAGTTATATAATACACATTTATAAAGAAAAAAATCAAATTATCACCCATAAAAAATAAAACTACAGAGGAAAAAACAAGAATTTCGTTTTGACTTCAACTTTAACCTTGAATAACTTTTGATTGAGTGATTTTAGCCAATAATTTTAGGAGACTTTTTTTGTAAAGCATTTGATTTCCCATAAGAGTATTAAATACTTTTGTTCTACTCGAGTACATTTGATGTACTGGAGTACTTTTGTTGTACTCGAGTACTTTTTGTACTCGGCATCTTTGTGTTAAGTTACCATAACCACTACTGTAGTGGAACTATATTCAAATTTAGCGCTATAATTATAATGCTTTAAGCCAGGTCTACAATTGTCGCAGGGCGGACCCCTGCGACAATTGTAGACCCGGCTTTAGAGGCACTGAGGGTGGGGCAAATTTTACACGATATTTGTTAAAATGTACACAACTTCGTGTAAGATAACACGATATTTATTAAATATAAGTTTATAACACATTAACGTGTAAATTAACAAGTGGTTACACGTTTAGGGTTGATTCCCAATTTAGGAACATTCGTGTAAAAGTATTTACACGATTTTACACAAAGTTTACACAAAAATTTTAACAAAAAAAAAAGAATTTACACACAGATATTTTTTGCAGTGTATTACCTCATGAGGTAATGTGAGCTCACATTTGGTTGGTTACCTACCTAATTTATGGTTCACTTAAGTGTGCCTTGTATGTATATACTAATGTTTATTTCCTTAGTTTTTTTTGCCTAGTGTTTGTCTAAACTTGATTCATTTATTAATGTTTATGTTAACGTTCTTTATGAGTTCCTTGCCTTGCTGTTTTTGTGGGAAATGTTGGCGATTAATTAATTTTCACCTGGTGAAATTGTTTGTTACTTAATTAACTTACTTGTTAATTTTACTTATCCCGGGGTTCGCACGCGTCCTGGAAAACCTGGAATTTGTAAGTGCCGAGCTTGATGCGTGTCTCTCGTTACCGACTGCCTGACACTGATGAGACCCAACAGGTCGAAACAGTCTGTCTGTCAGTGTTGGTATACCATTCGGGAGACGCGCTTCGAGCCCGGCTCGGTGGTAAGATGGAAGGCATTTCAGTCTTTGCAATATTGGTTGCCTACTACTGGCGTAAAGTAGAAAACCTATTGTTTCTGATATGTATATATATATATTAGGGTGTTTCATTTAAAACGAACAATTTTTTTTTTCTTGCTGACACATACAAATTTTGTTTTTTAGGATGAAAAAAAAATTCCCTGAAAATATGAGCCCTTAATTTTGATTCTAATATCTACTAGGTACCTACAAGAGTTTCTATATAGTATTTATTAAATACCCGTGTAACTACACTGCACCATAAAGTTTTTTAATTCACTATACCAAAATTAATAGATGTCTCTTGGTGTACTGAGCCTTGAATTAAAAGAAGATAGAATCGGCAGCCATTGTTACGCTCTGATTTAGGAAGTTTTAGATTGTTAAGATTTTATTAGTTATGTTGACAATTGTAAACAAAATTAACAAGCTATTAAAAAATTAAACACACATGATACACACTTACCTACAAAAATATAATTTTAAACGTTGTTCACATATTTGGAATTAAATTTTAAAGAAAATCATGAAGAAAGAATGTAAAAAACTTAACCTAAAAATCAAAAATACCATTAAGGTTAAGTCACATTACGATACGTTCACAGCTATCGGATTTTTATGAAAGTGCAATGTGTTTAAGGTTTTAAACATAAGAATGTGTTAATTCTTCTGTTTGCAATTTTTTTTTAAATATTTTTTTCCATTAAATAGTCAAATTATTTTAAAAAGCTAAAATTCGTCTGCCCAAGTATGATTTGCACCGAGGTCCACTTCTGCTTGGATCCGCCACTTTATAGGTACCAACTTGCAAAAACAAAATTTACTTTGTCATTTTAGTAGGCATTTGATTAAAAAAATAGCCAATTTTCTGATTTTATAATTGTTTCTATTTTAATACAAAATGCACTATATATGCCTAAATAAAATATAATAAAACAGCTGTTACTAATCGAACTAACATTGCTATCATTTTTAATATTTTTTCTTCAATGCGCCAAAAAATTTAGTTAATATCTTAAAAAATAGACTTTATGAACCGAAAATTGACAAAAACTATCCAACATTTTTTTCTTAATCCCGTAAATCAAAATATTGCCAACTATAAAAGATATAAATAATATAGAAAAACCTATTAAAACAATCTAAGTATTTATATAATAATGATAAAACGAAGGCCGCGTGGCAGTTAATAAATAAAAATACATCACAAAAAAACGAATCCGGAAAAATTAAAGAAATAAAATATAATAAAACAGATGTTACTAATCCAATTAACATTGCTATCATTTTTTAATAATTTTATCGTCAATGCGCCAAAATATTTAGTTAATATCTTACTCTATGAACCGAAAACTGACAAAAACTATCAACATATTTTCTTAATCCCGTAAATTATTCGGACATTTTTAATATAATAAATAGTCTCAAGAACTTGATTATATTAGCTCTGTTTTAAAACAGTCTATAAATATTGTTGTAAAACCTTTAACTTACTTAATAAATTACTCCTAAGTGTAGGATTTTCCTCCCCAAAAAAGCAATATTCAAAATTATCTACCGATTTATTTATAATCAATAGTATCTAAAATACCAGAAAAAGTAATTTTTAACCAGTAAAATACAATATTTTGTCACCAAAAATCAAATTATTGTACACTTTTAAAAAAGTTTAAAATATACCTTTAGGTTTGGCGGCAAAATATATGATTGTATGGAATCATTCCTTTCTGGTAGATCACAAATTGTTGATGAAAATAGATCTGAAAAATTATATGTTTAATACGGAGTTCCACAAGGATCTGTGTTAGGTACTCTTTTATTCATAATTTTTAATAACTGCGTATCTTTTATTGTAAATAAAGAAAATTTACTCATATTTGCCGACTACACTTCATATCTTTAATCTAAGTGCCCAAAATATACTAAATATTCTTATGCAGTGGTTTAAGAAAAAAAAGCTTTCAGTATATACCGATAAAACTGCTTTTATGAACTTTCAATTTAAAAAGTCGCAAAATCTGGAAAGTCAACTGTTAAAAATCAACAACAAAGTTGTTTGTTTGTTACGTTTCTTATAGGCTCAATAGCCTAGTTAATAGAAGCGTTATTATTTCATATTATTATTATTTTGGGGATATAGAAGTATTTAAAATGCAAAAGAGAGCCGTACGAAACTGGTTAGTAATTATATTATGGAGGTATTACTTTTTGTTAAAAGTAATTTATCCTTATTCATAACCAACACAGATCCCGGAATGACTACAGGATTCCTAAACACAGTACTAGCACATATGAGCAAAATCCTGTATATATTTATAAGTCCGGCATTAAAATCCATAAACAATATAAATATCCATAAACAATATAAATATATAATATAAATAAACTACACCAGTTTTTAATTCAAAAATCTTTTGACAGTGTTGGGAAATACCTGAATATGTAAATTTAAAATAATTGTTTTTTGTTTTAATTTAGTCTTAATATTGTGTAATTATACTGTGTAGCCTGGACTAATCCAATACCTTTGCAGGTCATTTGTGGACAATAAATTACTTTACTTTACTTTTGTTTTTTTGTATTTTAGGGTTAGTTTTTAGGTTTTGATTATTAGTAATTATGTTTTGTGCACTATGCACTTTGGTGCATCGACTGCCAGTTCGATCGACTGGCGGGGTTGATTTTTGAAATCGACAGAGAGATTCTCTCGCTTAGTTTATTGTTATTTGTTGTACCTATGTAGTTTTGTTTGGCTGAGACTGCTCCTTTGCCACAGATTGTTGTTGTTATTTGTTGTTTTTTCTGTCGTCGCTCATTTTCATCAATTAAACTTTTATATACGGATCTTGGTTATTTTTTGCATAGCTGTATTTATTAGCGGATATAAATGGTCTTAAGGGCAGTGAACATTTTAACCTACACTGAGAAAAAAGTTTATTGCTCCCAAATAAAAAAAATATTTAAATATAGGACAAGGGTACAGTTTATTTATCCTAAATATATTTTTATTCCCGACACATAGTTTTACTAATGTATATTTATCGTTATTATTTCGACTATTTAGAGGTAATAAACAATATATTCACTATTAATAAAAGTATTAGCTACACAGTTTATTTGTCCCATTTTTTTCTCTTATAAGATGCTATGCCATCACAGACGCACACATCCAACTGATATTTTTAACCTATTAGCAAGGACCGGATTTTAGGCAAATTGCCTTTTCGTTTCTATTTCAGGCATTTGTTTGGGACCTTGATATTAATCCTAAACTTAAAAAAATAAAGCGTTTGACACCACGTTGTTTTTGCCTAAAAGCCTAAAATGGCGAAATTTTGATTTAGGCTCCTAAAAGGACATTCTTATGAGCCTAAAATATGCTCTTTTAATTTTTCAGAAAAAACATATTTTTCAATGCGAAAAATTAAATTATTTTTAATTAGGCCCTGCTTTCTTGCTCTTATTTCGCCTAGACGGCCTTGGAGAGTAAGAGGACCACAAATTACAAAACTAGTGAAAATCTAATGAAAAAAGTAATTTTGTTTTTGTTATTTCTAAATATTTATTATAAATAATTATGGATAATATTAAGTTTCTAAAATAATGGTTAAACATTATTATTTACTTTGTTTTCATAGGTTTTATTGTAATTTCCATATTACGTTGTGTTAACCTGTTCTGTTTGTTTATTATTGTTTTTGTGTTGCGTTAACTTGTTTTGTTTGTGTTTTAGTTTTAAAGTGCTCTTTTAAAGTGCTCTTTTAGTTCCACCCT
The DNA here is from genome assembly GCA_921294245.1 of Brassicogethes aeneus. NCBI lineage: Eukaryota > Metazoa > Arthropoda > Insecta > Coleoptera > Nitidulidae > Brassicogethes > Brassicogethes aeneus. The sequence goes on along the minus strand of OV121133.1, from coordinate 52,049,129 downwards.
TACATCCAAACTAAGATGTCCCATCGATTCCCGAAAAACTTTGATTTGTGCAAACAGTGGTTAAATGCCATAAAAAGAATAGACAATATTAACGTTAAGACCGCTTCTGTTTCCTCTAAACATTTTCTGTACAGTGACCTTAAGTTTAATTTAAAACACAAACTCTTAAACTACTGTCCGAAATGTTATTAAGGACTGAAAGCATCTATTATCCATATTAAAACACTTTCTTTAATATTAAGTTTAATAAAAATTATGTTGTTTTTATTTTATATCGCCTATTTTAGGCGGTTGAGGCCTATTTTTGGCACTTTGGGCCTAAAACGGCCTAAAATGTAGGTTTTTATTGCCTAATTGTGTCCTAATTTCCAATTTTTAACGGCCTAAAATCCTATTTTAGGCGGTTGAGGCCTATTTTTGGCACTTTAGGCCTAAAACAGCCTAAAATGTAGGTTTTTATTGCCTATTTAAGTCTCCTAATTTCCAATTTTTAACGGCCTAAAATTCGGTCTTTGCCTATTAGTATATATGGTTAATAACTATTAGTTATAGAGCGTGCGTAAGCAGCGGTAATAGGTTTGGCAACTATATTTGTTTATTACTTTGTTAATTCATAATTCTAAGGACGTTTGTGATTGATGGTATAGTTAAATACAGTGAGGACGCGTGGGTTGGAACAAATTCATTTAAAATTCAGGGATTTGTTTTTTGAAAAAACGCTCAGACACGTCAATTTTTATTTTTAGATGCAGTTTTTTTAATAGTAAACTCACTTATACAGGATTACCCAAAAATAAGTTACGACCATCACCTTCATTTTTTTAAATGGAAACCCCTATTTATAATTTTATTTTTAAATTTTGCATCGAAGTCTAAGTATGTTTTATGTACCATGTCCTATACCTAAATTAAACAGTTATCGAGAATTACGAGTGAACATAATAAAATACCGTTTTTGTGAGGATTTTTGTGTATCGAGCAAAACATTTAATTTTAAGTTTATTTTAATTGGTTTTTTAATTCTGGTACTTTTTATTGTCGACTGTATGATAATTTTATTTCAAATAAGTAATTTTCAAGTGCAGTTAAAAGGTTTGAAATAATGGCGCGTTTAACTGAGAAGCAGAGAATAGAAATTTTGATGATGGTAGGATATGGCGACAGGACTTGAACACAAGGTAAAGTTTGCGAAATGTTTAATAACAAGTACCCGGAAAGGCCCATTACACGATCGGTAGTTAGTAAGATTGAAAAAAAGTTTAGAAACTTTGGCCACGTAAGAGACAATTATAAAACCAACCATCTTCCAGTTCCAGAAAACAAACAATTGGATGTTTTGCTCGATTTACAAGAAAATCCTCATAAATCAACTCGATAAGTAGCTGTAGAACAGTCAATAAGTAAATCTTCTGTTTTAAAATATTTACACAAGAACAAATGGCACCCATATAAAGTACATTTAGTTCAGGAACTTATTGAAGATGATTTTGACCGAAGATTAGAATTTTGTGAAATTATGATGGATAGATGCAATGCCAACCAGCAACTTTCAAGGAAGATAGTTTTTTTCCGACGAGGCAACATTTTACTTAAATGTTCCGGTAAACAAACAAAATTTTCGATATTGGGCACTAGAAAACCCACATTGAAGTATGGAATGTCGTACACAGTTCCCCCAGAAAGTAAACGTATGGGCCGGAATTGTGGGTACCTCAATTGTGGGTCCCTTTTTTATTGAGGGAACACTTAATTCTGAAAAGTATTTAGACCTACTACAAAATTACATAGTACCCAGTTTAAATGTACTTTACCCGAATGATGAAAACCCAAATATACCGGCAGATTCAATATGGTTCCAACAGGATGAAGCGCCCCCCCACTATTCGCTAACAGTAAGTGATTATCTTAACAATATTTTCCAAAATAAATGGATTGGAAGGAGAGGGTTTATCGAATGGCCAGCTATCTCTCCAGATCTAACCTCATTAGATTTTTATCTGTGGGGTTATCTTAAATCCAAAGTCTACATCAATAAACCCGAAAATATTGAAGAATTGAAGAATAGAATAAGAGCCGAAATACAACAAATCCAGCCACAAACGTTAACTGAAGTGGTACGAGAATTTGAAGATCGACTTGCCTATTGTCAGGAAGTTAATGGTCATCAATTTGAACATTTAATTTGATTTGTTGTTCTGTTTTTTACCAAAATAAAAAATCCTTAGAATACTGTCTTTTATTATGTTTAATCTTAATTCTCGATAACTGTTGAGTTTAGGTATAGGACATGGTACATAAAATATACTTAGAATTTGATGCAAAATTCAAAAATAAAATAAAAAATAGGGGTTTCCATTTTAAAAAATGAAGGTGATGGTAGTAACTTATTTTTGGGTAATCCTGTATACGTGAGTTTACTTAAAAAAAAACCGCATCCAAAAATAAAAATCGACGTGTCCGAGCGTTTTTTCAAAAAACAAATCCCTGAATTTTAAATGAATTTGTTCCAACCCACGCGTCCTCACTGTACTAATAATATTAATATTACCTTTATTTCTGAGGATACATAAATACATGTATAGAAAACGTCAAAACTATCCCAGCAATCACAATCTTTCTCAGATTCATAGAAACAACCCCAGAAACTGAAATGATCTAGTTAGTATATTTCAATAATAAAAAATCATAATTTTTTCCCTCAATTTAAGGAAGAAAAAACATTTTATATTTTAAAAGAATTTTTATTATCTGTATTTTAAAGCTTATGATGTTTTAATATTTAAATTATTTATTTATAATTATAATTATTATTATTAACATTAGACGATTTATATGATAATATTTGCCAAGCTATCTATAGTAGGATTTTAATTTATTGTTATAAAACATGGTTATTTGATAGCTATTTACGTTAATAGTACTGATTAACTAGTTCTCTTTTTTAACAATATAATTCATTTTAGGGAGGATTTAAAATACAGCTTTTAGATGAATTGGAAAGACCTGTATTGGATTTGACACCTACAATACAGGGAACAGAATACGTTTCAACAGATGCCACGTAAGTATAGTATAAAAGAATATTTGCAATTATATGATAATTCCTTATATTTGAGGAGGTGCATTCCAAAACTCGGCTTATCCATATTGGGTGATTTTGAGAAAAATGTCAAACACCTTACACTTGAGTACTAACGCATATCAGGCCAAGGAAATATATAGGCATAAGTATAAAATTTATATACCTTGATTAAAAAGGTATAGCTCCAATTTGAAATAATTTAAAATTACATACGTATAAGCCAGTTCTGACATGATATAATCTATAGATAAGGCAAGTTTTGGAACAATAGTCAATTTGTAAATGAATTTTAAATATAATAAGGTGGCGTTTTAGAATATTATGACCTTTATTATATTAGAGACACCACTTACTTATTTTTATTAAAAAGTGGATAAGCCGAGTTTTGGAATGGACCTCCTCATTTGTAATGATATGAAAATATGTTAGTTTACCCATTTAGTTTTTAAAGCTCTCTCCAAAAATCAGCTCGATTAAATTGGATTTCTTTTTTAATTTTTTTGGTCGCTACTGTAAACTTTTGAACAAGGAAAATAAAGTTTCAGCTCAAAATATGATTTTTAAAGGTGGCTCATTAAACATTAAAATAACAAAAATAAAATATTTTTTTAAAACCATTTAATTTAAAACTACTTGCCGGTAACTCCTGGCTATTTGTTTATAGACTAATAGTAGAACTGTTAATTTGTATTTTCTACATATAGGTTTTTGTTAATGTTTTTATTTAAACAAAAATATTTCATTATTTACTATTTGCCGAACGCGTCCTAATATGGGGTACCAAAATATTCCTAATATGGGGTACCTCATTTTAACGCCATATGACTTATGACGTCAATATGACGTGCGATGCTACTTGGTTTGTTTAGGTTGTAATATAATTTAATTTGTTTAGTCGTTAAAAAAATCTACTAGACAACGTTTTAATGTGAATCTGTACATCATATATTATTTATAACTATGATTTTTATATCAATAAAATTGTAAAGTTACCTTTTATTTTTCTTTATTTTTTTTGTACTATGCACCAGATATTTTTTCACGTAGGTTATACCAGAACTTCATAATAGGCTACCCGGTAGCCTTATATGGGGTAGACACAGAATATTTAAATTATTGTTTTACACAAAAAATATAATGTTTGAAGGCTTTTTTATCTAGTTATCTTACTGGCATATTAAAGAACCAACGTTGCCGAACTGAAAATAAACAAAACTAAATAAAGAAAATAATTACAAAAATTAAAATGGTACCCCATATTAGGCGACTGTAACCGTCATTTTGACAGTTACCCATTGATTTTATTTTATTAGTTTTTGTACATCTATAACGGTATAGATGTGAACTGTTAAGTGGTTTATTTTTAGTTTGACTGTTTTTTTGTTTAAATAATCTTCTACGCACTTAACAAGGTTTACGCTTGATCGCTGAAGCCGTTTGGTTGGGAGTAAGCTTTGGCTTAGAATTTGGATAGAATTCCAAAGATGTATAGTAATTCTCCTGGTTATGAATACTCAGGGGAGTTAATAGTTTTTTTTGAGTGTATCTATTTCTATTACACACGAGGTTTTCCATTTCAGTCAGCGATGTGTTTCATTCTGCAGTTTTGTTGAGCTATTTCCATCGTTTGGAAGGTTAATTTTTGAAGATTAAAAACCTCTTAGACCAAGGGTAAGTTTGACGTTTTGTGGTTTTTCAGGATGCTTAGGCGTCATACTATTTTTTTAGGGTTTTAAGTCACTGTTTTAAGTACATGTTTTAAGTCATTGTTTTAAGTACATGTTTTAAGTCACTGTTTTAAGTACAAGTTTGCTGGTCTTGAATACAGATTTTTTATGTTGGAGTTTTTTTGTAAGACTTTTTATGTTAGATTTGTTGTGAAGGAATGTTTTTTTTACCCTGAACTTGTTTTGTATAATGGCAAGTTCTTACGTTACTGAAAAGCCATCCTGGAAAATCTAACATAGTGGGAGACTTCATGTTGCAACACCGGAATCCAACCTATGTGGAAGCACACTCTACCAGGGCCCCAACTGGGTTCAGGTCGTACCACTCCTTATACATTTGTGTACTTTTGAGTCGAGAGTTTGACATAGTCTTCAACTTTTAAATTGTAGTTATTTTAAATATATTTTTTTTATCATCGATAATATTTTATCTGTTAATTTAGTCTATTAGACTTTGGTTTTTGTAAACCATATATGGCCATATAAGGGTGCACCAAAATTATAAATCGAACAAATATTTAATATTAGATAAAAAATTTTATCTTAAGTGATCACTTTAACATCGGTGAAACAAATATATCTTTGATTTTTTTTTAACTTTTAATAACCGCCTTTAATCTTTAGTAAGATAGTGTCTGACTTACTTAGACTTTACCAACTGGCCCAAATAAGACACTGGCGCCCAATTTTGGATTTAATTTAGTAAACACACCTAAGTATTGAGAAACAACATTTGCCTATCTCTCCGCTGCTAAGCTGCCGTTCGCCATAGCCCTCAAGTTGAGGTTACACGACTTTCCTCTAAGCCCCTTTTTTTCACCCTTCTACACCCGCATGCGTTTAGTATGCCTATATATTAAGTATTTGTCGAATTGGGTGCCCTGTTCTTATTTGTTGATTTACCATTACATACTGCTCTAATGTTTACGTTTGTGCCGATCGTGGTAGAACTGTTCTCGGTGCCTGTCGCTGTTTTGGCCATACCTTTAAGATACTGTCGTAGTGGTTATGGGTACCTAATGTGCCAAATCTGTAGCGTACTGCTATTGTAGGCGGCTATAGTTGTCGTGACGAATGTTTCAAATTGTATCATCAAATTCTGAACCAAGCACAGACATTTCAATTATTGTGGTTTTCTTTTACGTATATAATCCAAGAAACCGATAGGTTAACCGTATGTCGAGAAATTGGTTTTTGACATTCGACATTGATGACACAATTTGAAACATTCGCCGCGACGACTATAGTGTTGTTTACACCCCTACCCAAAAGCCGTTTTTGCCGTGGTGGTTCAAGTACGCATTGATGTCCATTTTTGTCTCTTGTTTTGTTTTACTAGAGTTGTGTGTTAAGCGGAAAAAATGCTCTTGGAGTTGTGTAGGTAATGTTGCAAATTTACGTATTAGGTCATGCGGTCACAAGAGTACTTATCGGTTTTTGCAGATGATGCCCCTTTCCATTCTTGGTTGGCCTAGTTTGTTTTTAACATAAAATCCTATTGTCAGGTGGTTTATCCGCCAGGTATGCTGTCACTTATCACTGCTCACTTCCGTGACCCTAAGGTGGCCTTTGATTCACTAAAGATACAATGCACTAGTTTATTTACACTGTAAGACTGGTTTATTTTGTGGGTTGAGTAAGGTCTTGGTTACGCTAGGTCTTTCCTCGTCCGGAGTTCGAATGTTCGAACGCGATATGGGGAGATATTAAAATATAAAAAAAATATATATTTTTCTGAGAATGACTCTTGGAGATAGTTCTTTCATGCAAAAGAAATATTTCGAAAAAAATCAGAAACCTCTTTTCACCCAGAAAAACACAGAAGTAGTTTAACAAAAATAAAACCGACACAAACCCTTGCAAATGTGGACAAGCGTTTTTAGGTAAAACTAGCGGTCAGGATCAAAGAACATAAAACACATACAATAAAAGGAGAAACTTTAAAGTCTGGCTTAGCAAAGCATGCATGGAAAGAATATTATAAATATATATAAAATTTATAAATTTATATTATAAATATTTAGTAGTTAAGTGTTTAGTTAGTTTTATAGTTTCTTAGGGCCGGTTTTTCAATCGTTGGTTAAGTTTATCTTACGGATAATTTCCTTAGATACTATTGTTAACACAATAGTATCTAAGAAAGTTAACCTTAAGATAAACTTAACCAACGATTGAAAAACCGGCCCTTAGTGTTTTAAGTGTAAGAATTTTAGATTAATACTTTTTAAATAGTGTATTTTTAACAATTTTTTTATGTCCAGATACACACACAAACAAATAATTTAATCATTTAAGTGTATTTTAGCATTTTTTTTAATTACCTTTACAATTCTTCCTATTTTTATTATTTAATATTATTATTATTATATTGTTCCAAAATGTTTGTAAGATTCTTAACATTCGCCATCCGCAGTCTGATGGAATGGTAGAACGAATAAATCGAACGATAAACCGGTACCTGTCCAAGGTAGTCTCTGATCACCAAAGAGACTGGGACCACTTCCTTCATCTGTTCCTGTAGGAGTACCGTTCTTCTATCCACTATAAAACCGGCCAGACACCCGCTAGCACTATTATGGGACGTGAACTTTGTCTACCTTGTGACCTGAGGTTTGGTTGCCTACCAGGGGAAGATATTGCTGGAGAAGATTACGTTAGCAATTTATGTAGGAAAATGAGCGACATTCACAGCCGAGTTCGTTTAAACATCCAGAGTGCCAGTGATAGAATAAAAGAGGCATATGATATCAAGGCGGAAAATGGAGGATTTCAACCTGGATACCTAGTTTGGTTATACAACCCTCAGCGCCGGGTCACTGTTTCGGCCGATTACTCCTTGGCTCACTGTGTTGCAGAAGACCTTAGGATGTCCAGGGGGATAGCGGTTGTATTTAAAAACAAGGTTGGACGGGTCGACGATCTACGAAGGCAGAATCCCAAAGTTGGAGAGGTGCTTGAAATTGTGGATAATGAGCAGATAGGCAACATAAGTATCTTCTATCTGGTAACGAAGCAGCTCTCCCATCAAAAGCCGTGACGTATGGAATGCCTTAAATAAATTGAGGGATATCCTTTTGTCCAAGGACATCATGAACCTGGGCATACCGAAGATGGCTTGTGGACTGGAGAATAAACCCTAAAAGTGTAGTGTAAACGAACCTTAATGTATCTTAATTATTAGATAAGTAAGTTATCAGTATTACCGACATGGGCTGTGACAGTTGCTGGCGTCGTACAGAAATGTTCTAGAAAAATTACTTAAGTTTTTACCTATTAAACAGTTCACGAATTATCTTGTTAGTTAAGAACCTTTAATATCCTAATAAGACATGGTGGCAGCGGAGATTTCTGACAAGGTGAAGGGGATGTAAAAATTCGTGACCGGTAAGAAAAAAGTTCGTTGAAATCACACGTGCTAGAAGAAATAATTTCGTTGAAATCATACGATTTTATACAACTTGTTGAAATCTTACATAAAAAAAAGAAGAAAAGCAAAATGAATATGACTATAAGCCCACCTGAAAAATTCAATTTTTCGAATCCAATTAGCTGGCCGCAATGGAAGAAAAGATTCGAAAGATACATGGCAGTTTCAGGTTTAATTAATAAAGATGAGATGGAAAAGATTAATTTACTAATGTACATTATGGGAGAAGAATCTGAAGAAGTTTTACTACAATTTTCAGTAAAACCAACTACATATGAAGCAATGTTGGAAAGTTTCGATAAGCATTTCATACCTCGAAGGAATGTTATTTTTGAACGTTTTAAATTTAATTCAAGAGTGCAAAATCCTGGTGAATCAATGGAAAGTTTCATAACTGGTCTACATGCTTTAGCTGAACATTGTGATTATGGTACATCGATCCGTGATCGTATTGTGGTTGGAATGTTGGATTTCAAAACCAGCGAAAGACTGCAACTCAAAGAAGATTTAAATTTAAAAGATTGTATAATAATTTCCAAACAATCTGAGCTGCAAGCTTCCCAGAGTAAAGAATTGAACAATAGGCAAATAAATAGGGTCAGTTCAGAAAAATATTCAAGTGGATTCAGATCCAGTTATGCTAAGGGCAATTCAAGTAAATTTCCTGTGGCGAAGGAGAAGAAGGAAGGTAAACATTGTTATTTCTGTGGTAATGATGTACACCCCAGAGACAAGTGTCCTGCAAGCAAATCAACTTGTAACAAATGTAAGAAAGACGGACATTGGGCAGTGATGTGTAGAACAAATAAGGTCAGATCTATTGAAGTAGAATCTAATAGTAATATTGATAACTCTAGCAGTAGTAATAGTAATTTTAATAATTTTATAGGATCCATAACTTATGTTAAATAATGTTAATGTAAAAGAATGGGTCACTAATGTTATGTTTCGGTCTTAAACAATAATATAAATTTTCTAATTGATACTGGAGCAGATGTGACATGTATCACATATCACACATTCAGGGGTTGAAGGTCACATAACATCATTAGCTTCTTACTACATTGTGATGATTCTGTAGTAGAATAAGACGTAGTAGGTTCATCTTCATGATAACGTTTTTCACAATGTTTATCATTGCTTAGAGTTCAAGGTTGTTCTAAAAATATTTAATAAAAAAAATAATTACACTTAATAAACTTTAAGATATCTGTTTATGTATTTACCTGGACCAATGAGTAATGATGTTATTGTTGAAGGTAAATGCAACATAGGATATGTTCCTTTTTTCAGGTATATATTTGTAGATTTATCTTCAGGTCTAAAGTGTATATGGCAAATCTGAGTGTATTATATACTTTTGTTAATTTCAATAAAAGTATTTTTTTATCACCACAAGCCTCTAACCATTTTTTAAACAAAGCTTTGGATCACTTGGATCTGGAAAATGATGCCCTATCTCTGCATCCCAAAACGGCACAATAGCCAGTTTTAACGATGATAGAATATCTAAAATATAATAAAATAATTTCAGATAAAATTATTCATTTATAGTTTTAAGACAATAACTTACCTACCTAAATAGGATAATATAACTGTTTGTAGAATAAACGGTAGAATATAACGCACAAAAACACAACAAAACTATAACAAAGATAATATAACTGATTGTAGAATCAACGGTGCAATATAATAAAGCACAAAAACAAAACACAACAAAACGATACACTCACGAGGTCACAGAATAAAAAATAATGATACTTTTTTGTATTGAAAATTATTAAAATATTTCAAAATTTTTTGCAATACTGTCACAGATTATAAAGATGTTAGTTTTGCCGATTTTATTTACTGTCGTCTATGGTTTCCTTTACTCTATTAAGAAATGTTCCCGGTATAAAGAAATTTGTACATAGAGCCATCTAGTGAGAATTCCGCTCTGAAAAACACTGTAGTTTCATGCAAAATAATTAAAAATAAAACCCCTCGACCGCTACGCGGTCTCGTGATTTTATTAAATTATTTTGCATTCAACATTTTCCAACAAAAACCAAACAAAAAACTACTGAGCCTAGTTTAACCGATTAAATTCATAGTTTTCGTGATATAATATATGATTAAAATTTTCCCTATTGAAAATGCCATATAGAACCCATATTGGATCCGATAAGGAAACGTATCTGGTTCTATATGGTTTTATAGGTCCTATATGGAAAGTCCTGGTTAACATTACGGATTCTATATGGTTGAATATGGATTTCCATTTTAAAAATTTTCATATTCAACCATATAGGGAAACCTATCTGGAAATACATATAGAACAGAAACCAGATAAATCCATATACATCCATATACATGTCTTTATAAAGACATGTATATATATGGTTGTATATGGATTTATCTGGTTTCTGTTCTATATGTATTTCCAGATAGGTTTCCCTATCTGGTTCTATAGTGTTTTAGAGTGTTTTTATCTGGTGTTATAATGTAATCTTCTATCTGGTTCTATAGTGAAATGCCTGTTTCAAATACCTATATTGAACCAGATAGAAACCATATAGAATCCAGATACGTATTTTTATATGGTTCTATATGGCATTTTCAATAGGGTTATTACGTCCAAATAATTTCTGAGAACTTTTTCGCTTTGCGCTGACTTCAACTTGTCTGGTCCACCTACAATGTATTTTTCCTATGTATAGCTTGCAAATGAAGGTACGGTATATTATATACAGGCAAAAATTCAAAACACATCTTAAAATCAGTCTACATCATATGAACTTATCTAACTATTTCATTCCTATTCCTATTCCAATAATATTATTCTATAAAATAAAATAAAGTTATAAATAAAAGAACAATAAAAATTTTAATACTTGGTGCTTAGAGAATCAACATATTTTTTGTTATTTGGGCAAAAAGCTGGACATACCTTATCGTTTTTTGGAAATCGATGCATTTTTACACTCCCCTGCTTTCGCACTTTACATCTCCCCTGCTTTTGCACTTTTGTACACAACAAGAATAAACCATAATAATGAATACACAATACAAACTTAAAAGGTTATAAATACTTCACAAATTTAAGTTATTCTTTCAAGTCGAATTATTATGACAACTCTCATTTTGACAACGGTAGTCTCGGTGACAGAAACAATTTTGGCGACATTAGCGCCTCTGGCAAGCGTAGTCTAAACTTCTCAGCGGACAAGTTTTTGTACAGTAAGACAACCATGACTGACACATCCGCCTTCACTACTTTAACACATACATGCACATATGTGCCAAAAACCACAAAACTATGAAAACGGCTTTGAATACCGAACTAAACCATCCACAATTACAAAACAAATATTAGAAAATCAAAAGTAATGGAATTACTTCATATAAGACAATTTACAACGACAAAAAGGCCTAAGAAAAGTTCCTAATTTCAAACTTGATCCGATAATTTGACCAATAAGAAGCAATGCAGGAAGTGCACCAACGCAGTGTTCTCAACTGGAGCCTTGCACCGTTTCAAACGCACCTGCGTCTATCGTGAAGTAAATGCCGCAACACTACATTCACAGATTATTCGCAACTTCGCGATAATCGCTCCAGTGTATTGTCAGAAAACAACTTACCTCATTTTGATGTTTCGCTCTCAAAAGTGGTGACATTGGAGGGTATATTTAAATAAATAATAATTAAATACAAAATGTAAATGGGTATTTTTTTTCAGATGATATGAACTTATATTATTAGATTTTGATGCATCTCAAACAGCGGAAGTTTTGAAATTTTTTGACCAGCTGTTTGATAGTGTCAATGGCAACTCGCTTTTCTCAAAGGATGGAAAACATTTTAAATGTGCAGCAAGTGCCACGTCTGGACATATTGCTTATTGAAGGGAAGCGAGAAAAGAATTAAAAAAGATGAATTTTGTTCATCCAGTAACCCAAAAAAACACAACCCTCCTTCATTAATGAATTGGTTATCAACTTTGGCGGGAATGGAACATATTTTAAAAATAATAAAAAGTAATGGCGCCACCTTTTTTAAACCAAGAATGGTAAATCAAAACCCCGCGGAAAGTTTCTTTGGTCAATTAAGACAACATGGAGGAAAAAATACTAATCCATCGCCGACGGTGGACGAGTGGTTAGTGCTGCTGACTACAAGCCGGAGGTCGTGGGTTCGAATCCCACCAGGGGTATGGCTGTTTATTTGTGTTTGTCCTATTGTGTAATAGTCCTTCGGAGGGGACTTTAAGCCCGCGGTCCGTTCCTACCCCTAACCCGCACAAGCCATTCAGTTGGCTTATGGGACTTCTTAAGAAGTAAGGGTGGAACTAAAAGAGCACTAAAAAAAAAACCATTCATAATTTTAAACAATACTTTAAAACTATATTCTTAAATAATTTTGTAACTAGGCATTCCTTGTCTTCTAATTGTGAGGACGATGGATCTGAGAATATAATACAGCCATTCCACGCTACTCGGGAATTTTTGTAGCGTCCGTTACAATCAAAAATTGTGAGTAAAACTACCGTAATAATTAAGCTTATAAGTTTAAGCCCAATTATTACAAGCATAATAAACATGTGTGCAATATTAACTATTGTAACAGTATTTAATTTAATTACGGTAGCTTTTACTTACAATTTTTGATTGTAACGGACGCTACAAAAATTCCCGAGTAGCGTGGAATGGCTGAATATCATCTGTAAAAAAATGTAGAACACAGGGAATGCCTGAAGAAGAAGATTATTATTCAAAGGATTTGGAAAAGGAACTTGAAAATGTGCAAGTTCCTTCTCCAAATCCGATATTAACAAAATATATTGACTGTATTAGTATGCCCTATGTGAGTGGATTTGTCACAAAAAAATTAAAACACTGAAATCGTGCACGCCTGCGATACATGTCATAAAACTATTCTTACTCAAACACTAACCCAATGGCATGATTTATGCCTGGCCAAAGAATATAATTCTAATGTACCAAACAAATTAAAGTACTGCACACCAAATTTCATTGAGGGAATTTCACAAATATATTTCTTTTATATATAACAGTTTTGATGCAATTTTATAAAAAGATTTTTTTTTTACACATTTTGATTTACTTTTTAAACAAAAATGTTAATTTTAATTTTGAACTATGCGAACATAGTGAAAATATAAAAACAGATATTATTAAATATTTTGCTGTATTATGTTGCCAATTGGGCAGATGGCCTTAATAAAATTCTCTCTGGAAGAGATTCCAGGATAAAAAGTAAAGATATTGTTTATGCTACAGCAATTGAATATTTCAAAAAAAATAAAAAAAGGAGTATAATTAATTAATTAATTTAGATTAATAATTAGTGTATATTATTATTGTCAATAATAAATGGTGTATTATTATTATTTATTTTATTATATATCATCTGAGAGTTATCTACTTACTAAATTTTATTACAATATATTAAATTGATGTATAATATATATAAAATAAATATAAAATGTAAGTTTCAATACTTTTATACGTCAGTAATATGGAATTTCATCAAGTAAAGGTCAAAACATATAATATATTATACTGTTACATTTATTATTGAGCATCATGGTAAGAAAATACTTATATGCTTTTTAAATATCGATTTATTTAAAACAATTTAACTGCTAGACAGTTAAATAGTTTTAAAACATTAAAATCTTCTGAAAAATGTATTATTCGTTTTAAATAAACCGCCAAAACCTAAAAACCAGAGCGGAATTCTCACCAGCTGACGCTGTAACACGATATCACACTTTCTTGCTGAGTTGCCTATCTATTTCTTTATAATCTGTGGCTAGATGGCTCAGTAGTCACGGAACAAAACTTTAATACTAAGTTGCCTATCTACTAACCCCCCGCCCACCCAACCTATCCCTTCGTCACCCTTATATAACAAGGTTGTATGTTAAAAAAAACCGAAAAATTTAAGTCTATGTTTCTACAGGATACGTGGCCTACGCTTCACATACCACTTAAAAATAATTCTATAGAATTTATATTCTATGTATACATATATATATATATATATAGAGTTATTTTCAAGTTGTATGTCACATAAAACCTTGTAGAAGCATAAACTAAAATTTTTCGGTTTTTTAATATACAACCTTGTTATATAAGGCTGACGAAGGGATAAGTTGGGTGGGCGGGGGTTAGTTAGATAGGCAACTTAGTATTAAAGTTGTCTATGGTGTCAGTCTGGTGGAAATTGTCCTATGAGTGACATGCTCGTATTTTTACTTTGTGAAGTAAAACCTTGTTAAAGAGATTTGGAGACGTCTACTAACATGAGAAACCCCGCAATGATGGTATATTGTTATCCATAGTGTTTTAAGTTCGGATTCTCACGGATTTATTTGGTTATAATTTTCACCAGTCCAACCACTTTCCAACCATCTTGGATTCCATCCATCCATCAGTTTCTTGCGACTTACCATCCAAGAACATAAAACCCTTTACGAAGGTATGTTTATATATTTTTTGAAGGGCAAATTGTCATAAATTTTTCTTTTAGGGTTTTTTTTAATTATGGTTTTAATTCCGGGTATAGAACCCAAGTTTATTCTCAAGTACAGAGATCAGTTTTTCTTGTTGTAAACAAATTCAAGTCACACCTTCTGTGTCACCTAGGATATTGGATACCGTACACGGATGGATCATATTGACATTGACTGACGTACAATCCTTATTGGAAGAATTTATTCAACGTATACGTATACCTATACGTATACGCTATACCTATACGCAGTGCAGAACTAAGGTCAGGTCCATTTTGTTAACAAACCACTGTTTAAGTACTAGTAGATTTAATATCAAATATTGAAAACTTTTAATATACATTTTTTTGATTAGTGTAAACCGCGTGTAATTGGCCAATATATACGAGGGGTGATTAGAATCATTGTAATACCAGGTATATTAAACAACTTTAAATAACTGTACGAGTTCTGACTTAAGGGTTTATAACAACTTTGTATAAAATACACTTAAATTTTTTTTTGTAATTTCTTTTATTTTTGTCCCATAAAGAAAAAATTACTTGGTGCCCATTTTTTTTGTAAATTCGAAGGTAAGTAGTAGTCACGAAGAACATTTACCCACGACCATCTGAGCTGAGCTGGATTTTGTATTGCCCTGTATATGTCTTCAACATCAATTGCGAATAAAGAGACGTGATTATTAGTAAATACAAAGTTGTTATCATCAAATGGAACCGAATCTATATAAACGCTATTAAAAAACTGCGCGAAAGAATCAACTATTTCTTTAGGTTTATCATATTCAATATTATTAAGATTAACTTTACTCGGAATTCGGGATTGTCCTTTTTATGAATTGACAAATGACCAGAACGATGCAGGATAATTTTGTAAATTAAGCTGAATATTATTTAAATAATGTTTATAAGATATAGATATTTCATTTTTAATTATTTGGCGAGTTTCCTTAAACAAGGTTAAATATATTTGTTTACATGTTTTTTTTTGTATTTTTTGTGATAATGATAATAATAATAATAATAGTTTATTAGCATCATACATATAAATACATGTTTAGGCAGTCATAAAAAGGTACATAAGTATTTAAGAAATAAAAGTTGACTACGTGTTGAACAAACAAAATTATATACAAGTTTTAACATATTTTAAAAAGCAGTAAAAAATAAAATATAAATAAAACATTTACAAGTAGGTATACATAATTAAAATAACAAAACAAGTTAAAACAATCGGTGCCCAATCAATCATAAAACAAATTAAAATTATAGTTAAGATAATCAGACGTGGAATAAAAACTATGCTTTAAAAGAAATGATTTTAATACCACTTTGAATTGTTTAAAACTTAAATCTCTTACGGACTGTGGAAGTTTATTAAAAAACATTGGACCATAATAATTTATGCCTTCGGGTATTAAACAAATGCAAATTACTTCTAACATACAACAAACAATTTAATACATATGTACAGGGTAATGTTAAAATTCCTAACTCCTGAAAGGCAGCTTTGCAATCATCCCTATAGTTTATCCTTTTTAGAATACGTACAACTTTTCTTTGGAGTCCAAATATACGTTGGCTATGAGAGGAATGTCCCCAAACCAGAATTCCGTAGCTCATTTTTGAATGAAATAAAGCAAAGTAGGCACATTTTAGGACATTTTCCGAGACCATCAAGCTTAGGCGCCTCAGCAAATATACACATGAAGACAAAGACCTTGACACATCATCTACGTGCGCAGCCCAAGTCAGCCCCGAATCAAGCCTTAGACCCAGAAAAACAACTGAATCTATTTCGTTGGGGCACGGAAGCTGACGCAGAGAAAAGTAGAAGGTCTTTGTCTTTTCCAAATTTAAGCACAATCCGTTACAAGCAAACCATAAGCTTAATTTTGACTGGGTTTCAAGCATTTTCAGACTTACATTCTCAAATGATTTATTTTTTACCACTGCTGTTGTATCATCAGCAAATAAAAATAATTTTAAAGCCGGTAGATCCACTGGTAGGCTATTAATAAAGATTAAAAATAAAATCGGTCCAAGAACCGAGCCTTGAGGTACTCCAAGATTTAAAGGTAAAACGTCAGATACTGTATTGTTAACTTGGACCATTTGATATCTATTCGATAAAAAAGACGACATCAGTGGCACAGCACTATCTGAGAAATT
Organism: Brassicogethes aeneus; assembly: GCA_921294245.1. Classification (NCBI taxonomy): domain Eukaryota; kingdom Metazoa; phylum Arthropoda; class Insecta; order Coleoptera; family Nitidulidae; genus Brassicogethes; species Brassicogethes aeneus. Next base: position 52,032,199 of record OV121133.1, on the reverse strand, counting down.
ATACATTTTCAACCGTTCAAGCAGGATTTTCCTTGAAACGCAGTCAAAAGCCTTTGACAAGTCACAAAAAACAGTACCCGTAAAACTTCCCTCCTCAAATGAGCCACATATGAACTCGGCTAGGTGACTTACTGCAATGCTTGTAGATAAGTTTTGTCGAAAACCATACTGTGACGTTTCAAAATATTTGCAACTTGTTTTGCTAATGCCTTCTCAAAAATCTTACTTAAAATAGGTGTTATTTATAAATTGGCCTATAGTTATTAAGTTTATTAATGTCGCCCTTCTTATGCAAAGGTAAAACCCTGGAAATATTAAGGCTTAAGGGATATTCCCCTTTTAAAACTGATTCGTTAAATAATTTACTTAGTGGATAGATGATTAGGTGAACAATTGATTTAAGCATTTTTGAATTCAACCTATAAACATCCATGCATCGGGAATCCTTAAGTTGCACAATTATATCTCTTAGGACATTAAAAGTTATTAAAGAAAACTTAAAATTATTAAGATTTTTTTTAATGTTATTGCTCAAGACAGGTTGAGAAATGGCTGGCAAATTGTTTACTATATTATTAGCAACATTTGTAAAAAATAAATTAAATTCATTAGCATTAATGCTTGTTGGAGTTGAAACAGTATATTTTTTCCCCTGATTTTCATTAATAATTTGCCACACTGCCTTACATTTGTTATTGGCATTGGCAATCAAACTATTATTTGAATCTCGTTTGGCTGTTTTAATATCTGATCTATATTCACGCTTTAAACGTTTAAGCTCAGTAAATGCATAAGAGTCTCCAGTATAATTATAAGCATCCCTTAAAAAGTTTAATTTTTCACGTTTTTCCCTTAATGAATCATTGAACCATTTATTGGTGTGTGAATTATTGCCCCTTACCCGAAGGGGAAGGGAAAGCAAATTTACTACCCTCCTGTAATATATCTAAAAACAAAGAAAACTTATCATTAATACCAAAATTGCTTGTAACAAAACTCCAATCTTGATTTAAAGTATAATTATAAAATAAATGTAGACCTCTTTGGGTAATAGGAGTTATAGTTTTAGTTGATATTGGATTATCAATAAATGATAATACAAAATGAAAATTAACTGAGGCATGATCTGATAAACCGGGATCATAAACAAAGCTATCGTAAAAATCAGGTAAAACGTTTGTAAAAATATTGTCAATACACGAATTAATTCTGGTATTTTCAAATATAGTTTTATTTAAATCAAAAGTCCCTAATAGATCCAGAAGTTCCAATTGTCTAGCATTTACTACATTAAAGTTAATATTAAAATCACCCATAATAATAAGTTTTTTTTCAGAATTATTAAGTATTGTTAGTAAATTAACAAATACATCAATAAAGTTATTAAAATCACCACCTGGTGGTCTATAGACGCAAACAAGTACAATATTTAAGAGGCTAGATTCCAAAGCGCAAATCTCCACATCCATTTCCTGGCTTAAGTCAGTTAAGTCTGTCCTTGCAGTACAGCAACTAACAAAATCCCGGTAAACGTAAATAGAGACACCACCATGAATTCTCACATCTCTACAATAAAAAGTAAAAAGGCAATAGTTTTCCAAAACAAGTGACTGTATTTGGGCTTTTGAAGCCCAATGTTCAGAGAAACAGAGAAAATGATATTTAAATGATAAGGCATCGATTTCGTCAACCTTATTGGATAGGCACTGAATATTAATGTGAAAACATTCAATTTTTAGGTCGCTGCCGGGTTGTTCGGAGCTTCTGGAAAATTTTCTTTAATGTTCCCAGTTGATTTTTTTGGAAAATAGTATCGATTTACGTATGTATTTTCAGGCCAAAAATCAGGATTTCTTAAGGTGGCTTCATGTCTAGCTGGAGCTTTTATAATAAAACTTCCTTTTGTTGAATTTTTTGAAATGTGACTGTCCACGTTAAACGTCGAAACAGAATCAAATTCTTTTAACACATTAAGAATCTCTTCGCAGGTTGTATCTGGATCCAAATTGGAAAGAAAAATCCACGTGACTCTTTCCAATGGCTTTAGCTTTGCTCTGGCACCAGATACATTTGTGTTCTTTGAAATAAACTTGTCGGTGGTTTTGTTTTTTACAACTTTTTGTTCAATTTTGGCTTTCTTTATTTTTCCAACAACAGTTTTCCAATCATTCTCAAGCAAACTTGGATTTTTTGCTGATGAACTTTGATTATCAGAAACTTGATTATTAATAAGACTTTCACAAACAGTTTGACTTTTTGCTTGCAAAATAGCTGTACTTACTTCTTTAACAGATATTTTTTGATGTAATGACTTTTCCGATTAACTTGCTTCAGAATTTACAATAGTCTTTTTATTATTTTCCAATTTTTCATTGTTTTTTTGGTTTTTCATGGATTTACCATTACTACTTTTTATTATATTAATTAAATCTATTTGATCCCTAAGTGAATTAATGGTTATTTTTTGATATTCTATCAATTCATCCTTTTGCTTTAAAGCTTCTTTTAAAAAGTAAATTTCCAACATAAGTGGATCATCTGATATTGATGGTAACTTATTTCGTGATACAGCTTGGGGCACAGCTTCAGTTAATTCACAGCATATTATTTCCTTGCTATTTATTTGCTTTACATTTTTATATAGTTTTGCACAGCTGGGATGCATAACTGCTTCGCAAACTGAGCATTTAAGAAAACCTCCGACTGGAACACTTTTACACCTTTTGCAAGGTTTTATTGATAACTCGTTAGTAGACATTATAGCATCAAATTAATATCGTCCTGTATAGTCGAGTTCGCCAAGGCGGCCGGCCGAACAATCGCGGTCCAGGCGAACTGGGCTCGAACCCAGCTGCCCGCAAAGATTTTATTTTTGATTTCAATGTTTTTTATGAATAGTTTTTGTTAATATTTTTTGTAATGTTTAAACTCAAGTCTGTGAGAAAATAACAGTTTAATTTTTACATAAAGTCACTTAATCCCAGCACAATTTAACAAACTCAAAACACTAACATTTTAACAATCACTTAATGCACAGTTTGATAAAGTTTTAAAATTTATTTTACTACTTAAACCCATGTTAAAAGTAAAATTTATAGGAAGAATTCTAAACACAACCGTACCCGGTGATATTAATTTCAAAACTGCAAGAATAAACCCATATATTGTTTAAAATAAGGCAATTAAAAATTCTGATTGTCATTTCATAAAGTTTTATTCATAAATAAAAAGAAAGTAGGTATAGCAAAAAAAATTTTTTTTTTTAAATAAAGAGAACAAAAAATAAACAACAACTATATATATATGATTTTTATTCCAAAAATATTGACAAATGAAAGAAAATCCTAATTTTTAATAAAATAAACATAATAATACTAAAACATAATAATAATTAATTAATTTAAGCAGTTTGTCCCAAAATGAATATTATTTGCAATCCATACAAATAAAGAGCGATGTTCAGCGCAAACACTTTTATTGCAATTTTCACATTTATTTTATGTTTCGAAAATCTTACACAGTTCCTACTTCGGTACAACACTTCTCATTAATAATTAAGAAGGCACTGAAAAGCGTAACACAGTACAAAAATTGATGCGTGCGTAATCTAAGATTTTATATTTCAATGGTCACCGGCGACGCCACCTTGTGGTTTTAGGGTTAAATTAAATATTGTGTAAAGTATTATCAGCAAAAATGAGTGAGATTAAGAAAAAAGAGTCCAGATCAAGACCAACCAATTTTAGTAAAACAGAAGATCAGTTGCTGCTTAATCTGGTTTTGAACGATAAGCACGAGCCCTGTTCGAGTATTACGAGATAAAAAAAAGCGTAATAAATAAGTGTAAAAAACATTGAAAGTCAAAATTATGTCACAGGAACAGTATAAGACAAACTGGGGGATGTTCAGGTAAAAGATACGGACGAAATAGACAAAACAGTGGAAGAAATATTAGGTGATCAAATATATGGTTTAACTTCCCTTTTCGATTGCGATCAAGATGAGTCAGTCCTCATGAAGAACATGGAAAATGAATTCACTAATTTGGAGCATGAAAAAGAAAATGCTGAGCTACAAATCGTAACAATAATGCCAAAAGCAAATGTAGACATCCCCCTTGGTGAATTTGTTGTCGATAGCAATGGGATGGTCAACACAGATGGGAGGGCGGGAGAAGCCAACCACTAGACAGAATACACCCCCAAAATGTTGAAAGAACCAGTTAAAAGTAAATTAATATCGGCTAGAACAGGGAAAATAAGACAAGGACAGGCATTTAAACAACTACTTTTCGAACAATTAACCCAAGAAAAACTAAGTTTGTTGGGTTTCATAGGGAAAACTTAATAGAAGAACATGAATTAAAAATAAAAAAATTTACCAAAAAGCTGCAGTTGCAACAAAAAAGATGGAGATATTAATGAAGGAAAACTAATTATTGTCAGCTCATTTATTATTGTTTGTCGTTACTATTTTTTATGTCTTTATTTAGAATTATAATATTTGATTAGCTGTGTTCCTAATAAACCAACATTTGGTTAAGTTAATTAACAATGTTTAGGTTAACTTGTACCTGAGCTTCGAGTTAATTGTTAATGCGAGTAACTCACAAATTAGAGTAATCCAGATATTGAAATATAGATTTTCAAATGTAACTTTAAGTTTAGATGCAATTCGCATTTAACTTGCAATGAAAATAACGGGCCTTAGTATTTTAAGTGTAATTAAGTTATACAATAAATCATTTAGTTCGTTAATAAACCAGTGCGTGTTTTTATTAACACTGTCGAACCGTAAAAACATTACAATAATGTAACATTCTTTCCTTTGAAAAAAACTTCCTCTTTAAATTACCAAATCCCGTATTTTAATACAACCAATTTTGACTTATGTTATCATTATTAGGATGATTAAAGACCACTAATCGAAACGTAGGGAAATAAATAAATCAAAGATTACGACAGTCCAAAACACTAAAATTTCTTCATCTACCCACATAAAATCTACAATGTCCCTTTTCGCTTATGCATACTTTTAAACAAAGTTTGTTTTTTTTATTAGAATTTTTGGTATTTTTAATAATAAACAATATAATATATTTAGGTATTTTGATCTTGTTTGGCAAGGCGTAAAACAAAAAAGTTGGCTAATAAGATAGCGCTAACAAAGTAACGAGGAAAATAAGCTAAGATATTATTGTTTATACTTACTATCATATCATACATAAACCTTTATTATTAAGTAATATATTTATATACATACCTACATTTTAAATATTTATAATATACAGGGTGCGAAAAAAGGTTGCCCCATTTTCAAAGGGTCATTGTTTGGCTCGTAGGGGGGATGAAGCAGTGCGCGTGATTGCTTTAGGTAGGTAAGTGCATGCCATTTTCAGTCATCATAATGAATCTGTCAGAAATATTTGGGATGTCAATAAAAATGAAACTAAGAAGAAAGCTTCTTATTTTTCATATTATTTCATACCTTTCATGTTTTAAAAATAATGTCTTTAAACGACCGCTGTTATTGCACATTTGAAGCCTATTACGACAGCTCGTCATTGCTCTGCGCGCCATGTCGTGCGGAATTGCGTTAATTTCTTGCCTTATTGCTGCCTTTTTGGATACCCACACAAAAAAAATCGCAAGGGGTCAAATCAGGGAACGCGGAGGCCACCCAATATCACCCGTAAAGAGACAACTTTGCCCGGACATTTTATTTTAAAAAACCCTCGCGTAATTAATGGACCTTTAAAAAATAGAAAGCTTTTTCTTAGTTTGATTTTTATTGACATCCCAAATATTTCTGACAGATTCATTATGACGACTGAAAATCGCATGCACGTACCTACCTAAAGCGACCACTCGCACTGCTCTATCCCCCCAACGAGTTAAGCTATGACCCTTTAAAAATGGAGCAACCTTTTTGCCGCACCCTGTATTTTAAAATCAATGTTTAAGGCCATAATTAAAACTAACTATTATTTTTAATTAATTTTAGAGCTCAAACTTACCAGGTCCAACTACCAGCTAACTTTGTCTGTTCCAACTGTAGTTTAAGACTTATACGACAGGCTTTGGAATGGGGAGCAAATTACAAATTTTGGTCATGTGCTGATGTTGATATAAAATTAAGTAAGTAATCAGTTTTTTATTAACTATTCCCAAATGACATGTCAAGGTATAGGTCGGGGGAACCATTAAGATGAGCGGTTTTAAATACATTATTGCTTGGTTATGCCCGTCCAGTTTATTTAATTTCCAATTATAACTACTGCCACGTGCATGGACGGCGCACACTGCGCAGGATTAACTCAAATCCGGTATCAATTTACAGATACCATACATCGTATTTTAAAACCAAAAAACTTATTTAATGAAATATATTTGATGTTTTTAAATAAAATTTATATTATAAATAAAATAATTAAAAAATTGTGTATACATTTTCTTAAAATTAAATATCGTAAAATATATGGTAAAATAATATAAGGTATTTTAAACAAAAAATTCTTAAATCTAAACTTGGTGGCATAAATTTAGGAGCAGATTAAGAAAGTCAAAATAAGACGAAAATCTAAATAAATATTTTTCCTAATTACGTATGTTTAAAAGATACAATGTGATAAAGTGTGACTTATCATATCAGTTTTTTTAATGTAACTTCTACTATGGTAGACTTAGAAAGGTGATATTTTACGTACAGTCACCAAAACACATATTCACACATAATTGCAATTGTTCGAGTGAACACAGTGTAGTAGAAACAGGGGTTGCTTAAGCTTATTGTCCCAAACAAACAAACTTTGAGGTTAGGTTTTTATACCATTTGATTCAATTTTTTGATTACTCAGTTCGGCTACTATTAAAAAGGTGTATTTCTCAAACTTCGATAAAATAAACCGTTTCCGATATATTCGAGATTTCAATAATTGTTATATCGCATTAAAGGTCTAAAAGGTATATGATAACAAATTTTTAATTGAAAAAACTGCATTTTTTTTATTGTGACGGGCAGGGCAAAACGTCCCGAGGCTCATAGACTGCCTTTTTTAGTTTTTTTAAATTAAAAAAATTTGTTATCATATATCTTTTAATCCTTTTAAATAATGCGATTTAACAATTATTGTAATCTCAAATATCTTCGAAACGGTTTATTTTATCGAAGTTTGAGAGGTACACCTTTTTAATGGTAGCCGAACTCTGTTTTTGAAAAATTGCATCAAATGTTATAAAAACCTAACCTCAAAGTTTGCATGGGACAATAAGCTTAAAGAAACCCCCGTTTCTACGACACTGTGTTCACTCAAACAATTATAATTATGTGTGAATATGTGTTTTGGTAGTAAGTGACTGTTCGAAAAATATCACCCTTCCAAGACGTCTATAGTAGAACTTATATTAAAAAAACTAATATGATAAGTAACACTTTATCACCTTGTATCTTGGAAACCTTAGTAATTAGGAAAAATATTTATTTAGGTTTTCGTCTTATTATTACTTGCTCATGAGCAATCTTTTCCTTAATTTATGCCAATAATTTTAGGGACACCTAATAGATTTATTTGTTGTTAGAATGTACATACATTTTATAGTTTTACACAAAAAAAATTCTATGATGCAGTATGCATTTTCAGAACAAAAGGGTCTAAAAAGCAGCAGAGCTGATATTTATATTTTAGACCAAGCTTGTAGCAAATATTAAAAACATTAAAAAGTAGGTTTAATAACAAGTCAATAAATAATTTTTCATTTCTTTTTTAAACTGGGGCATTTTAAGGTTTTTAATTGACGGGGTAATAGAGTTGTAAAGCAGATAAACGTTGTATGTAAAAGATCTCTTAAATATTTCTGTTTTATGAGTTGGGGGTGAAATAAGTTCTGTACTTGATTTTTTGGTGGAGGTAAGGGGGTTTTTTATGTAAGATAATCTTATGAAATAAGACGGCAGAGTGTAGCTTACGTCTATTTGCCATGCTTAACCACTTACTTTCGGAAAGTTTCATATTTTCTAATGCCAGGGAAGATTTTTGCACACTCTGTAATCTATTTATCATTGTTTTTTAAACACGGACTGTAAAAAATATCGCAATAGTTAAAATGACTAAGAACCAGGGTGTCAGTAAGTTTCAGTTTTAATTTTTGTGATGATATATAACGATGAGGGTATATGAGTTTTTGATTACAATATGCTTTTTTTAAACTGCTGTTAATATATTTTTCAAATCTTATATCAATATCTATCACCACACCCAAACTCTTGGCCATATCAGAAGTTGACAAAACCACATTTTCCACCTTTATTTTGATATAAGTTTTGAATTTTTAGCACATAAATATACTAACTTTAGCAGTTGTCCCAATAACAAGGCTTACAATTTTAAAAGGAGTAATTTTCCAGATCTTTACAATGCTATTTTAAATCATGATTGGTACTTTGAAAGCAATGATGCTAACTTGGCATGTGATATGTTTTACAAAGATCTTTATACTATCATAGATCAGCTGATCAGTACGTTCCTAAATATATTTCTAAAAATAAAAAATATCCTAGATGGTATTCGTATGAACTAATTCAAAGTTTAAAACTTAAAGATTATTACTTTAAACATTTTCACATGTTTGGTAATCAATATTATCACACTCAGTTTAAAAAACAACGCACATTGGTAAAGAGATTAACTAAAGATTGTTATCAGGTACACTTAAAACAGATACAGTCTGATCCCAACAAATTTTGGTCATATGTAAATTCAAAGAAAAGTAGCTCGCGTATGATACGCGGCGTATCCCAGGCAAATTTTTTTCTGGCGATAGTCTTTTAGAATCGCCACAGGAAATTGTTGATGAATTTTCTAATTATTTCAGTAGCGTATACTTAAAGCCACATGGGTGCCTATTCTTGAATTTAAGGGAGTATAACTTGCGAGAGAAGTGGGCGTGGTTTAAGAAAAATATAGAATCCGGTATTCTTGAAAAAATACTAAGGTAGGGAGCTACTCCCAAGAGAACCTAAAGTTCTCCAACTAGAGGCTGAGAGAAACAGCAAACCTAACCTAAATTTGTGTAGTGTTTATTGTGTCAGTTTCAAAAATAAACATAAACGTAAAGATTACGTACTATGCACATTGTGAACGCTTCTTATGTATCCTTATGTATTTCTTATGTTTGTTTTATGGTTACGTCCATTGTGAACAAGCTTTTATATAATAATAAATATTTAAATATATCAAAAGTTCAACATTATTGTTATAAACAGACACACTCAATTTAAATAAATCGGTATAGTTAAGATACTACGAAAAATTTTAAATTTGTTTAACTCACTGTATATAGGAAAATAAGTTGTTCCGGCCCTGTCAAGAGTACGGTCCTTTTAACGGAACGCGCCCAAGCGGCAACAAGTAAAACGACGAGGAGAGAGAAGAAGGGCGTCAAGATGGCGAGATCGCTGTTTATGTCGCCAAGACATTTTTTCTAAATTGACATTGTTGTTCACAATCAATCTCTCAATTTGTGTTACGAGTGTTTATGTCAATGTTTGTAGTTTACATGAATAAATAGTTTCTACAGTCCACTATTATTTTAACGAAGAGAATAAAACCAGCACGTGTACCGAAAAATACAACATTTCGGCTGCTCGTACATAAGTATTTCCGTAAATTAGTTAGTATGAAGCTGTTTTCCTATTTTTATGCAAGTAACATCATCCTAAATATTAATAAAATATGGAACGCCGTTGTATTTTTTAATCAGGAATTTTTGTTGCAACTCCAACTGCTAGTCATATTTTTAATTGTATCAATTATTTTAAACAATATTTATAACTCAACTAATTTTATACTCAAAAATAATGTGGAATTAAAAATATCAAAGTGTCACTAAAATTAAAGTCAATTTTTAATTCAAAGTGATATTTGTAATTCATAGGAATTAACGATATCAAAGTGACCAGAAAATTCAAGTTAATTTTTAATTCAAACTGATATTCATAATTCGCATGAATTATAAATATCAACTTGAATTTTTAATTCAACTTATTTTCAACTAAAAAATGATGTGAGTGAGTATGAGTATAAGAGACGTATAACCAGCCCCATTTCCTCTTGACTCTCGAACCCCGTACAGGCCTATGTTTACTTACGCCGATTTTTGTTCTTCCCCAGCAACTGCACGGCTTCACCCGTGTTTGCTGGGTGCGAATGTCCATTGCGTTACGTACTGTCCCCTATTTGGGGCTCGAGAGCGAGAGGCGAATAGTTATAATAGCCATTCCCGGGTTCGCCGAGCCTATGCTATACGCTCGGTGGGGTATGGATGAGGGACGGGAGGGAGTTGGTTTTTGGGGGACAATTACGCCGACTTAAAACTAAGTACGACGCGGAATCCCCCTAGACCAGTCGATTAGTCTTACTTCAAACATTTGGGATCACTATTTGGAGTTGGGGAGTTGTTATTTCGCTGCAGGGGTGTAGTTTCCTAGTCGATGTCTTTGTCTTGTTCGTTATTGTCATTTTCCGTGTCCTGGTCAGATAGTTCCTGCCCTTGGTAAAGTGTGTCAGTTGTTTTTAATAATTTTTGTCCCAGGCACGTTTTGTGGTAGAGTTCCGTCTTTGTTTATCAAATTCCAAAGCATTGCATTTATTCACTAGTCAAACAAATCACAAGCGCGATTATTCTGTTGTCTAATGTTTACAAACTCGAGTTTGGCTATTAGGCCCTTTTTTTTAATGTGTTAGAATTTTGTTCAATGTTAGTTTACTCTGTCAGTCCAGTGTTTATTTTCCGGCTCGATTGGGACCGCCTTACGCATTTGCTGTTGACAGACTTATTGCCCCACGCTGCGTGCCCTTCTTAGGTTTTAAAGATATCCCAGTAAACACTTTAACGATACCTATCACCACTAACATTGCCCGTGTAAGAATTTTTAACACTTTTTAATACAATTTTGCAATGATAGTAATTAAAAACAAAACAATTGTTTAAAGAGTAAAATATGTTCTTAACATAATCATATTTTAAAGTCATTTTAACATTTTCAAGTAAAATAAATGTTATGTTTAATGAAATGAATACGGGCAATGTTAATGGTGCCGTATTTATATTGCAGATTTGTATCAGGTCATGCATACTCTTAAAGTAAAACTTATCAGATTTTTCCCCTTGCGGATGGCCACCTCCCCTCTTCTCCGACCTCCCCCGTCCGTCCAGTGAAAAGCCTCCAATGACAGGTGGCACCCAAGACATTCATATCACCCAACACTCCACTCCTCAATGACCGTTACACCATTTTAGCTTGCACTCCATGAAAATGTTTGATTCACTTATCAGTTCGCACCCCTTTTTTTTTAATTATTGTTGGTTTCATCTTTAAACTTTTACGTTTCAAGAGCTCTCCCGCACGCGAGTCGCGAGCATTGCTGTTTGTAAGTTTCAAGAGCGCGACGGCAAGCAAGATGCGACTAACTTTGACGAACACTCGAACGTGACTGATTTTCAACTAAAAAATGATGTAGAATTAAAATATTAAAGGGAAACTAAGAATTATTTGATATTTTTAAATGAAAGACTTATTTTTAATTCCCACAGTTTGGACACCCCTGGTTATGTTGATGGTTCAATTTATCTACTACAGTAGGTATATTTGCTTTAATCTCAGTTCAATTATTTTGCGGCACTGTTTGTTTATATAATACCGTTTTTATTAATAATAGGCATAATAATTAATATTAATTAAATTACCTAATATTTTAAATATTTACACAGGTATTCTCATAAATCGTTAAGTAGGTCAACTGAGTCAGTTGAACTACTACAAATTTGACAATGCGAGAATTTCGCGCCGGGAAACCTAACCTTCTTTATCTGCCTAGATAAATCTATCTAGGTTTATCTCTGCCGGGAACGAAGCTAAAATTATTGGTATATTTACTACATAGGTAAGTATTAATAAAAACGTTATTATATAAACAAAAATAGTGCCGCAAAATCATTGAACTGAGATTAAGGCAAAATTTGCCTGGCAAATATACCTACTGTAGTAGATAAATTGAACCGTCAACATTACCAGGGGTGTCCAAACTGTGGGAATTAAAAATAAGTCTTTCATTTAAAAATATCAAATAATTCTTAGTTTCCCTTTAATATTTTAATTCTACATCATTTTTTAGTTGTAAATAAGTTGAATTAAAAATTCAAGTTGATATTTATAATTCATGCGAATTATGAATATCAGTTTGAATTAAAAATTAACTTGAATTTTCTGGTCACTTTGATATCGATAATTCCTGTGAATTACAAATATCAATTTGAATTAAAAATTGACTTTAATTTTAGGGTCACTTTGATATTTTTAATTCCACATTATTTTTGAGTTTAAAATTAGTTGAATTATAAATATTGTTTAAAACAGTTGACACAATTAATTGTAATTACAAATATGACTATTAGTTGAAGTTAAAACAAAAATTCCTGATTAAAAAATATTTTGGCGTTAACGGAACGCCAAAGTACTTTTTAATACCTATAATTTGGTTTGGAAATTCAAAAGTGATATTAGAAATTCCTGATTAAAAAATACAACGGCGTTCCATAATAAAATACCTTTTATAAAAATATAAAATGAAATTAGGTTTTATTTCATTTATTTGTGAACAAGTGGTTTTTACTAAAAAACAATTACAATTATCATAAATTATTAATTTTTACAAATTTCTTATCGATATTCTTAACAATATTTGTCAATATTTAATTTAATGTTAATAATATTGGACATTTGATTATTATAAATTAATTTTACCGCGTTTAAAAGTAAAATGATTTTAAACAGGTTAATGTTTAATATGGGTCTTGAAAGGGCTTGAATTACCTAAATATTTAATTCGACCTTTTTTGTAAAGCGGAAAATTTCCTTAAAAATATATTGGTCCAAATTTTGCGAATTAAACATTTTCCGATTTATAAAAGCTCAAAAACAAGTTTTTAAATAGAAAATAAAAAATTGGGAAGAATCACCTTTAAATATTAATATTAAGAGCTTATATTTCTATGTCTATGTCTAGGGAATTTCTTAAATTTTGTTTATCATGGTAATATTTTTGAAAAATACATATTTTTTTATGAAATTTTACTTGAAATAATGAAAAATATCTTAGAATAAAATGGACATTAAACAGATAGGCCTGTTTAGTTTATTAAAATAACAATTTGGTAAAATTAGGAATAGTTTTTTAGGTTGCTTATCATAAATTAGACTCAAGAAATAGATTTTATACGAACAATTTTATGTCTACAGTCCGATAAGGATGCATTAGTGATGACTAACGATCACCAAACTTAACCACGGTCTCATGGGAAAGTATAAATAAAGATCCAAAAAGGATAAACACTCCAGGGGGTGAGATAGTCATTCTTAAACGGGCACTAAAACGGTAAAGACGCGTGTTAACCCCGAGACCGCGGATTTGATATATACAAAGTTTAAAGTTTATATACAAAAGTGCTCTTTTAGTTCCACCCTTACTTCTTAATAATATTCCCATAACTGAATGACTTGTGCGGGTTAGGGGTAGGAACGGACCGCGGGCTTAAAGTCCCATCCGAAGGACTATTACACAATAGGACACAAATAAACAACCATACACCTGGTGGGATTCGAACCCACGACCTCCAGCACCAACCACTAGTCCACCATCGGCGACTTTGTGTTTATAATATTAAGTGTCTATTGTTTTGTCAAGTTAGATAATCGTAATAAAGGGTAGGTACTATTGTCGATTGTGTAAATGATGTCCAAGTACAAGCCGCGCGGCTCAAAAGCCACCGAGGCAAGGCAAAAATATGTGTCTGTCACATCAGCACACTTGTAACAATTTCAATAAAGTTTAAATTAAAAAACAAAACATTGTTTTTCCTTCAATCATAAAAACACGAACAAATAATTAATAATTTTTTTTTATGAATTTCATAATTCTTGTGACTATGTAAAGACCTCCCCACCGAAGATTCATGTGACGAATTATCAAATCCCCTACCTCCTAACTTTTTATCTCGATTCTTTTTTGTACTCGATCTAACGAAAAATTAAACAAATAAGCAATCTCGTGACGTTTTTAAAAAACCCTCCCCTCTCGGGAGTGACAGTCCTTCAAACTCCTATCCTCCCTTGTAGCGTCACGAGATTTATGGACCGCCTCAAATTTGATATCCCCCCAGGAGCTAATTATGATGTGACGAGTAAAGTAAAAACTTTTCTCTTTGGATACTAAACCTCTAAGAGTCTAAGACGTAAAGAACTAAATTTATTGTACTAAAAATTGTACTAAATTATATAATTATGTTATTATAATGCATTTTTTACCCTTTTAAATAGACGATTATATGAAACTCAAATTAGTATAAACAAACCTAAAAAAAAGTGCTTTTCCATAAGTCGTTAGGTGTGTAGTCGATATCGTTACTAGCGATGCAACGTGTTTTAAAAGACATTGCTATTAACTATAGCGACGACGCTTTTATCGTTTATCACAGCTCAAAAATACTCGCGGCCTAATTAATACCTTATATTAATGATTCTATTACTACTTTTATATAATTTGTATTATTTTTTAGAAAAAGATTTTAGAGAAACATGCAGTGGTCATGGAAAATATTTATTAGGTAGATGTAAATGCGATAGACTGTATTATGGATCCTACTGTCAATTTAGAAATGAATGTGTTGAGAATAGCGACTGTGGTGATCATGGTAAATGTATTGATGTTAAAGCTACCACTGCACCCAGGCAACAATGTTATTGCGAGTTGGGATATTTTGGCCCAGGATGTGTTAAGCGTAAGTAACTGCAACAATACATTGTATTATTTATTGTTAAAATACCTACCTTTATTTGTTTACCTTAGTATTTTGAAAAACGTTTTAAGAACTAAAAATATAAGTATCTAATATTCCAAAAAAAATATTATTAAGTAATGCATAATGGTTTTTGTAACAATAAATTAAAAATTTAATTAAAATTAAATTTACCTGCACTGTTTTTGTATTAGGTTCTCCTGTTAAAAATACGAATATTGATTTTGGTATTTACACTAAGAAAAAATTAAGTGACACATTCAATTTATATTGGCGAATTATAAAGGAACATAATGAAATTGAGGCCATTATGGTGGTTAATGGCACTGGATATGCTGGGATTGGTTGGAGACCAAAAGATCTTACCAAAACATGTAAAAACTTTCCTTTAATTGAAGAATCCAAATCCGAGAATATTAAACAAGAAGCAATTCCAGAATTTGAACCTACAAAGATCCCATCTACAAATAGGTAATTAAACAAGGATTTAGTAAAAAATCATTTGTGTTTGGTGCATCCAGAACATAAGCGGTTATTATAATATCTCTTTGACATTTTAATTATTTTTTTATTTAACTTTAATTATTATTCAGTTTTATTTCAAAACTTCCCAACCTTAATTTCTTTAAATTTGGAAAAAAACTCTTGAATACCCAAACATTTTTGACTGAAAATTAAGTCACCCACCTTTATCCCTTGTACCCAGGAGCTACCACCTTAAAAATCCTACATGTGAGGATCGAAGAATACCTCATTCCTACATTTAGGCGTATTATTTTTTGAAATCAGTTCGTTTTTTCTCGAGATATTTGAGAAAAACTTATTTAATCCATAATAATGTTTTATGTTTTTAATTCTGTTTCCAATTTTATTAAAAAGTCTAAATTTTATTGCACCAAAAATACCATTTATCAGATATATTTTTTAAATGCGCTATTATCAAGGATAAGTAATCATTCTGGACATGTTTACAAAACTTAACACAAAAAAATTCTATCGAGAATCGAAAAATTGTTTTTAAAAATGTTATCTGTGATTTTAAACAACACTGTTTGGCTAATAACGGGCAAAATTTGTTGCATTTATTAAACTAATGAGTATAGGGACGTATGGCAGGCCCCATCGACATCACCTTACACCAATCTTATTTTACCCCCTTTCTGTTCTCTAACGTATTCCGCAACTGCACAGCATTACCTGTGTTTGTTGGATCCGAATTTTTACGCCGGCTGGTAGGTCTCCCCTAGGAGGTCGTGGATGACAATGTCGATGGTTAAGGCCGGGTCGGGCCATACGCCCAATTAAGGCTAGTGGAGTGCGGAACAAGGAGACATGTTGGTTTTTGGAGGACATTGAACTGGCCCAAAACTAGGTACAATCCGGAATCCTTCTCAACCAGGGCCATAGTAATATCCCCATTCAATTGGGATGAATGGGGGTAGGTGGGTTAGTATGCTGCTAGAACCTATCCTTGTTGGTGTAATTCCTGATAGTCTCTGTCCGTGTCTCTGTCCGAGTCGGATTCCGGTTCCTTGGAACCGCTTTAGAATTGTTTGTGCCCTCTGCCTTCGTGAAATTAAAATTAAAATCATGTTTTTTTTTGTTTTTATATGAAGTTTTCTTTTTTTATAGAAATTACTATTATGTTGTGTGTAAGGTTAAATAATTCACCTATAATTTCTGTCTTGTTGTTATCAAAAATTAAGTAGTTTTAACTTGGATTTAAAATAATATCTTGTGATAGTTGTAAATGTAAAAGTTTCTAGTTAGTGTAGACGCAAAAAGTGAAGTGATATTAACAATATTATTAGATATTTGATTTGTGTAAAGCAATCAGAATTTACTACAAAAAACATTTAAAAACTCTAATAAAAACAATTAAGTGTTTCGTTAAATTTATGAAAAATAAAAATTCTGCCCGAAGTTGGAATCGAACTTGCGTCGAGCGCGGTGCAGACTTGAGTCCATGTTGCTCTGGCCGACTGAGCTACTGAAGACACCTGATTTGATTTCGACAAAGATTGTAGTAACTATATCGGACTTAAAATATGAGTTAACAAATTACTAATGAAGACCTGTTTAATTTGATTAAAAGTGAAAACCAGGTTCTAAAAACTGAAATTTCCAATGTAAAAAAAGAAATAAAAGGCGAATTAGATATTTTAAAAATAAAAAATGAAGATCTTCAAAAAGAAAATCAAGATTTGAAAAGAAAAATACTATTTTTGGAAAGAACGCAAAAAATATATAATGTTATAGTATATGGAATAGAAGGAGATGAACATCTAACTGATACGAAAACCCTACATGTACTAAATGAAGTACTAAATATTCCATGTAATAAGAAGGATCTTCGGGATATACACAGAATAGGGAGAAAAAAAATTCTGGTAAACCTCGACCTATCCAAATTGAAGTAATTAATTATAGTTTAAGAACAGAAATACTTAAAAAATCAAAAGAAAAACAAGCGGAGTTAAAAGAAAATATGTATTTTTTACCTCCGATTATGCATCTGAAGATTATAAGGAGAGGAAGCTATTGAATCAATATCTAAAGGCTGCAAAAGAAAAACAATATAAAGCGAAAATTGAAAATAATAAACTCGTAGTCGACGGAAAAGAATACACTAACAATCAACTTAAGTCAAACACACTTAAGGTACCTAATGCTGATGAAAACATAGAAACAGTAGAATCATTACAAGAAAACCTTAATGAAAACATCGAACAAATACTAAAAAATTCGTACGAGGAGGACGAGAAAAGTAAAAAGAAAAAAAATAAATTACCAACAGGAGCAGTACCAAAAAGGAACACTAGAGCTGAGGCAAAAAAAATACAAGGGGATTAGGGGATTTTTTTTAAACATTTTTAAATTTAAACCAAATTTAATGTAATGAGGAATTTATCTTTTGCTTTTTATAATGTGAGATCATTAACAAATAATTTTGCAGATTTTAAGGTTTTTATTTTACAAAAAAATATGATTTTATTGGTGTATGTGAAACGTGGTTGTCTGAAAATGTAAATACTAATTTAATTCATATTGAAGGATATAGGTTCCTTCGTCGAGATAGATTATCGATTATAATTATTATTCATACCAAGAGATATATTTAGCACGAAAATGTAATGAATTTTAGGATATAATATTGTCAGTTTGACATTTTAAATTAAAATTGTGTACTTTAAAAATTTTAATATAAAAAGACTTTAATAAGAGTCATTTTATCATTTTTCACCAAATTTGACAAAAATTGAAAGCTGAACTTATTGGATTTTCTTAAAACTTTCAGGGTGTGAAGACCAAGGCTTAGGATGAACAAAAACCACAATAATAATTTTTTATTTAAACACCCTGAGAAAGTAGGCAGGGCCATGTTGACCGGTTTGCATAAAACCCATTACAACTTAGTTGTTTATTAATATTTTGTATCGCGTAATATTTTGTTTTAACCATAAAACAATGTACTTTTTAAATATATGCTTAAAATTATACAAATGTTTTTACAAATGCAGTTTTTTAGTGCTAAATTTACGCTTCTTTTAACTGAAAATGACAATTTGATTTGGTGTATATTTTTATTTAAAGTAATTATAAATATAAAATAAAAAATTATAAAAAAAGTATCCAAATTGCAGAAAATACCATTTTAATTATGAAAATTTCCCATTTTTGGCGAAAAAAAATGCAATTTTTCGTCCGGAAGGACTGAACGAAAATTCTTCAAAATTTAACAGAATGTTCATCTCAATATAAACTAAAAACTGTACAAAAAAAATTGTGTATTTGCCTTGCTAGGAAGATACAACGGTTTAAAATACCATAAATTGTATAGAATATGGAATTACTTTCATGGTATTTTTATCAAGATGGCTTTGATAAAAAAATGCTATTTAAAGATGTTTGAAAAAGTAATGTTAAATAGTAAAAATTAAGCTATTAAACATTAAATATTTATTTTATAATTATAATTAACAAAATAACGCATACATAATAATTAATATAAAATAAAACAAACAATATTTGTATTGTAATCTTAAGGTACAGAATGATTACCTATTAAGGGTAATGATCGCCTGTTATTTTTATTACTGTTAAATAATCAGATTCACTTATTTAATTTAAGACAAGAACAATTTTGGCACTATGCCTAAGTGAATAATTATGTGTATTTTAGCAATACTTTTAACAAAGAATTTGTTTATTTTTATCGTGAACAATGCTTTAAATATTAACGTGTTACTGCATTTATAATACAAAACTATGTTAAAGGTAACGTTTGTATATAAAATTTATAAATATTATTTTTTCTACATGGAATCTTAAATTTATCTATTAAGGTAGTTGTTAATATAAATTTAATAACATTCACGTATTAAAATTTAGCAAAATTTATTGGTTTTTTAAAACTGCAAATTTTGTTCCTTTTAATATTTTTTATTTTTATTACGATTTGATTCCGATGTACTTCGAACCTGAATAATTTGTAAATTTTTAGGCACAAATGAATGAAAACTAGTATTTTTTAGTACAAGGATTAATTTTTTGTTGAACTATTATTTTAGGTTTTATATAAAAAAAGTGTTGCTATTATATTTTCGTTGCAAAACATATCTAAAGGTAATACAATTTAATCCTTATATGGTCTTTGCAGGCTTGCTTTTGAAACCAATCTCTTAAACGTTCTCCCTATTCCATCACAAGGTCCTTTTCCGTGCGATGTGGCAACTCTGCTTCCAAACCAAAGACATTTTTGTGATGCCAAAATTATAAAAAAGTACCCAAATTTCAGGAAATACCATTTTTATTATAAAAAATTTCCATTTTTGGCGAAAAAAATTCTTTTTTTCGTCCAGAGGGACCGAACGAAAATTGTTCAAAATTTAACAGAATGTTCTACTCAATGTAGACTAAAAATTGTACAAAAAAAAACGGGTATTTGCCTTCCTAAGAAGATACAACGGTTTAAAATGCGACAAATTTTATGGTACTAAATTTATATATGATTTTTGTTTAAGAAGGCTTTGATAGAAAAGTCAAACTATATTTTTAACATTTAAAAAATATTTACATGTTGATATGTTGACATTTTTACATGTTTACATATTTTAAAATGTGCTCCGTTGGACAATTCCAGAATGAGGAGTGTCGAAAACTGATGAAATGTGATATTTTATTACAAAATAATGAAGAATCTAGTTCAAACTCTTTTAAAACTAAGAGTAAATTATATTTTTCAAACAGGGTGTTCCTATAATTTAAAAAAATATGTGTATAAATATTTAGTAATTTACTTACCTTTAATTTACCAGTTTCTGATTTGATTGACAAAATATTATCAGCAATAGATTTTTTAAAAAAGCATCAGTATATTTCAAAAGATCAGGCAAAATATACATCTTAAAAAAATTATTTGCTTCCCATGCTGAAAATTTCTCCTCCGTTGTACCATTGAGTAAGATGTAACATCTTACTCAATGGTTGTACAATACGAAATACAAAATTTTCACTGGGTAAATAGTCTGGCCACTGTACATCCCTTTGTTATGTGATATAAAGATGAAAATAATGAATAATGTCAAACAAGTTGTTTACACTTTTTTTAAAGAACTTAATTTCATAAAATTAAATTTTTCGCAAATAAAAAAATAATATATTTTACTTATGGATGTGGGGCAATATAAAAATAAATATAATTTTATTATTTTTCATTAGGTTTTGGTAATCCATTTTTAGCAAGGTTTATGGAATGTTTAATTTTTAAAATAATGTATACTTCCTTGCTTGTGTGAAATTCTTTATTTGCGACTAGTTTCGGTTATACACCATCTTCAGGCAAAAATGTCAAGTTTTAAAATATGAGTTAAAATAAAAATCTTTATTTATTTAATTTTTATTTTAACTCATATTTTAAAACTTGACATTTTTGCCTGAAGATGGTGTATAACCGAAACTAGTCGCAAATAAAGAATTTCACACAAGCAAGGAAGTATACATTATTTTTAAAAATTAAACATAATTTTATTAATTTGGCATATCACAAAAATGACTGGTTTGGAGGCAGAGGCATTTTTTTGCCACATCGCACGGAAAAGGACCTTGTGATGGAATAGGGGGAACCGTTAAGACATTGGTTTCAAAAGCAAGCCTTCAAAGACCATATAAGGATCAAATTTTATTACCTTTAGATATTTTTTGCAATGAAAATATAAAAGGAATACATTTTTTTTATATAAAACCTAAAATAATACAACAAAAATTAATGCTTGTACTAAAAAATACTAGAAGTTTTCATTAATTTGTAACCAAAAATTTACAAATTATTCAGGTTCGAAGTACATCGGAATCAAACCGTTTTATAAATAAAAAATATTAAAAAGAACAAAATTTGGAGCTTTAATAAACCAATAATTAATTATTAATTATGTTAAATTTTATTAGGGTTACCTTACTCTCTAAAAATGAAATAGTCAAAATTCTACTATTTGAATTAGTACCAGCATTTTTTACTAATAAAATAGTCGTTTTCACTTTTAAATAGTTATTTTTTACTATGTAAATAGTTAAAGTTTGACTAATTTAAGATTAGTCACCATATTTGACTATTTCTGACAGTTAAAAGTAACTAATTTCTTTAGTCGTTTACGGCCAACAACAAAGTATTATTTGAATTAAATGCATATACCATGGTTAAATGACCCATAAAACAAATAAAGATGCAAAAAGTTTAGCTCAAAATAGCAACACAAATAATATATTAAACTTTAAAATATTATGAACAATATTTATTGACAAATTAAATTAAATTTTATAAGAGCGGCTGACAGCCGAATGCGTTAAGAGGTTAGCTTGACAAACTTGTCAAGTGACAGACCTGAGTTCAATCCCAGGTGGGTCAAAACTTTTTTTAAATTTAAATTTACTAATTTGACTATTTCATTAAGTGGAATTTGACTAATTATTAGTGACTGCTTTTTCACTATGACAATTAGTCAAATATGACTTATAATTAGTTATTTTTGACTAATTCATTTTAAGAGAGTATACTCTCTAAAAATGAAATAGTCAAAATTCTACTATTTGAATTAGTACCAGCATTTTTTACTAATAAAATAGTCGTTTTCACTTTTAAATAGTTATTTTTTACTACGTAAATAGTTAAAGTTTGACTAATTTAAGATTAGTCACCATATTTGACTATTTCTGATAGTTAAAAGTAACTAATTTCTTTAATCGTTTACGGCCAACAACAAAGTATTATTTGAATTAAATGCATATACCTCTCCATGGTTAAATGACCCATAAAACAAATAAAGATGCAAAAAGTTTAGATCAAAACAGTAACACAAATAATATATTAAACTTTAAAATATTATGAACAATATTTATTGACAAATAAAATTTATTTTTATAAGAGCGGCTGACAGCCGACTGGTTATGAGGTTAGGTTGACAAGCTTCTCAAGTGACAGACGTGAGTTCAATAACAGGCTGGGTCAAAACTTTTTTAAATTTAAATTTACTAATTTAACTATTTCATTCAGTGGAATTTGACTAATTATTAGTGACTGCTTTTTCGCTATGACAATTAGTCAAATATGACTTATACCTAATTAGTTATTTTTGCCTAATTCATTTTAAGAGAGTAGGGAATGTTATTAAATTTAAATTAACAACTACCTTAATAGATTAATAGATAAATTTAAGATTCCATGTAGAAAATCAATATAAATGTTACCTTTAACATAGTTTTGTATTATAAATTAAGTAACACTTGAATATATAAAGCATTGTTCACGATAAAAAAACAAGTTCTTTGTTAAAATTTATGCTAAAATACACATAATTATTCACTTAGGCATAGTACCAAAATTGTTCTTCTGTTAAATTAAATAAGTGAATCTGATTGGTTGCAATCATTTAACAGTAATAAAAATAACATAGGCGATCCATCATATTTAATCATTCTGTACCTTAAGATAACTTCTTCTTCTTCTTCAACTAGGGCGGATTTATGGCTTAACCACCGCCCTTATGGTCCTGGACATAGTCCTTATTAACCAGCTACTAGTTTTAACGTCCAATGATTTCAGAAGAACCAAAAACCATTGGACAACCGTTGTCTAACAAACACGTGGACACAAATAGGTTATGTAACCTTAAAATTTATAAATTTATATAAATTCCTCTTATCCCTTGTACAAGGACCAATCGAGGAATATTATCAAGAAACAGGAATATTTCTATTCCGGGAATCCAATTTTGTTCCTCCTAGGTCGAAGAGTCACCTATATTTCACACTTTTCATTGAGCGGTCCGTACCCTAGCACCAACAAAATCGAACTCCCCCCTTAAGATAACAATACAAATATTGTTTCAAATTGCGTCATCAATGTCGAATGTCAAAAACCGATTTCTCGACATACGGTTAACCTAAGACCGCGTTCGAAAACTCGCAAGAGTGCACTCTGGATACACTCCAAGTTTACCTTGCGCGTTCGAAATCTCTGGTATATACCTAGATATATGCAACTGTCAACTGTTCGAAAAGAGCAAGTATATGCCCAGAGTGCACTCTCGGTTGTCCAAGCTTTAGACTTGGTTAAGTTTTACCCGTCATGCGCATAGGGTACATCAAACAATAATTTGAATTTACCTTTATATAATTTATTAATATCCATTTAAAATTTAATAAAAAAACGAAAAACAGTTAAATAAAAGAATTTATTTAAAATAAATTATTTAACAAAAAAAAAAATAGCACAAAAACTTAAATAAACCATATAACTAAAGGGTTGACACAATAATTTAATATTTATATGTATTCAGTCAAATAACAAGCAAAACCAATTGGTTTTAGAACACTACAACATAAAGTTTATAGGTATATGCTCCGCGGCGTTCGAAAATAACAAGGAGGTCAGGTAAAATGTAAAGTCACGTGATTATATATCTATCCTTATACCATATCCAAAGTAGACTCTCATTTCGAACGCACTCTAGCGGTTCCTTGGATTATATACGTAAAAGAAAACAACAATAATTGTAATGTCTCTAAAAATGAAATAGTCAAAATTCTACTATTTAAATTAGTACCAGCATTTTTCACTAATAAAATAGTCGTTTTCACTTTTAAACAGTTATTTTTTACTACGTAAATAGTTAAAGTTTGACTAATTTAAGATTAGTCACCATATTTGACTATTTCTGACAGTTAAAAGTAACTAATTTCTTTAATCGTTTACTGCCAACAACAAATAATTATTTGAATTAAATGCATATACCTCTCCATGGTTAAATGACCCATAAAACAAATAAAGATGCAAAAAGTTTAGCTCAAAACAGTAACACAAATAATATATTAAACTTTAAAATATTATGAACAATATTTATTGACAAATAAAATTTATTTATTTCATACTGTACTTTAATGTGCCATTTCCCGGACTCATTTGAGTCCGGGAAATGATACATTACATCACTAGGCAGGTAAAGTAACTTTACCAGACTCGTATATTTTAACTAACACATGGTTATTTCTGAACGATTATAAGTTTTTGCGCCATTTACAGAATATCTCGTATTCCTTTTGATATCGTCCGGAAGACTTGACCGGGATAAGTTTCGCCGTCGCTTCAGAACTTTTTTTCAAAATCTCTGCATCCATTTTATTAGAAATTATTCAAAACCACAGATTCAAAACGATGCTGAACTGACCGACAAGACAATCAATAAAAAACTCTTTGTTACTGTTAGCAACCGATTTAAAGCATACTACATTATCACCCTATATTACTGGTGCTACATTTTATAGTTTGTTTAGACAATACTGATACCATCATGTACTGACACATTACTGACACCTTCACCTGAATACACAGTTCAATTTTTGTACCAAAAATTTGAAAAAAATATTGAATAGTATGAAATAAAACATTGTACGATACACGGCCGTGAAATGTCATTAAAGTACTTGTCTAGAAATTTCAGACTCGGCTCCTTCGTCGCCTAGTCCATAAACATCTAGACTCGTACTTTAATAAGCCATTTCCCGGCCTTGTAACGTAAATTACTATTTTATAAGAGCGGCTGACAGCCGACTGGTTATGAGGTTAGGTTGACAAGCTTCTCAAGTCACAGACGTGAGTTCAATCCCAGGCTGGGTCAAAACTTTTTTTAAATTTAAATTTACTAATTTAACTATTTCATTCAGTGGAATTTGACTAATTATTAGTGACTGCTTTTTCGCTATGACAATTAGTCAAATATGACTTATAATTAGTAATTTTTGACTAATTCATTTTAAGAGATCTGTGCTTGGTTCAGAATTTTATGACGCAATTTGAAACATTCGACGCGACAACTACATATATGTAAAATAGTTATTTAATGTTTATGTAGCTTAATCTTTACTATTTTATATTTCTTTTTCAAACACCTTTAAATAGCATTTTTTTTATCAAAGCCATCTTGATAAAAAAGACCATGAAAATAAATCCATATTCTATACAATTTATGGTATTTTAAACCGTTGTATTTTCCTAGCAAGGCAAATAAACAAAATATTTTTTGTTGAAGTTTTTAATTTATATTGAGGAGAACATTCTGTTAAATTTTTTTTCTCCAAAAATGGGAAATTTTCATAATTATGATGGTATTTCCTGTAATTTGGATACTTTTTTATAATTTCGCATTTTATATTTGAATCAATATTTATAATTACTTTAAATAAAAATATACACCAAATCATGGCAGAAAATTGACATTTTCAGTTAAAAAAAGCGTAAATTTAGCACTAAAAAAACTGCACTTGTAAAAACATTTGTATAATTTTAGGTAAATATATAAAAAGAACATTGTTTAATGGTTAAAACAAAATATTACGCGAGACAAAATATTAATAAACAACTTAGTTATAAAGGGTTTTCTTAGACACAGATTTGGTATTTTTTTATGCAAACCGGTCAACATGGCCTGCCTAATTCCTCAGGGTGTTTAAATAAAAAAAAATTATTGTGGTTTTTGTTCATCCTAAGCATTGGCCTTCACACCCTGAAAGTTTTAAGAAAATCCAATAAGGCCAGGTACCTACTTCTTAAATTATGGGTGAAAATTGTATATAAGCAAAAGAACATATTATAGTTCATCATATTTTAGCTTTAGAACAACAGCAGAACCAGAACCAGGAATATCGGAACCTGAACCAGGAACTGCGGAACCAGGAACTGAGAAACCTGAACCAGGAACAGCTGAACCTCAAGGAGTAAAATTTAAAAAAACATTATATAATAGAAGATCAGCTCCTTCGTATCCTGCATTGCTTAATGTTGACATTGTTGAAACAAGTATATCTTCTTCTACAAGTTCAGCTAAAGGTAAACGCTGTATTTATTTTATTATTCTTTAATTAAGGGTAAATTTATTTATATTGGATCTGGTTTTTTAGATGTTATAATTTTAATCCTAATTAATTTTTAATTTTTAAAATATATAAAAATGTAATTTAAAAAAATATATATAAGTTAATGTGGAGTTCGTCATAAATTGTGGAATTTTAAAAATTAAAAAATATATACATAGGTTTTGGCGTCTAAAAAATCAATTTGTACGGTCATTATAAATTTTTTTATAACACGCAATTCGATAGATATACGCAAATATCTAATGGACATACATTGAATATACATATTTTATCCAAGTGTCCGCCAGTTGGAAATCCCTAGTACCTACTCTCTTAAAATGAATGAGTCAAAAATAACTAAACTAAACTAAACTAAACGCGAAAATCACACTTAATTTTTTTTCATGGAAGCGTTTTCGAGATATGAATTTTCAACTGTTTTCTGAGGTGTTTTGACGTTTTAGAGTATACTTCGAATTCTAATTGATCGATTTGACCAAACAAGCACTTACAAAGGTATGATAAGTTTGATTTATTTTACGTATAGATTAGGGTGGTCCTTATTTAGGGTGTGTTCGAATTTTTCTTCACGATAGTCCTAAATAGGTTCCAAATATATAAAAAAAATGTGCCAAATTACAACTCTTAATTTTAAAATTAAGCCGGCCCCCCCGACAGCCAAAGTTTTAAATGTAAATAACATGGGAAAAGTTCTGTTATTACTTTGGATTTTTTTAAGTCATGAACTAATAAACGGATTATATAGAAGGATAAATATTCTTGTAACAAATTTAACGCTCTACAAAAAAGGTTTCCTGTGATTTTTTGCTAACTTGACTGGTTCAAAAGTTATTTGAGGTCAAAATCAAAGTTCTAGTCAATTCCATGGTTTTTCCATTTTTATTGTGGTTTGATGATTCAAAAATGTAAAAATGGTTATAATTTATATTCTAGATGACTTTTCTTATCTATGCTCTAAAAAAAAAAATATTTATTGATTAAATATTAATAAAATTTCAATGGATTAAAAAAAAACAGATGGTAAGGCGGTCGCTTGGCATGCTAGAGGTACCGGGTTCGATACTACTAGAAGTTGTCGAACTTTTTTTATTTTATATTATTTGTTGTTCCTTTGTTAAAAAGTGTTGGGTTGGGTTGGTTGGTTTGTTTTAGTTTTATCGTAACATAACAAATATTAAAATTATGACGTCACTCGGGACTAAACTTAAGTCCCGCCTCGGGACGGGAGCCACAGCAATGTTTTTATTAAGAAGTTTGAATTTAAAACTAGAGTTTATCAAAATTTTTACCAATTAAAATCAAAATCTTTTAACAATACCTATGTCCAAAATATCTTGCGTATCCCAAAAATCATTAAAAGTTACGACAGTGCAAAAATAAAAAAACAATTGGTGTAACTAACTTTTTAGGGCCACGATTACCCTGAAAGTTTTCTAAAAAATAGAACCATCTAAAATATAAATTATAACCCTTTTTACATTTTTGAATCATTAAACCACGTTAAAAATTGAAAAAAAACATAGAATTGACTAGAACTTCCATTTTGACCTCGAATAACTTTTGAACCAGTTAAGTTAGCAAAAAATCACAAGAAACCTTTTTTGTAGAGCGTTAAATTTGTTACAAGAATATTTATCCTTCTATATAATCCGTTTATTAGTTCATGACTTAAAAAAATCCAAAGTAACTTTTCCCATGTTATTTCCATTTAAAACTTTGGCTGTCGGGGGGGCCGGCTTAATTTTAAAACTAAGAGCTGCAATTTGGCACATTTTTTTTTTATTTATTTGGAACCTATTTAGGACTATCGTGAAGAAAAATTCGAACACACATCCTTGGGCACGTACAATAACGATAAGACGTAGGCTCATGCAGCAAAATAACAACTCTCGAACTTATTGTGTTGCCCAAGCACGTTTTGTGGTAGAATTGTTTTGTCTTTTTTTCTTAATTTCCAAAATTAAGTTTTGCATTTATTCATTAGTTAAACAAATGGCAAGCGCAATTATTCTGTTATATCTAATGTGTTTACAAATCCAAAAGAGTTTTAACCACTGAAAAATTCATAACTTCGCCATTTATAAATGGATTTTTATCAACAGCAGCTTATTTTTTTTCCTTTAAGTATAATCTATACTAGGGTGGTCCTTATTTAGAGTTAGGATTCATTACTTTTAAGTTAAAAAGTTAAAAGTTTTAACAATCAATACCTACGAAATATTAATGGTCAAATGTTTAGTAATGGTTATTTTACAGTTCGTATACTTATACAAAATATGTAATAAGTGCATAAGTTTTGGGTTAAGTTTTTCATTAAGTGTTATAAGAATAGATTAAAGGCGAATGTTACAAAAATAATATATTGCAAGAAATTTAAGTCAGATATGCCTTAAAAAATGTATGTCGTTGTTTATTTTGCAAATCTGTCAATATTAATTTTTTCTTAGGATTTCAAGATATTTAAAAAAATAAAAACTTCAATAAAAGTATTTACATTTATGTATAGTTATGTGCTAATTAGCAATATTAATATAAGTAAAAATACCACATAAGTAAACAATTAATAATTTTACACTGGATTTAACAAAGGAAAAATGTCTAGTTAAAAAAATACTGGTGAAGCCAATTATACTCATATAAATTAATTTGTATAGAAATAAATAAGAAGATTTTTTTATATTTATTATTTTTATATTGCAGTAATAATACTTGATAATATAATTATTCTAAATTATATAATAAAAGCTATAATTCTAATTTTATAATACGAGCCCTAACCACATAATGTTCGGACACTTCATAATTTATACAGAAATTTTTTTCGTGAATACTATCTCAAAATTATTAGAAGTTATGAAAAATTCAGATTATTTTGGCATGCTATTTTTAAAGAGTTTTTGCAATTTTCTTAGGAAACGGGAGATTTTGCAGATATATATATATCGCTATAACTTTCTTATTATTTATACAATTTTTACCAAATTTTCAGGGTTTGTATAATATTTTATGTTCTTTTTAATGGGCCCATTTATAACTTTTTTTACTCATGCAAAAAAAAGTTAAAAAGTTAGCCTTTTTTTAAAAGCTAAAAATAAAAGGTAAACTTTTTAAAAATAAAAATCGCTTCGAGGGGTATATGCCAAAATAAGCTGAATTTTTCATAACTTCTAATAATTTTGAGATAGTATTCACGAAAAAAATTTCTGTATAAATTATGAAGTGTCCGAACATTATGTGGTTAGGGCTCGTATTTATTACATGTTTATTGGGAAAAATTATCAATAATGAACTTAAGATTCTGAGATTTTATGTTCTCTTAAAAAACTTTTTAATAATACACATTTTTTTTAATTGTGAAATTTTAGCTATATGGATAATTATGATTATTAGTATTATACTATATTATAGTATTTCAGTATTCCAGCAAATACTATACACGAACACTACTACTATGACAAGCCCGTAAATTTAAGAAACCACAAATGCAGAGTATTAACGAATATTTAAAGCTTGACCTTGAATCTAAATATATATTTTTATACTAGTGAGATTTTCAACGTACCTATTAATAATATATGCTTGGGCTTTACAAGAACAAAAATGTTTCTACCGACAATCCTATAGGGAAATCTTTACCCCTCGTCTGCAGGGCTCCGAAGCGACCCATCCGTCTCCGGGCTTCAAAACATACCATTTATAGGTATATATATACAGGGTGTCCCAGAACTCGCGCCACAGAGAAAAAGGGGGCGTGCCTATAGCAATGGAGATGCCAAATTTAAAAATAAAAAATTTCTAGGTAATAGTGTAATCGAGGAAGAAAATATACCTCAGGACTGGAATCAGGGAATAATTATCAAGCTACCAAAAAAAGGAAACTTATCTGCATGTGAGAATTGGAGGCCAATTACACTTTTAAGCGTTGCAAGCAAAATAATGACAAAAATAATAATAGATCGAATGAGGGAACCGATAGATAAAAAACTACGAGAAAACCAAGCCGGATTTAGATCAAACAGATCGTGCATCGACCACATATGCACACTAAGACTTATCTTAGAAGAAGTAGCGGAAAAAAATGAAGAAATTCATATAAATTTTATCGACTTTGAAAAGGCGTTCGATTCAGTTAAAAGGGAAAGGATGTGGGATATTCTGAGGTTATATGGAGTACCTGAAAAATTTATAAAAATATTAAAAATGCTTTATGAAGAGTATATAGCAAAAATAGAACACGAAGGAAATCTCTCTGAGGGAATTAAACTAGAAAAGGGAGTGCGCCAAGGCTGTAGGATGTCACCCTTACTCTTTATAATAACTATGGACTGGGTTATGGAAAGAACTGAAGATCGGAAAAGTGGAATAATATGGGAAGTTTTTAAAAGGTTAGAAGACCTAGAATTCGCCGATGATATCTGTCTCCTGGCGACGAGAAAAAAGCATGTACAAGATAAAACAAAAAGGCTAGAAAGAAACGCACAGATAGTGGGTCTAAAAATTAACGCAAAAAAAACGAAACTGCTAACAAACAATGAAACCGAAGACAATATAATTATGGACGATAAAGAAATAGAAGAAGTAAAGGAATTCTGTTATTTGGGAAGTATAATTAGTGTGGAAGGCGGAACCGAAAAGGATATAGAAAGAAGACTTTCTCTGGCACAAAAATCCTTTAAAAGTTTAAACAAAATATGGTCATCAACAATCCTATCCAGAAAAAACAAGATTAGAATATTTAGATCAAACGTAAAAAGCATTTTATTATATGGTGCAGAAACATGGAAAAATTGTACTAGCATAGGAAAAATTCAAACCTTTATTAATAAATGTCTGAGAATTATATGTGGTATATTCTGGCCAAACACTATAACAAACGAAGAATTACACAGAACTACAGAAGAAGAAAAAGTGGAAAGAACAATTAGGAAAAACAGATGGAAATGGATAGGACACACACTAAGAAAAAATAACAATAGCATAGCAAGACAAGCACTCAGCTATAAGATTCCAGGAAAAAGAAGAACAGGCAGGCCAAATAACACATGGAGAAGAACAATAAATGAAGAACTCCAAAAACAAGGTTTAACATGGACAGAAGCAAGGAACATGGCGAAGAACAGACAAACATGGAAGGAACTGGTAGAAAGGATGTAATGGCGATGCGTAGAATTAGCTACTCTACCATCACTTTGACCATAGAAAGCCCTAGAAACACCTTTACAGGTGCCCTTTGCTCCAGAAGGAGCTACAGGAAGAAGAAGAAGAGTGTAATCGAATGAGAGCAAAAAAGCGGCAGCCAATACCGAGAGCTCTCGCCTAGGTTAAACGTAAGAGCTTTAAAAATTGCTAGGAGACGATAGAACATTGTTGTATTAAAAACATTTAAAAATCTTTTGGCCAACTGTATTTACTAAGTTGTCAAAAGCTTTCAAAAATGAGGTTATTAATCTATGACTTACTCTCTTAAAATGAATTAGTCAAAAATAACTAATTATAAGTCATATTTGACTAATTGTCATAGTGAAAAAGCAGTCACTAATAATTAGTCAAATTCCACTGAATGAAATAGTCAAATTAGTAAATTTAAATTTAAAAAAAGTTTTGACCCAGGTCTGTCACTTGACAATTTTGTCAAGCTAACCTCTTAACGCATTCGGCTGTCAGCCGCTCTTATAAAAATTAATTTTATTTGTCAATAAATATTGTTCATAATATTTTAAAGTTTAATATATTATTTGTGTTGCTATTTTGAGCTAAACTTTTTGCATCTTTATTTGTTTTATGGGTCATTTAACCATGGAGAGGTATATGCATTTAATTCAAATAATACTTTGTTGTTGGCCGTAAACGACTAAAGAAATTAGTTACTTTTAACTTTCAGAAATAGTCAAATATGGTGACTAATCTTAAATTAGTCAAACTTTAACTATTTACATAGTAAAAAATAACTATTTAAAAGTGAAAACGACTATTTTATTAGTAAAAAATGCTGGTACTAATTCAAATAGTAGAATTTTGACTATTTCATTTTTAGAGAGTATACTTCAGAACGCCAATGTTTTAAAATAACGATTAGGAAAGGGCTGGGAAAAAACTCGCGTTGTCTCCCTGGCGTTGTGCCCACACTAAATAAATAAATAATTATCATTTCAGTTTAATCATCTAAGGAAAACATTATTTATAATAACTTAATTTATAACCTAATATAATATTAATGACAGGAGTTTGACAGCAGTGTCACAATGAATTGGATTCCAGTGGACCAAATATTTTACATATTTTTTATTATCAACAATGCAACCTAAGTATCCTAGCAATTTAAAGAATTCCCTATGGCCATCTATTGGGATTGGCTATCGTTTTTTATTCTTATCTCGCTTATCCTTTGCGTTAGACAATTTTAATTTTCAAATATGTGTTTCACGTTACTTTCGGCACGTTCCGGTTTTCTATGTGGCGCGAGTTCTGGGACACCCTGTATATATATATATGTATATTTATATATACAGGGTGTCCCGGAAAATGTGGGAAATCTCTCGGATTCAGATAGAACATTAAAAAATAAGATGACAAGTTCCCATAAATTTTTTTCCTAGCGGCCCTCCCTACGGAGATACGGCCTCCTAAAGGACGCCACTGGAAATCAGATTTCTTGAATAACTTTTAAACTACTTAATATAATTTAATGAAAATTTAATATGATAAACAGTAGTAAGGACCTCTTAAAATACTGCCCTTAAAACATAATTAGCTTGTTTAGTTTACCAGGGGCGGACTAGGTTGTATATTTTAATACTTACATTTTTAACACCCTGTATGATAGGGAGTTAAAAAAATAAATTTGGATACCTTGAACATTAAGCTAAAGAAAAGGTACTCCTGTTTATTGTCGATAAAATTAACCGTTTTGGAGAAAAAAAATAATAAAGAATTAATGTTTTATTTTTATTAAAAAGACCATGATTTCTAATTTTTTTTCTACAAGCGGAAAAGTGTAACTTTCCGCACGATTATGCGTGTGGAAACAAAAAAAATAAAACTTAAAATGGAAACCGATAAAGAAAATTTCGAGATTCTCTGCTTGTAGACACTTTCCGCACGCTTGTAGAAAAAATGTTGTACCTAACACTGTCTGCAACAAAGTGTGATTCGAAAGTAATTGAAATAAAACTGTCATTAGCATTAAAAAACGCACTGTTTTTACAAACGTTACTATGGTACCTACGAAATAATAAATATCTTGCATTGACGTGTGTATTTTAAATCTTGTCATCTTTCATATTGTTAGCACGTTGATCCTTTACTTCGATATTAATTTATTGAATTTTGAATATCTTGGTAAATTTAATTAAATAATGGGATACACATTTAGTGAGTATGCAA
This sequence comes from Brassicogethes aeneus, assembly GCA_921294245.1. Taxonomy (NCBI): domain Eukaryota; kingdom Metazoa; phylum Arthropoda; class Insecta; order Coleoptera; family Nitidulidae; genus Brassicogethes; species Brassicogethes aeneus. The sequence goes on along the minus strand of OV121133.1, from coordinate 51,998,537 downwards.
ATATGCATCTTATGTACGGGCTTGCATCTTGCAATGCTTTGGAAGCAAGAAGGTTGTATGAAGAAAGATATCCTGATGGCAATATTCCAAATCAGAAAACATTTCAGCGACTTGATCAACGTCTAAGAGAGACTGGTGGGCGATTCTCAGTTAATAAGGCAACATTATTGATTTTCTTTAATAATTTTTAGGAAGTTTTGGGAAAACAAGTACTGATGCTGGTGTGAGAAGAACAGTACGTACGGTGCAATTGGAGGAAAATATTTTGGATAGTGTAGCTGATACTCCTTCAATAAGCACTCGAAGATTAGCCTCGCAGCTTCATACGTCAAAAACGATAATTCATAAAGTACTTAAAGAACAGTTGTTACAACCTTATCATTTGCAAAAAGTGCATCAACTACTTCCTCAAGATTTTCCTCGTAGAATCCAGTTCGCAAACTGGATGTTAGATCAGCAACGGACAAATCCAAACTTCATTAGCTCTATTCTTTTTACCGATGAAGCAGGGTTTACCAAAAATGGTATTTTAAATTTACATAACTCGCATGTATGGGCTGATGAAAACCCTCATGCCACTGTTGTTCATCATTATCAATATCAGTTCCAATCAATTAATGTTTGGGCAGGAATAATTGGCAATTTTTTGATTGGACCATGCGTATTGCCGCCACGATTGAATGGTGAAATTTATTTACAGTTCCTTCAGAATGCTTTTCTGGATTCAATAGAGCATTTGCCAATTGAAACCCGCCAGCGCATGTATTTTATGCATGATGGAGCCCCACCTCATTTTAGCGTTGCTGTACGGGACTATCTGAATAACGTCTATCCAAACCGTTGGATAGGCAGAGGAGGTCCCATTGCCTGGCCTCTACGCTCTCACGACTTAACGCCAATGGATTTTCACCTGTGGGGACATCTCAACACCTTGGTGTATTCCTCTCCGGTTGATACTAGGGAGGAACTTTTACAGAGAATCACATTTCATTGTGATGCGATAAGGAACAATGCTGGGTTGTTGTGGCGAGTACAGCAGTCCTCTATTCGTCGTGCCCGCGAGTGTATCAGAGTTCACGGAGCCCATATTGAACCCACTTATGAAGTTTTTAATTGATTATTTCTAATTTAATTTTTCTGTACATTATTTTTTAAGGTTGTTTTTTAAATAATTTCAAGAAAAACATATTTCTAAAAATAATTTTTGTTAAGGTGCCTTTCTGGGACAAGACTGAATTTTTAAGAATCTTGTAATTTTGTCGGATTAAATAACCTAAACTAAAACTTTTCTGTTTCTTGAATGACTTTCGTATCACACTTTGTTGCAGACAAAAAACTAGAAATCATGGTTCTTTTTAATAAAAATAAAACATTAATTCTTTATTATTTTTTTTCTCGAAAACGGTTCGTTTTATGGACAATAAACAGGAGTACCTTTTCTTTAGCTTAATGTTCAAGGTATCCAAATTTATTTTTTTTAACTCCCTATCATACAGGGTGTTAAAAATGTAAGCATTAAAATGTACAACCTAGTCCGCCCCTGGTAAACTAAACAAGCTAATTATGTTTTAAGGACATTATTTTAAGAGGTCCTTACTACTGTTTATCCTATTAAATTTTCATTAAATTATATTAAGTAGTTTAAAAGTTATTCAAGAAAATCTGATTTCCAGTGGCGTCCTTTAGGAGGCCGTATCTCCGTAGGGAGGGCCGCTAGAAAAAAAAATTATGGGAACTTGTCATCTTATTTTTTAATGTTCTATCTGAATCCAAGAGATTTTTTACGTTTTCCGGGACACCCTGTATATATCACATTTCAAATTGAAGACTGAACCCCATAGATTATAAAAGAAACCAACTAATAAAAAAACGACATTAAATAGCGTCCAAAGACTTGTTTGTTTCTTTATGATGGCTTCTCAACCATTCGGACAAGGACTGCCTACGTAGGTTTGGCACAGCTACACGAGAGCCCTCTTACGATATTAGCAGATTCCTTTTTAGAATCTCACACTGGGAATGCCCAATTAAATTCAATTGGAAATTACCTATGGGTAGCTTTAATCGAAACCACTAAAAAACAGTAGAATCCTAATTGGACTTTTTCATATTTTAAACTATTGGGAATAATCAATTAGCAGATTCCTTTTTAGAATCTCACACTGCAAATGCCCAATTGAATTCAATTGGAAATTACCTATGGGTACACTAAAAAATGAATTTCTGCAAATTTACTGAACAAATTGTGGGTTATTTGTTGCCTGCAATTTGTACAGTAAAATTACTGTAGCTTTGTAAGGATTACATATGTTAAGTAAAATCACAGAATTTCTGTAATAGGTGTATAACGTAAAACTACTGATGTTCTGTAATTGTACAGGTCTTATGTAAAATAGATACATAAACATTACTGTAATATTACAACATACTTACTGTGATTTTACTTTAGGTCTGTCTACAGATTTTATGTAAAATTACGATACTAAATTAGTAAATTTAAAATTTTATTTAGAACCTCAAAACTGGACGTATTATACGTATTATACGTATAATACGTGCTATAGCAATTAACGTCAAAGTTTGTTTATTTTTATATAGGTATGTGAAGCAGCTTTCTTCTTCTTCCTGTAGCTCCTTCTGGAGCAAAGGGCACCTGTAAAGGTGTTTCTAGGGCTTTCTATGGTCAAAGTGATGCTAGAGTAGCTAATTCTACGCATCGCCATTACATCCTTTCTACCAGTTCCTTCCATGTTTGTCTGTTGTTCGCCATGTTCCTTGCTTCTGTCCATGTTAAACCTTGTTTTTGGAGTTCTTCATTTATTGTTCTTCTCCATGTGTTATTTGGCCTGCCTGTTCTTCTTTTTCCTGGAATCTTATAGCTGAGTGCTTGTCTTGCTATGCTTTTGTTATTTTTTCTTAGTGTGTGTCCTATCCATTTCCATCTGTTTTTCCTAATTGTTCTTTCCACTTTTTCTTCTTCTGTAGTTCTGTGTAATTCTTCGTTTGTTATAGTGTTTGGCCAGAATATACCACATATAATTCTCAGACATTTATTAATAAAGGTTTGAATTTTTCCTATGCTAGTACAATTTTTCCATGTTTCTGCACCATATAATAAAATGCTTTTTACGTTTGATCTAAATATTCTAATCTTGTTTTTTCTGGACAGGATTGTTGATGACCATATTTTGTTTAACCCTTAACTACTACGCGGGGTCTTCTTGGGACCCCAGATCTACATTTTTTAGTTTTCAGAACGATAACATATTGTTTTATGCATGAAGTGCCAAGTAGCTGAGTTTTTCGCTTTTCCACATAATATTTAGTAATCTGAACTGATTTTCAATAAGTAGTTTTTAGAAAAACTACAATTTTATGAACGGGGTTCCTGAAGGACCCCATTTAGTATTTTATGTGACGTTTTTTTAATGTTTACATTTTTTGTTTCAGTTGTTTATCAAGACCAAAAAAGTATAAAAAAGGTGTAAAATACTTTATTTACTAAGAGTGTTAGTGTGAAACGTATAAAATGTCTAGGTGGTCTCGGAAGATCCTAACTCAAGCAGAGCTTGAAGAAATAGCAGCTAACCTTGGGTCAAATGACTATGAAAGTGATCAGAGTGAAATTGATGATGATGATCGCGATCCCAATTTTGTGCTTGGAGAGGAAAGTTCATCGGAAACTGAAGACAACATTGAAGAAGTTGTGGAAGAGAAAGAAGATGAGCCGGCGGTTGACAATGAGAAAACTATGAGTTTAGGGAAGATGTGCAAGGGGACGTGTTAGGGGAGGGACAACTGGAGGAAGGAGGGAGGTTAGAAGTTAAATATACTTCGAAATCTGGACGTATATGGACCCCTGACGCGCCTGTTTCATCTCGACGCCCCTCGAGGAATATTGTTAGTACCAGACCTGGACCAACCTCATACGCCAACGAAGCCAATGAAGCTTGTGAAATTTTTAGTCTTTTCGTGACTCTTGAAATGAAGGCAGAGATCTGTAAAATGAAAAAAAACCGGAGAGACAGAAGATATGGAAAGACATTGATGTTGTAGAACTAGATGCCTTCATTGGAGTTTTGATTACAGCGGGAGCTCTACGTTGTCGAAAAGAGAATGTTGCAGAAATGTGGTGTACAGATGAGTCCATTCGCCGTAATATATTTACAGCATCAATGGCTCGTGACAGATTTGTTTAGATCAGTAAATTTATCAGATTTGATGATAAGGCTACAAGACCAGAGAGGAGAGAAACAGACAAGCGGCATTCAGGGACATATGGGAAAATTTTGGTTCTAATTGTAAAAAGGCATTTGTTCCCCATGAATACGTAACAGTGGATGAACAATTGGTAGCTTTTAGAGGGAAGTGTCCGTTCAAGCAGTACATAAGTTCAAAGCCTGCAAAGTATGGTATTAAAATTTGGGCACAAGCCGACGTGAAAACAACATATCTGAGTAATCTGCAAATTTACACGGGCAAGCAGCCAGGAGCACAATCTGAAAAAAATCAAGGTTTCAGGGTAGTAACAGATTTAGTGTCTCCTTTATATGGTACTGGTCAAGGTGTTACTACAGATAATTTTTTTACGTCCTTACCTCTGGCCGAATTTCTTCTCACCAAAAATCTCACCTTGCTCGGAACTGTGCGCAAGAACAAGCCCGACACTCCAGCGGAACTGAACATATCTAGAGGCCGAGCTGTTTTGTCATCTGAATTTGCTTTTTCCGATAAGGTGGCTACGGTTTCTTACATACCAAAAAAAACCAAAATGGTCCATATGCTATCCACGCAACATCAAGACAAGTCTGTTTCTGCCGAAGAACATAGGAAACCGGACATGATCTTATCATATAATGCTACTAAAGGGGCAGTTGACAATGCCGATAAGATGATAAGACTAGATAGACGCACTTCCCGCTGGCCTTATCGACTCTTCATGAATCTCCTTGATACTGGGTGTCTAAATAGTTTTGTCATATATGTAGCAAAAAATCCAAACTTCTCTTCAAGAAAAACATTTCTTCTAACCCTAGGAAAGCAGTTAGCTAAACCAAACATGGAACAGAGGCTTGGAAGTTCAAAGAAAAATCGTAGCGTTTATAGAGCAATAATTGCGTGCGGAATAAAAGCTCCGCTGCAAGAGTATGAAGCCATTCCTGCAAATACGAAGAAACGAGGAAGGTGCAACCTGTGCCCTCGTACACTTGATAAAAAAGTGAACTTCAGATGTGACGACTGCAAAAAATTTATCTGCGGCAATCACAGACGCACTGTTACCAGTACAAAATGCAGTTCAAATTGTACCGAGGATAATGAATAATGCCAAACTTATGATTTTCTTTTCTTTAATAAAGTTACCTGGTTTAAATAAACAAGTTTTTTATTCATGTGTTGCCTAAAAAAATGTGCATTTCCATAAAAAAATAAGAAATATCCCATTTAGTGCCTAATATATAGGAAAAATAACACGATTATATTAAAAAACAGATGGGGTCCTTGAAAGACCCCATTCAGTACTTTACGTAACAAAATCTATCGTAGTAATTTAAGGGTTAAACTTTTAAAGGATTTTTGTGCCAGAGAAAGTCTTATTTCTATATCCTTTTCGGTTCCGCCTTCCACACTAATTATACTTCCCAAATAACAGAATTCCTTTACTTCTTCTATTTCTTTATCGTCCATAATTATATTGTCTTCGGTTTCATTGTTTGTTAGCAGTTTCGTTTTTTTTGCGTTAATTTTTAGACCCACTATATGTGCGTTTCTTTCTAGCCTTTTTGTTTTATCTTGTACATGCTTTTTTCTCGTCGCCAGGAGACAGATATCATCGGCGAATTCTAGGTCTTCTAACCTTTTAAAAACTTCCCATATTATTCCACTTTTCCGATCTTCAGTTCTTTCCATAACCCAGTCCATAGTTATTATGAAGAGTAAGGGTGACATCCTACAGCCTTGGCGCACTCCCTTTTCTAGTTTAATTCCCTCAGAGAGACTTCCTTCGTGTTCTATTTTTGCTATATACTCTTCATAAAGCATTTTTAATATTTTTATAAATTTTTCAGGTACTCCATATAACCTCAGAATATCCCACATCCTTTCCCGTTTAACTGAATCGAACGCCTTTTCAAAGTCGATAAAATTTATATGAATTTCTTCATTTTTTTCCGCTACTTCTTCTAAGATAAGTCTTAGTGTGCATATGTGGTCGATGCACGATCTGTTTGATCTAAATCCGGCTTGGTTTTCTCGTAGTTCTCGTAGTTCTCGTATCGGTTCCCTCATTCGATCTATTATTATTTTTGTCATTATTTTGCTTGCAACGCTTAAAAGTGTAATTGGCCTCCAATTCTCACATGCAGATAAGTTTCCTTTTTTTGGTAGCTTGATAATTATTCCCTGATTCCAGTCCTGGGGTATATTTTCTTCCTCCCATATTTTCTTTAATAAGATGTAGAATACATTAACGGACAATGTAAGATGGGCTTTAATTAATTCAGCCGTTATTCCGTCTATTCCTGCTGCTTTGCCATTCTTTAGACTTTTTATTGCAAGTTTTATTTCCTCTTTGCTAAATTCTCCTTGGTTTATATTCATTTCTTTATGTTTATTTTCCATACTTATAGGTTCCTGGTCTTCCTCTTTTTCTTTATACATTTCTGTAAAATATTCTACCCATCTTTTCATTATGTCTTTGTTTGTGGTATATACTTGTCCTTCTTTTCCTAGTATTTTTGAGTATTTTTTTCCTTTTAAAATATTTGTTATCTGATATAATGTTTTTATATCATGTTTCTGTGCTGCTTCTTCTGCCTCTTTTGTTAAAAGTTCGATATATCTTCTCTTATCCCTCCTAGCACTGGTTTTTACCTCTCTGTTTTTTTTGTTGTATTCTTCTTTCATTTTCTGGTCTTCTTCTTTTGAACTGAGTATTTTCATTTTTACTTTCTTTCTTTGTTCTATTTTTTCCTTTGTTTCTCTTGTAACCCATGGTTTGTCAATTTTATGTTTATATCCTATAGTTTCTTTAGTCGTTTTTAAAAGGGTATTTTTATATTTTTGCCAGATTTGTTCTATGCTTTTTGACTTAAGCTTTCTAGGCTTCCCATACAATCTTCTAATTTGTCTTTAAATTTGTTTTGAATCTCCGGATCTTCTAAGTATCTTAAATTGAATTTTTCCCTTTTCAGTCCTTGGGTGTAATGTGCTTTTAAACTTATTCTTATTTTCCCTCTTACTAGTTCGTGATCCGTTGCCACATCTGCACCTCTCATAGCCCTGACATCATGTAAAGAATTTCTCCATTTTTTCTCAATTAAAATATGATCAATTTGATTTTTTATTTTGCCTCCAGGTGAAGTCCAAGTCAGTTTATGAATAGTCTTATGAGGAAACAATGTACCTCCTATGATTAGATTGTTTATGGCACAAAATTCTAGCATCCTACTTCCATTTTCGTTCATTTTTCCTATTCCGTGTTTTCCCATTACTTCTTCTTAACCTTGGTTGCAACTTCCAACTTTTGCATTAAAATCACCTATAATAATTTTAATATCTCTCTTGTACTTCTTATTAATTTTTTGCAATGTTGATTGTAGAGTTTCATAAAATTCATCCTTTGTTTCATCATTCTGAGTATTCGTTGGTGCATACACGTTTAATATACATAATATGTTCCTGAATTTAGCTTTGAATCGCCCCCATATTATTCTTTCGGATATCCCTTCCCATTCTAACAAAGTTTTGGATGTTTCTTTATTCAACATTAATGCTACCCCCTTTTCGCTTTTTGTCCCTTGTTTATTGTTTCCTCTGTATATTATTTCATTTCCACCTTTTAGGCGCAGTCGCCCTTCTCCTTTCCACCTTGTTTCGCTGAGACCCAGGATACTAATTCTGTTTTTCATCATTTCCGTTTCTATTTGGTGAGCTTTACCTCGCCTATCTTACCTTTGTCCTCCCACTTATAGATGGCGCTTTTTCTTGTTGCACTTTAATAGTCTCTGGTATTTTGGTTTTAGGTTATATTCATGAATTAATTATAATGGACTTAATTAGCATAAAACTCACTTTTTCTTTCCTTTTATTTTTGGAACGTCTTCCCTTAGTTTTTTTCTTAAACTTGATTTAAAGTTTCCTCTCTCAGACAGCTTGATAATCCACGACGAAGGCACTTATTTTAATAGATTTCCGCAAAGACAGGACTTATTCTCTATTATTCACAAAAATACGCACTGCACTTAGATCATTAAACCTGTCAAATGAGTTAAGTTAATACAAAATATCACTGTAAACTTTGTTTATTAATCGCAAGCATCAAACACTCTTGATCACGGCGGTCACCAGTTTTCAGGTTTACAATGAATGAAAGGAGGCTCAAGTTATGTGAAGCAGCTTACAACCTTAAAATTACTGCTAGTACCTTTTAAGAGTACAACTGATTAAAAAATATGTAAATCAGTATAGCTTTTAATTATATACTTTTCAAGATTTCAAACTCTTGAAAAGTACTACCAGTAATTTTAAGGTTGTAAACTGCTTTACCTAAATAAAAATAAACAAACTTTGGCGTTAACTACAACGTCCAGTTCTGAGGTTCTAAATAAAGTTTTATATTTACTGATATTTTTATTAACAAAATAAATAAAAGAGGTTGGCAGGTAAGTAAAACTTAAAAAGAAAACATTTACATTTTTTATTTAGAAAATGTAACAAGTAACATGGTATATTATTTATGTCATCATATCATATTATTATCATTATTTTAATAATAATTACCCTAAAATGTTAGAAAATTAGCTAAAACACAACAAAAAATTTAAAAAATGCTAGGCTCAGGAGCAATTTTTACTTGGTAATTGTTCGTGTGGTTTGCTGTCAATAAGTTTTGAGATTGTAAGCACTAATCAACGATTTACCAAATTTATATGGTTAGTTAAAAAAACGGGTATCTGCAATTGTACCTACTATACTATATATACTATAAAAGCTTATACTATTTTTTAATAAAAATATTAAGAACATAATTTAAGGTATTGACTTACCTATACTTTTCACAGAAACGCAGATAAACGACAAGACACTGAATACTGGATAAAGCGACGCCATGTACAACTTTCTTTTTTGATAAGCAATCACTGGTCCTTTTTAAGCATTAAATTATCAGCTATAATACCACAAGAGCTTTAAATTTATCGGTTAATTTCCGATTTGTTGTTGCATAGTGACGGGAGAAGAGTGTCAATTTGACAACAATTGAAATCCCAACAGCCCGTAGGGCTGGAGGGATTTCATTGTCAAATTGACACGATTCGACGTCACTATGCAGGAATAAAGAGGCAGTTGCCTCTTTATTCCTGCATAGTGACGATTTTAATTAAGCTCGAATGGTAATCATAAGATTATTTTAAAAGCTATATCTTCAAAAGGATTTATGGCTCTATGAAACTCTTTGTACAATTTTTCCTGTAGCAATTTTGCGGTAATATTCCACATTGTCTTAATTACTCCTTCTTTATAGTCTGTACCGTTTATTTTTTTCATATTAAATGCCCAATCCAGTAATATTTTAGCCAATTCACCTTCAGACGTGTTTTCCAGAATTTGGTAATTTTTTAATTTACAAAACACTTTAAATTGTCGCCATATGGATGCTTGACTTTTCGTGGTATTAATTGGCCGATTATCCTTCACCGCCTGGTCGATATCTTGTAACTGTACAGCCCCAAAGCCACTCATTTTGGAATGAAATTCACGATATTCACTTAAACATCAAATCAATATTTTGACATATGTTAATTAATAAACTTAGCGACAAAACAATTAAAATCAACATTAAAGAATTATCGAATTATCGCTGTAATTCGCTGTAGGTTCACTCAACAACAATGCCTCAACAATGTCCCAACAATACAGAGAACTGTCAACAAAAATAATCTACAAAAAATCCAGTCCAGAGTCCAGTCTGTAGATTCAACTGTTTCTTTTTTATTAACGTTGAAACTTATAAATTCTAAACAAATTTGATGTTTTTATATTTAGCGGCTAAACTAATAATCGTAGAAAAAAGTCAAATAGCAATTTTGAAGATCTTTTAATGTTCTACAAATTCGTTCTGAATAAATTTTTTTGTCTAAAATCCTATTTTCATCATTATGCATAACACTGGCCGACAGCCATTTTGGTGCAGGGTAGACAACAACTTTTTTAGGGTAATTTGAGTACGCCGAATCCAAAAATGACCATTATTTTGCTCAATCAGCTCTTGTTTTTGCGATGTAGACAACAAACCATTTTTTTATATGCGCACATTCAAATGCTTAAATATATTTTTTTAACCTTATAATTTAAGCAAGGATAGTTGGTAATGTTGCTATCATGGGCGCCGCTACATAGGGGCAGGGGGGGGCGGTCCACCCCTGGAAATTCATACCCAGAAATTCCGGTACTCCATAATTTGACGGTAAGTGCTGATCGTTATCATTTGTTCATTATTTTTTAGATAAATTAAATTTGTTATCTTAGATAATGTAGCGAGTACGGCTCTGGTTATCGGAATGATGACTCTTTGCCGATGAGTCATCGCCGGTGAGTCATCGCTGGTGAGTCAGCGCTCGAATAATCGAGAGTGTGGAGCTCGCGGGAATGTTCCAGAAGACGTAGGCTCTGAATATATAAGGAACGACGCATCATGGAGAGTCAGTCAAGCTTTGGTACTCGCGACGAAATAAATAAATATACGTGCAGTATAGTAGTGATATATAAATAATTAATAGTTAAGTGTTCAATTAGTTTTATAGTGTTTTAAGTGTAATTTAATTATAAAATAAATAGTTTAGTTCGTTAATAAACCAGTGCGTGTTTTAATTCACACTACGAACAGTAAAAACGTTACAATAATTTAACTTAGATTTGTGCCGTCTTAATGAACACTAGTGTTGTTACAGTTCTAAAATGAATGAAATGGCTGGCTGTTCAAAGAAATCAGAAGCACAGTTTACTGATTCCTATGGCGAAGAAACCAGAAGCCACAGATCATTATGTTCATATTCCAAAGATTTTCGATGGAATCTTATATACGTGCAATAAGGTTCATATCAATTTTGATTTGGAATCCAAGAGTTATTTATATATTTACCAAAAAACTGTGATGTGTTTTTTGCAATATGTACCAATATAAATAAATAGGTAAATATACATATAAAGATGATATTTTATTTGACTTAAGTTTAATGTGAACTTCTACAGTACAACTTGATTATAAATAACATCTATCAAAATTGTAAAAAAACTTTAAGGCCCCCCCCCTAGACGAATTCCTACCGGCGCCCATGGTTGCTATGGGTCTTTATTAAACTAAAAAAAAATACCATATACATTGATAATGGTATTCTCTTTAAAAATCTTGCTTTCATCAAAAGAAAATCTGATATTTTTTAAATTTAAAGTGATACAGCATGATCAATTTTTGCCCGATTTAAATAAAATTTACCCTATTTGTAGCTCTATTTATTTACTTTATTGTGTTAAAATTTCAATGCAATATCGAAAAAAATGTTTTTTAGTCTACATCGCAAAAACAAGAGCTGATTGAGCCAAATGATGTTCATTCATACCTAAATTACCATTAAAAATTTATTGGTTGCCATACACCATAAACCTTAAAAATTATTTTCAGTATTTCAAAACTGTTTTGAAGCAAAGTATAAAATTTTATTTGCAGTCAAAAGCTGGATCATGAAATTAAGAATATCATAAAAGTTAAGCTATTTTAGCTTAAATTCGGCGATTAATTGAGTGTATTGAAAGAATCTTGGTACGTTATGTATAGAGCTTCGAGTTTCCTGCAAAATTATCCCTAAACGTTTTTCCTAAAGTGAATATTATTATGCAGAATAATAAAAATAGGACACTTATAACTTTTGAACTGTAGGTGATAACTAGGGATGGGATATTTAGGTACTAAAAACTGAAAAATAGGTAACTAAAAAGGTACTAAAAAAAGGTACTAAAAAAAGCATTTTAGGTTAAAAAAACAGCATTTTAGGTAAAAAAAAACATTAAAAGTTTAAGTTTCGTTTATAATTTTGTTTAGCCGCATACCCAAACACAGAACATACCCACAATAAACTATTTCTATGCAATAAACTGTGTTTTACTGAGTGACACTCACTACACAGAAGTTCTATGACAGAACATAAGCTCACTAGTAGTGAGTCACTACAAAGAAGGTAACTGTAAAGAAAGTTACTGTTACAGTCTGTAACCATAAGAAAAAATTCTATACCGTTCTCTACCGTTGAGTTGCACGCCCTGGATAAAATATTGGCGCAAATTTTAAAAAGAAGAAAAAAAATAAAATAAGTAAAAATACGTAAAAATAGGTAACAAATATATGAAAATAAACTGACAAATTAAAAAATATGTAAAAAAAGTATAAAAAGGTAGTTTAAAGCAAAAACCTCCAAAAAAGGTAAAAAAGGTGAAAAAAAGTTAAAAAAATAGGTAACAAAAGTATAAAAAAGGTAGTTAAAAGCAAAAACCTCCAAAAAAGGTAAAAAAGGGGAAAACAAGTTAGGTTCATATAAAAGAAAATCTTTTAAAACACATTTTCGCATTATTGGTTTTCAAATAGTTACATCGGTTAAAAAAAGGTAAAATAACTAAAATCCCATCCCTAGTGATAACAAAAAATTGTTTAAATCAAATTTTTATAGCATTAAAAGATCTTCAAAATATCAATTTTTTAGAATTTATACGTTTCAACGTTAATAAAAAAGAAAGAGTTGAATCTACAAACTGGACTCTGTAAGATTTTTTGTATAGATGCTAAAAAAGGATCAGTGATTGTTTATCAAAAAAAAAGTCTACATAGCATGCAGGCGAAATTGAAAAAAGAAAAATATTGCCTTATTTTGAAACACCCTAGTATATATGTATATATAATAAATAAATTTACTCATGTATTTTTTGTGGAATTATGTGTGATTTTACTTGACATTACCCGGAAGTCCCGGGCCGGGTGTTGTAAAGAAAAAAGGTAGCTATCTTGGAGCGGCGGCCATATTAAACTAATTACAAATTTAAGTATATTAGAGGTGCGTTCTTTTTGCCTGAGATCTCAGTTAATCTCAGCTCACATCGGTAAAATTTGCAAATGTGCGCGTTCTTTTTGCTTCATCACCATAAAGTGAGCTGAGATTTTTCCTCCCCCCTCACAGATACTGCACATGCTGTGCGGGGGAATCAGTTTGAATTAAGTCGGAAATAAAGTGGAGGGGATAAAGAAATGATTGATTTGTTAAGTTTTTAAATAACATAACTCAATCTTATTTAGGTGATTTTTTGCAATAAAACTTAAATTTCCATTAAAATTATTAAATTTTGTAAATTAGCTATAAACTTGATATAATAAATAAAATTCGTATAAAATTGTTTTTCAGAGCTAGAAAAACACTTTTTACAATAAAATTAAACAAAACATGTCAAAGTGAATTTTTTTTAAAATTTTTATTTTATGTCATTTTATCACCTTTATAAAACCTTTATTATTATTTTTGTATTATCCATAATTCAACGCAAATTTAAACATAGAAAACCACGAAATTTAAACCAATAAGGATATGACACAGAACATAATGATATCAGAGATAGGTTATGTTGCCTCTTATTCACGTATACGCCGTCAGATTGCGCGTTTCAATTGAGTGTGTCGTTCTTTTTAATGCTTACACACTTCACTACATCTCATATCACATTAACTGAAGTGAGCTAAGCTCTCAGGCGAAAAGAACGCACCTTAGATTGTATTGTCACCATGGTGCTGCAGCACCAAAAGTGCAAAATTTTAGGTCAATTGGTTGGGTAAAAGTAGGTAAAAATCGACCTTCTAGATTTGTTTACATACAAGTAAAGTTAATAAAACTGTGTTAATTACGCCAGACTAAATAAACTTACCCTTTATTAAAAAAAATATTTATTTTGCAAAAATATGTCGTCAGTTTTGTTTTTTTGTCATTTTGTATTATCTCTGAATTAAATAAAGCGTACCTATAGGTTCAAAAGCCGACATTCGACATTTCATAAAAAAAATGTTAGCCATGCCATTTTGTAAATTTTATCTGCAATACGATTCATTCAAAGCCGTAATTAGCATTTAAAATCTAGCTTTAGATGCAAAAGCAGACATATGCGTATTTAGCTTAGATGCTAAAGGAGCTCTGGACTTCTTCTTTGGACGAATTAGCTTGCTGTTTTTAGTCACTTGACCTTGCTCGTTTACAATGACATAAAATGACATATGTCATAACATTATATATTTTTTATAAACTTAATTATTGCGTTTAATAAAATTAAAATGTAACGTGTGCGGTATGTATGAAAAAATAACAATAATATTGAACCAAAAATTATTGGTTAAAGCTTCTAAAGGTAGATAGACTAATACTTACAATTTGGATAAACGAAGGGTCAACTATTACCCTACGTCAATCAATAATATTTCAATAATTTTTAATTATTATTATCACCCAAATTTTATTAGTCTATTGACTTGGTGTTTCTATTATTAGAAGCTCAGAAGCATAAGCAGACGTTTGCAAGTTTTTTTACACAAAATACTCTTTTTCTATAGGTCGAATATTTTCGTATTAAATCTCAATAATTTTAAAATAAATCATTACAAATTTCTATCAAAACTTCGCGTTGATTGATCAGATTATAACATCCTGGCCGGTTTTTTAGTTTTACTGAAAACTACTTAAAATGTCGAATGACCTGTTTCAAATCTACCTATACGCTTCAAATAGTATACAGTGGTTGAAATGCGTCTTTAATCCGCTTGAAAACAAAGACGCATAAAATAGTAAACGTACTAACAAGTGTAATAAACACAGACTGTGGTAATAAACAACCATCGTCAAACCGATTGTTAAACAAAATTGACTCCCTTCCCTCATAAGCGTGCAGTAGAAATTTTTAAATCAATCAATTGTCCGCCAAGGTTTTACTTCCCCTCTGTTTCTCTCATCAGCACTATTGAAAGTTAAACTTGTTGCCAACCTTTGAGAATCAAATTTCCCACAAAGAGGGTAAAAAATTCCCTTTTTTAAGAAAATTTTCCCATGAATTTATTATATTTTTCCATGGGTATTTTTTGTTTTTAAGAAGATAAAAAGAATATTTTGAGAAAGGGATAAATTTAAATTAAAAAAATGATAAGTTTTTTTAAATCATTCATCTGATGAACTACCCTTCTGAAAATGACGGATGATTGCGAATATAAATTCTTCGTCAAAACCGGATAAAGGCAGATGATTGCGGGTATAAATTCTTCGTCGAAGCCGGATAAATGCAGATAAAAGCGGGTAAAAATATCATCTGATATCATCTGCTTTTGTCCGCATCGCTATATGTTTTATGTCCGGTTAGTGCACCCCCGCAATCATCTGCAAACGTCTGCTTACGTCTGGTGTTATCCGCGATTACCTGCATTTTTTTGTCTATTTTTGTCTGGTTTTATCTGCAAACGTCTGGTTTTATCCGCGAGCATATGCTTTTACCCGCAAACGTCTGCCTAGTCCAATTACACTCGCCAACATATGCTTTTATCCGCCAACATCTGCTTTTATCCGCGACCATCTGCTTTCATCCGCTAACATCTGCAATCACCCGCGAACAACTGCTTTTATCCGCGAACATCTGCAATCACCCGCGAACATCTGCTTTTACCCGCGAACGTTTGCTTTCATACGGTTTCACCCGGAAATATGCTTTTATCTGCGAACGCCTGATATCATCCGGTTAGTGCACCCCCGCATTCACCCGCAAATATCAGCTTTCATCCGCGAACATCTGCTTTCATCCGCGAACATCTGATTTTATCCGCCAACATCTGCTTTTATCCGCGAACATCTGGTTTCATCCACGAACATCTGCAGTCACCCGCGAACAACTGCTTTTACTCGCGAACAACTGCTTTTACTCGCGAACATCTGCAATCACCCGCGAACATTTGCAATCACCCGCGAACATCTGCAATCACCCGCGAACATCTGCTTTCATCCGCAAACGTCTGGTTTTATCCGCAAACATCTGCTTTCATACGGTTTCACCCGCAAACATGCTTTTATCTGCAAACACCTGATTTCATCCGGTTAGTGCACACCCGCAAACATCTGCTTTTATCCGCAAACATCTGCTTTTATCCGCCAACATCTCATTTTATCCGCGAACATCTGCTTTTATCCGCGAACATCTGCAATCACCTGCGAACATCTGCAATCACCCGCGAACATCTGCTTTCATCCGCGAACATCTGCAATCATCCGCGAACATCTGCTTTTATCCGCAAACATCTGCTTTCATCCACAAACATTTGCTTTTATCCGCAAACATCTCATTTTATACGCGAACATTTGCTTTCATACAGTTTCACCCGCAAACATGATTTTATCTGCAAACATCTGATTTTATCCGCAAACATCTGCTTTTATCTGCAAACATCTACTTTTATCCACAAACATCTGATTTTATACGCAAACATCTGCTTTTATCCGCAAACATCTGCTTTTATCCGCAAACTTCTGATTTTATCGGCAAACATCTTAAACCAAAAATTTTTGTAGAGGTTTAAATCGGTTCAAATTAAGATAAATTCGGTTGTTCTAGTGCTAAATTGGAGTAAACAGACTGAACAGGTTTTAAATCAGTTTTGGTAGGTCAAAGTAGGTTTAAATTACGATTTAAATTTTGACTCGGGAATACATTTGGAATTATAACATCTTCAATCTTCAAACCAAAATTTTTAATATATATGTAAGAATTAATAGACTTATTATTTCTGTGGTACCTGATTTTTAAATTTAAATCTGGTGAATATAATTAAATTATTTTCCCATTGGGAAAATGTCGTGTTGAATAAACTTATTTCCTTTACAGGTTGTTTTTATTCAAATAATTCCTTTTAGAGTTATAAAGTTGTGTGCCGTGAACGGCTAGCAACCAGTTAGTTAAAGCTCAGTAAAATTTGACAAAGCAGGTAAACTAAACTAAAGTATACACGAGAAAAAGGAAAACAAAAAGCGCGAATCAAACCAGACGTTTGCGTACGAAACAGGACCGAAATGGACAAAGGAAATGCAGGCAAACCGAACGCGGATGAAAGCAGAGGTTTGCAATTAAAAGCAGATGTTTGCAGATTTTCGCGGATAAAAGCAGATATTTGCCGATAAATGCAGATGTTTGCGGATAAAATCAGATGTTTGCGATTAAAATCAGATGTTTGAGGATAAAATCAGATGTTTGCGGATAAAAGCAGATGTTTGCGGATAAAAGCAGATGTTTGCGGATAAAAGCATATGTTTGCGGATAAAAGCATATGTTTGCGGATAAAAGCAAATGTTTCAGATTTTAAATAGATGTTTGCGGATAAAAGCAGATGTTTGGAGATTAAAACAGATGTTTGCGGATAAAAGCAGATGTTTGCGGATAGAATCAGATGTTTGCGGATTAAAACAGATGTTTGCGGATTAAAGGAGGCGTTCGCGGATAAATGCAGATGTTTGCGGATAAAAGCAGAAGTTTGTGGATTAAAGCAGACGTTCACAGATAAAAGCAGATCTTCGCGGATAAAAGCAGATGTTTGCAGGTAAAATCGTATGAATCAGTCTTTTGCGGACTAAATTAGATGTTTGGGGATTAAAACAGATGTTTGTGGATTAAAGCAGATGTTCAAAGGTAAAAGCAGATCTTTGCGGATATAAGCAGATGTTTGCAGGTGAAATCGGATGAAGCAGACTTTTGCGGACTAAAGTAGATGTTTGCGGTTTAAATCAGATGTTTGTGGATTAAAATAAACTGCGCACCACTCAATGTGTCGCGACCAAAAAGTTCGTCCTTTTTCAAAACGACATAACTTTTTTGTTTCTTCAACGATTTTATTTTGGTCTGTAATGTCTGCTAGCCCCATCCTCTGGCAATTTATGCTATAGATATGAAGCTCACGGTTCTTTAAGTAAATTTTCTACAGGGTGATAATATCATATATTATGTTAAACGGTAAAAAATTTGAATAATTTCATCTAAGCCTCGTTTGAAAAAAGAAATATTTTTTCTCGTTTTTACTTTGAAATAATGAAGTATTACGTCTTACCTTTAAACGGTTTTCAAATTTTTCAAATTGGAACGATTAGCAACGAAAATATAATTGTTTTTTTCAAAAGAGTAGATTTAAGGCTTTTTGGTAGACAATACACTCAGTCTTTTTAAGAACAAAAAGATAAGATGGTGATAGATTGTTCCTTGAATAATTCTGAACAAGCGACAAGCAGCAAATTTCCATTATTTTCAGAGGGGCCTAAGCAACGACCACTTTTTCAAAATGACATTTTGGTGAAAATTTGCGAAAACTAAACCTGAGCCGATATTTACGTTCGCGACATGTTTTCTTTATAATTTTGACCTCCTTATTATGATTCAGTTGTCAAATTTAAGTTTCAGATAAAACCAAAATCACCAAGAATTAAAATTCGAAAACAATTCCCTGCTGTTAAATGTCTTAATAAAAACAGATTGCTGCCCGAGTCAAAATTAAGATCGTAATTTAAACCGTAAGTCTGACAATTTCCGTCTTAAACAGTTTTATATTCGCCTAAACATAACCAACTTATGACCTAAAACATGGCAGATAAGTCCATTTTCCCGATTTTTCGGTTCTAATTACGTTTAAATTTAAAACAAAAATTTTATTAGAGGTTTAAATCGGTTTAAATCGGTTTAAATCGGTTCAAATGAAGATTAATT
Source organism: Brassicogethes aeneus (assembly GCA_921294245.1). NCBI lineage: Eukaryota > Metazoa > Arthropoda > Insecta > Coleoptera > Nitidulidae > Brassicogethes > Brassicogethes aeneus. The sequence goes on along the minus strand of OV121133.1, from coordinate 51,979,736 downwards.
CGGTTGTTCCAGTGCTAAATTGGAGTAAACAGACTGAACAGGTTTTAAATCAGTTTTGGTAGGTCAAAGTAGGTTTAAATTACGATTTAAATTTTGACTCGGGTGGCGTGTTTCTTGCATTAAAATTAAGATCGTAATTTAATCCTTAAGTCTGACAATTTCCGTCTTAAACGGTTTTATATTCGCCTAAAGATAACCAACTTATGACCTAAAACATGGCAGATAAGTCCATTTTCCCGATTTTTCGGTTCTAATTACGTTTAAATTTAAACCAAAAATTTTATTAGAGGTTTAAATCGGTTTAAATCGGTTCAAATGAAGATTAATTCGGTTGTTCTAGTGCTAAATTGGAGTAAACAGACTGAACAGGTTTTAAATCAGTTTTGGTAGGTCAAAGTAGGTTTAAATTACGATTTAAATTTTGACTCGGGATATTTATGATTAAAATGCCATTTGGGGATTCATTTTTTGGGCCAAATTACTGCAATTTGTTTGAGTGGTTGGGATAATATTACATAACTTACATAACCTAATTGTTAATAAAGTTAAATAAAAATGTTTTTGTTAATTTTTTAAAATTTTATGCGAAGTTACAATCAAAACATAAAAATGTAACAAACAATAACAATAATAACTTTTAATCTTCTGCGAACCGTTGATTTGGAGATGTTAATTCCCGTAGCTGCAACTTTAAATGATTAAAATGCCAATGCCAGACTTTGCTGCAGCTACGGGAATTAACATCTTCAAATCAACGGCAAATTTTAAAGAAAGAATGGAAGTAACCTAGGTAAGATAGGTGTAGGTATGTAGGTAGGAAGGAATAACTTATGCAAAAAACTTCGAAATTTGGAAAAACACAAGCAAAAATCAAGAATATCCCTCATAATGCGTTTTTAATGTTTTTCAAGAACTAATTTTCATCATTTGATCCTCGACATGATAATAACGTACTAAAGATGCAAAACACAGTAAAAAACAGTAAAAACCAGCAATCGTATTTTATTGAGACATTTAACAGCCAGGAGTTGTTTTCGAATCTTGATTCTTGGTGATTTTGGTTTTATCTGAAACTTACATTTGACAACTGAATCACAATCAGGATGTCAAAATTTTGAATAAAACATGTCACGAACGTAAATATCGGTTTAGGTTTAGTTTTTTCAAATTTTTACTAAAATGTTATTTTGAAAAAGTGTTCTTTGCTTAGGCCCTCTAAAAATAATGGAAGTTTAAGCAACAATTGTTGCTTGTCGCTTGTTCAGAATTATTTAAGAAACAATCTTCCACCATCTTATCTTCTTATTCCTAAAAAACTGATTTTATTGCCTTCAAAAACCCTTAAATGTACTCTTTTGGAAAAAAAATCATATTTTCGTTGCTAAGATTCCAATTTAAAAAATTTGAAACAAGTTTCAAGGTAAGACATAATACTTCATTATTTCAAAGAAAAAACGAAAAAAAAATATTTTTTTACAAACGGGGCTTGGATGAAGTTATTGAAATTTTTCACCATTTAACATATCACCCTGTAGGAAATTTTCTTGAAGAACAGTGAGCTTCATATCTATAGCATGAATTACCAGAGAATGAGGCTAGCAAACTTCACAGACCAAAATAAAATCGTTCAAGAAACAAAAAAGTTAAATCGTTTTGAAAAAGGACGAACTTTTTGGTCGCGACACATTGAGTGGTGCGCAGTTTAGATGTTCGAGGATGAAAGTAGATTTTCACGTATAAAAGCAGATGTTTGCAGGTGAAATCGGATAAAGCAGACGTTTGCGGATTAAAGTAGATGTTTGCGGATAAAATCAGATAAAACAGGGTGAATCGCACGGATACTTCGGTAGATCCCCGAGTATATTTCAAATTGTAAGCAGGGTTGCCGTTTTGCCAGTAATTGGATGTCCTGTCAGTGAACCAGGAATTTACCAGTAAAAACAAAAATTTTTATGGCGTGAATTTCTTTAGCTGTTAACTTTGATCCAACTTGGATCATTGAAGTGTGATGCTAAAAAAATAAAATTAAGAATTAACTGCATTGTATGCAAACCAAAAGTATTCGCCCAGAAATACAACGTTAATTTTTTTCCAGTAATTTCCAGTAATCGATTTTATTTAAGCCATGAATTTAGCATTGGCCTTCCGGCAACGGTGATTGTAAGAAAACCTTGAAGCACCGCGCGCATAGAGCAGGAAAGCTATGTACGCAAGTTTGTGCCGATTCACATAGAGCGTATGGCCAGGATGTATCCCCATCATCAGTGACGTCACTATTTGGCCGCTGGTTTATTGACTTTGGCTGTCCACAAACTTTTTTAACTGTTTTAACCGTTATTTTAAATAGAAAAAGTAGTACCTACTGGGGTAAACATTTTTTCGGTAATTTTTTTTATGAATGTTGATTGGACTATTCATTTTTAGTTGTTTTAGTTGAATATTGATTTTACTTTACAATTTCCCACGAATACATGATTTTATGTTAAAATTTCCCTTTTCCCTTTGGCACTTAAAATTTTCCACAAATCGGGAAATTTTCCACGAGTTGGCAACACTTGGTTTCAATTTGAAACCAAATTTCCTCCGCCACGCGCATGTACGTCACATTCGTCAATCGAAACTAAAAGATATTTAAATTGCTGATACAGTCTTTAATGATAATATTTTGTTTAAGTAGTAATTATTAGTATGTTTAATGTTATTATTATTTTATTAGCAGAGAGAATTCTGTGTATATACTATATACTAAATACTATATAATATTATTATATATAAATGTAAGATATTTAAATTTATTGTTTGTATTGTGTTTTTATAATTATTTATGTGTGTGGGATTAATTTACAATACCAAACTGTGCTGTTGCTATGTGTAAAAATTTTAATAAAAGGTAACAGCTAACATTATAAAGTTATATATAAATTAAATCTTTTTTTTTAATTTATTTTTATGAGATTATGTGCTTCCAAAATCAGATTTTGAAAAAATATACAAGGTGTTCCAAAGAAAACTTGTACCCCCAAACGTTTCAACGGGTCAATGTGGACAACATTCTGTGGACACGTCAATTTTTATTTCTAGGGGGACGAATTCACGCCCCCACCCGCACCCCTACGCGCTCCACCCCGCCCGTCGCCAAAATCATAAATTGTTGAGTTCTTGAGTGACATATCTTATTAAAGGTGTTTTAGTTCTTAATATAATTCTGTTTCAAAAATATGTCAGTTAGTTTTCAAGAAGTTGCTATTTGAATTTTTAAATTAAGAGAAAAACAAAAAAATTGTAAATCAACGAATGTGTGGGTTTCATGGAGCAAATGTGGATTACTATTGCTATAAATGTTATGAATCACCTTTTATTAATATTAATAAAAAAGTTTTATTCGTAGTTGTATACGCGCGTAAATTTTAAATCAACAAATGTGTGGGTTTCATGGAGCAAATGTGGATTACTATTGCTATAAATGTTATGAATCACCTTTTATTAATATTAATAAAAAGGTTTCATTCGTAGTTGTATTTACGCGGCTTTTCTCGCGTGGTTCTAAGAAAAATTGTCATTTCGGCACCTGTCATTTAGGTACCTGTCATTTTGAAAGCTTTCATTTGGGCACTTGTCATTTTGACAGCTGTCATTTTAACAGCCGTTATCAGGCATTTGTCATTTTAACAGATGTCATTTTACGCATTTCATTTTGACAACTGTCATTTGGACACCTGGCATTTTGACACCTGGCATTTTGACAGTAGTCATTTTGAACGTCTGTACTATTGCATGGAAGTTGGAGGGAATCACTTTAAGCATTACAGCTTTTATTTTTGAATTATCGACCTTATTTTGATTTAACATAAACATTTTTATTTTTGTTCGATGATATATTTTTTAAATGTTTAACACAAAAATTGTATAAATTAAATTAAATATTGCAAGAAACTTAATTCTTTCAAAATCGGGCTAAACCTAATAACGGAGATAAAAAGGTTTATGTCAAAATAAAAGAAGTTCGATAATTCAAAAACAAAAGCCTAAATGAAAAAATTTATTTGAAAAATCTGTTTTTCAACCTCTACTTTGTTAAACTTAAATAAAAACACCCTTTGTTTATAAATTTTACTTCTATTATTTTTAAAATAATAACCATAACAAAAAACAATAATTATTTTATTTGCGCTGCATATATAGTTTTAAAAATACATTGGCACAATGACAAAATACAAATACGTAGAAATACTACCTCAAACCAATTTTCTCTCACAATCAGTTTTAATAAATCGGCCGTCATAATTGTAAATTTAATAAAACGCGAACGCGCTCCTCAAAATTACATTGGAACAAGTGGATATCTTTGACGAACGTGACGTCATAAGGAGCGAGAGAGACAGCGCTACAATGCGCTATGGCATTCCATGTTTCCTTGTATCATGGGACGGAGGTTATTAATCTATGGGACGGAGCATTTCATTTCAGTTTTATTCTAACGACGTAAGGGTGTGGTCGATTGTTTATATTTTTTAATTTTATTATTGCCTTTGTTCACAAAAACAAAATACCTTGTGAATATTTTTTGGAAATGTGAAAAATAAATGATACCTAATAATCTTGTAGTAAAAACAAATATTCTCAAATAAAAATGGTATCCTAAAAAATGTTCAATGATTGCACAAATCAAAATGTGCGCTCCCAATTTATGGGTTCCCTATTATAAGTATATTGATTAATACTGCTAAATGTAACAAATGCACATTTTAAAGTGTTGCTCTTGCTGGTAAGGGCCTACTTTCTAGTCTGAGTATGAGTCAAAACTTCTGACCAGGAAGTAGGCCCAGAAGAGAGAAGTGATATGCCCGGGTCGAACTGCCCCACCACTCCGATTACAAAATCCCCATTTCTTACGTCTCATATTGCATCTTTATTGCTTTTATCTAAAGTTTAGAGTCATTGTTTACAAACGGCTTATTAACGCATTACCACCACTTTATAATTTAATGCATAAGGGCGCACAATTGCATATTTACTATATCTGAAAATTTACAAACTGGCGATATAAAAACATAATTTAAATAACTTATTAATTAACTTAAGATTTATTTTAGGTCGAAAAAGAAGAGAAACTACAGGTGATTGTAATTTCCACATCTTAAAATATCGGTTAAAATTGCATAATATTTAAAAATGGATTATTAAATTTTGTTACAAACTACTTCTACGTATGTAAAAGTAAATAAAAAAACATATATATGTATAATGTCTTTACTGAAGTTTACTATTATGAAAACACTAAATGGTATATTTCTGTTTTAGAACCCCCAAATGATTTAACCAAACCAGAACCTACTTCTGACCCAAACTTTGAATCAAATTCTGAACCAAACTCCGAACCTAATTCGGAACTAAATACTGAACCAAATACTGAACCAAAATCCGAACCAAACTTCCAACCAATTTCCAAAGTCACAACTAACTCAAAAAATACTTCGCCAGAAAAAAAAAATGAATCGGTATCTAAAGTTTTTAAAAAAGGTATGTATTTATAATAATAATAATTAAATTAAAGTATAATAATTAAGCAGAGTAGTAAACAATTAAACAGGATCCTACGAAAGGCCAACAAAATTGTTACAAGTTTTAGCCAAAACTAACTTTGATTTTTACAATTTCTATTCTATAATTGTAACTTGAACTTACAATTGAGGGGCTTGTAAAACGGTTCAAGTCCACTTTTTTAAATAAATGGTCTAAGTGCAGAATATCACACCTAAAGAATATTCTAACTTAGTGGTAAAATTATATAAGTACATTTTACATTCCCTGGCGCCATTTCTTATTCTCTTTAAAAACCTGTCAAAATATTTTAAAATAAATCTTTGGTAAAACGATTTAAGTGCACCTTTTACTGTTAAACATAGGCTATTGTCTATGCTGCTAAAGCCTTGACAAGTAGCTCGTTTCGACATATTGTGACCGAGGTCGGAACGACATCGGCCAGCGTTACGATTATGGCATCGGTCCAGACTGATGAGGATTCAACATAGTAACTATGTTCCTGACATCAATGAAGAAGTGGAAGAAGAAGGCCATGTAACTCCAGCAAAAACTAAAAAAAAGCCGCTAAGCACAAAAATTTACTTAGGTACCTTATTGGACCATATTCCGCCAATTTACCACTTATTTTATAAAAACAGAGCACGATCCATCCGAAAAAAAGAAAAAAAAGAAAGAAACTTAGACCATAGTATTGAGCCAAAAAAAAAATTAACAAAAAAGCGAAATGAAAAATTCCTTTTTCTTTATAATCCTTTTTAGTCTTTAAACAAAACTAAAATATTTACACAGTTTTTTTAACTCTTTTCTAGAATTTTAAAATTCAAGTTAACTTTAAAGCCATTTATCAGAACTAACAAATATGCACTTAAACCCTTTTTCTTCTAGGCCCCTCAATTGTAACTTGAATTGTACGTTCAAGTTACAACTGTAAGTTCAGGTTACAATTGTAGGATAAATCTAAGTAAGGTAAGTTTATTGTTTTTTCTTTCTAAAGTATAACCAATTTAGTGTTTTTAATAGGTAGCTATGGATTTTGTTGGTACACTAATAAAACAATATTTCGAAATGGGGTTTCAGCAAAAAGAAATATTATCATTTCTTAACCCTTTAGGTATAGGGCAAAAGGCAATTTTCGTCTTAGCTAAATGAAATTTGGAGAATATGTTTTTTGGTTTACTTAAACTACTGTGTTTATCAAAAATTCAAAATTTTGGGTAAAAAGCCCTTTTTGGGTGGGAAATTATTATCCCAAAGGACCCTTTATACAATTGTTTTTTCTTAAGTGCCTTGGGATAATATTTTCCCAACTTAGAAATTAACTGCAAAAGTTCAGCATAATATATAATGAGAACATGTAACATGTAAATTATTTATTGGTCAATACAAAAGATATCAATTAGGTAAAAAACTAATAAGTCAGAGTAAAAAAGGGACAACAAAATCATTATTTTCTAATATTTCTCTAATAGTAAATGGAAAACAATTTTTTAGTTTAACATTTAGGACTAGATAGCTTTGGCCCACAAAACTATTTAAAATTTTTAAACAAATATTATTTTTTCTAAATCAAATTAAAATATAAGGTACCCAGGAACAATTCTGAATGTATACCTAATGTCATCATTATGATATCACTGCTGACTCAGTGATGATATCATAGACGCATGCATATATGCATGCAAACTGTGGGAACACATTTATGTATACATAAATGTGTTCCCACAGTTTGTATATACCCAGTAAACATTTGTGATTGCGTATTGAAATCACTCCGAAATCCCGTCGTGACATCGTGATATCACTAGCGCATTCATATGTTTCCACAATACACAATCAATAGGATATCAAGTCGTGACATTCAAGCGCAATACGCACTTAATGGGATATCACTCCGTGACATAGCTAGTGCGCATGCGCGAGCGAAAGTGCAGGGGAATATTTAAAATATGTTGGAGCTGTGATAAACGAAAAAAGCGTCGTGGCTATCGTTAATAGCGTTGCAACGTCTTTAAAAACACGTTGCATCGCTAGTCACAATAGCGACGACCCTCTTATCGTATATCACAGCTTCAACATACTTCCGACCTTGGATGAAATAAAATTATGGGCTAAAATTTTAACAGTCAACGTTTATTTAAATATAATAATATTATTTAATAAGACAAGTTTTGCACACTACCTTTATACAGGGTGCATCAAGTATCCTATAAGTATAATACCTACATGTATACAGGATGTCGCAGATTTTAATTGGGAAAATTTAGTGATCTATAGAAATCGAAAATATTAGAAGAAAAGTAAGTATGTTTTAAAGCTTCGTTTTCGAGAGACAGGGTGGTAAAGTTATTTAAAAAAATATTTATTTTTTGGGCGAATTTGATAAAAACCTTTTAGGTTTTTAGTAGGGGGCAAAGGGCTTAATTTAATGTAAATTAAATTAAATCCAGAGGCGGCGCTGGAACATCCCAAATAGGTATTTAAAAATAAAATTTGGGTATGCTACTGCTTTTTTGTAAGTTTATTATTATTTATAGATTAAAAATAAAACGGAAACGAATTTAATTTTTTTCTTCAAAATTAACCTTTGAGTTCATATAAACGTTTCTTCTTTGCGAGTTCTGTTTACTATTAAATTAAAATGTATAGAAATTATACTTGTACTTATGCTGCTCGTCATTTTTTTTGTTATGCGTATCGTCACTATTGGTAGGGTTAAAATAAAATTTATAAATTAAAAAAAAGGCAGCTGTTCTCGAAACTTTTGAAAAAAACGAAGAGCCTTTTAAACCAAAAATCTTCATAGCTTTGTTATTCCTGGGAATTAAAAAAAAGTAAGTTTGACTTGTTAACATACACATTTATCTACATTTTCATCCAATTTATTCGTTACTTTGAGATACCATCACCATCTTTTGTTTTTAAAATGGCCATGGCGATGGTGCACCATAAACTTATATAGTTTAATAAATCGATTTTTTTACTATCCAACTATGTAAAATATATTATGGCAGCCATAGCAAAACTAAAGATGGTGGTGATAACTCAAAATCAAGTAGACAACAAAATTATAAATTGTTAATGTAGAAATGTATACATGCGAAACTTACTTTTTTTTAATTCTCAGGAATAACAAAGTTGTAACAAATTTTGGTTTTTAATAGATTTTTTTTTTGCAATTATGGGAGAACCGCGGATTTATTTTCCAATTTTCAAATTTTAATAGACTTGTAATTACTTTTCTTCAGTTTAATGGCTTAACCAACCTGCACGTGTCGTGCCGTGCACCCTGTATATGTATACAAAAATATATGTATACGAGACCCGTCGCATATAAGTTGGGACAGTGAATTCAATGGTTTCAGTAAATCCAGGTTTTCTTCCAGTTTTTTGTTTTTGGACAAAGTATGATATTTCTTATAGTATAATTCTTATTGACATTTAAAAACCTACAAAAATATCTTTTCACTCTTGACAATATTGATAACAGTTTTACACCTTAAATTTATTCCAGAGCAAATGGAGTATACAATATATTGTTCACCATGTAAACCTTACTATAGCAAGATTCATACATACATAATATAAAATGAAGTTATATATATATATATATATATATTAGGGATAGAACGATATCACTTTTTTTTGCCGATACGATATATCGGCCGATACCTATATTTACGTGCCGATATACCGATATACCGATATATCGTATCGGCAAACATAATGCCATTTATTTATACACGACCGAAGCAAAAATCGGGGAAGTCCCGTTTTAATTCCGTTGCGAGGAAACGTTTGTGATTGGTAGTGAGTGACATTTCGGATTTCTGGGAAGCCCCTTATTCAGTGTGTATTAAAACGAATAGATACACTTAAATAAAACAAGTGCCAAACCCCGCCCACTGTGGTAGGAATTCAGAATTTATAGTTTTTATTTTTATCGAATTCGTTTGTTTTGTTTTAATGCATTTCTGCAAATAAAAACTAAGTATTGTTTAAAATCCATTAAGTATTAAGTATATACTGTATTTAGTACCTGCTACATTAGGTATATTTGTTGTAAGTGGTGTTAGGATTTGTTTTACTTTTTTAGTAAAAATGTTACCTTTAGAATAAAATTTTTTATTTTGTTTAATAAAGTATTTCATTTATGCACTGAAGAGTGAAAATCGCAATTTTTTTTTGCCGATATATCGGCAATTATCTTGCCGATACGATACGATACCGATAATCGGAAACAATTGCCGATATGCCGATATACCGATATCAATATCGGTATCGTTCTATCCCTAATATATATATATATATATATATATATATATAGATATATTTTTGCGGAAATAATTTCTTAAAACCATTAAACGTCAAAACGCTTTTCTCGACAAATCAAATGGACCAATAAAAACATTTTTCGGATTTCGCAATTCGCATATATATGAAACCGCTTTAAAGTTACTATAGTAACTTTAAAGCGGTTTACATATATGTAGTAAATTAATTTATGTAGTAAATTAATTTAACCAAAATGCCATGGTTTGCAAACAAAACAATTTTAACAATTAACAACAATTAAAACATTTGTTATTTTTTAAGTGTAGTTAATGGTAAAAATTGTTTTGTTTGATATTTTTGTAAAATGTATTTAGTATGGTAGCCGTTATCGACCGCAGGAGTCCTAAATTAGACTTTGAACATCCATCTTATTGTTTCTTGTCTTGTGTTCTTTCTGGAACATCCTAAGGACATGGGAAAGCGTAAACTCCATGGCAATACAGTCCATGGACGTATGTACTTAGTTTGGACCGGACGTACAATGGACATAGTGTGCTGTGTGGGAATTAGATATCAAGTTGTGACATGTTACGTCGTGACTTTTTCGTGATATCACAAATGTTTACTGGGTATACTTATATATGTGTTCCCACAGTGAGTTTACTTTGACACCATGAGTCAAATTGAAATCATTCTTGCTTTAGGTTTAAAAAAAAGTTGTGGAGGCGCCAGGTATAAATTCCGATACCTATCGCATGCTATATGCATTTCAAGCGATATCACATTTATTTCATATAGAACTCACAAATGAAAATCATTGATATCTTCATATTGAGTTCATTTTGGGATCAATAAGTAAATTTTGACTTAATTTTTTTTTAAACGCGTTAGGTACACTGATGTCATATGGAGTTCACAAATAAAAATTATCGATGATTTTATATTGAGTTTATTTTTAATTAGTAAATTCTGATTTCATAGCTCAAATCATATAAGTAGTGATTTTTGAAAGAAAATCACGATTGTTACAAATGAATAAACAAAAACGTTAAACATTAGGTTGGTCATCTTTAGCATTAGAATCACCTCCAATTTCATCAGCGAACTGCTTATTCTTTTTGAAACAGCTGCACATGTTTTACATCTAAATAAGCTTTTTATTTTATAAATTAATTAAATAAATTTCAATTTATGTTGCAAAATATTAAAAATTTACAACAATAGTACACAACATCTTTGCCTACAATTTTTAATTTATTTTTATTTTACTGTCCTTTTGTTTACCTATTTCATTACGTAAATTAAAAAAAAAATAAACAAAAAAAATTATTTTAATATATTTTTTTTTAATTAAAAAAAGCGGTTTTCTAAAATAATATAATTTCAATTTAAAAAAAAATAAAGAAATACCCTATTTTGCGTAAGTATACTTTTTTCTAATATATTAAATAATGATACTCCTACATCAGTGCTTTAACATTTACCTAAATTATTTGTTGAATTTTCAAAAACACAGAAAAACAATCAATATTTAATATGTAAAACATAAAATTAAAAAAAAAACAAATCGAGAACGTTTACTGGGATTTATATTTCCCACTTTGCGACATAAACAACTTCCACGCATGCAACAAGAGGAATAGAGCGCTGAGACATCATACACGGATTCAATAGATGACAAGTAATACACTGCGCACTTGGGTATAATGCAACCCACAGAACTTTAAGCAAAAATTTTGGTGGGAATTATAGCCCCCCTGCTCTATAAAGGCAAGCATAACGTATTTATAAGCCCAAGAACGGCACATGTGAAGACTCGATCTTGTAAGAAGGAAATTTAGTCCTTTAGAGAATGTTTATGCTTTTATTCTGTCTCTTATCACTACTTCTGCCCAATTACATGGATACAGGTGGATGCATTTAAGGTGCATTCAGCATGGACTTGTCGTTAGTCAAAAGGTAGTGCGACAAATACTTCTTTAGGTAGATCAGAAGGGCGTAGAATATCGAAGAAGAAGAAGATTAAGACGTCGCGTCGTCAATATAGCAGCAGGAGACCAAATTATCTTCGGCATGTCGATTCCTACAACAAATTGAAACGGGATTTGCATAAAGTTTATGCCACAAACGGTTGTATAGACGGTTTTTCGAGGCACATAATCTACGAGCTAGCCCAACGTCTAGTGATCCAAAAGTTATTACAAGCTATAACCTATTAAAATTGTAATTTCAAATTACAATTATAGGATAGAAATTGCAAAAATTAAAGTTAGTTTTGGCTAAAATTTTTGTTGGCCCTTCTACGCCTTCGTAGGATCCGGATAGATTTTTCTTATTTTTTGTTTAATATTTTATAAAGTAGTGGTGTATAAGAGCGCCAGCGCATCTTTTACAATATACATTTACAATATTTAAATTTTAAAGTAATATTAATATTGTTTCTGGTTTGTTTAAATTGATATTTTTTATTTACTTGTAATTACTGTAACTCAAATTAAGATTTGGTGGGATATTTTTCTTAAAACTGGTTAAGTGTTTTTTTTATTTTTTAAGTGGTGTTTTATATTTTAATTTTTTTAGGTTCCTTAAATTCTTATACTCCCCGGCATGACTTTAATCCCATGGACTGTACAGATATGATAATCGGGTCTGCAAGAGGCACAGCTAGCAGAATAGCTGATTACTACACACGTGACAGATCCACTCCAAAAATGGATAATTTTTGGGGCGGTAAAAATGATTTAATAGCGGCAATGGGTTTCGAAAAGGATGGAGTCACCACTATACTTTTTAGAAGAAAACTTAAAGCCACAGACCAATCGGACCATTCTATAGTAGATGAATTAATGCATGTTATTTTTGCCCAGGGTCAAGAAAAAGGAAAATATAAACATGTTCCCAAGTCTGGAGTTGAATCGGATAACGCTTCTGAAAAAGATTTTTATAAACAGGACGAATTAAAATACCATGGACATGGTAGTCACCGTGGGGCTATTTTGTTAAACTTTTTAGGTAAATAAAGGTTTTTTTTCCCTACCAAAATTTTAATTTTAAGATAAAATAATATACTAACTTAAATTTAAATAATTTACCATTTCCATAAAAACTAGGAAAGCATAAACTTTCCAATTTCGACTAATTTAAAAGTATTTATATACGCAAATTTTTTTACAACTGACAACCTAAGTAAACGTCACGCAGTGTTGTGTAATATGATTTGGTAAAGTGATAAAAGTTTCTTGTTGGCCATAAATTTGACAACACATTTTTTAAATTCTTAGTTTAAAAACTACCTAGATAGTCAAATATTGGGCAATAGAATAATTCAAGCTCAAAAAGCCATATTAAGTCAATATAAACTTTTTATAATATTAAAGACTTACAAAATATACTATGTATAATAATATATATTTACATATGATAAAATAACCCAAAAATTGTGTTAAGTTTAAGTTTAAGTTAACGGTTAAAAAGTTAATAAATATATTGGTTTCATTATCATTTTTTAAATGAAAATGTATGTTTTTTTTAAACGTTGATTATATGCATATCATAACTTTATACGTATTTGCAATAATATCGCTAAAGTCTATTCAAATCCAAGCTGGACTAAACAAAAACGCCCAGACGCGTGATAACTCGTTTCTATTGGTCGATTCTGATGGTGTGACTCGGATTGTGAGCTCTTATTGATCGATTCGGAAGATTGTGTTTACATTTAGTCCAGCTTGGATTTGAATAGACTTTAGGTATGTATGTACACAGAATAATGCAATACTAATGCAACACTACAAAATAATGTTATTAATAGAAAAACTTTTTTAAATGTAGATAAATTTGTATAAAATTTCGTATACTTACCTAAAAGGAGCCGTAAAATAAAGTGGTATACCATACCTATAGGTATTCTACCTATAGGTATGGTATATCACTGTATTTTACCTAAGGAAGATACATATATTTTTTACCTTACTTAATTCCAACATCAATTTAATATTGACCAATTTGTATGAAATTTTATATACTTACCGGTAAGGCCTAAAAGGACCCGTAGAATAAAGGGGTACATATATTTTTTATCCTACTTATTTTCAACAACCCTTTACAAATTTAATATTGACCAATTTTTATAAAATTTTATAGACTTACCTAAAAAGAGCCATATTGAAAATAATTTAGGAAAAACATATGTACCACTATTATATATATATATATATATAATAGTGGTACATATGTTTTTCCTAAATTATTTTCAACAACCCTTTACAGGTGGTTTCAAATTTACATTAACATAAAAATGCTTCAAAAATAGTATGGTGCCAGCAGAGATATAGAGGGGGGAGAAGGAGCTTGGACCATTGCTCATCCAATTTTATGGCCAAATATTTCAGCGGGTATTTTGAAAATTTCTCTTAAAAATTTTTGTAGATGATATTGTGTATTTAGTGAATATACATAATTATTATTTTTCTATCCTGTTACCATTCTTCTTGATTAACACAAAATAAAATTCATTTGTTAAAATAGGGCCAATGCGCTAGAAAATTTATAAATACAATTATTTTTTTACTCTTGCGAGTAAAATCGGGTATTTTGTAATTTTTGGTCGTGAACTTTCATGACAACATTAATGTTGTACATAACCACATTGTTTTTAGAGGTTAGAGGTCTAAAAACAACTACCTGATTTTTCTATCTGTTTTCTATATCGATATCTTTGGTTTAGTTGAATTTTTGTATACTTGTAATATGGTTGTGTTTTTATATTGTGAGAATTTCTGTGATATAAAATGTCTTTTGCTGTTAAAACGTGCAGAAACACCAACATTTTTGACCGCGCCTCGTATACGTGGTTCAAAATGTCGGCTCTGGCTATGGCGCACGTTAAAGCTCATTCTCCCCTCTATATCTCTGGGTGCCTGGTATATTTAAACTTAATAATATAAATAATTGATTTTAACATTACATTATTAAATTATTAACAAACCTTTCCATTAAGCATTGTTAAGTCAAATCTCACCTGACCTAAATTCCCCGTTTACAGCAGCCTCTTAATTTATTGTTATTTGGTCGGTTTCTTTCACCCAACGTTATCTTATCGACCGACAAAACATTTTAGACCATGATCTTGGATTTTTTCAAACTACTTCGAAGGTTTCCTCGCAGACTAACCAATGAAGTAACAAATATCCTTTCATTAGATTGAATAGTTTCTTAATCTTTTTTATATTTAAAACTAGTACCTATATAGGTATATATCTTGAACTTTCATCAAACTTTCACTTGCAAATTAAAACTAACAACCGGCTTTCCACGGATTCCTTTCCCACACATCGTAAGACACTTTCGCAAGCTTCATTTAAAATTGATTGTAAAGGAACCTCGCATAAATTATTGTATATTGAAATATTCTCAGGATAATACTTTTTTTCTCCTTTGTTAACTTGTAGTATGGCGACAACAATTTAAGGCCATGATCTGTTGCTAAACGCCTTATGTTAATGGCCGTTTGAAAAATTTGAACAAATTAGCAATGAAAGTACCTCGTCAATTATGCATGACAAATACGAATGTTCATATGCTGTTAAAATTCGACTGGACTATGTTGTTATTGTCATGGCCGAGTATTTTCTTTTCTTTTACACTATCTACACGTGGAAAAAACTAATTCTCCACAAGAATTGCGCTTAAGTTTTGTGTTTTGTTCTTAAGTTTTCTCAGTTTAATTACTTTAGATGAGTCTTTAAATTTTATTAATATATAAAAAACGTGAGATTTAAAACAAGATACAAAAGATTGCAGTCATATCTAAACAACAAAGGAGTAATAATTCAGTGTTGCCAATGAACATTTGTTAGATTGCACGGTGAAGTGCTCCAAAACGCACGGTTTTGCACGGTCCCAGGAATCAAAATGCGCAAGTTTTGCACGCAGTATTTTTTGTTTGTGTTATAAAAGTACTATTTTTTAAAATTTTAAGCATTTTCATAGAAATATTGTTTCTATAATATTTATTTAAATTTCTATAATAATTATTTAAATGGGCAGTGGCGTATAATTTTCTACAATTTTTTATTGTGGTGTAATTTGGGTGTAAGTTTAGATGAATCAGTACTATCACTGTTCAATCATTATGGTACTACGGTAGTACTACTACCACAGACTATATACATATATACTACTAAGTACCTATACCTATTTACGTAGATGTATACCTATTAACATTTAATGTTCTTGCAGTAAAAAAAAAGATGCCTTCTTCTCTACTAGACTCTAGTGACTAAAGTGTCTTAGGCGCATGCTCAGTGAGCCTGCGTAGAAGGATTCTACCCAGTAAGCATTGCTCACGCCATCTTTTTTGTGACTTACGCACTATAAATACCGGCAAATTTAAAATTGTACTGCTGACCCCGCCCACAATGTCAAGTTGCCAAGTTTCTAATTGAATTTTCATTTTTTTTTTAATTTTAATGTTGCCAAGTTTCTAATTGTATTTTAAATATTTTTTTTAATGTTTTAATGTCGTATGTTCAAAACGCACGCAAAAGGCACGGTTTCTCACGATGTTCGCAAAATGCACGGTCAGGCATGAAAACGCACGCAAACCGTGCACATTGGCAACACTGTAATAATTAGTTGTTTAAAAGAAAACCTTCCTGGCAATGACTGGCTAAGATTTTTTTTGGTAATATTTTTTTCCAAAAGTGTATTTGCTTTTTGTACAATTAATGTGATGTTTTTAAATATTTTTTCACTTTTCCATTAATTTTGGCGGTGTAAAATCCTACCCAAAATTATTTAAAAATCCCACGTATTTCCAACTTTGTATAAAATCCCACATATTTCCAACGTTGTATAATACATATATGTTATAAAAAACGTGAGATTTACGTATTATTAAACGTTGGAAATACGTGGAATTTATAAATTCCACGTATTTCCAACGTTTAATAATACGTAAATCTCACGTTTTTTATAACTTTAGAAACGTTGTCATATAACGTTATAAACCGGGACATTCCAACTTGGAAAAAACGTTGTTTCCACGAAATTTTTTTACTAGGGTATAGTCACTATTAATTTTTAATCTTTACCTAGTTATCTAGGGTGTTGACATCCCGCCAAATTTTGCCAATTCTGTCCAGTGTTTTTTAGAAAAATATAGTTGAAAGATAAGGTAATTTTTATGCATAATAGGCAAATACCTATATGCATGACATATATGCAAAATATATTTATTTATAACACATAACCTAAACAATTTGATTAAAAAAAAATTAAGTGTTTTTTTGAAAAAGGTTGCTTTTTAGCAAGGATTTTTAGGGCTATATAAAACGATGCCTGGAAAAATTTACTTTAAAATAATTTTACCCGCTTTGATGTTCCCAAAACCACAGAAAATATAGAGGGACGTATTCTAATGTATTTGAGAGGCCTTCTGCCTTAAATGAAATTAAAAAAGGCATATAACAAGTGTAATGATTACAACTACGGATAATGGATAATCTTTTATAAAACAAGATACAAAAGATTGCAGTTATATCTAAACAACAAAGGAGTAATAATTACCTAGTTGTTTAAAAGAAAACCTTCCTGGCAATGACTGGCTAAGATTTTTTTGGCAATATTTTTTTTTCAAAAGTGTATTTGCTTTTTGTACAATTAATGTAATGTTTTTAAATATTTTTTCACTTTTCCATTAATTTTGGCGGTGTAAAATCCTACCCAAAATTATTTAAAAATCCCTAGGGTATAGTGACTATACCCTAGTAAAAAAATTTCGTGGAAACAATGTTTTTTCCAAGTTGGAATGTCCCGGTTTATAACTTTATATGACAACGTTTCTAAAGTTATAAAAAACGTGAGATTTACGTATTATTAAACGTTGGACATACGTGGAATTTATGTATTATACAACGTTGGAAATATGTGGGATTTTATACAAAGTTGGAAATAAGTGGGATTTTTAAATAATTTTGGGTAGGATTTTACACCGCCAATATTAATGGAAAAGTGAAAAAATATTTAACCCTAGATAGCCAACGTTCAAAATTTATACTTTGATGCCAACAATACGTAAATTTTACCGTATATATTACAAATATGTGCAAAAATTGTTTCAAACCATACGACTTACTTTATTGCCAAGATTACGTAAAATATACGTAGGTATAATATACGTGAAATATACGTATAACAACCATACGAATTTGCCAACTATACGTAAAATTTACGCGTGGACTATCACTCTATATTCAGTCACTGACAACCCACACCTGCCACATCAAAAACACGTCGGCTGCCAAAAGTAGTGATGGAAGGGAAAGCACTGCTTGAGCGGCGAAACGAGGATGCCAATATTAGGTAAATTATTTCAGATTAAAAAAAAAACTTTACGTAAATTTTACGTAGGTTGGCTATCTAGGGTTAAAAACATTACATTAATTGTACAAAAAGCAAATACACTTTTGAAAAAAAAATATTCATTGCCAGGAAGGTTTTCTTTTAAACAACTATTTATTACTCCTTTGTTGTTTAGATATGACTGCAATTTTTTGTATCTTGTTTTACAAAAGATTATCCATTATCCGTAGTTGTAATCATTACACTTGTTATATGCCTTTTTTAATTTTATTTAAGGCAGAAGGTCTCTCAAATACATTAGAATACGTCCCTCTATATTTTCTGTGGTTTTGGGAACATCAAAGTGGGTAAAATTAATAATTTCTTATATATATACAGGGTGTTATGTAATTAATGTTATATATTAAAATACTGAATACCTTTTGACATAAGGAGTAAAGGAAAAATATTTAAAAAAATATTTTTTTCAAACATAAAGAAAAAATATGCATTGAAAGTTTTTTATATTTTTTATGATACGCCACCGGTTACACCAGGCAACCAGATTAGCCTAAAGTTCCTAGTCGATTAGTGGCGTACTTTTTGGTAGGATAAAGGTTATTATAAATTATTTTTACTCTTTGGAATTTAAAAAAAAAAAATTCAGTTGCTTCTTTATGGACCCTAAGGAACAACCCATTTTAATATATAACATTAATTACATAACACCCTGTATATATATATATATATTAGGGTGAGCCAAAAAAAACTTTTATTTTTTTTTCTTTAGTTACCATGAAAATATCGTCCAAGATCACGAAAAAAAAAATCTGATAAAGTTTGAGCTCTTAATATTAATATTAAGAGGTGGCTCATCGCGATTTTTTATTTTCCATTTAAATAACACGGGAAAAAAACATTTTTTTGTTTGTAATTTTATTGCGTTTTAACGAATCAGTAAGTTGTAGAAATCAATACACATTCTGGTAGGGAATTGAACGATCTACAAAAAAGATCTGATTTGATTTTTTGCTTAGTCAACTCGTTTAAAAGTTATTTGAGGTTAAAGTTCAACCTCAAAAAGTAAATGAAGACTTTTATAGTTTTTCATACTCTTTTACGAAATATTGGCTCAAAAATATAAAAAATCATATTTTTCGTGAAATTTATCGAGTGTCCTTCGGTAAAACAATATAATTTTTACAAAATATCAATAATCGTAAAAAAACGTTTTTTTTTTCTATACTTGATTTTTTAAAAAATCGATTTTTTTTTACATAACTATAGTTTATAATTATAATGACAAAAAATTAATCATTTTCTCAAAAAATAATAAATATTCTATTTACACTTGACTATTAGGTAATAAAAGCCATGTTTCAATAATTTATCAATTAA
This sequence comes from Brassicogethes aeneus, assembly GCA_921294245.1. NCBI lineage: Eukaryota > Metazoa > Arthropoda > Insecta > Coleoptera > Nitidulidae > Brassicogethes > Brassicogethes aeneus. Next base: position 51,960,179 of record OV121133.1, on the reverse strand, counting down.
AATAAACATTTTTATAATAAAATCCTACCCAAAATTATTTAAAAATCCCACGTATTTCCAACTTTGTATAAAATCCCACATATTTCCAACGTTGTATAATACATATATGTTATAAAAAACGTGAGATTTACGTATTATTAAACGTTGGAAATACGTGGAATTTATAAATTCCACGTATTTCCAACGTTTAATAATACGTAAATCTCACGTTTTTTATAACTTTAGAAACGTTGTCATATAACGTTATAAACCGGGACATTCCAACTTGGAAAAAACGTTGTTTCCACGAAATTTTTTTACTAGGGTATAGTCACTATTAATTTTTAATCTTTACCTAGTTATCTAGGGTGTTGACATCCCGCCAAATTTTGCCAATTCTGTCCAGTGTTTTTTAGAAAAATATAGTTGAAAGATAAGGTAATTTTTATGCATAATAGGCAAATACCTATATGCATGACATATATGCAAAATATATTTATTTATAACACATAACCTAAACAATTTGATTAAAAAAAAATTAAGTGTTTTTTTGAAAAAGGTTGCTTTTTAGCAAGGATTTTTAGGGCTATATAAAACGATGCCTGGAAAAATTTACTTTAAAATAATTTTACCCGCTTTGATGTTCCCAAAACCACAGAAAATATAGAGGGACGTATTCTAATGTATTTGAGAGGCCTTCTGCCTTAAATGAAATTAAAAAAGGCATATAACAAGTGTAATGATTACAACTACGGATAATGGATAATCTTTTATAAAACAAGATACAAAAGATTGCAGTTATATCTAAACAACAAAGGAGTAATAATTACCTAGTTGTTTAAAAGAAAACCTTCCTGGCAATGACTGGCTAAGATTTTTTTGGCAATATTTTTTTTTCAAAAGTGTATTTGCTTTTTGTACAATTAATGTAATGTTTTTAAATATTTTTTCACTTTTCCATTAATTTTGGCGGTGTAAAATCCTACCCAAAATTATTTAAAAATCCCTAGGGTATAGTGACTATACCCTAGTAAAAAAATTTCGTGGAAACAATGTTTTTTCCAAGTTGGAATGTCCCGGTTTATAACTTTATATGACAACGTTTCTAAAGTTATAAAAAACGTGAGATTTACGTATTATTAAACGTTGGACATACGTGGAATTTATGTATTATACAACGTTGGAAATATGTGGGATTTTATACAAAGTTGGAAATAAGTGGGATTTTTAAATAATTTTGGGTAGGATTTTACACCGCCAATATTAATGGAAAAGTGAAAAAATATTTAACCCTAGATAGCCAACGTTCAAAATTTATACTTTGATGCCAACAATACGTAAATTTTACCGTATATATTACAAATATGTGCAAAAATTGTTTCAAACCATACGACTTACTTTATTGCCAAGATTACGTAAAATATACGTAGGTATAATATACGTGAAATATACGTATAACAACCATACGAATTTGCCAACTATACGTAAAATTTACGCGTGGACTATCACTCTATATTCAGTCACTGACAACCCACACCTGCCACATCAAAAACACGTCGGCTGCCAAAAGTAGTGATGGAAGGGAAAGCACTGCTTGAGCGGCGAAACGAGGATGCCAATATTAGGTAAATTATTTCAGATTAAAAAAAAAACTTTACGTAAATTTTACGTAGGTTGGCTATCTAGGGTTAAAAACATTACATTAATTGTACAAAAAGCAAATACACTTTTGAAAAAAAAATATTCATTGCCAGGAAGGTTTTCTTTTAAACAACTATTTATTACTCCTTTGTTGTTTAGATATGACTGCAATTTTTTGTATCTTGTTTTACAAAAGATTATCCATTATCCGTAGTTGTAATCATTACACTTGTTATATGCCTTTTTTAATTTTATTTAAGGCAGAAGGTCTCTCAAATACATTAGAATACGTCCCTCTATATTTTCTGTGGTTTTGGGAACATCAAAGTGGGTAAAATTAATAATTTCTTATATATATACAGGGTGTTATGTAATTAATGTTATATATTAAAATACTGAATACCTTTTGACATAAGGAGTAAAGGAAAAATATTTAAAAAAATATTTTTTTCAAACATAAAGAAAAAATATGCATTGAAAGTTTTTTATATTTTTTATGATACGCCACCGGTTACACCAGGCAACCAGATTAGCCTAAAGTTCCTAGTCGATTAGTGGCGTACTTTTTGGTAGGATAAAGGTTATTATAAATTATTTTTACTCTTTGGAATTTAAAAAAAAAAAATTCAGTTGCTTCTTTATGGACCCTAAGGAACAACCCATTTTAATATATAACATTAATTACATAACACCCTGTATATATATATATATATATTAGGGTGAGCCAAAAAAAACTTTTATTTTTTTTTCTTTAGTTACCATGAAAATATCGTCCAAGATCACGAAAAAAAAAATCTGATAAAGTTTGAGCTCTTAATATTAATATTAAGAGGTGGCTCATCGCGATTTTTTATTTTCCATTTAAATAACACGGGAAAAAAACATTTTTTTGTTTGTAATTTTATTGCGTTTTAACGAATCAGTAAGTTGTAGAAATCAATACACATTCTGGTAGGGAATTGAACGATCTACAAAAAAGATCTGATTTGATTTTTTGCTTAGTCAACTCGTTTAAAAGTTATTTGAGGTTAAAGTTCAACCTCAAAAAGTAAATGAAGACTTTTATAGTTTTTCATACTCTTTTACGAAATATTGGCTCAAAAATATAAAAAATCATATTTTTCGTGAAATTTATCGAGTGTCCTTCGGTAAAACAATATAATTTTTACAAAATATCAATAATCGTAAAAAAACGTTTTTTTTTCTATACTTGATTTTTTAAAAAATCGATTTTTTTTACATAACTATAGTTTATAATTATAATGACAAAAAATTAATCATTTTCTCAAAAAATAATAAATATTCTATTTACACTTGACTATTAGGTAATAAAAGCCATGTTTCAATAATTTATCAATTAAAATAAACATTTTTATTTTAATTGAAAAATTATTGAAACATGACTTTATTACTCTACATTACCTAATAGTCAAGTGTAAATAGAATATTTATTATTTTTTAATGATTATTTCCCTCATTATAATATGAACCAATCAAAAGCCTTGAATTTTCAAATAAATTTCGTTTAAATAAGCGATTAAATCACTAGAACTATTTAACAGCGATTAAATTTTAGCCTCCATATTGGATTTTTGTTTACGATTTTATGGTGTTATTTACAAGTTTTAACAAACATTTTTTAAAAAACAATAAAAAATAAGTTATCTAGTTTACGAAATATCAATTATTACTTATTACTAGGGATGGGATTTTAGTTATTTTACCTTTTTTCAACCGATGTAACTATTTGAAAACCAATAATGCCAAAATGTGTTTTAAAAGATTTTCTTTTATATGAACCTAACTTGTTTTCACCTTTTTTACCTTTTTTGGAGGTTTTTGCCTTATACTACCTTTTTTATACTTTTGTTACCTATTTTTTTAAATTGTTTTCACCTTTTTTACCTTTTTTGGAGGTTTTTGCTTTAAACTACCTTTTTATACTTTTGTTACCTATTTTTTAATTTGTTAGTTTATTTTCACCTGTTTGTTACCTATTTTTACGTATTTTTACTTATTTTATTTTTTTGTGTTCTTTTTAAATTTTGCGCCAATATTTTATCCAGTTCCTTATAGCTTTAATTAACAATTGGTCAGTTTATAAAAAAAATATTTTACGTTACTTATTTTATAAAAATAAACGAAACTTGAACTTTAAATTTTTTTTTAACCTAAAATGCTGTTTTTTTTAACTTAAAATGCCTTTTTTTAGTACCTTTTTAGTTAACTATTTTTCAGTTTTTAGTACCTAAATATCCCATCCCTACTTATTACATACCTTAAATAAATGGAAATACTCTAGATGTATACCACTTAACCTATAAATTTAATCTGTCAAACAGTTTGACTCAAACTATGCTCAGTAAGTTTTTTATTTGATTTTTCTTTTTTAAAAATAGTTTCATGCAAAATAATTAAATTCATAGTTCTCGTGATATAATATATGATTCATTTTTTTGTCTCAGGTAAAGAAAAAATTTCGAATAAAAAAAAATAAATATAGGAAAAAAACGTTTTTTTCACGGTTATTGATATTTCGTAAAAATTGTATTGTTTTACCGAAGAACACTCGATAAACTTCACGAAAAATATGATATTTCATGTTTTTGAGACAATATTTCGTGATAGAGAATGAAAAACTATAAAAGTCATCATTTACTATTTGAAGTTGAACTTTAACCTCAAATAACTTTTAAAAGAGTCGACTATGCAAAAAATCATAAGAGATCTTTTTAGTAGATCGTTTAATTTCCTACAAGAATATGTATTGATTTCTACAACTCACTGATTCGTTAAAACGCAATAAAATTCCAAACAAAAAAATTTATTTTTCCCGTGTTATTTAAATGGAAAATAAAAAATCGCGATGAGCCACCTCTTAATATTGATATTAAGAGCTAAAACTTTATCAGAATTTTTTTTTCATCATCTTGGACGATATTTTCATGGTACCTAAAGAAAAGAAAATTAAAAGTTTTTTTTGGCCCACCCTAATATATATATATATATATTCTTTCTTTGATACACCGTTTTAGAAACATGTTTATTTTTCCAGGCATCGTTTTATATAGCAAACATTCAATTTTCTTAGTTTCTTTAAGAAACTTTCTTGACCCATCACTGGTAATATTCATAAGAATATAAGAAAAAATTGAACCTACACCTCGCCAAAGTTTTTTGTTTCGAATGCGTTCCACCAACTTCAAATACCGACAGACAGCTGTTTCGACCTTTATTGGGTCTCATCAGTGTCGGGCAACTTGGTGTAGTGGAACACAATCAAAACAAATTACTCCCTCAGCTTATATGCTCGGTTCGAAACAAAAAACTTTGGCGAGGTGTAGGTTCAATTTTTTTTTATATAGCCCTAAAAATCCATGCTAAAAAGCAACCTTTTTCAAAAAAACACTTAATTTTTTTAAATCAAATTGTTTAGGTTATGTGTTATAAATAAATGTATTTTGCATATATGTCATGCATATAGGTATTTGCCTATTATGCATATTTGCCATCTCTATCGGATAAAAATTACCTTATCTTTCAACTATATTTTCCTAAAAAACACTGAATTGGCAAAATTTGGCGGGATGTCAACACCCTAGATAACTAGGTAAAGATTTAAAAAAAATCCTTTTAAAAAATTTGTCGTCGGGACAATATTTTGGCCGTATTTTTGATTTTATGACCTTTAAAAATTTATTTCATAGTTTTATTATACTTTTTTTATAAAGGATCAATTTTTTTCCAAAAATCTTGCTAATTAAATGTATATATTGTTTATATAAAGTAACATTGCAAAAATCATCTTAATGTATTATTTCGGATGAAACATTGCCCAAAACTTATCAATGTAGTATTATAATTGTAATGGTCCAAAAATATTGAAAATTAAATGTTTATATAAAGTAACATTGCAAAAATCATCTTAATGTAATATTTTGGATGAAACATTGCCCAAAACTGCAATGCAATGTTTCAAAAATATTCCCAAACATTCAAAAATAAATGTTTCTATTGTACATATATTTAAAGTAAAGTTGCAAACATTTTTCATTTGAAACTTGTGTTGATATTTCAATTGAATGACCGATAGAATCCAATAAAAAATAAGTAATTGGTTTGAATTGGTTTGAAATGTGTTTTGGCGCTATGAATCACCAATTCATTCCAGTTGCATTCCTATTGGTAAGTTCCAATGAAGTCAGCGGCATAAATTGGAATATACCAATCCATGCCTATGCTTGTCTCTATTGGGTAAGACCAATAGAAATGCACCTGGAATGAATTGGTAATTAATTTCGCCAAACCCATTCAAACCAATTTATTTTTTTAAATTTGGATTTCATTCAAAAATAACCATAACAGAAGAATAACCGGGTAAAAACCAGAATTCATTTTTCACAGAAGAGACAAAAAAATTATTAACACTGAGTAACTTTATTTCTTAAATATTTTTTTTGTTAGTGAGATATGTATTGATACATATAACTCACTAACACAAAAAAGCAATAAAAATAAATAAAATTACTCGGTTATAATCATTTTTTGTCTTTCTTGGAAAGGATGTTTGTAGGCATCGTCCCTAAACCTTACACATAAACATTTTTTAAGGCTCAAGTACACACCACTATAAGTACACATCTGCCACTAAGCACAGATACCCATAGATTATAAAAGAATCCGACTAATAAAAAACGACATTAAATAGCGACCAAAGACTTGTTTGTTTCTTTATGATGGCTTCTCAACCATTCGAACAAGGACTGCGTACGTAGGTTTTGCGCAGCTGCACGAGACCCAAGTAGCACAAAGTTGTAAGGGGAACTTTATAACCCTGGTTAACGTTTAAATGACTTATATATTTCAAACACAAGTTAAAATTATGTGACTAGACGTCTCAGTCTACTATATAACCAAAAAGAGTTTTTTAAACGTCTTATTTATTATACCGGAATTTATAATTGAAACGGTTGTAGTATCATTTATAATAACGATACAATCAATTGTTTATTTGGGGTTTTCAATTGTAGTCTTAAAATTAGTTTTTAAGGCTACCATATAACTCTATTAAAACGGTTCTTTTGACTTGGTGCTAAAAGTTGCATTAAGATTGTTGTTTCCTTACGCAAACCTATTTAAAATAGATGAAAATTCATTATTAGTTATGCCTTTATAGGATCATTAAAACACTTTTGTTAAATTCATGTCAAGTAAAACTTGTTGTGTTTTAAAAATTTTGTAAAACGTTTGTACACATACATATGGGGCAAAACACCTCAAGTGTTCCCACCCCAAAAATGATGTTTTCTCCGATTTTAACAAAACTTTGTCAAATCATTGTCCTATTGGACTACCTTAATTTTCCAAATGGGGGGAAAAAAGGATTAGCGGGTTGCAGAGATACAGGGGCCTGAAAATTTATATTTTTTCTCGTGCGAAATATTCATGTATATAATATTTTTTTTTTAAATTGATAATCAACATATCGTATAGCATTTTTTCCACGCTTTACGATAAAAATGGTCTCGAAAGCGAGAAAAAAATTTTTGGTTATAAAAAAAACGATTTTAAAAATATATTTGTTTTTTTCTCGAAATGCGACACATTTGATTTTTTTTAAATTAATATCAAAAGAAAGCTTCTTCAATTCCCTAAATTTTTATGTAATATGAGGATGGAATCCCAAGAATAAGTCGAAAAAAATAAGGGTTGAAGCGCGTAGGGACCGTGCGGCGAGCAGCTACTATAGTAGGTATACCTATTGCAGCGGTGCTCGGTCTACTACTTAGTGGATTAATTGGAGAGGGTCAATACAACTTTTAAAATTATTTTTATATAGAAATAAATGTATTTTTCGATGGGTTTAAGTCAAAACAGCACAAGCGCCAAATAATTTTTTTTAGAAGTGGGTCGATATCGACCTGCAGGTACATGTACTTCTAACAAATTTAAAATTTTTGGCGCTTGTGTCGTTTGCCTTAAACTCATCGATTTTATTGCAATACACTGTTCAAAATCAAGCCTTTTGAAATACCTAATCAGAATTAGTTAAGGAAAAATAAGGTAATATGCTTAAACGAGTAAAGCAATTTACCTTCTCGTTTATTAGGCAGAAACGAATGCCTTAGTTCTATGGTGTATTCACTAACTTCTAGATAAATATTCATACTTTACTAATAATAATAAACTTGTCAAATTTAAAAAGATAGGCAGATTACCTAAATATTTAGTCAAAATCTCAATTACTTTTAGGTACGACAATTTTGCTTATAATTTAGGTAATTCTTCTAAATTATTATGGAAAATTATTGAACTAATTTAGGTACATTCCTTTAAATATTAGTGACTTACTTGCAATCGGTTACGATCGCTAATATCAACGTTTTACGATAAATATTCACGCCTATATTGTCCACCATAATGCCAAAATCAACGAAAGCTTAAAGACCGCGTTGTGTGCTATTGATATAACAACATAGTTAACAATTATTGTGATATAAGTGAACATTTTGTAGTGCTATAGTTAAGTAATCCAAACTAAACGGAATTTCCCATTGACCTCAATATATTTTTAAATAATCCCAACCCTGCAGGGTTGGGATTATTTAAAGGGTTCCGGTACTACGCCGTTGTTAATTCGCCTAGGACACAAAGATAAAGGAGTCCTAACTTGGAAGAAAATTCCTATGCTAGGATTTTCACTAAAAATATATAACATTTGCCTGAAAACTTAGCTAAAATCTACCTAAAAATTTAAGCAAATTGCCTTAGAAACAGGAAATTTATTCTTTTATTCTCAGGCAATATCCCTTACGATCTAAGGTGTATTATCTTTGAAACCTAAGTAATTTTGCTTAAATAATTATATCATTTTTTTTTTAAATATCAGTTAAATAATTCACTAATTTAAAAGGGGAATATTCCTCTGAATTCATTTCAAGCAGTTTGCCTTAAAAAATCAATGGTCCTATATAGTCTAATATTTTAGGTAAAAATTAGCTAAAATTTTGAACAGTGTAGTACAAATTAATAGCAATTAAAACCCATGTTTTGGTTTTTGTAGTCGAAGAAGAAAAATGTAGAAAGTAATAAGTTGCTCTTACTCTGAATAAATTACACGTGCACGTAAATGTAAATAAGTTCTACTATTTAATGCAATTGCAAGTGTCTCACAATAATAATATACATTTTTCATGTAAACTTTTTATTGAACATTTTACCTATTTTTTATTTTTGGGAAAAATATCATATTCGTTAGCAAACGATATTTTTATTAAGTACAATTAAGAAAAAAACAAAAAACGATGAACTAAAACCGCAGAATATTATTCAGTTTTGACATAGGTATGTCAAGAAATATTTCTCTGCCCAGCATAAATAAAAAAGTCATGGCATACCTGATTTACAAGCAACCATGGGTTTTGGTAAACTAACAAAAATAGTTTCATTGCAATGAAACTATTTTTGTTAGTTTACCAAAACCCCTAGTTACAAGTTGTAACTTACAACATTGCAAAAACAAGTACAACTTTAAAAATCTTATGCAATTGAATGAATGAAACAGATTTTGGTATTTCAGCCGAGTGGCACTTTAATGCAACAGCACTCGGTAAAGGCTTCTGTGATGGCATGCTGCCCGCGCAAGTTTGTAGGCAAAATCAAAAAATCCTATTCTAGATGCCAAAGATTTGTATGAGTAGGCTCAAAAAAGTTTGCCAGAAACAAAAGTATTTTTCAGTCCTGAAAAAAATCATATGAAAAGAAATTCTTAAAAAGCGATTTGATTCTGCAAAATCAATTCTTGGGACACAGAAATATCACTTATTTGTTCCGATCGGAAAAGGAATTTTGTACTTAAAAAAATATCGTTTGCTAACGAATATGATATTTTTCCCAAAACTAAAAAATAGGTAAAATGTTCAATAAAAAGTTTACATGAAAAATGTTTATTATTATTGCGAGACACTTGTCGGAAATAGTCAACATCTGCCTCTTAGGGATTTATTTAAAAATATGTCTATATTTAGAATTTACGACCTGCTCGTATTGAATTAATTATTTTGGGTATATTACATATTTAACTATATTTTTATTAAATCGTTAATTTTTTGATATATTTTTGTATAGTTTTATAAAGATTTATTCTATGAAAAAACTTTTAATAAGAACTTTTTAGGCTAAAAAAAAATTATCAAGTTGTAGTTTTTTAAAACCTACTTTACATTTTTCAGAATTAGCAATGATTCAATACATTTTACATAAAGGAGTAAAAACACATTTTATTATTTGTTGCACTTTTATGTGTTAAAATTAAAAACATATATTTAAAATTTTTATATTTGGTATATTTTTAAATTAAATATACTAGGATTTATCAAAAAATGTTTAATATAATTATAATATAAAAGTTAACATACCTATAAAACTATAACATACATATAAAAACTATAAAACATATAAACATAAATAGGTATAAAAATCCTCACCAAAATAATTTTATGTTTGTAATTTTATACCTCAGTATCAAAGTAACTTTTGGCAATGATCGTTGCAGTTTCTTATATAAAACGCTCTACAAAAAAGTTATCTTATTATTTTTCGATAAATTAATTTCTTCTAGAGTTATTCGAGGTCAAAGTTTGATTAACATCAAACGGGAGGTGAAATGGGGCAAAACAAGGCAAGGCAAGATGTATAAACAGAAAATAACTTAAATACAAAAAACTTAAATTATGTCATAAAAGTAGGTAATAAATTTTACAGACCAAAGTTCTTCCGGACTAAAATGTTAAAAAGTATTTTAATTTAATTTCATATTAATATTTTAAATGTAGGACAAATTTTTAAATATTTGATAAAAAATTATATAATTATTAGCCAAAAAAATCGAACATTTATTTTTAAAGTACCTCTAAAATATTGTTAAGAATCTTAAAAAAATGGTCCTGTTAAAATGTAAGCTCTTAATATTACATTTACAGGTCCCTCATCGGGTATTATTATTTCCCATTAAAATAATATAAGATTTTTTAAAATACTTTAAAATTGTATAACCCGTAAACGGATTAGTAAAACTGAAACAAATTTTGGTAGGGCTCTTTTAAAAGGTATTCAAGGTAAAAGTTGAATTTATAGAAATTTTCAAGATTTTCAAACTTTTTCAGCGAAACAAAATTTATGGTAAAATTTAGTAGGACCCTTTTTTAGGAAAATTTTATCTAAAACCATGAGCAATAATAAATAATAAATAATTACATTAATAATTATAGTTGAAGCATGGCATTCCCAAAGGGTTTGGACCCAATTTGGTCAAATATTATATTATCATTTAAAAATAGTCTATGTGCCATGCAAAACGACTAAAAAAATATTCTCCATATTTTATTGGATTTTTATACATTGAGTTGGTATTGGGCATATATTTCATAAAACAAGTAATAAAAACTAAAATGTTGATAATAGTATATTATTATACGAGAGATAATGCAGGCTATTATTCAAAAGGATAAGGTTTGCATGTCGAGCCGTCAGGCGAGAGACGTAATTCATCCGAGTAAATAATGCGCATTATTTCGAGTGTAATACTATGATTTTTCTACTCCAACTAAGTAATTTTCATTGATAACAAACTTTATTATAACCTCACTTTTCTCCTATTTTAAAGATCATTATAGTCGCCCCTAGTATATATAAATAAATCTGACATCTGTCAACCTTACTTTTTTCTAATTTAAATGCCATTTATAAAACTTGATACATAATATACTAATATGTGAATATAAGTTTTTATATTTTAGTTTTATAAAAGTTATATTTATAAGTTATTTACAAGTTATTGCTACAACTCTGTATTAATTAATTTTTTCAAAATATGTATCATAGCTTTATTGTCTTTTATACAACCCGCATTTATAACAATGTATTAGGGTTTATAAATGGATAATTTTGCATCTCCATTCATGGGCGCCGCTACATAGGGGCAGGGGGGCGGGCCCCCCCTGGAAATTCATACCCAGAAATTCCGGTACTCCACAGTTTGACGGTAAGTGCTGATCGTTATCATTTGTTCATTATTTTTTAGATAAATTAGATTTGTTATCTTAGATAATTTAACTTAGATTTGTGCCGTCTTAATGAACACTAGTGTTGTTACAGTTGTAAAATAAATGAAATGGCTGGCTGTTCAAAGAAATCAGAAGCACAGTTTACTGATTCAGTTCATAATCCTATGGCGAAGAAACCAGAAGCCACAGATCATTATGTTCATATTGAATATGAATATGACATATTCCAAAGATCTTCGATGGAATCGTGCAATAAGGTTCATATCAATTTTGATTTGGAATCCAAGGGGTTTTGCTTAAATAAAACTTAAAAAGTGAAATAATCCGGAAACTGTTCTTGAAAAATTAATGAAATAAATACCTATTAAAAAAATAGAGGATTTATTTATGGATTTAGGATTTAAATCCAGATAACGTAATGGATTTATGGATTTAGATTTATATGTAAATATACATATATTAAATGTAAATATACATATATTAAATGTTAATATACATATAAAGATGATATTTTATTTGACTTAAGTTTAATGTGAACTTCTACAGCACAACTTGATTAAAAATAACAAAATTGTAAAAAACTTTAAGGCTTCCCCTAGATGAATTCCTTCCGGCGCCCATGTCTCCATTTAATAACCTGTTTTACGAACCACTTTGTTGTTCATTTAAATCCTTTTCATTCTATAGCAGAGTTTACAAAAAATCGGTTGTTTCGTGTGTATTGTATTTTACAAAATTATATTATGAACCGAAAATTATGTGGTTTAAATGAGGTAAAATGTAAATTGGCCTCTTTAAATTATAAAAACAAATTATATTTATTCCTTTAATACATTCTCTTAATTCTAATACTTAAATTGAACACAACATTTTTATTCGTTGTCAAAACAAGTAAAACCTTATTCACATAAACTAAATAAAATATGATCAAATTACAACTTTGTAAAAAAAACGAATAAGTACAATTGTCGTATCTTCAGGTAAAGCCGGCACTACACATGCGGTATTTTCCAAATAACGAGGAACCTTGAGCAAGTTTGAGGCGAAATCTCCATCCACACTAGCAGCTCTTTGCCGAATAACGAATATTTGTTGCTCGCTATAGCGAGCATGTGTGGTGCCGGCTTAATATTTTTTTCTCTTTAGTCCTCTTCTAAAAGATTTTCTTCATCCTCCAAATTCACAATAACCTTCTTTTTTCTTGGCAAAGAATTTAAGGGGTCTACTGCCTTTTTGCAGCTTTTCGAGGCGCTGCTCTTACCTCACTAAACTTTAAAATGCAGATTTAAAAAAATATCTTCATGATTTAATTGCGAATAAGATTTATCGGCAATTTTCACAATTTAATTGATTAAAATTCAATTTTAAATTATCCTTGGACATGCCAGTCCAAGTATATTTTGTTAACAATTACATATTAAACTACTACTGCAGTAGATTGATTAAAAGATATCCAATTTTTTTCCAAGAAAAGCCACAAGCAATAAATTCATTTTTAAATTTTTTAAACTAAAATTAAAAAATAGTTATTGTATAAAATTTGTACATGGTGAATAATTTTTTTTGAATAATGACTCCATAATTTGTTTATTCATATCAGTTTCTTCTAATTTTGCCTCCAATTCAAACACGTCATCCACGGTTTTAAAAAGAAATGAAACTACATTTTCTTCTTCAGCCTCCTCTTCGTTATTCGTGATTAAATCTGGATAATTTGTTCTATTTTCCATAAGAAAAATTATTCTGACGAGTTTCACCAATTTTTTTCAACTAATATAGCTTCTTTAAAGTTGTTATTCCTCTTCGTCTTTTCTCAGAATTGAGTTGCATCCAGCTTAATTGTGGAGTTGCACATTTAATGTGCCACATTGGGCCCGCAGGACCTCGGCATCCTTATTTGGGTAATACAGAATTTTACCCTTTACCCATTCATCAGAAACGTCGTTAGTTTCAATAGTTTTTACTATTGAAAACGCCATTGTAATCTTTATCAACTTTATTAAACACAGTAGCCGTTTCACGTCTAAACGTATATAAACGCACATAGATAACTATAGTTATAGTTATTATATAGAATATACAAAGACTCGTTGTATAGTGGTTATAGAGTAGTTTTACAGTGGTCTTTAAAAAATAATAATAATAATAATTTATTTGCCCAACAGAACAATACATTCCAATAATAGGACAAAAATATACAATTATATGCAAATAGAGAACCTTAGGTTTCAAATATATCTTTAGCAATAGCTAATAAATAATTTAAGCTATTAAAAAACAAATTACATGAATGGATTATTAAATTGTAGTTGTTAGTTATAACATGAACTGGTGAGTATGCTAACATTGCAGTACAAGCATTATTGCAATAAAACATATTACTATTACGAGAATTAGGTCTAGGAACATGTAGATTAAACATAAATAAGATATTAGAACAGTCAATCTCGTTGTGAAAAACTTTGTACAAAAATTTTCAACCAGAACATACTCTTCGAAAATGCAGCGAATCAACATTAAATCTTTCAAGTAATAATTGATGATCAATGCCCCTGTTTGGGTACACATTATCCAGCCTGAATGCCAGAAGTTTTAAAAACTTACGTTGAAGATTTTCAAGTAATATACCTGAGTTATTATAGTGCGGAGACCAAATAATAGAGCAGTATTCAATTTTAGATCTTACTAAACAGAAGTATAAGGATTTTAAAGCGATTTCAGTTTTAAATCCGCTCGAATTTCTGCTAATAAAACCTAATAATTTACATTCTTGGGAAACTAAATTTTGTATATGACTCGAGAATATTAATTTATTATCAAATAATACGCCAAGATCATTAACACTTTCACAAAAAGAAAGAACATTATTGTTTAGAGAGTATTAGTAAGTTATCAAATCATTCTTAAGGGAAAAAGTTTTGCATTTGGAAATGTTCAAAACCAGCTTATTCAATTTGCACCATTGATGTACCACATTCAGATGATTCTGCAGTAAAATGCAATCTTCAACCGTTGTAATTCCAGCAAACAACTTTAAATCATCGGCAAATAGGAGATGTTTGCAGTTTAACAAAGACGACAAATCATTAATAAATATATTAAACAGCAAAGGACCCAAATTTGATCCCTGAGGGACTCCAGACGTAGGAACAAAGCAACTAGACCTAAAACCATTAAAAAATACGTAAAGTTTGCGGTTACTAATGTAAGAGCGAATAAGATTACATAACGGTTTACTTAGACCAATAGAATCAAGTTTACATTTGTTACTGTAAGATAGTATAATCAACTTTATCAAACGCCTTAGAGAAGTCAGTATAAATTACATCCACTTGGCCCTTTTGATCCAAAACATTGGAAGTATATTGAGTAAAATCAAACAAGTTAGTAACTGTCGGCCGTTTATGAATAAAACCATGCTGATAGGGTGAGATGCTCTGGGACATACCATTGTAGATGTAAAAATATAATGACTTTTCAAAAAGCTTCGACAAGTTGGACAAAATCGCAATGGGTCTATAATTACCAATGTCGTGATAATTGCCCGCTTTAAAGATAGGAGTGACACGAGTAACTTTCCATAATGAAGGAAATTTGGAAGTTTTTAATATTATATTTAAAATAGTAATAAGAGGTGAAACTAACAGATTATGGCAATCTTTAATGAAGAAACTGGGAATTTGATCATGACCACGGGATGAGTTATTTTTAAGAGATGAAATCGCTTTTGTTATATCTTTTTCTTGAAAACAATTTAGGTGAATATGGCTTGAACTATTATTACTAGTATTTATAGTTACAATATTGTTGTCAGAAATCTCATAAACACTTTTAAAGAAGTTGGCAAAACCATCAACTATTTCTTCAGAAGACTCATAATCATCATTTTTTAAAAACATATGAGATGGAATTCGCGAGCCCCCTTTCTTTGATTGTATAAAGTGCCAAAAACTCTTAGGATCTGATTTAAAGCCAGATTCAACTTTAGTAAGATATGTATTATAGGCTACTCTTACTTGTTATTTTTATATATTTTCTTAATCAAAGTTTTACGCGGGAAAGGACCTTTAATAAAAAGATTTTCTTAATATACCACTAATCAGTCTCCAACATGACTATAGTCATTTAATAAAAATAAATTAATTTTGAAGCAAAAATTACATCCCGGTTAACATTGTAACGTAACATTAACCAAAATGTTATGTAACGATTGTGATGTGTAACATTACAGTTACATAACATAATGGTTGCAAATAGGTTTCTATTTTCCACTCATAGGAGTAACATTGTTACATAACAATGTTACATTGCCGTTATGAAAGTGAAACATAACTGTAACCTAACATTAACCCAATTGCAACAATCGTAATAAGTAAGTAACATTACAGTTACATAACCTGATGGTTGCAAATAGGTAACAATGTTACGTTGCCGTTACATTTTTGGAATCCAAGTTATGTTACATAACATGGCCTTTACGGATATGTACCATTGTTACGTTGAAACGTTATATCCTCGACATGAGAAAGTTCCGTCAGTTTAACGCTAAAGTGTATCAAATGATACATAATATCGTATTCTGACTTTCCCATAATCAGGCAGACTTTTTGAGATCCAATGACAAATGAACATGGTGCGCTGTCTTAACATTGTTTATCTACCTAACGAGCGAAATGTAAATGATGTGTATAAGTATAAGTTTGTTACGTAACATAAATGTAACTGTTACGTAACAAACTTATTACAATAGTATTGCAATGTTACGTTGCTGTTATATTGCTTATTGGTTATTTTGTTACATTACAATAGTTTCACAATGTTACGTTATTGTTATATTGCTTATTGGTAATTTTGTTATATTACAATTGTTTCACAATGTTACCTTGTTGTTACATTACATTTGGGTAATTTTGTTATATTACAATAGTTTCACAATGTTATCTTGTTGATACATTGCTTATTTGTAATTTAGTTATATTACAATATTATCGCAATGTTACGTTTTTGTTATATTGCTTAACTTGTAACAGTTAAGCATTCTGGTAACATTGTTACATTGCAATCCCTGTTGTAAATGACCGATTAATTCCTTATAGAAACCAATTAAAGTATTAGTTTGTATCAATAGGTCTGAATTGGACTTACTGGGTTTAATTGGGAGCGATAAAAAACAGAAATTGGGTTTTACTGGTATTTTTCATGATGGAAAAGTCCGATTAGGATTCTACTGTTTCTTAGTTCTTTCGATTTGTTAAAACTACAAATAGGTAATTTACAATTGAATTCAATTGGGCATTCCCAGTGTAAGATTCTAGAAAGGAATCTGTTAATTGGTTATTCCCAATATTACAAAATAAGGAAAAGTCCCATTAGTAGTCTACTGTTTTTTAGTGGTTTTGATTGGTTAAAGCTACCCATAGGTAATTTTCAATTGAATTCAATTGGGCATTCCCAGTGTGAGTTTCTAAAAAGGAATCTGCTAATTGATTATTCCCAATACTTTAAAATATCGCAAGAGGGCTCTCGTGTAGCTGCGCAAAACCAACGTACGCAGTCCTTGTTCGAATGATTGAGACGTCATCATAAAGAAACAAACAAGTCTTTGGACCCTTTTTAATGTCGTTTTTTTATTAGTCGCTTTCTTTTATAATCTATGGGTTTCTGTGCTTAGTGGTAGTTGTGTACATATACTGGTGTATACTTATACCTTAAAAATATGTTTATAATAACACATATTATATGTAAGGTTTAGGGACGATGGCGTGAGAATGTTGGTTACAGCGGACAAAATAAAAAAAATTTGACATAAATAATATTGATTTCGACCATGCCTACAAACATCCTTTGCAAGAAAGACAAAAAAATGATTATAACCGAGTAATTTTATTAATTTTTTATTATTTTTTTTGTGTTAGTAAGTTATGTGTATCAATACATATCTGACTAACACAAACAAATTATAAAGAAATAAAGTTACTCAGTTATAATAATTTTTTTGTCTCTTCTATGAAAAATGAATTCTGGTTTTTAACCGGTTATTCTTCTGGGATCTTAACTATTTTTGAATGAAAAATCAACTGATATTTTTAATCCAAATTTAAAAATATTAAATGGTTCAAATTGGTTTGAATAGGTTTGGCGCTATGAATTACCAATTCATTCCAGGTGCATTTCCATTGGATTTAGCCAATAGAGACAAGCATAGGCATGGATTGGTATATTCCAATTTAAGCCGCTGACTTTATTGGAACTTACTAATAGGAATGCAACTGGAACGAATTGGTGATTCATAGCGCCAAAACACATTTCAAACCAATTCAAACCAATTACTTATTTTTTATTGGATTCTATCGGTCATTTACAATAGGGATGTGACTCCTGGGTTACATAACAGCAATACTGTGTTAAAAAGGCTAAATGTTGACAATGTTACAATGTAGTTACATTGCTTATTGATAATTTTGTTACATTACCGTAGTTTCACAAAGTTACATTGTTATTACATTGCTTATTGGTAATTTTGTTACATTACAATAGTTCCACAATGTTACATTATTGTTAAATTGCTTATTGGTAATTTTGTTATATTACAATAGTTTCACAATGTTACGTTGCTGTTATATTGCTTATTGGTAATTTTGTTACATTACAATAGTTTCACAATGTTACGTTATTGTTATATTGCTTATTGGTAATTTTGTTATATTACAATGTTATATCACAATGTTACGTTACTGTTATATTGCTTATTGGTATTTTTGTTATATTTCAATAGTTTCACAATGTTGTAATGGAATCAACCGGACTTTGGATTGAAATACATCAATTAGTTTATTATAATGATTTACAATTAGTGGTTCCTCATTTAGGAAACCTCGCATTAGGTACCGGGGGGGTACGAATAGCTCGGTCAGCACTTTTAAGTGATAAAAGCTGACTGCCAAAACTATGTACTACACCTTCCCCTTTTGAAAAATTAAGTTTATCACAAAATGAACTTTATTGAACCTGACATAAAACACTGCACAAACACAGTTCAACAGTCCGAGCGAAATGTCACTGCACTCTTAATAACTAAATATAAGAACAATTTTAATATTAACAATACAAATAATTGGAAAAGAAATATTTATACAATGCTACTTAAATCTAAAATATTTTATATTATCCCATAATATATATCTTATATAAAATAATGTCTTAAACTAACAGCTGTTCTCCTAAAATTATGCATGCAGTAAAATAATACAATAAAAATGGTAAACACAATATATGATATATGATAAGCGCAATTTATTGACCTAGGTTTTATAATGTTGTAATCTATTTTTATGTACCGTAAATGTTTTCCCTTTTTCACTTGAAATAATGCAATTCGTGTCGATACATTTCTCTACCTTAAAAGGAACTACCAGAAGTCTAATTTAGTACTATTTTCATTAGTTACTACTACGGGATCACTAGCTTCTCCTTCTCCAGCATCTCTCGAGCCCTCTGTTGAGATTTTTGTATGCCATCTCCTTTTCATACACCTCTATGTTGTACTCCGGATCTACACCACCACACAACTTAGACGGTAATTCTGCTTTTTTTCCGTAAACCAACTCAAACGGTGTATAGTTGTGGTACGTACTCGGTGTCGTATTGTAGCAGAACGCGAAGTATTGAATCCACTCATCCCAATCTGACTTATCCTTGTTGATGTACGCCCTCAAGTATTCATTTAGTACTCGATGGTTTCTCTCACAGTCACCAATAGACTGACTGTGGTATGCTGTTGTAAACTTGTGCTCAATATTTGCATTTTTGTCAGATTTTCGAGTATCTCATTTCTGTACTCGGTTCCCATGTCCGTACGAATTTCTCTCATTGGACCAAAGTGTAGGACGAATCCGTTGACTATAGCTCTAGATACAGTTTTTGCTTCCTTGTTGGGAATTGGTATGATGACTACATACTTCGTTAGTTCACACTGGATCGTGACAGCGTATATGTTTCCTGTAATTGTTTTTACGAAAGGGCCGATTGTATCTATGCTTGTAATGTCGAAAGCTCGCTGTGGTGTGGGCGTGATCAACATTTCCTCTTGGTGCTTGACTCTTGCCTTATTGATCTGGCATTTACTGTAGTTCTTGATGTATTTGTCAACGTCTTTCGCCAGATTTTTTCAGTTATACTGGGATTTTATTTTCTTCAGCAGTCTCTTTTGACCCCAGTGTCCTCCTGTTATTGGGCAGTCGTGGAATTTTTGTATGAGCCTTTTCCTTTCCTCGATATCCTTTATGAATATTGGATCCTCGAACAACACTATTTAGATCTTCTTTAGTAGTTCACCCCTGCTGTTTTAAAGTCGTTTATGGTGAAAAATTTAAATATTTGACTCGAAATTGACAACTTTAGTACTTTCTAACAGTGTTCACCAGCCATTTTTATCAGCTTATGCAATTTCGTCTAGAGAAATGTTGCCATTAGTGACCTGTATACATTCGTCAGCGCTGACTTTACCTTGACCAATTCCTATCTGAATATAGTCTTTATTTATTTTTATTTTAACGTAGGGAATTTTTAAAATATTGGCATTTTTTACCTCTTGGTACACTCTAATTGGGTTTATTGTTGTGGCTTTTTCCAGAATAACCTTTTCCTTAGACGCTTCGTTCCTGGTCATCGATCTTGTAATTGCTAAAACTCAGGTGACGTTGATGTTTTTGAGATCATCAATGCTGATTCTTGACAAGGCGTCCGCCCCGACGTTATCCTTGCCCTTAATGTATTCAATTTCAAAATCAAATTCTTCGATGTCTTTTAAGGAAAAAAGATACACAAGTACTTTGTGATCACTTCTGACCACAAATTTCTGTCCATACAAATACGGCTTAAAATATTTAATTGCCCAATGGATAGCGGCAAGTTCCTTTTCTATCGTCGACTTGTTGCTCTCTCCCTTGGTGAATGATCTAGATGCGTAGGCTATTGGCAAATCGGTGTTATCAAACTGTTGTGACAAAATGGCCCCAGCTGCTTGCTTCGAGGCGTCCGTTGTTAAGATAAATGGCTTACTATAGTCTGGGTACTTTAGAATTCTTGGATGTAATAGCGCATTTTTCAGCTTTTGAAAAGCATCCTCAAATTCCTTAGTCCAAACGAATTGAACATTTTTCCTTCCCAACTGGTTAAGCGGGTGTGTTATGGTAGCAAACTGTGGTATAAATCGTCGGTAGTAATTACAGAATGCTACAAACCGCTTGGTTTCTTCTGCACTTCTAGGCGTTGGATACTTCTCTATCACACTATATTTACTGTTATCGGGTAGAAATCCCTTATCATGTGACCTAGGAATGTGATCTCTAAAGAAATTACATTTCTCCGGATTTAGCTTGAGGTTGTACTTGCGACAAGCTTCAAATACTTTCCTAAGATTGTCCAAGTGATGTTCTACGGAGCACCCAATCACAATAAGATCGTCCATATATAGGAATGATCTCTCAGGGGTGATCCCTGCAAATGCCATTGACATTATTCTCTGGAAGCTATACGGGCTTACCTTAAGGCCAAACGGAAGTCTTGTAAATCGATACGACCCACTGTCTGAACTGAAACTAGTAATGTCCCGTGATGCCTCTTCTAGCGGTATCTGATGGAAAACATATACCAGGTCAACTACCGAAAACCATTTAGCTCTACCAAGTTGGTCTAATATGTCGTCAAGTCGGGGTAGAGGGAACTTATCTCCGACAAGTTTCTTGTTTAGTGGACGATAATCTATCACCATGCGCCATTTTTATTCTTTATTAGCAGATTTCTTGGGGACTAGAAGAACAGGGCTGTTGTACTTCGAAACAGATGGTTCAATGATATTGTCGTTTTTTAACTTATTTATTTGCTGCAATATTTCGTCTTTCTGGGCGTATGGTATTTCTGTAATTTTTAATATATACCGGCGTTTCATCCACTAGCCTTAGTTTTGGTCTGTAAAAATTATTGCAAGTGACCTTATCTTCTTTAAAACCAAAAATATCGTTGAAATTCTGGCACAAATTTAAGATTTGTGGTTTCACGAAATTTGGAATCTTTCCGTCCAATTCGCGTCGCAGCTTTTCATTCCTGTTTTCGGCATAATTATTTATGCTGTATACTTGATAATTGTTAAGGTCATCGGTCCGAATCGCTGACATTTTAATTTTTACACTTTCCGATGTTATGTTTATAAACCTTACGTATGGTTGTTTTCTCGTGACTATCGTACTGACTGTAAAGACGCCTGGGGCGATTACCAAATCTTTGTTTGTTCCGATCAAGTCGTCTATTAGTCTCACGGTTTCACATCGAGCTGGTATGATGATAGAGCCTTTTTCCGGTGTACTGTAAACTGATACACAAATATTACCTTGATTGGTTTTAATTGTCATGGACCAATTCTCGTAGTCCAAAGTGCATCGGTATCTAATGAAAAAATCTCTACCCACAATTCCATCTGCTGGAATGGGAAAACTATCCTCCACTATGTGAAATGAGTGGCCCAATCGGAAACCATTTACCAGTATCTCGGTGTCAGTAAAGCCAAGAGATAAGACGGCTTCTTCCGTAATTCCTATAATCTTGCTTGCATATTGTGATCGGACCATTTGTTGTGGATTCACCTTGCGTCGCTTGAAAAGAGAAATATCTGCTCCAGTGTCTACCATCAATGTAACCGTTTCATTACCAGTCATCGATGTTCTGATAGCTACAAAATTGGAAAGTGTAAGGTCCAAATTGAATACAGCTCTCCCAATGGACCGGTTTGGGGAGCTCTCTCGTTTTCCACTTCATTCCCATTTATGTTACGCACCCATCTCGGACCCTGGGAGTTGCCTCTATTTCTTCTATTATTACCACGTCCGCCATATCTGTTCTGCGGGTGGTTATTATTGTGGTTATTCCTTGGCTGCTCGTCATTTTGATTACGTTGTTCGTAGTTATTTCTCCTAAAGCCTCTGCCATTTCTTCCTCTATAAGAGCTTCCTCGCTGGTACCTGGGACAATGGTCTCTAAAGTACAATACTGATTCTGCTACTTTATCATCGGGTGATATTTTGAGGAATTTAGTCAGCACCTCCTGACTGTTTCTAAATGTGCCGGCCTCGATTATTATTTTCGCCTTCGGGTTTGTAGCATTCTTAACCAGCGTTTCCACTACTTTGTCTGTAGTGTACACCTCTGCTTGTTCAGCGGGTACGCCTTCTGAGATATAAGCACTTCTTAGCCTTGTTGCTAATTGCTCGATTTCATCCGCATACTTAGCTGCATTTTTGTTTTGCTGCCTGAGAGATGAGATTTTCGCCGACACGGCCTGCGAGTTTTCGACCGTTATACCTTTTTTTAGTTTACGAATAATATCGTATAACTTGTCCGTATCAGTTACCAACTGTCGAGCTTTACCAGTCAGTTTAGTTCTTATGTATGCTGGCCCTATTGATAAATTCGGTTTTGCTGGCGATGTTTTCCTCAGGTTTTATCTGGTCAATAATTTCTTCCCCGTCAGTGTCGTCATCTGTTTCTTCGCTGTTGCTAGTATCTATTGTATCACCACAAGATCTGGTACCTTGTACCTGATTCCCAATACTTGAAACGAACTTACCGTGCGATCTTTTATAGTCAGGAACAGTTGTTGCGCCTGCTGTTTCTCTTGGATAGAAAATATAGGCCAAGCTGCTTCAGTTTGTTTGCTAAAGTCGTTATATAATTGTACTAAATTATCTCGCACCTCAGTACGAACCCCTTCTGTCTTTGGTACTTTTTTCTTAAGGACCCTTTTGGATTCATTAAAGACCGTATTCTTAATTTGCAGAAGAACTTCAAGTTTTTCAGGTTTTGGCATTTAGGTACTTTTCATAGTTAAATATACGATTAAAATAAATTAAAATTCCAAAAATTAAAAAAATTAAATATTTCATAAAATTACGTAGGTATTTAGTTAATAAATTTTATCAAGTATTTCTTAAATAAAAATTAAATATTTAATTTAGTTATATTTATATTTATCATATTTATATTATTTATTTAAATAAAAATTAAATATTTTCCAAAAAAAATTTTTAAATATTAAAAAAAAAATTAAATATATAAATATTTTTAGTTTTAAGTATTTTTAAATTTTAAATAGTTTTAAATTTTAAAAAAATTTAAGTTTCTTAATATTTCCTAAATAAAACTTCGATATTTATTTAATAAAAATTAAATATTCCTATAGGAAGAAATATTTAATTTTTTTTGTATACAAAAAAAATTAAATATTTCTTAAATAAAAACTAAGTATTTCTTCAATAGGAATTAATCAATAATTAATTATTAATTATTATTATAATTGAAGGAATTAAATAGGTAATCGTGTCAAATTATTCGAAACAATTTATTTGCTGAGTATTATTTTTGGTTTAAACGTAAAATACAAATTCTTCGTAAATGTAACGCGTGCGCAATTTATTAAATAAATTATTTAAAAACCTATTAAATTGCTAATATTTTACTGTGTTCATTTTACGTTAAATACTTGTAATTTCTACTTAGCAAATATATTATTTACTATGCAAATATATTATAATATAACTATAGGTATTGTCCAAAATGTATTAAGTATTTTAATATCTTAAATTATTAAATTATCGCAAACTTTTTAGTGGACACATAATAAAAACATTAGCATTAACTCACGGTACCAATTGGAAAATTTTGCTGACGATTAAATGGAATCGTTGGTTGCTAGGTGACCTACTAAACGTTGTTCAATTGGGGACGGCTTAGGCTGATCTCGTGGCGGATTTTCCTCTCCAACCTTCTTTTACACCACTGGCATGCCACGTAGACTACTACCACAATTAACAGGATCACAAATATGGCCTCTATGACTTGAGCTGCACTCCATCTGTTGAGGGAGTTGGTGGAATCGGACACGTTGACGTTCCCTGCTTGGGTAATGACAATTTCGTCCGTCTTCTCCTTGGATTGATTTTTTCCCATTATCTGACTGTGTAAATATTAACAATTCGAAACTTAACGCGCGCAACACTACTACTTTTTACGCAGTTTCGATGGCAGGATCACCATGTAATGGAATCAACCGGACTTTGGATTGAAAGACATCAAGTTTAGCTACATTAGTTTATTATAAAGATTTACAATTAGTGTACATGTACTAGACTGGCTTGGTCAGCCTGGTTCCTCATTTAGGAAACCTCGCATTAGGTACCGTGGGGGAACGAATAGCTCGGTCAGCACTTTTAAGTGATACAAGCTGACTGCCAAAACTATGTACTACAATGTTACGTTGCTGTTATATTGCTTATTGGTAATTTTGTTACATTACAATAGTTTCACAATATTACGTTATTGTTATATTGCTTATTGGTAAATTTGTTACATTACAATAGTTTCGCAATGTTACGTTATTGTTATATTGCTTATTGGTAATTTTGTTATATTACAATAGTTTCACAATGTTACGTTGCTGTTATATTGCTTATTGGTAATTTTGTTACATTACAATAGTATCGCAATGTTACGTTATTGTTATATTGCCTATTGGTTAACTTTGCAATGTGACTCCTATGTAACATAACGGCAATACTGTGTTACGTTAAATGTTGACCGGGATGTTGTTTATCATAATTTTCATAATCTTGCTGGTAAATAAAATAATGATTTAAAATAATACGACACAGGGCCCGAAGCATTTTTCAGATTAACTTTAATGCCTTCTACTATCGAGCAAATCTAAAAAAAGCATTAAAAAGTAGAGGGTTTCAGAAACATTTTAGTATAATAGAATTAACTAAACCAGCAAAAACTAAAAATGCCATTAAAAAGTAGGAGGGAGCATTTTAACATAACACTCAACCGGTCTTCATAAATGTAAAATTGCCTTTGTTCGCAAAGGATTTGGTGAAAAGTTGACTAAAGTGCAATATAGTGCAATATTTTCCAAAAAATTTAAACCATATCTAAACAAGTCGATTGTTTTTCCATCAAAATTTTCAACTGTGATACGGCTTTTATCATATTGCAGTTTTATGCTGATTGGCTAAAATTGAGTTTAATACTTGGCTGTCTGGGTATCCATAGTAGGGTGTCCGTTATTTACCTACTTGTTATTTTTTGGCGGCGCCCCCTAAATTTTTAGTTTATGACCTAAAAAACTCATATAAGCTTAATATTCATATTAAACCCTGCCACAAAGACGATACATTTTCCATTTAAATAACATTGGGTTTCGGCACGTTTTACATTTAATTTTTTTCCTTATGAGCATGTTAATATAAGAGATACATATTTTTATAGGAAGTTGAACGCTGTACAAAAAAGCTTTCTTATGATTTTTCCCTAAATTCACTGGTTTAAAAGTTATTTAAGGTTAAAGTTGAACTTAGATTTTTTTACTTTGACAGCAAAATTATCATTATTTTTATAAATGAATTACTAATTTTTTAAAATATGTGGTTTTTATTTTATTATTGAAAAAGGACGATTACTTTTTTTAAATAATCTTTTTATTTCTGTCAAATTCTAAAAAAATCTATGCGATTTTATAAAATATTATATAATATAATATATACAGGGTGGGCCAATGGAAAGTTTCCACCCCGATTTTCTCAGGTGTTACGAAAAAAAATAAAAAACGCTCGCACCCGTCGATTTCTGATTTGAGGGGGACAATTTATTTTTATATTTTCAACCCCTTAACTTCAACCCCTAAGCGTGGGTGATAGTTACCCCCAAAATTTAAATAGGAAAGGGGGGTCGAATGATACTTCATTTTGAAGGTATTTTTGCCCTGATTATACCCTCCAAGTTTGAACTCGCTGCTAGCATCCCCGTTGATATGACAGCTTGTTAAAATCTTGGAAATAGATCACGTTTTATTATAAGTAAAAACAATACTTACCTTCCTTAATAAAAATATCTACTAATTAAAGTTTTATTATTATTAATAAAAAGTTATTTACATGATATTTATTTAATAAACTGTTCAAAATGTCCTCCATTAACATTCATGCAATAATAAAATCGATTCTCTACCTCTTCTCTAACATTCTGCAACATATCGTTAGTTATCCTTTGACACTCTTCAGTTATTCGTTCTTGTAGAACTTGAAGAGAAGCTGGCTGTGTTTTATAAATTTTAGACTTCAAATGGCCCCATAGAAAGAAGTCCAGAGGTGAAAGATCAGGGGACCTTGCAGGCCACTCAATAGGTCCTCTTCGGCTAATCCAATGGTCTCTAAAATTTTCATTTAGAAATTGCTGAACGGGTGCTGCATAATGCGGTGGGGCTCCATCTTGTTGAAAAAACATTTCATTTTGCTACAAATTATTATCTTCAGCAATAACTTCCCTTATTCTAGGAACAATATTTTCTTCAAGTAAAGTCAGATACATAGCCTCAGTGAAATTGCCTTGTAAAAAGAATAGTCCAATTATGTTATTGCCTAGAATACCTGCCCAGACATTTAACTTTTCAGGATTTTGAGTATAAGACTCTCTAAATAAATGAGGATTTGAATCGCTCCAGTATCGACAATTATGTCGATTGACTAATCCATGTAAAAAAAGGAGCATTCATCTGAAAAGCAGACATTATAAAGAAAATTTAGATTGCCAACACACCGTTCACTCATTTCTTCTACAAATTGTAATCGTCGATCATAATCATCCTCATTAAGTTCGTGAAGCAATTGTATCTTGTAGGGGTAAAATTTGTGAACCTTCAAAATTCTCCTTACGCTTGTTCGTGATATGCCGGAAACTTCGGACAATAATTGCCTAGTACTGAAGGTGTTATCCATTGCAATGTGCCCTATGACTACGATTTGCATACCTTCATTCCTAATGACACGAATCGGATTATCTTTTTTGTTCTCCACTGTTCCAGTTTCCAAAAACTTTACCATCAGTTTCCTAATATAAGTATGAGAGACATTTTTGTCCTGATGTCTTACATTAAATAGTCGTGCTGTTTGTCTTGCACAGTCATTGTTTTTGAAATAAGTATAAACTAATTCAACTCGCTCGGCTATAGTGTATACCATAATTAAATTTAGTTATAAGCTCTCGAACTAACGATAATAATCTTAATGATGATTGTGCGACAATATTGTGTAAATAAAGTTTACAAAAAACACATTTTTTTCTTCAAACGTAAAAAAACTGATGTTTTGCTAATATTTACTTCATTCCTTCAGCATACCTACAGACCGTCTCAAAAGTATCGCTTTTACTCTTACTAAAATAATAGCCAATTTTCAAGATTTTAACAAGCTCTCATATTAATGGGGATGATAGCAGCGAGTTTAAACTTGGAGGGTATAATTAGGGCAAAAATACCTTCAAAAAGAAGTATCACTCGACCCCCTTTTCCTATTCAAATTTTGGGGGTAACTTTCACCCACGCTCAGGGGTTGAAGTTAAGGGGTTGAAAATATAAAAACAAATTGTCCCCCTCAAATCAGAAATCGACGGGTGCGAGCGTTTTTTATTTTTTTTCGTAACACCTGAAAAAACCGGGTGGAAACTTTCCATTGGCCCACCCTGTATATATATATATATATATATACAGGGTGTTATGTAATTAATGTTATATATTAAAATACTGAATACCTTTTGACATAAGGAATAAAGGAAAAATATTTAAAAAAACATTTTTCCAAAGATAAAGAAAAAATATGCATTAGAAGTTTTTTATATTTTTTGTGATACGCCACTGGTTACACACTTGTTTATCTCTGCACACCTGTATTTAGTGAGTACATAGATACCAACCAACAAAGTAGCTATGCGTTGCCAGATGTAAAAAATTGTTACTAAAAATTTTTCTTGCAAAAAATAAATAAAAACTCAATAAATACAAAAGTTTTATGCCCTTAAAGCTCTAATACCCTTCTGTATTTATTTACTGATCCAGATATTAGCTTAAGCAATGATTAGAAAATTTAGTACCTTTGAAATTTGAAATCCATAACCCCAAAATTAATTTTTTCATCAGTTTTTTTCTCTGTTTACTCAGATGAAATTGGGACCAGTTCACAGGTTAAACTTTAAACATTTAATTTGTGTAAATAAATCCAAAAGCACTTCCCTTAGTTAAGATATTTACAATTTGAAAAAATAACCTAAAATTTAAAAGAAATGCACTAGATTCTGTCATAAAAGTTGGCAGATTTTGTTTGAATTTACCTTCAGTACAAAAATTAAATAACCAACAATTAATAAAAACGCCAAATTGACAATTTGCATTGTTAATTTTGTCATTTTTGTAATTAAGCTAAATTTAAACAATGTTTGTCAACTTTTTTGAGAGATTTTGGAAATACTGTTGTTACCAACCATAACATAATAAATCCACCAGATTAACCTAAAGTTCCTAGTCGATCAGTGGCGTACTTTTTGGTAGGATAAAGGTTATTATAAATTATTTTTAGACTTTGGAATTTAGAAAAAAAAAGTTTCAGATGCTTCTTTATGGACCCTAAGGAACAACCCATTTTAATATATAACATTAATTACATAACACCCTGTATATATATATTAGGGTGATTCATTTCCGCAAAGTTTTTGTTTTCTTTGGTGCTCAAGCAAAATATTAATCTACCTATAGAAAAAAAAATTCTCAACAAGTTTGAGCTCTTAATATCAATTTTAAGTACTTGCAGTTTAAATTTAAAGTTTTCCCATTTAAAAAGCATGTAAAAAAATGTTTTTTTTTTTCAAATTTCTAATGCTTACCCACCTTTGACAATATTGCAAATCGGTTTAATACACCTTATGGGGAATTTCACGCTCTTTAAAATTGCTTTTAAGTTTTTTTTTGTAACTCGCATTGGTTCACCAGTAGGAGTCGTCAAAGGACAGTTTTTGAAAAAAATCGTTTTTTTTTTTTAAATTTTTTCTAACAAACCGCAAAAAGTAGGGAGAAAAGTTTTTGTTTTCTTCGGTGCTCAAGCAAAATATTAATCTGCATATAGAAAAAAAAATTCTCAACAAGTTTGAGCTCTTAATATCAATTTTAAGTACTTGCAGTTTAAATTTAAAGTTTTCCCATTTAAAATGCATGTAATAAAAATGTTTTTTTTTTCAAATTTCTAATACTTACCCACCTTTGACAATATTGCAAATCGGTTTAATACACCTTATGGGGAATTTCACGCTCTTTAAAATTGCTTTTGAGTTTTTTTTTTTGTAACTCGCATTGGTTCACCAGTAGGAGTCGTCAAAGGACAGTTTTTGAAAAAAAATCGTTTTTTTTTTTAATTTTTTCTAACAAACCGCAAAAAGTAGGGAGAAAAAAGGGCTGAATCATAAAAAAAAGTTATCCAACCAATATTTAATGAATTTACAGCCATTTTTATAACTGAAAAAGTAAGAAATTGATAATTACCAACTAATAATGTTATTTAGATTGATTTTTTCTATTTATTATCATTATATTTCCCTACACTAAGAAGTTTTTTAAAATTATTAATTTCTCACTTATAATGAATATGAAAACAATTCCCAAGCAACACAGAATGGTATATTAAACGTTTAAAACGATCTACTACCATCCGTCACTTCGTCGTATATGTGAAACGTATTATAAACTGCAGAATGTCCGCGACTTCAACGTATATATACAGATTTCTATATTCATTTCATTAACGTATTTACATATATGATTTTTTTTATGAAATGGTAAACGTATATTAGCAGTTTACATTTACAGGTTTTACACGTATTCCAAATACGTTTATTAAATGTTATGTATTATATAAATTTATACGTATACCAAATACGTGTATTAAATGTTATTTTTCCTTATTCATTTATACGTATAATGAAAGGGTTATTTTTCTTTTTCGTAACCTTTTAGACAAAAAAAAAGAAGGTAAATTCTCACTTAATTTTATTCGAAAAATACATTTTCGTCTTAAAATTAAGTGAGAATTCACCTTCTTCTTTTTGTCAGAGAGGTTAGGAAACACCCTGTATAAACTATAAAATGTATTAGTCCTTAAGTGACCTAAAATAATTAAAAAGTTTGTTCTTACTGCACGGTACTGAAATAATAACTCGTATACAAAAAACAAAACATATATTCTTTAAATAAACAAATTTGTTGCACAAATGTGACAAGGAAACAAAGTTATAACTTATAATAAAAATAACGTATCTACGGGTTTTACATTTTTTCTCTGTTATGCGGATGCCGGTGTTTGCTTAATTTCAGCCAGTCTTTTATCGCTTGAGATATTACAGAATCGTTCAAATCAAGAGGTTCTCTTCCTGAATATGAAAATTTTACAGCTTCTAAAAAATGGAAAAAGAATATAAATAATTAGTAGGTAGTACTTGCCATTAATAACTCCAGCTATTGTTGTTATACTAAATGGACATAATTATGAATAATTAATGTTAATTATGATAAATTAATTAAGAAATACCTACCACCTAGAAAGATAGGTACCTATATGAATTAACAAAAAAACAGAAGAAAATTTTAGAAATAACTCCAGAATATTAAAAATAAAAAATTGAAAAAGGAAAAAATTAAAAAATATAAAAATATTTTTATTGCGACAATTTTTTTAATTACATATTTTAATATGTATAAAGAATACTTTCTTTTGTATACAAAAGAAAGTATACTTTATACATATTACATAGTATATATACTTTTTTTTGTTAAAAATTTAAAATTAATAAGACAATTAATTATTTAAAAGTTTATTACAAAGACGTTTAAAAAAATATTTTTCTAAATTTACCTTACGAACAAATATTAGTTTACATTGTAAACTAATATTGGTTTTAATTTAATTTTGAAATGGGGTAAATATTTAAAACATAAAAAGATTCTAAATTTTAGAACAATAAAAATTATATGGTAAAAAAATAATAATTATAATTATAATTATCATTGTTTATTTACTACTTATATCATATTTTTAGTGTTTTAAAATTTAAATATTATAATTATTTTTAATATTCTAAAACTTAATATTTTTTTATTTTAAAAATATATAAATAAAAAAGATAAAAGTTTAATGGTCTGGCACTTTAAAAACATAATTAATTTAAAAAAAAAAGAAAAAAAAGTTTTTATATTTTCCGGAAATTTTGAATCTCTAGTATAGAAAACTAAAATTTCCTGCATACGGTCACCCTTTTTAACAGGCAGTATGTAAACGGTATACAGTATACAGTATATATACGTATACGAAACCTTTACTTGACACTAAAAAATCGTTTAATTTATTTGACTTGCCAAATTTTAACATATAAAGATAAAAGTACCTACATGAATGCATTCATGTAAAGTTAAACAAAAGCTTCTAAAAGATAAATTAAAAACTTACCCTCAACTCCTTTTCCAAAAGATAAAAAGAACTAACCCTTAAATTTGTTATCCACGTGTAGTAAGATACTTGCCTTCTTTTTTCTTCTGTAATCGAATAAAACCATGTATAAAAACAACAATTGAATACAGCAAATCTTTTTTAAAGTATTTAGGCACACTTACCTAGATAATTATAATTACTTTGCAATGCCTGGAGCCCGGCGTTTTCACTTCACAACAGGCTTTTCTTACAAAATGACGCCACGGGCGGAACCTGTAGCTGTTTGGGTTAAGACGCGACATCATTGGGTAAATTTAATCATGTGACTAAATTTTGCAGTGTTCAATATAGGTTTTGTACACGTATACTGTATACGGTATACAGTATACCGTTTATATACCAGATTGTGTAGTGTGGAAAATAGGTATACTTTATACCATTTAAGTACAAAATTTAAACACGTGTTATATACGTTTTTAAAATTTAGTTTTTTTAATAATTTCTTAATTACAGCTCAAATTTATCCGATATTCACAAAACAAGTTTTGTAAGGGCCTATCATACTTTTCGAGTCAGAACCATTAAAAAATTAGGCTTTTATTTGACTTCGTGTCAAAAATGGAATATTATATACATATAATATATGTTTCTTATATACGTTAAAAAAAGTAATATATTTTTTGCTATAATATACGTATATGTTACGATAAATTCATCATTTAACTGAAGTTAAAGTCCTATAATATCCGTATATTAAACGTTTCATATAAAAAAGTAATATGAAAAACGTATATTATTTATACCTTTGAAATGTTATACGGTTTTTATACGAACAATACGTTTAATAAACGTATATACTACAGAGCCGTGTTGCTTGGGAACATATAAATTCATAAAAAAATAGCAAAAAAGTATAAATGAAGATTATTTAATTTTTTGAAGCGAAATTTGAAATATGTTACATAACCTTCTGTATATTCCGATTAAAGTTTTGTTGTTTTTTTTATGAATTTATGTGTTGTTTTCATATTCATTATGAGTGAGAAATCATAATAATTTTAAAAAAGTTCTTAGTGTAGGGAAATATAATGATAATAAATAGAAAAAATCAATCTAAATAAAATTATGGGTTGGTATTTATCAATTTCTTACGTTTTCAGTTATAAAAATGGCAGTAAATTCATTAAATATTGGTTGGATAACTTTTTTTTATGAATCAGCCCTTTTTTCTACTACTTTTGGCAATTTGCTCGAAAAAATAAAAAAAAACGATTTTTTTCAAAAACTGTCCTTTGACGACTCCTACTGGTGAACCAATGCGAGTTACAAAAAAAAACTCAAAAGCAATTTTAAAGAGCGTGAAATTCCCCATAAAGTGTATTAAACCGATTTGCAATATTGTCAAAGGTGGGTAAGCATTAGAAATTTGAGATGCAGATATTTTCGCTACACTAATTGAGGAGCATCCTTGCAAAACCGGCTATATCCACTTTAATAAAATATTGGGAAAATGGCAAAACTCTCGGTTTCCTGGCCTTTACAGATAAAAAAGCAAACTTGAGTTTTGTGGGCTTTGTGGTACTTGATTTATAAGACATACTTTCGTTTTCAAAATTTTTATATTAAGGCCAAAATTTCAAAAAATGTTTTGTATATAGCCGGTTTTGCTCAAAAACCTATGAATAAAATGTGAAAAAAACCTTTATTATTCACAAATATTAACAAAATAAATTTAGTGAAAACATGAAAAAACAGAACAAATTTTAGTAGTAGTATCGACATATCCAAGCCACATGCTCATCATCATTATTATTTATTGGATATAGCAGGGTTTGCTATAAAAACGTGGATTTGGCCGGTTTTGCTCTTAAAGCTACCTTTTAAATGTGATTTTAACATGGATATAGTCGGATTTAAACATAATTATCTTGTTGTCGATAGATATGAACCCAAAGATGCGAAATAAAAAAAAAACAAAAACTGAATAAAATTGATTTAGCCGGTTTTGCACGGATGCTCCTTAATTATCGTTTTTAAATAAGTTAAATGTATTTAGCTATTCCTCAATGACGAGCTGTGGGCATTTTAGTCACGGGCTGAAGTGAGGTTAAATTCGTCAAATGTCAAATATTTATGAAATAAAATTGGCTTTAAATTTTTGTTTCTGTCCGTCGTAGATAAAGTATAGTATGCAACTCGTTTTATAAACTTCTCTAGACACTAGTTTTTATTAAACACTCGCTCGCAAGCTTCGCTTGTGCCTAATAAAACTCGTAAATAAAATGGAGTTTATTAAACTTGATACACAATATGATATTATATAAAATATGCCACAGAACATAGGTGATTGACTTAAAACTGCATGCGCGACACGTCTGCGCTATGTCAACATTGCGACACGAAATCTGGGAAGTGCGACTTCTGCCTTCCTCTGTTCTGTGGTCAAAGTACTAAATCATACTTTAGTGGGTATGCTTAACTACGAATTTTATTTTTTTCTAAAAATAACTGTTAAAAGATTTTCTGCGTCATTAGCTGTACTGAAGGACATTTTTTTATTGTATACCTAATATTTTATTGAATCGTATAAAATTTTATATGATTTTACAGAAATAAACAGAATATGTAAAAAAAGTAATCGTATTAAATTTGAGTTAAACTCGTAAAAATATCGTTTAATGTAATAAAAAAAATTAATTTATCGAAATCTCTTGTCAATAATTTTCACTTTTCTCTTTTCAATCATTTTTACTCCTTCAATAATACAATAAAAATCACATATTTTTGAAATAAACAATTCAATTTTATAAAAAATAATGATAATTTTG
Source organism: Brassicogethes aeneus (assembly GCA_921294245.1). NCBI lineage: Eukaryota > Metazoa > Arthropoda > Insecta > Coleoptera > Nitidulidae > Brassicogethes > Brassicogethes aeneus. The sequence continues at coordinate 51,925,319 of OV121133.1, read as the reverse complement.
CTGAAAAAAAAACAAGTTGGTAAATAACGGACACTCTAATCCATAGATAGCTGCAGCTATTTTAGTTTTCTAAATTTCAAGTAAATTAGCCAAGCCCAAAGAAAATAGGTTTTATAACGACAGCTTGGCTTGTTTATACAGCTAGTTTAAAAAGTTAGTTTTCTATTTATTTATATTATTGCTTATATAAATAGGAAAAAAAGACCATTATTCATTGACTTTCCTATAAAAATGGGAATCCCTATTAAAAATTATTTTTTCTGCTCCTACCTTTAAAACGCCATGTTTTCATGGTAACCTTTTAAATACACATTAACAAGTTGTGGCTTTATGGCGATTTGGTCACTGGCTGAAGTTAGCAACAGGTCACGGGCTAAAGTTAGTTTTAAGTTAATTGACAAATGTAAAATGTCATACAATCGTTAAAATAAAGTGCCCATCTTGTAAAATAATACTAAATGTAAAAATTATTGTATTATCTCAATACAAAAAATATAAGTTTATATGCACACTGTACTGACCTGACCGGCAGTAAACTAGATTTAACTTAATTTCGGGTGAAGATTCCATAAAACATTTTCTTTACTTTCACTGTGAAAAACTGTTGTTAGTCCATTTTCAAGGGATACATTTCGATTTACACATAAAAATTTGACATTTTCATAGGCGCCCGGTAAAATAGATTCACACTCTTAGGGTTACTTTATTTTTGTATACATGTCGCTCTATAAAAATATTTAATGTAAATCATTTTTAGATAAAAATAAGTATTTGTCGTAGAAAAAGCAAATTGTTTATAAACTTTTCTAGATACTTATTCAATTAAGGACTCGCTCGCAAGCTCGCTCGTGTCTAAATTGAATTCGTAACTAAAATGGCATTTATCAAACTTGATACATAATATTCTAAAATATCACATCTTTTCATTAAATTACTACCTAAAAAACCGTTTGTTATATTTTTTAGAAGAAACCACGAACTCAATCAAGGACACGTCCACAAATTCAACGGACACTCTTATTAAAACAAACGATTACACAGAATGTGGGGGACATTGGAAATATCCAAGAAAGTGTAATTTAATTAATAACACTTGCGAGTATTCAGCAAAGTGGCAATTTTTTTCAAAAAAAGACGAAGTTAAATTTACAATTACCACTAGAAATACAGATACTTGGACTGGAATAGCGTTTTCAAATGATGAGAAAATGGTAAGTAATTTATACCAAAAATGTACACTTATAATCATGACCCTATTAAAATTTAGTACCAAATAGTTTTAAGAAAACTAAAGCAAGAGTAAATTTAAAGGAATCATTGTCGTTTTTAATCTAATAAATGCAGAAATGGTTAGTAATATCAATTTTCATCAACAACATACATCTCGAAATTTTACTTTTAATAACAATGTTCTCTAGCCTCATTGATAACAACCTTTCGCGGTGGCTAAGCTCTGGTTCCGACGGAGAATTGCTCTGTATATCCTTATTCTATTTCGCAATTCAGAGTCAGTACTTATTTACAATAGAATGATGGCTGTATTTAGACAAAAATCACTCAGTTCAATCAAATCCAATTCATCTAAAAATCGTGTTATCGTCGCAAAACCTGGACATTTCCGTAGTATTTTTTATCACAACGTTTCGACTTGACTAAGTATCCCCAATCGTCTTTAGATAAATACTGACTAAGTTAAGTAGCCACGAGTCTATTTTTATTAAAGCCGGATGCACTGGAGCATCCAGGTACAACTAAGCACATTGGAGCGTCCTTAGACGTTTCTTATCTCCAAACCATTTATGCTTGCATGCATGAATCCATCACACATAGATTCTCCAATAAGATTGGTTGCACCTGAATACTCCAGTGCACCCTGCTTGAATATAACTAGACCCGCAGCTACTTAACTTATTCATTATTTACCTAAAGACGGCCGAATTTACTTACCAGTCGAAACGTCGTAATTAATAAAACTACGGTGGAAATCCAAAAACTATCCTACATTCAAAAAAGAACATTGCCTACATTCTCTACAACCTTCAAACAAATCATACACTCACTCTCGTGACAATACACGAACTTGAAAAGGTATTTAAAACAACATATGGGTGGTTTTCAGTAACTTTTAAGATACCATGTCCCTGCTGTTTTAAAACTTAAACCTTTATATTAGCCATCATTTTTTTTTACCTTTTACTAGACAGGCATATTTTTTATCGATTTATAATATCAAAAGTTCAATATCCTATGAATTTATTTTTTAATTTTGGTTTTAAAACTCCTGTTTCACATGACCGTCGTATGTCCTTCGAGCAAAATCCAATATTTGCTATCTTAAAATTGTCTTAAATAGCCATTATTGTTGTCCCGACGTTTTCTTCACATAGCCGTAGAAGGACTCTTAGGTCGTCTATTTGCCGCTAGATGGTACTGCCTGTGTGAATTAAAATATTTTATTATTGCAAATGGCGACAGTTAATTGTGCAGTTGGGTTAGAGATATATTTACAGTTCCTGTCGTTTATTTTGATATAGAAAAGGTAAGTTAAAGTTCTTCGTATTTTTTTTATTAACATGACCGTCTATATATAGTGATAAAATAGCAACATAAATAGTTATAAATTGCTCGCTATGTTTTTTGTTATCGGTTGTTTACCGGTGGAAACTCTAACCTAAAATTCACAACATGGAGATACTTTTAATTTTGAGCAAATAAAAATGTGTGAAATCTCATGAGAATAAAAAAATGAGGCGGTCATGGTAAAATTTTGTTTATTTTTTATTTAAAACCCTTCTAAGTTTTATTTTTATGCACATAAAGCACTTTCTTCATCATTCTGGCATATTTGACCAAGTTACCTAAAAGAAAAAGGTCAGTTGAACTAAATCCGAACAATTTTTTTTTTCAAAATTTAATTAGAATCTTAAAAGATACTGAAAACCACCCATAGAGGACCATTTTCCATTTAGGATGATAATTGCCTTTGACAAAGTTTCATTTAGTTTAGTATTTGGCTACTGATGAGTAACTTAAGCTTATGTTGGATTAGTGATGTAACGAATGTCGCGAATGCTCACACTTGTCCATCATATTAGCGAATGCAAATTCGAATGTCAACTTTTCAAACTTGCCGCCATTTTCTACGTCCATGATAGGCAACCCGATTTGTTGTATTATAATAGGCATTGTCTATCATGATACAACACATCTAGGTTGCCTATTATGATACAGGAAATGGCGGCAAGTAAATGTACAAACTTGTTAAATATTTGCTTTATTTTGTCAATTGTTTTAAAACTGTAAAAAGTGATTTGTTTTGCAAAATAAGTAAACCTATTAGTAAAATTTTACCCTGGTTAATGCGGAACATGCGAAATGCAACGTTTGCAATAATGCATAATCTCGGAAGGAAAGACCTACAACTTCCATGCGAAATCATTTGAAATCCACGCTTAAGATAAATTTAGTGAGATGGAGAAACGAGAAAATGAAAAGCATTCCGATTTAATTATTTAAACACCTTCATCTTTGCAACAGTGCACTAAAATTGACTTTTTAGAATGCGTTACAAAAAGTAACAAAGCGTTACAAAAAGTAACAAAAAGTCTCTGAAAGTTAATAAATTGATATATCAAGTTATAAGTGAATTGAATCCAATAAAAAATAAGTAATCCAATAAAAAATAAGTAATTGGTTCGGATTGGTTTGAAATACGTTTTGGCACTATGAATCACCAATTCATTCCAATTGCATTCATATTCATCCAATTAAGTCAGCGGCTTTAATTGGAATATACCGATCCATGCCTATGCTTGTATCTGTTGGCTTAATCCAATAGAAATGCACCTGAAATGAATTGGTAATTGACAGCACCAAACCTATTCAAACCAATTTGAACCAATTTATTTTTTTAAAATTTGGATTAAAAATACCAGTTGATTTTTTATTCAAAAATAATTAAGATCCCAGAAGAATAAGCGGGTAAAAACCAGAATTCATTTTTAACACAAGAGACAAAAAAATTATTATAACTGAGTAACTTTATTTCTTTATTATTTTTTTGTGTTAGTGAGATATGTATTGATACATATAACTTACTAACACAAAAAAGTAATAAAATATAAATTATATTACTCGGTTGTAATAATTTTTTTGTCTTTCTTGCAAAGGATGTTTGTGGGCATGGTCGAAATCAATATTATTTATGTCAAATTTTATTTATTTTGTCCGCTGTAACCACCATTATCACGCCATCATCCCTAAACCTTACACATATAAACATTTTTTTAAGGTATAAGTACCTACACCCCAGTAAGCACCAAACACTCGGCAAACAGTCGGCCTTCGCTCGGCATAGGCGGTTGACCGGCGGTTCGGCTTGCCCCCAGTCGTCCTGCTTATGGCCCGCGTTATGTTAGCCCGGTACCGTTTGACCATGTTCTAACCAAAGTCGGCCAGAATACGGCATGCCGCTGCAAAATCGTTCGGCTTGCCCTAGCCGGCCCGCTTACGGCCGGAATACGGCCTGCCGCGGCAAAAGCGATACATCTCACGGCTGCTTACGCACGCGAGCTAACTATAAATAGCGATTTGTTGCAATATTTAGTTAGGAAGTGTGCGTCCGTAATGGCATAGCTGAACTATAATCGTTTGGAGTCCCCATCTCCATCCTCATCTGCTCAGTAACGAATAGTGTCTAGCTAGTCGAGTGTGTTAAAGAAGTATCTTGCCATTCAGAAAATTTCAGGACTGAACTTATAGGATATACCTCTCCAGGACATCTGTAGGCTGTTTTTGAATGACCAGGCGGTTGTGGCCGGCACTCGGCCAACTATAGATAGCCGACACTCCGCCGAGTAAACATAGCCGACATTCGGCCAGGCGGATATGCCCGACAGTTGGCCAGGCGGACATGCCCGTTCTACACGCCGGAAGAAATAAGTGTGTCGGAACGCACGCAGCCGATTCGGCAAAACGTATTCGGGCCGTATGCGCGATGGCTAGCTTGTGCTTACTACACAACTACCACTAAGCACAGAAACCCATAGATTATAGAAGAAACCGACTAATAAAAAAACGACATTAAATAGCGTCCAAAGACTTGTTTGTTTCTTTATGATGCGTCTCAACCATTCGCAGATACACGAGAGCCTTGCGATATTTTAAAGTATTGGGAATAATCAGTTAGCATATTCCTTTTTAGAATCTCACACTGGGAATGCCCAATTGAATTCAATTGGAAATTACCTATGGGTAGCTACCACTAAGAAACAGTAGAATCCTAATTGTACTTTTCCATCATAGAAAATACCAGTGAAAACCAATTTCTGTTTTATATCGCTCCCAATTCAGACCTATTGATACCAACCAATACTTCAATTGGTTTTATAAGGAATTAATCGGTCATTTAAAACAGGGACACCTCCCAGTTACTTTCGTCGATTGTGTTAGATTTGTGATATTAGTAAAGTACTAATAAGTACTAATAAGTCTTATGCCCGTCCTACAATTTAAAACCCCAGCAGTGTTTTACTTATTTGTCGAAAATTTGTATGGCAAAGTAAAAGAACCAATAAAATCTTAAAAATAATAATAATAATAATAATAATAATAATAATAATAATATATTTATTTGCCAATAGGATCATATACCATTGTATAAGCATAAGCATAAGCATGGTCAGAAAAAGAACAAAATTGTGAGATAAAAACACTAACTAGACAAATTTTAAAAAGAAATATACAATACATATAGTAAACCTACAAGACTTAGAGAAGTACACATTTACATAAAAATTACCTGTAAAACCAATATTATATTAGATTGATGTATAAATAAAGTAAAAAAGGTAAAAAACAATTGGAGACGAAAAGTTATAATTGCACAAAAAGATAAACAGACAAACAATAAATTAGCATTTAAATTGTATAGTGATAGACGATTATAACGGACATTGTAAAAACTCATTTAGAGAGTAAAAACAGTGGTGTAAAAGTAAGTGTTTTACTTTATGTTTAAAATTTGTTATACACTGTATCTCCTTTATATCATTGGGCAACTTATTTGAGACCGCTATACACCTGTACAAAACACTTTAGTGAAATAACTCAGACCTATGTAATGGAACTCTTAACAATGCACCGCTTCTCATGTTATCAAATATGTCCATGTTTCTAGTAAACAGTCCTGGATTTGTTTTGTAAACAAAAGCACGTTGTAGATATACAGACAAGGCAACGTCATAATATTTAATTCCTTAAAATACGGTTTGCAAGATGTTGTGCGTTTTAAATGTAACATTGATCGAAGTGCACGTTTTTGAGCAATGAAGGCTGAGTCAAATGTGTTAGAGGAACCCCAGAAAATCAGGACATATGAAAGTATTGATTGCACATAGGCAAAGTAAAACAATTTTAAGCTACAAATCGACATGTGGTTGCTCATATATCGCAATATGTAACAACCACGATTTACATTTGTTATGAATGATTTTACTTGTGATTCCCAGTTAAGATTACAATCAATGTTGACACCCAGGAATTTAACGCTTTGGCAATTTGGGAGGGAAGCTTGGTTTGACATAACTAAAAGGCTTTGCAGTTGCAAATTAAAATTTTTCTGGAATATTAAAAGGTTAGTTTTAGAATTGTTAAGTATTAAGCCGTTAGTTCGGCACCAGTCTGACATTCTCTCTACAACTTGTTTTGCCTTCACAGACAGTTCAGTGATAGTACCAGAAATTGCTAGACAGGACGTGTCATCAGCATATTGACAAACATTGGACAAAGAACAAGGTTGGGTGCAGGATGGATCCTTGAGGAACACCCATCTTAAGACTTATACTATCTGAAAACGTATAGGATTAAAAACCATATTTTATGGATTTGAGAGCAAAAGCTTGTTTTCTGGTGGAGAGGTATAAGGTCATCAGATCTAATGCCACTCCACGAATCCCATATGACTCCATCTTCTCAAGTAGTATTCTGTGGTTTAGACTTTCGAATGCTTTTGACAAATCGAAATAGATGCCCGCAATCATATGTTTTGTTTCTAAATTGTCTAAAATGTCTTTAAGTGATTTATATATTGCATCTATTGTTGATGTCTTAGGCAGAAAACCAAACTGAGTGGGAGATAATATATTAATTTTTTTAGATACGAGATAAGTCTTTTGTTTATCACTTTTTCAAATACCTTTGAGAAAACTGGCAACAGTGATATAGGGCGATAATTGTTTGTTAAATTTGGATTTCCTTTTTTGAGAAGAGGCAGAGTTTTTGCTATTTTTAGTTTATCAGGAAACACACCTCTGGTTAAACAACAATTTATAATAGAACTGAGAACTGGAGATATATCTGCTGCCACTTTCTTTAAAAAGGTTATCGGTATTTCGTCAATGCCCGTTGAATGCTTTGTTTTGATTGATCTGATGACATCAGATACCTCAGACGTATCCGTAGGGATCAGAAAAAAGTTTGCTGTGGATCTTAACAAATCATTTTCAAATTGTGGTGGACCCATTTGTATACTTGTAAATGCTCTATTGAATAGGTTAGCTACACTTTTCGTATCGGTTATTCTTGCGCCTTTGTCCTGCAGTATTATATTATTACTTTTAGAACAGTTGTGTGTAAGCTTTTTGTACAGTTTCCATGTTCTGAAAGTAATAATATAATACTGCAGGACAAATTTGTTGAGTTTGCTATTGTATTGTCATTTAGGGATCTTTTATAATTATATATATACTTTTTGTAAGTTCTTTTTTCACTTAGATATATTTGCTTGCTTTGTTCAGTATTTGTATTTATATAAATCCAGTAAAGGTTTTTTATATATTGTGCCCAATTTTTTATTTCATTTGAGTCCCATTTTTTTTTAGTTTTGTTTACTACGTATTGTTTCAAAAGAAATGATATTTTAAAATAATGTAAGAATATGTTATAGAAAGTCTCAAAACAGTAATTTGACATTGTACAGGGATTTTCACATTCCCAAGTTTCTTGGCCTATTCTATTTTTGAAAATTTGAGTATTTTGTTTGTTAGTAAAACGTTTGTATAGCCGGAGAGTCTCATGTACGGGCTCAACAGCAATCTCTAATAATTGCCCATGTTCGTTGCGTTGAGTATGTTGAGTATGTTGCGCGATTAAAAGATGGTTTAACAAAAAACAAAACTTTATTTTAACATGGTTGTGTATATGACTAAGTTTAAAATCTTAATGTCCATAAAATACTAAAATCTAGGTAAAATACACCAAAAAGGGGAGGGCGTTGCAGCCACTTGATGGCTAATATCTTCCAGATGTCATAGCAGAATTGATTCTCCCTTTTCTTGGTAATTGCTTTTACTTGTAAATATTATGCACTTGTTAAACAGATAATTTATAATATATGGGCCAAGCGTAAACATGCCCCCGGCCTTGGCAAGTATTGCCAAAAAAAACAAACAAAAAACAAAGAAAAATACATTGATATGGCAATACCCTTTACATATAGATAATATCTAATAATATCTAATAATATCATATTATGACAATGCAAATGAAGTAGCAGAATATATCAATTGGTGCATTATAAATTCGGTAAATATATAAGTATAAGTAAAATATAATTTGTAAAAATGACTGCCTTTTAATTTTAAACATGCTAAATCGAACATATAAATTTTAAGCCTAACTACCTAATACTAACTTATATTATGTCTACATGAGTTCAATATATTTAGTTTGTTCACTGCTTTTAATTATTCTCTACGTCGTCGTTTAAGGGCAACGGACATATTTTAGAAAAAGATCGTGTTACGACACCACTAGAAGTTTTAATTTTAAAAACACGTGCTACACCATCGCGACCACAAATCACTTCAATGATGCGACCAAGTTTCCACCTCATGGGTGGCAAATTGTCCTCTTTGATTAAAACTAGGTGACCTTCGTCAACCTTATCTCCTTTAGTAGATACCCATTTGGTTCTTTTCTGTAACTCGGAAATATACTCTTTGTTCCAGCGTTCCCACATATGTTGTGATAGCTGTTGTGTCAGCTGATAGCGTGTAAGTCGATTTATCGGGATGCTTGTGAATTGTTTTTCGCCTGTTGTGGTTATTGGACGACCAATAAGAAAATGCGCTGGGGTTAAAGCTGTGTAATCATTGGGATCGGCTGACAGCGGCGTCAATGGGCGCGAATTTATTATTGCCTCAATTTGGGTTAATAACGAATAAAATTCTTCATAAGTAAGGTGTGCATTTGATATAACTCTTTTGAGATGATGTTTAATTAATTTAACTCCTGCCTCCCAAAGACCACCAAAATGTGGCGAATAAGGAGGTGAGAATTTCCATTCTATCTCGTCTTTAGACAATGAATTAACGATACTAGACTTATTTAATTTAAGAAATGAGCTAAGTTCTTTAAAATCCGCACTTGCAGAGACAAAATTCTTACCATTGTCCGAGAAAATTTGTCGGGGTTTTCCCCTACGTGACATAAATCGTTTTAGTGCTAACAAAAATGTTTCCTTGGATAAATCCGTAACAACTTCAATATGTACCGCCTTAGTACTAAAACAAACAAATATGCAAATGTAGCCTTTGATTAGTTTACAACCGCGACCCTTTCGGTCTCGGAGTAAGTACGGACCTGCGTAGTTAACGCCGCTTACAACAAATGGTGGTCCGGGCAATAGACGCTGTGCGGGTAAATTTCCCATAATGGGCTGAATACCCTTTGGTTTAGCTCGAAAACAAACCGTGCAATTATGAACTGTGCGGCGGGCTAGGTCCCTTCCCCCTATTGGCCAGTGACTTTCTCGAATATCTGCTAAGAGGTGTTGCGGCCCGGCATGAAATAATTTTTGATAATGAAAATAATGAAAAATAAGCCTTGTAAGCGGGTGATTTAATGCAATTATACTTGGATGTCGTTTTTCGTAAGAAAATTGAGAATTTTGCAAGCGACCCCCCACGCGAAGAATACCTTCTCTGTCAACAAATGGAGATAAATTTTTTAATTTGCTTGAGTTTTTAACAGGGGAATTATTCGTTAATGGTTGTATTTCTTCGTAAAATGTTTTTACTTTAGGATTTGAATTAAGTTTTTTCTCTAAATTAAAGTATCGATTTCGTGATAGATAGGAATTGCCTAATTTTTCGGGGTGGTTATTAAAAGGAAGGGCTACTATAAATTTACCGGCGGATTCTCGTCGAGTAGTATTATGAAAATGCTGTTCGCAGGCAATCTCTTCTTTTGATAAAATTTGCCTTTCGGCAATTTCCTCTAATTCCCAAAATCGCGCTAACTGATTTTGAATTTGAGTTTCGGCAGATGAAGTTAAAAAATTGCACTTTACTTCGTTGCGCGCTGGAAATGGTACAAAGTACGGCCCTGCTATAACCCAACCGAATAATGTTTGGTGCATTATTGGTTTGTTTTTACCTAGACTAAAGGTGTTTTGACCCACAAGGCTCCAAAACAGGTCACTTCCGATAAGGATGTCGATTTTTTGGGGTTTAGCAAACATGTGGTCTGCCAACGGCAAGTTCTCTGGGAAGTTTAAATTTTTTGTATTTAAGGGCGCAGACGGTAGATGACCCGAAATCTGGGGAACAATGAAGCACTGTAGTTGTGCACAAAAGTCGTTTATTTTAGATGATAATTTTAAATTGCACCTTTCCTCTAATTTGCGTGAAATATTTGTTATGCCGGACACTGTCCAATCAACCTGCTCGGTTGCAATACCTAATTTATTATGCAATTCGGCAGATAAAAATGAACTTTGTGAGCCGGAATCCAGAAGTGCTCTGGCTGTATGCATTTTATTGTATCTGTCATAAACGTTTATTAGAGCGGTTGGTAAGATTACCTGGCATTGTACCGTGTTGTTAGAGAATGAACAATTTGTTAACGAAGTAGATGGCTCGATTGGGGTTAAAACGACAGGATTAGAGGTAGTTTCACGTGAGCGATCATTGCCTTGAACGCGATTAATATGTAATAATGTGTGATGCCGCCCGTTACATGTCTTACAAGAAATAATGTGACGACAATTTCGGCTGTCGTGGCCAAGTTTCAAACAATTAACGCATAAATGCGCATTTTTTGCCTTTTCGCATCTTTCACTCGGTAATGAATTCATAAAATCCTTGCAATTATATATTATATGGGAATTTTTGCATATGGGACAAACCACGCCTTGAGGCGCTTTGTTAAAATTCCTGTTTTGATTTACAGGGTGTTTATTTGAATTTAAATGTGAATTTGATGTATGGTGAGATGAATAATGACTACGTGTGTGATTAAATGCCCCTCTTAAATTATTATTGTATGAACTGTGGTAATGAGACCTTTTGTCTGCTTGATTATTTTCTAAAGTTTCTAATAAATCTGCGCGGGACTTTAAAAATGTTTTAAGATCATAAAATGTAGGTACCTCTTTATTAGCGTTTGACTTGGCGTTTTCCCATTCGCGTAAAGTGGATGAATCTAGTTTGGTTGTTATAATGTGAATAAGTAATACGTCCCAGTGATCGGTTTGTTGGCCCATTTGTTTTAGGGAATGTAGATGTTTAGAGTAAGTGTCGATTAAATTGCGTAATTTGTATGATGATTCTTTATGCATTGGTTCTACGTTAAAAAGTGATTTTACATGATTTAGTACTAAAAGGCGTTTGTTATCATACCTTTCGCGAATAAGATCCCAAGCTACAATGTAGTTGCTGCTTGTGAATTCAATTGAACGGACAACTTGTGCGGCACCAGCTTCCAAGGATGATCTTAAGTAATGAAATTTTTGAATGTTATCCAAGGCCTCATTTTTATGCACTAACGATTCAAATAAATCCGCAAATTCTAACCAATTTTGGTAAGAACCGTTAAATTTGGGAATTTCAATGGGTTTTAATTTTATGCCTGCAAATTTGAAAGTATTGTTTTCATGAGGGCTGTGTACAGGGTTGCTCGTAATTAAATTAGTTCCTGACTCATTGTCTAAAGATAAGGTAGATTCTTTTATAATATGTTTTGCTGTTGCTACTTGCATATGAAAATTAGATTCGAATGTATCGCGCTCTTCATATTCGATTTGCAATAAACTTTCGTCGGTTGTTTTGTCTTCAATTAAACCCTGTATGTTTTCAAACTCGAAAATTATATTTTTTGAATGATTTAAACGTTCTTGCAAGGTTAGAATGTCTACGTCAGCGAGATGATCATTCCTTTCTTGGATGCTTGCTAAATATTTTACAAAATGTGTGACTTTAGCCTTAAGGGCGCCACGTTTTCTTTTTAATTCTTCTAAAGAAAATGATGTAAGAACTGACATTTTTGCGAGCTTTTTTGATTAATGATAAATTTAATGAAATAATGAATTGCGATGATGCATATGATTATGATTTAATAAGATTGCATTGCACAACCCTAGCTCTAGAAAACTTTCCGTTAAAAATCCCAAATTGGAGCGACAACAAATTAGCACTAATGAATGTATGAGAGGAACGACCTCACCTGATGATTTGTAATGTAGTTGGCTACTGTTGACTTTGGGCTTCGTGCTTCTAGGGTCCAGATGTAAAATGTTGTTAGAGTGATAATCCTTTGCTGATGAGTAATTGCGTTTAATGTATTGATTTCTAGAGATGCTTGTTGTGTGCACTCGCGTAAGTCACTGTTTTTAAACCCTTGTCCTTGTTACACGCACAAAACTTTTCGATGATTGATGATTTGAATTTTAATTGTTTATGCGAATAATCACTTGTTTTTATTTTCACTTAGATTTTTTACTATCCGGCTCGAAGGACCATAATGTTCGTTGCGTTGAGTATGTTGAGTATGTTGCGCGATTAAAAGATGGTTTAACAAAAAACAAAACTTTATTTTAACATGGTTGTGTATATGACTAAGTTTAAAATCTTAATGTCCATAAAATACTAAAATCTAGGTAAAATACACCAAAAAGGGGAGGGCGTTGCAGCCACTTGATGGCTAATATCTTCCAGATGTCATAGCAGAATTGATTCTCCCTTTTCTTGGTAATTGCTTTTACTTGTAAATATTATGCACTTGTTAAACAGATAATTTATAATATATGGGCCAAGCGTAAACAGCCCATGATGATCAGATATGTCAGTCTTAACAACTTTACAGAGAACCATGATACTATTAAGATTAGAAAATATATTATATATTAATGTAGCTGAATGAGGTCCTACCCTGGTGTTTTCAGTTACATGACCCTGTAGGCCATAGTTATTCATTAGACTAGTTAATAGTATTGTGTTATTATCGTTGTAATTTGCAAAGTTTACATTAAAATCACCACACAGAATTAAACTTACAGTGGTGGTGGTGATGTGTTATAGTATCTAGAATATCAGTAAGTTTCTCAATAAATATTTCAATACTTCTATTAGGTGAACGATAAATACACAATATAATAGTTTTTATTTGGTTTAAGACCGTTTTTACACATGTGTATTCAAAGTTTTTCTCCACTGCAGGTATGCTCTTATAATTTACCTTTTCATTTTCAGTGCTTGATTGTGCATAAACCGCCGTCCCACCTCCCCTGCACTGAATACGGCTCGAACAATTTACTAATTTATAATTCTGAAGGCAATATATTTGCGTTTCTGAATTGTTTAACCAATGTTCAGTTATGCAGAGAACCTGGGGGCGCGTCTCATCCAGGAGCACATCCAATTCAATGACCTTATTTCGCATACTTCTGCAGTTTAGATGAAACACCTTGAACACCGTTTTGTTATCTAATTGCTATTGAGAGAATTGTTTTATTTGCAATTATTCCATTCTTTTGTATGATTCACAATTCTTAACATCCCAATTAAAATTATTCGTATCCAGCTTTAGACCAAATCTTTTATTTGATGAGACACAATTTGAACAAACAACAGCCTCACTTACACAATTACTTACATCATGATCACCACTACATTTTGGACACACTGTTTTTTCTTTGCAGTCTTTCGCAAGATGACCGAATCGACAGCAGTTAAAGCATCTTATGACTCCATAGTCACTGAACACTAAATATCTTTCCCAGCCTATGTTTACTCGTGGTTTTTCCTTTTCCATCAGCACCTTATAGGAAGCAAAATCTACTTCAAGTACCATATTCCCAAATTTGTTGTAGCCTTTCTTCCAGTTCTTGTTGATTATTGGGTTGACCAGGAAGTTCTCTTAACCATTTGCCCGTAACACAGTACGACAAAATTTGATTTTTGGTCCCTCCCATGAAAAATTTCTACAGATTCTAAAAATAGAGTTAAAAAAATGATACCCGTGTCTCGGCGTTTTTTCACAGCACGTCATAATTTTTTTTTAAGGGCTATCCAATAAAATGTTATTCACACTATTCGCGACATAATTTAATAGACTCGATAACAGCTGGACTGCATAGTTAAAAATATATATATTTACTAAATGGATAGGCAACCATTATAGATGCATTTTAAAATTATTTTAATCTTATACAGAGTTTTGCACATTTATATATATATATCAAACGGTTTATTTTTAAACCAAGTAACAAAATGTTTCAATTTTAAGCCAATCAAAATGCTTTAAAGTCAGGTGATTACAATTTTTATTTATTCAATTTTTTGTAAAAATTGAGCTTTGTTGAATTAACATTTAAAAAAAAATTAAAAGATATTTAAATGAATAAAACATATTTAATTTAAGTAAAAAAAAGTATTTAAGTATACGAAGTCAATTGAAACAGCAAAAAAACAAAAAATTTACACATCTGCGGCATTTATACATAAAAAGCATTGTTTTCAAAACAATCTTTATACGAGGGTAATACTTTTTTTTTTAAATGTTAAATAAAAACATTATTGCAGCGATAAATCGATAAATTTTTCATATTAATTTTGATTGTTGAGTTAACCATCCATTTGAAATCAAAGTAAAAATGCAGTGTCCGAATCGAAATAATTTTTGTTATGTATGTGGTTTATTTGCACCTCCAAGCCATATGCGAAATATTACAAAAAGTGTAGTAACAGCTTTTGAAGACTATTTTTTGGTGACGTATATACCAAACTTATGGTATGTACCAAAGGTTTTATGCGATTATTGTTACCGTTGTTTGCATGGATTGCAAGATAAAACACACAGTATGAAATATGTTGCACCAACAATTTGGCTTCGACCCGTCGCGACGTACCGAACACGCATCTGACCAGTGTTATTTCTGCATGTCAAAATTAAAAAGTTTTGGATTTCGGTACAATTCTAGAGAGAAAATTGATTACGCCGATGTAGAATCCGTCATTCTCGCAAGAGTGCGATCTGAAGATTATCCAACTGCTCCTTCAGAAAACATATGTGAGGATAAAAGTAAAAGGCCTTTAACACCCAGTACAACCATTTTTTCCGAGATGGAATCTGAATTTATTCCCTGTAGTTCGGGTTATAAAGTACATTTTATAACACAGGACATGAAAGTACATATGTCACTGAAAATACATTTTCTCCATGCTCATTTGGACTATTTTCCACCAAATTTGGGCGATTTTAGTGACGAACATGGCGAACGTTTTCACCAAGACATTTTAACAATTGAAAAACGCTTCAAGGGAAAAGACGTCAGGCATTTGCTGGGTGAATATTGCTGGTCAATTGTTCGAGATTCTGAAGCAACATACAGCCTGTTCAGAATAAAACCGAATATATCTATATTAGGGTGTCCCAAAAAAAAAGAATATATTTTTTTTTCTTGTCTCTTGTAAAAATATGTTAGTTTATCATGCTGTAAGAGCCCTTTCAAAATATCAGCTCGATTAAAAATTTTGTAGGGGTCGCTCAAGATTTTTAAAAATTTTCAAAATCGTCAAAAATTGAATTTTTGTTTTATTTTAATTCTTTTTCTCGTCTCGATATTATTTTTTAGGTTAAAAATAATAAAAATTCTGTAAATTTCAAATCAATATTTTGATTTCTAAAGGTCGCTAAAAGTTCGTTGATATTTATATTCAGAGGTCGCTCGAAAACATTCAAAATACTCTACTTTGAAAGTTAAAAAAATCTTGAGCGACCTTTAGAAATTAAAATATCGATTTGAAATTTTCAGAATCATTATTATTTTTAAATTAAAAAATAATAATGGAACGAGAAAAAAAATAAAATTAAAAAAAATCCAATTTTTGACGATTTTGGTAATTTTTAAAAATCTTGAGCGACCCCTAAACATTTTTTAATGGTGCTGATCTTTTGACAGGGCTCTTAAAACATGACAAACCAACATATTTTCACAAGAGACGAGAAGAAAAAAAATATTCTTTTTTTTTGGGACACCCTATTCTATATATATATATATATATATATATATGGGGCGTGGCCTCGCCTCCCTCCAAGGCGCGTCACAGTTGCTTGTGTGATAAACGACATGACGAAAGGTCGAGCAGGTAAGGACTTAAAAAATTAAAAGATAATAATGCAAAAAATCTCATTAGCGATGCAGTCTATTTGCTTAGCTACTGTGTCGCGCGTTGGAGGGAATATATAGATATATTCGGATTTAGTCTGAACGAGCTGTATAATCGTCAAACTAAACGAAAAAGATTTTATTCCAACATGTATTGAATATAAGATAAATACAAAAATGTGTTTCATTAAAAAAAAATAAAAAAAAAATATTTAAAAAAAATCAAAATATAAACTTTTTTTATATTTGTTTTTTGTATTGTGTAAAAACATACAATATTTACAAAAAAATATATTTTTAACCGAGTAAAAAATGTACAATCTGTATAAGCATAAATAATAGGAATGACGGCTTAAATTTTTTTTATGACGTGATCTCGTGAAACTGTGAGACACGGGTACGTTTTTTTTACCTCTATTTTCAAAATCTGCTAAAATTTTTCATGGGAGGGAAATCGTGTTGTACTGTGTAATATCCCAGATATTTTTTATTGGATTAAGATCCCGACTTCTGGCTGGCCAACGCAATGTGGGAATATTAAACTCGGCAAGATAATGTTGTACAATCCTGGCTGTATGCGGTATAATATTATAATGCATAAAAATAAAATTCTCATCGACAAAAGGTGCAAAGATTGGTTCCACAATTTTTTAAATGTAAGAAGCTGCCGTGATACTTCCTGGAATTATCATCAACTCCGTGTGAGCCTCTGCAGTGATGCCTCCCCACACCATACTAGAGCCTCCACCAAACAGGACTACTTGAACAATGTTACATTGAACATAACGTTCAAATGGCCGTATATAAGAACTCATCCGTTTATCACTGCTATGGAGACAAAATCTGGATTCTTAACGTGTTCTTGAGCAAATGTTAATCTGGCTCTGCGATGCTCTGCGTGTAACTGAGGGTCTGTCGCAGGATTCGAGATATAGTCGATTGATGGACACCAACACGTTGAGCGATATAACGCTGACTTCTACCATCTTCCGGAAGAGTTACCGCACGCACA
Organism: Brassicogethes aeneus; assembly: GCA_921294245.1. Classification (NCBI taxonomy): domain Eukaryota; kingdom Metazoa; phylum Arthropoda; class Insecta; order Coleoptera; family Nitidulidae; genus Brassicogethes; species Brassicogethes aeneus. The sequence continues at coordinate 51,907,860 of OV121133.1, read as the reverse complement.
GAATCTTCAAAACCTAAGATGCGATTCTGATGAAGCACTTCTGACATTCTGATGAAGCAATTCTGACATTCATTTTAAAATATTAACATTTTCTTTGAAATGTCAAAATTTTGACAGGGCGCAACTGCCTATTTTCTTTAATGTGTATAAAAAGGTAAATAAAACATGCAGTTTTATTAAATTGTGTATCTTCTTTAATCAAAGAGATAAAAAGTTAAATAAAAAAAAGAATGATAAGAATAGATAAGGCTATAGTTAAATATTTTTAAGGATTTGCTATTACTGCCACTTTTATCCACAGGGTGTTTCAAAAATTTTGAAAAAAGTATCAGTTTAACACCCCGTATATAAAAGACACAAAGATTTATAAAATAACTAAAGTCATAACAACATTCTCTAGGAGTCTACATAATCCAAAAAAGAGCCTTAAAATCGAATGATTGGTTCGGAAAATATTTAACAACAAAATAATGATAAATTTATGGTGATGCGTTAATTTCTTTCGCCAGTGTATTATGTGATCAAAATTAATATTTATTAATTGTGACACATTATTTGTTTAGTTTTGGCTTTTAATATGGCAACCGATACTGTTCTCGCAGACAATTTTTTTACACGTTTTTTTGAAGTTGGTTTCGGGAACATTTAAAAGTTTAGTTTGTGTTTTGTTTTTTGCTTTTATACTTGATTTGCTATTAGTTGATCCCGATGCTTTGCATATGAATTTTGTTTATGGTACAATAAATGGTATTTTAGTGTTTTATACTATTTTTATTAAATTAATTTAATCCCTTAAGGATTTAATGGTTTCTGTTTGACTATATATTTATTAATCTTTTTATTTTAATATTCCTTTTAAATAATTTATTTTAATAGTTAAAGCATCATTTGTTTAATCAGCCAAATAGGTTTTAATATTTTCCTCTATAATTTCAAAGACAGTCTCAGTATTACAACATTATATATAGTTTTCGTTTAAAGTTAAAATACTTTTGTGATACTTTAGTACAGAAGCGCTGAAGGACCATCCCTTGTCAAAAAACACTATAAAACACCATAAACAACTATGCATGGTGTTCTATAGTGTACCTAAAGTATTTGCTTAGTGTTCTTGTGGTGTAAATTTTTTCATTCAGGACCTTAGTTTTTCGGATCACTTTTATACTTAGGTTTTCTACGTCGTTTAAGTCATTTTGTTTAACAATTTTGTCCACTATGTTTTCATCATTGTGTTCCAGAACAAATTTATTTATGCCGACTACTTTTACCCTGTTTTGTAGGTCTTTTGATACGTTAACGACGCGTCGTAGGTGTCACCTAGTTGAGATTTAATTTTTTCTTCTGTAACGATTTCTCTTTACCCCAGGTTCGTTAAAACAAGTTTTATGAAAAATTGATAAATTAAATATTTCGTGGCTTTGGCTCGTGATCGTCTTACCCAAATTTGGACCTCTACGCTGTGTTTACTTATAAGTATACTTGTTTTATTAAATGCATTGCTTTAAGAATGATACGTGGGAGAATTAGGTTTATAAGAAATAAAATACAGTGGTTTTGTTTACCCCAATTTAATTTACGTTAAATTTTTACAAACAAGCAAGGGGTGGCTCTTAGGAGGGTTCGGCCAGGGAAAAAGAGCCTGAGAAAAAACCCTGGTCGGCTATGAAGTAGCAAAGGAATACGCGGTCAGGAATTGTACTGTATAAAAATTACGCAAATTAATGTATTGGCGATATGGCTCGATACTGCATTTAAACAAAGATTTAAAACTGAAGAATATTGGGGTTGGAAAATTTTCATATTTTGCATAAGAAAATTTAAAAAGAATTTTAAATTCACACGGCGATTTTATTCCGCTGTTAGGGTGGGTGATTCGTAACATTAACCGTTGTATTAATTCTAGAATACAATATAAAATTCTGATTTTTTTTCATATTTATACTTGAAATGTGAGCGCTTCTAATAGCAATTCAGAAATTTTAAAAATTTCTAAAGATTTAAAAAAAAAATTTGCATTATAGAAATATCAAAATCGTGCATCAAAAACTTTACCCTGCGGCGAGCTATGTGAATTATTGAAAATTTCTATACATATATATCGAGTCAAATGTAGTTAAAACATTGATAAAGTTATTAAAAAAAATTAATTTGCTAACTTTAACGTTTGTTGAAATATGAATTTTTATGCAAGATTTTAAATCCAAACGGAGAAGCGATTGTATTCCACTGAGTGTGGGTGATTCGTAACATTAACCGTTGTATTAATTGTAGAATACAATCTAAAATTCTGATTTTTTGCACACTTATACTTGAAATGTGAGCGCTTCTAATAGCAATTCAGAAATTTTAAAAATTTCTAAAGATTTTGAAAAAAAAAATTATTATCAAAATCGTGCATCAAAAATTTTACCCTGCGGCGAGCTATGCGAATTATTGAAAATTTCTATACATATATATCGAGTCAAATGTAGTCAAAACATTGACATAGTTTAAAAAAAAATGAAGTCGCTAACTTTAACTGTTGTTGAAATATGAAGTTTTATCCAAAAGTCCTGAAATGCCCGCTAGAATAATATAATAATTATATAAATATATATTATATATAATATTAATAATTATATATAATAATAATAATTATAAATAATAATATACAGCCAGTTCAGAATAAAACCGAATATATCTATATATATATGGGGCGTGGCCTCGCCTCCCTCCAAGGCTCGTCACAGTAGCTTGTGTGATAAACGACAAGACGAAAGGTCGAGCAGGTAAGACGACGAAAAATTAAATGATAATAATGCAAAAAATCTCATTAGCGATGCAGGTTATTTGCTTAGCTACTGTGTCGCGCGTTGGAGGGAGGCGAGGCCACGCCCCATATATATATAGATATATTCGGTTTTTCTCCAAACGGGCTGTATATTATAATAATATAACTGGAAACAAATTTTCGAACGCAAGAACGAAAAATACGCTCTACCTGGAACCCCGTATAGCATACGCCTCGCCCACTGACGGCGCGAGCAGAGCAGGCAAGACAGAGAAAGCATGCTTAGGCAAGACAGAGTAAGCCTATACAGGGTTTCAAATATCCGAGCACTGCCACTGATAGGGAACATATAGTTGAGTTGGATTTTCCCACAACTCCAGTATTTTGCTTTATGGGCTTGTGACTTTTTGTCACTACGCTAAACAATTTTTTACTTTCTGTGCCTAAATCAGAATTAATATTTATTATTATAAATGCGCAGGTTTATAATATGTATTAAACTAAAACTAGCCAAAAAAAAATTATACAACAAAGGAAGATTTTTTCAGATGAAAATAAATCATTATTTTTGGATTTAATGAAAGGGGAGGACTGGTTTGAAATATACAACATAAACAAAAAAGAGGTTAATAGTCAATGGAATACCTTTATAAATATTTTTACTGCAATTTTTAATCATTGCTTTCCTACCAGGTCAATTACGCAAACTTCAAGAAAATATAAAAATATAGATAATCAACAAATTAAATTCTGCAAAAATAAATTAGATATTTTGCTAACACTTTCAAGAGTAGATAATAGGTATAAAGATCAATATAAAGTACAAAAAAAGAATATGACAATTTGTTAAAGGCGGTGAGGTCAGAAAACTATGAAAAACGTTTAACTTCATCCGACAATAAATCAAAGTGTATGTGGAGCATTGCCGGGAAATATCCGGAGAAACAAATAAAAATGCAGACATCGAGCTTGAAGGACATCCTAAAAAAATAGCAAACGACTTTAATGAGTATTGCTTATCTGTGGTTCCCAGTCTTTTGAAAGAGTTAAAGCATCCAACACCAACGACTATAAATATTGAATCAAATAACTAGTCAATGTTTTTAAGACCAGTGACTCCAACAGAAATAGGTAAACTTGCAAAATCTGTAAAAAATAAGCATAGTAGTGGAGTTGATGAACTACCAATAAGCATCATGAAAAAAAAACTATACCAGTAATCACAGAAATTCTTTGCTATATTATAAACAACTCTTCCCTAAACAACTAAAAACGTCTCTAGTAAAACCTCTTTTCAAAAAAGGTGACCACAATTCAATTGAAAATTACAGACCAATAAGTCTATTGCCAGCCTTTTCAAAAGTATTTGAATTAGCAATGTGTCATAGACTCATAGAACATATGAATAAATGTTTAACAAACATCAACATGGATATTTGCGTGGCAAATCAACTGATACTGCAATTTTTCAATTTATTAAAACACTCCTTAACGACATTGAAAAGGGAAACCTTGTTTTTAGCATGTGCTTGGATTTATCCAAAGCCTATGATTGCATTGACCACAGAATATTATTGAAAAAGCTGGAGCTATATGGTGTTAGAAAACAAAAACAAGCTAATCATAAATAAAAACAAAACAACTTCTTTAATTTTTAGAACAAAGTGAGCAAGACTTGAAAGACCAGACATGGTGAATCTTGATGAAACTGAAGTTGAAGTTGTAAATCAGACCAAATTTCTTGGAGTTAGTATCGACGAATTTTTGGATTGGTCAAATCATATAATACAAACTGTGCAGAGGCTTAATTCAATATGTTATGGTATTAGAGTAATTTCCAAATACATGAATGACACCAGTTTTAAGATTTTGTACCATGCAAATTTTGAATCAGTTTTTAAATATGGAATTATTTTCTGGGGAGGAAATAGCTTAATAGATAGAATATTTGTAACTCAAAAAAGAATACTGAGGATAATAAAAAACATGACTTTTAAAGAAAGCTGTAGAGGTATATTCAAAACCTCAAACATTTTAACAGTTTATGCAGTGTACATATATGAATGTCTAATTTTCTTTTTTTAAAATAAAAATATGTTTGAATTACAAACTCACTATCAATACAATACCCGGACTAGAGATGTAAACTACCCAAATCATAGGCTAACCTTAACAGAAAAGAGCCCCTGATATAAACTGTACAATAAATTACCAAACGATTTAAAAACTATTGTAAGTCTTAGGACATATAAATTCAAAGTTAAAGAGATATTAATAACTTTGGAACCATATTCTTTAAGAGAGTTTTTTTATAGAATTTTTGTTTTTATATATACATTTAATCTTATTATGACTCTATTTCGTTTCATGATATTATTTTATACGCATGTATGAATGTAATTTTAATGTGATTGGAAATAAAGATTTTTATTATTATTATTATTATTAAATTATCACATATTTGTTTAGATTTAACTTTGTTCTTTGTTCTTGGAAACTTTTGTTCAGATTTTTTTTTGCATCTTTTTACTACTTAATGAAGTTCCAGATCCATCAGTTTTTGTCACCAGAAGGAATGAAAACTTGTATTTGATTCTAAGAATTATTTATATTGCATTCTTTTCCATTAATAGTTTCCACTAAAGTTAATTGTAATTTGCTGATTAGAAATAATAATATATTTTTGTCTTAAAAGCTCTTTTAAGTAAAATATTTCCATTTCAGAAGGTTCATTTAATTCGCTAGAATTATTTCGCTTGGATTTGGCGTAGTTGGATTAGATAAACAACAATTAATTTGATTTTCATTAATGAAAACAATATTTTTCATCTGTTTAGCACAGCCAGGGTGCATAACGGCATTACAAGTAATACATTTGATGCCTGATTGAGGATCTTTTTGACACCTTTTACACTTATCATCCATGATTCAAAATAGAAGAGTAAACTTTATTCAAACTCTGCGTGGCTCAGAACGAAACACAACAAACCAGCAAACCTCCGGCTCCGCAGGACACGGGTTCGAAGCCCAGCGCCGACACAAAATTTTTACTTAATTTAACAAAGTTTTTTATAAAGGTTTTTTTTATAGTTTTTTTGTTTTGTTTTTCATATTTGGTCTATCAACAAACATCACACACTTAAAACTATCACATTTTTAATAATTGTTTAAACGTAAAATTTACTTAAAACAAACATTAATTGGGAGCACACCTTGCATAACAAGGATCTACATATAATTACAACACTGATCATTTAAGAGAGTAGATAGACTTTCGTATAAGCTAGTACTGGTGCGTTTTAGAATATTATGACCTTTTAAGGGGTAGGGTGCTACATGTTAAATGTACAGACACCACTAACTCATTTTTATTAAAAAGGGGAGAAGCCGACTTTCTAATGGACCTCCTCATATATAAAACTGAAAAGGTCACAGAAAACTTGTTCAGTGCAAAATTTTTGTTTTCAGCCAAACTAAAAACAATTAATATTAATGCATAAAATATTTTTGATAGTTATAAATTATTATGAAATATGCATTAAAATGATCACATTTCTATTTGCACTGCGCAGTAAGTTAAAATGTGTCTTTATAAATATATTACATTAATATATACTGCTCGTCATAAAAATCGACGCAACTAGTTTTTTGGAAAATATTTGAAAGCTCGTTATTGGAAAATTACTGAATTGATTTTAAAAATCTTTGGAAATTCTGAATAGCTGATTCTTTGACTCTTATGTCTAATTTTGGGAATACGATATTTTGCACATAGCATTATACTACTGGTTATTAAACGAAGAGATTAATTTTTCCGAAATTTCAAGTTATTCCCATTCATGAGGCAGTTAAGTTTGATAGTCGTAATACCCATCCCTAATATAAGTAAGGTAATCCCTCGGAACGTTTTCGAGATTTTGTGAATATGGAGGCTTACTACGATAATATGCCAATTTTTCGAAAATTGTCCTTATTTCCCAGTTTAGTCCAAAAATGAGCAATAGTGGATTCTTTGACTTCCGTCTAATTTTGAGAATAATATATTGTGCACATAGCATTATACTACAGGGTGTTAAAAAAGGGGATGTTTTTTTCCAAAATTCCAAATCCCCATTCACAGGGCAGTTGATCTTGATAGTCCTAATACTCCTCCCTAATAACAGTTAGGTAATCCCTCGGGACATTTTCGAGATTTTGTGGATATCTTGACTAACTACGATTATATGCCAATTTTTCGAAAATTGTCGTTATTAGCCAGTTATCCAAAAAAAATGAGTAATAGTGGATTCTTTGACTTACGTCTAATTTTGGGAATACATAGCATTATACTACAAGGTGTTAAAAAAAGAGATGTTTTTTTCAAAATTCCAAATCGCCAATAACAGGGCAGTTGATCTTGATATTCATAATACCCGGGTTAGGAAGGGCCCTTCCTAATAACAGGTAATCCCTTTTCGAGATTTTGTGGATAACTACGATTATATGGCTATTTCGAAAATTCACGTTATTCTTCAATTAAGTCCCAAAAATGAGCAAACTACGGAAGGTATCAACACAGCGTTTTAAGGTAGGTCACGTGCTTCCAGTTTATGTGCGTTGCGTGATTCATTTAAAGTAAAATGTTTCACACAAAATCAATTTTTTTCGGTGAAACTGAAAATAAAAACGCAAACCAAACAAAATTATTCTCGTAAACTGTAACCGTCATTTTGACAGTTACCCATTGATTTTATTTTATTAGTTTTTGTACATCTATAACGGTATAGATGTGAACTGTAAAGTGGTTTATTTTTAGTTTGACTAATTGTTAAGTATATTTTTAATAAGGATATTTGTTGCCCAAAAAAATTAATTATTTTAATTCTTTTGTTTATTACTTTGTTTTGATAGTATGCAACCCAGAACACTCCTCATTTGTTCTTAGTCTTCTCGACAACATTCACAACATCTTGGCAACATTGTGTTTTTTTTGTTTAAATAATCTTCTACGCACTTAACAAGGTTCACGTTTTCCTTTTCCGTTTTAACACTGAAGCCGTTTAGTTGAGAGTAAGCGTTGGCTTAAAATTTGGATAGAATTCCAAAGATGTGTAGTAATTCTCCTGGTTTAATGGCTCAGGGCCGGTTAAAGCATTAATTGTCTTATACGAAAGCTCTAGGTGAGTTGATAACTTTTAAAATAGTGGTCGAATATTCCTAACCACACGGTCTCCATTTTAGGTGTTCGTGATTTTCCACCATACTTTTTGTTGACCTAGTCCTTGAATGGTCTTTAGTTTGAAAACTCCTTAAAATAAGGGTAAGCTAATGTAAACGGATTTTGTAGGGTGCTAAAGCGGGTTCGTATTTCTTTTTAGGGTTTTTAAGATGGAGTATAGTTTTTTATGTTGGAGTTTTTTGTAAGACTTTGTATGTTAGATTTGTTGTGAAGGAATGGTTTTTTACCCTGAACTTGTTTTGGATAATGGCAAGTTCTTACGTTATTGAAAAGCCATCCTGTATAATCTGACATAGTAGGAGACTTCAACATCGGAAGCCAAACCATTCGAAGACACATCTACCAGGGCCCCAACTACGATCAGGTCGTACCAAATTTTGAATATTAATGTTAACGTGCACTACACTTCTTATACGTTTGTTTATTTTTGAGTCGAGAGTTCGATATAGTCTTCAACTTTTAAATTGTAGTTATTTTAAATATATTTTTTTTGTATCATCGATAATATTTTACCAGTTAATTTAGTCTATTAGACTTTGGTTTTTGTAAACCATATATGGCCATATAAGGGTGCACCAAAATTATAAATCGAACAAATATTTAATATTACATGAAAAGTGATCACTTCAACATCGGTGAAACAAATATAACTGATTTTTTTTTTTAAACTTGACTTTTAATAACCACCCTTAATCTTTAGTAAGATTGTGTCTGACTTACTTAGACTTTACCAACTGGCCACAATAAGACACTGGCGCCCAATTTTGGATTTATTTTAGTAAGTATTGAGAAACAACATTTGCCCATCGACCTATCTCTCCGCTGCTAAGCTGCCGTTCGCCATAGCCCTCAAGTTGAGGTTACAAAACTTATGCAGGCTATATTCATGCAATTTTCTACTAACGCTTGACTATGAAAGTTTAAAAAATATGGCGCATATCTGGTTTTGAGTTTCCTCCCTTCAATTATTCTTGTCATTTTTGTCATCGAATATGAAAAACAGCAAACACATTAAAAAAATAAAATGACGTATCTAAGGTTGCATACCACGCAAGACGAAGTGCTGCCTGCCCTCTTTTTCTTCTAGAAGAAGATGGTCACAAGAACATGCAAATTGGGGAAACGATGTGTTGATAACTAATCCATACCTTTCGTAGTTTTTGGGAATTAAGTAGAGAATAACGACAGTTTTTAAAAAATTGCTATATAATCGTAGTTAGCCAAGATATCCACAAAATCTCGAAACGACCCGAGGGATTAGGACTATCAAGCTCAACTGCCCTGTGAATGGTGATTTGGAATTTTGTAAAAAACATCTCCTTTTTTAACACCCTGTAGTATCATGCTATGTGCACAATATCGTATTTCCAAAATTAGACATAAGAGTCAAAGAATCAACTATTGCTCATTTTTTGTACTAAAATGAAGAATAACGAGAATTTTCGAAAAATTGCCATATCCACAAAATTTCGAAAACGTCCCGAGGGATAACCTAACTGTTTTTAGGAAGACTACTATCAAGCTCAACTGCCCTGTGAATGGGGATTTTTTAACACCCTGTAGTATAATGCTATGTGCACAATATCGTATTCTCAAAATTAGACGTAAGTCAAAGAATCTACTATTGCTCATTTTTTGGACTAAACTGGGAAATACCGACAATTTTTGAAAAATTGGCATATAATCGTAGTAAGCCGCGATATTCACAAAATCTCGAAACTTTTTCGAGGGATTACCTTGCTTATATTAGGGAGGGGTATTACGACTATCAAACTCAACTGCCTCATGAATGGGAATAACTTGAAATTTCGGAAAAAATACATCTTTTCGTTTAACACCCTGTAGTATAATGCTATGTACAAAATATCGTATTTATAAAATTAGACATAAGAGTCAAAGAATCAGCTATTCAGAATTTCCAAAGATTTTCAAAATCGATTCAGTAATTTTCCAATAACGAGCCGTCAAATATTTTCCAAAAAACTAGGTGCGTCGATTTTTATGACGAGCAGTTTATTATAATAATATCAATATACTTTTTGTCTTAAATTATTTTATATTAATGATGAGGTCATTCAGACAAAATCACCTAAATTTTAAATTGCAGATTACTTATTTTTAGCAACTCAATCACTGACCATGACAATAAACTAATTAATCTGTTTGTATTTTCAGAGATGTACCTACACATAGTAGGTGTACATGACAATTTTAATGTTTTTTATTATAAATATGTTATAATGGCCAAATTGACTAAATAAATAATAAATTTATTTTACTAATATTAATATTTTTATATTATATATATTATTAGTTATTATTAATACATTTTTAGTCTCAAACAGATGCTATTATAGGATGGGTTGACAAATCTGGTCGTCCTTTTCTTATGGATACATGGATTACTGGGTATACACATCCTTTATTAGATGAATCTCAAAATATATATAATATATCAGGAAAAATTACAGATGGCTTAACAACTTTAACATTTGCTCGTAAACGCAAATCATCTGATCCTAAGGATTTATCGTTTACTGATGAAAAATGTTTATACATAATGTTTCCCATAAAAGGTGGAATATTTAATAGTGTTAATAAAAAACTACGAAAGCATGAAATTTTACCTACAGTTTCCAGTGAAAGAATCTGCATACGTTCATGTGGAAATGGTAAGTAATATATAAGACCAATACTTCGTATTTTAAAAAATTACTTTGCGTAAAACGATATATCAGTTTTACAGATAAATTAAACAAATTAAACAACTCGACAAATTTCATGTCCTTGATTTAATTTTATGATGTATCTATTAATTATGTACCAAAATAAAAGTTTGTTTTTGTAGTGATGGTACTGATATAGATTGTTGTGTATTTATAGAAACAGTAAATAATTATTGTATATCCAACCTTTGAGTATAATACTAGTAGGTAGTATGGAAAAAAATAAGTGAACAATTTGTTTAAAATACTGAAAACAACAAAAAAATAGGTGTAAACAACCTAGAAAAATAAAACCATAAATCCTTAAAGATATTAAACCAAGCATTAAAATAATATTGCAATGCCATCGGTTTCCGCAAATTACACAGACCGACAAAAAATATTTTTTTCTTGTATCACAAAGCTGAATAGCTTAGTTTGGTGGAATGGAGTTATCTAAATACGAAAATGGCAAAAAGAAAGTTGTAACACGTAAGGTTTTATTGTTACATTTATAGAACCACATCTTATGTTAAAATATTTAATATTTATTTAACAAAATAATTTCAGAATTTCTTAACCCTGTATATTGACTATATTTATAGTTTACACCTACTAAACATACCTTACATCTAAGAAAAAAAAAACAAACATTAAAAACATCTTAAATTTTATTTTTTCCTTTTATCTTCTCTCTTCAAAAACCAACAATAATCACCCATCATAGCTGGATCCCAACCTTTCACCCTGCTCGTCACTAACAGCTCCTAAATTTTAGGAAAAAATGACATATGGGAATGAAGGAAGTGAATTTCTAATGACATTCGGGCACCAAGCGATTTGTAGGCATCTAAAAGTTCATTAACTAATTGTTCATAGTTTTCATCCCTATTGTTTCCCAAAAATCCCCTTACTACACTAACAAATGAGTTTCATGCTCTGAGTTCCTGCCCGGTAAGCTTTTCTGTAAAATTAACATCGTCCAGCAATTTTCTTATTTGTGGCCCAATGAAAATACCTTCTTTTAATTTAGCATCGCTTATCTGGGGAAAGATTTGTCTTAGGTATTTAAATCCATCACCGTCTTTATTCATAGCCTTCACAAAGTTTTTTATCAGGCCAAGTTTAATATGAAGAGGAGGCAGGAGGACATTTTTGGGGTCTACAAGGGATACAAACTTAACATTATGAGATCCCGGTTGAAATTCCCTTCTTTCTGGCCAAAATTGTGTTACATAATGCTGATTTACTGCACGACTGTCGCATAAACAAAGCAGTATTTTGTAAATCCCCCCGAAGTCCCACTAAAATTTCTATAACTTTTAAGTCATCACATATCTGCCATTTATACTTGTTGTAGTTTATTGTATCCGGTATAGAGGGTTTTATATTTCCATTATGTAATAACACAGCTTTTAAACTATATTTAGATGAGTCTATAAATAAGCGCCACTCACAGGGAAAATGTTCAATATCAAGTTCTTGCATTAAACCATTGATATCAGTACACGCACACAACGAATTTTCCATACTGTAGAATGCTGAAAACGTAGCATTTCTTTTCCTGAAAATCGTAATTTTTGTTTCTTTGGCGAAATGGTTCCATTTCTTAAGACAAGAACCAAGAAGTTCTGACTGTTGCTTTGATAACCCCAAATCCAGCTCGCTGGAACTGGGACCTGGGGTGAAAGTAGGGTCGGTACACTGTTTTTCGGAGATGTCTGTTGATGCATTATCTCCATTACCTACTAAAATAATATCTTGCCAATCTAAAGGCGCAATCGGCACTGATAAATCTACATTATGAGGGACAGGTCGTATGGCAGACGGCAAATTTGGGTATTCGATCCTGTGCTTTTCCTTTTTGGAATAACCTTCAGTCTTTGTCAGGCAAAAATAGCAATCGTTAAAATGATTGGTGGGTTCTCGCCATACCATTGGCACTGCAAAAGTCATGCTTTTTCTCTTTTCCTTCATCCACTGTACCAATGACACGCTACAAGTAACACAGCACACATAGGGGGCCCACTGCTTGTCTTGATCTCCAATTAAAAACCCAAAATATTTGAAGTAGGCTTTCTTTACATTGTCAGAAAACGGCCTAGCTTGTGATTTCACCAGAAATTCTCCACAAATATAACAAAATTTGTCGGGAGAAATTTTGCAACTGCGGCGCGTTTAACTCGACATTTTCATACTAGAACACACTTTCTTATCTACACAGACAACTGCTCACTTTAAAACTCAACAGAAGACTAATGTTTATTGCTAATTTTTTGTCTTATATTGTAAAAAATAACGTATTTCTATTCTATTATTGAATGTATAAAGTGGTTATATTAAAATGTAAGCAAGTAAGCAAAAAAGAAAATCCCTTTGTGGGATTCTGACCTCAACAAGGATTGCAAGGAAAACTGCCTGACTATAGCACCATCGCAGATAAGGCACTTAAACGGCTCCTGGCTCAGAAATCCTGCAAACTGTCAACATGTGAAGTAAGGCCAGCTAGCTGAGAGATAGCTGCAAAAGTGGTGGGCTATCCACTTATTTGGATCTTTTAAAAGGGACCAGATGGCATCTTTCTGGCTGTCTAAAAAAGGGGCTAGAACCACTGAACCCATACTTAATACGCCTCTTCAAAGTCTGCCATGCGCGGGGCTACCTGCCACAATCTTGGCGAAAGGTTCGAGTGGTAAGAGATCATGACGTAAAAGGATTAAGTCAATAGGGTCGTCCAGAGGGCCACTGCTAGCATATGGGCCTGCACTGGCAATGAAGGCCATACTGAGACTAACGCCTCTACATCTTTGTGAAGGCAAGGGCTCAGGAAGCCTCGGTGGGGCTCAACGATTGGGGACAATGGGCTCATAAAGTTGTTTTCTCTTTAAGAAACGACTGAAGCGAGTCTGACCCAGGCTACCTAAAACCGAAGGGGCTCATCTGGTACACAGACGGGTCTCTAATGAATGGAGGTGCAGGAGCTGGTATACACGGGGAGCGACCTGTGGCGTGAATAAGCCTTGTTGAGTCGATACTCAACAGTATAACAGACTGAGATCTAAGCCATCTCGATCTGCGCCCAAGAGAATGTTTAGAGGGGTTACTGGGGTAAACATATTTACATGTGTAGCGAATTAAGCAGCACTCTGGGCTCCGTCTTCAGAAAGTGTCAACTTGAAGCTCACGCTGGACTGCATAAAAACCCTAGAATTACTTAAGTGTACTTAACAAGGTCACCCGTATCTCGGTACCGAGTCATCGAGGTATCAAAGGCAACCAGCTGGTTCGAGAGGGCTGTAACACCGCCTTTATAGGGCGAGAACCTGCTATAGGGGTTGCCTCCTGTCTGGTGAAAGCCAAGATCAGAAACTGGACTAACAACCAGTTCCATAACTAATTGCGAAAACAACAAGACCTTAGACAGTCAACCTTAGACAGTCAAGGGTCGTTATAAAGAATCCTACAAACTGCAAAGAGTCAAAAAGATTTCTGAAACTGAACAGGAACCATCTAAGAGCCATTACAGGAGTCCTAACAGCCTGTTAGTAACAGGGCACTGGGTAGTCAAATATCACCTGCTCAAAACCGGCAATGTGACGGATTGTAGGTACTGAAATAAAGTTGACGAAACTACCGAGCATACAGTCTACAAATGAGACGCTTTAGTCAATGGCAGATTAAGACACCTTGGGGACAGGTATCTGGAACCAAAGGAAATAAAGCATGCCCGACCAGAGCGGGTTTGCGCTTTTCTTAAAAGCTGTAGGCTCCTAAGGTAAGGCAAGGCTCCACCAAAAGGGGGTTTGCCTACGTACTGCCAGCAGGTGCTTCCCTTCGAATCATTCTTGTCAATCAACCAGAGTAGAGTAAAACTGAGGGATAATGACTAGAAAAGTGAAGTGTAAAACTAGTTGAGAGTAGAACTACCTGAGAATAGCCCAGCATCTATTATGTTTTATACAATTTATTGTTATTATTTAAATAAATTGTTTTTATTACTTAAATATAAAACTTCTAGACAAAATAGTTACTATATATTGATTAAAAGTAGATTAGACAAAAAAATTGAGAATGGTGAAATTTTGAACATTAAATACATAAATAATGTTTCAACCATTGTACCAATTCATAAAAATGTAAACTTGTATGCCCAACACTTCACCTCCATCTCTACAACTACAGTTAGTGCGTACTATCAAAATCTTCGGGGTTTAAACTCAAAAAATTACGTCTTTTCTAGTGCTATATGTGATTGTGAATTCCATATTTTTTGCTTGACTAAAACCTGGCTGTTTTGTGATGTCTATAGAATCTCAGATCTGAGTATTTTGTCCAAATTCTTACTCAGTATTAGGCTGTAAAAAAAATTTAATTACTTAACTTTGCAAGAAACAACTCAGTTTCAAAACCAAATGTTTTGCGGATAATGGTTTATTTAGTTTAAACAATATATATAAATCTTTAAACGTAAAAGGATATTTTGGTATGTTCGTTGCGGTGATTATGTTGTTGCGCGATTAAAACATGGTTTAACAAAAAACAAAACTTTATTTTAAATGGTTGTGTATATGACTAAGCTTAAATTCTTAATGTTGAAAAATGCTAAATCTAGGTAGAAAATATACCAAAAAGGAAAGGGCGTTGCAGCCACTTGACGGCTGATATCTTCCAGATGTCATAACAGAATCGACTCTCCCTTTTCTTGGTACATTTGCCTTAACTTGTAAATATTATGCACTTGTTACACAGACAATTTATGATATATGGGTCAAGCGTAAACATGCCCTCGGCCTTGTCAAGTATTGCCAAAAAACAAACAAAAAAAACAAAGAAAAATACATTGATATGGCAATACCCTTTACTTATAGATATGACAATGCAAATGAAGTATCTCAATTGGTGAATTATAAATTCGGTAAATATATATGTTTAAGTAAAATATAATTTGTAAAAATAACTGCCTTATAATTTTAAACATGCTATAATCGAACATATAAATTTTAAGCCTAACTACCTAACACTAACTTATATTATGTCTATATGAGTCCAATATATTTATTCTGTTCACTGATTTTAACTATTCTCTACGTCGTCGTTTAAGGTGTGCATTTGATATAACTCTTTTGAGATGATGTTTAATTAATTTAACTTCTGCCTCCCAAAGGCCACCAAAATGTGGCGAATAAGGAGGTGAGAATTTACATTATATCTCGTCTTTAGACAATGAATTAACAATTCTAGACTTATTTAATTTAAGAAATGAGCTAAGTTCTTTAAAATCCGCACTTGCAGAGACAAAATTTTTAACATTGTCCGAGAAAATTTGTCGGTTTTTCCCTACGTGACATAAATCGTTTTAGTGCTTTATGATAGGAATCACCTAATTTTTCGGGGGGTTCATTAAAAGGAAGGGCTACTATAAATCTATCCGCGGAGTCTCGTCGAGTAGTATTATGAAAATGCTGTTCGCAACCAATCTTTTCCTTTGATAAAATTTGCCCTTCGGCAATTTCCTCTAATTCCCAAAATCGCGCTAACTGATTTTGATTTTGGGTTTCGGAAGATGACGTTAAAAAATTGCACTTTACTTCGTTGCGCGCTGGAAATGGTACAAAGTACGGCCCTGCTATAACCCAACCGAATAATGTTTGGTGCATTATTGGGTTGTTTTTACCTAGACACAAGGCTCCAAAACAGGTCACTTCCGATAAGGATGTCGATTTTTTGGGGTTTATCAAACATGTAGTCTGCCAACGGCAAGTTCTCTGGGATGTTTAGATTTTGCGTATTTAAGGGCGCAGACGGTATATGACCCGAAATCTGGGGAACAATGAAGCACTGTAGTTTTGCACAAAAATCGTTTATTTTAGATGATAATTTTAAATTGCACCGTTCCTCTAATTTGCGTGAAATATTTGTTATGCCGGACACTGTCCAATCAACGTGCTTGGTTGCAATACCTAATTTATTATGCAATTAGGCAGAAAAAAAATGAACTTTGTAAGCCGGAATCCAGAAGTGCTCTGGCTGTATGCATTTTATTGTATCTGTCATAAACGTTTATTAGAGCGGTTGGTAAGATTACCTGGCCTTGTACCGTGATGTTAGAGAATGAACAATTTGTTAACGAAGTAGATGGCTCGATTGGGGTTAAAACGACAGGATTTGAGGTAGTTTTACGTGAGCGATCATTGCCTTGAACGCGATTGATATGTAATAATGTGTGATGCCGCCCGTTACATGTCTCACAAGAAATAATGTGACGACAATTTCAAAACAATTAACGCAGAAACTCGCATTTTTTGCCTTTTCGCATCTTTCTCTCGGAAATGAATTCATAAAATCCGTGCAGTTATATATTATATGGGAATGTTTGCATATGGGACAAACCAAGCCTTATGCTTCACTAAATGTCAAAATTATTTGTTTTAGCAATACTTTCACACATATACAAATCATTTTTAACTGAGACTGTTTCCATTTCGTGGGGTTAAAGTATACTTTATATTATACTAATGCCCGCTTTTGTGTGAGAATACTTTCCCTATAGGGAAAGTATTCTCACACAAAAGCGGGCATTGAGGTGAACTAGGTATCCAGCCTGGTACGGAAAAGATTAGAGCTGTTAGCGAAATCCGCGATCCTACTAACGTGAGAAAAGTACGCCAATTTTTAGGGCTATCCGGTTACTTTCGTAAATATGTTCAAAATTACTCTACAACAGTAGAACCGCTCACCAGGTTATTAAGAAAGGATGCTTTATTTGTATGGTCAAATGAACAACAAGAAGCTGTTAAAAAGGTTAAATCGATTTTGGTCACTCGACCAGTATTAACAATATTTGATGATACACTTAAAACTGAATTACACACGGATTCAAAGATAAAAACCAACATGTGGTTGGAAATTTCAGTAAGCAGACTAGCACCGAACAACGTCGTTATCATTCTTACGAGTTGGAAACTTTGGCAGTTGTACTTGCTTTACAACATTTTAGAGTGTATCTGTTAGGCAGATGTTATTACCGATTGTAATGCGTTACGTACAGCGTTTACTAAAAGAGATTTGCTACCACGAGTGGCCCGGTAGTGGTGACAAGTACAAGACTATGACTTCAATATCATACATAGACCCGGAACGAAAATGGGACACGTGGATGCTCTAAGTAAAAGTCCAATTCCGACAATGCTAGCAATCTCAACAATCGATATCACAGAAGCTGATTGGATAGTTGCAGCTCAGATCCAAGATAAGCAACTAAATATGATTCAACTTATACTCAAGGAAGGCGTTATTGATCGCTCCAAAAATCAGTATTTTGATAATTAGGAGCTACATGACGATAAGCTGTACAGAAAAGTTGAAGACAAATCGCTATGGGTGGTTCCCAAGTCATCTCGTTGGCAAATATGCAAACTGTGTCATGATGAAGGAGAACATTTTGGGGTAGGAAAAACCTAACACAAAATATTTGAACACTATTGGTTTCCACAAGCTCGACGATTTGTTAAGAAGTATGTTGAGCCATGCCTCTCCTGTGCTTACTATAAGCATATAGGCGGCAAGAAGCCTGGTTTTCTGCATCCAATTGAGAAAACTCCAGTGCCATTCCATACGGTAAATGTGGACCATCTTGGACCGTTCGTAACCAGCAAGAAGAACAATAAGTACCTTTTTGTTCTGGTAGATGGATTTATCAAGTTCTGTTTTATAGAACCTGTAAAGGACACAAAAATGAAATCCGTAACAAAGATACTGCAGGATATTATTTACGTCCTCCACATTGAAGACGTTTTGCGAGACATATGGGATAAGACATGTCCTGAATGCAGTAGCCACTCCAAGAGCTAATGGGCAGTGCTAACGATACAACATACTTGGAGCCATACAGTCTGATTTGAACAGGCTGCAATTGACTGAACTACGAGACGGTATCTCCAAGAGATTGACCGAAGACCAAAGAAAGCAAAAGGAGCGTTTCGACAAGGTCCGAAAACCAGCAAAGTCCTATAACTAGGGAGACGTTGTCATGGTCATGAAAACAGATGCACCCGCTACTGGCACGAGTCGAAAGTTGCTCCCAAAGTATAAGGGGCCATTCAATGTTTTTGTTCATTGATAGATATGAGGTACAGGACTTAAGGGAGGACTCCCGAAAGTCAAGGACTGTAATTTCTTGTGATAAATTAAAGCCATGGGTTATAATAAGAGGTAATGATAAACTTTAAACATAAAAGTAGGTGAATTAAAATGCATAGTGAATTATAGGTTTCTAATAAGAAGAGAAGAATCGTATAATAAGAACTAAAGTTAATTTAAAGTAATGTGAGGTATCTAAGGATACTATGCACAGTTTTAGGAGATGCAGAGTATTAAAAACCAGTATATACTAAGAGGTACTTGGATTTTAATACTATGCATCAATAAAATAATATTAGTGATTGTCGGGAAAATTAGTACCCAGAAGGGATGTAATAGACCCGATCACTAAGAATTTAATTACACGAGACCCTAAAGTGAGGATTGAAATTTATTTTCAGATGAGCCTGATGAAAAGTCTGACAGACATAGTTAGGATGGCCGAATGTTACGCATTAGGCAACCGGTGTGAATGATTCAGAACCGACCCGTGGTAGTTGATTACATGTATTTATTTATTAGTAATAATTCAGCTGTCGGTGTGTTTACACGATGTCTTAATTATAAATATTGTTTCTAGAATTGTTAATAGTTTCAAGTGGTATTTGAATAAAAGTGTTAATCCTGACAAATTGACTTTTCTTTATAGTAATGTTGCAAGTTTTTTAAATAAGACCTAACAGTTAGGTCAAACATTGTTTCTGTATTATTAATTTAAATACTTATAAACCTGAGTATAGCGTTTAGTTTTTTTGTGACGTCTAAGGGGGAGGGTAGTTAGGAGTTCGTTAAGATGTGTGACATGGTCCGAGTCACATAGGGATTTTGTATTGCAATAAAAACGTAGCAAATTAATTATTTAATCATTACATCACACTTTTTTGGAAGACTATATTTAAAAATAAAAATGCGTCTCAATATACAGTGTAAGCTTAGAAATATTAAAATCCTAACTTTATGATTATGTAACTGCAATACCCGGATACTATAAATAATACAATACTATAAATACATCATGCATAACAAATCAAAGCCAACATTTTATTAATAAAACCTTTATTTATTCCAGATGAACAATATGATTTGACAACAACAGAATCACCAAGCAGAATGTACAATGTTGAAATTAAATTAATTGATTTAGGAGAAAACTTTGTTATCCCAGCAAAAGGTTCTTTGCAATATGAGGATCTTAGTAAAACTGTAGAAACCAATTTTAATGAACTTTTTAAAAAACTACCTGGTTATAGAAGAATTATGGTTGAAAATTTAAAAGAGTAAGTTTTAATAAAATTAAAAACTATGAACAAAATTAGCACTACTTTTAGAAATGTAATTTTCAGACCTATTTTAAAACAAAATATGGTCAGTTTTATATAATATATGAAACTATGTTATTACGTCAAGTCTTCTTTATTTTAATGCTTAGATAATATTTTTTGATAAATTATTTAATAAAAAAAAATTCAAACTAGACGCAATATGTGTTTTCCAAAAAAAATTCCAATATTACTTAAATTTAAGAAAACCAATAACAACGTAAATAATCTTAAGTCAAACAATTGTTAGTATAATATTATGAAAGAAATAAGAGAATTTTAAAACAGACATCTTCTTCCGAGGTACACAAAATGTAGGATTAATTGGTCTTGGAAAGTATGTCCATTTTGACCAGAAACATGTGTTTACCGTTAACAGCTTCCCACAAACAAGAGCACGCGAATTTTTTAAATCGTGAATCATCCGCTCAATTAGTTGTAGAAATCACAAAACACCTCGCTAAGAGGTCAAAGCTTGGAATATTGTCAAAAAACACAGGTATATTGCAATACCAGGACTCCATTCTTGTCCCTTCCAGATCGAAAAGTCACTTATATTTGACACTGTCTCATCGAGCAAACCGCTCACTGAGAGGAACAAAACAGAAGTTTTGGGGACCGCTAAAACCTTGAAAAAATCTTCATACGGTTCCTTAAGGAACCGTCAATTACTTTTTTATTGGATTCTATTGGTCAATGAAGAGTCAGCGGCTTGGATTGACGATACCAATCCATGCCTATGCTTGTCTCTATTGGCTAAATCCAATACAAATGGAATGAATTGGTAATTCATAGCGCCAAACCCATTCCCATCGCTATAAACCAATTATTTTTTTAATTTGGACTAGAAAGTACCAGTTAATTTTTCATTAAAAAATAATTGAAAATCACAAAAGAATAACCGGGTAATATACAGCATTATTTTTTTACTGAAGAGCAAAAATTTATTATAACTGAGTAATTTTATTTCTTTATTATTTTTTTGTGTTAGTGAGATACAAATAACTTACAACACAAAAAAATAATAAAAATAAATAAAAGTACTCAGTAATAATCAGTTTTTTGTCATTCTTGCAAATGATGTTGGTTTTTACCTGGTTATCATTCCGGGATCATCAATTGAACTTTTCCGCGTTTTCCCAATGTCCAAAAAAACAGGATGGCGCCACTCACGGACTAGAACGTCAATTTTAACGGTTTTTGCGTAGCCTCTCTTTAGAGTTTTTAAAACTGTTTTAAAGCGATTTCTTATAATATGGATAGTTCGAGAGCGTCTAAAAAAAGGTATAAGCGGTATTTGTTACCAGAAGCATACAAGAGCGTATGCCGTAATAAGCAAAGACGCATTAAAAAAATAGTTATTTATGTATCAAGGCAGTAAAGTCGTATTTTTTATCACGAATGTGAAAATTATTTGCAGAGGCGAAAGCCGAGGCAAATAACCACGTGAGTGATAAAAAATGACTAATAATGCCGACTCGGCATTGCCGAGGTGCATATTAAATTATATTCGAAATCACATTTATTATTACTAATAATTAATAATGATAATCAAGTCAAATGTCATTTGATGATTAAATCAAATGTCATTTGAATGTAGGAAGTGTCTACGTATACTGTTTGTTGGGACAGTTATGATATATTTGCCCGCCGCGGCGATTTTTTAATTTAATTAATAAAATTAACTTATTATTTTTATTATACAAGATTTTTGCTTTTTTTAAATAATATTTAGTTGCTGCTGAGTAGCAGTAAACATGTATAATGGGTTGCATACAATACTCATATTAAATCGGCAGTAAAGTTCTACTTTACTGCCGATTGTTGAATATTTTACTGCCGATTTAGGATAAAATTAATTTAAATCCACCTGAAGGTAAGTTCACATAAAATTGTTTTTTGTGGGTTTAACATTAATACCTATATGAAAAATTATTTTAAATGTTTAAAAAATATTATTTATTATAGTAAGCACTTACATCCGTTTATTAAAATAATTGGTTTTGCAGATAATTCCTGTAATGTGGAAGAGAATCTCATGACTTCTTGCGCTAATGATCTGATTTAGCAGTAAGTGAACAAAAAACAGTTCCAGTTCAGATGAGTCCAAATCTGAAACAATTATAAGCAGCGGCGCCTGCGATGAACTGGATGTCAATTTATTTAATAACAATAATAGTGTTGGTGACAATGAAAATAAATGACAATAAAATGATAACAAATAAAATAATTTTTTAATGTGACTACTATATGACCATACTCAATGTTTTTATGTTTTTGTTAAATTGATTTGCATTTTATATCTGCTTAGAAGTTTATGAAACCACTGTAGTATTACTACTATTTAATAAAAAAGAAGAATAATAATGTTTGAATTTAATAGTACTTCCATCCCTGCATTAGTAAGATTCTATATGAAAGCAGAAATGCTCGAAAATTATTCTATAGTCTTTGTTCTTTTTCTTCGTAACTATATTAGTAGCAGATTTTTTAGTTCATCACAGGTTGCAACGTTGTAGTCGATTTATCAAATTGTGTTTTTGGTATTATCCCGGTCAACATTGTAACGTAACAGTAACCAAAATGTTATGTAACGATTGTTATGTGTAACGTTACAGTTACATAACCTGATGGTTGCAAATAGGTTCCTATTTCCCACTCATAGGAGTAACATTTTTACATAACAATGTTACATTGCCTTTATGAAAATGATACATAACTGTTACGTAACATTAACCAAAATGTTATGTAACGATTATGATGTGTAACATTACAGTTACATAACCTGATGGTTGCAAATAGGTTCCTATTTCCCACTCATATGAGTAAAATTGTTACATAACAATGTTACATTGCCGGTATGAAAATGATACATAACTGTTACGTAACATTAACCAAAATGTTACGATCGTAATATTAAAGTTACATAACCTGACGGTTGCAAATAGGTTCCTATTCCCCACTCATTAAAGTAACATTGTTACATAACAATGTAACATTGCCGTTATGTAAGTGAAACATAACTGTAACGTTACATTATCCAAAATCGTAACATTACAGTTACATAACCTGACGGTTGCAAATAGGTTCCTATTTCCCGCTTTTTTAAGTAACATTGTTACATGTTACTTTTATATTGCATATTGGTAATTTTGTTATATTACAATGGTTTCACATTGTTACCTTGCTGTTATATTGCTTATTGGTAATTTTGTCACATTACAATAGTTTTAAAATGTTACGTTGCTGTTATATTGCTTTAAGTAAGAAGGTTTAAGTGTAAGCATCTTTATTTTCCTACAATTTTACATTGGAAACAGTTTTTTAATCAGTTTTTATGGTGGTCACCTTGATCGTTTTGGTAAACAAATCTAAAGAGATCCATAATACTTTAGGATCTTGCCGAGCTCAATCCAGCCAGGTCGTAACGAAATAATATTGATTTTTTTATCTATCTATAACCATTTTTCTGCGCCATACTTAATTATGCCTTTAATTAAAAAACTTTATAATTTTTTAAACTTAAATTTTTTGTTCAATTAACTTTTTCTTTTAACTTAACTTTAGGTAATAATAAGTTATTTTATTGATTATTTTTATGTTATTTGTGTAGTGCAGGTGGGGCAATCATACATGCAAGTTGGTGTCTATTCAATCACTGCTTTATTATACGATTCATACGTATACTCGTATACTATATATGTACAGATTGTAGGCAACACAGGTTACATGACTTAAAGCTAATATCACATAAATTACAATTTTAAATTTTAACTAGAGTCATGGTGACTGAAACAAGGTTTGGTAAACCATTGATGGCCATAAGGGTGCACCGAAATTATTAATTTAACATCAAATCATAATAATAATCACTTTTACAACTGTGTTGACCAAATATAATTATAATTTTTTTAAACTTGACTTTTTATAACCGCACTTATTCACCAGTAAGATTGTATCTGACTTAACTGGATTTAAACAACTGGCACACTTAAGACACTGGTGCCAATATTTTTGTTTGCGTTTATACACGTACCTAAGTATTAAAAAATAACATTTGCCTATCTCACCACTGACAAGGTGTCGTTCGCTATAGCCCTCAAGTTGAGGTTACAAGTTAATACAGAGAAGATTAGAGGCCTCTTTATTTGTTATTTTTTTGGAAAAAATAATTCTTGATAAAATTTTTGATTAAAAAAATGCCTTTTATCTTCCCTGGATAAACCTGATCCTGTAAAAAAACAAAAAAAACAACTTTGTAATTTCAGTCGTAATTTTTGTATGCAAAGGTAGGTACACTTTGTTCTAATTACAAACATTTTTTTCTTATTAAATTTATGAATTTAATGTTTTTCACATTTTTAAACACCCTGTAGATAAAATCCTATTTTCCTCAAACCTCAAACCCACAATTTTAAAATTCTTTGAATTTTACCCAAGTTTGCTTATTAAGTTCTTCGTCCGATATACAGTAGGTCCCCGGATTGAGTTTATGAGATCAATATCAAACTATTATACTAAACAAAACACCTATGTACCTATATAATAAGATAACATTTCGTACAGACATCCATACCTTAAATCTAAGATTTAGGGGTCTAATTTCGCCACCACCACATCGTACAGCCATTTTTAGACGGTCATTTACTTACAACATCTATACGCTATACAATTCCCTACCAGAATCATATAAACTCTACAAAATTATATCTTTAAAGTATCACTATAAGAACTTACTTTTGAAAGAATAAAAAAAAAAGTTTTTTTTTCCTTCTCAGTATTATATAGATTCTAAGTATTATTATTATTATGTTTTATGTAAATTATTAATTGGATTATCTGAGGGCTAAAATTCTATATCAGTTTTTAACTGCTCTTTTATTGCCATTTCTTACTCTAGTGATGTATTACATTTTTATTTTATGTACATAATTTTTTTTATCTGACAATAAATAAAAACTTTATTATTATTGTTATAAAATCAATCCAGGTACATACTGTATATCGGACAAAAAACTTAATAAGCAAACTCAGGTAAAATTCAAAGAATTTAAAAATTGTGGGTTTACTAGAAAAAAAAACAGGCTTGGGCTGGTAAAAGGTGATAAAACGGATAAATGCGGACAATGTCCGCCGGACATAAAACCAAACTCAGGCATTTGCGGATAAAACCGGATGAATGCAGACATATATGTCTGCATTCATCCGTTCTATAGAACGAAATGAAGGCAATCGCGGATAATATTGGATAAAATCAGACATTTTTGGATAAAACTAGATGTATGCAGACATAGAACGAAAAGAAGGCAATCGCGGATAAAATCGGATGACATCAGGCATTTGCAGATAAAATCATATAAATGCAGACATGGACGAAATGCAGGCAATAGTGGGTTAAATCAGATGAAAGTATTAACTCTAGGTCTAGGGTATCAACGTCAATTCTGGACGTTTGCGAATGATATTTACACCCGGTGTTGCAGGAGAAATCTGACGTGATCGGTAAAATCCGATACAACAGGCAAATTGGACAACAAACAAGCTAAAATTAAAATTTGCGATTCCCCCACCACCAGTAGCCTAAAAATATACAGATAAACTGCTCCGCCTACTTTTCGCACGTGCGACCCACACTGGTCAATCGACGGAAATAATAAGTTAATAAGTTTTTATTTTTGTTAATTTTATGACGTCAATTTGTTAAAACACCTTAAACCATTAGGTTTTGGTAAACCAAAAAATTGAATTACTTCTGTTTTAATTTTAAAAACTCTCAGTAGAATGTTTTTAAAACCGTAAATTTGGCTTAAAATAAAGCTTACATTTAATACCTTTTTTATCTATTAAATAATAGAAATTTTAATAGTAAATTAAAACTAACGTAAAAGTTATAAGGTTTTAAAGACACATTGTTAATTTAAAAAATATTTTTTTACATAGACAAATGACCGCGATTTACTAGGATTTACAGGGTGTTCTTTACGCCAAATTGTTCAGTAAGCTTCCCTTTATAAGCAGTGCTTATTAAGCACACCAAAAATTAGATGCATATAAGTGCATACAAAAAAAGTTATGAATATTTATACGTCGCGCAGCATGGATAAATCGCGGTAGCTCGTACTTAACTAAAATGTTAATTTCTAAATCGACTCCTAAAGATTTGTACATACATATATATATATATGCATAATGTATTTTATTTATTTAAAAATATGCATATTATTATTATTTATAACTTTATAACTTTATTATTATTACATTACATTTTCTTTATAAAAATTTTAAATATCAAGTATAATTTGTTTAATTAATAATACTTTTCATAACTGTTATAACAATTGGTAGTATATATAGGTATATTGTTTTATTTTAAATCAGTTTTGTATTTATATAGGTATATATTAATAACAAACTTAATTTAGCCAATTAAATTTTGAGATTAATTAGGTACTTTCTGCGTTTCTTTTAAGTTTTTAACAGACCTAAATAGTGACAAAGACGACACCATTTTTTATGTAAATTTAAAAGATATGTTTTCAAATTTAGATGAAAATTAATTCAAACTTATTATGGATAAAATTAAAAACAACTTTTTTTATAAATTTAAAACGAAATGGTTGACATCAGAAGAACGAATTGTTAAAAAACGAAATTTAAAGATTGATTTAAAATTAATTACTAGATTCAAACTTATAGGTACTTGAAGTTTTTTATGCAGCAAAAACGGCAGTTTTTTGTAAATCTGTATCCATGCTCCTTAACATAACTCTTAAAATAAAAAGTAAAATATTTATTGTAATAAAAAAAGTTTAAATTATTTCAGTAAAACGATGATTTTGCCGATCTAAAAATGCATTACAAAATCAAAAGTTTAATTTTTTTAATTAAAATATACTTAATTATATATATATATATATTATATATATATATATATTATATATATATTAGGGTGTCCTTATTTTTATTTTTTTTACGCATACCCTCTAATTATATTTATTACTTGTTTATATACTCCCTAAAAATTTCAGCTCATTCTATAAACGGGAACCCGTGCCGACTTGCATCTAAACCCTCCGTTAGCCAACGTTAGGCGCGCGCGGTATTTTGTAACTGTATTTTTCTAATGATTTTATTAAATATGATTACTAATTAATATTATTGCTTTTGTTTCTATCATTTCTTTCACTAATTTAGTTGATTTTATCCCTTAAATATATTAATATACTAATTAGTATTGCTAAAATATACTGTTATATGAAATTTCAGCTTTTTATAAGCATTTCTTTTCTTGATGTCCTCCCAAAAATATTTCAGACATTCCATAAATTTTTGGTAGTCATCTCTCACAATAGACTCTTTTAGTTATTTAGAGTAAAACCCATTAAGTTTATCAATTTCAGAGTTTACGGCCTATTCACCAGACCCTTCCGGGTAACTAGCCACTCCCTGTGAAAATATACATTTTTATCAAAGTATACACATAAATAAAATTATATTTTAACATTTGTCAATAATTTATAATATAAGGGTCACATAATAACAAACACAAAATGACTTACGATCGAAGACCTCGCGACCAACCGTGTTACAAAATACCGCGCGCCTAACGTTGACTAACGGAGGGTTCAGATGCAAGTCGGCACGGGTTCCTGTTTATAGAATGAGCTGAAATTTTTACTGGGAGTATATAAACACGTAATAAATATAATTAGAGGGTATGCGTAAAAAAAATAAAAATAAGGGACACCCTAATATATATATATATATATATATTATTAAGTCGTACTTAAGTCAGAAAAAAATAAAAAAACAAATATTTATTCGTAATAAAAAAGTTAATGAATTATTTCCGCAAAACGGTAGTTTTTGAACATTGTGCGACCGTTCTTCCTCATTTGGTTTCATTTCGTTTCGACGTGAGCGTGCGAGGCGGTGGGGAACGGTGCGATAATAAGTAGGTTCGGGAACTTTATGAAAAGTAACATAAATTAATTAATTACTTTTAAATTCTGTATGAGGGTGCAAGTGCTTATGTGCTCCTATGAAAAAATCGCCACTGATTTTGCTGTCTCTAGATTTTTCAGTTTTTTTACCATTAAAGCTGGAATGGAAAAAAGTGTACACCGATAAAAAATGGAAAAAAATTACCAAATATTGGAAACCACGTTTAAAAAAAATTAAAATTTTCCAGATGGCTTAAGAAAATGCGGTCTCGTTCCTTTTAAAATATTTAAACAAGGTATGGAAAGTTCAGCAAAATCAAGAAGAAAATTTTGCTGTAACAGGTTCATTAGAAACGACCGTAAGAATTTTAAAACAAGGAATGATAAAAGATATTTTAACGTCTTTTCAACATTCCGAGGCAATTTGTAAGGGGCCAATAATTCTTAATACTTTTACTAAATACAACAAAGATAAGTCAATAATGCAAGAGCAATCTGATGAAGCAATACACCAGAAGATTCAGGCTTTTTTTGAATGGCCAGGCTGTTGTGGCCGGCACTCGGCCAACTATACACAGCCGACACTCGGCCAAGTAAACATAGCCGACATTCGGCCAGGCGGACATGCCCGGCCTACACACCCAAACAAATGCAAATAAGAAAAAATTATTAAACAGCTCTTGTTGTTTAAATGGTATTTCTTATAAAATTTTTGTTACACATAAAAAACTTTTCCTGTTGCGGAATTTTTGCTTCAATTAGGTATATATAATCTTCATGAAAAAATCCATTTATTTGTGCATCGGATTCATAAAATGGAGTTACAAATAAATAAAAAGTTGTCTGGTTTTTATTTATAATATTATTAAACTTAAAAGTGGTGCTAATTTGAATACAAATACAAATAAATACAAAATTTAATACTATTTATATTTTTTAGTTTAAATAATAATATTGTTGCTCTAATTAACTTGGAAATGGATAAAATGATATCAGAAAATAACCAAATAAACAAAAAAATTAATGATCAAGTTTATAATGCTATACTCAGTAGTGTTGAAACTGGAAGAATAGGAAATCTTAAAGTAGATTCTCAATATTTAGTATTTGACCAACCTAGTGGTAAGTAAAAATTTTACCATCCTAGTTTGTCTGAATTGGTTAAACGAGTTATACATGGAAAAAATCTGTTATCAATGCACTTTTAAATATTACCCAGTTTACACAGAGATTCCGCCGTAATGTTTATGTATTTATGAGAAATACTAGGGGTTTATTGTTAACCATTATAACTAAGGTGTTAAAAAATAATTTGTGGTTATTTATCAAGTAGGTACGATACATTTTTTAATAAACTTGTTTTATATTTTTTTCACTACCGTTTGAGAGGACATCATTGTTACCTATTTTAAACAATTTGTTATGTTTGTGTAGTGCGTTATTATAAAAGAAAAACACAAAATTGTATAAGTAAGCACTATCATCATATCGAAAAACTAGTAGCTAACATTTGGGGGGATGGTTAAAATGAAAGGCCTTAAAAATCGTAAATATATTTTTTTCAGGATGTCTTCGGCTAAACTTCAGGATTTTCAGTGCTGAAGATGTCCTTTTCAGGATTTCTTCGGCTGTCGACGACAATGATCAAAAGGTTTTTCTGGGAGACTCCAACGCGGGTCTCAGGGTTCTTTTCCTGAAAGATAAGGTCCTGGTTTATCTCTTAGATCTCTAGGTTGGTACTACTGTCTAACTAGATTTATCTCTTAGATCTAGATCACGTGATGAGGTGAAGACGTAATTGAAATAAGTTTGTAATTTCGTGTGGTCGGTTCGAACCGTGGACCTCTAGATTCGTAGGCGAGTATGCTTCCCAAGGCTCCACAAAGTCACCTTGATATCGTTCGTATCGATTGAGTATATTTGCTAGGTTTTACGTCGCACTAAAAATAATTTGAAAAAATAATTGAATTTATATTATTGTTTATTTTTAATTTATAATTTTTGTATGGATTGACTGATGAACTCCTACCATCACCTTTAAAGAAGTGTTTTCAAAACGTTTGGAAGAAAACGAGGGACTTATGGACCCTTAACCCAACCCCTCACTCCAACTACCTTCCCACTTTTTTAAACATCAACCACCAACATAAAAAGGTCCGTTTGTTTATAAAAACGATGTGGGTAATAATTTTTTATTTTTAAAAATTGATAATTTTTATGATATTTTTATTTTTAACCACTTTTTTACACTTATTTGATAAAACATAAGTAAACTTAAATTTAATTTTGAAATAAAATATATATAATAAATAATATTTGAATAAAGTGAAATTTAAAATTAAAAAAAAAAAAAATTTAACAATTAAAAAATTTTATAAATATTTCTAAATAATCAAATTTTTATGTGGTATAATATATAAATAATTTGTATAAATTCTAATTTTTAAAACTAAAAATATTAATTGTTTCTTAAAAAGTTTTTTGTCAACCAAATTAACTCTAATAAAACATACTACCAATGAATTGTTTGATAAATGTTTATAAAAATATTTAACTATTGATCGTTAATGAAAAAAAATCTCTTAAAAACAAGTATAATTATAATTAAAACTTAGAATATTGTAACGTTTTTATTGTTCGTAGTGTGAATTAAAACACGCACTGGTTAATTAACGAACTAAACTATTTATTTAATAACTTAACTACACTTAAAACACTATAAAACTAACTAAACACTTTACTACTAATTATTTATATCACTACTAGTTTATTTATTTGCACTTATATTTATTTATTTCTTCGCGAGTACCAAAGCTCAACTAACTCTCCATGATGCGTCGTTCCTTATATATTCAGCGCCTACGTCTTCTGGAACATTCTAGCGAGCCCCACACTCTCGATTATTCGAGCGCTGAGTCACCGGCGATGAGTCACCGGCGATGACTCATCGGCGATGAGTCATCACTCCGATATCCAGAGCGGTACTCGCTACATTGCCCCCGTCTTAAAACATTTTCGTCCCGAAAATGGTCCTCAGCTCCATGGCGATATTTGCATAGAGATCCAAACTTGCAGTGTGACGTCCTATAGAAGTAGCAGTCTACGGTCTTTCTTCCGGTTGTTCTTTTAGGGTTGTGGCAACAGACAAGAATGTGTATGCCACTAAATCTGAAGATAACTTCCACCATACTTCTAATTATTCTCCAGTCTAAACCGTCAAGTCCACAAGCAATCTTCGGTATCGCCAGGTTCATGATGTCCTTGGATAAAAGGGCATCCCTCAATTTATTTAAGGCATTCCATACGTCACGGTAGTTTGGCTTCTGATGGGAGAGCTGCTTCGTTACCAGATAGAAGATACTTCTATTGCCTATCTGCTCATTATCCACAATTTCAAGCACCTCTCCAACTTTGGGATTCTGCCTCCGTAGCTCATCAACCCGTCCAAACTTGTTTCTAAAGACAACCGCTATTCCTCTGGACATCCTAAGGTCTTCCGCAACACAGTGAGCCAAGGAGTAATGGGCCGAAACCGTGAACAGATCTTTTTGTTCTTCTCGAGTGACACCATACCGAGCTTTTTTACCGCTCGAATATAAATACATGAAATCTTCAAAAGGCAACTCGTCTTCCGGCGGATTAACCCTCCTTACTCTAGCATCGTCTATTTGATCATTGTTTCCAGCGTAAGGAGCCAATCGGTTAAAATGGATCACTTTCGGCTTTCCTCTTGGTTGTTTCCTGATCCTGTAGATGATGTAATTTATTCGATCCATGACTTCGTAAGGTCCCTCCCAAGAAGTCTGCAGCTTCGGTGAATAACCACGACGGCGTTGAGGGTTGTATAACCAAACTAGGTCTCCAGGTTGAAATCCTCCATTTTCCGCCTTGTTGTCATATGCCTCTTTCATTCTATCACTGGCACTCTGGATGTTTAAACGAACTCGGCTGTGTATAACGCTCATTTTCCTACGTAAATTCTTCCCCTGGTTCACGTCCCATAACAATGCTAGCGGGTGTCTGGCCGGTTGTATCGTGGATAGAAGAACGGTACGCCAACAGGAACAAATGGAGGAAGCGGTACCTTGGACAGGTACCGGTTTATCGTTCGATTCATTCGTTCTACCATTCCATCAGACTGCGGATGTAATGCAGTCGTCCTCGTCTTCCGAATGTTAAGAATCTTACAGACATTCTGGAACAGTATAGATTCAAAGTTCCTGCCTTGGTCTGAATGCATCTCCATTGGCACTCCAAAACGACAAATCCACTCCTTAATAAGGGCATCGGCCACTGTGGCAGCTTCCTGGTTTGGCAAGGTGTACGCTTCCGCCCACTTGCTGAAGTAGTCCATTACAACGATGATGTATTTATTTCCAGATTCTGTTTCCGGAAATGGACCCGCCACGTCGATTGCAATTCTCTCAAATGGGCTGCCCACATTGTACTGTCGCATTGGGGCTTTTGGGCGCTTCTGGGGTCCATTGCTTGCCGCGCAAACGACGCACTTCTTGCACCATTCTTTTACATCTCGTTGGCTGTTGACCCAATAAAACCGTTCCCTAAGTCTTCCGAGCGTCCTGGTCACCCCAAGATGTCCTCCAGTAGTTCCATCATGGATTTGCTGCAGCACTTCTGGTATACTGTTTCTGGTGATTATTATCTGCTTCCGGTCTTCTCCCCCTTCTGGCATCTCCAGAACGCGCTTTAGAAGCCCGTCACTTAAGATGATGGAATTCCATTGGGCCCAGTAGGATTTTACATTCGGCGAATATTGGGCGACTTCCTGCCACGTTGGTTTACGGTCTTTATTCTTCCAATCGATGATAAGCTTCAAATCCGGGTCCCTTTCTTGGTCTTGTTGAACCTCAGCGGATTGCCAATGATCATCCACGATTGTAGTCCTGCGAACAAACACATCCTTTTCTTCGGCCCTAAGACAATTTTTACAGTCTTCCGGGCACGGTCTTCTCGACAAGGCGTCAGCATTTCTATGGATGGTCCCAGCCCGATGTTCTGTGTCAAAGTCGAACTCCTGTAGTCTTTCAATCCATCTTGCTACCTGCCCTTTAGGATTCTTGAATTGCAAAAGCCATTTAAGGGCAGCATGATCCGTTCTTAGCAAGAATTTTCTTCCCTACAGGTACTTGTAAAAGTGTTCGACTGCTTTTACCACTGCCAACAGCTCGCGTCGAGTAACACAGTAATTTTGCTCTGGTTTCGATAGAGTTTTACTGAAGTATCCAATAACTTTCTCTTTTCCTTCTTGAATCTGCGACAAAACAGCTCCCAGGCCCACATTGCTGGCGTCCGTGTCCAAAATAAATTCACCATCCGGAAGTGGATAACTCAGGACTGGTGAGCTGGTCAACGCGTTTTTCAGGTTCTTAAAGGCTTCTTGGCATTCGTCGTCCCATTGGAATCGTCTTTCTCTCTCTGTTAAACGTGTCAAAGGCTTAGCAACCTTTGCGAATCCTGGTACGTACCGACGGTAGTAGGTGCATAATCCAAGAAAGCTTCTTAAGTCATGTTTATTCTTCGGTATTGGCCATTCCCGCACCGTCTTCACCTTCTGTTTGTCCACTGCCACTCCTTGACTTGAAACAACATGGCCCAGATACTGCACTTCCCTCTGGAACAAGTGACATTTCTTTGGGCTTAGCTTCAGACCAGAACTTCTTAAGCGCTGAAAGACTTCCTTCAGGTTCCTCATATGGTCCTTAAATGATTTCCCAACCACAATGATGTCATCAAGGTACACCAAGCATGTCTTCCAGGATAGTCCCTTCAAAACCATTTCCATGAGCCTTTCAAAAGTTGCAGGGGCATTACATAGTCCAAACGGCATGACAGTAAACTGCCACAGTCCAGCACCCACGGTAAACGCCGTCTTTTCTCTATCTTTTGGTGCCATTTCAACCTGCCAGTAACCGCTTTTTAAATCCAGAGTTGAAAATATCTGTGTTCCAGCCAATGTGTCCAGGGTGTCATCGATCCTAGGCAGAGGGTAGCTGTCCTTCTTCGTCACGTTGTTCAGCTGACGAAAATCGACGCAAAATCGAGTTGATCCATCCTTTTTCTTAACCAACACCACTGGGGAAGACCATGGGCTGTTAGATGGTTCGATCACCCCTTTCTTCTCCATTTCTTGCACAATTTTATCAGCTTCCTCTCGCTTGGCAAGTGGTAGCCTTCTTGCCGACTGTCGAATGGGCTGTGCATCACCGGAGTTAATTTTATGCTGGACAATTCTTGTCCTACCCTTCTTTCCTTGTCCGTCGTCAAAGACATCCTGATAATTGTGAATCAGCTCTCTCAGCTTTATCCTTTCATTGGGTTTCAAATCCTTTGAAGAAGTCGACAGAAGATTCGTCAATTCATTGCTAACTTTCTTGGCCGGGACTGCAGACTCACGAATGCCTCTAATAATCGAGGAAACCGAAGAACAGTTTCCTAAAACGATTCCTTTCTTTAGGTTTACAGAGTAACCATTAACATTCAATACTCTTACAGGCACTTCTTTTCCGACACGTATTAAAGTCTTCCCTACTACAACTCTTCGACCGACTTCTTTGTCATTAATTCTCGGCTCCAGAAGCATTATACTTCCATCTTCTGATTTACAATCCAAGAAAGCCTTTAATATCATTTCGCTGTGTTCCGGTATCAAAGCATCTTCTGTTAGCATTACACGAATATTCTTTTCTTTTGATCGATGCAACACGACTTCCTCTCCATTTACCCTTAATATTCCTTGCTTAAAGTTCAATTCAAATCCTATAGAGTTCATAATGTCCATGCCTACAATAACTTTATCCTCAATATCCGCTACTAATGCTCGATGTTTAAATTTCGTGTTTCCAATGACCATCGTAATGTCCACTTCTCCACGAACAGTGGCGGTTTCTCCTGTTGCAGTACGTAGTCGCTGATTGGTAGATTTGATCTTGGAAGTTTCAACAATATCTGGCCTAATAATTGTCTTCGTCGCACCTGTATCCAGCAGCAGCATATGTAATTTTCCGTTAATAAAACCATCCACAAAAACACTACTGGATTGGTGTAAAAGAGATGCGACACGTTCAATATCCTCTGGGGCATGCTGGTTACAGGTCGACGGTGGCCCCTTTTCCTCGACCCTATCTAGTTTTCCGACTGAGTTGAAGTCGGCGCCTCCTGACTTTTTCTGCAACGACTTCGTATATGTCCTAGCTTTCCACATCTCCAACACCGGATTTCCTTCTTCTCTGGTAAATTTTCTTTAAAAACTCGCCTGATTGCTTCAATTTTACTGGGTTCCTCCTCTTTCTCCTCCTCGACCTTCCTTATTCTAGGCTGGCTCCTGCAGCTCTGCTTTGCCGCCTCGAATTCCAAAGCTCGAGCCAATGCATCAACCAGTTGGCTCGGACGAGCCAGTGTTAGAGCCTGTCTTGTTTCGTTGTCTCGAAGTCCATCCAAAAAGGCTTGAACCGCTAATCGTTCCATAAAGGTCGTTGGAGTAGCTGGATATGCTAGCCGGACCAAGCGTGCAATATCAGCCTCAAATTCTTGCAAAGTCTCGTTAGATTTCTGGCAGCGATTCTTCAGTTGGGAATGGTACACATGTTCCAGATGTGTCTGGCCATATCGCAGTTCCAGATGTTTAACCAACGCTTCGTAATCTTCTTGTTCGTTGGGAGAGAGTGTCTGCAAGATGTCCGTTGCATCTCCGCGTAAAGCCAGAGTCAATGCTGTAGCTTTTTCTTCTGGTAGCCAGCCATTTGCTTTTGCTACTGCCTCAAACTGACGGATGTAATTTGTCCAAGAAGTTTTTCCATCGAACTGAGGTGGTTTCATCCGTACTCGGCTCCCCTCCAGCATTGTTCCTGGTTCCGCCAGCATCATGGGTAGATTTACAGCTGTCAGTTTTCTATTTATTTCTTTAATTTTGACTTCCAATTTATCATCCAATTCCATCCTTACGTCATTCAATTTCTGTCCTACTTTCTCTTCTAATTCATTTACATTATCTAGAATCTTCTGTTCCAAATATTCTTTTAAATTTTTAGAATTTTCCAGTATGGTTGAGTGGAAGAGCAGACACTTTAGTCTGAACTCTGCCTTTGACAAACTGTTATCTATTCTTTAGTATTCATAGAATATTATTTTGTATACATATGTAAAACAGTTTGCTAATAAAAACATTTATTATTATTATTATTATTATTATTATTTTCTGTTGTAAATCATCCTTTAAATTGTTGGAATTTTCCATCATTTTCTGTTGCAAATCGACTTTTAAATCGCTAGAATTTTCTACCATTTTCTGTTGCAAATCATCCTTTAAATCGTTGACATTTTCCAGAATCTTTTGTTGTAAATCGACTTTCAGTTCTTTAGAATTTTCTAGCATTTTCTGTTTTAAATCGGTAGAATTCTCCAACATTTTTTCGTTTAAATTTTGGAACATTAAATGCATATCACACGGGCCTTCAAATAAATACGTATTTGGATTTTTACCTTCCTGCTCCAACGCTTCTCGAAGCCGCTGCTGCAACACATTCTTTTTTCCAATTGTTTCACATTTTCTTTCATCCAGCTCCCGCTTAAGGTCCGCCACTTTTAAGTGCATTAAGGTAAACATTTTCGCGAAATTTCACAATAACCGCACTCCTGACACCAATTGTAACGTTTTTATTGTTCGTAGTGTGAATTAAAACACGCACTGGTTAATTAACGAACTAAACTATTTATTTAATAACTTAACTACACTTAAAACACTATAAAACTAACTAAACACTTAACTACTAATTATTTATATCACTACTAGTTTATTTATTTGCACTTATATTTATTTATTTCTTCGGGAGTACCAAAGCTCAACTAACTCTCCATGATGCGTCGTTCCTTATATATTCAGCGCCTACGTCTTCTGGAACATTCTAGCGAGCCCCACACTCTCGATTATTCGAGCGCTGAGTCACCGGCGATGACTCATCGGCGATGAGTCATCACTCCGATATCCAGAGCGGTACTCGCTACAATATGTAATTTATGAAAAATAAAAAATAATAATATTAATGTTATACTTATTGACTTATTGTAGGTATTTTAAGATTTCATAATAAAAATTACTATGCTCTTTAAGACATTTAACATGTTTATTTTATAAAATGTCTAATGTAATTTGTATAATATTTATAACTTTTGTTAAACCATATTCTTAAAACATTTTAAATTTATTATTTCTATGAATTGTCAGGAAAGGTGCAAATTGCACCATGCAATGACTAACAACTTTTTCCGCACTTTATAACTTTTAATTACTTATTGTTAAATTTTGAATATTTTGCAAAAAAACAAATACCTACTTATCCAAAAATATTAAATGACATTTTTAATATTATGTAACTTTTGTAATGTGTTAAAATAAAATTTAAATAATAAAATATCCCAAATATCTCAATCCCAGTACGTTCAATTCGTCCTTATTGTCGCTGTTGTATTAATCTCTGGTTCTATTCCTGGAACTAGTAATATATGTAATTATACACTTTAATGGATTATTGCAAAATACCTTCTACAATTGAATCGGTGAGATCAAGAACAGTGCAAGTCCAAAAGTTAAAATTTTGACAAATTATTTCATAAAATCAGTTTTATAGTTCAAAATGCATTTTTGTGAAAATATTTCAACTATTTTATAAAATATAATAGTTAAATTTTTTTAAATAATTTATATCTTTTCACAAAAATGCATTTTAAACTTTTAAATTGATTTTAGAAAATGATCTGTCAAAATAAAAATTTTGGACATAGTACAGGTACCTACTGTTCTTAATCTCACCGATTCAATTATAACTCATCATTTTATAAAGGTCAGCTCGACATAAATACGGTAGTATTTAATTTGTTTACAACTTAAATTTAAATGATTTATAATTGTAGAAGGTATTTTGCAATAATCCATTAAAGTGTACAGGGTGAGTTTTAAGTTGACGCGTTCCTTTTAACAGCGTGTAGAAATCAGATAAACAAATAAATATTTTAAGTAACTTTTTTATCAAAACTCAAAAATAAGAGAGTTATAGGCCTTCCAAGTTTAATTAAATTTTGAGCCGGGCCTGGCTATTGTTAACAAAAAACATAACCATAAAAATAAAAATAACAAAATAAACAATGCAAAATGTCATCTATGACAACAAACATAACCATTTAAATCAAAATGACATTTAGCAATGAAAAATGTCATTATTTACCTAAGTTTTTTTGTGCCTCAATTATTGTTCATAATTATAGCAATAATGAATTAGTGGAAATGTTACTAATTTATGGAGAGTGTCGTCAAAATGCAAATGCTGCAACTTAAGTAAATAATGACATTTTTTATTGCAAAATGTCAATTTGATTTAAATGGTTATGTTTGTTGTCAAATATGACATTTTGCATTGTTTATTTTGATATTTTTATGGTTATGTTTTTTGTTAACAATAGCCAGGACCGGCTTAAAATTTAATTATACTTTGATGGGCTATAACTTTTTTATTTTTGAGTTTTGATAAAAAAGTTACTTAAAATATTTATTTGTCTAGGTGATTTCTACACACTGTTAAAAGGAACGCGTCAACTTAAAACTCACCCTGTATAATTACATATATTCCCGAGCATTGGGAAAGCCCTTAGTGGCAGGGCCCTGATCCGGCATGGATCCGGGTGCCCTAAACGAGAAATTATATGTGGTCCGGATTAGCCCCAAATAGGTAAAACCCTAGTAAGGTCAGTTATGGATAGGGGTATCCCTGTTATATTTCTAAAAAGGAGGACCCTTGGGAAATCCATCCGGCCCTGTTCAGGCTGCCTGCGGAAATTATAGTCCGTTTCGGATAAGGCCAGCTCTACTCTAATTACTATCCAGCCCGGATTAGACTGCCGGATTAGGGAAAGTGAAGTAAATAATGGTCCGGCTCGGAAGAGGCAAACTCTACACTCGCCCTATAAGGCAATCCCTTTTAATTATTATCCGGCCCTGATCATTTTGCCTGATAACAGAAAAGTGAAGTAAATAATGGTCCGGGTTCGAAGAGGCAAACTCTCCTCTCGCCCTATAAGTCCAGCCCTTTTAAATATTATCCGGCCCTGATCATTTTGCCTGATTGGGAAAAAGTAGAGAAAATTATGGTCCGGCCCGGAATAGGCAAACTCTACTCTCGCCCTATAAGGCAACCCCATTCAATTATTATCCGGCCCTGATCAGTCTTCCCGATAGGGAAAAACTAAAAAAAGTTATAGTCCGGTCCAAAAGAGGCTCTTACCCTATAAGGTAAGCACTTTTAATTACTAACTGAGCCGGATTAAACTGCCGGATTGGGAAAAACTGGAGAAAATTATGGTCTGGCCCGGAAGAGGCTAATTCTTTTCTTGCCCTATATGGCAAGACCTTTTAATTATTATCCGATCCGGACTAGACTGCCGGATTGGGCAAAAATAAAGGGAATTATTGTCCGGCACGGAAGAGGCAAACTCCACTATCACCCTATAAGGCAAGTCCTTTTAATTATTATCCGGCCTTGATAAGCCTGCCGGATTGCGAGAAAGTGTAGAAAATTATGGTCCGATCGGAAAGGGGCAAACACTACTCTCGCCCTATTGGGAAAGCCCTGATAAGTCTGCCTGGTTAGGGTAAAGTACTCGCTCGTATTACTGACCTTGCCGAAGTATATAAACGAAAATAAGGGAAAAGTGAAGGAAATTATGGTCCGATTCGGAAAAGCCAAACTCTACTCACATCCTAAATATGGAACCCAGATTGCATACTCGAAAAGTGCATACATCTCGTTCATGTTATTTCCTTGGCACGGTATATAAAGTTAGATTAGCGCACTATGATCATTAGTAATTGGTCCCAAACCAGTCTGTCTAATTAGGGAAAAGTGGAGGAAATTATGGTTCTGTCCAGAATAGGCATACCCTACTCTTGCCCTAAAATTCTTTTAATATGTTACCCTAACGTATACAAGGCTGGTTATATATTACCAGTACTTTAGGGCGAGAGTAGAGTGCCTTTTCCGGACCGGACCATAATTTTCTCCAATTTTGTCCAATTAAGCATCTCGTGTCACTAACAAGGTATATAAAGAAAGATAGGTCAGCTCAATAGCAGTCTGATTAGGGAAAAGTGAAGGAAATTATGGTCCGGATCATTTTTCCAGTTGGGCCGAATCAGGCAGCCCGGTTGGGGATATGGGGTTATTGGGATAATAATAATAATAATAATAAAAGGCTTTATTTCAGAGGACATATACATGTGTAGAAAACGTCAAGGTACATTTGAAAATAGACAAACATAAATAAAATTAAAAATAGGTACATATACATAATAATAGTAATAATTTACAGGAACTAAATCAACATTAAAAGAAATTCACTTATACCATAATAACATTTGGACAACAAATATGACTTTAAAAGCGTTTTAAAAATGTTAATTGACTTTTGAATGTCTAAGGGGAGTCTATTAAATATATGTATGCCTAAACTGTTCGGGGACTTTTTACCTAAATTTAGACGATTACATTGCGTTCTTAGTTCATTTTTCTTTCGGGTATTAAAATTGTGGATATCAGAATTCATTAAGAATTTACTTTTGTTTAAAAATACATATATGCCTAGCTCCAAAATTTGAACACATGGTACAGCCAATATTTTAAATTTTTTAAATAGTTCTCTACATGAGAAATCCTGTGGAACACCGGCTATGCATCTGATTATTCGCTTTTGGGAAAAAAATACACGTTCAGCACCCGTAGATGAACCCCAAAAACAAATACCATAGCGGATTCTACAACCAACCTGTGCATGATATAAACATAATAGTTGCTCTATTACTAATATTTGCCTAAGATTTCTAAATAAATAAACCAAAGAGCTTAATTTAGAG
Source organism: Brassicogethes aeneus (assembly GCA_921294245.1). NCBI lineage: Eukaryota > Metazoa > Arthropoda > Insecta > Coleoptera > Nitidulidae > Brassicogethes > Brassicogethes aeneus. The sequence continues at coordinate 51,866,850 of OV121133.1, read as the reverse complement.
ATTAAAAGGTCACAGTGATGACTCCAATTTAGTTTTTCATCAAAAACTATGCCCAAGAAGCTAAAAATGGTCCTTTCTGGAGATGTTAAAACCATCAATAGACAGATCTAAATTAAGAGATTCTTTAGACCCATGTCCCTGAGTATATATTAAGATGTAGGTTTCCCAATCAGATGGCCTATTTCCTATTCGGATATGATTTTCCCAATCAGAGCCGCATGCAGGCTGCCTAATCCTGCACTAGCCGGATCCAATTACCCGGTTCCATACCAGATGCGTACCGGATATTTTGTAGGGAAAATCGGATCGGCCCCGGATTCGAATCGTTGCTCGGGTTACTAATTTCATGAATAGAATAGAATTATTTTATAATCTCCGAAAATATTATTACAATATTTTAACATTAAAATGTTGTTTCTATTGATTATAATATTTTATAATTTAAATTAATCAAATTTTATTTGTTATTTGCTAAAAATTCAATATTTTACATTAGGTAATTAAAAACTATATCGTGGGTAAAAATTTGTTTATAATTGCACGGTACAATTTGCACCTTTGCTGACAATTCGTAAAAATTATAAATTTAATAATAGAATATGGTTTACCAAAAGTTATGAAGATTATACGGACATTATAAATAAAACATGTTGAATTTCTTGAAGAGCATAGTAATTTTTATTATGAAATCTTAAAATACCTAAGTCAATACCTAAGTTAATAAGTATAACATTAATACACTAAGAGAAATGAATTTGTTGAATAAAAAGTTTTATAAATACTATGCCTTTTGATATTAAAACAATAAATATTTTGTGACATAAAGTTTTACTTTCAATTAATATTTTGAGAATGTCAAATTAAAAATGTTATGTTTAATAGTCCATTTTATTTAAATCAGAATATAAATAAACACTATTGAATATTGAATAAATATTGTTAAGAAATTTGATCAAATCATTCTTCTATTAGTTAAATGGATACACATACAAAAATTAAAGAATATGTAAAATTATTGTAACGATGTTCTTTTATTTTGTATTTTGCCTTGACAAATTTAGAATATTGAGTCAATATATCTTAATATTTATTTTAAAGTTGCAAGATATTTTGTTAACATTTTATCTTATTACTTCAATGTAAAGATAATTCAACCGGGAGTAAGACTGTTAATTTAACTCATACAGAGAGTTAAATAAATTGCATTACGTACGAGTATATAGAGCAGCATGTGCTGCCATTCTCTATCTCTGCCACCACGCCATTGTTCGTTCTAGTGTCGTTTGGGTGCATTTTACAGTGAAAAACTTGGTAAGTGTGATTTTATTAATATATTTTTTCTTTTACAATACAGAAATACCACTAATATGTTTAATATTCTTGTTTTGTAATAATTGAAGACGAAGGTAAGTTTATAGTAATATTTTCTCGCGTTACAATGCTTGTGACATAATTATTACCTACTTACATGTAGGTACTTGATTAAATATATCATTCATAATCATGATACATGTTTGTTGTATCATGATTCATAATAATAAACTAAGGGCCGTATACAGAAACGTTGATTTATTTATATCAACTGATTTACGCATATCCAGTTCATTTTTTTAAATCTGAACTGCGGCAACGTTGCAAATTTAGGGTTTTGGTTGGTAAATAAAGAACCAAAATTGGTCGCATTGATTAAAACAAACTAAGCTAGTTATAAATCTAATTGTGGTTATGTATATATTATTGTAGGTTACATTGTGCAGTTGTCAAGTTGAGTTGTCAAAATTCGTAGTTAAAAATGCAATTAATTTGGCTTTGGTGGTGCTTGGTATTCCTAGCGGATAATAATCTTCGCTTTGAAAAGAATTTATATAAAAGAAATTAAAATTTTTTGTGAACTTAAATGTTGTCCAATGGTGAATGGGTATTTTGTTAAAGCCAATAAGAATTATAATGTATACCCTGCCAAAAATGCGCCTTTAAGAACAATAGAAACCACAGACCTACAAACAAAATGGACTGGCCTTTCCCATTCAAAATACACAATGTTTTGTTACCAAGAACTATTTAGATTAGGGGTAAAGGAGTAAGGGGTATTTATAAACAAGTTCCCACACCAGTGGCGTTCTGTTTTTAGGGATAAATAAAAATATTAAATTGTACATTTTTTATTGTGTTTTGCAATCCTATGTAAAAATTATATTTAATATATATAAATATATAGGTATAACAAAATACTAACCTTGTCAGTTAGTGTTCCAGATGATGTAGAATCTGGTTCTTTAAATCTAAAATTTAAGTGAATTCATTTATTTATTCAGTTTCTACGCCCCTGGCAGGGTTTGTTTTGTAAACGAAGTGTATATGTAAAGAGGCGCCTCTGTAGATAAAGTTACGGTTATGTACAGAGGCAGATTAACTAGCGTCTAGAGGCACCGAATTATCTTGGCTCCCTGGCTCCTAGAGATGCGCGTTTTATAGAAATGTACTCAAACTCAACAACACAACCCAACCGACCCCGCCCCATTGGGCCCCCCCCCGCCCCATTGAGCACCCAACTAAAATGGGCAAATTTATGTTACGATAAAAATAAAACACTTTTTAATTACATAAATTATCCCATTTTAGTTGGGTTTTTTGCTCAATGGGGCGGGGTCGGTTGGATTGTGTTGTTGAGTTTAAGTACATTTCTATAAAACGCGTATGTCTAGGAGCCAGGGAGCCAAGATAATTCGGTGCCTCTAGACGCTAGCATTTCAAATATATGGTACCTAATGTTTGAAAATAAAATGAATTTAAACCATATAACACTATAGTATACTTAATACAAGTCAACGCGTCTCTGTATATTGATATTTTTTACAGGGACGCCTCTGTACATAACCGTAACTTTATCTACAGAGGCGCCTCTGTACATATACACTTCGTTTTGTAAATAAACTAACCTATGAAAAGAAAGTTTTAAATTCTTGGATCCAAGTCTTTTACAAACGTAGCACTGCTTCACCATTTTTATATCACTCACTATTGGTATTTTTCACTATAAAATCAAATAAAAGTTGTGGATTGCAAGTATCTTTTACGTAAAATATAGATACTTCAAAGCAAATAAAGTCAGATGTGACAACTGAGGGAAAATATTTATTTTTGTTCCTTTCCACTCTTTTCAATGTAAATAAACCGGTCCATTTGTTTGTTGGTCTGTGATAGAAACCAATAGAAATTTATGTTTTAATGTATGGGTTTAAATCTGGTGTATTGGTATCAATTGGAAATAGAATTGACTTTAATTGGTTTGAATGGGTAATTCCTATTTAGCCCTTAAAACCGATTGGTATCATATAAGATAAAACTCCAATACCAATACACATATTGAGCAGTGGCAGCTGGTGGATTTTGGGTATACCGATATCTTAGTTATTAGACATGGGATCCACTCCAAACTTATACGAGTTTATAATGATATTGGATAGACAAGATCTGCACAAGCAGAATTTAAATTGAAGTTTGCGAAAAAAAGTAAGATTTTTAACTGGCCGTACCAGCCCCCTGCCCCCCTATTTAAGATTATTTAAATTAAAGAGGTGCAAATCATAAGTCACCAAAGTTTACCGATACGTTTTAAAATGTATTTTAAAAATCCAAGAATTACAGATTTTATATCATTTTATTTTTATTTTTTAATTTAAGTTAGGGTAACCGAAGAGTTTCAAAACCTTTAGATTTTAGAAATTCGTCGATTACATGTTTTTTTTCTGTTTTTAAAATCAAAGGTTCCAAAGATTGTTTTTTAAAAATTAGGGTCAAAAGAAATGCCGTGTTTTTCTAAAAAGGCCGAAATAATTGGTTTGTTCGCAGATTTTGAAATTGGTTTTTCCAAAAGAACCGAATGGTAAGGAGCATTATCCATTACAATAACACATTTTCCATTAATATTAATTAAATCCGGAACTAATTTGTTTTGAACCCAATTAAAAAATATATCAAAATACTAGAAAATAAAAAGCCACAATTTGGAAGAAACTCGCCCCGATAACCGGCATACAATATAGTAAATCTCTCACCCTCATTTTTTATCTTTATATCATTCATTCTTCTATCAGCATCTTTCACCCACTTTCTTACCTGACTGCCATTTTTGTAAATCCAAGTCTCATCCAAAAAAATAAAATTTACATTCTCTCCTGAATTTAAAAGCTTTAAAGCAAATATTTTCTTAAAAAAGTAATTTTGCCCGCACCACATAACTCCGCTCGCACAATATTTTCCTCCCATCATCCCGTAAAAGTTTTGTACAATACTGACCTAGACCCTGTAAATTCAATTTTGTTCCGCGCATAAACTAAAAGATCATACAAAGTAAAATGTGTCCGTCCTTTAACAACTTAAAAATATGCCGCGAAATTCGTTACTTTTTTACTTCAAAAATGTCCATAAAGCGATGTACTTTTTCTTCCATTGTGGCATTTGGCATAATTATCTTTTTATTTATAATTGACAAGTAATTACCAATAATAAATATAATTGTCAATTTGACAGTGTCAAAGTATTTAATAAAATTCTTTAGCAGAAGTACCATTTTTAAATCCTAAAAATACTGTCAAACTGGCATAAGCTACCAACCTAACAAAAAAGCACGAGTCCAGATAAAAAAAATGAACTTTACACTGATTTCAGCTTAGAACAAGGATTTCAGTTTGAACCAATTTGACAACAAAGCAAATTTTAAATGACAGTAAAGAATCTTCATGGTTTTTCTATGAGAATCTTTATACTATGTTTGTTGTAGACAGTGGTTGTAATACTCATTTAACTTATGATAAAAATATATTGTCTGAAAAAGACTGAACAACATCAAATAAATGTGGCTAAGAAAGGCCAAAGCCTTAATGCAAACATAATGGGAAATGTTGACTCAATAAATGTATTGTTAACTAATGTAACATATGTGCCAGACTTGACAAAATATCTGTTGTCGGTCAATGTGGTATTGCAATTTTTGATGATAAATCAGTGAAAGTATTTCAAAATGCTGAGGTTGAAGTTAAAGGTGGTTACATTTCATTTGAAGGCAAGAAGTATGAAGTAGACTTTAAAAAGCACAATCAACAAGAAGCACTCCTTACAGAACAAGAAGCAACTCAGTGGCACAAGAAGATGGGACATATTAATTTGAGAGATTTGAAAAAAATGCCTTAACTGTCTGAGGGAGTGACTAAAAGTATAGAGAAGTGTGACAGTACAATTTTTTGTGAGATATGTGTTATTGCAAAACAAACAAGAAAGCCATTCAACCCAGCAAGAAAAAGAGGAAAAATTGATCCACCAACCTATGGCAATAAAGAGTATGTTTGGATGAATATACTCATTTTTTGAAAGTTTACTTGCTTCACAAAAAAGATGAAGTAGAGGAGTATATCAAGAAGTATGTAAAAGTAGGTGAAATTATTCGTTGCGACAATGGAGGAGAGTATATTAGCAATATTTTTAAAGATTGGTGCAGCAAAAAAGGAATTACTATGGATTATACTATTCCATATTATTAAGTTTCTCTTATACTCTAAATGATTTAGGAACTCTTGCTTCTTTTGAAACGTGTTTTATTTCAAAACGATTATAGGTACAATTATAAATATCAGTTGTCAGTTCGTAACTAGGTAAAACTTTTTCTAGCCTTCTATTAAAATATCCTTTGATTATGACATGCTTCCCCCCCTAATGTTTAAATGTTTGAAATTATAAGTAACTTTTATACAATATAAATTTGATTTTACGAATGCTAAACAAAACTAAAAATACACATACATTAAATAGAAAAATCCCATATTTATAAACTCTTCCCCTCATAAAAAAAACAAAATCACGGTGCCAATTTGGATGCAGTTGTCAAGGGTAGAGAGCTCAGTGCAAACGTTGTAGTAGGGCTGTAAAGCAGCAGGTACAGGCATCGGCCAGGTGGTGGATAGGGCGGCGTATACAGCGCTCAGCGTTGCATCGTCGGTGGTGGCATTGGCGATGTCTGTTCTTGTAACTGGGCTGCCGGATGACAACTCTAGAAGATGGATACCTAGGGTCTCAGGTTCGGTATTCATCCCGTTGTGGGGCAGAGGAAGGCGGGATAAAGCATCCGCGTTGCCATTTCTTTTTCCTGGTCGGTGGATGATTTTGTAGTCGTATGCACCCAGGATAAGGGACCAGCGCAGGAGTCTCGGGGAAATGCTGTCTGGTGTAGGCGCGTGTGGCTTGAAAAATCCTACCAAGGGTTTATGATCCGTACAGATTGTCAGACCTGATTTTCCATAGGGCTAAATTAATATCAGTTTTACTGCCTTTTAGTCCTTTTTATTGTCGATTTTACTAGTAAATAAGTTATTTTATGTATTCTTGTAAATCTGTTAATATTGACAATAAATAAACAATTTATTATTATTATTATTATTATTATATATGTATTTATGGAATTTTGTGATGCCGAAAATGAGGGCACAGGCTTCCTTGTTGAACGTGTCGTAGCGTCGTTCGGTGGGAGTAAGGGTGCGTGATGCGTAGGCGATTGGGCGTTCTTCTTGTTCAGGGTATATGTGCGAGAGAACAGCAGCTACTCCATAGTCGCTAGCATCCACGGCTAAGCTGAGAGGCTTCTTCAAATCGTAGTGGGCGAGCACTTGATCCGACGAGAGTATGTCCTTAACTTACTGCAGGGCAGCCTTGTGGCGCAAGGTCCAAACAAAGGATGTATTCTTGTCTAGAAGTCGGTAGAGGGCTTCAAAGCGTGTGGCCTTGTCTGGGAAAAATCGGTCATAAAAGTTGACTAATCCCAAGAAGCTTTGCAGTTGCGTTTTGTCGGCTGGGTCTGGGAAATGGCAGATGGCTTCGGCCTTGTCCTTAAGCGGGTGGATACCGGCGGCGTCGACACGATACCCCAGGAAAATAACTGAGCTAGCCCTGAAGCAGCATTTGTTGCGGCGAATCTTGAGACCGGCTAAATGCAGCTTGTCTAGGACTATGACGAGCCGTGTGTCATGGGTCGCTGTATCTTGGCCACAGATAAGCACGTCGTCTTGGAAAACAACGACACCTGGAACTCCAGCTAGTAGGTCTGTCATAAGGCGCTGGAAAATCCCCGCAGCAGCTGAGATTCCAAATGGAAGTCTATGGACGCGGTACAGGCCCATGATGGTGTAGGCTTGATCCAGGTCGATCTTGGAGAAGACAGTCGATCCTGAGATCTTGGCGAAGGCGGCTTCCACGGTGGGAAGCGGATAGCGGTCTGGACGCAGTACCAGGTTGACGGTGGACTTGTAATCACCGCAAAGTCGTATTCGTCCGTCTGCACGGTGGACTATCACAACGGGTGTGGCGAAGCCGATCGGTGCGTAGGGAGTCGGCGAGATAGCACCATTCCTCTGGAGCGTGTGGATGACGTCGATGACGGAGTCGTCGATGGCGTATGGTATGGCGCGGGCAGGCAAATATTTTGGCGGGGCAGTCTTGTCCCAATCGAGGCAGATTGGTGGTCCTTTAAAGCATCCAAGCTCCTCTTGGTTTCTGTTAAGCGCTGGGTGGAGCTGAATGTCAGTTGGAACGGGAGGTGAGAGCTGGTGTAGGCCAGCGATGGATATATTCAGTGCTTTGAACCAATTTCGTCCAAGCAAAGATTGAACAGATGCGGGGCCCTCGACGATGATCAATGGCAAAACAGCATTGATCCCTTTGAAGTGGACGCGCACGGGGCGCGCTCCGATGGCAGCCGTTGTGGGGGCGTCCAGGTAGGGCTTGACCAGGATGTCCACTGGCAAGAGCTCTGGGCGGTATCCGTGCGCATATGGTGCACGGGGGGGCCAGTGTGTGTCGTAGGTACCTGTCGTCATAACTGTGTAGACGGCACCGTTGTCGATCTCCATGGTCGTGGTCTTCTCGTCGAGTTGCATGGCTGCCATGTTGGCTGCCGAGGGTCGGAGCGACGATGGGTGGCACGCGCCTGCGAACTGCTCGAGGGGAAATGAGGCTTGGTGCGGCGGTGCGTGGTGCAGGTGGATGTCCACGACATTGAAAAGTGAAACAGCATGTGGTGGAATGGAGTCTGAAAATTCAGTGGGATCTGTCTGGGGCTTGGTTGAGGGTTTCCGTTGCAGCCCTACTGTAGGAACCCTTGCTGAAAATCCGATGGCAGATTTTGGGTAAATGATGGCTGTTTTGGTGCACTTGCCTGTTCCTGCATGTGATTGTAGAAATTGTCGCCATGCGTAGGTGGGCCGGCGGCGTAGCATTTCAGCGGATGGTGGGAAGCCATCAACTGGGTTATTTGAGTGGATGGAGACTGGTATGCAGGCATCGTATCAGCGGAGGAAACAACTGATGGCCTTTGTTGCGTTGATGTTTGGTGCTGCAGCGATGGCTGTTGAGGTTGCTGTTGTTGAAAACCAGTCGAGGCTGACATCTGATGCATGGGTACCGGCGTTGCCAGTAGATGATTTTCTTGATGCTGCTTACTGCGTTGCTGTTGTTGTAGCTTGTAGGGTGTGGAGAGTTTGCGCCCTCTGCATGCAGCGTCGTTGTGTCCTTCAGAATTGCATTTTTTGCAGAATAGGGTTGATACATCGATAGTACATTTGGAGGAGTGATGGGATGCATTGCAGCGGTAGCATCCTTGGCGCTGCGTTCGTTGTTGCTGTTGTTCGGACTGTTGTTGATATTGCTTATGAGGTGGTGGGGCAGTTGGTTGCTGGTGTTGTCGAGCTTGTGCGTGTGTTGGAATGTAATAAACAGGATTGGTTTGCATCGTATGAGTAGCATAAACTGAGGCTTGGGGAAAATATTCGGTGCGAGTCATAGCAAGAATATTATTAGCAGTGTACTCGGCTGTAGTAGCTCGCTCGATGGCTGTCTGAAAAACGAGCTTATCTTCCGAGTGGAGCAGTGACTGCTGAACTTGAGGGTTTGCTAGGCCGTAAATAAATTGCCAGAGTAAAAGTTTCTCACCAATTGTTTTTGTTCCCATTGAGTCCAATGCAGGAGCCTTGAATTCGCACACGGCGGCAGCAGCGCGGAGTCTTGCTACATATTGAAGAATATTTTCACCTGTGAGTTGCTTTATGTTGATAAATTTTGCGTACGCAGCAGCTGCACTAATTTTAGGCGAAAAATAACTTTTTAATGCCACCTTTATCTCTTCGAAAGTTGCCTCTTGGAATGTTTTGTCCTGGCACTTGAAAAGGTCTGCGATGAGGTCGAAGAAACGTGCGTCTCCGTTGTTGTGTAGCAGTACCTTCTTTTTTAGACAAAAATAATTACCGTTTATTTTTTCATTTAGAGGCGTAGATAAAAATTTGTACAATATACGTGTGATAACGCTTTATTAACGTACTTTTGCGATTGCCCAACTCGTGCTACGCACTCGTTGGGCAAATTACGCATGCGTACGTTAATAAAGCTCTTATCCCAGTTATATCGTAAATAACTATTATAACTGACTGAACTTGATTATTGACAAAAACTTGGTTTAAAGAGAATTCTGCAATATAAAACACACAATTGGGTTATGTTCGCAGTTTAGTTATAGGAATACTAGACCTGTTTCTAAAAGGCAATGCTCTTTTACCTATTCTTTTACAGGTACCAATAACATCTATTTAGGCATTTAGGCAAATGTTTTGAAAAATAAATGCAATGATGCCGAAGACATCGAGAAGGAAAAAATATTTATAATAAATATATATATATATATTTAAAATAACCAACAAACAAAGAAACTTCATCCAGTCGTGCCAACATCGGTTTCAAAAAACACCAACACGTCTTCATTGCGCATGCTTACAATCTTCTACTAAATGTTGTATAAATGGCATAATTTTCCGTTAAATTACGTTACATTACGTTAAGTTACATTACATTACAATACATTACATTACATTACAATAAATTACATTACATTAAATTATGGCTAAATCAAGGAAGTAAATTTGCATTAGAAGCACAGAGGATTAGAAGGTATGAAAAACGAAAATTACGGCTTAAACCCTCTGAAAAGAACAAATAAATTTTGTTGAAGTTGTTGGAAATTTTATTCAAGTGTTTGTTCTTGTAAAATATTAATTAATTATATTGTAATTAGAATAATTACATCATAATTATAATAATTATATTATAATTATAGGAATACTAGACCTGTTTCTAAAAGGCAATGCTCTTTTACCTATTCTTTTACACGTACCAATAACACCTTTTTAGGCATTTAGGCAAATGTTTTGAAAAATAAATGCAATGATGCCGAAGACATCCAGAAGGAAAAAAGACATTTAAAATTTGTGACAAAAATATAAAAAAAAATAAGAAACAAACTCTAGAGGATAACATATTAACTATAACATATTAACATATAAATTATGGCTTCAGAATAAACTTTTTTAATCAAAAGGAGGGAGCTACACTCAGAGAAATATCATGTTATGAAAAGCATATGAAATGATATTAATTTAAATAATCGGGTAAATTTGGTTCAAATAGAAAATTTTTAGTTTTATATTCATTTACCAACAGTTTTACAATGTTTTTAAACACTTTTAAAGTGTACCCTCTTTAAAATATATATACAAAAAGAAATCTATTTATTTCATTGCCTTTCTCAACGTTGTTTCAAAAAGATATGTATTAAACAATTGTTATACACCTATTAATTTAATGGAACACACCAATGACGCCGTTTTGAATGATTCTACAACATTTTTTCTCTCAGTGTATACTCAAAAATTGCATGTCCAGAAAAATTGTGCTAGAAAATGGGTGGGAGGCTTTGTTATCTATGGTGGAGTCTCGAAACTTTATGTAGCCTGCCCGCCTTACTGGAAATGGGGCAAGAATCCCTGCTTTTCTGAAGGGTTAAATTAAACCCAATGAAAAAAATTATGCATGCCTTATACACTTTGATTTTTAAATAATTTATATTGAAAAATATAGGTACACAAATTTTAAAAACTGTTATTTTAATAAAGCAAATTTTAAAATTTAACTGTTGCAGTTCTTGTCCAGATTTTTTTACCCTGTGTATTTTATTTAAAAAATAAAAATATTGTTTCAGAGCATATTTTTAATTATTTGTCAAATAAATATTACAAATGATAAAAACAATTTGAAAATAGTTTCAAACACTAAGCCTGTTTTGCGCTTTCGAGCAAATACAATTGTTTTTACCTATAGGGGTATATTTATTTTCTTATAACATGCCTTTAAAACTTGTATTACTGGCAAAAACTGTTAATAATAATATAATATCATATTATTAATATGTATATTCAATTTGAAATGCCTATGTTTTTGTCCCTGAATTTAATTTTCTTTTATGTTTAATAGTTCCTATATTTCTGAGCCGAAAAATAGTCCCCCACTGTTTTATTTGAAGAGCAAGCACATAATTTAAAAATTTAAAAGAAAAAATAAGTTTAAATTGGTCTAAAATTTAAAATTCTTCAAAAGTATTTAAAAAATAAGATACATATTTTTTAAACGCAATTTTGGTTTTATTATTTATTAAATAGTATTTTTTTTTTAATTATCTAGGTATTATTTTAAATAGTAAACATTTATGGTTCGTATGTTTTTAATAATAAAAAATGAATCAATAAATATTTTTACCCAAGTTTAATGTTAGGGGTAATTAGTTTGCAATAAAACCAAAGAAAGTAAAAATCAATTGATTTCAAGCATTCAGCTTTTTATTCAGACAAACCCTAAGCAATTTATTTTAGGTTTAATTAATTATTAACAAACAAATCGTTAAAAAATTTATTTTATTTATAACAGAAGGAACACAATTTTATAAAAATAAAAAAAAAGTCAAAAGGGCCTCATTATTGCATGTAGGTAAACGCCTATTACACCTGAGCATTCGGCCACTCAAGAGTCTCGAGTCAAGTTACATTTCACATCTGTATCATAATGTTGGTATGCTAGATGCAGAAGCATATGCTGAGGATAGCCTCGTTTACAATTTACGCTGCATCTGCTACAGCTTCTTTAGACTCTTGTATTCTTTCAAGAGTTAAAGCTATTGCTTCTTTATTAAAATATTTTTTTTTACTTTGAGGCAATGAGGACCAGGGGGCCTTATTGCCCCAAATTATGTGTAAAAAACAAAATCTTCATAAAAATATCATCGTTTTATAAATGATGATTTTGATGGGAAGATGTATTATATATTGGTTTGCAAGCAAAAGATTAAATAAAATTGTTTATTTAAATCAATTTTCCCCTGTATAAATATAACTGTTAAATAAGATCGAAACGCCAAAAATAATAAAAGAAGACGTACAACTTTAACTATAGATAACACAGACTTTAAAAAATCTACAGAGACTAAAGACACCATTATACAGATAGATCCACTGTTATCTTAAACATATCGCTAACAGCCATAATAATACGGTGGACCTGATTACCCGGTGGGCCCGATTACCCAACTCTCCCCTAACATGGTAGTAATTTCATCTTTAAAAAACTGTTATTTTTTAATTATATCTTTGTGATAGGTATGTTAACCTTCTGAATTTATTTTTTCAAATATATTTACAAACAAAAATACAGTCTATTTTTATCCATATTATAAATCAGTCGTTAACGACTGATATAAATTTTGGGACACATTAATCACGACTCAAATTTCTCACTTGGCGCTCCATTTCAATACCTTTATGTAGACAACTTAAATGAAAATTACCGCTTCTGACCTACAATGACCTACCTATGTTAAGTTCTTTCATTTTACATTAAACTGGAGTTATTTCGTCTTTAACCGTATATCTCATTTAAAAAAATAGACATATGCTGTTAAAGCTGGTAAAACCCACAAGGTGTTTCAAATTTCCGGAAAAAAAACTTATCACTAGTGCACCCTTTATATACTCAAATTTAATTTAATTTAATAAAAAAATCACGAAATTCAGTTTGACGGTTCGCGATAAAATTCACTTTGAAGTTGTGGAAAATTTTTAGTGGTGCGTTAAATTAAATAAAACGTTCTTTTTTAAGTAAAATTTTTTAAATCAATATTTTAATGATTTGATATAAGTAACAATTATTTAATAACTTTAATTAATCCAAGTAATTTTAAAGATTAAAAGTGCACCCATGTTTATTATTTTACTACTATAGTAGTAAAATAATAAAGATGGAAGCACAATTGAATGCCCAGAAAGCAGAACCGACGCACCGCGTGGCCAGTAGGCAAGAGAGGGGATGAACTCGATGGATGGAGACCGTTGAATTTCAACAAAATTCTTTAAATTAAACTCGCGATAACCCCTTAACTAAACGTGCGATTTTTATGAAATTTGGACAGGATACTCAGATTGGTACAGCGATGCTATTAAAATAATAAATAGAAAATAGAAAATTTCAACCACAATTAATTAATGAATGCATCAATATTATTTAAGTCATAACTATGCTTAAACTATTAGATGTTTACAAATTATATACTTATGGTTTTTTTCTTGGTAGAATAATTATCATTTAAAAAAAAATTGTATTATTTTTTGTTCCACTTTTTTTTGGTACAGTCGGTTCAATTGATACATTTTCCAAGTATTTCTTGAAATATTCTGTACCGTTTTCGCTTTCAAAAGGCATTACAAAAATTAGTAATAAATTGTAAGGCATCAGTTCAAGATCCGTTGAATAGCTAAGAGTTTTGTCTATCCAGCCATCAATAAATTATCTACCCCAACTCGCCCCCGGCTCTTTAAAACTACATGTTCTTGGGCGCTCAGGCACGATTTTAAGCGTATGTCGCGCGCGTATCTGTGTTTTTGTTTTACAAAATATAAGATTTTTTTATTTCTGGGTTGCGTTCACGACGTTTACTCGATTTACTCGGATTTAACTCAAAACGTTTATTACGAAAAACAGCGCGCTGCTGTGGTGTCTAGACTTTCACTTGCGTAAATCGTTCGTGACTACTAAGATATTTAACACCGATTTTACATATTTAACCCACCTCTTGTAGCTGCGTTGAAACAACTCCGCATGCGCATTGTAGTGTGTTAATGTCAAATTTGAATTGTGCTTATTTGTGTTGACAATTTTTTTAGCGAATCCAGTGACGGAGATTGTTTAATATATATTTAGGTATTAAATAATATATATAAATATAATAATAATAAACAAAATTAAACTATTTTATAAATTAATTAATTGTATAATTAATTTCGACAATTTTTTGAGGTCCACCATTTTGAATTTCGGAATTATGATTCCATATTCATTATCAGCGACCACAAAAACCCCTGTATGGTGATTTTAAATTTATTCCGTCAATTTTTCGACAAATATGTCCGCCATTTTGGATCTACCATTTTGAATTTTGAAATTCTGATTCCAGATTCGTTATCAGTGACTTCAAAAACCTTTATATACGGATTTTTGGGAGAATCCGACTACTTCTTGATATGTTGCCGAAAATTTCGAGAATTGAAACACTGTGCGCCGCGGGCTCTTTTATTTATTTGTATTACAACTATAATAATTAATTAATAAACGTCAAATTTGGAGAAAAATTTCCTTATTTTACCAAGAAAAAAACCATATGTATATAATTTGTAAACATCTAATAGTTTAAGCATAGTTATGACTTAAATAATATTGATGCATTTATTAATTAATTGTGGTTGAAATGTTCTATTTTTTATTTTAATAGCATTGCTGTACCAATCTGAGTATTTCCAAATTTCGTAAAAATCGCATGTTTAGTTAAAGAGTTATCGCGAGTTTAATTTAAAGAATTTTGTTGAAATTCAACGGTCTCCATGCAGTGCATCACGTTCATCCCCTCTCTTGCCCACTGGCCACGCGCTGCGTCGGTTCTGCTTTCCGGGAATTCAATTATAATTGTGCATTAAATTAATATTTTTAATAATTTGATTAAATATTGCGATAATATTATTTTAATAATCCGTGTATTTTATTTTAATATTTTTAGTGGTTGAAATTTTAATTTAATAATTTTAATTTATTAAAACAACATTTATATTTTAAATGTAATTATAGTCGCCTTTTCCCAATTTAAAACCCAATTGGTTCAAATCACAGTGAATATTGAAATCGGCCAATCACTGACGCCTAACAACGTGAATAATGAGTTCATTATTCACGTTCTTAGGCAGGGAATTTATAATGTTTATCATTATTCACGAAAAAAATAATATTATGTAATAGGAGTAGATACAAATTTGTATGCCCACCTTTTTAATAAACAAACGGACCTTTTTATGTTGGAGGTTGATGTTTAAAAACCCACGATAAAGGGGTAAAGTGGGATGGTAGTTGGAGTGAGGGGTTGGGTTAAGGGTCCATAAGTTCCTCGTTTTCTCCCAAACGTTTTGAAACAACCCCTTTGAAGGTAATGGTTGGAATTCACCATGCAATCCACACAAATATATTATAAAAATTATAAATTAAAAATAAACAATAATATAAATTCATTTATTTTTAAAATTATTTTGAGTGTGACGTGGCAAACCTAGCAAATGTACTTAATCGAAATGAAAGATATCAAGGTTACTTTGTGGCTTCAGCCTTAGGTAGCATACTCGCCTATGAATCTAAAGGTCCGCGGTTCGAACCGACCACACGAAATTACAAACTTATTTCAATTACGTCATCAAGAGGACCTTCGAGGTTCTGGAAAAGAATCCTTCTGGTCATTGTTGTCGACAGCCGAAGACATCTTGAAAAGGACATCTTCAGCACTGAATATTCTAAATTTCAGCCGAAGACATCCTGAAAAAAACTTTTTCGGCACTGAAAATCCTGAAAGTTAACACTTAGTATAACTACTTCTTGCAACGTTTTTCTTGATAATTTATTTATTTAAACCAACTTGTTTTTAGTGACTTCAAACATCGAAACTAATGCATACCAAGAACAAATGAGTTTCTACAACCTTTCCCAGACAAAGATGTACTTACTTTTAGGATGTACGGTTTCTATGGTGATTATAGCTATAATTCAAGCAGGCTGCAATATCTTTAAAAGCTCCGAAAAAAAATCATCAAATCAAAAGGTAACAAATTTTAAATTAAGTTAAAGTTAAATAACTCATAAGTTATAAACATTAAAGAATTTATCAAAATACTTGTGCACACGCAAATTAATTAATTTATGGTTATTATATAAATACCTAATATTTATTTTGACATAAACATCATCCTACATAAATATTTTTTTTAGCTACCTACCTAGGTACTGTTAAAGTTGCCTTATATCTACCAAAAATCGTAAATAAAATAGTACTTTAACCGCAAGGGTAGATAAAATGAGAGGTTACTTTACATAGCTATGTAATAGTCACGTTTTGTATGGCGTCGTCAATAAAATAAATCTTTAAACCGGTTCTGCCAAGTCGTGCACATGACAAAAAACGCGGGAATTTTCCTAATCATTACATATCAAAGCACCAAACTGTATATTTATTTTAATTCTTAAATTACTATTTATACATGGTTAGAAATTACTATTTATGTTAAAGTTTAAATATTTAAACATATGTTGGAAAATTACATCGGCGATGCAAAGTCGTAACCCTGACAACAAGAACGGGAATTTTACCCTTTCTCATCATCAACACAAATCATAGAACAAAGGACACTAATTGAGATGTGGAGATCTCGATCTTTTTTTTTTTATATATGAAGGGGTAAGAAGCAAAAAGTTCCAAGTGCAGAATTGGGTAGTTTGGAGTCAATTTTTTTTAAATTTTCTCATAACGTGAAAATTGTATGAGTTCTGCATGTTGATTAATACAAACATTAAAACAAGTATCCAGATTTTTGTATATAGCAAAAAGTTAATAACTCCACTTCTCTTTTTTGCACTTATATACTTTTGCGTCTTACCCCTTTATAATTATTTTTTATAATTATAAATTACTCTTTATATATAAATATTAAGTCAAGGTCACCACCTCTATATTTAAATATAGGTTTGTCATGAATTTATTTTTATTGGTTTTATTTATTTTTAGCGAATTTAAGATAACACGCCTTTTACCTGATAAAGGGTGTTTTTTTAAGAGGTGGAGAACTTTAAATTGGCAACAATGTTTTCTGTTACAGCCGATTTGGCAGTTCTCGGTTGTTTTGAAGTTAGGTTGGTTTGGCAATTCATCACGAATAGACTCATGCCGAAACAACGTTTGCAAATTGTTCAAATTTATTAAAAAAAAAAAAAACGGTTAAAATGGGGAAACACAGGGGCGGCTAGTGTATAAGGGCTGCAGAGCTGCAGAACTCCCAAAATTTTCTTATTACTTGACTATTTTTTTAATTATTTAATATTTAAGTGCGACAGTGTACCTATAAATATTTCAAACGCAAGGCTGCATAAAAAGTTTTTATTATAAACATTTGCCGTGTCGCCGTACTTGGCCACTACAGTCATCCAAACGACCGGTAAAGGTCTCTAACGCTTAACGCTTACAATACAACAAAGCTGGGCCACTTTCGAGTTCTGGTTCCCATTTCAATACCGTAATTTTGCCCCGCGCCGCTCTTGGCCCTGGGTTAAGATAGTGAAATTTAAGCCAAATCGGAGCTGCACCAACATACAGTTCCTAGTTCCCGGTCGTTTGTTTTTCGCTTCGCGTTCACGTTTGTTATTTTAACTAGAAGACTGTTAATTCTGTGTATTTTTGTTTTTTGTGTTTGTTGTTGTATTCTTTTGTAAGAATGAATGTGGTGTATGATTTAATTATGATTTAATTAATTATCTGTAGGTACCATTTAATTAAATGCCAACTGCGCCACATTTTTTAAAACCCCACTGGCAGAACTCGCAAATTTTACTGCCACGAGCCGCCACTGGGGAAACACATCGGGCATTTTGTGAGTTTTATGGTGCTTATAATAGTCCTTCAAACAGATTAATTCAAGACACTATGAATCGTCTTTGCAATTCCTTTACTCTAAACAATAATACGCATCCCTTAAGACGTCGTACACACGTGATTGCCGGTGTGCAGCGTAGTGTTGATGATGATCCAAATGTGTCAATTCGTCATCGTGCTCAACAATTGGACTTGTTAAACTTGTAAAATTATTTGACGCCATTAGATTATTTTCTTTGGGAATATGTAAAGTCGCCAGTGCTGGATTAACCCATAGGCCAACCTAGGCCATGGCCTAGGGCGCCGCGAAGCCAATAGGCGCCCAGGCAGAAGGCTCAATTTTTTTTAAGTAGGTTGAATTTTAAAATTAATCAATTAAAATAAATAATTATAATTATCAAACGTGTAATACCATTTTTTATTTTAAAAGCACAGATCTTTTTCTAAAAATGTTCAATGCAGTTGCCTAGTAGACGAGAAGACTGCGATCTATAGAAGCAAAAGAAGTCAATAAAATAAATTTTGAAAATATTTGTCAGTCCTTTCCCGAGTTTAAATGCAGGAAAAAAAATTGTAAATCGTCGTTGATAATGCCAAAAGTCGTTTCACTTGAACGCCTTTCTGCCGAAGAGAAATATCCCACAAAAATAAAAAAAAAATATTTTTGTGCAAAAAGGCATCAGTGACCTTTTGCAGTATCAACGACGAAATGTTATAGGTAAAATTCTGTTTTAGGTTATTTAAAAACTGTAAAAATTAAGTTCATTGTTTTGTTTTTCTATATAAAAATGAATTATTTTTTTATTTATTTTTTTGTAAATTTTTTTATAAAACCCTACTATGAGCACCCCTGTCGGCTAACAGGTATTGTGTTATATTAATACCATGTAATTATAGGCGCCATTATTACTGGCCTAGGGCGACAAATTGTCTTAATCCGGCCCTGAAATTCGCATGTATACGCCGATAAACTTGGAAGCCAACATTCGACGATTTATAGCCAAAATACAGCCTGATTTACTGCAAAGAGTGTGTGAAAATTGAACGTATAGATAGCGTCTGTACGCGCCAGCCGCGGCGGCCACATGCCCGAAATAATATTCATTAACATTAACATTAATGCCAAAAAATTATCTTTCAAATAAAGCCAATTTCAGAAATATTAAAAACATTTTGTTGTGTTTTATTTCAATTTAAAGTTCTCCGCCTCTAAAAAAACACTCTTTATAAGACATCTTAAAGACGTTTTTATCTGCAATTGCGGTTACAAATATTATCCGCGAACGTCGGGTTTTATTTGGTTTAATGTCTGCTGTCGTCTGGTTTTATCCGCATATACATGTATTTGGGTTTATATCTGCATTCACCCGGTTTTATTTGCAAATACCTGATTTAGTCTGTTTTTACCCAGTTTTATATGCCTTCATTAACTTCTTTGCCTGCTTACTTCCGGTTTCATCCGCGATTATCTGCTTTATTCGGTTTCACTTGCAAACATCTGCTTTTATCCGCGAAAATCTGCTTTTATCTGTGAACGTCTGCTTTAATCCGCAAACATCTATTTAAATCCGCAAACATCTGCCTTTATCCGCAAACATCTGCATTTATCTGCGAACGTCTGCTTTAATCCGCAAACATCTACTTTAATCCGCAAATATATGCTTCTATCCGCAAACATCTGCTTTTATCTGTGAGCGTCTGCTTTAATCCGCAAACATCTATTTTAATCCGCAAACATCTGATTTCATCCGCAAACATCTACTTTAATTCGCAAACGCCTGCTTTATCCGATTTCACCTGCAAATATCTGCTTTTATAGACGAAGTTCTACTTTCATCCGCGAACGCCTCTTTAATCCGCAAACATTTACTTTAGTCCGCAAAAGTCTGCTTCATCCGATTTCACCTGCAAACTTCTGCTTTTATCCGCGAAGATCTGCTTTTATCTGTGAACGTCTGATTTAATCCACAAACATCTGTTTTAATCCGCAAACATCTGCTTTAATCCGCAAACATTTACTTTAGTCCGCAAAAGTCTGCTTCATACGATTTCACCTGCAAACATCTGCTTTTATTAGCAAAGATCTTCTTTCGTTTAATCCGCAAACATTTGCTTTTATCCGAAATCATCTGCTTTCGTCCGATTTCACCTGAAAATATCTGGTTTTAATTAAAAACCTCTGCTTTTACCCACGTTCAGTTTTATCCGTGATTGCCTGCATTTCCTTTGTCCATTTCGGTCCGGTTTCGTACACAAACGTCAGGTGTCATTCGCGCTTTTTGTTTCCTTTCGTCTTGGGTTTACTTTATTTTAATTTACCTGCTGTGTCAAATTTTACTGAGCTTTAACTAACTTGTTTTTAGCCGTTTAAGGCACAAAACTTTATAACTTTAATGTAATTATTTGAATAAAAACAACCTGCAAAAGAAATAAGTTTATTGAAGTTCAAATTAATTGTTAGAAAAAATATATGTTAAATTTCAAATACATTTGGAATTATAACATCTTCAATACGATTGCGGGGCTGCACTTACCGGATGAAATCAGGCGTTTGCAGATAAAAGCACATGTTTGCGGGTGCAACCGTATGAAAGCAGACGTTCGTGGGTAAAAGCATATATTTTCGGATAAAATCAAATGTTTGCGGGTAAAACCGGATAAAATCAGACCTTTGCGGATGAAAGCAGATGTTCGCGGGTGATTGCAGATGTTCGCGGATTAAAGCAGATGTTCGAGGGTGAAAGCAGATGTTCTCGGATGAAAGCAGAAGTTCTCGGATGAAAGCAGATATTCGCGGGTGATTGCAGATGTTCGCGGATAAAAGCAGATGTTGGCGGATAAAAGCAGATATTTGCGGGTGAAATTGGACTAGACAGACCTTTGCGGGAAAAGCAGATGCTCGAGGATAAAACTAGACGTTTGCAGACAAAACTCGACAAAAATAGACGAAAAAAATGCAGGTAATCGCGGATAAAACCAGACGTAAGCAGATGATTGCAGATGATTCCGTATAAATGCAGATATAAACGAAACGCAGTGGAGCCGGTCAAAAGCAGATAAATACGGATGATTGCAGGGTGCACTAACCAAAACAAATGTTTGCGGGTGAAACCGTATGAAAGCAGACGTTCGCGGATAAAAGCAGATGTTTGCGAGTAAAACCGGATAAAATCAGACGTTTGTGAATAAAAGCAGATGTTCGCGGGTGATGTTCCCTGATGAAAGCAGATGTTCGCGGATGAAAGCAGATATTTGCGGGTGATTGCATATGTTTACGGATAAAAGCAGATGTTGGCGGATAAAACCACACGTTTGCAGAAAAAAACCCGATAAAAATATACGAAAAAAATGCAGGTAATCGCGGATAAAACCACACGTAAGCAGGCGTTTGCAGATAATCCTGAAAATACAGATATAAACGAAACGCAGCCGGTTAAAAGCAGATAATAACGGATGATTGCTGGGTGCACTAATCGGATGAAATCAGGCGTTCGCAGATAAAAGCAACCGTTTGTGGGTAAAACCGTATGACAGCAGACGTTCGCGGGTAATAGAATATGATCGCGAATAAAAGCAGATGTTTGCGGGTAAAACCGGATAAAATCAGACTTTGGCAGACAAAAAAATGCAGGTAATCGCGGATAAAACCAGACTTAGGCAGACGTTTGCAGATGATCCCGGATAAATTCAGATATAAACGAAACGCACTGGATACGGTTAAAAACAGATAATTTTAGATGATTGCGGGGGTGCACTAACCGGACATAAAACACAACCAATTCGCGGATATAGCGGTGCGGACAAAAGAAGATGTTATCAGATGATATGCCTGCTTTTATCCGAAATCATCTTATTTTATCCTGTTTCGACGAAGAATTTATATCCGCAATCATCCGTCATTTTCAGAAGGGATATCATGTGCTGTCTGGGGCAATGATATACAAAATATTCTATTAAATCCAAATATTCAACTGATTGTTTAAATTAATATTATTAGTTGAGGATTTTGATTCGACAAAATGTTAAAGTTAAGAAGAGGTACTTACCTATTTTAAAGCCATAGAATATTTTATATAATTATTAGGGTGTCCGTTATTTACCAAGTTGATTTTTTTTCTTGCGACGCCCCCTAAATTTTTAGTCTATCGTCTAAAAAAAAATTTCAGACCAAAATAAACTCTTAATATTCATAATAAACCTTGCCCCAAAGACGCTACATTTCCCATTTAAATTACATGGGATTTTGACACTTTTTTCAATTAATTCTTTTTTTCCCAGGCAAGATGACTTACAGTAATAAGACATATATATTCTTATAGTAAATTGAACGCTTTACAAAAAAGGTCTCCTATAATTTTTCGATTAAATCACTCGTTAAAAAGTTATTCGAAGTGAAAGTTAAACTCTGTGTACATTTTCTGATTTTTTTTACTTTTACGGCAAAGTTATTATTATTTCAATGAAAGTTATTAGTATATTTCTGAAAATAGATAATTCTGGTGGTATTAGGGTATACAATTTTTAAACCTGGAAAATAATACACTTCATAACAGGTTCTAGTTTTAATCATTTTTGAGACTTTATTTATAACACACAGTCAACTAATTTTTATTGAATTTCAAGTTTTGTATACTTTTATGAAATTTTACTTCAATACAGTAAGTGACTCAAAATTACTCTTACAAGAATTCCCACCAACACACGGAATTTTTATTGACGCAAGCGCGCTAAAGCGCATTTAGTACCTTGACGGCGCTTTAAGTCCTTTTAGTATTGTATATTTTTTATATTGTATACAAATATCTCTGCATATTGTTGTGAATGTTGTGTCGTACATTAACAGTAGTTATTTATATAATAAAACTTATTTATTATACACAAAAAACAAAATTTAGAATTAGTGCAATTTATAACATATAGGTAGGTAAATAAAAACTTTAAAATTAAATTTATATTGCAAATCTCATTGGAATTAAAATTTCACAAATAGTTCTAACCTATAAAAATTTAGGTTCAATGGATCTAAGACAAAATATATTTTTGATTGGAAAAACAATAAGTTCAATTACTGGCAAAAAGTAACCAACAAATAAAGAAGTTCTGCAACTACTGTACCATCACTCAAGAAATCGCAATAAATCTATTGATGACAGCTGTTCAATCGTTATACGTGAAGTTACAGGAATTTGGAGTGAAGCAGTAATTCAAACTCAAATTAATTCACGTTGCATAACAAAATTAAAAAATCTCATACAGAAATGTACAAAAACATCTTAACCAAAAAAAAATAAAACAAAAGAGCAAGCAAATAAACTCGAACAATTATTTGACATTGCTCACGGTGACGTTTTTAAAATGATTGACGAGGAGACAAAACAATTGTTAATTGATCAAAGAAGTCGACGAATTTTTCATATAAATATTGCTGAAACAAATAATGAATTATTGCATTTGTTATGCAACGCGAATTAATTTGAGTTGGAATTACTGCTTCACTCCAAATTCCTGTCACTTCACGTATAACAGCTGTCATCAATAGATTTATTGCGATTTCTTGAGTGATGGTACAGTAGTTGCAGAACTTCTTTATTTGTTGGTAACTTTTTGCCAGTAATTGAACTTTCGAATCCAATCAAAAATATATTTTGTCTTAGATCCATTGAACCTAAATTTTTATAGGTTAGAACTATTTGTGAAATTTTAATTCCAATGAGATTTTTAATATAAATTTAATTTTAAAGTTTTTATTTATCTATATGTTAAAAATTGCACTAATTCTAAATTTTGTTTTTTGTGTATAATAAACAAGTTTTATTATATAAATGACTACTGTTAATGTACGAAACAACATTCACAACAATATGCAGAGATATTTGTATACAATATAACAAATATACAATACTAAAAGGACTTAAAGCGCCGTCAAGGTACTAAATGCGCTTTAACGCGCTTGCGTCAATAAAAATTCCGAGTGTTGGCGGGAACGCTTGTAAGAGTAATTTTTAGTCACTTACTGTATTGAAGTAAAATTTCATAAAAATCATCAAAAATGATTAAAACTAGAACCAGCTATCAGGTTTAAAAATTGTATACCCTTATACCACCAGAATTATCTATTTTCAGAAATATACTAATAACTTTCATCGAAATAATAATAACTGTGCCGTAAAAGTAAAAAAATCAGAAAATGTACACAGAGTTTAACTTTCACCTCGAATAACTTTTTAACGAGTGATAAATTATAGGAGACCTTTTTTGTAGAGCGTTCAATTTACTATAAGAATATATATGCCTCGAGGCATTGCTGTAAGTCATCTTGCCTGGGAAAAAAAGAATTAATTGAAAAAAGTTTCAAAATCCCATGTAATTTGAATGGGAAATGTATTGTCTTTGGGGCAAGGTTTATTATGAATATTTAGAGATTATTTTGGTCTGAAACTTTTTTTTAGACGATAGACTAAAAATTTAGGGGGCGTCGCAAGAAAAAAAATCAACTTGGTAAATAACGGACACCCTAATAATTATAAACAATTTTATATAATTGTATTTAACTATATATGGTTGTATATAATTCTAAATAATTTTATATAATCTTTAATAAAGTATTATATATAATTTTATACACAATGAGAAAATCTTAAATTATCTTAATGAAATTATATACATATGTATAGTGTTCAAAATATATCTAATAACCAGTACAAATTATCTGTCTGTGACATGGAGACGAATTAAGGTGACCAATAGATACGTTTTAATAAAGCGGAATGAATAGTTATTTACATGTCAAGCTTTGTAAATGAATCCTTACTGGCGAGCGTAGTAAAAATTAATTGCAAAGCGTGATGCGTACAAAGTTTTATTTTTAACCTTAGAAAACGACTTTCAAATTAAAAATTTCAATTAATGTGTCAAATGTGTCATTTCATTTTAAAAATTGCTTTTTTACAAGCCTGTAAAACTTTACAGGTCTTTTATACAAGCTCGTAATAGTTATTTACGTGTCAAGCCTTGTAAATGAATCCTTACTGGTGAGCCTAGTAAAGATTAATTGCAAAGCGTGATGCGTACAAAGTTTTATTTTTAACTTTAGAAAACGATTTTCAAATAAAAAATTTCAATTAATGTGTCAAATGTGTCATTTCATTTTAAAAATTGCTTTTTTACAAGCCTGTAAAACTTTACAGGTCTTTTATACAAGCTCGTAATAGTTATTTACGTGTCAAGCTTTGTAAATGAATCTTTACGGGCGAGCTGGAAGTTTGTGGAGTGAGCGATGCAGGAGCGAACCCCATAATCCAGTGAGATTAATTAAAAGATTAATTGCAAAGCGTGACACGAACAAACTTTTATTTTCAACTTTAGATAACGATTTTTAAATTTAAAATTTCAATTAATGTGTCAAATGTGTCATTTCATTTCATAAATTGCTTTATTTCATACTGTACTTTAATGTGCCATTTCCCGGACTCATTTGAGTCCGGGAAATGATACATTACATCACTAGGCCGGTAAAGTAACTTTACCGGACTCGTATATTTTAACTAACACATGGTTATTTCTGAACGATTATAAGTTTTTGCGCCATTTACAGAATATCTCGTATTCCTTGATATCGTCCGGAAGACTTGACCGGGATAAGTTTCGCCGTCGCTTCAGAACTTTTTTTCAAAATCTCTGCATCCATTTTATTCGAAATTATTCAAAACCACAGATTCAAAACGATGCTGAACTGACAGACAAGACAATCAATAAAAAAAACTCTTTGTTACTGTTAGCAACCGATTTAAAGCATACTACATTATCACCCTATATTACTGGTGCTACATTTTATAGTTTGTTTAGACAATACTGATACCATCATGTACTGACACATTACTGACACCTTCACCTAAATATACAGTTCAATTTTTGTACCAAAAATTTGAAAAAAATATTGAATAGTATGAAATAAAACTTTGTACGATACACGGCCGTGAAATGTCATTAAAGTACTTGTCTAGAAATTCCAGACTCGGCTCCTTCGTCGCCTCGTCCGTAAACATCTAGACTCGTACTTTAATAAGCCATTTTCCGGCCTTGTAACGTAAATTACTATTTCTACAAGCCTGTAAAACTTTACAGGTCTGTTCCCATAATATATCGTTTACTTGGATACAAAAACAACAAAATTAACCTATAAAATGCCATTTACTAAGAAGGTGGAAATAAAATATTATATCTATTTCCATAATGTATTGTTTACTTGGATACAAAAATAATAAAATTAACCTATAAAATTTCACTTACTAAAAATAAAAATATTTGAACAGCGTGTGATTGGTCGAAATCGAAGTACCAATTGCAGCCAACTACAAGGGTTCTACTCTAACCTACAAAAATTACTAAGTTGTCAAAATAGTTATTGTAATCGTGTGAGTGCTTCATACTTGTTGCATTTATTGTCTGTTTTTCCAAAGCTTAAAAACCAAATTTGCACCACCTGACAATTTTTATTCAAAGATATACGAAAAAATACATTTTTAAAGTTTTTAGCAAATATCTATTTTTTTAAATTATTTTGCAAACGGTAATTTTATAATAAGTTATTATGATTAACATTTTTTTCTTCTTTTAATATTCAACAATTTTAAAAATAATAATAGAGCTTGGTGCAACACCCATAAGAACGCATTTTTTTACCACTAGAGGAATATTATCATGCGCGTTTTTTTTTTGTTGCGGTATTCCCTGTAGGTTCAATCGACATCAAAATATATTTATTTTGCTTTTTTTTAGTGAATGTGTCGTGTGGTAGGTCTGGCCCTTTTTCAGATTCGCTGTATCTTGATAGAAACCATGGTTGGTAAATCAAAAATATCTCTTTTTCGAAGTTAATTGCAAATAATTGCAGTGTGATATTTAATTATGTTAATAAATTAGCTGCAATATAAATTTCGGGTTCAATAATTAAAATAAATTGACGACACGTCAGACGGATGACGATACTGACATTTTTAAGTGTATATTGTCATATACCTACTGTCGTCATAATGTCGTTAATTATTGGACTCTAGATGACCAATAAATAACGTACCTATAAATGACGTCAATATGACCTGTTAATGTCGCAGCCCAAAGACGATAACTCTCGAACAATTTGGTAAGTCAATTTAAGACGTGAAATTGACGTGCCATTTCTTAACTTAAATAAGGTGTAAAAAGGGAAAAATATCAATAAAAAACTCAAATGTATCAATATATTCTAATTTATTATAACACAGCAGTGTTCTAGAGTTTACAAAAAATATAGAATAATTAATGTGCTGTGGAATTACCGACCTGTTTCAAATAATATTCGGGGGTAGTTACTCAAGTGCTTAAAAATTATCTATAGTTTTGCTTGAAAGCATATTGCCTAAAAAATGCATGAGTTCATTTCCATATTTTGGAAAGAGCCCGATACCGAAGGTGGAGGGCTCTTTCCTCAAATTATTAAAATGACCGAATACACTTTTTAAAAGGCAATATGTTTGAATGCAAAATTATCTGATTATTTTTATGCACGAGTGTAATTTGTTTGGATAATTACAGGAATAAACTAATTAAATCAAATAATTTATTTTTTGGTACACTATTTTTCACATTTTCATTAATTGATTCAAATGATTCTTTACCAAAACGTGACATTTTAAATAAATGTCACATAAAAATAAAAACTGACGTTATTTTTATTAATTGCCATGGATACGTAGATACAATGGAATTATCGATTCCTAGTAGACAATTATCGAGGGTAATTACACAAGTGCTTAAAAATTATCGAATATTTTGCTTGAAAGCATATTGCCTAAAAATGAATGAGTTCATTTTCATATTTTGGAAATGACCGAATGCATTTTTTAAAAGGCAATATGCTTGAATGCAAAATTATCTGATTATTTTTATGCACGAGTGTAATTTGTTTATGGCCACTTGCACCGTTTTCTCTAACTGATCAGTTAAATAAACTGACAAGTTAAAAGTTAACAGGAGATTAGTGTACAAAATCATGCACCATGATTTTTTTACTATGGTTTAAAACTTAACTAGTGATCTAGGGAATTTGACTAAAAAATGGAAAAGATTGTACGACCGATCAAATTTTTCAGAAAATGAAAAATGTCATTTAATTAATCTTGTGGAGACAAGGGTATCATTTAAAACAAAGAGACAGATATGGTTAAAACAATTAGAGCAGGAAATAAAATAAAAAATACAATAAAAAAGATGTAAAAGAAATGACTATTTCGGATTTAAGAATTTTAGAAGAAAAAGAAAAACTTAATATATGTATTATAATAATAAACAAGAAGTGACCATTTATTTTATTTTAATTTTAAATAAGTATAAATTAAATAAAACATCAAAAATATTATTCAAATTAAATTTTATAAATTCGCAAAATAATCTTGTACTAATTGATTTTGAAACATAATGCGATCTTGTCCACGGATGAGTAACAACAGGGTACTCCAGTTCATGGCATTAATATCATCAGGCAATGGCGGCCCTGCCTCTAGCAATATTATGTAGTACAGCTGCAGCCGGAATATTGGACAAAACTGTATCTAGTTTTAATCTTTTCTTTGCTTAAGCCATATGCCAACACTGGAAACCTTCTTTTCCAAATTCCAAATACTCTTTCTATTATATTTCTGGTCCTTATACTACTATAATAGTGACTCAATATAGAGTTGCTGACCTCTATAGCTATAACTATAGTTATTGGATTTGCTAAAGATGTCAATAAATAATATCTTTGGAAAAAAAAAGATATGGAATACCGATGACTAGTACTTTTGAGGTTATAAATCATTAACGGTGGATTAAAGTAATTTAAAACACCGAAATTGGGGGTTTATTTTAACAGTAGTTTAAGTATTTAAACAAGGATTAATTTACGGTGCAAGCCAGTTCTGAAAAATAAACCTGTGTTAAAAATAAAACCACTGTTAAACTTACGGTGCAAGTGGCCATTAGATAATTACACGAATAAACTAATTAAATCATATTTTTTGTTGATCGCAGTATTTTTTGGTACCTACACTATTTTTCACATTTTCATTAATTAATTCAAATGATTCTTTACCAAAACATAATATTTTAAATAAATGTCACATTAAAATAAAAACTGACGTTATTTTTATTAATTGCCATGGATACGTGGATACAATGGAATTATCGATTCCTAGTAGACAATTATCGCTGTAATCAAGCGATAATTGTATTGTAGGCATATATAAGAGGGTAATTATCATGGGTAATTACACAAGTGCTTAAAAATTATCGATAATTTTGCTTGAAAGCATATTGCCTAAAAAATGCATGTGTTCATTTTCCTATTTCTCAAAATATGAAAATGACCGAATGCATTTTTTAAAAATATGCTTGAATACCAAATGATCTGATTATTTTTATGCACGAGTGTAATTTGTTTAGATAATTAGACGAATAAACTAATTAAATCAAATAATAACATTTTCAAATATTTTTATTTCAACAGAAAACTTTATTTAACATATAGGTAATTAAAATGTAAACTAAAAAATTAATAATTATGAAAAACGTGACATTTAAAATAACTGTCACATTAAAATAAAAACTGACGTTATTTTTATTAATTGCCATGTATACGTAGATACAATGGAATTATCGATTCCTAGTAGACAATTATCGCTGTAATCAAGCGATAAATGTGTTGTAGGCATATATAAAAGGGTAATTATCGCTTTAATCAAGCGATAATTGTCTTGTAGGCCTCACGAAATTCTTCTTTGTTTTTTTTTCTAAGTATTTTAGGGGTACTAACCACACTGAGCAAACTATGGAAATACCGCCGTCATTATCAAATTCTATGCCAACAGACATTGACAGTAAATTTTGTACGTGTACCTCAAACGTCAGCGATAATTGGCATAAAATAAAACGAAAAAGCTTGTCTAGACGCCACAAAAGACTTAATTGCAAATTACAAACTGAAGACGCCCTTAACATATTCTGCAGAAAACAAGAGCACCACGTGACGAATAGTTCGCCCAGCCCTGCAAAAGGGCGCGATTTGAATAGGATAAAATTATTATGTTGTCAAAATGATGTTTAATTAATCTAATAAAACTATTAGATAGATTTCACTGGTTCTGTGTTTAATAAATTGTATTTACCTTGATAAATTCAAAAAATGTCCAATTGAAGTTAGTGTTAACGTCAATTAAAAGTTTTTTGGGCTTAATTATTATCGAGGAGTAAACCACTGATTTTTTAAAATTAGAAATCGCTTACGAATTAACGGCTAAGGATATCAATAACAAGGGTATTCATGCGCAACGCGTCGCTAAGCACTGATTAAGCATTGATTAAGCAAGTTTTCCTTATTGATAACGACTGATAAGGAAAAAAATCACAACACAACTTCCACTAACATTGAACGTTGGTCTCTAAAATTTTAAAGTGGTTTACCCCTCGAGTATTATTTAGACTCATCCCATATAGAACAGGTCGTCATATGGTCGTCATATGGACGTCCCTTTTAAGTAGGTACATTGGTCCACGGACTTGTAATGGATGTACTATAGTATATATATATATATATGCATAATATGCACGTATAAATACTATAGTACATCCATTATATACATATATCATATTTACATTCTTTGTACGACTATTAGTGTCCATTGTACTCCAATAATTTTTCAAGCTATATTTTTCGTGGTGCCATATACATTGTCCCACGGATGTTCTGACTTAATTTAAAAATCAAACGGTTTATACCTACTCTTACACATGTCAGTTTTATCTTATAAATAAATAAACTCGTCAATTTTAGAAGAACGCTCCTAAAACCAGCTTGTGAAAAAGCAATAATTGTGTATATAATGT
Organism: Brassicogethes aeneus; assembly: GCA_921294245.1. Taxonomy (NCBI): domain Eukaryota; kingdom Metazoa; phylum Arthropoda; class Insecta; order Coleoptera; family Nitidulidae; genus Brassicogethes; species Brassicogethes aeneus. The sequence continues at coordinate 51,836,081 of OV121133.1, read as the reverse complement.
GTCAAAATTGTAATAAAGCCGCCAAGGAAAACAATTTGGGCAATTATGCAGATGTAGAATTTTTATTTAGATTAAGTCTATTTTTTATACATAATATATATTATTTTTTGTTATGACATTCGTTAGTTATTGGGCCTAAGACGCGTCGCCGACGAATAATGACGACAGTGTGCCGCCTGCGTAACGAGTCGTTAAGAAGCTTCCGAGCAGTAATGCAAACAATTATTTCTTATAAGATTGAGTAAACTATTTTAATATTGATTTATAATACCCTTGCTGCAAAAGAAATTTTAAGTTAAATAATTAAAATAAGTGACGATGACACAAACTATATCGTCATTGTTGGTACGGTTTGTTAGAATATCTTTTACAATAATTTCTTATATTACTAAATAATATATAGTTATGCCAATGGAGGGAAGCACACATCATCCCTCTCCCCAAGGAGGGATAAGATCCCTCCAGCGCTGAGTCTTCTCGTCCAATAAGCCCCACGTCATGTCTAAGCAAAATTCTTGAATCTATGGTAAATAGAACACCAGACAAGTTTTTTGGTGTTTGAAAAGAAACGGCCAGATTTCCAAATCTCAGTCCGATTTTCATACCGGAAGATCGACTTTGAATAGTCTGGTCTATCTTAAACAAGCAATTTAGACGGCTTGTAAAAGACACCATGTGACGGTGGCCGAAGACAATTTATCCCTGACAATTCATCACCGACAATTCATCTCTGCGAAAAATTTATCCTCTGACAATTTATCCCCGATAATTCATCCCTTTCACAATTTGGCTTATTGCATTTTGGGCCCAAGACAATTCATCTCCGACAATTCATCCCCGCGACAATTTATCCCCCATGTGACTGCTGCCTTTTTTGATATTGAGAAGCTTATGACATGACGTGTATGAATGAAATTTTGTAAACACTTTACCGTTTGGGTTACCGTGGTAATATGCCAGTTTTTGTCAATTAATTTTTAAGTAGTCGTTTCTTCCGTGTTCGTATTTGTGATTATATTTATAGTCGACGCTCTTTGGAAAACGGTATACCTTGAGTGTAACCCTTTTTGCAATTATTGCAATCAACTGTGATAAGGTGTGCCATACTATATATATAGATGATATTGCTATATTCTTATAAGAGTATAAAAGCCAACATTTTTATTAATCAAGTTGTTCAGGCTGGATAAAAAAGTAGATTTAAATTCTCCTTGTCAATAGTCTTTGGCACCTATCGAACCACACCTACATGCAGTTTGCATGTAGAAGCAGCCATTATGAATCTTAACAAAAGAAGGTTTCTCTTAGCTATTAACTAGATTTCTAAAATCAGAAAATGGGGCATAGCTAACAAAACTAGAGCATATATGACCGATAACATATTTTCTTACTAGGGCATTTCTTTAGGCTGAAAATTTATCAATAAGTATGCACATTAAAGTAGAAACATATGTCCTCGTAAACCCCCCATTGGACGACAGAATATGAACAAAGTATTAATATTTTAAAACTCGAAAAAATTCGGTTATCTCGAGATTTAAAAAATGCCGTTTTAGCTCAATGGCTGAAGAGTGGTCTAAGAAAGACACATTCTTAAGTCAATTTATTGACTATGTTGTAGGTGCAAGGGTTGCTAGTTTAGGTAGGAGATAACAGATTATAATTACAAGATTTTTAGATAGGAGAGAACAGGTTATAATTACAAGATTAGGCCATACTAATATTACCAAATTTTATATATGAGACGGTTGTGACTTACATGAATGCAAGGGCTGTGGAGGAGTATATTCGTGAAAAGGGTGTGGCAGATCTGAAATTAAATACATGCTAAATTATGATCCTATAAGCACATTTAAATTTCTTTCTTACCTCAATGATGTAAAGAAAAGAAATTTAAAATTGTACTTATTTTTTGTTTTTTAAATGTTATCTTTACTTACCGTTACACAATTAATTCTTTTTTTATTCTTATTATTATCTTTGTCTTATTTCTGTTTCACTCAACGTAAATAAGTAAGTGTTTCTAATGTCCCCATTTACATCTTTTATACTTGCCGTGATGCGTCGTTCGAGAGGTTTTTAGCCGGCACAACCCATGTGCTGTGTGGGTGTCCATAAGGATTTTTCTCTCGGAGGTTTGGTGCTAATAATCTTGGCAATTGATGCACCTTAAACTAAAAAAAAATACAAAACACAAAGGGCTTAAAGTACTTTTCGCCAACGATGTTTGCATTTTCACAAGTGAAGTGTAACTAAATCTACCATATTTATACTAATTATAAGGTAAGGTTGAATGAACCGTAAACGGATACAGTTTACTAAACCCTGGACCGTAATCGCTTCAGTGAACACGTAAAGAGAAACTAACAAACTAATTTATATAAACTAGAGTTGGGTACCGGTCCGTTATCGCTATTTAAAGGTTTATTTATATTCTTATAGATGTATAAACTTTTAAAACTATCTAGCAGACTTGGTTCCCTAACTTCCTTAATAAGTTTAAGGTTGTCAAATCCTATTCTATGACCATCATCAAGTATATGTTGGGCAACACTCGATTTCTCTGTCCTACCAAATCTAAGCATGGGCCAAGTGCTCTTTGAACCTAACTTCGCTTCTGAAGATGCCAACATCGTTGGCGAAAAGTACTTTAAGCACTTTGTGATTTGTTTTGGTGTTGGGGAATATTTGTAATATTTTTAAACATATTACCAAAGTTGTCCTTTTTTAAGTATCAGCATGGCTTCCCGGTCAGCGGACTTCAACAGGTATCACAAACTTTTTTGTAAGATTGTATTAATAATTGCGGATATCCATTTCTTGATAACCTACAAGCTCAATTCAGTTTTTCCAAGTTAAAAGTAATTCCAAAATTTTCTTAATTCGCCAAGCGCGAATGGATTGACCTAGAACTGGATTTCTTGTACTCAAAACGCTGTTTATGTGAACTATAATGCTAGGATTTGTTTAAACGTTTAACCTAAAAGTTAGACAACGTAGGATTCGAACAATGGATCGATCCAAAAAGGAACATGTTTTTAGCTATACTGCCTAAAAAAGGCAAAAGTGACAAAAACCCTGAAAATGTTTTATTTTTGATCGGGAATAAGTAGTAACGCAGCTACTGATTGAATCATTTTTTTTTAAACTATAACAGAATTATATGGCATGGCAAACAGCAGTATGTGACATTATTATAACAAATTGGAAGGCATAAGGCATAAACTTCAATTTATTCTAAACTGATTAGTCACTTAATGCTCTTTGCCTTTTTTGGGCAGTATAGATGCCTAGTTTAGGAAAAAGGTGGCAACTCACCATAAGAAATGAATTAAGTTAGGAATTTTTGAAGAGGAACCAGTTCCAAAGAAGAACGTTAGCATTGTTGAGAATCTTTCATCTCAAACATTTGACAAAGCGGAGCTAGATTTGTTCAATAAGGGTCTTAAGTTTGCACTTTCTTCGTAGATCCGGGCTTTGGAGGCTGTTGTTGCACATGTTGAATGCTTTGTCCAACAGTGTAATGAAGCATCAAGAAGTTTTGTCAGAAAGACGTGTAGGCAACAGAACCAAAGATGTCACATTTCAATCCCTCACTCTAGCAATGCTGTTGTCAAGAGTCTGAAATCGAAAGACTGCTTCTTTGTAAAAGCAGATAAAGGTAACAAAGTCGTTGTATTAGACAAACATGATTATTGTTAAAAGGGTGGATCACTTGATTAGTAATGGACCTTATTTAAAATTATCGAAGAACCCTTTGCCAAGTATGATATCGGGTTTGTCAACAATTTTTAAAGAGTGCAGCAACCTTGTTTCTCCTGCTTTGAAATTCAGGTTACATGTTTCTGGACCAATTGTGCCTACCGAAGATTCATGAGCCTGGCAAGTCTATGAGGCCAATAGTTTCGGTAGAAGTGTTAGTACGCTTCTAGAACCTGTCGTTGTTGGTGTACTTCTGAACGTCTCTGTCTGAGTCGGTTTCCGGTTCCTGGTAACCTTTTTAGAATTGATTGCCCCCCGTGTGAGGTACAGAATCTTGACGGCCACGACCCGCCGTAAGTGCCCTCTGCATTCGTGGATATTCAACCCCTCATGCCGAGTATCGACTACCGACTTTGTATATTCTTTATTTATTTTATTGTTAAATTAGTGTATTATACCGTTTACCATTTAATTTATATCTTTGCTTTCTTACTTTTTTATCAAATTTAATTTAATTTTGGAATACGGCCCTATTGGCAGGCATTTGCTGTTTAATCGAGAGGGTCGCTCTTCTTATCTTCTGTGATGTTATGTTATTTACGTGCTCGTTTACTTTTTAGACTTTTGTTTATAAGTAAGGCCCGGATTTTTAGGTCAAAAAGTGATAAAAGGTTCCTAAATTAGGTGATATTTTTAATAAAATAGGTATTTTAGGTACCTATATTTTATGTACTTATAAGTACTTATTATACAGTGTACCCTAAAGGTGTAGATAATGTTGTTCTGTGAAACGAAATTGTTATGGAATCTTTTCTTCTAATATTAATATTATGTATTTCTTCCCTAAAAGTAATTCGATCAAATAAATAAGTAGGAGATTTTGATTTTAATACTTGATGATAAAAGCATAGTGTTTTATGTTTTAACCAATTTTCCATGTTTAACCAATTTAAGTCCCTAAGTTGGTGAGAAATGTGATTTCTTCTGCTTATTCCAAACACATACCTTATGCAAGAATTCTGCATACGTTGAATTCTGTTTTTGTTACCGCATCCAAACACGGATAATAAACCGTTGCACAGTAAGACAAATTTGATATCACCAAGCTTTCACATAACTTTTTTTTTACTTTATTAGATAAATCATTTTTATGTGGAAATATCATTTTTAAAGATGTATATGCACGTTGTATGTATTTGGAAATCTGCATTTTAAATCTCAGTGTTTGATCAAAGCATAAACCTAGATTTACTGCGGTTTGAACAATTGGTAACTGAACATTTTCGATGAACAAATTAAAATCTAAATTCCCTGTTAAATTATTTATAATCGTTTTGTTACCAAACAGTACTGCTGTTCATTTTTTGCATAGCTTCCTCTACCTTATTACTTTCGAATGAAAGGTACAGCTGGGTGTCATCAGCATACATGTGATGGTTGCAGTACGTTTTGTTATTAGGAAAATTACTTGTGTAGATGGTAAACAAAAGAGGTCCTAAAATTGATCCCTGTGGCACTCCCATTTTAATGACCATTGATCAATTTTGACGCTTTGTATTCGGTTAATTAAATAGATAATTATTTATTAAATTGACAGCATTACCACCCATACCTATAAAATGAAGAATTGAAAGAAGCAACTTATGATTAATCGTATCAAAAGCCTTCGTAAAGTCTAACAATACTAATGCTGTTGTTTTATGAGAATCACAAGCTAAAAAACATCATCTAATACATTGACCAGAACTGAAGTACAACTATACCCTTCTCGAAAACCAGATTGATACTTGGGAAAAACCTTTTTTTTTTTTAAATGATCTACCAACTGCTTTTACCAACACTTTTGATAACGCTGGCAAAATACTCACTGACCGTAAATCCTTAAGTTCTTTCGGTTTGGAAATTTTAGGAAGCGGCATAACATTAGCCTCTTTCTATTGAACAGGTACCACATTTTCTAATAAACATGTATTTTAGGGTGGCCCAAAAAAATAAGAATATTTTTTTTTCTAGTCTCTTGTGAAAATATGTTGGTTTGTCATGTTTTAAGAGCCCTGTCAACAGATCAGCTCCATTAAAAAATTTTTAGGGGTCGCTCAAGATTTTTAAAAATTTCCAAAATCGTCAAAAATTGGATTTTTTTTTTATTTTAATTTTTTTTCTCGTTCCGATATTATTTTTTAATTTAAAAATAATAATGATTCTGAAAATTTCAAATGGATATTTTGATTTCTAAAGGTCGCTCAAAATTTTTTTAACTTTCAAAGTAGAGTATTTTGAATGTTTTCGAGCGACCTCTGAATTTAAATATCAACGAACTTTTAGCGACCTTTAGAAATTAAAATATTGATTTGATATTTTCAAAATTTTTATTATTTTCTGCCAAAAAAATAATATCGAGACAAAGAAAATTAAAATAAAACAAAAATTCAATTTTTGACGATTTTGAAAATTTTAAAAAATCTTGAGCGACCCCTAAAAATTTTTTAATCGAGCTGATATTTTGACAGGGCTCTTACAGCATGATAAACTAAAATATTTTTTCAAGAGACGAGAAAAAAAGATATTCTTTTTTTTTGGGCCACCCTAATGTATTTATTATATTTGTCACATAAGGTAAAATAGTTGGACAGGAATATTTAACCATATTTCTATTTATGTCATCAGAACCAACTGCGTTACTTTTTATTTTATTTATAGTTTCTAATATTTCAATTTGACTTACCAAGGAAAAAGAAAATTCGGCAGGAATATTTTGAAAAGTATTAATAATAATAATAATAATAATAATAATAATAATAATAATTTATTCATCAGTAAAACAAAATTACAAAATAAATTTTGCCTATATGACTAGTCACACAAAAATAAGTAAAAATAATGACACTTAATAAAATTTAATGATAAAATTAAAAAGAATCCTTAAAAAATTCTTCAACAGAATAGTACATTTTATTTAAAAAAATAGTGTGTAATTTTTTCTTTAAAATATTAATATTTTTACAAGATAAAATAACATTTGACACATGATTATGACATTTTATTCCCTGATAAGCAAAGGCTTGAGAGACTGACAATCTGGAATAAGGCAAATATAGGTTTTTATTACCTCTTGTACCATAACTATGCATATCCTTTGTTTGTATAAATAAACCTTTATTTTCTTTAATGTATATAATTAAATTGTAAATAAATAAACAGGGTAGTGTTAAAAATGAATATTTTTTAAATAACGGTTTACACGAATATGATGGACTTTTACTATCTAGACATCTGATAAGTTTTTTTTGTAATAAAAATACTTTTTCAAAATGAGCTGAAACACCCCAAAAAAAATACCATATGACAATACAGATTGAATTACGCCAAAATACATTAATCTCAATACAGGAAAGGACACTGTGTCTCTAAGAGACCTTATTAAAAAACATAAGGAGCTGAATCTCTTACATAAAGAATTTATATGTGGTTCCCAAGTCAATTTTGGGTCCAATGTTATCCCCAAGAATTTTACTGAATCGCAGGCTGGAATTGATGAACTATTAATGTTTATGTATAGGCTAGAATCAAGCCTTGCATTTTTTGGAAAAAATTGCATAAAGTTTGTTTTATTAACATTTAAAAGTAATCCATTTTGTTGACACCATTTACTAAACTGATTTGACACAAAGGAAGAGTTTGTGGAAAGATTTTTCACTTCTTTATCCCTAAGCAAAACATTTGTATCATCAGCATACAATACAAATTTAGCATGTTCATTAAATAAGACAGATATGTCATTAATAAACATAACAAAAAACAAAGGCCCCAGAATTGACCCCTGTGGAACCCCAAGTAAGACTTTTTCACACCTTGATTGTGCATTTTTTAAAAAAACAATCTGAGTTCTGTCGGATAAATAAGAAGGTAATAATTAATTAGCTCATCATTATTTACATTAGATACTGGTACACCTGTTATACACACACATCACTTATTTATAAAATTCTATATTTTGTGTCGTCCCTCCTTGATTTGGTTTATTTACTCTTAGGCTGTTTTATGTATGCCCTTTTTCTATTTGGTTAAGTTGATTTATGGGTTGGCTACAGACCTGTTTGTTTTTTGAAGCCAAATGGGATTCTTGGTAATCACATTGCGAAGTTTTCGTATATAAGTTTTAAACGATTAGTTTATAGATTAGAATCGAATTGCACCGATTGTGGTGACACTCCAGGTAGTCAGGTAGCCAGGTAGCTTATCGGTGTGACCTAACCTTAATCACTCACTCTCTCACAAACGTTTACGACGTTATAGCACTTTGCGGCTTAAAACGGGGGCCACCCGCACTTTTGATCTTATTATTTATTTTTTATTGTATATTTAATTTTTATTTTTTGTTTTCAGTTTTACTGATTTTGATTCACTTGCATCCGATAAATTGCCGGATTCTCAGATTCGTTGTTAGGACTTGCGGTTGTATCGCTTACACTGCTTAAGGCCGTATTACAGCCGGCAATTCTTTCGGCAATTGCAATGAAAATTGCCATAGACATGCGCGGTTGAGACATTTCGACGAATCTCTTGCAATTGCCGAAAATCGGTCCGGATGGATTTTTATTGCCGTTTTACGGCAATACTGGGGTGAAATCTGGTAACTTTTATGTTACCAACCCTACTACAAATTCCCTAGAGAGACACTGTTTGACTTAAACAGTTTAAGGTTATTTGTTTTATGATTGGCATTGTGTTCAAAGTTCTAGTATCCATTTCACTCATTAATTTTTAAATATCTCTACTAAATAACAAATAAACTTAGTGTTTACAAAATCGTATATTTTTCTTGGGTTGGTAGCACGGTAATAAACAGCAAGTTTTCTTGCCATTGCCGGCTGTAAAACAACATGCAAGACGGCCTTGAAAACTAGATGGCAAGAAGAATTGCTGCAAGAAAAATTGCTGCAAGAAGAATTGCCGGCTGTAATACGGCTTTTAGGAGAGCTCGCATTATACGACCGTAGCCCAACCACTTGCCTCAAGATGAAGAACGACATTGCTCCTACTCATTTTTTATAATTTTTTATTTTTTTTTTACTAATTAGTAAATATCCTACTCATTTTTTTACTAATACGTTAATATTCCTAAAAAATTAAAATTATTTAAATAATTATATTAATTGATAATAAAACAATTTATTAAAATGACAGTTTTAAATACCCGATTGGCACCCACTATAACGCGTTTTAGTTACAGCGCCAAATAATGTACCGCTATACAAAAAATTTATTATAATCATGCATTGCCTAATAATTATTATAATTATAATTATTATAGGTTGTATTTTGTATGGGTATAATAATCATATGTAAAAATTTTATCCGCCTGTATCCGTCTGCGAATGTTACTTTTAAATATTTAATTACACATTTATCATTACCATTTACTCGTTTTAGCCATATTTTAAATTTAATTTATTTAGAAGGGCAATCTAGCCCAAAATAAAATAATAATTAAAAAATCTTTGAAATTTTTTAAATTCAAAATATATATTGAATAAAAATTATAGTTAAAATAGTAAAATTTTGTAAAAATTAAGTAAGTAATAGATACTCTTAATAGAAATGGTGTATGTTATTTTTCAGAATCGGACAACACCTTGGGCATCAATGAAATTTTAAAATCAACGAAGTATAGGTAGATCCGCAGTATTCATCTAAGAATTGGTTCTAGACTTAAAGACGCCAGCTGGCAGCAAATTGATGAAACTTAATAAGAATATTAAAAAAAAATAATAAACATTTAAAAATATTTATTTGTTTAAATTGATTATAAAAAGCCATTAATTCTATATTTTATACTTTTTTGTAATATCTATAAATATAAACATAATGTAAATAAGTAAAATTATTACTAATATAACAATAATGTCAATTTAAGATAAAATAAAATCGTTTTCTTACTACCTCGGCCGAAAATACGTTGTTTCGTCCCCGATTCCACGGCAGAAAGTTTACGTTTGATGCATTGGTCAAGCTATACGTATTTTCGGCGGAGGTAGTAAGAAAATGTAATTTTTATCCTTCTACAAAATAAAAAATATACAAATATATTGATATATGGTCAAGCTATACGCGCGCCCTCTATAATATCGCTCGTGCCGCAAATGTCGGGGCAGGCATCAATATGTTTCGATATACACATTTAATTTTTTCCAGTATTTTCGGCCGGGAAGCAAGAAAAATAGTATACACTACACGGGCAGAAAGTGTGAGAGCTCTGAACTGCGCGCCATGTTGCCCTCGGCTTCTCCTCGGGCATCATGCGCAGTGCAGGAATCTCACACTTTCTGCCCTTGTAGTGTAATATACTATTATACCTATTACGAAAAAAAGTTTCAACTTTGTAATTTTGATGCCGCAACGTCATCAACCATGCATTGTCCACCGTTGTCGTGCGATAACGTTGCGGTATCAAACTAACAGCGTTCGAACTATAACACAAGTGTTTTTAGGATACTTATTTTTAAGCTTTTTATTTTTCAATTTAGTAAAAAAATAAATAAGACTTAAAAATACTAAAACTAGGGTAGCTTATAATGGCATACTTAACTTTGATACCCGGTGATACCTTTATGAGTGAACTAAAACATAAATGTTTATTATAGCTTCAGAAAACTTAAGTAATCTCTGCTGTTTTTTTTTTAATGGATATCAGATGAAAAGCACGACTATGCAATCATAGGCAACAGCGTTTCCTATGATGGCACACCCTGCTAGAATCTAATGTTTATATAGAAAAGTTTATTATATAAAATATAATAAAATAAAATATAATGGATACATAAACTAAAATTCTTTACAAGGAACATAATTACCATCAGGTAGTAGATAGTAACTACTTATATAGGGAGTAAAGTAAAAACACTACTGGCATAACTCACAGACAAACGGTTAATTTTTGGGTGCAAGCCAGCACAATCACAGTAAACCATTATATGTGTGCCATCATAGGAAACAGGTAACCTTTAAAATTAGTTTCAGATTTTGGTTCTATCATGTAAACATAACCCTAAAGGAAATACATTTACACATGACCAACAAACAACAGAATACACGGATGCAATCTATGGTTGAATAAATAACATTCTAAAAATTTAGTTTAACTTTTTATTACCTCTTCATAATATTTATTAATGCAGCTTAAAATGTTTGCCGTCACATGTCACTGCCAACTGCACAGAGAACAACTGCGATAGTGATGTAAACAAGTGTACCAGCTGCTATTTCAGAGTAACTAAAAGTATGCCATCATAGGTACCATGCCATTATAGGCTACCTTCCCTTACCTTCCACATATATTTCTACGTGATAATGTTGGTTTACCATAATAACTTTTATGGAAAATTTAATGGGCTGTCTCTTATGCGCAACTACTCGCGCTTTTTAAAATAATCTAATATTTTTTAAATTTTTTGTTCATCAATAATCGTTTAATACAAAAATATTATCTAGTAACCTTATACCTTAATATGTTTTTAAATATACAATCTCCGCTGGTGTATTTCGTTGTTTTGAAAAATTTGTAATATTTTTGCAATAAATAATTATTTTTTTACCCACGACGATAAAAAAAATTTTTTATTATTTATATTTTATTATTGGGAGCGGGTCGACAAGCTTTCGGGATCATGCCGATGGAATTGGCGCCCTCGATCAATTAGACCCATTCCAATGCGTTGATTTAAAGTATATAATACACGTTAGTAGTAAGGGTGGATAGGCTCGCGTTATGCGTCCTGACGAGTAGGATTAATGACCCGGCTACTGCCTCTAGATTATTGCTCGTTTTTGCACTATCCTAGCTAGTTCGGCATATCTACTAGCCCAAGGGACCTACATGTTAACGTGGAATCTGAACTACAGGATCGACGTACTTTCCAACTTACTCCTTTATGGTATTAAGAGCTGCGTTTTTGCTTTAGGCCGCCGGGTATATCTAGCAGCACCCTGCAACATTCGATAGGACCGCCGCGGCGCAGTCGCCTACAGCTTTTGGCGCTGCGGCCTACGGCAGCGCTCTAATAAGAAATACGTGTATCCATTGGCTCTTATTTATTTTAACCTATAACATAATTCTTGTTGGTTTGTACTTAAAACATAAGTTTGTTTCAAAAATGAAGATGCGCCGATACGATGCGGTGCGCCGCGTCGCCTCGGCAAATCTCTCAATCTTCCGATGGGCCCATCCGCCTCTGTGCATATCTGTAAGATGGCCAATCAATTATTAATTTTTTTGTGTTTTAGAAGAGACCAGTGGAGACACTCTTTACAGGAAAGAGACAAGGTTTATGGGGTAGGATTCAATATGAATAGGGGAGGGATTTTATAGTAAATTTATAAAATTAATTTTTTTATCAATTATCTTTTATTGTAATTTGTTATTTATAAACTATTTATCATAATGTACAATATTTCCGGATGGTCCCTCTTCTCCCTACGAGATTCTTGACACTTCTTTATGTATTGCTGACATTTTAGTGACACCAGTGGTTCCTTGGAATCGGAATTTGATTCATAAATATCTTCAACATAAAGACGATGTTTCAGATTTATTGCTTAAAGTTCTAATCTACCCAGGACAAAATGACTGCAGACATACACAAAATATGCATGACAAAATTTGTCTAGAATATTTTATATGGACATGTTAAGTAATTTTTCTTATTATATTACAATTATTATTTATGTTAGTTTATGAAATAAACGAAATTAATTTGTTTTAATAGATTTCGATATATTTTAAGTTACTGATTTATTATCAAAACAGGAAAAGGACAGACCACGGGAGAGACAATTTTCAAGGTTAAGGTGTGATTATGACAAAACTAAGTAAATTCAAGTAATAAAATTTACTTTCACTAAATAAGAACCTTATTATACACAGTTTATGAGGTTCTAATATTATTTTTAGCATATTAAAAAAAGTACATTTTAACGTAGAATTTATTTTTAAAGATAAAAAATTAGGATTTTTGATCCAAGACTGATTTTAAAGCGCGTTGTCACTATTTGAGTGCACAAACAATGATTTTTTATAACTAGGCATGAACTTAATAATAATCGTAAATTTTTTAAATTGCTTTTCTGTTCTTTTATGTATTAACAAAGAGAAGATTAAATAACTTTTGAGTACAACTTTTAAAAAATCAATAAAAAGATTTTGATATTGGTACCTAAATCACACAAAAAGATTAGTAAGTAATTAACTACGGTTTCGCGAAAGGATCGAACGGTCGATTTGCAAGGGTTCAAGAAACCTTTTAACCTTATTTCTACATCTAAATACAGATTTAAAAAAAAAAAATCTCGTCCAACAACTTTATTTTATTTTTATTTTTTTCTTCACTGTGTTAAAAATGAATAAATTTACAGTTCTCTATAATGGCTAGTATAGTTTAGGTCATTGAAATGGGGCAATCAGTCTAGTTGTTAAAATGTCTTCCTGACACATTTTAGAAACGATTAACCGCCCTTTCGTGCTAATTTAAAAACGAATCGCTGGTTTTGTGAGGTAAAGTTTTTGAGAGTGAATTATAAAGAACCGAACTTAAGTAACATAGACAATATTTAAATTTATGACTTAAAACTATATTTATTTTTCTAACAAATACCTATTTTAAGGTTATGAATTGTTACAAAAATAATTAATCCATTTATAGGTTGCCTTTTGGGGTATTTTTGTTACCTTCCTTTTATCTACTGAATAACTATCACTTATACTTTTGATACCAGCTTTTGAAAAAAAGCCTTTGACTTTACATGAGCTTACGGAATAACTGCAATTTAGATGTGAAAAATGTGACGTTGGGTAGCATCCCAAAGATTTTTTCAAGGAGTATCACACTAAATAAGTTAATTTTGGAAATGTGTCATTTATTGTTAATAAATATTTTGTATTTGTAACAATAAATTCTGACAAACCTATAACTATCCCATATTACTAATGGCCTTTTAAAAGGTCCAACATTTTTTTGAAAATTTTGTAATTAAAAATTTAAAAAAATAAAATATAAGTGAATACGATTGTTATGAACTATAATGAACCATTTTTATAAATAATTTCAAATTTTTTATTCCAAAAAATAAATCAGTAATGTCTGGGTTAATAACTTTATTATTTCAAAATGTATCGATTTGAAATTTGGACAAAATGTAGATCCTACTAATGACAATTAATCCATGAAAAAATTTTGTTTAGATTTTAACATACAAGGGGCGCTGTTGATAATTTAATTTAAAATATAATAATTTTTAAAGGGTAAATATCGAAGAGGCAACTTTGTTTTATAAATTTGTACATGTTAAAGTATTGATATTTGACTATTATTTGAAATATTAACTTTTAGGATCAGTTTTAAATTAGCAGTAGCAGTATTCATAAATGTTTAGTTTAGTACATTTTATCATTTTTATACAAATATTGTTTGTATTTAAAATTTTAATAGCGTAAATTATTCGATTTAGACTTTTTTCCTAAATTATTATGAAAAAAATAATACTTACTGTTTTTCCGAAAATGTCTTAAACTTTGTTATTTTAAACGGGACACCTCATAATAAATAAATTTTATCCACGACTACCTTATAAATTATAAGTTATAATATATACTTCATAAAATGAATAGTCATATTTCACATAGTGAATAATCATTATTCACTGGTCTAGAGTTCCTATAGGACACACGATATAGATTGTATCTGGTAAGCACTTATCAGTTCGTCTAGGCAATTATAGCCAGGCACTTTAATTAGCTAACTTTATACCAATCATAAAAGTCTTGTTAAAGTATTACTTTAATATGTTTTTTTAATGCAATTGAATAAAAATTTAACATTAAGTAGACTATTTCAAGTAAGTAAGCCATTGACATGACATGACAAGCTTAGCATAAATTGCTGTCAATTTGAATCGTCATAACTTCGATCCAGCACATGATTTTTGTTACAAATTATTATTATAGGGCTAAATTAATATCAGTTTTACTGCCTTTTAGTCCTTTTTATTGTCGATTATACTAGTAAATAAGTTATTTTTTGTATTCTTGTAAATCTGTTAATATTGACAATAAATAAACAATTTATTATTATTATTATTAAGCTTAAATTATACATACAAAATCAAAGCGTGAAAGATAAAGAGATGTTACGCACTCAACAAAACATCACAGAAGTCACTTTTCGAAATACGAATTTCCTAAAAAATCACATTCATTGAATAGTATATTCTGTAACAAGTTTGGAATACAGCATATTCCAAACGTGTTTTAGACTATACTTTTTCTACGTTTCCAAAAAATACCATAGAAAAATCATTTGATTGGAAGAAAGTGAGGTTGGATCGGTCTAAAATTTGTTAGATATTAAAAACAGAGATGTCGCCACGAGTGTTTATTCTGTCATAGGATGATAGAATATTTCATTCTGTAACACTTTACGGAATATATGTCATTCCATAGATAAAAGTGATAATAGAACGGTCAAATTCCGTAATAGGAGTAGAAAAATAAAATACTGCATAATCTATAAATAATAGAATTATCAAGTAGGTAGTAAGCCATGTAATCAACTGACAACTAATAATTATTTGAAACGTCAAATTTTAACGACGCGGTGGTGCAATAATAATTCCTGTTAAAATTATAATTTGCTTTCAAAAATAAGTTAACAATGGAAATTGATAGTGAAGAGATAACAGAAGCTGCAAAAGTCACTTCCCTGAATTTGTTGCCTGAGAAATCCCGAAATTTGTACGTATCTGTGTACAACACCTTTATGGACTGGAGAAAATTAATTCATTCTCAGAGTCAGTTTTACTGATATATTTTACGGAATTAGCTGCAAAATATAAGTCATCCATATTATGGACACATTACTCTATGCTTAGGAGTACCCTTAATATAAATCAAGGAGTCAATATACAAAACTATGTCAAACTGCGTTCACTTTTAAAACGGAAATCAACAAATTTCTTATTCAAGCATGTGAAGAAAAATATCTTGTAATGAAGGTAAGAAACTAGCTACATTTAAAAACTTGTTTAAATACCATTAATGAAATATTATTCTTTGTTATCAGGTTACAATGATAATGGGAATAATGGGTGCATGCTGGGCAAATGAAATGTATAACATGAAAATAGAGGACATAAAAGACCTTTGATCAGCCTTTTTGGTAAACGTGCCCAATACCAAAACAAAAATCAGTAGAAAATTTACTATTACTGATAATTTTTACCAGATCTGTAAAAAATACATGGAACTCTGTCCGACATATGTAACTTCTCAGGTGTTTTTTCTGAATTACCAAAAGGGCAAGTGCACTTCACAAAGGATTGGTATTAACAAATTCACAAAAATGGGAAGACAAATAGCTGAGTTTTTGAAACTGCCAAATCCCGAGAAATATTCTGGACATAGTTTCCGCAGATCGTCTGCAACCTTACTCGTCGATGCAGGTGGAGACATAACAACATTAAAGAGACACGGGGGTTGGAAATCCACATCGGTCGCGGAGGGCTACATTGACGAGTCAATTAAAAATAAAATGGATACAGCTCATAAAATATCAAGCTCGATACAAGAGACTATATGTAACTACCAAACTGAAGATATCAATCAAATTAGTTCTATAAGCAAACAAAATATTGATTTAGATATAAACTCCTTACCTTCTTTTTATATTAGTCATTGCTCAAATACAAATATTACAATTATTATAAATAAATAGTTTTAAAAATAGTCACAGGCATCTTTAATTTTTGGTTTTGTTAATGTCAAATAGGTTATAATAAATATAAATTTTTTTGCATTAAATAGTCGTGGACAAAGCATAGTATTTTACTCACATATAATGAGGTATTATATGTTGATACAAAATAGTAATCGAATAATCGATTATTATAAAAAAAAATAATCGGCGATTTGATAATCGATTAATAATCGATTATTTTGCCCACCCCTAGTTATGACTTGGCATGCACTTC
The DNA here is from genome assembly GCA_921294245.1 of Brassicogethes aeneus. NCBI lineage: Eukaryota > Metazoa > Arthropoda > Insecta > Coleoptera > Nitidulidae > Brassicogethes > Brassicogethes aeneus. The sequence goes on along the minus strand of OV121133.1, from coordinate 51,819,359 downwards.
TGATAGTGAAAATCCCGTTCAAGAAATTTTTGTTTTAGGAAGATTTAAACAAATATTATAATTACATCTCTTTTTTTCAAAATTTGGTGATTTAAAAGTAATCTCAAAGTTCTTCACAAATCCGTTTTAGGACTGCAATTTTATCCTCATTTTCTTGTAAAATTTTCTGCTAGAGGGCAAAAAAGTAATCGCTTAGGACAATTTAATTAAATTTTTGTTTTGTATTTATTTATTCGATATAATCATTTTGTATTAGGTATCCTTAAAAAATTCAAACAACCGATATTAAAATTAAATGGAAGGGTAGGTAGTTTTAATTATCCAATTTTGTTCTAATTCAGTTTTCAATTTCCCGAAACATTTTAAGCTTTTTAGTTTTGTTTGGGCTTTTTAACTGTAAGGCCTTTTAAACTTTTAAGCTGTTACGCTTTTTAAAGCTTTTGATCTTTTAAGCTTTTATCCCGTCCTATGGCACCTTCATATAATATTTTATTAAAATCTGTTGAGCCATAAATGGCGGATGTGCCGGGATTAAAACTAAATTTTAGAGTGTTGTAACGTTTAAAGTATCGATATGAATAAAACAATTAAATTTTTTTATAAAAAATAAAATATTATATGAACAAGGTGTCCCGTATCGTTATGTTCAAATTTTGGGAGCGTAAAGTACAATTCTTTTCAAGTAAAAAAACGCAAAACTTGTACATCCATTTTTATTTGTTTCAAAGTTACACTCCTATGAATACTATTTTAAGAGCATAATAAAAATAAGTTTGTAAAGTAAATTAAAGCTACTGTATTTTTTTGGTGATCAAAACAAAAATCATTCGTAAAAAATTATTAACACACAGTGGTCATATGTTTCAGTTCATAAAGCAGATACTTATTGAGTGCAAACTTTTTCTTTATTCAAAATGCCATATCGATTTTCTTCTCAAGAGTATGCAGATATACATCTTGTTTATGGCTATTGTAACGGCAGTGCACATCAAGCAGTTATTGAATACCGACATACGTTTCCAAATAGGCGCATTCCTCATTACAGAACGTTTCTGGAAGTACACAGACAATTTCGGGAATGCGGACTGCGTGATTATCTTTTCAACCGGGGAGTGAATTTACCAGCAGACTTGGATCAACAAGTAGTAGATACTCTAGTACGTCGAATCTCTAGACAACTTGGAGTGCCGCGAATGACTGTTTGGCGAATTTTAAAACGTTAAGGCTTACATCCGTATCATTATCGTAAAGGGCAAGGTTTGCTTGAGGCAGACCACTACGCTCGTCTAGTTTATTCTACCTGGATATTAAGACAGTCACGGCTTAATTTTAATTTCTGCAGAACGGTCCTCTGGACAGATGAAGCTATATTTACAAGGAGTGGTGTTATAAATTTGAGAAACCTGCATATGTGGGCATCAGAAAATCCCAAAGCTATACGATCATCTAACTTTCAACATGAATTCTCTGTTAACGTTTGGGCTGCCTTAATCGATGACTTGTTGATTGGTCCTGTCGTTCTTCCTGCGAGATTAAATGCTGACAGTTACCTCCAATTTCTTATTGAGGAACTGGAAGATGTCCCACTGAATGTTCGCCTAAACATGTGGTTTCAAATGGATGGGGCACCACCACATTTCGGAATTGCTGTCCGAAATTGGGTTACTGTCAATTATCCAAGATGGATTGGTCGAGGTGGTCCTGTTGCCTGGCCACCTAGATCACCCGATCACAATCCCCTTGATTTTTATTTATGGGGGTACATGAAAGATTTAGTCTACGCCCAAGTTTCAAATACAAGAGAAGAATTATTGGAACGTATTCAGCAGGCTGCCGAACAATTACGACAAAACAAGCGCCAAATACGGATAACTACTTCATCTGTTGGCTTACGGGCACAAGCCTGCATTCAACAAGGAGGTGGACATTTTGAAAATATTATTAATTGACCTTTTCTTAAATAAAATCATATTTTATTTAGGAATTATGATTATTAATTATTTGCCAATAATTCAAAGGCGTATAACTTTGAAACAAATAAAAATGGACATACAAGTTTTGCGTTTTTTTTACTTGAAAAGAATTGTACTTTACGCTCCCAAAATATATATGTATATTAGAGTGTCCCTTATTTTTATTTTTTTTACGCATACCCTCTAATTATATTTATTCCGTGTTTATATACTCCCAGTAAAAATTTCAGCTCATTCTATAAACGGGAACCCGTGCCGACTTGCATCTGAACCCCCTCCGTTAGCCAACGTTAGGCGCGCGGTATTTTGTAACACGGTTGGTCGCGAGGTCTTCGATCGTAAGTCATTTTGTGTTTGTTATTATGTGACCCTTATATTATAAATTATTGACAAATGTTAAAATATAATTTTATTTATGTGTATACTTTGATAAAAATGTATATTTTCACAGGGAGTGGCTAGTTACCCGAAAGGGTCTGGTGAATAGGCCGTAAACTCTGAAATTGATAACCTTAATGGGTTATACTCTAAATAACTAAAAGAGTCTATTGTGAGAGATGACTAACAAAAATTTATTGAACTGTCTGAAATATTTTTGGGAAGACATCAAGAAAAGAAATGCTTATAAAAAGCTGAAATTTCATATAACAGTATATTTTAGCAATACTAATTAGTATATTAATATATTTAAGGGATAAAATCAACTAAATTAGTGAAAGAAATGATAGAAACAAAAGCAATAATATTAATAGTAATCATATTTAATAAAATCATTGGAAAAATACAGTCATAAAGTATATCTTCTTTTTAAAGTGTTTCGTGTTACAAAATACCGCGCGCGCCTAACGTTGACTAACGGAGGGTTTAGATGCAAGTCGGCACGGGTTCCCGTTTATAGAATGAGCTGAAATTTTTACTGGGAGTATATAAACAAGTAATAAATATAATTAGAGGGTATGCGTAAAAAAAATAAAAATAAGGTTCCGCGTAAAAATGGAACAAATTTTGGACATTTGTTTGCAAGTGATGCCAGAATTGAATATATTTTTTTAACCTTATTTCTCCATCTCATCAATGGTGCATTAAAAAAAAATTTCATCCATTGACCGCTGTGGTTTTCAGGCCTTTAGTCACTGTGTTAAAAATAGATAAATTTCGATACTTTGTAATAAGATTTTTATTTAAAAACGTATTGATTTGAAATTAATATAAAATGTAAACCTTATTAATGGCAATAAATCCACGTATTATTTTTTTAAGATTTTAACATACAGGGGGCGCTTGGGAAATAAATTAGAATAAAGACTTTATTTTTTATGTTGCGATCGGCTATTTATATATATGTATATTTTTTATTTAGTTGTTTTTAGCTTTTTTATAATTAGTTAAATAACTAAAATAACTAAATATTATGCATTTTTTTATATTTAATATAATGCTATACAGGGTGTTTCTGGAGAAACGCAAACGATATGGATTTGAAATTTTAATATCATATACAATTTGATTTAGGCTATACCTAAAGTCAATAGTTTTCAGGATATTAATTTTTTTCGTTAAAATTTTGCTAAATGCAATTTAATAAAAAATAGTCTCTATTTTTTTTGTTATTATGTTTGCTGACATGGGGTTGGAATTTTTGGAATATTAAAACATTGTTTAAATAATTTAATATTTTAAAGGTTTTTTAACAAATAGCTTGAGAAAAACCACTTGAAATTATAATAACGGTTTTATTATAAATGTAAATCCCTGTATGTTTTAACATATTTAAATAGAAAATTAAAAAATCTTTCGATTGGTATTATAATAACTGTTTCCTAAAGTTAAAATTTCAGAGACATTTAACAATTTCTAATATTTTCAATAGGTAATCGATTATTCCATTATTTTATTATTATAACCGTTGAATCCTTAGTCAATGATTATAATAATAATTATTATTATTTTAAATAAAGAATGTAGGTACACTTATACATTATGCCCAATATTTAATTGCCATACCTAATTATGAAAACGTAATAATTATTATAATTAATTAATTGTTATAATTAAAACAATCAAATATGCAAACAAAAATAATATGACCAATTGACCATTCTTTTTAACTAAACAAAATAAAAATAGTTATTTTATGCTGGGTTTAAAAAATGCTGCTAAAAATTTTAAACTTGTATTGTGAAACAACCCGGAAGTCACCAGCGTAACAACCATACGGTTATAACAAACTATTTAAATAACTTGTTAGACTCTGGACTTCGGAGATCTGGTTCGTAGCCCCTAATTATTTTGTTTTGGACAGAGAAATGAAAAGCCAAAGTTTATTCTACTAACTATATTAAACATTAATTAAAAAGGTATAAAAGTAATATAATTTATAAATATATTTATAAATATAAAAAACATATATTATAATATATATTATAATAATAATATATATAATTATAATATCATATATATGATAAGCTAACTATTTAATTTTTAGATTCGGTATAATTTGTATTTATTACGCTTTTTAAATTTCCCCCAATAAAAAAAGAAAGATAACTTAACTTTAGAGTATAGTAGAAATTCTTACTGGGAACTTCATTCTTTATCTGCACAACACAACTTCTTGAACAACATTCCTAAACTCAAAAACTATATTCCATTTGATACAAACTACCGTTTTTCATACTATCCCAGTAAGCACATGCCAGCCGGCCCGAATACGTTTTGCCGAATCGGCCGCGTGCGGCCCGACACACGTATTTCTTCCGGCGTGTAGAACGGGCATGTCCGCCTGGCCAACTGTCGGGCATATCCACCTGGCCGAATGTCGGCTATGATTACTCGGCCGAGTGTCGGCTATCTATAGTTGGCCGAGTGCCGGCCACAACCGCCTGGCCATTCAAAAACAGCCTACAGACATATGCGCCTATGCCGAGCGAAGGCCAACTGGAGTGTTTGGTGCTTACTGGGATTCTAGTCTCTCTTATATCAAAATTACGATGGAAGGAACCAAAGAAATTTCGCATTACTTCATGATTAACCAATAAGGTAAATATCCGGTGATCTTAATACCCAATAAGACAAACATAAATCTAATGGAAATATTCTGTCCTGTAATTATTTTAACAATATTAATTCTAAGAACTACTCTGCAAAGGATCTTTCATTACATTATTTCTTATTCCTTTTTATAAATATTTACGACAGTTGTGCACATAAACAATCATCTCCAATAATTTTCATTACATAATTTAAATTTAAACTAATTATAATCCGGTTTACTACAATGCATCCCCAATAAACAAAGAATGCATACTCCTAGTATCATTCCTTTTTATAAATAAAGGCTTTTCCAAATATTACATTTGCATAATATAGGTCATAAGTATTAAAAAACGATTGATTAATCAAATAATCGATTATTCAAATCATTGATTAATCAAAAAATCGATTAATCAATAATCGATTAGTCAAAAAATCGATTAATCAAATAATCAATTAATCGAAAAAATCGAGTATTTTAGATAATCAATAATCGATTATGAATTTAGATAATCGCCTAAGTAGACCTATAGGGCTATAGTCATAACAAAGCACCTTTTACGCAGTAAAATAACAAAAGCGCGATACACCCACCGCGCCAAAAGCTCAATGCCCGGTAACAAAAATGTTCATAACGGTTGTTGTTATTAAGAATATTATTTTTTTTTTACAAACATCTTTTTATACTTTTTTCCATTGTAAACTCTTGTAGAGTTTAGGGAATGTTGAGGGTAGTTAGGTAGATATGAATGATAGGCTGGTTGTGGTTGAAAGAGAGAGAGTTTTATTAAATTAATTCCTATTTATACATAATTCTAATGTGACGTAGCAACTAGATAATTTAAACAATGTGCAAATATGCAGTTTTAACGGCGATGACCGATTAATTGGTACTAATTTTGTAGGCTCAGCACCTTTGGGTCGGTCACCGCTTCGAAATATTAAATTATTTAAATATAAAAAATTAAAATAAAAAAATTGAAAAATATTAAATATAAAATTTTGGAAAGTATTAGATATTAACTTTGTTTAATTGACGATTAAACAGTCTGCCCCCTCTCGATTGCTGGTTTGGCATCAGTTCCATCATTTAGGTCTCCTGGATGCTGGATTATAGTGGCATTAGTTCCATCAGTTGACCCTCCTGAGGTGATGATCTGGTGGTTGTTGAAGCTCTATGGTCAGCAGACTTCCTTCGGCATCTTTGACAGAACCGGTACCCTGCGGTCAAAGTTATCATAATTATGATCAGGGTTGTTGACGTGAGGATACTGATTGATATGGAATGATGATGAATCTTTCTCCATTGGTTCTCGTCGAGCTTTTCCTGAATGTTGTTTTCCATGGTCTGAAGATGTTCCAAGTTCTGGGAATCCCTAATCATGGATTCAATGGGCTCCATGAGATAGAAGTTGTTGGTTGTCAGTTTTAAATTTGTGAAGTTGTATGATATGGTTTTCGTGAAGGATTCTATCACTGGGATTGAATCAATCCTTCTTGGAGTCAGGATGTTGGATTTTGTTTGTATGATGCAGTCCTGGGCAATTTGGATTATATTCGTCTTGTTCAACGTAACTTCTTCTCTCACGCCATTGCAAGTTATCGGTGGGTTTGCTTGTAACTGCCATCCATGCATTAGTTGTAGAGAGTTCTTTCCATATTGTTCCAATAAGACTTCACTGGACCAGTTTGCATTTGGTTGTCTCGAATCGTTGGTATACTTCATCAATTACACAATTAGATGCCGTTTCTATATTTTTAACTGATGTTGGTGAACAGACATATTCGTTTGCTGAGGTCAATATGCAAGACTTGAACTCGTTTTCGTTCAATCCATAGTATAATTGACGGTTGTAGTCGACGTTGAGAAATTGAACGGTGACGTCTGGTTCCCAATATGATGTGTTTTATTTTCACAGGAATTGGGGTCACTTTCATCAAGGTGAAGTTTGTGGTTCCTACTAGTAAAACATGACTAAATACTTGGAAAGACTCGTTTGTCGTCCTCATCGTGGTCTTTAATACAGGGTTCGTCAATATATTCAGTGTTGGGGGTAATTTTCTTCGAACATCGTTCAGGATCCTATTTACACGTATTGGTGAAATCAATTCGTGTAAGTTGCCTCTCCGGAAACGTACAGCAAACAGCTTGGAGTAGTGGTCCAGGACTTCTGTTATAAACCCGTTGGCTACTTCAAATGATGTCAGGATGTGAATGTTCAGCTTGTTTGTGTCAATGGTTTTAAACCAGCCTTTCATGTCGTTCATTGCTGATAAGGCTTGATTTAATTTTCTTCTGAACAATTCCAATTTGTTTTGTATTCTTGCTTCTGTTTCGTTAAATGAGGTTAAGGCTGACAGCATAAATTTTGTTTGGTGATGTTCAGCTTTAAGTAGTTCATCTTGGTTCTTTTAAATGCTGTCGATGTCTTCGTATACTTCATCATTCACGCCAAATACTGAAGTAAGCAGTTTTCCCAAAATGCCTCTTTTTCGTCTTTTATGTGTTTCATCTATTACTTGGGTTGTCCACTTTAGTTCTTCGAATACCTCGTGTAAATGATGAGATAGTGTAGAACATTGAGTGTCATATGTCATGTCCGTTGTTTTCTCGCATAGATTTTCGAAAGTTTTATAAACATTTTCGGAGGTTTCAACATTTTCTTTCATTTTGTGTCGGTTGTAGTCTATCTGTACTCTAAAAATGCCCTTTTCAATTCGCGAGTGGCCAAGATGTTCTATGTAAAGACCAGGTTTCATATTTCTCACAGTGAAATTTGCGTATACAGAAGGGCACAACATCATACAAAGCATCAGGGTTACTATTGTTGTAACTTTGGAAATGCTGAATTTTCGTTGTGTCGACTGTCTCACTTCGGCTTCTGGATCTTTGGTTTTGGTAATGGGATTAATTGATGAATACTTCTTTTCATCGGCTGGCTATCTGATTTCTGTTGTTGCCACTCTAACATCGCCAGATTTGTCAGGAAAGATTTCGGTCACTTTTGCTAGCGGCCATCTGCTGAGATTCACCTGGTTGTCCTTGATGATGACAACATCTCCAATGCTGATATTATTCTCTTTGTTCTGCCATTTGTATCGTTGTTGTAAATTGTTTAAATAGTCGCTTGACCATGCGTTCCAGAAATCCCTTTTCATTTTCTGGATTGATTTCCATCGCGTCGTTAAGCTTGCGGAAAAATCATTTATTGCTGGATGATTGGGGGATATTATCTCACGTCCAATTAGGAAATGGCCTGGGGTGAGAATTTCCATGTTACTAATGTCGTTATTTAGTGAACACAGTGGTCTTGTATTGAGGCATGCTTCTATTTGACAAAGAAGCGTGCTCAGTTCCTCGAATGTGAGTGTTGAATCTCCAATAATGCCTTTTAGGTAAAACTTCATTGACTTCACCCCTGCTTCCCATAGTCCACCAAAATGTGGTGATGCTGGTGGGATGAAGTGCCACTCGGTCCCACGTGTAATCATTGCTTTTTGGAAATCGTCTTCTTGCAGCATGTTCTTACTGAAGATATTGCTGGTACCAACAAAGTTGGTTCCATTGTCGCTGTACATGTGAGCAATTTTTCCACGTCTTGAAGAGAATCTTCGAAATGCGGCCAGGAAAGCTTCAGTTGTCATATCACTGACCAGTTCCAGATGTATTGCCTTTGTAGCTAAGCATATAAATACAGCGATGTATCCTTTGTAGGATTTGTATCCGCGACCTTTGCTGGCTCGAACAGAGATTGGACCAGCATAATCTACTCCAGTATGTGAGAACGGTGGTGAGGGTGTGATTCTTGGACCCGGCAGATCGCCCATCAGTTGTTTTGCTGTTTGTGCTTTATGTCGAATGCAGATTGGACATTTGTGGATCAGAAAACGTATTTTGTTCTTTCCATTTATGATCCAGTACTTTTGACGTATATATGATAATACCAATGTGTTTCCTCCGTGTAGGGTTTCTTCGTGTGCATCTCTGATAATTAGTGTTGTTAGATGACTGTCGTACGGTAATATGATGGGATGTTTTTGCTCGAATGTAAGTAGACAATTTCTTAGTCGTCCTCCAACTCTAATGATACCATTTCCGTCCAAAAATGGACTTAAGTTGGCGATACGGCTGCTTTTGTTAACGCTTGTTTTGTTTTCAAGCGCTCGTAGATCATCTGTCATTGCTTTTTCTTGTACCATTTTAATAGTTTGATTTATTGTTGTTTCCATTTCTTTGGTAGTAAGTGTTCCTTTTCTTTTTTCTTTTGTTTTCTGGGAGTTTTGGATGAATCGGTGAGCATACGATATTGTTCGGATAATCCGTTTGAGAGATGAGAAGCGATCTATTATGGTAGTATCAGTTTCCTTTTCTACGGTTACTTTAAGGCATGTCTTTTGCTCTATTTGAGTTTCTGAAATTTCATTCTTGGGCCATTTTTCTGCGGAATTTAGCCAGCCTGGTCCATTCCACCATAGTGCTGAATCCTTGATTTTTGCCGGTTCTAAACCTCTCGAGATTATATCTGCAGGATTTTCTTCTGTTCTTACGTGTTGCCAGTGTTCTGGCGGCAATAATTGTTGTATTTCGCATGTTCTATTGGCAACAAAGGTCTTCCATCTTGTTGGATCGCCTTTTATCCAAGCGAGCGTAATCATGGAGTCTGTCCAGGCAAATTGTCTTATTTCAGTTATGCCTAGAGCAGCTACCGTTTTTTTCATTAGTTTAGCTAGTAATACTGCAGCACATAATTCTAGCCGTGGCATTGACTGTTTGCTTCTTGCAGGTGCTATTTTTGATTTCGCGACTAGGAGCGTCACCTGACTTTTTCCAAATTTGTTAGTCGTTCTTGTATATACAACTCCTCCGTATGCCACTTCTGATGCGTCACAAAAGCCATGGAGTTGAATTTGATCTTTGTTTGTTGGGGAGTAGTGAATCCATCGGAAAATATGAATATCTTCGACACTTTTCAGTTGTTTATAGAAGTTATCCCATTTATCTTTTATCTTTGGAGGTACTTGTTGATCCCATTTAAGATTGTTATTCCATAGTTCTTGAATAAGTAGTTTTGCTTTTACCACAACTGGCGATATCCATCCCAAGGGGTCATATAATTTTGCCACTTCGGAGAGTATTGTTCTTTTTGTTATTTTGGTTTGTTCTGTTACTTCTACTTTAAATCGGAATGTATCATTAGCAGGGGCCCAGTGTACTCCGAGCGCTTTCTTCACATCATCTTCTATTATTTCTGAGCTTTTTTGTTCTTGAAGTTCATTTGGTAGACGGGATACTAGCTCTGTTTTGTTGCTTGACCATTTTCTAAGATTAAATCCTCCAGATTGAAGCAAGGTAATGATTTCGTCTTGAAGGTGTTTGGCTGCTTCAATTGAATCGAATCCGGTCATTAGATCATCTACATAGAAGTCTCGAAGAGCTACGGTTGATGCTTTCGGAAATTTTGATGCTTCGTCAATTGCCAACCTTTGCAGTGTTTTTATTGCTAGGTACGGCGCGGCTGCTGTTCCGTATGTCACGGTTGTTAAAGCATACTCTGTGATTGGTTGGTTTGTATCGAATCTCCATAATATTCGATAATAGTGTTGATCATCTTCAGATAAATGTATTTGTCGATACATTTTCTCGACGTCAGCGGTAAATACTACCTTGTGTTTTCTCCATCGTAGTAAAATATCAGTCAGTTCTTCTTGAAGTCTTGGGCCAATATGCATCGTCTCGTTGAGGCTCCTTCCATTTGTGGTCTTTGATGATGCATCGAATACCACTCTTAGTTTCGTTGTTGAACTGCTTTCTCGTATGACGGGCTGATGAGGGATATAATATCTTCCTTCATTTATTTTCTCTGGTTTGACTGGCTTCATGTGACCAAGGTTAATGTATTCTTGCATAAAGTTGTTGTATTGTTCTTTTAAGTTCTGGTTTGATGGCTTGTTAAGCTTCGACTTTTCGAGCTGCATTAAACGGGCTATGGCTTTTGGTTTCGAATCACCTGTTTCGTTTTTAGTCTTGTTGTATTGTGCTTCGCAATCTATGTCATTCTGAGACAATGGGCGGGGTTGATAATTTGTCACCTCTTCAATGTCCCAAAATGTTGTTTATCTTCTTCTACGCGGCTAACCATGCTTAAAATTTTTACTGCTGGACTTTTTCTTATGCTGCCTGATAAAATCCATCCCAAAGTAGTTTTTTGACCAAGTAATTTATCGTTAGATCTCTCTAGGCCCTTTTGGAGAATGTGGCTAACTTCTTCTGCTCCTAGAATGGCATCAATTGGTCCAGGATGATGAAATGTTGGGTCAGCAAGTGGGTAATTCTTCCAATTGGTTGGAATTTTAGGCATCATTGGTTCGCTTGGTAGTTTTTTTGTTAAGGTTGGCAATACTATGAAATTTACTGATAGTGAGAAATTGCTCGGGAATCGGGATTTGATCTCACACTGAATTTTTGACTTGGATTGTTTTGGACTGTCTCCCAAAGCAGTGACTTCTGCGGTTATTTTCTGCCGAGGATATCCCAATAGTTGAGCTGCTTCTTCTGTTATAAGAGCAGCCTGTGATCCTGAATCGATCAAAACTCGTAAATATTCCATGCTTCCATTTATTGTCTTGACTCGGACTAGAGCTGTGGCCAAAAGAACTGCACGTTCTTCTTGGTGTTTATTCGTTGATGTTTGATAGTTTGTTATTTTTGTTTGACTATCTTGTTTTGATCCAAATGATTTGTTTACATATTTTTGTGGTTGTTTTTCCGTATGTAAATATGTGTGGTGCTGTTTGTTACATGTTCTGCAACTCCATTTGCTGTAGCAAGTCTCTTCCGAACTGTGACCAAGACAATTGTAGCACAGTTTCTGTGACTTGACAAATTCGTTTCACTCTGCCACATTCATTGACAGGAATTTTGGACATCTTACTATGGCATGCGTTTGTTGGCACATGGTGCATGATAGTGTTTTTTCCTTTTTCTTCTAAAGTTCAGGTTGGAAGTGTTATGCGTGTTTTTGTGAAACATCGGTTTTGTGTAATTTTTTGTTGCTTCTAACGATTGGAATCTTCTTTCTAAGAAGCGCATTATCGAAGCTAGTGTTTGAACTTGGGTCGGGTTTTCTAACGATTGTTCATAGAGCCTGTTCGTTTCTTCATCCCATTTTCGACTGATAATTCTTCCAATCAATTTCTTCCAATCAATGGACCCCATGGTTCTGTTGAAATGCCCAAATTGTCAATTGCTTTGAGACATTCATTTTTTACATCATGTAATCTTTGTAATTGTGGATTCACCTTGAATTTTTGGAAGATCCAGGATTTGATCCACTAGTTTGCTGACTATTATTCGTGTATTTTCGTATCGTTTTTTGAGAAGTTCCCAGGCTGCTTCATAATTTCCATCGGTAATATGAAGATGTTGGATCAGTCGGCTGGCTTCTTCTCGCTTTTAGATATTGCATTTTTTCAATGCCTGAGATTGTCTTATTCTCATGAATGACCTTACTAAATATGTCATGAAATGTTGCCCAGTTTTCGTATCCGCCTTTGAAGTGTGGAAGTTGTATTTTTGGTAATAAGAGGTTTGGTTTACTCTCATTGTTGCTTTCTGCTATTCTTTTTTCTAGTTTCTCCACATATTCATCATAAATTAGTTCTATTTCTTCAAATTGTTCGTCCTGGCTGTTCTTTCCGTAATATATTGGGGTGTTTTTCTTATGGACGAGTCCTTTTTTGAATTTGACAATAGTTTGGAGATGGCTTGCCCAATTTCTTCTTGTTTGGCCACTATTTTGTTGGTTTCCTCCATTGTGCTGGGTTTTGATGTTGCTGTTTTTAGTTTGTGGGATGTCTTCTTGTAGAATTTAGGGAAGTTTAAGGGTGGGTGCAGGAAGGAAGGGTGTGAATTGGCACTATTAGTCTGTGGGTAAGTGCAGGGAAGAAAGCCCTGGTCTTGCTTACTGCCCACGTCTTAATAGAGCTTGGTATTGTTTAGCTAACCTCAGTGGGTGAGTGCAGGGAAGAAACCCCTGGTCTTGCTTACCGCCCACTGAATTTAAGGGTTTGTTACCCTGGTTGGCTTATTTTATAATCAGTAAGTGAGTGCAGGGAAGAAAACCCTGGTCTTGCTTACCGCTCACTGATTATTTTTGAGTTCGAAGGACCATGTAAACTCTTGTAGAGTTTAGGGAATGTTGAGGGTAGTTAGGTAGATGTGAATGAGAGGCTGGTTGTGGTTGAAAGAGAGAGAGTTTTATTAAATTAATTCCTATTTATACATAATTCTAATGTGACGTAGCAACTAGATAATTTAAACAATGTGCAAATATGCAGTTTTAACGGCGATGACCGATTAATTGGTACTTATTTTGTAGTCTCAGCACCTTTGAGTCGGTCACCGCTTCGAAATATTAAATTATTTAAATATAAAAAATTAAAATAATAAAAATTGAAAAATATAATAAATATAAAATTTTGGAAAGTATTAGATATTAAATTTGTTTAATTGACGATTAAACATCCATTATAGCCTAAAAACATTATTTACAGGCCCAAAAATTAAATTGAATTTTAATTGTTTGAAATAAATTTATTTTATTAATAAAAAATGTGTCAAGTGGTCAAATATCTTTTTTATAAAATTCTATCTTTCATACAAATTTTAAAGAATCAGATGTAAAGTTACGACAATTTCTTTACGAAATATTAAAAAAAACATACCAAAAACTTAAATTGTTCGTAACTTTTAAAACGTATTTTTTATAATATAAATAATATTATATAATTTATATATATAAAAAAAATAATAAAACACATAACTAAGTACTGTCTGTCCACTCTAAGTTGGCGGAGCTAAGGAATTTTGTTGTTTAGATATTAAAGAATTGTCGTACTGTGTGCTTTTAAAACAGATTTTATATTATAAATAATACTAGTATATAATATGTACTAGTATTATTTATAATATAAAATCTGTTTTAAAAGCACACAGTACGACAATTCTTTAATATCTAAACTACAAAATTCCTTAGTTCCGCCAACTTAGAGTGGACAGACAGTAGGTATGTTTTTTAATATTATTCATCTAAACTGCATGAACATTCCTTTGCTCCGTCAACTTATTAGGGACATACTGTAATTATACAGTGTGGAACTTACTTATGGAATAAAACTCGTTATTCGTTGAGAAAAGATTTTTTTGAAAAACGCTTGGACACGTAAACTTTAGTTTTTTATTCCAAATCTTATAATGATAATTTTAAATTTTATGCCCCCACCATTTTCCCCCCTGCACATTAGGCACCCTTATAACTTTTTTTCATCAAAAATTAATAGTACACATTTTTTTAGTACGACGATACCACATAAGTAGGGTTTAGTAACCATAATTTTCAATACAGGGTGGAAATATAATGACAAGTTAAAAAACTAAACTTTTTATTTTAAAATTAATTAAAAATTCAAAAATAAACTGTTCTTTAATCTTATAAATGTTCAAAATGTCCCCCGTCCACTTCCTGACACTTTAGTAATCTACTGTGAAATTGTTCCCGCACACTGTTTAAAACCTCCGGTGTTATGTTCCTAATTTCTCCAGTAATTCTGTTTCTTAATTCATCTAAATTAGCAGGTTGTGTTTTAAACACCCTGTTTTTTTTAGATATCCCCATAGAAAAAAAGTCTAGAGGTGTTAGATCCGGTGATCTTGCTGGCCATTCCACCTGTGTGGAAAGGTGTCATTTAAATAATTCCATACAGGAAGAGCATAGTGGGGTGGGGCACCGTCTTGTTGAAGCCATATCCTTTCATTGGGAAGATTAGGTTCCAATGGATTTGGAAATAACTCTGCTAAAGTTGGGACAACTTGTTCTCTTAGCATATCCAGATATCTTGCCCCGTTAAGATTTTCAATGAAAATAGGTCCCACCACATGATCACCAACAATACCAGCCCAAACGTTGATTTTCTGAGGACTTTGTCTCATCCAGTGGGGATTTTCTTCTGCCCAGTACCTGCAATTTTGACTATTTACCTCGCCATTTAATAGAAATGTTGATTCATCAGAAAAAAGAATATCTGCAGAAGAAATAACATTCCTGTTTAACATATGCAGCATTTGCTCGCAAAATTGTAATTTTCTATCAAAATCACCATCAATCAATTCTTGTACGTGTTGTAGTTTATATAGATGCATTTTTTCGGCTTTTACACATTTTAAAACGGTCGAATGACTAACATCGTTTTCACGTGCAACCTGACGCGTAGAAGTTGTGAATCTTCTTGAAAAGCTAATAAAATATTAACTTTCACATTTTCATCAATAAAATGAGGCGTCCTGCGTAATGCTTTAACGTGTCCATATTCACGAAATTGTGCATGTATTTTAGACACAGTTGCCTGAGAAAGTGGTGGTATTTTCCATTAAAAAGGTTTGCACCGCTGTGATCTGCACATATCACGGTAACCAATCATCATTAATATTTCTATTCGCAGAGTTTCTGTCAAGTGTCGCATTTTTTAACTAAAATATTAACTGATACTTGGATTTAACAAAATACTTTAATAAGTAAAGCGCAAAATGTTTCATTAATAATAACAATGCAAAAAGGACAAAAGCAAAAAATGGCATTAGCAAAAAACAATAACAAAGCGAAAAAACATGAATATCTAAATAGCGAAAGCCACAACACAAGAAACTAAATCATAGAATAACAATAAAAAATTCATACTTGTAATTTTTAAATATTCACCCTGTATTGAAAATTATGGTTACTAAACCCTACTTATGTGGTATCGTCGTACTAAAAAAAATGTGCACTATCAATTTTCGATTAAAAAAAGTGGGGTTGTTATTTAAAATAAGGGTGCCTAATGTGCGGGGGGGGGGGAAATGGTGGGGGCATAAAATTTAAAATTATCATTATAAGATTTGAAATAAAAAACTAAAGTTTACGTGTCCGAGCGTTTTTCATAAAAATCTTTTCTCAACGAATAACGAATTTTATTCCATAAGTGAGTTCCACACTGTATATATTTTATTGAAATTTTGAGCCTATTTTCTACATATATTTGGGGCTTATCTTGGTCTTATTTTCTAGATATACAGGGTGTCCGGGAAAAGGAGGTCAATCCGTTAACCATATATTCCTTGAGTTAAAACAATAAGACCCATACTTTACAAATTATCTCTTAAACAAATCATTTTATCAAAATTTTATAAGAGACAAAATTTTTTTAACAATAAATGATTACCTGAAAAAATACCGTTTGGAAGTCATTGGCGCACGTACTAAAAAATAGGGGGAGTCAGTGAGTACTGGACCCCCTATTTTGATTATTTAACAATTGTTTTTTGTTTTGTTGGTCTCAAAAAATTTAACTATTTATGTTAAAGTAGTGTACCGAATTTAAACTTAATATCTTATCAATTACTCGAATTATTAAAAAAATCAGTTTTAAATTTCAAACTTTGTCGCCCTGTATATCGAACATGAAGCTCTAAATTGAAAATTGGTATTATGAAAGTCTTATTGTTTTAACTCAAGGAATATATGGTTAACGGATTAACCTCCTTTTCCCGGACACCCTGTATTTAAAACTATTTTTGCCAATAACCTTAATAAGGTTACCATATTAACGGTTTTTTCCTTATGTTGAGTTGTCTTTGAAGTAGATTGTTGTTGAAGTACGTGAAGTTGATGGCTTAAAATCGATTGTTGCTGTGGTGGTACTGTTGGTTGGCGAAAAAACACTTTTATCACTACCTGGACTGGTTCTAAAACAAGAGTGGGAGTTACATTGTACAGACGCATAATTTATATCTAGACTCTTGAATAATAATCTAGACTCTTAAATAATAATCTGGACTAGTTAATGTAGACAAGACCGCATTAAGCTTTTTTAATCAAGAGTTAGACTTCACAACTCTTGTCTTGAAATTTTCAAGACAAGACAATAGTAAGTAACTCTTGTCTTGTCTTGTCTAGACGGCACCACTAAAACACAGCCACACAATTTTTTTTTTGTTTTGATCTGGGGGTCTGACCATATTTCTTTTATGTTTTTGGGGTCGCTAAATCCGAATCCAAGGTCTATTTAACCCCATCACATCAGGATTTTGACATAACCTCAAAAAATCTATAATTTAAGCTATTAAACGCATATAACCCTAAACATTAAGTTGTTGTCTAAAAACCCAAGCTCCTAAACCCTATAAGCCTAAAACTCACTTAACTCCATAACCCCATGACCCACTTAACCCCATCATCTATTTAAACATATAATCCTTAGGATGAAATTGTGATCTGAAAACCCAAGCTATTAAACCCAATAACCATTTTAACCCCATCCCATAAACCACTTAAACCCATAACCTTGTAACCCATTTAACCCCATCAACATCAATTCCAACAGTTCCGTATGTCAGACATTTAGCTTTGAAGAGACTAAAGTTATGCGGTTATTAAAATAACATACATATTAAGTTAAATATCTGACAAACGTGGTTTATGTATATTGAGTTATGAGGTTAAATGGGTTATGGGGTTATGGAGTTATGTGAGTTATGAAGTGATATTTAAGAGCTTGGATTTTTATATGAAAACCACATTCTCAGGGTTATATATAGTAATAGCTTATATGATGGGTTTTTTAAGGTTATGGCAAAATCCTGATGTGATGGGGTTAAATAGACCTCGGATTCGGATTCAGCGACTCCAAAAATATATAGAAAATATGGTCAGGCCCCCAGATCAGAACACAAAATTTTTTTTGTGTGGCTGTGTAATCAGTCGTTTTGGAGATGTCAATTGGCCTGCACGGAGTTGTGATTTAACGCCATTAGATTATTTTCTGTGGGGTTTCGACCGATGTTATGCGGACAATCCAGAGACAATTTCAGCTTTAAATCATAACATTGAAACGGTTATTGGCAAGATAGGCGGCGAAATTATCGAAAAAGTGCTTCAAAATTGGACACGCAGGATAGCTTACTGCAGAGGAAGTCACATGAACGAAATTGTTTTTTATTCATAAATCGGAGACTCCAATGTTCACAATAAAAAATGTTCTTAAAATATTGATTTAGACTCATTTTATAGCGTTTTTAAAAACAAACCAATAAATGGCCCACCCTTTATTAGTTAAGTAGAGTATGTATTAGGTAATTTATCTGTATTTTATTTGTTTTAGGATAAATTACTACCAAACTCATCTTGGAAGGATTACTCATCAAATACCAATTATGCATTTGATGCGCTGGAAGAAAACGAAGAAAAACATAACGGAAAACAAGCTCACAAAACAAATGTACCAAATCAAACATATATTGCCAACACTAGATCTCTTCAAAGACCGAAAGGAAATTATTCATATGATTTAGAAAAAAACACTTTTTCCTTGCCAAGAACATATGATAAAAACAAGTTACATGATATTCAGCCTGATTTTTATTTTATGCCTTCGCAAAGAAAATATTCTGGCGAAGTGGTAAGAGTGTATGTTGATTACAAGAATTAATTTAAATAATTAATATATATATATATATATATATATATATAAAAATATGTAACTAATAAATATTTATAGTAATATACATAATGGTTTTAATTATTACTTATTTTAAGCATTGGTTTAATATTTATTAATTATAATAGCATAATGCGTTGTTAGATTTATTTGCACTTTTGTAATGAAAGGTTTTATTTAATTAAATAATAATATTTATTTGTTTTAAAATAGTCTCGAGTTTTAAATGTTGTTAGATGTTTAAACTTAAAATTTTAAAAAGTCGAGTGCATAATAAATAATTTAAAATTGCCGATCCTGTTCGTGCACATTTCTTCAGAAATCTGGAATCGCGATAAAAAAATATTTAGTGCTATCGTTATTTAAATTGATTTAAATATGTTGTAAGTGTCTTCATCTATTAAAAATTTAAGAAAATATTTAAAATTCCCGTTTCTTAAAGCACAAATCATTGTTTCATAGTTATCTCGAAGGCAGTAAAAATGAGGCCGAACGCTGTGCGAACAAAAAAGTCAATAACAATGGGAATAGATATACAATAATAGATAAGTACACATTTTGTGCAACTTCGAGTTTCAACGATAGTTGATGTCAGTTTTAACAAAAAAGCGTTTAAAGTTTGTATTCTTTAATAAATAATCTAATACACCAAACATTTTTCTGCAAATAACATTTTTATTAAAACAGGATTATACCTCAATACTGGGAATGAAATTCCTATTGTTGTGATGTATTATTCCTGCTCACATGCGTAACGTTCCAACGCAACAAACGATTTAGCATTTAATTATTTTAGATTTTAATTATGGCCCAAAACTTTTGGCGATAAAAACGACTCGGTTATAAAAAGAGTTCCGTCCGGAGTCGAACAGGTGAACGGTTATACATGTAGTGAGGCGGCTTCTACTTTGGTAGTGTATGCTACAGTAGCACTGCTACTAGATTGTTTGTATGTATAATATACATTGTATATCTCGCGGCATATGTTGAAAAATGTCAGAATTTGTTGACAATTAAGGGCCTTTAAGTAAAAGGGGTTTAAGTTAAATGATTCTGATAAATTTGCCTTTAAAGTTAAAAAAAAAATAAAACAGTTTAAGGTAGGTATATTAATTTTATTATAAACAATAATTCGACCCATGCAACGAAGACTATAGTAACTAATTTTTTGTTAAACTGAGAAATAAAATATAAAATAAAAAGATTTTTAACACATTTCACTGTGGAAAATAACATTATCTAAGCAAGAAATATATCCATCTGATTGCTGCAAATGTTTTATATGGACGGGTATGAGTGAGCTAACGCTACAAAAATACCGAATAACGAACATTTTTTGAGTCTTTATTGCATGGATCGAATTGTTAAACCAAAATCTTAAAAAATGCTATAAAAAATTACCTTGTAAACAACTGTTTTTACTCCTTTAATGAGTTCTTAAATTTTACCGACTAATAATGTTTACGATTTTTTTTACCCATTTAAATGTTTACTAATTTTATTAAATGTTTACTTATTTATCAATTTATTTATTGTATACCGTATGACTATATGTTTTATGACTAAATGTTTCACCTTGTTTTTTTAGCAATAAACATATTAATATTATTATTATTATTATTATTATTATTATTATTATTATTATTTTTATTATTATTATTATAAATGTACAATAAAATTAATACACTTTTATTGACTATTTTATATAATTGAATAAAAATATCTCAAAATCATTTTAAATGCACTTATACCCCTTTTATTTTAAGGCCCTTAATTTTTTTTTGCGTTAGAAACTATTTCCGCCTTGGATCAAAATATAAACAAAAGATCAAAACGATGAAAAAGATGCGCGATCGGACAGCGCCAGAAAAAAAATCGAGTGTGGCACGTTTTCATGCGTGGCCGAGTATAGGAAGTTTAGAAAGTATTAACTCGCTAGGTAGATTGTTAAACTAAGGTGACCAACTGTGTAAAGGAGAAAACCAGGACAGCGGTGGCCCGTAGGAATTTTTTTTTTAAGAAAATGAGGCGTTGCCCTAAGACTACAAGTGTTATGACACAAATTTCATAATTGTTATTTTATATATGGGTCGTTCCACGCTAAATCAGCCACTTTTAAACCCGACACCTTACGATTTGGCTGAAATTATGTTATATTTTTTCACCCCATCAAAAGTTTTTCTTAGAATTTTTTAGTTTTTTTCACCCAACCAAAAACATGTTAAAAATTATTCAAAAAAATGTCTCTTTTTTCCCAAACTTTTTTGTATTTTTTTCTGAAAAGTTCATTATTAATCATTTGAGGATCGTAATCAACGAGTAGACCCGAAACTACAGGTATGCCAAAACATGTTATCATTGTAATTGTATTTCCAACGTAAAGAGAGTAAGAGCCATTTCATAAATAAATTAATGAATCCGGGATATCTACCTGCCTACAGTCAGTTAAATCAGGTGACAACACCCTAGTACTACTGATGTTAAACTATTACATTTTCCACCAAATAAATCAGGCATATATTGACGGTATGATCTGCAACGGAAATCAATATAACATTTTCTTAAAAGTATATAGACAACTTGCATTATTAATTGCTTGCATGTACTAAACGCTTGTAAGGCTGTCAATACACTGTTTAATCTCGTGCAACCTGGGAGTGTGATAATATTAAATTGACAATACATCCTGTACCTTCCGATATCCTGTAGGAACAGCGGAAAAGGCGAGTCCCAACGATGGAACACCAACATTGAAAAGATTCCCACCGAAAAGCTATAGGCAACCACATAAAAGAGCCAATAAAGGCAATCCTTCCCAAAAACAAAAAAAAGAAACTTCATAAATATTAACACACTTCCGCAGAGACTATTGTTGATATGTGAGCTGATGATAAGGTACTAATAAACATATAACTACTTCAACAACAAAAAAAAATAAAAATAAAAAAAAAATAAACAGAAACAACTCTCGATCGTAATGATCGTCAACAATATAAACAATAAAAGAGGCACATGCCCACTGTAAATCGATAAACGAAGTGCACTCGTACACCGATTTGATTTTACAATAAAAAAAGGTTTTACCATAATCAGGCCCGTAAAGCAGGGTAAATGTCACTTGATTTTATGACTGCCGGTAATCGTCTTGTAATCCTTCGTCTTAAACACCGACCCAGGCGCCAGGTCAACGACCTTGGCAGTTTACTGTTAAAAAAGGGGTATAAAACGAAATATTGGTTTCCGCAGTTGCTTTTGTTCTCTTTAATATAAATAAATAATATGGTTATAAATATTTGTTTGATTGTTTGTCACTCTTCCTACTTTATTATGACGAATCGGGGCTAGACGTATTCTTGGCCAAATTAAAGGTAAATATAGGTATTAAAGGGTAAATTAATTAAACACAACGTAGACCGGGTCCTTTCCATTGCAACCCATATACCTATAAGGAGTTATAGGTATATGGCTAAACCTTTAGTCCATCGTTTCTTAACCTCGGGTCGCGACCCAAATGTGGGTCGCGGGCCATATCGGGATGGGTCGCGGGACTTGCGGGATTTTTGTTAAATTTTAACTTACTTTAAATAAAGAAAATGTAGAAAATTGATGATTTTATGTTTTATCGGGTCGCGAGCTTCTAATATTTTTGAATTGTGGGTCCCCAGCCAAAAAGGTTAAGAACCGCTAAAGTTTAGTCACTCCACCCATATGCAACATACCAACCACGCATCGGCAGTTCAACATTCATTTAGTGTTTAGGAGTGTTAGGTGAGCGGTAATCGAACGACTCGGCTTTGCTAAATTAACTGAGTCCTTAAGGGACAAGGCGCGATGGCGAGCAATGGCGATTCGAACGAGTCATTTAGCAGAGCTAAGTCGTTCGTTTAGCGCTCACTTAACTGGGCCGTACGTTTTGAACGACCCATCGCTAAGTACAACTTTCACTGGCGATTGGTGATGTTAAAGTTTGCTCTGGATTATTAATACGAATTACGCATTATTAAGTTAATTTACTTTTAAAAAGATTCCGATACTTAAAATGTAACGTAATCACTTTTAACAGTAAATTATTAATTAAAGGTGTAAAATCATTATTTTTTTGCATGTCTTATAAAAAAACGTTTAAACATAAAAAATAAAAACATAAAATATTTCTCTTGAAAACAAATTAAAATAAATAAATAAATAATCTTAAAACAAAACTAAAAATCAAACATCTTTAAATAAATGTAAATAAATAAATTAATTAATTAAATAATAAAAATAATAAATTATTATTTGAAGACAAGCTTTGAATAATTTATTCAAAGCCTATTTTCAAACGTTCCCCCAAATTGCGTCAAACAAAAGCCCAGTCTGTCATATAATTCGGTGCGAACATTATTCATTTTTTCATGACGGTACAAGGTAGATTTTGCATATTCCATAGAAAAAAAATTGGCGACCTTGCTGGCGAGTGAATAGCGCCCCTGGTAGAAATTATCCTTTGGGAAAAAATCTCTTGTAAATACTCCATCACCATTCTTGTTTTATGTGATGGGCAACCGTCCTGTTGATACCAAACGTTATCCAAATTTGGGGTTATGTTTTGGATTGCAGGAATAATTCTATTTTGAAGAAGATCCAAATATCTCGCTCCATTTAAATTGCCACCAATTACAAAGGGACCAATAATGTTATTCCCATAAATACCAGACCACACGTTCAACTTTTCAGGATACTGAGTCTTTAAGTTCAGTTGCCTGTACTAATTTTCAATAGACCAGTACCGGACAATAGCAGGATTGTGCTTTCCATGTAATGGAAATGTGGATTCGTCGGTAAATAATATGTTTTCAATGAAATGTTCATCTTCATTTGCGCGTTCTATCATATTTTCACAAAATTCCATTCTCCGGTACTCGTCTTAAAAAATTTCCTGATGTACTTGGTATTTATAGAAACGTTATTTTTTGTACTTTACCCACACTAATGCCGGTATCTTCGGCTATTTTAGGAATTTATGTATTTGAATCTTCTTCTACTATTGCACAAACCATTACTTCTTTCATCTCCGCATCTACATTAATTCTGGGAGTACTGTGACATTTACACCCCAAAATACAACCATTTGTTTTAAACCTTTGGATAACGTTTGTTATTGTTTCAATTGAAGGAATAGAACGTTCCGGATATTTAACTGCGAATAGGTCTCTTGTTTGACGTAGTCCACTAAAGACCAGCTTATCATGTCAATTTTCTCTTGCAATGTGTAGGACATTATAACTTATAATTTTAAATAAAAAAAATTAATTTATGTTAAACGCTCGTAATACTCACTAGTAAATGCAAAACAAAACAATGCATCTGGGAAGGGGCATCTGAAGAGGGGCGATCGGATTCACTCGGGTTCACTCGAGTGTTCAGGTTTCAAATGAAAATGCGGTATATATTGGGACTTAAACGAACTAGTCAATAGATTAACACATCGCATGATATCGAAGCAAGCAATTATTATTAAGTTAAAAGAAGCTGGGGCTATATATTGTAGCGAGTACGGCTCTGGATCTCGGAATGATGACTCATCGCCGGTAAGTCAGCGATCGAGAGCTCGCTGGAATATTCAAGAAAGTGCTTGCGTGACGTGGTCACGTAGGCACTGAATATATAAGGAACGACGCAGCATGGAGTCAAGTTTTGGTACTCGCGACGAAATAAATAAATATACGTGCAAATAAATAGACTCTAGTACAGTAGTGATATATAAATAATTAGTAGTTAAGTTTTAGTTAGTTTTATAGTGTTTTAAGTGTAATTAAGTAATAAAATAAATAGTTTAGTTCATTAATAAACCAATGCGTGTTTTAATTCATACTAAATGGAGAGGAAGTCGTGTTGCATCGATCTAAAGAGTGTAATGCTAACAGAAAATGCTTTGATACCGAAACACAGCGAGATGATATTGAAGGCTTTCTTGGATTGTAAATCAGAAGATGGAACTATAATGCTTCTGATGACAAGGAGGTCGGTCGAGGAATTGTAGTAGGGAAGACTTTAATACGTGTCGGAAAAGAAGTGCCTGTAAGAGTATTGAATGTTAATGGTTACTCTGTGAACTTGAAGAATGGAATCGTTTTGGGAAACTGTTATTCGGTTTTCTTGATTATTAAAAGCATTCGTGAGTCTGCAATTCCGGCCAAGAAAGTGAGCAATGATTTGACGAATCTTCTGTCGACTTCTTCAAAGGATTTGAAACTCAATGAAAGGATAAAGCTGAGAGAGCTGATTCAAAATTATCAGGATGTCTTTGACGATGGACAAGGAAAGAACGGTATGACAAGAATTTTCCAGCATAAAATTAACACCGGTGATGCACAGCCCATTCCACAGTCGGCAAGAAGGCTACCACTTGCCAAGCGAGAGTAACCTGATAAAATTGTGCAAGAAATGGAGAAGGAAGGGGTGATCGAACCATCTAACAGCCCATGATCTTCCCCAGTGGTGTAAGTTAAAAAAGAGGATGGATCCACTCGATTTTGCATCGATTTTCGTCAGATGAACAACGTGACGAAGAAGGACAGCTACCCTCTGCCTAGGATCGATGACACCCTGGATACATTGCACAGTGTGTTAAATTGATTTTCTAGCTAGACAAAACCTAAATGACATAAAAAATTATAAATTTTCTTTGGAAGCGGGGTATTTGGGTTCACTGAATCCAAATCTGACATCCAAAATGCAGAAATTAAATTCGTTAATTACAAAATGGCCGGCGCCTTGTAATAAAAAATAAACTTTCGGCTTCGTCGAAAATTGGTCAACTTCCGTTTTTCCAAAGAAACGCCCTGTATATTTTTGTTTATTTGAAATCTGGAGAAAATTTTGAATCCGATAAATGCACATTCGCTACCATTTTGCAATTGACCTTGAATTTTTGTCCAGTTTTAGTTTTCAATCCAGAAAGCTGCAATTTGGAGAATCAATTAGTTTTACCATCCAAATTTGCAGTAAAATGCATAAATAGTAAATGTTGCTAAAATACCCAGACTGCAATGAAGGTTCGAAAATATTCCAGGAATATTCCCTATCGCCTAGGAATAATCCGCTTCATTCTAGGAATAATCATTGGGAATATTCCTAGAATGATCCTCTAAAACTTCCAAGCATCATCTAAGAATATTCCCAGTGAATATTCATTAGTTTAGTTGCAATACCTCTCACCGTTGCTTACGCACGCTTGATAACTATATATACGGATAGGTTAATATTATTAGTTGGAGATGTGCGTCTGTGATGGCACAGCCAAACAATGATTAGAGTGGGACTGATCTACTCAGTAGGGTAGAGAGGGGGAATGGCGACCACCTAAGAAAAATTAACCATAAAATAATTTTGAACCAATATTTTTACTTTTTGAAAATCGGAATAGAAAGACTAAAGTCTAAAGATTATTCATGAATCAATTCAGAAATACAACTCAAATAGTTTTTCCAAAAAAAAAATTCTTAACAAAGTGCTTTTGGTCGTCATTTCCCACATAACGGGGTAATTACGACCAAGTGCAGGGTAATTACGATTAAGTGCTAGGTAATCGCAACCAGGTATATTTGACTTGTGATGCCATAAGACATTTGACTTTTGTTGCTATAAAAAAATTTATTAAATTCATAAAAAACTAAAATTAACAGGTATTCAATATTAATAACAAAACAACTAATTATATACTTGAAAATATTACAAGAATTTACCCTGCTTTAAATAAACACGAATTGACTGCAGCCAATGTAGAATTTCTGGTTACCGACTGTTTTGGTTAGGTAAGGCTACTAAAGGCTAGGTGACCCTACTAAAATATTGTACATAAATATTACCTTACTATGAAACTTTTGATGATCGTTATTACCCGCTGGTCGTCATTCCCCCACTTTACCCTAACTCAATAATGGCTATACTTAAGTTAAGTCCCTGGGTATAAGAGGCAATAAGGGCTGGGAATAATCCCCAAATTATATCAAGGAATATTCCCCTAACAATCCTTGAGTCTTCTGCAGGCAGATATATGGAATATTCTTTTTATGATGCCTGGGTTAACCAAAAAGCGGACATTTGATTATGCCAGGAATATTCCTGGGAATATTCTGGGACGATTGGAATATTCCTGGGAATATTCCTGACATGTGCAGGGAATGTGATTTTGCGGTCTGGGTATTGTTTTTTTAATTAACTCAACTTTTTAAATACCATCAGAGTGGCAATCAAAACCAACCAATGTCATAAAAATTCGGTTAGTGTTTTCCACGAAAATTACACTTATGGAAAACTTAAATTACAAAAAAAATTAAGATCATTATAAAATTCCCGCGAAAGTGTAAGTATCGAATTCAAAATTTTCTCCTGATTTGAAATATGCAAAGATATGCATATATGGGGTTTCATTGAAAAAACGAAAGTTGGCATTATTTCCGGGGAAACCGGAAGTTTTGTGGTATCCATTGAAGGTTGAAATAATTATAAATTAACTCTTTATTATTGCTCCCAAATTTCAACTCTATTCCAAAATTTAATAGTAAAAAAGGAGTGAGCCGGTTTTTGGTTACACCCTGTAGAAGAGGCAAATTGGGGCAATAAATAAAGGCACATAAGTAATCTTTAGACGTTATAAAACAAAACAAATATTGATAGTGCACCCGATATTGCTCGATTACAATACTTCTTGCTTAATAAATATTGTCCATATTTAACAACACCAAGTGAATTTCTATATCTATAGCCTGTTGCTGATAACTGATATTATAAATCCCTTATTATAAAAAATAAGTAATATATACCTAGATTCATAGCGGCAAAGTTCAAAATTTGATTTAACTTGAAACAATGTCAAAATCACTCCACCTTTCTGCAACACCTAAACGGCTAAGTATATTTATAAAAAATGATACGCCCGGAACTGGCACCTTCATAGTGCTGAATACACTGTTACAGTACGTTCTAAGTAATGGAAATCATAACAGGGAGAACTGAAGAAGCTTATTTAATTAAATTTGTCTTAATTTCAGGTTGTTTTAAAATTAGGTTTTGTCTAGCTAGATAATTAATTTAACACACTGTGCATTGGCTGGATCAAATATTTTCGACTTTGGATTTGAAAAGCGGTTACTGGCAGGTTGAAATGGCACCAGAAGATAGAGAAAAGACGGCGTTTACCATGGGTGGCAGTTTACTGTCATGCCGTTTGGACTATGTAATGCCCCTGCAACTTTTGAAAAGCTCATGGAAATGGTTTTAAAGGGACTATCCTAGAAGACTTGCTTGGTGTACCTTGACGACATAATTGTGGTTGGGAAATCATTTGAGGACCATATGAAGAACCTGAAGGAAGTTTTTCAGCGCTTAAGAAGTTCCGGCCTGAAGCTTAGCCCAAAGAAATGTCAATTGTTCCAGAGGGAAGTTCAGTATCTGGGCCATGTTGTTTCAAGTCAAGGAGTGGCAGTGGACAAACAGAAGGTAAAGACGGTGCGGGAATGGCCAATACCGAAGAACAAACATGACTTAAGAGGCTTTCTTGGATTATGCACCTAATTCTAAGCCTTTGACACGTTTAACAGAGGGAGAAAGACGATTCCAATGGGACGACGAATGCCAAGAAGCCTTTAAGAACCTGAAAAACGCGTTGACCAGCCTGAGTTATCCACTTCCGGATGGTGAATTTATTTTGGACACGGACGCCAGCAATGTGGGGATGGGAGCTTTTTTGTCGCAGATTCAAGAAGGAAAAGAAAAAGTTATTGGATACTTTAGAAAAACTTTTTCCAAACCAGAACGAAATTACTGTGTTACTCGACGCGAGCTGTTGGCAGTCGTCAAGATGGATTGAGAGACTACAGGAGTTCAACTTTGATACAGAACATCGGGCTGGGACCATCCATAGAAATGCTGACGCCTTGTCAAGAAGACCGTGCCCGGAAGACTATAAACATTGTCTCAGGGCCGAAGAAAAGGATGTGTTTGTTCGCAGGACTACAATCGTGAATGATCATTGGCAATCCGAGGTTCAACAAGAGCAGGAAAGGGACCCGGATTTGAAACTTATCATCGATTGGAAGAAGAACGACCGTAAACCAACGTGGCAGGAAGTCGCCCAATATTCGCCGAATGTGAAATCCTACTGGGCCCAATGGAATTCCATCATCTTAAGTGACCTGCTTCTAAAGCGCGTTCTGGAGATGTGGGGGGGAAGACCGGAAGCAGATAATAATCCCCAGAAACAGGATACCAGAAGTGCTGCAGGAAATCCATGATGGAACTACTGGAGGACATCTTGGGGTGACCAGGGCGCTCGGAAGACTTAGGGAACGGTTTAGTTGGGTCAACAGCCAACGAGATGTGAAGGAATGATGCCCAAAAGTCCCAATGCGACAGTACATTGTGGGCAGCCTAGAAAGAATTGCAATCGACGTGGCGGGTCCATTTCCGGAAACAGAATCTGGAAATAAATACATCATCATTGTAATGGACTACTTTAGCAAGTGGGCGAATGTGTACGCCTTGCCAAACCAGGAAGCTGCCACAGTGGCCGATGCCCTTATTAAGGAGTGGATTTGTCGTTTTGGTGTGCCAATGGAGATGCATTCAGACCAAAGCAGGAACTTTGAATCTATATTGTTCCAGAATGTCTGTACGATTCTTAACATTCGGAAGACGAGGACGACTACATTACATCCACAGTCTGATGGAATGGTACAACGAATGAACGATAAACCGGTACCTGTCCAAGGTAGTCTCTGATCACCAAAGAGACTGGGACCGCTTCCTTCATCTGTTCCTGTTGGCGTACCGTTCTTCTATTCACGATACACCCTCTAGCATTGTTATGGGACGTGAACTTCGTCTACCTTGTGACCTGAGGTTTGGTTGCCTACCAGGGGAAGACATTGCTGGAGAAGATTACGTTAGCAATTTACGTAGGAAAATGAGCGACATTAACAGCCGAATTCATTTAAACATCCAGAGTGCCAGTGATAGAATGAAAGAGGCATACGACATCAAAGCGGAAAATGGAGGATTTCAACCTGGAGACCTAGTTTGGTTATACAACCCTCAGCGCCGTCGTGGTTATTCACCGAAGCTGCAGACTTCTTGGGAGGGACCTTATGAAGTCATGGATAGAATAAATGACATCATCTACAGGATCGGGAAACAACCAAGAGGAAAGCCGAAAGTGATCCATTTCAACCGATTGGCTCCTTATGCTGGAAATAATGCTCAAATAGACTATGCTAAAGTAAGGAGGGTTAATCAGCCGGAATACGAGTTGCCTTTTGAAGACTTTATGTATTTATATTCGAGCGGTAAAAAAGCTCGGTATGGTGTCACTCGAGAACAAAAAGATCTGTTCACGGTTTCGGCCGATTACTCCCTGGCTCACTGTGTTGCAGAAGACCTTAGGATGTCCAGGGGAATAGCGGTTGTATTTAAAAACAAGTTTGGACGGGTCAACAATCTACGAAGGCAGAATCCCAAAGTTGGAGAGGTACTTGAAATTGTAAATAATGAGCAGATAGGCAACAGAAGTATCTTCTATCTGGTAACGAAGCAGCTCTCCCATCAGAAGCCAAACTACCGTGACGTATGGAATGCCTTAAATAAATTGAGGGATACCCCTTTGGCCAAGGACATCATGAACCTGACGATACCGAAGATTGCTTGTGGACGTGACGGTTTAGACTGGATAATAATTAGGAGTATGGTGGAAGTTATCTTCAGATTTAGTGGCATACACAATCTTGTCTGTTGCCACAACCCTAAAAGAACAACCGGAAGGAAGACCTTAAACTGCTACTTCTATGGGACGTCACAATGCAAGTTTGGATCTCGATGCAAATATCGCCATGGAGCTGAGGACTATTTTCGGGACGAAAGTGTTTTAAGATGGGGCTAATGTAGCGAAGATTGCTTGTGGACTTGACGGTTTAGACTGGATAATAATTAGGAGTATGGTGGAAGTTATCTTCAGATTTAGTGGCATACACAATCTTGTCTGTTGCCACAACCCTAAAAGAACAACCGGAAGGAAGACCTTAGACTGCTACTTCTATGGGACGTCACAATGCAAGTTTGGATCTCGATGCAAATATCGCCATGGAGCTGAGGACTATTTTCGGGACGAAAGTGTTTTAAGATGGGGCCAATGTAGCGAGTACGGCTCTGGATCTCGGAATAATGACTCATCGCCGGTGAGTCAGCGTTCGAGAGCTCGCTGGAATATTTGAGAAAGTGCTTGCGTGACGTGGTCACGTAGGCACTGAATATATAAGGAACGACGCAGCATGGCGAGTCAGTCAAGTTTTGGTACTCGCGACGAAATAAATAAATATACGTGCAAATAAATAAACTCTAGTACAGTAGTGATATATAAATAATTAGTAGTTAAGTGTTTAGTTAGTTTTATAGTGTTTTAAGTGTAATTAAGTGATAAAATAAATAGTTTAGTTTGTTAATAAACCAGTGCGTGTTTTAATTCACAGTACGAACAGTAAAAACGTTACAATATTAAACATTAAAAAAAATATTGAGTGTAGCAATGCCGCTTAACAAGTTTGGTCAGTAGGAAGCAGCAGCTGATAACAAAGAAAATATCAAAAGTTAACCGCACCAGGCGTACTAATGTGGGGAGCTTAAAACTATACTATAATGTTAAATCGCCAACTTTGGGTTCCGACGCTTTAAATAAAAATTATTTTGAATTTTTTTTTTAATATTTTCAAGATTTAGTAATATCGCTCAAGGACTTTGAAGAAATATAGATTACAAATTACAATCTTTGTATTTGACCAATATGTGATACAATTTAGGAAAGATTTACTGGAATTCAAGAAAAAAATTGTAAAAAGTACGGTAGATTTAAAAAAGCAAAATGAAGAACTTAATAATGATGTAAAAATAAAAATAATGACATTATAGCAGCACATGAGAAATTACGGGTCGACTTAATTAAAAAAATTGATTTTATCATAAAAATTTAATTAGACATTAACAAATCCAAAATCGATTCTAAAGAAAAAAAATATTATAAGTGATTATAGTGCCTGCTAATGATAGTACAATGTCCGTGGAACATACAAACGAAAAATTTCAACTAGTTAATAAACTTCGTAGACCGATAAGAAAAAACTATAAACGTCGCCTGGCAATTAATAATTATTAAAGGGTTAGATGATTTGTGACAGATAGATTTAGCGCAAATGGACTTACATTCATAGTGATTTATAGAACGCCGTTTTACTATTTAATAACATGCAATAGTGCTATATGGAAAAAAGTAAAGCTTTTATAGAGAAAAGTTTATTGCACAAACTCAAAGAGTTTTGACAATTATCGTATATTGTAAAAAGTCTAAGAGTTGTATGTAGCTATTCACATTAAAAGGTGTCACTAATACTTTTGTAGACTTGCAGGTTATTGTTTAAATAGTTATTGCAACAATCGTGTGTTGAAAAACCTTATTAATTAAAAGAATATAAAAGTCAAAATACTTTTTGCAATTGTCGTAGATTGCAAAAACTCATTTTGTAATTGTTAAGATTTATGCGATTGTGCTTTATGGGGAAAAGTAAAGCTTTTA
The DNA here is from genome assembly GCA_921294245.1 of Brassicogethes aeneus. Lineage (NCBI taxonomy): Eukaryota > Metazoa > Arthropoda > Insecta > Coleoptera > Nitidulidae > Brassicogethes > Brassicogethes aeneus. The sequence goes on along the minus strand of OV121133.1, from coordinate 51,787,223 downwards.
TGGAGTAAAGTTAAATATACAGTGTGTCGCACTTAAGATGAAGACACCCCCATATTTTCGCTATTTGAAGGAAAAAAGGTTTGAATTTTTTCACATTTATACATGTTGATGGGTCACATTTTTTAAGCTACCCAACTGAAATCTGAACTTTAAACTTGGCCTTGGCCAGTTCTCGATATTTTGCTTCGCCTTAGAGATATCGAAAAAAGTTATTGGAAAAAGTTGTTCAGAATATTATTCTAACCTCGTATACCGATTTTCATAGCAAAATTCGCATTTCAAATTTATTTATTTTTATTAGTTTTATTATTGTTTTATACCATTTCCTTAATTTAATAAAGTATAATTGATTTGTAATTTCCAAAAATTGTTTTAATTATTTATTTAACGGTCATAAACACTAGTTAGTATCAAATTATTACTTTCCATGGCTCCCTTATTATCAAACTAAAAAATAAATTTTGTGTGGACCAAAATAAAAAAAAAATTAAAAATGCGAATTTTGTTATAAAAATTGGTTTATGGGGTTAGAATAATATTCTGAACAACTTTTTCCAATAACTTTTTTCGATATCTCTAAGGCGAAGCAAAATATCGAGAACTGGCCCTGTTCAGATTTCAGTTGAGTATCTTAAAAAATGGGACCCACCAACATGTATGAATGTGAAAAAATTCAAATCTCTATTCCTCGAAATAGCGAAAATATGGGGGTGTCTTCATCTTAAATGCGACACACTGTATTACATAGTTTTGGAAATTATCATTTATTGCAAAAACTCAAAGAGTTTTGGCAATTATCGTTGCAAAAACCCAAAGAGTTGTATTAACATTAAAAGATGTCACTAAGGGCCAGTTTTTCAATAGGCTAGTTAAATCCAGAGTTGAATAACTCTGGCTTATCTCTGACTTAAGTCAACTCCGAGTTTAGGTCGCGTTTGGGTTTTTCAATTACAATCATAGTGAGGATTTATCAACTCTAGGTTTGTATAAAATTTGTAAAGTTGGTAATGCGTTGTCATGGTAACGGCTGCACGCCAACGTCATTTTTGACTCTGTTTTGCGTTTTTTTTAAGAATGTCACGAAGGTAGTGTGATCATTATTATAAAATTATTAAATTTATTGATTACAATTTTAAGATTACGGTAAGTTTATTTTTTGCTTTAGTGGAAAATGTGCTGCAATTTATTAGGTATATTTATTTGAAGGCAGTGATGTCGTGTAATAAAACGGCTCTACAACTTTTTCTTTGGCTAAAAAGAAAGTAAAATGCATAAAAAATTAGGAAATCGCAAGAAAGCCATGGACACTACCCAGCCGTTGACGGGACTAAACGAACAGCTAATTCAAGACCAAAGAACCCGTGGCGTAAAACCGCAGGGTAAGCAATAATTGGTTTTCCGCGGATAAAGCGTCATTTCTACAACGAACAAAATTAAAATATGACATTTAGAAGGATTCAATAAGCTGAGAGCCGTCTCGCAATATTTTTTGCTAAATAAACTTTTCACCTGTATTGTATTACATCAACAATTTCCTCTAAAATATTTTCTACCGTTCTTGGAGACAACCGAAATCTGGTTAGAAAATTAATATTGTCCCACATTTCAAAATGATTTCTTTTGGACAAATAACTTTTGGTCTTCTAAAGTTCTCTTCATCATTACTATAATAATAATAATAATGATAAATTTATTTAGCAAAATGCTACATATTTTACAATAATTTAAATTTACAATCATAATACAAAATATATATATAATTATAAATAATTAGATAAATAAATAAGTAAATAGGTAACAATAATTTAAAAATTAAGGCACAAACAGATTTAAATATTAGACAATACATGGCTTCTGATGAGTCTCTTAAACACAGTTAGCTTTTCACATGTTTGTATATTATTTGGCAATTGATTGTACTCGTGTAGGCCTTTAGATAAAATAGTATTTCTACATTGATTTGATAAACTTCTATGAAATAGAATAAAATCATTTTGATTTCTCGTACAGTAGTTATGAACGTCCTTAAATAGCTTAACTTTATCACATAAATAGTCAGGTACCATTTTTTTCTTAATCTTAAATATAAACACAGCAACATCAAACATAATTTTTTGTTTTACAGATAACATATTTAGCACATCTAACATAAATTTGACAGGTGTATATTTATTACATTTTAAAAGGATTCTCATGGCTCTATTTTGTATAAGTTGAATTTGATCTTTTTTATAATTGGGTAGGACATATAACAGTGTTGGACAAAATTGTAAATGGGGTGCTGCTATTGCATTGTATAATAACATTCTAGTATAAAATGACATATTTTTGGCGACTCTACCTATAAAATTAACTGTTTTTGAATATTTCCTCATTACATAATCAGCTTGAGCATATAAGTTTAAATGTTGGTCAAGCACTACACCCAAATATTTAATTTCTTTTTTGTACACAATTTTTTCATTATTAATAAAAACATTTATTTGCTCAACATCCACATAAGACAATCTAGATTTTTTACCGAAAACACAATATTTTGACTTCTTAGCATTAATAGACAAATTGTTATCACAGATTCATTCAAATAAATTCTGCAACTCACTATTTACAGATAGTTGCATTTCTTGCAGGTCTTTAGCAATCACGTAAAGCATAGTGCCATCAGCAAATAGGACAATTTTACCTTTTTTAACTACACGTACAATATCATTTACATACAGTAGAAACAATGTAGGACCCAACACCGTCCCTTGTGGCACTTCAAATTCAACACGTTTAGGTTTTGACAAACAACCATGAAACTTTACACATTGGACTCTATTGCACAGATATGACTTAAAACCATTTTAATACAGTATGTTTAACACCAAGACATTCCAATTTATTAATTAACTGTCCTCGATCAACGGTTTCAAAAGCTCTCGTAAAGTCTAGGAAAACCGCTAGCACATAATTGTCACAGTCTATTGCTTTTAAAAGAATGGTTTTTCCGAAAACCTGACTGGTTTGGCAGTATTATTTCGTTTTTGTTACAGTATTCTTCGAGTTTCACCACTAGTTCAAGTATCTTTTCATATACTGGCACAGTATTTATTGGTCGAAATTCGTTATCTTGTTTTGTGTTGTTGACTTTCTGTACAGGTACTACAATAGACTGCTTCCAACTCTCAGGGAATATTCCAGTATACAAAGATGTATTTATGACATCTAATAAACGTTCAGCAATAACAACAACTGCATCACACAATACTTTTTTTGACACACCATTTTCCCCACCCCCAACATTTTTCATGTTTTTTAAAAATTCTTTCATACTAGACATAGTCAATGGTTTAAAGACAGAAAATTCACTATTAAGAATTACAGGTGAGTTATTAGGATTTGACGATTTAGGTATATTTTCAACTTATTGATACTTTCTATAAAATAAGTGTTTAATGCTTCTGCAATGTCTGTAGCGTTTACTAAGATTTTAGAGTCAAAAATTATCTCATTAGGGAGTATTTGATATTTACCAGGTAAATCGGTTTTTATATTTTTCCATAGTTCTCGGGAATTGTGTTTATGACTGTCAATTAATTTTTTAAAATGCGTTTCCTTATTAATTCTTATTTGATTAACTATTATATTTCTAAGAATCTTGTATTGATTCCAAATATCAACATTGTTAGCCTGCACAGCTCTTTTGTACAAGTTGTCTCTGTTTTTCATCATATCTCTTAGATCCGCAGTTATCCATTTTTTATTTAGAAATTTTTGTTTGACAGTAGTTTGTACTTTAGGGCACATTTTATCTATATAATGTGTAATATTATTAACGAACATATTTGCCAAGAGGTTTACATCCGAGATATCACTTTGTAATTTTGCATTGGCCTCTTGTGCAAAATAAGATCAACATTACCCAGAATACTGTCTCCAATATGTGCCGATAAAATAGAGTGGTCACTTATCTTTGGAGTATGATGAACATTATATACAAGGTGTTTGTCATTTGTGTCAATCAGTGTAGAACTATTTTGTGTTATTCGAGTGGCAGTTTTAACTATTTGTTATAGGCCTGCTTGATATATTTTGTTGAGTAATTTTTCACCATAGAAAGAATTCTTGAGCAAATCAAAGTTAAACCAAAAATGATGTTTGTTCCGTGGAAATCATTCACCTCGTCAAGATAATCATTGAAGTAATTTATGAAATCGCTATTTCGTGTTTGTGGTGGGTGATACAAAACAGTGCATAAATATTTTGTATTTGCAGACGAAAATTCAATCGACAATAGCCATAAGTAGTTTTCAACGCACTGTACGGTGTTAACCTTGTATTTAATGTCATTGCGCACCAAAACAATAACCCCTCCAGTTCTCGTATTTGTTGTTACAGATTTTTCGATTTTATAACTACTTATATTTAATTCGCATTGTTGAACGTCGGCGGAAACGTGCGTTTCGGATAACAACAACAATTTTGGCTTCCAACTATTTATGAGCATCTCTATATTGTGTTTATTATTTAAGTAGCCCTGGCAATTTAAATATACTATACTAGTACTTAAAACGATTTTGCTGTCTAACTGCTATTTTATGTATTTATTTCTTTGAATTTTCTCTATCCTCTTATAGGTTTCACAAGTTTGTACACTCCAATTAAGGTGGTTTATGTCCAGATTTAGCCCATATTTTTCGTTTGACAACACACAGTTTGAACACTTAACAACTTCACTTGAACATGTACTAACATCATGATCTTCACTACATTTAGGACATACCCTATTGTTCTTACAATCTTTGGCCAAATGACCGTATTGGCAACATTTATAGCATCTAATTATACCAAAATCATCAAATATTCATCGATTCCACCCTACTATAGGCATTTACATCATAGTCCCACATTATCATTTAACACAACACTCACAACAGAACGACATATAACCTCTTTTTATTTTAATTCTTACTTAACTCATACCCTTTCTGGGAATTAAAGTAACTCTGAGTTTAATATAAACTCGGGGATCAAAATTAATTGAAAAACGCGATAACTCCAAATTTAACTCGGGGTTTAAAATTAAACCACAATCACATTGAAAAACTGCCCCTAATAGTTTTGAAGACTTGCAGATATTGCAACACTTGAATGTTAAAAAAACTTAAAATTTACTTAAAATACAAGTATTGCATTCAACTTTTTGCAATATACGAATGTTGTAAAAAGTATGGCTGTCTAGGGGAAACAAAAAACACTATATTTAAGGATTTTAAGGTGTTTATATATCGCACATGGGCGAAAACAGTGTCATAATTAATTCCAATGTCAATTCCGAGATAATGACCGTCAAAGATTTATAACAAAATTCTAATATATTTGTAAAATTATATAAATATACAGTATTTTCTTTGCAAAGGAGGAACCACACTAAGGGTGGGTTGTACCAGTCCGAGTTAACCCCAAGTTATTTTTAATCCGCGATTATGTGCTAAAATACGTTGTACGAAGGTTAATCGAAGATTAACCGATGATTAACATAAAGATTATCAGTGAAATTTAACTCGCCAATTTTGGCGGTTTAAACTTTGAATAACCTCTTTTATGTTTAAATTTTCTCCTTCAACAAGCAGGACATCCGACTGCTGTTAAAGACAATTTTAAATCGAGCTTAAAATTAAACAATAATTATAGCTTTCACACAAATAAAAGAACTTGATGAATTAACCAAAGGCGAAGATTTTAGTCAATTGGTGAACATTGTATGAAGGGCACCGCGTACTATAGTATACCGGGTGTATCTGAGAATAGGCACACCCCTGTAACTTTTTTATTTATAAAGATAGACACATGAAATTTAGCATGGTTAATTAGGATATAAAATGCCACTTATAAGAGTACAAAATGAATTTTTTGAACTTCCGGTTTCGCCGGAAATGATACCAACTTTCGATTTTTAAATGGAATGCCCTATATATTTTTACATATTTGGAATCCTGAGAAAATTCTGAGTCAGACAGCATCCTCAAATTGACCTTTCGACGTTTCGTCATGAAAAAAGGCATCATCATAAAGATCAATCTAGAGTGCTTTGAACTATTTGAGAAAAACGAATTTTGACAAGTGTAGACTGCTGGGACTATCTGAATAACAACTTTCTAAGGAAAGTTCCATTTTTCCGACATTGTGTGAATCCATTAGAAGAAAATAAGATAGTTCAAATCACTCTAGATTGATCTTTATGATGATACATTTTCTGATGACGAAACGTCAAAAGGTCAATTTGAAGATGCTGTCTGACTCAGAATTTCCTCAGGATTCCGAATATGTAAAACTATATAGGGCATTCCATTTAAAAATCGAAAGTTGGTATCATTTCCGGCGAAACCGGTGAAACTCTCAGAGGTCTTCGAGCATGTAAATTGGCGACGTCTAAAGCCTGAATTATAGATTGCCTTCCTTCCTTCCTCCCGTAGTCGTGCCCGTACAATTTGTGCGTCTTGTAAAAAGTCAATTTATAGATTTCCGTGTAAAATTTCGTAACCATGCGCGATGACACCTAAAATGGTTGACATTTATTTTTGTTTATATTCTGCGTTTTACTCATTGTGTGTAAATATGAAAGATAATCATTTATATATTAGTGCAGTGATCACAATTTTAATTGCCCAGGAGCTTATTGTATACTGTCGAACTATGGAAAAAGGCAGTAACTGCTAAACAAGAAATTTATGGGAAATTAGCATAAACTACATTTTTATAAAAAGCAGTAGGTATTTAACTGATTTATTTAACTTAAAAGATAGTTTACTGCATTTCTTTGTTGAATTAAGATACAAAATGTCCATAGCTTTATCATAGCACAAGAAAACGCATTTGTCACTGCCTTTCTCCATAGTAGGGTAGTATAATGAAAAAAAACATCGAACAAGACGTTCTAAGACTCGCCCACTTTACCAAGACCGGGAAACTACGGGGTTTTACAAAGCAACTTTTCTAAAAATGAAAGACATTGATCATAAATAATATCTAAATATCCTATTTAGAGACACAAATTATTTAATAAACTGAACACCTATCTAAAATAATACTAAACAATCATGTATTTTAAATATTTTGTACCTACGTGCTGTCACCCTACAGCGCATGTCCATAACAAGCACTGTGATTGGTCATGTCAAAGACCTTTACGGTGAAAGATAAAACTTAAAAATTTCTACGGAAGGAAGGAATGCCGTCCTTACGGTACGGGAATTTATAACTGTCACTACGATTTAAATAAACATTTTTGACGTAATTGTCACCATTAACTTTGCCCGTTATTAATTTTAATTAAACTTAACAATTATTGATACTTTAAAATATTAAAATAACTTGAAAATATGATTTTGTTAAGAAAATATTTTATTTTTTTTATTACTATAATTGCAAAATATTATTACAAAGTATTAAAAATTCCCACACGGGAAATGTTAATTGTGACAATTACGTTCATCTTCTACGGGAGGAAGTAAGGAAGGAAGGAAGGCAATCTATAATTCAGGCTTAACAGTTTGAGCACACAATAACATTATAAGTGAATTGCAGCTCAGAAACCAACTCGGATGCTCTTGCTGTCACATTTCTTCGGGCACGTAAAACCAAAAATCTGTCTTGATTTTGTGTTGTGGCACGTTGTGGCCCCAAATGTCGTTCGTTTACGAGTACACTACCTGTATTACGTTGCTAAAGCCTACTTAAAACACTCTGACTGGTGTCTAACAAATTCAATACATGATTTTGATTTGTACCAACTTCTAACATTCCAACTGCTCTTAGCATTTGCTCTTCGGTCAAATGTCTTCTCTCCGTGGTAATTTTAAACTACCTAAACATGTATTGAACAATTTTTAGCCAAACTTAAATAAAACATTTGCAAAAACAACAAAAATAAAACAAATGTAAAAACAACAAAGTATTTTTTTAATTTTTTAGATTTTTTCTTAATAATTCTGCGTGATAGTTAATATATTTGATTTATTCTATTTATAAATAAAAAACTAATTTACATTTAAAGCTGAAAAATTGATAAATGAATAATTTAAACAGTATTTTTAGAATATCCCTAGACCGTGTTGATGTGTGTATATTTCATTAGACATAGACATATAATTCATTCCATTCAAAGTCGTGCATTTTCGCCATTAAGAAGAAAGGATGTGTCCAAAGAATATAGAAAACATCTTAACTTTGTACTTAATTGAAATGTATCAAAATTATCATGTAAACAAATAAAAACCAGATTGTCAAAAAAATATTCTGTCCTTATAAACGTCAAAAAAATTCCAGTATAATTCGCTGTTGGGTTGGGTATACCCAATGGGTACCCACGAGGAAAAAAATTCCACTAAAATTCATCCGTTGCCATGATGATCTGTCAAAAATACACGTTTTGATTGGTTTAAAATTACAGGTGTGGAATTTTCTTTAAAACATCTCTTTGCTTACGCCCCTGCTCAACCAATATTATTTATTTTTAAATTTATTTTATATTTCAAATTTTAATAAGATTGCTGAACTACTGTATAAATAAATTTTAACACCACAATCTACCAAAGGAAGCTTTAAAGGACCTAATTTCATAAAAGTTTTTTTTCTAATTATAAAATATTTTTTTAGAAGACCCTCGAGATCTATAATAAAAGTATAAAACCGGACGAAAACAGACAAACGAAATGCAGGCAATCGCGGATAAAATCGGACGAAAGCAGACGTTTGCGGTTGAAAACGGGCAAAAACAGACGTTTGCGGATAAAAACAGGCGTACGCAGGTAAAAGCAGACGGTTTCGGGTGAAAGCAGACGTTCGCAGGTGAAAGCAGACGTTTGCGGGTGAAAACGGGCAAAATCAGACGTTTACGGGTGAAAACAGACATACGCAGGTAAAAGCAGATGTTTGCGGATGAAAGCAGACGTTCGAGGACGGATGAAACCGGGCAAAAGTAGATAAAACTGAATGCCGGCGATCGCGGATGATTGCAGGTGTGCAACTGTCGAAAGACAGGTATAACCAGGTGTTCGCGGACGAAGCAGACGTTTTCGGGTGAAACCGGATGAAAGTCGACGTTCGCAGGTGAAAGCAGACGTTTGCGGGTGAAAACAGACGTATGCAGGTGAAATCAGACGTTCGCGGATGAAATCAGACGTTTGCGGATAAAAGCAGACGTTTTCAGATGAAATCCAACATCGAAACCGGGCGAAAGTAGATAAAACTAAATGACGGCGATCGCGAGTGATTGCAGATGATTGCGGGGGTGCACTAACCTAAACACTAAAGACAGGTATAACTGGGCCTTCGCGGATGAAGTGAAGCAGGCGTTCGCTTATGGACGGATAAGGTTTTCACTCTCTATCACCCGGTTTTAACGCATATTTAATTCGGAATTTACGCCCGCAATCACCCGACTTTTTTAGCAGGGTAATTTTAAGTTTGATTTAAATCTTGGTTCTAATTTTCATTTTAACTAAGTTCTGTAATTTCTTTTGCTCAATAATTATTTATAGATAATCTTCATATCATATAAGCTATGTACCTTTGTCGACAAAAGAGCAGGTTAATAAATAGTGGTGGGAAACAAAATTTTCTTTTCAAGTCGAATAAAATATTAATTTTTGTAATAAACTTAGTAAAATTAACAGTTTGTTTCATTTCCTTTCAAATACCTCTTACCAGAGCCCTTAACCGTAATGCGATAAAAGAAGCGACGGAGTAGCTCAATACCTGTCGCATATACCACTTTAATTTTGACAGTCCACTAGCCTAAGCATTAACCTGAGGTCTCCTAAAGAATTGTCATACTCATAGGCTTGGATAATATGATCCCAATTGGACACTTATTTGATTCCATCAATTTCTCATATCAAGTGTTTAAACACTAAGTTATTTCTCATGTAGATGAGGGCCGCGTAAAAAGCCCTTTTTTATTTAAATTATCTATGTAAGTAGATTATGGCTGCCGACTTAGTTAACGCTAACTGTAGCAACAACTTGTAGGCCAGTTTTCTGGATTTCCAAAATTACTGTTTTTAGCACCAAGTTCATCTTTTTTGGTACTTTGGCAAAAAGTATAAGTTACTGGTTACTTCCAAACTTTCTTTATGACAATTATCCTAAATCCTCAAAACCGTCATACTGAAATGTTATACAAGTTAGGTCAACGTGCAGAATCGGTCTCGCGGAATAAGTGAACTGGCATTTTCTTTTAAATTATTGAAAAGTTTCATATATGCCGGTGTTGATTGGAATCCGGCTTAATAATTCCATTAAGGATAATGTTTTTATGAAAATATGACAAAATCAAGTCAGAGAAGAAGAATTTTTAGGGCATATTTTTTTTAGAAACTACAAGAGATGATTCTGGATACTTTGTATATTAAAAAATTTTGAATCATCGCTTTTAATTACAATTTACATTAATATAAAATGCGTAATGCGTTTACCAAATATATTCTGAATAAATGCAAACGTTTAGCTTGGGAAAAAATAAATTCAGAATATCCCAAATATGTTTATTAAAATATATTTATTTGTATAAATTTAAACAAATATATAAAATATGAAATTATTCCACTAAATATGGACTATCCAAGGCACCAGCCCCAGCAGCTACTCCACCTTCATTTGATGTTGACAGTTTTGTTCTTAACATGTGACCAACCTGCCTGTTAACTAATATTTTTTGTGAGTCCCTAAAAATATATATTTCATAATAATTGGTTACAAAAAATATATTTTAATAAATAAAAGAATTGCACTACTATAAACAATATTTAGTACATAGTACATAGTATTATATTATTATAGAAAAGGTTTGCGTCTCAGGTCGCAGTCGAGTGAATAATGCGCATAATCTCGAGTATAATACTATACTTTATCTATTCCTATAACTAGATAATTACATGATTTCAAAAATAAAACAATAAAATCTAACATCTGTCAGATGGTAAACCTCACTTTTTACCAGATTTAGATAATATATATAATATATTATAGTCGCCTTTCTTAATGTAAAACCCGATTGGTTCAAATCACAGTGAATATTGAAATCGGCCAACAACTGATGCCTAACAACGTGAATATTCAGTATTCCCGTTGTATTTGTAATTAATTAGGGAATTTATTTTGTTTATCATTGTATACGGAAAAACTCAATATTATGCAATAAGAGTACCTAGATAAATTAAAGTTTATTAAAAATGTATATACTTAATTAATTACCCAATTATAATTCCAAAGATGCCTAGTTCTGAAATCATATCAACAATGGCAGGAACTTGGGGACCTCCGGGCCTAATTATATATCCCTTTGTTACTGGCGGATTAATTTTATCCATTAATATCCAAGCACTACGTTCTTTCGAATCTTTCATTTTTATTAAAGCATCTTTTATTTCTGTTCCATATATGTTATTTCCACCTCCCTCACGCTGAGGTTTTAATACAAATCTAAAATTTGTAGACTCATTATTCAAACAATCCTTTTTATTGTTTAAAATAATGATTTTAAAAATAAAGCAAAATTTACAAACTTAAAAATACAGAAATACAAAATTTAACTGAAATTCTTATTTAACCTGATGTTTTTTATTTTTAATATTAATAAATAGAATAATTTTGTTTTCCTTTTCTTTACATGTGTGGGTATAAATTTTATGTAATATAATATATTATATTGTACAACATTTTACAATGTTTAATTATAGTATTTGAATTAAATGTGATGTAATAGTTCTCGTTAATAAACATTAAAGAAAAAAATATATAATTATGTGTCAAAACCCTTGTCAAAAGAATTTTTTGTTTTTACACTTAAGTTCAGTGTCCAAAGAAACACTTACCCAGCAAACAGAAAGACGTCCCAAAGACGACGGATTTTAGTCATTTTGTTAACGTGTTGACGTCTTTGAAAGACGTCTTAATGACGATTGGGAGACGTGCATATGTCACATCATAATTAGGTCAAAACGTACCTGCGACGTTTAAAATTGACGTATATTTAAATATACGTCAATTGCAGTGGCGGCCCATGGTGAGGCAGAGGCAGGGTTTCGCCCTCATTTAGAGGCCTATTCCCTTTCGCTAAACATGCATGTTTATGAACTACATATCGACCCATGCAACGAAGACTATAGTAACTCAAAAAACGTGGGTTTTGAGCTCTATTTGGTGGAAGATTACAGTAACTCAGACATGAAACGATAGGCAACCAGTGAACAACTTCCCTGTATAGTAAGTGTAATAATCCACATTCCTACAGGAAAAAACTATATTAAGTTGAGTTACTCTAGTCTACAATCAAAACTGAGTTACAATAGTCTTCGTTGCATGTTTCGATAGGTTTCACACCAAACAAAAAAAAATATATTTTTTGGTAATTTTAAAAATATGTTTATGATTTGTTTTTTAATTATTAAAATGTATTTCCTAATTATAATACCAGAATACAAATTTTGCTTTACTGATTTTTTAAATATAATTAATATTAATTTTATTATAATATTTATTTAGAAAAAAACAGAAAATTAAAAAAATCTGAGTGTGAAGGGAGAATTTAGGGGGAGGGAGGTCAAGACTTATATGTTACAAGGGGGGCAGAGGGTCTAAAAACGACCTCTAAAACTATATATATATATATATTGGTAGAATAAAAAATAACTTGGAAAAATATATTTTATTAAAAAAATACAACAAATATAAAATACCTATGTAATATTATTACTCAAAAATATAGACAAAATATTAGTCAAAGAAAAGTATAACTAATAAAATACAAAAAAATATGCATCTAAAAACTATTTTTCTTCACATGGGAGCTAAAATTTTATGGTTTAATTTTAAAATCTTTTAGGTTTTATCAATACCTTGTAAAACCCTACACCTTCACTACTCGTCAGAGTTTGAGTTGGAATTTCTCTTTATGCCTCCCTGTTGTAGAAGGGGCCCTTCCACCCGACCTTAAAGGCTGGTCAATGAAGAGTTCCAACGATGGTATTACCTCCACCTTACCCTCCACCACTAACTTTCACAGCGCTTCCTCTATTAGCGCTAGTAATTTTAATTTATCCTTAAAGTCATTAAGTTGTTTTATTGGCTCCCCGACATTGCCAGTCTCCATGAGAGAAATGCGTAGAAAACTGCCATTTTCAATACACTAAAAGTGTGTAAAAATAAGTAACAAATAATTATTTTAAGATATTTTATGATTACCCTTTTCCATAAAAGAATGGACGCCAGAAGATATGTGCTTTCGCTAGTTCAGCATAAAACGTCTTTTCCCCAGTATTTTCAGAATTTGTAGATTAGATTCAGAAGTTGTTTTTAAGTTCATTTAATATATTAAATATCACCAATGATTTTTAAAATAATTATCTAACACAATTTTAGTTTACGATCTGCGACTTTTAGGTTATAAAACTAATATACTCTCTGTCCTAGAAACATTTATCGCTGTTCAGAAAGATTCAAGGTCAAGACTCTCAACATATGAGAAATGGAATAGCCTTAAACATAGGTGATGTTTGGGTTGTCGTTGGGTGAACATACATGTTAAGAAATCGATGTTAACGAACAGCAAGAAAGGGAATAGGCCTCTTAAAGGCGAAGAAATTTTTTTAAACCCAACTTAAAAAAACTGACGTCGCAGTTCACAACCTATACTTAAAACTAAGTAAAAAACTTAGACTGTGGTGGGGAAGGAATCCTCTACTTTGTCAATGAAATATATTTTATTGTAAAAATGACGTTTATTTTAAATAAACCTCATTTTTGCCTAATTAATATTTTATTGTTCAGCAAGAACCACGTGAAGGTCAACAATTTCTCACCGTAATATCCATAATGACTAAATTCACATAAATCACCAAGTTCAATTAACTAAACCCACAGAATAAACCACTTACAAATCATAAAATAGACAAACTCATAGAAAAAGAATAAACAAAATATTGCGTAAATAACCACAGATTTGTTCTTTAAACAGTTCAGAATTTTATAACCAAAACAAACCTAAAGAAGGAATCTGTATTTATTTTATTGGTTACTGTGATAGCTACAAGATGGCGATAGTGTTAAAATATGTTTATTTTAGAATAGAAATATAATTTCGATTAAATAAAAACGTGTGAAGTATAACACTAGTTTACAAAATTAAACTTTTTGTCTGTTGCCGTGAAATTTTTTGTTGATAATGTTTACTTATGATGTGTTTTTTTCAAACCTGACCTTACAAGTTTTTGTGCAGCTCAAGTTGCTCAGTTTTTTTTTAATTTGTTCATTTATGCGTATTTATTCGTTGATAACGTGCGTATTTCAAAGTGTTAAGACTAATACCAAAGTTTCTGTAACATGAGTAGTTCAAGTAGATGTAGTTTAAACAACCCAAATCATTTTTGCTACATATGTGGAGAATATGTGTTCAACGATTTTAGAAAATGTATATCAGAGTTCGTTAAAAATACTTATTTTCTGTATTTTGGGATGTTTTTGGATAAAAATGACAAGTCTTGGGCTCCTGATTGTGTTTGCAAATCGTGTGTTGAATATTTAAGATTGTGGAAAAGTGGCAAAAGAAGTGCTTTTAAACTTAAAACACCAACCATTTGGCAAGAACCACAAAATCATCTCGATGACTGTTACTTTTGTAGTGTCAACATAAACGGCATAAACGCTAAAAATCGAGCTAAATGGCAGTACCCAAGTACTACTTCTGTTCAGCGTCCAGTGAAATATTCACCTGACTGTTTAGTTCCTAAAAATATATCTGAGCCCTTAGTACAAGACAATGAAGAACCAAGCTCATCAGAAAATGATACTGATTTTGAAGATTTATTAAACGAGCCAAAACGCTTTTCACAAAACGAGTTAGATGATCTTGTAAGAGATTTAAATATTTCTAAACAAGCTTCAGAATTGTTGGCATCAAGACTGAAAGAAAAAAATTCGCTTTCTTCAGGCACTAAAATTACTTTTTATCGTGAAAGAGAAAAAGAATTACGTAGTTATTTTTCCGAAGAAGGCAATATTGTTTTTTGTTCAGATATTAAGAACTTGTTAATAAAAATGGGTTTAAAACAATATGAACCAAGTGAATGGCGTTTATTCATTGACAGTTCAAAACGTAGCCTAAAATGCATTCTGTTACATAACGGAAATAAATACGCTGGAGTGCCTATTGCTCACAGTAAAAAGTTAAAGGAAGAATATTGTAACATCTTATTAGTCTTGAATAAAATAAAATACAATGACCACAAGTGGCAAATTTGTGTTGATTTAAAAATGGTGAACATTCTTCTCCGTCAACAAAGTGGTTACACTAAGGGCCGGTTTTTTAATCGTTGGTTAAGTTTATCTTACGGTTAACTTTCTTAGATACTATTGTGTTAACAATTGTATCTAAGGAAATTAACCGTAAGATAAACTTAACCAACGATTGAAAAACCGGCCCTAAGTTTCCCTGTTTTATATGTCTTTGGGACAGCAGAGCTAAACAAGAACATTGGGTAAAAAAAAACTGGACCTTGAGAGAAAATATGACGCCTGGGAAGCAAAATATAGCCCACAATTCCCTAGTACCTTGTGACAGAATTATCCTTCCGCCATTACATATAAAACTGGGGATCATGAAACAGTTTGTTAAATCACTTGATAAAAACGGAAACTGCTTTTCTTACATTTGCCAAAAGTTTCCTCAGCTCACTATGGAAAAGATTAAAGCCGGTATTTTTGACGGCCCCCAAATTAGAAAACTTACGCAAGATAGTCAATTTAGAAATTCTATGACTGAGCTTGAATTAATGGCTTGGACAGCTTTTGTCTCAGTGATGCAAAACTTTCTCGGAAATAGAAAATCAGACAATTATATTAAACTTGTAGAAGACCTCCTTTTACAATTAAAAAATATGGGGTGCAATATGAGCATAAAACTCCACTTTCTCCATAGTCACCTTGACAGGTTTCCGGAAAATCTAGGGGATATGAGCGAAGAGCAGGGAGAGCGTATGCATCAGGATTTACGCGTCATGGAAGAACGTTATCAGGGTTTCTGGGATACAAATATGATGTCTGATTATTGCTGGTCCCTGATACGCCATTACCCTAAATCTACACATAAGAGAAGAGCTTTAAAGCGAAGTTTTTTAGAACTCAATGATTAATTTAATTATTGAATAAATTTTTTCTTAGTAACTACATGTTTTATTTTGTTTTAATCATATATATCTGAAACCAAAAAACTAGAGCTGATAAAAAAATTCTACTTATATATTTGAAATTAGAATATTATATGTAGTCAGCAACAGCAAACAAATTTCCGGCAACAGATGTACTGTAAACTAGTGTAATTTATCTAAAAGTCCGCAACAGTGTTGCCACAACACCTGCTTATTTCCTTGGACGTAGGCGTGCCTGCCTCGCGTATGCTAATACGAGAGAAATAGACAACTATGATATCGCATTGTAATAGAATGAGACAAAAAGGCTAACGCCAGTCGTGAGTCTAAATTAGTTCAGGCATGCTTCTGAGCCAATCATCTAGCTATAAATATTAGTTTAAATTGCGGTCGTTTCAAATTCAAATAATTTAAATGCTGCTGGGTATTACACGTATAAAATCAATCAATTTTATTGACTATTTCACAATTCATGTAATCCAAATATTAAAAATTTATAAAGGGTGTCCACTTAAGAGTGCTCTAACTTTAAAATGACATAAAACAAACTACACTTAAGATATTAGGAAAAAAATATATTTATTTAAAAGAACATCCTATGGCATTAATTATGAAAAATAACATCTTTCAAATGCCCCCGCGGCTGCGCTCCACAGCGCGCATTCTGCAGGTCACTGGGTTGTCGTTGGGTGAACATACATGTTAAGAAATCGATGTTAACGAACAGCAAGAAAGGGAATAGGCCTCTTAAAGGCGAAGAAATTTTTTTAAACCCAACTTAAAAAAACTGACGTCGCAGTTCACAACCTATACTTAAAACTAAGTAAAAAACTTAGACTGTGGTGGGGAAGGAATCCTCTACTTTGTCAATGAAATATATTTTATTGTAAAAATGACGTTTATTTTAAATAAACCTCATTTTTGCCTAATTAATATTTTATTGTTCAGCAAGAACCACGTGAAGGTCAACAATTTCTCACCGTAATATCCATAATGACCAAATTCACATAAATCACCAAGTTCAATTAACTAAACCCACAGAATAAACCACTTACAAATCATAAAATAGACAAACTCATAGAAAAAGAATAAACAAAATATTGCGTAAATAACCACAGATTTGTTCTTTAAACAGTTCAGAATTTTATAACCAAAACAAACCTAAAGAAGGAATCTGTATTTATTTTATTGGTTACTGTGATAGCTACAAGATGGCGATAGTGTTAAAATATGTTTATTTTAGAATAGAAATATAATTTCGATTAAATAAAAACGTGTGAAGTATAATTTATCTAAAATTCCGCAACAGTGTTGCCACAACACCTGCTTATTTCCTTGGACGTAGGCGTGCCTGCCTCGCGTATGCTAATACGAGAGAAATAGACAACTATGATATCGCATTGTAATAGAATGAGACAAAAAGGCTAACGCCAGTCGTGAGTCTAAATTAGTTCAGGCATGCTTCTGAGCCAATCATCTAGCTATAAATATTAGTTTAAATTGCGGTCGTTTTAAATTCAAATAATTTAAATGCTGCTGGGTATTACACGTATAAAATCAATCAATTTTATTGACTATTTCACAATTCATGTAATCCAAATATTAAAAATTTATAAAGGGTGTCCACTTAAGAGTGCTCTAACTTTAAAATGAAATAAAACAAACTACACTTAAGATATTAGGAAAAAAATATATTTATTTAAAAGAACATCCTATGGCATTAATTATGAAAAATAACATCTTTTAAATGCCCCCGCGGCTGCGCTCCACAGCGCGCATTCTGCAGGTCACTTTTTCGCACATTTCGGGTTCGATTTCATTTATTATACGAGTAATGTTGGCCTTCAGTGCTTCAATTGTTCGTGGCTTATTCACGTATACAAGTGACTTTACGTAGCCCCACAAAAAAGTTCAGCGGCGTTAGATCGCATGATCTCGTTGGCCACTGGAAAACGCCGCCGCGTGAAATGACGCCGTTGAAACGTTTGGCGAATTAAACATTAATTTTGTTGGTAAATTTGAATAATTTGAATGCGTTGAGCAACCGTGTAACGCTCCATTATCAAATGTCATAATATGCCAACAAAACTTCAAAATATTTGACAGCTGTGTCTGTACTGACTTAGCCATAGCCGCCTATCAAACATCGAGCGTACCTAATTGGACACCCTTTAGTATATTATAGAAAGTAAAATATTTAAATTATACTTAATTTTTTAATTCTCTATGATGGGGCACTGCCTCACCTGCCATCAAAAAAAGGCAACAAATATTTTCATAAAAACTGTTTATTATATAAAAATACCTCGAAAAATACAATACATTTTGGTGGCTAACCATGAAAAATGTATATTTTTATTATACCTATTTATTATTATAGGTAATAATTAATATTACAAAGTTACTCTTTAATTTTTCGTTTGCCTGGCGCTTAAGAACTTATATATAAATATTAAATAAAAATACAATTTGGAAACCAAACATGAAAAAATCTTTTTTCTTCTTATACTTAGCTATCATTAATCGCAGAGTAATAATCCACTTATTTTCAATTTAAAACAATAATTATTGTGCACAATATTAATCACTACAGTTTCTGACACTACTCATTGATGTCACAAAACTAACTGACTGAGAAAGTAAAAATACCTACGTTTTTTGATTCTATTGCAATAGCATTAAATAAGATTATAATTAGTTACTTTTGAAGAACAATGCAAAATAGTTGTCGGTATTTTCGGTAACAAATAGGTATTTAAAATTTATTTCAGATTAATCCAACATTTATAACCTGAAACAAACGACAAACAAGTTGTTTGTCGTTTGTTCGTTTGAAACAACACACACAAAAACAATGGCGGATGACTCGGTAGTTTCGACTTCGACCCACATCGACTAATATCGATTGCTGCCGCTTCCAATTGCCACCAATCATCGCTACGCGGCTGCGCTCCACAGCGCGCATTCTGCAGGTCACTTTTTCGCACATTTCGGGTTCGATTTCATTTATTATACGAGTAATGTTGGCCTTCAGTGCTTCAATTGTTCGTGGCTTATTCACGTATACAAGTGACTTTACGTAGCCCCACAAAAAAGTTCAGCGGCGTTAGATCGCATGATCTCGTTGGCCACTGGAAAACGCCGCCGCGTGAAATGACGCCGTTGAAACGTTTGGCGAATTAAACATTAATTTTGTTGGTAAATTTGAATAATTTGAATGCGTTGAGCAACCGTGTAACGCTCCATTATCAAATGTCATAATATGCCAACAAAACTTCAAAATATTTGACAGCTGTGTCTGTACTGACTTAGCCATAGCCGCCTATCAAACATCGAGCGTACCTAATTGGACACCCTTTAGTATATTATAGAAAGTAAAATATTTAAATTATACTTAATTTTTTAATTCTCTATGATGGGGCACTGCCTCACCTGCCATCAAAAAAAGGCAACAAATATTTTCATAAAAACTGTTTATTATATAAAAATACCTCGAAAAATACAATACATTTTGGTGGCTAACCATGAAAAATGTATATTTTTATTATACCTATTTATTATTATAGGTAATAATTAATATTACAAAGTTACTCTTTAATTTTTCGTTTGCCTGGCGCTTAAGAACTTATATATAAATATTAAATAAAAATACAATTTGGAAACCAAACATGAAAAAATCTTTTTTCTTCTTATACTTAGCTATCATTAATCGCAGAGTAATAATCCACTTATTTTCAATTTAAAACAATAATTATTGTGCACAATATTAATCACTACAGTTTCTGACACTACTCATTGATGTCACAAAACTAACTGACTGAGAAAGTAAAAATACCTACGTTTTTTGATTCTATTGCAATAGCATTAAATAAGATTATAATTAGTTACTTTTGAAGAACAATGCAAAATAGTTGTCGGTATTTTCGGTAACAAATAGGTATTTAAAATTTATTTCAGATTAATCCAACATTTATAACCTGAAACAAACGACAAACAAGTTGTTTGTCGTTTGTTCGTTTGAAACAACACACACAAAAACAATGGCGGATGACTCGGTAGTTTCGACTTCGACCCACATCGACTAATATCGATTGCTGCCGCTTCCAATTGCCACCAATCATCGCTACGTGTTCGGCGCGAAGCTCTTCTATAGGTTATACCATAAAATCAGTTAATGCGGGATTTACAAATATTTTAAGGAATTTTCCTAAACAAAATATATTATTCCATACCAACACGATGCTTTATAATAATAGTTTAAATTCCCACTTACCTTTATACGCTGTATTTAAGCAAAAATAACCTTGTTGTTGTGGGTGAAATCAATAATTAATATAATGCTAGATTTTTATGTAATACTTATAGTTAGTACATAATATGTAATACTGTATAGGACATATTATGTCCTATACAGTATAATTTCTGGTAGGCACATTTGAAGTAGCCCTTGAGATTTTTCTATAATACCAAATGACGTCCTTCATTCGCCCTATATAGGTAATATATATTACTATATACAGCATATGTGGTAAATGAACGGCCATAACAATGACGTCCTTGATTCGCCTTATTTTGGTAATGAAATATCCGGTACATTAACGGTCATAAAGATGACGTATTTGATGCGTCTTATTTTGGTACTTGACGTATTTCATCCAAATGACCAATAATCGACGTTCAGAAGACGTCACTCGATGTCTATCTGTTTGCTGGCTAGCTGTTAAAGTGGTTGGTGAACTGCACATACCACTTTGATGGCTGGATTTTGACATGAGATTGTATTTTATATCGAAAATTTGTCTTTAACACGTAAACTGCCATTAGTATTAGGGTGAGCCAAATAAACTAACCTATCGGATTTATGGGTTAAAATGAACCTACATACCGAGTAAAAAATTTCCCTGCAAGGCAAAATTTTTTGCTCAATTTTAAAAGGTGTCGGTGAGCATTTTAAGTTTTCCATTGAAATAACACGTAAAAAAATCTTTTTTCATTAAAAAGACTATAACTTTTGAACCGTTTGAGATAAAAATTTTTACGTCGCGGATTCTTGTAGAGCATACAATTTCCCAAAGAATCTATACCAGGATTTTTTTTTTTTAATTCAAAAATTCGTATGTTTGAAAGCTTTGAAAAGTGTAAAAAATCACCAAAATTGCAGTTTTAGTGATTTTTTACACTTTTCAAAGCTTTCAAACATACGAATTTTTGAATTAAAAGAAATAATCCTGGTATAGATTCTTTGGGAAATTTTATGCTCTACAAGAATCCGCGACGTAAAAAATTTTATCTCAAACGGTTCAAAAGTTATAGTCTTTTTAATGAAAAAAGATTTTTTTACGTGTTATTTCAATGGAAAACTTAAAATGCTCACCGACACCTTTTAAAATTGAGCAAAAAATTTTGCCTTGCAGGGAAATTTTTTACTCGGTATGTAGGTTCATTTTAACCCATAAATCCGATAGGTTAGTTTTTTTGGCTCACCCTAATGTGTATGAAAAAAAATACACGCGAGTTGGGTCTTTTGCGCCATGTGTATGATTTTGTATACCCGCACAATACAATTATTTTAGCCATGTGTATGTGAAAGGATGCATAACATGGGTTTTATATGTTAAAATGATCGTGGAGTTGATGTAGGTACACCGGTAGAGACTTAGCCGACATTTTTTGTTTAACATTTTTAAGATGAAAATGTCGATGAGAAAAATAAAGATTTTATTTTCATTGAGTCAATGAAAAAATAACAATAAATTAACAAAATAAAGCTGGACAAAAATGGTAATAATAACGGAATGGTAATAATTAATGGAAATAATAATGTTATGTTGTGGGTTGCACGGGGGTAGAAGGGGGTAAAATAATAAAAAAAATGAGCTAATGTATTATAGAAATAGTTGAATATTTTTATTGAGAATTAAAAGCTAAAAACATGGTGGCCCAGCGGACCTTACTTGTAAAAAACTCATGGCATATGCAAAAAAAACCGGTGAGTGCGCGGTTGAGTGTGCACGCTTAATTAAACTTAAGTTTACACTGAATAATTGAGTATAAACACTCAAGTTTTAGAGTACACCCAGAATATTTAAGTATAAACACTCAAGTTAGGGTTAACAATGGATTCTTAAGTGTATATACTCAAAATTTGGGAGTAAACACTGAATTTTGGGTGTAAACACCCAAAATTTGAGAGTTTTTTTAACATAAATATCTATATTTACTGAATTTACTGAATATACCTATAGCTGAATCTTCTTTCAGTTATTTTCAATACGGTTACGAAATTTGCGCAAGATGCAAAATCTGTAAATTTTATTTAATTTATTAATCTCCGACGTAAATGCTCTGCATTTCTCATAACCTTTAATAATTATTATAATGACTTAAGTTAGTGATAAACCGATTTTAGGCAATACTAATATGGTGACAGTTTTTTCTCATTCTAATTCTTGTACGGTGTTTTTATGAATACAACTAAAATAAATAAATAAATAAACAAAATATGATTACAACATTGCTGGACCATAATGCTTAGTTCAAAATAAGACAATATTATAATAATAATGTACATTAGAGTGGGTCGAATAACCGCTTTTTTCGAAATTAATTTTGTTATAGCAAAAATATTAATTTTTAAGGTACAAAAAATATACAGTGCTTGCAAATCCAAGTCCGACCGCGCTGGAAAGGACGGCTGTTCAATACCCGCGTGAAAAGAACAAGGATAGAACGCCAAATAGAATTTGATTGGCCAGAGCCGGCAGGCTACGACAACGCATACCCACCGCGCACCTCGCAGCGTGCTTGACACGAGGATATCAGAACGAGAACTGCAGTGGTTTTAGTAAAAAAGATTATTTAATTAAAAAATGTACACGTTGGAACAAAAAGTTCAGATTGTAATCTGGCATTTTGCTGGTAATTCTGAACGAGAAATTCAAAGATTATTTGCGGGAATGTTCGAGGCCAGACCAAACAGAGAAACAATTCGACGAACCGTTAATAATTTTCTCACGCACGGTTGTGTAGTTCCGATGCAGCTCCGACGGGAACGTCCTCCCCGGGAAAATCTAAATAGAGAAGCGCGGGATACTTTAATTTACGCGTCAATTGAAGAAAACCCAACCCAGGCATTAAGTACGGTGGCTAGGGAGTTTGATATTTCAGCTTCCACGGCACGAAATGTGCTAAGACGCCATGGATATCGTCCATTTAAGCTGCGACGGGGAAACGAGCAATTCCCTGCCGATGCATTCAGCCGCATGGAATTTTGCGAGGTTGTTATGGAGAGAGCAAATGCCGACCCAAATTTTATCGGTAATATTTTATTTACTGACGAGTCGACATTTACTCTCCATGGCAGGCACAATTCGCAGAATGTTCGAATGTGGGCGCGAGAAAATCCTCGTAGGATTGATGCAGCTCGGACACAGTATCCCTAAAAACTTAATGTCTGGGCGGGTATTTTGGGCGACCGAATAATTGGCCCATTTTTTATAAATGGGAATTTAAATGGCGCTAGGTATTTAAATCTCTTAAAAGACCAAATAGTTCCCGCGCTTCAAAATTTAGGACGGTTGCCCTGCACATAATACGATGGCTGTTCGGGAATTCCTTTCCGACACTTTTGGACCTCGTCTTATTATGGGTCGAGGAGGAATTCTCTGGCCAGCTAGATCACCGGACTTGGCGCCGAGTGATTTTTTTTGTGGGGGTACCTCAAGTGGAAGCTGTACGTTTTCCAGGAAGATCGGGCTAATAACCTCAATGATTTAGGAATCCGCATAACTAATTTGTTGGGGGATATTAGTCCAGAAGTCCTAGCTAATGTGCGTGGGAATTTTTATAATAGGTTAGTCTATTGTTTGGCTGCCTATGGGGGCTTGTTCGAACATTTAATTTAATTTTTGAGTTTATTTATTTTTATTATTTATTTTTAGAGTTTTATTTTTATTTAGAGTTTTATTTTTATTTAGAGTTTTATTTTTATTTATAGTTATTTTTATTCAGAATTATTTTTTATTTGAGAAATCTTTTTTACTAAGAATACTATTTTTGTTGTTGCCCTAAAAAAATAAAAATAAATTATTTTTAGGATTCGGGTATAAAATATTCAAAAAGAAAATTAAAATGTGCATCTACACTCTAACGCAGTTTGCTTAACACTAAATGCAGCCAGACTGGCTGCCAGAGTTGACCTCGCTTACAATTCGCACGCATCCGGCTCTGGCCAATCAAATTCTATTTGGCGTTCTATCCTTGTTCTTTTCACGCGGGTATTGAACAGTCGTCCTTTTCAGCCCGGTCGGACTTGGATTTGCAAGCACTGTATATATACAAAGGAAACAAATTTTCGATCAACATATTACTGATGATCTTATATCTTATTAGGATTGCCAAACTTAAAGTAAAAAATATTTTGTAAGTTTTGTTACTAAATTGAATTCACTACAAAAAAGGTGCTTATTAATTATCGCCTAAATATTGTGGTTTTAATATAGATAATTTTGATTTTATCTTAAAGTTTTCATTTTTATAACTGAAATCGCAATTATCTCTAGAGCTATATTTGAAAAGGATGTTTTTGTACACAATTCAATTTACTAACAAACCTAAGATAATCGTAATACCCCTCCCTAATAACAGTTAGGTAATCCCTCGGGACATTTTCGAGATTTTGTGGATATCTTGGCCAACCACGATTATATGTAAATTTTTCGAAAAATCACGTTATTCTTCATTTTAGTCCAAAAAATGAGCAATAGTTGATTTTTTTACTCTTATGTCTAATTTTGGGAATACAATATTGTGCACATAGCATGATACTACAGAGTGTTAAAAAAAGAGGTGTTTTTTCCAAAATTCCAAATTCCCATTCATAGGGCAGTTGAGCTTTATAGTCCTAATACCCCTCCCTAATAACAGTTGGGTAATCCCTCGGGATGTTTTCGAGATTTTGTTGATATCTTGGCTAACTACGATTATAAGGAAATTTTTCGAAAATTCACTACGGAAGGTATTAACACAGCGTTTTAAGGTAGGTCACGTGCTTCCAGTACGTTGCGTGATTTATTAATACTTAAATGTTTTACACAAAAGCAATTTTTTTCGGTGAAATTCAAAATAAAAACGCAAACCAAACAAAATTATTCTCGTAAACTTATGCTATGAAAGTTGGCGCATATCAGGTTTTGTGTTTCCTCCCTTCAATTATTCTTGTCATTTTTTTCGTCGAATATGAAAACATTTTTCAAACAGCAAAACACATTTAAAAAAATAATAACGGATGTACCACTCTAGACGAAGAGCTGCCTACCATCTTTTTCTGCTAGAAGAAGATGGGCACAAGAACATGCAAATATGCAGATATGCGATATATTTATTAAACTCAACCGTTTGTAGAAAATTGCATAAATATAGCCTGCATAAGTTTACGAGTATAATTTTGTTTGTTTTGCTTTTTTATTTTAAATTTCAGCGAAAAAAATTGCTTTTGTGTGAAACATTTCAGTTTTTATGAATCACGTAACGTGCATAAACTGGAAGCACGTGACCTACCTTAAAACGCTGTGTTGATAACTAATCGATACTTTCCGTAGTTTGCTCATTTTTGGGAATTAAGTGGAGAATAACGTGAATTTTCAAAAAATTGCCATATAATCGTAGTTATCCAAGATATCCACAAAATCTCGAAAACGTCCCGAGGGATAACAAATCTGTTATTAGGAAGGGGTATTACAACTATCAAGCTCAACTGCCCTGTGAATGTGTGAATTTAAAATTTTGGGAAAAAACATCTCTTTTTTTAACACCCTGTAGTATCATGCTATGTGCACAATATCTTATTACCAAAATTAGACATAGGAGTCAAAAAATCAACTATTGCTCATTTTTGGACTAAAATGAAGAGTAACGACAATTTTCGAAAAATTGCTATATAAATCGTAGTTAGCCAAGATATCCACAATATATCGAAAACGTCCCGAGGGGTATTACGACTATCAAGCTTAACTGTCCTGTGAATGTGTGAATTTAAAATTTTGGAAAGAAACATCTCTTTTTTTAACACCCTGTAGTATCATGCTATGTGCACAATATCGTATTCCCAAAATTAGACATAAGAGTGAAAAAATCTAATATTGCTCATTTTTTGGACTAAAATGAAGAATAACGCGAATTTGCCATATAATCGTGGTTAGCCAAGATATTCACAAAATCTCAAAAACGTCCCTAGGGATTACCCAACTGTTATTATGGAGGGGTATTACGATCATCAAGCTGAACTGCCCTGTGAATGGGGATTTGAAAGGTTGGAAAAAAACATCTCTTTTTTAACACCCTCTAGTGCTATGTGCACAATATTCTTTCCCCAAAATTCACTATTGCTCATTTTTTGGACTAAACTGGGGAATAACGACAATTTTTGAAAAATTGGCACATAATCGTAGTAAGCCACGATATTCACAAAATCTCAAAAAAGTTTCGAGGGATTACCTAACTTATAATAGGGAGGGGTATTACGACTATCAAACTCAACTGCCCTATGAATGGGAATAACTTGAAATTTCGGAAAAAATACATCTCTTCGTTTAACACCCTGTAGTATAATGCTCAGGACCTACCCCTTAAGAATTTGAATAGGGAAGGGGTATTGACCAATACATTATTTTAAAGGTCTTTAAAATCCCTAAACATCAATGTTTTATTTTTTTTAATTGGTCTGTTTATTTTTGAGATATTTTAGAAAAATCATGCATATGCTTTTAAAACTTTCCACCTTAAATTTTTCAAAAACTGGAAGAATTTGGAAAAAAACGTGGACACACGTTAAGTTTTATATCGAGGGCGCTACTGCTACTGCAAAAGGTATCATGTGGCACATCATTTTTAAGCTCGTTTAATTTGCAATACAACTGTGTAGTTAGTTTTGAAATTTATTGGTTGGTTCTCAAGAAAAAAAAAATTATTGTTTGGAAATTGGTTTTTACTAAATCTAAACGAATAGGTATACAAATTTATTTATCAATTATAATTGAAAATTTAATATTTTTAGGTCAAATGTTTAAAATGTCCCCCGCTCTCTCGCAAACAATAATAAAGCCTGGATTCAAAACCCTCCCTCACATTACGGAACATCTCTGGAGTTATTTGACGGCACTCTGTTATAATCCGTTGACGTAGTTCATCCAAAGACGGATATCGCATATCTAGATTCCGACGAACTGGAGCTGCGTAATAGTCCAATTAAATGGTCCCCCAAGATTCCTGCACAAACATTCAACTTCTGCGGATGTTGAGTATGACCTTGCCGGTATAAATGAGGATTTGTATCACTCCAAAACCTGCAGTTATGCCGATGGACCTTTCCATTAGGTAAAAAGTTGACTCGTCCGAAAAGCCAATATTGTACAACAAATTTTGATTTTGAATAAGACGGTCACTCATGATTTCGCAGAATTCCTATCTTTTATCGAAATCGTCTTCATTTAATTCATATACTAGCCGAATTTTGTAGGGATGAAACTTGTTTTTGTGAAAAATTCTAAACACGTTAGTGCTGCTCACGCCGGAAGTTGCAGATATTTGCCGTATTGACTGCGTATTTGGCATAAGCTGGATATGTCACAATACCGCCTCAGCAGCTCCTTCGTCATGCACAAGTCCTCTGGAAGTCTTTTTTTTTAATTTAAAACTGAACCCGTTTCAACAAATTTTGATATTAATTCTCCGATGTATTTATGGCCAACATTGCGATCGGGGTGATTTTCGTTGAACATCCTTGCAGCTCTTCGAGCACATTTTTGATTTTCGTAATAGCTGCATACCAACTCAACACGTTCTCGTAATGTGTACACCATATTTAAACAATTAGGCTAGGTAAGAATAGTAACTTAACTGATTTACAATGCATCGAACGTTCAAACATTGGCGTTTTTAGGTAAAAAGTTTATTTATCAACAATAAGCAAAAAACGATTGACGACAAGTAAGTTATTTGAAATGGTTTAGTTCTTCAAAGAAAAACAGTAAAAAATTTATTAGAATGTAATTGATAGGCATTAGTTTTTTGTAAATCTAACCAAGTTTCTTCCATTTTTAGATTTTCATCGATGATATTTGTTTAGTTCCGAAATTTATCAAGCAGACATTAGAGATTCAACTCACCAAAGCCGTTTTGACCAAATTTTGCAGGATTGATACGGTAATAACAATAAAAATTATTTTTTTCTTTACAACCAATCGGTAAATAACAAAACTACACAGTTGTATTGCAAATTAAAAGAGCTTTAAAATGATATGCGCCAAAAAATGTCCCCCACTTTATGTGTGTCGCGTTTTTTTCCAAATTCTTCCAGTTTTCGAAAAATTTAAGGTGGGAAGTTTTAAAAGCATATTGCATGGTTTTTCTAAAATATCTCAAAAATAAACAGATCGATTTTAAAAAATAAAACATTGATGTATAGGGATTTTAAAGACCATTAAAATAATGTATTGGTCGATACCCCTTCCCTTTTCAAATTCTTAAGGGGGTAGCTCCTGGGCGCAAGGGGTAGGTGTGAGAAACCAAATTTTGCCATGAAAAGTTGTCCCCCTCGATATAAAACTTTACGGATCTCGGCGTTTTTTTTTTAATTTTCGAGAAATTTAGGGTGGTTCGTTTTAAATGGAACACACTATATATATATATATATATATATATATATATATATATATATATATATATATAAATATATATATAAATATATATACATACATTGACACTCTGGTGTACTGCAAAGCAATATCTTATTAAACCAATCAAAATACACTGAGAGAAAAAATGTTGTAGAATCATTCAAAACGATAATAATTCAAAGGGATTCAAATATGTTTTGGCGTCATTGGTGTGTCCCATTAAATTAATAGGTGTATAAAAATTGTATAATAAATATCTTTTTGAAACAATGTTGAGAAAGGCAATGAAATAAATATATTTCTTTTTGTACATATATTTTAAGGAGGGTACAATTTAAAAGTGTTTAAAAACATTGTAAAACTGTTGGTAAATGAATATAAAACTACAATTTTTTCTATTTGAATGAAATTTACCCGATTATTTAAATTAATATAATTTCATATGCTTCTCATGACATGATATTTCTCTGAGTGTACTACAAAACAAATCTATAAAAAACATTTATAACGTCCCGTTAAGATATTGTACAAAAGATTTATATAAAAGTTATAATATCCTCTCCATTGATTATATATACAATTACCAAATATCTTTGTATGTCTACCAAATATTGAATAAACTACGCCACTTAAATATAACCTTTGCATATAGATCCGATGTTCATAACCATCATACAAGGCACCGGACAGATGTTGAATCTATTAGGTATTCCTCCTCACACGGTAAAAATTCTATATATCACAGAGGAGTATCAGTATATAACAGTGTGCCAGAGAATACTAAAAAACAAAACTTCAAAAACTTTAAGAGACTGTTAAAGGTCCACCTGATAAAATGTATAATTTCTGTGATAAATCTTTGTCCACCTGACCAATGTATAAAATGTAAAATGTCTGTGATAAAATTCTTGTTAACTATTTTGTACTAAATATGTAAATAATATTTTGTAGATCAACTTAAGTACTTAAGTTAAAAATATTTGAGACTTACAAGTGATAAGTGTAAACATGTGCAATGTTAAATATTAATGTAAATATTTAGAGGATAAGCCTGTAATGAAAGGTAAATTTCGAAAGGCTTTTTAATAAATTCTATTCTATTCTATAATATGAAAGTTTGGCGAAACACGTCAATTTACATATAAAGGGGGACAACTGTTGAGGTATTTGTTTTTGTATTACATTTAACCCCCTGACCTCCAGAGTATCTACCCCTAAAATTTTAAATGGGAACTCCTATTTATTTCACCATTTTTGAAATCCTTATGTAATTCTAGATAAGTTACATTTTTTTTTGCCAAAATTGAAGTGGTTATAACCTCACAAATGTATGGAAAGTATTTAGTCTATAAATTAAAATACTGCTAGTTTTAATGGGGTACCGCCGTAAAAGTTATAATAAAGATACAATTACTTTATTAATTGTTCAAAATGGTTTCCATTGTTTCGTAAGCACAAGTACAGCCGATATTAAACTGTTTGCGGACGTTTTAAAGTGTCTCTGGTAAAATAGCCTTACATTCTCGCACAATCCTTTGTTGGAGTTGTTCACTTAAGTCCGGTTGGATTTTGAATACAATGGATTTCAAATGACCCCATAAAAATAAATCGAGCGATGTCAGATCTGGTGACCTAGGTGACCATTCAATAGGTCCCCTCCTACCAATCCATTGCTCTCTTACTGAGGAGGTGCTCCGTCCTGCTGAAAGAGAAGCAAATGTTCATCAAAAATAATATTTCCATAGACGTCTCTTTGATTTTACACCTCATGAATTATACGAGGCTCAATTCTTCTGTATAACATTTCCGCATACATTTCACCATTTAAATTTCCATCTATGAACAAAGGACCAATGATAGTATCGCCTAATATGCCCGCCCAAACATTTATTTTTAGAGGATATTGTGTATGTCTAATAATGTGAGGGTTAAAGTCGCTCCAATAACGGCAGTTTTGTTTGTTCACCTTGCCATTTAAGTAGAAGATGCACTCATCACTGAAACAGATATTTTATATAAACTGGGGCTGAGCAATAATCCTGTTAGTCATAATTTCGCAAAACTCAATACGTCTGTCCGGGTCATCTCCTAATTCTTTAGTAATTTGTAGCTTGTATGGGTGAAATTTGTGAAGCTTCAATACTTTTCAGACTGATTCACGCGACAGTCCAGTTTGTTCTGCAGCTTGACGAAGCGACATAGTGGGAGCCATAGCAATTTGGCCAAGAACTTCAATCTGAGCGATCTCATTGACCAATCATTGCTTAATCCTCTTCTTATTGCAAAAATATCCCGTTTCTTCAAATTATCTACTAAATCTCGGATGTACTTGTGTCTAACATTTCTTTCTGGATGTCGATCATTAAATATGACCACCGTTCTTGCGAAGCAACGGTTTTCCGCTCCATAAATAAAAATTATTTTAACGCGTTCTGCGATAGTGTAAATCATTTTAAGAAAAGGATACAAAAACACCCAACTACTATACTGCCCTACTTTGGAGAAAGGCAGTAACTGCTAAACAAGAAATTTGTGGAAAATTAGCATAAACTACATTTTTATAAAAAGCAGTAGGTATTTAATTGATTTTTTTAACTTATGAGATATTTGACTGCATTTCTGTGTTGAATTCGGTTACAAAATGTCCATAGCTTTACCATAGCACAAGAAAACACATTTTGCATTTTTTTGCAGTTACTGCCTTTCTCCATAGTAGGGCAGTATAGCTTATATATACTAATCGATTCGGCAAATCAAATTAATAAATTTACACCGGGCGTACGAAAATACGAACTGCACTTATCACTTCTAAATTATATCAGATAAAACTAAATATTAAAATGAATGGCTGTGATGGCACAGTAAACGCTACCGTTTGAAAACTTATTATTTTAATTTATGGATTAAAATTTAATACATTTCATACATTGTTGAGGTAATCCACTTCAATTTTGGTAAAAATAAATTAAAAAGAAATGTAACTTATCTAGAATTACATAAGGATTTAAAAAATGGCAAAATAAATAGGGGTTGCTATTTAAAATTTTAGGGGTAGGTGCTCTGGAGGTCATGGAGTTAAATGTAATACAACAACAAATACCTCAACAGTTGTCCCCCTAGATATGTAAATTGACGTGTTTCTCCAAAGTGCCATCAGTTAAAGAAATATTAGGTGATGTTCGTTTTAAAAAAGTGTTTAAATTTTTTCGCCATACTGTAGCTTCTTTGGAATGATTTTAGTATTTCACGAAAAAATTAAATAATACTGCATCCTTTAGATGTGTATATTTAAAAAAAAAAATGGCACCTGTGGGATCAAATAAATATTCTCATACAAACTATACCACCAACTCTCATTGTTTAATGTTTTATGTTTACCAAAAAGTTATGAAACATAAATAAAAAATCAAATAAAATACTAAAGAAAAATATTTTGTTCAATTAGTAAAACTTACCTTTCAGGGTCATTTAATGCCATTTGTATTGCCTGATCTCCTAATTTATTAAAATCTAGAGCATATAATCCTGTAAAAATTTGTTTTACATCATTAATGTGTTTCTCATCAATTAAAAATTTTTCCAGGCATCCTGGTTTGGCAAGTGCCTGTTGAATTTTTTTCGTGCCTGCTAAATGATAATGAATCGATGGACATTTTATTGCCAAAGACCTAAAAAATAAAGTTTATGTTCGGTACCTTAAAAATAACTATATTTATAAAAAAACCCTGCTCATGAAATAAAGGCAATATAATTAGAACTTTTTTTAGAGGTAAATAACTGCAACATAAATAAAACACATACAAATTATTATAATAGTAAATAGTAGGTAGTTATCGTAGTAACGCATAGGGACACCGGTGTTGGCTCGAATTAAGCTCAATCCTATTTATTTTTAACGAGGAGATGGGGCTGTAGTCGATATTCACCCACTTTTCCATATATCGGCAATTACGCGGTAAATGTTGTCTTCAAAGTGGTCCATCCTTTTATAATTTTTTTGTTTAATAATATTTTTTATCGCCTAATATATTGTTTTAGCCATAAAATGAATATTATGAATAATGAATATTATAAATAGATCTAGTACTCCAAATATTCCTGAGGAGCTGCAAGATCCTGATGCCGTGAATAACTTTTTTATACACTCTATTCCTTCAACTGATTCTATAAATAAACAAGAACTGATGACATTTTATAAAAATAATACTCTGAAAGATTTTCCTTCCCGGTTTAAGTTTAAAACAGTTACAGATGAGGATGTAAATAAGATTATTGGTGGCATTCGGACAAAAGCTACAGGAATAGATGGGATAAATATCACTTTTATAAAGATGTGTTGCCCCTATATAACTCCTGTTATAACCCACATAATAAATAAATGTATAGAGCTAAGCATAGTACCTAACTGTTGGAAGCAGGGCCTAATAAAACCTATTCCAAAAAATCAAGATCCTTTAGAATACAAAGATTTAAGGCCGATATGTATTTTGCCTACCCTATCTAAAGTTCTTGAAAAAGTTTTAGAAATTCAGCTTCGCGGTCATCTTGATCAAAATAATATTCTACCTACCTGTCAATCCGGATTTAGACCAAATCATAGCTGTGCCTCCGCTCTGATAAAAATTGCCGATGATATTATTGGTGCACTCGACTCAGGACAAGCTACGGCCCTTATTTTGTTAGACTTTAGCAGAGCTTTTGATACTTTAGACCCGGATATCCTCTACAGCATTCTGAACTTTATAGGGCTTGATGAGATGTCTGCGTCGCTGATTTTTAATTACTTAACAGATAGAGAACAAAGAGTGGTCATCAATGAATATATGTCTGAACCTATTAAGGTCCCTAGGGGGGTACCGCAAGGGTCAATTTTAGGCCCCTTAATCTATATTATTTATACATGTTACTTTTCTGTGGTGTTGGAGTTCAGCACAGGACATTTTTATGCCGATGACTCACAAGTATACTTAAAATTTAATGTTGAAAATATAACTGAGGCAAATGAATGAAAAACTTAACCAAGACGTAACTAAACTTGTATCCTTAGCCAAAGACCATAACTTATCAATTAATGCTAAAAAGTCATCCCTTATATTATTTTCTAAAAAAAAATCTTACGAATTTATTAAGTCTAATTTAAATATAATGGTTGAGGGCGTACAGGTCAAGGTCGTTAATGAAGCTAAAAATCTAGGGGTTATATTTGATAAGGATTTGCGATTTAAAAGCCATATCAATAACTTAATAAAAAAAGCTTATTCAAGTCTTAAAGTCTTGTTTAATAGTAGGCATTTATTACCTAGAAAAATAAAAGCCCTATTATGTGAAAGTCTTGTCTTGTCTAGATTTAACTACTGTGATAGTTTATATCACCACTGCATTGATAGTATTGAATCAGGCAGAATTCAAAAGATTCAAAATTCATGCATACGTCTAATATATGGGATACGCAAGTTTGATCATATATCTCACAAGTATTCGGAAATTGGTTGGCTTAACATGTCCCAAAGGCGAAAATATCACTGTATGAAGTTTTTTTATAAAATTATATGTTTAAAGTCTCCACGGTACCTCTATAATAAAATAAGGTTTCGCACCGATGTGCATAATATAAATATTAGGCATAGAAAGATTTTAACTATTCCCAAGTTTAAAACTGAATTTTATAAGCGATCGTTTTCATATAACATAGCCATGTATTACAATAAATTGCCTGACGAATTTAAGATAATGTCCATTAATCAGTTTTCAAATAAATTTAAGACATATCTCTATAACAAAGAGTTTTAAAAGTGACAGGTTTTCTTTCTTTCTTTTTTTTTACTCATAAATGTGTTTCCATCTAATATAGCGCAGTATTTATTACAATATTAATTATCTATCTATAAATGTTATTATCTTAATAAGCCTCCTCTTTTCTTTTTGGGTGTACGGAAGAACAGGTGCTGCTTTCATTTAAAAAATTTATTAAAGCTTTATCACTAATGAAACCAGCAAGCTGAGTACAGCCTTTTTGCCCAGACAATAAGTATTTTTTTGTGTGTGTAACCTCTTAATGTACAAATTTTGGGTAAATAAATGTGTTTATTATTATTATTATTATTATTATTAAAATAATGTATTTTTAAATATTACACTGATAAAAATAGGCTGTTGAAACAACAAAAAATAATAATAAAAATATTAATTCAACTCTTTAGGCACTTTAAATACAAGCAATGGTTTTGGCACGTTTACCTAACCATCTAAAAATGTCAAATTGTATTGTTTAATTGAAAAACAAATATTAGTCAAATAAACAAAATGAGAATATTTGTTCTAATCTGCTGAACTGGTTAATTAAACGTATACTCCTATAGGAGTAACATTTTTAGCATATTCACTTAACACCAATAAAATGTTAAATTAAAATAATTTGCGCTAATGTTGGGTTAATTGGGTTGGGTTAACATTCTGAAAATGTAAAAGTTCTTAAAAGGTTGGTATTCAAAACAAAATTATGGAATTAATATAAAGAGAAAGAATTGAACCTTCCCTCACCAGAGTTTTTGTTTTGAGTGCGTTCCACCTACTTCAAATACCTACCGACAAACAGCTGATTCGACCTATTTTGAGGGTCAGTGTCGGGTAATTTGGTGTAGTGGAAGTTCCACTGTGGAACACACCCAAAACAAACGGCTACCTGAGCCTGACCTATACTCCTATCGTAAGCCAATTGAGGCGAGATATAAGAACATCACGTGATCAACACTGTCTAATGACGTGGCATGGGTGTTCGAAACGCCCTTCACGGCAATTTTATGAATGCAAAATAAACAAATTTTAAAGTAACATTTACAATTTGTTAAATGAACAAATTTAATGTTTTGGATTTAAACGTTAATTTAATAATTTTTTTAGGTAAACTTAAAAATTTCAGTATTTGATTTAACCAATTCCAGCTATTAAATCAAAATAGGATAAACATTTTAATTCAAAAAATTAGTTTATGTTAAATCAATATTTTAACTGTCAAATGAACAAATAAACTTTGACAAACTGTGACTATTGCTTTGGCACCAAAATATAGATTAATCCAGTAGGTTTTTTGATGAAACAACATTTTCAAAAATGACATTTAGGCAAACGTTAACTCAACTACATTATTTTTTTCGGTGTAGTTTTTTTATTGCTAAATTCACGCTTCTTTTAACTGAAAAGTGAATTTTCTACCATAATAGGCTATAGTAGTAGGCTATGAAAATTTGATTTGGTGTTATTTTTATTTAAAGTACTTATAAATATCGATTAAAATATAAAATACGAAATTATAAAAAAGTACCCAAATTGCAGGAAATTCGATTTTAATTGTGAAAATTTACCATTTTTGTCGAAAAAAAAAATGCATTTTTTTGTCCAGAGGGACTAAACAAAAATTATTTAAAGTTTAACAGAATGTTCTCCTCAAAATATACTAAAAACTCTAAAAAAACGGTGTATTTGCCTTGCTAAGAAAATACAACGGTTTAAAATGCGACAAATTTTATAAAATATGGCACTAAATTTATGTATGATTTTTGTTTAAGAATAATTTGATTTGACAATTCGT
The DNA here is from genome assembly GCA_921294245.1 of Brassicogethes aeneus. Classification (NCBI taxonomy): domain Eukaryota; kingdom Metazoa; phylum Arthropoda; class Insecta; order Coleoptera; family Nitidulidae; genus Brassicogethes; species Brassicogethes aeneus. The sequence continues at coordinate 51,750,774 of OV121133.1, read as the reverse complement.
GAATAAGAATTGTCAAAAACAGATGAAATATGATATTTTATTACAAAATATCGAAGAACTTAGTACAGATGTTCAAACTCTTTGAAAACTAAGAGTAAATGATAATATTAAACAGTGTGTAACTATCATTTAAAAAAATATGTGTATAAATATTTTCATAATTTTTGCAGCTTCTTGTGATCCGTTTAAAATTCACAAAACACCGATAAAAAAATCCTCCTCACGAGAAATAACCATTAAAACTTGTGAAACATCAACAATTGATTTGACTATGGGCAAGGCGTTATGCATAAACTTATAAAAATGTTAGTAAAAAAGAAAAATTAAAGTAAAAAATGAATTAGAAATTAATACCTACGAACCGACTTTAGATGGCAATATTCAATCCTTAGAACAAATTGTAACACCCATTTGTGATATATTAAAAATTCCCTTAACTAATTTTAAAGGGTTACCAATACAAAAAATAAAAAATGAAGCCGAAAATTAGTTAATCAATAAGTAATGAATTATTAAAAAACTGAAAAAGCGATATAAAACACAGAAGAGAAAATTCAAATATTTAGTTAACTTCCATAGACCTTAAGTAAAATAAAAATTTAATTTAATCCTATAGAAAATTATCAAAAGAATTAATTTAAGAAAAGGAGTATACTCCTATTTATTTTGTAATTGTAGTATACTACAATTACAAAATAAACATAGACTTGAAGAAAAGAGCAGATATTTATAATAATGATGAATTTAGCCGCATTTGTCCAGGAATAAAGGATTGTGTTTCGGTAAGAACATCAGAGAACAAAAAAAGTACAAAAAAGACTTTTGTTGTGTAACCCACAAAAACTGCATGCTAAGTTTATACAAACCGAACCCGATTCAAAAATAAGTTTTTCCAAATTTGCGCAGCTTAGACGGGTTTCTTGTGTTCTTATTGTCTCCAAAGCAACTCATACGGTTTGTGTTTGCACCAGTCATCAAAATTTCAATTTATTTATTGGATGCAGCAAAAATTAAAAGTGGACGTAGACGCAAAAATTAAAAGTGTGGGCGTATATCTTTGACTGTTTGTGACATTAAAAACGAGGGTTGTCTGTTTTCCAAGTGTGAAAAATTCCCTGACCAGCAGAATGCGCGCCTATTTTTGGAAAATCATCTATCTATTGATTAATTTAATTAACTTACCTTTATTGACCAGTTTCTGATTTCATTGACGAAATATTCTTTAAAAGAGAATAATTATATTTAAAAAGCCCAGGCAAAAAATATTTTGCTTCTCAATGAATGTAACATTCAAGGTGATTTTGCTAAAAATTTCTCCTTCGTTGTACAAGACGAAATACAAAATTTTCCCTGGGTAAATAGTTAGGCCACTGTACATCCCTTTGTTATGTATTATAAAGATGAAAATAATGAATTATGTCATACAAGTTTTTGTATAATAAGAAATTATTTAAAACATAACTCTACTGTTGTTGACACTTTTCTTAAAGAACTTATTAATTTTATAAAATTAAATTTTTCCAAATTAAAAAAAAATAATATATTTTACTGATGGATGTGGGGGACAATATAAAAATAAATATAATTTTATCAATTTGCATATCACAAAAATGACTTTGGTTTGGAGGCAGAGTTGCATTGCCACACGGAAAAGGACCTTATGATGGAATAGGGGAAATCGTTAAGAGATTGGTTTCAAAAGCAAAAAAGCAATCCTGCAAATACCATATAAGGATAAAATTTTATCACCTTTAGATATGTTCAAGTTTTGTAATGAAAATATAAAAGGAATACATTTTTTTATATATAAAACCTGAAATAATAGAACGACAAAAATTAATCATTGAAACAAGATAGAAAATGACTGCAGTACTAAAAAATACTAAAAGTTTTCATTATTTTGAGTATGAGAATGAGTATGGAAACGTATGGCAGGCCCCATCGACATTATCTCCCAGGGTTATTTTACCCCCTTTCCGTTCTCCTGCCAATTCACAGCATTACCTGTGTTTGTTGGATCCGAAGTTTTTACGCCGGCTGGTAGATCCACCCTATGAGGTCGTGGATGACAGTGTCTATGGTTAAGGCCGCTCCCGGATTTTTGTTAGCCGGGTCGGGCCTACGTCCAATTTAGGCTAGAGGAGTGCGGGATAAGGAGGGCTAGTGGTGGTTTTTGGAGGACATTGAACTGACCCAAAACTAAGTACAATCCGGAATCCTCCTCAACCTGGGTCTTAGTAATAACCCCATTCAATTGGGATTCATGAATGGGGGTCGGGGTGTTAGTACGCTGCTAGAACCTGTCCTTGTTGGTGAACTTCTAAACGTCTCTGTCCTAGTCTGTTTCCGGTTCCTGGTAACCTCTTTGGAATTGTTTGCCCCCCTGTGAGATACTGAATCTTGTCTTTAGTACCGAAGTGTTGATGGCCACGACCCGTAAGTGCCCTCTGCCTTCGTGGATATTCCTCATGTACCGGCTATCGACCTTGTATATTCTTTATTTATTTTATTGTTAAATTTGAGTATTATACCGTTTATCATTTAATTTATACCTTTGCATTCTTACTTTTTTTTTAAAAATTTAGTTTAAAAATACTATTATAAATATTAATATACAAAATAGATAAAGCCGGCCCTGAAGTGCACGGAATATTTTGGAATACGGCCTGACAATAGCCTTGGCTGAGGGTCGATCTTCTTATCTTCTGTGATGGTGTGATGTTTGTTTATGTATTGATTTATGGGTTGTCTGTCCCTATAGGCATCTGTTTATTTTCTGGTGCCTGGGGTACTTGGAATTTACGTTGCGAAGTATATTACGTTTTAAGTTTAGATTTTTTAGAATAGAATTGAATCGGTGAGAATAAGAACAGTACATGTCCAAATGTTTGAATTTTGAGAAAACAAAATAAACTGTTTATTTTGTTTATTAGGATTTTTTTAGGTTTAAAAGTACAGACAAGCTATGGTGTATGAGTTTAGAAGTCCATTAAACTAAAAATATTTTTCTTTTACCACGTGCATGCTTTATTATACACAAAAAATAAACTTGGACTTGTACTGTTCTTAATCTCAATAAAATTTTGACACAGAATTCTTATAATAATCTTTAGAATTTTGTTTTAGAATTGAAAAAAATAAAACATCACGATGTGGTAAAGCATTTTTATAGATAAAGAGCATTTTTTTTTAACAAAAAGCATTTTTTATTAAAAAGCATTTTTTTTAACAAAAAGCATTTTTATTGATCAAAAAGGAATTTATTGAACAAAATAAACATTTTTATTGAACAAAAATATTAAATAATCAATTTTGTATACCGGCATCATCATCCGTATTAGTGTTTGGCCAGGATGTTACATGGTGGTAAAACTCTAGATCTTCTCCCTTGATCTACTTCATTATATTAAAAAAATAATTTATATCATTTATTTTCTTTTCATTACATGGTGGTCCAGAATTTTTTTCCAAATGTAGACATATAAAACTCACCACGCTGACGTACAAACTTTCTACTATTAATTTTTCATCGTTCTGGATTTTTCCTACGTCTCTATTTCGCTACTATCAGATGATAACATTGTTGTATTTTACACTTAAGCAGAACAAAATACCAACTGACAGCTTTCATGAGCATGACCACCTTAAACTTTTAGTAGGTATATAATCTCCATAACTAACCACAACATAAATGCATTTATTGGGAATAAGAACAGTACAAGTCCAGGACTTGTACTGTTCTTATTCTCAATGCTTCACAGTTAGCTCTGACAAACACCTTAACAAGCCGATTTTAAAAATGTTCTTCTACTTCTTCGTTGCTGCTTCGAATTTAAAACAAAATGGCTATTTCAGATGAAAATGTCAAATTTTGGACTTATACTGTTCTTATTCTCACCTATTCAATTGGTATTGTTATTAAGATGCAATTATAAAAATTACTAAGCTGGATTAATTAGGCTTGCTTGTAATCCTGATGCTTTGTCCGTTGTTCCTTGACCACGCCTGCAAGATTTTGGCACGCGTTGATTGTGGCGATCTCAGGTGTCCAGGTAGCCCGGTTGGCTTATCGATGTGGCCTAGCCTTAATCACTTATTCACTCGCACACTTTTATGACGTTATCGCACTTTGTGGCTTAACCGGGGCCACCCGCACTTTTCGCACTTTTTGCACTTTTCACACTTTTAGCAATTATTGTTTTTTTTATTTATTAATTTTTATTATTTGTTTTATTGGCTTTTGAATCGCTTGTGTCCGATTACCGATATTGCCGGATTATTAGATTCTTTTTTGGTACTTGCGTTTGTATCGTTTAAACTGCTTAGGAGGGATCTCGTTAACGACCGTAGGGCGTCCTCACACTTCAAGTGCAAAGACGAGACTGACTAAAAGTGTTCATTATTTTGTGCCTAAAAATTTACAAACTATTCAGGTTCGAAGTACATCGAAATCAAACCGTTTTATAATTTAAAAATTATTAAAAAGAACAAAATTTGCAGCTTTAAATAACCAATAAATTATGTAAAATTTTATTAGGGTTACTCAATAGGTTATTAAGTTTAAATTAACAACTACCTTAATAGATTAATATAATTATAATTTCGTATTTTATATTTAAATTAATATTTATAATTACACCAAATTAAATTTCAGTTAAAAAAGGCGTGAATTTAGCACTAAAAAACTGCATTTGTAAAAACATATGTATAATTTTAGGCATATATTTAAAAAGTGCATTTCTTTATGGTTAAAACAAAATATTACACGATAGAAAACATGATAAATAACAAAGTTATAAAGGGTTTTCTTAGACAATGATTTGGTATTTTTTTTAGCAAACCGGTCAACATTGCCCTGCCTACTTTCTTAGGTTGTTTAAATATTTATTTAAACAAATACCACAATTATATATTTAAAAAAAATATAATTGAGGTATTTGGTTATCCTAAGCATTGGTCTTCACACCCTGAAAGTTTTAAGAAAATCTAAAAGCTTTCAATTTTTGTCAAATTTGGTGAAACATGATAGAATATGATAGCGCACGATCGTGAAGGTCAATTTACAGGTACACTACGCGAAATTATGCGATTATTAAATATTTTCTGCAAACAATTGATTGTATCGCGCGCTGTGTGGCATGTAACGCCATCTTGTTAAAACTAAAACTTTTCCACATTAACGTCCAGTGGCGGCTGGTGGATTTTGGGCACACCCATATCTCAGTTATTAGACATGGGACCCACATCAAATTTATATATGTTTATAATGACATTATATAGACAAGTTCTGCGCAAGCAGAATTTGAATTGAAGTTTGCGAAAATAAGTTAGTTTTTAAGTGTGCCCCCCCAGTCTCCTGCCCCCCAAATTAAGATAATTCAAATTAAAGTGGTACAATATTTAATTCACTAAAGTTTATCGATAAATTTCAAATTTAATTACAGGTTTTATACCATTTTAAATTTTTCCAAATTTAAAAAAAAATAGTATAAAATCTGTAATACTTGGACTTTTTAAATAAATTTTGAAATTTGTTAATAAACTGTAGAGAATTATAAATTGCACCACTTTAATTTGAATTATCTTAAATTGGGGTGCAGGAGGCTGGGGAGCACACTAAAAAACTAACTATTTTCGCAAACTTCAATTTAAATTCTGCTTGCGCAGAACTTGTCTACAGTGCTTGCAAATCCAAGTCCGACCGCACTGGAAAGGACGGCTGTTCAATACCCGCGTGAAAAGAATAAGGATAGAATGCCAAACAGAATTTGATTGGTCAGAGCGTCAGGCGTGCGTATTGTAAGCGCCTTCTGTTTGCCGTTCTATCCTTGTTATTTTCACGCGTCCTTCTCAAACCGGTCGGACTTGGATTTGCAAGCACTGTATATAATGTCATTATAAACTTATATAAATTTGATGTGGGTCCCATGTTTAATAACTGAGATATGGGTGTGCCCAAAATCCACCAGCCGCCACTGTTAACGTCATTCGATTGGTAAAAGTCAGTAATTATTATTTTTAGTTGTAACGATCTGGCCGGCCCATAAAGCACACCAAACAGTAACCTTTTGTAGATGTAATGGCATCTTAATAATGGCTACTGGATTGGTTTCACTTCAAATCCGGAAATTTTGTTTATTTACGTAGTCAAAAATGAGCAATATAATAATAATAATAATAACGTTTATTGAAAGATTAACATAATTTAAACAAAAACTCTTTAAGAAGGAAATATTTGAAGATACTTTATATTAATAAATCGCATTTTAAATACCATCGAATGTTTGAAATTTAAAATAAATATAATAGGGCGACAAAATAAAATTTTCTGTTTGCTGCAGGGTGGCCAAGAACTTTTTTTAGGTTAGTTTAGGTTTGCACTACGCAGATTTCATTTGGCTTAATCAGCCTTGTTCCTGCGATATTATGAAAAAAAACTTTTTTCGATATGCAAATATTCAAATTCGTATATCTGTACCCCAAAGCCAAACTGTCCATATTTTAAAATACGCTACCACTTTTTTGTTTACATTTTCCTCTTTTAAATGGTAAATATTATTAGGTCCTGGCTTACTTGGTTTTAAGATGTTTTAAAAACTAAGCCAGGACTTAATCCTGTTCACGTGATTTTGAGATTTTTCGTGATGTTAATTTAATACATTAATCAAGGGTCATTTTCCTAAATTTTTTTATTTTAATTGGGAATCCTCATTAAATTATTCATATTCATAAAGTTATTCCCTTTAAAACCCATGTACCTAATTATATTTTTATCCAAATTTTGGCATTTTGAGCATGGGCCAAAAAGCGCCTCATACCGATCACCTACGATACAAAATTAAATATTTTGTGGCAATACAATAAGGGAACTAATCGTCACAAGGATTAACTCTGGAAAAGAACAGCTTTCTATTATATAATGCGTCTTTGATAAATAGGCAGTTTTATAAGGTTTTGTATACAGGGTGTTTTACATTCGTGATCCATTAGAAGTTTCTGGGGAACATTAAAGTCCATTTTTTTAATATTTTAAACAAAATATCACTTCCGGTTTAACCAGAAGTGACATTAACTTTGTTATTTCAAATAGAACACCCCATATATTTTTACAATTTTAAAATATACCTAAAATTCTGAGTTAAATTACTATACCATGTCCTACTCTATCCCAGGCGGGAGCGTAGCCCCCACTCCTGCATCAAAACTGTGACGTCAAGAGGCCGATCTGATTAACGTGCGCCTATTGTACTACATTTTTTGCAACCAAAGTTAAGGATTATTATTGTTTTTAAGGAGTAATTTTTACTGAAGTAGTGGACAATGCATGAGTACATATTTTATTAAAATCAACAAAACAATATTTACTGGGTAATTTATTTAAAACAAACTGGGAACTGCTATTAAAGTAGTAATTTATTTAAAACAAATAGAGTTGCACACAAAAAATAATTCTTTAATTTTAAAATAACGATTGTTTTGGATTTGTATATTTGAAATAAGTGTAGTCTAATTTTTATAATATGGAATAATAAATATTAATTTTGTTAAGTTTAATTTTAAAAATAATTTATCTATTACTATTAAGAATAATTACTTCAATTATACTGTTTTAAATATTAAAGTTTAATTAAAATAAATTAATATATTCATTTAAAAAAAAGGAGTTTTCAACAAAACAATTAATTTATGATTGACGTGCATTTGTCAAATTTTAACGAAAACAAATTAATAACTCGAAAACTATTCCCTTTAGGTATAGGACATAGTATACTATACTATGTCCTATACCTAAAGTATAGTAATTTTTACTCAGAATTTTATACAGAATTTAAAAATGAAAATGCTCTATTTGAAATAACAACCTTGATGTCACTCTATGTTAAACCGGAAGTAGAATTTTGTTTAAGATATTTTACAAAAAATTTCAATTTTAAATCGATATCTTTTTTTGTTCCCCAAAAAATTCTAATGGACCATGAATGTGAGATAACTTGTATATGTAAAGCTTAAAAGACTTGATACCGAAAATATTTGTGACAAACTTAAACCTTTATCCTAATAAGTGTGTGGGGTTAGGTTTCGAAGCTTATTGCTAAGCTTTATAAATTGTGTGATACGAGATGGTCAGAGTAGTACAAAACGATCACTTCTGAAGAGGGAAATGTTGCAACAAAAATAATGCATATCAAATGCATGCAGCGGCGGCCAGATCTTCATTTGTTGTGTCAGTAGTATTAATTGCAAAGTATTCCGATATACTGGAACCCATAGCAAATAAACTTCAATTAAAGAGACTTGACATAGTCAAACAACACATTCAAACTATTGTCGACATGTTAATAGATCATAGGAAAGATGTAGAGAACGTCACAGCTGATGTTTTAAAAGAAGCAGGCGATATTGCAAAGCATTTGATTATTGATATTGTTACGTTTTTACTGTTCGTAGTGTGAATTAAAAACACACACTGGTTTATTAACGAACTAAACTATTTATTTTATAACTAAATTACACTTAAAACACTAAGAAACCATAAAACTAACTAAACACTTAACTACTAATTATTTATATATCACCACTGTACAAGTCTATTTATTTGCACGTATATATATTTATTTCTTCGCGAGTACCAAAGCTTGACTGACTGCTCCAAATCAAATCAAATGTTTTTGCCTTTACAACCTTTGTTTATGTTGCGGTATGTACCGATTGTTCGATTTATGGGTTTCTTTTGTGGTACCAGGTTTGCTCTACATTTATGTTTTTTCTTATGATGTCATTAGTTTATTTTGGTCTTTTGGTTTTTGTATGGTCCATTTTCGGCTGGGGCCATTTAACCTTGTTTAGGGGGGGTGGGGGTATTGTGTTTTCCTAGGGATCGTGATCGAATAAGTAGTCGTTAATTAATTTGTGTTTAACGCGGAATGGGGCATTATTTTTGTTTATTCCGCCTATATGGTTTGTTAGTTGGTCCCTATGGACTGTAATATTGAAAAAAAATTTGATTTTGTATTTGATCACGGTCACAGGTGATACCGGCTGTCCTGTAAAGGTTAGTTAGGCTTATTTCGTCCTGTTTCAGTCCTTTTATTATTCTTAACGCCTTATTTTCCAGTGTGTCTTTTTTATTGGACTTTGCTGCACTACTCCATGCCTTATAAATCATGATTTTTGTTTTTTCCGTCATCGGCGTATTCTGTCGGATGTACGGAAGGATGCCCTTTCCTTTGGTTATGTTAATGTGGTCTTTGAAGGTCATTGTTTTGTTTAGTGTTACCCCTAGGTATTTTATTTTGTTGCTTTTTGGTACAAATGTGCCTTCCATATTGATGTTTCGGGGGTTTATTATCTTTTTCTTTTTTGTAAAGATCGCGTTTTCTGTTTTTGAGGCATTTATTTTGAGGCCCCACTTCTTAAAATATGGAACTAGTCTGTCTATGTATCTCTGGGCGTAAATTTGTGATGCTTTGATTCACTGATTATTGCAACATCGTCGGTAAATAGGGCAAGTTGTACCCGAGTGTTGTTGGGTTTAGGGATATCATTAATATATATGTTAAACAGGGTGGGACTAAGATAGCTTCCCTGCGGTACTCCTAAGGTGATATTTCTTTTTTGAGCATTCGTTGTCTATACATACTTGCAAGGTTCTGTTGTTTAGGTAGTTCCATATTTGTTTATTTAAGAATTCGGGTATGTTGTATTCGCTAATTTTTAGTACTAAGGCCTCCCTCCATACAGTGCTTTTTCTAGGTCTATGGTGGTTATACCCGTTACTGTATACTGACTGCTCCATGCTGCGCCGTTCCTTATATATTCAGCGCCTACTTGACACTAGTCACGCAAGCGTCTTCTCGAATATTCCAGAGAGCTCCACACCACTCTCGATTGTTCGAGCGCTGACTCATCGGCGATGAGTCATCATTCCTCAGCTCCATGGCGATATTTGCATAGAGATCCAAACTTGCATTGTGACGTCCTATTGAAGTAGCAGACCACGGTCTTCTTTCCGGTTGCCACTAAATCTGATAACTTCCACCATACTTCTAATTATTCTCCAGTCTAAACCGTCAAGATCACAAGCAATCTTTGGTATCGCCAGGTTCATGATGTCCTTGGACAAAAGGGTATCCCTTAATTTATTTAAGGCATTCCATACGTCACGGTAGTTTGGCTTCTGATGGGAGAGCTGCTTCGTTACCAGATAGAAGATACTTCTGTTGCATATCTGCTCATTATCCACAATTTCAAGCACCTCTCCAACTTTGGGACTCTGCCTTCGTAGCTTGTCGACCCGACCAAACTTGTTTTTAAAGACAACCGCTATTCCCCTGGACATCCTAACATCTTCTACAACACAGTGGGCCAAGGAGTAATCGGCCGAAACCGTGAACAGATCTTGTTGTTCTTCTCGAGTGACACCATACCGAGCTTTTTTACCGCTCGAATATAGATACATGAAGTCTTCAAAAGGGAACTCGTCTTCCGGTGGTTTAACCCGTCTTACTCTAGCATCGTTTATTTGGTCATCATTGTTTCCAGCGTAAGGAGCCAATCGGTTGAAATGGATCACTTTCGGCTTTCCTCTTGGTTGTTTCCTGATCCTGTAGATGATGTCATTTATTAGATCCATGACTTCGTACGGTCCTTCCCAAGAAGTCTGCAGCTTCGGTGAATAACCACGACGGCGCTGAAGGTTGTATAACCAAACTAGGTCGCCAGGTTGAAATCCTCCATTTTCCGCCTTGATGTCATATGCCTCTTTCATTCTATCACTGGTACTCTGGATTTTTAAACGAACTCGGTCCGTGTTCCTGTGTCGCTCATTTTCCTACGTAAATTGCTAACGTAATCTTCTCCAGCAATATCTTCCCCTGGTAGGAAACCAAACCTCAGGTCACAAGGTAGACGAAGTTCACGTTCCATAACAATGCTAGCGGGTGTCTGGCCGGTGGTATCGTGGATAGAAGAACGGTACGCCAACAGGAAGAGATGGAGAAAGCGGTCCCAGTCTCTTTGGTGATCAGAGACTACCTTGGATAGGTACCGGTTTATCGTTCAATTTATTCGTTCTACCACTCCATCAGACTGCAGATGTAATGCAGTCGTCCTCGTCTTCCGAATGTTAAGAATCTTACAGACATTCTGGAACAATATAGATTCAAAGTTCCTGCCTTGGTCTGAATGCATCTCCATTGGGACACCAAAGCTACATATCCACTCCTTAACAATGGCATCGGCTACTGTGCCGCCCACTTGCTGAAGTAGTCCATTACAACGATAATGTATTTATTTCCAGATTCTGTTTCCGGAAATGGACCCGCCACGTCGATTGCAATTCTCTCAAATAGGTTGCCCACATTGTACTGTCGCATTGGAGCTTTTGGGCGCTTCTGGGGTCCATTGATGAACCTCATGGGACTGCCAATGATCATCTACAAGTGTAGTCCTGCGAATAGACACATCCTTTTCTTCGGCCCTGAGACAATGTTTACAGTCTTCCGGGTACGGTCTTCTTGACAAGGCGTCAGCATTTCTATGGATGGTCCCAGCCCGATGTTCTGTGTCAAAGTCGAACACCTGTAGTCTCTCAATCCATCTTGCTACCTGTCCTTCAGGATTCTTGAATTGCAAAAGCCATTTTAGAGCAGCATGATCCGTTCTTAGCAAGAATTTTCTTCCATACAGGTACTTGTAAAAGTGTTCGACTGATTTTACCACTTCCAACAGCTGGCTTCGAGTAACACAGTAATTTCGCTCTGGTTTCGAACGAGTTTTACTGAAGTATCCAATAACTTTCTCTTTTCCTTCTTGAATCTGCGACAAAACAGCTCCCAGGCCCACATTGCTGGCGTCCGTGTCCAATAAATTCACCATCCGGAAGAGGATTACTCAGGACTGGTGAGCTGGTCAACGCGTTTTTCAGGTTCTTAAAGGCTTTTTGGCATTCGTCGTCCCATTGGAATCGTCTTTCTCCCTCTGTTAAACGTGTCAAAGGCTTAGCAACCTTTGCGAATCCTGGTACGTAAGGACGGTAGTAGGTGCATAATCCAAGAAAGCTTTTTAAGTCATGTTTGTTCTTTGGTATTGGCCATTCCCGCACCGTCTTCACCTTCTGTTTGTCCACTTACACTACTTGACTTGAAACAACATGGCCCAGATAATGCACTTCCCTCTGGAACAAGTGACATTTCCTTGGGCTAAGCTTCAGGCCGGAACTTCTTAAGGGCTGAAAAACTTCCTTCAGGTTCTTCATATGGTCCTCAAATGATTTTCCAACCACAATGATATCATCAAGATACACCAAGCATGTCTTCCAAGATAGCCCCTTTAAAACCATTTCCATTAGCCTCTCAAAAGTTGCAGGGGCATTACATAGTCCAAACGGCATGACGGTAAACTGCCTGTACTTACGGTAAACGCCGTCTTCTCTCTATCTTCTGGTGCCATTTCAACCTGCCACTAACCGCTCTTTAAATCCAAAGTTGAAAATATCTGTGATCCAGCCAATGTATCTAGGGTATCATCGATCCTAGGTAGAGTGTAGCTGTCTTTCTTCGACACGTTGTTCAGCTGACGAAAATCGACGCAAAATCGAGTGGATCCATCCTTTTTTTAACTAACACCACTGGGGAGGACCATGGGCTGTTAGATGGTTCGATCACCCCTTCCTTCTCCATTTCTTGCACAATTTTATCAGCTTCATCTCGCTTGGCAAGTGGTAGCCTTCTTGCCGACTGTCGAATGGGCTGTGCATCACCGATGTTAATTTTATGCTGGACAATTCTTGTCCTACCCTTCTTTCCTTGTCCGTCGTCAAAGACATCCTGATAATTGTGAATCAGCTCTCTCAGCTTTATCCTTTCATTGGGTTTCAAATCCTTTGAAGAAGTCGACAGAAGACTCGTCAATTTTTTGCTAACTTTCTTGGCCGGGGCTGCAGACTCACCAATGCCTCTTATAATCGAGGAAACCACAACGATTCCTTTCTTCAAGTTCGCAGAGTAACCATTAACATTCAATACTCTTACAGGCACTTCTTTTTCGACACGTATTAAAGTCTTCCCTACTACAATTCCTCGACCGACCTCTTTGTCATCAATTCTCGGGTCCAGAAGCATTATACTTCCATCTTCTGATTTACAATCCAAGAAAGCCTTTAATATCATCTCGCTGTGTTCCGGTATCAAAGCATCTTCTGTAAGCATTACACGAATATTCTTCTCTTTAGATCGATGCAACATGACTTCTTCTCCATTTACCCTCAATATTCCTTGCTTAAAGTTCAGTTCAAATCCTATAGAGTTCATTATGTCAATGCCCACAATAACTTCATCTTCAATATCTGCTACTAATGCTCGATGTTTAAATTTCGTGTTTCCTATGACCATCGAGCTGCGCACTTCTCCACGAACAGTAGCGGTTTCTCCTGTTGCAGTACGTAGTCGCCGATTGGTAGATTTGACCTTGGACATTTTGACAATATCTGTCCTAATAGTTGTCTTCGTCGCACCTGTATCCAGCAGCAGCACATGTAATTTTCCGTTAATAAAACCATTCACAAAAACACTACTGGATTGGTGTAAAAGAGACACGTTCGATATCCTCTAGGGCATGCTGGTTACAGGTCGACGGTGGCCCCTTTTCCTCGACCCTATCTAGTTTTCCGACTGAGATGAAGTCGGCGCCTCATGGCTTTTTTTGCAACGACTTCGTATATGTCCGAGCTTTTCACATCTCCAACACCGGATTTCCTTCTTTTCTGGTAGACTCGCCTGATTTCTTCAATTATACTGGGTTTCTCATCTTTTTCTTTCTGGAATCTCCTAATTCTATGCTGGATCCTGCAGCTCTGTTTTGCCGCCTCGAATTCCAAAGCTCGGGCCAATGCATCAACCAGTTGGCTCGGACGAGCCAACGTCAGAGCCATAACGGTCGTTGGAGTAGCTGGATATGATAGCCGAACCAAGCGTGCAATATCAGCCTCGAATTCTTGTAAAGTCTTGTTTGATTTCTGGCAGCGGTACTTAAGTTGGGAATCATTCCATTATGGTAGACATGTTCCAAATGTGTCTGGCCATATCGCAGTTCCAGATGTTTCACCAACACTTAGTAATCTTCTTGTTCGTTGGGAGAAAGTGTCTTCAAGATGTTGGTTGCATCTCCGCGTAAAGCAAGAGTCAATGCCTTCTCTAACATTTTTTCGTTTAAATTTTGCAACATTAAATGCATATTACACTGGCCTTCAAATAAATACGTATCTGGATTTTCACCTTCCTACTCCAACGCTTCTCGAAGCCGCTGCTGCAACACATTCTTTTTTCCAGTTCTATCACATTCCCTTTCTTCTAGCTCCCGCTTAAGGTCCGCCACTTTTAAGTCCATTAACGAAACCATTTTCGCGAAGTTTCACACTAATCCCACTTCTGACACCAATTGTTACGTTTTTACTGTTCGTAGTGTGAATTAAAAACACGCACTGGTTTATTAACGAACTAAACAATTTATTTTATAACTAAATTACACTTAAAACGCTAAGAAACTATAAAACTAACTAAACACTTAACTACTAATTACACTGTGCGACAAATTTTGACCTTACAATTTGAACTGGGATGAAATGTGGAAAAATCGAATCTATGCAACCCCCAAAACTAATCTTTAAAGGGGTTTTGCTAGTTTAGCTCGAATAAGGGAGATATACAGGGTGTTTCTTTTAACTTGAGACAGCTCAATATCTCGAGAAATACGCATTTCACGGAAAAATGTCTTAAATAAAAGGTTAATGTGACCAAAGGGGACATTATTTGGTGCTACCGCTAGCCACCCCCTACCCCTCCTTAAGGGTGAAACGGGGGGTAACTTTGGAAAGTCAAATGGAATGACCCGATTTTTTTCACAGAGTTTGGTAGTACATAAAAAAATGAATAACTTTTATTTGAAAGTTTTTTTCAATTTATCAACAGATGGCGCTGTAATTCAAAATTTAAGAAAAAGGGGTTTCCTTGTAAAATGTATTATTTAAAACGTTTAAAAAACAAAAATTAACATTAAATCAACAATAGTCGTCTCTGAAAATAATTTATAACAAATGTTCGAAATGTCGTCCTTCCATTTCAACACCAAGTGGAGCACCAGCGTCCCTGGTCGGTAAACGTTTGGTGCGAACGATTAATCGGACCCTTCTTTATTGACGGTGCATTAAATGGCGAAAAGTACCGGAATTTTCTAGAAAACGATCTGACGGACCTTTTGGAGGATGTACCACTAGCACGGCTCCAAAACATGTGGTACCAGCAAGATGGTTGTCCTGCACATTATTCCACAATTGCTCGAGAGGTGTTGGATCGGGAGTTCAATGGCCGGTGCACCGCGGTGGATCGGTAGACGTGGTCCAGTAATTTGGCCTGCTCGATCACCTGATCTTACGCCACCAGACTTCTTCCAGTGGGGTTACTTGAAAGAAAAAGTTTACGCTGCAATTCCTACAACTTGGGAGGACATGGTGGAGCGGATCAGGAACGCCTGTGCGGCGATACCGCCCGACATGTTGGCGCGTTGTGTGCCAGAATTCATTACCCGCATTCAAAAATGTGTTGAAATGGAATGACGACATTTCGAACATTTGTTATAAATTGTTTTCATAGCCGACTATTGTTGTTAATGTTAATTTTTGTTTTTCAAACGTTTCAAATAATACATTTTACAAGGAAACTCATTTTTCTTAAATTTTGAATTACAGCGCCATCTGTTGATAAATTGAAAAAAGTTTTAAATAAAAGTTATTTATTTTTTTATGTACTACCAAACTCTGTGAAAAAAATCGGGTCATTCCATTTGACTTTCCAAAGTTACCCCCCGTTTCACCCTTAAGGAGGGGTAGGGGGTGGCTAGCGGTAGCACCAAATAATGTCCCCTTTAGTCACATTAACCTTTTATTTAAGACATTTTTCCGTGAAATGCGTATTTCTCGAGATATTGAGATATTGAGCTGTCTATTGTTAAGTTAAAAGAAACACCCTGTATATCTCCATTATTCGAGCTAAACTGGTAAAACCCCTTAAAGGATTTGTTTTGGGGGTTGCCTAGATTCGATTTTTTCAGATTTGATCCCAGTTCATTTTTTGTGTTGCACAGTGTTATTTATATATCAACACTATACAAGAGTCTATTTATTTGCACGTATATATATTTATTTCTTCTCGAGTACCAAAGCTTGACTGACTGCTCCATGCTGCGCCGTTCCTTATATATTCAGCGCCTACGTGACACTAGTCACGCAAGCATCTTCTCGAACATTCCAGCGAGCTCCACACCACTCTCAATTGTTCGAGCGCTGACTCACCGGCGATGACTTATCGGCGATGAGTCATCATTCCGAGATCCAGAGGGGTACTCGCTACAATATTATTGCCACTTGAATTGCTGGCCGACAAAAGCATAGAAGCAACCCCTCAGTCAAAAATCCATCTGAATTTTAGAGAAGGTCACTAATAATTTCTCACTTGGAGTTCATATTATGCAATTCAAGTAAGAAATTATTGAAATCCATTATATTATCAGATTTTCTGCAGACAAATCGCCTACATTTTCATTGACACATTTCCATCCAGTAACATGAGAGATCCTTCTTTGGATAATTGAAATTAAGTTATTTCGTCTTGTGAAACTTTTTACTTTAAAATGTGGAATAAGGTACAGGAAGCGCCGGACATCCTTGAGAGAGAGCGAATTGTTTTTCCTGACGATTAGAAGAGTAATACCGGTATTGATTTTACAGTCTTAAAAGGCTTTAAGCCGGTCATACATCTGACGAAAGTTTGCATTCGTTCGCGTTGCCGACGAATTTTTGTCAGGTGTAGGAAAGGATTCGCAGCGAGCGGAGGCGAAGAAAATGGGTAGCAATGCAAACGAAAGCGCTCCATCGGTTGTCGGTTTATTTAAAAAGATCAAAGGGAAATCCTACCTGCGAACGAATGCGAACGTTTATATGTAGGCGAGAAGAATTAATACAAGCAAAAATTCTTGCTTTAACCAGTTGTTGACAGTCACCGTTGTCGTGTATATGTAGTATATCGGTAGTTTAATTATCGGATATAATACTAATAATAATCATCGATAGCATACCTACTTATATTATCAGTTATCTAACCGTATATTTGTCTACCTATTCAAAAAAGCCCCTAGAAACGTTCAAAAAAAGCCCCTAGAAACGTTCGCTCCCGTTTCGAGCAAAGCTGCGAGCGGCTGCGATTGCTGGCAATGCGAACGAATGGAAACTTTCGTCAGATGTATGACCGGCTTTAAGCCGATTATTTGGATAACGATGACAGTTAAGTTAGTATCCTTTTGTTCTATTTTCCATTTAATATTCTGTATAAATTTTATAAATTAATTTTGTATATTGCAAATAATTATGATGGCTCAGCAAGTCTGCGGGGTCACAGTTCTCGGTCATACATCTGACGAAAGTTTCCATTCGTTCGCATTGCCAGCAATCGCAGCCGCTCGCAGCTTTGCTCGAAACGGGAGCGAACGTTTCTAGGGGCTTCCCACATATACAAAAAGTTTCTAGCGTTTGCAGTAGTTCGCAGTCTTTCCATGCATTCGTCGTTTCGAAATGTCCAGTAAACAAGTAGGTATTTGGTTTATATATATATATATATATAAAACATACCATTTATAGGTATATATATATATATATATATATATATATATATAAAACATACCATTTATAGGTATATATATACATACCTAAAAATGGTATGTTTTATATATATATATATATATATACCTATAAATGGTATGTTTTGAAGCCCGGAGACGGATGGGTCGCTTCGGAGCCCTGCACTTGCTAGTGGTTTAGGCGTGTATACTTATCTTCTATCTCATTTAAATCATTAAAAACCTATAGAGGGGAAAGACGAGGGGTAAAGATTTCCCTATAGGATTATCGGTAGAAACATTTTTGTTTTTGTAAAGCCCAAGCATATATACGTTGAAAAGCCCACTTGTATAAAAATATATACTGATTAATCGCTGTAAAGCCCAGCGGTGTTGCCAATTATACCCGTAACAAATCTATTTTTAGATTCAAGGTCAAGCTTTAAATATTCGTTAATACTCATGCATTTGTGGTTTCTTAAATTTACGGGCTTGTCATAGTAGTGTTCGTGTATAGTATTTGCTGGAATACTGAAATACTATAATATAGTATAATACTAATAATTATAATTATCCCTAAAATTTCACAATTTAAAAAAATGTACTTTAGAATTATTAAAAAGTTCTTCAAGAGAACATAAAATCTCAGAATCTTAAGTTTATTATTGATAATTTATCACAATAAACATGTAATAAATATAATAAAATTAGAATTATAGCTTTTATTATATAATTTAGAATAATTATATTATTAAGTATTATTACTGCAATATAAAAATAATAAATATAAAAAAATCTTCTTATTTATTTCCATACAAATTAATTTATATGAGTATAATTGGCTTCACCAGTATTTTTTTAACTAGACATTTTTCCTTTTTTAAATCCAGTGTAAAACTGTTTACTTATGTGGTATTTTTGACAAAATTTACTTATATTAATATTGCTAATTAACAAAACATAACCATACATAAATGTAAATATTTTTATTGGAGTTTTTATTATTTTAAATATCTTGAAATCCTATAAAACACTAAGAAAAAATTAATATTGACAGATTTAACGTTTACAAAATACATTTTAAGTATAAAATAAAGAACGACTTACATTTTTTAAGGCATATCTATGGAACGCCGTTTTATCATTTAATCAACCAGTTTAAAAGTAACCAAAAAATTCAACTAACTCGTAAATTCGCGTTATTTCATTGTTTGAAATTCATGCTAGATGCAAAAGTAATTTCAAAGTTTGAAATTCGCTGTATTAAAATGTTTGAATTAAACTGTTTGGTAAAGAAAATTAAACACTAATTTTAATGTTTGAAATTAACAGCGTCAATTTCAATCAATAAAATTTATTTATGCGGATTGGTTTATTTAAATATGGTTTCAGATGTTCGACCAATGACAACTGAGTTTTGAGCATTTTAACTTAAAAAAAAACGTTTTTTATACTCCCTAGTTTCTTTTATTAACAAGTCTTATATATTGGACGAATTTGAATGAATGAAATAACAGTTGTCGTTAAAACTATTAATGAAAATACCGGTGTATCCCGCATTAATTTCAAACATTTAAATTCATTTAATTTAAAAGTTTCTTTTAAACGAAGTAAGCGTAGTATTTTTAATAATTGTAATTACTAATTCCGCACAAAGATAAAAATGAATTGTTCATGTAAATTTGTTTTATTTTATTGTTTGAAATTTATGCTAGATGCAAAGGTAATTTTAAAGTAAGAAATTCGCTGTATTTCAATGTTTGAATTAAAATATTTGGCAAAGAAAACTATCCACTAATTTTATTGTTTAAAATTAACAGAGTCTATTTCAATCATTAAAATTCACTTACGTTATTTCATTGAATGATTTGAATTAACCATTCCTAATTTTAAAGAATAAAAAACAAAAATTGTGTTTGCGTTCTCCATTTTTTAAAAATTAGCAAGTTGAATTTCTTTCATTGAAATTCCGAATTGCATTCAATCAAATTTCATTGAATGGAATGCACAATTTCATTGAATGAAATACATAATTTCATTGAATGAAATTCGTAATTTCATTGAATGGAATGCACAATTTCATTGAATGAAATTCATAATTTCATTCAATGAAATTACGAATTTCATTCAATGAAATTACGAATTTCATTCAATGAAATTACGAATTTCATTCAATGAAATTATGGATTTCATTCAATGAAATTGTGCATTCCATTCAATGAAATTACGAATTTCATTCAATGAAATTATGTATTTCATTCAATGAAATTGGGCATTTCATTGAATGAAATTACGAATTTCATTCAATGAAATTATGTATTTCATTCAATGAAATTATGAATTCCATTCAATGAAATTGTGCAATCCATTCAATGAAATTATGAATTTCATTCAATGAAATTCTGCATTCCATTCAATGAAATTACGAATTTCATTCAATGAAATTATGTATTTCATTCAATGAAATTGTGCATTCCATTCAATGAAATTACGAATTTCATTCAATGAAATTATGTATTTCATTCAATGAAATTATGAATTTCATTCAATGAAATTGTGCAATCCATTCAATGAAATTATGAATTTCATTCAATGAAATTCTGCATTCCATTTAATGAAATTTATTACACTGCTACAAAATAAAAACGGTATAAAATATTTAAATTTTATTTAATCATGTATGCGCATAAGGTAGGTACTGGATGATTGTGTTATTTTGCAGTTTGTACCAGATGATATCCATGCGCAGTGAGTGCCAGATGGTTGTGTCCATGCGCAGTAGGTACCAGGTGCTTGTAACCATGCGCAGTGGTCACCAGGACCACCTGGTGGTTGTATCTATGCGCATTAGGCACCTGGTGGTTGGATCCACGCGCAGTGTTTACCAGATTAAATCCATGCCCAGTGAGTGCCAGGTGATTGGATCCATGCGCAGTGGATACCAGGTGGTTGTATCTAAGCGCATTAGGCACCATGTGTTTGGATCCATGCGCAGTGGTTACCAGATGATATCCATGCGCAGTGAGTTCTAGATGGTTGTGTTCATGCGCAGTAGGTACCAGGTGGTTGTAACCATGCGCAGTGTGTACCAGATGATATCCATGCGCAGTGAGTGCCAGATGGTTGTGTCCATGAACAGTAGGTACCAGGTGGTTGTAACCATACACAGTGGGCACCAGGTGGTTGGATCCATGCGCAGTGGTTACCAGATGATATCCATGCGCAGTGAGTTCTAGATGGTTGTGTTCATGCGCATTAGGTAACAGGTGGTTGGATCCTTGCGCAGTGGGACCGGGTGGTTGTATCCAAGCGCAAGAGCCTCTTGGCAAGAGGTAACAGGTGGTTGGAACCATGCGCAGTGTGTACCAGATGATATCCATGCGCAATGAGTGCCAGATGGTTGTGTAGTTGCGCAGTAGGTACCCGGTGGTTGTAACCATACACAGTGGGCACCAGGTGGTTGGATCCATGCGCAGTGAGTGCAAGATGGTTGTTTCCATGCACAGTATGTACCAGGTGGTTGTTACCATGCCCAGTGTGCACCAGGTGGTTGTATCAAAGCGCATTAGGTACCAGGTGTTTGAATCCATGCGCAGTGGTTACAAGATGATATCAGTGTGCAATGAGTTCTAGATGGTTGTGTCCATGCGCAGTAGGTACCAGGTGCTTGTAATCATGCGCAGTGGTCACCAGGACCACCTGGTGGTTGTATCTATGCGCATTAGGCACCTGGTGGTTGGATCCACGCGCAGTGTTTACCAGATTAAATCCATGTCCAGTGAGTGCCAGGTGATTGGATCCATGCGCAGTGGATACCAGGTGTTTGTATCTAAGCGCATTAGGCACCAGGTGTTTGGATCCATGCGCAGTGGTTACCAGATGATATCCATGCGCAGTGAGTTCTAGATGGTTGTGTTCATGCGCAGTAGGTACCAGGTGGTTGTAACCATGCGCAGTGGTCACCAGGTGGTTGTATCTATGCGCATCAGGTAACAGGTGGTTGGATCCGTGCGCAGTGGGACCGGGTGATTGGATCTAAGCGCAAGAGCCTCTTGGCAAGAGGTAACAGGTGGTTGGAACCATGCGCAGTGGATACCAGATGATATCCATGCGCTGTGAGTGCCAGATGGTTGTGTTCATGCGCAGTAGGTACTAGGTAGTTGTAACCATGCGCAGTGGTCACCAGGTGGTTGTATCCAAGCGCAAGAGGTAACAGGTGGTCGGAACCATGCGCAGTGGATACCAGATGATCCATGCGCTGAGAGTGCCAGATGGTTGTGTCCATGCGCATTAGGTACCAGGTGGTTGGATCTATGCGCATTAGGCACCAGGTGGTTGGATCCACGCGCAGTGGTTACCAGATTGAATCCATGCGCTGTAAGTGCCAGGAGGTTGTAACCATGCGCAGTGGGCACCAGGTGGTTGTATCCAAGCGCATAAGGTCCCAGGTGGTTGGATCCATGCGCAGTGGATACCAGTTGATATCCATGCTCAGTGAGTGCCAGATAGTTGTATCCATGCGCAGTAGGTACCAGGTGGTTGTAACCAACCGCACTGGGCAACAGGTGGTTGTATCTATGCGCATTAGGTACCAGGTGGTTGAAACCATGCGCAGTGGTTATCAGATGATATCCATGCGCAGGAAGTGCCAGGAATTTAAAAATCTTCAAGTTAGGAGCCAAAAGCAGTCCAAGGACTGCCTCCACGTAGTGCAACCTGGGTTAGACAAAATAGTCTACATAATTTAAAGAGAAAAAAAAGAACCAAGGAAATTCTAAAGAATTAAACAAATCTACAATTTTAAAAGTTCAAAAGGGCGATTCCATGATTACTGACGGGACAAGCAAAAACAAAACAAAATGTTTCTTTAACAGGAGGGCTGTTAAATGAAATTACCAACCACTGGGCGAGTACAAAGATAAGTCTTTGATGTTGCTCACCTCCTAGTAGTAGTAAAAGTTGAGTTAAAAAATGTAACTGATTTATTGTAAGTACGGTTTGGTATTTATATACAATTTTCCCTAAGCTAAGCACTTTTAATTCTATTTGAATAGGTACATTTTGATGACATTGTGATATAATTTATATTGGTATTTATAATAATGCTGATTGTTAAAAGTTGTATTACATCGTTTGTTTATTAATTTAATAATAATAATAATAATAAACTTTATTAGCCCAACAGGGTTTCCCCCAATTACAGGACAAAATACATCGTAGGTAAATATTCCAAATTTTACATTGTATATATATACAAATTTATACACAAATAAATGACTATTTAAATATATCGCATGTATTGGAGTTTTTGCATGTCATGTTGATTGGAGCTCGATTCATCAAATTTGTTCTTGAAGTTGGAAGTTTAAACGTATTGAATGATCTTGAGTTAATTCTAGGTACGTTGATGTTTAATTTGGACAGTCGATTTGGTTGTGTAGAAGTTTTCTAAGAAAGTTGGAATTCTGTATTTGGCGTCTTGTTTTTAAATCTTTTATGTTTAGATGAAGAGAGAGATCGTCCAAACAAGCACCTCTATCAAGGTATGTTCCATATAATCTAAACGACATATATTTTAGGAATCTGCGTTGTATACGATCCAATTCAAGAATATGACAAGTATAATAAGGATTCCAAATAAGGCTTGCATATTCTAATTTACTAATTACAAACGAAAAGTATAACATTTTTATTATACTTAAATCAGTGAACTCTGATGATAAATCCAAGCATTTTACCAGCCGATGAACATACGCTATTTAGATGTGGTATAAAACTAAAACCAATATCAAAAGCAACTCCTAAATCCTTAATTAAATCTGTTCTTTGTAATTTGACATTGTTTACAGCATACGTTGCTAAAATTGGAAATTTCTTTTTGGTATATGTTGCAATAAAGCATTTATCAAAATTTAACTTAAGTTGATTCAAACGACACCAATTTTCTATGAAGGTTAAATTATTTTGAAGTATCTTAACATCATCAGGATGTTTAATAATTGAGTATATCTTTATGTCGTCGGCATAAGCAAGAAATGAAATTATTTTTAATTTAATAATTTTGCATGAATATTTTTATTTAATTTGTAATTAAACATCTTGGCGGTTTGGCGTAAGATTGGGACGTTGATAGGTTATCTCCTTTCGTTCTTTCTGGCTCTTGATGTTATCTGCCGTATTGGTGGAGGTCCAAGTAGCTGCCATTCTTCCTCTTCGTTCTCCCAAGGGAATACGTCCTGTATAGGTGGTTGAATCGTTCTTAATACATATGCCTGGTGTTCTTCCTTAATGGGAGATGAAGCTGGTTTGGTCCTAGCCTTTGGGTTGTTTTTAAGGCACCTTACCTTATGATATGGCAACCTCTTCGCCAGGACTCTGTGAATGTCGTCGTACGGACACGTCACAAATTGTTCGGGGTCGTAAGTCCCGGTTGTTTCTGAATATTTCGGAAATTTCAAATCTTCACTTGATCTGCGCAAAAAAAATCATTTTATAAAAATCTTTGGAAAACTTGTTTTATTATGTCTGATGCAAACTATAATAGGTATCTTATAAAAATCTTTGGAAAACTTATTATAATAATATCTAATATTTCAATACGTTGTCTCTCACTCAAATGTGCCATGTCTTTAAAATGAATAATTTGTAAGAATGTCGAACAAAAGTTTACTTTAAACCAACAATGATAATTTTTTCTTTAAAGAAAATCAATAAAAAGAAAACAATTGTTGGTATAAATTTAATTGTCAAATTTTCATGGAATTCTTTACCAAAAGTAATGTTTCAATTTTAAAACTGCATGACTCAAAACGGCCCTATGCTAAATAGAGCTGAGCTTTGTGAAATTTTTATGGAGCGTTGTAATTAGGACGAAAATTTATCGGCCCGTAAGAAAATCAAAAAAAATTTATGTTCACTATTATAAAAAACACTGCGCATGAGTTTGCTCATATGAGACCTACTGCGAATATGTACGATCATCCGGAAAGTACTACGCATCCCGGAACTACTTCATGTGGATCCTACCATCTGATATCTACTGGTTTCTATTTTAAGTTCCATTTTTCCGATTTTTATTGTATTGTGATTGAAATTAAATATTGTAAATTTCAATAAAAACTCAGACAAAAATTTTCATAGCTCTCTGGGTTTTAAAAATGGTGAAATTTTGGCTAGAAAACGTCAGGTACCTACTGCGCATGGGTACTATAATACAGAAACTACTGCGCATTGATAGTATCATCAATTTGATACAATCATTAGGTAACCACTACGCATAAATCCAACCATCCGGCACCCACTGCGCATGGTTGCAACCATCTCATCCCCACTGCGCATAAAAAGAATTATTTGAGACTTTCTGCGCACACATTAAATCGACTGATACCCACTGCGCAAAAAAAACAACCACCTGATGCCCACTCCGCATGGTTCTAACCACCTGGTACCTAGTGCGCAATGACAAATCCATCTGGTACTCACTGCATAATTTGGTAACCACTGCACGTGGTTACAATAATCTGGTACCAACTGCACAAGAACACAATCATCTGGCATTCACTGCGCATGGATTTCATCTGGGAACCACTCCGCATGGATCCAACCACCTGGTACCTTATGCGCAGAGATCCAACCACCTGGTGCCCACTGCGCATGGTTACAATCACCTAGTACCTACTGCGCATGGACACAATCATCTGGCACTCAATGCGCATGTACACACTGTGAAATAACACAATCATCTGGTACCTACCTTATGCGCATACATGATTAATTAAAATTTAAATATGCTGTAATATTTTTATTATGCGCGGCCTAATGGATTTCATCTGGTAACCACTGCACATGGATCCAACCACCTGGTACGTAATGCGCAAAGATACAACCACCTGGTGCCCACTGCGCATAGTTACAACCACATGGTACCTACTGCGCATGGACACAACCATTTGGCACTCAATGCGCATGGATTTCATCTGGTACACACTGCGAAGTAACACAATCATCTAGTACCTACCTTATGCGCATACATGATTCATTAAAATTTAAATATGCTATAATATTTTTATTATGCGCGGTCTAATGTATTTCATCTGGTAACCACTGCGCATGTATCCAATCACCTGGTACGTAATGCACAAAGTTACAACCAATTGGTGCCCACTGCGCATGGACAAAACCATCTGGTACTCACTGCGCATGGATCCAACCACCTGGTACCTTATGCGCATAGATCCAAACACCTGGTGCCCACTGCGCATGGTTACAACCACCTGGTACCTACTGCGCATGGACACAACCATCTGGAACTCAATGCGCATGGATATCATCTGGTACACACTGCGAAATAACACAATCATCATCATTGCATGAAATTCATAATTTCATTGAATGGATTGCCCAATTTCATTGAATGAAATTCATAATTTCATTGAATGAAATTCATAATTTCATTGAATGGAATTCATAATTTTATTGAATGAAATACATAATTTCATTGAATGAAATTCACAATTTCATTGAATGGAATGCACAATTTCATTGAATGAAATACATAATTTCATTGAATGGAATGCACAATTTCATTGAATGAAATTCGTAATTTCATTGAATGAAATTCGTAATTTCATTGAATGAAATTCGTTATTTCATTGAATGAAATTCGTAATTTCATTGAATGAATTTCGTAATTTCATTGAATGAAATTAGTAATTTCATTGAATGAAATTCGTAATTTCATTGAATGAAATTTGTAATTTCATTGAATGAAATTCGTAGTTTCATTGAATGAAATTCGTAATTTCATTGAATGAAATTCGTAATTTCATTGAATGAAATTCGTAATTTCATTGAATGAAATTCGTAATTTCATTGAATGAAATTCGTAATTTCATTGAATGAAATTCGTAATTTCATTGAATGAAATTCATAATTTCATTGAATGGAAAGCACAATTTGATTGAATGAAATTCATAATTTCATTGAATGGAATTCATAATTTCATTGAATGGAATGTACAATTCCATTGAATGAAATTTGATTGAATGCAATTCGGAATTTCAGTGAATGGAATTCAACTTGCTTCTTTTTAATAAATGAAATACGCAAACACAAATTTTATTTTTATTCATTAAAATTTTAAATAGTTAATTTTAATCATTGAAATTGTGCATTCCATTCAATGAAATAACGTAAGTAAATTCCATTGATTGAAATTGATGCTGTTAATTTCAAACATTAAAATTACTGTATAATTTTCTTTACCAATCAGTTTAATTCAAACATTTTAATGCAGCGAATTTCATACTTTGAAATTACTTTTGCATCTAGCATGAATTTCAAACAATGAAATAACGCGAATTTAAAAGTTAGATGAATTTTTTGGTAACTTTTAAACTGATTGATTAAATGATAAAACGGCGTTCCATACATATCTGACTTAAATTTCTTGCAATATTTTTTTTTTCTAACATTCGCTTTTAATCCATTCTTAATGAAACCCAAAACTTATGTATTTATTACTTTATTTGTAAAACAGAACATTTTGTAAAAGTATACGAACTGTAAAATAACCATTACTAAACATTTTACCATTAATATTTCGTAGGTATTGATTGTTAAAACTTTTAACTTTTTAACTTAAAAGTAATGAATTCTAAATATTAATTATTGATATTTTATTTTATCTACTCCTCTATTGACAACCTGTGGCTTTATGGCATTTTAGTCCCGAGCTGAAGTTAGCAACAGTGCCTTTTAAGTTAGCTATATTATAAATTTAGAAAATGTGAGGTTTAAATCCGGGTGACAGTTGACAGATGTCAAATTTTTAACAAATAAAATTCGCCTTAAATTTTGTTTTGTGTTCGTCGTAGATAGAGTATAGTATGTAACTCGTTTATAAACTTCTTTAGAGACTAGTTTTTATTAAACACTCGCTCGCAAGCTTCGCTCTTGCTTAATTAAACTCGTAACTAAAATATCGTTTATAAAACTTGATACATAATACTATTATAGTAATTACTATAAAATAAAATATTAATAATTAATATTTAACGTGTCATTATTAAGTTAATAATTTACTACTTTTTTAATTTAGAATACATTTCAATAATAGTTTTAAGTTATATTAAAACTTTTCACAATATATTATTAATTTGTATTTAATTAATATACTAAAAGTGTGGAAGCAAATTCCCAATATTATTTTTCTATGTAGTCGGCTAGAGGTTCGGATTTAGGAATTTGGCGTGTCTATAATATAGAAATAAGATATGAGACAATCTGACTTTATAGCTAAGAGAGAGTGCGTTTAATCGTTCTTCAACAAATTTTTATCCCAAGTAGTTTTTCACTTCATCATCATTTTATTCTTAAACATTCTATATTTTGAAATTTTTTAATTGAAGACACTTGTCACGAAGTGTTTATTCAAACAATGCATGCAAAAATTCTCGGTTATTTTGTATCAAGAACTTTGTATGCTATACTAATTTAGAAAAAATTTTGTCCAAATTCATCCAAAGTATTTAGTTACCCCTAATTTTTTCCGTTCTAGGCAGCTGCCTACGTTGTCTGTTCGGTAAATCCGGCCCTGGTCGGCTATCTTTTGCATTTTGGTTATCGTTTAATTCAGTTAAATTAATTATTATTATTTAATTGTGCATATTTAATGGTAAATTCAAAATAGTTAACTATCATTATAGTATAGTTATTAAACTCAAGTTTAGATCTTCCTTCATTTTGTAATTACTATTTTTCAGTAAAGGCATAGTTGCCAAACAACACATGCTAAATATATGAAAATTATTACTAAACCCAAAAGCGCCCACTCCTAAAATATTAAAGCTGTCCCCAAATTACTAAACTTTTTAGTAACCATTCCCAAAACTGTTCTCTCCGTGCATATGCATAAAATGACATGTAGAATCTATATTATAGATATTATCAAGTTTACCCCTTAAGGGGTAAGGGGTTAGGTGTTTTCTATAAATTTGAAAAATATATTTATTGGCCGGCAGTATTTTTTTTAAACTACAATCGAATATTTTTAAAAATGTTCTTGTTTAGAATAATAACCAACAGGGGTTTTGTAAGCATATAGACTTTCAAAATGTGTCACATTACTGAAAAAAACAATTTTTAGTCTCTTTTCTTTAAAACGAATATTTATCACCTATTTTAGGGTAGTGCAAAATTTGAATATATTTAAAATTGAAACGCCTGAATCATTGATTAATAACTGCTCCTTCACTCAACGCCTGTATATAAAAAATTTGTGTATGATAAAAGTAATTATTATGGTGAAAAAATATATATTAATATATTTTTAATTCCAATAATCGCTTATGTAGGGCAATATTTTTTACCTGTCATCTGCCAAAAGTAAACCAAGGGCTCTGAGCTTTATTTGACAATTTTTGGCCTATCTAGAGTCCCTAATTGTTTAGAAAATTGGACTAGTACAAATTGCAGCGAATATGGCACTAGTGCTACCAGGTAAATATTTTTCAATTTTTTTTATTATTTTTTAATCATTTGTTCGATAAAATTGTCCTCCAAATACAACTCGCAATTAAAAATATATGTCGAATATTTTAAGGTGTTTATTAGCAAATATTATTTGTAGTTGCAAATAGTACTCGTGGTAATTAATTAGGGGGCATCCATTAATTACTTGAGGCCATTTTGATTTTTTAGTACTATTTACTAAACAGTTCTCTATACATGGTTATTAATTGCATAAAAGTTAGCCACTTTTTTTGTAAAACCAGAACAACTTTTGCAATACTTTACTAACTTTATAACAATCATTACTAACAGTTTGGGAATAATAGTATTAGTAATATATTATGTATATTTTTTATTTTATCCTCTTTTCCACTACTTTGCCCCTAGGGGATCCATGCAAATATATAAATCTGTTATAAATGGAATACACTAAAAATTGTAATCCACGAAAAAATAAAATAAATTTATAATTGAATTCTGGAACCAAATAATAATACATATTTACAGGAAACCCAAAAAATTAAAAAAAAAGGTGTAGTTCCGCGGTTTTAAAAATTGTATGTCGCTTTGGACTGCAACAGCAATTTGTAGATCAGTAAACTGCTACAATAAAATATGATATGATTAATTTCTAAAGCCGCCGTATATTTATAAAAATATATTGTACGCGCGTTGTCGGGCCCAGCAGTGTTGCCAAGTTAAGGGGCTGATAACGATACGTTAATATAAATGTATAAATATATACTCAGAAGCGCCCCCTACAGTGAAATTCTACAAACTTTTTGTATAAATGAATGCATAAATAGTACTTTTTGAGGCCCATCAAAAATTTTAACAGGAGGGTGCAGAAAGAAAGGAGAATCGAATGGCTACTATATACTCGGGCTCCGTTGTAAAGCCCAAAGCCGGGTTTTATAACGTCGCTTTGGGCTTTAAAACGTATTAATGTTATCTTGTGCGGGCCTGTATAAGAGCGAATATACGTCTATATATATATATATATATATATATATATATGTATATAAAAAATTAAAATTATTACAAAACATTGGCAAAGCGTGGAATTTTTGGATGGGTAGACAAATATACGGTTAGATAACTGATAATATAAGTAGGTATGCTATCGATGATTATTATTAGTATTATTACCGATAATTAAGCTACCGATATACTACATATTCACGACAACAGTGACTGTCAACAACTGATTAAAGCAAGAATTTTTGCTGGTATTAATTCTTCTCGCCTACATATAAACGTTCGCATTCGTTCGCAGGTAGGATTTCCCTTTGATCTTTTTAAATAAACCGACAACCGATGGAGCGCTTTCGTTCGCATTGCTACCCATTTTCTTCGCCTCCGCTCGCTGCGAATCCTCTCCTACACCTGACAAAAATTCGTCGGCAACGCGAACGAATGCAAACTTTCGTCAGATGTATGACACTAAGTATGTTAAGAAACCAATAACATATTGTATATTGCGTGTGATTGCGGCCTGACGCGAGTACGGCTACAGTTACCAAATAAACCTGAGATTAATGAGTTTATTATTCATTAAGTCTTATCATTTTTTCCAACAAACCTTTAAATCAGTAAAGGAAAGTGAATTTTTACAAATAAAATTATTCCACTTTCTGCGGGGTGTTTTCGAACATGCCACGTACAGTTACGGAAAGAAGTAATGTCCATTTGAATGCTCCATTGTAATTGTTCGGAGGCATTCGGGTTTTGCTAATAAAATTAACATATCTATTTTTAAACTCAATAATTCTACCTACCTGCTATTTACCATTCTTTCTAAGCCCATTTCATTTGAAATATTTAAGGAATAACATTGATTCTGAAATAATTTAAATAAAATATATGTTCTATAACTTATTAAATAAACTATATATTATTTAATAAGTTGTTATTAATAAAATAATATTTTTAAATGAAATATAGACAATTAATACTAAAATAATTATAAATTAAACTAAAATGCATTTTGTGCACTATTAATACGTTTTTCTACTTGCATATTATTGAAATTTGCATTCATATTGCATATTATTGAAATTTTTTGTTTTTTTTGCGTAAATAATGGTAACCAATAAAACCGCCCTGCCTATCAAAGTGAATTATATTATATTATTATTATATTCACGTTGTTAGGTATCAGTGATTGGCTTATTTTAATATTCACTGTTATTTGAACCAATAGGGTTTTAAATTAGAAAAAAGTAAGGTTGACAGATGTCAAATTTATTTATATATACGAGGGGCGACTATAATGATCTTTAAAATAGGAGAAAAGTGAGGTTATAATAAATTTTGTTATCAATGAAAATAACTTAATTGGAGTAGAAAAACATAGTATTACACTCGAAATAATGCGCATTATTTACTCGGATGAATTACGTATCTCGCCTGACGGCTCGACATGCAAACCTTATCCTTTTGAATAATAGCCTGCATTATCTCTCGTATTATAAATAATAATATACTATCATCAAAATTTAGTTTTCATTACTTGTTTTATGAAATATCTGCCCAATACCAACTTATTTCAATGTATAAAATATGGAAACGGCATAAATTTATAATTATTATAATAATTTAACTTGGTATTCCCAAAGGCTCTAAGTGTCAAAAATAAAATTGTAAGAAATCAATGAAAATCCATCCATCTTTAAAATACAAAAATAATATGGAGAAATTTTTTTTAGTCGTTTTGCACATAGACTATTTTTAAATATAATATAATATTTGACCAAATTTGGTCCAAACCCTTTGGGAATGCCATGCTTCAACTATAATTGAGGAGCATCCGTGCAAAACCGGCTAAATCCATTTTATTCAGTTTTTGTTTTTTTCTTTGATTTCGCATCTTTGGGTTCATTTCTATCGACTACCAGGATAATTCTGTTTAAATCCGACTATATCCATGTTAAAATCACATTTAAAAGGTAGCTTTAGGAGCAAAACCGGCCAAATCCACGTTTTTATAGCAAACCCGGCTATATCCAATAAATAATAATGATGATGAGCATGTGGCTTGGATATGTCGATACTACTAATAAAATTTGTTCTATTTTTTCATGTTTGCACTAAATTTATTTTGTTAATATTTTTGAATAATAAAGGTTTTTTTCACATTTTATTCGTTTTTTATTCGGTTTTTGAGCAAAACCGGCTTTATACAAAACATTTTTTGAAATTTTGGCCTTAATATAAAGTTTTTGAAAACGAAAGTATGTCTTATAAATCAAGTACCACAAAGCCCACAAAACTCAAGTTTGCTTTTTCTTTTATCTGTAAAGGCCAGGAAACCGAGAGTTTTTGCCATTTTCCCAACATTTTCTTAAAGTGGATATAGCCGGTTTTGCACGGATTCTCCTCAATTATTAATGTAATTATTTACCATTTCTTTTTAAATAAAAAGGCAGCTTTCTTTGCTAATGGTTTTAGATAATATTTTCCTAAAAAAGGGTCCTACTAAATTTTACCATAAATTTTGTTTCGCTAAAAAAGTTTGAAAATCTTGAAAATTTCTATAAATTCAACTTTTACCTTGAATACCTTTTAAAAGAGCCCTACCAAAATTTGTTTCAGTTTTACTAATCCGAGTTAAACTATTTTAAAGTATTTTAAAAAAATCTCATTTTATTTTAATGGGAAATAAAAATTCCCGATGAAGGGCCCGTAAATATAATATTAAGAGCTTACATTTTAACAGGACCATTTTTTTGAGATTCGGTCCAATTTTTTGAGGTGCTTTAAAAATAAATATTCGATTTTTTTGTATAAGTCTAATAATTATAATATAATATTTTTTATCAAATATTTAAAAAATGTTCCTACATTTAAAATATTAATATGAAAATTTAAAATATTATTATGAAAAAATAAGAATAAATGTTTATAAAACTATACAAAAATATATCAAAAAATTAACGATTTAATAAAAATACAGTTAAATATGTAAAATATCCAAAATAATTAATTCAATACGAGCAGGTAGTAAATCCCTAAGAGGCAGATGTTGACCATTTCCGAATGCCTCCGAACAATTACAATGGAGCATTCAAATGGACATTACTTCTTTCCGTAACTGTACATATAAAAAGCGCCTAGGAGACTCTCATTATGTAAATTATTCCCAAGAAATGCTGGAAAACGCTTTGAGGGATATTAAATCTCAAAAAATGACATACAGACGAGCTGCTGAGGTATATAATATACCTATTGCAACTCTTTGCAATAAAGTAAAAGGACGTCATCCATTAAAAGCTGGCGGCCAAACAAGTTTAACTAAAGATGAAGAGCAAAGTCTCTCTCATGGTATTCAAAAGGCTGCGGAATGAGGGTTTCCCCTGACCAGAAATGATATCCGTTTATTGGTCAAACAATTCCTTGATCGAAACGGAAAAAGGATTAATTGCTTTAAGGATAACATGCCCGGTTTTGACTGGTTCTACAAATTTTTAGAAAGAAACAAATTTAACTGAACGAATATGTCAAAACATTAGTCAGATTCAAATGCCGTAAAAGTAACGACAAACACTATATTGGAAAGATTTCTGAAATGTATGTAAACCAGCCGAAGATTATGTTGGTAGATTTTCTTAGACAGAAAAAATCCGACAAATTTGATATCTATTTTTATTATCCAGATGTGAAGGATGAGAGCCTAGTCAACAGAAACGATGTAATAATGAAGTTAAAGTCGCCAAAAAATCTAAGAAGAAACCGATGGTCATTTAACGATTTACCAAAGAGATATCCAATCGAATAAGTTCCTTTTAATTTTTATAATATTCTTATTTTGTTTCGTTTATTTAATTTTTTAAGTTTAAGAATTCTTAAGTTGTTGTTTCTTTTGTTACATGTTTTATATAAAATATAATATTTAGTACCCACGTTCATATACATTTTGTTGTACCTACTTTTATTAATAAACTGTTTTAAAGCAAAATCCACTTTATCTTATTTTATTCCAATTCGCCACTACGAAAGGGGAATTTTGGTTTCTATACATTTTAAAGCATTGTTTACATTCACCCCACACGCCGGGTAAATTCGGATAAACTTTGGAAAATAAAAAATATATCAATTTATTTTTTTCATAAAATGAGCTTTCGTATACCTACTAATAGAGAAAGCTTTGATAATGCTACATTAATTTTTGTAGACTTTTTTTTGGTTATATACGGAAGTTATTTTAAAAATACATCAAAATGCGTTCGAATTCACCCCAAGTTACGGTACCTGTGAATATTAAAAACTGTGATAATATGTAAATTGTTATTTTTATGTAGCAGTGATGCTTATTAAATAAATTTTTATTATATGATGACATTAAATTAGAATACACTAAGCGGAACCGTTTTATAAAATGGATAATTTTATCAAGTGAGCACGACATATTCAGTGTGACCCATTTGTTTGCGACTCACCCCTGTAAAATCTTTATTTATTGTGCGATTTTAACCGGATTTGTTTTAAAGTATAGATCATGATAAACTGTATTTTTGGAGGAAAAGACGCCATATTAGTACAAAATACAAGGCCTACTATGTCAGTTTTTAGGAGTAAATTTTTAAGAATTCATATTAGCGATTTTTTTAAACAAAATCCAAGCACGGCACTGGATTCACCAACCCTTAAAACTACCCTTTACTATATTTTATAAAAAAAAATTAAGTAGAAAAACGCAAAATAATAACTACAAAAATTTATTCTGTCAAGTTATCCATGAAAAAAACATTGAAATAAAATTAAACTTATAGTAATAGTACCATGTTATTATTAGGATAATTTTATTTCAATGTTTTTTTCATGGATAACTTGTGCATTTTTCGACCTAAAATTTTTCAACAAAAATCGCCAATATGAATTCTTAAAATTTACTCTTAAAAACTAACATAGTAGGCCTTGTATTTTGTACTAATATGGCGTATTTTCCTCTAAAAATACAGTTTATAAAGATCTAAACAAATCCGGTTAAAATAGCACAATAAATAAAGATTTTATAGAGGTGAGTCGCAAACAAATGGGTTACACTGTATAAATGACTGTTAATATAAATTTGCCATATTGGCAATAAAATTATAACACAATAAAGTAGATAGATAAAGCCATCAATTTTGTAAATTTCACTACCCTGCAGCAAAATGGCTGCTGACCAGTGTTATTATTTACCTTTCCATCAATAAACGTGCATCCCATTCTTTATTCCCATGATAATGTCCAGGCTCATAACCCGCTCTAAAATAAATAACTGCAACCATATACCCATCAACAATTAATTCATTTTCTGATGATAAGCTTCCTTTGTCTGCAATTTGTGTTAAACTTCTTCTTATTACTTTAACTTCTGGATTTAAATTTCTTATTTCAAATTCGTGAAATCTTTGATCACAAATATTATATGTTATATCTTCAACAACAAATAATATTACTGCTTCTAGTTTTCCATAAATTTTCCAAGCATCAATAAGACCTTGACATAAACCTTGTAGAGCATTATTATCTGGCAACTAAAATTAATTTTTATTAGTTTTAGAATAAAAGAAAACAATACAATAAAATCCCACGGTTAATAATAAACATACAAATAACTGTATTTTTAAATAAAAACCATACATATTCACTCTAGGATTGTAGCCTTTAATAGTTTTTTACATGTCAAGCTTTGTAAATAAATCTTTACGGGCGAGCTGGAAGTCAGTGAGCCTAATAAAGATTAATTGCAAAGCGTGACACATACAAACTTTTATTTTCAACTTTAGATAGGTAACGATTTTCATATTTAAAATTTCAATCAATGTGTCAAATGTGTCATTTCATTTCATAAATTGCGTTTCTACAAGTAAAACTTGACAGGTCTTTATACCAGCCCATAAAATATTATAGGTCTGTTCCCATAATGTATACAAGGTATCCCTAAACTTATTCGCATATAAACATAAGTAATTAGGAAAAATATTTATTCAGGTTTTCGTCTTATTTTGACTTGCTCAATCTTTTCCTAAATTTATGCGAATAAGTTTAGGGGTACCAAGATACAGGGTGATAAAGTGTTACTTATCATATCAGTTTTTTTTAATATAACTTCTACTATGGTAGTCTTGGAAAGGTGATATTTTGCGAACAGTCACTTACTACCAAAACACATATTCACAAATAATTACAATTCTTTGAGTTAACATAGTGTCGTAGAAACGGGGGTTGCTTTAAGCTTATTGTCCCATACAAACTTTGAGGTTAGGTTTTTATAACATTTGATGCAATTTTTCGATTACACAGTTCAGCTACCATTAAAAAGGTGTTCCTCTCAAACGTCGATAAAATAAACCGTTTTAGAGATATTCGAGATTACAATAATTGTTATATCTTGCTCTACCCAGTGAAGTAGTCTCCATGTGGACATCAGCATGAATTAATTCTAGTGTTTTGTTTGCCCTTGAATTACTGTCTTTAAACATGTTTTTGTGTTGTTTACCTGCTAAACATTTTATGCAAACAAAATTCTTTTTGTCATCTATATTAGGGTGTTCCTTATTTTGGGTCTTTTAATTTTTTTTGGTCTCACCATCTAAACAATTTTTTCCCGTGCCGACGAGGGCCTTAAGTTTGATAAAAGACGTATTTTAAAATAAAGACACTAAAATCTTTTTTTATTCGTGTTTACTTTATTTTGTACAAATAACTGTTATATATTATTATATATGATCTCCTTAGAGGAGTCTTGAAATAAAGTAAAATTATAATTAATAAATTATTAATATGTTTGTTTTAATGTATCTTTTTTGCAAATGGGATAGAATCTTCTGTGCTCTTGCACACATTGCAAAATTTATTGATTTGGTTTCTCGTCCTTTGTCAGGTCGCCGTAAAAATCCTCCATTAATTTTACGGACCTTTCAGCAGTGTCGTTGACGACTTTAAACGCATTTTCGCGTCCATTTAAATACGACACTTGCATTCCCATGTTGAGGGATCATGATTCAGAAATTCTGGGTCGATATTGAATGTAGAAAATAGATTTTTGCTATTTTCAGAAATAAGTTGTCAATTGTTCTGGCTGAAAACAAACTTGTATTAATACCTATAAAGTTATCATCGATTTCTTTTAGTTTAATTATCAGTCGTTTAGTTAGACTAGAAGTTCCCTCATTTTTTAGACCTTTTACCATTAGTTTTTTTGTTTCGATTGATAAATCATTATCAAAAAATGCTTACGCGACCGTCTCTTCCGTTAAATACCATAAGTGGCCACACATTTTTTAATGGCTGCTTCGGAAATTATTGGATCTTTGCCTTCATACATTTTCAAATTCCTTATGAAATTAAGATCTTGATGTGGAGCTTTACTTAGCATTGGACAATTAAACCACGCTTTTACGTAAAATCGAATTATAAAAATGCAGATATCTCCAAGAGCAGTTTCTTCCATACTAAAAATTTGATACTCCTTACGAAACATACAAATTTTTAAACAATAAATGGCCCGAGCCATCTACCTAGCTTGATGCATGGCTTCAGGAGGACGAATTTTGAATTACGTTTCTTTTAGTTTGCTTGGTGAAAAGTTAAGTACTTCAGTTCTTACATCCTCTAAACCAGCACAACATTCGGGATTTTCAATTCCGTTTTTAAATGAACTATGATATAGACTGCACCAGTTTTTCTTAAAATTTTTAAACAACGGAATATCTGGACTTGAAGTTACATGGGGTATTCTAGCTTCAAAAACGCCTCTCAAAACCAATTCATAAATGTGGTGACGATAAAGAAGGTAAAGAAGATCTTTTCCCAGCATTTGCTTTAACAAAACACACGCTCCAGAAATTCTCCCAGTGTTTGAGGCTGTAGTACCACAACACAATGCCTGAACTGTATCCGATAATCCCCATTCCATAATGCATTATAAACAACTGATGCCTTATCTTGTCCGGTTGAACTTTTAAGTTTCGGTACTTTAAGAAGTTGTTTTACTAGTCACGACAATCGGTAGTCGCTCAAAAGATGATTCATTAATACTTTATCTTGGCAAAAGCTTTCCGTCCCAATGTACAGTAATATAGCTAGGTTGCGATCCTTCGAATCTGGATTTAATTGATTCAGTACACCGAGCGTGTAAATTTTTACGGCATTGATAAATGAAAGTGCTATTTATTACTAACTCATCTATGTCCTAAAGCTTCTGCTGTCGCTTGTAATACATAAATTGCATCTCGAACACTTAATTGGCACCGATCTAAGGCTACAACCAATTTTGGTGAAATAAATCTTTTTTTAATAACCTAACTTGGCTGAATTGGCTCAGGTGATTCCATTAGTGTAGTTGGCTCATTTGGCTTAATTTCACATTCATGTATTCGATGTGCTTCGTCTTCGTCCGAATCCAAATCTTGGATTGTCGGATATTCCGTCGAAGTAGATGGTCCTATTAAAAATTGTTCATACTTCCTTTTTCTTTCACTTTCTTGTTGTTTTTGTTTTTTGGATCTCTTTTCTTTCTTTTCTAAATTTTTATCAATCCCTCCAAGATATCCTACTCGACCTGGTTGTCTTTGTGCTATTAAAAATTGCTTATCTTCTTCTACATATTTTTATTATTTGTAAGACGTCAGAGTGTGCAATGTCAAACAAGTTTTCTAAATTTTTTTCAAACTTATTTTCCTTTTCTTGATAATGTCTCCAGTTTTATTTAATTTTTTTTGTAAATTTCGCCATTCTGTGTGTAAATTAAGCAATTTATGGATGCAGTGTTGAATAGCTCTTGTGGGTATCCTTGATTTTTCCCAAAAAATTGCTGTTTCACGAACTGCTAAATTCGCACTTTCACGCGCATTTAATTTTACTTTTCTCATAATAAACAAGTCCTTTCGGTGTTTTTTTTACAATATTATTGTAAAAAAAACACCGAAAGGACTTGTTTATTTGGGGGGAGTTTTGAACCACGTATTTGGCTATCCGCCAAATAAACTCTTTCTTCACTTCTAAGCGCCCAAGCCATTTTTAACGCGAACTAATTATTATAAATTATATTTAAAACGCATAAAACACAACAAAATAATCAACTAGACTGCAAGACAGCAATTTGTCCTTCGCGCATATGCGCAGCGCATCAGTTAAATAAGTTTGTTCTTGTCAGCGTTGCCAGACGTTACTATATTAATGGTTTTTAAACCATTATTTCCCCTTGTGTACCTGTACAATTTTTCATACTATTAATTGGAATTTTGTACCATATTATACCATTAATTATAAATCTTTATTTCATTGGAACATAACTGAGATTTTGTTAAAATGCTACCCACCAAACATCAAACCTTACAATTGCAATTAAAGTATTGCTGCAATATTGAACTCGTAATAAAATTTAAAGCTTTAAAATTTATATTGCTGCAACGCTGCCGCAATGTTAAACAGCAAGCTTACAAAGCGTAACATTGCTGCAAGTCTTTGTTGCCTAAGCTTAAGCTTACAGAAAAAAGGTTACTTATGGGACTGCGCGCATGTGCTTTTTAAATTATTAATTGATTGATTGTTAACAACCAATCAACAACGACCCCTCCAATTTTAGTACAGCGCTGAACAGATGGCGTCATAGATGGCGTTTTAAGTTAAAACTTTTAACTATAGTTGGCATCGCCATATTTTATGGGCATCGTGTTTGTCTGTGATGGGCATTAACTTTTGTTTCACAGATCATAAAGGTGTTGTGTTTTGTTTTTAAGCCTAATATAAATTATATTATATAATAACAACTGTTACCAAGGTAAGACTTTAAATATTGTTTTTTGCGTAGTTTAGAGTAATACCCGTAGGTATAGCTTAAGAATTGTTTTATCCATATAAATTTTAAAGGAAATTCCACGCGGTCTAAGGCCCGGTATTTCAGTCGAAGTTTAACAAAAAACGAGTTTAAATTCAGTTAAACCATTGTTTTTAGAGGTATTAACCTCTAAAACAATGGTTAAAGTCAAAATTCGTGTTGTTAATTTTGAGGTTATACTTTTTTTAGGTTTAACTACTTGTTGGCATTGTTATGGGCATTAATTATTGAAATACGTAATATGGATGCAACACAGACACAGATATTAAAGTAAAAATAATGCACTGGCTTCAGTATGCAGGAGTACGCCACAACCGTCAAAAAAATTGACAAGAATTTTAGTTTTTAGTGTTATATAATAATATATATATTATATAATATTATTATGATTTAGTTTACACTTAATAAAAATGACAAAAAGGAACTGATGTACCTGAAAATTCTAGTTTTTTTAATCAGCATAATGTTTTTGATTTAGTTTATACAGGGTATCTCGAGATAAGGAGATTCCTTACACCAAAATAAGTCAAAAACTCTTTACAAATACCTATTTAAAAAGTTTTCTTCCCTACTTTACTAGTGGCTGGTGGATTTTGGGTATACTATGTCAGTTATTAGATATGAGACCCACACTAATGAGTTTTTAATGGTATTCAATAAACAATTGTTTTGCGCAAGCAGAGTTTTGCGAAAAAAAGTTAGTTTTTCAACGTGCCTCCCATGTCTCCCCATAAATAAGAAAATTTAAATTAAAGTTGTGCATAATTATAGTTTATCGACAAATTTCAAAATTTATTTAAAAAATCCAAGCATTAGATTTGATATTTTTATTTTAGTAAAAGAAATAAAAATTTAAAATGGTATAAAATCTGTAATACTTGGATTTTGTAAATAAACCTTGAAATTTGTCGATAAACTAGTGAATTAAAAATTGTATCACTTTGTATTTTCATAATTAGGGGGGCTGGGGAGGCACGCTGAAAAACTAACTTTCTTTCGCAAACATTAATTTTAATTTGCTCGCCCAAAACTTTTTTATTTAATGTCATTAAAAACTTATAAATTTGGTGTGGGTCCCATGTCCAATAACTGACATATTGGTATACCCAAAATCCACCAGCCGCCACTGTACTAAACATTGCAGCAAGCTTATCATAACAATATTGCCTAAATGTTTTGTTTGCAACATTGCAGCAAGCTTACAATACAATATTGAAGCAATACTACAAAGAATGGTTGGATCGATATTATATTTGCAATATTGTAGCAAGGTTATATTAAAATTATATTACAATATTACATTGCAATATTGCTGCACGGTACATTCGAGCTTGCATCAACCTTTATGCAATGTTAATGTAAGAAATATAGCAATATTGCACATTGCTTCGCAATATTGCATAAAGCTTGTAGCAATATAACTTTGCTTAGTGGGTATGTATTATGGGTACATGTACATGGTTATGGTTAATTATAATTTCAATCAAAGGGGTTAAAATTGATCTTTTTATATTTGTTTACCAAAAAACAAACCCTTTTGGGTTGATAATCAAAAATAATATACCTAATTAAAAAAAATCCAATTAAATGATTTTATTTTAAAATTACGTTTTTTTTTTAATTTTAAGCCCCTGTCGGCACGGGTTAAAATTAAATTAGGGAGCTCAAAATTTTTGTGTTATACTTACACCAAATATAAACTATTTAGGGAGTGATTTGTATTTTTTGTTTATTACTTATAAATAAGGAACACCCTAATCTATATATTCCATGTTATGTATTTTAAGTATTGCCTTAATATGTTAAATGTTTTGATGTGCAAGTTTATTATGCCACTCACTTAACTTAAATATTTTTTATTATTAAAGAATTGTGTAGTTTAGAGTCCATTTTTTTTTTAAATTCTCAAAACGTGAAATTGTACGAGTACTTTAAAAGTTAATGACTCCACTTTTCTTTTTTGCACTTGTACCCTTTTGCTTCTTACCCCTTTACATATCGAATATAATTACACAAATCACTTTTACACGCTGCAAAATCAAAATCTCATCAAATGTTCGCGTCTATAGTTAATATTTTCAAAGAATTTAAGCAAGTCATGAATAATTTTTGATTCGCTTTTAAAAAATTTCTATTGGCGTGCGTGAGCCGTTTCGAATTTTATTTATAGTCCAGGAAACAAAGATTGTAGAAGGAAAACTTAATGGGAGTC
This sequence comes from Brassicogethes aeneus, assembly GCA_921294245.1. Lineage (NCBI taxonomy): Eukaryota > Metazoa > Arthropoda > Insecta > Coleoptera > Nitidulidae > Brassicogethes > Brassicogethes aeneus. The sequence goes on along the minus strand of OV121133.1, from coordinate 51,708,559 downwards.
GTGTTTTTTTTATTTAGTCAGGGGTGCTGATAATGAATCAAGAATATTCCCCAAAAATTTCTTTCCGCGTCCCTTCGAAAGGGGAGTTTTTTTACTTTGGCTCATAACTCTCTAACCGTGCATTTTTTCAGAATTTGACCTCTAATACTTTTTTATGTACTAAATAAGGCACACGTTAAACCCCTTTTGCTATGCGCAGTGTGCAAAGTTGAGCGTTGCTTTCAAAATCACTTTTTTGTTTTTTTAATAAAGTCCAATTAAAAGTAATCGATCCCAAACTTTAGGGTAATCAAACATAACCGAATTGACGATTTTTTGAGGCACTAGACTTTTTTCAAGTTACTGCTTTTCAATGGACAGGGGGTTCTTTTTTCAAAACTTTAATTTTTGTGGAACACTTGCAATAAAAATAATTAAAAAAAAACTACGGATTCGTTACGAGGATAAGTGTACCTAAAAACAGTGCCGGTTTAAGTTAGTTCGCCGCCCGGTTCTGGCACAAACACAACGCCCAATGCTTTAAAATATTACTTTTTTAAAAACATTTTTAAGTCTTACTTTCTCACGTCAAGTGAAAGATTAGGTTGGTTAGGCTGGTATCTAACAGTAAACTTAGTATCCTATAAAATATAAAATGAGCCTTTATAAACAAATTATAAAAACTAATCAAAAGCACTAACTAAAAATTAAAACATTCTTTGGTTTATATAAACAATACTAAGTACTAAGAAAAACTAATTAAAAAATAAAAGTTTAATATTTTGTTTCATTAAACTAATAAAAACTAATCAAAAGTTATGAATAATTAAAACATTATTCTTTGGTTTAAATAAATATTGAGAAATCCTAATACTAATAATTAAAAGGTTGTTTTCAAGTCTTTATAGTAGCATATTGTTTTATAACACTTTACATTTATTTCATCTAGCAGGTCTTGATAAATGGACAAAATTGCTAAGGAGTTAAATCTTTCTTGGGGAATTGTATTTCTTAGGTAGTTCTTTACCCTTTTTAGAGTAGAGAAAGATCGTTCACCACTTGCATTTGAAACCATTATAAAAAAAAATTCGCAGACAAATATTAATATTCGGAAATGAAGATATTAATTTATTTTCGTATAAAACTTATACTAATTCCAATGAAGTTTCTATTTTTATTTCCGAAAGGGAAGTTACCAGTTTCTTGAGTTGGTTTGAGGTTTTGAGGAAAAAACTCATCCAAATCCTCCACGAAGATTTATACTTTTAGATTAAACAAAAATTCAAATTTGTTTGTGCCAGATTTCTAGCTATCATATCGACAAATGATTTCGGATTATAGATTGTCAATTATTAAAATAAAACATATTGTTCGCATTGTTTCTTTTTTGCTTAAATTTGCCTCTGAATTATTTTCTTCAAATTGTAATTTTCTTATGATTATCCGCTTCTGAGCATAATTTTCGTTTCCTGTTAATTTCCTCGTAATGATCAAAATAATCACGTAAAAAATCAAAGTTCTTAACTAAAAATGACAAGAGATGAGCATTTGTGCTTAAATCCATATTTTGTTTTTGGACTGCTTTATTGGTTTCATTAACCCTTTGCAAAACGTCTATACAAAAAGTTAAAATTATTCCGTTTCTATGCAATAAATCAAGTTTTTCTGATGGAGAAGCTGCTTCAACTCTAACAACATTTTTCTCATTTGTATCCGTTGTATCCGCCGACGCAGTGTCGCAATTTTTTTTTTCTAAATTCTAACTATTAAGTATTTTTTTTTAAATTATGGGCGGTACGCGGTACCGCCCCAAAAATATTTACCGCCCGGTGCTATAGTCCCCAAAAAACCCCTGTTAAACCGGCACTGCCTAAAAATCTAACGTAGAAAGAACTGGCTCATTAAAGCCGTTTGGGTTGGGTTGTTTTAGTTTAATTTGGTATTTTTTTAGGTACTCTTCTAGCTCTTTTGAAGCTATTGCAAATTAAAATATGCAAATCATGAACCCTGGTTTTATAGTTCTAACCATATACTAAGTTATAGGTATTTATATGGTTCTAATTAACTGTAGTTTTCTGAATAAATAAAAACCAATTTTATTGAAATGTTAAGTAATTAATTATTTTAATGTTATACCTATAAGTATATTCATTGCATTTGAATCTTACATAGATATAGATATGTTCACGACTTAATGGCATTATACAAAATGATGGATTATTTTAATTTAAAGCTAAAATTGAAGGCCTTAGGGAATTTTACAAAAATTAAATGTATAAAATACCATAGTCGCGACTTTACCAAATATTATAACTGTAAAAGTAATTTTATTAACTCATGAAATTTATAATATTTGGTCAATTCGAGGCTATGGTATTTAAGAAAACTTAAGATTTTGCCAAATTTTGGCTTATTACTTTCTTTTCCAGAGGTCTCTTATTACACTATCTTCTTCTTTTTGTTAATTATTGGAGATAGTAAACTTTAAAATTACGGTTCGTTTTTTTATTTAGAATCAGGAAACGTCGCAGTTAGCTACATTGACTTAAACAATTTAAACTGGTGGAAAATATGGTTTAGTTGTGTTAAAATCCATTTTAAGTTTAATTTTTAACTATTTTCTTCAACATTTTTGCTAAAAAAAATTATATTATTATTTCAAAATTTGCGGAAAACTTACGGCTATCATCATGTTTTTTTTGCTTAAATTTGAGTTTTTTGGGAATTTAAATTTTAATAAAAAAAATTAGATTTTTTTGGAGAATTTTTGAACAAAATTTTTTTATTTTTATTTTATCTTAAAGAGCGTTAAAAAATATGTTTATATGATTTTTTTAGAAATTTTTTGTCTTTCGGGTTTTTAAATAATCGAAAAATATGAGAAGTGACATTTTTTTTTGTTTATTTTGTAAAACCTACAAAAATGCATAAAAGAGGTTGAAATTTTAGATTTCTCTATTACTTTAGTTCCTTTATCGACCCTGAAAATCGGAAACATGAAGTCTAAGGCTATATATTTATATATTTGAGCCCTTAATATTAATATCAAGGTTTGTTTTGTTTTTTCATTTCAATAACACGGGAAGTTTTATTTTTTTAAATTTTGAATTCTTCTAATTTTGGAATGGTTTGTTTTCGCAACACCCAAGCGAGAGGAGTTATAGACGCTCTAAAAAAACATCTGAAGGTCAAAGTTCTTCAGGTCAACCGTTTCAAAGATATCAGCGATCAAAAATAACACTAATAAAAAATTTCAAATATTTTCAAATAAAATACAAAAAATATCATATGCCATATTTATATTATTTTTTATCTAAAATCACTTTAATTCTGTTAACCTAAGACTGTAAACTTTTTTTTTTATTTATATAAAGGTACATATATGTATATATATATATATATATACAATGTATATTAAACATATATAAATATACATATATATATACATATTAGACTGTGCCAAATAAAACGAATACTTTTTTCCAAGGTCCTATACGAAAATTAGGTTGTATATAATAAAAAAAAATTGTGTCAAAAATTTAGCCCCCTATCTCCATTATTCAGTTAGCGCTCGCTTAAATAGGAATTTTTCATTTTTTTGTTTTATAAATCATTAAATATAACAGATACAAAAAATACCGTGATAGGGTTTTGTAGGGAATTAAATTTTACTTGTAATCAAATGTTCTACAAAAATACTTTATGTGTCATAGCTGTAATCTGCACCTGTAGGATGGTACGGGTCACTAAATCTGATTTTAGTGAAAAATTCTTATATTTTTGAAGATATTTCAAAAGTGACTGTATTCATCGAAAAAAATTAAAGGACAAACTTTAAAAAAGGTCTTATCAGTTGAATCGCTAAGATTGATATTTGATGAGATATAAAGCGTTTATATTGACATTTTATGAAATTTTTCAGGATTTTCGTACCAAACTTTGATGATTTTTAATTGTTTATCAGTACAATTTCATGTAATTACGCGAAAAAAAATAATCGTTTTATTTGGCACAGTCTAATACATATACATATAATATGTCATATATACATAAAAAAAAAGTTTACAGTCTCGGGTTAACAGAATTAAAGTAATTATACATAAAAAATAATATAAATATGGCATATGACATTTTTTTGTATTTTATTTGAAAATATTTGAATTTTGTATTAGTGTTATTTTTGATTGCTGATATCTTTGAAACGGTTGACCTGAAGAACTTTGACCTTCAGATGTTTTTTGTAGATCGTGAAATTGTCTATAACTCCTCTCGCTTGGGTGTTGCGAAAACAAACCATTCCAAAGTTATAAGAATTCAAAATTTAAAAAATAAAAATTCCCGTGTTATTGAAATGGAAAAACAACAAATGAATTGAGAAAATATTAATATTAAGAGCTCAAATATGCGCCAAAATTTTTGTTTTTTAATGTACTATTAATTTTTCAACACCATTAGAAAAAAAAATTTAGTTTTTTTTGAAACACCCTTATATATATATATATATATATATATATATATAAGGGTGTTTCAAAAAAAACTAAAATTATTTTTTTATAAAGGGTGGGCCATGTTTATGTTGAATTATAAAATAGCAATGAGAACAAGAAAAACTGATTTTTTTTCAACGAATTTTGCTTTATTTGATACAATGTTTCTTCCTATTAAGTATGGAAAATGATTTTATTTAAGTGGCCACCTCAGCTGGCTCGACAGTAGCCCATCCTGGAACACCAATTTTCGAGCACTTTGTCAAAAGTTTGCTGCTCTATTTAGGCAATTTGAGCTTGAATGTTTTGTTTTAAATGGTGAATAGGCTTTGTTATGGCGACGTGTGGATTTTCCGTGGCCCAAATCCTACAGTTTGCTTGTTGACATAACCTCCGAGGTAAAAATGCGCCTTATCCGAAAAGATGATTTTTCTTACAAAATTAGGGTCATCGTTCAACTGGTTTAAAGCCCACTCAGCAAAGCGAAAACGTTGTGGGTGGTCAACTTGCTTTAACTCCTGAACAAGCTGGACTTTGTATGCAAATATACCGAGGTCTTTGTGCAGAATCATCCTCAGAGTGGTACGGGAAAGGCGGAGTTGTTGACATCTGCGCCGAGTTGATGTTGACGCGTTCATGCGTACATTTTCGGCCACAGCAGCGATTTCTTCAGGTGTACGTCTAGGACGAGCATGCGAAACATGTTTTATGTCGAACAGCATTCCATTTCTGCGCAATTTTTTTATGAAATTTGTAATACTTTGGTTTGACGGCGCCTCATTTCTTCCAAACGCAATTTTCTTGCCGTCTCTGCGATCACAGTCATATTCAAAGTAAGTTTTGAGTATTTCGAAACGTTGATCCAAATTTATTCGGTGCATATTTTGTAATCGGAAGGTTAAAACTAAACCACTGTCAGCAATTCATGGCGCTTAAGTTGAAAGCTTCATTAATAGCACGCAGTTTAAAATTCAACTTATAGATGGCCCACCCTTTATATATATAAAAATAGTTTTTGCTTATAATTATCGAAATTTTTCTCATTTAACTTAATTTTTTTTTAAACATATTGCATGAGTGTAGATATTTCACTTTTAGTTGATAGATGGCTAATGTAACCTGTAAAATACTTGTTGGGTTTTTGACTTGTCAAATATATCAAGTTTCTTCATTTCGGTTTTGTCCGCCGAATTTAAAAACGTTCAAAGGGTTTCAGTGTTCTTCATTTATCATAAACAAAAATTTGGTTGGAAGACCCGCCTGTATGGTTAAACAGTCAGCTGAATCTCTAAAATTATGCAGTTCCTGCCATACACAGCTGCTTAGAGGAAAAAGTCACAAATGCAGCAAAAAAGTTAAAATAGAAAACTCAATTAATTTAATCGCGGATCCGGATACCAAACAACAAGTTGTTAGCCAACGAATTAATGAAGGAGATTGTTCATTCACTTTAAAGAAAGGCAGGTACAAACATGAAAGTAAAAACAGCGAACCATCTACTTCCAGTTCTGTTAATATCAATACACTTAACAATATTAGGGAAGTCTGCAACTTGTCTATTAATGCAATTGTCAAGATTGCTCAACATTTACGGGTTGCAGATAACAATTTGGTCGAACGAGACGTCAAAAGAAAAACTCTCAAGAACAGAGCTGCCAGATATAAAATGTTCTAAAAATTCAGATGCATTACCATTCTTCGTACATTGTAGTGATCTTCCTGGTTTGATGGTTTTGCAGAGCAATAAAACGAGCAAAGTAAATTTCCAGTTTATACAAAACGTCTATTTAAAATAAAAAAAACTTCTTATATATAACAACGTCACAACCGCCGCCTTATTTTTATTTTATAATATTAACACTTTCCCCAATATCTTTTAATAACTGTTGCAACCAAAGAATTTCCTTAACTGCATTCGAGGCTGCAATATATTCTGCTTCAGTAGTTATAGAGAAACACTGTATGGTTTCTTACTTGACCAAGTAATCGGTTCTCCGCACAGCTTGAAAACTTTGTTTTTTCGTTTTTATATAAAATACCAAATCCTTGTGTTGCAATTAAATAACGAATAACTCTTTTAATTGCATTCCAATGTGTTCTTGTATATCCACTCACATATCTACTCAAAACTCCCACTGCATGAGATATAAAGGGTCGGGATACTGTAGATAAGAAATAATAATAACTTCTTCATTTTCCAATGACAGGTCACAGTTTGGGTCTTCTGGCATATTACAAGGATTTGCATCATCTAATTTAAACCTTAAAATTATCTGCTTTATATAACTTCTTTGATTAATAAAGATTGCACCTGTATTTGGATTCCTTGTTACCTCTAAACCAACATAATAACGCAATTCACTCGTGGTAATTTCGAAAGCATTTTTCAGTTGTTTTAGAACCTCTTCTATAACATCTTTTGAAGAAATTACCAATCCATCATCAACAAAAATTACGAGGATAATTTTAATACTTTTTACGTATCCTTCATACACGCACTTATCAGCTAAGGATCTCTTGAACCCAAATTGTTGAAGAAAAAACATTAAAAGTTTTGTTCCAGTACCTTGGTGCCTGCTTTGCACACCAAATTTTTATTATTATTATTTTTCAAGCCATCTGGAATGTGCATGAAAACTTTTTCTTCAAGTTTACCGTATAAAATGCGGTCTTCACATCAAATTGCATTATTTCATAGCAATTTTCAGCAGCTATTGCTAAAAGTACACGAATTGAATCATATCGTGTTGTGGGAGCGTATATTTCATTATAATCAACCCCTTGTTTCTCTGCACATCCTTTTACACACAATGTTGCTTTGTAACGGGAAATTTGACCGGTCGGATGTCTTTTTACTTTAAAAACCCATCTTGATTGTAAAATTTTCTTGTCGGATGGAGTTTTAACAATGTCCCACGTTTCGTTTTTCTTTAATGCTGTCAATTCTTCTGTAATTGCTTCCTGCCACTTTGGAGCATCACCTAACATAGTGCTTCATCGTATGTTTGAGGTACCTCGATTTCTATAAAATTTTAATAATTATCATCAATCTGACAGGTGTTCTGATACTTCGTTGTGATCTTAACCTTGGCATCTCAGAATATGAATCCTCAGGAACTCTATTTTCATAATCTTGCTCATTAACAGCTGGAATTTCAGGATCAATTACTTCTTGAATATTGTTTTTTGAATAATCTATAATATCATCAACATCTAATTGAAACTTCGCAGATTTCTGCAAGTCAAAACATCCTGTAGATTTTTCATTAAAAATCACATTTCGAGAAATTGTTTCTTTGTAACTGTATCAAAAAGTCTGTAATTTGTGGAATTGTTATCATAACCAACAAATAACAATTTTCTACTTTTTGTATCTATAGTTTTTTTAGTTTCACATCTGGTATATGCACATAAGCATCACTTTCAAAAACCTTTAAATGTCCCAAAAATGGTTTTTGTTCCGGCGTATACGGCGCAGTTAACTCGAGAGTTATTCCTTCTTGGTTTAAATATTTTTTAAACTCTAAATTAGTATACTCTGTTCCATTGTCCACATGTAAAATATTTACAGGTTTCCCAAATTTGTTTTTTATTTTCTGAAATTTTAAAACACTCTAATGCATCTAATTTATGTTTTATAAAGTACACAACTCTATAACAGGATGCTTCATCTTTCATCAACATGAAGTATCGTGAGCCCAAAACGGAGTTAACACTTATGGGTCCACAGAGATCACTATAAAAACGTTCACCTGGTGTTGATTTATAGTGTTCATTTTTCTTCTTAAATGCACAAGTTTCACAGAAAAAATTGTCTACTTTACTCAAATTTACTCTAGATATTAAACCTTTATTTACCATTTCTTTTATGGCTGTAGTATTTAAGTGTCCAAGTCTTTCGTGCCATATTTTTAAACTTTCACCTACCACGACTTTTGCTGATTCCGATATCGCACGAAATAGCATTTTATATATATTATTCGAATCCTTTACTGCGACTGCAATCACTCCCGTTTTATCAAGAATTTCAGCATAATCACCTTTTTGGTAATTTTCATGCCCTTGCTGGTCACAACTCCCTCCGAAAATAAATTATTTTTAAGCTCAGGAATATACAGCACATTATTTATAGTTGCATTATACCACTCGCCGTTTAGTAACTTTTGTATCTTCACTGTACCTTTTCCTTCTACTCTTAGTCTTTCACCATTTCCCAATGCAACTGAACTACTTATATTTTCATCTAGTGTTGAAAAGAAATCTTTTCTGTGAGACATATGACCGGACGCCCCACTATCCATAATCTAATAATCATTCCAAGTTACATTATTTACAAAATTTTTTATATTGAATGCACTCTCCTGTGTACCATGGTATATACTGCAGTATAAGCAGTTTTGCCGCTTCCATCTTTGTCATTGTTTCTGTCTCTATATTCCTTCTCTTTGTAATATTTATTTGGCCTTTGTCCTGTTTTATTGTATTTGCACTTTCTTGAAAAATGTCCCTTTTTTCAACAATTATAACAAATATCAGTTTTCTTTTTATCTTTAAAAGTAACAGCAGCCATTGCTTGTTTTGTTTCTTCATATGTTGTCAGATTTTTCTCCTCATCTAACAGTCTTGCTGTTAAGTTTGATATATTTTGTTTGGACTCATCTAACGGAAGTTTCTAAATTTCATGGGAAGAGTACTTATTATTTTCATCATCACTGCTGCATCACTTACTTGTTCACCAGCTTCTTTAACTATTTTGGCAAGATTTTCAACTTTTGCCACGTGTTGAGAAATACTGTCAGTGTTGCTCATTTTATATTGATGAAAACGTTCATGTACAATCATCTTGTTGGTTTCACTCTTCTGCATATAAATCGATTCCAATTTATCGATTATTTCTATACTATTATCACAATTTTCTATCAAAGTAATTTGACTTAAATCCATGGCAGCCGTCAACATAAACATTGCCTGGGCATCTTTTTTTGCCACATTTCCTGCTCATCACTAGCCCCTACTGGAATCATCTTGCTTCCATTGGCTATATTCCATAATCCTTTTGCTTTTAGGGCACATTTGATTTGGAATTTCCATTGCATGTAATTATTCCCATTAAACTTATTAATGGAAAAACTTTCTAGGACATTTTGTATTTTTTTATTTCACGTACACAACGTGCTTTGCTCACCAAAGCAGTCCTACGATACACGTTTATCTGTTTTTCAGATACTCTGGGCCCATAACCTTTTGCAGAGTAACAAAACGAGCAAAGTAAAATTCCAGTTTATACAAAACGTCTATTTAAAATAAAAAACTTCTTAAACATTACAACGTCACAACCACCACCATATTTTTATTTTATAATATTATATATATATCCAAATTTTGTGGAATCATATGATAATATAAAAACCCTGCTAGCCTGCTATATGTGGGGTATGTCCTTATAGTTTTGCAGCAGATTTCAAGCTATTTATGATGCTTCTTGGACTGCAGAGTAACTCTTCAGCACATCCATGCCCTTGGTGCAACATAAGTTCAAAAAAACTAAAAACCGTAGGTTCTTCTAGAACTATCGAGATAATTTTAAATCAGTTTCTAAGGTGGCATAAAGAAACCAAGGGACAGCTCTCGCATGCAAAACAATATGGTAAGTCAAAATATTCATTTTACTTTAAGCATTAATAATATAAGATTCTGTATTTATAATTTTACTTTTACTTTTAGAAAACTGTATCGGTTTGCCTTTGTTGGTTGGAGACTCGGACAAACCAGTGCTCCACTACATACCTCCCCCAGAGCTCCATATTCTTTTGGGTATTGTACAAAAATTGTTTGATACATTGAAAATGGAATATCCTGAGGTAGCACTAGAATGGGTGAAGAGATTGTTCATAGGTTTTTATCACTATGGAAAATTCAATGGAAACAGCGCCAGAAAAATCTTGAAAAATGTCGCCATTTTGGAAACACTCCATCGGTAAGTATATAAAGAGTAAAGCATCATTCTTAAAGTTTAATTGATTATTTTCTTACAGGCAACAAATACGCGGCTGTGTTTTCTGCGTTTAACAATGTGGTCAGCAGTTGTTTTGGACGGATTTTAGATAACAACTAAAAAAATATATTTTTCAGTTTGACAAAGAGTTGGAAAAAGCCAATATTTTTCCTACGCCGAAAATTCATGCTTTAGTGCATCACGTCCCAAAGTTTATAGAGCTGTATCAGAGGCCACTAGAATGTTTTTTTGAGCAGGCTTCGGAGCAGGTTCATCACTCATTCAATATGTTAGAAAATTATTTTAAGTAAAATGAGAAAAATTTCCATAATTATAAGCAAAAACTACAAAAACAGACACCTAATGTATTTTTTTTATTTTGTTTATGTTTATCTATATAAAAGTATATTATTATTAAGATTATTTTCTCGTTATTTGTCTGTTATCTAGGTAGTTTGGTATTTGTGTTATGCGGTTGGACGTAGTCCTAAACAATTGTAAAGTTTAATTATAGTTATGTTGAGTTTCTTAATGTACGTAGTTTTCTTTATTAAATTTATATATACAAGGTGTCCCTAAACCTATTGGTATAAATTTAGGAAAAGATTGAGCAAGTCAAATAAGTATTTTTCCTAATTACTTATGTTTCCAAGATACAGGGTGATAAAGTGTTACTTATCATATCAGTCTTTTTAATAGGGATAGAACGATATCACTTTTTTTTGCCGGTACGATATATCGGCCGATACCGATATTTACGTGCCGATATACCGATATACCGATATATCGTATCGGCAAACATAATGCAATCTATTTATACACGACCGAAGCAAAAATTGGGGAAGTCCCGTATTAATTCCGTTGCTAGGAAACGTTTGTGATTGGTAGTGAGTGACATTTTGGATTTCTGGGAAGCCCCTTATACAGTGTGTATTAAAACGAATAAATAAAACAAGTGCCAAACCCCGCCCACTGTGGTAGGGATTGAGAATTTATAGGTTTTATTTTTATCGAATTAAATTTTAAGTATTAAGTATATACTGTATTTAGTACCTGCTACATTAGGTATATTTGTTGTAAGTGGTGTTAGGATTTGTTTTACTTTTTTAGTAAAAATGTTACCTTTAGAATAAATTTTTTTATTTTGTTTAATAAAGTATTTCAGCCGATATATCGGCAATTATCTTGCCGATACGATACGATACCGATAATCGGAAACAATTGCCGATATGCCGATATACCGATATCAATATCGGTATCGTTCTATCCCTACTTTTTAATATAACCTCTACTATGGTAGTCTTGAAAAGGTGATTTTTTCGAACAGTCAATTACTACTAAAACACATATTTACACATAATTATAATTGTTTGAGTGAATACAGTGTCGTAGAAACGGGAGTTGCTTTAAGCTTATTGTCCCATACAAACTTTGAGGTTAGGTTTTTAAAACATTTGATGCAATTTTTCGATTACTCAGTTCGGCTACAATTAAAAGGTATAACTCTAAAAAATCTATAAAATAAACTGTTTCCGAGATATTCGAGATTACAATAATTGTTATATCGCATTATTTAAAAGGATTGAAAGGTATATGATAACAAATTTTATTTTTTAATTGAAAAAACTAAAAAGGGCATTCCAAGAGCTTCGGGACTTTTTGCCCTGGCCGTCACATTAAAAAAATTGTAGTTTTTTCAATTAAAAAATTTGTTATCATATACCTTTTAGTCCTTTAATGCGATAAAACCACAGACCAACAAACAAATGGACCGGTTTATTTACATTGAAAAGAGTGGAAAGGAACAAAAATAAATATTTTCCCTCAGTTGTCACATCTGACTTTATTTGCTTTGGAGTATCTATATTTTACGTAAAAGATACTTGCAATCCACAACTTATTTAATATTTTTTATTTGATTTTATAGTGAAAAATACCAATAGTGAGTGATATAAAAATGATGAAGCAGTGAATCCAAGAATTTAAAACTTTCTTTTCATAGGTTAGTTTATTTACAAAACAAACCCTGCCAGGGGCGTAGAAACTGAATAAATAAATGAATTCACTTGAATTTTAGATTTAAAGAGCCAGATTCTACATCATCTGGAACACTAACTGACAAGGTTAGTATTTTGTTATACCTATATATTTATATATATATATCAAATACAAAGGATTGCAAAACACAATAAAAAATGTACAATTTAATATTTTAATTTATCCCTAAAAACGGAACGCCACTGGTGTGGGAACTTGTTTATAAATATCCCTTACTCCTTTACCCCTAATCTAAATAGTTCTTGGCAACAAAACATTGTGTATTTTGAATGGGAAAGGCCAGTCCATTTTGTTTGTAGGCCTGTTTGAGAGGTACACCTTTTGAATAGTAGCCAAACTGAGTAATCGAAAAATTGCATCAAATGGTATAAAAACCTAACTTCAAAGTTTGTATGGGACAATAAGCTTAAGCAACCCCTGTTTCTACGACACTGTGTTCACTCGAACAATTGTAACTATGTGTGAATATGTGTTTTGGTAGTAAGTTACTGATCGCAAAATATCACTTTTCCAAGTCTACCATAGTAGAAGTTATATTAAAAAAACTGATATGATAAGTAACACTTTATCACCCTGTATCTTTTAAATATACGTAATTAGGAAAAATATTTATTTAGATTTTCGTCTTATTTTGACTTGCTTAATCTGCTCCTAAATTTATGCCACTAAGTTTAGGGACACCTTGTATATTAGGGTGGTCGTTAAAATTAAATTTTTTGCGCGCCCCCTAAAAAGCTTCTTTTTGATGAAAAAAAAACAACACGTGCCTCAAGACGATCTAAGTTAATTTTTTGGTATAATCATGTTTTTTTGGCAATTTTTTATGAAAAATAAAATTTTATTCGATATATAAACAATTATAGAACTTAAATCAATAAAAAACAATAGTTAATCGAAATAACAATAGACAAAAATTTAAATTCAAATTTTTTCCCAGTTGATTTGGTCTATTAAACAAAAAAATGAAAGATATTCAAATTGATATTTTTATTTTAAAACTTAATTAGTAGGTACAAACGTAATTTTAATATCTAGATTTTTTTACTCCAAGGTGAAGTTATTTCATTGTTAATAATTTTTAAATCTCAAAAAAAATATTATTCCATATTTTCAGAAAAGACATGATTAAAAAAATAATGTGCCAAATTGCAAAAATGGAAAAACCATGGAATTGACTAGAACTTTGATTTTGACCTCAAATAACTTTTGAACCAGTCAAGTTAGCAAAAAATCACAAGAAACCTTTTTTGTAGAGCGTTAAATTTGTTACAAGAATATTTATCCTTCTATATAATCAGTTTATTAATTCATGACTTAAAAAAATCCAAAGTAATAACAGAACTTTTCCCATGTTAATTCCATTTAAAACTTTGGCTGTCGGGGGGGCCGGCTTAATTTTAAAATTAAGAGTTGCAATTTGGCACATTATTTTTTTTATATATTTGGAACCTATTTAGGACTATCGTGAAGAAAAATTCGAACACACCCTAAATAAGGACTACCCTAATATATATATACCGTACCTTCATTAGCAAGCTAACCATAGGGAAAATACATTGTAACTGGACCAGATAAGTCTTAGTCAGCACGAAGCGAAAAACGTTGTAGAAATGATTTGGACGCGTGGACGAGTAGGCTAGCATGCGCCGTAACAGTTGACCTTGCTTCATACATCGATGCTTTATTATTGTTTTTTATTTTGTGCGGTGTAAATCTGGTAAAATTTGTTTTAGTACGCATGTCTCGACGACGCATCCAAATCATTTCTGAAAAGGTTCTCGCTTTGTGACTGCGACTTATCTGGTCCAGTTACAATGTATTTTCCCTATGGTTAGCTTGCAAATAAAGGTACGGTATATATATATATGTATATAGCGAATTGCTGTCACTAGAACACATGTTAAGCTAACTGTTGCGCATTAATTTATAAAAAAATACATTTACGTGTATATCTCCAGAACGTCTACATACGCTTTAATTTTTCTTGCAAAGTAAAGCTACGAAAGCGTACTGGGGTCACAAAATTATAATAAAATTATTTTTTTCAATATATTGCATTTATTTCCAATACATTGAAAATAAATCCAATATATTGGAAATAAATTCAATATATTGAAAATAAATCCAATATATTGAAAATAAATCCAATATATTGAAAATAAATCCAATAGGTATACTGAAAATAAATTCAATATATTGAAAATTTGGCTTTCTTTTTTACTACTAATTTCCATTTTGTCGCCGCCGGTAATGCAGGTACCGTTACTGTCATATTTTATGTCAGTTGACAACACATTTTCTTGGTTTGTTTTGAACTTACTTAAATAAAAATTAATAAATATGAATGAAGAAAAAGCTTGCATTTATTGTGACCGGTCATTTTCTAATAAATATGTAAAATTTAATAAGATATCTTTAATTATGCACATTGTGCATAAATAAAGTGAGTTCATATTTTAAATTTTAAGATATATCTTTATTTAAGCACATATATGTGCATAAATAAAGTGAGTTCATATTTTAAATTTTAACATTTTCCTCGTTAAATGAGTAATATTCGTGGAAGACCAAGAAAGAAATCGAAACTATTACGAAATTCCTCTATTTTATGTCAGTTGACAACCACGGGCGCCGGAAGGAATTCGTCTAGGGGGGCCTTAAAGTTTTTTACAATTTTGATAGATGTTATTTATAATCAAGTTGTACTAATAATAATAATAATAATAATAACTTTATTAACGGTATGACCAATTTACAATATATATACAAATACAAGAATCCTATACAACACAATGTAAACAATGCAATAAATATATACACATATACATATATTACGACACGTTAAAAATTCGTTCTGAGCTTATGTTTAAATGTTGGCAAAGAAACATTAAAAAAGTCTATTTCTAGCTTATTCGCATTCGCACATATTCGATTTAGTGGCATAAATCTAGCATAGTCTGTTCTTTGTGTTTTTAAGTAAAACAAATTTTTTTGCCTCGTTTGCCTTTGAGGAATATTAAAGTGTATCATTTGAAGCAGCTCAGGACTGTTTATTAAATTATTTAAAAGTTTGTACAAAAAAACCAGACCATGTTCGGTTCTTCTAACAGAAAGTAATTTTAGGCCGATTAACTCTCTCATAAACATATAGTCTAGGTTTTCTGTACTCACATTTAACTTATAAGCACAAAAACGAAGGAATTTGTTCTGAACTTTTTCAATTTTGTTTTCCAAATTTGAAAAATGTGGGCACCAAACAACACAACAATATTCCAGGATGCTACGTACTGTAGCAGTTCACATTAAACTTAAGTCAAATAAAATATCATCTTTATATGTATATTTACCAATTTATTTATATTGGTACATCACAGTTTTTTGGTAAATATATAAATATAAAAAAATTGTATCGCCGAGGAATCTCCTCCAGAAGTACAGCCGTCTTATGTATACGCTATACAAATTATGATATTTATTATTTAAGCTAAAACCCCTTGGATTCAAAATCAAAATAGATATGAACCTTATTGCACGTATGTAAGATTCCATCGAAGATCTTTGGAATATGAACATAATGATCTGTGGCTTCTGGTTTCTTCGCCATAGGATTATGAACGGAATAAGTAAACTGTGCTTCTTATTTATTTGAACAGCCAGCCATTTCATTCATTTTACAACTGTAACAACACTAGTGTTCATTAAGACGGCACAAATCTAAGTTGAATATCTAAGATAACAAATCTAATTTATCTAAAAAATAATGAACAAATGAAAACAATCAGCACTTACCGTCAAATTATGTAATACCGGAATTTCTGGGTATGAATTTCCCCCCCCCCTGCCCCTATTTAGCGGCGCCCATGTTGACAACACATTTTCTTGGTTTGTTTTGAACTTACTTAAATAAAAATTAATAAATATGAATGAAGAAAAAGCTTGCATTTATTGTGACCGCTCATTTTCTAATAGATATGTAAAATTTAAGAAGATATCTTTATTTATGCACATATATGTGCATAAATAAAGTGAGTTTATATTTTAAATTTTAAGATATTTTAAATTTTAACATTTTCCTCGTTAAATGAGTATTATTCGTGGAAGACCAAGACCAAGAAACTAAACTGCGCACCACTCAATGTGTCGCGACCAAAAAGTTCGTCCTTTTTCAAAACGACATAACTTTTTTGTTTCTTAAACGATTTTATTTTGGTCTGTAATGTCTGCTAGCGTCATCCTCTGGCAATTCATCCTATAGGTATGAGGGTCAGGGTTCTTTAAGTAAATTTTCTACAGGGTGTTATGTAAAACGGTGAAAAATTTCAATAACTTCATCCAAGCCCCGTTTGTAAAATAAATATTTTTTTCTCGTTTTTATTTTGAAATAATGAAGTACCATGTCTTAGCTTAAAACGTTTTTAAAATTTTTCGAATTAAAATCCTAACAACTAAAATATGAGTTTTTTTTTCAAAAGAGTACATTTGACGCTTTTTTGTAGGCAATACAATAAGTCTTTTTAAGAACAAGAAGATAAGATGGTGAAAGATTGTTCCTTAAATAATTCTGAACAAGCGACAAGCAACAAATTTCTCTTATTTTCAGAGGGGCCTAAGCAAAGACCACTTTTTCAAAATGACATTTTGGTGAAAATTTGCAAAAACTAAACCTAAACCGATATTTACGTTCGTTACATGTTTTCTTCATATTTTTGACCTCCTGATTGTGATTCAGTTGTCAAATTTAAGTTTTAGATCAAAATCACCAGGAATCAAAATTTGAAAAAATATTTAATCATATTTATGATTAAAATGCAAATTTCCGAATTCAATTTTTGGGCGAAATTACTGCAATTTGTTTGGGTGGTTAGGATAATGTTACATAACTTACATTTACATTGCGCACTAGTTGCGTAACTAAAAATATTTTTGTATATTTTTTATAATTTTATGCGAAGATATAATAATAATTAAAACTACAACATTCAACAGAAAAATTTAACAAACAATAACAATAATAAATTTTAATATTTCGTTGGCCCTCCCCTAACCCTTAATAATTCATTAACCCTCCTGGGCATTCCCTCGACCAAGTTACTTAAAAAGTCCTGGGGTATGGCTTCCCATTCTTCCTGAATAGCATTCACCAATTCATCCAAGTTGTCCATGCGTCCTTCCCTCTCTTCCATCTTAAGTTTCATCCTGCTCCACACATGCTCAATAGCATTCATATCCGGAGACAAAGGTGGCCAATTCATTCTCTCAATATCGTGGTCCCTTAAAAACTCATTTACTATATTGGCGCGGTGCGGACTGGCATTGTCGTCCACCAACACCAAATTATTGGCAACAAAATTGAATTCGGAAATTTGCATTTTAATCATAAATTTGATTAAATATTGTTTTCAAATTTTGATTCCTGGTGATTTTGGTTTGATCTAAAACTTAAATTTGACAACTGAATCACAATCAGGAGGTCAAAAATATGAAGAAAACATGTAACGAACGTAAATATCGGTTTCGGTTTAGTTTTTGCAAATTTTCACCAAAATGTCATTTTGAAAAAGTGGTATTTGCTTAGGCCCCTCTGAAAATAAAAGAAGTTTGTTGCTTGTCGCTTGTTCAGAATTATTTAAGGAACAATCTTTCACCATCTTATCTTCTTGTTCTTAAAAAGACTTATTGTATTGCCTACAAAAAAGCGTCAAATGTACTCTTTTGAAAAAAACCTCATATTTTAGTTGTTAGGAATTCAATTCGAAAAATTTTAAAAACGTTTTAAGCTAAGACATAGTACTTCATTATTTCAAAATAAAAACGAGAAAAAAATATTTATTTTACAAACGGGGCTTGGATGAAGTTATTGAAATTTTTCACCGTTTTACATAACACCCTGTAGAAAATTTACTTAAAGAACCCTGACCCTCATACCTATAGGATGAATTGCCAGAGGATGACGCTAGCAGACATTACAGACCAAAATAAAATCGTTTAAGAAACAAAAAAGTTATGTCGTTTTGAAAAAGGACGAACTTTTTGGTCGCGACACATTGAGTGGTGCGCAGTTTATTACGAAATTCCTCTATTGTACATAGAGAGGTTTGGCTTAGCAGGGCAGTAAGTATTTTTTGTGTTGTATTTTACCCATTAAATAAATAATTCTTCTGTTTTATTTTAGTTGATCGGCTGGCTGGAGACTCCAACAAAACAACAGTGTAAATACCCAGTAAACATTTGTGATTGCGTATTGAAATCACTCCGAAATCCCGTCGTGACATCGTGATATCACTGGCGCATTCATATGTTTCCACAATACACAATCAATGGGATATCAAGTCGTGACATTCAAGCACAATACGCACTCAATGGGATATCGCTCCGTGACATAGCTAGTGCGCACGCGCGAGCGAAAGTGCAGGGGAATATTTAAAATATGTTGGAGCTGTGATAAACGAAAAAAGCGGCGTCGCTATCGTTAATAGCGATGCAACGTCTTTTAAAACACGTTGCATCGCTAGTAACAATAGCGACGACCCTCTTATCGTATATCACAGCTTCAACATACTTCCGGCCTTGGGTGAAATAAAATTATGGGCTAAAATATTAAAAGTCAACGTTTATTTAAATATAATAGTAATAATACAAATTTGCACACTACCATCAAGTATCCTATAAGTACAATACCTACATGTATACAGGGTGTCGCAGATTTTAATTGGGAAAATTTAGTGATCTATAGAAATCGAAAATATCAGAAGAAAAGTATGTATGTTTTAAAGCTTCGTTTTCTAGAGACAGGGTGGTAAAGTTATTTAAAAAAATATTTATTTTTTGGGCGAATTTCATAAAAACCTTTTAGGTTTTTAGTAGTGGGCAAAGGGCTTACTTTAATGTAAATTAAATTAAATCCAAAGGCGGCGCTGGAACATCCCAAATAGATATTTAAAAATAAAATTTGGGTATGCTATAAATTTATTATTATTTATAGATTAAAAATAAAACGGAAACGAATTTAATTTTTTTCTTCAAAATTAATCTTTAAAGCAAGTTCATATAAAGTTTTCTTCTTATTTTTGCGAGTTCTGTTTACTATTAAATTAAAATGTATAGAAATTATACTTGTATGCTGCTTTTATGGGTATTTTTTTGATTTAGCAGTTTAAACTACTTGTTATGACCATAGTCACTTGAAATAATTCTATCTATCGTCATCCTAATCGTATGACGTCGTCAATTTATTTTAATTATTGAACTAAATTTATATTGCAGCGAGTTTATTATCAGAATTATATAAAAAATGCAATTATTTCATTCAATTCTGAGAAACAAAGATAAAACAATTTTTTTTAATCATGACGACTCGTCATTACGATATCGTTAAAGATAAAAGTGACGTGTCGTAAAGTATCGAATCATAAGTCTCGTCATTTTTTTTATTATGCGTATGAAATTTATAAATTGAAAAAAAAGGCAGCCGTTCTCAAAACTTTTAAAAGTTCAATTGAAAAAAACTAAGAGCCTTTTAAACCAAAAATCTTTATAGCTTTGTTATTCCTGGGAATTAAAAAAAAGTAAGTTTGACTTGCTAACATACACATTTATCTACATTTTCATCCAATTTATTCGTTACTTTCACCAAAACTAAGAGCCTTTTAAACCAAAAATCTTTATAGCTTTGTTATTCCTGGGAATTAAAAAAAAGTAAGTTTGACTTGTTAACATACACGTTTATCTACATTTTCATCCAATTTATTCGTTACTTTCACCATCTTTTGTTTTTAAATTGACGATGGTGCGCCATAAACTTATATACTATATATATGTATATAATATATAGTTTAATAAATCGATTTTTTTACTATCCAACTATGTAAAATTGTATTATGGCAGCCATAGCAAAACCAAAGATGGTGGTGATAACTCAAAATCAAGTAGACAAAAAAAATTATAAATTTTTAATGGAGAAAACGCGAAACTTACTTTTTTTAATTCTCAGGAATAACAAAGTTGTAACAAATTTTGGTTTTTAATAGATTTTTGTTTTAATTATGGAGACTTGTAATCAGAGGCGGATTAAATGTCGAGAGCGCCCTAGGCAAGCACCTCATCGGCGCCCCTTTAGCGGCCATATATTATAAATTTTAACTAGTACTTACATAATAATTAGCTGTGCCCTGCGGTTTCACCCGCGTGATGCCCCATACCGTGGAAATTTCGGTCTCCAGCTATCTACATACCAAGTTTTATCACAATCGGTTTGGTAGTTTTTGCATGAAAAAGTAACACACACACTTTCGCACTTATAATATTATTAGGGTAAGTACACGTGTCCTGGCATATACTTATAATTAGGTGTAGGCCAGCCTGGTCTGGCCAGGACAAGTGTACTTACCCTTAGGCGTGAATGAAATATGTAATATAAATTTCTATATCTTATCTTTTACATATTAATTTTAAGTTTATGTTAATTAGGAGTACCAATACAGACGGCAAGTCAAGTAAATGTGCTCTCGATTTCGATCGCTCTTAAGTGTACCTAATAATAAGTTTTAAGGACACATTAAAATCGCTCATATACAGTGTAGTTTAAGGAAAAGAATGGGCGAAATTAGTGCAAAGATTTACTACTTGGACAACGAAAATCAGTGTACCTGTTGTCCAAAGTCTTAATAGAAACATTACATTAGTGCATTATAAAGCAACCCCAACAAGTGAATATAGTGAATAAAGACCATACGGACACGGAAGTAATTAAGTGATAAATGACAGCATACCTGAAGATCTAACCCTAGGCCATTATGAATCACCTTATGTAAGGAACAAACTAGCCTAGAGTGGAAGGGGCCATCATCTGCAAAAATCTGATAAGTACCAATTAATCGCATGACCTAATACGCAAATTCGCAACAAAAACCTAACAATAATCAATCATTGTTACTGAAAACAGCGTAACAGTGTAAATTATTCAATCATTAGGTAAGAACGTCACAAAACATAAATAAGCATAAACTTAAGAGGCCAGCCCCAACAAAATTAAAGCGTTTAAAACTTAACGAACGAAAATAAAATAAGTTTGATATTTGCCTAACATAAACATAAACCACTAAACACCTCTAAGTTTTAGGCATTGCATGCTGCTAGCTGTATAAGAGAATTAAAAAAAAGCAAAGTAAAGAGCAATTATATAGAATAAATATTGTAAATGTAACTTCTAATGTTTAAAAAAGAAAAAGAAATCGTAAATAGAATTTCTATTACAAAATAATGACAACTATCTATCGATAGTTCTCGACCCCTACACTGAGGAAACGGTTTTCGCACAGTGGGGCAAACAATTGTTCACAACAGTTTGCGAATTTCAGCAGACTACAAGACCAGCAATGATAGGTCCTAGCAGCGTACTAACCAACCAAACCTCATTCATGAACCCCAAATAAATAGGGGCATGACTAAATCCCTGGTTGAGGGGGATTCCGGATTGTACTTAGTTTTGCCTCCTTGTCCCGTACCCCACTAGCCTAAATCGGGCGTATGACCCGGCCCGGCGAAAAAATTCCGGGAGTGGCCTTAACCATCCACGACCTCCTAGGCGAGATTTACCAACCGGGGTGAAAATGCGGATCCACCAAACACAGGTAATGCTGTTCAGTGGCGGGATAAGTAGGAGAACTGAAACTCACGTGCGCGTGGTAATTAAATAATCAAACCAATAAGTTGTAAATCTTTCTCCAATAAATACCTACTCGGTGTTCATAAAAACGTTTTTATCAAACATCGCGCCCCCTTGTAACCTCGCGCCCCTAGGCACGTGCCTAGTTTGCCTTGGGGATAATCCGCCTCTGCTTGTAATTACATAACTTTTCTTCAGTTTAATGGCTTAACCAACCTGCACGTGCCGTGCCGTGCACCCTGTATATGTATACATAAATATATGTATACGAGACCCGTCGCATATAAGTTGGGACAGTAAATTCAATGGTTTCAGTAAATCCAGAATTTCTCCCAGTTTTTTGTTTTTGGACAAAGTATGATATTTCTTATAGTATAATTCCTATTGACATTTAAAAACCTCAAAAACATCTTTTCACTCTTGACAATATTCATAACAGTTTTACACCTTAAATTTATTCCAGAGCAAATGGAGTATACAATATATTGTTCACCATGTATACCTTACTATAGCAATATGCATACATACATGCGTACTTGGCTAAAATCGCTTGCAAAATCGCAAACAAATATAAAATAAAGTTATATATATATATATATAGATATATTTTTGCGGAAATAATTTCTTATAACCATTAAAGACAAATATTATTTATTAAAGAAAAAAGTCTTTGTCTAACAATAATAACATAATACGTATTTAACGTATTATGAGCAAATTAAAGTAATGTAATTTAAATGAAAAGTTTCGTCCCTGCGGGGTCAGGTGGTCACATAAAAAGATCACGCGCGTGTCACTGCTTGTCATAAAACGACAAACTTAATCACTGTGCCAGCAATTGGATATCAAGTTGTGACATGTCACGTCGTGACTTTTTCGTAATATCACAAATGTTTACTGGGTAGTTATTTTAATTGTTGAAAGGCTTAAAAAAATAAAATACAAAAGTGTTTAAGTGAAGCTATCAGGTTTTTAATGTTATTTATAAAATATGTACAATGGCGGACAAGAATTGTAAACAAAAATGGCCGCCATTAAATGATGTGCAGTGTTGCAGTGATTTTTAGTATTTTTAGTACGAGATCGAACAGACCTTGTTGTTTGGATTGTGATGCAAACCAACCTTTGCAATAAATGTCATTGCAAATAATTTTGTTTACCCCAGAAAAAGTTTTTGTCGCTTGGTTCCTTTTCGATAAACGCTATACAAGTTAATTTAAAAAGCTAGCGGATTAGAATTATATAAAATCTTCTTTGCTAAGCTTCATTTATGGATTTCCTTTCCTAAATATACCATTTGCAAGCCGCAGTAGCATTTATAGGTTATAATAATAATAATAATAAATTTATTTCCTGTTAACATACATAGTATTTACAATTGTCACTAATATAAACATAAAGGTAGGTAGGTAGAAATAAAGACAGGTACAATTTGGGAAAAAAATTAATACAAGTTACAATAATATTATATCACAGTCATATCACAGTTTAGGAATTCATCATATGAATAGAAAGACTTTGAAATCAAAAATGATTTTAGTAAAGCTTTGTATGAGTTTGGTTTTAGTTTTTTTATTGTTTCAGGTAATTTGTTATAATATTTAGGAGCAAGAAATTTCAATGTCTTTTGCGATTTTGACAGCCTAAAACCTGGCAAAATTAAGTTGTTTTTTGTTCTTGTGTTGTAGTGATGTTCGTGCACACTAAAACTGTCAAGGTTGGTTTTTGCGTAAACCAATACTTCCAAAATATATATTCCCGGAAGGATAAGTATGTTCAGTTCCGAAAATTTGGACCTGCAGTCTTCAGTGTACCCTAGTCCACCAACAACACGTATTGCCTTGCGTTGTAAAGCAAACACTCTACCCCACTCTGCCGCCTGGCCCCAAACCGGAATTGAGTATGAAATCAGGCTGTGGCAGAGAGAGAAATAGGCCGCCTTAAGTGTTAGTATGGAAACCGATTTTGCCAGGTTTCTTAGGAGATATATGTTTTTTGTGAGCTTACTGGAAACAGAGTCAATATGGGCATCCCATTTAAGCTTTGTATCAATCACAACTCCCAAAAATTTTGTGTTATCGCTAAATTTAAACTTGTCTGTAGTTTTTCTGTTAAGAGAGAAATGCATATGAACTGTTTTGTTTTCATTTAAGGTTAATTTGTTCTCATAGAACCAGTCAGAAGCACCTGACTGTACATCGTTAGATTGAATCACCGAGGCTTCCAAATCAGTGTTACTTACAGTGATAGTAGTGTCATCAGCAAAAAGTATATGATCACCTAAGGAATTAAGGTTGGGCAGATCGTTTATATGTATTAAAAATAAAATGGGCCCTAGGACTGATCCTTGAGGTACACCATAGTTTATCATACCCCTTTCGGATTTAACTCCATCGACCCTAACTTGTTGGGTTCTATCTGACAAGTAGGAGTTTAAAAGAGCAACTGCACTGTCTGAGAAATTATAGCACTGCATCTTTTTTAATAGTATTTCATGATGAACACAATCAAAAGCCTTGGATAGGTCGAAAAAGACTGCAATTAAGTGTTTATGCTGTTCAAAGCAGTTTGTTATTTTGTTAACTAGCTCTAGTACAGCCTGGGTGGTGTTCCTACTTCTTCTAAAACCAAATTGTTTAGCATAAAAAACATTGTTGTGAGATAGGTCTGTAATTGTTTAAGTCATTGGTATCGCCTTTTTTGAAAATTGGTATCACTAATGCCTCTTTTAATGTGTTAGGAAATATGTTTTTTGTTATACAATGATTTATTACTTTAGTTAAGGGTATTACAATAAGGTTACATATTCCCTTAATAAGGTTTACACTTAGTCCATATTTGTCTTGAGAATTTGAGTTTTTTAATGATTTTATTACATCTCTAACAGTGTTATAAGTTGTTAATGAAAAAATAAAGTTAGTTTTTAAGTTTAGGTTTAAATTAATATTGGTAATATTATTGGAGGTTTTTGAGATATCTAAGTTTTTTATTAAAGATTCAGCTATACTTATTATGTTTAGTTGGTATTTTGCAATTTTTTCTTTTGTCATTTATGATTTCCCACATAGTTTTTATAGATGAGTTTGAGTTTTTAATTAAATTGTCATTACATTCAATTTTAGCTTTTTTTTATTGCGGTTTGATATTTATTGCGGAATAGATTTTTTTGAGTTTTGATAAAATTATTATTTGGATGCATTTTGCAGAGTTCGCTTAGGAAAGATAGTTGATTCCTCATATTCTTTAAGCTTTGATTGAACCAGCCTTGATTGTATGTAAAGTTGGGTTTATTGTTGTAAAGTTTCTCTGGAAAAGCTTTAAGAAATGACAACCAACATAACAAGCTTGTCAAATTTTTGTCCCGCTGAGATTAAGTCTATATCAATAAAGTCCCAAGAAATTGTTGAGATTGCGTTAAAAAATATGTTCTTTCCTATTTTTGTGATGGGCCTGCAAAGTTTTTGGCATAGTTTATTTTCAGCAATAACAGCAGGGGGTACAAAGTTTAATAACTGTCCGTAGTGATCCGACAAGTTAGTTTCGAATAAACCCGCAAAGCATGTATCTTTGTTAAAATTTATGAAAATGTTATCTATACAGTTTTTACTTCTAGTTTCTGAAGTTATCATTTGCTTAAAATTGAACGAAGCCAGTAAGTCGCGTAGTCGAGTGGTTTCTTTGTTGGATTTATTAAATTGGACATTGAAATCTCCTGCTATTATAGCATTTTTTGCTTTAATTTGATCAAGAGCTTTTTCAATAATGTCTAAAAAACAAGCAAAGTTACCTGATGGAGATCTATAAACACATTTTACCACAATATTCAAGGTTGATACATAGATACTTGAAAGTTCACAATCTTTTTCAGATGATAAGTCTTCAACCGTTTTTAGGCATATATATTATATATATATTATATATTATTATATACATATATATATTATATATATATATATACATATATATATTATATATTATATAATCTAGATTTGGTCCAACCATAATAAAAGAGCCACCACCTTTAGAAAAGCTTCGAGAATAAGATGAGGCCATTATATAGTTAATCAATGTTAATAGATCAATTTCATCACTGTTCAACCAGTGTTCTGTTAAGCATATAATGGAGATTTCTTTGTCAATTAAAAAAGACTCTAATTCATTTACCTTGTTCCTGACTGATTGAATATTAAGATGAAAAAGTTTGTGATCTTTACATTCATCAAGTATCAAATTTGATTTATTGTGCTGGTAGTTACTTGAAAATTTCTATTGTAAGTTATAAATTTTTTTATAGCAATGTTAGGGGGCCAAAGGGAAGTGTCCAATAGTTTAGAGGATACATTTGCTGGTACGGAAACCTTGAAACTCTTGTAGCTATTAGATTTGACCTGAAGTTCCTCACAATCGGCTGTAATCTGAAGCTTGGATTGGATGAAGTTTATGATATCTTCTTTGGTGTTGTTGAGTCCTACCTTCGAAACGTGAATATGGGACATTGGCATAAAGGCAGCAAGAGTATTGTCTGTCACACCAGTACCATATTTAATCGCTTTACGTTTACTTTTTCATTGAATCCTTTCTTCATTTCCTGTAATTCCGGAAATCTTAGGTTTCTCGCTCGGTTTTTCATTTGTGGGTGTAGTTGGCACAATTTTAGGCTTTTCGGGTTGTTTTGGAGCAATTTTAGGAGTCTCGTTTTGTTTCGGTTGTTTTCCGGATATTTTTGTCACAACGGCAACGCCGCTTTTCTGGTTTCCTGATGCATTCTTGTAGAGATCATCATTTATTAGTTTTATTATTAAGTCTTTATCGCTCACGGTTTGTTCTAGTCGATTTATCATTGTTTTTGCATATTTTAGTTCAATTTGGGCTACTTTTAAGTCATTCTCCAATGTTAACACTTCCAATGCACTTTTAGGGTTAGGAACCTTATTTTTCACTATTTCATCACTTGAGTCGTGAAAATCGTCTTGGTCACTGTTCTCTATGGACATGCGTAGCTCTGGAGACACAATAACACCCATTGGTATTTTCTTTGACAGAATAATTTCGATTAAAAACTCTTTTTTAAGTTTACCAAGTTCAGTCGTGTGTTCTACACTTCTATCATCTATAAATGCTACTGCGGCATACGGGCGGGCGGGTGTTCCATCGTTGGAATATTTTTGTTTTGGTTTTAATATTGCTTGTTTATTTTAATTTTCTGGTTATATGTTATAATCCCTATAGGGATTTTAATGTTGCCTGTTTTTTTATATTTATTACTTGAATAAAGTATTTTGCTTAACATTTCTTGTTTTTATTTGCATTAAAAAAAATGTATTCAAAGATTCGGCTGTAGCGGAATTTTTATATTGTTGTAGCGTTATTTGTTATTTTCCAGTTGGCAACACTGGTACTCTGTGTGTGCGCACTAGTGATTCACCGGTTAATGTATTTCAATGTGTTTTAGTATGTTAATGTTAATGTGTTTTTAAAAAACTTAAAAAAGTATCAAATAGATTTCAAATAGTTCCCAGCCTTCTAGTGAGTGTTCATCATTTAAGTACCTACTAACGATAATCTGGGTAAGTTTTAAGTGGGTAGGTAACTTAATTAAGTGCATGTATTAAATAAATTTAATTTTTAATATTAATAAGTCTCAAGTATTAATAGAGATTCAAAATTTACGGAAAAATTGAGTGTTTTGAAGTTGTGAGTAATTTGTGAGTAAAATCAGAAATTGTTGAGGAATAAAAGTTAGGTTAAGTTTTCTTTTAAAATCGTCACGACTCTTACGACACGAAATTGTCACAAAAATTAATTTTTGTTTTTATGTTTTACGAGGGCAGTGACGCATCCAGACTTTGAGTCTGGGGGGGGGGGGGTAGTCGCATTTTTTAAGTAATACTTTTTTGCGCTAATTATTTCCGATTTACTTAAAAAAAGGTAACATCGTTATTAATCCAATTTTAGTTTATGTCACAGTTATAACTTTGACATACCTACCTAAAATAAACTAAATAAAATAACCTACCTAAAGAAAATAGAAATAGAACATATTATTGACATTATTTGTTTTTTTCTATACAATGGTAACCATTATAACCGCCATGCCTAACAACGGGAATAATAAACTCATTATTCACGTTGTTAGGCAATAACAAATAACACAGTTATAAAAAAATTAAAAAAATATTACAAAAACTTAAATCTAATATCAAACAGCAAATTCAAATATTTTTTACTAGCAAAATTCATCACATTTATCAAAATTTTAGTAAAAATACAAAAAGTCCAGTTAAAATGATTGAATACAAATATTATACCTCAAGGCGGGAACCCACCAAACTGGCTTATGTAAATATAAGTAAAATGTGTTTTGAAGCCAACGGCCTATTTTTTCTAGCGGCTAAATGTCGGTAAAGATCAAAGAAATTTTCTGCGGCCTGTGCGGCTTTTCTATATTTTAATAAATTATCCCTGTAACTTGTATTTAATTTCGCAATTTTTGGTTCAATTAAATAAATTAGTTCCTCAAACTATGAAATATTCATCCTAATAAAATTTTGAAAGAAGCTTCTTGTAGTACATTGGCCAGGCACATAATCATCTCCTAATTCATTTAAAAGTACCAAATATATATATATATATATATATATATTTTAGACTGGTTCAAAAAAATCGAATATTTCTTTTTCTTCAAAGCCCGCATTAAAATATCTTCCTAGTAGTGAAAAAAGAAGCCTGTGAAAATTGTAGCTCTTAATATTAATATTTAGAGGTCGCTCATCGTGAATTTCTATTTTACGTTTAAATAACACAGGAATTCATTTTTCTTAACTTTGAAATTTTATAACTCGTTTTTGAGTGAACATATTGGAATAAACTCTATATATTTTTGAAGAAAATTGAACGTTCTACAAAAAATGTCTCTTATAATTTTTTTGTAAATTCACTCCTTTAATTAAGTTATTCAAGGTTGAAATTACTGTACTGTACTGTAACCTGCTTAGTGTGAGTTCGAATCCAGATTTTTGTAAACTTTTTTTATGTTTCTTTAAAACAAATTATCGCTCATTCCAATATGTCCACTCAAAAAAAGTTATAAAATTAAAAGTTAAAAAAAATTCCTGTTATTTAAACGTTACATTTATTATATGTTTAATTTCAACCTTGAATAACTATTAAAGGAGTGAATTTACGAAAAAATTATAAAAGATATTTTTTGTAGAACGTTCAATTTTCTTTAAAAATATATAGATTTCATTCCAATAAGTTCACTCAAAAACGAGTTATAAAATTTCAAAGTTAAGAAAACAGAATTCCTGTGTTATTTAAACGTAAAATAGAAATTCACGATGAGCGACCTCTAAATATTAATATTAAGAGCTACAATTTTAACAGGCTTCTTTTTTTACTACTCTGAAGATATTTTAATGCGGGCTTTGAAGAAAAAAAAATATTCGATTTTTTTGAACCAGTCTAATATATATAGATATCTGTGTTTTGTCAGTAATGATTTTTAGAGCCAAATACCCTAATAGAATGTCGTCATCGTCAAACATTCTCGCTAAGAAGAAATAACTTACTGACCAAGCCAGCTTGGTGAAGTCGTATTTAGTTCAGCGGTATACCTGCTGTAAGCAGCGGCAAGCCGCAGAATTTAATGCCGGCGGCTAAAGGTGAGATTTCGTTGCGACGTCCAGCGTTCGCGGCCCGCCGCGGCGTCCAGCCGTCGAGCACTGCTATAATGCATTGCAATGGCAGCGATTTCGTTAAAGGTACGGTCTGTTTTGGGCGAGTAGTCGAGGCGTTTAAACGCGGCGCTTAATCGCTTACGTCTAATCGCACCTAATCGCACCTAGTGGCTCGTCTGGAAGACGCAGCAGCCCGCCGTCGACGGCTACGTCTCGACTGCTCAAAAACAAGCCGGGACGCGAACGCTAACCAAGTTTTTCCAGTTTAAATTTATGGAGAGAGAAATAAATGTTATAATAGTAAATTTATTAGTGAAAATGTCCAAAAATTGTACTAATGTTGATGACGAAATATTAATATAAGTGTTAAATCAAGTTTTTCCTTCGGGCAAATTGAAATTTTCACACTATTTGTGGACTGCTTTTTTATATCTTTACAAATAAGAGTTAAAACAAAATCCAATTGCTCTTTATTAAGTCAAAAAAAGCCACAGAACTTTTCATTATCTGCTTCAAGATGGTTTTTCATTAGAACTTTATAATATCCTTTTTGGCTTTTTGTTAATTCGTCAGTTTCTTTTCTTCTGGACGTTAATAACATAGGAATTACATAATCTTCTTCATCTTCAAGCAAAAATATTGCCAATGTGTGTTTCGGATCCATTTTTCTTCACTCGCTTCAAAATATGACAAACGACTACTATAATTTTAGATAATTTTAATGTAGACGCCCGCGAACGCTGGACGTCGCAACGAAACCGCACTATATTATTGTCCATATTAATAAGTACATCGGTTTTTTCAAGAAATTTCAGAAAATGTTACTCAAATGATGGGTTAGATATTAGACAACTGAAATTTTGTATTAGTTTAAAACCAAACAAAAACAAATATTTTCTTTAGCAATATAATTTAAGTATAAAAAGTTGGGTTTTAAAATTCCTGGGGCCTAACGTATTATTGTCTCCATTTCGTCAACCCTAGAAAAACATCGTCACGTTGTGCTACTAGCGAATAACGCTGAAATTTTTTTTCATTTGGAATTGGAGGCCTATTTTGCATCTTAAGGGGGGCAGTAGCGAAGGATCCACTAACAAATTTAATATTAGTTATTGAAACACTTTTTTTTAACTAAAATCTTTTTTTTAGTCTAAGCAGGCCCCATTTGCTTTTATCGCCCCGGGCCCCCGACGTTCTTAGTCCGCCACTGCTTTTATTATAAATATTCTGCCCAAAATAAATAAAAATGCAACCTAAATAAAATATGTTTTTTTATTTACAGTTCATCTGTACCTAGAAACGAAATGGATTTAGAAAGTTATATGATAAACACCTTGCATGTTAGCGAAGCTGATATTCAACGTTTAAGAGACGAGAAGGTATGTTTTAAAAAAGATTTCCTTCCAACAATTACCTATATTTGATTTATCTTTTTTACAGATCGAAAGTAATGTTATATCATTAATGACCGACGAGGAACTAGCCTGGTTTTTCAAAATTGCAGGAGATCGTGTCTTAGTTAGGAATTTCGTTAAAACATTAAATACTTCAGGGCAGAGAAAAGAACATCTAATAAAAAATGTTAGGGAACGTCTAGCAGCTATACGCAATAAACGTATAGTTAACAAATACGAAGTCTACTAGGCAATTATATCTGGTTTGGAACACAGAGGTAGCTGTTATCTATGCCCAAAGATTACAAAAAAAAATGGGAATTATAGAACTGGGAAAAAAACTTTATTTTCCGGACGGAAAATCTTCCAAGGGTACTGAAGATAAATTCTCTTTCGAGTTGGTAGATTCATCCAATAACCTTGTTTCTCCAGAGAAAACCATCCTGGAAATGCTCGAAGAGAATTCTCCAAAGGTTCCCAGAATTTATCTTAAAACTGAGAGAGTGGATACTTTTGTAAATGATAATAAACAACTTGAGTGTGAATTTAAAAATACCTTGCTTGCTAAAGATAAAGTCGTGCAATCGATAACAAGTGACGAACAAATTATTCTTTACGCTGATACGTCCGTATCAAAATATACTGGGGAGATATGTATCTTTTAAGGACAAGCAACAAGTCTTTGAGCAGATTTGCATTGGTCCACTAATCCGTTAACGAGTTATACAATTTTAAAGTATTTTAAAAAATCTCATATTATTTTAATGGGAAATAAAAATTTCCGATGAGGGACCTGTAAATGTAATATTAAGAGCTTACATTTTAACAGGACCATTTTTTTGAGATTCTGAACAATATTTTTGAGGTACTTTAAAAATAAATATTAGATTTTTTTGTACAAGTCTAATAATTAAATAATATTTTAATAAAAATAAACACAAATAAAAATACACATTATTCTACACATAATAAAAGAGCAATAAATAAATATGTAGAAATAAAAAATATATATTTTATAGTTTTATACCTATTTATGTTTATATGTTTTATAGTTTTAATATGTAGGTATGTTATAGTTTTATTGGTATGTTAACTTTTACATTAAAATTATATTAAACATTTTTTGATAAATCCTAGTATATTTAATTTAAAAATATATCAAATATAAAAATTTTTAATATATGTTTTTAATTTTAACACATAAAAGTGCAACAAATAATAAAATGTGTTTTTTACTAATTTGATGTAGAATAGTGCATTGAATCATTGCTAGTTCTGAAAAATGTAAAGTAAGTTTTAAAAAACTACGACTTGATAATATTATTTATAGACTAAAAAGTTGTTGTTAAAAGTTTTTTCATAGAATAAATGTTTATAAAACCATACAAAAATATATCAAAAAATTAACGATTTAATAAAAATACAGTTAAATATGTTAATATACCGAAAATAATTAATTCAATACGAGCAGGTAGTAAATTCTAAATATAGACATATTTTTAAATAAATTTTAAGAGGCAGATGTTGACTAATTCCGAACGCCTCCGAACAATTACAATGGAGCATTCAAATGGACATTAGGGTTAAACACCCAGTTTTGGCCACTGTACCAGTTGTGGCCATATTGACAGTTTATTAATTGTATTAAGAAAGCAGTTAGGTGGACATGCGATCTAAAGTTTGGCGCGAAAAATTAAAATTTTAAAGAATTAGTTTCCAAAATTGCCACTAGTTGATATAAACATGGCCGCTTGAGATCAGGTGTAAGTTAAGTGTGGCGCATTTGAAGCTTTTTCTTAACCAAATTGTTAAGGAACTGAGGTATGTAAAAAGCTTTGCCATTATTTTCTGTTTTAGTTTTTTTTATATGACCCAATACGTTTTTTTAGTAATAATATTGGGTTGTAAGTTTACAGAAATTTTAAGGTTATTTAACGATAAATTAGAAATAATATAGGTGGCCACAAATGGGTTCCTAAATTTTCTTAAAAACCAGTTGTGATCACTTTAGTGGTCAAAACTAGCTTCTATACTTTCCAGTTGTGGCCACATAACTAAATAATTTTAATTTTGTATAGATATTCGGGTAAATTGAGTTTTTTTGCAGATTAAATAATGGCCAAATCAAAATCTAAAAAACGGGTCAAAGATAAGGGAAAACGAAAACTATTTTCATACACAGCAGACCAGTTGCAAGCCGCTTTAAAAGCTATAATAAATGGCATGGAAGTTTTGAAAGCGGCTGAAACATTTCATGTCCCTTGATCCACACTTCGCCACAAAATTGCTGGTAATGTTCCAGAAACAACAGGAAAAGTAGGTCCAGGTAGTGCTCTGAGAAAGCAAGTGGAGGACGAGCTGGCTGAATGGATAAGATCTTCAGCTAGAAGGGGGTTTCCTATTGATAAGGATGGGCTTATTTATTCAGTAAAACGTATTGTTCAGGATAGAAAATAAAACATATCTTTTTTTAAAAATGGCACTCCAGGAAATAAATGGTTTCGATTGTTTATGAAAAGGCATCCAGATTTGTCATTAAAACAAGCAGAATATGTCAATAAAGCACGTGCAAATATAACTTCTGATAAAATTCGAGGGTGATTCCAAGAAACATTAAATTTACTTGATAAAGACGTTGAAATATTAAAAGATCCCGCAAGAATATGGAATATGGATGAAACCGCCTTTTACCTAAACCCAACAAGTGGCATTGTTATAGCAGAAAAAGGCAAGCAAGTTTATGGGACATCAGCAAATTGCGACAAGGAAAATATTACCAATTTAATAACCGTAAATGCTACAGGAGAATTTGCACCATCCCTAACCATATACAAGTTTGATCGTCTTCCATTGTCATACGTAAAAGCAGCACCTAAAGGTTGGAGTTTAGGAAAATCTGAAAATGGATGGATGACTTCCAAAATTTTTTACGAGTATTTCGCAAATGTATTTCATCCATTTTTAATTGAAAAGGGCTACACTCTTCCAGTTATTGTATTTTTAGATGGCCACTCATATCATTTGAGTTAAAAATTAAGTAAATTCTGCCGTGAAAATGGTATTATCGTTGTTTGTCTTCCACCTAATACTACTCATATATTGCAACCGCTAGATGTTGCAGTGTTTTTTCCACTGAAATGTCAGTGTTATGAACATGACTGCTTTGAAATAAGAAAACAAGACGTGCCTCAACTTCTAAACAGTATTTTAACTAACACACCATTTACATTAGCTTTCAGAAAATGTGGTCTTTATCCTTTTAACCCAAATGCCGTGGACTATAGTAAATGCAAATATATACATAAAACTGCCGAAGATGAAGCAACTAACAATTTCACAGGCATTGTGGTAGATAATGTAGACATTCATATTGATTATCTTGGAAATTTAGAAAGAAAAATTGCAACCTCTCTGCTTGAAGAATTCTATAGGTGCGAGAAGCAAAATACTGAACCTTGTATGGAAAAATGGCATGGCTTATATGAGGTATGGCTAAAATTTAAAGCAGAACATACAGATGCAGCTTTCTTGGGACATGATAAAAATATAGATTCCGAAAATTCCAACGAAATATATGTATATACTGATACAACAACCAACTTCGAATTTGACTTTCCTGAATTTGATCAAAATGCAATTTCAGAGAATATGGACACTCAATATGATCTTAATGAATTTCCTATAAATACATGTAACCTAGTACCTGCTGTTAAAAATGAAAATATTACTAATTCAAAGATGTGCAAAGATATTACCTGTGATATAGTTAAAAAGAAAAAAGATAAAGATTAAAAATGTTTAGAAGACAATGTAAAAACGGAGACTGTGGTTTTGAATTCAGATCAAGTATTGGAGAATGTATTGAAGATGCAAACTAGCAAATATGAAATGAAGACATCAAAAATTCAAACAAATTCTAAAGAAAGTAAACATGAAACGAATATTAATATTATCAGTGATATAATAATAAAAGAAAAAAATGACTACCCTGTAAATAAAGAAGAAAAGATTGATCAGAAGGCACAGCATGCAGTGACAATGGAAAATAAAAGTTTAAATGATACGTTAAAAGATATTCTGATATATTGTGATGGCAACTCAACTACAAACAAAAAAAGTAAAAAGGTTAATGTTTACATGCCAAGTGTATTAACATCAGACAAATGGGTGGAAATTGCAGAGAAAAAAGAAAAAGAAAAACAAGATGCTCTCCTAAAAAAAGAAGAAAGAAAACAAAAAAGAGAAGAAAATAGACTAGACAGACAACTATAAGCACGAAAATCTATAAAAAGACTCAAATCATCTGAAAGGGTTTCAAAGAAAGCGGCAAAACAAGAACCAGCAAAGAATTGTAAAGAGCAAAAGGAAGAAAAGAAAGAAGAACAGTCTTTGGAAAATATGTTAAATGAAGTTGAAGAAGAAATTTCAAAAAAATATATTAATAGTAAGAGTACAAATAAACTAAATCCAGAAAGTTTTGTTATTGTAGAGTACGAAAATAGTTTTTATCCAGGACAAATTAAAAAAGGAAAAGACAAAAACGAAGGAATTTTAGTTTCAACCATGATCAAAAGTGGAGTTAAAGATTGGAAATGGCCTGAAGAAACAGATGAGCTATTTTATACTAAAGATCAAATAAAAGAAGTAATTGGGGAACCTATAAAAAAAAATTCGAGAGGTGCCTACATGGTGCCAGAAATGTCAAAATATGAGGACTTCAAAATATTTTAGTTTTGAAACAAAATAAAACAAAAATATTTTTAAATCTGTTTTTTAGTTTGTCCTAATTTTTTTTATAAAAAAACTAGTTCTTAATTTTTGT
The DNA here is from genome assembly GCA_921294245.1 of Brassicogethes aeneus. Classification (NCBI taxonomy): domain Eukaryota; kingdom Metazoa; phylum Arthropoda; class Insecta; order Coleoptera; family Nitidulidae; genus Brassicogethes; species Brassicogethes aeneus. Next base: position 51,672,481 of record OV121133.1, on the reverse strand, counting down.
AAAAGGAAAACTTCTTACATTAAAGTGTTTTTCTACTGAAAGTATTTTTTAGTTATTGCTTGTGGCCAAATCTATACTTCTACCTGTCCAGAAAAGGGAATTAAGTGGCCACAATTGGCAAAAATGGCAAAACAAATTTTAAATTAATTTATTTTAATGTTAGAAAGCTACACTTGTTTTTATTCAATAAACAATTAATTCTAAAACAATTTCTTTATATGTCTACGCAATTGTCATAGTTGTATTAAATAAATACTTTTATTTGTTAACAAATAAAAACAAAAATTTTCTTAACGTGGCCAAAACTGTGTGTTTAACCCTACTTCTTTCCGTAACTGTACAATAGAGGAATTTCGTAATAGTTTCGATTTCTTTCTTGGTCTTCCACGAATAAAACTCATTTAACAAGGAAAATGTTAGTCCTTGAGCATCAAAGTTAAGATTCAAAATATGAACTCAATTTATTTATGCACATATATGTGCATAAATAAAGTTATATCTTCTTAAATTTCACATATCTATTAGAAAATAACCGGTCACAATACTTGCAAGCATTTTCTTCATTCATATTTATGTATTTTTATTTAAGTAAGTCCAAAACAAACCAAGAAAAAGTGCTGTCAACTGATATAAAATTTGACAGTAACGGTACCTGCATTACCGGCGACGATAAAATGGAAATTAGCGCCCCTAGTAGTAGAAAAAGAAAGCCAAATTTTGAATATATTGAATTTATTTTCAATATATTGGATTTATTTTCAATATATTGGATTTATTTTCAATATATTGAATTTAAGCCAAAAGTTTTCTACAGCTTATCATAGTGAGACAATCGGAGGATGTGAGAGAAACCATCGTGTTCTTAACGAATATATCGGAATGTACATTAACGATTCTCGTACTGATTGGGATGAGTGGGTAAACTATTACAGTTTTTGTTATAACACGACACCCAGCATATATCATAATTACACTCCTTTTGAGCTAGTTTTTGGCCAGCAAGCCAACGTACCAGAATCGTTGACGAATAACTCCATTGATCCTCTGTATAACCTAGATGCATATTACCAAGAAGTAAGATATAGGCTGCAAACAGCTAATATACGCGCCAGGGATTTTATTCTTAAAGCCAAGTACAAACGTAAATCTGATTATGACCGTAATTCAAAAATATCTCAGTTTAATTCAGGAGACTTCGTTATGATTCGAAATGAGACTAGAACTAAATTTGATCCGTGGTATAAGGGTCCTTACCAAGTTATAAGTTGTGACGGAGTTAATTGTACTGTTTTATATAAAGGTAAACACTTAACGGTGCATAAAAATAGAATAAAACCGTTTAATAAAAACTAAGGTTAAGTATTTACTTTTGCAAATTATATAAGTTGTTAATATACCTAGTATAGTTTAGCATAAAAAAATTGCATAGTGGAGTAAAAGTGAGTGCGTAAATAAACAAAAGTGCTGTTAGATAAGTGATAAACGTTATGACATTGAGTGTAATAAGACCCCAAATAAAATAACGCTAAAATGCAAATTACTACTCCAACACGTAATTTTATCTTGTATCTTAGGTCAGTTAGTGGTTGTTAAGTTTAGTTATCTAGGATTAATTTATTTAGGTTTAGTTGATATTTGTGTTTGTATAAAACCAACATTTTATGAATGTTCTTTATTTGAGGCCAAAATAAAGTCCATTCATCTCGAAAGGGGAGATGTAGTGCGTTGTATTGGCCACGTCAGTACACGTATTGTACACGTATTGCTGATCGGTCAATACTGGTGCTAGGTAAGACCAAACTAGGTCACCAACAGCATAGTTGGTCCCCAGTCGTGATGTTACGATGTACTAACAATAAAGGTGTTAAAAGGTACGTGATGTATTACTGACTTTGCCCTTCAACCCAATTGGACACTACATTCAATACATTGAATTTATTTCCAATATATTGGATTTATTTTCAATATATTGGAAATAAATGAAATATATTGAAAAACTAATTTTATTATAATTTTGTGACCCCAGTACGCTTTCGTATAAAGCTAATAATATCACTATTTAAAAAAAAAAGTTTGGAAGATTATATATTTTTTAAGTTGAAAACGCCAACTGTACCAACGTGACGGGTTTATATGCCATCAGCGTGTGCGGCTAACTATTGCAAAAGCGACAATTTTTTTAAAATTATAAGTACTTTATTAAAGATATTAAACATTTTAATGTTAGTATAGAATAGCTATAAAAGATATTGACTTACGTTATCAAGTTTGTCTGTATGACCCAGTTCCTTTAAAACATATCTGGAAAATAAAAAAATGATAAAATATATATAGGTAAACAGAGTCCACCGATGGGGTTACAAAGAGGGAAACAAATATTTTACATTTTTCAGCAAATTTCATCTTTTATCAAACTTTTTGCTTCATTTTAAACCCCCAGAATATATTTTATTGTCTATGGTTAATTTGCAATTTTGATTTTTTTGAAAATTGCGGACTGAAAATGTTTTGATAAAAAACATTTTAGGTTTGTTTTTGTCACTTTGTTATTTTTTACTTGATATTACTGAACATTTGTGTGTTTGTCATATTGTGTAATAGTCCTTCGAAGGGGACTTTAAGCCCTCGGTCCGTTCCTACCCCTAACCCGCACAAGCCATTCAGTAGGCTTCTGGGACTTCTTAGGAAGTAAGGGTGGAACTAAAAGAGCACTTTTGTATATTTAAGAAATACCTAGTTTCTTAATACCCTCAAGGGAAGTGAGTAATGGAGAAGGTGGGTTTCACTTTTAAATAGTTATTTTTTACTACGTAAATAGTTAAAGTTTGACTAATTTAAGATTAGTCACCATCTTTGACTATTTCTGAGAGTTAACTAATTTCTTTAATCGTTTGCGGCCAACAAAAAAGTATTATTTGAATTAAATGCATATAGGCTCCATGGTTAAATGGCCCATAAAAACAAAAAAAGATGCAAAAAGTTTAGCTCAAAACAGCAACATAATTTTTTTTTTTGTACCTAAGTTAAAATTTTTGGTGCGATTATTTCTCTCAAGACAGTTAAATTTAAAGAGTTCACGTGCAAAGATGCCTCGACAAGTCATAACTAAGATTGACTGTGCAAAAATAGTGAATTTATTTGAAGAAGATCACTCTCAAAGGATCGTGGCTACTAGAGTTGGTGTTTGGCAAAGTGATGAGTCTCGCACCTGGAATCGCTATCTCCAGAATAATTCTCTTCGTGATAGACCTAGAAGCGGTAGAAGACATGTCAGTAATCAACAACAGAACCGTTATATCCTCCTATGTTTAAAAAAAAGTTTTTAAGCGTAATAATTTTTTTTACAAGTATTGTAAATGTTTCCTTAATTAAAACTAATTTATTAATAAGTCTCTAATCCATTTTTACTGATTAAAAAAATACTTTCGGAGATTTTGGGTGATGCAAAACTTTTGAATCTATGTGTATATTCAACTTTAAAATATTATTAACAATATTTACTGACAAATAAAATTGATTTTTATAATAGTGACATAGCCACATTGGTTATGAAAACAGCTTCACAACCTTGACAAGTGACAGACCTGAGTTTAATCCCCGGCTTTTTAAATTTAAATCAACTAATTTCATTTCATTCAGTGGAATTTGACTAGTTATTAGTGACTGCTTTTTCGCTATGACAATTAGTCAAATATGACTTATAATTAGATATTTTTGACTAATTCATTTTAAAAGAGTAAGAAAATAAAAACCCAGTCTGGGGTTTGAACCGCGAACAATGTCGAACATGTCGATTGGTAGAAGAATACGCTAGCCAAGCTATTTAGTCGAGGGTGTGATTTATCTTCGAGACAGAAAAATATGTATTGCGACCAAAAAAATTTTGTACCATAAATAAATCAATTTCAATTACAAATATATTATTGTACGCCAAAATAGTGTATTGTATGCCAAAAGAATGTATCGCTTATCAAAATAGAGGACATCACACGCCAAAGTAAACATTGCGCGATAAAATAGTACTTCGTACGACCCATTGGGAAGCTGAACTATTAAATAGAGCATTCCACGATTTAAAAGTTTATTGAACGACCAAAAAGACTAAGATGAAAATTAAGTATTCTTTCGTAGAACAGCAACTAGTAATAATACATGCATTTTTTATTGTTGTCTGTTTATTTGAAGTATCTTTGCTTCTCTTTCCGTGTCGAAATCAGAGTTATCATATATTGTAACTTTACTTGTACACCAATTAAAAGTTTTATTATACCTAACATTAATAAAAATACATCTGCTGTGCCCGAACAATTAGGTCACTTGGGTCTGGTAATGGACCGAATAAACAAGACTGGCGTGTGAATTTCTTTCCTTTCGATAAAACATTATTTTTTTTTCAAGCGGCCATGATATACAACCTTATATGCCTGTATAGAGATAGTTGAAGTGCGTCTTTTTCATTAGCGGCAGACAAAAAACTCAAAAAAGCCTAGGGATAGAAGTAAATCCATAGGTGTCTCAATAGACGTCAAATAATAAAATTAATTTAGAATTTCATACAAAGCAATCACGTTGTATTAATTATATTAATTATAATCGCACGGAATATTTAGTGATTATTTATTAAATTTTAATTGAACGAAATAAAGAACAACTAGTTTATTAGTATAATATTATGATGATAGACGAGTTGCCAATGTCGGAACTCCAAACAAATGTCATTACGTCAAAATTAATTCAAGCGCAGCATTTTGACAGAGCAGGGTTTATTTTTAGTTTAGGATATTTATCGGCATTGTAAGTAAGGGTTACAAGTTTTTTTAGTTTTTATCAATAATTTCTAATGCTTTTAGCCAAAATTTTATACCACATGAGTTAAGAGTAAATAAAATAATTCCATTGCTTATCCTATTTATATTACGCCCTTGAAAAAAAATTGTATATGTTATTTGGAGTAGAAGCTCTTTTTGTGCTTCGTACAGTTGGTTGCCTCAGCTACGCTTCGGTCGTCAATCTCTGTACTCACCACAAAAAGAGTCGCTTCTACTCCTTATGGCATAATCTACTATTATTAAGTAATTAATTTTGTTGTCGTTTATTCTCATATTCAATGTGGTACATTTTTTCCGCCGGGTAATAGTTATTTACGTGTCAAGCTTTGTAAATAAATCTTTACGGGCGAGCTTATGAGCCTAGTAAAGTTTAATTTCAAAGCGTGACCCGTACAAACTTTTATTTTCACCTTTAGATAACAATTTTCAAATTTAAAATTTCAACTAATGTGTCAAATGTGACATTTCATTTCATAAATTGCTTTATCTATTTTGGTTTCATAATGACTTCATTATAACACCGCTTTTGGTTCTTTAATGAGGTACTTTATTCCACCCAAAATTTTGATTTTATAGGTTGGCTACTGGTAAAATACAATTTTGAATACCTATAGGTTATAATATTTTTATGATTTGTTTTCTAGTACTTACGAGACTTTTCGTGTAATAAATTTTGTTTAACACCAAAGAAAATCCTTTTTTCTTCTTTAACAGCCGCTTATTGTAAATACTTATTGTAAATTAACGACGCCATAGCGAAAGAATGTGATAATGTTTGAAAGGTTAATGACCTTTCAAACTTCAAACTTTGTTATCTATGATACCAACTATGTAAAGTAAAATTTAACCAAATTAAATATAAGGTATAAAATTAATTTGTTTTATGAAATGTTTGCAAAATAGATAAAATAGCATAAAGAACTCATGTCATAAGACCTTTTGTCGCACTTGTCCATTATAAAACTCGCTCCTTCGTCGCTCGTTTTATAAATTGTCCGCGTGCGACAAAATGACGTCTTATGACATTAGTTCTTTAATATACTATTTTTCTACTCCTATTACGGAATTTGACCCTTCTAATATTACTTTTATCTATGGAATGACATATATTCCGTAAAGTTTTTAGTATCCAACAAATTTTAGACCGATCCAACCTCACTTTCTTCCAATTAAACTATTTTCCTATGATATTTTTTGAAAACGTAGAAAAAGTATAGTCTGAAACACGTTTGGAATTGCATATTCCGCTCTCGTGAAACCGTCAAACTCGCCTTCGGCTCGTGGGACAAACTCTTCACTCGAGCGGAATATGCTGTATTCCAAAGTTGTTACAGAATATACTATTCTACAAGCCTGTAAAACTTTACATGTCTTTTATACCAGCCCGTATAATATTACAGGTCATTTACTTGGATACAAAAACAACAAAATTAACCTATAAAATGTTATTTACTAAGGTGGAAATAAAAGTTATTATCGCCGCGGCGCTAAAAAATGCTGTGTTGTCGTGAAGCGGCCCTGAATTGTCGTGCGAAGTTAATTAGCGTTCGTTTACACTATTTCGTCGGAAAATGTATGGCGTGAGTTATATATTTCCCTTAAAACAAATTGTAATAACCGGTTTGAATTATGTACATTTGCTGCATTTATTTTTATTTATATTTATAAATGTTATAAATTTAGTTAAAAATTAAAAAATTAAAACCATTATTTTTGTTTGTACTTTAAGAGCCCTGGCTGGCTTATTGGGGACCCCGTTTATTAAAAAATGTATCCAACACAACAGTTGTACTTTAAATTAAATTTCCTCTTGTTTGATACCCCACATCTACTTTCGGTCACTTTCGGTCGACCTCGGGCTACTTTCGGTTGCTTCCGGTTGGCATTTTAAACTGGTGTCAAAAATGTTAGCTAATGCCTAGGGGAGGGAAAATAAACACAATTAAATTAAAAATTATTAATTTTATTTAGTATATAAACAAAAATTGTTTAAGTTGGGCATGCTCAAAATTACCCACTCGTAGTCGCACCATCATCAAAATCAGTGGCAGCTATGTCCTCTTTATCCTCTTCTTGGAAATAAAGTTTTGGGGGTGGCGGTAGATATCTGTTTATTTTAGAGGGACCAGACTCCAAGCGTAGATCGTCATCTAGATTTCATCTATTACATTAAAGCAATACCTATGTACTACCTTTTTCAATATTTTAAAGTCACGTTTATTTTGACTCGCATGTACATTAGGGTGGACCTTAACTATAATATGAAAAAATAAAAGACATTTTTTTTCTCAAGCCGCCCCGTAAATTTGTTCCATTTATTGAAAAAATCATTTCTATAAAATCTGGAATCGATCACATAACGGAAAGACGTGGCACATCGCTCATATATATATTATATATATGAGAAAATAATACTTTTGTAAAAATTTAAAAATGCCTACCAAGTAGTACAATTTAGCCAAGTATTCTGTTTTAGGTACCAAATAAACTGTTCGATTCCCTGGCCCATGTACAGGGTGATCCATTATAAATATCCACCCCCCTAACTTTTTTCCTTTAGATTTAAGACAAAAAAGTTTTATATAAAAGTTGTAGGGTTCAACTAAAAGTTTTTTTTTGTGTTATGTTTACGTATACAGGGGGATTCAAAAACATATTACAGATAAAAATATATTTTTTTCCTATGGAATGACCTACATTTTATACCCTTATGTAATAACTCTTTAAACTCTGACTTCAAAAATATATAACACATTATGGATATTTTTAATATATAAGGCGGAAAATGCCAAAAACTGAAATTTCACTTAGGCCATGGGTCGTCATTTTTTCATTCGTCGTTTCATTATTTGTTTTGACGTCTTTATTGAGTGATTTTCGCGCTATGCAGAGATGTTATCTTCAAATAAACTGTAGAACCCAAGTAATTACCTTTTTCTACTAGGTTTCTTGTCAGCATGCTAAAATTTATTGGTTCTCAGCTCGTAACAATAAGTAGGCTCGCATACAATCCTACATTGACTGTTATGCTGTATGAAACCAATTAGGAAATAAAATTGAAAAACATCATGAAATTTATTCTTCTTATGGATAAAATTTGCTATCAATAAATAATTATTAATAATATCAACAAATTTATCATAAATTTGGGAAGTAAGTTACCTCTTCTATTAGCGGAAAATTCGAAATTTCAAATTCGATGTGCCACGTCTTTTCGTTCTCCGATTGATCTGAAATTTGAAAGAGGATACTTTTTCACAAATTGAAAAAAGTTTAGAGGGCGGCGTGAAAAAAAAACGAAGGTCCGAAAATAAGGTCCACCCTAATGTACATAGTGTATAGGGGACATCCATTAATTACGTGAGATAAAAATGGGAGGGAGGGGTCTAGCAAAATCTCACCAAATCTTATTTTAAGGAAGGGGCGGTTATTTAAAATCTCACGTCAACTTTTTAGTTTAAAGAATATGTATTATAATTAAAATTTGTTAAAATAATTTTAAGGTTTATCATGTTTTCTGCAAAGAAAGTTAAATGGCTAGAATCGCACGTAAGGGATAGGGGGGTCTACCACATCTCACCATATCTCACCAAGGGGGAGGGGGACCAAATTATCAGAAAAATACCTCACGTAATTAATGGATGTCCCCTTACCAGTAGGTTTCCAATTGTTTTTTTTAAGGAATATATGATAAAGCTATGAATACTTTGTCGGCAGTCTTTTTTAACACTTGCATTCCATGCCTATTAAAAATAAAGAAAAATACTAAAATATAATCAGTAAACTAATATTAAAAATACTTACTGAAAAAGTTGTTTGCATACAATAAACAAACACAACAGGTTATCGGGGCATGTACAGGTGACTAGCGTGGTGAATTCAAGGGTGTTTAACTTTTACCGAGATTCTCACCAAGGCCAATTTTAAATGTTACAATAGTCGCCTTCTCCCAATTTAAAACCCGATTGGTTTAAATCACAGTGAATATTCAAATCGGCCAATCACTGATGCCTGACAACGTAAATAATAAGTTTATTATTCACAATATTATTTATTTATTTATTTATTTATTTATTCGTATCCAACAGGCCCAGAGCCCAATAACAGGATTACGGTTTTATACATTTTATTTTTATTTTCAAAATTTTATGCAATAGGAGTAGATAAACATTATTATAATACGGGATTATAAGGGATTATTTTATTATTTACCTACTGTACTTCTTAAACCTCTTGGTTTTTACGTGTCCCAACTCAATTAAATCATATTATTATTTATAGTGATTTGTTATTATTGTTTGTTTTTACTATTGTGATTGCAATGTAGTACGGACACAGCTGGTGAAGTAAATTTAAGTCCACCTAGGAAACTATTAAAAAAAAGTCGCAAGCAAAGTTGTAGTAAGCCGTTCTTTAGTCTTTAAAGTAATAAGAGAGTACAAAAGAAATGGTATCTTCTCTGAGCTGAAACCCAATGAAGTACGTAAAACAATTATAAAACCATTGTATGATGCCGATCGGCATGCGATTAGAAGAAAAGTGCTGAACTACGTATTGAAGAAAGTAAATGAACAAGTTGCCAAATTTTAAACAAACTACGAGTTTTAAAGAATTTATATTTCAAATGGCAAAAGCGAGGGCGGAATAGCCTATTGATAGATATAGACGAAATTGTGCTATGGAGAAGAGAGTATCTATCTGTCCAATACAAAATTGTACTTTTAAAATAAAGTAGTCAAAAATGACTAGTTATAAGTCATATTTGGTAGCCAAAAAGCAGTCTAATAATTAGTTAAATTCTACCCAATGATATAGACAAATTAGTAGATTTAAATTTAAAAAAGTCCGGGGTTTAAACTCGGGTCTCTCGGTTGTCAAGCGGATGTCTAATCGCTGGGCCACTGCTACGTTAATATTTTAAAGTTGAATATCTTTTTTGCGTTGCTGTTTTGAGCTAAAATTTTTGCATCTTTGTTGGTTACATGCATTTAACACTAACAATAATTTGTTGTTGACCGCAAAAGTGAAAAATAAATAGTTACTTTTTACTCTCAGAAACAGTCAAAGATGGCGACTCATCTTAAATTAGTCAAACTTTAACTATTGAAGTACTAAGAAATTACCCATTTAAAAGTGAAAACGACTATTTTATTAGTAAACAATGCTGGTAATAATTCGAATTTTGACTATTTCATTTTAAGAGAGTACAGAACTCAGTAGTTAAAAAAAATATTACTGATCTTTATTTATGTTAATGTGTACAGTTACTTTTATACAGGTCAAAAAAGTAGAAACTAAAACATTAATGTTTACAAAAATGATACAGAAATTTAAAATAAAACTAATTAGAACATAGTACCTACTTAATAATTTTATTTAAAAATACACTTTAATAAATAAATAATTTATGCAATACAACAATAGTAAATTTTTCTATAAGTAAAGAAAAGTGATAGATTTGTAATAAATGGAAATATAAAATTTACACGAGAAAAGTTACTTTTCTCATGAGAAAAGTAATTGGGGTGCACCCATTCACCACGCTATTTTGTCTTATTCTTAATGGGATAGTACAATGCATATCGAGTGGTGAAAGGCGGCGATTTCTGAAAAGTGTGAGTGCTGCACGAGCGAGGCGAGTGTAGGAACATACTATTTGGATTGATTGATTTGAAAGGGAGCCTCTGCAGGCAGCACATAGGCACGCATACGGCCTTATCAGCCCGTAGCTTTTAAGAAAAGCGCATACTCGCTCTGGTCGGGTGCATAATTTCCTCTGGTTCCAGATATTTGTCCCCGAGGTGTCTTAGTCTACTATTGACTAGAGAATGGCATTCGCAGACTATATGCTCGGTAGTTTCGTCTACTTCGACTTCGTCTACCTACAATCCGCCTCATTGCTTAGTCCGGTTTTGTGTAGGTGGTATTTGACTACCCAGTGTCCTGTTAGGACTGCTGTGATGGCTCCTAACTGGTTCCTGTTAAGTTTTAGAAATCTTTTTGCCTATTTGCAGTTTGTGGGACCCTTTACTGTCTAAGGCCTTGTTGTTATCGCCATTTGTTCTGGAACTGGTGGTTAGTCCAGTTCCTGATCTTGGTTTTTACCAGTCAGGAGGCAACCCCTATGGCAGTTTATGGCCCTAGGCCGTGTTACCGCCCTCACGAGCCACATGGTCTGCTTCCTCGTTGCCTTTAAAGCCTCTATGACCCGTTACCCAGATAAGGGTGACCTTGTTGAGCACACTTAGTAATTCGAGGGTTTTTATGTAGTCCAGTGTAAGCCTCATGTTGACCCTTTCTGAGTGAAGAGCCCGGAGTGCTGCTTGACTGTCGCTACATATGTAGATTTGTTTACCCGAGTAGCCCCTCTGGAGATTCTCTTGGGCATATCAAGATGGTTTACCGTTGAGTATCGACCTAGTGTAAGGCTTATTCTCGTCCCAGGTTGCTTCCCATATATCCCGGCTCCTGCACCTCGCTCCAGTCGTTTCTCGAAGATAAATCCACTTTATATTTTCTGAGGGGGAGGACGTCTTTGGCATTGCATCCCTTCTTGTGAGAAGGGGGTCCCGGGTAATAGTCTCAGTCCAGGCCCTTTCATGCCCCTGCGAGCCCACTGCCCCCAATCGTTGAGTCTGACCGAGGCCTCCCGAGCCCGTACCTCCACAAAAGTCTTCGTGACAGCTTCAGGACAATCCCGGACATAGGGGTCCATTTTCCCACAATGAAAACAGCTTCCTCTCTCTCTCTCTCTCTCTCTCTCTCTCTTGGGTCTTCGACATTGGTCAGCTCGATGCCAAATAACAATTAAAACATTTCACTCTTGAAGTCTCACTGGAGGTTTCTCTGGGGGCATCTCTAGGAGCGCTAAAACTTCTAATTGTAACTTTGTAAGCTTAATCATCTAATTTTCTAAAAACCCGCATTCGGGCCTGTGTCTGTAATATATGGTTATCAAACCCATCGATTATTATTATTATAATCAATAATATCTTTTTTAGAGCAACCAGCTTTATTTCCCAACATAATTTTTTCATTGTAATAAACTGAAAAGGTTTCACCTTTTTCCATCTTCGCCTTTAACATTTTTTATCAGTGTCTAACGTAAACATATTGGTGAATTCAGAGGCAAGCTCTGTCCAAGACAAACTTAAATTTTTATGCCTTGAGTAGTACCACTTAATCGATGCTCCCTTCAAGTTCCCAACGGCTATTAAATGCATTTTTGTACTGCCTATTTCGTAAAGATTTTAAACTCGGTTCACTCTCTCCACCCACGTTTATACATCCATATTATCATCGCCTCCATCAAATTCAGGAATGAGGGCGGCTGCTTATTTATTATTAATGTGTGTTGTTGTCGGCACCTCTACGCAGGGGAGCTACGACGTTTAATTTTTATATAACATTATTGCTCTGACTGTCGATTGAATAATTTCATCCATGGACATTCTTGCAGTGTCCTGCAATCGTTTATCTTCATCGTTCTCATTCATAATTAAGGTTATGTGACATGTGCTTTTGTTTTAATGTCTAAAATTACCAAAATATTTCTAAATTCTTTTTTTCGGTATAACCACACTTCTTATTTTTGTGGTATTTTTGTCTGAATGGCCTTCTTAATTTTAAATAATACTCACTTTAACAAAGAAATTTTTATATCGTTCAACCACAATGCCTTGGAGCCTACACAAGGAGTCCGAACTTGATGTAAACAAAAATCTTTCTAAGAAAAAAAAATTCAGTCACGCGTTACATCCCAAGGATATACAATTTTCCTTTCCATAAACTTTTTTATTATTTCTGCGTATTTAACAAAAATAGATCAAGGTAAGCCCAAAAAAATTTATACAAATATTCATGTCTTTTCAAAAATTTGGTTTTAAAAATAAACAACAAAAAGTTTGGTAACTGCGTTACATTAAGCTTAATACCTTTTGACATGGGATGGCAATGTTCACATATTCACATTCATATTGGACTAAGTTGCCAAATTGACAGTTCTAAACTAAATCGATTGCACAAATCACAAAATACCTTGCCGAAAGGTCAAAGCTTGCGATATTGTCGAGAAATACAATATATACAAATATATTTCTATACCGGGAACCCCATTTTATCCCTCCTGGGTCAAAGTCAACTATTTTCAGACTTTTTCATGGAGCGATGTACAGCACCTAAAGGATAAAATCTAACTCCCAGTTCTTAAATTTAATTTGTAAAACAAATAAATAAAGTAAAGTCGTTGCTTAGGAACAAAATGCCCAGACTATTATACCATATACATTAGACTTGGTGAAAAAAATCAACTATTTTTTTTTGAAAAGTTTATTGAAAATGTGGTTTGGGGTGACAAAAAAAAATATTGTGATAGTTTGAGTCCATAATATTAATATTAAGAGGTCTATCATCGCAATTTTAATATTTTTTTCCTCAGCAAGTTTTTGTCTCAGAACTCCCAAACCATTGAGTTTAACAAAATTTACTCAAAAATATTTTTTTAAGAAAACTAAATTCTCTACAAAAAAGGTTAAAGTGAAATTTTCTGTCAGATGAACCATTTCCTTAAAATCATGCCTTAAAAATTGGGTTAGTTTTACATTTTGATCTTTTAAATTGGAATTTTGTAATTCATGTAAAAATCAGTACCCATAAAAAACCGATAAATATTCTTATGGGAAATCAAATGCTTTACAAAAAAGCCTTTTAACATTTTTGGCTAAATTCACCCAATCAAAAGTTATTCAAGGTTAAAATTTCGTTTTGACTTCAAATTTAACCTTGAATAACTTTTGATGGAGTGAATTTAGCCAAAAATGATAAAAGACTTTTTTTGTAGAGCATTTGATTTCCCATAAGAATATTTATCGGTTTTTTCCGGGTACTGATTTTTACATGAATTACAAAATTCCAAAGTTAAAAGATCAAATTGTAAAACTATATAAATTTTTAAGGCATGATTGTATGAAAACGGTTCATCTGACGGGAAATTCCAGTCAAACCTTTTTTGTAGAGCATTCAATTTTATTCAAAAAATATTCTTAAGTCAAATTTGTTAAACTCGATGGTTTGCGAGTTCTGAGACAAAAACTCGCTCAGGAAAAAAAAATCTAAAATTGCGATGATAGACCTCTATATTAATATTATGGACTCAAACTTTCACCATAATTTTTTTTTGTCACCCCAAACAATATTTTCGAAATACTTTACAAAACAAAAAATAGTAGATTTTTTTGGCCCAGTCTAATATACATTAATTTGTGATTTTCTTCATCATGGAATGTCCCTATTAATATTTATCGAAATCTTTTAACCGAGTCTAAAATTCAACTTTCCTCTTGTTTTGGAATTAAAGTAAAGAAACTACATATTGTAAATAAAAATTTGGTAGTTTCATACAGAATCCCCACGACTTCAATGGTAATATTTTTAAAGCATTCAAAACATATATTAGATTATTTTACATCTTTTTTGCATTAAAGTTTAAGGCATTTAATCATGCCCTGTGCACTCGCCTTAAACAAACAAAATCTGTCTGGTCGACTTTGGTTTTAGTTTACACTCGAGGATATGTGTCAGGAGCGGCGGTTAATCTTGACGGTTGCTTGTGCTGTCGGTGCTAACCTGAGTGTTTTGTAAATTCATATTGTGTATATTTGGTTTGTTTTGTACGCTTAAAAACTAACTTAACTTAAAAATTGCGATTTATCGTTATCGGTGTACTCTATATTTTTATATTGCTACATTATTTGAACATTTGTGCTGTGCTGTGGGCTGCTCTAACAGTCAAGTTATGATTCATACTTTTCACAATAATGACGAGGTTGTATTATATTATTCAATTATAACTATTTTATTAAAACAATGAAGTAGGTACTTACACAAATGTGGTACATAATATTATTACCTAATACTGATTTGTGTTCTTTAATAAGAATACATGTTCGTTATTATATTGTTAATTGGTTTAGTTTAGTAAATACCTTGAATATTTTAAAATATAATACATTTATTTTTTCTTTTCAAATAAACAATTTAAATAAATAATCAGGCCTTTTATTTTTTACTATTTTGACTGTCAAAATTTGACAGGATACCTAACCTAAATTAAATCCATAACCTAAAACCAATAAATGTCAGGCGGGTACAACTAGCGGCATAGCGGGACGAGTGTGCGTAACAAGGAGCGTCAAATATGTGACACGGGCGTATCTATATGGTTTATTATCTATCTATCTATGCATTTAATATACGAAACTGTCATAATAGGTGCTTTCCTTTCATTTTTGAAGTGAGCCAAGCAAAAGTGAGATAAAATAGACCAAAGGAACGGTTGGTAAGCCTATTTTCTCTAAAAGTGACACTTGACAGTTTAACCCTTATGTTCTGTGGTTTAACCATTTCCCTCAACGGTTTAACGCAAAGATTAAAGACTTAACGAACAAAATGTCGAATCAAATAATACAGGTAGTTAAAAATATAAATCCAATTTTAACAATAAAAAATACCTTTTTTTTATTCTTTAATTTTATAGAATGTAGTGAATGTAATATTCAGCAGCGACTCTGAAAATACTAGTTTAATCGTATCGTATCATCGTAATCGTAAATTACTATTTAAATAGTCATACCTACAATTGTAGGTATTCTAGTCGCCGAATGAATCATTTAATTTGAAATCCGAATGAAAATATGCGATTAATAATCGCGGATTACTTATGTAATTCGAAAATAAACGGCGATTATTAATCGCATACTTTCATTCGAATTATCAATTCGATTAAATTATTCCGATATTGAAATCCGAATGAAAGTATGCGATTTATATTCGCCGATTATTTAATCGGTTATTGATATAATCCGATTATGCCCATCACTAATATTGTTTTAATTTTCTTCTGTTTTGTTTGATAGAAATTGTACAACCTCACTTTTTGGCGTGCATCTATCCCCACCACCAAGTAATCAAAATTTCTCATTTGTAAGTGTGCTACGGAGGTTGTGCTTGATCGGTAAGGGGGGAGGTAAAATTCTCACTTTGGCTTACCTGTCATTTTGCAAATGGAACGGTCTCTAAAGTGAGATAAACCAAGGTGAGGTAAGAATATCTAAGAATCGTGGCAAAAGGAAAGCACCTAATGTATGCATGCATCTACAATGGCGTTTTTCAATCTATTTCACCTCACCAACATGGTTTTATGCATAAGCGCTCCACTGTTACTAATCTAATCGAGTTCACTCAATATGTCTCTAATAATATTGATAACAGAGGCCAAGTGGATGTCATCTACACGGACTTTTCCAAGGCTTTTGACAAGGTGGATCATGAATTATTATTAATCAAACTCTCATCAAGTTGCTCTCTAGTATCCCTTATGCATTCCTACCTTGTTAACCGTAAGCTTTTTGTAACCTACAATGGCTTTAGGTCTCATTTCTTTGTGTCGACTTCTGGAGTCCCTCAAGGCTCTAATCTAGGGCCCTTATTGTTTAATATTTTTATTAACGATTTGTCATTGGCAATTAATTGCCAACATTTACTTTTTGCTGATGACCTAAAATAATTTGCCAAAGTCGATTCAATGAATGATTGCCTCTCTCTACAAACTGAGCTAAATCGGGTGTATGATTGGTGCATTTCCAACAAACTCAAACTTAATATTAAAAAATGCAAATACTGTTCCTATACTCTAAAGAGAACAAAAGTTACTTTTAATTATCAAACGATAACTTACAGCTAACTCAATGTGTTGATGATTTGGGCGTTACTTTTGATAGCAAGTTGTCATTTACTGATCATGTCAATCGTGTTGTTTCTAGTAGTTACAAGTTATTAGGTTTTATTAACAGAAACTCTATCGGTTTTTCAAATCAATTCGCTTTGATCTCTTTATATTTTTGCATCGTTCGATCAAAACTAGAGTTTTGTTCCATTGTATGGAGTCCCTACTATAACAATTATATTGACATGCTCGAAAATGTTCAGCGTAAATTTCTTAAATTACTCGCTTTTCGTTTAGATAACATTTACCCCGCTAGAGGTATAAATCATCAACTTTTGTTAGATCGCTTTAATATGGATTCCCTAAAATGCCGGTCTTAAATTCTTATTTAAGCTTTTTAATAACCAAATTGATTCCGCCAATATTTTATTTCTATTTAATATTCATGTACCCAGATCTAATTCTCGATCTAGTGATATGTTCTACTCTGACAATTCACGAACAATAACCTTATATAAATCACCAGTGTTTACCATGTCAAGAAATTATAACTGTATTAGTCATGACTGTGATTTGTTTTTTACTAGTTTAAATGATATTATTAGGGTGGCAAGGACTTATTTTTAATTTTTTTGTAGTTTAGTATTAGGTAGTTTTATTTTTAGTAAATGAAATGTAAACCTTAATTATATTTTTGTTCTGTTATTGGAGTTTTACTCCGTTGGGCAAATAAATGAATTATTATTATTATTATTATTATTATTATTATTATTATTATTATTATTATTATTATTATTATTATTATTATTATTATTATTATTATTATATTATTATTATAATGTAACAATTGTTAGAACTACACCTTTTCAAACAGTATTTGAAAAATTATCATTTAAATTTTTGAAAGCGTCAATTGTATTTTAGTCTTAGCAAATGAATTGTAGAAGATATCATTTGTAGTTTCTATCAGTGAATTAGATTTGCGAATCAGTCAAATGTATTTTAGCCTAATCAAATGGATTTTGGAAAGCATCAGATGTATTTTATCCTTATCATATGGATTTTGGATAACGTCAAATGTATTCTCGAACTATCAAATCAATTTTATAAAGCATCAAATGAATTTTTGAAAGCATCATTTGTATTTTCGATGGCATTATGTTATTTCTGTCAAAATACACCATTTGACAGCTGTGTAAAACTTATGACCTCGCTGTATCTCAACCCCTAAGTTGCGTGATAGATTAAGTAAATACAGTAATCTAAAAAGTTGACGCATACATCCAAATGCTCACCGTTTTTGCGGGTGATTTCCTGATGATATTTTTTGCAAATAATTTAAATATCTTTACAGATAAATATTTACGATTTAATACAAATCTCCAAATTTTTATTCACGTTCACGTTCAGAGGCGGGTAAAACAAGGGAAGCCTTGTGTCTATAATTCTGCGTTACTTTTATGTTTTTGGAATTCTTGACTTTGGAGCTGCAGAATATGAAAAAACAAGATTTTTTTAAATTAAATTAATTTTAACTTAGTTAATTAATTATCTGCATAGGATTACCTTTCTTTGCATAGAAAAGATCATTATGTAGAAAATTTCGATATTTTATATTCTTAGTCTTAGTTTTTTTGCCCACGACCTTACCTGGTAGGTATCAGTAACAACCAAAAAATGAGAAAGAAGAAAAAGAAATTTAAGTAAATATTAAATTATAACATACCTATATTTCTTGAATACATGGAGAAATTACTATGTTCTTAGATATACAATTACAACATTAAAAATCAACAAGCGTATAAAAAATAAGCCATAACAGTTTAACACAATGTGTGAACAAAACACCTAAACACCTACTGGCATGTCCTGTAAAGCAAGAGCAGCTGCATGAAACACAGTAGTATGTTGAGCTGCACGGGCGCAGTCACCCCCAACAATGGAATTCTTGGCCTCGTCTATTTTTTCCTCGAGGTAGACTAATCGTTGTTCTATAACACCCGGTGCGGCGACTTCAGGGATACCAAGATGGACTTTGACATAAGTTTTTATCTTTGACCAAATGGTTTCTATTGGATTAAGCATTGGGGAGTAAGGTGACAATCGCAACAAGCTTGCACCAGTGCCTTCAACGGCTCTTTCCAACCTTGCATGACAAGGAGCATTGTCACAAACAATAACCAAATCTGCCGGTTGATTGCCATTATTTTGCCAATTTTCTAAAAGATCTTACCCAAACATTTGCAGCTTCTGCAGTATAAGAGCCGCGACGACGATCCATAGCCGACCTCTCGTTCGTCGACAAAACAAATTGAAGTTTTTGCAAATTCATTGTTATTGGCTGCCGATGCACCTGCTTTACCGTAAAGAGTCGCCCTTCCAAATAATTTCCTGGAGTGGAAATACATACGGAAATATTGAAGTTGTTTTGCAGTTTTTGCTGTAACTGTTTTAGGGTACAGCTACAATCGTCCTCCCGCCATCCTATCATTATGTCAATCTTATGCTCACTTAAAACTTTTGGTTTATGCCTTCCTTTTTTTAACATAAACTCTCGACCCGATGTCACCCATTTATGTGCCGTCTTAACTTCAATATTTAAGGTCGAAGCAAGTTGAACCCAATCTTCTCCTCTATTGCCACACGCCACAATACGCTCCCTATCTTGCGCAGAATGCTACCGATATACCTTCCTTATTATGTTTCCATTTCCCAAGATATCAGTCCGGCAAATCGGGCATTTTGATTCAGGAACATTTAAAATTAGCTGCACGCACCTTTCATGAAATTTATATATAAGTCGCAAAACAAGTTTCCGTAACATGGATACTCGACAAATTCCGCAATTATCACGCAAATTCATTTTTTTGAAGTACTTATTTGGAAAACTTATTGTTTATGTTGAAATATTTATTTATTTTACTTATTATTTAAACAATAATGCTAAACCAATCTGTCATTTCTGACTTTTAACCCCAGTTTCATGTTTAGCCACCAGGAGCGCGTTCAGATTGATTGCCGGAATTAATGTAAACGCGCTCCAGACTATAGCTATCTAAAATTCATATCACCTTTTCGAAACTACATATGATTAAGCTAAAATACATAGGATTATTTCTAAAATTAAATTTACTAACCGAAACTACTTTTGACGGAGCCTCATAATCATTTGACTATTCTCATTTACAATTGACGATATCGATAATTAAATTAATAGCTCTAAAATACTTTTTTTATTTCTAATGTTCAATTGATATATACCCAAATACTAATAACATTTCGAAACTACATTTTACGCTTTCGAATATACTGTTGGAAAAGGTGTAGTTGTAAATAAAGCATATTTAAATTAAAATGGGCTCAGGCAACGGTTAAGACTCGACACTAAAACTATAACCCATATTGTTGTGCTTTTAACAATAAATTAATTATTATGTGGAAACGTAAAAAAAATAATAATATTATCCTACCTATGTAATGCTGATATATGAGTACCAATACCACCAAAACTCGACGCAATTGTATTTATTTCCACTTGCTTAATTTTGTGATTGAAACCAGAATTTACCATGTAATCGGATCGTAGAAGCCCAATAGAGAAACGCTGAAAATATTAATAATTAGATTTTTTATACGCGGTTATTAAATAATTTATTGTATGGATTTGTTCCAGAATAAAATTTACATTCAGTATAATTTACACCAATTTTTTTACACTTTTTTAACATTTATTATTTGTAAATTTTAAAGCTTTTTGTAAAGGAATTTAATTTAAAAATGAGTAATACTAAATTAAGGTAATAATTTATTTACCATATTATATACAGGCTAAGCATATGCTGTATGGGTAAGTTGACTATCTTATCCAGTCAGTTTTTTTGGCAGATTTGAATTCCCCTTTGAATGCCTTAATAATGTTTGAATAAGAAAAACAATTCAAAAAATTAAAATTAAATAACAAATTTTTGTTTTTTACGATAGCTCGAAATCAAAAAACGATAAGTAAATTTATTGATAGGCATAAAAATGCGTAACTTTTTTTAAATTTAACCAACTATGTATCTCTTAAAGGTACTCAAGGTACTAAAGGTACTCATGCTTAGCCTCGAAAAACGAACTGTATAATATACTTTGTTTGTATATGTACTAAATATAACACAAGTAATAATATCCTTATAGGTAATTATAATAATTATAAATGGTATGGTTATAAATTATTTTAGCACCCAAATCGTTTTATTAAAATATTTAGTTTTATTTGCTTAATTACTAAAAAATTAATACCCCCTAATAAATTTACAACTGCCAGCATGGTTAAAAACGTAAAATTAAAGAATAACGTTTATTTTCTGGTTTGAAAAGCAATTTTTAAATCTGTGTAGTGTATTTCCCAGTGCACCACAATAATAAAATAAGAAATTACACCAATCGAGACAAAAACTATAAAAGATCAGCCAAAAGTTTTAAATAATTTAATTTGAATCGAAACAAGAACACCTACTCTATACACGCTGGGAAGCACACTACTGTGTAAACGAAACGGAATCATGTACGGTCATGTGATAAAACCACCAATCAGATATTTTGCATTTAAATAGAAGCTTCTTAAGCTGTGAATAATTCGCCTCTGTCCTGCCGACTCTCAACGATGTAGTGGGTTTGACCACATTGCACCTGGATTTTTATTTACGCTTAGTATAATTGATTGGTTTTTTACTTTTATTGGGTAGAACTGTTGTAAAAATACACTTGTATTAGGCAAAAAGCTAAATAAAAAAAGTCGTTCGTTCCTTCATTTTGAGGGTGAGGCGCGGCCTTAGAGGCCTACCCTGACGGCCGGTACTTTTTAACCAATCAAAATGCTTTTTTAACAGGTTACACATGTATTTTTTGGGATTTTTTTCGCTTGACGAATTAAATCGGAAATTTTTTGACATAATCACAGAAATTTTTTATTTTGACAATATTAGTTTTAATTTCTTTATTTAATTTTGATACATACGTAAGATGTTTTCTGTATTCTTCTGCCACCTCCTTTCTTCTATGATGTTCGCTGCCTCTGTTTATGCACGCCATATAAGTGTACATATAAAAAATTAAATAAAAACGCAAAAAAATCAATTTTCAACCACTTTTAGTAACTCAAAGTTTATGTAAAATTAATTAATGTAATATATTAAGTCTCAAAATGGTATTTCCGTGGAAAAATAATAAGTAGAAATCATGGTGGCACACACGTTATGTCAAAGAAAAATAGGCATTGTTAAAATTAAAAAAATATAATTTTAAAATAATTTTATTTTAATCACACTTTGGTGTGGAATTTTCTTACCGAATATCGCGCGAAGTTAAATTAAATCTTGACATTTTTTCGAGCTCATGAATATTATGAAAATTATCCCGATTCGACTCTAGTCGAAGACAAATTTGGTAAATAAAATTTCACACCAAATTTTGTTTTGTACTTAGTAATATGTACAATAATATAAAGTACACTGAAAGAAATATATGTTTGTTTTAGCAATGTATGTGGTTCATATATGGACTACCACATACATTGCTAAAACAAACATAAATTATATTTAGTTTTAACATAATATGTTAAAACTAAATATAAAAATGGTTAAGGTAAATATATTTTATGTTTGTTTTAGCAATGTATGTGGTAGTCCATATATGAACCACATACATTGCTAAAACAAACATATATTTCTTTCAGTGTATGATAATTTTACTTAATAATTTTAACTGGACTCGTGTTTTTACGAACATTTGTTTGATATAGGACCCAGGGGCGGATACAGGGGGGGGCGATGGGGGCGATCGCCCCCCCCCAAAGCTTCAGATTATTTTATTACAAATTTATTAAATACGTATAACGACCTACTATAATAATATTATGAAAGTAAAAAAAAACACATAACATTTTCTCTCTAGCATACACGTTAGTTCTGGGACTGTTTGCATGCGTAATAGCAAGAATATATTTTAAATTTGGTCATTAGTTGTTATTGCGCATACTATTCGCCTTATGACGACTACAGCGCACTCTACTGAGAGTCGCGTGGACCTTTTAACTTAACCTCAATAATTGAAATTATTTCCGAATTTATTTAATTGTCTGGTTTAACGTTTTTAAAATAAGAATCACAATTTGTTTATCCAGTAAAAATTGAGTTTTGAATAGTTTTGAAAATGGTATGTACTTTTTACATTTTTAATATAGGCAACAAGGTATTTTAATAATTGATTGTTTTAATAAGTTTTTTCACGGAGGAAATAAGCTTTTCAACTCTTCGCCGTTTGAAAACATGGTTGAATACAACCATGGGCGAAGAGAGGCTGACTGGTCCTGCGCTCTTACATACACATTTTGATATTGTCGTAAGTAATATCATAAGGGCATTTAATTTTTCCGAAAAGAATCGAAAAAACACGTTGCTAAGTGATATTTTAACAAAAAGCATGAGTGCTGGTGGCAACAAAAATCCGAGTCGAAGAGGAGGATTTTTGCACCTGCACGAATGCATTTTGTTAAAAAATATTACTTAGCATTGTGTTTTTTCGATTTTTTTCACAGGAAAAATTAGATGCCCGAATGGTGTTTGACAAGACTATTTCATGAGTAACAGTTAACAATTAAAATATAAATTGCAATTTTTGATGACAACAGCTGTCAAGTTTTGCCGCGGGTAAACTCGAATAAACTGCTGACAGGTACTGTCACACAGATTTTTCACCTAGTATTTGTAATTCAAAATTGCGCGTTTGTGATTGGTGGAAATTAAGACGAGGGAAATAGTCATCGATATCGATAAAATAATTGAAAGATTCGCGAAAAAAGAAAAGCGAAAAATCGACTTTGTAATTTAAATAAAATTTGTATTCACTATTTTAGGTCTATTATTTCACCTAAAAAAGTGGCTATCGCCCCCCCCCCAAACAAAGATTCTGTATCCGCCCCTATATCCTATTAGGACCCCTGTTATACTATATAGTAGTCGATGCTTTAAAACACAAAAATAAAAAATATTTTTTTTCCACCACCACTATGTAAAAGTCACATTTCGTATTGGCATCTTTGCTTAGAAAATAAATCTTTTCATTGGCAAGGCAAAACACGAATGTAAAGTGACATTTCTGTATAAAAAGTGACAGGTCTGTGTGAAAAGAAATTGACAGCATCGTTTAAAAATTAGTATTGTATTTGTAAATGTATGTCTAAATATCATTTAGAACACAATTAATTGTGTTTGAATAATAAATTCTAATTTTTAGTCCCTTTATTTAAATTGATAAGGTAAGTTTATTGATTTTAAGTAACTTATACCTTAACAGAATAAGATGAAAATAATTTTAACAGCTGACAAACAGGTTTTTAGGTTATTTTGTTTTGTATTTGAATACCTATAATAAAAAATAAAAGGGTCGTAGAAAAAGCATTGTGTTTTACTTGTGAGAAAAGCTTTTTTCAACCTCGTGTTAATGCACACTCGGCCTGACGTCCTCGTGAGCAACTTAAACACTCGCATGAAAAAGTCGCTTTTCAACACTTGTAAAACAAATAACTATTGTTGTTGGGAAGTAAAAAGCACAGTGCATTTTAGCATGAAAATAAGTTTAGAGTCCAATTTTTTTTTAATTTCTCATAGCTTGAAAATTTTACGAGTTCTGCATGTTGATTAATGCAAACATTGAAACCAGTATCCAGATTTTTGTATATAGCAAAAACTTTAGTTAACTTCACTTCTCTTGTACCCTTTTGCTTCTTACCAGTTCATATATAATAATATAAAGTATAATAATTTTACTTAATAATTTTAACTGGACTCGTGTTTTTACGAACATTTGTTTGATATAGGACCCCTGTTATATAGTAGTCGATGCTTCAAAACACAAAAATAAAAAATATTTTTTTTCCACCACCACTATGTAAAAGTCACATTTCGTATTGGCATCTTTGCTTAGAAAATAAATCTTTTCATTGGCAAGGCAAAACACGAATGTAAAGTGACATTTCTGTATAAAAAGTGACAGGTCTGTGTGAAAAGAAATTGACAGCATCGTTTAAAAATTAGTATTGTATTTGTAAATGTATGTCTAAATTTCATTTAGAACACAATTAATTGTGTTTGAATAATAAATTCTAATTTTTAGTCCCTTTATTTAAATTGATAAGGTAAGTTTATTGATTTTAAGTAACTTATACCTTAACAGAATAAGATGAAAATAATTTTAACAGCTGACAAACAGGTTTTTAGGTTATTTTGTTTTGTATTTGAATACCTATAATAAAAAATAAAAGGGTCGTAGAAAAAGCATTGTGTTTTACTTGTGAGAAAAGCTTTTTTCAACCTCGTGTTAATGCACACTCGGCCTGACGTCCTCGTGAGCAACTTAAACACTCGCATGAAAAAGTCGCTTTTCAACACTTGTAAAACAAATAACTATTGTTGTTGGGAAGTAAAAAGCACAGTGCATTTTAGCATGAAAATAAGTTTAGAGTCCATTTTTTTTTTAATTTCTCATAGCTTGAAAATTTTACGAGTTCTGCATGTTGATTAATGCAAACAATGAAACCAGTATCCAGATTTTTGTATATAGCAAAAACTTTAGTTAACTTCACTTCTCTTGTACCCTTTTGCTTCTTACCAGTTCATATATAATATTATTATATTACAAATATTAAAAAATAATAATTTATTTATTTATTTGTTTTACGAGTGACCAACAGGCACCTGGCCTAATAACAGGAATACATAGGAGAAACACAATTAAGAGCCATATTTATGTGGGATTCCAACCCAAGACCTTTTGGCTTGTAGTCCGCAGCACTGACTACTACTGTATAATATACATTGTATATGCATGTGTATCTACATTACAACATGGAACAAGATTTTAAAGTATAAAAATCTATATAATTATAATTAGGATATAATACTTTTTTATAGTCAATGGAATAGGGTTGTATATCAAATGCACGTTATAACTAAAATATTTTTTAAATATTTCTTTTTAATAAGGTTATATCAATACACATAAATAATAAAAGACTTATGTCTTTTATTATTTATGTGTACACCTTTTTTATTAACTGTGAACTTTATACAGTACAGTACTTAAGGGATATAGTTTTGAAATGTACAGTCTCAATTTATGTTCTTTTGCAGACAATTAATAAACACGATACTTAATCAGGTAATTAATACAAACAAATATTTTAATTAGGTAATTAAAAGTTTAATACACCTACTGGTAATATAGTTTTATCGAATAAGTTGTCATCCCTTGGGGCGATGGTAGTTCACGACAAAGTAAGCAAGTTTTTCCTCCATCACTTTTGGATTAGTGCTACTGTGTACGGCCGATCATACTTCGAAGTACAGTCGGCTAGTTAAAATCATTTATTCAAAATTATCTAATTTCAAGTCCTCTATAAACAAATTCAAAATCGGTTAGTATTACTTAGTAGTACGATTAAAACCAGTGGCCAGGAAACATTTCCCAACGATTGGGCAAAAGGGTATTTCCATTGTAACGGGTGCAACAATGACACTGCGTTTTTTCATGATAATAAACTGTTTGTTTATATATATCAAGATACGTTAATAAAATAAATAGTTTAAAAAACAGGTTCGCGGTCGGCCGCTAGAGCGCGCAGCGCACAGTGGATTGATTATTTATAAAATTGTGTATAGTATTAATTTAATATCTTTTAACAGCAATTTATCAAGCTCGCGATTAAAAGTTAAGATTTAAATACAAGTAGACACAGGGATATAGAGACAGAGACCTTTTAAACTTCGTGTATTTCAAGTAATTTGTAAGACGTTTCAAAAAGTGAGGTTAGAACAGCAAGGCAAAACAGCAATTTTTAAAGAGTTCGATTACTAATACCATTAAAATTCAATTCAAGCGGGCTTTATTGGGAAACATCTATTGGTGTAAAATATTAAATTTACGTATTTTATAAAAATGTTTGCTATGTTTTAGATTTTAAGTTTGTCTATATTTTGTATGTCAATAGTTTTTAAGTGTAAAAGTTGGCAGCCATGACATGAGCCAGTCTGACCAACCATACAGATAGAGAAGTCAGCATGGGAACTCGATTGTAAAACGCTTGTACAGATTGTTAATAAACTTGTTAAGAAACATCAGAGGCCTTTTTAATCCACTCGGAAACCAGAGACATAACAGTGGCGACGAAGAAAATCCAGTAAAGTAAGCAGCTTATCATTTTAACCCAAAGAAGGTTAGAAAATACACGTGGAACGAAAAAAAAAGCTGGTTGTTTGACAAGGTCTATGTATTAATAATGGCTTTAATCGGGGCAATTCAAAGCTTTAGTGCAAAAAAAGACAATTGGGTGCTCTACCAGGAACAGATGGAGCAGTTCTTTAGCGTCAATGACATATCGGAGGCAAACAAGAAGGTAGCGGCGTTGCTAAGTTTAATAGGTCCGGATACGTACAAAACCATTAGAGATTTATGTACACCAGAACTACCCAAAAACAAAACTTACGAGCAGCTATGTGAATTGTTAAAAAAGCATTTTTCACCAACAACCTGCATCTATCGAGAGAGAATTGAATTCTACGAGGCTCGACAAGAGGACTTGGAATCAATAAACAATTGGTATGCAAGGATACACAATTTATCTACAACATGCGAGTTTGGGGAAAATTTGCAAGCAGTTCTTAAGGACAAATTTGTTTGTGGCCTGAGAAAAGGCAAAATCCGGGACAGATTATGCGAAGAAAAAGGAACGACAGCACTATCAAAATTAGTGGAAATTGCTTTAGCGAAGGAGTTAAATTCAAAAGAAAACAATGAAGTTAACTTGGTAAGAAGGTTCAAGACGACAGAAAAAGTTCAAGACAACAATTTTACAAGAAAAGAGAAAGCTCAAGGTAAATGGAAATGCAAACATTGTGGAAGGACACACACAGGGAAGCAATCTTGTAAGTACAAAGACTATAAGTGCAATATTTGTAAAAAAATAGGACATTTAGCAGCAGTTTGTCAAAAAAGTAACAGTCAGAATTTAGTCGAAGTTGTTGACAATGATGATGAATTATGTATTAATAATATAGGTACTATTAACAATGATTCTTTAGACATAGAAATTTTTATTAACGAAATCAAAATTAAAATGCAAGTTGACAGTGGGTCAGGCATAAGCATTTTAACAAGTGATAGTTATAAAAAATATTTTTCAAATTGTATGCTAAACAAGTCAAATGTAGCTTTGAGATCATTTACCGGTTGTAAAATAGAAACTTTGGGATATTTTAAAGCAAATTTAAAGTACAATGAAACTAAAATTGATAATTGTGTAATATATGTAGTAAAAAATGGTGTTCAAAATATTTTAGGAAGAGATTTTTTAAAGAAATTTAATTTTAGGATTGTGTGTGATATTAATGTTATAGATGACAGCTTAAATAATATTCTTAAAAATTACAGTGATTTGTTTGACAAAAAATTAGGTTGTTACAAATTTAAAATTTTTAATTTAACTTTAAAAAATGAGCAAAAACCAATATTTTGTAAACCCCGTACACTTCCTTTTACCCTTAAATCCAAGGTCGAAAATGAGTTACAAAGGTTACAGCAGGAGGGGGTAATAACACCGATTGAAAGCAGTGAATGGGGAACTCCTCTAGTGCCAGTTGCAAAGAACAATGGTAACATAAGGCTTTGTGCAGACTACAAAATTACTATAAATAAATACTTAAATGGAATTACTTACCCTCTACCCAAAATTGAAGAGATATTTACTCAGCTAAATGGTGGAGAATCTTTCACAAAAATTGATTTAAGTAATGCTTATAACCAACTGCAGGTGGATGATGAGACAGCCAAAATTTTAGCATGGTCAACTCACAAGGGAATTTTTAAAGTAAATCGACTTCCATATGGTATCACGCCAGCCAGTGCGATATTTCAAAAAACGTTGGAGCAAACATTGCAAAATTTGGCAGGAGTGGCAAATTTTATAGACGATATAATAGTCACAGGAAAAACCAGAGCAGAACATGAAGATAATTTAAAAGCTTTATTAACAAGGTTAAGGGAAGCAGGTTTGAAAATAAAATTAGAAAAATGCGATTTTTTTCAACACGAAATAAATTATCTTGGTCACAAAATAACAAAGGATGGGCTCAGAAAAAATTTGGATAAAGTGGAGGCTATAATTAATGCACCAAAGCCTAAAAGTGTTACTCAAGTAAAAAGCTTTGCAGGGTTGGCAAATTATTATGCAAAATTTATACCAAATATGTCAGAAAAAATGAGACCAATCTATGATTTATTAAAAAAGGATACAAAATTCCATTGGAGTTCAATGTGTGATAAAGCATTTGAGGAAATAAAAAGAATAGTATCGTCGGATCAGGTATTAGTACACTTTAATCCGGAACTACCAATAATTTTATTTACGGATGCATCGCAAAATGGAATTGCAGGCGCATTATCGCATAAAATGCATAATGGGGACATAAGACCAATTGCATTCATATCCAGAACCTTGACTGCAGCTGAAACAAACTATTCAGTTATAGATCGAGAGGCCTTAGCTATCTATTGGTCGGTAAAGAAATTTTATCACTATTTAATGGGGCAGGAATTTTCTATTAGAACCGACCATAAACCTTTAAAATATATTTATGGGGAGGATAAGGCAGTACCTTCTATGGCGGCGGCAAGATTGCAGAGATGGGCAATGTTTCTTTCAGGGTTTGCATACAAAATAGAGTACATAAAGGGATCTGAAAACAATGTGGCAGACATGCTCAGTCGACATCCATTGCAAGTAAATAGCATACAAGAAATAGAAGTAAATTTGACAATTTCAGAAGGATTGCCAATAGATGCTAGCAAAATTGCTTTAGAGACGAGAAAAGATTTAGTTCTAAGTAAAGTTTTCTATTATGTAATGAATGGATGGCCAGAGGAAAACAAAAACGAACAGTTAAAAGCGTATTTTAGTAGAAAGAATGAAATAACTACTGAGCAAAATTGCCTAATATGGGGATACAGAGTTATTGTGCCTGCAAAATTCCAGAAAAAATTACTAGATGAACTACATTCCAGTCATTTAGGTATAGTTAAGATGAAAACCATTGCAAGAGGACATTTTTGGTGGCCAAATTTGGACGCAATTATAGAAAACGTAGCAAAATCATGTCGATTTTGTGTTAAAACGTCCAGTGACCCGACCAAGTCAATTCCTACACCGTGGTACAGACCAACTAAACCTTGGCAACGGGTGCATATAGACTTTTTGGGGCCCATAAATAACAAACACTATTTCATCATGTTGGATGCCTATTCGAAGTGGCCCGAAATTTTCCAAATGAAGAACATAACTTCGGAGACGACAATAACAAGAGTTCGAGAAACATTTGCACGTTGGGGGATTCCAGAAACAATCGTTTCAGACAATGGGACACAGCTTGTTTCAAAAGAATTTAAAGAATTTTTGATGAAGAATGGAGTACGACACGTTCTGTCAACACCATATCATCCATCCACCAACGGTCAAGCCGAAAATGCTGTTAAATCGTTTAAAAAAGGATTTTATGCTGCCTTAGCAGACACTAGAAATAAAGATGCTAAGGAGGAGGTATTAATTTGCAGATATTTACTCAATTACAGAAATGCAAAGCATTGCACTACCGGAGAATCTCCAGCAAATTTAATGGTAGCAAGAAATTTAAGAACAATTTTTAATCTAATTAATCCCAATACAGACAAAAGAGTAAAGGACTGTCAAGAAAAACAGGAATTCTACTCAAAAGGAAAACTTTACGATAAACTAAAAGAGGGAGAAGAAGTATACGTAAGAGATTATAGAGACATAAACAAAAAAACTTGGAAAGAAGCTACAATTAAAGAAATTCTAGGACAAAAGACATATTTATGCAAACTGAAAGACGAAAATAAAGATTGGAGAAGGCACATTGACCAGATCAAAACAAAAATCAAACCCATCCATCTATAGTTCTATATTGTATGTGTTGGTGGCGGTTTGCAAGGGCAGGCAAAAAATTACGTGATAAGGGGACCAGAGTTAACATATAGATAAAAACAATTCCAGGGGGTTTTGTTTAGGCACATCTTTTGGGGTGGGCACAGGGATTTTTTAAAGTTTGCGTATTTTACTAAAAGTTTATAAGTTAATTTATACGCGTGGATAGGGGGTTCGTATACGAATATAAGGGCAGGCTTAGAATTTCCTGATGAGGGGGCAAAAGTTAACATATAAATAAAAACAATTCCAGGGGGTTTTGTTTAGGCACATCTTTTGGGGTGGGCAAAGGGAATTTTTAAAATTTGCGTTTTTTATTACAAATTTATAAGTTATTTTAAAAGTGTGAATAGGGGGTTCGTAAGGGCAGGCAACACTGAAAGAAATGCATAGGTTTTGGTAGCAAAAAACAATATGCTGAAAGCAATGTGTTGGAAAGAGTATTATATTTGTGGACATTACAAACAAACGGTAAAGTTTTGCGCTTACAACAAATGTCAAAATGCTTGTAGTAGTAAGCATATGAACTCTTTATGTTTTGCTTTACGGACAAAATCTTTACTTTCTGTGCAAAAAGCATTTTGCTTATAGCAAACTGACATTTGCTGGCGTAACAAATGTGCGTTAGTTGAAGATTGTGTTTACAGAGCATACTTTTTTATTGATAATACAAAATAAAGTAATGTACATAGTTGGTTGCAAAGTATTTAATTTTTTTGAATTATATTTAATTAAGTACCAACCTAACAAGGTAATAGGTAAATACAAGAAGAAATAATTATAAATTAAGTATTTATTGGTTGTTATAGTAACAATACGTGACGCATGTATATGCATGTCTATGTTATACTTAAAAATAATTTATTTATAACATCTTAAAAAATTATTAAAAAAAATAAATGTCTTTTAAATATTTAATAAAAAAATAAGTATGTTAATGGTTAAAATCAATGTTAAACCCAAATATTTTTTATTTTTATTTTAAAAGCTTTTTATGCACATGACCACATCTGGTTTTCATTTAAGAGTATTGATATTTTCAAGAAGGGCAATAAAACCCCACTTTTACCTAAGATAAGAATTTTTAGGGGCTGCATGGGACCTCAAAACATTTGTAAAAACCCAGCATTAAGTTTGTTCACTTATTCATGTACACATGTAACATTTACATTAAATTTATATTTGTTTATTAAACTATGTTTTAATGATATTTCAACACATACGCGAAAAAATAACTAACAAAGTAATTATCAAAAATTTTTACAAGCAAAAATATAAATTTAAAAAAGGCAAAACATATACCCGAAGATTACCAGACTTTCCATATGGCCACCACTAGGCCCTTTTCAGAGTTAAAATCATTTGAGATTTGTTCGTGTGAAGATTGCGTAGCAATTTGTGTACCTTTACATTAGTTACGATCAATGGGGATTCTCTAAATATGTGGATATTTTTAAACGTAAGTATTGTATTGTTTTTATATTTAATGTGCAAGTTTGTAGTAGACATAAAAGCTAAAATCCGGATACATCTTAAGTAAGTAGACTCGGTGATGAAAATATAATACAAGATAGGCAATTTTACTTTGTATTGAAACATAATTAAAGTTTTTTCTTTTTCATAGAAGTAAGAACCACAAAACGCAAGCGATCACAGTGTTGGCGGCCGTCAAAGACTGAAGTGGAAGAAGGATTTATTATTCACATAAAGGTATGGGTTGGTAGCTTTTATTTTATCTTATTACCTAGGTATAAGTGTTAATGAAATGTAAATTTTTTGAACTCCATTTCACTTTATAGGAAATTGTTTCTGCAAAAACGAGTCTTCCTAATTGTAGTGAAACATCACATGTTTAATCCGTAGTTACCGAATTTAATCCAGTAAATTTTATGTGTATTAAAGTATTTTTTTGTCTTTCGTTCTAGATAACTGGTAAATTGAACGACGTGTTGGAAAGCAAAGTGCAAAAACTAAAGTCATTTGGACTGTCCCTCCAACCAACACCTATAGGTGTAATTGTTGAACCTTCTCTGGACGAAATCGAATCGTATTTGTAATTTGGTTGAATTTAAATATAGGTACCTAGTTATTATAATATATTTTTATACATTTGTAAAGAGTGTTAAATTATTTTCACCCTCCCCTACCCATTTGTTTTCTACTGCAGCAAATATTGTATAATTATCTGCTAACACAAATTTCTTTGCTATGCCTACATATATGAGCATTTGTTATAAAAAATTCTTTTTGGCTACCAATACAAATACTTTTTACCATTTCAGGCAAACTTAATTGCACTATGTACAAATAATGATTTGTTGTAATAAGTAAATGCTTGCTGCCAAGACAAATAATGATATCAACACAGAACAAATACTGCTGCTACTTCGAACAAATTTCTATGCTCTGCCTACAAATAAGCATTGGCTAGTACAAGTTATTTTTTGTTACCAATACAAATATGTCTTACTATTTCAGGGCAACTTAATTGTTCCACCTACAAATAAATATTTGTGCAGACTGCATAAACCTTCTAGGAAAATATAAATATTGTAGTAGCAAAAGTTTTCGCTGTCGCCATTTTAACATATAATATTTGTAATCATTACTATTTTTGAGTAATAAGGACCAATGCATTTCTTTCAGTGAAACAATTTCGTGAGAAGGGGGCAAAAGTTAACATATAAATAAAACAATTCCAGGGGGTTTTGTTTAGGCACATCTTTTGGGGTGGGCACAGGGAATTATTAAAATTTGCGTATTGTCATGTTCGCATTAGAAAGTCTAAGTGTTAATTTTGTACAACTTTTTTATATTTTGTTTATAGTTTTATATGTACCGACACATTTTTATACTTGTATATTGACTTTTTCTATTTCTTTTTTTTTGTATAAATACATTTCTATATTTACTAATTTTTGTACATTTTATATAGGTAAAGTTTATTATTTTTATTTTTTTTACAATTCGGGATTATAATCATTAATTATAATATCTATAGATAGATACACAAAAATGAGAAAAAAACCATTTTCAGTATGTCATTTTAATATTCGTTCATTATTCTCAAAAATTGATAATTTAAGAGACACTGTTTTGAACAAAAAAATTTCTATTGCAACTGTTTTAGAAACTCATCTTAACCCTAATATTCTATCGGATGACTTATTAATAGATGGGTATAATATAGTGCGTTTGGATCGCCAGGGTTCCGGTGGAGGGCTTGTTATGTATATACAGAAATCCATAAAATATAAAATATTACCAAGTAGCTCGGCAATAGAACAGCTTTGGGTAAGTACCATTATTTTTGATAAAAAATTTTTAATTGGAACTGTTTATAGGCATCAAAGAAACTTCAATAATTATAATAATAATAAGTTTAAAGATTTTATTTTTATTTTAGAACAAACTATTGATAACTTTTCATTAGACTTTAACACCTTGCTTTGTCTAGGTGATTTTAACATAGATCAGTTAGAAGTTAACAACCCTGCAACCAAATGCCTACATGGAATGTTAAATAACCTAGGTTTAACACAAATTATAGATTCGCCCAGGTAGTACCGCCACTTTAATAGACTTAATCTTAACATCAGATAATTCCATCATTACCGAGAAAGGGGTTATAGACATGCACAACCTCTCTGATCATGACTTAGTAAAGGGTGTCCCATTAAGACCGCCTATTTTAAAATTAAAAAAAAATGTCGTGTTTATTTAAAAAGTTAAGATATTTTTATTGCAATAAAGAGGGGAGACATGGAGGTTAAATATGGAACACAATATCCGATAAATGGCTTCCTCGTGACTGACGGCACACGTTGATTCTTTTGACAAAATTTTCGATTACATTTTGGCATAGTTCCGGCTCAATTTAATCAATGACCCGTCGAATCTCATGTTTTAGTTTAGGAACTGTTCTTAGGTTATTAGCATAAACCTTTTCCTTCAAAAAACTCCAAAGAAAGAAATCTAACGGCGTCAAATCGCATGGTCAGCCTGGCCACATCACATCCTCGCGGCGCGAGATAACTCTGCCTTCAAATTTTGTCCTCAATAATTCCATGGTTTTGTTGCTGTGCATTGTCTGCTGTCTTTAAATATTGTGTCAACCAAATCTTGTACGCATGAAAATGCAGGTCTTTGGTCAAAATTCGCTGTAAACTGCTTCGGGAGAGTCTCAATTGCTGGGAACGGTGGCGAATTGAGGTGGAAGAATTATGTTCAACACTTTCACTAACTGCTGCAATATTTTCAGCAGACCGAGATGCACGAGCACGGACATGTCTCTTTTTGGTTTGAATTGACCCAATCGTTTTAAATTGCTCGATTAATCGGACCACAGTACGGCGAGAAGGTGCGATATGGTGACCGAAAAATTCACGATATCTTCAAACCGTTTCCGAAAAATTCTCACCATTTCGATAGTGGATTTTTACAATTTCTATGCATTGTGCGGCCGTGTAAATCTCCATGACTTAACCTCAATGTTCACACTTGACCACTGTTCAACAACAACGCTGTACGATTGACACAAAAAAAATTACACTAAATTTAAAATAGGCGGTCTTAATGGGACACCCTTTATATTGTAAATTTAAAATCTTAATTAATATACCTCCAAAGCAATTTAAATATAAGGACTATAAAATCTTGACTACAATCTTTTCTGCAGGGATTTATCACAACTTCCAATTTATCATGTTACGGAGTTAGATAATGTTAATGACAAAATATTTTTTTTGAATTCGTGTCTTATTGAACTCTTTGATTTACAAATTCCCCTAAAAACATCCACATATTTAAAAAAATATTCACCATGGGTTTCTGAAAATACTAAGCTTTTGCGGTTAGAAAGGGATAAAGCATTAAATAAATGAAAAAAAAATAAAACGGTTTCAAATTGGAAAGACTACACGCGATTAAGAAATTCAGCAAATGTTATTAATAAAACAGAAAAGAATGCATATTATTTAAATAAATTTCAAAGTATTAACCCAAAAGACACATGTAAAAAATTAAACGAATGAGTATTCCAATGTACCAGATATACCTGAGGAGCTACAGGATCCTAATGCTGTCAATGATTTTTTTATTAACTCTATCCCCCCGACCAATGCAGCAAATAAAGAAAAAGTAATACAATTTTATCTGATTTAGTTGGTAAGGTTATTGATGGCATCGGGACGAAGGCTACGGGTATAGATGGAATAAATATAACTCTTTTAAAGATGTGCTGTCCTTATATAACTCCAGTAATTACTCATATCGTAAACTTTTGCATTGAAAATGGTGTTGTTTCCCAATGTTGGAAGCAGGGACTAATTAAACCGATACCAAAAAACTTGAATCCCTCAGAATTTAAAGATTTAAGACCAATATGTAATCTACCCACTATATCTAAGGTGTTTGAAAGAGTAATTGAGATTCAGCTGCGCAGTCACCTTGACCAAAACAATATTTTGCCTGCCTGCCAGTCTGGATTTAGATCCGGTCATAGTTGCGTTTCTGCTCTGATGAAAATCACAGATGATATCATTACGGCGCATGATTCTGGTAAGGAAACAGCTTTACTACTGTTGGACTTCAGTAGAGCATTTGATTCGTTAGACCCAGATATTTTATATTCAATTTTAATATTTATTGTACTTGGTCAGGTGTCTGCGTCGCTGATTCTAAATTACTTATCCAACAGGAAACAAATAGTTATTATTAATGATATTATGTCTGATCCTGCAAAGGTACCATCTGGTGTGCCCCAGGGGTCTATCCTGGGCCCTTTACTTTATGTTATTTATATATGTTATTTTTATACTTCAATTGATTCCTGTTCAGCTCACTTTTCGGCTGATGATACCCAATTGTACTTAAGCTTTAACGTTTCTGACTTAAATAATGCAAGCAAAAAATTAAATCAAGATGTAGCAAAACTTATTTCCACGGCCAAAGATCATAGTTTGTCAATAAATGCTTCAAAATCATCATTAGTAATATTTTCGAAACAAAACTCATATGAATACATAAGGTCAAATTTAAAAATTACAGTAGAGGGTGTGCAATCGCACTGCGTAAAGAAAGCAAAAAATCAGAGTTATTTTGGACAAAGATCTGCGGTTCAAAACTTATATAAATAATACCATAAAGAGGGCTTATACATCTTTGAGAGTACCTACTGTTTAATAATAGACAAGTCTTGACCAGAAGTCTTAAAAAGACTTTATGTGAAAGCCTTGTACCCGCAAGATTTAACTATTGCGACACTCTATACCATTTCTGTATTGATGAAGCCTTCACAAAAAGAATACAGAAAATACAAAATTCGTGTATACGTCTTATTTATGGAGTGCGTATATACGGGCACATATCACAAAAATTTGCTGAAGTAAGGTGGCTCAAAATGTCAGAGAGGCGAATTTTTCACTCAATGAAATTATTTTTTAAGATTATCTCTTTAAAAGCCCCGCAGTATCTTCATGAAATATAAGACATAGGAAAATTTTGACAATTCCTAAACATAAAACCGCTTTTTATGAAAGAGGATTTTCCTACAACATAGCCAAATATTACAATAAGTTATCCGATGAATTTAAAACAATGACTGTGAGCGTTTTCTCTTGAACAAAAGTATTGAGAATATTGCTAATAATTTTTAGTAAAATAATAGCATTTTTAACGTTTATTCTTTTCTTGTAAAGTGTGTCTATCAAAATAAAATAATTATTATAATATTATTATCTATCTTTTTATGTTACTTATTCTAATATTTCTTTTTTCCTCTCTCTTGGCTGTGCTTTTGTTAAAAACCAACAATCTGAGCCACAGCCTTTTTACCTATATGTACCTGTACATACATGTAACTTTATAATGTATTGTTTATTATTTTTGGTAAATAAATGTTTATTATTATTATTATTATTATTATTATTACTAATACTTTTATTTTTATTATATTTTAATAACAATAATAATTATTTTATTTGATTTGGTTATACTTTGTTTATATTTTAACTATATTTTATTTTGTACACACATGAGTTATATTGACACATTCGTTTTATTGTGTTTACTTGCATGTTTAGTCTTAGTATAAAAATTGTATTAGGTCTAATTTAATTTTTTTTGTACTTAATTATACTTTTTAAGGGTAAACATTGGGTTTTAATTGTATCTTGTGTAAAGCCGGGTCTACAATTGTCGCAGGGGTCCGATCGCAGAACATAAGCTTGCGCAAAGCACCCCGCGGGGCCCCGCGACGTGAGGATGGAGCAAGGATCTTTTGATAGCTGGGTGCTTTGCGTAAGCTTATGTTCTGCGATCTGCGACCTGCGACAATATTAGACCAGGCTTAAACATGTGTTATGTTATATTTTGTTATGTGATATGTCATCTTATATAGTTTGTAATGTGAATTAATTTGGGAGTATGTATTGTTTATTAAAAATATTATATTTTTTCTTTAATGGTTTTCTTTGAAACTGATTATGTACAGAAATTAATACCAAAGTTTAATTAAGAGATAATAAATATGCAAACATTGACCATGAAATTATTTGCCTGCCCTTACAAACCCCCTATCCACGCGTGTAAAATAACTTATAAATTTGTAATAAAATACGCAAATTTTAAAAATTCCCTGTGCCCACCCCAAAAGATGTACCTAAATAAACCCCCTGGAATTGTTTTATTTATATGTTAACTTTGTCCCCCTTATCACGAAATTCTTTGCCTGCCCTTACGAACCCCCTATCCAAGCGTATAAATTAACTTATACATTTGTAATAAAATACGCAAATTTTAAAAATTCCCTGTGCCCATCCCATAAGATGTGCCTAAACAAAACCCCCTGGAATTTTTTTATTTATATGTTAACTTTTGCCCCCTCATCACGCATTTCTTTGCCTGCCCTTACGAACCCCCTATCCACGCGTATAAATTAACTTATAAACTTTTAGTAAAATACGCAAACTTTAAAAATTCCTCGTGCCCACCCCAAAAGATGTGCCTAAACAAAACCCCCTGGAATTGTTTTATTTATATGTTAACTTTTGCCCCCTTATAAGGAAATTCTTTGCCTGCCCTTACGAACTCCCTCCGATCGCAGAACATAAGCTTGCGCAAAGCACCCCGCGACGTGGGGATGGAGCAAGGTTCTTTTGTTAGCTGGGTGCTTTGCGCAAGCTTATGTTCTGCGATCTGCGACCTGCGACAATATTAGACCAGGCTTAACATGTGTTATGTTATGTTTTGTTATGTGATATGTCATCTTATATAGTTTGTAAAATGAATTAATTTGGGAGTATGTATTGTTTATTAAAAATAATATATTTTTTCTTTAATGGTTTTCTTTGAAACTGATTATGTACAGAATTTAATACCAAAGTTTAATTGAGGGGCCTAGAAGTAAAAGGGTTTAAGTGCATTTTTGTTAGTTCTGAGATAAATGGCTTTAAAGTTAACTTGAATTTTAAAATTCTAGA
This sequence comes from Brassicogethes aeneus, assembly GCA_921294245.1. Classification (NCBI taxonomy): domain Eukaryota; kingdom Metazoa; phylum Arthropoda; class Insecta; order Coleoptera; family Nitidulidae; genus Brassicogethes; species Brassicogethes aeneus. The sequence goes on along the minus strand of OV121133.1, from coordinate 51,633,415 downwards.
AAAGAGTTTTTAGAAAACTGTGTGAATATTTTAGTTTTGTTTAAAGACAAAAAAGAATTAAAAGGAAAAAGGAATTTTTTAATTTAGTTTTTTTGTTAATTTTTTTTACAAAAATGTACATAAATCGTCATGCATGAAAGACAAAATTTAGTGGTAAAATGATTTAAATGCAATTACTGTACTAGAACAAAACTTTATTTTTTAAAATTTGGGTAAGTTTTACAACAAAAAGTATTATTCATAATCAGAATCGCTTGTGCGAACATACGTCCGACGTCTGCTGGCCGACATCCTATGGCCGATTCTATTCCGACGTCGGATCAATGTCAGTAGGGACTAACACTGAAAAATATCTGTGAAAACACGTAATCACTTGACATGTTTTAAAATACTTGTCAAGGCTTTACCACCATAGATAATAGCCTATGTTTATAAACTATAGCAGTAAAAGGTGCACTTAAATCGTTTTACCAAAGATATATTTTAAAATATTTTGACAGGTTTTTAAAAACGATAAAAAATGGCGCCAAGGAATGTAAAATGTTCTTATATAATTTTACCACTAAGTTAGAATATTCTTTAGGTGTGATATTCTGCACTTAGATCATTTATAATAATAATAATAATAATAAACGTCTTTATTGAAATAAGGAAATACATTATTTCAAATGGCGGAATTTGAATTTAAACATTAAAAATGTAAAAATTCATTCTTACATTAATTCTTACATTCAACCAAAAAAGTGCACTTGAGCCGTTTTACTTCCAAGCCCCTCAATTAAGAGATAATAAATATGCAAACATTGGCCATGAAATTCTTTGCCTGCCCTTACGAAGCCCCTATTCACGCGTATAAATTAAGTTTTAGTAAAATACGCAAACTTTAAAAATTCCCCGTGCCCACCCCAAAAGATGTGCCTAAACAAAACCCCCTGGAATCTATATGTTAACTCTGGTCCCCTTATCCCGTAATTTTTTGCCTGCCCTTGCAAACCGCCATCAACACATACAATATAGAACTGTAGACTATAGAAACATTTTTATAAAATACGCAAATTTAATATTTTACACCAATAGATGTTTATCAATAAAGCCCCTTGAATTGAATTTAACTTTTAATGGTATTAGTAATCGAACTCTTTAAAAATTGCTAACCTCACTTTTGAAACGTCTTACAAATTACTTGAAATACACGAAGTTTAAAAGGTCTGTCTCTATATCCCCGTGTCTACTTGTATTTAAATCTTAATTTTTAATCGCGAGCTTGATAAATTGCTGTTAAAAGATATTAAATTAAACTATACACAATTTTATAATCAACCCACTGTGCGCTGCGCGCTCTAGCGACCGACCGCGAACCTGTTTAGGAATGTGTGGCTGGAGATGTGTGGATAACTTTACACAAACATAAAAAAGATAATTAACTCAAACAAAATGTCAATAAAATCTTACGTAACGGGCGCGACCTTTGAAAATCGGCAAATGCAACCAAGTTGGCTTCTAAACTTGATACTGTAATAATTTTTGTGTAAAACTTAAATAGTAACCTTAAACAAGCACGTGTTTGAAATGCACAAATATTGTATACTTTATTTTCTAAAATTTTCTCAAATGAAACTCTTTCGTGTTTATTCTTAATGTTAGCATCACAATGTACGAATATTTTAAGGTTATAAATTACGTCGCAATTAAACTATTTGACTTCAGATATAGTTTTTATTTTGTTAAATAATACATCTGATTTTTTGTCAAGGTGGGGTAGGGTTTCGCGGAAATACCCAAAAGTAATAGAGGCAAACCTTGCTTACATTGACGTAAACTATCATTACCCTAAAAGTATCAATTGTAATACCTTATTCTTTATTCTCTATTTTTAATTTTTAACATCTATTTAACGGTTATTAAGCGTTTAAAATTTGTCATTTAATCTTTGTTTTGATTCATTAAATAAAATAAACTTACTATGATCAAATGATGATCAATTTAGATGTTCTAAATGGACAGATTAGCACAAAAATAGTCTGTTCTAAACTAAAGTCACATTTGAAATAGTTTATTTCGTAATATTCGCATATTCATGTAAAATCCAATCTTTTAGATCGTCCATTATTTCCGGTTCTGTAATGTAGACAGACCTTCGACTTGGCGTTTAAACAGGGGAACAAGCCGGACATTCGGTAGTACCACGCCTACCAATCCACTGATTTGGATAAGAGTCATCAAGCCATTATCATCCCTACAATAATGTACAGGCTTTCCATCTCGCTGCAATATGTCTTTCATGTCAAACTTGTCAGAATTAGCGTTAACTATTTCTTCAATCATCGGATGAATTTGTGTGTGAAGCATGTTTAGAAACAAGATGCCCGTTCAATTTTGTTAAAAAAATATGGGTCCTACGATCAGTGATGGGCAAATTCGGATTAAAAATAACCTGTACCTAATCCGATTATTGAAATAATCGTTTGAATCCGATCGTATCGTATCATCATAATCGTACATTACTATTTGTAGGTATTCGAGTCGCCGAATGACTCATTCACTATGAATAATTTAATCGAATTGATAATTCGAATGAAAATATGCGATTAATAATGGCGGATTACTTAATTCGAAAATAATAGGCGATTATTAATCGCATATACTTTCATTCGAATTATCAATTCGATTAAATTATTCCGATATTGAAATCCGGATAAAAGTATGCGATTTAAATCGCCGATTATAATTATTTAATCGAATTATCATACGATTATTGAAATAATCGTATTGTATATAATCGGTTATTGATATAATCCGATTATGCCCATCACCACCTACGATATGGTTTCCCAGTATTCTCGCCCATACATTGACTTTTTGTGGGTACTGGGTGTAAACTTTTCAAAAAACAGTTGATTTTGTATTAAAAGCTTACACATAATTTCAATTTCAATTTAAATAAAAAAGTATTTCCAAGTCTACCGCTGTATGGAATTTTTGGATGGGGACAAATATAAGGTTAGATAAAAAAGTTTCGTATAAAATAAATATACAATTGGGTCTTTTATTTCACCCATTTTTTAGGACTAATTAATTTTTAATAATTTAATTAATAATTTTAATGCAATGAAAGAGTGCACTCTTTGGTTCTTTGGTCCACTGATTTGGGACCCCGTTACTTTGTTGTTTTCGAGGCCACTTTAGCTCTATTCGAGACAAAAATAAAAATACTTTTAACAAACTTTAAACGTATTATAACTAAGCAACTAATCGGATTTAAAAATTAAAAAATACCTTTTAAATTAAGTATCTATGAAATTTTAAAGTTGATACTGCCCTCCTAATTAGAACTTGCAGGCAAATCGCAATTTAACGTTGAAAAGTAATATACACAATAGCCTTGACCCTTGTTTTTGCCCGACATCGATATCTTTTTTCGTTCAAAAGTTAGCAGTAGTAGTTACAGTAAGTATAAGTAGGTAGTTCTGATTATTTTATACTTAACAATCAAGGCACGTGCCTTTATTGAATGATTAAGACACCATTATTAAATATTAGGGTGTCCGTTATTAACCAACTAAATTTTTAGTTTATGACCTAAAAAAATTAGCAGACTCATATAAGCCCGTAATATTCATATTAAACCTAGATTTAAATGACATGGGGTTTCGGCACGTTTTACATTTATTTTTTTTCTCCAGAACAAGTTAATATACAGCAATAAAACACACATATTTTTATAGGAAATTAAAGGCTGTACAAAGAAGCTTTCTTATGATTTTTTGATAAAATCACTGGTTTAAAAGTTATAGTAATTTTTATATTGAATGTGCAAAAACTGTTAATTTAATAGTTTTTTCCTGTTGTACATAAAAACGTTAGCAGGCTTAAGCAAATTGCAATTGTTTGGGCGAGTGAAAAATGGAAAATAAGTGTCAGCACCGAATAAACAAGTTTTTTATGTTTGAGAAAAATTCACAAAAAGTAGCATACGTATCAACATAAAATCAATCAACATATTATAATTATATGAAAAATATTTCTCTCTTACGATATTCTTGCTATACACATTTGCTAAAATGGATAAAAGGAACAAAAATCACTCCGTTTTACAGTATCTGTAGCGACCAATGATCATCATGATGATCCAGACTTTAAACCAGAACCATATTCGTCAAAGGATCAAATTCCTGTTTCGCAGGAACTATTGTATATAATGGTAGCGGTTTTGAATTTGTCGCATCGAGGATCAGAGCAACTAGCAACTTTTTTAAAACAAGGCAACAACTTGGCTTTGGGCGTGAACGTCACCAGTTATCGCAAACTGCAAGAGTATTTTTAAAAACACGAAAATACATTAACGCACTGTCATGGCATTAAGAAGTTAATAGAAGCAATGGATATTTAATACAACAACACTGATTGCGTGTGTTCATAGATTCATCGACTTCAAGTTTGAAAGTGGTTCTTCTGCACAAATTAAATAAGAAACCCATGTTTCCTATCGCCTACAGCACTGCTATGAAGGAATCGTACGAATCGTTCGAGACTATTTTGGAAAAGATCAAGTACGATGAATATCGGTGGAAAAATTCCTGCGACCTTAAAGTTGTGCTTTCTCTGTGTTTGGGACACTCGGTACAAATGGTTGGTTCCCGCAAAACATGACCGGGAGCAACCATTCCAGTGGGATAACCAAATTTGTTGCCCACTTATTCCTCAAAGTAAAGTTTTATTGTTAAATTGGAAATAGTGAAAAATCTCATTAATGCGATGGTCAAGCGAAGAACAAAAATGCTTCAATGGTTAAAAAAATATTTCCAAAACAAAGCGATGCAAAACTAAAAGATGGTTTACAAAGTTTATATACAAAATTGCTCTTTTAGTTTCACCCTTACTTCCTAAGAAGTCCCAGAAGCCAACTAAATGGCTTGAGCGGGTTAGGGGTAGGAACGGACCTGCAGGCTTAAAGTCCCCTCCGAAAGACTATTACACAATAGGGCAAACACAAATAAACAGCCATACCCCTGGTGGGATTCGAACTCACGACATCCGGCACTAACCACTAGTCCACCGTCGGCGGTAAAGGAAGGAAGGAGGGTAAGGAATAAATTTAGTTTTGTTGACATTTCATAAATAGTAAAAGCACTATTTCAACTACATTCTTTTAATTTCACTACAAATTGTAACGGATCATTATTTTTCAGGAGTTTTAAATGGCCCAGACATTCGAAAACTTATTTAAAGTGACGATATGTTTGATAATTCTTTAACCACGGCAGAGTTAAACGCGTGGACCGCGACTAAGAGTATGATTAAGAATTTTTGGGGGAATCACAGATCTAAAAATTATCGAGAGGATGTAAACGAAATGTTGAAAGAATATGAAAAGTCGATTAGTTGATAAAGACAATCAAATTTCCTGATTTGATTTCAGATAATTTTGATGACGAAATAAAAATTTCAAATAAATATTTTTTAGCAGTGAAGATTTATTTCTTTCACAAGCACCTGAACTTTTTTGAGAAACAATTAACATCTAAAAGCGATGCCGAGGTAGCTATCGGGGAATAAAATTTGACGCCATAATCGCAGATATATGGTCGTGCCATAAATTTAAGAAAGATCAATAAAAAGGGATTTTTAAACAAATTTGTTTCAAACTTTTGCAGGTACTGAATTTTTTTAAAACGCGAACTTGTCGTAGAAAGTCCTTTAAGGAATATGTTTTTGGGGTTGCACTCTTCCATAATCAGTGAAAAGATTTCATCTGAGATTTTTTCTGTCGCACAGTGTATTCAGAGTCGAAAATTCACTTTAATCTCAGATATTCAGGCCAATTCACTAACATGAGTCGTTAACGTTAATAATATAATAATAATATTTTATTTATAAATATAATAGATATAAAAGTATGAGGCGCCGTTTGTGCCTTAATTATAAATAAAAAATTAATAAATATAAAACAATATTTTAAAAATATATAAATGTAAATCAAAAATTATAAAATATTACTTAAAGAAATAAAATTATAAATTGAGATTTAACATTATCAAATGCGTAAATATATTTTATCAATAAAATTTATTTATATATATTTTATCACACAAAGTTATTTATATTTCCTTAACCGTTATCATTTATATTTTTAGCAGTTTATCCATATATATTTTAGCATGTGCCATAATATATACTGGGTTGCATACGCAGCGGGCGCTTACTAATGAAGTTAGCGTCTTATCACATTACGAGTGGCAGCACTGGAAGAACAGTTCAACTGTCACATTTTTAAAACAAAAGTGCAACAAGCGTTTTGTATTCTGTGTTTTGCCGCAAAACTTTTGCGTTCTCGTGATACCTGTATGTTTGTGGCGTGTTACATATATGTATACATTGGTTCAATTCATAGATATAAGGAAAAGGTGTTCTTTGGATAAAACGTTCAGTCAACAGTATAATATAAATTCCAAATTATTCCATAAGCTTTGTTTAAATTATGAAGAATTTCAGCATCAATAGCTTGATAAATACCCATAAAGACAGCAAAAGTTTAGCAGTGATTCTTCAATTTAACAGCACCTTCTTCGAGGAGTCGAATATCAATATTATTCTGCATTATTAGGTCTTCCATTTGGCCTACATCATCAACTAATTGTGCAAAATATTGTTGAACCTCCATATTCTTAATTTGTATTCCCTAAATCAGATTTATAACTCAACGACCGCACCTTTTGTATTATAAAATGTATGGTATAAAGTTTATATTATAAACCTAATAAAAAAACTCGCCACAACCTCACGAAAACGCAAAATGACGCAAAACAGTTTTAAAATCACTTTTGTTTAAACATGAACAACTTTGACAGTTGAAATGTCCTTCCAGTCCCAGATAACATTCGTGAATGCACATTAAACTCACACCGGGCGCACGCCGTGAATCTTCAAAATTGAATGCATCGTGAATTCACCGTGAGTTCACAGATAACATTTGTAATGCACATTTAATTCACATAGGGCGCACGCCGTGAATCTTTAAAAATGAATTCATCGTGAATTCACTGTGAGTTCCCAGATAATATTCTTAATGCACATATAATTCATGCCGGGCGCACGCCCTGAATCTTTAAAAATGAATGCATTGTGAATCCACTGTGAGTTTCCAAATTACATTCCTGAATGCACATTAAACTCCTACCGGGCGCACGCCGTGAATCTTTAAAATTGAATGCATCGTGAATTCACCGTGAGTTCACAGATAACATTTGTAATGCACATTTAATTCACATAGGGCGCACGCCGTGAATCTTTAAAAATTAATTAATCGTGAATCCACTGTGAGTTTCCAAATTACATTCGTAATGCACATTAAATTCACACCGGGCGCACGCCATGAATCTTTAAAATTAAGTGCATCGTGAATTCACCGTAAGTTCACAGATAAGGGGTCATCCATTAATTACGTGAGGCAATTTTGGCGATTTTTCGACTCCCCCCTCTCCTTGGGAAAATGCATTGTTTTAATGTAAATAAGTTAATCTGTGATTCATTCCATTAGATTTAATAAAAAAAAACAATTGTTATAATTGTTTACTTAATTTAACCCAGTTTTCTCGCCATTTTACACTGTTTCATTTTTTTCAAAAATTACGTGATATTTGCCGATATTCAGGTGTGCATTTAAGGGGCGGACGCATCTTCACGTGTGCATTCACGGTGAATTCAATGGGCGGATATATCTTCACGTGGGCATTCACGGTGAATTCCAGGGGCGGACGCATCTTTTAGCAACCGTGAATTCACGCGTGAAGCAATATTTTTCACCGTGCATTCACGGTGAACTCACGAATGTTATCTGGGGTGCTGCCACTCGTAATGTGAAAAGACGCCAACTTCATTAGTAAGCGCCCGCTGCGTATGCAACCAACTGTATATTATGGCACATGCTAAAAATATATATGGATAAACTGCTAAAAATATAAATGATAACGGTTAAGCAAATATAAATAACTTTGTGTGATAATATATATTTATAAATATAAATAACTTTGTGTGATAATATATATTTATATATATATATAAATTTTATTGATAAAATATATTTACGCATATTATTATATTACTATATTTTAAAATTTTTGATTTACATTTATATATTTTTTAAATATTGTTTTATATTAACATATTTTTTTATTTATAATTATGACACAAACGGCGCCGCATATAATAGGGTGTACACATCATTAAAGTAATTTGTATGGTTCACAAATACTTAGATAAATACACATATATACACACATATATTGTACTTAAACTATGGTTGATTTATAATTTAAAAATAAATATAAAAAAACAAAAAAAACAGAACACAAGCATACATTTTTAAAACTATGGTTTCTAACATTTCTGAAAATATCCCTAGGTGTTGTAGAAACAGTGGTTTGCCAGGAAGTTTTTACATTCGTTTTTAAACTTATTCAAATTATTTATTTCTTTAATATTTTCTGGTAAATTATTGTATATTTTGGCTAATGCTTATGAGATCGACCTCTCGAATTTTGTTGTTTTGTGTGCAGTGGACATTATTTTATTTGCATTTCTTGTTAAATTTGTATTGATTTGTATTTATACGAGTAAAATTTGTTATTTTTGTCAAAGTTTAAATAATTATTTTTAGAAAATAGTAAACTATTTAGTATACTTGGTACTGTTAGTATTATGTGTGTTTTGAATGTGATTTTGCATGATTCGGTGTTTTTTAGATTAAAGATAAGTCGGATAATTTTCTTTTGAAAAGTAAATACATGTTTTGCATATCCAGAGCCCCCACATAGGCATATACGATAATTTAAATGACTGTAAGCTAATGCATAATAAACATTTAAAAGGTATTCTTGAGAATTTTTCATATTTAACAATGCAAAAAAGGCTCTATTCATTAATTTAATGTGATTTATGTGTTCATGCCAGTTTAGTTGTGAGTCTAAGATTAAACCAAGGAATTTGGTTTGTATTGAGTATTTTATAACCAAGGTATCAAGAATAATATTATTCAGGTATTGATTTTTTCTGTTGCAAAAATTAATTAAAACAGTTTTACTTGCATTAAGTATTAGATTATTTTGATAGCACCACTTTTGAAAGATACTTATTACTAGTTTTATATAATAATTGTATTTAGTTCCTCAGGGGTCCGCGCTGTGACTGCAATTGTTGTGTCGTCAGCGTAGTTAACCACTACAGTGGTTGAATTTAACGATCTTTTGTCATTAAGATCATTAATGTAAAGACTAAACAGTAAACCCCTCTGTTTGACTCAAAGAAGTTTGAATGGTTGTTTTCAAGCCGAACACGGATTTTTCTATTTGATATATACTATTTAAGCCATTTAAGCATATTACCTCTGAATCCAAAGCATACATTTTATTTTCAAAAAAATTTAGATCTATGGAGTCAATCGCCTTAGAAAGATCAAAAAAGGCCCCAGCGACCAGAGTACTAGAGTTTAAAGAGCTGTATAGAAATTCTGTCAACTGGTAGGCTACTGCAGTACACAGACATGTCTGTGTCGATCGACCAGCTCGGAATCCGTGTTGGTTTTTCTGCACTAATTTATATTTTTCGGCATATTTTATTATTTGATCATATAACGTTTTTTCAATAAGTTTAGAAATTATACTAACTAAAGAGATCGGTCTATAATTATCAATAGAGAGCGGGCCACCTTTGTTTTTAAAGATAAGTACAACAGCAGAGCACTGATGCGGAAATTCTCCTTCAAGTACAGATTTATTGATTATGCATAATCAATAAATCTGTACTTGATGTTAGGGGTTTGTATAATAGTTTGCTATCATTTTAAGTACTGGTGCTGGTATTCCATCAATTCCAAAGCTTTTACTATTGTTTATTCATAGACGTCCAAATCCAATATTGTTCTAAAGAAAAAGGAGATATTTCCTGTCGTACATTGCTTAGATAGATTTAAATAATGGTTTTGTAAACATTTATCGGTAATTGTTGAAAAGTATTCGGCGAAATAATGGCTTAGAATTTTAGAATCAAATTTGACCTGGTCGTTTATTTTCAGTTAACCACTAGAATCAGTGGTTATCGGGCAATCCGGCCAATCAGGCCGATTAAATATAACGATAACCAATGATTCTGGTTGCTAACGTTAACAACTTATGTGAATTGACCTGATTAATAATCAGTGATTATCCGTAAAAATTTGAAAATTTTCAGAAAAAGTTACTTTTGCATCTTTGTCGTATTACCCTTTGACTAAAATAAAAAGTCAATTTTTCTGAAAATTCCCCAGTTTTTTAGTCTATTTTCAGGAAAATAACGTTTTTTCTGACGGGTCAATTTTCCCGGAAATTTTAAAACCCTATTTTCTACTATGACAATTAGTAATTTTTGACTATTTCATTTTAAGAGTGGGCTACAAATAAAGAAAACTTGTTAGGTTAGTTTATAAGAAGTTTATATAAATTTAAAAAGTGGAGCTTTAATTTTGTCCATCAATGTATTATGCAAAAGTTTAACTGAAAATGTTTTTTAATATTATGTTCTTTCAATACGTGTTAATTTTTTTTAACTTAATATCTATGCATATTTCTAACGTTTTTGTACCACAAATTTTAAAATAACACGCCACTTAAAATAAACCAACAAATGGACTAAAAGATCACTCGTAAACCAAAAAAAATGTATCGTTCCATGGATTTAAAAAAAATTGGGCAAATCTTTAATTCAATGGACAATAAGTAAGTAGGCGGTATACATGCATCTACTATCAATAAAATACAAAGTTACAAACCTATGTATTTCCAATGACGAGGGTCCTAACCATCCGAATCCAGATGCTATAGTGTTAAATTCTACTTGCTTCCAGGAACAATGTGCCGCTGGCTTCTCTATTCTAGTTTTTGGGGAATCTGTTTCTAGCATAAGATCGGAACGGACTAGGCCGACACACAACGGCTACATAATAAATATTAAAATAAATAATAAAAATAAAAATCCTACGTCTTTATATATTTTTTAAATTTAAATCTAAAAAGGGTATAAAGCCTTCAAAAGGCACCTTTATAACTTAAAAACATATTTTAGAGTTGTTTTTTTATACCAGTTTATTTGTTTGTTTGCCCCTAGCATACTCATACATAATATTATATACCAATGAATAATATTCATTGAATATATTAAAAAAGTAATAATATAATTAATAATTTTTATATTAGTTTTATAAGATTGCTTACAGTAAAAGTAAAAATAACTTAAAATTCTTTAAATAACTAAATATGATGATAGTCAGTCAGCAAACACAATAGAATTTCTCTCCAGGATTAACAATAGCAAGACAGGTTACGGGCACATGTTTTTTTTGATAAACAGATTACATCGTAATGCCTTTAGCTGCCAAAAAACCCCTAACTATTGCAAATATATTTTGCAAAAACGCAGTTGCTGGTGGTCCAGAGGTTATGAACATTTTTATTAGCAGGCTTGAGATCTATGCGCGTACCCGCGATTGCTAAAGCGCGCGTTGTGTTCAGATCGCTTTCTTTTTTTGACTGCGCAAACTTAACTTTGTTACTAAACGAAAAAAAGAAAACAATAACTATTGATGCGCAGAACAGCATTCCACTCAATAAAGTATTAAAAATAATATTTAATGTGAAGAATATTTCTCACTGCAGTTCCTGGCACTTATTATTCATGTGACAAAAATACCCATTGCTGTTGTCAAAGTAGTGAGGTTTTATAAGAAATTGTATGATTTTAAATATTTAGCCGGCACCACACATTTGTATTATTTGGCAAATATCTGAATAGTTGATGGACTAATATTCGCACAGAGGCGACTTAATAATTATTATATTTGCGACGAGTACAAATATTTGCTGCTAGAAGTCAGTAAATAAACACAAATCAAAGGCGCCCAATATCCCAAGCATTCACTGATTCACATATTTGGCCAACACGTGGTCAACAGTTAGTCAACAAATAAAGTCAACAAATAAAATTCAGGAAAATGCATATATGCATAATATGCATATATTATATACCAATACGTATTTACCAATTTCCGATTTTATTGTATATATGTGATTTTATTGTATTATTGAAAAAGTAAAAATTATTGAAAAGAGATAAGTAAAAATTATTGACAAGAGATTTCGATAAATAAAAAAAAATTTATTACGTTAAAGGAATCTCAATTTTAGTACGATTACTTTTTTTGTTAATCTTTTTATTTCTGTGAAATTCTACAAAATTGTATACGATTTTATAAAATATTATACAATGAAAATTTCAATTTATTATCAACATCCCAATTATTAATACGGTTAAGAGCTAAATTTGTAAATTCTTCCAGCAAATGAAATAACAGCAATATCATCCGCGTATGCAACAATTTTAATATTATTACCTAAAGGAATTTTTAAAAGAGAGTCAAGTGCAGCATTCCAAAGAAGAGGACCCAATACAGAACCCTGAGGACAACCTCTAGAAAGAATTTTAGTTTGAAGAGAATCAGAAGTTACCTAATGAAAGGCTAGTTGATCTATTTTTAAGATAACTTTTAATAAAATTAATAGAGTCACACGATAAACCCTTATTAATAAGTGAATGTATAATTGTTGGACACCAAACATTATCAAATGCACCTTTAATATCTGAAAAACAAGTAATAAGAAATTTTGATTTATTTGATTTAATAAAATTAGTTACTTCAGAAATAGCATAAATATTAGAACGACCTTCTCTAAAACCATATTGAAAATCATGATGAAAATCATGTTCAGGAATTTCATTAAAAATAATCTTTTTTATAATTCGTTCAAGAACTTATTAGAATTATTAGAAGCAATCGATTTTGGAATAAGAAAACTTACCATGTTTCCAAATATTAGGAAAATGACTAAATTTGATACAATCATTAAATTACTCTAGTTAGGAGATTGACAATAACAGGGGCAAAAGTTTTAACAACAGTTGGAAAAACATTATTAGGACCAGGAGCTTTTTTAATTGAAAGGTTATACAATAAATCCAAACCTTCATCTTCAGAAACATATTGAGGACTAGAATTTGGAATAGTACCATTTAATAAATAAGTAGATTGTCTAAATTTTGAAAGAAAGTATCTTGAGAATGATTATCAGAAATAATAAAATTGTCAAGAATAGCTTTTGAAGATTCACTTAATGATTTAGTATAATTACCCATATAAGGAATACTAAGGAACATATTTATTAGAGTTTCGATTTCTAGCTAATTTGTAAGGAAGACTCCAGGGATTACTTTCCAATTCAGATATCGATGACTTTTTGATGACTTATCGCAAGCAACAAAAATCAAATTTCGGGAATTGAAAACATTTTTTATTTTAAAGTCTATTTCAAACCATATATATTATATAACCCATAGGTTTTATAACAAGTAAATAGCTATAATTATAAGCTATTTACTTTTTATAAAACCTTTAGGCTATATTTAATTTAAAACAGACTTTAAGACAATTTTTTTTTCAATTACCGAAATTTGAGTTACGTTGCTTGCGATACTTTGGCAGAAAGTCATCGATATAACAAATTGACTCCAAGAGGAGGATCTATTTATCTATTTATTAACAAGGGCTTTAAATTTATTAGCAGCAGAAAAATAAATATTTTTAAGATTATCTTTTAAAGGTAAATCAGCTTTCTTAACTAGCTCTATCAATTTCATCATTCCACCATAAAGGTTTATTCAGAAATATTTTACGTTTTCTAAGAAACTTAATAACAATATCTTCCAAAAGATTATTAAGTAATTTAGCTGTTTCATCATATGATCTGTAGTAGTATACCATAACAATGAATCAATTTTAGCAACACCAACAATACAAGTATCAATAGCCTTAACAGTATCTAAAGATCTTAAAGATCTAGACCAAGAATATATATTTGGTTGAGAAACATTATTCAAAGAAATAGAATAAGAAATAACTCTATGGTCACTCGAACATACATTATCATTGACAGTCCAATCACAGACACGAGACAGTAAAGCAGTAGAGCAGAAAGTAACATCAATATTACTCTCTCCAAGAGAAGAACTAAATGTTTTTAGTAAAGATGGAGTATTAACAACATGAATACCACAACCAAGTGCAAAATATTCCAATAATTCACCTCTATGATTAAGAACATCCGATTAGGTACCAAATAGGATTTTTAGCATTAGAATCAGTACCCATAATACATGGAAAACTAATATTTTCAAAAATAGGTGATAATAGATCTAACTTTATTGTAATATCCTCATTAGGAGGAAAATATGTACTAATAAAAACTGTTTTAGAAAGTCCGCACTCAATTGTAGTCACAGTAATACAATTAGTATTTAATTTTGTAAAGTACATTTAGGGTGCCATTAAGAACAACAATACAACACAAAAATGGATCATTTGCACATGCAATTGTACGAAAATGACTAATATTTGGTATAACAAATTTATTTTGTAAATTCGAAAAAACTCAATAAGGTTCCTGGATCAGAACAAGATCATAATTAATAATAAAATAGAATTAAAAAATTAATAAGAAGCATTAATAGAATGATGTAAATTAATTTGACAGATTCGTATATTATCTATACTTTTATTATTCATAATCAGTAATCTTTAATTAACATTTTGATTCTTTTGGTATGAGATATGCACCTGTCCGATCCAGGAACATGCTTTAAATCAGAATTTATATTTTTGTATAAAGAGCAACAGGCACATTTAAGAAGTGCATTATTATTTATGTGAGGACAAATTACCATATTTCGGCTGCGATATGTCAACTTTGCGACACGAAATCTGGGAAGTACGACTTCTGCCTTCCTCTATTCTGAGGTCAAAGTACTAAACCATAATTTAGTGCGCATGCAGTAACTAATATTTTATTTTTTCGTAAAAATAATTGTTAAAAGAATGTCTACGTCATTAACTGTAGAAAAAGGAAAAGGAAAAATTTTTCATTGTATAATATTTTATAAAATCATATAAAATTTTGTAAAATTTCACAGAAATAAAAAGATTAGGTGATAAAAAAAAAGTAATCGTACTAAAACTAGTACCAGATTCTTTTAATGTAATAAAAAAATTAATTTATCGGAATCTCTTGTCAATAACTTTCACTTATACCTTTTTAATAATTTTTACTTTATAATAATAAAATAAAATTACATATTTTCATTTTTTTTTAAAATTAACAATTCATTTTTATGGCAATAATGATAACTTTGCAGTCAAATTTAAAAAATCGATAAAATTACTATAGGTTCAACTTTAACTTTAAAGAACTTTTAAACCAGTGAATTTATCGAGTGGTTCTAGGAAATTTGTTCGAAAAAAATTTGTTCGAAGGAAATTTGTTCGAAGGAAATTTGTTCGAAGGAAATTTGTTCGAAAGAAATGTATTCGAAAGAAATTTGTTCGAATAAAAATTTGTTCGACGGAAATTTGTTCGAAAGAAAGCCAAAATATCGAGAGAAAAATATTTTATTAACCACAAGTTCAAATATATAATAAATTAGTACGAAATGTTGTGAGCAACACCTCTTAAATATGCTAGGATATCGCCTTGAGGGTCATAATTAATTATAACATTTAGAAGTCTTGCAGCAGCATCTTAATATTTTCTTTTTTTCTTGTTCCTTACATTTCGTATCGTTCTCTTCATTGTTTCAACACTAGGAAGTTGAGTGGCAGCGGCTCGACTCAATTGAGTAGAAATATTAAAAATAATGTAATGAGGAGGATCACGGCCGGTTTCTGCTTTTTGCTTCATGGATCCATATACAATTCTGGCCTCAATACCTGCTGCATCTCCTGAACGATTATGAAAGTTATTTTCTTTGATGACTGTTTCACCTGATGTAATTGCACGTCCTTTACAGGATTTTTTTTAAAATTTTCACACTTCCAATAAATTCTGTCTTCACTAACTTTGTCGGAAGTGTACATGAAACCGTTGAGAGACAAAAGATTTTTGCCTTTCGAACTTTTAATAAAATTTAGAGCCATGTTCAATCGAAGAAATAGCAAGATAAATTAAGGCTGTCAATTGTTGTAAGGGAATTTATACCAATATGCAGAGATAAATAAGGATTACAATTATTTTAATATTTTTAATAATAAATTACCTTGCAAATACAATACCTTCCGAAAAGGATTAAAAATTATTTTAATATTTTGAATAATAAATTACCTTGCGAATAGAATATCTTTTCAAAAAGGATTGCAATTGTTTTTATTTTATTAAATGAGCTTAAATTAAACAACCTTCGAACAAATTTCCGTTCGAACAAATTTACGTTCGAACAAATTTCTTTCGAACAAATTTCCATTCGATCAAATTTTTTCGAACAAATTTCCTTCGAATAATTTTCTTTCGAACAAATTTATTTCGAACAAAATTCCGGATACCTTATCGAGTATATAGTATATTAACTTTGTCGGAATAAAAAATATTAAATGTGTCTGATAATTTTTTTTAGGTCTTTATTAAATACTTATACTTTACTAGCTATAGGTATACGAAATTAACTGTACGTTAATGGTGACAGACTCTAAAGGCCGAGTAAATCTAACAGAAAAATATTATAGATGTACGGTAACGTACTAAATGTTAGGAAGGTACTGAGAATCGGTGTCATATTATATGACTCATATACCGGCATCCCTGCTCTTTTTCCACGTGATCTGAAAACGCTCTGACAGAATGGTCCGAATCTTTGGTCAAAATTCGAAAAGTGAATATAATAATATTAAAGTGAATATAATGATTTTAAAAACAGAAATAAACAAACTTTTAACAAGAACATTCAAACATTAATTTATCAATACCGACAACAAAAATGGATAGAAGCCTGTGAAAAAATCCAAGAAAACTATAGAAGAACTTACTAGAAAGAAATTGGTAAATTAACCAAGTATAAGGGCACTTCGAACCTGTTCAATACACCCCTGATGGACAACGGCAGAACATAGGAAACAACTAACGAAAAACTTAAACTATTTGCAGATAATTTAAAAGACACCTAAAAAGAAAGTATCGATGCAAACTTCTGTGTGGTCCATTATAATGAGGTCTCGCAATGGTATGCCAACTTTACAGCAGAAGATCTTCCTTAGACAACTGAAAGTATTACTGAGGAAGAATATTTTGATATCCTCTATAAAGGAAAAAACACAGCTCCAGGCTATGACTGGATTACCAAAAAACTACTAAGACAACTAGACTACGAAACACACTTGTAAATTATAATAATATATAATTACTGCTTAACAAACCAATATTTTCCAGAAAAAGTGTAAAACTGGCATAATTATAAACATCCCAAAACCCAACAGACCAAAAATTTCGAAAACATTTTATACAACAGAAGCAATAGGACACACGATTCCTGGTTCAGTTTGGGTTCCAGATGAATAAGTCAACCATCCACCCTTTGACAATACTTATTAATAATATACAAACTTCACGTTTGATGGGAAGAAAAACCACGGCATTGTTCCTGGACATCGGCAAGGCATTTGACAGCGTCTGGCATAAAGGGTTATTAATAATAACCCTGGTGCAGTTTGTATAATAACTTATTATACAAACTGCACCAGCTAAATTGCACAAACAACATCCTAAAAAATCTCATGAAATTTTTAGATAACCGGAGTCTGCATTTATTAATAAACAATATAACTTCAGGAAACTTTAAAGCCAAACAAGGACTGCCCCAGGGTTTCCCTCTCAACCCTCTGCTCTATAACTTTTACTGTACCGACATCTACAATGAAGATCCTATGCTCTTCGACCAAGATAAATATCTACTACAATACGCAGATGACACCGTTCTAAATTGCCATAGCAAAAATCGAAAAATCGCCTCCTACCAACTCCAAGTTCTCACAGATCAAACCATGGCATGGTTTAACAAATGGAGACTAAAACTAATTCCACTAAAGTCTCAACTAATACACTTCTATCAAAACAAGATTGACCCTAATATAACAATCGTTGGTTAAGTTTATCTAACGGTTAACTTTCCTAGATACTATTGTGTTAACAATAGTATCTAAGGAAATTAACCATGATAAACTTAACCAACGATTGAAAAACCGGCCCTAAGATGTACAATAACATAATAGAGCCAAAATCTAATGTAAAATACTTGAGAATGACACTAGACAATAAAGTCAACTTTGATCTTCACTCTCCCTGTCAAAGAAGAAAATAATAACAAGGGCCAGCCACTTTAGAGGACTTACATACAACAAAAAGGCATCAATGATAAAACAAAAAAAAACGAATATACACATTAATATGCAGACCAATCCTGGAATATGTAAGTATCTTACTTAATAACGCTCGTAAACCAGCACTAAGCAATATTAAAACTGGGGAAACCTCATCACTCCGAAAAATCTCCAAAAAGAGGCATCCAGACAACTCTCTGCACAACCCTCCCAACGACCTTTTGTATGCTACTTAAAATATCTTACCAATCGTGAAAAGATTCACCAAACTATCAACAAACTTTATTAGCAAGGACGCTAACTACGACATTCTTAGCGAATTATATTTAGAAGTACAGGGCAACAAAAAATTCAAGCACCCAGAAAAGTCCATATGGGAACAACTTCAACAAATAAGATAAAACATATTAATTAATTAATTTAAACTTTATAATTGTTTTTTTTACATGTTCAAGATATGCTCACCGGCTGAAGGACCTCGGTCAATGGCCATTTTGCAATAAAGCTCATTTATTACTATAATTATTAATGTGAAAATTGGTAAGTTAAGGTTTTTGGGGTCGCTGATCACGAATTTGATATTAAAATTATCAAATTTAAAATGACGGACTTTTTTAAAAAATAATTAGTTTATCGCTCGGAAAATAATAATTTTTGGGTTTTTGGGGTCGCTGATCACGAATTTGATATCAAAATTATCATATTTAAAATGGCGGACCAAAAACGAAGAAAGTTATTGGAAATAGTTAGTATATTGCCCGGATAATGTTAATTTTATGGTTTTTGGGGTGGTTGATCACGAATTTGATATCAAAATTATTTAATTCAAAATGGAAAACCAAAAATGGTGGACTTTTTAAAAAAATAATTATTTTATTGCTCTTAAAATCTTTATTATTGGGTTTTTGGGGTCACTGATCAAGAATATAATATCTAAATTATCAAATTTAAAATAGCGGGCCAAAATGGAGGGCTTTTTAAAAAAAAAACAGTTTATTGCCCAGAAACTTTCATTATTGGGTTTTTGGGGTCGCTGATCACGAATTATTAAATTTAAAATGGCGGACCATGTTTTTTTTAAATTAATAATTGTTATTTTAATTTAAACATTAAAAGTTAAAAAAAAAGTAAATTGTTTTATTTTTTTATTATTTTATCTTTATTTAAACAGAGTACCTAAATATTAATTAGTTTATTGTATGTAACTAATTATTTTTTAAAAAAGTCCGCCATTATAAATTTGATAATTTTAATATCAAATTCGTGATCAGCAACCCCAAAAACCTTAACTTACTAATTTTCACATTAATAATTATAATAATAAATGAGCTTTATTGCAAAATGGCCATTGACCGAGGTCCTTCAGCCGGTGAGCATATCTTAAACATATGTAAAAAACAATTATAAAGTTGAAATTAATTAATTAATATGTTTTCTCTTATTTGTTGAAGTTGTTCCCATATGGACTTTTCTGGGTGCTTGAATTTTTTGTTGCCCTGTACTTCTAAACATAATTCGCTAAGAATGTCGTAGTTAGCGTCCTTGCTAATAAAGTTTGTTGATAGTTTGGTGAATCTTTTCACGATTGGTAAGATATTTTAAGTAGCATACAAAAGGTAGTTGGGAGGGTTGTGCAGAGAGTTGCCTGGATGCCTCTTTTTGGAGATTTTTCGGAGTGATGAGGTTTCCCCAGTTTTAATATTGCTTAGTGCTGGTTTACGAGCGTTATTAAGTAAGATACTTCCATATTCCAGGATTGGTCTGCATATTAATCTATATATTCGTTTTTTTGTTTCATCATTGATGCCTTTTTGTTGTATGTAAGTCCTCTAAAGTGGCTGGCCCTTGTTATTATTTTCTTCTTTGACAGGGAGAGTGAAGATCAAAGTTGAATTTATTGTCTAGTGTGATTCTCAAGTATTTTACATTAGATTTTGGCTCTATTATGTTATCTTAGGGCCGGTTTTTCAATCGTTGGTTAAGTTTATCATGGTTAATTTCCTTAGATACTATTGTTAACACAATAGTATCTAAGAAATTTAAACGTTAGATAAACTTAACCAACGATTGTTATATTAGGGACAATTTTGTTTTGATAGAAGTGTATTAGTTGAGACTTTAGTGGAATTAGTTTTAGTCTCCATTTGTTAAACCATGCCATGGTTTGATCTGTGAGAACTTGGAGTTGGTAGGAGGCGATTTTTCGATTTTTGATATGGCAATTTAGAACGGTGTCATCTGCGTATTGTATTGAGAAATTTATTGGAAATAATTAGTACCTAAATACAATATAAAAATAAAAGTCAAGTCAAGTTTTAAATATATATTTTTATACATTTTTGAATTAAAACATCTTTTTTCTGTTGTCATTTAAAAAATATATATTTAGTAAAAAGATTTTTATATGTAGTGCAAAAGATTAATAGATCATTTGCAAAAAGAATTGTTTCTGTATCTTTATCCTACAATAAAATCTTTAAAAATATATTTACTAAGCGTCACTGCGACTATTGCCTCAAATCCGAACGCGGGCGTTTTTATTGTGGTTTTATTATATTTCGGGCAAGTTTGTGCAGTCGATTTTTTAGGAACCTAATAATAGACAGTTCAATAAACATTTCCCGTAAAAACCATATTTTGCAAAGGACCACAACTCAACTTATTCATTGTGAAATAATCGAAAAAATTTCAAAATCAAGCCCATATGTTAATATAACTTATTTAAAGAAAATTATTTTTATAATGTAATTTTATCAAATTATTGTAAATATTGTATATACCATCATACATATTTTCCATTTTGAAATGTTAAAATTAACGAAATATTTTGTTGTACATACAATTAAAATCAACACAAGAACTGTAACTAGCCGATTAAAAAACGGGCTAAAATAGAACTGCCAAAGGGAGGAGGTAGGGCGATTTTTACATGAACTGTATGTGTTTTAAATATTTCATACATCCCTGTTCATGAGCGGATTTAAATAATCACATAATTATTAATTTTAGTTTTAGGGTTTTGGCCAAGGTCAAGCCCGATTTGGACTAGTGTGCGGCGCCACCACTCCTGAGTTAAGTGGATTAGTATTCTGCCTATCAATGGTTACTGTTTTATTTTCTTCGTGTAGGCATGACATTAATAATATTATTAAATCTTTAAATAACCTACTTAAGACAGGTAGTGATTTATTATTGAAACTGCATAATAACGAAATGCAAAAATTTTATTAAATTTTGCCAATTAAAAAATTTGTTTATATAAATTTGACAGATATAAAATAAACATATACCTAAATAAACAAATATCGAAATATTAGATTAACTACGGCGCGAAATAGCGCCTCGGACTTTAAAAACTTTATTGTGTCCTTAATACATAAATAACTATTAAAAATACTCATTTTAAAATACCAGTATTTTATAATATAAGTATTGGGGTGCTTCATTTTAGAGCGACCTTTTTTTTTAAAGTCCCACCTGAAAATCTTGTAACCGGTCAGAAAACAAAAATTTTGAGCTATTACAAAGCTCTTAATCTTTATTTTAAAGCGTTGCTATTCAATTTTTAAATATTTCCCTGTAAAACCCATTAAAAAACAATGTTTTATTCTTTTCTCCTTCCGCTCGTACAGTAAGAATATTTTTTTAGAATTTCGGTTCCAAAATCTTTATACAGAATGAAATTATCTTCAAAAATGTCTATTTAAGCAAGTCTGTAAGTTGAATATGTTCTTCACAAATTGCCGTTTTCGAAAATCTTCTAAAATAGCAGTAAATTATTTGGAGACTAAACTACTGATTGTAGTTAAAAACCGTAAATGACAATTTTGTGCCCTACAAATTTGTTGGGAAATGTTTTTCTGTATCACTTATAGTTTAGCTTGCAAAGTCACTGAAAGTGTCAAATTCTTAAAAATATTTCTTGACAAATTTGTAGGGCACAAAATTCCCTACAAAATTGTCCTTTACGTTTTTTATCTACAATCAATAGTTTAGTCTCCAAATACGATTTACTGCTATTTTAGAAGATTTTCGAGTAGAACGGCAATTTGTGAAGAACATATGGGGCATTCCAAGCCAAATCACCGAGTTTTTCACGCGAGCCATTTTGATTTTGCTAAATTTTTTATATGTTTTAGTACGTATTAAAAGCAACTTGCACACCAATGTTAAGCCTTTTATTCCAAACCGTTATTGAGATATGGATTTTTTAAATTTTGAAGTGAAAAATTTTCAATTATTGATAGACTATTGATAAATATCGATAATCGTAAAAAATGAGGTATCATTTTTTTCGTCTTTAAATGGAGTTTCATAAAAAAAATAAACAAAAATTATTCGAAGTGATTATCATGTAGTTATTTGCGTTTAAAGCTCAAAATCAACATTTTTAAAAAGTCCGACCCCTTCGATTTTTTTGAAAAAATTTGTGATCACAATTATTTTTATTTTTTTTTAGCCAATAATGAAAACTTTTTATTTACCTAATTATCCAAAAAACTATTTTTGAACTTAATACTTGCCTATTATTACATTAAAAACAATTTTATTGAATGAATTTAAAATATTTTATTTAGTAATATTAATTTAACTTTCATCCAATCCGATTTTTTATTTTTTTTTGTACTTTTTATTCTTCTTGTTAGTAACCTATATGCCTGTGGGGTTACCACCCCCCACGATAACAAATACGTCTGATTATAAATACCTCATGTTGGAATGAAACTACTCCAGTTGTGTGCAAGAATTAAAAGGTTATAAAAACAAACTAAACGAATAAGCAAAAAATGTTTATCGTTGATATTCAAGGTTTTGAATTTTGTAAACAATGTCTACCGTTTTGGAAAAAGAAAATTTCAATATTAAATACTAAAAGCAAACTTACTTTCAACTTTAATTCATTTAACTACAAAATAAAAAGTAATCTTGTGTACCAGCAAGAACAGCAGCTGTTGATAAACAAGACTATTGGAATGAAAAAGAAGACTATTGTGGTATATGTAATGTCAACAGCACCAGTAGAATAAACAGCATAGCATTTAAAAACATGGAATTTTTTAGATTTTATATAGGATCTACTCCATTCATACTGGTGGTG